>CM077836.1:6737500-11537500 GCA_039776855.1 Mylabris sibirica
AGTCCCCCTCCCTCCCCCCGCTACAAAAGGGCCCAATACTCTGACTTATGTATGTATGTACCATCGATTTCACAAGAAAGTGACCAATTTTTGTACGGCCGTGTAAAATAGGCTTTTGAGGGCGGTCGTAACAATGTACACTGACAATCAAAAAAAAGACACCAAATCTTGAATGAGAATTTTACGTATTTTCGTTGGTGTAAGTCAGGTTGAATCTCTCATATTAGGTTAAGAAGGTACGTAGGTAGGAGGTCTTGGAGCCAGTTTCAATTATAGCAAATTTGTAGAACCACTCTTTTTACAGAACATAAGAATAATTCCATTCCTTCTGATTGAAACCCTGTTTCCCCAAATTCTGAACTGTTAAGATTTTGGTACATTGTGACGATAACCCTCATAAGGCAGTTTTACACAGCCGCACAAGAAACTGTCTCTATATATTCTTTTTGATCGGCAGTGTACAGCTAGGTGCATGAAAAAGTTAACGACTCCTTAGCGAGAAATAATCCTTCTTTTAGTTGTCGAAGTTAAGCTTTTTCCATTTTGAAAGAAAGATGGTGAGCTCATGGACAATGTGTTATAGGCTTCATCTAACGGGATACGTTAGAGAATATTATAACAACCCTATTCTCGCCTACTATTTTTGATTGGATCTTTTTTTTCTAATTTTAACCTGCTAAATGTATGTCAATTTATGAGAAGCCCTCTCGTGAACCTGAATTACAAAGCCTCACAACCTAGCTGTATCTACCTAGAGTTTAATGGTAAATCATTTTAGATTTAAGTATTATTCAACCCACTTTAACCCTGGGCTTCCTCTAACGCTACCCCCTGCACTTCGTTTTTTTGTGGGGGTGCACTTTACGCCACTGTCGACCAATATTCTATACTGCCATCCGAGTTTTAGAATTTTTTTGATTTGTATGATTTGAATACCAACCACCAGTATTTCCTGTGTGTGTGTGTGTGTGTGTGTTGGAGAAATTTGGTTCGACAAAGCGTGAAACCAACCCTTTTCGTGTTGATCCAACAATGGGGTGTTCTATTCTAAAAGCAGTTGACCTAATTCGGTCTTTTTTTTGCTACTTGAAATAATGCACAAGGGATGAATATTTGTTGTAGCAAGATGTTATAAAATCAAGCGCATTTAAATGCATAGAATAGAATTTTACAGTTTCCCAGAAGGATTTCGGTTTATAAAATGTCTGTGTGTGTCTGTAAGAAAATGATTTTTAGAAAGTTGTAGTGGTTTTATATGAAAGTAGGTACAAGGGAGAAATTTAGTCGTCTCTTATTTTATACACAAGAAACAAATAACCGATTTGAATTTAAGGGTGGCACAGTTTTTTGTTGTTCGTTGTTCGAAATAAATTATAAAAATCTCAGTCATATACGTGATATGTGATGTTTGTTTAGATTATCGTACACTAAAAATAACTTCAAACTAACAATGTATGGCGTTTTTATAACCTTTGAAGTGGTTCCTGATTGAAGTCTTTTTAACCATAATTTATTACCGCCATTTTACGATAAGTTAGAAGTATGGTTTAGTCAACTATACAGTGATTTATAGTTGGTAATAATTTAAAAAGTTAAACTATATAATAATTAACAAAATTGTGATAATGTAGTATGATCAAGTCAAACCTTGGTGCAATTTAAATAAAAATAAAGTTGGTATTTAATAATAACAAACAACAAGAAGCATTGCAAAATTCCCAGTCAGATAAGAATAATTCCACATTATTATGAGCGTGTATGTCTGTTTTGATGGTTCTGTTTCTACGAAATCTATTCAAATTTATTCTTACTTTTGTTTTCTTTTTATATATATATATATAAAAAATATACATTTATATAGTCCACTTGTATTCGCAAATATCCGCTTAAAATGGCAACGAAGACTTTTTACAAAAATATAACAAGATTCCGTGGGCTTATACTGACACAAATTGCATAAAGTTAGTAGACGCTAATGCTAATTTACAACGATTGCATCCAGTTTTTGTTGTTGTTGTTGTTGGTTGAGACAGGAATGGCCGCCAAGTTTTATTATCATTACTATTATTATTACTATTACTGTATGTATAAACGGAATGGGGAAAAGGCAAGGTTTTAAATTAAAATTTAAATAAAATGTCTGTTTATTGTACTTATTTTGAATTTAACAACAACTGTGATTATCCTACTTTTGTATATACGCTGTAGATATAGAAATAGAAATTGGGAACGATTCAGTTTTAAGGTGAATGAAATTTGGGCTTTTATGTTTTTTTATCGGTTCGTTTTATTCGAATAGAAAACGAATTAAATAAGATTGAAAATAACTAAAGAATTGTCGTGTTTTTCTTGTCGATAATAAATTTAAAGGAACAAATGTTGGAATCGAGAAAATTATAATCGAATTGATAATTATAAAAATCTTCAACTTTAACTACTATTACTACTTGATACTACAACCTGTTGTTGAATATTTCCAGCATACTAATTTATCGACTTCTACAATTAATTTCTTTCCCAGACAATTTGAACGGTTCAAGAATTTTAATTATTCTTTGAAATTCCTGAAATTGTAAAGACTTACAGTTGAGTGTAATTTTTTGTTTTTGTATAATAATTGTTAATTTTCCCACCAAATTCAACTCAACAAAAGCCTCTTCCTAAAGAGAATATTTGGGACGGTCTGAACTGCCTAACATTCATGTTGTTGTAACAAACAACAGTATGGCTTCTATTCAACGACGCCATCATCATACGAACAGTATAAACAAGCAGATTGAGGCCGTCATCTCTGTTAGTAGTGGTTTGATAGAATATTTTTTGAATAAACAAAAACTGTGTGTAAGTAAACAAATATTTTAACATTTATAAACTTTAATATTAACCAGATGCAAGATAATTTTTCGGCTAATGCACCACTAAACTCTAACAATATATTTACGAAATTAACGATGGCGTTTGCGTTTAGCTGTCTAGAGTTGCATATACAGAACATTCTACTGATATTTCATCACCTAATTTAGATAAATTCAGTCTAAACAACAATCTCAAGTAGGTATAGATGAATTTTTGGAAAATATCTTCAACAAATGAGGCATGTTTTGTTATTGTTGTTGTTGTGATTATCATCTATTTTAAATACAATATTAACGTATAGAAATATTACAAATTCTGAACCACTTGTAGCTTCCACCTGGTTTGACCATAAAACATTAACATTACGACTTTATGATCGATATAACAGTAAAGTAGTGGAAGTGTTTATATTCTTTAACAAATTACTCTTATACTTCATAAACTATCATTTTTCTTGCCTTCTATACAACTTCCTTTATTCCAGTTGAAATCATAGAAACAATAATAATAGAAAAATTTAACATATTTTTTAGTTAGTGCAGTAAGTACAAAGAGGCGGCCATAAAAAAAGACCACTTCTTGTGCAACTGTGTAAAATAGGCATAAGGAAGTTCATTACAATGTACACTGGCGGTCATAAAAAAGCGACCTCTTCTTGTGCGACTATGTAAAACAGGCTTATGGGGGCAGTCGTTACAATGTACCAGCATTGTAACAGGTGAGAATTTGAGAAAAAGATATTCAATTAGAATCTAGGGGGTGAAATTTTGGATCTTTACCTGAATAGCGAACGATTTTCTACAAATTTAGTGTGCTGGAAACTCCTGCCCACCTGACTCACACGAACGAAAATGTGTGATATTCACGCTAAAGAATCAGTCTCTTTTTTTTTAAGTGTGAATTAGACTTTCACTTGAAGAGAACAACATACTATTGAGTCAACTTCAACAGCTATCATCAAAATAGGTAAAGCAATAGGACAGGTTCAGTTCATCCGCAATTCCAAAAATGGTAGAAGAACGCTTCAATCTGTATAAAACAGGTCAAATTTCTCACCAAGAATCACTACAATTTTTACGTATTTGACTGTACCAGAATCTTAACAGGTGAGAATTTGTGAAGAAAGATATTCAATCAAAAGATGGGGGTGGGCCTTACTGTACACTCACAAGCACATAAAAGAGACAACTTTTTGTGCGACTGTGTAAAACCAGCTTTCGATAGCAGTCCTCTCAATTTTAACTGGTCAGAATTTGGGAAGAGAGTTGTCCAATCGGAACAAGGGGTGGATGGAGTTATTGTCACTTCTCCATATTTACGAAATTTCGACAGGAAATAGAATAGCAAAGCGGGCAGGTAACAGTTTGTAAATTATAACTTTCTCTAAAGAGGGCGGTTCTACAAAATTTGCTATGGCGGAAACTGGCTACAGCACTTCCTACCTCTACACCTTCTTCCGCTGACGAGAGAAGGAGCCTGACGCACACGAACCGAAAAACATGATATTCCTCACTCAAGAGTCGGTCTCTTTTATGTGCTCGTGAGTGTACCATTTTGGGTATTTACTTGAATAGATGAATATTGTCTGTAACTTTATGTTAAGGTGGAAACTGATTATAACACTTTCTACCTACCCCTACATTCTTATCCTCGCGAGAACAGTCTGACTCTTTTTTTGACCTCGCCTGTACTATCATCTTCATGTAAATGTGACCGACTCTTGAGCGAGAAACATCATGTTTTTAGCTCATGTAAGTCAGGCTAGGCACCCACATAAAATTTTCAGTTTCGTAACCATTTGATTGTAAAAAGTGCTTTTCTGCACTCTTACACTCACAAAATAGTTTATTTGAACAATAATTGAACAGTTGAGAAAATAAAAATTGCATGTGTCCACCTGTCCTAAAAAGGTGACCAGGTAGAAGGTGTTAGAACAAGCTTACACCATACCAAATTTGTGAAAATTATTTGCAATTCAGGTAAATAATAAAAATGACATCAGTGCCCCTTGCCCTTCTTCTAATTGAAAATCTATGAAAATTCTATTATATTGTTACGACCACCCTCTAAAGCTTCTTTTACACAGCCGCACAAAAAAGGTCACTTTTATGTGAACGTGATGGTACTTAAGTATTCGATTAAAATACTTGTTAGACAAACATTTTTACGTAACGTTCATTATAATTTAGTAAAATTAACAATAAATACAATAATTTAGCATCATTATCTCTTTATGTTAAAGTATTTTCTTAAATAATATACTTTTGAGCAGTATTTTCAAGCCCAATTTGCATAAAATTAACTTAAATTGCAATACAACAGAATTAACGCTAATTTCTAACTACACTAAACAAACAGATAATTAATTATTTATTGTTAAATTTCCATCAATTTAAAAATAATTGTTTGTAATGAACAAGCCTGTGGCAATTTTAAAGAATAAATAAAAATTTTCAGCGTTATTCTGGAACTGTAATCGAACAAGTCATCAAGCGACTCTAGGATGAAGCAAACAAAATAGATTGAATAAGAAAAATTCGCATCCACTACCCTTTTAGGTGAAATTCAATTTAATTCCATGTAAGGTATGATAGTAACGACAGATGAATCACAAAAAAAAACACAGTGAGTTATTAATCATATTTAGCGAGAATACATAAAAGTATTACTAACTAATACAATATTGTTATTATTTCAGCAATTTATCTCTAAATTTGTTTACAAAGAATACAATTGATGCTACGTATTGATCGCCACATCTAAGTCGTCGCAAATTAATTAGCTATAAATGCTTTTTTTTTCATCGTTCGTTCAGTTGAATTCAGAATAGTCTTGGAGTAAAGTAATTAGGGAAGATCAGCATTCAGAAAATTGACGTCAGCAACTTGGGTGGTCGTTTTAAAAGCGCACAGATAGGTACGTGAACTGCCAACAGTTAAATTTATGTAAGTTGGAGAAAGATGAGTGGAGGAAATTTTAAAATCGACAAGATA
This sequence comes from Mylabris sibirica, assembly GCA_039776855.1. Taxonomy (NCBI): domain Eukaryota; kingdom Metazoa; phylum Arthropoda; class Insecta; order Coleoptera; family Meloidae; genus Mylabris; species Mylabris sibirica. The sequence goes on from CM077836.1 coordinate 6,743,350, forward strand.
ACAACGTTGAATACGACTTCAATGGAGCAACTTAAATTGCAAGTCTGGATAATTATTGCAGTTTATGATAAGAAATTCGGTTTCCATTTAAAATTTCAATAAATATTTCAGTAGATATAGACATATGCCTTGAATAAATTTAGAACAACATCAGTTTATAATAGAAGCTGGAGAAAAACAATAAACTTTCTTGTCCTGAATAATAATTTGATATAAATAGCGCAACATTGTTGCATATGAATATTTCATGGCAACACATTGTTAAACTATTGCAAATAAGCGCGTACTTTAATTACAAACAATTATAATTTCTTTATCAAACGTGTAATTCTGTGTTTAGTAGAGCTTATTACAGACTCCCAGAAGGTAGTGATGCGTAACATTAATTAACTCTAAATGCCGCTTTAATTACTTTCACCCACCATATACAAACACACGCACACGTCCATCCTTAAATGAATGTAATAGAAATAGAACAGTCACCCTTGTCTGTTAAATAAGTTAAGACAATAAATGCCAATAATCTAACGTTGACCAACTCGAACGTAATTTGTTAACGAAAATTGATTTCTGTTACAGTTCTTTGATGAAAATTGGAATTTATAGAGCGAGATAATCGTGAAACAAACACATGAAAGAGAGAGTTGGAAATTGCTGCAATTTAATTAGGAAGAAGGAAAACTGTTTTGCATATCAATGGCCTTATACCTTCTCTACAACACCTCTATTGTTGTGTCTGTCTGGATATTTTCTATACTAAAACGTACACAAGAATCAACTGCAATATAAAAGTAAAATAAAGTGTGAATTATTTTGGTGAATTTACATTTCTTTTGGAATTGTTTAATCAATAATACAATCACAAAGCTAATGTACAAACTGGAAAATTTAGAATTATTGTAACTGAAATTCATTTGTGTTGTTTTCGTTATTTTCACCAAATTTATTTTGTTTGTTTCAGCAAAAAAACGAAATTTGTTAATGTGGATTATTTCAACTTTTATAGCATACGATTCTGCTATTTATCTTCTTAAATATAATTAAATAAAGATACAACAAGATAGAAGAAAATTCCTTTGCTATTTAACAGAAAAAAAAACTTAATGTTCAGAATTATGGAGTAGTAGAGATAATCAAGAAAATTTGGGTGTGTTTGGAAAGATTTAAGCTACATTTGCTCTAATTCTGGTCAATAGGGCTACAAATCAATTTTTCGTAGAAAAACAAAATTAATTCTTGGAATTCTAGGTAAATATCTCTAATAAACCAATAAATAAGTTTCAGAGAAAAAGAGTTAAATTAATGTTGATTTTTTTGATTTTTAGTCCTTCAGCAATAATTAAAGAACATCGATAAGATAAGGCACATATTCACAAAAATTCCAGTTAAAAGTAGGTGGAGAAATAGAGCTGTTAACCAATAAAAAAACAATAATGGAGGACGTAAAACTATTCATTGTCATGGAGATAATCACATGTATACTTTTAATAGATTCTAAATTAATATAAAAAAGTCATTCATCGTTGAGTATTGTAGCTCACTTATTGAGTCATTAGTAATTTAAAAATTAGTATGTTTCACATAAAAACTATCGATCAGACGTGGCTAGAGCCGAACGTGCTTTATCTCAACTATGTCCTTTAATTCTGATTCGCATTCTTAAAAAAATCCTGTAATTTGATGATATTACAATTCAAAAAGAAGGAAGAAATCCATTTCAGCTTGGGTGAAAGAATAAAAAGAGTTTAATCAATGTTGATTTTTTTTATTTTTAGTCCTTCAGCAATAATTAAAGGACATCGATCTGATACGGCACAAATTCACAAAAATTCCAAAAAAGTAGGTGGAGAAATAGAGCTGTTAACCAATAAAAAAACAATAATGGAGGACGTATAAACTATTCAGTAGCATGGAGATAATCACATACATACTTAACATACTTTTGATAGAATTTAGATTAATATAACAAAGTCATTCATCGTTGAGTATCGTAGTTCACTTATTGAGTCATTAGTAATTTAAAAATTAGTATGTTTCACATTAAAACTCTACCGATTAGGCGTGGCTAGAGACAAATGGGCTTTATCTCAACTATGTTCTTTAATTCTGATTCGCATTCTTAAACAAAATCTTGTAATTTAATGATACTACAATTGAAAAAGAAGGAAGAAATCCATTTCAGCTTGGGTGAAAGAATAAAAAGAGTTTAATTAATGTTGATTTTTTCAATTTTTAGTCCTTCAGCAATAATTAAGGACATCGATCTGATACAGCACAAATTCACAAAAATTCCAGAAAAGTAGGTGGAGAAACAGAGCTGTTAACCAATAAAAAAAGAATAATGGAGGACGTATAAACTATTCAGTAGCATGGAGATAATCACATGCATACTTTTAATAGAATCTAAATTAATAAAAAAAGTCATTCATAGTTGAGGATCGTAGCTCACTTATTGAGTCATTAATAATTTAAAAATTAGTATGTTTCACATAAAAACTTTACCGATTAGGCGTGGCTAGAGACGAACGTGCTTTATCTCAACTATGTCCTTTAATTCTGATTCGGATTCTTAAACAAAATCTTGTAATTTAATGATACTACAATTAAAAAAGAAGAACGAAATCCATTTAAGCTTGGGTGAAAAAATAGAACAAAGTATCAATTCAATTTCTTAGTTTTATTGCAATATTTTGAATTGTAACGTTTATCCATAGATATTGAAGAAGCTCTAAATTGTAATTTCTTTCTGTATTTCAGTCTCTACATTTATAACTCTAAAAGAAATAGATATCAAAGGTATTCTGAATATGTTAATGTTGTTTAAAAATATTTTCGATTTCGATTTCTTTTAAATTAAACCGATTCAAACTGACCAAATCTGTTTATTTTAGAATATCGTCTATCAGAATATTTTATTGTTAGCTTTATTATAAATTATGCAAGATAGAATTAAAGCAAAGATTGTCGAATAAACCACCTTAAAAAGCACTACTCAAAATTATTTGTATCTCCTTATGTTTTTGAGCAAACTAGAGAAGGTTTCAGACAGAACAACTCAATCCTAATTCCTTTATGATTAAAACTAATCTAAAATATTCGTCTAATTATTCCATAATAAACATTAAATTAAAAATTATAAACAATACTGTGTTGCAGATGTGTGTATCGATTCGAAATACGTCCGCCATTTTACTAGTCCAAATTTTAACAACGCCATCTACTAGAGAGGTGCTGAACGTTATAAGATTAACAAACTATACCCAACATTGTATGGTATAACAAGAGGCCATATGGTTAATACGGATATAAATGAAAATTTTATTATTGTACATTAATTAATAATTAACAAACAAACTAATAAATTGTGAAATAAACAAGCAATAATGTGTTGTCGTCTTAATTATTCAACAATCATTAAATATTAGACAGAATTGTAGTAGAGTTATTTATTTTAACAAATTAGCCATTTATTAAATGTTCATTTTAATTATTATTTATTTAAGTAATGAGTAGATAATAAACTATGAAGCAACAGAATCATTTATGTGCATATTAAAACAATTATATTGTTTAATTTTTTTGCTTCTTTTATTGTTCTTTTTTTTGCTTTCGATTAATATTGTTTGATTCAAGTTGTGATAACATCAATTGTATTATCGAAAATGTTTACTATCATAGTCTTAATAATGATCCAATAAAAATATAATTTATTTAATTCGTTTATTTGTGATAAATACAGTACAATCTATATACCAATTCCATTAATTTTATTACCCAGGATTGACTGGTTATTCGGCTAATTAATCGATATTTATGATTGGTAGAGTAGCTTGAATTATAAGTGGACCATTTAAATATTTTTACAACAATACCCTTAACCTAATCCAAGGGTGGTAGGGATGAGAAAAAATATAACCTTCGGAAATGAAAAGATCCGTCATAAAATAAGGGTGGGTTGGTGATATGTTAGTTGTTCTGAATAACAAAGTTGTTTCGATACGCTTTTGCTTTTCGCAAAATACCCTTTTACTTTTAAACGAAAATCTTATCTATTATTGTAACAACAAAAAAAAATGGATGTCCTTCACTTGATGGCAGATATTCTACCTGACTTGGAAATATTTAAATGTGCTCCGATAAGAAATATTGGAAGACATAAAAAAAAACAGGTGGAAAATTGGAAACGATTCTTATTCAAATTAAAAATTTTATATTATACAGGGTGAGCCAAGAGGATGGAACCCCAAAAGTATAAAAAGTTCTACTTGATGGAACTTTATGAAATTTGATATATGGCCGTTTTGGCACCTGAACTACCTTTAGAAAATATTTTCGTTGTTCTAGCTACCCCTCTTATATGGGGTAGTGTACCCTACTCTCTTATTTTAAATAGAATGGTATATTTTTTATTGCATTTTTGAATTCTTTGATGAAATCGAAAGGGACTTTGATAACATGACCCATGGTCTAGCGCTGAAAGTTTTTCAGATATTTTGACTTTTCATGAAATTTTTAATTTTCCAGTGCTTAAATAAAAACTTCACAACATAGAAACTATTGCAGTTAAAATGTTAAAATTTAGTATTCTGATAGTACAAATAACGTACTTTCTATCAAACTGTAAAGCATTTAATTATCTTTCAGCGTTCGGCTGAAATGAATTTTTCTTTCAGGCAATTTTCAAACTATAATAACTTGCTTATTTTAAATGGAACCCCATATTTCCCTTTATATGGTTGAATAGAGAAAAAAATTCTGCATCGAACTGTATTACCATTTCCTATACCTAATTTTGATAATTTTTAAGTTATTCAGAATTTTCAATTTCGTCTAATTTTCTTTCCTGAAAGAAAATGTAAAACATAGAAGGCTTAGCAAAACAACCTCCAATTCAACTGTCACAAATAAGATGAAATTAATTAATTAATTTTAAAATATCTCAAGGAAGGAAAATGGAAGAAATTGATTATTAATTAAATTAATATTTATTTCATTTGCTTTTTGTGTATGTAGGATGTCCTAAAGATGTAAAAATACAGGTAAAATATTCAATATTAACGTCATTTGTGATATTTTGCTAAGCCTTCTATGCATTTTATTATAGTTGAATTATTTTGGCATAGGCGACTAGAAGTATTACATTTTGCTTTAAGGGAGGTGATTGAACAAAATTGAAAATTCTGAATAACTGAAAAATTATCAAAGATAGGTATAGGAAATGTTGATACAGTTCGATGCAGAATTTTTTTCTCTATTCAACTATATGAAGAGAAATATAGGGTTCCATTTAAAATAAGCAAGTTATTATAGTTTGAAAATTGCCTGAAAGAAAAATTTATTTCAGCCGAACGCTGAAAGATAATTGAATTCTGTTTGAATTGATCAAAATTACATTATTTGTAATACTTAAATTCCAAGTCTCAATATTTCAAATGCTATGGCTTGAAAAATATGAATTTTTCAATCAAACACTGTAAATTTTAAAATTGCAATAAAAGCTGAAATATCTGAAAAACCTTTAGCGCTAGACCATGGGTCATGTTATCAAAGTCCCCTTCGATTTCATCAAAGAATTCAAAAATGTAATAAAAAATATACTATTCTATTTAAAATAAGAGAGTAGGGTGCACTACCCCATATAAGAGGGCTAGCTAGAACAACAAAAATATTTTCTAAAGGTAGTTCAGGTGCCAAAACAGCCATATATCAAATTTCATAAAGTTCCATCAAGTAGAACTTCTTATACTTTTGGGGTTCCATCCTCTTGGCTCACCCTGTATAAAGCAACGTATTAATTAAGCTTAAAATGAATGTTAATTGAAATGTTAATTAAAATGCCTTAAATTACTGTAATCCTGTATGTGTTGGATTTATTTATATGGTCAGAAAAAAGAGAAATATTCCGGGACAAATACACATAAGATACCCAATTTAATGAAGATCGTTTGACATATACGAGTTTACAAACCTGATTTGTTTCATATGTGTGTGTGTGTGTATGATAAAACCGGCTGTATCAGATAAATATGTCAACAAGAACTCCGCCTTATAGCTTTCCAATTATTATTAATATAAAAGACCAGACTGTTATTGTGAAGTTTCTACTGGTGAGACTAAATAACGAGCAAAATGTCTTCTACTCACCTAAAATGGCTGGTTGTACTATAACAGATGCGAAATAAATTATTGTTGGACGTCTTCTTTACTTCATGTTTATTAGTACAGATGAGACCTGGAAGTTATTCGAAACAAAAAAAAAAAATTAACTTTCAAATTGTCTACCATTATAATTGAGTTTATATTGTTGTATTTCATCAACGATTGCTAATTAATAGGTTTAAAGATGATTATAATGGATACAAAATCTAATTATATTTTCCAATATTCTTATTGATCTGTTCTACTGTTAACTCGCGCTATTGTGTTAGTTAATAAAACACTATAAATAGATCTTCATTTTGTTGAGTGTTAACAGAAATATACGCTAGGTTTGATTTTATTACCCAGCTCTTAATTGGAAAATTTTGTTTATATTACATCAATTTTAATCCAATACCAACCATCACCACAAGCAAAGAACAGAACAACAACAACAATAGCCCTTTCTTAAAATTAATTAAATTCGTCAATATTTTCCATCGTTACATTCACCTCTATTTTATACGTTCGATTACATTATAATTTATATTATAATAGATTAGAATACTAGTTATCAGAACAAGAAAATCTAGTTATAGATCGAGTTTAATGACACGCAAATTTCAAATCGTTGTGATAAAAGCACAATAATGTGACAAGTTTTTCGAATATAAATAATCGCCTAAACACAATAATATAAAATGATTGTTTTCCTTTTTGGTTGATAATTTTAATAACAAGTGTCTAAACAACAAAAGATTTATGTGTGCTTTTTGTTTGTTGCTTTCTTCAAAACGAGTCACACAGCAACAACGGTGAATTTATTTCTTCAAGTTGATTTACAATAATACAATTCACTCGAGGTGTATTGTTTTATTTATATATATATATATATATATATATATATATATATATATATATATATATATATATATATATATATATATATATATATAAAAACTGAACGGTTAATAGTTGTTGTTATTATCGATAATTATAATTGTAACTGGGGACGATAAAAAGAAATAAATATAAAGTGGCTTGTTGAAATTTTATCGAAAGCTTGACCCTGAAAAACAAAAATTTATTGTACACTCGTGTGCACATTAAAGAGACCGGCTCTTGATATCACGTTTTTCCTTTAGTGTCAATCAGGTTGTTTGATAAGTTAGGGTAAGAAAATGGGCAGGTAGGCGGTTTTAGAATGAGCTTCCACCATACAAAATTTTTAGTATTTTTCTATTGAGGTAAATAACCAAAATAGCATCAGTTTAACCCCACTCACCCCCACTTCTAAAGTTTTGTTAAATTGTTAGGACTGTCCCCAAGAGCCGGTTTTACACAACTGCTCAAAAAGTGGTCTTTTTTATGTGTACGATAAGTAAGAAAAGTAGTCAAAATAGCCTCAGTCTAAGGTGAGTATACGTCCAGAAATTCCCGAAACTTTCAAATTTTCAGTGTCACAACGTTTAAGATTAGGTAAATGCATATATTTACTTAAGTTGATAGTGTAGATTGCAGAACTGAGAATATAAAAGTGAGCTGAGAGGCCGCATAAGCAGAGAATTCCCCATCTAGCCTTTATTTTCTCATTCTTGAATTCATTTCCCGAAGGTAGACGAAATTTTCATTTGAAACTCACAATTGTAGTTCAAATTTTCGAAAAATATTTCAGAAATTTGTAGGAAGTCATTTTAGCAAAATTAGAACCTCGTAGCTCATTTGGAAGTTAATCAAAAAATGCTCGTTTCATATGAAAATAGTCGTACACGTAAAGTGACTAAGAATGACTCGAGGATCCTTGAAATATGGATTTATTTTGTTTTGCTCCATTTTATTGTGAAACAGATGAAAATATTCCCCATTTTTCAAGAATGCAACAAAGAAAAACGAAAAGATCAGTATTGGAAGAGCTTTGGAGGCATTCTTATTATTAGTCGTTTTAGCGAATTTTTTAAAAAAAATTAGCTTATGACGAGATCCTCACTTTTGAATTTCCGAAAAATTTTTGCACAGAAGTTCGTTTTGGGACCTCAGGAACCCATATCCACCGTTCGTTAAAATTTTTTATATATATATATATATATATATATATGTATACCCACGATAACTGCCGTAAAAATACGCCAATCTTAATAAAACTTGGTACAAAAATCGGTCTTTGGGATAGCTTGGATGAGTTCGTTGGCCAGACTGGTAGGGCCAACACTTTTGGAATGAGAGCTGAAGAAATGTTAAAAAAAATTATTTTCAATATTACATTTGCTTAGATTTTGATGAAAATTAAAATAACAGTAGAGCCGACCATTCTCTATGATCAAGGAAAAAATCATCAAAATCGGTTCGTTGGTTCGCATGAAAAATGCAAAAATATCTTTATTAAGTATTAACAGTAAAATCGAATATCTCAGGTGGCTATATGTTCTGACTATTGATATTAGGAAAAAAAAATTGAATATCGCGGGGGGGGACTAATTTTGACAGTTAATATTAGACGCAAGGCCTGCTAGAGAATATCGCTTGAAAAAATCAAGCAGGCCTTGATTAGACGTATTAGATAAACAACAAACTTACAAACGAGTGAAATTTTATTAGTGTTTCTTATTGTTTGTGGATTAAAAGTATTTTTCAAGAAAAATCATAAATATTAAAATAACATCGGGAAATGAATTTATTAGTTGATTCAATGTTATTAAAATATATTAATTGTCAGTATCATAAGAATGTTTTGGAAATAATATTTCAGCATGTAGATATATAAAAAAAATCCCCTATATAAAAAAAATTCGCTATATAAGGTACTTGCTGCCTTTGGAGATTTTTTTTTATGTTCAGCTTACTTTTGAAAATCGCGACATCGTCAGAAACAAGCGTTTTTGACCAACCTTCAAATGAGCTACGAGGTTCTAATCTTGCTGAAAATCTCTCCAGGAACCTCCTATAAGTCCTTGGAACATTTTTTCAATCGCTCGCCTACTAATAAGAGTTTCATAAAATTTGACCACATTTTAAAAAAAAATACCTTGTAAAGCGTCTCGAATTTCAAAAATCTACTTTGAGCTCTCGAATTCACCGTATAAACGTTAATAAATTGTGGCTTATTGAGACAAATATTTAAAAAAGTTGTAATTCCAAAATAATTACGAAATTTTTATCTAACTCTAACATTAGAAATGAAATACTTCGGGTCCATGAATTAAACATCACTCAAAGAGAAGCATGTAACAATACGAGAATATACATAAAAGCTACATTGTAAGTAGAAATAAAATTACAAATGTGTTGTAATAAATATAGAAAGTGATATTTTTGGGGTCATAAGATCTGTGTAGTTTAAATACGCCCTCGAAAATAAGAATAGCCAACAAAAAATTCAACCTTAAATGTAGATTATTCAAAAATTGGTGAAAGTGTTCCAATATATAATTTAAATTTTATATTCAGGGACAAACTGGTATAGTTGTTCAATATTGGAATTAAATAATTTTACGTTAAAACATATTTACAGTATCTCTAAATTCTAAGTAGAGTAACGTTAGATCTTTGGTTGTCTAGAAAATTGAAGTTTTAATAAAAATTTTAACTTATGTATGAGGTGTTCGGTTTTAATGTGATCTGAATTATAGTATTTCAAGATTTTCTTAGAAATTTTCTATGAATATTAATAAGAATTTGAGGAGAATCATATGAATAATGTGAAATTAAATACGATTGGAATAAAATTTTAATAAATTAATTTGTTAGGTGGCTAGCCGTAAAAATACCTCTAGCTACTATCAGATTCAAATTAGATAATAAAAATGGGTAATGTATTTTTATTTAAATAATTTCAACAATATTAGTTGAAGTTTTGAGAGCGCAGATATTAAGTGGTTTTTCTTGTTAATTTTTTAACAATAATCATTTATTCCATAGATATGAAGAAGCTTAAACTACACCTTAATTTGTGTAAGAAAGTCTATAAAATTTTGAGAATTTTATAATTAAAATTCAATAATTAAATTAATTGACAATAAATAGAAATTCAGATTATCGTATTTCAACATAAGATCCAAAATTTCAAACAGTTTACTACCCCAAATCATGCTCTACATTACCTAACGAAAAAAGTTGTTTTTTTTTTAAACTTTTATTGATTTTTCAAAATTGGATTTTTTGTGAACTGTGCCAGATCTGTCCATGGATAAGATTTCAAAAAAGGTGTAGTATAATTTTTTATCTTTAAAATTTTAGAGAAAATCTTGTTTGGATGTATTAGCACATCTCAAGATTTCCCTCTGTAATTCAAAACTTTGTCATAATTTTCAAAAACGAAAAACTCCATCGGATGCACCGTGAAATTTTCGATCTAACGCTAGTCATAGAGTTTCGATATCTCAGAAAAGAAGCAAAATATTGATGATTAAAAATTGGCATTTTTTCCGACACAAATCTAAAAAGCTCTTATTTTAATCAAGTGCTAAAGATTTATTAAGGAGAAGAATTTAGGTTTATAACAAGAATTTTTAGGTAACGCGAAAAATTAAAAATTGTCAATTGTTACTTTCCCTGCCCGTTATTATTATTATGAATATTACCACAAAATCATTATATTTTTTCGAAAATTAGACTTACACGATTACCTACTCGTGCAAGATCGTGCAAATGGAGACCGTGTAAACGATATTTTAAACATAAACCAAATAACATTGACTTTGACGTTTGTGATTAAGATTTGTAAAAATGGCGCCTACATTTTAATCAAGCTTTTATAAAAGAGCATTCATTCACATGTTTTTTTTTCTATCAATTTATGCAAAATAATTGAAATTAAATACAAAAAAAGAACATACAAAATGAAAACGTGTAAATTCAGTACCGTGTACTATTAAGAGCATAAAAAAGGGACCAAACCTTGAGCTAGAAATTACATGGTTCATTTTATGCTCGCAATAATATATCAAGTATGTATGTAGAAATAGATGAAAAAGTGTATGTCTTGTATGTAGAAATAATCTTTAATTTTAGAACGAAACTAATTTAGAAAATCTACTAAAAATAGATGGGTACCTAAGTATTTGAAACATTTTTTCTATTTTGCGCCTATAAGAGTGTCGTTAATATAGGTAACAAAAAGAGTGCTTAAATACTTGTTAACGCACTCTTTTTGGGTATCTAGTATAAGTTATTTTCTGATTGTAATCCCAGATACACACGTTATTTGTTGATACAAAAATTTTACTGAATTTATTATTGCCACTCACATTTGTGATGGTTTCTGTATATAAATATAAATATAAATATAAACAATCCAGGAATTGTAAAATAAAAGAAAATTGAGCAATTTTAAAATGTCGTTCTAGTTAATACTAACTGCCACGAAATTCCCTAAATTTAAAAGGTTCAATTTTTATTAGAAGAGGGCACAAAAGGGTGCAAAATAGAAAAAAATAGTAATAAAAAACTCGTTTCAGAAGTCAACTCCTGCACTCAATATTTAAAAACTCGCTCTGGGTCGCCCGTTTTTTTACTCAAAGTAGTTGTCCATTATTACTTTCCCTACTCGTTATACAATGTATTGTAACAAAATATAATTTTCAACTTATCTATTTTTACGCTTTTTAGAAATATAATAATTAATAAGGTTAGAAAACTGTGCTATTATGGTATCGAAAAAATAAAATTACCACAAAGAAAATTAATTAGGTTAGTTATTTTAAATCTAAATTGATAATTAATTGTATAATTTAAAAATAAATAGGGAGAGAAACGGGAATATCTGTCCCTAGAAGATTGTATAAATATTGGAATATTATGCAGTGGAAACGGCTTAATTTTTTCATAAATTCCCCACTTAAATATTCAAACCCCGTGTTCATTTTCTTGTAAAATCCAGCAATTTTCTTTTCACCCACCCTGTTGTTTTTTATTCCTTCTCCCATATACATTATTCATAAACGTCCTGTCTGATATTCGTCGTCGACAGTCATAAACACAAAAGAAAAGCAGAAGAAAACTTGTAAGTTTTCTTAAACTAGAATGCGAGTAAAACGTCCGCTATTCCAGCGTCTTTTTATTCTTGGCTTGTTTCCATTCCCCGTACATTTTCTGTAAAAACTCCCCGAGATAGCCAAGCATGTCTTGCAATTTATTTTATTCCCGGAATCCATTCCAGACTCCTAAGCACGTAGTTAACATTTTATAGAAAATTCAACTTTATTACTCCATATACAAAAGGTTGAGATTCGTTTAAGATAACAACAGTGTGTATAGTACAACTATTTGGATCGTAGATCAAGTCAGTGGCATGGTGCCATGGCTCGGTTCAGCTAGTGGTAGGGGAGATGAACGTGTAAGTCTACCGTGAACGATTGGGGGTCCAGGAACGGGGGGCACCAATGGTGCTACGTTCTAACAGCTAGACGGAAGCCATCTTGGCCGGTTTTGGATCAATAACAACAGCCAGGGAGTTGATACAACAACAAACGTTCGATACAGCTGGATGTGGAGGATAGTGCATGCGCGCCGGATACGGCACACCCGGTGATGTTGTTGTTGTTGATGATGATGATGATGATGATGCTCAACTGCAACGCCGGCCGGCCATCGCTCTCGTTCATCCATCAAGAAATTTTCCAATTTTGTTTTAATTACAAATTTAATTTAACCAAAAAAGGTGAGATTTTCGTTTTATATCCCAATTTTTTCATAACTGTTTATTATGCAAGTGTTGAAAGTGAACGAAAACTTTATAGCTCTCATTTAACAAATAAATCTTTCAAACTATTCATAATTCATGTCAACTATTATAAAGATTACCCTTATTTATCTCAACATTATTAAAATCGATTTTTTTGATAATAATCCGTATAATAAACCGAATATTTACAACCAACCCTACTACTGTAATGGACAATTCTTGTTGAAATTCCATTAAAACAATCTTGCATAATCCCATTAATACCCCCACATTTACATCTCTACGAATCCTACCAGAATGATTGTACTTTGTTGTGTTGTTTGTGTGTGTACCATTAAAATTACAACCACCATAAAATACCAATTGATTGTTTGTTCACGTTAATTTGAAGTTTAACCAAAAATCAGAAGTCCGCGCGCGTATTTTATATGTTTACTTAAAAAATATATGATAATTTACGAGCCATATATCTCTATTATTTTACGTTAAAGCGCAACCGAGGTGAATGTGAAGGAAAACGATTTTACTACCAATTTTTCCGCAGGCTTATCAAAGAAATTTAGTTGTTTTAAATTTTTCCATTGTCGATAACATAATGTACCTATTACTCTCCTCAGAAGCATTTATGTTGAAACATGTGGTTTGAAAATTACTATATGCAATAAAATCGATTGATTTTCCTTTATATTATTATCAAAATATCAATGTTATTGTCATGGTGAATAATGAGATTTTCTTAGATAGGCTCTGTTGATTATACCATTGGTATAAGGTGTATTTACCATTATCGTTGAGATCAATAAACTCAACCAGTGGCGGACTGGCTAACTTTTTCGACCCGGACAATTACTATGAAAATCAGCCTTCCATTAAACAATAATTATCATTTTTATTTTCAATCATTTTGTTTGGTTTCTCTTTGACTAACATGGTGGCAAATATTTCGTCATTAATTAAGGGTCCCCTTTCCGGAAGAATTTAAATTCGATTTTATTGAATTTAAGAGTCTACAACAGTCCTTTTACTGTTAAAAAATTGATGATACAGTACTGCTGAATTCTAAAATTTAGATTAAAGAGGAGAGAATTCAGGCCTAAAACTATAAAGATGACTTATTGTTAGTCTCTTTTCTTACGCGATTCTGTAGAAAAATTCGTGGAAAAACTGTTGGTTTATAATCAAAATGTCTCAAAATCTAAGACCACCGATAAGAAATGAGAATGTGGCTCAAATATTCGCCAAACATTTTCTGAATTTCATTCTTAACACGATTTAAAGTTGGAACTCACTAAAAATCGGATCATTTAAGCTCAAATGTTCTAAAATCTATACTTTTTCAACTTCAAATGGAGAATAATCAACGTCAAACCAGGAATAAGCAACTTCAAATTGAGAATTAACAATTTCAAATTAAAAACTCTCAATTTCAAAATGGAACTAAATAACTCCAGAGAGAAAATACTGTCAAATTGAGAGTAAACTATTTGAAGCTTAAATTATATCAAATTGATAATTACTCAAAACGCAATTTAAAATTGATTATTTCCATTTTGAAATTGATTATTCTCAATCTGAAGTTGAAAAAGTATAGATTAGAACACTAGAATTCAGATGAAGAACATCCTTAAAGTGACCTTTTTATAATTCACTGGTAGGTTCGTCAAAAAGGTCACGATTTTAGTGCAAAAACATGTCAAAAGTGTCACAATTTTGCATTAAAAGACCCAATCACAAAATTCAATTAAAATTACCTAAAGAGTTCAAAGTAAAAATCCAGTAAACTTAACTATAGTTTATAGCTTTAAAAGCTCCTACTTTTGAGAATTAGATAACATTTGTTAAAATTTATAATTTAGGAGGAAAATGTCCAAAAATCTTAATTCAAAGTAAAGTCTAAATCAAAACTCGATTTAAAGTATCCAAACATGTATTTTTTACAATTCATTGCCAAAATACGCAAAAATTCGCTAAATTACTTTTTAAAACCTCGGCTAAAAGTCAATAATTTATCTTTATAATAGATTTAGATTAAAAGATTCTAAATTGCCTCCTTCACAGTTTAATTGTTAACAAAATTTATCAAATGTTGTTGATTTTATAACGAAAGTATCTTATTTTTTGGACATATAATGAATGAAATTGAATCGTAATTTTGGCGTCCCTGTGAAGTGCCGCCTTAAGATAGTGCCTGAGTTGCCTGAACGCTAACGACGGCCCTGACTTTGAGCATTGTTCGTCATCAACATAAATAAATTGCATAACAAAAAGATAATACGATCAAATGAAGCACTTTCTTAGATTTGCTACCATGCAGCCAATCGGGAATTCTTCCAGTCCGCCACTGAATTCATCTCTTCCTCGTCGATAAATAAACAACTCAATAACAACAAAAATGAAAAGCAAGTAAATCAATACGACGGACTATAAATATTGCAATTTAATTTTTAATCATTTTGCCATATTGCCATATATTGGACATGTAATTTCCTACATGCCAAATATAAATACAACCATATTTTTAAACGTGTGCGCTGCTATCATTACTGCAAAAGGCGAATAAACTCAACCGTAAAGAAGCTTTCAAATATAGCTTCAACGATAAAGAAAAGGACAAGGGAAAAAAAGAAGCGAAAAACTAGATTGTGTCGGCGTATACGGTATAAAAGTTTGCAATCACCATAAAGATGTTCTTTGTATTCTCTTTTTCTCCATATTACATAATTTATATTTCTTCTATATTATTAGTTTGATTATTTAAATTGTTGAAATAAATTATACGAATCGTATAAACTTTAAATAAGAACAAAATAGATAAAATTCATGATCTGTAAATATACTAAATGTCGGATTTTGAACGAGCACTTTCTTCCGTATCGTTAGACGTAAATAAAAGCGACGAATTTGAATCGAAACTTTTTTAAAAAAAATCGATAATTGAGTTCTCTGAACTGCTCCATGTAACTATAAAATATTCACTGAAGATATTGAGAGTGGATTTCAAATGATACTGTGGCTAGTGTTATGGTCGTTTGAGTTTATTTAATGGTTTTCAAGTTTGTAGCTAGAATATATCAAAGTGATTTGGTGAACAGTAACGTTTTATTTATAGATATGCCAAATGAACATAGATTTCTGCCCGTTTACCAAGAGATATACAACTTGTCGTAAAACTAAACATAATTACAACAAGACACTTGAACAATACGTGTATTTATACAAGTAAGAAAGCCACAAAATTATTCAAATGTAACAATTTTTCGATATAAAACTACAACTAACCTAGCTTAAGTCGATCTAGATTGAAATCGAGCATTAAAGCCTAATGATTCAAACAGGTTCGTCAATCATATTCGAAATTAAATTTTTATTGACATATAAAAGTTTGTGTCAAATGTTTAGATGGGTTTATTGATGTAACAATATCATTATGGGTCGTTCAGACACGTGCGAACTACCATACACTAACGTGACAATAAAACTTTTTAATGGCGAACATCACTTAAACATCACTCTACGAAAATCATCAAGTTATCCACAAATCAAACAAATAAAATAAACGGAAAAAAGAAATCGTTGGAAATTCATATATACAGAACAATAGGTTATTAATTTTTCAAATTTCATTCAACTGAAATAATGAACAATTAATAGATGTTTTCAGGAATATATCAAATCCATTATTAATCAACATAAATTAAATATTTTTGCAACATTGTTAACGACAAGCAAAGTAATTAAACGGATTTGTTATTGATTTATTAACTTTTCTACAAAAAAAATACAATTTCAATTGTTGAATATCAATAGACAACGTTGGACTGTTTAAAAAATATGAAAAAATTTCAAAATTAAAATGGTGAAACTAATTATTAATTAATCGAAACGTATTGTATTGTTTTAAATCTCGTTGTTGTTTTCTTAGAAAAAATAACTGATTTACAATTATTTCCACGCTCTTTTGTTCTCTCACATGCATATATGGAATTCTTCAATTAAAATAACATTTTCAAATAATTAAATATAAATAAACTGAACATGTATAGAGGGTGACTATTTTAACAATAATATGCCGTAACGAAAAATATAAATTGCATGAAGTATTACGTGCGCATATTAAAACAGAACCAAGGCTACAAGATCCACTTTATTGTGAAATTGAACAAGTTGTTTTTTAGTCTTTGATTGAATATTCATTAGGAATTAAATTTAAAAAAAAAGATGGAATATGTAATTTTTCAAAATTATTGTGGTGCTTTGGAATTTAGAAATATTCTCAAAAAAAATTAACAACGAAAACTACTTTTGTGATGTGAAAAAATCAAAAATTGATTAGAAAGTCCAATGTTTCAAAATTTTCTTAGCAGCATCATAATTAGGGGACTAAGGGAGGATCCACCCCGAATAGAACAACACGAGAATTTCGTGTTATCCGGCTTGTAGTAGAAGAAAATTTGCAAATAACTAAACATTCCAAAATCAAAGTAGCGCTTTAGAATTCTGAAATATTTCCCTAAAAATTTCTAACAATGGAAACTGTACAATTTGTGCTGTAAAAACCCAAAAATAGTTCAAGAATTCCAAAGTCTTGAAATTTTCCCGACAGCATTATAATTAGGGTGGCTAAAAAAGCATTTTCCACAAACTAAAGTATTTCGTGTTATTCGGATTGTTGTAAAAGAAAATTTGCATAAAAACTGGACATTCCAAAATCAATGTAGCGCTTTGGAATTTTCAATTTTTCCCAAAAAATGAAATTAAAAAATATAAAATTGACAGTTTATACTGTAAAAAAACCCAAAAAATAGATCAGAAAGTCGAAAGTCTTAAGTTTTTTCATAATTAGGGTGGCTAAGGGAGAATCCGCCCCAAATAAAACAACATTTGCAGAAAAACTACAGATTCCAAAATCAATGTAGCGCTTTATAATTTAGAAATATTTTCCTAAAAGTATCTAACAAGGCAAACTCTACAATTTATGCTGTTATAAAAATATGGCTTAGGAATTTTAAAGTCTTAAAAAGCATTACAATTAGGGTGCCTTAAAGTGCATCTACCCCCAAAAAAATTGCATAAAAACTGGACATTGCAAAATCAATGTAGCGCTTTGGAATTTTCAAATTTTTCCCAAAAAATTAAATTTAAAACCATAAGATCTACAATTTATGCTGTGAAAAAAGCCAAAAGAAAATCAGAGAGTCAAGACTTATTTTTTTCCTGCAGCACCATAATTAGGGTGGCTAAATGAGCATCCATCCCAAATAAAACAAGACAAGAATATCATGTTTTTGGCTTGTAGGAGATCAAAATTTGCACAAAAACTACACATTCTAAAATTAATGTAACGCTTTGGAATTTTTAAATATTTCCCAAAAATTTTAACAACGAAAACAATTTATGCTGTAAAAAACACAAGAATAGCTTAAATGTAAAATTGGAAACTCCAAAGTCTTAAAATTTTCCAAACTCCAAAGTCTTAAAATTTTCCCGACAGCATCATAATTAGAGTGGCTAAGGGAGCATCTACCCCGAATGAAACAATTAACACAAAAATTTCGTGTTATTCGGTTTTCTGTAAAAGAAAATTTACACAAAACTCAACACCGGAATTCCTATAATTTATGCTTAAAAAAAAACACTAAAAATAGATTAGAAAGTCTAAAGCCCTAAAATTCTCTCGACAGTATCATAATTAGGGTGGCTAAGGGAGCATCTACCCCAAACAAAACAACCCGAGAATTTCGTGTTATTTAGCTTGTAGTAAAAGAAAATTTGCACAAAAACTACACGGCTACAGCTTGAATTATGGGTTCAAATAACCCCCATAAAAATTCATCTAATTATAATTAACTTATACAACATCTTAATTAACTCGTTTTTAATTAGATTTACAATCCAATCTGTTTTTTACCAAAACACCAATAATTTATCATGTTTTTAATTGAAAATAATATTCACAATATTTTCGAGTTTTCTTGATAGATTTCTTATAAATTGTAGCTTTAATTTTCGAAAATATTCAAAAAGTATTATAATTGTTATCTCCCCTTAAACATCGAGGGTTGTGGGCGATCGTAAAGCTATTACCCAAACATATACAGATTGGCATTAAATATTATAGCCTTTTCCTGCACCCTTACTCGTTTTATTCTATTGTCATCCAGTAATGAGTCTTATTTAATTTTCAAAATATACCGGACTAATTTGTAATGATTATTAATTTAAAGTGTGTTACAATTATTGTTTATTTGTTGAATAATAAACAAATTTGTGGATGTAAGAATGAAGGCAACGTATTGTTACATCTCCATTATTCACGATTTGTTGTTGGGGCATTATAATGGTGTCATTTCAGCATAAACAAAATTTACCGCTAAAGAAAACGACCAGATAATCATCACTAATAACAACATTGTTGCAAATTGCATATTGTAGAGAATAATTTATATATTTTTTTTCTATATTGTGTGTGTGTCTGTCTAGGCTTTCGTGCATATTTCAACTCGGAAATCTTGATTAGATTGGATATTTCAAACAAAGAACGGTTGTTGTAATCAACAACAATAACAAGAACAACAACAGATTACGAGTAGGTTGCCCATTTTGTACAACACGCAACTAACAATCCGGGGCTATATAGGTTGTAAATTATGGTTAATAATATTTATAAATGTTGCCTTCAAAGATTTTCTAAAAAATCGTGTATGCACATAATTTAATAGATTTCGATTAAGGTAAAAATAATAAACTTACCTCGTTGATTTGTGGAGGAATCGATCGGAATATCGCCAAATATTCTCTGAAATAAACCAAAAAAAAAAATAACTTCTATCATAACACGATATTGTTAATTTTATTTAGAAATATTCAGGTCTGGTGCAGAATTTACAATATAAAAATTTTATGATAGATGCACGTGTTTTGTTTATAATATAACAGACGTCTGGTTATATTTTCAAAGACAAATTTCCATCTATTTTAAAAATATAAGAAATATTCCGGCGTAATCGGCTAGTTTTAGCTTGAATAACACACCAACACGTGGAATCAAACCGGTTACACCTACATGTTTTTCTTATCGTGATAAGAATATAAGCCCGGTTGTTCTTCAGCTTTATTAAGCCATACTTAGGTGAGCGATATGCGGTTCTTAATTGTCGTTTAGCTTGAATTTGATCAGTGTGATTTTAATCGTATTGTCATTGCAATAAAATTAACACTTTATCAAATTACTGTGCTTAACGATTGTATAGAAATTTTCAATTTTAGAACAAAGTAGATGTAATAAAAAAGTTTAACAACTTAATTGACTAATGAAATATACGAAACATATTGTTTGTTGTATCTACTTTTTTTTTAGTTTGTTAGCAAACAATAAATTTATCTAATTTTTCAATTCAATACACTAAAACGTGTGATTTTATTGTGCTTAAATAAAAAGTGATATTTAAACTTAAACACACAATTAACTATTGATAACGTTGTAATTTTAATGCCCCATAAAGAGTCAATTAAATAAAAATTGCCCACTGTTTCTAATAAAAACAACAATAAAATCACTAGATGCCATATTCACAATTTTGATTCCTTGAACGGATAGATTGGGGAAACAACAAAAAATTGCCATATTTTATACCTTCTTTGAAATAATGTTGAGAGTAAAGGACCTTGTTGTCACTTTCACTACACTTCAACAACGAGTTGAGTGTCCTTCAGTATTACTTTTATTATTATTATTATTATATGCAAAAAAAGCCTGATAAATTGTCTACAATTCGTGTTGTTGTGTATAAAGCACCGACTTTTGTAAACCATGCTGAGAGGCCAACCAACCAGAACCCAGAACTGTAAACTAGTGACTTAGCAAGGGGTAGCTACAATTTAGGCCCCCTCCGCTCTTTCTCTCTGTCACACTCGTTGTTATCGTATAAGAATGAAAAATAGCAGCCATCGTCTTGATTTTTATCTACTGAATTCTAACACACACACATAGAGAGATACACACGCGTATAATTATCAGGACGAGATAAAGACACCAATAAACCCATAAAATCTTTAAACTTTTTGAAATTGTAAATAGAAACCGAAGGGGAGAATCTAGACGACTATACACAATACAACCCTCTACTATACAGATGCAAAAAATCACTGTTTACACTCATAAATTATCAGCATTTGCATACATTCTAGCTACACAAAAAAAAAGGGAAATTTATCAGAAATATTGGAAAATAAAACCAAAGTTTCACTTTTCAGGTAAAGTAAAGTTTGCGGTTGATTTCCAACCGCAAAATAGAATTTGAATAGTTTGCGGTGTACTTCTGATCGTGACGTTCGTTTTTACAAATGAATAAGAAAAATCTTACATTTCGGTTGTGATTTGTTGATTGTGATCGATGCAAATATAGCACACTCATCACTATTTTTACCTTTGTCGATGTGGAAATTCACAAGCACCGTGTACAACAACAATAAAACACATTATTAAGATGTTCAAAGCGCTCCAACTTGGCGTAGGTGAAATTTTTGAAAATATACCCAGTTAAATATGGCGTCCTCATTCTGATGTGTAAGATAGAAGATATAATCTATATTTGTTTAGAGAGAGATCTATACAGTGTTTTTTTCGTTGATTTTATCGTCGATCAAATGATGGAACTTCGCCAATGATACGACCGGTGGTAGGTAGGTAGAAACAAGTTTTTCTATTGTAATAATCTAGTTTCGGCCATTTTTTCGTTTTTGATTAAGACAGAAACAACATTAATTAATACACCACGATTATTTATTATAAATAATTAAAAAAAATAAAATAATCGGCTTGGATTGTCCGTCCGGTTCTGGGGATTCTTTAAATAGTTAGCCACACACGATGTTTTTAATGAGTTACATACAACTAAGTTGAAATTCTATACGTTTCACGTATTTCGGGTCCAATTAAAAATCCGTATTTTTATTTAACATCACAAACAAAAAAAAAAATTGTTTTTTCTAAATTATAATTCAACAAAGACCAACAATATGCATCTAAACCGCTTCGTATTTCACACGAAACTGTTTACACATAAGTTTTTATTGGAAATAGCAGTTGTGTATAGTTGATCAAGGGAAAGAATAGCTGTTGTTTCACTCACACAACAATCCAACTCTGTTACCGGTATAATAATTAACATTATCTACAACTAATTGGCTTTTGTTAATCATATAGGTATGTACCGAACGTAGTAAAGGTCATCTTTTCAACTCGACCTTCCGCAGCATCGTAGCGCAAACGTTAGAATTAACGTTTACTTTTTGACATACAACACCCAGATTTTCTTCCATCCAAAATATTTATTTCCTCTTTTTTGGTGAAGCAGTTTTCCTTACCTTTGAAGACACTGATACAGCTTTTGTGCTCTTCAATTCTGTAGCGTTCGGTTTCTTTAATCAGTTTCTTAGCTTCAGTCAGTAATTTAGTTTTCTTAACGGCAGTAACAGCTGCAGTTTTTCCAACCGATACTCGACCACCACTTCTCTTCTTTCCTTCAATTTCACTTTTTCAATACCGGAAGTACTTGGAGCAACGCTAGTTGCTACAGTTTCTTAACTGAAGATGCTTTCTTTGCTTCTGGTTTTGTTTTTGTAGCGGCTGTTTTTGCTTCGGCACCAGTCCAACTGCGTTTTTTCCTTTGCAACAAACTTTGTCTACTTTTTTTTGTTTGTATTTGCTGCTACACTCTTAGCCGGTTACTTGAAGCTAGCCGAAACGAGTTTAGATGACCCAGACACTCCTTTTCCTTTTGTTTGAATCTATACACTTGGCTGGACAGCAGATTGTAAATATTTTTTGATAAACGGTCTCAGCATCAACTTTATAATTTGCTGAAATGTATTTCATGATTGCTTGCAACCATTTCGCAATCGCACCATTTATCATTTTGAGATGTCGGCGGATGAGATGGTTTCAACCGCGAAGCATTTCAAGGTGCATGAGAAGATATTTTCTATTTTAAAAAATTTCGATAAGAATTGCAAATACAGAGGAAAATATTGGAGCATGATTTCATTATAATTTCCCCATTACTCAGACTACTTATTGATAAGTTTGTAATGAATTGATAATAAATTGAAAAGGCTTTAGAAATGCTCAAGAAATTTTCCGATTGGCTTGTTAGTTTTCCAAAAATTTAATAAAATCGTAAAAATCCGTTTTGAACACAACTTTGAAGTTGTAGAACCGGAGGATATTTTGTTTGGAAGCCTAAGCTTTGCAGTTGCGAAAAATCCAATTCTCCAATTAGCTACTATTTTCGCCTACTAAAGGAGAGTCAGTCTTTACGCCGGCCCCCAATCCTATAAAGATATGTATTACAGAGTATTCAGACTGACAGCATACAATTTGACTAACTCGAGGGTCCTTCCATCATTGATTTTTTCCCCTTTCTCCACAGCATCCTATAGAAGATGCAAAAGATTGCTTCTTGTTTCAGAAGAAAATAAAGAAAAACGAAAGAATCATTGTTGGGAGGATTCACGAGTCATTTTAAGTAACTTTAAGTGAGCAGCTGGTTGGTAAATGTCTTATCAAAATAAGCAAGCGTTTTTTGACCGACTTCCAAATAAGCTACGAGATACTAATTTTGCTAAAATGATCTCCAAGGACTACCCAAAAATTCTTAAAATCATTTTAGCACAATTAGGACCTCTTAACTCATTTTGAAGTAAGTCGAAAGACAATGTCGGCGTTTTCAAAAATGAGCTAAACATGTGAAACGACTAAAATGACTCGCTGACTCTCTCCATATTGATGTTTTCGAGTTATTTTTGACCGTTTTATATGTGTAGCTCATTTTTGAAAATCGCAACACGAGCGTATTTTGAGCAATTTCCAAATAAGCTACAAAGCTTTAATTTTGTTAAAATAGTTTATAATGGACCTCCTACAAAATATTTGAAATATTATTCGAATCTCTTCTCAATTAACGGGAGTTTCATGAGAATTGACCAAATTTAAAACAAGACACTCGTTATAGGTTTGTAATTGTATAGGTAAAAAATATAAAATATAGCTTTAGTTTACTTATTATTCTAATTTTCACACTGGAAACTTTTCGAAGTAGGAGTTCACATGCAAGAAGGGCTCCGGGGACAAATACCCTGCCCCCTCGGCCCTCCTTGAGCTTGATCTCACATCTCTTCGAAGCATGATAAGAAAATTCTTATTCGGGGCCATTGGTACAAAAAAAGTTGCCCACCTCTGCTTTAGCGCCAGTTCAAATAGGCAAATACGACAAAGGATCACGTCCGTACAGGGACATTTCGATGGGAATATATAAGACGACCGTTTTGGTTGATGAGTTTCCGGTAAATAATGGGACTTTGAAACGTTCACCGAGCAAAGATCATTCTAGTGTTGTTGTTTGAAAGGAAAGCAATCAACCCGTTGCGTGATGTCATAAACAGGATCTATATTCCCTTGACGAAGGATAATGTCGTTCACTATATACAGATATTTATACGGTGAATGGTGTATATGTAAGCTGTAATAGGTGGGGTTGTGTCAACTATAAACTATAAAGACGTTACGTTCACCCCCGGTGACGATTAGAAGATATTTAATAGTTTTCTTCTTTGCATCATTATTATTATTACGGGAATTATTGTTGATAGGGTTGGTTGGAAAGTTTTGACAGTTAAGATGAGGAATTTTATTTTATTGCACAACCACATTGGGTGATATCATGGGAGCTATGAGAAAATATTGTTTGTTTTATTTACGACTTGTTTCCAATTCGTCAAGCAAACTTCATATCTACAATAAAATTATCAAGATGGCTAACAAGACCCTCTCAATCTACAAAAATATCCATCTTTTACATCCCTTTAACGGATTGATAAGTTTTCCCAAAGTTTTCGTATCGATTTTCTCCAACAAGAAACAATTTTCTTAAAAGTATCATCTATTTTTATTTGTGCTCCTATTTCCGAGATAGTGCTCGAATATAAATTGTATTTTGCTAACATAACATGTGAAATAACACACACTCACACCAATATATCAGCCCTAATAGAAGAAAATTTATATTTTGCTGAGACTTGATCTATTTTTGCAGCAGAACCGTATTTTTGTTCGTTCGCTTTTTTCGTCTTTCAACTTTTACGAGCCAGTCGCCCGGTTGGCTCCTGGGGTTTTTCTTCACCAACACAAACAATAATAATATACAGAGAGAGAGGAATATTTTTTCAAAAAATTCACTCTACACGTAACCCATATTGACTACGTTATACTTCCATTATAGCCGACAAACAACAAACCAACTGCGACTTGAGGGCAATTTCACGTGGAACATGGAAGTATTTAAGTTATGTGTAGAACGTAGAACGTTGTACAAGCTTTTGTACTACATTTTCTTTTATATTTTACGATTAAAACTGCTATATTTTATAAAAACAAGATCAAATTTTACGCTGCAGGTTATCGAGAACATCGTAGCTTATCTAAAGGTAGGTACACTAGTGATCAAAAAAAAGAAGTCGAGTTTTTTTTTCGTTAGTGTGAATCAGGTTGTTTCTCTCGTGAAGGTAGGTAGGAGGTGTTGGAGCCAGTTTCAGTTACAACAAATTTGTAGAAAGTGTCATTGTATTCAGGTAAATACCTAAAATATAACCACACCTTCTTCTTCTTATTGACTATCTTTCTTCCCAAATTCCGATCTATAAAAATTCTGCTACATTTAAATGACCGCCCTCATAAGCCTGTTTTACACAGCCGTCTTTTTTTTGATCGCCACTGTACTAAAATTTTTAACGGTCTAGCAAACAGACAAAAATATAACTGAAAAAAAAACTACCAAAGATAATCTGATAAATTGTGGTCTATGACAGGGGTTTTGTGGGGTCAACTAGTATTAAAAATAAACATCTCAAAAGGATATGCCATAATAAATTTGTTAACAATTGTGACAGATCCGTGTGAGAAAATATCAAGAATTGTAATCTTTCAACACTATCTTCATCAACGACGATTCGACATGTATAGGTACAGTAAAAAATAACGGAGAAAATTTGTGAAAGAAGCTGAATTTCCCAAGGGATAAGACGCGTAAACGACAAGAAAACTTGTTTAAACTTCATGAATAATATGGTAGATAGTGTTGAATTTCTTTATCACAATAAAACACTTTGAACTTCTCCCCTAAATTCTGCTATAACAATTAAAATTTCCAAATTGTTATTTTTACGTTTAAAACTGAAAATACTTTGTAATCTTTGCAATAAATATTGTAATTTATTCCTGAAATCGTGTATTGTACATCTTTGGTAATAAAATTAAACTTATCCAATAAAACTGTACAAGCTGAAAAGCCAAGCCATTCGAAAGTGCTCCTCGATGCTAAGAGAACGCTGGTAATAAATGTCTGAAGTGGATTTTAATAAGATTCACCATACATAACAGAATCCGTTATGAATTCCAACCAACCACTATTTTATATTAATAAAAATTACGTATGAAATTCTTAAAGATAACTGACAAGAGTAATTTTGATGTTTTAACGTAAATGAAATTCCATTGGAAACTTAACAAGAACGTTGAGAGATCCTCTCGATGACCCAGAAGCTCAATTTTATGTCTTACACTAAATTAACTTAGTTATGTTTATAGGGGGAGGCTGTTTAGGACTGTGTATAACTACTGATATACACAGTTATACTACTGAAATTGCAGTATTTTTATTAGACAAGTTGACTTCACTGATAACATGAACTTGATAAGAATTTTACTGTTCAAAATGACTGGCAGATAATGAAAAGTTTAAAACACATCAAAGGGTTCGTTTATACACAAATGTAATTACTAAAACTACAATCATTACTTTAAAGGGGTGTGTTTAATTGCAATTTACAGTAATATCCTTTTCATTATTATTATCTATATACGCTAACGTTAAATTATGTTAACTTAAAGTTTATTTGACATGCGCGTTGTGTTACATGGTTGAATTGCGCAAACGCGCTCATTAACGTTTATCTAAAAATAAAAAATGTATAAATAATTTTCATATTTTACGACTATGCCTTTTATGGATGAGATTTTATGATCACTGATTCGAATAACATGTTAATTTCGATGCAAATTAATTCGTAATCTGTAAGATCTCATTTGTTGGAAAAAAAGTTGAGATTTAAATTCATCCGTCTACCTGTTTTCCGTTCTAGTTCAGGACCGTCGCCAGAAAACGATTCCAGCTGGGGCGCCTTTTTGGAACGTAGAGCAGTTTTGCACAAATGATTTGAGGGGAGCAAAAGAGAGCGCCAGGTAGGGCTGAGCCCCATTTGGTCTTGCCACAGCTACGGCCCTGGTGTTGTTGTTGATGCGGATCACGTTCCTATCCATTTAGACATCAATGTATATCTATGTTTGGTTGTTTAATTTATATTTATGTTGTTTTGCAATGGCTCTAAACTGGTATGTGCGGATAAATTATTATGAAGCACCACCTATTTGGTATTTGTGCGGCAATATACGGGTGGATCAGTGTAAATTCAACCGACGCATTCGAATGGCTGTTTTAGCGACGGGATGTAGACACTCATGGCAGCCATTAAATGAACACATAGGACCGACACTGGATGGCAATTAAAACATCCAATTTTAATCCAACTTGTGAGAGTCCCCAGTTTCAAACTAAGCTTCATGATTTTATAAATAGACTACCCTTATCTCTTCCATTTACATCTGATGCCAATATGGTGGTAGTGGCTAAATACAAATTCATGTCTAAATTGAAAGGGTTGGAGGAAATGACACATGAAATACATACTATACGGGCATCCTGTGTATCCAGTTTTAATTAAATTATACATCGTAAATTCCAATTTTATTAAAACTTTATAGTGGATTTTATCTATTATAATAGCGTGTATGTGTGTGTATATATTCTAAATACTCTAAATTAAAATCACTACTTTTTGTTATTGTAATTTTTATTTGTTTTTAATTGATATAAAAGTCACATGTATCGATAATAAAACGTAAAGATCGTAAAATATTTAAGAGAAAAAATGATTTATTACCATTATTACACGATTCAACTAACAATAAGTACCTAACATTAGAATTAATTTAAGAAAAAATATGGGGATAATAATTTAAAAAAACACCTATCAAACAAAAACAAATCAGACAAAGAACTAATTTAAAACATTAATAAACCAAATAAGTAGGTGTTTATTATGAATTAGACGATTAGTTATAAAGTGCTAATATGTAATAAACATCATTTGTATCTTATGTTTTAAGAGCAATCAAACCAGATTTATTGTTATTATACTTATCGTTAGAATAGAGGCGATTCTTTATTGCCCACATTTCGAATAATTATGAATTAATTAAATTCAATATTTCAAATAATAATAATTTACAAATAACACTTAAAAATACATGATTGCCTAAATTTGAGGGTGGTACTCAGTTTTGAAATTACCAAACTTTCACGACTGCCATCTACACAAACAATGCAAAACTAAAATTACAGCAATCTACATTTCACTCGGTAAATACTTGATCATTCTCATATAAAGTAATATAATTAAAGTACACAATTAGGACTTTCGATCTAACTCCAAAAATCGACATTTATAATGATATAGAAAATATAAATAAAAAAGCTTAGATACTTCTGCTACGTTATGAAATTGCGCCATCTGATACTGTACGAAGAAAATAACAATTAAGTATCCGGCCATCTAGCGAAATTTATGTTAACTATAAACAATAAAATAACTGTAAATAAAAAATTAGTCTCAAGTCTAATCATAATATTATCAAGCATACTTATAGACTTATCCAAATTCATTACGATATTTCTCATATTCATATTTTTAGGGTGTATTTTGAATATTCAGCAGGCGATAGTAGCGGCTCTAACGTCGAACCATGGAACTTACCCAAATTATATTACAGAAATCTTCAATAACGCCTACATCTTATTAAGCAAAACTAAGATTTAACTACAAACTTGATCAAATTCGTGAGTAAATAAGACTTTTGTTAATTAACTAGAACGTAATCATTAAATTTGTAATAATACAGCATCCTATATGCTTATCTCAGTTGAGTTTCAAGCCAAGATGCGCCTCTATCGGTAAACAGTCTGAACTACCAACAAGGACTATTTACGATCGACCTGTCGTCATAATGATACTTTCTGAAAATTTACGACTTTCATGGAGTATTTTTAAATGGCCCGTCAACCAATCAGAACACCACTTTCGTCTAACAGTACATCGTCCCCTCTATTCTAACAAAACCAATTCAATAGTAGAGAGAAAGATAGCGATATTTTGTAGCCCGGTCCTATTGGATACAATTGTGTGACGTCATAGAAGCCATTACTAAATTACTGGGTCCAAACTGTTTTAACCACGCCTTTGATATATTGTAATATATTAGCAAAGGGGAGATTTAATTGTAATAAAAGTGATACAACCCTCAAATTTTCTTTAATGAAATGATAAACAAACATTGTTTTGCAATTAAGAAAATTGCGACAATACTAGGATGTTGATAATAAAATTAATGAGTTTATAAAATATTATAATTATTGTATTGATTAAGAAATATAGAATCGTTTATTAACACTTAAGTTTAAAATACATAGACAAACATTCTTAAATATTTTATTCGGTTTTTAAACTACTATACTAACCAGGGTT
Organism: Mylabris sibirica; assembly: GCA_039776855.1. Lineage (NCBI taxonomy): Eukaryota > Metazoa > Arthropoda > Insecta > Coleoptera > Meloidae > Mylabris > Mylabris sibirica. Next base: position 6,772,862 of record CM077836.1, read on the forward strand.
ACAAACAATCTTTTATAGCATAATTTATTCTGTTAGTATAGCAGTTGGTATAGGTCAGTGTTTAATATACTTTCACTTTTCATAATGTGTAAATAATAGTTAATAGGAGACGTATAAGTATATAATATAACAAAGTTAAATAAATCTGTAAACAAATAAAAATCCCAAATGGCCAACCATAAAAACACTTGGTATACACCTCTACATATTACCTGTAGTAGGTATACCTGTGGTGTGTAAACTACGAATAGAAATTATAGTTATATAGTAACTATTGAATTGACTGTAAAAAGATGAGAACAGTAGCTATAGACAAGTAGACAGGTACAGGTATAATAAGAATAATTAGTGTTTGGTGGGCTGTTAATTGTTATACCTGTCATAAAACAATGATATAGTCGTTTTATTGCATGTTTATATATTTGATGTTCTTGTATTCAAATGTATAATTCCGTTTTTCGTTCAATCTTAATTACTTTTTTTTATTAATATTATCAATATTTATTGTAATTTCTCCAAATTCCAAAGTGTAACAATGTACACTGGCGGTCAAAAAAAAGAGACCGAGTCAGAGATTTTCGTACGTGTGAGTCAGGCTGCTTCTCTCGCGAGGGTAAAAATGTGGGCAGGTACTTAGTGTTGAAATAAATTACTACCTTACCAAATTTGTTAGAAATTATTTTTCTATCCAGGTAAATTCTCAAAATGGCACAAGTAACCCATACCTTTTTTCTCAAATTCTTATCTGTTAAGATTGTGTTACATTGTGATGACCGCCCCTATAAGCCGGTTTTACACAGCCCCACAACAAGTGTTCTCTTTTTTTTTGATCACCAGTGTACAGCCGAGTGCACTGAAAATGTGACGATAGTTGTGAGGCTGTATAAGTCAGACTAACAAGGGAAGTTCTCACAATTTTCGTTCAAGAATCGTCACATTTTCAGTGCATTTGACTGTACACTGGCGATCAAAAAAGAGACCGAGTCTTGAGCGACAATTTCATATGTTTTCGTTAGTGTGAATGAGGCTGTTTGAGTTTCAGTCATAGCGAATTTGTAGAACTACCCTCTTTACAGTAAATAAACATAATTGAATTCTAAATACCTAACAGATCATTTCAAATATTAGTAACTCCACCCTCTCCTTCTGATGAATGAATTTCTTTTCAAATTCTGACCCGTTAAGATTCGGTTGTGACGACAACCCTAATAAGCCCGTTTTACACAGCCGCACAAGAGGTGGTCTCTTTTTTTGATCGCCAGTATACCTACTATACCTATTCTAGTATGTATTTAATTTTAATATTCGAGTTGTGTCAGGTTATTTTGAAAGTTTCTTACCGGTATTTTATATATTCTGGCCATTTTCCAGTTAAAGTAAGTATTTACAGAGCTTTAGTTCTGTTTATAATTCTCTTAATTATAACCGGTAGATTATATAATTATACCATTCGACTTCCTTCAACTCTACCTTAATTTTTTATTATTATTTTTAATTATTATCTTAACGAAAATAATTTATATTTTCATGCTTCAGTTCTGCTACCTTATTAAGCTACACTTTAATTTAACAGCATGTTGGCTTAAAATTTAAAATGGTAGTTTTTTTCGTTATGATGTTTTATTTATAATTTTTGTATATAAAACCACAAATTTGTAATTTTTGTATATTATTAATGACCAGAAATTTCTGTGGATAATTTCGACTTTGATTCAAGATTCCTATCTGTATTGTTATCGTTCTTTATGCGACACTATAAAAATTTAAAACACTATAAAATTTTAATTTTCTTTAGAAGAAAAGCTGAATAGAAAGTCATATCTTTTATAATTTACCGTCTAAAAAGGTTACTAAATTCAAGAAAATTCATCATGATAATCAATCAAGAAAAAAAAATCGAATCCGCCGTCGGGACTTGAACTCAACCATTGCCCCTTTCGGGTCCTCACATTTTATAATACAAAAATAAAGCGAGTTTTTCAATTATAAATCATTATTTAAGAAATCAACATCAAATAAGGGATTTATTCACCTGACTATATTTTATAGTAATAATAAAATTTTTAGGCTCGTTAATTAATTTTTTTTAAATAATTTCCAACTCTAATCATTAGTATATCAAAAAGCGACTGTAAGTTTTTTGAGTAGGTATTTAAAATCGCCTTTATTGCACAATTTTCGTTAAATTTTCATCGCCTTCTAAACAAAGCCGCTAATCAGTTAATTAACGCTAATTTTAAAAATTAATTAGACCTTGTAGATAATCAAATAACACAAAAAAAAAACACTGAGAAATTTCCAATTCTTACAAGAACGCGTGCGGAATTTTGTTGAATAAATCAACAATTCCGAATTTAATAACTTGTACAATTATCCAAGAATTTTCCTCGACAATAAAACGGAACTTTTATCAAACTAATTAGTACTTTTATAAAATTAATTAATTTCTATATCCAATTGAAGTATATTTCGAGTATCATATAAATCAATCAATCAATCAACGAATGATTTATCTGAATAATAAATAAGAAAAATTAAAATCTCCCAAACTAATTAACAGTAAATAAAATTCATTAATAATTATGAATTACTTATACACCAAACAAAAAATAAAACAATAAATTATATTTATATATTATTGTCGATTATAATAATAGATAGTAGGTGGTATTAAATAATTATTTTAATTATTAATTGTATTATTGTTGTTGTTTTTTTTTGCCTTTCTTGTTTGTTAATAATTCATCAAATGTAATTAATTTACGAATTATTGATTTCTGGATTTAATGTTAATGGCTAATATAACATCTACACATAATATTTTGCTTTAACAACATGATTAAGTAAATTAATTACATTAAATACGATTGTATTACATTGTTTAATCGACTTTAACGGGTGAATTAATTTAGAAATCTAATTAGATTTGTAATGATTCCAAGCTAAGCGGGCAGAATTATCTTGGAAGAATAATTATTTAATCAAAACAAAAACAAAATAAAAAACAAAATCTTAGAAAGCAAATTCTAATTGTTATTGATTTGATATTTTTTTTCTAATAGCGAATGTTTAATTGGGAAATATTTCAATTTATATAAAGAATTTTCCAATCGTTTTGTAACTGTAATTGTTGTAATAAAAATGTGGATTTAAAATAATATTTGTGATAAGAAATGAGGGTCTGTGTTTTTTTATGGGTATTTGTGTTGTTTTTCGGTCGTAATTTTACAATTTTGATATTCGATACAAGTTCAATTTCGATTTTTGTTGATGCAAACATGATTGTTTCGTATTAATAATGGTGATTAATGAAATTAACATATTTTACCGTCCAATAAAATCGTTTAAAATTCATAAAAAATTGATATGTTGTAAAATATAAAGTGCACTTACAATTAGATATTTGGCGACTTATTTTGATGTAATCATAATAGTAAGGATAATAACAACAACAATAACAACAACGGCAACAACAGCAAAAATGGAATCCATAAAATGTTTAATAAAAAATTTTATTTTCACTATTATTAAAGAAACTATTATCACACACTTATGCACTTGTTATTCAAGTTTCAGATTCATGGTATCAGTTGAAGTTTAAGAGTGGTTACGCCCGCCAAAGAACACTTCACACATCGACTATATTACGCTTGCGCTCGCCTTTTACTATATTTTCGTATACAACTAGAAGACATTATTTTAATCTGGTTCCTCAGTAGGGGTGGAGGCATCGTTGTCGTATCGCCATACAACTATCGGCAAGACATGCGCTTTTCTCCATTTTTTTATTCTCATTACCGTCCATCTTATTTCAACGCGTAGTTTTCTCATACTACAATTCGTTCTCTATTCATCGGTATATGTAGATGGTTAAAATGTGTTTTTATCATGGATGTTACGGCCATTATCGAGGAATATTTTATTATTGTTATAGAGAGAGGGTGCTGCTCTGTTAAAAGCCGGTATGCGCCCTGATTGATATTATGAGGGTATTTTTGGATTCATTAGTTGTTCTTAATTTATTGGTTTCAGACGCGACACCTGTTTCTTTTTAAATAACTTTGAAAATTGCCGGTATTTGTATTGTCGGTTCAATTTAATAAAATTGTCGCCTGTTAAAAAACACTTTATTTTTTTATGTGCTAGCATCATTATAGTAGCAGGTTTAGATTTATAATTGGAGAATATCCAAATTGTGGAATCGCACGTTAATTTAAAGAAGAGATTCTTAATTATCTAACTATCTATATTTCGATCCGGTGCGGTACATAAATTTTAAGAGAAAGTCACGGTTCTCCAACCCTTAACTTTATCTGGAAACTTGAAGCAACTTCTAAAACAAACCTCGACTTCTTATATACTGTGCAATACTTAATGAACGTATGAAGACAAGTCAAAGCTCACTCCACAATTTTCTTGTGTACACTCGGGTGCACATAAAATAGACCACTTTTTGTGCAGCTGTATAAAACCGGCTTTTAACGGCGGTCATAATAACGAAACAGAATTTTCCAAGGTTAGGATTTGGAAAGAAAGATATTCAATCAGAAGATGAAGGTGGGATTACTGATGAAATACTATGATAGAATTTTATATGGTGAAAGCTCATTCTAGCATCTCCTACCTGGCCGCCTTCTTAGCCTAACAAGAGAAACAACCAGACTTACACTAACCAAAAAACGTGATATTCCTACTTCAAGAGTCGGTCGCTTTTATGTGCACCCGAGTGTACAATTACGAGCATATAAAAAAGACCATGCCTTGAGCAAGAAATGATGTGAGTGTGCTGTTTCTCTTGTGAGAGTAAGAAAGTGAGTAGATAGGAAGTGCTTTAACGAGTTTCCACCATACCAAACTTTTAGAAAGTACACAAAATGGCATCACTAACCCCTTTATCTGGTTGAATACCTTTCTTCCCAAAGTCTGACCTATGAAAATTCTGTTAAGTACTTACCTACAATATTGTGACCGCCTTCATAAGCCTGTTTTACACAGAGCCATAAAAAGTAGCCTCCTTTATATTCTCATCGCTATACGACTCGGTGCATGAAAAAGGTGACTGCTCTTGAGTGAGAAGTACCCGTTCTTTTAGTAGTATAGACCAAGCTTTTTACATCTTCAGAAAAAAAAGTCTCTGTAAATAAACAAGATAACACTCTTATTCCTGCCTAGTGATTTTAGGTTGAATATCTCTCATTTCCAATTCTGACCTACTACTTTGTGAGGACCTCCCTCGTTAGTATAACTTACACAGCCTCATAACTATCGGCATCTTTTCCATGCCTCTAACTGAACAAGGTGACGATTCTTAATCAAGAAATGCCCGTTCTTTTAGTTGTGTAAATCAAGCTTACTCCATCTTATAGAAAAGAAAATGGGAACCATGTGAAAGTTTGTAAATAAACTAGATAACACCTTTATTTTAGGTTGAATATCTTTCTCTTCCAAGTCAGGAGCTTCCTCATTAGCCTGATTTACACAACCTCACAACTATCGTCACCTTTTCCACAGATCTAGCTGTACTTGTGTTATCAAATAGATAAGATTTCTGTTTTTTTATAAATTCCTAAGCACCATATTTCGCTTGTTTCTTTACATTGTAACTTAAAGAATTTTTATGAGAGATTTTACTGTATTGGATTGGCAATTTAAACTGAAAACACTGAAAAAATATGTCAATTTCACTACTTTCTTATTCAAGCTATAATTAAATTATTGTCTACCTCATGAAATATGACATTATAAGAAGATACTAAATATCACATTCAATAAAATTCTTCACTTTGAACCACTCAGTTTATCTTTCTTGCAATCCTTGAAACAATTATCTATTTACCTAATCTCTATAGTGCTTTTAATACATTTGCCGGTTCGGTATAGCAGTAGAGATACCTACAATTATTTATTCCGTAAATAATTTCAATTCGATGATCTCACAATACAGATGTGGTAATTTGAACTAGAAACACTAAATACGGAATTTTTATAATAATCTATAAATAATCTAAAAATCTAAATAACAAAACGATTCACATCTATAACAGTGTTTTCTTGAATATAAATGATGATTTCAGCATTTTCTCAATTAGGTGCTATTCTTTTTTTATGAAATTCAAGAACAATAACTATGAATCGTTGTGGAAATTTTCTTCTATTCTACCACCTCTAGAGTTTTGTCTGTTTCTTATGAAACGTTTGAATAACAATAGAAATCTATAATAAATCTTCTATTTTCTATTGACATTCACACACACACACACACTTTAATTTGTTTTATACTTGAAATAGTATAATTTGCATAGAGATTAGAAGTATAGATGAAACTACATTTTTAGTGATTTATACTTCAACATTTATAATTTAGACATTATCGTCCATTTTAAACGTCTACCTGGTCAGACCATTTCACTGTTGTTGATGGACTCGAATGGATTCTATGTCCGATATTTATACCTACAGGTGCATTCCACAGATAACGGATTTGGTAGTGGATAGTTTAAATTTAAGATAAGCTAAGGGGCTGAAAATTGGTGTCAAAAGATCCACCGAAACCCTCCTTTCTATATGTATATACACACACATTTATGTTTATTTAGTTTTCGCTTTTTCTGTTGACTGTTCACGGAACTTTGTTTAAACTATCTCATGCCAATGTAAATAATATTGAACACGTTTTAGATCAATGTTTATATGATAGTTTTTCGTTTTTTTCTTGTTCTATTATGACGATGTTTATTATTCTTTTCAAATATACAAATAGGTAATATGAGATTATCTAGTAGTAAAATTGTAATTTTTTCCTATATCTAATAAGATAGGAACAAAGAAATCTACTAAGTAACCGACGCCTTTCTATTAAGCTAGTTTTAATGAGATTATCTAATAGAGAGAAAGGGGATGATGTGTGTTTCGTTCACAATAAAATAGAATTTTACGATTGGTGCCAAATGTCCTGGCCGGGGCTTTGTTTTTCTTTCCATTTCGTATTGATCAATTCGACTTCTTAACAAACACAAAAAGCAATCGCCCGATACGCGCTGCTATATAAAACTTTCAATTCTAATTTATTTCCTTTGATAACTATCACTTAAAAACCAATTTTCATCGTATCATTAATGTTTTATTAAAAAAAGAAAATAATTATAAAATTCCCACTCAATCGAGTTGTTATTTCAGGTTTTCAACGGATTCCTATATCCTAGCCATATATCAACGATGACAGTATGCCTTTGCCGACGGACCAATGAGGGCACGAACACCAAGTATCGACCGACGTGTATATTGCCCGGGCAACCGGTAATCTTCCTCACCAAGTTCTAGAGACTCCATCATGTTTAATCTATTTAATCGTACACATAAACACAAAAGAATCAAGAGAATTTTTAAATATTTACCCCATTGAAATTTGCGTGACAATATTAGGAAATAGGGCAGAGAATCGTTAAAATATGCAACAACAGAAATAGCTTGATTAAAATATGTAAGTATTTACGAATCGAAAGTTAGATACCTATCTCGATTCTATTGCTGGTAGAATTTTAAATGAATTATTTATTAATTAGAGCTGTAGATAAATCAATAATTGCCACTATAAATAGTGTGTTTGCTACTACTAAAATCGCCGGATCTGTGGTGTGATCTGTAAATAATTATTCAAATAATTAAGAAACTTTTAACAATTTTTATGTAATACACTAGGAACAATGACGGTGATTTACTCAAAGATATTCGACTTAATAAAAAGAAATTCGACGTATTTGTTGACGAATTTATTAAAACAAACCCAAAACAATCGGTTTTTTTTATTGAGTTCGGCTTGAAATTTTTGAAATTTGTATTTATAAACTCGTAAAAGGCTGAAAAACTACAACGGTAGACTTAATAATAAAATAGGGACGTAAAATTGGCCTAAACAACAATACCTCTAAAACAACTCGAAAACTTATAAACTAACTATAAAATATCATTTCTGAAAATAGAATTCAATTCAGGGACGAACTGTAACCTTTGGGGCCCGGGCTAACTCTATTTTGGAGCCTAACCAATTTGCCCAAGTTTAGGCTAAATAAAACAAAAACGAAAATAATAGTTATTCTTAGAAGTTTAAAAAAAGTTAATAATGCCCTTCGATTACCTTGCGAACTAGACTGCTCTACTTTCAGACCGGATTTTCAGAGAATTTCCAAAAATTTCCCAACAACGGCATTATTGGAAAGTCCATAAAATGCCCTAAAAACTTTTGCAAAAGAATTACTGTTAATAGATCAAAATAACGCATGAATTGTTGGAGAATTTTCCTAATTTTCCCGAAAAATTTTCAAGCATACATTTGAGTTTTGCCCATGAATCAATAAGCTTTCCAACAAGCTATAGTACAATTATTTATTTTTAAATTTGTATAAAAAAATCGTGTAATCAAATTTTTACGTTTTAATCAATTTTCCGGAAAACTAACACGCCAATGGATTTTTTTTAAAGAATCACCCTTGTAATTTAGAATTTCGTCAAAAATTAGTCTTAAGTAAATGGACTCTACCTAAAATGCCTGTTCCGACGCCGATTCACGAACTTCAATATTTCGGAAAATAAGCGAGTTATCGATTATGAAATATGTATTTTGGACACCAGATCGACAAACTTAATACTGGCTTAACACTGCCATAGAGATAACAAAAAAAGGAGTAAAGAGTAATATTTCACTCTATTCCCATTGATTTACTCCATCACTCTTGATATGTACAGCTAGATGCATGGAAAAGGTGACGATATTTGTGAGGCTGTGTAAATCAGCCTAACGAGGTAGGTCCTAACAACGTACAGCCAAGTGCGGAAGAATTTTAACGGTTTGAAGAGAACAAACATACTATTGGATATTGTGAGAGAGAAGGGGACGATTTGTTCGTGTACCTGAATAAAGCAGAACACCACACCCCTATAACGGATCAGGTAATTTGCCACCCTCTACTTATTTATTGTTCAACTTCAACAGCTACTATTCGCTAAAACAGGTAAAGCAACAAAGCAGCTCGGGTTCATCCCCAATACCAAGAATGGTGGACGAACGGTTCAATCTATATAATACAGGCCAAAATTCGCACCAAGAGTCGTTAAAATTCTTCCGCACTTGGCTGTACCAAGCTATAATTGGAAAAGGAATATATTCAACTGAAAATAGTAGGCGGGAACTAAGAGTGTATCTTTCTTTCTTTCAAAATAAGAAAGCTTGGTTTACACAACTAAAACACTGGTATTTCTCGTTCAAGGGGGCACCTAGCTGTCCAGGTGTATGGGGAGAATGACGATAGTTTTGAATCTGTGTAAGTCAGGCTAACGAGGGAGGTCCTTACAATATATAACAAGTCAGAATAGGAAAAAAAGATATTCAACCAAAATTAGTATGTTTATGTTATCATACTTAATCAGAAAGCCTTACCTGGCCCCACTTCAAGTTGTATAAAGCTAGATTTATATACACAACTCAACCGAGATTTCTCGCTTAAAAGTCGTCATCTTTTCCATGCTCCCAGCTGTACTTATCTTTTTTAGAGCATTGAAAGGGTCCATAAGATAAACAGGACCATGTCTAAATTCGCCCCTTATTGATCTATGAAGATTTTTTTCATTTTAATTACTTTAAAATCTTATCAACACTTGAACGCACACTGTACTATCAATAAATCATTTAAAATAATTTAAATAATTGTAAAATTTCTTGCCGTTTTCAAGTTTGTAACATATGGACCTATTAACACTAATGTTTCAAAACGGATTATATTTGTTATTAAGTATAGTTATAAAAATAAAATGTGCAATACTTAAACAGTAGTTGAACATCAAATATACCGAAGGAAATTACCAATCTAATAAAATTAAAATGAAATTTCATTTAAACTGAAACATAGAATCATTGTGTGTATGTGTTTATACAATAATACAAATACACACAAATCGTGTCTAGTATATAAAAATTAATTTTATTTACGATATTATTAAATAATTAAATTAGTATTTACGTGTTTTTAATTATGATACGCTATAAGAAGAAATTATAAAATTTAAGTGTAGTAATAGATTTTCGACCTACCATGTTGTTGTAGTGTTGTTCTCATGTGTTATACAGAATCGAGTTCTTCATTTTGTAAATTTCCAATAAATTATCTCCTTTTGGCAACATGGACACAACATATTTCTTGTTTCACAGTTTATATAAACACATGTTCCGTTCTTACTTACTACAAACTTCATTTTGTACTTGTGTAAATAATTTACATTTACTTTATTTAGTAAACTGTCAAAGACAAATATCTAAACAAGTGGTGCCCTTGTTTTGTCGTTACACATTTATTTATGTATTTTTTTTTTTAAATTTAACAAAAAATTCGATAATAATGACACTGCTTTTAGACTTATCGCGACAGTGTGATATAAAAGAATAAGTTCTTTAGTTCGGACTGTCGTTGAATGTGTTAGTGTGTGTCTCTATTCAAAATAACATCTGAGGCCACCATAAAACTATAATACAACATATAAACCCTTTTCGTTACATCTAAGAAATAGACGAAGACGACCAAGCAGATGGTTTGGAATTTCGTATAGATGTGCTAATTAGTTGTGTAAGCCGCTTTACCTCTTTCGGCGAACTCTTTTGCCTCGTCCTCCACCACCGCTTCATGGCTGTTGCATGTGCCTGATTTGTATATTGCTCATCGCACATCCGCCGTTCAACATCAAAAAAGAAAACAATTTACTTACATAATCAACTAGGTAAAGACTTGAGTCAACGTCAATTTAAAAAGATAAATCTTGTTTCTCTCTTATAGTATATTCACATTGAATTGTTGGATAATGAAAATTGATGTTGGACAGTTAATCGACACACATACACACACGAATCTACATTATCTATGTATATGTATGTGTGTATGTATACGAAAATATTTTTTCTGGTTACGATAAAAGCCACAATAATAAATCTTCATACCATATTAAATTGCTGGTCGTAAAAGTCGTGCATTAAATTCTCCCTTTTATATCTTGAAATGTTAAGAGAATGTCAAGAGAGGTGGAAAAATCGAAAATTATCATTTAAAACTGGGAATTTTCATGAAATTTCCACAATTTTAACCCAAAAAATCATACAACTCCAATTCAAATATTGACAAAGCGTATACAGAAAAGTGTGAGGTGTAGGTAAACAAGACCATATTGTTGTCGATCGGCTCGATAGATACAAAACAAACCGAAATTTTGAAATAAATATTTTGCAAAAACATTCAAATTTCAAAATATAATAAAAACACAAAGGCGGTAGTAACAGAAAAACTCGTCGTTTCCAAGAAGACATATACAGTAGCTGAAACCCTTTTGTGGTCAATATTACCCTCTAGTTTATACACAGCAATTCGCTACAATTTATTTTTACAACACACCAGACCCTATTTCTATATATCTACATATACAGAAAACTTTTATGGCATTGCAATCCAAATCCGAACAACTTTCGCTTTCTTTTGATAGAATTTTAAAACGACTTTTTGCTAGATGTCTACCGACAATTTCCGTATACACAGAAGTATCGTCTTCCCAATTCTCAACAAAAAAACACAACCAGCCAGGGTCGGACTGCCGCTAGTACGTCCGATGGAACACCTTCTTCCAAATAGGGAAACGGCTATTTTTGTATTAATCCACTTATGTAAGATACTTAAAGCAATTCGGGTTGAGAGAATCAATTGTTTATAACCAGAACCGGTGCTATATTTTCTGGCACCCTATGCAAAATAATAAAGCAGGGCCTTATTCTCTCATATGAACAATAAACATTTTGATTTACTCTTATAGAAGTGTTGGTTTTAACAGCTTCTAATATGGAAAGACTTCAATAAGACCCCGTTTTTCTTACACTACTTAAGCTCACTTTAGCTAGACCTTGCCTTAAATGTATCTAAACATGGATTTACAGACATTCAAGTGGAGACCTGTATGCGTGAACCCAAATGTGTGTAAATCTACCTTAAGTTTGATTTAAGCGAAAGTTTTACTAACAATAAAGCGAGCTTAACTAGGTAAAGGAAGAAAAACTGGGCCTAAAAGTACCTCCTTTTCATGCGTTAGTAGTGAATTCGGTATAAAAACTGGTAACTTATGAGTCATAAGTTATGACTACAAAAAAGGCCTAAATGTGTCTAAATTTAGCCTTATTAGACTCAAGAACAAAATTCAGTTAAGACTGATAATATTTAGAATGAAAATGTTTTCAGACATTAACTAACACTAATAATTTCAACTTAACAATCCATTAAAATTGATTACTTTTGAGTGTTCGTTAACAAAATTTGCTAAAAATCCATTTAAAGTGTCAAAATAATTTTTTTTATAATTCATTACAAAATTCACTAACAATAAGAACCAGTGCTTTACGATTTTTTTGTAAGCGAAAAAGTAAACTAAAAGTCGTTTTCCTTTAACTGTTGAATAGCAAAACTTTCAAGGAATTGTTGATTTAGAACAAAAATGTCTTAAGATCTAGACTAAAAATTGAGACTAAACTTGCCTACATTGTTCTCATTTGACTACTTAAAAGCTGCAAGCTGATAACTCAAGATAAAAGTGCCTCAAAACTCGAAAATTCTTCCTAAGAGGCAATTAGAAGCGTCGAAATCGTCTCCCCTGCACAATTCACTTATAAAATATGATAAAAACTGACTATTTAGCAAAAAAATGGCTTCAAATTTTAAAAATTCTCTAGATTTGTAGACCCGTGTGCCATTATAATGTCGGCCCTGTTTTTGAGTATCGAATTTTGTAAAACACATACACTCATATTAGTTTTATGGAATGCGCAGACATCGTGTCTGGCCGAATGACTTGCCCGCTCAGGCGTCCTCACTCAAAGCCAGTCCACCCCTGCTACTGACCAATAAACTGGAATTTTTATATTGGATTCGTTAAATTCATACCTTTAAACAACAATCTTGTGCCTTGTGTGTATTCTTACATTGTACCTACACAATTATGATGAAATTGGACGAAACAAGACTGGTGATCTATACGCTATAAAATTTAAGCGGTAAAGTTTACTTTATAATTAAATAAACTACACAAATCGGTGAATCATAAATCTCGACAATACTAGGGGTCGAATATTATACTTACAAAGTTTCTTATGTTCTTCTCTTCGATATTTAATTAGAACCATAAATAACCATCCTCTGCTTACATCAACTCCAACACAATTCTTATTTTATCATTTTCTGATAGAACCCAAGAGTGTTTTGAATCAGGAGTGTCCCTAAAATTTTAGCCGCCCGTATGCAAGACGCGCTTTAGCCGCCTTTTTAGTCTAAAAAAAAATCAACATTTTATCCACTTTAAAGAGCCCAATAGGACTTGATAGTAGAAAATATGGTCAATTATGGCCGTCCCAAATATTTGACCGTCAGTATTCCCTGCACACTTTGCACACTTCATCAAGACGCTTTTATATACAGGCTGTTTTTTTAAAAGTGGTCAGTTTTTATGAAACTCTTATTAGTTGGCGAACGGTTCGAATAATATTCAATTCAAAGTATTTGTAGGGGAGAGAGCTGGATGAGACTAGGTCATTTCAAACTAGCTCAAACATGCTCGTTTCCGACAATGTCGCAATATTCAAAAACGAGAAAAGCACGTAAAATAACTCAAAATGACTCACAGACGCTCCCAACAGTATTTCTCCAGTTTAATACTGTATTTAATTCTGAAAAAGGTAGAAATGTTTCGTATTTTCTTTACAATGCAATGGAAAAAACAAAAAAATCACTGTTAGGGGGATATACGAGTCATTCTTACAATTAGTCATTTTTGGTGCTTTGTTCGTCTTTGAAAATTGCGACATTATCCAGAATGATCGTTTTTCAACAAACTTCCAAACGAGCTACGAAGTTCTAATTTTGCTAAAATTTTCTCCAAGGACCCTCCCACAAATCCTCACAATATTCTGCATCAAGAATTTGTGTCGCTGTATGAACCATAAAGGTGGCTCGTGGCTTGTTATAACCATACCAAATTCCATAATTTTAACTTTACAAAGCTGCATATGGACCGCGGGCCGTAGCCGGTCGATTTCTTAACCAATAACGCGATTTTTATTATTTGTTTTTTTTAGGTGAACGTGGAGTCCTCCAACTACACCCACGCGGAGCTGTATAATAAATGAATTTCCAAAGGAAAGCAAGTCAATCATAAATTATTACGAAATTTGAGAGAAACTGAATAAGTGGCGCCATATAGTCAATATATTATGATTAATTCATAACTGAAAACCTTCACATTTAGAACTGAAAATCTATAAAACACAATTTCTAAATTTTCAGCTCCTACAACAAGAAAAATGATTCAAAATCAACGCCATTCATGGTCATTTAAGAGGCGTCTCGACAACTAAAACCGAGATCAGTATACAGACGATGACTCACACAGAATCTACTATTATCTACAGGTACAATTTTATTGTAATAAAATTTAACAAGTTTCTTAATTAAATTTTAATTAATCGAATATTTCAAGATTATCAACTATCGATTGTGGTATTTTAAATAAATTAACAACACAGACAAGAAATTTAAAGAAAACGAATGGAGTTGAAAGTTTTAAACTTGTTGTTAATTTGATGGCAGCTAAACTGAACTCAAAGAGGGACCTCCTCCCTCAATAAAATATGTGACAGCTGGGTTGTTCGTGAAGAGGGGACCAGTTTCTTTTTTTTTAAATATACACAGACACGCATGTGTAAGAATTAAAAGAAAATAAAAACTTCATATGTAGGTATGGAGCGAGAGAAATCTTTTATAAGAAATTATATGAACATGTATCGCCTACAAAATAGAATAAATTTTGTTACATAAAGTCATAGAATATCTCACTTATGTTGTTATAGTTTCGCACATCATTAAGCATAATGTATATAAAGTTATGTTGTAAATCATTTTAAATAGAACATAGATCCTTTAAGATAATACATACAAGCACTGAAAAAAATTCAGTTATTCAAATAGCTTTAACGTAAAGTTATAAAAGTCATTCAACTTTTATTAAAAGTATACAATTTCTTCCTACCTCAAGGTACTTTATCATTTTAATGAGAACGTGTTATATCGTTCCACATCCCTCTCTCTACATCTTCAATTATTTATCCCCTCGTTACGTCTCGACTTATATGTGTGTGGAATTCATGGTAAAATCAATAATCGTTAAAAACGGATCTATACACGAAACGTGCCAGTTACGTTATAAGTAATCAACTGATAACTGTGAGTTAATGTTAATATTTAATCAAAACTCCAAGTCTATCCCCTTGTAATACAGCAAACTATTTAATTGAATTCAATCTTCTTTATTTGGAATATAAACTCTATAAACGGCGATGGGAGCGAAAGAGGGATTTGTAAATTTACAAGCATTCCAATTTAATACGCAGTTTACTTAAGACCGGATAGATTCCATAATAAAAATGATTAAGATTTTTAATTAAGAAAACGAAAATTCTTCAACCATTCCTGTGTTACGATTGGTCGATTGTGAAAAAAATAGGGGAGAAGAAAACGAACGAAATACGATCGAGTTGTCTACTAAATGTCAGACAGGCCGAAACGATCAGATAACATAATAATTTATTTTAAATATATGTTTATTAAAAAAAAAAAATACCAAACCTACAATGGAAGATTGGAATTCTGATTTATGTAAACAAGCCTGTCTCGTCTCGCTATGTATTATGATTAATTTATTTTCCAGAGGCGTAACTAAACCCCACAAGGCGATGGGTTACCAGTCCATTTTCCAAATATTATGTGTCAAAAATTCTTTCGGAGCAAGAATCTAGAATGACGCTCGTAATTATGGTTAAAAGCGCAGAAAAAATTAACTAAATCTCCACCTTTTGATGACCCCATAACAAAATTGATATAAGAAAGTCTTTACAAGAAAAAGACTAAAATTTTGTAAGTCATTTATCTAATTTTTAAAACGCAAAATTTATTCAAAACTGAGGATTAAGAACAGACATTTCTTAAAATTGAGACTGGAATAGTTTATAATATTTCCATTTACCATTTAAGTTTAAGATTCGTAAAGAACTAATGACATGGTACAAAAGTAGTCCAAAGATTAGACTTAAGCTCAAAAATCCTGATCAAGAAACGATTTAAAAGCAGCTAAATGTGTGTTTTCTGTATGATTCATTAGCATAATTTGCTAAAAAATTCTAATTTGTGACGAAAATTCACAAAATTCAACTAAAAAATCTACCTACTAGAAGTGTGATCAATAATATAATAATTATCTTGAGAAGTGACTTGTTTTATAATTATCATTTGGAAGCCTCCAAGTTAAATGGAGCCTCCCTGAGTCAAGCGCCCGGAGTTAAAGCACCCTTTCTATTCTTTCGGCATGTATACAGGATGTCGGATTCCAATATGAAACTCCTATTAGTTGACAAGTGATTCGAAAAATTACTTTAAGAATTTGTAGAGGAATTTTTGGAGACTATTTTAGAAAAATTAGAACTTCGTAGCTCATTTGGGAGTTGGCCAAAAAACGCTCAAAAACTTGCTGCACACTTAAAATGATTTAGATTGACTTAAGGATCCTCCCAGTATTGGTTTTTTTCGTGTTTTTTTTCTAATGCATTCTAAAATTCGCATTTTTCATAAAGGTAACGAAGCAAAACGAAAAGAATCAATGTTAAGGGAGCCTTCGAGTCATTTTTAGTCGTGCTCGACGTATTTTGACGAAAAAAGGACAATTAAGCTACTGAAAAGACAATTCGACCTACTTTTAGCTACTTTTTTCGGCCAAATAGTTCGAAATTCAAGCGAAATTCGTAAAAAAGCAATAAAACAGGGACTATTACTCATAGAAGTCAGACTTCCAAATGAGCTACGAGGTTCTGATTTTGCTATGACGGTCTCCAGGGCCCTCCTACAAATTCTTCAAATATTTTTTTAAAATGCTTACAAACTGACAAATCTTACAGTTACGCCACTGATATTTTCTCATCTATCCATATTCAGTTTCATCTAGGTATCTTTCACATATAGAGGCAGAAGAATGCTGGAATATATATCGGATGGTAGAGAGGCGTTTTCGACAGGCAATTATATCAGGTGATAGTTTTATATCTTGACATGTCGCTTGAAGAACAAGAGACTTTCATGGTAATAAAATATGGTTGAGGCCATTTGCATAGATCCATGTACAGGTACGATGGTCTTTTGAACACAACATTACTGTGCCTTTTTTATGACGAGCCATAAATAATTGGATTATTTTTCGAATTTTCTCTACATGACCACATATTCGAATATATCTTCTTATAATCAATAAATAATCGAAATTTCTCCATTTTTTTAATGCCTAAAAAATAATCCAATTATTGAAACAGTAAGCAAAATAAAAACGGCTCAATTTTTTCTTTAGAAACACACATTTAAATGTTCATTTGTGGTATAGTTCGACATTCAATCGTGTTTATGACTTACAACACTACATTAAAAAAATATATATAGGTTACTATAACTTGACTACATTGTGGATAATTCATTTCAATGTGGTAAAATCATAATAATACCAAGTAATAAGAGTTAGGTTGTTGTATTTTAGTTGAAGGCACCGGAAAAATTATTTTATGTCGATTTAATGTGATTTTTTGTGCTATCTCTTATAATTTTACAATTCCTTCTTCTTTTTTCCCTTCGTCTATTTTATACTTTTTTATTGTGTTTTGTAGTTGTTAGCTTATTGCGACTATTTTATGATTACGATGATGTTATTATAGCTTTAACTTATTATTGCTTGTTAATTTCAAATAAAATAATATAAAAGGAACGTGAAAATGTCAACTTGTATTTCTCTAGTTAACTAATTATCATATTTTTTGTCGATTTTCACAAATAATTGTAAATGGTTATAAAGTTGACTGTTAAATTTTGGGAATAAGAGGATATCTTAAGAGGTTTAATAATAATCGATTACCTACCAGGTGAGAATGTAATCGCACTTTTCAACAGTTTGCTCAAGATCAACTCGATTTTTGCATGGTGTCAATTCTAATGAAACTCCGATTATTTAGCGAACGATTGGAAAAATATTTTAGGGATTTGTAGGCTCTGGAGATCATTTTAGCAATATTTGTTGTTAAGTTGCTCAAAAAAGGCTCATTTCTGACATTATCGCGATTTTTAAAAACTATTCAAAGACGTAAAACTGACTTATTGTTCGAATAACTCAAGGATTCTCCCAACATTTTATTCAGAACCAGATGATGGAAATGTTGAGCTTTTTCTCTAGAATGCAATGGACAAAACGTCTTCGAGTCATTCTTACTCGTTTTACGTGTTTAGCATATCTTTGAAAATTGAGACATTGTGCAAAACGATCGTTCTTTGACCAACTTCGAAATTAACTACAAGGTTCTAATTTTTCTAAGATGGTTTCCAGGAAACCCTCCTACAAATCCTTGACATATTTTTCTAATGTCTTGCCAACTAATAGCAGTTTCATAAGAATTGACAACATTTAAAAAAAAAAACTGTACTTAGTTGATTAAAATTAAAGAATCAATAAATCCAAAGAATTTTAGTAATTATACTGGAAATTATAACTGGATTTTTTCACAATCAAGTCTAGAATTTAAGATAATTTTGTAAGACATCATCAATTGAATCAATTTTCCTGCTAAGCTTTGTCTTTAAGCTCAAATAATTCCATCCTAAATAATCGAGTCTTATTAAATTTACCATAAAATCGTAAAAAAAAGGTTGTATCATCTTATAATCAACAGTTCTAGCCTAAGTAATCAGTTCTGAGAAATTTGTATTAAAAAATGGTAACGTTTGAGCTAAAATTCCAATTTTTTTTATCTGTTATGGACAGATTTACCTACTTCTCTTATAGGTAAAATTGACATGAATTTGTTTCTAATTTTCAAATTTGTAAGAAGATGAAGGGTTGAAATTTTTGATAGAACTTTTTAAAGTTCGCCTACTACCCAGGACCGGCGCTGATATGTTATGCGCCCTTGTGCTGGGAATACTCTGCGCCCTTTGCTAGTTTATAATTCTATTATTAATTCATATCCTTCCATGTTTTCGGTCACCTATTTTGCCTTGCCCTCTTTCTTAAGTTTAATATTAATCGATTACCACTTCTTGTTCAAGTTTAACTCAACTTGAACAAGAAATGTAGCTGATAAAAGTTACAAAATTAAGAAGACAAAAGAATGTTTGTAATTATGGAATTTTTTACAATCACAGCAATGTAAATCAGAATTCTCGATTTTTCTGAAGGATTTTTTTTATAAATTTTATGAAAAATAATTCATCACAGAGCTAGAAACATGCGGTCTTTTTAAACTTTGGCTAACATATCAGTATTTTAAGACCTTGCTAGAGTGTAGCCATAAAGGACATAGTTGAGATAAAGCACTTTTGTCTCTAGCCACGCCTGATCTGTGGAGTTTAAATTGTATTTAAACGACCAGTGGTGTGTACGAATTCTTATGTGAAACAAATCAGTATTTAGAAAGTGAGCTATGATACTCAACGATGAATGACTTTTTTATATTAATTTAGATTCAATCAAAGACAAGTGAATAGTTCACATTATTGTTTTTTTATTGGTTAACAGCTCTATTTCTCCACCTACTTTTAAGTAAAATTTTTGTAAATTTGTACGTGCCTTATTTCATCGATGTCCTTTAATTATTGCACGAGGTCTATAATATTTTGAAATCGAGACGATTCAATAATTTCAATCAATTTTTGTGCGGTTTTTTCTTTTTTAGATTAGAATTACGCCCTAAATAATCGATTTTTGTCTAATTTACCATTAAATTGTAAGAAGCAGGTTGTCGAATATTGTAATTAGCATTTTTTGGCGTAAATAATCAGTTCTGACATTATTACAGAATGAAAACGTTTGAGGTAAGATTTTTTATCAGTGTTCTGGACAGATTCTCTTGCATAAAATTTGCAGGTGTACTTGAGCGAGATGATTTTTTTCTGATTTTCGAATTCGGTAGTCGATGGAGGGTTATATTTTTTGTTAGAACTTCTAAAGACTCGTCTACTATCGTCCCCTTGGTTTATAGAATTTATTTTAGGAATATTCAAAATCGTACCGGTTCTAATAATGAATATTCATATAAGCAAAGCCTCAAAATCTTGTTTATTATAATGAATTACCAGTAATAAATATTAAATATAAACAATACAAGAATAAATGCAGTCTTTGTTTCCTGTTCAAGTCAGTAAGCTACTGAATTTATTACAACAATATTTAATATAAGTACACCGTGAAATCGATTATTTACAGATTTATTTGTATTGTTTACGTTTAAAACAATACGTTTGTTATTTAATCAATAATAAAAGAAAACAAACAAGGGAGAAAATGTAAATTATATTGAATAATATACTTTTAACATTTTAAATGTAGGCGTTTTATTTTTATGGTAAAATCATCAGAATTGAAACAATTTCCCCAAATGATGACGATGATGACGCACGCAAACTTGCAATCGTGAACCACTTGAGCGGAAGCACTAAACTAAAGCTTCAGCCATCATCCCTTTGCTGTATTTATCCACCATCAATCAGACTGTGACCGTTTTCTAAATCTCTTTAATACTACAACACTGATTAAAACTATATCCACAAATTAAATTACTTGATTTCTCGATTAAAGTAATTATAGGTATAACGAATTTCTCAAAAATTTTGGTAATTCTCCAATAATTTCCATGTATTTTTGGGAATAACTCCGGGTCAGAACTGTAACTAATTTATTTTTTATTGATTTTTAAGACAATACCACCAACAACATCACAGTCTAAACAATTTCGTATCCCGTCACGTCTGGCAAAGAAAACAGGAAAGGAAAGGCGATACCCGAAACTTAAACGACTATAGGGGATGTTTGCCATAAACTTGGAAATTGAAACAACTTAAATGCGCTCTGTTGAGCTAAAAATAATAAAAAAAAAAACGGTTGACGGTGATGGACGGGCGGAGAAGAACCCTACGCACTTTTACATCCACCCACCAGAATTGAGATTAAGAAAAGTAACAGTTAGAAATAAAACCCTACTACTATGATCTTAATTAAATTTAGTTGAGTTACAGCAACAGTTTTGAAACAATTTTTTACATATTTTCGATTCGAATGGACGAATTTATCAAATATGGATTAATGATATGGGGTGTGAAATGGTAACACAGTAAAAAAAAGTGCAAAACCATGTACACGGACATGAGATATTCTCGTATTCATAGGAAGTTATACGATATGACGAGCTCATAACAGTGGTATAAAAAGGGTAGTAAATATAGTAAGGCTGCTGTTGGAATATGTATTATCATGCTAATTTTATGTATCTTTACACATTCCATCATAAAACCTTGGTAAACAATATTTGAAAAATCGAAAATATCCACCCCTTCACAATTATATTCACTATAGTGTATATATTTCCCCGTCTCTCACCCTTATTCTATTACATAAAATAATCCTTAAAGTATAACTATTTGATATAATTTGTAGTGTTGTTGTTTTTTTAGGTCTTGCAAAATTTTTATGGAGCAATCTAAGAGATGAATAACAGTGATTTAGTTACACTATAGTTATATAGTTTGAATAGTCGGGGATGCAAGGAAATAAGAGCAGCAAAAAAGCTACAATTATAGCTTTCCGTTCGGTAGCATAGCTGTAATAAAAGATTCAGAAATTACTATCGTCCATCAAGATTTTTATGACAATCGGACAACCCTTAGAGTTTGTTTTTATTATACGCTTTCCGCTACGTTTTTTTTGTAATTTTATATATCTCGAAACAATTCCAATTAAAATAAAATTGGAGAAAAAAATAGAGCTCAATTAACTGTATTAGTTTAACAATAATCGATAATTGGTTCTGTGACGTTTTCAAATTCGTTCATGGTTTTTATTGTGGGAAAGCTTGTAAATTTTTATATCATCAATATTATAGATAATGTGCAATATATTTTTGAATTAAAGCAAATAAATGTTTATTGTGGATTATAATGAATTGAATACAATTCATAAAATCTAATGTCTCAATAAAATAAAATATAGATTTTTTTTGGACAGTATAGTAATTTTTACAGCGACATCTGTTCGATTTCTTGCACACTTCAACAAACACACGACCTCTAGTAGATTCTACCAAAAGTATAAAGGCTCGAGTATTGATTTCTATAAATTCCAAGGTCTGAAATATTCCCTAAACATATTCGGAAAATAAAATATTCTAACAAAGTATTCAATTATTGTTATTTTTTTTTCTAGATGAAAATTAAAAAATAAAATAAAAACCATTTCCTGCTATTATTATCATCCCGAAAACATCGTTTTTGTTATTTTATTGGCAATACATTACCTGTACATTATACCGTGATTTTACGAGTTTTGTGTCCTCGTTATTGTTACTTTTTAAAATATATATTTTTCTAAAGCTGTTGGAAATTTTATGTGTTATTTTATCTAAAATACAATACATTGAAAATACGTGCTGTACCTATAAATAGTGGAAGTTGTATTTCCGCAAAAGAGTTGAATTAACTTTGTTAGTTGATTCCTTGACGTTTCCCTGTTCACATATCTATAAACACACCGCAAAGTGCAATATTTACAAAAATTACCAAATTCTATAAAATAATTAATAAGTAACGTGACAATCGTGCAAAACGAATAATTTCTAATTTATTAATTGTACATTTATATAATTAAAACAAGCTTTTATGTAAGTATTTGATATATAATTCTCAAATTATGTTTGTTTGAAAGAAAAAGTGCTCAATTTTTAATTAGTTTCTAATTAATAATTGTGTTAAATTTGAACTGAATACGGACCTGTTATTCCACCCTTGTTGTTATGGTAGCGTAAGATAAAAGTCATGCGTTCACTGCTACCACGCCTCTTTTCTAATGGTTGCTTGAAAAAGCTCCAATAAACTTTCGATTGATATTAAGCTCGATTATGGCGTTCGTACAGGGACGGCTTCTGTCTTACTATTTATCTGTTTTGGAGAAAGTTTTTAATGTTTAAAATATTATTTTTCGAATTTCGTTATTAATAAATAATTTTTAAGTCAAATTTCATCTTTATTAGCGATCATTTTCAATGAATTGTTGTTAATTCTAGACTTAATGTCCTTTTTTAAAAATTTTGGTATTTAAAAATGTGCTTCTTCAGATATCATACTGTGTCTTAAATTTAAGACAATAATCATTTAATGAAATATTATTCTTCCATTAAAAAATAATGTGTTGTTTCAATAAAATATTTAGCTTCGAATTTGTAGCAGATTTTTATTTATTTTCGCATCTAACTTTTCATTTTTTGTATAATTTTTTCATGTAAATGAAAGAAAATTTTCAGTCAAAATCAATAATTGAACCCAAATATTGTTGTGATTGAAATTTTATTAGAAGTTCATTTTCAATTTTACAGAAAGCTCATTGCTTGCTGAAATAGAAAATCCACAAATTGCATTTTATACAATTTTTCAGTCAATTAAAATATTAAGGGTCAATTTCACCAACTTCAGTTAAGCTTAATGAACAGTTAGAAACAATCATTGCTATGATTATAACAATCGTTTCTATATCTTATTTGTTCGTTAAAATTTAATAGACGTTGGTGAAATAGACCCTAAGTCGTATACATAAAATTCGATAAATCAATAATTAATGGTGTATAAATGAATATTAAATTAAGAAACACCCGGTGTTTCTTCCAAGAGCGATCAATTCTAAGGAAACTTCTGTTATTTGTCGAGCAATTTGGAAAATATATTAGATTTGTAGGAGGGTCCTTGGAGACCATTTTAGCACAATTAGAACCCCGTAGCTCATTTGAAAGTTAATCAAAAAACGCTCCTCTTAGACAGTGTTACAATTTTGAAAAAACGAGCTAACGACACAAAACGACTATGAGGGACTCGAACACAGTGGCGTGCCCATGGAGGGGGTTCAGGGGGTTACAACCCCAACCCCCCCCCCACCAGACTCCGCAAAAAATTTTGATTTTACCAATGTCGATTTTCAATTAATATCAACGAAACTTTTTTCACTTCCCGCTAAGAAAATTGAAAATTTTCAAAATTTGGGGAAGTTATTGGTTTTACCCCGATTTTCGAAAATTGAATTTTCAGCAGATCTCGACGTTTTGGGATCCTAGGAAGCTATTTTGACTATTTTTGCGAAGGTGTCTGTATGGCTGTATGTGTGTGTGTGTGTAAGCAGCTCATAACTTTTAAACGGCTTGACGGATGGAAACGCTCTTTGCAAAATTCGAAAGGGTTACACCAAACTTAGATTTCGTGCAAATTCGAACCGATTCGGCCCGATAAATTTTGAGAAATTCTAAAAAAACCTAAAAATTTCTTTTGTTGAAATCATGTTTTTTCAAAATAACTATTAAGCTGCTGTACCCATCCATAATCTAATCAGCTCTTAACCTTAACTAATGACGTCGACTGCCGTTTGAACGATTAAAATCGGTTGATTCGTTCACGAGTTATCGTTGTCGAAAAATATCGAAAAAAGTGTTTTTTCAACATAACCTCAAAATTACTCGACCATTCAAATTTGTACCCCCTCACAATAATTTTAGAGCTTTAAAAACTTAGCGGGAAGTTTCAGGAATATCCTGCAGGGTCAACCGCATTCCAGATTTTTTTGTATGTATTTGATTTCTGTATTTGAAAAATATTGATGTCTTTCGCTCACTAAATAATATTTGTTTTACCCCATAGTTATTTCTTTCTTTTCTACTTCTCACCTCTTTATTTCAAGCGATAAGTCAAACCCCCCCCCCCCCCCCAAATAATTTCTGGGCACGCCACTGCTCGAACACCCTCTCAATATTGTTTTTTTCTTCATTGCATTCTAGAAAAAATTAGAAACATTTGCATCTGTTCCAAAAAAAAAATTGATAAAGACGAAAAAAATTAATTTTGAGAGGATCCTCGAGTCACTCTAATTGTAAGTCATTTTATGTCTTTGACTAATTGTTGAAAATAGCAAAATCGAGCGTTTTTTGATCAACTTCCAAGTGAGCTACGGGGTTCTAATTTTGCTAAACTAGTCTCCAGGGACCCTTTTACAAATCCTTGATATATTTTTTGAATGGTCTTTTAATTAATAGAAGTTTCATAAGAATTTACCACATTTGAAAGAAACAAACGATAGTGTATTAATAAATATTAAAATTAAGTTTTATCATCGCATGACAACTAAGAAAAGCTTGAAATCCTTTTCTTAGATGCTATACGATGATAAGGCTTAATTAAATATTTATTAATACTTCACAATTAATTATTCAATTGCAGTTGAAATAATTTGCATAAAATAATTAATTATTTGAAAAATCGATGATTTTAGGAAGCTTACTTTGCTATTAAAGCTTTGAGCAAGATTATAAGAAATTGATTTGAAATTCTAGACGTTTTATCTAATGAAAATTAATTGCAGAAATTTTTTCAAAAGTTCTATTGGAAGAAATAATCAAAGAATTCAGCTATTTCAGTTTCCTTTTTTTAATTCTTATCATACAATTGTGCAAATATTAAGAAGCAGAAGATTAAAAATTTGATTATTTTCTGATTTATCGTGACCAAATATTTCAAGCCCTGAAGTTATAGAGGATTTTTCACATAGAAGAAAAAGTCTTTACATAAAGAGGATCCCATTGTCATCCCACTCTAAAATTTGGCAGATATGTACATACCTACTAGGTATACTAGGTGTATGAATCAAATTATTTTTTCCAAAAAAATTAAAAAATACGTTTTTGAAATTTTTCAAAATTTGTTTTGGAAAACATTTTGGAAAACACTGTATTTTCCCAATATAGCCATGTGTAGTATCAAATTAAAGCTCACGAAAAGCAGAATAAAATAGTGTAAAATTCATCAATCTATGTTTAATAGTTTTTAAAATACAGCAATTTAAAGGAACAAAAACGTTGTGAAATTTAGTACTTTTTTCGTTCTTTGAAAATTGATAACTTAAAAACTATAAGTCCGAGAAATCTGAATTTTGGTATTTTTATTTATTTTGATGGTAAGAACAATTCCACAAAGAATCATAAAAATCTGAGGAGGTAAGGTTCAGACCATTGGTTGATTTGATGTGGAATGACCCTATGGTAACACCTATTATTTGAAGAATGATTCAAAAAAAATAATTTATAGATCTTTAGGGGGCTACTTGGAGATTGTTTTAGCAGAATCAGAGTCTGGTGTCTCATTTGGAAGTAGATAAAAAAATGCTCGTTTTGAACAGGGTCACAAGTTTCAAAAACGAGCTAAAGACTCAAGAAACCCTCACAACATTGATTTTTCCACTTTTCTCCATTTCATTCTAGAGAAAAAAGAGAAACAATCTCACCTATTCCAGAATAAAATTAAGAAAAACGAAAAAAATAATTGTTGGGAGAATCTTTGAGTCATTCTAAGTCGTTTTTCAATTTTGGTTTGTTTTTGAAAATCATTACATCGTTAGACACGAGCGTTTTCTGACAAACTTACAAATGAACTACAAGGTTCTAATTTTGCTTAAATGATCTCGAGGAAGCCTCCTATAAGTTGCCATAAGAACTATTCGTCACACATTATCTAAGAGAGCTTCTTATAATTGTTACGGCAAAGTAAATAAAGCTTAATGAGTACTTAAATCTGGAAAATTCGTGAATTTTAAACGTTGATTGGGGAAATGATCAACTTTTGGTTCGACTGCTAAACGTTGAAAAAATTGGTAAATTAATGGATTAGAGACATTGATCAAACTGGAGATTATCAATATTTATAAATTCGTGTTGTTTTGTGTATTTTTACAAGTATTTCTGTGCTTTTTTTGGTTCTAACAATACCGCCATCCAACCTGATCATACAGCAAAAAATTCTCACTAAAGCATTCCACAAAGCCACCACCATCTTATTTTTAAAGCAATAACAGTTTTGCTACATTTATTGGTTACGTTTTGTCAATATGTATGTGTGTGTGGTTTCTTTTTTTATAGTATTTTTATGTTTACGACTAACGTGAGACGTTTGTCCTTCCATAAATTATAAACCGAACACCAACGGCTTCCTGGTTAACATTGCAAAAGGGTAGTATTGCGGTCTAAATCCTTCACTAGTATACATACAGAGAAGAAAAAAAAAACGACTAGATATAAATCATTTGTATTGAATAATAGTAATAAATTTTTTGTAAAAAAGAAAAAGTCGTAAAAATCGAGAAGAATAGATACCACATCACGATGTTTCTACAACAAATTTGAATACTCCACCAGATTCGTTTAGGGTCTTATACACACATATTGTTCGGTAAGAATTCTTGTAAATATAGCCAATTTTTATCTATACTATCAGTATATACTAGACTATAATTTTATTATTAAAACATTTTACGTTCATCGTCGAGATTTTTCGATAACTCTTATCATAATCTCCAAATTCTCCATTGTTTTGATGTTGATACTACCAATATAAAACTCAACAAATTTATGGTTAATATTACTTACATATATAGAAGGAGATGTACTATAAAATTAATGAAAGTTTGGTCATCCAATATCATCCCCTATTTGACATAAAGCAACTTTTAATACACCATGTGTACTATAAGAGACATAAAATTTATATTGTCATCGTTTGCTTCCCATTGGTTCATGTTGAAACGTACGAAAATAAAGGAATGGTCGTAATAGGTTACCCTTATAAAGTTCATACGATAAAATTACAAGAGAGAAATATGGATGTTTGACAGAATGGCGGATTCGGAGGCAGCTGAAACGAAATACTTTCCCAGCAATACGATTAAATTCATTTTAATATAAATGAAATTCCAACACACAAAAAAATCGAAATGGGGATCTCATAAAGCCAGTTTTCTACACATTAAACTTTAATAATTATTTCCAGAGAAACTCTATTATCATGACGATAACCACCTTAATCTTCTTCATATCAATAACAACCATCGTGATTGGTAAAGTATAAAATATTAATTGATGAAATTTTCTAATTTCGCCAAAAATTCAGCACGCAAAGGTTACGGTCCAACAGAACAAGAATGGGGCTATGTTACCGTTCGTCCAGGCGCCCATTTGTTCTGGTGGTTCCATCAAACTAGCGCCGACGTTGACCACTATACAGATCGTCCATTAATCATTTGGGTACAGGGTGGTCCTGGAGTTTCATCGACAGGTTTTGGGAATTTCTTCGAAATAGGCCCGTTGGATTTAAATCTAAATCCGCGCAATACAACCTTGTTAAATGATGTAAACTTACTGTTTGTTGACAATCCAGTTGGTACGGGTTTCAGTTATGTTGATGATCAATCAAAATTTGCTACAACAAATCAACAAATCGCTCAAGATTTTCTTGTTTTATTAAAAGATTTCTATAGAAAACTGCCGGAAATGATGATGGTTCCGGTTTATATTTTTGGCGAATCGTACGGTGGTAAAATGACACCGGAAATTGCACTAGTCTTGAATGAGGTAATTATAATTATATCTCTATTTTCGATACAAATTAATTAAAAATTAAAGGCTATAGAAAGTGGAGAATTAAACATAACTCTGAAAGGAATCGCTCTAGGAGACCCATCGGTTTCGTTCATTGATTTAGCTTTATCGTATGCTCCCTACTTATTAAGTCTAGTAAGTTTTGTTTTAATTGAAACCAGTTATAATAAAATTGTTAATTAAGGGTTTTATCGACCGACAAGGCTACAAAACAATCGAATGTTATGCTAAATTAATAGAATCAGCGTTCAACAATGGTGATTATGGATTGGCCACCGATCTGTCTGCTTCAATCTTTGATTTTATCAAAAAACTCACTGATGGGGTGGATATTTATAATATATTAGAGAAAATTGATAAAAACGATGGAATATCACGACTCGGTAAATTAAGTCGAAAACAGTAACACAAAATTTATAATTTCTTCTTATAGACAAAGTCGGCAATAAACTTGATAAAATAATGAATAATCAAGTCAAAAATGCTTTAAAATTACATTCAACATGGAATAGTAAAAATGACTTAATCATGACAAATTTGAGAGAAGATCACGTTAAGCCGGTCACTAAAATCGGTAGTACAATAATACAGAATTACTCACATCAGACGAAAAGTTCTTAGGAGCGAGTAATTCGAAAAATATTTCAAGGATTTGTAGAAAGGTCCCCAGAGAACATTTTAGCAAAATTAGAACCTTTCAGCTCATTGGGAAATTGGTCAAAAAACATATTTTTCAACAATGTTGCGATTTCTGCCTGTCAACTATACACATAAATCGACCAAGAATGAATTAATTTCTACTCAATTTTTAAGTTAATTGTAAGAGTAGTGATTTGAATTGTGCGCGCTTAAATGTTAACTTCCTCTTGGGTTATCTTATAGGCAAGTTTATACAGCTCAAAAATTAAAAATTTCACACAATTAGTCCTAATAAAAAGAATTTTTAAGTATTTTTACAATAGCTATACTGTAAAATTAAATAATTGACAAGTTTATGAGGTTTTGTTAATTTTAATTAATTAATTGAATTTTTGCCGATATAAATCTTGCTATAGCAAGTACCAGTAGTCAAATTATTACCTGATCTCCTCCAAAAAGACGTAAGATTACAAATTTAGGTCAGAAAAATAGACAATACTGTACCTATATGTACAAAGAATTTTTTCATGTAACACCAAAAAATAAGGAACAACAAATTCATATCCTTTATTGTTGATAAAAGAACAATAACGGTAGAAGAAAGCACTCTAATATTACTTGTTCATTGTAAAAACTCAAGTTCTCATCGGGGAGTTAAATACGTTACATTCAAAACAATAACGAGACAAATATTCAAATTTACCGCCAAAAAAATTTACTGTATTTTTCTAGTGACTTTTTTTCTGTGTAAATCCGACTTTTATCATTACTCATACTATTTTAAAAATAAGACATAGTGTAAGTAAACTTCTTTATTGCTTACAATTTTTGACTTGATAAGAGTAAGATTCTTGACATTAGAAAGAAATAAAGAATCAGCATATGCAATCTTACCCTATCGAGTTAGAAACAGTAAACAACAAAGAGAGTTAGTCACACTAGGTTTATCCAACGATCGATCTCCACTACGGCTTTTATCCAATTTTTCTAGGATACAAATGAGAAAAACGAGAAAAATCAATTTTACGGTGGTATAGGAGATATTTTTAGTCAGTTTAGGCGTGTAGTTGGTTGGCGAAAATCGCGACATTTTCGAAATAAAGCCTTTTTTGACCAATTTCCCAATGAGCTACAAGTCTACAATCGTTAAAATGTTCTTTGGAGACTCCCTAGAAATCATTGAAAGATTTTTTGAATCACTCGCCAATAATAGGAGTTAATTACCATAAGAACTTTTCATCTGACGTGAATAACTCTGTATAAGAAAGACATTCTATAATTTGATTTAAATCGAATCATTATTACAGTTGAAACACTTCTAAATACGACCGATATTAAAATATCCATCTACAACGGACAATTCGATCTCATCATTAACACTTTAGGTATAAATAATAATTAATAAAACTATTAATTATTAATCAATAGATCAATTTATTTAGGCATAATGAAATGGATGGATGGTTTAAAATTTCGTGGATCTTCTAAATGGCAAAATGCATCAAGATATTCAATGGTAATAGACGGTGTTGTTGAAGGATATGTTAAAAAAATCGATAATTTCGCCATGTATTGGGTGAATAGAGCTGGTCATTTGGTGAAAATTATGTAAAAATTATTAGAATTTGTCTTATTGGCTTATTAATTTTATAGGTACCTATAGAAAATGTTAAAGCGATGCGATATATCTTGGCAGACGTTTTGAATAATTCTAAAAATTAATCCAGAATACAGTTTTGTAGAGTTGATTAAAAAGGAATTTACTAAATACATACATAATAAAATTCCATTTCAATTCTAAAATTGTGTTTAATCGCTTCCCTTCTAGTTATCCTTTAAGGTGGAAACAAGTAAAACATCTCACGGTGTTTATTTGAAATTTTCAAAAATTTTGGCAAACAAACAGGGGACAGAAACTATTTTGACTTCAGGTTTTATCCCACAATATCAGATGGGAAATTTCCAAAAAATACGAAAGAATCAACGATAAAAATTGTGAATTTATAGCATCATTCTTAAAGTCGATTATAAAATTGTAAGTCGAAATTTAGAAAGTCGAAGCGGCCACTATAACTATCCAAAATAGCACCAATAACCCCACCTCTATGTTCTGATTGAATATCTTTCTTCTCAATTCTGGTACATTGTGATGACCGCCCTCATAAGCCTGTTTTACATAGCCGCACAAAAAGTGATTTTTTTTTATGGCCGCCAGTGTACAGCAAGATGCATGGAAAAGGTGATGATAATTATGAATCTGTGTAAGTCAACCTAACAAGAGAAATCCTCACAGTGTTTAGCAGGGTCAAAATTGGAATAGAAGGATATCTAAACAAAAATAGTAGGCGAAAATAAGAGTGTTATCTTGTTTATTTAGAGCCTTTAGCTTGATTTACACAACTAAAAGAATTGTCATCTTTTCCATGCATCTGACTGTATAGCGTAGGCTATCAATTTCACAAAAAGATGAACAACTTTTGCGCAAGAATTATCATGTTTTTAGGTTGGTGTGAGTCAGACTGTCTATTTAGAGGAGTTAGAACGAGTTTTCACTATACCAAATCTGACCAAATTTGACGTGACATATGACAATTGTGTTATATTGTTACGACCGCCCTCTAAAATCTGTTTGACACCGCCCTACGAAAGTGGTCACTTTTTTGAGAAATCGATAGTACAACGGTATTTCATAGCCATGATTTTCATTAGGTTTTGTCGTAGCGTTGTTCTACAAACAAGATAATTAGTATAAATTAATGAGAATCCCTGTTATTTGTAGTTTTCACCGCAGCAAGGTTAAATATTAACTGCATGTTAAATGTTCTTTTTTAACACTGAATTTTTTTTTTAGAATTGTGTAATTGCTGACGTAGCACTTGCAATTTAACAATAATAAATGATAAATATAATTTATTACAATTTAAATAAATGATGCTGTGTTGTAACTTAACCTCCTATTGAAAAATACGTCCACAAATGTCAAATAAAGTAAAGTATGAAGAAAACTACGACACTACGTAACTAAAGGCATAACCAACTAGGTTATGCACCCTGTATAAAAGAATGATCCACTTCATGTTACTATTTAGTCTACAAAGTCGAGAAAATGGGATTAATTCGTGAAATTTCAATAATACTCATATCAGTATCGGTTGTATTAGGTGAGGTATAAATAAATGTATTAAAAATTGATTAATTCAAAATTTTTCGTTATTGATTTAAGGTCGGCAAGGATTCGGACCGGTAGATCAGGAATGGGGCTACACTACCGTCCGTCCCGGCGCCCATCTCTTCTGGTGGCTCTACAAAACCACAGCTAATGTTAAAAATTACACCGAACGTCCATTAATTATCTGGCTACAAGGTGGACCTGGAGGTTCATCTACAGGCTTTGGAAATTTCATCGAAATAGGACCGTTAGATCTAGATTTAAAACCGCGCAATACAACTTGGATAAAAGATGTCAATGTTTTATTTGTGGATAATCCAGTCGGTGCCGGTTTCAGTTATGTTGACGATTTATCAAAACTTACCAAAAATAAACAACAAATTGCTGAAGATTTTTTGGTTTTATTACAAGATTTTTATCGACTTCTACCAGAATTGAAGCATACACCTCTTTATATTTTTGGTGAATCTTACGGTGGTAAAATGGCAGCAGAAATCGCACTACATTTAGACCGGGTAAATATAAAAAATTACAAATTAATTTTTAGAAATTAATTGATTTGAATTTAAAGGCAATAAAGAGTGGCGTGTTTGAAGCGAATTTGAAAGGAATCGGTTTAGGTGATCCTTGGATATCGCTTCTAGATTCAACTTTAACTTACGCCCCATATTTGTTAGCTCTGGTAAGTTGATTTAGTTTAAAAAAGATACAGGGTATAAGATAAATAATAAATGATATAGGGTGCTGTTGATTTTCATGGCTTTGAAGAAATTCAATATATTGCTAATTTAACACAAATCGCTGTAAATGATGGTAATTATACGCTAGCAACATCTCGATGGAAAGATATTCAAAAGACTATCAAAAATCTCACTTACAGTATCGATTTGTTAAATACATTAACGAGAGTTTATAAAAATGGAACAACTAAAGATATCGGTAGTATTCGGTAAATAACACAACTTTATTGTCATTAACAATAAAAATATTTTAGAGCAAACAGTGAGCCATATGAAGAAAAGTATTCTGTGGAATTCTCTCGATAAACTAATGAACGATCAAGTAAAGATTGCTTTAGGGTTGAATAGTACATGGTCTCAAAGTAAATTTGTCCATAATGCCCTATATGACGATTTCCTGAAATCTGCAACTCCTACAAGTACGAATTTGTTAATTAAATTAAATTAAACAATTTAAATGTTAACTTAATTTTTCAGTTGAAACTCTCTTGAATACGACCGATATTAAGATAGCCATCTACAATGGAGAACTGGATCTTATTGTTAATACTTTAGGTATTCGAATATTTATTAATTTAATCGTTTTAATTACGAAATAAAATTGATTAGGTACAATGAAATGGATCGATAAATTAAGATTTCCTAATTGGTATAAATGGAAAAATGCACCACGACTTTGTATAGAAATAGACGGTTTTGTTGAGGGCTATGCGAAGAAAATGGACAATTTAGCCATGTATTGGGTTGAAAGAGCTGGCCATATTGTACCATCAGATAATCCAATAGTTATGAAATTTATATTGTCTGATATAACAGATCAATTTAATTGTAAAAATAAATTATAAACGCTATGATTTATGAAGAAAACTGCCAACATTGACGACTGTGATTTTGTTCAATTTATTCATGGATTGTGTATTAAATAAATTGCAATAAATGCATAATTAAGTTTACTTTAAATCCTACAAAAAAACACTAATTATTGTCCAGTGGCGATCAAAAAAAGGGACCACCTCTTGTGTGGCTGTGTAAAAAAGACCGGGCCTTGGTTGTAGAAATGAGACTATTTAGCCAATTTTAATCGATTTTTGAATCTTTTTGTAGCTCCTATTAGGAAATTTCGCTACCAAATGAATGAAAAATGGATGATTTAGACATTTTTATTCAATTTTTGAGCTTTCTTGTGGACAATTTTTGATTGAATTCTTCTATCTAATTGTAGAAACTAAACAGTAGATACTTTCAATCGATTTTTTAGTCGTAATTACGTCTTTTAATATAAGTTTTTGAGATATTTTTCTTCTAGGTCTTACCCTCACAAGAGAAACAACCTGACTCACACTAAAGAAAACAAGATAACACCCTTATCCCTGCCTAATATTTTTGGTTGAATATCTTCCTTTGACCTAATAGACTTTGTGAGGACCTCCATCGGAAGCCTGACTTACACAGCCTCACAACTATCGTCACCTTTCTTGTGCACCCGCCTGTACCTACAAAGTACCAAACACATTGTCCTATACGCACCTATCGAGTACCAACAGGGAAAAGTACTTAATAGTAGAGTTTTTAACAAAAATGGTAGTATATCCGTAGAAATAAATAGCGATATAAATAAAAAAGGTACTTACTACTTGGCTGGAACTCTGCTCCTTTTCCACGTTGTTCGAACTTACTGTAATAATAATAAAAAAAAATTAATAATTTTGTACTAAGAGTTTGGAAATTTCGACTTACTTTTTCGTCGAACCTACTGCGTAAGGCCAAGGGATGACTAACTCCATCGTCCATAAAAGCACTAACACTTTAATTAATTTTGAAAGCCTTTTGACTTATTTTTAGATTAAAAAAACTCAAATTAACATTTTGACGTTCAAAACTAAAATGAATAAAAGACGGGCATGGTCAAATTTAGAATACATTTACGTAATTATTCCTTTATTGTGTTCTTATCAGAAACTAAAGACAAAAAATTGTCTATACAAACTTGTAATATTATCATTTCAACCAGTCAGTCGAGATAATTTTGAAGATAACTTGGGGGTGTTTAATTTATATATTTAAATTCATTAAAAATTAGAAAAATGTAGTAATAAACTAGTTACTCCAAGAAATTTGTAATGTTTCTGATTTGGTTTCATATTAATTTGTAGCAAGGTTGTAATTATTATCAGTTGTGTTAAGATTTGCATCTTTAATCATAAATTTAAGCACAGATACAGGAAATTATAACAAATTTGTATCACGTTCAGTAAAGTTATCTTTTAATTATGCAACAAACTGCATCAAACTATCATTTGGATATATTCAAATTGATTGCTTTTAACAAAATTATTATTTACTTATTTCGCCCCTTTAATAGGCAAATTTGAAGATAAGTAGATAATTAAATTAGACTTTGATAAAGAAGAACATATGACAGGATAAATACAATCGGATGCAGACACTTGAGCTACTCTTATTAGTAAAGGAACTTTCACTCTGCTCTCCCCAATAGATTTAATCTTTCCGTACAGTGTCGAGCATTAAAAGCAGACCACTTTTGTAGGGCTGTGTAAAACAGGCTTTTGAGGGCGGTCGTGATAATGTAACAGTATTATGGGAAGATATTCGATCAGAAGATGGGGGTATAGTTATTGGTGGCATATATACAAGCCTCCTTACCCTCATGAGAAAACAGCCTGACTCACACGAACAGAAAAACATGGTCTCTTTTATATGCTCGTTACTGTACCTAGTCTAATCTTTAAAAACTCTGGCATTTTATCTTTTTATCTAAAGTTTGCTTTTTTAAAAATAGACGATATTTCTGAGATTACTGTTTAAATGACACAGCATTTGTTAATAGATTTTATAGATAACAATGATAATCGAACAAGTGAAATACTTTAAAATTCTTGCATATATACAGATAAGATATCGATATTATTATTTTTTTTTAACAGAAAACACAAATCATTTATCTTTTATTATTTAGCAGCGGGATTTGCACGCATTTTCGTGCTCCTGACGTCAGTGCTCTGAACTAACCTCTTAAGGGAGTTATACATATATTTGATGCGCTTGTAACACTAACACTATAATCATTCAACATAATTAATAAAGTGAGTGAGCGATGTCCCAAACAATGCCCTTCTCTTGCTGGATTTTTATGAGCACAGAGAGTAGGTAGGTTCAAGTACTTGATAAAATACAAATATACAAATTAAGATTATAGTAAAAATTGTGAGTCACGTATATCTTTGGTGTGCGCTGACGATAATCGGGCGACAATATGAAATAAATTTCCGATCACACTGCTAACTTATTATGAACAATCTCAAATTCCAATTATATCAGATATTTAATTGAAGTATATACCTACAATTGAGCAAAAAAATTCACTTCAGGGATTGTTTCCATAGAATTTTCCTATTACAGAATAACAATAAAGATAGATATTTTTATCAATTTTAAAGACTGAGATAAAATTTTTAAATTTAACATAAAATTCGACATAAAACAAGAAAATAACGTGTAATCTTTTCTGTACAATCCACGATTTCTTAATTACACAAATATTTTTTTCAATAAAAACCACTTCAAATATGATGCGAGCATAGATATATAAAATTGTTGCTATATTGTAAATATTTTAGTTGATTGTAACCATACGATCAATAAACACCAAAAATGGAACGAATTCTGCAAATTTTATCAATTCTACCATTACTACTATCACCAAGTATCGGTGAGTTAACAATAAATCCTTTGAGAATCGTTGATGATTATCAAAGGCGGACTTGGGGGGCTAACGCATTATCCTAAATTTCACCAACAATAAATATTCGTTTTGTTATTCACGATGGAAACCCGACCTTAGAAGTGGTTATTTTTAAAGGGTCTAAGCCCCTTAAGCCCCCTCTTCTTTAAGTCCGCCTCTGATAATTGTTCTATTTAGCCCGACAAGGTTTCGGACCGACCGATCAAGAATGGGGTACTGTTACCGTCCGTCCTGGTGCCCACATGTTCTGGTGGTTGCACAGAACAACAGCCAACGTTCAAAATTACACTGAACGTCCATTAGTGATTTGGCTACAAGGTGGACCTGGTGCCTCATCTACAGGATATGGTAATTTCGCCGAATTAGGACCGTTAGATGTTGATCTACAACCAAGAAATACAACATGGACCCAATATGTTAACTTATTGCTTGTTGATAATCCAGTTGGTTCTGGATTTAGTTATGTAGATGAACCTACAGCTTTTGTTACAACAAATGAACAAATCGCTAGTGATTTTATCGTTATGCTACAAAGTTTCTATGAAACTTTACCGGAATTTAAAAAAATACCGCTGTATATTTTTTGTGAATCGTACGGTGGTAAAATGACAGCACAGATAGCCTTATCCATACACGAAGTATTAGAATATTTATAAATTGTAAATTAAAATAAATTTAAGGTAAATTTTTAGGCAGTAGAAGCTGGTAAATTGAATATAAGTTTGAAAGGGGTCGGTTTAGGTGACTCGTGGATTTCACCGATAGATTCTGTATTAACATGGGCGCCCTATCTATTGAATGTAGTAAGTATTGATCATTTATCACAATCAGTCATAACATTTGATAACCTAATGTTTTAAATAAGGGCGCTATCGATCAGAATGGTTATAATGAAATCATGATTTTCGCTAATCGAACGCAAGCTGCCATCGATGCTGGTAATTACGTAGATGCAACAGATTTATGGAGTAGTACTGAAGATGTCGTCCTTGATTTGACATATGATATAGATTTCTATAACATACTAACAAAAATCTCTTGGTTTTCATTTACGAGTAAACTAACATTAGAGAGTTTTCGCTCGTTACCGATCCGCTACGTTATAGTACCAAACTGTACGGTACAGATTATAACGGAAAAGCGTTTTATGATGACAAGTTTGAGTGCGTATGGGGTCACGTGGTTTATACCTACAGTTTTTCGTTGGTTCCGTTATTTTCTGAAATAGCATAAGAAATAGCCTCTTACGGTATTAAATCTAGACGTTATAAATATAACGGAGACTTTATAACGAATCTGTGACGAGTGAAAACTCTATTAATTGTAAGTACATAAATTTTGAAGAATTAATCTTGTAGAGAAATCAAAAATTGGATCTTTAAAGGAAAGCGTTGATGATAAGATCAAAATTATAATGAATAACCAAGTTAAAAAAGCTTTACAATTAAATGGCACTTGGGGTAGTCAATCAGGTGGTGTATTTAATGCACTTGCTGGAGATTTTATGAAACCAGTCACCGATGTTGGTAAATTATAAAAAACACAAAATACACATATTCCTGTTTAATTTACATATAATTAATGTTTTAGTCGAGAGACTTTTGAATGAAACCGATATTAAAGTGTTTGTTTATAACGGACAATTAGACCTTATCGTCGATACACCTGGTAAATTACAACAATAAAAAAGCAGGGCCGGCGCATCCATATGTGCATATTCTGCATCTTAACAAGGGCGACAAACTAAAGGGGCGCTAGTCTGAGAACGAGCCAATCTAACGTGACCGAAAACAGTGGCGCAACCAAAAATATTTCTGGGCGGGGTGCTGGTTACAACAATATCTTTACCTATATGTACAGAGTGTTTCATTGAGATCGAAGCTTCATTTAACGACACCTCTAGTGAAAAAGTGAAGAGTCGGGGGGGGGGGGGGCATGGAGCTTTGCGTCACTGACCGAAAACATCGAAGAATATCAATCAAGGGGCGTAAAATAGTTCTTGGTACAAGGGCGTATAAAATATCAGCGCCGGTCCTGACAAAAAAATAACACGAAAACTTAATTAATTTTGATTGTTTTGATAATTAGGGACAATAGCTTGGGTGGATGCATTGAAATTCAATGGGTCGTCAAAATGGCCATCTACAAGTCGAAAATCACTAATTGTGAATGGTATTGTTGAGGGTTACGTTAAAAATGTTGATAATTTAGCAATGTATTGGGTGAATAGAGCTGGTCATATGGTGAGAATCATATTCCTGTCGGAATAATTACGATTTTCGTCTTTAAAAAACTCAAATTTTTCAGGTTCCTGCTGATAATCCGGCAGCTATGACCCGTATTCTATCCGATATGACTAACAATTTCAGCACTAAATAGTACATTATTGTTAATTAAATTAATAGAAAAATAAATAAATAAGCGGATAGATTATTTTGGTGTGTGATTATTGATTATTAGTGATATCTTAATGCATTTATAAGTGGCCTTTTAATTAATAGTTCACTATTGTTCGTTATCATTTTTTTGTCATTAGAAGTAGGGTAATTGTATACTGATATTGAAATTTTTAGATAAACTATTGATTGCATTAATATTGTGGATATTTTCGGTGTCTATAAGAAAAACCGCAGATCTGTATAAAATAAAACAATAGCAATGATTTTTTCTATATACGTCTACTATCAGTGGCGTCATAAATTTTTGTCACATACTGTCGATAATAAATAATTTTAATTACAATTTCATGGCGTTAAAAAGAAATTTTTTGTGGTTATCAGTCTGTTAAAATCATTGTCATTGTACTACTTGAGAAAAAACGATAATTTTCTGAAAATTATAACAAAAAACATATACGGGGAAATTCTAGAAATCGTGAAAAATTTTCAACAATCTTAACGATACGAAAAGGTTCTGAAATTCCTGAAAAATCCTGACAGATGTGAAGACTTCTGAAACTTTTCAAATTTCGTAAAATTCAACAAACCCTGAAAATCTAGATTTTTTTCGAAAAAACAACAAATTTGAAACTTTTGAAGGTCCTGTAATTGCTACTCTAAATGTAACTATTTCGTAGGAAACTCCTATTAGTTGCGTGGGGAATTTGAAAAATATTTCAAAGGTTTGTGAGGGGGTACCTGGAGATCACTTTAGTAAAATTAGAACCTCGTAGCTCATTTGGAAATCGGTCAAAAGCACTGGTTTTGGATAATGTCGCGATTTTCAAAAACCACCTAAACACCCTCAAGGATCTTCCCAATATTGATTTATTTTTGTTTTTCTCCATTGAATCGTAGAAAAAATGCGAAACATTTTCTTCCGTTCCAGAATAAAATGGAAAAAAACAAAAAAAATCAATGTTGGGAGGATTCTCCAGTCATTCAAAGTCGTTTAACGTTTACAACTCCTTTTTGAAAATCGCGACTCTCGTTTTTGATATCTGTTCCAGAATAAAATGGAGAAAAACGAAGAAATCAATTTTGGGAAGATCCTAGAGTCATTCCAAATCATTTTATGTATGCAGCAAGTTCTTAAGAACCGTGACATCATCAAAAAGGAGCCTTTTGACCAACTTCCAAATGAGCTATGAGGTTCCAATTTTTGCTAAAATCTTCTCAAGGAACTCTCCTATAAATCCTTGAAATATTTTTCGAATCGTCCGCCAACAAATAGGAGTTTCCTATGAATTGAGTATATTTAGAGCAGCAACGTGGTGTAGGAAATTCTGCGACTAAAAATCTAAAACATCGGCTGTTTGAAAAAAATCCAGAATGTTGAATTGTATATTTCTAAGCAGTTTAAACATCCTTAAAGATCACAATAAAATTTTTGAAAATCAAATAATAATAATTTCAGCATTTATTCCTAACATTATAAAAACCTGCAGTAACCTGAAATTTTTAACATTTACAATATGCGTGGAAGTCTGAATTCTACTAAAGTTGCTGAAATTTTGAAAATCTTACTTAAACTTTATTAAATTGAACAATTAGGTATTTGAATCTCTGAAAATATTGGAAATCCGGAAAATACTATCAGTCGTTAAAATCTTGAACGTCCTGAAAGAGTTGTGAAATGTGTGAAAATATCAAACAATTGGAGTCAAAATTTAAAAAATAAGAGTTAAAAAATAAACCATAAAGGAGCTATTTCTAAAATTTGTCGATGGTTAAGATAAAGATTATAACCATTATATTTTATAAAAACCTTTATTTGGTGAAAGGTAATAAATAAAGCTACGTCGGGCAGCTATACACAGTGATACTTTTATCTTCCGATACGGAAACGATTTTCGTAGAATCAGGACTGAATTTAACACCCCAAACCTACATAAAATTAATTAATTAATAAACTTAATCATAAATGAACATATTAGGAATAACAAACTTGATCATTATGTTCTTTAAATGTATGAACACACTGTTTTGTGGCAACCTCCCAAACTTTAACGGTCTTATCCGAACTACCCGAAACAAAATATTTACCATCTGGTGAGAATGCTACACTTAATACCCATGAAGCATGTCCGGATAATGTTGCAACAACACTAGCATGTTGTCTGGAATTTTACAAATCTTTTAATTACTTAAATTATCCAATTGAAATTTATCAACTTACACATCGTATAGTTTCATATGTCCATCATCTGATGCTGTTAAAAGTAATTGTGAATCTGGTGAGAAACATAAAGAACGTATCGGCATAGCATGACCTTGTAAGGCTTGCCATAATTTATTATTAGCAACATCGAATATACTGATAATACCATCAATAGCACCACTTGCTATATATTTACCATCAGGACTCTAAAATCGATATTAGATCAATTTACTTTACGAATTCTCAAGGGTGACGCTCGAAGCAAACAACTATAAAAAAGTAGAACTCAAATATCTCGAAAACGACTCAATATATCGAAATCGTATTAGTCTCATTCGATTTTAAATACAATTCTACACGTTGCTTACCCCATAGGTTTTTGAAAAATTGACCAAATTTTCGGATAATTCGGAAATTCACGTTTTACACTAAAAAGATTGTGTTGGTGGAACTAACACATCTCTTTGTATAATTGATAAAATTAATTATAAAACCGATAGATAGATAGATAGATAGATAGAGGAAAATTAGCGCTACCTCCCAGCTTATTATTGATTTAATTTTTTTCGCCGTTTTTCCAAAATAGATCATTTTTCTAAGGAATAAGAAATGTCTAAAAGGTCAAAAGAACCAATTAGGTCCTTTAGTAAAGACAGATATTTCAAGTGTCCTGCTTTTCCTGGAATTCGAACTTATTGCCGACAATCATCACACATATCTCAAGATTTTATAAGACTAAGCACGCCTTCTCTTACAGCTCTAATCTTAAGATTTATCGAAGTGTGTGTGGGCGAAAACTTTAGTTTTATCGAGAGATCCGAAGATTTTGATACGAACAATAATTGAATAGGTCAAATCGTTGCGTGTGTGGCGCAGTGAGGAAAATCCGTGAGATCTCACCGCCTGTGGCTCTAAGGGGTTACAGATCAATCGCTGATTGGTAAAAACTGAACGACAGGGGCGGCAAACTGTAAATTTCAGCAAAAACGCAAATGTGGAGGAATCCAAAAAATTCAAACGGATTTATCGTCACGTGTGTGGCGAAGGGAGTATTCAGTCCGGATCTAAAAAAAAATTAAGATCAGAACTGTACAATTTTGATTTATCGAAGCGTGCGTGGGGGCTTAGATACATATCGACTGCCCTTTAAATTCGCAAAGAAATGAAAGGGAAGTATTCGAGCGTTACCCTTAATGTTGTTAAAAGAATTACATAAGCTATGCTAAGTATGAAAGCATCACGGGTATCTAAAGTTTGTTCAGCTTTGGCCGTTTCTACATTGTAGACAGTTATTTTACCAGCATGTGCGCCAGAAATTATATATTTATCATCAGGACTAAATGCAACTGTCCATAAATCAACAGGTCCAACATCAACATTTGCTATTTTCTCACCACGATCTAAATCCCATATACGCATACTTGAATCTAATGAACTTGATGCACATACTGCAATAGACAACGTATCAAATAACAATTAATCGACTTTTTTACAATTTTTATAATTACATTTGCCATTATTACTGACTGCAACTGAAACAACACCCAATGAATGTCCTTCGAGATTATGTTTTAACACTAATTGACCATCCTGTAGTTCCCAAACTTTAACTAAATCATCAACACCACCGGTAATGATGTATTCAGTTTGTATATCATCCGACATAACAGAATCACTATTAATTGTTTAAAATATAAGAACGATTGCATTCAAGGATATTTAATTAAGATTTTTACCGGGATTTCTCTTCATCACCTTCGATTTTATCAGGTTTCCGTTTCTCATGTGAACGCCGGCCCCATGCACAACTCCAAATGCTCTCATCATGAGCATTCTCCTTTTTATGTAACACTGAATACTAAAAATTATTATAAAACTAAATTAATTTAACATAAATAAATAAATATGTGATATTTACCATTATTTCAATAGAAAAAATACAATATTTTGCTTCAAACTGTTTACTTGTTGTAAATCGTGTTTATTTGAGGTTATGTTCAACAATGTTGATTTCGTTCAATAAAACTTACGCATAATTAACTCAAATTTAGTTTAAGTTAATTATTTATCAATTAATAAAGAATAATTAGAATAAAATTTAGTAAAATCGTGTCTATCGATGGAAATTATGTTGTTTTTTAAAATGAGCGCATTTCAGATGCTTGCAACGTTGGCACATTTACCCCTTTTTCTATGATAATAAAACCATGGAAGATTATAATTTTTTAAAAATTAGAAATAAACTTATTAGAATTTATTTTGCTAAGTCGATTTGTATAAGATTATTACATCAAATTGAAATTTTTAATGCTTTTTTAAGTAATACAAAGTTGTAAAAAGATTCAATGTGACAACATTGTAGATAGGAATGTTCTAAATCAAACGATAGGCAACACAAAATACATCTTAAAGTACACTCATTTAAATCATACTATAATAATAAAAATAGAATTCTTGATAATTACAATTACATTGTTGATTTACAAAAAATAGAGCGGGGAGGATTTTTGTGTAAAAAAAAACCAAAGTCAATCCTCTTATAACGCGGTTTCTATTGTACAACATCGCAATATTGCAATTTTGTTTTGTATAGATTGCATGAACTTTAAACGCGGATAAAATAGATTTGACCTCAAAATTTACATGTATTTTTTTTTAACAACAAGAAAGTTTAATTCGTGTATACTTAGAAAATTAAAATATTAATGTAGTAATGGGGAAAAAACCACACAATTCTGGAAAATTTAGAACGAATTTGGTAATTTTCACTTCATCAAGTTGGTCAAACTAGCTGTCAAAAGTTCTAATCTCGTTGTACAAGGCTTATTGTTGAATAGAAAAGTGAATAAAATAATATAAAATAATTATTTACGTGCTATATGAAACTTGTATTGTATTAAAAATATTTCCGTGTTATAAAAGGTTTGATTTTTAATTCGATTTAAATGACGATGCGTGTTCAAATCGGTGCGTTCTTAGGGAACGATACTGATAATGAAGGCCAACAGATTTACCAAAATAATCAGCATGCAGGTAAAATGACTGATGATGATAAGAAAATGACCGATAATAATAAAAGTAATTGTAATCAACAATCACATA
Source organism: Mylabris sibirica (assembly GCA_039776855.1). Taxonomy (NCBI): domain Eukaryota; kingdom Metazoa; phylum Arthropoda; class Insecta; order Coleoptera; family Meloidae; genus Mylabris; species Mylabris sibirica. The sequence goes on from CM077836.1 coordinate 6,817,471, forward strand.
ATAATAATTTATGTACACAAACAGATAATCAAGAATTTTTTGCTTTTATTAAAGATGGAATGGGTATTGGAGGACCGTGCTTAAAAATTGGTGAGAATAATTGTAATTAGGCAATCTTTCTTTGAAATCTCGTAAACGTACAGGGTGTACAACATTATTTTATCTCGCAGTTGGGCATGTTATATGCAGTCGTAGCTTAGTTCATGCTTTAATATGTTTTACGTTTTTCAATGAAAAAAACAGGAGCTGAACAAATTTACGGTCCTATCGTTAAATAAATAATAATAGATATTTCGGGCCCATCCTGTTTTGTGTAATCGAAAAAGTACTCCGGACACCAGACAGCGCTACTATCGAAGTACTCTTAGCGTTGTGAGTATTCCGACCACCAGATGGCGATACAGAGCTAGAATTATAACTTTTAACAAATAGATGGCAGCATCGCCCCAGCAAGTTTTTCGATTACAAATCTCCCATAATACGTAACCAAAAGCATAGTCAACTGCGAGGTGGAGTAGTCTTGTAGGATCTCCTTATTCCTTTTAATCAGTAAAAATAATAGAAAATTTCACTTGCTCCAAAGGCAAACACTTGAAAAGCAATCATTAATGTATTATGAACGTTCTAGGAAACGATCCTGAAGTCCAAAAGATTGGTGAAAATATGAATCAACATTCAAATCTATCTGTAGGCTATCCTAACAATGATAACCGCAGTACTAAAGAATTTCCTTCAAGATCAATCGGTAAATATAATAATAATAAGTATCAACCCTCCGATAACACGTTTTTTTATATTATTAAAACCGTGTTAATACTTATGCATATACACATTCGATGTGAAACTTGATGAAATTTAATGTGGTTTGTTGTTTAAAAACTGCTGTTTCGTGTTATATAAGAATGTTTCTGTTGTTGTCTATTAGTAGTAAAACCGTGTTATGAGAGGGTTAATTTCAATTTTGTTTGTTGTATTATATGATAGAATTGTATATTTCAGACACAGTCTCCCATGAAAGTCAAGCTATTCAAAAAACAAATTCATATACGAATAAAACCATGGATAGTGATAATAATGATAAGCATTTAGAACTAACAAGTTTAGAATGTTTAAAACAAGAACAGTCTAATCAATATATAAATAATAAAAAACGCACAGAACAGCCTAATCAGTGTAACATATGTAAGAAGATAATATCAAGTAAATATAATTTGTCTGCTCATTTGAATAAACATACAGGTGAAAAGCCACATCAATGTAATATATGTGATAAACGATTTACATTAAGATGTGGCTTAAGACGACATATAATAACACATACTGGTGAAAGGCCTTATCAATGTCATATTTGTAGAAAGAGATTTTCAAATAAATCAAATTTATCAGCTCATTTTAAGAAACATACAGGTGAGAAACCGTTTCAATGTAATATATGTGATAAAAAATTTACACTGAAAGGTAATTTAAAGAAACATTCATTAATACATAGTGGTTAAAAAAAAATAAACTATTAGTTATTAGTGTCATATTTTTATATAAGTATAGTTCACTTTCAGGTAATATAAAAATGATCATGCTAAAAATTCATTTTAATGTGTGTCCACATGAAAAACTTCTTTTGTACAGTTTGAATGATTGAATGAAATGTTTACTTTTTATTTTCAATAAATTCATTATATTTTTTTTGTAGAAAATGTTTTGTTGTGTGCCATAAAGTTGATTTTCATTCGATATGATAAATTTCATCAACATAAATTAAATGTATAATATTTGTAACAATTTATAACGAATATTTAAACTATGTAGAAGAATTCAATATTAGATGAATTTTTGTTTTAATTGTTTCTAAATAATCCAAAAGATCTTTTCAAATTTTCAATTATTCCCACATTATTGTCCATTTTGTTTTTCAACATTGGCGACATCTAGTGATAAACAAGCTAAATTCATACACAGAAATTCTTCAAAGACTGGATTTTTCGTAGGGTAAACCCCGGAGAATATTTCAACCAAGACCTGCTTGATTTTTCAGCTCAACGCTGTCTAAAAGGCCTGTGCATTTGATCTTAATTGCTGCTATTGAGAAAACGTCAGTATTTCCATCAATATGTTATGCATACTGCGTGGTTAAACTGTTTTTATGTTAGTAAAACAGAGATAGAAATATGTACTAGCTGTCTCTTAATAGTCTGGTAACTAGCGCCAATGTGGACTAAATTGGCGGTGTTTTTTTTCAAGAGTGCTCCTTATGGGATTTCTCAAAAATGCACAGGCCTGGTAGACAGCATTGAGCTGAAAAATCAAGCAAGCCTTTATTTCAACAAAAATAGAACCCCGTGGTTCCTTGGGAAGTTGTTTGTTCTCTGATAATGTCGCGATTTTTAACACCCATATATGGACTACTTTACATTTGAACTACGATCAGTGCAGCATTGCCTATGAGGGCAATTATAAGGTCCTTCGAGTTGATAATTAATTAAATTAACAACGAAAAGGCTTACATTTAGAGAATTATTGACGAGCTGGCAATACAGCCGCTTTGTCCAATTTAGCATATAAACCACTATAATGGTAAGCATACACGACCAAGTTTGCGTTGTTATCAATAAAAGAACACATCTTTTATAACTTTTATTATTATCATTATTACTTACTATAAAAATACTAGAAAGAACATTAGGCACCGGGAAGAGAAATAAAAAAATCTTACCTATGTTGCCAATAATTGCAAAATAATCCTAGAATATTCCTTAAATTATTATAATTACAAAAATTCAGTCAGTTTAACAGTTTGAACAAGTTTTTATCTAGAATAAAACCGAACAAGAACTTGTGGAATTTGTTTTTAATTTTGTCAATAAATTTTCATAATTTTTAATTTTGAGTTTTAGATCTTTCACTTCATTTCTATGTTGGATTTCCATTTTAGCTATATCGTATTGTAATTCTTCGTAAGATACCAATAATTCATTGTATTTTTCTTTCCATATATTTGATGTGTTTTCAATATCGTCTTCACTTTCATCATCTACAATTTCTATTGTTAATTCTTCAACATTATCCACTTGATCTTGTTCTTCTGATTGAAGTGGTGGTAGATGTAATGATGGTAAAGCTGTTTTCTTCAAACGTTTCCTAATTGGTAAATCTACAAAATTACTCATAAAATTTATCGAAAATCATTATAATTCCTTGTCGATTTTACTGAGTAGTTCATGTTGTAAATCTCTTTCATAATCGTACTCTTCAAAGTGTAGAGAGCATATTTTACTTGTTGATGGATTGAACTTATTAGTACGTTTACAACGACGTACCCATTCTCTACAGATTTTCATCGATTCTGGATCATTCCCCGATGGAAAACAATGGTAAATTATACCCTTTCCTTTGGTTTTTGAAAACCTACTATTACAGGATGATACTGCACAAGAACTCGGCATAATTTCAAATCTAGAAATTACCGAAACATGTAAATTTCACAACGTAGCAAAGTCTCGAAATGACGTCAACGTACGATTGAACGTTAGCATCCGTGTTGCCAAACATCTTCGTTCAAAATCAGAAAAACTCATAAATTTTCGTAGATATATGAAATAACTAGTCGTATAAATAAATTGGAATGAAATTCATCAATTTTTAGCGGTTAATAAGAAAAACATTTGTAAGATAATACGGGAAATGTAACGAAAAATGTAAATTTGACAACACGACTTACAAGGTACGATAATAAATTGTCGGGATTCATAATTTTAAATAGTAGCAAATTTAAATTAAATATTTGACAAACTAATTAAAGATATTTACAATTATAAATTACCTAAATTTTTCAATTTTTGACCACAAGAATCCGCGAATATTCTCCAAAATCAACAACTAAAAATCGAATTTACAACTTATACGTCACACTATTACACAAAAATGGCGGTATTTATAAAAATATAACCTCAACCTACTTTATTGTTATTATTAATTAGATAATATATTTTTATAAATAAATTTTTACATAAATTGGTTCATCGGATCCTCTTCTCTTCGACGTTTCAAATAATACGCTTCCAATTCCTCTTCAGTCGGTTGTTTAACTTCATACATACTATTATAGGGTCGTTTTCGTTCATCCATTGTTAATAATTCTTGAGCTCTATTGATATTCTTTTCTTCAGCTTTTAAAGCTTCCTTTAATTTATCTCTTTCTTGTCGTTTCTTCTCTTTATGTTTCCTCTTCTTGTCTTTCTTTTTCTTCTTACGTGACGAAATTATTTGATCATCTTCATCATTTGTAGTAACTTCAGATTCTTGATCATTATCATCGATTTGATCTTCATCATGATCACTATCAGGTTTTTCTTGATTTGATATACTTTCAGTAGATACAGGTACTTGTGTTTCAGTATGTTTACCAGCTTCACCCAAACAATAAGAATTCTGTAATTAATTTTAAGTTTATAATAATTAAAATTTGTGTGTTAAACTATTTACCTTGACGAATGAATGGCAGCATTTATAGCCCCATTGTCCATCTCGCCAATACGATCCCCATACAGATGTGTGATTATTTATAAAAACATCTTCTTCATATTTTGATTTAATTATCGGTTTCTCTTGTCCTTTAATAATTTTACCAGAACGTGCATATTCAACGTAATCTTCAGTTTGTGCTAATAATAAAGTTTTCGGTGGTGCTTGTAGATGTTCTTCACCACCATACTTTTCTAAAATATTATCTTGTACTTTCAATTTGAATTCCTCTTTTTTCTTCTCGTATTCTTTTTGTAACAATTCCAATTTCGTTGGTTCAGCTAATAAATGTACATCAACACCACGTTCATAAGCTTCCCATGCGAATAATTGTGCTTTTGCATGTTTACTTGTATCACCAGTGAAACGTACAAAATTCTCACCGGAATATTGATCATCTTTACCAGGATTTGGATTTTCACGCATTGATCGTGTTTTTGGATCATAATATGCTGAATTCGGATCTAAATTTCTTAAATATTTCGCTGTATCTTCACGTATACGTAGATTACGTACAGTTATACGTTGTTTACTATCAACTTTTGTACCAGGCATATCAACTTCATCAACATATTTATCTTCATCTTTCTCATCATCACTACTACTATCTTCTGTGGCATTTAATTTGTCCGCTTTTAATTGTCGTTTAGCTTCTTCGACTTTTTGAAATTCTTCAATAACTGTACGATGTTCGGATGGATCATAACCGCTCCAACGATCACGTTTACCATCATAATTCAATGATAGATTTTTTTGGATGAATTCATCGGCTGCTATTTTAGCACCGGAATATTTCGCACCGACTTTCCTAGGACGTTCCATACAATCTTTACGTTTATGCGTCATTGCGCCGCAATTCTCGCAAGCCCCTTTGCGATATTTCGTCACGATTTTCGTCTAAAAAATAAACACAATTAAACCACGATTCATTGTTGAATATTTAAACATACCGTATCAACTCCACGCTTATACCATTCGTCTAACTTTGAGAAACTCTCCTGTTTATCGTCTTGTGGCCGTTGATGTTTTAATGTCGGCCCAGCTGTACCGTAATACCAGGGTGCTGTTGCAATGTATTGCGGTATATGTGGATTGATATCTTTGCCTTCTTCATCGACAGCAGCTGGTGCTGTACCAGCTTTACGGGCCTCTTCCAATTCTTTTGCTTTACGCCAATCTTCACGCGATTTCTTCTTCGGTTCATTGTCACTATCAGTTTTTGATTTAAGTATTTGCGAAACGGCCAAACTTTGGCCGCCACTAGCCATATTCAATACAAAATCTCCACAATTTACTCAATTCGATAAATTTGTTGATAAATTTGCAAGAACTAACCTCAACTCCAATGTCTCAGTGATACGTCAAATTATAGCATTGTTGCCAAGTCTACACAAACTTTATAAGAGCGAAAGTAGGCCCAAATATTTCAATAATGCTTATCTAAAAATTGTAAAAATAACAAAAATAACTAAAACGACTCAATAAAATTATTTTTTATTCAGAAATTCATCGTGTACAAATTCTAAACTTTCCGTTATCTGGCATTGTTGCAGGAGGTGTCTACACACTGTGGTGTCTACGGTTCCAATCGGATAATATTTACGCACTTTGAGCGGCAAATTTAAACTATAATTGACTTTGCGAACGTTTTAAAGTTTAAAAATCTAATTAAACTTACGTGCCTAAAACTTAATATGTTATCAATTTGATAATAATAGATGGAGCTTAATGTCATATTTAAAAATCAAGATTACAATAAATTTGTTTTTTTTTCTCGTCCAAATCCACGGTGATTGTAAATAAATAATTTTTGTTTTTACTGAAAGTCTAAAATGTTAAAATTTATCAAAAATGTTCGTATCTACAATTATAAATCGTAAAATCTTTACTAAATTATCAACAATCAATTTTGGTCATGTTGTTCGAAAATTCTGCGATGCAATGGGCTCTAAAACAGAGAAGGTATTGTATATCATTTAAATAAATTATGAAATTTTACTAATTGTTATATTTTAATAGAAAGGGATCATTTTGGGTGTGTACGATTATGATACAGAAAGCGAAGAACCGGCTTTAACTGAAGCAGCACAGAAATTCAATACTCACTTAAATGGCAAATTAGTCGAGATAATCAAACAGTAAATTTTAATAAAAATTTCACATAGTCTTATAAAATAAATCTTGATAATTTCTAGATCAGGAAAAAAAATGGGATTGGGCAGAACGATCCTCACGAACAATATTAACGATGAATATTGGTCTCTTTGTCTTGTTGGTGTTGGTCCACAAAAGGCTGGCTATAACGAATTAGAAGCATTACACCTAGGTATGGAGCATGCACGTGTTGCAGCAGGAATTGGTGCTCAACGTCTTCATAATCAACGTGTTGACAGGATCTTAACGGAAAGTTTCGGTTATGCAGAACAAGCGGCCGAAGGTAGTGCATTAGCACTATGGCGATACCAACAATTTCGTGCAAAAGACTCATGGCAGAAGATACCGACATTAGAATTATTCGATAGTCAAGATGAGGAAGCTTTCCAACGTGGTTTATTTAAAGCAGAATCACAGAATTTAGCACGTAAATTAACAAATACAGCAGCAAATCATATGACACCATTACAATTTGCCCAAGAGGCAGTCAATGAATTGTGTCCATGCAATGTAAAGGTTGTTGTACGTAATCGTGATTGGATTGAAAGTAATCAATTCAATATATTTTTAACTGTTGCTAAAGGCTCATGTGAGCCGCCAATTATGTTGGAGATCTCTTATTGTGGAGCACCACCTGATCTAGCACCAATTTTAATAGTAGGTAAAGGTATAACATTCGACAGTGGTGGTTTATGTTTGAAACGATATCGTCATACTGATCAATATCATTGTGATATGGCTGGTGCAGCTGCTATTGTAAGTGCAATACGTGCAGCTGCAGTATTCCATTTACCTGTTAATATTGAAGCAATTATACCATTATGCGAGAATATGCCAAGTGGTATGGCGATGAAATGTGGTGATATTTTAACAGCAAAAAATGGTAAAAATGTCATGATAACACATACTGATAATGAAGGACGATTATTACTTGTTGATCCATTAATACATGGCCAACGACAACATCGTCCACGATTAGTAATTGATGTGGCAACATTAACAAGCGGTGTCGGTGCTGCTTTGGGTTCAGGTGCCAGTGGAGTATTTACGAATTCACAAACAATGTGGAAACAGATACGTAAAGCTGGCATAATAACTGGTGATCGTGTATGGCGTTTACCATTATACAAACAATATACACGTAAAGTAACACAATTCACATCACATGATGTTGATAATCTTGGTTGGGATGCATGGGGTGAGCCAGGTTTAGCTGCTGCATTCCTACAAGAATTCATCGATTGTGTTGATTGGATCCATTGGGATACTAAAGGTGTTGGCTTCCTTAATGATAATAAAGTCTATCCGTATTTGACGAAAGGTATGGCAACTGGTAGACCAACACGTACATTAATGCAACTCTTACATCAACTGTCTTGTCCACCGGAAGCTGAACGGCAATTGTAATTTAACGTTCATATTCAGATAAATGGTCCTTATGAAAAATTTAATGTAATAACTAAACGTTTGGATAAAGCATTGTAATTTGGTCAACGATATTCATTTATTGTTCAAATCCAAAAATTAAAAGTAAAACGAACAAAACAATAAATAATAAATAAATATTGTAGTATAAATACTTCTAACTTTAGCCTATTAGTCGTTAAAAGTCTCCATAAATTAAGTAAAGTTCTGATGATTATAAGTCTGTTAATCAATATGCGTTGCAAAATTGACTCTGCTACAGTAATTATTTAGCTTTTCCTACCTCAAGTTAATCTGAGGTAGAGCTAAATTTCTTTTATATAAAAATTAAGGTGACTAGCTTTTGATGTTCTAAATTCGGGACGCTATACAGGATGTGTTTTTCTTTAACAGTGGTTAATTCATATCAGATTCTTATTAGTTCATGAGTGAATGGAAAAACATTTCAGGGATTTGTAGGGGGTCCCTGGAGACCATTTTAGCAAAATTGGGTAAGTCATTTGTTTTTTACGATGCTGCGATTTTCAAAAACGAGATAAACACTCAAACGAACAAGAATAACTCAAGACTTTTCCAACATCGACTTTTTTGTTTTTCTCCATTGCACTCTAGATAAAAATGAGCAAAATTTCCATCTGTTCCAGAACTAAATGAAGAAAAATTAAAAAAAAATAATTCTTGGAGTATCCTCGAGTCATTCTTAGTCACTTTACATATTTGATACCTTTTGACCTTATCCAAATGGGTAACCAGGTTCTAATTTTGATGAATAATCGTCAGGGACTCCCCTACAAATCGTTGATTTTTTTTTTTTTGAATCGCTTGACAAGTGAGGTAAAAAAATGTAAGTCTGAACTGCAATTGTGATCTGTGAACGAGAATTTCGTGTATGTTGAGGAATGAGAAAATTAACTCCCGCACGATTGCTATAAATTCGGTACAAAAAAATGATTTTGCCAAAATCGGGACAGTTAGTGAAAATTCGTAACGGTCCCGAAAAATTTGGAACTTATAAGAATTAAGCATGTTTTATATTATTTTCATTTATTGTAAATCATTGAATTGACGTTGAGCAATCTATTTTAGGGTGAATTTAGGGTGAAATTATCCTAAATGGGATACTGTTCCCATGCATGGAATGGAATCGGGAATATAATCTTTCGTAAGAGATGTATTCAAGGTGAAGATTTCAACATTTTCCCTGCCTTTGATCTTGTATTTTTTATAGATTCATCTGTGTATCTTTCTATGTTAAAGCCAAAAATCTTGTTATATACGGGGTGTCTTGACGATGGGCTGTTACAAGGATAAGAAGTCCTAGCTGAAAATTTAAATTTTTTGACAGGAGCCGTTTTTCTGTCTAAACTACTTCTTTTAGAAAATATTTTTTTTCTTCTAGCAACCTGCCTTTCTTATGTTAAATTGATACATTTTTTATTGCATTTTTGAATTTCTTGCTTAAATCTAAAGGGACTTTTAATAATATGATCTAAGGTCTAACGCATAGATATCTAAAATTAGAATTTCATTCTCTGTTTTACCTCTAATTGTAAAAGGACTTGCGCGACTTATGGATCAACCTGTATTTTAAAGATCTCTGGTTAAAATTTAAATAAAAATGGATAATTGTGTAAAGATCTCACGATCTCTTCCTTTTAACTTTAACAATAATTCGATATAGAAAAAACTAATGATAAATTCTTACAATTAGATAAAAATCATACATAATTAAGTCTTAATAGAAATGTTTACAAAGGAAATCCCCGTTTTGTTTAGAATCAATGGTATATTTACCACAAAGATACCTGCATACCTGTAATCTATTGATAACGAACGAGGTATCGTTCTTAGGCTTTGTAATAAATAATTATTTTATTATCAAAAGAAAAATTTGCGCTGCTTCTCTAATAAAATTTTGGCATAAGTTTTACTTTCACTATATACTAAAATATTAGAGTGATTCGAATAATAATTCAAGAATTTGTAGAGAGGTCCTCATAGAACATTTTAGTAAAAGTAGGACTTTGTAGCTCATCGGAAGGTTCGTTAACAGCGCTCGTTTTGCCATTTGTACCAGAATAAAATGGAGAAAAACAAAAAAGATCCTCGAGTTATTTCAAGTCATTTTGTCAAAAAAGAGTTTTTCGAGAGACTTTCAATTGAGCTACGATGTTCTAATATTGCTAAAATGTTTCCCAGGAACTTTTCTATAAAATCTCGAAATATTTTTTAGGCCGGACAGTTTGTATATAAGACAGAAGAAATGTTTTGCATTTTTTCTAGAATGTAGTGGAGAAAAACGACAAAATCAATGTTGGGAGTGTTTTCAAACCGCTTTTACTTGTTTCATTTACGTATGTAGCTTGTTTTAAGAAATCGCGACATAGCCCAAAACGAGCGTTTTTAATGACTAATAAATGAGCTACGAGGCTCTAATTTTTCTAAAATGTTACTCAAGAACTACTCTCTAAATTCTTGAAATAATTTTTGAACCGCTTGCTAAATAGTGTGATTTACTATTTACCATAAGAACTATTAATTTTAAAGTGAAATGGGTGATACAATCTAGAATTAATGATATTAGTGTAAATTTATGTATCGGTATACGAATTTGGAAATCCCAGCGCATACATTTCACCTTTACTACACATATAACTGGAAATGTTTTATATTTTTTCTAGAATTCAGTAGAGCAAAACGAAAAAAAAACACACCAATGTTGTGTGGGTCTTTGTTTTATGCGTGTATATCGTTAATTGAAAATTATGAGAGCGTTTTTTAACCGACTTCTAAATGAGTTACAGGATTCTAATTTTACTAAATTGTATACTTAAGGCCGGACACTTTGTATACGAAAATTTAAATTTCGTACCTTGAAATTATAAGAAACTTATAAATAAACACGATGTTGTTGATAAACTGTGATCAAAATTTAAGGTCAAAGTGGGGAGTTCCACACTTTAGACAGAGTATAAAAATGGTAAGCACAGTTCAGAACAATCAGTCGTCTATTTGATTTAAAACTGGAAAAATGAGAATTAGTAGCGTTATATTGATAACAAGTCTATTAATTGGATTGTGTTTATCTTTACCTGCGAACCAAGAAGGTACGTAATATTTACACAATCCATTTTTTTAATTAATAATAATTTTTAATTTAATTGTTGTAGATTACGGTTGGATTAATTGTACACGTCCTAATGAATATTACGCTTGTGGTAGTGCCTGTCAAACAGAATGCGCTACTTTAGGCCAATTTTGTCCTATTGTCAATATAAGATGTAATGATGATTGCTATTGTAAAGAAGGATATGCTAGAGATTCTAAGGGGCACTGTATTCCTATATCTGAGTGTTAAACCATGCTTTATAATATGTTAAATTCAGTAAGAATTAAAGTTTAGCTCTTTCTCAATGTTATTTTAATTAAAAAAAGTATTGTGTTAATTTTTTCTTAGATAATTAATTGAATTTTGCTACAAAGTCGAGTAGAGGAAACGATTTTGACGCTTTTTATCGTTCTTAGAGTGGAATTCTTGACTTCTTAGGTCTAAATTTTGAGACACTTTTCTCATAATTTGCAACAAATCTTGTTATTAATTGAGGTATTCTCATTTTAAATAATCTTGGCTCTGATTCTCGACCCTTTCTCTCTCTTCACACTGGGCCTTCAATCCCTACAAAATTTCGGTTGTAGTCCCCCTTTCATTGGCCAAAAAATTGCTAATGAATGCGTTGCTCCACAGATACATGCACTTCTTGTTTGCTCGTGTTTTTTTTTATATATAATAAAGAGACCTATGCGAATTTGGGTCACGTCTATCTTCTCCCAAACAACATAGGCTATCTGCTAATCAATGCCTCTCAGGTCTTCTTTTTAGAATTCGATAAGAATATTCCTATTTATATTTGATTCATTCTCGTATTTTTGCCCGCTTTTGGCTTATTCACGGGTTGATATCTGGATCTTTTGACTACGTTTTAACAATTTTTGTGCTTAATTATTAATTTTTTTAATGAATGTTGCCATTAAATCGTCAAAAGCAGGACTTAATTCTTCAGTTTTTGAGTAGCAAGTCCTCTAAATTGCAGCCAAAGTAAAATTACTCGTCAGTGACCATTAAGTATAGGAACTCATACAGTCTAGAGTCTAATAGAAACATCAAAAAAGACCTTAGGGACTCTTCTCGTTTATTTTTATTTATACAAAATAATTTATGATTAATGTTTAAACAATAATAACAACTATCACTTATTAAATAAAATACTCATTGTCTTCTTTAAACGTGTTATAAATCCATCACAATAACAATATTTCCTTAAAACTGGATCATTAACACAACTACTCTTATCACCATACCGATCAATTCTACTAATCATACCTTGTAAAGAGAATAAAGGTATAGAATTTTGATCGGTTATACTAACTGTAGCTTCAAATACAGCCTTAGGTACAGTCTCAAATATTAATAATAAATAATTAAATGATTCATTCTCATTATTATAGAACGTGTCAGTAACACCAGACGATAGGACACGATTCAAATAATAATCCATACAATATTTTGATTTCTCACCATAATAATTGATAGTACTATGGAGTTTATCTAAAGCGAATAATGTGACTTTTTTAACAATTACAGAATTTGGATCGATATAGAAATGACCCATACACGTACAGAAATGTTGTGATATAGCAGCATCACTACAAGATCTTGATTCGTTGACTTGTTCAAATAAAGATCGACAATTTGGACAGGCGAAACTCGGCCGAATTTGATACGAATCATTTGATAAATGCAAAATATGCTGTAAAGTCATATAGATATCGAACGGTGTTGTTAATCGTCTAGAATTCACAATTAAATTCTCATAATAATTACGATATAATTTTTGAAAATTTTCCGGTACATAAATATAATTGAACGGTAATCGTTCTTCTAACCAGCCACTATAAGTATACCGAACTTTACCAAATCGAAAACCGTGATCGCTGAAAAACACAACGATTGTATTCTTTAGATAATCATTCGAATATAATTGACTGAAGAATTCAACGAATACATCATCCATCATTGATGCTGTATTGATATTATTGTGACTAAACGAGTTCATCCAGAACAAACCGAATTTCGGGATATTCGGGTAAGTTTGATAGAAATCTTTGATTAGTCTCAATATTCGTTCACCGGAAGTTTCCGGTCCTGTACAGTATGATAACAAATATTTTCTAACAATTTTTAATGTTTCAACAGCTAACGAATATGGTCGGAAATAATGATCAGTTGGTGGTTGTTGGAAGCCTTTCATTAAATAACTAAACGTGCTCAATGAACCTTCATCTTCAGCATATGCTGTAACGTATCCGTAACGTTTAAAATATCTCCATATTATGTTACAGTTATCTAAATAATTCTCTTCAGGATCACAAATCGTATGGATTTGTGATAGATTCATGCCGGTCAATAATGCCATTAGATTCGGAAATGTATTATCATCGACCTTATTATAGCCTTTCAAATTGATCCAGTTGTTATCGTGGAGGAATTGTTGTGTTTTCGGCATGGTACGTATCAGATTCAATTGTGACATTGTATCGATACCGATCAAAAGAATATTGAATGGATTTGTCAAGTTATTGTGCTTGTATCGTTGTTGGATTTCTTCAGTTGGTCGTATAATATTATGAACGTTTGCGTAGACTTCATGTCCAAAGGGATTACTACATTTGACTTTAATTAAGTTCGATTGAATCAAAACTGTATCCTCGAATCGGTGACAATCTGAAAAACTATTTTTTGTTAGATTTGGCCCGTAATTATTTGAAAAGTGCGATTAATAAGCAGATCTTTATTTTGCTTGCAGAATTTGCGATTTTTAAGGGAATTTTGCAATCGAATCTTCAAAAATAATTTTCATCTAAATCCTCTTAAAAAGCAACGCTTTATTTTTTTCTCGATTTAAGCAAATTTGTTGAAATGTCGCCCTACCAAAAATCTGAAGAGCCCTTCCTTAAAATTGCTTCTAGCTACAAGCCTGCTTCTAATGTTTGAATCATCATTTTAAAAAAAAAATGTTTTTGAGTCGTCAGAAAGTGGACATTTAGTCAATTTTTCAGTTTTAACTAGCTCTATAATCCTAAAATGGGCCAAATGTAGATGTTTTTAGCCCATTTTAGTGCTGAAATCTATTCGCTTTTAGCACAGTTTTGAAAAACCTAAATCAACAATTTTGCAACGAATTTGCTACAGGAACCCCAAAAAATAAGACAATTTAAATTGATATTCGAGCGAAATTCTGGTCTTTTAATCATGCTTTTAGGACAATTTTTTGCCTAAATTATCCATTTTTTTGGTAAATTAAGCTATACGTGCGATTCAAACGTTTTGATGATGATAAATTAGTGATGGCCTGTAATTATTCGAGAAGTATCACTACTAAGCAGATTTTTATTTGGCTTGCAAAATTTTTGACTTTTAAGGGAACTCTGCAATTGAATTGATAAAAATGCTTTTGATGTGAATCCTCGTTTGATTTAAACTTTAATTATTAACGGAGCTACTGAATTGTCAAAAAATGATTCACTTTACTTACTCATTCAACTCTCTAAGATGTTTTTTTTCTAAATCATCAGTTTTCAATAAATTTTGCTATTAAGTTATGAAAAAGAGATGACTTAAACACTTTCAACTGAATTCTTGTCTTTTACTCCATGTTCCGAAAAATGCTCTGCCAAAATCATTGATTTTTGGCAAATTTTAATTTTTATAATCGATTTTCAAGCAAGATTCATAACTCTTAATCAAGCCCTTAGCTAGGGGGAGGAAAAAGCGAAGTATGGCTCTATAACATTTTTTGCCCTACATTAAAACTCCAAAATAAATTAAAAAATACAACGTTTACAATATTTAGGTAAATTTTAAGATAACGAATATAAATTTAATCATCACTAATTGCAATTAAACGTGTTAATGCAAAATTAAAGAAAATGACAGTTGACCTTATTTTCCCATGGGCCTTAAGTATTACTCTGTTACTTTATTTCTTATAGCAACTTCCATTATTTGGCGAGTGATTCGCAAAATATTTCAAAGATTTGTAGAAGGGTTCTTAGAGAACATTTTACCAAAATTAGAACCTCATAGCTCATTTAGAAGTCGATCGAAAGACAACTATTTTGTACAGAAACGAGCAGGACACGCAAAACGACCAATTAAGAATGAGTTAAAGACCCTTCCAACAGTTTTTTTTTCGTTTTTCTCCATTGCATTCTAGCAAAAATGCAAAACATTTGGTGGACAAAAAAAAGAAAAAATCAATGTTAGGATGATCCTTGAGTTATTCTAGTCAAAAATAGCGTCTTTTGACCGACCTCAGAATGAGCTACCAGATTCTAATTTTGATGAAATGTTCTCTAATAACCCTCCTATAAATCCTTGTTATTTGATCAAAATTTTGTTCTTTTAATTTGTAATTTTAGGATAATTTTTACCTATAGGTATAATCCATATTTGACAAATTTTTGGGTAAATTGAGACGCTTTTTGGCGATTTTGGATTACATTCTCAAGTTTAGTTCCATGTTCCCAAAATGTTTGTCTTAAATCATAAGTTTAATACAAAGTCCAGAAATTATCTCAAAAAGAATCTGTTATCAATTATAATTAACGTATATACCTAGTATTTATTAGATTATAGATAGGTATTGAATTTAATTGTAGATTACGAAATAAAATATTTGGAATTTTTATAAGTTCATGATACTTACTTAATACTATTGTCTATGTCATCTTTATTATCTCTTGTAATATCCATATAACAACAAGATAGACTAGAATTAATAAAATACGATGTATATGAATGGATAACGGATCGATTAATTTTCAAATAGAAATCATTTTGTTTTCGTTCTATATAAGTCAATAGATCTACATCTGTACAGTGTAAATACTGCTCTTTTTGATAATATGGCCAAATATCACTATTGAACGGATCAATATCAGGTATTTTACAATTCACAGTATCTACCAAATACTTCATCTCTACAAAGTAATTATTTAATTAATTAATTAATTATTAATAATTGACAGTTGAGTAGCTTACCTTTAATGTTTGTTTTTAACAAACTAACATTTTTAAATGGGATCATTCCAGTATTTTTATTCGCATAACCGTTATAATAACTCAACAATAACATTAAATTTGGCACGAAACACAATAGGAAATATTTATTTCGGGTGAAGATTTGTAATTCCATGTTTATATAAAAACAAATCTATTTAATTTAGGTATATAAACGAATCGATAATAAATAGTTAGTGCTTCTTTTATGACATAACCGTTATCAATAAGGTCATTGTATAATATTATTTATCACAAAATCAGAAAAATTCACCAGTTTCTATTCAATTCAATTGGTAATTTTAATGGGATAATTCTATTGCAAGAAAATCTTTAACACAACTTTTCCATTAGGTTATTAACGTGTTACTACAACTAGGTAAGTGTAAACGTTTCAATCTAATATTTTATCAATAAGTAAACGTGCTTATTTCTGAAGTGCATCAATTACTCATCGATAGGTACATTGTTGATTGTTCTAGATAAGATTAGAGTGCAATGCATGTTCCATTTAGAGAGACAAAATGGTATGATTTTATTTAAGTTCTACCTATCTACTGATACATGTTGAGTAAGAAAAACTCTCCAAAAAAGGCGTATCAGGTCGAAAATTATAGTATGCCAAATTTCGGCGTACAAGCCTATAATCTTCATGAAGGCCCGTATTCACAGATGCCTTGAAGAGAATCTTTAATGATGATGATCATATTCTATTTCTCTTTGCTAATCATCATCTTTATCGTTTGTACCATTTGAGGAACAAGATCATGACAAGTTTTGAGATCATGATAGGTAAGTAAAATAGATAGCTCTCTCATACAGACAATGTTTCTATTTCATATGTTGATAATCATCAATTTTTAAAGGATCTGAGAATACAGCCGAAAGAGTGTCACATGATTTCCTGTGAATTGCTTCTTCACAAAAATCGATGATTAACAAGAATGAAGATACTCCTTCACCAGGCACTACTTCTTAACTGAACAGTCTGTGGTTTCGAGAGCCTCTAAAAAAGTTCCTCTTAAAGGTAAAAATATGGATGAATCAGGAAGAAGACGTTGAGAAACTTGCTTGAAAACTGGTTAAAATTGACTAGATTTATTCTTTTCGACAATTAGGTAACTAAATTCATGCTTTAAAACTTACACGACAATTAAAAAATTCCGCTCAAAAGCGACTAAAAGGCTGAATCTGTGGATTTTCGACGAGAATTGTTAAAACCTAAATTTTTGTCCTCTTAGATGTTTAGGGCTATTATTTTGCTACCGAACAATCAAAAGAAATGTTAATCAATTCACAAAGCAGAAATTTCGGCATGTACTTTCGATTTTACAACATTTTCATCTTATCCATTAGTTTTTTATCAATTGCTTCCGAAAAAATGTAAAAATTACATGTTGTTAAACTCAGTTACAGATATATTTTTGACTTTTAGTTCAGATTTATTCAACATAAATCTAAAGAGACAATTTAGCCATTTTTAGTCGCTTTTGAGCAACCTTTTTTTGTCTGTTAGTCCTGAATAATTAAAGCATTTTTGATTTCAAAATTTTTAACCAACCACGAACGTCTTTTGATCAATTTTCCAATGAACTGCAAGACCCCAATTTCGCTAAAATGCTCTCTATGGACTCACCTATAAATCTTTGAAATATTTTTCGGGTCGCTTGACAAATAATGGGAGTTGCTGTAAGAACTAGGAACATTTAAGTGGTCCACCTGGAATATTTTTGGAAAAGAATTTAGTGTCTTTTGTAGAATTAGGTGGGGGGGGGGGGGTAATTTCCCAGATCGGCTTGCGAAAAAAATGGTCACCCTATTTTAGAGTCCTGAGAAGGATTCGGCCAAGCTCCAAACCGTCCCTAATGCCGCCTCAACGACTCATTTAAGCATTAACACTTGGAAGTTTCC
This sequence comes from Mylabris sibirica, assembly GCA_039776855.1. Lineage (NCBI taxonomy): Eukaryota > Metazoa > Arthropoda > Insecta > Coleoptera > Meloidae > Mylabris > Mylabris sibirica. The sequence goes on from CM077836.1 coordinate 6,835,598, forward strand.
TCTAACGTACAAAAATTTAATCCAGCAATTCATTAATAGATGTCGACAGTTATAGTGAAGTGACAAGAATTTATATTTATCTACACTTTTGCCAAATGTTTTAATTTCTCATCGGTTTTCCAAGACTCGCATTTTTATAATTACCTTATTTAACTTCATTGCACAAGAGTGTGTTGAAGTTTTTCCACAAGGCGGTCAAATAATTCCAAGTTTTCTCTGAATTGAATCAGTTTTGGAATATCTGAAAACAATCTGGCAACGTTCACTAATTCTTTTAGGCTTGTTTTGATATAGTTTTTACGCAAAAAACCGGTGCAAATTTGCGATAAATTGTAAATTCTGAATGTTGATTCTAACAAAGAGTGTAGTCTTTTCTACATTATTCCTAAGGTAATTTACTTATTTTAGGTAAGCCATAGAATTTACAAAATTTAGGTTAGAAAATTTCCAGGTAAGAGTCGTAGGGCTCCGAAGTTTGCATAAATCGTTCAATAAAATTTTGTGGGTATAAATAATAAGAGGGTCATTAAAGATCTAGGTATAAAGAATAAATCCTCTAGGTTCCCCAACCGGTAGTACTTCTCATATGATAAGGGAGGGTGTAAAATCCACAAAAAAGTGAGCATCTTGAGCGGTTTGTGTTCAAAGGTAAGTGTGTTTTTTCCAGATTTTTATTGTCACTAATTATTGCAAAAATTAACAATTCATGTGTAAATGTTACTTAGCGTTTTTTTAGTCGCTCTTGTGTAATCAAATACTTGTAATTAGCACTTGATTATCCGCTTTTCCTTCGGCCAAGCTTCAAAAAACGTTACTCTATGGCTGTACGGCCATAGTGCAAAACTATTCAGAAAAGAAATCATCTAATTGGGGTGTATTAATTGTGAAAGCTGAAAAAATTTGCATGATTTTCTAATAATTTCCCACTTTTTCTTTATAGCGTTAATATACCGACATCGGAAGCAGAAGAGTTCTTGGATCTACGATTTCAATCGGCCCATTTCCATGAAAATTTACACAACGCTTTATTAGAACAACAAGAAGCAATCCTGAAAAAATCAGCCACCTCCGACGATTGGCGGCAACAGTATGGTGGTTGCGGGTAACATGTACAAAGGAGAGCGACTAAAAAATCGCTGGGTGACATTTGAATCGTTAATCAATCTCTAGCATTTAGTGGTAATAAAAATCTGAAAAAGCTGACACCTATTAATTTGTTCGATCAAGATATTGATATTTTTGTGCATCTACCACACTTCAATGAAAGATACCTCTTCATTTGGGGGTATCTAGGAAGTTGATTTTTTTAGATTTCTATTGACCCTTTTATTATACCCACAAATTTTTATTCTTCTTCGTAATCCAAGACCTCTTCTCTTATTAATTTCCATTTTGTTCTCTTTTAGTATTTTTCGAAGATCCTTAATCGAAGCTAAAACAGGTATGGCAAGTGATTCCTGTTCGAAAACCAATACAACCACGTATTGTTCAGGCACTTATTCAGTGGTTTACGTTACAACACCCAATGAAGAAGTAGCAAAAACATTAGCCCATGGTTTAGTTAAAAAGAAATTAGCAGCTTGTGTTAATATAATACCGAAGATAACATCAATTTATGAATGGGAGAATAAAATCAATGAAGATAATGAAGTATTAATGATGATCAAAACAAGAACAATGAAAGTTGATGAATTAACACAACATGTTAAAGCAAATCATCCATATACAGTAGCTGAAGTTATCTCATTACCAATCCAGAATGGTAACGAGCCATATTTAAAATGGATTGGTGATATTGTACCAGAGAATTAATTAAATTTATGCTATACACAATTACTATTAATGTCGATGATTATTAGTCTTTAGGGATAAATGCAGTTGGTATGGTTGAGGGCTCTTGTACGGTCAATTTGTTCAAGTTAATTTCCCTTTAGACACACCATAATCAACACATTACTGATTAACAAATCGCTAAATAAAACACTTATTTGTTAATATGTATATACTGCTTCTTTCACATTAAATCCTGTTTTATGTACAGTAGCAATAAAAAAAAGAGACCGAGACTTGAGCGAGAATTTCACACATTTTTGTTAGTGTGAGTCAGGTTGTTTCTCTTGTGAGGGTAAGAAAGTGAGCAGTGAGTAGTGAGTTTCAGCCGTGGCAAATTTGTAAAAAGTATTTTTCTATTCAAGTAAATCCCCAAAATGGCACCAGTAACTCGACTCTTATCTTCTTCCCAAATTCTGACCTGTTAAAATCCTGTTACATTTTGATGACCGCTTTCATAAGCCTGTGTTACACAGCCACACAAGAGGTGGTCTCTTTTTTTTTGATCGCCACTGTACATTTCATTTGTCTGATAAACGAATTATTCGTATTATACCGTCATGTTGCTCTGCACAATCTGGATTGTGTGACAAATCAAACATTGTTGCATTCATTTTTATTATTTATTTATATTACAATCACTATCCAGCCTTTAGAGTGATACCAACAAAGATTAAGCTATGATAGGTTTGTTGACATTAGCATTCTGTAACTACAATTGTGGTCTTGATGATTCAATTATGTAAAGTTACAGAATACCACATAAAATTAAATTCAAAATAATTCAATTAAAACTTACAATTTTTTTCTATAATCAGGTACAAGCTAAATAAATTAATGATAAGGGAAACAATACAGATAATAAATTATCACAATTATTGATAACTACAGTCATTTTGATTATTATTATTATTATTATCATTATATATTTTTCTTTTTTTAGAATAATATAAAACATAGATACATTTTGATATAGTTGTTAGAATTCATAAAACTTAAATATTTTATGGATTCTTATATTTACCAATATTTAATGGGATACGATTATTGTTTTTAATCGATTCATGTTCAATATTCCGTCCATTTTGTTCTTTATTATTGATAATCTTCTCATCTGTATTCATCTCTAAGATTTGTCTTAAGAAATGTTGATCGTTCGTATTGGTGGTGGTTGTTGTTGTTAGACTATCACGTGCTGCATTTGATAATATTTCTGGATGTTCCCCGAATGTATCCGTCAAGGCGGCAACTAGAACGTCTGTAAAAAAAAGTAAAGAAGATGACTTTCTTACAGAATACCATTGGCAAAACCGGGGCCTAACAAGTCTAGCGCCCTGAGAGATTTTCGGCGACCCTCCAGGAAGACAATTATTAAAAATTAATCCATATAGTTCTTATGCCGTCCCTGGGTGGTCGCCCAACCAGCCCCTTCTCTCTAACGCCGTCACTGACCATTTAGTTAGCTAAGCAGTTGAGAATTAACAAGTTAATTAGGAAAACTTATCGAGTAAGATGCTTTGTTTCTTAATCTACAGTTGATTGGGCAAAGTTTTGATAGATTATTTGATTTGATTGCGATAAACTAGAAGAGAACGTGTACACTCCCCTAAATTGTTTAATTTTTGAATCGTTTTATTTTGAAGATTGATATGCGACGTACAAAGTTGTCAATATTTTGCTTCAATATGAATAGAATCGGAGGCTTTGTAATATTTGAATTTATTACAGGGTGTGATTCAATTGCCTATCAATTTGCGGCTCATGTGTAGGGCCCGAAAAGCCGATTTATATAGGGTGTTTCAAAATATGTGTCGAAAAATGAAAGCTGTGATTCATTGGTTCGTTCTAAGAAATAAGTTCCTATGAACATGGGTAACCAAACACACCGTTTTCGAGATACAGGGTGTCAAAAATATGTTTTTCTCCAGTTTTGTGGCGACACATCTGATCATTGAAATTGTACTATTGCATCCTACAATATGATCAGCAACACTTCGGATATTTTCGAATGGGTAGATACGTTAAAGACCCTTTGCCTTGTCCGACTTTTGTATCCGATTTTTCTACTTCTGTAGTTCACTGCCATGGAAATCTGAGGTGTATCATTCAAACACCTGCTTTCTTATTAAAACTCAGCAATGGCATTATGGTAGGTTAGTAAATTTATCCAGCGACAATGGCTCAAATACAGTCACTAAATATATACAGTACCGCAATTCTATGGGCCAATGTGTTAGAGAGAGAGAGAAAACAAATTTTTCGACCAAAATGGCGCCATTTGTAATAATCTGTCATACTATTGGTTGTACTCAATAATCTGTCACGGAGTCAGATATCTTGATTTTAAATTCAACTTCTCAATGTCACCAACTTTTAGTTGAAAATTCAAATGTCCCCGTAAATTTCAGTCCAAAATGGCGGATATTGCGGTACTGTATGTATTTAGTGACTGTAGGCTCATAATTAGGCCAATTTTAGCTTTTTCTCTTTGACCCTTTAAAATACATACCTTTGTCTTACTCTATTCTATATTGGGCTTATAAAGTTTGAGTATTGTGGGGCAATTTAATTACACCCTGTATAGATTTTATTATTTTTTTTTTTAATTAATTTATGGTGAAAATTGATGAAGATCCTAAAATAGACCTAAATTACCACAGGTTGAATAATCTTCCACGACCCTTTTAAGTAGTTTTAAGTTTGTTATTGTTGGATAGATTCGGGTTACTGGGGCATTATTTTAATAGGAGTCATTTACCGTAATTGTGAAATTTTCCAATTTGCTTCCAGAATTCAGTATATCAACTGGAGATTTGAAATTTATTGTTTGTGAAAATAGAATTTAATATAAATTAATTTCACACAAAAACAAATCACCAACAAAATATGTATACAATAACTTTATTTGTTCTTTGTTTTAGTTGTGAATAATTACTCTGATAAGCTGTTGTGTAAACAGTCATCAATCATCGCTTACTGTACAATAAAGGCTTAGAATTTCATAATTATTTACGTATATTTAGAAAACTCGTCAAGTTATCTAAGCGCAACCACCATTTTTCGTCTACCACTCCCTAGCCTCTACATATACTATAAGTACTTACCAAGAACTTTCTTCTCTAGAGATCTTGATATGTGTCCTTGTTCAGCTTCAACTTCTAGGAAATTAGTGAATTTCTGTAATGCTTGTTGGGCTTCAGCATTGCCTCGTGTTAATGACTGTGTAAACATCACTTTAGCCAATTGATAGATGACCTCCTCTAAAGAATATTCAGTATAGAGAAAATCAGCAACACGTAATCTTTCTAATAGTTCATCATAATCTTCATCTGGACTTTTCTCCATTTCTTCGATAAAATAGAACAGAAAATTGTATTTTAGGTAAATATATATAAAAAAAAATTGACGAAATGAAACTTTGTAATTTGATAGTTTTACTATCATTTTTGCTATTGGTGAAGCTATTTTTTTATCACATGTCAAAAGTGTGATAAAGATTACAAAGAAACGAACACACTCATATTTTCCAAACATAGAAATGCTTCAATAACGCTATGAAGTAAATGTAGCGTGATTGTTGAAATTATTATGTCATTTTTTACACGGAAACTATCAGGAGTGGAGTTTGGAAAAAGGTAGAAATCGAACAAAGTTTATGTTCACCAGTCATATTTTATTACGTACAATATTTCCAACTATTCTCCATTTGCTAATTGAAGATAGGTAAATTTGAAAAATGACTATTATAGAAGATTTTTAATGTCATAATTTTTAAAAAAAATTCAAACTACACTTGTGAAAGAATAGTAAAATTTTATTGAATTATTTATGATTATTTTCAATATACATTCGAACGATAAAATACGTATTGTGGGAGCTTTTCGTTTCGAACAGAAAACAAGAAATAACATTCTTCCCATATAATTTCTTTATTGATATTCTATGGTGTTTTTAAACAGAATAAATGGCAACGAGATGGAATGTTGGAATATCAACTTACTTCCAGACGATCGATTATAAACCAAGCACGTAACTAAGACGATATAGCAAAAATACGAAAAAGGTAAATCCAATAAAAAATATACATAAAAAAAGATTAGGTATTTCAAGTTTTTGAAACGACCCGATTCGCCCCAAAAAGAACTTGAACCCTTGTCAGTCCACCTAAATTCTTAAGCTACTTATCTTACTATTATGAATTTATTCGGTGATTACAGGGTGTTTCAAAACATGTGTCGGAAAATGAAGGCTGTGATTCTTTGGCTCATTCTAACAAAAAAAAATTCTACTAACATGGATCGATAAATACAGGGTGTCAAAAAAGATGCTGTTTTTCAGTTTTTTTTTTGGCGATATCTCAAAAGTCTTCTGCGGTACAGGACTCAACTTTTATACACATCTTATCACTAATATTAGCTATATTTTGAGTGCTTACGCTCAAACTTTTTTGTCCTTAATTTCTACGGCAGTGGAAAAATTGTCCATTACAATGCACATCTTAAACCGCCAATGTTTTCTACACAAAAAAGGTACTCTTGGCCAAAAATTATAACAAGCAAATAAATACTGAGAAGACATTGAATTAGCACTCAGAAAATAACCAAAATCAATGGTGAGATGTGTATAAAAGCTGAGTTCTGTACCTCGAACGGTTCCTGAGATATTATCAAAAAAAAACTGAAAAAAATAATAGTGTGATAGGTAGAGACAGACACTCACGACACTATCTTATTTTATCGTTATGTATAGGTCTCTCACTTTTGCGCCACTCCCGTGGCGTCCTTCTCTCTACGTTATATCTAGCTTCTCTCTCGTGTAACGAAATGTGCCCACTAAACGTGACGCGTCCTTGAAATTTCACTCTCAATTCTCCTCCTATTATCGATGATCGAATTGCCGCCTAAGCAGTTTCACTTGAGAAATCTTTCATGACACTCAGTATCTCAAAAACGGTGAGTTTTTTTCTTAGAACAAAAACGAACCAAAGAATTACAGCCTTCATTTTTCGACACACGTTTTGAAACACCCTGTATAATTTGCTGTTGTTTTCCATAAAATTTAAATATAGGTCATGTATATTTAATTTTATTATTATTGATAAGAGATAATTAATTACCTGTTGTTTTACGTTGAAAATGTACTGTGTGTGACATTTCTGGGTCTTTTTTCTTATTAATTTCCTGTCTTAGTTGGTTGATATTTATAGAACTTTTCAATTCTGGCCTCTCTGATGCAGATGTTGCCCTATCATAATTTGAATATTTTGATGAAGTTTCTTGATTCTATAAATAAATATTAGAGATATTAGTATATATAGAATTACGGAATAAGATTAATTAATGGATAAACATGATATTCATAAGTCAATTATTTATTGAATTCTATTTACTTTATTATGTTCCTTTGAATTCAAACCAAGTAGGGTGTAATGATTTTTCAGGTAGTCCAAATTGTATTTGATTTCTTGTAGGAACGATATCGCCTCTTCGCGTGTCATCTATAATCAAATCGAACAACAACACAATTTCGTTAGTGATTCAAGCAAAGATAGACGAGAGCATTGCCGGAGTGGCAAGCTTATCGGCCCGGGTAATCATTTTTAATTTCAACTATTGAGTCTTAATTTTAGCGCCCCTGTGAAGTACCGCCTTCAGGTAATGCCTGAGTTGCCTGAGCGCTAGAGGCGGCTCTAACTTTGAGAAGACTTAATTGAATAAAAAAAATACATAATAGGCGAAAACCAAGTAGTTAAAAGTACTTTTTAAGTTTTTCTAGCTAGCAGCCCTCTGTGCATTTGCCCGGTTGCCCAACAGCCCACTCCGCCACTGGACGAGAGGGTAGTGATTTCTTACCAATCCTTCTTGTAGGAATTCTTCAATTGCCAATGTCACTCCCTTCTCATCGCCCGTCCAAAATACGTAATCAGCCATATCGAGTGGTGAATATTGGATTCCAGTAAGGGAATTGAATTTGTCCAGCTTTAAATAAAAACACAATCAATAAACATAAAAACCATTCAATGATCCGTACGAGTACAAAAACATCTTAATTCACTTTGTATCACACAATATTAACAAATACTTACATTATTATTATTATTATTATTATTATTATTATCAGGTTCGGTTAATGGATTCATTTCAGATGATCTCCTATTACCATTCTCCGTTATCGTTTGATATTCCATTGGTAATTGTTGAATCATATTTTTATGTATTCCTTTTGATGGCATATCGATATTTGTTCGTAAGGTTGCTGTAGATTTGCGATCAGAACCATTCGATTCAGCATCAATATGTTGACCGATCTTTGCTAAAAGTTTCCCATCTTCAGTTACTGTAAACATGAGAGAGAGCAAAAAAACAACCCTATGTTAATACTGAAACATCAATTCTAGTCAGCAAACTTATATCACTATCATCTTCAAATTTTTTGTTACCAATCTGCCGGTTATATCAGGGTAAAATCAGAATTATAAATAGAAATAAGTGCCAATAAAATATTATTATTAATTTCGAAATTCTGTTATTGAATCGAGGAAAATAAGCTTGAATGAGGCTTCTAATTCTTCCTAATTGGACTAAAATTAATGAATATTATAATAACGAGCTTCTATTCTTAATAAATTTCGAACATATCTCTGTACTTGTTCTTTATGAGCAGCCCTTTTATTTGTTGCTTTGATAATAACATTCTTATCTTTATAAATTGAATAACGTTTTTTTTTTATCTAGAAAACGGAATCGTTTCCGGTTTGTTAAATGTAGTATTTCCACCAATTAGAAATTCTATTCGTTAGAAAATTAACAACTAAATGAGTCTATTTTTCTTATTGTTTTATACCTTCTTTTTATAATTAGACTTTTAACGATCAATAAATGCCGGAAGCTGTAATGTAGGTTGAAAAGTGAACGTACCAACAGATGCTTTACGACTGTTGTTTTCTATAAACAACACCATCAGGTTAATAAGTCTTTAGAATTAATCTAATGTAATAAATTATCGCTATTGAATATCTGATTTAATACAATAACCTGGCCCCGTTTTCAGACCTTTCAGAGAATCGATGAAATTTCCTTGTACTGTAAATTAATGCACCTTGTTTATTGTCTATTAAAGGATTCTAGTAGTATTATTTATCGATGAAACTATGATGGAAGCCACTAAATATGGTTCTATTGTTAATTTACCATAGCGTTTATTAAACAAAATCTTTTATTCTAAAGTTAATTTAATTATTTCACACAACTGTAAGATATCTGCGAGTATTTGAAAGACTTCTTCGATTGATCCCTTTGTAATATACAAAACGAGTAAAAAAAGTGAATCCTTTTACGTTTATTTCCATTTAACTTTGAATAATTCAATTATAAGTTAGATGTAATAATTCGATTTAACTTTTTCATGAAGTTTAGCACGTTTTAATCATACAAACAAAAAAGAGGAAAAATTCTCGAGCTTCATAATTGCAGCAAAACTGAAATTTTCTAATAAATACGAATTATTCATTTGAATTTTAAACCTTTACACGAATACTAAATCCTGATTGTAAATGGTATGAATCAACTAAGCTTAAATTATTTATTATGAATCCCTTGAAATTTGTTACATTTTTTCCCTAACAAGCTCACTTCTGCTGTGTTAAAATTATTTTCGTCCAGCCAATTTTTCAGTTGTGACCCCTTCGAGAAGTTCTATCTGATTCAATTTATTCAGGTCACTGGCACATCATTCAAAAGGGATATTTGGGGAAACTGTGAAATTTCCAGATTTAGTACTTTTAAGGGATTATAGAACAATTAATTAATTTGAATGGAAATGATAAATATTTAAAATTCAACGAAATCCTCGGGCGGTCTTTTAACAATTCGGTTTTCGTTTATCAAAACGTCACAATAGAATAGCTGTTATAATTGTGGAGAAAAACCGATGCTATTCATTAAGACTTGTTTTACTTTTTACACTTTTTTTAATTTAAAAGTTTCCTTAGAATTCTCAATCAAAAAAATACAATATTTGTAGGATTTAATTTGGACAATTAATTAAAAACTTTTAAAGATTTCGTTCATAAGGTGTAGGATTAAAAGAATCAACTTACATTGTGTTTGTTTATCAATATGGCTCTCTTTCTGCCCATTTAGATTCGTGTAGACTGATGAATGAGCTTTCATCATCGATAGAGTTTTATCTGGAACAATAAACAGAACTTACCGTTGTTCTACCTACGTTAAATCATTGAGTGAATAATAAATAACATAGAGATTTCAGCCTCATGCTTTTTTGTGTAATTGAAAGAAATACTCCAGCGTTGTAAATATTCCGACCACCAGGCGACGACACTATCGAAGTACTCCCGGCGATGGGAATACAAGAAACATCATTAAGTACATCTATTGCCTAAGAGAGGACAATATTTTCTCTCTTTCTCAAAAAAGCACAAATCATAATTCACTCAACATCACAAATGAGTCATATTACAGCCCATTGAATATAGCGAAGAAAATCTACTAACAAAATAGTAGAATTTGGAGGCCACCATACTAAAACACAGAAATTATAGACGGAAGTAAGACCGTTAGTCTAAAATAGAAAAAGAATATGTTTTTGTTAAAAAAACACTGAAATAGATGGCAGCATCTACCGAGCAAATTTTTCGATTGCTAATCTACCATAAGACTGAAATCTCTGTTATTATTCACTTAATTTAGTTAAATCGAATAACTCTCAACATTGGAAATAACACACTCACCTAATGAATGTTTCAAGCTTTCCAATTCTCGTACACTGGCATCCTGGCAAATAATAACGATTTTATTAAAAAAGAAAAATGACCGTTTATACTTTTACAAAACTACAGGTTGATTCAAGTCAGAGGAAAAGTTTTTCTAGCAACTGACATTATTTATCGAGCGATTCGAAAAATATTTCAAAGATTTATAGGAAGATAGCTGAAGATGATTTTAGCAAAATTAGAACCTCGTAGATCATTTTGAAGATTGTCAAAAACGCTTGTTTCTGACGATTTTCAAAAATTAACTAAGCAGCCAAAATGATTTAGAATCTTAGAATGATTGGAGGATCCTTCCAACATTGTCTTTCTCTCGTTTTTCTCAATTTTATTCTGGAATACATAGGTGGGAATGTAATTGAGAAAAAAAACGAAAGAAAAAAAACAATGTTATAGGGGTTTCCGAGTCACTCTTAGTCGTTATGCGTGTTTAGCTCCTTTTCGAAAATCTCGAACTTGTCGAACATGAGCGCTTTTTGACAAACTTCTAAATAAGCTACAAAGCTCTAATTTTGTTGAAATATTCTCTAGGAGCTCCCCTATAAATTCTCAAAATATTTTTGGAATCGCTCGCCAAATAATGGGAGTTGTCCTAAGAACTTTTCATCCGACGTGAAGCATCCGGTATAATCGATAAGCGTACAGGAAGAATGTTTAATTATCTGTCAATATTTGTGCAAGTTTATTGAAAAATGTTGGAATAAAAATCGGAATTATTATCTACAATAGATGAATATGTCGTGTTTGTTCTATATTGATCGTATATAGTGTAGTTGATCATGTGAAATAAGATTATTGGATTTGGTGGCTATAAATTTTAAAGTATCCTCGTGATTTATTGTTCGATTTGATGTTACCGGATTTCAGGTAAAAGAAAAAACAACAACTGAGTGCTGCTTTATCTTTTAAAATACATTTAATTTACACAATAATAGGTACTATCAGTAATTACTCACCGGTGGTGGAGCTGTACTATCGGCTTGATTACCTGTAAAGATAGAAATTGTTGAATTTTGTAATCTGCAGTAATAAATATTCGTGTGGAATCCAGACTAAAACTGAACAACAATAATAAAATACGCACATAATTTTTTCGATTTTATTAGTAGTATGTAGATAGAAGATTTGTAAGGATAAAATAGGTACCTATATTCATAAATAAATTGTATCTCTGTTTTTGTATGGAAAATCAATGAAACATGCATGAAATATTATGCATGTATTCAAAAATACTGAAAATGGTTTTTGATATATTCGAAGTTAGTTTTATGGCTTTGTATATAGGAAGAGAAAACGTAAAGTTTTCCAATTTTCATACATATACACTACTGTATAGATTAAACTAATAGTGTAAGGCTGTTCGCACATTTGTCGCTACATTACTTATCTTATAACTTAAGTTAGGTAGAGTAAACGCACTCTTAAATTTCATGCGATTGGCGCACAGCGTTGTTCTGTCTCTGTTGAAATACTGTAAATATGATAATCTCCTCTACGTTCTGTATTCCCCATCGGTAGATATATTATAATGAATAAAATTAATTGCAAACAACCGCCTGAGTTTTTGGTCGTATCGTAACGAGGTCATATTGAAGCTACGAGCGATTGATTAAATTGCCGCTATAAAGATTTAGTTAGGTTGTACAATTATCAACACTGGTTAAAGCAACACGCTAACTTTGATTTTAGTATAAGGCGACGACGTCATCACTCTCTGTAGGAAGTGAAATTCCTAAGTCAACGTCTAACTTATCAGCGAGATTTGCCCTGAAATCAGGGCAAGTGACGTCACTGCTTTGAACTGTTCTATAATGTAAGCGCTCTCCAGTCGAACTGGACCCTCATAATCTTTTCAATTTATTTGTTGCGATTGTAATACTATAATCATTAAAAGTAGTTGATAAAGTGAGTGAGCGACATCACAAACAATAAACAAGTGGTCTACTGTAGCTGATTTTTACTCCTCACTTGATAGATTTTCATAAGCGCAATGAATAGGTGTGTTCAAAAACTTGGCGAAATACAAACGTATAAATTACAATTACAGTAAAAATCGAGAGTCACGTATGTTTATGGCGTGCGTTGACGATAGTCGCGCCACTATCTAAAATAAATTCACGATGCCGTTGTTAACTTATAATGCATAACGGACTGATTTCGCAGCGAAATGAATGGCACTTAATATGTGATGTACAAGGGCGTCATTTGTTACCAAAGACTCTCTTCATCTAAATTACCATCTAGTGACATGTGAATAGAAACAGGGAGGTGACACACGTTAACTCGATGTTTGATAATTAGTTTAATGAATGAGTTTAATTATAAGTAACATGACATGTAGGTATGTGTAATCCATTAATAAATTGATGGGAATGCTGATTATCAACAAGAAAATCCGGTTTTCAGACATTTTTGCTCCGATTTTAACAAATCTCTGATTGTAATCGTCAATTTTTTCTCTATTTTTGCATTTAACTCGTGTCAATTTAAATTTTCTTGTTTTAATCAAGATGTCAAAATTTCTTGGTCGTCAAATTTTAGCAAATTTCGAGAGAAGTCTTGAAAGGGAAACGATTTAGGCTCAGTTTTTCTTCTCTACTCAAACACGCCTTACCAAGATCTCGTTTTAAATAAAACTGAAGGTGAATTTACAGACATTTGAGGTGGAGGCAGTATATGGACGGGCCCCCACTCAAATGTTACCGTTAGCTCAATTTAAGGTGAGATCTTGCTAAGGAAAGCTTAAGTAGGGGAAGAAGTACCGGGGCTTAGGTGCATCTAGAAGTTTATTGAGCCAAATTATTTTCTTTTAGTAAAAGTTTTGAGAAATTTTTATTATAAATCATCAGTTTTCTTGAAGAATTGTTCTTCTTTCCAATAAGAGGCCGATTCAAACGATTTTTTAATGTAAATTTTATAAAACGCTTATTCAGAATTGTTTTTTTTTTTTCAAGAACTATACTCTTTTTCGAAACACTTTAAAAAAATTTTTGCCCTCAATTGTCGCCCTTAATTCCAAATTTTGAGACATCTTACAGCCATATTGCTAGTTTTTGGCGAATGTTGGCATAATGTCGTATACAGCAGATTATTTAGTTTGCTTTTGAGTAGAATTCTTAACTTTTAATCCAGATTTTCAAGCAATTTTGACAAAATTATCAGTTTTTTGACGAATTACGTTCTTAACTTCTAAAAATGAAACAGAATTCTTGGCTTTAAGATTAGGTTTTAAGAAATTTTCGTTTTTAAGAGTCCACAGCAGATATTTTTCGATTGCCAATTTTTAAGCATCGATACCTCGTTTTTTTTTAAGATATTGGAAAAAGTAAAAGTGCCTTAGATAGAGAATTTCAAGATGTATGTTTTGAAAGATTTTTATTTTGGAAAATTGTGATCAGATTCTAAATGGCAAGAAAAACTCATGAACCCTGTTTACTTGTATATTTTCCTTAATAATTGGCCAATATTTTTGATTTTCAATATATTTACAGAGAAAATTCAAAGACCTTTTCAAATCTTTAAGAATTTTTTCGATAGGCCTGTTAGTTTTCCAGGAAATAAGGAAACTTCAAAGCATTTTTATTCGTTTACAGCAAATTTTACTGCTGACTCTCTTAAAACTAGAAAATCATTTCAGCTGTTGAGATGTTTTTGTCATAAGTTTTGAGGAAATCTTGACATTAAATTGTTTTCAAATAGAAGTTACGATTTTTATCAGTGATTGTGGCAGATTTTGCTCTTAAATGGCAAAAAAGTAGCAATCTCGACACTTGCAGTTATTTTCGAAATTAATTCTTGACTTTTAATCTAGATTTTAAGAAAGATATGTCCGAAATCTTCGGATTTTCTACGACGTTTCCTTTTAGGTAGCGAAACGGAGCCGATTGAAACATTTTTAGTCTATTTTTGTGCATAAAGTAGCGCTTTTAATTTTAAATTTTGATATATTCTTCCAATAAACTGTAATAAATTCAAAGGAATTTTGCAAAGATTTCCAAATAAAAGTTTCAGCGCTTAATCTAAGTTTTAAGAGATTTTTGTCCTAATCAACCATCAATTCTTAAGCAGGAGAAAATCGACATTATTTTCGGGCAGGTGTATTTTACAAGAGCTTGGAAATAAATTTGACGGTATTCATGTATGAGTATACATGTAGATACCTAAAGAAAAATCACATTATTACTTTTCAACTACTGTTTCTTTTTTGTGAAAAGAAAAAGTTCATAGAAGGCAAAATATTCTATCCAGTTTCTCTAGACAGTTTTTTCACGGGTTTTTCTAAAATGAATTTCTTAGCTCAAACACTATTTTCTTAATAAAAAGAAATGGAACATTTTGACGATTACAAATTACAACCCTCGTCCCCAAATAAAGACAAAATCGTCAATTATAAAAATTACTATTATCACTTGAACTATTACGCACATATGAGGATCGATAAATCGAAACTGCCGACAGCTATCCAACTCCTAAATAAACTACATGTTTTTCCCAATTTTTTCCAATTTTGTTGGTAAATTTCTGTTTATTTATTAATAAATAATCAAACCTACGATATTTGATCGAGAGACTAATATCTACAACAAACTGGAATTGAATTCTCATAAAAATACGGCTATTGTCATGGGAACTTAGGAAATTTTACCGATTACGATGAGAGTTTCATTTATAAAATTAGTTAGTAAGTATAGATGGTGCATCCAATAATAATCTAATTTTCTACTATCCAATCGAGAAAGAAGAACTTGTCAAATTATCGGAAATTGAGTAGGAACAGTGATTGATAGCTCAAGGCTATGCTAGTAAACAACCTATTACAGCAAGAAATCGAGTTATTCGATCAATTTAGTTTAACATTCTCTTTTTATTGGTATATGATCACTTGAAGAAGTTATAAGAGAAACTAAACAAAAACTAAAAACCACTATTGTGGTCCTAATGAAAAACTTTCGAAAGATTCCCAATAGAATCCGAATTGAAAGTTGATTAATGTTGACAATCTTCAATTGAAGCAACAATTCACTTTTAAACTTATCAATCTGCTATATCTTGAGTGAATGTCAACACAGATTTGTTGTCGTTAAAGTCATTGTCAAGTGCACAATTTGCATTATTTCCATAACATCAACAGAACGGTGTATTTTCAGATTTTCCTGATGAAAAATTACAAGTTGTAAACGTTCACACGATTTCATTGTGTGTATATACCGATTTTTAAGCAAAAACTAACAAAATTTCAATAATAAAAGGATGTTTATGAAGGGATTTGATTGAGCTTTCAGCTAATCCATCAATTGACTTTCTGAAAATCAGCTATAGGGAGAAGAATTCGTAAAACTTCACGCATATTAAATAGACAATCAAATGAATATTGATGGAAATTGGAGCTTCTATCGATCAATTCTAGTTTGTTTCTAAAATGTGTCACCTTTACACATTTGCTATAGTAATAAGGGTGTGTTTCCTATAGGAAATTTCAAACAACTTTTCTTCTAGCTAATCTTTTAATCCGATCCAGGACGAAGTTAACGTTATTTATACATGTACAAAGCTCGATTGGTGTTGTTAGTTTCTCTACTTGCCAGATTTTTACAAAAAGAAAAACCGTTTCGCTTCGATTATTTTCTACTATTCTATGTAGTTTTATTTGATTCCAGGTCCGGACTGGACAGGGCGAATAGGCGGAGATTTTCGTTCGGGACCAACTGTCTTTCGGGGGCTACATAATTATTTAAAAAAATTGCCTTGTTTCAATTTAATATTTAGGCGATGTACAGAAGGGTGTATTATGACTGATTACTCCATTGAGAGCTCGGTGGAGATCGAGTGCGATTGGAGAACGCTAACTAAGAGCAGCGACGTCACGTGCACTCAAATGCGAGCAAATCCCGCTGCTAATTAATGAAGATCGACCATTAGGAGGATAACAAGTTCTGATTATTATAAGTTTATGATATTTTGATTTTATCCGTTTTTCACCTGAATTATCTGTATCTGTATTTGTTATTTTAGCAACCCCTGTTATATGGGGTAGTTCACCCTATTCTCTTAATTTAAATAAACCGGCTTTTTTATTGCATGTTTGAATTTTATTGTTAAATCACTGGGGACTTTGATGGTATGACTTGTGGTCCAGCGCTAACAATTTTCAGTTATTTTGACTTTTACTGAAAATTTTATCTAAACATATAAAAAAAAACATATGGCGTTTCATTTAAATTAAGCAAGATATTATAGTTTGAAAATTTCCTGAAAGAAAATTTCATTTCAGCTATGCTCTTAATTTCTAAATTTGAACCTTTTAACTGTAATAGTTACGAAAGTCTGGCATTTTTAATCAAAGGCTGCAAAACTTGAGCTTCTACTAACAATAAAAGTTAAAGTACCTGAAAAACCTTCAGTGCTAGATTACAGGTTACATTATCAAAGTCTTCTTCGGTGCATTAACTCATATAACGGAGGGTGTTAGAACAAGGAATACATTTTCTAGGGCTAGTTTAGGTAGAGAAAGGGCTCCAGTAAAATTTTATTAACTTCTTGTCTTTCTAATTTTCATCTATTTTAAAGCTATAAAAGACAATTGGATATACAGGATGATTCATGTTTGACAATAGCCATTCTCATTATTTGGCGAGCTACTCAAAAAATATTCTAAGGATTCATAGAGTAGTCCCTGGAGGACATTTTAGTGAAAAATAAGAACCACGTAGCTCATTTGGAAGTTGGTCAAGAAAATTAAACACACAAAACAACGTAGAATGACTCGAGAATCCTCCCAACATTCATTTTCAAATAAGCTACGAGATTCTAATTTTGCTAAAATAATCTCCAAGTATAAATCGTTGAAATATGTTTCAAGTCACTCGTTATTTAATAGGAGTTGCCATAAGAACTTCTCGTGCGACATGAATCACTCTGTATATGTAATAATCAGAGTAAGGCATTTCACTTCATATAGAGAGTGATGACGTCATCGCCTTATACTAGGATCAAAGTAAGCCGGTTTTTCGCATTGTACCTACTACTTAACCAATTCTTTTCCTATTGTGACAATATAATTAAACGCTCGTAGCTTCAATATGATCTCGTTAAAATGCAATAAAAACTCAGGTGGTCGATTGTAGTCAATTTCAAAACTCCCACGATATGTTATCTACCGGTGGAGAATATAGAACGGATAAGACAGCCCTGTTTGTGTCCTATTACAAAGATAAAGGCTCAAATCAGATACATGTGTCGTTATGTGAACGTGTCATCGTACAAGTGTAGACAATAAGAAATATGACAATTTGGGAATAGTTTCCTGTTATCGTGTGGAAAATGCGAACAATCACTATCTACAGTTAATGCGGATAATTTCAAGTTTGTATAGAAATACCATTAATTCTATAATAATATCAGTAATTATAGCTTTAAATATTCAAACTAGTATAGGAAACAGATTGGAAATATTAAATGAAAGAAAATCGAATCGATAGATACTGCACATATTGATCTGATTATTCCCAATTTAACTGAAATTACCGAGACGATATGGGAATTGAACTAATTTGAAAAAATTAATGCCAAAACAGGAATTCCGCATACAACTATTTTAAAAACAAGCACAAAGTAATGATATTATGCTAACCACCCTAATTTATGCTCAAATAACCCCAAAATAAAGAGTGTAACTATTTTTATAATGATAATAAAACGTGTATTTGTCACTATATTTGGCGTGATTGTGACAAATATAACAAGAAGGAAATTCATGTTGTTTTTTTTTGGATTATTGCTGAAATTAAATTCAAACAGCGATTATATTTTCATAGTTCTATCGTATTAAATCGATATTTACTGTTAACGTATCAAATGAATTTGTAATTTATGATCGTTCAATCTTGTTATCTATAATTTATGAAAAATTTTACGTAGTTATAAAACAAAAAAAGGTATTTTTCATGAGAAAAAAAGTGAATTTCAGTTTTACTCTACAACATAGTTTCTGCTGAAAGCTCTACGCTAAATTACCATTTTCAGTAATGTAAATTAAAAGTTTATAAATAGAATTATTCTATTTTATCGTTTCGATTTTATTAAATTTAATAGCGATTTATTTAGTTGTGTGTGTTTTGCTTAACGAAAGCGTCTATAGGTTCAGAAACTTTTCAGATTGCTTGCTCTACACTGAAGTGGATTACACACAAAATAAAAAGGAATCTGTTTGTACTTGAAAGAGTTTAATTATTGTTTCTTACTTTCATTTTTCTGCTTAAATCGATCTTTTGTTATAAATTACATAAAATATAACGCATAGAAACAAAGGAGTTTCAAATCAGCAAATTATTTGTAAATACAAATACTTAATCGACTATACTTAGAAAAAATCTTGAAAGTTACGATGATAAAAACTCAATCTATTGATATCTCCAGATTTAGATTTAGTAAAAGCTTTTCTGGGGAAATAGAAGGTTCCAGGTAAATTCTTAAAGCAAAGCTCTTTCTATTGTCCACAATTGAGAGGTTAAATTGTGTGTAAATATCCATATAAGAAAGGGCTGTTTTAATTCTTATGGAAATAATTAGAGGGTATAACCATGATAGATTTGCGTGTATATTGTAGAAGACCTGATTAATTAGGGTATCTTTTCAAATATTTTGCCTGTCAAAATACACCTACACAAAGGTTAAAATTGAGAATCTAGCTGTATAATTTATTTTTTTTGAATAGAATTAGAAAATTGCCAGTATTTATTTACTGTGTCTCTAACTAATAAGAATAATATTTCAAAATCATCCCATGTTACAAATTCATAGCATGTTCTCTAGAGAGTTATAAGACAAATTATATCGTGATTTATATTGGGCGATTTATAATTTATTGGCTTTAAAAAAATAATGTCTGCATAATTTCATTTTCCATTAAAATCATCTATAAATCACTAACAAACCACAAATTATAAAGAATAAAGCTATTCGAATTATTTGATTTAGTCTACAGTTTGGCTATATAGAAGAAGAAAAAATTACACAAAAAGAAATATTTTAAAACAGGCATTATACTCATCGTAACAATGATTAATGACAGATAGGAAGACACACAAAAGGTGGAAGTATACTCGTATTGCAGTAGTCTGAAATCTTGTAGATAAATTCTACAATAAATGAACACAAAAAAAAACAAACAAAACATAAAAGAACATCATTATTACGGTTTTATATCGCTATTTATTAAACCAACGCATTCAAGCAAGACAAGAAAAACAAATTTAATTTGAAAATTGTAATGTCTAAAAAATAGACTACAGTATTTCAGTTTATTTAGTTCGTTAAAATCTAGAAATACACTCGTAGCCAATGGAGATTTTATAAGAAAGTTGTAGAATTTAAATATTTCGAGAACGATAAAAGATATCGAGATGGTAAAAGTCACATTCGATTCTAAATACGATTATACATCTAAGCTACCACATAGATTTTTGAAAAATTGGGTGACTTTTACGATAATTCAGGAAAAGCACGTTTTGCGCTGAAAAAGTAATGTTGGCGAAACCCAAATCACTCTTTGTATAGTCAATAGAATTAATTTTGATATACACAGATCGATAGAGGAAAATTAAGACTACAATTATAGTCAATTTCTGTTTCAATTTTCTTTTCCGTTTTCCCCAAAACAGCGTCCAAAGTAGCCTATTTTTCGTCTATCGGACAGGTGACGAAAACTAGTTTTACTTGCAATAAATTGTTCGACTTAATAGAAACGCAATATCATATTCTCTTACTTTTTAGAGATAATCTTCAATAATAGTCGCCTACTTTTAAGTTACTATCACTTGTGGCATTCATTTGTACTAAAATCGGATACTTTAACGAAAGTTTTAGTGAGTTAAGGTACTAGCTCTGATAGTCACTTGTTTGGATGCTTATCACCTATTTAGTTACTTACTTTGACTGGCGCCATCTATAGATATGTTTATAATTACTATAACAGTGTGATTTAATAGTCAAAAGGAAACAGATCAATATTTACCGTATGCTCTCATGTTTTGATTCTCATTACTCGTTAAAATTATGTGTTAACATGTTAACATTGAGATAAGCTTTTTGTACATTTTAAAACGCTTTCAAGCTTTACAAATATTATGATAATAACAATTAGTCTGTACAGCAGTGGTCGTTTATAAAGATTCGTTGAATAGATATACGGTTGATTATTTCTAAAAAATATGCCGTGTAAGACTATAAAAAAAGTGAAATAGCATCCTTTGAGACGTACCTACAGGATTGTTCGGTAATTGAATTCGAAACGAACGATAAAAACGAATAATCGATAAATATTATAATGTCGAAACAGTATCCTAAAAGCTATTGTTTGCTTTGATACACCATGTCGTTAAATTGTTTGATGGGACGCCAAAAAAAAAAAAATAACTCCTCAACAAGATTCTTGTAAATTCCAACGATGTGCAATAAAACGCAAGCTTTGAAACGCCTCTAAAATTATGTTTCAAGTCACTCTACTACTCTATATTGTGCTTTCAAAACACGTACGCCTATCTAGGCGATTATTGTTGACAAAATTTAAATCAAATCTGTTCATGACAGACAAACTAATTGTGTACGGATGTGAAACTGTGACGCACTATGAATGTGAGTTAATTTGATTTATTAGAAATCGGGTGACACCTACTGATGTGAATATGTAAAATACAATTGTAAAATACAGCTATATAATACATTAAATACCGTATGTATTAAAATTAAATACAACACTATCTAGTGGCGAACCATATCAACTATACAAGCTAGTGAAGTTTGTTTGGTTGCTGATTTTATTTGGAAAGAGTCATAATTCTTTTATAAAAAAATAAGTTGACAATCTGAATGCCCCTAAGGGATCTTCAGACGTACAAAAAAACATAAAATACCGTAAATTAACATCATTATCGGGTGGTATTCTGGAACCGTCAAAAATTCAATTTTCCTCATCATCTGTTGAAAGCTTAAGGCGAGTTATTATTAATTTCGGATTATGTCAGAATGCCACAACTTTTGAAAACTTTTGAAGCATTGCTGCAATATCTTAATAACTTTTCAGAAAAATTGAAAGAAAACCACTCACTCATCATATGTGTGATAGAAATTGGGTAACTAGACTGTGTGATGGCGTAACTTGGCAGAACTTTCCTAATCAATACAGTTTACTTTAGACAAATTTTATTATTATTATTATTATTTATATTACTGTTTTTTTTTTAAATCTTTTATTTTTCAACTATTTGATGAATCATTCTTAATTAGCGATTGCAATTTACAAAAGGAAATAATTCCAAGAATTGATGGAAAGAAACTTTAATGACTTTATGAAATTTTTGTTGTGATTGTTGAGTAAATTGACAAGAAAATTAGAACATTCAACATGAATTTTATTCGTTTCTTTCTCTTTTCTAGATTCTACTTTAACTAACTTGTTTTCTATAATTGAATTAACAACGAATACAGTTCAAGGAAGTCGTCTGTTGTGCAAAAAGTTTGCTTAATTATCGACTGATATTTAGAAATACAATTTCAACTCAATTTGTTGCCGTCGAGTGAGAGAATAGTTATTTATGTAACAAGGACCGTAAAAGCACCTTTACACTATCCGATTTTACGTCCGAAATTTGTGTCTATACACCATTCTTATCCGACTCGTTACATCCGAGATATTTCACCCGATTTTTTCAGAATAGAACGGTCTGTAATTCCGACCGACTTTTCATCCTATTTGCCAAAACGTATCATGCGCACTGTAATGTTTTGAAAATCTTTTTTGTTATTCGGTGTCATGTCGTTTAGTATCAGCTTGTCTCTTGTCTGTTAGCGCCTGCGTACACATGCCACTCACTCGTATAATGTAAAGCCTCCTTACATTGTCCGAGTTTTGTATCCGATTTTTCTATTCGATTTTCTATGCGAATTCATTTCGAAACTACAGATATATTCATCTTTACAGTATACGAGTGAGTTGCATGTCTGGGCAGCCGCGAAGAAAATTCGGATGAAATTAGAGACCATTCTATTCTGAAAAAATCGGATGTGACGGCTCGGATAAGAAATCGAATGGCGTAAAGGCACAAATTTCTTGTTTGATTTGCTCGGAACAAAAAATCGGATAATGTAAAGGGGCTTTAAAGATGAAAATATCTGGGATTCGAGGTATATTCGGATATAAAATCGAATAAAAAAATTGGATACCAAACTCGGATAATGTAAAGGAGCTTTTAGTGGCTATCTGAGGAGGATTTTTGAGTTTAAAATTACTTTTGAAACGTTCACGTTTTCTGGTTGATTTTTGAGCAGAATTAGCCTGTTTTGCATAGATTTTAAGATATTTTCAACTGAGTGTCTCAGAGGAAAATTAGTAGAAGTAAAAAATTAGTTTTTTAGAAAATATAATTTTTTACCTCTCATGTATTACAGTGTATTTCTTTAGTAGCATAATTTTCTTTACACAAAGGTGCTACTAGTGTGCTCATCCAGAATTTCACTTCTGCTGGTTTTTATAGAGAATGTCACTTGTATTATTTTTCCTCTGAGACACTCAAATTAATTGTATTTCCGTTCTTGTTAGTCATCAGTTTATGCAGTCTTAGAGTCAATTTTGCAGCTGCATTCTTCACTTTTAGTCAAGATCTTGAATTTTGCTATAAAAGTGCCAAACGTAGAAGATTTAATCAACTTCAATCAATTTTGTAGGAGATATCTTGAATTTTAATCATAACCCATCAGTTTCTTAACTAATTTTCTTATTAGAAATTAGAAAATTCAACTCTAAGCAGTTTTTGGCCTTCTTAAGACCTTAATTTTTATTTTAAGGCAGACAGAAAAGCAGGGCTTTGAGGACTATGGATCCACTTTCGCCCAAGCAAAAACAAAATTGCTTTTACATTACTATTAACATTATTGTTTATGGGGTCCATGAAGCTTAATCTCCAGGGCCCCATCCAGCTCTTAGTGCATTCGCGAACATTATCGCTTAAAGAATCTACACGTTGTAACCATCATAAATAATTGGTGTTTTAATAAATATTTGAATTAAATTCCACAAATATTAGAGCAAATATTGAATCAACAGAAATGTAATTTTCTATGAAATTCTCAAATACACCCCCTGATAATGTTTATAAACTGGACATGTATTGTAATTTGTTGCAAATATTATTATGTTTACTTACAGTAAATAGAAACAGACCACCTACCGGATACAAAATCAGTTTAACAAATGTATTGAAACGAGATAGATATATATATAAATTGTTGACTATAGTGTAAATTCATGTATGAATAGAGAATAGGATGATACGAACAGCTGAAATTGAATATATCACTGAAACAAAGTCCTAAATTCCAATCATTCCAATTCAGTTGTAAACTGACAAATTACTGATAAAGAATACAAAACGTATTTTTGATTGAATGCTTGAAATCAATCCAAAACTATTCAACATCAATTGCATGAATATAATGACCTATATACCTACGTATAATTATTTTTTTTTAATTACAGAAGGGAAAAATCAAAAGTGAGTTAACGATTGAATTTACCTTCATTAATAGGAGCTGTTTCAACAAAGCTGCGTTGCGATCTTGATGCCAAACAAACAGCAAGAATTACTACTGACGGTAGAAACATCTTGACAATCTGTAATTAAAATCGAAAATTAATTAAGCTCCACTTGGTAATCCTGTTGTTTATTACAAAAAAATTTATGCTCTTGTTTTCTCTATACAGGGTGTTTGGTCTAAGTAAGTATGGTGAGTTCTAAGAAACTCCTATTAGTCGACAAGCGATTCGAAAAATATTTTGAGGATTTGTAGGAGGGTCCTTAAAGAACATTTTAGCAAAATTAGAACCTCGTAGCTCACTTGGAACTTGGTTAAAAACCGCTCGTTTTTGACGGTGTAGCGATTTTCAAAAACGAACTAAACACGCAAAACGACTTAGAATGACTTTAGGATCCTCCCAAAATTGATCTTTTTGTTTTTCTCCATTTTATTCTGGAACAGGTGGAAATACTTCGTATTTTCTATAGAATACAATGGAGAAAAACGAAAAAAATTAAATTTCGGGAAGGTCTCTGAGTCATTTTTAGTCGGTCTGCGCGTTTATTTTTCGTTTTTTTTTTTAAATTGCCACATTGTCTAAAACGATCGTTTTTTGACCAACTTTGAAATGAGCTACGAGGTTCTAATTTTGCTAAAATGTTCCTTAGGGACTCTTCTACAAATCGTCAAAATATTTTTCGAATCGCTCGTCGACTAATAGGAGTTTCTTAGAACGCACCATACTTAGACCAAACATCCTGTATATTTTTTTTCTTTTCGTGTAACTTTAAAATTTCATCAAGTACACCTAATTGTAAAATCTCACTGGCTATCCTTAACAAGTGTTATAAAAGTTTGTAGTTAAGTGGTAACAAGCCACTTATACATCACTACAATACGGTCGAAAGAAGCCAGAAGAACCTCATTATTCGTATAGAATAGATAACTTTTTTCACGTTTTATAAAGCTGTAGAAGCTTAAAAGTTGAAATAAATTTTATATTTTTATTTGATAAGCATTGAAGCATTGAAATTACATTAATTAATGAAGCATATCAGACATTATAGATAATGTCCTTCATTTACTCAGTTTCTGTGCAATTTTTATGGTTTTTATTCTATCGCCAACATTGTAGATGTTTTGAAGCCCATACAAGCTACTTAAAGTGGTGTACAAATGATAATAATGATGATAATAATAATAATATTGAAATAAGGGATGTACTTTAGACACTTTTAGAGACTTTTGAAAAAGAATTATCGAGATAATCACGTTTCAAATTATCACTTTTGTCAATTTTAGTTTAGGCTTTAAAAATTTTGTTTTCTAAATCATCAATTTTACATCGAATTGTGTTTTTAATGGGGACTGACTGAAGATTCGGTTTCGGCCAGTTTCGGCCAAAAAATCTAGTTTCGGTCAAAAATCAGCCGAAACTTTGACTGCACCGAAACTCAGTGCTCGTGATCGCTAACCGGTGCGACTGTGTCGAGTTGAGCTTATGTTTTTTTTCTTACACACTTTAATTGTTCCTTTCTTATTTAATTTAACACGAATTAATTATACAACATATAAAATGTACACTAGATTTCAGCTTATAATAGAAATTTTAACATATCTGAATAAGTTTCGGTTTCGGTTTCGGTCGAAGTTTCGGTTTCGATTGTGAGTCCTGTTTCGGACAGACTTTAGTTTTTAAGTCTTAAAAAGAATGTGATTTTGGCATTTATTTCAATTTTAAAGCCGAATTATTGATGCTTTAAGACATTTTTGTCTTAAATTTTAAAATTTTTTAGCGAATTTCTACCGAGTTAATTTTGACGCTTTTAATCTTTTTTTTTGAAGTGGACTATGTTTCGAAATATTCTCGATCTAAATGGGCAGTTTTTAGCGCATTATGTTCTTTAGTGGTGCAAAAAGAAGAAAATTTTACAAGATTTTCTTCCCGTTTCAACAGTTTCTAATAAATTTGGTATTAAGTTGTGATAAGCAGAAAGTTTTAGACAAATTTCGAGCTAAATTCTGAGCTTTTAGTCCAGGTTTTGAGACTTGTTTGCCATGAAATTTTAGCGAATATCTCCAACGTGTTGTAAAAAGATTTTATTTTGAACACTTTGAGTCGATTTTTCAACTAAATTTTTAACTTTTAATCAAAACTGTTAGACATTTCTTCGGTTCTTGATCATTATTTCTCAGCAAATTTTGTTCAAGTTCTTTAAAATGAAAGGATTTTTGAGTTAAATTCCGGTTTCTTGAAAATTTTGGATTTAAATCATCAGTTTTTAATTTTGTTGAATTTACCTATTGAATCATCAAAAGATAGAGACTCAGAAGCCTTTACACAATTTTAGAGACTAATTGCCTACATTCATCTAGGTTTTAAGACAAAACTCTTCTAAATCAACGATTTTTTAAGCTTTATTTAGTTTAATTCTAAACAATTTTTTGACCAGCAATGGCATGAAATCGTCCATTAAAATCTGCTAAATTGTTTCTGTAATAAACGAAAAAAATTATTTTAAAGTCCCATCCAGCTCGCAATTCGTTCCTGTTTTAACAAGCAACAACACAAGATTCGAGATCGAGATAAGGATAGAATTCTATACATGTTCTTTAATTAATAAAGGTAGGTATCTTGTTAGCATTAAATTTTATCTATAGATAAAAGCACAATATTATGGTTTCATTTCAAGACAAATTCCATCGTGATCGAATTTGATGATATTAAAGAAATGTGGATTATATTTTTATTAATTCTACACAAAATATTATAATGCAGAATCGGCAAAAAGGTTGTACGAAACTATTAATACAAAACGTGCATGTAAATGTAACATTTAGTATACATTTTTCTTGAGAATTTTTCTAAATTCAATTTACAATTGATGTAAATTTATTAGAAAATCTTCTCTATCGTCATTGAAATATAAATTTTCCATGCATAAATTTATCTGCAACTGAACGATCCTGTTATTGGATGGTAAATAAAATTTTTATTTCTAGTAAATATTGCACGCTATACACGACCATGTTGTTCACGTAAAAGTACAATTATTCTTGTTATTACAATTGCTTTATTTATATGTACATATTTAATATGAAAATGTAGGAAGTTCGATAAGAAGTCGGAGTTCATTTGTCGAAATAATCAAAAGAAATCGATAACGCTTAATTATATTCTTGAAGATCACAGGATAATTATTTAAAATGAATAATATTGGCTATGCTTTAGCAAATTATGAAGGAATACGTATGAAAAAAACAGAGTTCAACAGTTTTCTCTGCCATTCAGAATTTTATCATATTTTTCTTTAATGGAAAGCTTCATGACATGCACCTTGAAATGCTCTATCCAACGCACGTTTACTTTTTACAATATCTCAAAAAATAAGCGAGATATCAATGTTTGAAAATTAGCAATTTTCGCACGTCGAACCGAGTAATGAGCCAAAAAGCACGGGAACGATACCAGCTGTCACTTGAGAGCTACTTGCTCATTAAAACATCAAGCTTATAACATCCGAAATTGGTGAAAGCCAGAAATCGCCTTGTTCTTGTTCGATTTTGAATTTTACACGAAAATTTTTATTTGTCATGCTTAACGTTTGCGTGTATTTACCCCAAAAAAAGTCAATGTAGCGTAATGGAAAAGGGGCTGTTTTCCCCCCATTCTCTTGCGTATATCAAATATCTTAACATAGTATGTGTAGGTGTTAGACCCTGGAGATTATGCAAAGAAGAACAACACCCACTTTTTACAGGATTATTACCCTCTTGCGATTACCATCTAAATTATAAATCAAGCTTTGGAAAATATTATACAACGACAAAGATTTGATGAATTTCATGTTGTTTCATGAAACAATGCAAATCTTTAATTTTTTTTTCAATCAATTCGATTCAATACTACGCAGATGTTAGTGGATTATTGAGATTTACGAGGCTTTTTAATTCATTAATAAATATGCAATTAATATGACAAATTTCTAGATTTAATACAACAGAAAAAAAAATGTAAAATTTTGTTTAAGTGCTCTTACAAGATAATCCACTAAGGGTTGTTTGTTATTTTTTTATCAAACAAATTCGATTTACGTTGCCATAATAATTGTTGTGTTATTGTTTTTATCTACTTATAAACTCACCCCTTACGATTTCAATTATACAGGATGAAATCGAAATTCCTTTGAGTATAGAAGTCACGAGTAGGACCCGAAAAACTGAGTTGATTTATATAATGTGTTTGAGAGAAAAAGCTTTAAAAATTTCGCCAACATTCTTGAAGCCACTGGAATTACAGGCGCGATTTGGGAACTGCGGAAACGTGTAACGTCCTCTGCTAGAGTGCAGCTTTGTGTCGAACAGACGAGGAAAGCATTTTGAGCAATTTTTGTCGTGTTTTATGTATAACTTCATTTCTTCATTCTTAATCAAATGTATGTTCCATAAGTTAGTAAGACTTGCGCGGGTAGTTCAATGGAAGTCCTAGATAGTTTATACTGACACCTACTTTCTGATCAATTCTCGACAACAAAATTACGCTAGGTTAGAATTTAACCAGTGACCATCAAACAATAGTCGTAATTTTGGTCAATTTTAGCCTTTTTTTATCCTACACAATATGTTCATTGTACTGTATTCCACATATAGGTTTGGATATTTAAAGGTAATTCGATTTCACCCTGTACACATAAAATGTGTGGATTCTATTTATTTTTCTATTCATTTTCGCCTGTTTTCCCACCCTTTCGTTTCACATCACCATCATAATGAGATTCTAACTGTGATATTGCAATATAACACAGACAAAGAGAAAAGCGAGTTAAAAGCATTGAATCTCCAAAATAAACGAAACTACCAAATGTTAATCTAGTGATTCTACACCCCTTGCAGTGCTGCCGAAAGCTTGTTGATGTTGTTTCAGTTTTTCCATTTAAAGTGCTATAGAGAAATAGATTTGATGGGGTCAATTGCCTTTCAATGTTGCCACACACACACACACAAACACAAACACACAGAGGAAACTGAACAATAAAATGTTCACATAAAATTGCTCCTATGAGATAGAATAAAAATATTTATATTTCTGTCACTATACGATACTATAAATGATATTTACTGCAATTGTATACGTGAATGATGCCGGTAAATAGGGATGTTTTAGTTTTGGTAGGGAAAAAGATTTTACGAGAAAACCATCTTGTTATTGTTGAAAAATATTATTATTAAAATTGTTTAATAGAAGTTTTCGTTTTGTAAACAATTTATAAGAATGTAGAAAAAATGCCAAGGCTTGGTAAACAAACAGTTTCCATGCCATTTTAATATTGCTTCTCTGTACTCTGAAGAATTTCAATTAGTTTAATCTATCGAAACGGCAACTTTGTAACATTGTTACATATCGATCGTATTCTGGAAAAAGTGCCATATAGAATGACACAAATACGAAAACTTATTTTAGAATCTCATCTATATTATAAAAATACTAAATTGTGAAAAGTTGATGATTTAGAAAAAGTTAGGTAATGAAATATGTCCAATTTTTTGAATTTTACAAAACTGGATTTTTCGTGAACGTCATTGGATTTCCCCATGGATATCCTTTCAAACAAGGTATCATACGATTTTTTATCTTTAAAATTGTACCAAAAATCTTGGGAGTTAATTATTTGTCAATACTCTAAAGTTTTCCTCTGTGATTCAGAACTTTGTCAAAATTTTGCAAAACAAGAAACACCTTTACAAGCACTTGATTCAACGTTTAATTTGAGGTTGGTTACCTTATAAAATAAGCGAGCTATCGATATATGAAGATTGGCATTTTTTTCGGACACGAGTCCAGAATTGACCAATTTTGCTATCAAATGGTCATAAGCAGGCAATTCAAACACTTTTAATCAATTTTGGAGATAAAGTATTGATTCTAAACACTTTCCTTTTAAATTACCAAATTTTTGCTATACCTATCATTGTGAAAATGAGTCAATTTAGGCATTCTTATTTTCCAGAGATCAAGTCAATTTTTTGCTAATTTTTGGTATTTCAAAGGAGACTATTTTTAATCTGGATTCTTAACTTTTACTCTATTATCAATTTTTGGCCAAATTATACTTTACGCTTCTCAAAAAGAACGATTCAGAAATTTTCAGTCAATTTTAGAGCCAAATTTTTGAAGTTTCGAGAACTTTGTTATTTAAGATAAAAGCTGTAAAAAGGAGACGATCTTAGCGATTTTGATCACTTTTTAAGAAAGATTTTTGAGTTTACGTAAAAATTTCAGGCATTTTTGCTTTATATCATCAGGTTTTAGAAAAACGCTCTTTTAGCAAAGATTTTAAAACATTTTTTATTAAATCATTACTTTTTAATAAATTTTTTAAGTATTAGGTAAGTTATAAAAAGATTTAGAAGCATTTGGTCTATTTTTGAATTGAGTTCTGCACTTTTTTGAGCTGAATTGCCCACTTTTAATAAAGATACCTCTTTAGACATGTTCTTCTCAAATTTTGTTACTGAATCGTCAAAAAAAGGAGCTTTAGTCTAGTTTAGTTGATCTTAGTTTTCTCTAACATTTCGCCTTCACTGAAATTTTTTAATTTTCATCGTGAATCATCAGGTTTTCTGGCAAATCTACTGAAACATAAAAAAATGCTACTTCTATAGGTGATTTTTGAGCTAATTTCTGAACTTTTTTGAAATTTTTGTCCCAAGTTTTTCTTTTTTAACCAATTGCAATATTAAATTCTAATAAGAATAGAATGTAGATAATTTTACTTAATTTTTGAACTAAATTCTCAACTTTTAGTAAAGATTTCTGGGCATTTTCTCCTTATTTCATTATTTTTTCAGCAAATTTCAATGAAGAATCCTCAAAACGAAAAACTTTCAGCTTTTATTAATACATATTTCAAAATACTTTTCCAATAAATCATCACTTCTAACTGAATTTTGCTCTTAAATCTTAAAAAGGGGAAAATTTGGACATTTTAAGCTAATTTTTGCATTAACATTTCGTTTTTCTTTTTGCCTGAGTCTTATTATTTTCCACAGAAAATTTTCTGATTTTCCAGTGAATTATCATTGAAGCATAAAAAGTCGATTTTCCAGCTAAATTCTGGACTTTTGATCTAAACTTTTAGAAATTTTAGTCTCTAATGTTCCATTCCTAACTAACTTTAATACTTTAGTAAGTATACGGCTTAGATATACTTTTAGTTGATTTTTGAACAAAATTCCCAACTCTAGTTCCGCGTCTTCTTCTTAAGGATGACTGTCATAGTTGCGGCGCCTCCACCAAAAGACGACCCATGTCTGTCTGTGTTATTTCAATTCAATTTCGGAAAAAATAGATTACTTTTGATGCAGATTATGAAAAACCGGTAAAAAAAATTGAAAATCGAAGCTCACATTTTTGTAGAGTGAACTTTGCTCGATCTTTTTATATACGTGACTATTAAATTTAATCAACTTTTACACAGGCAATTTTGTGTTTGGCCAAACCACTCGTTTCAGCACAAAACGTTACTTTTTCTTTATCCTGTGGAAATTCTGTCAGATTTTTAAAAATCCAAGCCCGTATTTTTGTAGATGACTGCCTTTGGAATCGAATTCAACTATTTGCTGGTC
The DNA here is from genome assembly GCA_039776855.1 of Mylabris sibirica. Taxonomy (NCBI): domain Eukaryota; kingdom Metazoa; phylum Arthropoda; class Insecta; order Coleoptera; family Meloidae; genus Mylabris; species Mylabris sibirica. Next base: position 6,867,411 of record CM077836.1, read on the forward strand.
GCTATCTGTTACCGTTTACGAGAAAAATGTGTTTTACTGTCTTATAGAAATTACATGTAATTGGTAGCATTCAGGATAAAAGTCAGCCTTAAATAATCCTTTTTTCGTAAATTTTGCAAATAAATCATCCAATGTAGAAGATTTAGAAAATTTTAGAACTGAATTCTTCACTTTCAATCTAAATTATGAGACGATTATATGTCTCAAATTAGCATTGAGAAATACCAATAATAATCCTTATAGATTTATTGATTTTTTTGGCGTTTTTTAACATAAAATTCTCATGTCAATTATTGTTTAAATAAACAAAGAAAAAGTTTATTTTAATAATTATGAACTTCAAAATAAAATTGTTCTCCATTCTATTTGATGTATGTCAGCCCACATGTCGTCTTTCCATATTTCCTCCATTATAATATTGACAGTTGATTTTAAATTACCTAATTTAGACCTGTAACTGAAATATCGATCTTCATTCTATTGCAGATAACAACAGAATCAACGTAAACGTGTTACAATTCAGAGATTTTCTACATTTATAATCGTCAAGTATATAGTAATTTCGTACACATCTATAAAGTCTACAGTAATATATGTATGTGGTAATATTCCAAATAGAGTATAGTGTTAATTAGTTTCAGTTGCTTTAATGCCGTTGGTAAAGGTTGATAGTAAGGGGATATTACAAAGTTCTTAAGTTACGTCGTTTGGTATTACCTATAAAACGAGCATCGTATCTTCCGCCAGCTTTTACCTCAATATTTATCTATGTAAGTAAGTAAGTAAGTAAGTACCTATATGAAACTGTAATATAATATAAAGTTTGTTGGATTATGTAGAGACTTGTTTCTAGATAGATAACTATAAATTATTAGTTGACTTTAATAACGATTTGATTTAGATTAAATTAGGGGTAAAATCATGAACTGAATCGTAAATAGATTGTACATAAAACATAAAAAATATGATTTTTTTTGTATGATTGAAAATAGCTCAATTAGTAAATACGAGGGCAATTCGTGCAGCTTCCTTGAAAAAGCATCCCCTTCAACGGTTATTATTGGGTATTTTATGCGCCATTGCTGTGCATACAAATCTCTTTTAAATGAACCACACACAACTTCGTCAAAATCTAGGTGTGGTTCTATTTATTTCATAAAATCATAAATCAACACAAACTCGACAAACTAACCGTATTTAAGCTAATTTCTTAACGTCTTTTTTAATTAAGTAAATGTCGCTTTTAGTACTATTTAGTTTCGAATATAGTTTGTAGATTCAATTTGAGAAATTTCGTAATTCACACAAAATTTACAGTATAATTGAATTAATGTTGTTGTAGTGGAGCGTATATTTATTCAATCAAAAACTTCAATAAGTTTAAATTAGTTAGTAAACTCTCTGAATTGATACTAGCGTTATTCTTTTCTTATTCTCTAGTTTGTTTGTTTAGGGGTAGAATCATTGTTTTAAAATAAGGCTTCTTTTACGATAGAAAATGGTAGGAAATGCGCTTTTATTTGTAATTTTACGGTATACAGGGTGTTTGGTCTAAGTATGGTGAGTTCTAAGAAACTCCTATTAGTTGAAGAGCGATTCGAAAAATATTCTGAGGATTTGTAGAAGAGTCCCTAGGGAACATTTAAGCAAAATTAGAACTTCGTATCTCATTTCAAAGTTGGTCAAAAAATGATCGTTTTGGACAATGTCGCAATTTAAAAAAACGAACAAAACACGCAGAACTACTAAAAATGACTTCTTCCTTCCCAACATTGTTTTTTTTTGTTTTTCTCCGTTGTATTCTAGAGAAAATACGAAATATTTCCACCTGTTCCAGAATAAAATGGAGAAAAACGAAAAAAATCAATTTTGGGAGGATCCCAACTCGTTTTTGAAAATCACTACATTGTCAGAAATGAGCGTTTTTTGACCAACTTTCAAATGAGCTACGAGGCTTGAATTTTGCTGACATGTTCTTTAAAGAACCTCCTACAAATCCTTAAAATATTTTTCGAATCGCTCGTCGACTAGTAGGAGTTTCTTAGAACTCACCATACTTAAACCAAACACCCTGTATGTTGCGATTCTTTAAAATTTTCAGCGAGAAGCCTTTTGTTCGTTTTCAATAGATGTAACAAAAACGCAAAAACTGTAAAACTAATCAATACAATTCACTCTAGTTATCAATTTTGCTTGAATAGCGAGCTTTTTAGCGAAAAATAAAAATTGTGTGATAAGATGTTAGATCTAATGCACCCTTTTCAAATTTGAACCAACAATTTATCCCTTTTCATTAAACAAAAAAAAACTTATATTCATAGTTTTTTATAATGAACTCAATTTGTTTCAATTGACTTCAAAGCAATATAGACAACGAAATCGCTAGAAAAATCACTTTTTCAACAAGCAGCTGGTGGAAGTTTCCCCTTTAAGCGCCACTTAAGCATATTTTAAGCACATTCAAAACTTGCATATATTGCCCTTTTGTTATCATAAAGAAAAGCCGGTCTTGTTTTACAATACATTTTGAATTTTTTCACCATTAATAATATTGTGGAAAACTCGCAATGCAGTAGAAACGATTTTCACTATTTCTACAACACTTAAATTTCTAACTACTGGAAAAATCAACGAATTGAGAAAAAAAGATTGTCACATTGCCAGTTCGCTAACAGTTGAAATGTGTATATGAGGGAAATGTTCAGTTTTATCTAAATATAGATGATAATATTTGCTTTAGTGTATAAACTAAAGTTCAACAAAACCAACCAAGCTCATTCATCAAGTGTAGAAAGAATAATAACAAGCTAGTAGTTGATTAAATTTTCATGTGAGCAACCCGGATTTTATCTTGTCTCTATGTTCTTGCAACAGTGACACAATAAGCCATTCAGTGGAGATTTTAAGATGGTGTGCTACCTACGATTACTACCTTTCTCAAACGTTAGATGGCGTTGCGTCACGTCCTTTATTCATATAAAAAAAATTGAACTTAAGTTTATTTTTATGTTGGATGTTATTGCGTACTTTTAACAAAAAAATCGATTATAGAAAGTGAGTCAAAATTGTGTCAAAATTGTTACAAATCGGTTGCCGTCTGCTGAATTATTATCTGCGTAGATGCGATAAGAGGATTAAATTCATTGAAGGCTATCCCTATCGAATTGGTTTTGTGACACTTTTTCCCCCCTAGTAACTTGAACGAAGATTAAAGATGAATCCTTATATAATTCTACCAATTGACTATTGGAGTGAAATTTTATTTTAGCCCAAACCTATTCTCGATTATTGCTATTAATCGATTATTACCGCCTCATAAAGACTTGATTTAGTCGTGAATTGTTTACTAAACAGTTGAAATATTCGGTTTAATTAGAAATATACTTTTAATTGTTATTGTTTATATAACATAGGTAATTATATAAATTAGTTACATGTTTGTTAATTTGGTTTGTAGAGAAATACGTTGCATAAGAACAACGACAGAGTTTCATTTGATGTTAATCAATTATATTTTAACATTTGGAAAGGATTAATTAATTAATTAATTAATTAGTTAATTAATTACGAATATGTAAAAATTCGTGTTGAATTTGGTGATTATCAAACAATAATTAAATACGAAAATATCCTTGTTTAATTTCAACTATTCAAACATAATTATTGATTTTATTTTCAGCATGCTGTACATAGGATATACAATAACAAGATTATGCCTCCTCTATAATCAACTAAAATATAAATATACTATGAAATTATGGTATTAAAATTAAATTTAATTAGCTTAAATATTGGATTATACGTACATATGCTTATAAAAGCATTACAAAATCTATATTGTTATCATTTTGAACAACAAATATGTATTGTTGTTTACATTTTAACTCGCTTTTTCCCATTTTTCGTTTCCTTAATAATTAATAAAAAACATTATTATTACTATCATTAACCTAGGAAGTAGGGCTTCAAACTGATATTTCCTTCGGGTTCAATTAAAAAAAAAATATATCGGTTCGGTTAAGTTTTTCGTTCCTGTAAGAATAACGGTTTTTCGGTTTTTGGTTCAGTTAAAAATCAATAATTTTCAAATTCCACCTTAAAAGATACAACCCCTAAGACTTATTTACAGGGTAACAATTTCAAAAACCTCAAACTTTTATTTTGTAATTTTTTATTAGCAGAAGAATTCTCAAGTTGTTACCATGAGATAGGAAATTGCAAAGAAACATAAAAAATGGCACACTACGATCTATAACTTCAACCCCCAACAATACATGAAAACGCAGCTTACACCTTCTGATAGGCTTAGCGAATCTGTATCATTTAGTTTTCAAACCACTAAAAAATATTGAGTCGTTCTAGAGATACTTGAAAAAAAAATTAGCAGGGGTAACTTCAACCCCCAATACCTCCTTTAAACTTGAGAGGCATCCCTTAGAATAGAATAAACTACCTTTATAAGTACTAAAAATTATCGAAATTGGGAGTTTTGACCTAGTTTACCTGTAAGAGTACCCCGGAGTACTGCTGAACACTTCCAAGGTAGAGGGTATGAGGGGACAAGAAAGAGAGAAGCGGTGGTGTTAAGTGGTATGTTTGAACAAAAAAAAAAAACGGTTTTGCTTTCGATTCAACTCCGGATTTCGTTCAGGCAAAAATTTCGATTTTCTCCGGTTTTCGGTTTGAAACCCTGTTAGGATCCCAGAATCCCAGTCTCTTCCTTTTCTTTCACTCCATCGTTAGAAATATTTACCTTTATCCTGTTTAATGTTGCAATAATTTCAACGGTATTTACATCCAGACACACACATAGGAGATCTGGGGAATGTTTACGAAAGGAACATGTAAATTTCCGTTAAAAAAAAGAATATAAATTTCACCAAAGTTAAGCTTTTATAAAGGAACAACAGACTATTTTTTGGGTCAATAAGATACGCATTTTATGCAGTTGAACTTTAATAATTTCAAAAGTATTTCGTTGGAATTTTAACGATTTTTATTTAAAAATTTATACAAATTAACCGAACAAAAAACAACAGGGGAAAATTGTTGTATTAAACTTTTTTAATAGAAAAATAATTAACAAAATAATTGAGGGAAAGAAATTACATGAGAAAATAATGAATTTTGAAACGTTTTCATCTACGTAAAAGCTCAATTAATCGACGAGAATGATAAGCGTAATTATAAAAAAAATTGAACAATTGTAATAACCGTAATTAATAAGAAATGAATTAAAGGAAAATTCTACAGTGTTGGCGATTGGAATGAAAACACATATGTGTATGTTAATCTGATTTCTCTAGTTTACTTGAGGAAGTATGAGAGAATGAAATTATTATACTTTCTATTCAACTTGCCAGTGCGGTATGTTCGAAAATTCATGTTAATTTTTGTTAATTTCCTCATTGAATACCGTGCAATAAGGCGTCTTGATGCGTATTATCAATGAAGTTGCTATAAATAAGGCTTATTAAGTCTATAAACAATGACAAATAATAGTGTTCATCTCTATCTCGATATTTCTATTCATTAAGCTTTATTTTTATACAAGGCTGGCAATGCTAAGTAAAATAATAATAAGGCTCTGGAATGATTTCATATTTCACGAACGACAGTTAAGTCTAAAGGAGAGTTAAAAATAATCGTTGCTGTGATTATAAAAATGACTTATTTGTTCGTTAAAATTTAACAAAGTTTGGTGATATCATCGACTCTTAGTAAACATAAAATTGATTGATTTAATTCTAAAAATAACGTTTTTATCAATCCCATCATTCATTTCGTTCGCCGTTCGTGAATAATAATTCGGGGAAAAACCGACAAATTTCTACAAACTTACCGCTAGAAATTCTAACAAACTTCATTCAAGAAAATCAATTATGTAGTACTTAATTAAGATTAAATTAGTACTAAAATGGGATAATAAAGGTACAATTTTGAAAATATTCAATCTTAAAGTAGATTAATTTTTAAATATTCAGATTTAATAAAGTCATTTACAAACAAAACTTTTTACATGGCTTCAATATGAAAAAAGTCTACTATATTATTGTTAATTTAACCGAATAAAAAACACCTTTATTAATTTTAACTAATTTAAAAATTAAATTGTAAAATTATGTAATTATTTCATATTTATTAAAAATTAAATTAATAATAACAGATTTTAACTTACCGAAAAGCTGCGTCGTAATAGGCACAATACGCGACAATCAACGTTGTGGAGCTTTTGACTTGAAGCTTACAACTGTATACACACTACAATATTATGAATTCAAAATGTTTAGTTGCGCGGACGCTGACGCTTTCACGTCGATATGAAACATTGAGCTTTTACACAAGACGACAAAACAGATTTATTAACGCCATCTTGTGGCGATAATGAGCTTAAAATAAATTAACACAAATTAAGAAAATACCATAAATTTATTATTACTGTTTTTAATCTTTGAAAAAAAGAATATAATTATAATACTTTGTTTGTAATAAACTATTGAGCAACTTGTGAGATGATATTAGACCAGAATGTTGTATATTCCTTAAGCACCGTTCCTCTGTAACACAAATTAAAATCAAACAATACAGAAAATCAATTAATTAATGGATTATACGTGAAATAAACTTGTCCTGATTGAGCATTGTATGGTGCTTGCCAAATTAATATTGCTTGTTGTTTAGCTTTTGGATCAGCATGCGTGATGGCGCTACATTCTGGATGGACTTTTGTATTTGAACTTTCTACCCATTGTCCTATCCAGGCATCAGTGGCGGCATCTCGTGCCTGGATAAAGAAACCTTTGAAATTCTCTGCACCCTGGATAGTAACTGGAACGATAAAAATTTTAGCACAAATTGACATGAGAAACAGGTGTAGAGATGCTGGTGATTGGGGAATTACGTAAATTGATGGTGATGATGTAAAATGTCATTAATTTTAGCGATTTCAAGACTGGATTATGTAACCTGTTGTTGTTGTAATAATTGGTGGAATAATTGAATTTTTTATACCTGTAATTTGTGTTCCTGGGCCGTAATGGGCACTGGATTGGATCACTTGAAATGGATTTGTATGAGGTGGTTGTGGCCTAGATTGGCCATGGTACGGTTGATTAGGTCTAGGTTTAACGCAAGCATCAACAGGAGCACCGTCTGGAAAACTAGCCGTAATTACGAATAAACACGATAATATTAATAATAAGTAAATATTCATTTTTCTTGGTTTTGGTTTCACTAATAATGTAGTAGACTGGATGAATGTTAAATCGAGACTGATTTTAAAAACTAACGTATAGGACCAGGAAATATTACACATATATAAAGGTTGGGCTGAATCTCTTGTACCACTTTCACTTGTTGTTCTTGTTCGCCTAGATTACACACACACACACGATATAACTTATGGCATTTTCAATCATACTAGAATCTTGATTTCTACCAGACATTTATCGTAATCACATTTTTTTTGTTGTTGTTGTTGTTTTATATTTTAATTAATACAACAACAAATTAAGAGAAAAGCTCTCGTGACAGCTTCAACGACCTGAATATAACTCAAATGTCAGTAATCAAAACTTTGAACATTATCTGCTGTTGACGTTAAGTTACTCAGAGGAAAATTTTCAACTCATTCCTCTAATTGAACTTTTCAAAACAGAAATCGCTAGACAATCCAGTCATTAAGCCTCCTGGAAAATGTTGAAAATACAGGATCAGTACGAATCTAGAGCGTCTAAAATTCTTAGGTAGACATTAATTTCAATACGGTGTTGTTTTTTCTTTTAATTAATGTGTTTGAGTTTACTGCGGCAGTGACACACGGATTTATTGATCGCATACTCAACACAACATCGTAGGCTTTACCCACGACACTTCAATTAAAAGTTAATACATTATAAAATCTTTTATTTCACAATTCCACACGAATATTTGCCATGATTCTGCATTGATTTCGCCTTCTTTACCCATTCAACTATACCGTTAAGTTAACTTAAAACCTCTAAAATCTATAAAAGCTGTAAATATTTCAATATTAATGGCTTTAAAGTTTACACTTCCTATCCAGCTATTGTTTATGTTCATTGTTTTATTTAAATTGTATTGTTTTCGTTAGAATACTTGAAAATGCGATATCGTATGAACGATGCGCGTTCGATTTCCGCGCCCCTGCACCAAAACCAGCGTCGTCGTCGTTTGTAGCGTCAAGCTCCACCACCACCATTTCAACAAACGTAACATAAACAATTTGTGGAAAAAAGCGTTACAACTAGACGATCGTTGCTGTAGTGCGTTACAGCATGGGCTATAGAAAGGCCACATTTTACGCGCCATGTGATTGTGTTGAGTGACCATGAGGCAGGTTAGGCAGGAGATGCTCCTCCACAAGGAGCTACTCCTGCTCCTGCTGTTCTTTGGGGCGGGACGATGGTGTTTGGTTGCATCGCAAAATTCTGATAATTTCGGTAAGTTTTTAATTTTTTTTTTCTATGTTAATGAAATTCTAGAAATTATCAAACACAAAGAAATATGATTAAATATTAAATTCATAAACTTTAATCAATAGAATAACCATTATATATAAAGGAGAATAGTAGCTTGCAATTGATATTATGAAAGTTTACATTTATTTTAAAATCGATAAAATTCTTAATATAGATCTCAACAAATACGTTTTCCTCTTTATCCTTGTTAAAGTAACAGGTAAAGACAGATACATCTCGGAATTGTGTCAACTTTTTTTTTGGTTCTAGCAACAGATGCTATCATCAAATGAAGTACTATTGTTTTTGTATTTTTTTCGATTATAATAAATCCACAATATAGAAGAACTTATTGTTCCCCGATTGCTCTATACGCGTATTATGTTTGTTGATTTGCTATTCATGAAACTCATATTTTATAAAAATATCATTTAGACCTATCAAAGAATTCTCTTTGTATTTTTAACTAAAGTCTTGAAGCTTTATTGACATGTAGACGTTTAGAATTTCATTTTACTATAGCATGATATACCAATTCAAGATTATCAACGATAAGTCTTTCAATATAATAATAATAATAATAATAATAATTGGCGCTCAATATATGAATCATTTACAGTTGCTATGACAATATAATCATAACAAATCGTAACCATTGCAGGAAACCTATTGAGGTTTTATAATAGAGTAAAAGTTGATGAAATTTAGAAACTTTGTTGTATTCTGGACACATTCTCGATGATAACTCCTTTATATTTGCATCAAAACAAAGTTTAAATGGAACTCTGATAGTGGTTTTTGTTTATGAATATAATGTAGAAAAGCTCTATCTGTTAAGGGTGGAATTAAAGGCTTAGGTTCTCACAAACAGGAAGCGTGTGTATTTTAACGCTTTTATCAGCAAGCATTCGATTTCGAACCATAATTTCGAAGCGGAACTGAACTAAAAGGCGGAAAAACCAAAATTTTGACCGAAACGAAATCTGGAGCTAAGCCAAAAACAACAGCCAGTTTTTTCGCGGTTGAAGCATACCACTTAAAACATTTTTTTTTCTCTTTTCTCCCCCCTTCGTAAATCACTCAGCAATGCTTTAGGGCACTTGCAATCTTGCAAGTAAATCACACAAGTTGAAATTCCACGTTTCGATAATTTTTGGTAAAGCTTAAAGGAGATATGGGGGTCAAAGTTACCTCTGAAATATTAGTTTTTTTAGATATCTCTGGAGCGGGTCTATATTTCTTAGTGGTTTTAAAACTAGATAATAGAGATTCATAAGGGCTATCGAAAGGTGTAAGCCACGTTTTCATCCCTTGTTGGGGGTTAAAATTATAGATGATTGTATACGATGATTGTCTTGCGATTTTCTATCCCATGGTTAAGCACATCACCATGAAAATTGTTGTGCTCATAGAAAATTACAAAATAAAAGTAACCTGTTCAAGGGTTTTTATATATTTAAGATAGTTATCTTGTGAATGGGGGTTGTACCTTTTAGGATGAAATTAAATTTAGAACTGAGTCGAAAACCAAAAAAAAAAAAAACGAAGCCCTGTTTCAAATTTCAAATAACATTTAAAAAAAAGGGGGACATGAGAATTTTCTTGAATAACTATCACGTTTGTTTTTCAATTTTCTAAAAAACACTGCAACTTTTCAAAAAAAATCTACCCCATTATCGTATCTTAAGCTGTTCTAAAGTTACGTGACTCTACTCCGACAAAAGACATCATTGCTTCATCTATTAACACTCTTATAAAGAAAGTGCAGAATTATTTTCTCCTGAAAAAATATTTTTCAGTTCATAGTGAGCACGATCTGAAACTCTACACTACTCTATTCAATTACAACATTTCCATTACAATAAATTGCATTCATTTCTATTGATATAAGATTTATTATGATTATCAATAATCTATAATAATTCAATAAAAATGATTATTGATTTGTAAATGTTGACATTATTTTACGCTCATTAAGTAGAATCAATCTTGGGCGTGTTCTCATTACATATAAACATACCATATCCGTTTGACATATGGAACATTAATGTACATTAATGTAACTGTAAACAATACGGACTTGTTTATTGGGTAGAAAAGTTTATATTTGTATAACAATAAATCGGATAGTAGATTGAATTAAATTAAGTGGCTACATCGAAAATTTGAGTAGATTTTTGTGTGATTACAGCAAATATGACACCCTCACAGCGGTGTGTTATGATATGGACAAAAAGGGTAATCGCCTGGAGCCCCAAAGTCTCCAAATCCATTTTCTGATTTCTGTAGCAAAAACTTGAATCCTTTATAGCAGATGTGTTGCAACATATGGAAAACAGCCCAATTCAGCTTACTTGGAAGAATAGCAAAAAATGCGCTATCTTAGGAATAAAATAATTGTTATCAAACTTGAATGACAACACCTAAGCTATGGCGAAAATGCCCTTCTATTGTATTTGGAAATAGGAAAAAATTACGTCAACTTTTGGGAATTGTAACGCAATATTTAATGAAAAATGACTACACTTAAGAATTCAAGTCCAAGAATTTTGCTTTTAAAAAAATAATTTGGTTTTCGGGAAAAAAATAAAAATTGTGAAATCACGTTCGCTTTTTTCGTAAAAAGATGTACAGTGGCGATTAGAAAAAAGAGACCGAATCTTGAGCAAGAATTTCACATATTTTCGTTAGTGTGAATCAGGTTGTTTCTCTCATGAGGATAAAAGGTGGGTTAGTAGGAGGTGTTGGAGCCAGTTTTAGTCATAGTAAATTTGTAGAAAATATCTTTCTATTCAGGTAAATACCCAAAATGGCATCAGTAATCCCACCCCATTCTTCTGATTGAATATCTTACGTCTCAAAATCCTGATCGCCCACACAAGCCTATTTTACACAGCCGCACAAGATGTGGTCTTTTTTTTAATCGCCACTGTACCTACTCCGTGCCCTTAAGAATTGTTTTTATTTTCAATTTTGTTTTGCTATAACTGATAGCATAGCATCCTGTATATTTATAGCTTATAAGTATACAGGGTGAGTTAAAATTAACGCATAATTTTCATACCTTTCTTATTTATGTAAATTTCGAAAAACGCTGAGACAGGTAATTTTTTACTTTTTTTATTATTTAGTTGTGGCTAAGAAAAAAACGGATCTATCTGTTACTATTGGGAAGAAATGACGTCATCAACAATTTTTTAAATAGTACCCTCTATTTTGTATTAAATATTTAAGTAGGGTTTCTACGTACAAACATGTATTATTTAATTCAATAAAAGTAACTGGACTAATTGCGTTCATTTATGACTATGATCTTTTCTTATATGGATTGTTACATTTTAAAATAAAGGAGAGGGATTCTGTCCCGAATTCAGCACTAACAAAATTATTTAATTAATAATTTAAAGTTTCAACTTCGGAACTATGGGTTTTGATTTAATATTTCTATATATGTTTCTCAACAATTATGGATATGCGGGAAATATGAGCTTTCAGCCTCAAGTACGGATTTTAATGATTTTGGTTCGTAATAGGGATGCTTTTACCTCTTATTATCGAAGGCTAACTTAAAATTTATATCGTATTCCATCGGTAATTCAACAGAAAATCAATAAAACTCCTCATATTCTTTATATAGCATTCAATTGTATTATTTCTCACATGTTGGATACGATATCGGCGCCACGACCATCTGTCTCCGATCTTTTCAAATTGGATGCATTTATCTCATTATTGTGAAATAAGTATACTACTCAATTTTTACATTCACTTCAAATCTTAAAGGTATACACGAATGGTATAATCACCGTTACTCTATAAATCGAACGAATTGACGTCCAAGACTAGAATTTATGTTGGAATAAAAGGGAAAGTTTAACGACTTCTAGCTGTAAGTCAATCTCTCTGTTGATTCCAAAATAAACCCTCCAAAAAACCGAGTATTCTGTCAGGCCTACATCACGTACAATACACGTCAAAACATGCCTCAGGGGTGAACTTAAACACGATATTTAAGAGCTGTATATCAAAGGGCCCTCATCGTATTTAAAAGAAATCAAAATAAAAACAATTCGAATTCAACATGTAAGAAAAAAATAAATTATTTTCAGTACAGTCACAGTATACACCCCGTTTGTTCGCACAACATACTCTAAAAAAGAAGAAAAGTTTCCAAAATTTTATTGAAGAATTGCAGTGTTTTAAGGGCTCACATTACATCTTTTCCGATTCGGTGTTCGAAAAATAGTAATCTTTAAAAATTGATAACTCGCTTGTTTTCCGAAATATTAAAATTCGTGAATCAGTGTTTAAACAGGCATTTCAAGGTGCATTCAAGGGCTGTTTTTGTTTTGGAAAATTCTGACGAAATTCTGGATTATGACGGATCCTTTTGGAGCATGTATTGTTTATACAGGGTGTTTGGTCTAAATATGGTTGATTCTATGAAACTCCTATTAATCGAGGAGCGATTCTAAAGATATTTAAAGGATTTGTAGGAGGGTCCTTAGAGAACATGTCAGCAAAATTAGAGCCTCGTAGTTCATTTGAAAGTTGGTCAAAAAGCGCTCATTTCTGACGATGTAGTGATTTTCAAAAACGACCTAAACACACAAAACGACTTAGAATGACTCTAGAATCTTCCCAAAATTGATTTTTTCGTTTTTCTCCATTTTATTCTGGAACAGGTAGAAATATTTTGTATTTTCTCTGGAATACAATGGAGAAAAACGAAAAAAATCAATCTTGGGAAGGTTTCTGAGTCATTTTTAGTCGTTCTGCGTGTTTTGTTCGAAATGAGCTACGAGGTTCTAAAATGTTCCCTAGGGACTCTTCTACAAATCCTCAAAATATTTTTCGAATTTCATCATACTTAGACCAAACACCCTGTATATATTTCCCCCATAACTTCATATGTTATTTTGACGTATTGAAAGTAATTATTTTGCTACAAAGATATCAATAGTTTGTAGAGCATTTTATAGAGTTTGCAATAATGCCATTGTTATTTGGAAATTTTTGAAAATTCTCGGAGAAATTCTTCCTGAAAGTAGACCGGTTTCTTTTTTTGTTGGCCAGTGTAACTTCAGGGACGTACTTTGAACATCTACAATATGACCACACCAAATGATGTACAGTGGAGAGCAGATAAAAGAAACCACTTCTTGTGCGGTTGTGTAAAACCGGCTTTTGATGGCGGTTGTAACAGTGTAACAAACTTTCACAGGTTAGGATTTGAGAAGAAAGATATTCAATCAGAAGAAGAGGACAGTGTTACTGGTGCCATTTTGTGTATTCACCTGAATAGAAAAATGCTTTTTACAGATTTGGCATGGTGGAAACTCGTTCTAACACCTCCTACATACCCACTTTCTTACAGTACTCATGAAAAAAGCAGCCTGACTCACACGAACCGAAAAACATGATATTCCTCGTTCAAGAGTCGGTCTCTTTTATGTGCTCGCCACTGTACATACATAAATAATTACAATTTCCAAGTGCTTCAAATAAAATAAAAAAGCTCTTCAATTTCTAACTAAGGTTTTTCATATTCAATAAAATCTAAAACAAGATTTCAACAAAGTAGCGAATGTGTCGCCACAGTGTTAGCCCAAGGCCTGAAAGTTAACGGTCCGACTCTGTAATTCCTTTATAGATTAATACCCCATATTGTTGGCAATATTTGTTTACTTTCACAAAATACGGCGAATTTTCAGTTTTTGCCATCTTGTATCAATCGAAAGTTGAATTATTAAAACTCGCTTATTTGCGTCTATATCAAAACAATAACAGAAACCAAAATAATACAATTTTATTGCGTTATTCATTAAATTCGTCAAAAAAAAAAAATCGTAAACGTTACGCACTTTCTTCGTACCATCCAGAACAAGATCCATAATGGATTTGAATACGTTATTCCGCAGTCACAAATCATTTAACTTGGTTGTGTTAAATATTACCGACATGAGATATCATCGAATTTCGGTAAAAGTTGTTGAAATAGAACTAAAATAGTTGAGTGGATCGAAGACTTTAAAAACTATACAACTAATTATTGATATACAGGGTGTTTGGTCTAAGTATGGTGAGTTCTAAGAAACTCCTATTACTCGACAAGCGATTCGAAAAATATTTTGAAGATTTGTAGGACGGTCCTCAAAGAACATGTCAGCAAAATTAGAACCTCCTAGCTCACTTGGAGGTTGGTCAAAAAACGCTCATTTCTGACGATGTAGTGATTTTCAAAAACGAACTAAACACGTAAAACGACTTAGAATGACTTTAGGGTCCTCCCAAAATTGATTTTTTTCGTTTTTCTCCATTTTATTTTGGAATACAATGGAGCAAAACCAAAAAAATCAATGTTGGGAAGGTCTCTGAATCATTTTTAGTCGTTCTGCATGTTTTGTTCGTTTTTGACCAACTTCGAAATATGCTACGAGGTTCTAATTTTGCTAAAATGTTTCCTAGGGACTCTTCTATAAATCCTCAAAATATTTTTCAAATCGCTCGTCGACTAATAGGAGTTTCTTAGAAATCACTATACTTAGACCAAACACCCTGTATGGGAAAGTTTTACGAAAATTTTTCATCTTAATTTTTCTTTAATAAATTTGTACAAGATCTTTAATCATAAATTATCGAAAGTTACTTCCAATATTTAATATATTAATTAATTCCTGTTGACGCACAACCCTTCTAGTCGTAATTAACAATTTCCGTCACCTCTCTCTACAAAACACACTTGTATTACAAATTTGTTAAATAAATTGTTAGTTATAGATTGAATTATAACGTTTCCAATATCCGGTTACAACAGATCTATAATTAACTATATCCTTATTTATCCTTACACTATTATCAGATTGAGTGTAACCGATATGTTGTTATCACAGGAGGCGAGTGATTTAATTAAATATTTAAGTAATGGTATTGGTGTGGTACTGTGAACGAGTGTCAGGAGGATAATTTCGATTAATTGAATTTGATGGGTTGTGGTGGTTATTATAACGATCGTCGAACGACAATAATAAAAGAGGCGGTGGTGGTGGTGGTGGTTGTTGTTGTTGGCGCCGAGACGCTTATATAGTTGCGGGAATTTTCTGTCGTTCAATAAATAAACATTGTATATTACACCACATGCTAGGTCATTGTGCCAACACGCAATATTATTAGCTTTTATTTTAAATCATTAAACGATAACTATGAGTCAGTTTTACAAGTAAATATGAACCCTTTGTTTAAACGACAAATAAATTTGTCAATGTTGAGAGTATTGAATTAATAACAATTCATGTATTATATAACGTTTATTATAATTACAAAACGAAAACTTATATCATTAATCTTCTGATAGATTTGAAGTAGTTGAATATTGATCAAATCTTGAACAAAACAGAGTGGAAAAAAACTAGATTTCTCTTTTTAGTGTATTGAAAGTTCTATTTTCTACAAGAGATATACGGTCGAAAATCGCAAATACACTTCTGTGTTTTGTTTCATAGTTTATCCCAATAGATATAAAACAGTTTTGATGTTTGATAGTATACATTGATAATACTGGGAAACATTTTCCAAACACTATCAATGCATTAAAACAATAAAATAGATTTATTCGTATAGAATATTAAATTGTCCACAATTATTTCTCTATTGAATCCATTAATTATAAAACAATCTAGTTGAATTTAATATAAAAAATCTATATATACATATGGTATACATGGAATTTTGCAGAAAATCTAATTTCCTATTTGTGTTCGATTTGCTTCTCGTCAACATATCCGAGTTTTTGTTAATTGAATTCAAACAAAATTCAATTCAGTCAATCATAAACTTTTTCACTTGATTACATGTGTGTTGTTGTCGCTACAATTTCGTTTTTTTTTTAATTCGATTAAACTGTTGTGTATTAACAAAAAAAGATTAATTGATGCGAACTTCTATAAAAGACTAAAATTAAACCAGTGTTGACGAAAGGGGAATTAAATTGTTGCAATTTTGTCAGCATAAAAGACGGAACGAGGCGCATCCACCATTAATTCATTCTTTTATGCAGTGTTTCGAAAGTACGGTGGTATGGTAGTCACGATTTTTGGGCTCCCACACATGGACGACCTTTATTAACAAGTTTGTTAATAAATTATATAAATAGCGTCAAAATAGCTTAAGTATAAATGAGTCAGGAAGAGGCACTTACAATTAGAAAAGTTCTCTCATAATTCAACGTTAAGACTGAAAATTTTTGGCAAAATTCGTTAAAAGTTGATAATTGAAATTAAAAATGTCTTAAGATCTACCGTACAAGTTAAGAATGCTGTCTGTTGTGACTTAAGAGAAAAAATTGCCAAAAGACTGATGATTCAGGACGGAAGTTTGTCAAAACTTTGACTAAAAATAAGGAAATTAACTCTCTAATTGACTAGAAATGCTTTAAATTGCCTTCTTTTTATAATTTGAAATCTACATTTGTTTAACTCTAAACCAAAATTGATTGAAATTGACTAAATCTCATTCAAAATTTGGCAAAAACTGAAAACTTATGACAAAAACCACTGAAAATCTAGGATAAAAATCGAGGAGGTTTCTAATAAGGCTACCAATGGCGTCTAAGTCGTTTCTTGATTAAGACTTAAAGAGAAAAATTGGCAAAAAGATTTACGATTTTCATGACTAAAATTGTCTGAATCTTCTTAATCTTATAAGTTGATAGCAGAATTAATTGAAAACTGTTATCACGACTCAATAGTAAAATTCGACAGAAAGACTTAAAATTTGAGCCAGAAAAGCGTGCTAAAACTCTGACTGAATATGGAGAATCTAGCTTTTAAGTCGATTAAAAGAGTCTGTGTCTCCTTTTTTTCTCAAGTTAATAATAGAATTCGCTAAAAACGGATAGTTAAAGATGAAAATGTTTTAAGATCTAGATTAAAATTGACGAAATATCCCACTTTTAATAATTCAACAATGAAATTCATTAAAAATGCATAATTAAGTACAGAAATATTTTAAAATCAACGTTAAAGATCCAGCTTTATGATTCAAAATCTACCAAAAGTATACCCGAAATGTTTCCTTTCCTTATTCAATATCATTATTCAGTCCCCACAAAGACCGCAGTTGACCGAAAAGATCGATTGATTCGAACTTTAATAAATGCTATACAAGAATGGAAATAAACCAACGTTAATAAAGGGGAAAATTGTTGCAATTTTGTCAGCATAAAAGATTGAACTTCAACGGTGGCGCATCCACTATTAATTAATCCTGGCATTTCAATGTTGAGGAACGCACTAAAACCTGTAGGTATGCCAGTGGGATTTTTACGACTTTTGGACACCCACATATGGGCTACTTTTATTAAAAAGTTTGTTAATAAATTGTATAAATGACGCAAAATATTTTGCTGAAAATTGTTTGATTTCAAGAGGCTCTTACAAGAGTTCTTTCATAATTCAATAATTGATGATTTAACGTTGAAATTGTCGATACTTGTGCTTAAATATTGACTAAATATTTGACAAAATTCGATTAAAGCCGATAATCAAGATTGAAGATGTCTCAAAACCTACCATAAAAATTAAGAATTCTGTCCAATGACCGAATAAGTTGTCCAAATCTCCTGTCTGTCTCGATCTTAAGGAAAAAATTGCCAAAAAACTGATGTTTGTTAAAACCTTGACTAAAAATAAAAAATTTAGCGCTCTAATTCACCAAAAACGCCTTCTTTGTTAACTTATTATAAAGAATAGTTAAAAATTGATGGCTAACGACGAAAACAACCTAAAATCTAGACAAAAATCCACCAAAACTGATTAAAATTGACTAAGGGTCGATTTCACCAACGTCTGTTAAATTTTAACAAACAAAAAAGCCATAGAAACGATTTTTATAATCATAGCAATGATTGTTTCTAACTGTTCATTAAACTTAACTAAAGTTGGTGAACCTCCTACAGAATTTGACATAATAGAGCTGGTTAACCTCCTACATAATTTGACAAACAACTGAATTCTTTTAACAGAAATGATTGAACGTCTGTGTTAAAAATAGAAAAATCTGCAAAAAAGACTATCAAATGTGTCTAAGTTTGCTTATCACAACTTAAAAAAAATTGTTAAACAAAAATGCGATTCTTAGGACTAAAATTGTTGGAATATTGTTTATTTTTATAATTTGATAGCAGAATTAGTCGAAAACTGATGATTTTAGACAAAATCTTTCAAAATCTCGATTAACAACGAAAAAATCGTCTCCTTATCACGACTTAGTTGTAAAATTCGTCAGACAAACTTAAAATATGAGCTAAAAACAGATGACCACGATGAAATTGTCTTAAGATCTAGATCAAAATTGACGAAATATCTCTTTTTTGTAGAAATTCATTAAAATTAGTCAAGTACAAAAATATCTTAAAATCAACATTAAAAAATTGTGTTTCAATAGCGTATCTAAATTGTCCCCTTTTCGTTATTCAATATCGTTATTGAGTTCTCACAAAGACCACAGTTAAACGAAAAGATCGATTGATACGAACTTTAATAAATGCTATACAAGAATGGAAATAAACCAACGTTGATAAAAGGGGAAATTAAAACGTTGCAATTTTGTGTCGACATAAAAGATGGAACTTGAACGGGGGCGCATCCACCATTTATCAATCTTAATACATACACTTTTACGTTTTTTGTATTTGCATTATAAATAATCAACACATAAAATGTATTAACCAGATGAATAACATACATTGTTAGGTGTGGTTTAATTAAAGTTTAATTTAATTCCATTGTTTTTATTGCATTGCCAGGCTCTATGTTCAATAGTTGTCGTTTGGACTTTAGCTAAGCTAGTTAAAACCGGTAGTTAATACTTTATAAACATCTTGTAATGCAAAATTTTTCCTTTTTAACTTCCCCGACCAGAGGGTAGGGAAGTTATTAGTTTCGGACCAAAATTTCGAATTCGGGATTTCACCAGATCTTTACGTTTTGGGGTCCCCTGAACACGTTTTTGAAGTTTTTAGCATGATGTCCGTGTGTGTGTGTGTGTGTGTGTGTGTGTGTGTGTGTGTGTGTGTGTGCGTCTGTCGTTTCTCCAACGATTACTCAAAAACGGCTTAACCGATTGCGTTCAAATTTGGCCAGCATCAACTATTCCGTGGACTTTCGAGTTGATTAGTTTTTGGTGCCAATCGGACCACGGGGGTGGACGGGGGAGGGGGTTGATTGAAAAAAATGTAAGATAACGTATTAATTTGATATCACCAATCGAAAGGGCATGTGCTTTTATGTCAGAAATAATACCCATCATGTGCGATATTTTTCAATCTGGCGACTTATAATGATTAAATTAATTAGATGGACAGTGATTCTTTACTAATCAAGTATGTACGCAAGACAAAAGAATAAGACATTAATATATCAAATATAAATCAGGATTTACGGCCGTTGTCTAGCAACAAGACTGTTTCGTGAAAGATCGAGTAGGTGTAAATAATTGCGTTGTTTTTTTTTTAAATTTCGGTGCTGATTTTGACATCTTTGGTTTTGTTAAAAGCTTTACTGGAATATTTGTTTAATCTTTTGTTGTGAATTTATTGTAATGGATAACATAATGAGTAATAATACTTTTACTATCCATAGAGGCAGTAAGTAAACTAAAGTTTTCTATTTGTTAAGAATAAAATAACAAAATAGTAAAGATGATTATTTCCATAATTGAAAAGAAAAAAAATAAAGTTATTCTGGCGAGAATTGAACCCCGTAGCAAACAGATGTCAGGCGAGAGCGGAACCACTGTGCTTTTCGCAGAAATTTGACAATTTTCTCTTGATCGTAGAAAAATTTGTTTCTAATTAATGATTAACTACTGGGACTGATCAGTCGGGGAAGTTGCTAGGCCGGGTCTTCGATTCGGCCCCTTTTCCAACTCGTTTCCTCCCAAAAAGGATTCCTCTCAACTGAATCGTAAATAGATTGTACATAAAACATAAAAAATATGATTTTTTTTGTATGATTGAAAATAGCTCAATTAGTAAATACGAGGGCAATTCGTGCAGCTTCCTTGAAAAAGCATCCCCTTCAACGGTTATTATTGGGTATTTTATGCGCCATTGCTGTGCATACAAATCTCTTTTAAATGAACCACACACAACTTTGTCAAAATCTAGGTGTGGTTCTATTTATTTCATAAAATCATAAATCAACACAAACTCGACAAACTAACCGTATTTAAGCTAATTTCTTAACGTCTTTTTTAATTAAGTAAATGTCGCTTTTAGTACTATTTAGTTTCGAAGATAGTTTGTAGATTCAATTTGAGAAATTTCGTAATTCACACAAAATTTACAGTATAATTGAATTAATGTTGTTGTAGTGGAGCGTATATTTATTCAATCAAAAACTTCAATAAGTTTAAATTAGTTAGTAAACTCTCTGAATTGATACTAGCGTTATTCTTTTCTTATTCTCTAGTTTGTTTGTTTAGGGGTAGAATCATTGTTTTAAAATAAGGCTTCTTTTACGATAGAAAATGGTAGGAAATGCGCTTTTATTTGTAATTTTACGGTATACAGGGTGTTTGGTCTAAGTATGGTGAGTTCTAAGAAACTCCTATTAGTTGAAGAGCGATTCGAAAAATATTTTGAGCATTTGTAGAAGAGTCCCTAGGGAACATTTAAGCAAAATTAGAACTTCGTATCTCATTTCAAAGTTGGTCAAAAAATGATCGTTTTGGACAATGTCGCAATTTAAAAAAACGAACAAATTACGCAGAACTACTAAAAATGACTTCTTCCTTCCCAACATTGTTTTTTTTTTGTTTTTCTCCGTTGTATTCTAGAGAAAATACGAAATATTTCCACCTGTTCCAGAATAAAATGGAGAAAAACGAAAAAAATCAATTTTGGGAGGATCCCAACTCGTTTTTGAAAATCACTACATTGTCAGAAATGAGCGTTTTTTGACCAACTTTCAAATGAGCTACGAGGCTTGAATTTTGCTGACATGTTCTTTAAAGAACCTCCTACAAATCCTTAAAATATTTTTCGAATCGCTCGTCGACTAGTAGGAGTTTCTTAGAGCTCACCATACTTAGACCAAACACCCTGTATGTTGCGATTCTTTAAAATTTTCAGCGAGAAGCCTTTTGTTCGTTTTCAATAGATGTAACAAAAACGCAAAAACTGTAAAACTAATCAATACAATTCACTCTAGTTATCAATTTTGCTTGAATAGCGAGCTTTTTAGCGAAAAATAAAAATTGTGTGATAAAAGATGTTAGATCTAATGCACCCTTTTCAAATTTGAACCAACAATTTATCCCTTTTCATTAAACAAAAAAAAAAACTTATATTCATAGTTTTTTATAATGAACTCAATTTGTTTCAATTGACTTCAAAGCAATATAGACAACGAAATCGCTAGAAAAATCACTTTTTCAACAAGCAGCTGGTGGAAGTTTCCCCTTTAAGCGCCACTTAAGCATATTTTAAGCACATTCAAAACTTGCATATATTGCCCTTTTGTTATCATAAAGAAAAGCCGGTCTTGTTTTACAATACATTTTGAATTTTTTCACCATCAATAAAATTGTGGAAAACTCGCAATGCAGTAGAAACGATTTTCACTATTTCTACAACACTTAAATTTCTAACTACTGGAAAAATCAACGAATTGAGAAAAAAAGATTGTCACATTGCCAGTTCGCTAACAGTTGAAATGTGTATATGAGGGAAATGTTCAGTTTTATCTAAATATAGATGATAATATTTGCTTTAGTGTATAAACTAAAGTTCAACAAAACCAACCAAGCTCATTCATCAAGTGTAGAAAGAATAATAACAAGCTAGTAGTTGATAAAATTTTCATGTGAGCAACCCAGATTTTATCTTGTCTCTATGTTCTTGCAACAGTGACACAATAAGCCATTCAGTGGAGATTTTAAGATGGTGTGCTACCTACGATTACTACCTTTCTCAAACGTTAGATGGCGTTGCGTCACGTCTTTTATTCATATAAAAAAAATTGAACTTAAGTTTATTTTTATGTTGGATGTTATTGCGTACTTTTAACAAAAAAATCGATTATAGAAAGTGAGTCAAAATTGTGTCAAAATTGTTACAAATCGGTTGCCGTCTGCTGAATTATTATCTGCGTAGATGCGATAAGAGGATTAAATTCATTGAAGGCTATCCCTATCGAATTGGTTTTGTGACACTTTTTCCCCCCTAGTAACTTGAACGAAGATTAAAGATGAATCTTTATATAATTCTAACAACTGACTATTGGAGTGAAATTTTATTTTAGCCCAAACCTATTCTCGATTATTGCTGTTAATCGATTATTACCGCCTCATAAAGACTTGATTTAGTCGTGAATTGTTTACTAAGCAGTTAAAATATTCGGTTTAATTAGAAATATACTTTTAATTGTTATTGTTTATATAACATAGGTAATTATATAAATTAGTCACATGTTTGTTAATTTGGTTTGTAGAGAAATATGTTGCATAAGAACAACGAAAGAGTTTCATTTGATGTTAATCAATTATATTTTAACATTTGGAAAGGATTAATTAATTAATTAATTAGTTAATTAATTACGAATATGTAAAAATTCGTGTTGAATTTGGTGATTATCAAACAATAATTAAATACGAAAATATCCTTGTTTAATTTCAACTATTCAAACATAATTATTGATTTTATTTTCAGCATGTTGTACATAGGATATACAATAACAAGATTATGCCTCCTCTATAATCAACTAAAATATAAATATACTATGAAATTATGGTATTAAAATTAAATTTAATTAGCTTAAATATTGGATTATACGCACATATGCTTATAAAAGCATTACAAAATCTATATTGTTATCATTTTGAACAACAAATATGTATTGTTGTTTACATTTTAACTCGCTTTTTCCCATTTTTCGTTTCCTTAATAATTAATAAAAAACATTATTATTACTATCATTAACCTAGGAAGTAGGGCTTCAAACTGATATTTCCTTCGGGTTCAATTAAAAAAAAAATATATCGGTTCGGTTAAGTTTTTCGTTCCTGTAAGAATAACGGTTTTTCGGTTTTTGGTTCAGTTAAAAATCATTAATTTTCAAATTCCACCTTAAAAGATACAACCCCTAAGACTTATTTACAGGGTAACAATTTCAAAAACCTCAAACTTTTATTTTGTAATTTTTTATTAGCAGAAGAATTCTCAAGTTGTTACCATGAGATAGGAAATTGCAAAGAAACATAAAAAATGGCACACTACGATCTATAACTTCAACCCCCAACAATACATGAAAACGCAGCTTACACCTTCTGATAGGCTTAGCGAATCTGTATCATTTAGTTTTCAAACCACTAAAAAATATTGAGTCGTTCTAGAGATACTTGAAAAAAAAATTAGCAGGGGTAACTTCAACCCCCAATACCTCCTTTAAACTTGAGAGGCATCCCTTAGAATAGAATAAACTACCTTTATAAGTACTAAAAATTATCGAAATTGGGAGTTTTGACCTAGTTTACCTGTAAGAGTACCCCGGAGTACTGCTGAACACTTCCAAGGTAGAGGGTATGAGGGGACAAGAAAGAGAGAAGCGGTGGTGTTAAGTGGTATGTTTGAACAAAAAAAAAAAAACGGTTTTGCTTTCGATTCAACTCCGGATTTCGTTCAGGCAAAAATTTCGATTTTCTCCGGTTTTCGGTTTGAAACCCTGTTAGGATCCCAGAATCCCAGTCTCTTCCTTTTCTTTCACTCCATCGTTAGAAATATTTACCTTTATCCTGTTTAATGTTGCAATAATTTCAACGGTATTTACATCCAGACACACACATAGGAGATCTGGGGAATGTTTACGAAAGGAACATGTAAATTTCCGTTAAAAAAAAGAATATAAATTTCACCAAAGTTAAGCTTTTATAAAGGAACAACAGACTATTTTTTGGGTCAATAAGATACGCATTTTATGCAGTTGAACTTTAATAATTTCAAAAGTATTTCGTTGGAATTTTAACGATTTTTATTTAAAAATTTATACAAATTAACCGAACAAAAAACAACAGGGGAAAATTGTTGTATTAAACTTTTTTAATAGAAAAATAATTAACAAAATAATTGAGGGAAAGAAATTACATGAGAAAATAATGAATTTTGAAACGTTTTCATCTACGTAAAAGCTCAATTAATCGACGAGAATGATAAGCGTAATTATAAAAAAAATTGAACAATTGTAATAACCGTAATTAATAAGAAATGAATTAAAGGAAAATTCTACAGTGTTGGCGATTGGAATGAAAACACATATGTGTATGTTAATCTGATTTCTCTAGTTTACTTGAGGAAGTATGAGAGAATGAAATTATTATACTTTCTATTCAACTTGCCAGTGCGGTATGTTCGAAAATTCATGTTAATTTTTGTTAATTTCCTCATTGAATACCGTGCAATAAGGCGTCTTGATGCGTATTATCAATGAAGTTGCTATAAATAAGGCTTATTAAGTCTATAAACAATGACAAATAATAGTGTTCATCTCTATCTCGATATTTCTATTCATTAAGCTTTATTTTTATACAAGGCTGGCAATGCTAAGTAAAATAATAATAAGGCTCTGGAATGATTTCATATTTCACTAACGACAGTTAAGTCTAAAGGAGAGTTAAAAATAATCGTTGCTGTGATTATAAAAATGACTTATTTGTTCGTTAAAATTTAACAAAGTTTGGTGATATCATCGACTCTTAGTAAACATAAAATTGATTGATTTAATTCTAAAAATAACGTTTTTATCAATCCCGTCATTCATTTCGTTCGCCGTTCGTGAATAATAATTCGGGGAAAAACCGACAAATTTCTACAAACTTACCGCTAGAAATTCTAACAAACTTCATTCAAGAAAATCAATTATGTAGTACTTGATTAAGATTAAATTAGTACTAAAATGGGATAATAAAGGTACAATTTTGAAAATATTCAATCTCAAAGTAGATTAATTTTTAAATATTCAGATTTAATAAAGTCATTTACAAACAAAACTTTTTACATGGCTTCAATATGAAAAAAGTCTACTATATTATTGTTAATTTAACCGAATAAAAAACACCTTTATTAATTTTAACTAATTTAAAAATTAAATTGTAAAATTATGTAATTATTTCATATTTATTAAAAATTAAATTAATAATAACAGATTTTAACTTACCGAAAAGCTGCGTCGTAATAGGCACAATACGCGACAATCAACGTTGTGGAGCTTTTGACTTGAAGCTTACAACTGTATACACACTACAATATTATGAATTCAAAATGTTTAGTTGCGCGGACGCTGACGCTTTCACGTCGATATGAAACATTGAGCTTTTACACAAGACGACAAAACAGATTTATTAACGCCATCTTGTGGCGATAATGCGCTTAAAATAAATTAACACAAATTAAGAAAATACCATAAATTTATTATTACTGTTTTTAATCTTTGAAAAAAAGAATATAATTATAATACTTTGTTTGTAATAAACTATTGAGCAACTTGTGAGATGATATTAGACCAGAATGTTGTATATTCCTTAAGCACCGTTCCTCTGTAACACAAATTAAAATCAAACAATACAAAAAATCAATTAATTAATGGATTATACGTGAAATAAACTTGTCCTGATTGAGCATTGTATGGTGCTTGCCAAATTAATATTGCTTGTTGTTTAGCTTTTGGATCAGCATGCGTGATGGCGCTACATTCTGGATGGACTTTTGTATTTGAACTTTCTACCCATTGTCCTATCCAGGCATCAGTGGCGGCATCTCGTGCCTGGATAAAGAAACCTTTGAAATTCTCTGCACCCTGGATAGTAACTGGAACGATAAAAATTTTAGCACAAATTGACATGAGAAACAGGTGTAGAGATGCTGGTGATTGGGGAATTACGTAAATTGATGGTGATGATGTAAAATGTCATTAATTTTAGCGATTTCAAGACTGGATTATGTAACCTGTTGTTGTTGTAATAATTGGTGGAATAATTGAATTTTTTATACCTGTAATTTGTGTTCCTGGGCCGTAATGGGCACTGGATTGGATCACTTGAAATGGATTTGTATGAGGTGGTTGTGGCCTAGATTGGCCATGGTACGGTTGATTAGGTCTAGGTTTAACGCAAGCATCAACAGGAGCACCGTCTGGAAAACTAGCCGTAATTACGAATAAACACGATAATATTAATAATAAGTAAATATTCATTTTTCTTGGTTTTGGTTTCACTAATAATGTAGTAGACTGGATGAATGTTAAATCGAGACTGATTTTAAAAACTAACGTATAGGACCAGGAAATATTACACATATATAAAGGTTGGGCTGAATCTCTTGTACCACTTTCACTTGTTGTTCTTGTTCGCCTAGATTACACACACACACGATATAACTTATGGCATTTTCAATCATACTAGAATCTTGATTTCTACCAGACATTTATCGTAATCACATTTTTTTTGTTGTTGTTGTTGTTTTATATTTTAATTAATACAACAACAAATTAAGAGAAAAGCTCTCGTGACAGCTTCAACGACCTGAATATAACTCAAATGTCAGTAATCAAAACTTTGAACATTATCTGCTGTTGACGTTAAGTTACTCAGAGGAAAATTTTCAACTCATTCCTCTAATTGAACTTTTCAAAACAGAAATCGCTAGACAATCCAGTCATTAAGCCTCCTGGAAAATGTTGAAAATACAGGATCAGTACGAATTTAGAGCGTCTAAAATTCTTAGGTGGACATTAATTTCAATACGGTGTTGTTTTTTCTTTTAATTAATGTGTTTGAGTTTACTGCGGCAGTGACACACGGATTTATTGATCGCATACTCAACACAACATCGTAGGCTTTACCCACGACACTTCAATTAAAAGTTAATACATTATAAAATCTTTTATTTCACAATTCCACACGAATATTTGCCATGATTCTGCATTGATTTCGCCTTCTTTACCCATTCAACTATACCGTTAAGTTAACTTAAAACCTCTAAAATCTATAAAAGCTGTAAATATTTCAATATTAATGGCTTTAAAGTTTACACTTCCTATCCAGCTATTGTTTATGTTCATTGTTTTATTTAAATTGTATTGTTTTCGTTAGAATACTTGAAAATGCGATATCGTATGAACGATGCGCGTTCGATTTCCGCGCCCCTGCACCAAAACCAGCGTCGTCGTCGTTTGTAGCGTCAAGCTCCACCACCACCATTTCAACAAACGTAACATAAACAATTTGTGGAAAAAAGCGTTACAACTAGACGATCGTTGCTGTAGTGCGTTACAGCATGGGCTATAGAAAGGCCACATTTTACGCGCCATGTGATTGTGTTGAGTGACCATGAGGCAGGTTAGGCAGGAGATGCTCCTCCACAAGGAGCTACTCCTGCTCCTGCTGTTCTTTGGGGCGGGACGATGGTGTTTGGTTGCATCGCAAAATTCTGATAATTTCGGTAAGTTTTTAATTGTTTTTTTCTTTGTTAATGAAATTCTAGAAATTATCAAACACAAAGAAATATGATTAAATATTAAATTCATAAACTTTAATCAATAGAATAACCATTATATATAAAGGAGAATAGTAGCTTGCAATTGATATTATGAAAGTTTACATTTATTTTAAAATCGATAAAATTCTTAATATAGATCTCAACAAATACGTTTTCCTCTTTATCCTTGTTAAAGTAACAGGTAAAGACAGATACATCTCGGAATTGTGTCAACTTTTTTTTTGGTTCTAGCAACAGATGCTATCATCAAATGAAGTACTATTGTTTTTGTATTTTTTTCGATTATAATAAATCCACAATATAGAAGAACTTATTGTTCCCCGATTGCTCTATACGCGTATTATGTTTGTTGATTTGCTATTCATGAAACTCATATTTTATAAAAATATCATTTAGACCTATCAAAGAATTCTCTTTGTATTTTTAACTAAAGTCTTGAAGCTTTATTGACATGTAGACGTTTAGAATTTCATTTTACTATAGCATGATATACCAATTCAAGATTATCAACGATAAGTCTTTCAATATAATAATAATAATAATAATAATAATTGGCGCTCAATATATGAATCATTTACAGTTGCTATGACAATATAATCATAACAAATCGTAACCATTGCAGGAAACCTATTGAGGTTTTATAATAGAGTAAAAGTTGATGAAATTTAGAAACTTTGTTGTATTCTGGACACATTCTCGATGATAACTCCTTTATATTTGCATCAAAACAAAGTTTAAATGGAACTCTGATAGTGGTTTTTGTTTATGAATATAATGTAGAAAAGCTCTATCTGTTAAGGGTGGAATTAAAGGCTTAGGTTCTCACAAACAGGAAGCGTGTGTATTTTAACGCTTTTATCAGCAAGCATTCGATTTCGAACCATAATTTCGAAGCGGAACTGAACTAAAAGGCGGAAAAACCAAAATTTTGACCGAAACGAAATCTGGAGCTAAGCCAAAAACAACAGCCAGTTTTTTCGCGGTTGAAG
This sequence comes from Mylabris sibirica, assembly GCA_039776855.1. Lineage (NCBI taxonomy): Eukaryota > Metazoa > Arthropoda > Insecta > Coleoptera > Meloidae > Mylabris > Mylabris sibirica. Next base: position 6,896,429 of record CM077836.1, read on the forward strand.
CATACCACTTAAAACATTTTTTTTTCTCTTTTCTCCCCCCTTCGTAAATCACTCAGCAATGCTTTAGGGCACTTGCAATCTTGCAAGTAAATCACACAAGTTGAAATTCCACGTTTCGATAATTTTTGGTAAAGCTTAAAGGAGATATGGGGGTCAAAGTTACCTCTGAAATATTAGTTTTTTTAGATATCTCTGGAGCGGGTCTATATTTCTTAGTGGTTTTAAAACTAGATAATAGAGATTCATAAGGGCTATCGAAAGGTGTAAGCCACGTTTTCATCCCTTGTTGGGGGTTAAAATTATAGATGATTGTATACGATAATTGTCTTGCGATTTTCTATCCCATGGTTAAGCACATCACCATGAAAATTGTTGTGCTCATAGAAAATTACAAAATAAAAGTAACCTGTTCAAGGGTTTTTATATATTTAAGATAGTTATCTTGTGAATGGGGGTTGTACCTTTTAGGATGAAATTAAATTTAGAACTGAGTCGAAAACCAAAAAAAAAAAAACGAAGCCCTGTTTCAAATTTCAAATAACATTTAAAAAAAAAGGGGGACATGAGAATTTTCTTGAATAACTACCACGTTTGTTTTTCAATTTTCTAAAAAACACTGCAACTTTTCAAAAAAAATCTACCCCATTATCGTATCTTAAGCTGTTCTAAAGTTACGTGACTCTACTCCGACAAAAGACATCATTGCTTCATCTATTAACACTCTTATAAAGAAAGTGCAGACTTATTTTCTCCTGAAAAAATATTTTTCAGTTCATAGTGAGCACGATCTGAAACTCTACACTACTCTATTCAATTACAACATTTCCATTACAATAAATTGCATTCATTTCTATTGATATAAGATTTATTATGATTATCAATAATCTATAATAATTCAATAAAAATGATTATTGATTTGTAAATGTTGACATTATTTTACGCTCATTAAGTAGAATCAATCTTGGGCGTGTTCTCATTACATATAAACATACCATATCCGTTTGACATATGGAACATTAATGTACATTAATGTAACTGTACACAATACGGACTTGTTTATTGTGTAGAAAAGTTTATATTTGTATAACAATAAATCGGATAGTAGATTGAATTAAATTAAGTGGCTACATCGAAAATTTGAGTAGATTTTTGTGTGATTACAGCAAATATGACACCCTCACAGCGGTGTGTTATGATATGGACAAAAAGGGTAATCGCCTGGAGCCCCAAAGTCTCCAAATCAATTTTCTGATTTCTGTAGCAAAAACTTGAATCCTTTATAGCAGATGTGTTGCAACATATGGAAAACAGCCCAATTCAGCTTACTTGGAAGAATAGCAAAAAATGCGCTATCTTAGGAATAAAATAATTGTTATCAAACTTGAATGACAACTCCTAAGCTATGGCGAAAATGCCCTTCTATTGTATTTGGAAATAGGAAAAAATTACGTCAACTTTTGGGAATTGTAACGCAATATTTAATGAAAAATGACTACACTTAAGAATTCAAGTCCAAGAATTTTGCTTTTAAAAAAATAATTTGGTTTTCGGGAAAAAAAATAAAAATTGTGAAATCACGTTCGCTTTTTTCGTAAAAAGATGTACAGTGGCGATTAGAAAAAAGAGACCGAATCTTGAGCAAGAATTTCACATATTTTCGTTAGTGTGAATCAGGTTGTTTCTCTCATGAGGATAAAAGGTGGGTTAGTAGGAGGTGTTGGAGCCAGTTTTAGTCATAGTAAATTTGTAGAAAATATCTTTCTATTCAGGTAAATACCCAAAATGGCATCAGTAATCCCACCCCATTCTTCTGATTGAATATCTTACGTCTCAAAATCCTGATCGCCCACACAAGCCTATTTTACACAGCCGCACAAGATGTGGTCTTTTTTTTAATCGCCACTGTACCTACTCCGTGCCCTTAAGAATTGTTTTTATTTTCAATTTTGTTTTGCTATAACTGATAGCATAGCATCCTGTATATTTATAGCTTATAAGTATACAGGGTGAGTTAAAATTAACGCATAATTTTCATACCTTTCTTATTTATGTAAATTTCGAAAAACGCTGAGACAGGTAACGTTTTACTTTTTTTATTATTTAGTTGTGGCTAAGAAAAAAACGGATCTATCTGTTACTATTGGGAAGAAATGACGTCATCAACAATTTTTTAAATAGTACCCTCTATTTTGTATTAAATATTTAAGTAGGGTTGGTTTTTCTACGTACAAACATGTATTATTTAATTCAATAAAAGTAACTGGACTAATTGCGTTCATTTATGACTATGATCTTTTCTTATATGGATTGTTACATTTTAAAATAAAGGAGAGGGATTCTGTCCCGAATTCAGCACTAACAAAATTATTTAATTAATAATTTAAAGTTTCAACTTCGGAACTATGGGTTTTGATTTAATATTTCTATATATGTTTCTCAACAATTATGGATATGCGGGAAATATGAGCTTTCAGCCTCAAGTACGGATTTTAATGATTTTGGTTCGTAATAGGGATGCTTTTACCTCTTATTATCGAAGGCTAACTTAAAATTTATATCGTATTCCATCGGTAATTCAACAGAAAATCAATAAAACTCCTCATTTTCTTCATATAGCATTCAATTGTATTATTTCTCACATGTTGGATACGATATCGGCGCCACGACCATCCGTCTCCGATCTTTTCAAATTGGATGCATTTATCTCATTATTGTGAAATAAGTATACTACTCAATTTTTACATTCACTTCAAATCTTAAAGGTATACACGAATGGTATAATCACCGTTACTCTATAAATCGAACGAATTGACGTCCAAGACTAGAATTTATGTTGGAATAAAAGGGAAAGTTTAACGACTTATAGCTGTAAGTCAATCTCTCTGTTGATTCCAAAATAAACCCCCCAAAAAACCGAGTATTCTGTCAGGCCTACATCACGTACAATACATGTCAAAACATCCCTCAGGGGTGAACTTAAACACGATATTTAAGAGCTGTAGCGGAGAACTCAGTTATATCAAAGGGCCCTCATCGCATTTAAAAGAAATCAAAATAAAAACAATTCGAATTCAAAATGTAAGAAAAAAATAAATTATTTTCAGTACAGTCACAGTATACACCCCGTTTGTTCGCACAACATACTCTAAAAAAGAAGAAAAGTTTCCAAAATTTTATTGAAGAATTGCAGTGTTTTAAGGGCTCACATTACATCTTTTCCGATTCGGTGTTCGAAAAATAGTAATCTTTAAAAATTGATAACTCGCTTGTTTTCCGAAATATTAAAATTCGTGAATCAGTGTTTAAACAGGCATTTCAAGGTGCATTCAAGGGCTGTTTTTGTTTTGGAAAATTCTGACGAAATTCTGGATTATGACGGATCCTTTTGGAGCATGTATTGTTTATACAGGGTGTTTGGTCTAAATATGGTTGATTCTATGAAACTCCTATTAATCGAGGAGCGATTCTAAAGATATTTAAAGGATTTGTAGGAGGGTCCTTAGAGAACATGTCAGCAAAATTAGAGCCTCGTAGTTCATTTGAAAGTTGGTCAAAAAGCGCTCATTTCTGACGATGTAGTGATTTTCAAAAACGACCTAAACACACAAAACGACTTAGAATGACTCTAGAATCTTCCCAAAATTGATTTTTTCGTTTTTCTCCATTTTATTCTGGAACAGGTAGAAATATTTTGTATTTTCTCTGGAATACAATGGAGAAAAAAGAAAAAAATCAATCTTGGGAAGGTTTCTGAGTCATTTTTAGTCGTTCTGCGTGTTTTGTTCGAAATGAGCTACGAGGTTCTAAAATGTTCCCTAGGGACTCTTCTACAAATCCTCAAAATATTTTTCGAATTTCATCATACTTAGACCAAACACCCTGTATATATTTCCCCCATAACTTCATATGTTATTTTGACGTATTGAAAGTAATTATTTTGCTACAAAGATATCAATAGTTTGTAGAGCATTTTATAGAGTTTGCAATAATGCCATTGTTATTTGGAAATTTTTGAAAATTCTCGGAGAAATTCTTCCTGAAAGTAGACCGGTTTCTTTTTTTGTTGGCCAGTGTAACTTCAGGGACGTACTTTGAACATCTACAATATGACCACACCAAATGATGTACAGTGGAGAGCAGATAAAAGAAACCACTTCTTGTGCGGTTGTGTAAAACCGGCTTTTGATGGCGGTTGTAACAGTGTAACAAACTTTCACAGGTTAGGATTTGAGAAGAAAGATATTCAATCAGAAGAAGAGGACAGTGTTACTGGTGCCATTTTGTGTATTCACCTGAATAGAAAAATGCTTTTTACAGATTTGGCATGGTGGAAACTCGTTCTAACACCTCCTACATACCCACTTTCTTACAGTACTCATGAAAAAAGCAGCCTGACTCACACGAACCGAAAAACATGATATTCCTCGTTCAAGAGTCGGTCTCTTTTATGTGCTCGCCACTGTACATACATAAATAATTACAATTTCCAAGTGCTTCAAATAAAATAAAAAAGCTCTTCAATTTCTAACTAAGGTTTTTCATATTCAATAAAATCTAAAACAAGATTTCAACAAAGTAGCGAATGTGTCACCACAGTGTTAGCCCAAGGCCTGAAAGTTAACGGTCCGACTCTGTAATTTCTTTATAGATTAATACCCCATATTGTTGGCAATATTTGTTTACTTTCACAAAATACGGCGAATTTTCAGTTTTTGCCATCTTGTATCGATCGAAAGTTGAATTATTAAAACTCGCTTATTTGCGTCTATATCAAAACAATAACAGAAACCAAAATAATACAATTTTATTGCGTTATTCATTAAATTCGTCAAAAAAAAAAATCGTAAACGTTACGCACTTTCTTCGTACCATCCAGAACAAGATCCATAATGGATTTAAATACGTTATTCCGCAGTCACAAATCATTTAACTTGGTTGTGTTAAATATTACCGACATGAGATATCATCGAATTTCGGTAAAAGTTGTTGAAATAGAACTAAAATAGTTGAGTGGATCGAAGACTTTAAAAACTATACAACTAATTATTGATATACAGGGTGTTTGGTCTAAGTATGGTGAGTTCTAAGAAACTCCTATTACTCGACAAGCGATTCGAAAAATATTTTGAAGATTTGTAGGACGGTCCTCAAAGAACATGTCAGCAAAATTAGAACCTCCTAGCTCACTTGGAGGTTGGTCAAAAAACGCTCATTTCTGACGATGTAGTGATTTTCAAAAACGAACTAAACACGTAAAACGACTTAGAATGACTTTAGGGTCCTCCCAAAATTGATTTTTTTCGTTTTTCTCCATTTTATTTTGGAATACAATGGAGCAAAACCAAAAAAATCAATGTTGGGAAGGTCTCTGAATCATTTTTAGTCGTTCTGCATGTTTTGTTCGTTTTTGACCAACTTCGAAATATGCTACGAGGTTCTAATTTTGCTAAAATGTTTCCTAGGGACTCTTCTATAAATCCTCAAAATATTTTTCAAATCGCTCGTCGACTAATAGGAGTTTCTTAGAAATCACTATACTTAGACCAAACACCCTGTATGGGAAAGTTTTACGAAAATTTTTCATCTTAATTTTTCTTTAATAAATTTGTACAAGATCTTTAATCATAAATTATCGAAAGTTACTTCCAATACTTAATATATTAATTAATTCCTGTTGACGCACAACCCTTCTAGTCGTAATTAACAATTTCCGTCACCTCTTTCTACAAAACACACTTGTATTACAAATTTGTTAAATAAATTGTTAGTTATAGATTGAATTATAACGTTTCCAATATCCGGTTACAACAGATCTATAATTAACTATATCCTTATTTATCCTTACACTATTATCAGATTGAGTGTAACCGATATGTTGTTATCACAGGAGGCGAGTGATTTAATTAAATATTTAAGTAATGGTATTGGTGTGGTACTGTGAACGAGTGTCAGGAGGATAATTTCGATTAATTGAATTTGATGGGTTGTGGTGGTTATTATAACGATCGTCGAACGACAATAATAAAAGAGGCGGTGGTGGTGGTGGTTGTTGTTGTTGGCGCCGAGACGCTTATATAGTTGCGGGAATTTTCTGTCGTTCAATAAATAAACATTGTATATTACACCACATGCTAGGTCATTGTGCCAACACGCAATATTATTAGCTTTTATTTTAAATCATTAAACGATAACTATGAGTCAGTTTTACAAGTAAATATCAACCCTTTGTTTAAACGACAAATAAATTTGTCAATGTTGAGAGTATTGAATTAATAACAATTCATGTATTATATAACGTTTATTATAATTACAAAACGAAAACTTATATCATTAATCTTCTGATAGATTTAAAGTAGTTGAATATTGATCAAATCTTGAACAAAACAGAGTGGAAAAAAACTAGATTTCTCTTTTTAGTGTATTGAAAGTTCTATTTTCTACAAGAGATATACGGTCGAAAATCGCAAATACACTTCTGTGTTTTGTTTCATAGTTTATCCCAATAGATATAAAACAGTTTTGATGTTTGATAGTATACATTGATAATACTGGGAAACATTTTCCAAACACTATCAATGCATTAAAACAATAAAATAGATTTATTCGTATAGAATATTAAATTGTCCACAATTATTTCTCTATTGAATCCATTAATTATAAAACAATCTAGTTGAATTTAATATAAAAAATCTATATATACATGTGGTATACATGGAATTTTGCAGAAAATCTAATTTCCTATTTGTGTTCGATTTGCTTCTCGTCAACATATCCGAGTTTTTGTTAATTGAATTCAAACAAAATTCAATTCAGTCAATCATAAACTTTTTCACTTGATTACATGTGTGTTGTTGTCGCTACAATTTCGTTTTTTTTAATTCGATTAAACTGTTGTGTATTAACAAAAAAAGATTAATTGATGCGAACTTCTATAAAAGACTAAAATTAAACCAGTGTTGACGAAAGGGGAATTAAATTGTTGCAATTTTGTCAGCATAAAAGACGGAACGAGGCGCATCCACCATTAATTCATTCTTTTATGCAGTGTTTCGAAAGTACGGTGGTATGGTAGTCACGATTTTTGGGCTCCCACACATGGACGACCTTTATTAACAAGTTTGTTAATACATTATATAAATAGCGTCAAAATAGCTTAAGTATAAATGAGTCAGGAAGAGGCACTTACAATTAGAAAAGTTCTCTCATAATTCAACGTTAAGACTGAAAATTTTTGGCAAAATTCGTTAAAAGTTGATAATTGAAATTAAAAATGTCTTAAGATCTACCGTACAAGTTAAGAATGCTGTCTGTTGTGACTTAAGAGAAAAAAATTGCCAAAAGACTGATGATTCAGGACGGAAGTTTGTCAAAACTTTGACTAAAAATAAGGAAATTAACTCTCTAATTGACTAGAAATGCTTTAAATTGCCTTCTTTTTATAATTTGAAATCTACATTTGTTTAACTCTAAACCAAAATTGATTGAAATTGACTAAATCTCATTCAAAATTTGGCAAAAACTGAAAACTTATGACAAAAACCACTGAAAATCTAGGATAAAAATCGAGGAGGTTTCTAATAAGGCTACCAATGGCGTCTAAGTCGTTTCTTGATTAAGACTTAAAGAGAAAAATTGGCAAAAAGATTTACGATTTTCATGACTAAAATTGTCTGAATCTTCTTAATCTTATAAGTTGATAGCAGCATTAATTGAAAACTGTTATCACGACTCAATAGTAAAATTCGACAGAAAGACTTAAAATTTGAGCCAGAAAAGCGTGCTAAAACTCTGACTGAATATGGAGAATCTAGCTTTTAAGTCGATTAAAAGAGTCTGTGTCTCCTTTTTTTCTCAAGTTAATAATAGAATTCGCTAAAAACGGATAGTTAAAGATGAAAATGTTTTAAGATCTAGATTAAAATTGACGAAATATCCCACTTTTAATAATTCAACAATGAAATTCATTAAAAATTTATAATTAAATAAAATCGACGCTAAAAATCGAGCTTTATGTTTCGAAAGCTATCAAAAGTATACCCGAAATGTTTCCTTTTCCTTATTCAGTATCATTATTCAGTCCCCATAAAGACCGCAGTTGACCGAAAAAATCGATTGATTCGAACTTTAATAAATGCTATACAAGAATGGAAATAAACCAGCGTTAATAAAGGGGAAAATTGTTGCAATTTTGTCAGCATAAAAGATTGAACTTCAACGGTGGCGCATCCACTATTAATTAATCCTGGCATTTCAATGTTGAGGAACGCACTAAAACCTGTAGGTATGCCAGTGGGATTTTTACGACTTTTGGACACCCACATATGGGCCACTTTTATTAAAAAGTTTGTTAATAAATTGTATAAATGACGCAAAATATTTTGCTGAAAATTGTTTGATTTCAAGAGGCTCTTACAAGAGTTCTTTCATAATTCAATAATTGATGATTTAACGTTGAAATTGTCGATACTTGTGCTTAAATATTGACTAAATATTTGACAAAATTCGATTAAAGCCGATAATCAAGATTGAAGATGTCTCAAAACCTACCATAAAAATTAAGAATTCTGTCCAATGACCGAATAAGTTGTCCAAATCTCCTGTCTGTCTCGATCTTAAGGAAAAAATTGCCAAAAAACTGATGTTTGTTAAAACCTTGACTAAAAATAAAAAATTTAGCGCTCTAATTCACCAAAAACGCCTTCTTTGTTAACTTATTATAAAGAATAGTTAAAAATTGATGGCTAACGACGAAAACAACCTAAAATCTAGACAAAAATCCACCAAAACTGATTAAAATTGACTAAGGGTCGATTTCACCAACGTCTGTTAAATTTTAACAAACAAAAAAGCCATAGAAACGATTTTTATAATCATAGCAATGATTGTTTCTAACTGTTCATTAAACTTAACTAAAGTTGGTGAACCTCCTACAGAATTTGACATAATAGAGCTGGTTAACCTCCTACATAATTTGACAAACAACTGAATTCTTTTAACAGAAATGATTGAACGTCTGTGTTAAAAATAGAAAAATCTGCAAAAAAGACTATCAAATGTGTCTAAGTTTGCTTATCACAACTTAAAAAAAATTGTTAAACAAAAATGCGATTCTTAGGACTAAAATTGTTGGAATATTGTTTATTTTTATAATTTGATAGCAGAATTAGTCGAAAACTGATGATTTTAGACAAAATCTTTCAAAATCTCGATTAACAACGAAAAAATCGTCTCCTTATCACGACTTAGTTGTAAAATTCGTCAGACAAACTTAAAATATGAGCTAAAAACAGATGACCACGATGAAATTGTCTTAAGATCTAGATCAAAATTGACGAAATATCTCTTTTTTGTAGAAATTCATTAAAATTAGTCAAGTACAAAAATATCTTAAAATCAACATTAAAAAATTGTGTTTCAATAGCGTATCTAAATTGTCCCCTTTTCGTTATTCAATATCGTTATTGAGTTCTCACAAAGACCACAGTTAAACGAAAAGATCGATTGATACGAACTTTAATAAATGCTATACAAGAATGGAAATAAACCAACGTTGATAAAAGGGGAAATTAAAACGTTGCAATTTTGTGTCGACATAAAAGATGGAACTTGAACGGGGGCGCATCCACCATTTATCAATCTTAATACATACACTTTTACGTTTTTTGTATTTGCATTATAAATAATCAACACATAAAATGTATTAACCAGATGAATAACATACATTGTTAGGTGTGGTTTAATTAAAGTTTAATTTAATTCCATTGTTTTTATTGCATTGCCAGGCTCTATGTTCAATAGTTGTCGTTTGGACTTTAGCTAAGCTAGTTAAAACCGGTAGTTAATACTTTATAAACATCTTGTAATGCAAAATTTTTCCTTTTTAACTTCCCCGACCAGAGGGTAGGGAAGTTATTAGTTTCGGACCAAAATTTCGAATTCGGGATTTCACCAGATCTTTACGTTTTGGGGTCCCCTGAACACGTTTTTGAAGTTTTTAGCATGATGTCCGTGTGTGTGTGTGTGTGTGTGTGTGTGTGTGTGTGTGTGTGTGTGTGTGCGTCTGTCGTTTCTCCAACGATTACTCAAAAACGGCTTAACCGATTGCGTTCAAATTTGGCCAGCATCAACTATTCCGTGGACTTTCGAGTTGATTAGTTTTTGGTGCCAATCGGACCACGGGGGTGGACGGGGGAGGGGGTTGATTGAAAAAAATGTAAGATAACGTATTAATTTGATATCACCAATCGAAAGGGCATGTGCTTTTATGTCAGAAATAATACCCATCATGTGCGATATTTTTCAATCTGGCGACTTATAATGATTAAATTAATTAGATGGACAGTGATTCTTTACTAATCAAGTATGTACGCAAGACAAAAGAATAAGACATTAATATATCAAATATAAATCAGGATTTACGGCCGTTGTCTAGCAACAAGACTGTTTCGTGAAAGATCGAGTAGGTGTAAATAATTGCGTTGTTTTTTTTTTAAATTTCGGTGCTGATTTTGACATCTTTGGTTTTGTTAAAAGCTTTACTGGAATATTTGTTTAATCTTTTGTTGTGAATTTATTGTAATGGATAACATAATGAGTAATAATACTTTTACTATCCATAGAGGCAGTAAGTAAACTAAAGTTTTCTATTTGTTAAGAATAAAATAACAAAATAGTAAAGATGATTATTTCCATAATTGAAAAGAAAAAAAATAAAGTTATTCTGGCGAGAATTGAACCCCGTAGCAAACAGATGTCAGGCGAGAGCGGAACCACTGTGCTTTTCGCAGAAATTTGACAATTTTCTCTTGATCGTAGAAAAATTTGTTTCTAATTAATGATTAACTACTGGGACTGATCAGTCGGGGAAGTTGCTAGGCCGGGTCTTCGATTCGGCCCCTTTTCCAACTCGTTTCCTCCCAAAAAGGATTCCTCTCAACTCTGTTCGATTCAAAAATTATTAAGGATTTTTAGGAGGTTACCTGAAGATTGTCTTAGCAAAAGTAGAAGCTCGTAGCTCATTTAGAAATAGGTAAAAAATGCTCGTTTTGGACAGGATTGCGATTTTGAAAAACGAGCTAAACACACAAAATGACTAGGAATGACTCGAGGATCTTTCAACATTGATTTCTTTGTTTTTCTCCATTGCATTGCAGAAAAAATGAGAAACATTCCTACCTGTTCCAGAACCAAATGGGTAAAACCAAAAAACCTAATTTTGGGAGGGACTCCGAATCTTTCTTATTGTTAGTCATTTTGCGTGCTTGCCCAACTTCCAAATGAGCTACAAGGTTTTAGTTTTGCTAAAATGATCTCCAGGTAACCCTCTAAAGATCCTTAATTATTTTATTTTTTTTTTGAATGACTTACCAAATTATGGGAGTTGCCATAAGAGCTTTTGATATAAAATCTTGAAATGTATCTCAATTTATCGCTTTCTACCATTTCTATGTTTATTTTTTCAGGTCTTTTAAATTTATAGTCTCGCTAACTACACTCGTTAATTGTGTGAAATACCCTTGTGAATACCAAAAATACGAAAGCGATAAACTAATAGATCAAACACGTATTCAAACACGATATAAATTATCGATAATGGGCCACAAATGGCGTGTTTGTTGATCCAAAATTCAAAAAAAAAAACACCACTGTCCCTTGTCTATAATAATAACTATAATTAGTAACAAACTTATCAACAGTCAACTATCGAATTAATGTTTGGGTGGAAAAATTTACGAGTACACAATATCGTGCGTTTAAAACTTATCAACTTATCACCTATCACCTGCTGGGTTCACATGAATTGATGGAATTTTCCTACAATTCTAAACGTCTAGAGTTTCAATTCACAAAAGACAGACACAATAGAATTAACATTTTTATTATTTTATCGGGCATATTTGCGTGGGTGAAATTCAATTTCTATTTGCCATCACAATAATTTTAATTCAATATTAAGATGTAATCGATTAATTTATTAAGCTAACACGACATTTTTGTACAGTTGAGATAAGTCTATCTGGAAGTCTCCAAATTGGAGTCCAGAATGCAGCAATGTTCAATAAATTCAGATTTAATATAGTTCATGCACTGATAATCAATGTGGTTCGTTTAAGTGAGCGTCGAAGAAGCAAAATTTATAACACACTACAATTAAAACGAATTATTTACGTTTTGATAAGGCTGTAATTTTCAAAAATTACAACGTACACGTTTGACATTTATACAATAAAGTTTTAAATTATCCACCAGCACGAGAAAACGTTTAAAACTTTTAAAAACTATTCTTTAACTTACAATATTAAAGTTACTTTCTATATTTAGTTGATAACGACGTTTTATTTTGAGAAAAATACGAAATAAACTCAACAAAATAATATGTGAGGTACATGTAAAACGATACAGGCACGTGTTCTGTAACTTTTTTGAGGTAATCTCTATCTACAATCGGTCGTATTCACAGATTCTTTGAAAATTGAGGATTATCAACATGTAAGATACAATTTCATTATATCTAACAATTGAAAAGAAAGAAGTATAAAATAACCGTCGCAGAACTTACTGCGCAACTATCTATTTCACTTATCTTGATCACAACTGTTTAACATTCTCATCTCTAAATTTTGTTGTCATGATCTCTTTCCACTATACAAATCAAATGGGATAAGGATGATGATGATGCTTAAGAAACAGAAATAGGAGATGATCATTATTTTTGAAGATTATCTTGAAAAAATCTATGAATACGGGACTATTTCGAAGCGGAAGTTACTATAAATTTCAAACTTAGAAGTTAAGAACGAAAGGTCTTTCTTGTGGATCTTTGAGACAAAATTTCAAGATCAAGATAAAAGCATCTGAAGTTTGCATTTACTAAAGTTTCCTTTTAATCAAAGACTCGTTTTCTGTAAACTTCTTTTAGGGACGATTTCACCAACTTCTTTGAGTGAAAATATCACATTTTTCTGTTCGTGTAAGTCAGGCTGTTTCTCTTGTGAAGGTAAAAAGATGGGAAGATAGGATTTTCTGCCAGAAATAGAGACGTTTTCTAAAAAGTTACAGAATACGTCCCTTATTCGACCAGTGTGTGAGAAAGCTCGGAACAAGTCATTATTTATATTTCGAGTGGATAAATTCGGAATTCTGTCGAAAACAGACGACGTTGTGAATTTTTTACACAATCTCTCCAACCCAACTACCATGTTTCACTAATAATTAAAACATCCCCATTTTGTTTTCAAAGTTACAACGTTTTTTCTTTGTGGTAAGTAAAGAAGACTAGTTTTAACATGATTTTAAAATTCCTAACATCCTGCATCAATCATCAGAGAGAAGAGCTTTATGTATTTAAGTATTCTAACAGGATATTTTTCTATGAAGCCTTAATTGCGGATACTGTTAAGTTCATAGCAACTAGAACACGTACAACAAAGTCAATGTGTAATACAGCAATAGATTTTAATTTTTTTCGTATTATTTTCTGTATAATATTAGAAATTACTCGAGATAATCATCAACTTATAGAGCTTGAATATCAGAGCTTTTATATCGTATCAATGGATTAGATCTAGAAGAATAGTTCAGTGATTGTAATCGCTCTAGAGAATATCGTCGTTAGATACGTTAAAGACTGCGTTTCATTTAGTGCTCAATCGGTTATTTTTGGATTATCAGTAAAATCTTAAAGGTAGTAAAGGACTGTGTTAATCGATAAATTCTGTTATAATCAAATTTGTTTGGTCTAAATCTAAAAAAACCATGAAACAATGCGAAATAATTTGTAGACTGTTATCAATCCAAATTTGTTCACCTTCTCTAGAGGAGTTCTTGTGAAATCTCTCTCACCTTATCCAGTTACTTGACATCTTCATTTAGATTCATGGAATTCATTTAGGTGATGATGAACAAGTATTGTTACCCGTATGTACTACCAAGGGCTTTCTATTATATCTACCTACATATGTTTAAATTTGAAGCAACACAATTTCGGAAATTGCCCTAACATTAGATATGATTAAATATGGATGTTAATTTGAAATGTTACAGGTCAGATAGAAGATGGTATGTTTGGTGATAAGTGCCATTCAAATGATGAATGCAAATTCGATGGTTCAGTGTGTGAGAAAGGAAAATGTGTATGTCTACCAGAATTTCCAGTTACAAATCATTTGGACAAATGCGGAACAGGTGAGAATTTTTTTAAATGGAAAATTTACACGTAATACACGTTGTGGATGCTTCTCGGTCAATAAATCAGGAAAGACAGGAATCTGATAGAAAACGCAATACCAGACTGGTAATTATGAGTAAAAACACATTTTTCTGCGATTTTCTGTCCTGTTTCGGAGGTGGAAAATGCTCGATTGCTATAGGATGAGACCGTTCTTTAACAACAACAAGATGGCAGCTCGTTACTGATTGGTTCATCAACGTGTGGAAAAGTAGTCTTAGAGTGGAAATAGCCACCTTTCCGCACGCTGACTAATTTTTAACACATAATAATGTCTACATATTGTTTTATTGATTTTTTTTGTTCAATCATAGAAAATATAGTGTACCTAACACGAGTGAAAACGGCCTTTGTGAAACTCGTGTGATTGAAGTACAAGCTTTAGCGAGTACACACTCGTTTCACAAAGTACTCGTTTCCATTCTAGTTAGATAAATAACTAATTTTAGATTGATTTGAGGGAGTTTACAATATTTCTCTCTATTAGTTCTAGTCACTCCCCAAAGATGAGCACAATCGAAATAAATGAAGAAGCTTTCCACGAACACTTCCTATAAAATAAACCATTAAAGCTGTTTTTATTTCAACGATTCTTCTCTAATACATGACAATAGGGGAGGATTTGAACAAATTACATTTTTTCTAACACATAAAATTCCATCAAATAACTGTCAAGGTTGCAATAGAATTTCTAATTAATGTAAGTTCAATTAATGAAGTAAAATAGCAGGCATGTTGTTCAAATAAACATCAACTTGATTTAAGCATGACAGTATAATCTTGTAATGTATTTCGAAGATAAATCACTTCTTATTCAATTCGAGAAGCCTAAACAAACATGAGTTGATAAGCGAGGATTTCAACTCAATTTTAATGAAATAACAATAACTCAACATAAATTGATATGAATTTATCAACTGATGAAGCTCGAGAACAACATCGTGAGTGGCCAGGGCAAGTTTTGAATTTAGAGCTTCCCAAAACTTATTTTATAGGAAGAAAACCGATACAATAACTTTAAAGTTTAAGTTGTACATTGAAGCACTACAAGCCAATCTGATCGATAATTCGAGTAAATTTCCAATTAACTGGCAATTAAATCGATCAGTTTTTTATTTAATACCAATTCTCATTAGTATTCCATTGTTGTCTATAAATTAATTACACACTTCATTATACCGTTTAGTCTGAAAAATATCCCCATTATTTTGCACACTTTTATTATGGATTGTTCCCTGGAAATACGACTCACGCAACAGAAGAGTCATCTACTTACTCTAATTACTCATTATTCAGTTAGATGCAGTTTTGATCATAAAAAAAACTAGGCTTGTCTATTATATAATTATCATTTAATAATTTATGTTATTAAACTAAAAGCCTTATATTAAATTCCATTTCTAGCATTATCTTCCACTCATTGGAATCTGGAATCTCCTATTGTTTTCCACTGGAATTCATGAATTTCATTCTAGAATAATAATAATAATGATTTCAATATTTTCCAGCTGTTCGGGTGAATGAGTCCTGTTTTTTTAACGAGCAATGTGAGGTTGTAACGTTAGAAACAGAATGTCGGGATGGTTTCTGTGTTTGTCGTTTTGAAAAACAACCAATCATCAGATCAGATGGAAAAATTGATTGTATTGGTAAGGAATTGTTCCAATTTTTTTTATTATTTTTTTTTTGGCTCAACATCTGGAAAAATCCACAATTCAATACGTTTTTCTTTCTATTATTTTTCTATGTAGTTATTCAAAATTCAACAACACCAGGAAAGTATGTTGATCCAGCTATGATTGGAATTTTGGTGGCAATGTTTCTCATGTTTATCACAATTTGTGTGGTATTACGATTATTCAGCAGGTGAGTAAGAGACAGAGCTAAAAAAATTTATACAGGGTGAAAGCGAATTGCCTTTAAATACGCAATACTCACTGGTTCTATGAAGCGTCAAGAAAGTTTTTTGGCTAAAATTGACCAAAATTGCTATCTACCGTAACATTGTTATCGAGAGTTGATAAGAAATCAGGTGGGTGTCTGATAACACATCTAGGATTTCCACTGAACTACCCACGCAAGTCTTATTAACTTACTTATTGAACAATGAACAATAAAGTAATATAAAAACACCACAAAAATTGGTCAAAATGTCTTTCTTTCCTGTTGCACGCAAAGCTGTACCCTATGTAAGAGGGAGCACTGCGTCTGTAGCTTCACAAATTCGGGTCAACAGCTGTTTGAATTCTCGACCGGCACTGTATACGTTAACCATTTCGTCTTATTGTGCAAATAATAGACAATAATATGAAAGATAATAGACAAAAGATTCAACATTTACTTGATAATAATGTAGGTGTCAGTTAAACACATCTCGGATATCTATTAAACTATCCACTCAAGTTTTACTTGCCTATTTATTTACTATAAGCACAACACGTTTTATTATAAGCTATCGATAACGTTGCTCGTTTTCCATGGCTCTAATAATGTTAGCAAAATTCAAAACCCATTTTTTTGGCTCAGTTTTTCGAGCCCTACATGTGGTTTAACGATTTCAAGGCAATTCGATTCCATCCTGTATATCGAACACGTCTTCGCCCTAATACTTCCCATTAAAATTTCCAATGAAGTCTCAACTATTAAAATAATAACAGCAATAATGAAGTCGCTGATATTAAAAAAAAAAATCTCCAAAGGCAGCAAGTACCTTATATAGCGAATTTTTTTATGTATCTACATACTGAAATATTAATTGCAAAACATTCTTATGATACTGACATTTATTATATTTTAATAACATTGAATCAACTAATAAATTCATTTCCCGATGTTATTTTAATATTTATGATTTTTATTGAAAAATACTTTTAATCCACAAACAATAAGAAACACTAAAAAAAAATAATAATGAAGTTTGTTGTTTGTCTAATACGTCTAATCAAGGCCTGCTTGATTTTTTCAAGCGAAATTCTCTAGCAGGCCTTGCGTCTAATATTAACTGTCAAAATTAGTTGCCCCCCCGCGATATTCAATTTTTTTTCTAATATCAATAGTCAGAGAACATATAGCCACCTGAGATAATCGATTTTACTGCTTATACTCAAAAAAGAGATTTTTGCATTTTTCTTGCGAACCAACGAACCGATTTTGATGATTTTTTTTCTGGGTCATAGAGAATGGTCAGCTCTACTGTTATTTTAATTTTCATCAAAATCTAAGCAAATGTAATATTGAAAATGATTTTTTTTAACATTTCTTCAGCTCTTATTCCAAAAGTGTTGGCCCTACCAGTCTGGCCAACGAACTCATCCAAGCTATCACAAAGACCGATTTTTGTACCAAGTTTCATTCAGATTGGACTATTTTTACGGCAGTTATCGTGGGTATACATATATATATATATATATATATAAATATATATATATATATATATAAATATATATATATATATATATATATATATATATATATATATATATATAAAAATTTTAACGAACGGTGGATATGGGTTCCTTAGGTCCCAAAACGAACTTCTGTGCAAAAATTTTTCGGAAATTCAAAAGTGAGGATCTCGTCATTAGCTAATTTTTTTTAAAAAAATTCGCTAACATTAAATTTCAATATAAAACGATAAAAATCATTTCAATCTTTTTGTTTAATAATCCATATAGATATTTAATTGAATGTGGCGTAAAATTTTCCATTCGTTCTTTTGCATGATTGATGTCTACATGAAATTTAAATAAATTTTTGTAATTGTTTCGTAATATAAAAGGAAATAATACAACGAAACAAAGGGAATGGAAAATAATAATTAAAGTCAGGCATATAATTTCAATGCACTATATCTGATCAATAAAGGACAAAATCAATGATATTTTGCTTTCTTTCAAACATTGTAGATTTATTTTGTAAATATTACTGTGTATTTCAAAAACAAAGACGTTATGACCTGATTATTTATTCAGTAAATATTACCTGTAAGTTATTCATTACAATAAATTTGCGTGACTTTTATATGGTTTTTACTAAATGGAAAAACTGATGGTTTCTAGAAATTCTCTTTTATACATTAACAATATATAACAAAATATTATTAAAAGAACATGCAATTTAGATAGAGCTTTGTAACTGTTGCTCATATTGTAGAAGAAAAAAAATTATTATTCATTAATAATATACGGTATAGAGCAGTTATTAAGCATGACAGTTTAAACTGAACAATTACTCACTGTGATTGATTAATCGAAATTGAAACACTCTCGTACAGGTTGTTAACAATTACTCTAAGCTTAATTTTGAGCTTTTTTTTGTTTCAATATTATTTTTAACAAAAATTCTATGTAATGAAAGACAGAATAGCAGGGACGCATCAAGAGCTGAATGAGCCCCCAATGGTTACGATTTATTGGCTTCCCTACACAATAATAAAGTTACAACTTGGCTTAAACTAATTAAGATATTAATTGAGTTTTATTCTAAAAAAATACGCATGAAAAAATCTGTTTAACATTGCGTCTACAGAAACGAAATTACATAATTTGCTCTTGGACTTCTGACAAAAAAAACACTATGGATTTGATAAATATTAAGGGGCTTTTTCTCCCAGTAGCCGTACTTTTTTTGTAATTATCCCAAAAAAAAAATGTTAAAAATTAATATTTTGGATAACCGTGCTTTAAAAAGTAGATTAAACGTGAAGAATCTAGCTCTAAAATCGATTATTAATGAATGTCCCGCTTTCCACAAATCAATAGAGAAATGTACCGAAAAAATGGTGATTCAAGATCGAAATGTTTTAAAACGTAGGTTCAAAGTCATAAATTTATCTCAAAAATCAACGAAAAGTGTCTCCTTTTGTAATTCCATAAGATAATTTGAGACGAGAACTTATCGAAATTCAATTGATAAGTTGAGATTTCACGCAAAGAAAGACGATTTAGAACTGAATTGAGGAATTCTGTTCAAAAATCAATCAAAGTTAATTAAATCTCCCCTTTTTGACGATTCCATAACAAACGTATATTGTAAGGAAATGATGATTTATGAAGACAAGAGCGAAAAATCTCAATTTAAAATCCAGAAGACAAAGCTTCTATGTAAAATCTGCATTATCTTTATTTTTCTTTTAATTTAACTTTGATTGATTTTTTAATCAACTGAAATTAGATTTTTCTAAAAATTAATAATTTACGACAAACCTTTTTAAAATTTGGACTAAAAATGAAGAATTCTACCTCTAGAATTGGGTAAAAGTGCCTAAATCTCTTCCTTTAGGCCACTAAATGCAATTTTTGTTAATTGTTTGAGGAACATATTTTAACATCTAATTTAGACCGCAAATATCTAAAAATTTGGTTCAAAATTTGAAAACCCAACTCAAAAATTTTGCAATATTGATTCAATCTCATCCTTTTTCACGATCCAATGACAAATTTGGTAAAAAATTGTTTTTTCACTTTTTTCAGTGATTTAAGGTTGAACACTACCGGGTTGAAAACAGAGGAGATATTCAAAAATTTAAAAAAAAATTGCCTTAACTTACCATTAGTATTAGCCTAAGCTTCACTTCTACCAAATTTAAAAACAATCTGGTAGAAAATTGTTAAAAAAAAGTATTTGTACCTACTATCTTATCTTTTATCTCGAAAATCTTATACCAGATTTCGTGTAAACTTTTTTATCACATCCGAATTAGTTTTATTTAGGTTCTGAATTTTTTGGATGATGCTAAATTTTCCTTTTTTGCATTTATAAATATTAATTTATAAATTTTACCATATTGCTCTTTAATAAAAAGCGCCATCTAACCTTTGAGAAACGTAATAACGGCAGGTCTATTTTAAGATAGGTTCTCCCTTAATAGCTAAATTTGACAAAATAACTGATGATTAGGACTGAAATGTCTTAAAACTTAGACTGTTATTTGGGAATTTTAGCGAATTTTTTTAAAAAAATTAGCTTATGACGAGATCCTCACTTTTGAATTTTCGAAAAATTTTTGCACAGAAGTTCGTTTTGGGACCTCAGGAACCCATATCCACCGTTCGTTAAAAATTTTATATATATATATATATATATATATATACAGGTCATTTGAAATGGATAGAAACATTTAGCAAAGTATATATCTATCTCCCGCTTTCATAATTCCATCTCATGTATTTATTTGTCTTGTCTAACTTATGGAAACTGGCAATGTTTCCACTAGCTATCCTTTTCTTGCTAACTTAACTTAAAAAGAAACAGAAGACATGTTTCTCCGTCTGTTCAATGGAGTTAAATGAGTATTAGGAGGTGGAATAAATATCCCGCCTTAATTTGCTCGACCTCTTTCTAACACATGTGATAAAATGACTGCGAAAAGGGGAGGGATGATTCTGTAATGTTTCTATTTTATATTTTCTACCGGTATATATATATATTTATATATTTATATATTTATATACAGGGTGAGCCAAGAGGATGGAACCCCAAAAGTATAAGAAGTTCTACTTGATGGAACTTTATGAAATTTGATATATGGCTGTTTTGGCACCTGAACTACCTTTAGAAAATATTTTCGTTGTTCTAGCTAGCCCTCTTATATGGGGTAGTGCACCCTACTCTCTTATTTTAAATGGAATGGTATATTTTTTATTACATTTTTGAATTCTTTGATGAAATCGACTTTGATAACATGACCCATGGTCTAGCGCTGAAGGTTTTTCAGATATTTCAGCTTTTATTGCAATTTTAAAATTTACAGTGTTTGATTGAAAAATTCATATTTTTCAAGCCATAGCATTTGAAATATTGATACTTGGAATTTAAGTATTACAAATAATGTAATTTTGATCAATTCAAACAGAATTCAATTATCTTTCAGCGTTCGGCTGAAATAAATTTTTCTTTCAGGCAATTTTCAAACTATAATAACTTGCTTATTTTAAATGGAACCCTATATTTCTCTTCATATAGTTGAATAGAGAAAAAAATTCTGCATCGAGCTGTATCAACATTCCCTATACCTATCTTTGATAATTTTTCAGTTATTCAGAATTTTCAATTTTGTTCAATCACCTCCCTTAAAGCAAAATGTAATAGTTCTAGTCGCCTATGCCAAAATAATTCAACTATAATAAAATGCATAGAAGGCTTAGCAAAATGACAAAATATCACAAATGACGTTAATATTGAATATTTTACCTGTATTTTTACAACTTTAGGACATCCTACATACACAAAAAGCAAATGAAATAAATATTGATTTAATTAATTATCAATTTCTTCCATTTTCCTTCCTTGAGATATTTTAAAATTAATTAATTAATTTCATCTTATTTGTGACAGTTGAATTGGAGGTTGTTTTGCTAAGCCTTCTATGTTTTACATTTTCTTTCAGGAAAGAAAATTACACGAAATTGAAAATTCTGAATAACTTAAAAATTATCAAAATTAGGTATACAGTTCGATGCAGAATTTTTTTCTCTATCCAACCATATAAAAGGAAATATGGGGTTCCATTTAAAATAAGCAAGTTATTATAGTTTGAAAATTGCCTGAAAGAAAAATTCATTTCAGCCAAACGCTGAAACATAATTGAATTCTGTTTAAATTGGCAACAAGTACACTACTTGTACTACTTAAATTCCAAGTTTCAACATTTCAGATGTTATATCTTCTAAAATATGAATTTTTCAATCAAAAAGCTGAAATATCTGAAAAACTTTCAGCGCTAGACCATGGGTCATGTTATCAAAGTCGATTTCATCAAGGAATTCAAAAATGCAATAAAAAATATACCATTCCATTTAAAATAAGAGAGTAGGGTGCACTACCCCATATAAGAGGGGTAGCTAGAACAACGAAAATATTTTCTAAAGGTAGTTCAGGTGCCAAAACGGCCACATATCAAATTTCATAAAGTTCCATCAAATAGAACTTCTTATACTTTTGGGGTTCCATCCTCTTGGCTCACCCTGTATATATTTATATATGTATACCCACGATAACTGCCGTAAAAATAATCCAATCTTAATGAAACTTGGTACAAAAATCGGTCTTTGGGATAGCTTGGATGAGTTCGTTGACCAGACTGGTAGGGCCAACACTTTTGGAATAAGAGCTGAAGAAATGTTAAAAAAAATCATTTTCAATATTAAATTTGCTTAGATTTGGATGAAAATTAAAATAATAGTAGAGCAGTCCATTCTCTATGACCCAGAAAAAAAATCATCAAAATCGGTTCATTGGATCGCAAGAAAAATGCAAAAATCTCTTTTTTGAGTATAAGCAGTAAAATCACGTATCTAAGATGGCTATGTGTTCTGACAATTGATATTAGAAAAAAAATTGAATATCGCGGGGGGGCAACTAATTTTGACAGTTAATATTAGACGCAAGGCCTGCTAGAGAATTTCGCTTGAAAAAATCAAGCAGGCCTTGATTAAACGTATTACGGGAAATGAATTTATTAGTTGTTTCAATATTATTAAAATATATTAATTGTCAGTATCATAAGAATGTTTTGCAATTAATATTTCAGTATGTAGATACATAAAAAATTCGCTATATAAGGTACTTGCTGCCTTTGGAGATCTTTTATCTGTAAAGTTCATTAAAGGTCTCTAAGTCTTCTCTTTTTGACAATCTAGTAGAAAGATTGGCTAGAAATTTCTTAAAATCCAGAATAAAAGTTAAAAATCTATTTGATTCCTTTTTTAGGATCCAGTATCATTATTAATCCGTTAAATTATTCCACCTACAACTTACGTTAAGTATGTTGAAATGGAGTACTTGTTATTTCCTTATTTTCAATTTACACATCCACTTACCGTAAACATATCAAATTGAATTGATTACCAACTACTCCTTTGGGCCGAACATCAACATCTACTACCAACAACATTATCGCTGATAAAGTCAATTTCTCAAGAGACAATTGACGATTTTCTTAACATTCACAAAATTCTACAACTGGAAACTGTTTATAAATTACAAAAGTTATTGAAATGCAGTTGGAATACACTTCTTATTCTTCTTCTTCTACTTTTTTATTCTTGTTGACCTAAATTTCATTATTTAAAACTTGCATTTTGTAATATCCAGCGTACAAGTAGGAGCAAAAAATTTAAAACGTTTCAATTAAACTAAATAATAGAGAGAATAAAACAGTTAAATATTAATTCAATAGAACGGCAATATTGATTTGAGGCTGGTTCATGAAAATAATAAATTTTTAAAACTTCATATACCTACTTAGGTTCTTTTATAACGTTATAAACGATTTTACGTTAAAGGCATTTCGATTTTTACCATCTCTCATTTAGTAGAAATTGATTTTAAATAAAATGTTATCCAGTATTGTTGGCACATTAAAATTCATAAAAATATCAATAAAATAATATTAATACTAAAATAAAATACCCTTAAATGGCAAATATACACCACATAATAGCTCGTAAATATCAACCCTCTATTCTCTCGTTCTTAAATATAAAATCTTAGGTAGGGATGTAGAAATCCGTGCTTCTTGATACAAGATCTACGGCAAAGCTTTAAACCCGAAATTCCCGATTTTTTTTGCCTGAGCTGAATATTTAATACAAGAATGAAAATCTAAATGTGGATAAATCTTGGCAATTATAGAAGAAAATTTGAGAATTTGTAGGGTAGTTCCTGGAGAACATTTTAGCAAAATTAGAAGCTTGTAGCTTATTTGGAAGTCGATTAAAAAGCGTTCGTTATGAAGTAGGTCACGACTTTCATAAACGAGCTAAGCATGCACGTAAAACGACTAAGAATGACTCAGAAACCCTTTAAACATTGATTTTTCCGTTTTCTCTACTCTATTATAAAAAATATGTAAAATATTTCCAGTTCTTGGAGAGCGAATTTTAGCAAAATTAGAACCTTATAGCTCATTTGGAAGTTTGTTGAAAAGCGTTCATTATGAACCATGAAGCAAGCTGAACAGGTAAAACGACTAAAAATGACTCTAAGACCCTTTAAATATTAATTTTTTCGTTTTCTCTATTGAATTTAAAAAAAAGTAAAATATTTCCATCTGCTATAAAATACGATTTTCGAGTTGTTTTAATTGTTAGTCGTCTTATGTGTGCAGTTTTTGAGTGACTTCCAAATAAGCTACGAGATTGTAATTTTGCTAAAATGATCTCTAGAAACCACCTTATAAATCCCTCAAAGATTATTCGAATTGCTCACCATATAATAGGAATTTCATAAGAATCACCTACATTCAAATTTTCATCTATGTATGCTGCATGTAACGAGATTTTCTGATAATTCACAATTGATGAATAGACTTCACGATCCGTACATGGATCAACGTTTAACAATTCAGCTACAGTAAGAATTTTAAATCGAATTTACCTAAAGTGGTGAAACGGGGATTTGTGCAAAATCCTCAATGTAGGACACAGGATTGATACTAAAACTTTTAATATAAACCGAGAGTTATTTAAAGTTAGTTTATATATTCTTTTATTTTTTTGTAAAATAGTCGTAGCACATCTAACATTTCCATCATAATACGTAAATTTATTGCACCCATTTTTTTCCATTTCCGCACATTATACATTTTTCATTTTTACCATTTATTGATCTTTGTTTTTTCCCTCTCATCTAGATTCTCACTGAAAAGGCAGTCTAGTTATTGTTTCCATATTTTCCTAACAATAAGTGTTGAAACTATAACAATCACTGATGGTGTGCAATATCAGTTATAATTACTATAAAAATGTTTGTCTTATTGTTTTGGATTTGTTTGTTTTTTCTGTTATACTATTGAATAGAGCCCGATGGCGTGAAAATAGGACGATATTCAACACACCGAACCCGAGGCTGATGAACGTTTCATTGTTGAGAGAGAATAAATTGCTACATCAGGAACGTCGAGGATCCCGAAGCAGTGCCAGGGGACCTAGCCGACAACCTAGTATGGCATCGTTAAGGGCACATTCACCGAATTCACAAGGTATAAAAATTCAAATCAATTCGAGAATATCCAATGTGGAATGATCGTGAAAATATCCGATGTGTTTCCTAATATTCATTCAATAGAAAATTTTAGTCCAAATTCATTTAAAATTCTAGCATTTTCGGTAGGTATTTATTTAGATTGATTAGAATATAAATTGGCGTGATAATTTGATAATAATTAAATGAAATTTTTATCAGATCCACCCTCTACTACCCGATTAATCTTGCAGTAAATTTTATTTAATGCTTGCCCGGATGGAGTAGAAGGTTAATATATTAAATTTAAATGCACTGATTTTTGGACACTAAGCATTGCTTTTGCAATCATTAAAAACCCACCCATCTAGCTATTGCTTCGTTTAATTTAATTAATTTAAAGGGTAGTTGTAATAGTTGTACAAATTAATCAATCAAAAAAAAACACGACATCATTGCGCACTGTATTTATAAAATAAACTTTATCCATCCGACCATAGGTCGTTTGTTTCTAGGATCGCGAAGAGGCTCCCGTGGCAGTAGTAATGCATCAGCTACATCAAATCGTTCGAATAAGAGCCCCCCACAAGGCGCCAATATTACAGTAAGTTCTGCAACAACACCGATGCTGGAAAGTGTCACCGTTGAAGTTCAAGAACCGAAAGTATAATTTCATATATATATTTAAACAGAAGCTTTCATGCTTTGTTCTATATAAATATACATAATTGCAAGCTCTTCTCGTATTTAGAGCATAAGAATAATTAATTAATAATTAAAATATTTCTACAATCTCTTTACTTACTTCGGTAGTAATAGTGATGTTAGGGACCAGGAAAGGTTGAAACAATTTGTCCATTCATCACGTTCATAATTAATGATGAAAATAATTAGAATTATAGATATCTAATTGTAAGATATTCTGTATAATTCTTTTAGTTGTAATCATCTTTAGTAATTGCAAAAATCGTACAAAATAGAAACTCCTTTCTTATTTCAAATATTAAATACAATAGTTATGTAGCACAAAAATTCAATTAATAATAGCACAATATTATAATTATAAATATTGTAGTAATTAAGAGTTTGTCTGCTTTATAAATTTACCAAATTCTATTTATTTCATCTAATTTTTTTTTGGTGGTACAAAAAATACTGGGAATATTTTGTGATACTACCAAAACAAAGCTGTGATTGTATGTTGATGATAGCTTTTATAAACATACGATTGGGATAGACAGTAAGTAATGGGAAAACTTGTTGCCTATTTCAATCGACAATATTCACCATCGAAATTTAATTAATTAATTAATAATAATAATAAAAATAACACAAATTTAAACAAAAAAACATACATGCAGTTGTGCTCATTAAGAAAAAAATTTATATACCTCCTATATTTTCTCTTTCAAAGAAAATCACCGAAATTTTCATAGTGTAGATCGTACTTTAGTCTTTAGATTTCTAAAATATAAGATTAATTACTTTTACTAAATGAATTTCATGTAAATTATTGAAGAAGAAAATTGATAAATACTATAACTATATACACACATGAGCTTAGCTCTGCTTGCTTAAAAATTATAAAATTAGTATTTATCAATGCATTTTTAAATAAATATATTCTTCTCTATACTTATACTTAGCTTATATCTTTATACTCTTGTATTGTATACTGGTTTTTCACATATAACTTATAATCTGTATTTGCCAATATAATTTTAATAAAACGCTATTATATTGACAAACTTAATTTAACTGTTTAAAAAAAAAAACACCGAAATTTCGCCCGTAATAGAGAAAAAATTGATTAATGGATGTACTTTCAACATTCGATGATTTTAGATCATTCACCCTTATTTTTACTATTATTATTAATTGCTTTGTGTGAGGTCTTTTCTCGCCCCTCACACACAAGCGTTTCATATCTGAGCTCGGTCCCAATGTCTGGACGCTTTAACAAAATTACTCGTCCAACATGAGCCAACGCTTGCACCAACATTGGAGCCACTGTGTAGAGATGGGCTTAGTCTGATTTCATTATTACAACCCACCAAAATTTTGCACGTAATATAGAAAAAATTGAGTATATTATCAAAAAACCATCCATTATAGAATTTCGATAAAAAAAACCGATTGATTAATGGATGTACTTTCAACGTAATGTAAATTCAAATATTTTAGATCATTCACCCTTATACTGTACCCGAATCTTCTACATTATTGATCGACATTAACGTGTTCCTTGAGGAATAAATTTTAGGCAAATAATTTGCAATTCTTCTATCGTACAGCTTTATAATTAAACATAAGTATTCCATTTTATATCTCTCCTAAATTGCTCTAGAAGCTGAACAAAGCCACGATTGTATTGTTGACGAGTAGAATTGATTTAAAAAAAAGTTGTTCCCTTATTTTCCTGTTAAAAAATTAGGGATGAATTCAGGGAAGAAACTGTGTCTTGTTTAAATAAAACAGACAATCTACAATAAAAAATTATTAACAATTTACATACAATCTAATCATTTGAAAGATTTCTTCGATCTCCAATCCAAAAATTCATCAAACTCGTTAAAATCATCATCATCTGAATTTTCATTTTCTACAGTTGTCGTTTCATTACAAACTGAAATTATATGCTCCTTCTTCTTTTCTAAATCTAAAACTCTGTAAGAATCAACAATATAACGAATAATCTATTAAAAAAAAAATTAGATTAGAAATATACTTTGATAATTTCTTTAATTGTTCATCAATTTCATCAATTTGTCGTTCTGTAGTCGCCTCCTCTTGGTCTTCAGCGATAATTGCAGCACTCTTACTGTCAGCTTCACGGATTTCCTTCTGGAATTTCTCCCATTCCTCTTCGACTGGATCTTTATATTCTTGATGTCTTGCCTGTAAATTTCAATACAATTATGAATAATAATTTTTACTTAAATTGAACCTTAGCATCCAGTTTAGGATCGTCGAAGAAACCTTCAGGTAGCGTTTCATCATTGGGATCATCTTCATCGATTTCCATAGCTTCTGTCGATGGTCTACTAATTGGTAGAATTGGGGGTTGTTTTGATGAATTATCGAAGAAATCTTCAGGTACACCATTTTTCTTCTCTTCTACTTCTGGATTGGTTCGTGATGTTGAATTTTTTAAAATACCTTTAGGTTTCTTCTCAGGTAATTCTACAATAATCGGTGGTGTTATTGAACGTTTTAACGGTGTAGTGAAATTATGTGTGCGTTGTTTTAATCGTTTTGCTAATTCTATATTTTCTTTATGTTGTTTTGAATTAATATGAACCGGCCAGACTGTTTCTGATCTTACTACAGATTTACACAAAATACAAGTGAGTTGCCCCTGGTCGTTATATGTAATTAATAATTAAGGAAATCTATGAAAATGTCCATTTAATTAAGTGGAAAAATTGTAAATTAAAGCGAGAATAAAAAAGGATATTTTGCTAATGGTGAATCAATCTTCTTCACATCTTTATGTTTATGTTTATGTTCGTTTAAAGCACGTCGAAATTCGGTTTGTATTAATTTTTTCTTTGCATTTTTAAACGTTGCAGACATTTTTCAAAGAAAAATTGTTATAAACATAACCTCAACAAATCAAATGTCAATCAATGAAAGCTACCACTACACTAACAAAAATCCCTATTGAGATAGCGTTTTCGAAACAGTATCAGAGTTTTCAAATAAAATGAAAATTTAGCTACCTGTTTTAAAACGTTTAGAACCGATTCTACTTAAAAATTGATCAATGAGTAGAAATGAACCAACTATTGTTAACTTACATTCATAATCGTTGGGAATAAACAACATGATTACAATAATTTTAGTACATTTTAGTACAAAAACATTTTTAATCTCTTGAAATTAGCCTCTTAACAACACAATCACCATTTTGAAAATGAGAAAGAGCAAAAACAGTTTCGTACCCTTAAAATAAGTTTTAATTAAAAAGGAAAACTAAGCTAATGTGTAGGCATATTATATTACTTATTACTTATTATCAACAACATTCGAATGTAAATTACCACTTATTATCATCATCATTACACCGAAATGGAAATACTTAAATAAATTTTATGCTTACAAATTTCTTTTATCAGGCATTTCCGGAAAAACAAACTTATCTATTCTTAAATTACGACCATTTTAAAATTGGCGCTTTTTTCCTCCGTAAATAGACGAAAGCTCTAGTAGTTTATATTGAAGTCTAAATAAAGTGGCTGCATTGCCAGCTTGACAATAATTTTCTAATTTTGCTGCATATTAATTTAATTAAAATAAACTTAAAAATCAGACTAGTATAAATCAAACTATAATTACTATTATCGTTATGCTTATTGTCGTAGAAAATTCAACCGTTTACGGCATAAATTATGAAGTCAAAGAATCTCAAAATTGCGATCTTGGCAATGATGGACTGATCGTAGTTCACATTAATGTAGTTCAAATGTATACATAACCTCAATTTTTGTGTACATTGTAAATTATTTATTTCTTATTTCTTTAAAACAATGGTAATTTTACAGAATTTTACATAAATATTCAAGGTAATAATTATTTTATTTTCAGTCTGTTACCCTTAATACCGATTTGGGTGATATAAAAATCGAATTATTTTGCGAATATTGTCCGAAAACTTGTGAAAATTTCCTAGCTTTATGTGCCAGTGATTATTATAATGGTTGTATATTTCATCGTAATGTTAAAGGTTTTATTGTACAAACTGGTGATCCGACTGGTACTGGTAAAGGGGGCACATCGATATGGAATCGTAAATTTGAAGACGAATTTAAAGATCAATTAAAAGTAAATCGATGAATCAACGTAAAAGTTTTAGCATCTTGAACGGAGCATCGTTCAAATTTTGATTGCTTATAATTACTATTCATCCATAATTGTCAACCAGCGATTTTTTAGTCGCTCCCCTGTAATCAACATACTTGTATTATATGCGGCTTCTATCCCGATTTCTATGAAAACTTACACAACTTTCTAGTAACATAATACAGAACAAACCCGAAAAAGGCAACAGCCTCCGACAACTGGCGGTAGCGCCTAGCATGTATGCAAGAACGCGACTAAAAAATCGCCAAGTGATATTTTACTTGATTTTTAATTAATTTTCGGCGTAATTAGCGGCAATAAAAATGCGAAAGAGATCACACTTATGTTTAAACATGCTCCCCTCAAGATGGTAATACTTTGTTAATTTCTAATATAGCCACAAAATTTTATTCTTGTCTGATTTATACAAACTTCGATACCTAATTTAATTAACACAACATTTGTGTTGTAGCATAATTCCCGTGGTATTGTATCAATGGCAAATAATGGACCGAATACGAATGGTAGTCAATTTTTTATTACTTACGCACCACATCCGCATCTAGATTTGAAATACACAATGTTCGGCAAGTATGTAGATAATGTAGAAAAGATGATTAAAATTTCAATATTAATTCAATAATTTTAGAGTTATAGATGGTTTAGAGACTTTAGATGAATTGGAAAAAGTTCCAGTTAATTCGAAAAATCATAGACCGCTCAATGATATCAAAATAAATAGTGTTACAATCCATGCTAATCCATTAGCAGGCTAATCAACTAAGACTAAACAATAATATTATCATTATTACAATAATTGAAACAAAAACGTATAAATATAAGCAATATTTATTTAATACATAAGCAGGATAGATGATCAATAATTACTACTGTCTACGTAATATAAATATTAAACAAATATATAAAAAAAATACCAATAAATAAATATCTTCTCTATCTTAATATTGATTTAAAAACGTATGATTTGTTCTTGCCTGACACGTTGTGGTAATTGTGTTGTTTGTGTTCGATCAAAACGTACAGTTCTTGAGACTTTCATGAAGCGTTGTTGTTGTTCAGATGGATTATTATTGGTAGCATCACGCCAATATACAGTTTGTACAGCATTTCTACCAGCTATATAACGTGTAGCGGCACCAACCAATTTCTTTGCTTGCATTTTCTTATATTTTACTAACTTGTTACAATACTTTTTAAATATTAACTCAATTGTGTGGTTGATTGAAATTTGAATAATTCTCGATGTCTAGCGACTATTTATATACAAAAGAGTCGTTGTTTGTTTGTATTGATTGCGCAGGACTGGCTTTTTAAATTCTTATTGATAAACATACTTAGAGATCAACATGTTCAAAGTTTAATTTATTGTGTACGTTTTTTATAAGTCACTCAAAATACGTATTATCGACACGTGTTTGTGTCACACGTTATAGGAATGTTCACCTATTTGTACCTTTTTTTAAATTACTTTGCTTATCATTATTTAAGAACGTGGTTATTACCACTTGAAAAATAATCGACTTGTCTACAAAGATTAAAAACATCGATTTCTAATGATTCATACGTACATATTTATATTTGTTGATTAATTACTGTTTTGACTATTTATTAAAATAATTAATTATATTTCTAATTAATTGTATTTCAGTCAAATTAAGAAGAGTTTTTTTGGCTTTATTATAGGGTGTAAAATTGCAAAAGTTGATAGTTTATTTTCAAGTTTTCATTACGGAATTATTCATTATTAAATATTTTATATTCTTATCACTATATTAGGAAAAATACAGTAATTTGCGTAATGTTTTCAATTTTTAATGATCATTTAGATATTTGATTTACGCATAAATTCTAATTGCAACGAATTTATAGTTGTTTATCAAAATTTTGACGTAGACATTTTATCAAATTTTCCTCGTAATTTTGTTTATAATAATTGATTATTATTATAAATAAATATTACCTACAACAACAACAAAAATTGTTTTAGTTGTAGAAGAAATTAAAGTTTAAAAGAATGATGATAATGGCGATATTTCCGATAATGTAATCCTAGATTTTCGTTGATTGTTGGCAAATTAACAAATTTTATATCAAAACAACTTTATCTAATAGTTGATAAAAACAAAGTATTGTTTATTATTATATTGTTAGATAAAAAATTATAACAATTTATTTGTAACAATAAATTTTGAAAAAACTTAATAGAAATGACGTCAATTGGTGATGAGAGTTTATCAGCTAAACTAGAGACCTCACAAATCATTCCTGACGAAGCAATGGACTCATTACTATTTAAGAAAAAATCAGAAAAATTATTATTATCACGTTCTTTATTAATGTACATGGAATAAATTCAACATTTCTTGTTTTTTTTTGTTTTTAATAGGTGTTAACCAAAAGTAGTCGAAGCTAGTCTTATTTTGGTAATGCTGAAATTCTAATCGAATTAAAATTGTTAAAATTCGATTTTAATGTAATCAAGCGATTGGAGAATCTAATGAGAAATATTAATTGTTAAATCTCATTGCTGTTTGGGATGGATTTTGATTTGTACGCGGCGCATCCACCATTTTTTATCAATTCCAGAAGGTATTTGCAGATCATTCTTATTCATGCAAAGAATTTCACCAATAAATATCGGTTGATAGTGTTGAAATCTATAGGGAAAATAGGGTAGTTTAAATTGCCGTTCAGTTAAAAAAATATCAGTTCGTTTCCGGTTTTCGTTCCTGCAAACATAACGGTTTTTGGTTTTCGGTTCAGTTCCAAATGGTTAATTTTCAAATTTTTCAACTTCACCTTAAAAAATGCCATACAATCTTCTATAACTTCAACCCCAAACAAGGGATTAAAATGCGGTTATACGGTTTGATAGCCCTAGCGAATCTATATCAACTAGCTTTTTTAAACCACTAAAAAAATATTGAGCCTTTAGATTGATTTTGCAAGGGTAACTTTAATCCCCAATATCTCCCTTAAACTTGAGTATAGGTGTACGAACAACAAAATTTGCATCCCTTAGGATAGAATGAACTACTTATACACACAAAAAAAACATCAAAATCGGGAGTTTGAATTTCGGGGGTCAAGTTCCCCAAAGTACCTATTGATGATGCAGTTATGTGACAGGGAGGAAAGGGGAGATAAAAAAAGGATGGTTTTACGTAGGGTATTGATCCGTTATTTTTTTCGTTCCTGTTCAATTAATATTTTTTTTATCATTTCGGTTCCGGTTTAATAAATTAGAATAATAATAACAATTATTATTATTATTATTAGGTACGATAGATTTTGTACACTGCGAACTGTAAATAACACAAACACGGTCCACTTAAAAACAAATTTTCCGACAGATTTTCCAAATATTTTCCATTTTAATGATATGATCGTGAAGTAGATAAAATTTCCGACATTTTCATATTAATCAAGAGGCAAATTAATTAATTTCAAAACTTTAAATTATAAGTGAAAAAGGGATTTCAAATTTTCCGTGAGATTCACTTAATTTTCAAAATTTCTTTTTAAGCAAGCTTCATATCTTTTCCCCTTATCTTAGCGTTCTAAAACATGAGTATGATTCTCTATCTTTAAAATTATGTACAAGATCACTGTTCAAATTTTTTTAAATTTGCTCTAATTGTGGAAAAACTAACAAACGTATCCGGAAAATTCTTAAAAATCTACAAAGCTCTTTCAATTTTCAATCTAAATCACTTCATAAATATTGAAAATCAATATTAATACTTTTTTCTTATTTTCAAAAATCTAAAATATTCTACACAATAATTTTATTTTGTTGTCGAATAAATTAAATTTGCTGGAGATATCTCCAAATTATCTCCATGCTTTTTGTAGAAATTAGGTATAAGATTAAACGTTGGTATTTGCAGACAGGTTTTTCTTTAGTTTTTGATAAGAGCTGAACAAAGGAAAAATTACACAACGTTCTTTTCTAGACTTGTTTCTGCCCGTTTTTAATTCATTTCAGTTTTGAACGTTGAATTGTTAACACGGGTGTGCGAAATTTAAAAATAAATTTACATGTAAAAAATTTATAAAATAGAGTGAATAGTGCTTGTGCAACGGTGTTAGTGCTTAGTGCTAGTGTTTATGGTTTGCTGGAACGAGTACCGTCATCCGTTGAGGATTCGCGATGTGAAGTCAACGAAAGGGTAATTCGATATATTCAAACTATTATTCCAAAATTACTAATTTTTTTTTCGTTTCTTCTAATTACAGTAGGTTCGAACAGCGTGGGACAGGAGCTGAGATGCAGTTAAGTAGTAAGTACCTTTTTGATTTATCACGCGATTTTTTATGGACATGCAAATTGAAAAACAAGCCAAGGAAATTTATAATTTTACAATAATTAGTACAATTATCTAATAAACACTCAATTACGTAATAATTAATAAATAAGCGGTCATACTGAAGGTAGGTAGGTACTCAATAGGTGCGTAGTACAGGTAGAAAATTGTAGGTACTTGTAAATGATCCATTATAATTCCCATCCTTAGGTTACATAACTCTTTTAGGAATTTGATAAATAACGGGAGAAATCCGTCACTCCATCTCTGTCTCTGTTATCAAAACAGTAAAGAAACTGAAAAACTGAATCAACTTTATCTTCAAGCAATATCAATTATCACCAAACAATTCAACGAAACAAACATTAATATTTTTATAAATTTATCGTAATTAAACTATACAGTTAATACCTTTAATGGGTATCCTATGGACAACACCTGTTAGGTACTTTTACAGCTTCATAAACTCTTCCAACTCATACAGAACTCAATTACAATTCTCTATTTTGAGTTTAAAAAACTTCGTTTGGTAGGTGTCATGAGTAGAAGCATTGATATGATGCTTTGATCTCCATCTCTCTATTTTTTTACCATCAATCTGTCAATTTGTGACGGAAAATACCAAAATTGTAAAACTGAGTGCAAATTTGAAACATAGAAATATGTCACGAGTTTTTTAGTGCTTTAAACTTGAAAGCTTTAATGCTTACACTTCAATCTCTTTATCTTTTGTCGTTAAATTGTCAATTTATGACGATAGGTACAAAATTTGGTGCCTGTAAAGGTGTACTTTTAAAGCTTTTAATGCTTTTATCTCTATCTATTTTATGCCACCAAAGTGGCCATTTATAAAGGAAAATGCTGAATTTGAATTCCGATCTCTTGATTAGTGACGGAAAAACACTGAAATTGTACAATTAAGTACAAGAGTGAGATGTCGAAAATATGTTACGGTTACAGCTTTAATGCTTACACTTCGATCTCTTAATTTTTTTGTCGTCAACATGTTAATTTATGGCGACAGATACTAAAAGTGTACAACTATGTACAAATTTGGCGTCCGTAAAGGTGTCAATTTAAAGCTTTTAATGCTTTAATCCCCATCTCTCTCTATCTTTTACCACCAAAGTGACTATTTAGGTATTATGGTAAATGCTGAATTTGAGACCTCCAAAAGATGTTTTGAATTCTATTTCTTGATTTATGACGAAAAACACTGAAATTTTACAATTAAGTACAAGAGTGAGACGTCGAAAATGTGTTACGATTACAGCATTAATGCTTACACTTCGATCTCTTAAATTTTTTGTCGTCATAGTGTCAATTTATGACGACAGATACTAAAAATGTACAACTGTGTACAAATTTGGCGTCTGTAAAGGTGTAGTTTTAAAGCTTTTAATGCTTTTATCCCCAACTCTCTCTCTATTTTATGCCACCAAAGTGGCTATTTATTAGGGAAAATGCTGAATTTGGGACTTCCAGGTTGATGTTTTGAATTCGATCTCTTAATCAGTGACAAAAAACACTAAAATTGTACAATTAGGTAAGTACAAAAATGAGACGTTGATTAAAGCTTTAATGCTTACACTTCGATCTCTTCATTTTTTTGTCGTCGAAGGTGTCAATTTATGACCACAGATACGTAAAGTTTACAACTATGAACAAATTTTGCGACTGTAAAGGCGTACTTGTAAAGCTTTTATCCCCATCTCTCTCTATCTTTTGCCACCAAAGTGGCAATTTATAAGCAAAAATGCTAAAATTGTATAATTAACTACCAATTTGAGACTTCCAAAAAACATTATGTTAATGTTTCCTATTCCATCTTTTGAACATCGAAATTGTACAATTATGTACAAGGGTGAGACGTCGAAATGGTGTTACGAGGAAAGCTTCAATGTTTTCAGCTCGGATCTTTGCATTTTGTTGCATCATAGTGGCAATATAAAAGTGTACAATTTACCATAAATTTATATCATGGAAAGGTGGTATAAGTAAAGCTTTATAATGCTTTTAACTTCATTTCTGTTTATTTTTTGCGTTGATGCTTTGAACGATAGCATCTATCGGTCGCGAATCGGTACAATAACTCCTTTACATTATTTTTTAATGGTGAAGTTGAGTTATTTTTCGAAACGAAACGTGTTATAGTGAAAAGTGTATGTGTGTAATGATTGCAGATAAAAATAAATGTGAAATTTCAAAACGGTAAGTTGAAAATTTTGAATAATTCTTCAACATTATTTTTATTTTATTTCAGTATATTATTTATAATTTTATTTTCAGGTATTTATTTAATAATTTTCAGGTAATTGTTATTATATTTTCTATTTTCAGAATTTTCTATTTTGCTATTTTTTACTTTATTTTTATTTATTTCATATTCTATCATTTAATTTGTTTATATTTCAGGCAATTTTTTTGTAAGTACCCCTCTAATTTTAACAATTTTGTTTCAGGAATTTCTAAATTTTCATGCATTATATTTTGTTTTTATAAATTTAATTAATTTACTCTATTCAAAGAGTTGAACGTCACGATAGCAAAAATTCGTGGGATAATGTTGGGATATGTTTTGGTGACGAATATTTGTTCTCTTGACCTCTTCACTTCTTCTTTTGAAATGCTATATAATATTACTAACATTATAGAATTAGTTAGATATTATAAGGGTTGTATTGTTAACTTTTCTGTGTATTTGTCTTATTATTACTAACATTGGTGGTGGATATATCCATCACTATATAGTGGATTAGGCCTATAGGGGATACCACTATAAAAAAAACGCACCTTGTGCTTTACCTCACAGGTGGTGTGGAAACAAGCACATACAACTCTTACTTTTCCAGAACTATTACTCAGTAAATTTATAGAAGTTTCTCCATATTAAATGAGACTGATTGTGAGTAGTGATTCTCTATAGTTTTGGAACGACGTTATAATTAGTTGCTGAGTAGTTGAGGGAAAGAAACACAGGAATAATTTGGTAAGAGTTTCACTTTAACGAGCTCAATACTTATTAATTTTTAGGGTAATACAAGAACATTTCAAATAAAATGGCACTCTAATAATATCAACAAAATTAATGGTGAATTTTATTTTTGGATCTACACTCCATCAGATTGCGATTTTGGTTGTAAACAACACACAAAAGTGTAAATTCACTAATTGCCAGGACCGGCGCTGATATATTATGCGCCCTTGTGCTGAAAATTTTGCACCCCTTGCTAGCTTATAATTTTATTATTAATTCAAATTTTTTTGATGTTTTTGGTCACCTTTTTGCCCTCTTAGACCGGCTTTTTCTTAAATTTACGCTCTTGAAGGATTATTTATGAAGATTCACAACAATATTAATTGCATATCGATTTTGAAATTGATGATTAATTTCATTCAATAGCTCCCAAAATGTCCGTTTAAGTCACTTCATTCAGAATTTTATCTCATTTTTCTTAATTGAAAAGCTTTGGAATAAGCACTTTGAAATGGTCTATCCAACGCACTTTTACTTTTCACAATATCTCAAAAAAACAAGCGAGATATCTATGTTTGAAAAAAGTCCCCTGAAGTATTGCTGCCTCAGTTCCTTGGCAGGAAGGAAAGAAGAGATGAAAAGAAAAAAAGATCGTGATATGCTTGTTTTCGGTTTAGCTCCGGCCAAAATTTCGGTCAATTCCACTTTTCGGTTTCCTGAGAGAAAAATCAAAAATCACACAAATGATTTTATTTATAACTAAATGAAATACGGGTACATAGGTACATATATATATTAAATTTGAAAATAGACAATTTTTTTTTCATTTATTCAATTTTAAAATCTAATTGTGTTTTATTTATCACACCTATTTCTAATTATTATTTTTTTTGTTGATTTTTTTCTTTCTCTCAAATGAAATAAAAGGACACTTTATATTAACGTAAGTTAAGAGAACTAATTAAGATTATTGTTATCTAATTTTAAAAACACAATCCTCACCAATTTCCAAAATTTTCCAAGTGTTAAACACTTATTGCGACCAAAATTTCCATAAACTTTGTACTTTGTAAAATTTTCACACATATTGTCCAAATATACTTGCAATAATTAACATACATAGATAAAAAAAAAAATGTATCCTATTTTATTTGTTTTTATCCCAAAAAATAAATGTTTGAACATTGATGGAGATCATAGTCCTTCAAAATTGGCTATTTCGTTCGAAACATTTTAAATCGTTATTTGTGTTGTGTTGCCAAATAAAAATTAATCTATCTACCAACTATACATAAAATTAGTAATTCTCAGCAAATTATTGATATAAAGCCACAGATTTGAATTAAGAACTAATCATATACAGTCATTGATATTAATTTACATTTGATATTATTATAATTGTTAAAAACCAAAAAATCTAAATTAATTAACTAAATGACATTATTAATCTATATAAATTAATTCAATTAATTCATTAGAATATTAAAAAAAAAAATGTCTTGTACTAGAGAAATATTACATTTTATAATTATTTTAAGATTACACACAAAATGGCAGTGTCCAAAATAAAATCATTATTATTATTATAAAAATTAATGAAGATTCTACAAATTAAAAAAATACCCCATTTAGAGCAGATTTCTTTTCATTAAAATACATGTATAAAATACAAAAAGGGCAAGATTATTTCTGCTTTGTTTTATTTGTTTGTTTTTTGTAATTCTATCACACGTAATGCCCTTAACTGGCTACCAAATATGGACACTTCCTGAGACACAATATACAAACAGACATGGAGAGCATGTAATACGTTTTTAAAGCTAATTAGTGATTATTGTACTTATACTGTATTTTTGTTGTTTGTTTGTTTGAATAAGAAAGGCTTCTATGTTGTAGTTTCAATAAATAGGGATAGAGTTTGAGAAATTAATTTATTCTAGTGCTGTATTGTAACGGATAAAGAAAACGTTTAAATATTAATGCCTCCTATATGCCATCACTACCATTAACAAGCATTTCAGAATCAATTGGCATATGGATTAAAGAAATAATCTACGGTGTGAATACAAACATGCACCTTAATTCCGTATTGTTGTTTTTTAAACTCCTTTTAAAATCAAATTGATTTTCGATACGTTTTTAAACTTTCGATTTTGAATAATTGCGTCCTTTTATAATTCTTCGCGATTTCTTATTATTCAAATTTTTTATTGGTGTATCTATTGCATCATCTAATTTACGTTTTCTAATTGAATTCTCTAATTTATCATCTTTCTGTTCACTAGTTTCGCCCATATTGGTTATTGTAATTGGACTTGTTCTAAATGGTGATGTTTTTATTGTTGATGTTGATGGTGATGTTGCATTTATGGTAACTTCACACTCTTGTTGTTGTTGTTGTTTTTCTTGCTCATGTTCTGCATCATTATCAGTTTCATTGATTGGCGCAAACTCAGTTTCTATATTCACATTATTTACATCTTGATTATGATTCATTAATGATTCAAATTCATCTGCATTAGGTAATATAGCATTACCGCAATTTGTACAAAATGGTGGTGTTGCTGGTGATTTTGAACGCCAATATTGTAATTCTGTTTTACATTTATTTAATTCTTGTAATAATGTACTAAATTTACGTGAAATCTCCTCATTTTTCTTCTCATTCTCATCCATACGTGTTGCATATTCTAAAATTTGTTTTTGTTGTTCACCTAATTGTTTCTGTTGTTCTGACATTAATTTTTGTTGTTCTGTAGCTTTCTGTCTACACGAACGTACATCTTGGCGCAAAATTGACAATTGACTGTTGTACTTTTTCATACCTATAGAAAACAATAGGATTCAATTATAAATCGAATAATTACAAATATAATTTGAAAGAAAATATCCAAGTGAAAGCCTTTAAGTCTTCTTTGAAAGAACCTAATTAACAATAAATAGAAGATGACACGATATTCTGCCGGATGCGTCACATAAGACAAATAGTTCTTCTAGAAACTCTCATTATTTGAAGAGTAATTCGTAAAATATTTCAAGCATCTGTAAAGGGGTCCACAAAGAACATTTTAGCCAAATTAGAACCTCGTAGCTTATTTAGAAGTTGGTCAAAAAACGTTCGTTTCGGACAAGGTCACAATTTTCAACAGCCAAAAGGCACAAAACGACATTAATTTTGCATACAGGTGGAGCATCAAAAAATAAAGGATGCATAGTTTTTTTAAGCCGCCCATTAAGGGGGTGAAATTGTCCCTTGAAGTTACCCCCACAAAACACATTCTTTAGATACCTTCCTATAAATCCTTGAAATAATCGGAGTTGCCATAAAAACTTTGGGGTGTGTAGTCCAAAAAAAGAACAGATTGTGTGTTATTTAATTGCAACATTATTAAATGTAGAAACAATATAGGTATTTCATCTAAAAAAAAGTAAAAGAGAACTACGTATGTATTATGTCCAATACTAACTGCACGCATGTACAGGGTGTCTTTTTAAGTGTAGTAGATTTAAGCAAAATTAGAACCTTGTAGCTCATTTGGAAGTCGGTCAAAAATGTTCATTTCTAATGATGTCGCCATCTTTAAAAACTTGCCACACACGTAAAATGACTAAGAATGAATCGAAAATCCTATACCAACATTGATTTTTTTTAGGTTTTTTCCATTTTATTCTGGGACAGGTGGAAATTTTTAGCATTTTTTTATAACATAATAGGGAAGGAGCGAAATAAATCAACGTTCAGAGCGTCTTTGATTCGTTTCTAATCGTTATACGTGTGCTCCTATCAAAAGAGCTACGAGGTTCTAATTTTACTGAAATCTTCTCTGTGGATTACTCTACACAACTTTAAAATATAATTTGAATTTCATAAAAAACGGCCACATTTAAAAAAAAACGCCCGGTATGAGTCAAGAATTTAGTTCAGAAATTGAACAAACGTCTGAAAAATGTCTTTCTACGATCTACAAAAAGCTTTCTTGTTTCCATAATTTAGTGTTAAAATGCACTAAAAATCTACACAAAAATTCAAACGTTCCACTAGAAAATCGACTGAAAGTCTCCGCTGCACGGTTTCAAGGCAAAATTTATTAAAATCTGATAAATTAGAACGAAAACGTTTTATATAATATATATATATAATTTAGAGTACGAGACGTAGAAGTTGAGATTCAGCACAAAAATTATCTTATAATAGGAAAATCCTGCATTGAAAGTCGAAAATTCAGCTTTAGAATCGACTAAAAATATCATCTAAATCATCTCTTTTATAAAGTTCGCTAAAAACTGAGAGTCTAGGACGAAATCATTTACAAGTTTAGGATAAAAACTAGCACAAAAATCGTTTAAACAAATCACACTGATTTTTTTCGTTTTTCTCAATTTATTCTGGAATAAGAGGAAATATTTCGCTTTTTTCCTAGAAAACAACGAAGAAAAAAACGAAAGAAATCAATGCTTCAAGTCCTTGTAAGTTGTTTTGCCTACTCAACTAGTTTTTGAAAATTGCGATATTGTTCAAAACGATCGCGTTTTACCAGACTTCTAAATGAGCTACAAGGTTCTAATTTTGCTAAAATGATCTCCAGGGGCTAAACTACAAATCTTTGAAATATTTTTCGAATTGCTCGGAAATTAATAGGAAAATTGACCACATTTTTAAAAAAAAAAAACACCCGGTATAAAATATACTATCATAACTCTTGATAAATGAGCTACGAGGTATACTAATAGCTCGCTAACAAATTGGAGTTATATAACAAATGGGCTTACCAACTTAACCTAAGAGCATTATTGGACTTTATACTTTGGTAACGTCTTCATGCGATACCAAAAGTAGACGATTCGTATGAAACTCCTATTATTTGAGGAGTGATTCGAAAAATATTTCAAGGATTTATAGCAGGGTTCTAGAGATCGTTTTAGCAAAATTAGAACCTCGTAGCTCAGTTTAAAGTTTGTCAAAAACCGCTCCTTTCTGACTGTGCAGAGATTTACAAAAACGAGTTAGAATGACTCGGGAATCCTCCCAACATTTTTTTATTTGTTTTTCTCAATTTTACTTGAGACAGATGGAAATCCATAGCATTTTTCTAGAAAATGGAGTCATTATTATTGTTAGTGTATAAGTCGTTTCGCAAAATCGTAAGCTTATCCAAAAGGACGGTTTTTTGAGCAACTTCTAAAAGAGCTCCGTGGTACTAATTTATCTAAAATGTTCTTTGGGAGCTATTCTATAAATTCTTGAAATATTTTTCGAATCACTCGCCAACTGATAGGAGTTTGATACGAATCGTCTACTTTAGAGCGACAAGGCGGTAGATCGCCTTAAAAGTTGGCGTTTTAGGAATTGATTAAAAATATCATAGAAGGGACGAGGTCTCTATTCCCGTATTATCTCGAAAAGTCTTGAATCACTTCTATAAAATGTTGTTTTGTGAGTTTGTTTACCTGGACAAATGGCGTCCCGTAAGGATTTCGAACGGGACGACCGAAAAAAGCCCTAGAAACGGGACATCCCGGACAGTTAGTAAACCTTGCAAGAAGCGACCACATTTAAAAAAGACAATCGGTATATAGAAATAGATTAGTTTTGAAATTAGCAGCTTATGCATTGTAAATTTTTTGGGGGAGTGGTAATTGGGGGTGCTTAGCATTCCCAAGTACCCCCCTAACTACGCCTATATACGTGATTCACCCGGTATAGGCTATTTTTTTGACTGAATTTATAATAAGGGAAATATGTAGATTTGGAGACCTTGAAAGTAGACCACCCTAGGTGAGCGACTAATGGTAAAACCGGCTGTGGTCCTAGCGTCTCTACAATTCAACGAAGATGATTTTCGAAAATTGAGCCTTTGATTATATTTTATAATGTTAACTTAAACTTGAATATTGGATGTACCTTGTTTGATTTTCCTAATGCCTTTCCTTAAAACTATATTGGATTGTGGTGTTGTTTCAGTAGAACTTTCACCATTCGATTCATGTACTGGATTTTCATTATCTTTAGCTTCTTCATCCATTGAATATGAATCTAAACATAAGTATTTATTTGTGCTTGTAGCTGAAAACAAATTTAATAAAATAGTTGTTTTATAATTAATTTTAAATTCTTACAAGGAAAATTTCCTATATCTAAAAAGTCTGTACTAAAATAAGCAATTTCCGGTAAATCAGGTTCAATTTTCTCTTTAAAATATTCCATTGCCATTGTTGATAAATCAAATAATTCATCTGTTACTTTATATGGACGTGCTAATTTCGGTGTAACTTTTATATAATGTAATATATGTAAAACTTCATCTAAAATCTCCCCAGGAAAGAAACAACAATGTTTACGTTCGATGTGCTTTCCAAGGGACATTTGTAAAAGAGTTAATCTCATATGTAATGTTTCAATTATATCACTTTCACAAGCTAAATGATGATTTCGTCTTGCACTTTCTCTACGTGGCATTTTACGTTTAATCTCATGGAATCTTTCCAATAAATGATGTTGTAAACGTTGAAATGTTGTATTCAATATATGACCACAAATACGATCAATT
Organism: Mylabris sibirica; assembly: GCA_039776855.1. NCBI lineage: Eukaryota > Metazoa > Arthropoda > Insecta > Coleoptera > Meloidae > Mylabris > Mylabris sibirica. The sequence continues at coordinate 6,940,313 of CM077836.1, forward strand.
CTAGTACAAACCTACAAACAAAAAAATTGATAATTTTAAAATTAGCGCTTTATCAATGACGTATTGGACGAGTTATAATGGCGGTTTATTTGAAATTTAACGAATTTTATTTAGATTGTATCACTTACAAAACGTAATTGGCAAATATTCTTGTATGACAAGTAGCTGAAGATCTTCTCAATGATCTCTTGGGGTAAATCGAGGAAGCTGATTTGTTTCGTTGATGATGATGATGATGATGATGTTGATGGTGTTGTTGGTGGTGATGATGTAGGGTTGCACTTGTTACATTGTCCTTGACTGGACGAGGCAATCGCTAGGCTATTTCTTGTTGATCTTGCCGGTCCATTATCAGTAGAATTATGTTCAGGGCATTCATTATTACCATTATTACCTAATGTCATTTGTCTTGTGTACACCATTTTTCCAGAAAATAATTGATTGCAAGGATTCTCGTGTGGTTTTTCTTTCTTCAAAAATTCGTTTAGTTTTTTCTGTTCGTTTTTGTAGAGTAGACGATATCAGAAATATTTCACCTGATATGGAAAATGTGAATCAATATAGGAAAATGTTTGATTTTATTGTACTTTTCCAATTTAGATTTGATTTTTTTTTTTAATTATTACTATCAAAGTAGAAGTGGATTAATGATTGTAAATAATAATGTTGATCTTATATAATTGTTGGGCAATAAAAATTTCAATTAAGAATGTAGGAATATTACCGAAAAACCCGATTTTCCATCGATATGTCAACTGAATTAAAATGGTCGAACTTACCCAGAACAGCAGTAGTTTTTCCTTTTTATTTATAAATAAATTCACCATCATCCGTGTACATTTTTAATAGATAATGAATTTCAATACATCACAAATTTATTTATTAATTATTGATTCGATTGATTTTCGTTATTTTGTTAAGATTTGATAAGGAATTTCGTTCTTGTTCCTTCAGGTCGTTTTTATTCTCTTACTTGTCCCGATAAAACTTTAGAACAAAGATTTTATAGAAATTTTGACGGTTTACTGAATGTTATCCCTAGCCGAGTGATGAACCTTTTTTCCTAGAACGGTGTACAGAGAGGGACTGGATCACTAGCCGTGTAACAAACCGAATTGTTATTAACGACAACAGCGACAAATCGAACAGTGGCGCGTAATTTTCACAACCAATCACTGATGGAGTTTTTCAACAAAAAAACAACTCATAAGGCGCTAATTTTAAACTGTTTTAAACTTTATAAAATTCATCAATATTTCTTATAATTTTTAAATTTGCTAATTAAGAAAATCAATATATGAATTAGTGTTGAGAACATTACAAGATCATTAATGAAAATTTTTAGCACAAAATTAATTATTAATAAGCTTCTAAACACTATAATTAAATGTAATAGCCTTTTTTAATTTTTTAAATTTTAAAATTAGAAAGTCAAACGGTTACAATAATGAAATATAAAAGAATTATAAAAAATATGCTTACAATTTACAAGTTTTTATATGTTCTACCAAAGAATACATACTCCATAGAAGCTCAGATCTCGGGGTTTTGTGGTTATCAAACTTTTAGTACCTACCCTGACTCACGAAGGGCGACACTTGTTCAATGTCGGTCGGTCGTCGACACTGTTGCCGACGACGTAGGAAGAAAATCTACTAAATGGTCACGTGATACCCACTAGAAATCCATTTAGTTTATTTTGAAGTCAATATTCCTTTTCTACATCCAAATATGTCCATTATAAATATAAGATAAAAAATTATATAGGTAAATATCTCCAAAAGTTATATTTAATTAGACAAATCAACAAAAAAGATTCGAAAAAAAATCTACCAATTTTCTACTTTTCTACCAGACATTCTACTTTTCTACCAGATTTTCTACTAATCTACTAGACGGAGATTTATCCACAAGACGGGTCGAAATTCCACCAGATCTAATAGAAATTCGCCTGAATCGGCAACCGTGGCCATGAGTTCGGTTGATAAAATCGTCGTGCTTAGCATGTGCTTACCGACATTGAACAAGTGTCGCCCTTCGTGAGTCAGGGTAGGTACTAAAAGTTTGATAACCACAAAACCCCGAGATCTGAGCTTCTATGTAGTATGTATTCTTTGGTTCTACAGACATTACACGGAAAGACAAGTTTCAAAGATTACGACAGGACCGGCTTGTCTCACAAATAAACCCATGTGTAGTACAGATTTTGGGCTACCAAGCACATTTCCTCAAAATCAAAACTAATATTTCAAAATAAACCGGTTAATAGTAGTAAATATGGAAGATTGACGTTAAAATTTAGAAATAAGTAAGGCTTCATTTTGTAAGAATTAAGAAAAATTGTTGACGTCTTAAGATCTGTTCATTTAAAGCTGTCAGACCAAATGCGTGTCATAATTGTGTTATTCTAAATCTAGGAAGATCTTTGAAACAGTTTAAAACTAAATTTATTTTCCCTTGTAATCCATTATTAACATGTGTAGAGTGTAGAGTATGTACAATTTGAGTTGCCAGGCGGCCTTCAGCTAGGATGCACGAAGGCGGAGCTTAAGCAACCTATCGGAGATATTCGGTCGGCACAGCGCCGTAGCCAGACAATGATTACAGGCAGGGCCAAAAATTTTGTTGGAAGGGCAGATCTATATTTTCATGAGAATGGAACAAAAATATTTCTATTATAAACATTTAATATAAAATAAATGAATTTTAACTAAAATTACAGTGGGGTACTAAAATAACTGTAATTTTCTGTTACGCCTGCTGTTGAATTTTCTTAAAAATAAATCAAAGTCGATGGCTTCTGTTCTTTTCTTTTCAAAAGATAGAAACACTAAATCGGCCATCCGTTGGTGTTCCATAGCAACCCTTTGTGGACGATTAATAGCAGTAAGAGTTGAAAAAGTGGACTCGCAGGTTGCTGTACTACATCCAATTGTTGCAGTGGAAGCAAACATTTCATAACTCTTCTTAAAGGCCAGTCGTTGTTTATACAGTTCCTGAAATACATTGGCCTGTGCTCTTTCGGACATAATAGTATATTAAAAAACGAGTTTCAGAAGTCGACAATTCCTGCATGAGACCAATATTAAAAAACGAGCCGCGAAGCGGCGAGTTTTTTAATGGTCGAATGCAGGAATTGACTTCTGAACCGAGTTTTTTATACTATTTTTCCTATTTTGCATCCCCTTGCACCCTTTTTCCAAAAAAAAAATAGATTTTGGAAATTTAGGGAATTTTATAGGAGTTGGTATTGTAGATGTGACCGATATTCAATTTTTGTATCTAGTATCCATCAAGTTGATTTTCAATTGTTTTAGTCTCCATTTTCATTACAATTTTTAAGTGAAAATGTGTGACGACTTATCGTGTACTCCACCCGAACTGTGGGAAATTGTTGAAAATGCAATGGAGAAACAATTTGAATTAAATGAAATAAAATTTTTATTTAAATTGACTGTTTTTAATATCTGTCAAAAAGTGACATTTCAATAATAAGGCAAGTGTTACCAACTTCTAAAAAATAAATTATCCTAGATATTTCTACACTCAAAGTAGTTAAGAAATATTTCATTTCCACACTACTTTTTATGTCAAAATAAGTCTATTTCCAACGCAAAATAGGAAAAATCCTTTACAACTGCCAATTCCTCTCTCGATGGAATTGTGATACCTGCAAAAATAAAATAATGCAGACTTGTATAAATCTATCTAAAGTACTGCCTTACCTAATTCTTTTAAATACTGGATTTTGTTGAAATCAAATTCTTCAATGCTACCAATGACATTTAAGAGTTCGTCATTATCACAAAATCTTTCTTCAAGTTGTGTTGTTACTAAATCAATCACTTCGTAGTAAATTCTTTCAAGCTGGGACGAAACGTTCTCTGTGCTGGCATACATTGGCATTTTTTCCAAAACTACGTAATCTTTCATATTGGCAGGAGTTTTGCAAGTTCTCTTACTAGAACCAGCTTTCTCTTCGTAATTTCCCAAAATACTTTTTGCCTCATTTAAAATTTCGGATAATACTTTAGGTGTTCTTATTGCAGATATTTGGCGTTTGACAGATTTAATAATCGATATAGCATCTTTCAAACTACTCGATCTGGTTTGCAAAACTTTATCAGCTGGTGCTAAAATTCCCAATATTTTCTTCATTAGACATAAAGCAAACCGAAATTTTAGTTCTAGCATTTCAGACTTTAAACCTCTACTTGTCGCTACATCTTCCCCAGAAAACTTTTCATGTTTCATAACAACATCTAAAGTTTTTATTATGACTTCATAGTTAGAAAATATAACATTTACAATCGCTAGATGACCTGACCATCGTTGTTCTAGAACTCGAACAATGGTTTTTCCTTCATAGAGAGCTGCTACTTTTCCGTGTTGGAAAAATGTGTGCAATAAAACACACTGATCAAAAAAGTGCTTCACAACAGTTATTTCTGAGACCATTTTAACAACAATTAAATGGAGTCGATGGTTATAACAGTGTACATAAGGGATGCGTCGATCCAAGGCTTTTTGAATTAATGCAGATACGCCACCTTTTTTTCCGCTCATAACCGAGGCACCATCATAACACTGGCTGAGAAGTCGAGATTCGTCAATATTATTGGTTTTTAAAATTTCTAGTGTCATTTCAGTAAAAGTTTTAGCATCCATTTTTTTTGTTGTGTAAATTCCTAATAAAGATTCGAAAACCTTACCGTCTTTAACATATCGAATTCCTATGGATACGTTCTCTCGATTATTCCTATCTCTCGTTCCATCTTCAAGTAGTGTAAACCACGGTACATCTGCATTTTTTACATCATTAACTACATTTTCACGTACTATTTCAGCTAAAATTTCTATTATTTCATTCTGAATTTCAGGCGAGGTATAAACTGCATTTTTGGGGATATGTTGTGCACATTCAGCCAGTATGCTATCTTTTTTTAAGGTATATTTAAACAAATTGGTAAACAATCCCCTCTCAATGTGCTCCTCTGCTTCATAGGTTCCTCTAAATGCCAACTCATTCACAACAAGAAACTGGACAACCTCAGCTATGGATTTTATATAATATCGATGTTTTTCGAGGACATTTTGATTAATTAATGTTGATATAGACGTAGCAGTAGATTGTCGGTTCAGTTTTTCATTCCACATAGTCATTGCTCTGATATGGAGCTCACTGTTCTCGTGCTTTGGGAATCCATTTTTAGAGTCCATAGCATTTTTCCAGTTTCTGTAACCAGTCTGCGTATATGCAGTTTCTTTAGTTGAAAATGACTGAAATTGTCTGCATGGGTAACAGAAAGCTGCATCCATTTCAGCAGAATATTCTAGCCACTTAAACTTTTTAAACCACTCTGCATGAAAAGATCGATTGTTTTTTTGTTTCGGATAGTATTTTAAATGTATTTGTTTAATTGGGTCCCCACGTTTTGATAAGTCAAGGTTTGCCCGTGTCTGTGACGATGCTGTTGCTAAATTAGCAATTGACGATGTCGATGTAGTTTCTAGATTTGAGGCCATTTCATTTTCACTATGTTCATCATCATCAGGTTTCGGTTCATCATCTATATCAAGCTGTAGCCGGGGCTTTTTGCTAATGGGTGCATTAGAAGAAGATGAAGCTTTTTCGGGGTTTAATTTAATCAACCATTTATCCATTTTAAAAACTGACACTATAGTTGTAAAACACTGAGCTAAAAATTACGATTATAATGTAATAACCAAATATTATAAGCTACTTTCAATTGTATTAAGTGTAGTTTACTTACATAGGTACTGATATAAAGTGAGTCCTAGATAATATCCAAAATCACAAAAAAACAACAAATCAACAATATCCAAAAACACAAGAAAAACCAACTAAAACGGCAGAGATTCTCACTACTAGTGAGTCACTAGTGTTTCTGTTGAAATCACGGGTCGAGTAAAATCCCGAAATCTTTTTTGTAATGTACGAAGGTAGACGAATGGTCACATTTTTATTGCGTGTAAAAACCCGACTAGCGTCTAGCCGGCGGTCGGTCACTACGATCCTGACCAATGAACTATGAGACGGTATGGCGCGCCAATTTAAAAATAATTCAATTTTCACGACGAGTCAATAACAGGATAATACCATTTTGCTAATTCTTTTTTTGTTGTGTTTATTATTGTGAAGAGAAGGTTCTTATGAAAGAAAAAATGAAGAAAGTTGGGCGGAGACAAACCCTTGTCGAAAATTATTTATGGTTTTATACGGTTAGTCATTTCGGTCTTTTAACTTTTAGCTGCCATAAAATTTTACTAGGTACAACGAGAACGCGAAAAATATACATTTATTTATATAGTGTTATTTTTGTTTAAATAACAGTCGTTTCGCTTGAAAAAATTCTCAAAACCTAATTTTTTTATTAGAACATTAGTACAAGAAGAAAAGACAGAGGATCATGTAAATCTCTTCAGGAAGGGCAAAAATTCTTGCAGGAAGGGCTTCGCCCTTCCTGGCCCCCCCCTGGCTACGGGATCGGGTCGGCACCGAAGTTGAAAACGGCATCGTGAAAATATAAGACACTTGTGTCACAAACACGTGTAGACTTCCCACTCCGCAGTGTGAACTCTTTGCCGCAGCTAGAATTATGACAATATTTTTAAATCGGGTAGTAGACATCAACACGATCTCAGTTCCTCAATTGGGTCCATTTAATGGTTCTGCGCACCGAAGGCCACCCAGCAACTCAAATTGTACATACTATACATATATTCGGTTCGATATTCGTTCGAATTATTTGAGCAATTCGAATGAGCCAAATTATTCGAACTTTTTTTTTATTATTCGAACGTTCCATATTATTCGAATCTTTCATATTATTCGAAGCTTTCATATTATTCGAACGGACGAACAAGGCTACAATCCTACATAAAAACTGCGAGGTGAAATATTTTTGGACACCCTGGAGTAGTCTTTCTCTTATTGGAATCAAAGTACAATTCGGAGTACGGCCCTGCCTTAATTTCGAATTCAGCGCGATTATATGTCAATTGATAGAATGCGGGAAATTCAAAAGTAAATAACCTAAAAGTCTATAATCAATACGAATGTTTACAGTGCATTTTCGTGATTTTAAATTTTATAGATAAAATGTTAAAAAATCATTATTATTCATTATATTTTAGACGATTTTATCACAATTGGATCAAACCGAACGGTTACGATACAGGAATTAAAATCTACAATTGTATAACAAAACAAAAAGAACCATTAATTGTACGAAATAAAAATTTAGTAACTTGGTATACATGTGGACCTACAGTTTACGATTCAGCTCATATAGGACATGCTAGTTGTTATATAAAATTAGATATAATACAAAGAATTTTAAAGGAGTATTTTAAACTAAATCTCATCACTGTAATGAATATCACTGATATCGATGATAAACTTATAGCAAGAAGTAATGAATTAAAGATACCGATTAAGGAGATTGCTGTACAGTATGAGAAGGAATTCTGGGGAGATATGCAAAATTTGAACGTTAACAAACCAAATTATATCATCCGAGTTACTGAAAATATGGACAAAATCATTAAATTTATCGATAAACTTATTGTAGATGGTAAAGCGTATAAATCAATCGATAATTCAATCTATTTCGACACGAAACAATCCTGCAATTATGGTAAATTACAAAATATCGTTGAAGACACCATTAAAGTACCGTACAAAAAATCCAACATGGATTTTGCCCTATGGAAATCGGCTAAATCAGATGAAATCTTTTGGGAGACTAAATGGGGCCGTGGCCGTCCTGGTTGGCATATTGAATGTTCAACATTGGCCAGTCATTTGTTCGGTAATAACATTGATATACACGCTGGTGGTGTTGATTTAAAATTTCCACATCATGAGAATGAAGAAGTACAATCTTGTGCTTATCATAACGTTGAACAATGGGTCAATTATTGGATACATGTGGGTCATTTACGTTTACGCAACGATGAAAAAATGTCGAAATCATTGAAGAATACAATTTCAATCGGGAAATTATTGGAAGAAAGATCTGTAGATACGTTCAGGATGGCGTGTATTATGTCGCATTATAGGAGCAATTTTGAATTTAGTGAAGATTTCATGAGAACCGCTGATAATTTATTGGCAAACTATAAACGTTTCCTTAATAATTGTAATGATTATATTAACGGTCATTTGAAAGCTAGTATCAATTCGGATTTAATCCATCATTTATTAACGAATTCTTTTACACGAATCCACGAGGCTATAATCGATGATTTTAATACACCGCTTGTGATACAAATTTTAAATGAAATTGTAAATACAACAAATTCAATGATACATTCAACTAGTCATAATGATAATTGTGATATTGCTCCAATTATAGCCGTATCGAATTTAATCACCAATACATTAGAACTATTGGGTATTGATATCATTGATGATCATCTACAATTGTATAATGATTCGAATTTTAATGATATTATGGTGATTTTGAATGATTTCCGTAAAGATGTAAGACAAATCGGTTTATCGGAGAAGAATCAAGAAATATTGAAATTATGTGATCGTGTACGTGATGATGTTAGAAAATGTGGTGTAGTTATTAAAGATCGCGGTAAAGTGTCATCGTGGTCTTCATTATAATAAAATTTAATTATAAATAAATTGAAATGATTTTCAATTATCCAAATAATCCGTGTGAACGTAGCTTAACAAGCTGGATAATCTAGGGAATTTTTGTTTACTATTGGCAACTAGATGATTTATAGGTTATGTTATTCTAATTTTTGTTTCAGTATCTTGTGGTAATAACATTAATAAAATAGGTGAGTGTTTGAATTTTTTATTAATAATTGCCGTATTTGGCATAATAAGAAATTATTATATCAATCAGTAGAGTTAAAATTTTAATTAACCGTATAACTAGGGAATTTCCGTCTGCTGTTGGCAACGATATGACAGATATAGGTTAACTGTTTATTTATAGGTTATGTTTTGAAATTTTTCCGTAATTTTATCATAGATCAACAAAGCTGATAATTTATTGGTATTTAAATTAATTACGGTGTATTTATTGAAGATGGAAGAATTTGGAGACTTACCTCAAATAAACGGTACAGAACATAATGTGATAGAAAATGTTTGTAAACGTCGATTACCGTGTTGGAATTGTAAAGAGAAAATCATCTTAATCATCGATCGTAGCGAAGATGATAATTGTACCAATTTCAAAACGATTGATGGTAATTTAAGTCCGTTACAAATGTTGAAACATTGCTTAAAAATGTTTGTACGTATGAAGATTACAATTGATAAAAAACATGAATTTGCTATAGTTGAATTAAACGAGAATAACGCTAGTTGGTTATTAGATTTTACAAATAATATTAATCGAATTAATAATTGTTTGGATAATATAACGAATTGTGAACCTGAAGATGTATTCGATTTAAATACAATATTTGATGTAATAATGGAACATATTGAAGTACCATCATTGGAAGAAATCGATAATTTACCAATGCCACCACCTTTTATTGTACGTTCGATTTTATTATATGGACGCAGTTATACAATACCGCAATTAAAACAAACACAAACTGTGGAGAAATTATTAAAAACACCATATTTCACATTAGATGTAGTAATGACACATGAACCGGAAGATGTTGATAATAATTGTACGCGTATCTATGAATTATTACAAAATATTGATGCTAAAGGATTCGCGTATTTCTTCTCTGTTGAACGTAGTTCAAAGAAATTACACAATTCGATGATGGTACTTGTATCGCATGTTTTACAACGACCGATACAAAGTTTGGCTGATTACAGTATAAAAGATGATAATTAAAATAATAATTTTTGTATATTTTGTTAATAAATACATTAAAATTTCTATTATTATTATGGTGGTAATGGTGGTGATTTACACGATTTACTTTTACGATGCAATTCAAGTTTATCTTTACGATTAAATGTCTTATCACAATTATCACATTTAAATGGACGGCTGCCACTGTGCAATCGTATATGTCTTGTTAAATTCGATGTGTGTGCAAATTTACGATTGCATATCGTACAAGTGAACGGTTGTTCACCTGTATGTTTCCTTAAATGTTTATTTAAATCACCTTTATGTGTGAAGAGTTTGTCACAATGGTCGCATTTCATTTCTTTTCGAAATCTCGCCGGTGTCTCCTGACTGGTTGAGGGTTGTTCTTCTTGTTGTCGACACTCTTCATTTTGTTCAATTACATCAACTAATAGCGGTAAACTACCGTGCTTATCGCGACACTTTCTGCACGTACAGTTGTAACGATCGTAATGTTTCTCTTCATTGTTGTCATCATCACACATTTTCTTTTCATTTAATATTTCTATTGTGATACGATTGAAATGGATGTCTTTTAGATATTGATAGAATCTCTCCAAATTTTCCTCAAATTCTACACATGGATTTGATTGTTTCAATTGAATCTATGTATCAAATATGGAAATAAACGAAAAATTGTAAATTTTAAAATAATTACTTACAAATTCGAATTTGTCTCGAAACACTCGTCGATTTTCTTCAATCAATCTATAATGATTAAAATTGTCATCAAATTCTCGTTCCATGATGCACTGTTGAGTTGTTTCACAATAATTGTGGAAAAATCTGTGTTGTGTTCTGTTGAATATGAATATGAGTAACAACTTTCCAAGATGATTTTGCCGGGATTTTTTGACTCATTTGAGAAACACATGCGCTAAAAATGATGACATTGACGTCACTTCTATATGGGGAATTCCTCTGAAATTGTTGATATAGATAGTAGCGGAGTGAGAGGTGGTGGTTAATGTACGGAATCCCCGAATTGTCCCCACCAATTTTTGATTATAAATAATAATAACAAATATGATAATCTACATTATCATTGTTTATTTATTGCATATTTAAAACGAATAGGAGAAATGGGGAAAAAAGAATTACACTGAAAAACCCATCAAGGAAAGTCGCTTTAACACACAAGATTTTATCCTTCCGCATTTACGCAAAATTACAAGAAATGAACGATTAAACATTCGGACTCGCCAAATTATCGATATCGTTATTATTATTGAATCATAATCTACCGGCTGATTCACATGAAACGGAAAGCTCTTACGGCAACTCCCATTATGTATTTGATTCGAAAAATGTTTCAAGGATTTGTAGAAGGGCCCACAGAGAACATTTTAGCAAAATTAGAACCTCGTAGCTCATGGAGAAGTCGGTCAAAAAAAGCTCGTTTTAGACAATGTCGCGATTATTAAAAACGACTAGACTTAGAATGATTCCAGGATTCTCCCAACATTGATTTTTTTTAAGAATCATTCTGGAATAGGGATTTTTTTCGCATTTTTCTAGAATGCAATGGAGAAAAACGAAAAAAAATCAATTGACGGTGAATCTCCGAGTCATTCTTAGTTGTTTTGCGTCTTTGGATAGTTTTTGAAAATCGCGACCTTGTCCAAAACGAGCGTTTTTTGTTCAACTGCGAAATGAGCTACGTGGTTCTAATTTTGCTAAAATTATTCTTGAAATATTTTCTTCGTATCGCCAAATAATGGGAGCATTAAAACTTTCGTTTTAGGTGAATCACTCATCGGTATAAATTAAAGAGATATCGTGTATTTGTTCACGTTTACCGATACCAAATAATCTCCACACGTATTTAAAATACTTTTTTCTTCACAATTTTTACGTCATTAAGCATTATTTATTTGAAAAGCCACAATTTATGTAATACTCAAATCATCATTACCTACATTCTCGTCTTCTTATTACATCATATAAAGTAGTAAAAAAAAATGTACAATAAAAACAAGTAATGTACAATGGAGAACCTTGAATCTTAAAAAATCATTAATGATTATCGATTAAAAAAAAAAAACAGAAATTTTTATTCTAATGCTGCTAAAGTGTCTGGTTGTTTTTCGTAATTTGCTTTCTGAAAAATAGAAGAAAAGTAAAATAATTCTTGGAAATAGAAGATAAAAATAACATACAATTGATATTGAATTTTAATAAACAATGATGATGACGATTATAAGAATTGCACTCGAAATTGCATTTCCTAATATTTTTCTTTATATCTGACAACAAAATAAAAGACCTGTAAAATCTTTTAGAGGAAAACTGTATTTGTTCATTTATTAACATTGCAGTTATTACGAAAAATTGAGATAAAAGAGATAAAAATGATATTTTTGTTAAATAAAATACATATAAATATTACAAAATTGTTTTGATGGCACTCCTTGATACGATGAAATTTTAACAACAAAAAGTTAAACACACAAATAAAATCACATATAAATTTTTGCCTTCAAGGAAGGTTATTGTCATTAGAAGCTACAAAGATTATTGTGTGGAATTGTAAGAATAAATTCATGTTTTGTTTCCAAAAACATGAACATTTTAAACTGAAGGCAAGGATAAAAAGGAAGTCAAAAAGCCGAAATTGCTAGTGAGGCTTCAAGATATGTTTTAGCTTCCTAAATAGGAGATGTTTTGACCATGCAACCCAAATAATCTTGAATAAGAGTACGATCCATAAAGTTCGAATCGAGAGAGTCCCAGCAAATTTTTGCTAAAAATACCCACGAGGTTGTGACTTAGGGCAGCAAGTCCTCATAGCCACAAGTGTTTTTCAAAAATACCGTTGGAAACGTCATTTAAAGCATTATCAAACAGAAATTAAAAAGATAGCATTTTTATATAATTCAACGTCTTTCCACCTAATTCAAATTTAACACGATCCATAGTTTGAAAACCGTTGTTTTAGACAGCTTTATTAGGGTGTCCCAAAAGTTTCTTTCTCCTCGTTATGCTTCATTATTTCAAAAAATGTGATAGTGTAAATAAGTACGAGATTCGTACCGTGTGCTAGGATGGTGCTATAACTATTACAGCCATTCACAATTGGTTTAAAAGATTTAAAAAGCGAAATCTTAAGCCGGAAGTGGCCACCCAAAAACGATGTATACAGACCTTATCAAGGCCATGCTTGATGAAAATCCGCTATATAGCGAGTGCCACTGGGATTCCTAAAGTAACAGTGCATAATCATCTAACCAAGATGGAATATGTTAATAGCTATGAAGTTTAGGTTCCGTACTTACTTATTAATCGCATCTCTAATTGTAAGTGCAATTTACTTCTCCAGCGACATGATAAAGATCCGTTTTTAAAGAGGCAAATCTTGTATGAAAATTTGCATAGAAAACGCACTTGATGTAAGGGGAATAACCCTCAAAGTGTCACAAAGGCAGAACTACATCCTAAAAAAATTCTTTTATCCATTTGGTGAAATTAGAAAGACGTAATTTTTTACGAACTCCGTGCTCAAAGCGAAACAATAAATTCTACGAAGTACTGTCATCAACTGGATCAATTGAAAGCTGTCATAGCTAGAATTAATGAACAGGCGAGGCGTTGTTTTTCATTATGACAACGCATTAGCGGTAAAAGAAAAGCTCCCAAAAGTTTGATTGGGATGTTTTACCGCATCCTGCATACTCTCCAGATCTCGCTACATCTGATTATTACCTCTTTCTGTCCTTAAAAAATCATGTTCGCTTTTTAAATTCATCAGCAATATAAAAATGAAACTCCAGGATTATTTCTTGTTCAAAACACAACAATTTTGCATGGATAGAAGGCATAATGAAGCTTCTTGCTTGAGAGATGGAAAAAAGTAATAGAGCAAAAGGATTCTTATATGTATAACAAAATAAATAATAGCTTAAACATTAAATATTCAGTATTCATTTCAAATTAAAAAAAGGAAAGAAACTTATGCGACGCCTTTATAATTTTCTGAGAAGAACGTACGGTTTAAGATATTTTCGTCTCTAAACAAGAAGTTTGAAAATACTGGGGGAAAAACACTTATCAACTACAATCTTTATGGATAAAATCTTCGTAGAAAGCCAGATTTACTCGTAGAACTATTTCGAGCGTCGTTTGGAATGAAATTCTCAATTAATATCGCTAACGATGCTTAATTGCAAAATTAAAATTGTTCTTCAGGTATTATCTTAATTATCTATGTACAAAGACCTGTAGACCGTGACTGTCACACCTCTTAAAATGCATCTGATAATTGTCATGATCTTTTAAAAAAAGTACCAAGAATTAAATGTTTCTAGTGAAGTGTAAACTTTGAAATGAAACTATTAAAGATTGAATAGAAATAATAAAGAATCAACAAAATAATAGAAGCATGAAATTATATCTGACGAACTTGAATGAATTTGCTTCAATATGATAAGGGGAAAAATGTACCGTAACTAAACATTTATTATTAATAAACCAAACGATAAATTCTCCAAATTATAGACAAGTTATGCTTCCGTTACCTGGGGTTTGGTCGTAGTAGTTAAAGCAAAAAATACCATTTTTGTAATTATTGAAAACCGCAAATATCGGAATTGAACTTGAACCTGTCTATAGTCACGAAAAGAAACGAGTAGATTTGCTTATTGGCTATAATTTCCAGAAATTAAAAAAAGAATTAGAAAAAAATAGATAGAAGAATAAAGATCTGCTTTTAGCTGGTATTTTGACGAAGATTTAAAATTTCAGAATATACAGGGTGTCCCCGAAACCATTTTATCAAAATTAGCAGCTCGTAGCTCATTTGGCAGTTGGTCAAAAACGATCGTTTTGGATAATATGATTTACAAAAACTTTTTACATATTTAAAATGACTTAGAATGACTCTAGGATCCTCCCGAAATTGATGTTTTTTTGGTTTTTCTTCAATACATTCTGGAACATGTTTACATACTTCATATTTTTCCTAGAATTGTATGGAGTAAAACGAAAAAAATCAATGCTGAGAGGAACTTCGCTAGGTATCTGATATGCACATAATCGCATAAAAATTAATTGTAATCTCTTTGATTGAGGGTAAAGTTATAGGCAACACAAAATAATGTTGCTAATCAATAACAAATCAACACTGAGGATTAGACAGTTTACTAGACGTGTGAAATTTACTCACCGGACTTAATCTAGATAAGAAATTCCTCGAGGAGAAACATTCTTAGAAACAGAAAATCACGTAGAAACGTTCAATATCTGCGAAAGATGGTATTGTAACAGCGACAAGAAGGTACTACAAGTGAATTGTAACAAGTAGTGCCATCTATTTGAAGGGCTAGTTACCAATAGGATCAAGTAGTGGACGGATAGTTGGTAGAGGGAGCTAGCTAATTAATTATTATATGAGGCTATCCTATCTTGAGAATCACCTCATCCTTATCAGGAAGGCCATATTAGAAACAATTTTTTAATTGCATAAGGTTATTCTAAGAGTAACCTCAGTTGAACCTGAGCACGATGACCTGATACAAAATAACTAGCTATTTCATAAGGTTATTCTGAGAATAACCTTATTTAGACCTGATTGCAAATAACTTTAATTAAACATGGTTCTCGTGATTATATTCAGCTATCGAACTAGTGAGGTTTAAATTATTAAATTATTAAGACAAACCTTATTTTAACCTGATAAGGTCGTCATGGCACTTCAGGTAAATCTTAAATGATTTAGCTCATCTTTGAAAATTGGTCATTGCTCAAAACGATCGTTCTAAATGAGCTACGAGGTTCTAATTTTGCTAAAACAATCTACAGGGAGTACCGTTCAAATCCTTGAATTGAACTAATTAATAGAAGTTTCATAAGAATCTCCACATTTAGATCCGACAACCTGTATGTGGAGTAAAAGAACAAGAAATACAATAATTTAAAGATACATAATTTAATTTTAGTAATTAACTTTAATTGCACTAAATATAAGGAAGGAATAAACAATTTTTTATCAATTTATCACAGTCTTTCAGGTATCTATGAAATCAATAGAATATTTCAATTATTACTTATAGACGTACAAGTGATAATAGCAATGCTATCAAAAAATAAAGCCAATTTTTCCTATTGATAGCAGCTGCACTAGAATCTGTACAGTAATCATCGTAAACGTGAGGTAATATGTTTTTAAGAATTCGCCCAACAAATCCATCCATACATTGATTGCTATCATTGCTATCATTATCAGTTGTTGCTAAATAATTACCACAAGTTGGAAAATTCTTTGGTATTGGTGCCATTTGATGATCATCACCAATTTTAAACACTAACGCCATACCAACTTCAACATGGAATTCAATATGACAATGAAACAACCAATAACCAGGATTTGAAGCATTAAATCTAACAATTGTATAACCACCATCTGGTACAGTTACCGTATCTTTAATTGGTGCATCAATCAAATTTCGTTTGATTTGACCATTTTTATCACGTCGATAAACTTCACCAACTGTTACATTTCTACCAATACGTTCCATTGCAATGACACGGAATGCATGACCATGCAAATGGAATGGATGATTAGCATCATAAGCAAAACCTTTATCAATTAGGATTAGTTCTACGATGGAATTGAGGGGAATCTAAATTTGTTTAGAAGAGAATGATTAAGATATAGGTGCACGGGTTTTTAGAGTTTTCGCCTGTCACCGATACGTTATAAACTCTCCGTTAGAGCTTACCGTATAGTTTAAGATTTTAACATAACGTATCAGTGACAGGCGAAAACTCTCATTGAATTACTCACGTTGACTACATGTGTACATTCACAATAATCCTTATCACAGTCTTGGACGGTTGTTTCGTTACAAATCATATTCTCGGTAATTTCGTAGCGTTGTGATAATAGCGGGAATGGTAGTAATTTCATCGAGATATGATTAAGTTGTGGTGTTAATAATTGTTTCTTATTATCACTAACTGGAAATAATTTTTTATAATTATTTGAGAATTAATTAGAATCATTATATTGATACCATTGTGAAAACCGTAATAGGGAAATTTGTGGTAATGTGGATTATCAATCCGATAAAAATCATAAGAGATATAATATTGAAAATCGGGTTTCTCTTTCAAACTACCATCCCATTGATCTACAGCTGATAATTCCGGTATTGTTAATTTCTTCATATCGTTACTTTCCGTACCAATATTGAGCGAGTTGATTTGCTAAAATTTTACAAATTATTTTTACAATTTTAACAATTTAGCAATTTCGTTATACCATTCCGGGTTTTTTGGAATTCTCATAATTCGGCTCATCGTCTGGATATCGTTTTTTGGCATTTTTATATTGTAATACAGCAACTTGATGGGCACGATTGAAATTTTCACCACAATCCAAAAGACCGCTGAAACGCATCCAATAAACATCATCTGGTTGATCGGCCTTCAATACAAAATCGAACCGTTCACCAGCATACGTTACTATTGATTCAGCTATAAATTACGAGAAATTTCATCATTATATAGAATCATAATTGGATAATTTAACTTACTTTCAATTGCCTTGAAATCACTACCATCACTACTGATTGCTAATAATGTGTGATTATCAACGGAGATTTCAATGGGACAGTTGAGAAATCCAGCGTTAATAATGCGGAATCGATAGCGGAAACTCTAAAATTATCATTAAATAAATTGATTCTTATTTGGGGAGGAGTTGTACCTGTTCTACAACAAATCGAGAAGTTGGTGTGTAAATCGAAGAATCACCAATTTTGGCCCGACCAAGACCGTTGATTAGAAGCGTTGCAGGTTTATTATCACCATCATTATGATGGTGTGCTGTAAATTTATCAATACCCAATTCTCGACCCCAATCCAATATCGTTATCGTATGCTCAGATAGATCGTAATCGTACAATCCAGCATGTGGATTTAATTCTTTCGGTACGCGTACAATGAACGCTCCAAATGCACCATCAGCACGTTGAAATCCTGAATGTGAATGCCAGAAATGTGTACCGGGATTTTTCACATTAAATTGATAACGAAATATCGTGCCTGGTGGTATTGGACATTGGGTCACATACGGGACACCATCCATATACGGGCTATCACGTTGATGATGTCCATGCCAATGTATCGTTGTACTATCACTAATTAGATGATTTTCAACATCGATGATCACCTCATCACCAAGACACACTTCAATACTAGGTCCGGGCATTTTACGATTAATTACCAAAACAGATCGTTCAGTACCATCACCAGATATACAATCTGGACGATAACAATCATCTTCAACAAATGGACAATTATAACAAGCTTTACTTAATGTGTGATACCATTCAACATTGAAATTATATCGACAGGTCATTGGGGTGGAATTTGTTTGGCATTGTCTGGCACAAGGATTCGTTTCATCCAACAGGACGTACTCCACCATATACTCTGTTACGTTATCCTTATCACCTTGAAATAAAAAAACAAATAAAACCAAATTATATATGTAGTAAATTATTTATTATGTGTCGTTAAAAAAAAAAACAACCGTAAACTTACCAGTTTGGATGAATTCGTATGCTAAATTATTAGGAAAAAAATACACGAGGACTACAAAAACTGTTATTAACACCATATTTCCTGTCTTAGCTCGATCAAACTGAAATTTAAAATAAATAGTTATCTTAATCATGGAATTATTTCACTAATCCATCATACATCCTAGTTAAGAATAATAAGATTAAATTATCGTTAAATTTTAATTATCGATTTAAATAAAGTTTTGCTAATTTCCTCGATTCCTAGATTATTACGGGAATTCTTCCACGATACTAAAGTGAATTTTCGATATAGGTAATAGACACCTAGCGTGGTAACAACATTGTTTTTTAAATATGTTTTTTATCAAAAAATTACTAAATTACTGTTATATTTTAGATAAAATTAATATGTCTGTTTACTTATTTTTATTATTATCATCATTGTAAACCTTCAAACAAAGCAGATACAAAAGAAGCCTTGAGTTGGTAATGAAAGGAGAGACTACCCAAGGCTCGTCTGCAAATACTTCCTAGTAAATTAACTCTTTTATTTTAATTAAACTAATTGATAGTTAATTATTTAAAAAAAAAGTACATCTCACCATATTTCTAAAGACTTGGTTTGATCTATTGAACGATTTGAGAACAATACCCTTTATGTGTCTTTATATTTAGTTATACGATTGCTAATATCAGAATAGTTACACGTTTAATTACTAAAATTTAATTACTCAAAATTTTGTTGTGGGTTTTTATCGCTAATAATTGGTAACACGTGTATTTTCACGCTATTGTTTACTAATAAACAAAAATTCAAAGATTGACTTTTTGACTGTGGAGCTTTATTTTTGAATTTGTAAGCTTTCTGCTTTTCTGAGGCTCTTTTCTAGTTTTCTCAAAATATTTGGAATCAAGAAATTAATTTTGTTATGGCAAAGTAACGGTTCATTAAAAGTTTACTGACATGATCAAAGTCTCGTTTGTATTTTTTTTAAATCTCCGTATTCATTATATTTATTCTTATTTTTTTTTTGCTCTACAGAGCGTTTTTTTAAAACTGGTTAATTCTTTTGAAACTCCTCTAAAAATATCTTAAGGATTTGTAGCAAGAGCCGTGGGGACCATTTTAGCAAAATTATAACCTCGTAACTCATTTGGAAGTTGGTCAAAAAGGCTTGTTTCTGCCAATGTTAAAATTTCGAAAAACGAGCAAAGCACGCAAAAGAATGACTCATATAGACCCTCCCAATAGTGATTTTTATAATTTTTCTCCATTGAAATCTAGAGAAAAAGTTGCTTGTTCCAGAATAAAATTAAGAAAAACAAGAAAAGTCTACGAGTCATTCTTAGCTCGTTTTGCGTGCTTTGCTTGTTTTCGAAAATCGCTACTTTGTCCAAAAGGATTGTTTTCTACCAACTTCGAAATAAGCTACGAGGTTCTAATTTTGCTAAAGTGATCTCTAGGGCTCTACTATAAATCCCTGGAATATTTTTTCGAATTGCTCGCTAACTAGTAGGAGTTTCACAACGACAACTAAAAGAAACACCTTGTTTACTAATAGATAAAAGTTGTTTTTGGGCTTACACTACGGCTATTTGGACTTAATCGATATAATTTTAATATGTAACTTTTTGATTATAGTATTTGTAAATAAAAATTCTGAATTCTTTCATCAGAAAACAACAAAGTACAAGGAGAACTGCGTTTGATTTCATCAAAAATTTTGAGGCCAATGTAGAATTTTTAAAATATTTCAATTAAATGTGCTAAAATTCTTATCACTATCTATAAAGATGTTAGATCAATAATTACCTAGGCTAATTGATGGATTTATAATTTCTCACACTTGAATAAATATCAATTAAGGGTTGTAAAATTAAATAACAATCACCACAAAATCACTAAAATAATGTGCTATGTGTGACTATTTTCATTGTAAAGTTTGCAAACCAACTGATATTTCCAAATAATAAAACCCCTTTTAATATTTCTGGTAAAACAGAATAATAATAATAATAATAATAAAAAAAAAATATTACAAAATATCTGGTAGGGATACATTCAAGTACGAGAAGAACGCGTCATCTGTATAGTGTTTGTTGGTAGGGCAATTAAAAATAAAAAAATCGCCCGGATTCTTGTGTCCGGGCTTTTACCATGGGAGAAACCTGTACCATGTATATGTTTAAATCTATAAAAGTTGAATAATTTGTAATTATTATTGTAGAATTTCCCATGATTTACAGGAATTTCTTAAAATCCTACAATTTAATTCAATTAACAAATACTCGATGATAATTTGTTTGTTTTGTTATTTTAAATAATTATTGAACAGTGTTGTTTTTAATTTTTGATTATTTTAATAGTTGTAACGATAAATCTAGGTTGTTATACATTTCTTAACATACCTATATGTACACATTAAAGAGTGAAAGCAAGGTCGTCACGTGAGATTTGATAAAATATTCAATTGTACAGATTATTGTCTTATTGTAATCCGAACGAGACGAAAAAATCGCTAAATCTTCACGTATTTCAATAAAATATCATCAAATCAACCTGTGATATCATTTCGGCTTAACAGAAACAACAATAATATCGGAAATTTTCGAAAATCTTCAAAGATTCCTTTGATTAACAATTTCGCCAATTAATTCCATATTTAATCCTATATAATAAAATTAATTGTGATAAAATGATAGCGATTAGAGAGGTTTAAACGGGCCTCGATTCACTGAAGGTGTTTACAAATTAATGATTTAAACATGACCGAAATACACAAAAATTTCATGTAATAAAAACAAAGATGTCCTAGAACTTAATTACATAATTAAGAATTCGTTTTAATGTACATAAAGGGATGATGATGATGACGTTACGGTTTAACGATTAGCTAGTACAAGGAGACGGATTTATTCATATTGCAAATTAACATGAATACATTAAGCTACTATCCAATAATAAATATGTATTTCTAATTATATAATTTGTTTATTTACAATTGAAAGTAATCAATTTCCTGTATCAATAATTTGTATAAATTATTGAAATTATCTCGGAAGAATCCGTCGAAATTTCGTTTGAAAATAGAACGATTCTTTAAGCTTCTAGAAAGAATTTTGGTGGATTTTTATATGCAAAACTATGGGTCAAGACCAAATTTTACAAATTTTTAGCGACACATGTTGTAATTTTTACGAAAACATAACAACATTGAAATCGAGTCTAGGACTTTATCAGAATTTCTATTATTTATAATGAGATTAAGAGAAATTTATTGTAATTTGTATTTGTTTATAATTTTCCGTTAGTTTATGTCTTTATAATATATTCACAATTTTATATTCGTTATATAACATGATTAAAGCTCAAGATCTTCAATTTTATGCCTATAGTAATAGATAAATTAACGATCAGGTGATTGCTTAATCACTGATTATAATCACACAATAATTTGTATTAAAATCACAAGATCGACAGGTGGGTTTTTACAAATACTCTTTATTGTTCACCAGATACTTATTGATTTTCCTTTATTCTATATTTGTCTATTAAATATCACCTTAGGTATTTTCTAAGTAGGTGTGAGACTTGTTTAATTCATCACGTAATAATCGACGATTAGTGTAATTGACTTATAATTAAAGAACGAGTAATTGTAAGAAAGTGAAATATGTTCCAAGGATACATAGGTTAATAGGTATATTAATGATGTAACGGAAGTGTCATAGCGGAAACGAAACCGTAAACAGATCTTCAAAAGTATAATTTGACGAAAGCGGAACAAAAACGGAAGCGAAAACGAAGCTACTAAATAAATGATCGTTGGGAACACTACTTATTGTTAGTCTAGCTGACTAGAAATGGTGAACTCCATTCAGAGTATATTTGCGAGTATTTGCACAGGATCACAGTAGAGGATCTTCATTTACTCCAAGCTCCAAACCCTCTAATGTGAATTGTTGCCTGCAAACAATTACATAGTGACTTCTTTTTCGCTTCCGTTAAATTATGGTTTTGATGATCCGTTTACGGTGTCGCTTCCGCAATGATATTTCCGTTATGCACTTAACAGCCCTCAAACATCCGTGGTTAGTTTCGACTAATCGTTGAATGAAGTCTTGGTTGTAGCAGTCAGGGCAAATCTTCTTCGCATGTCAACTTCCTCCTGGTCGAGGAATTAGTACCACGGGGAAAGTGGAAGCTGTGCTCGCGGAGGGTAGTAGTTAAAAACCCTAGATATTGGGGTAAAGGAGTAGTGATCATCCCTTGTTTTGGTATTTTAGGGGAGATGAGAATGGCACCCCATCGGCGGGTGAGTTGCGCCAAAAACAGCTCGGGTACTGACCGGTCTACTAGGTGAGTTACACCATTATTGTATAACATTAATACATCAATTGTTTGTATCAACATTTTATTAATCAACAGTCAAGTACACATTTTCATTGATTTCATTCCTATTGAGATAGATACCAAACGAGATTTTCCCTTTAAGTTCCCGGGATAGGGTACGTAATGGTTCCTTGGAGATCTCACCAGTTAGTTGATCGATACAAATCATCTGGCATCGAGTACATTGGCCGCTTACCTTAAAAAAAACCACGATTAAATCGATAATTTTTCCTTAATTAATGAAATTTACTTTAAATTTAATGCCATTAAAATGGAAATATTCATAATGGTTCTCTTGAAACGGTTCGTTTAGATTTACAACGAAATTCGGACGAAATCGATGAATGGTTGTGTTGATATCTTCTTGGAAATCATCCGATTCAACTCGATCTCTCAACCATTTAACTGTGGTTTTATTAATTAGTAGAAATTGAGCTTTATTCACTAGAGATAATTGGAAATCATCTAAAATTAAGGAAATATTTGATTTATATTGAAATTTAATATTCTAAATATCACCATTTTTAGATTTACGATTTTGGTTATTGTTATTATTGTTGTATTGACGCAACAATCGTAAACCGGGCATTTTTAAGCAATGTTGAAGCCATTCAGCCACACCATCACCACAATCCCAACCTTGTACATTATCACCACATACTTTACTCTGACATAATGAGGCTTGTTTTATTGAATTCGTCTCGTAATCTAACGATATTGAAAAGTCGCGATGTTGCGGATATGTTAATATCAATAAATTCTCATCGGTATCAATCAATGGTTTGATAAGGCATAGATTTTTATTGAGTTTTTGTGTAACACAAACACCCATCGAATTAACAATCATCCATTGACGATCATATTTTAAACCAGTCGATATTAAAGGCCATTTTGTTTGTATTGAGAAAGCACCACAAGATTTGATTGGATATAAAAATATCTGTTCCAATTTTAAACAATTCTCCATAATTCTTGTTGTTTCATTAATATCGTTGAAATTCTGATAAATTCGTTTATTGAAATTCAATCCATTGGGTGGTTTAATTAAAATCGGCTTTGTAACAAAACAATCTTTGATCATTTCTAGGAAACGTTCAGCATCTTGTTTTGTTGACATATAACCGAACGATATACGCACAGAACCGGTTGGATAATTATCAACTAAATCATGTTGATCACCACAAACATGACCTGCCTTAAATTATAATCGGATTAAAATTGTTTACAATAGAATTTAAATATAGAAAATTTACTTCGAAATGTCGTCGAACATCATTCGAGCTTAGATTTAGGTAATATTGACAAGCACCAGGATTACAACAACAACCTGTCCGCAAATGGATATTGTACAAATTTGCAAAATGTAAAATTTCTGAATAGCCGATATAATCACCATTATCACGATATAGATTGAAATTAACGATACCACCCTGATAATGGTGATTATCGAAAGTTGTATTGTGATAAAATGTACATAATGGTTGTCCGTTCGAATGGTGGTATGTTGTTAGATTCTTATAAACGTACTGTGCTAATGAGAATGTATGTTTCGATATTAAATCGAAATTTAAATTGAAACGTTTAATCGTATCGAAACCTTCTTTTATCGATAAGATCGATAAGAATGGTAAACTACCATCTTCAAAACGTTCATGTAGAATATTTCTTGGTACTACTGTATTCTCTAAACTTAATGCCATTAGTACAGTACCACCACCGTAATATTTCTTTTCTAATAGATTACAACTAGTATTTTTGACTAATAAAGCGCCTAATCCTGTAGGATAACCGAATATTTTATAGAATGAAACCACAACAAAATCCGGTTTATATTGACTTAAATCCAATGGATTTGTCGACAAATAACTTGCAGCATCCAACATGACCGCCCATCGACTTGTTTTATTAATCAAACAATTCAAATTATCAACTTTTGATAGCCATAATAACGGGTATTTGGTACCAGAGAAATTGCTCTGTGCTGGATACACAAACAGAGAATGACTCAAATCGCGTTCGTTATCTAAATGGTAATCTTTTGAAAATATCTCAACAGCTTCATCGATTTTTAAACATTTACTTGTCTCGACATATTGTCGCATACCCAATACTGACGTGTGATTATCTTGTAAATACACAAAATACCCATTATTTTTATATTGAAAACTTTCACCGACTAGTTTTAAAGCAGCCGTTGCACCTGATGTAAAAATCACCGAATACTCGTCAGGATTCGTATTAAAATGTGATAAAATTCTAAAATTAATTAAATATTATTTAAGAATTAAAGGTATCTTATTAAATTTTACTCGAATCGGACAATATCAATAGCATCATCTGTTGTTTTACTTGAATGATTACGTGCATGAGGATTCGCATATAGATTCGTTGATAATTGTGATGCAATATTGTTGATTTGTTTCTCTGAATACAATGTAGCACCAGCATGTTCTAAATAACAATGACCTGAAAATTATCAATTAATTAAGAGATTAATTAATTATAACTATAAAATCCACATCAAGTAACACGTGAATGTGACAATTGACGATAGTAGTATAAGCAAACATACGTGCAGTCATCTACTGTTGCCACGTCAATTATCCAGTCATAAAGGAGACCGATTTAAATATTCTAAATCAAAATCACACTATAATTATGATTGAAATATTAAATTACAATTAATTTTCGTTAAATTACATGAGAGGAATCAAGAGATCTGACATAAAAGTTGAGGCAAGTTTGTAATATTGGCAACATTGCACACTTTATAGTAAGTCCTGGTTTCGATGTGACTTTAACCACGGCATTGAGTGACATTTAAGGTTATGTACAAGTGTCAAAATGTCTACGAGGTAATTTAAAAAGTTTATTATTATAGAATTAGTATTTTTTTACCTTTTAATCGATTGAATTCTTCTGATATTGCTTTTTCTTGTTGTTCAGTGTATATTTGTTGGAATTTAAACATATCTAATTCACTATTATTGTGTTCCAATTTATTTTAGGAATAGTAATTGATAAATAAATTGATAAAATTGGCATAGATAACGTACGTATTTTTTAATTTTGAATAAACTATGACATAATTTATAACGTAATAAATATAATAAACGTCTTTGTCGATAGAATAGAGTTGAAACTATTATGAAATTACAGGTGTGGTTAGAGCGGAACGCATTTTAATTGTCATTTTTCAAATTAACTTTTTAAATTAAACATTGACCTGCGGATATCGTTGAAATACATACAAGATTTGTTATCATTGATAGTCAAATAACAGTCAAATTTGTATGGAATTGTTGCAAGATAAATAACATTTCGTCATATTCGTACAACAGTTCAACAGATTATTAATTTCGAAAATGTAGAAGATAAGACTTTTGTTTTGCTGCTGATTTAAGATTTTTATCTACAATATCGCCAAGAGAATGGCATATTTTAATTGTGAAATGTATTAATTTATTTTTGTGTTTGTTAAAGATCAGGGACGGTTCAAGGCACAAGTCTACTGACGGTCTCCGGTCTTCCTTGGGTCTTCAAATAATAACCAAATATTGCATCGTGAAAAGGAGACTGTTTGGGCACGTTTAATTGCATTGTGAGTACTACTTCTGACTTTGTTTACATTTTAAGAAATTTTTATTGTTGAAAATTAGTTTTTTCGAATTTTGCTATTGTGAAAATGGAAATTTTTTGACATTTTAAGTTGCTTTTTATTTAAACGAAAAACCCGAAATTTTGTCCGGAATGAAATCCGGAGCTGAACCGAAAACAAACCTACCACTTTAGACGTTCTTTTTCTCTTTTTTCCTTTTTATCTCCTCCTTCCTCCCACGAAACTGCGTCAACGATAGGTATTTGAGGGAACTTAACACGAACTTGCAAGTAAACCACCCGATGTCAAAACTTCCGATTTCGATATTTTTTGGTTTACAAATAGTTCATTCTATTGTAATGGATGTATATTTTGTCTTTCGTGCCCATACTCAAGTTTAAGGGAGATATTGGGGTTTGAAGTTACCCCTGCAAAATCAATTTTTTTTTCAAATATCTCTGTAGAGGCTCAATATGTTTTAGTGGTTTAAAAATTAGTTGATAGAGATTCGTTAGAGCTATCAAAAGGTGTAGGTAAGCCACGTTTTCATCCCTTGTTAGGGGTTGGAGGGTTTTATGTTTTTTTTTTGTGATTTTTGACCCCAGGGTAAAACATATCTTCTAATGGTAATAGAAAATTACAAAATACAAGCTGCCCATTTGAGGGTTTTTCTCTATTTAAAATAGTTATTCTGTAAATATCTTTTAGGAGTTGTACATTTTAGGGTGAAATTTAAAAATTGATTATTTAGAAAATGGAAAATCGTTATTTTTGCAGGAACGAAAACCAGAACCGAACCGTTAATATTTTTTATAATTGAACCGGACCCGAAATCGGAACAAATAAATAACGGTTCGAACCCCTGTTTAAGACATTTGTTTCCTGAAAGATACGTTTTAGCGAATTTTTTTATTGAATCATCGAAAGAAGGAGATTTAGGCAGTGTTGATTGATTGTAAAACTAAGTTCCTGGCCTTTAAAACATTTCGTTTTCGTGTTAAATCAAAAGTTTTTAGCAATTTTTGTTTTTATGTCGTGAGAAGAATATAATTGACATACCTTTAACCATTTTTTAAGCTAAATTATCCAATTTTAATTTAGTTCTTACGAAATTTATATTGTAAGTTATTAGTTTTTTTCGATGTCCGAAAAAGTCACAATTTCTAATCATCGATTTCTCGGTTGTTTTCTGAGATATTCAAATGCAGCAACCAGTGTTGCATCCGACAGAGTTTTCCAATTTGGAAAATTTTTATTAAATTCTAAAGTGTCCAGGAAAATGTCGGAGCATGTCAAAATTTTATAAATCAGGCCATTTCTACAATTTTAAAGATCAAAAATTGTACAGCAACTTGTTTGAAAGCTTATTCGTGTCCGAAGGCAGTTGAAGCCCAAAAAATCCAATTTTAGAAAATCGAAAAAGTTATTAAAAAAAATAAAGAAAAATTTCCAACTTTTTCGATATTCTAAAATTGGATTTTTGGGCTCTAACTGCCCTCCCTACATGAATAAGCTTTCAAACAAGCTACTGTAAGATTTTTATCTTTAAAATTGTAGAAATGGCGTGATTTGGAAACATTGGACCTGCTGATGATAAATTATTAAAAATTGTCACTTTTTCGGACACCAAAACGTGGCCTGACTCCGGTTTAGCTTTAATTTTAGATTTTAAAATGTTTGTTACTAAAAAGAGTAATTTTCAGCAATTTTGTATCTATTGCGTTGCCAAAATAAGAAAATTCAGACACTTTCAGGTAATTTTAGACTTAAATTTTAGACTTTCTAAGATTTCATACAGTTTTATCTTGAAAGAAATAAAATTAAAATTTGCACACTTTTAATCGCTTTTGAGCAACATTGTCAGCTTTAATTTCTTTCAAATTCAATGTTAGTCCGCCCAAGTCATCAATTTTTGGGCAATAATAGACTTTTTCGAGAGATTTTAGACACGTAATAGTTAATTATGGAACATCCAGATTATTTTTGGCACAACTACTACTTTTTTTCAAGAAAATTACCCAGATTTTTGGCTATTCATCAATAATTATCAATATCAAAAAGAACCAAGACCACATTAGTATTCCTGTTAATACAAATGGAATACAAATTAAGCACGCTAGGGCTTAAAATGTGCTGGTTAATTTCAACAAATCTATTATATACTACTAGCTGACCCGGCGAACGTTGTACCGCCTAACAATCAATGAATCAAGTTATACTATTTAACTCAACTTAATTTATGAATTTTACTGCATAGGTTACACTTGGATTGATACTCTACACACTTTGTGATATACGACATTTTTCGTTTTGTTATTATGCGAAAAAAAATAAAGTGTATGGATTACTGACACGTGAAGATGTTACATACAATTGACCATGATAAAAACATGCATAATCCAAATTCAGACCATAAGCACTCAAGAATTGGCCTTGTGAT
The DNA here is from genome assembly GCA_039776855.1 of Mylabris sibirica. Lineage (NCBI taxonomy): Eukaryota > Metazoa > Arthropoda > Insecta > Coleoptera > Meloidae > Mylabris > Mylabris sibirica. Next base: position 6,969,141 of record CM077836.1, read on the forward strand.
TGGCTAATTAATCGTCATGCTGAATGCAAGGCGAATCAGAAATTGAATTTGTTTAAACTCAAAGGGCATATCGGTTAGAATCATCTGATTCCTCGGAATGAGAACTTCTGCACCTTTGAATTTTCCTTTAAGTATCGTAATGCGCCACAATGCTCACAAACAACGTCCATTTGACTAATGCAAATGAAAGTATTTGAGCTGTAATCAGCTGTGCGATCATTCGATGATATAGAAACGCTGCTCGATTCATTTCAACAGTTAAAGCATTTCTTTTCGCACGTCGAAGCTTATCTCATTGTTCATCTGTGCAATTAGCTCGACGATTTCTCATTTCCAACCAAGCCGTTTCCGGGCCGCCTCTTTTTACCCTTATGTTTGAAAACTACGGAGTAAGGCCATACTAACGCAGCGCTGTTCTTGCGCGACTTCTCGTTCATCTTCAGTAGATTTATTCGCAATGTTACTAAGTCTAATTGCATTACGGGTTTGTTGGGAAAGATTATGTAGATCTTCTTGGTCGCAACATATTTACTAATACATAATGATAACACTCGCACAAAATAAACAAATCGAACAATTTCCCTTATATGCTTTCTTTAAAACAAATCACAAACAACATAAAACAAAATAACAGGCTGCGATAATATAATGTTCCAAAAATTTCGCATTCAATTGATTAAAAAATTAATTAAATTAATTACAAAGAATAATTTAAATATTTTCACTTATTTTTGTCAGTGTCCACAAAACACATATATGCATATGTGTCAGTGTCCACCTGAGGATAGTAATTTCGATTATTATATTAGTATTACTGACCAAGTTGAAAATTTTGAATTGCGCGCCCTTCAAAAAATGGGCTGGTAAGCCTGTATTACCAGATTTTTTGCTATTGTTTATAAAAATTTCTAACATTTCTAACCTAAAATTTCACTTATGATTTTATGATTATTGTTATTTTTATTCGTGTGCTTTCGCATTTTTTTCTTCAATATTTGGAATTTATAAATTATTTGAACAGTATTTCTTTTTGTTTTGTGATGATTTTAGATTAAAATAAGTGGTTTTATTCAAAGAAATAATTGACACTTCTAACTTTCTAACATACTTGATTTTTGTGGTAAAATATGTTCTTTTTAGTAACTTTTCTGTCATTTAGTATTTTCGATTTCATGAATGGGACTACTTTATTATTTTCATTCGTTTCTATGGTTACACTTTATTTTTCATTTTTTTTTTTTGACATTAATCTTTCCGATATTTTAATATTTATGCTAGAAAATTTTTTTTAATCTATCCGATATTTGAATAGCTATTCTGCTATTCGGGGCTGAGACGAATTCATCAAAGCAAAAATCATCAAAATCGGTTCAGCCGTTCTTGAGTTATAAGTGGTGTAACTAACAGACTTTGTTTTATATATATAGATTGAGCTAATATTATTGATAATGGCCGTATTATTTTAATGTACATTGGTCAAATATTCCAATATTAATTATTAGAGATCTGTTGATTTTAATTTCCATTATAGTTTTGACTCTTTGTTGTATTTGTAATCCAATTATTTTTTAGTACAGTTAAAATAATCATTAGGTTTATTTAAACGACCGTCTTGTGTTCTGTTTTAAATTAGAGATTTTCTCCATTTCTTGAGTTGTAATAGAAAGAAATTCCACATTTTTTCCAATATTTGAATCCTTATTGTTTTACTATCTATTATTTAATATTTTATCGATTTACCCTAAAGAAGCATATGCTTATGTAATTTTTATAATTGGTACTAATAAAACGTGCAAGCAACGTAGACATGGACTTTCCTCTTATAATTTCAATATAAATATCTTGAACAAATTTTACTAGTTTCAAACCCTTTGGCTAATAAAGTTGTGTAATAATTAAAACTTTATTTTAATTTAATGATTGAATACATGAAAATTCCATCTTTATTGTAATTATGGTTTAACTTTTCATCCGATAATTGCCAGACGGGAGACATATTTTATGTATGTTTCATAAGAAAGTTTCGATATTCGTTAATAGATTTTGGGTTTTTAATTATTGGAAAATTATTAGAAAATTGTCGTTACATAATAAGAAAATTAAAAATTTAATAATGATTCTATAAAATAATTAACAAAAAGTAAATCTAATTTATTAACGATTAAAATTTATGTGACTGATTACAACCACATCTGTAGTTTTCTATAAGTCGTACACATTTGCACAGTGGAAACCCATCTTTTTTTTCAATTGATATAAGATCCTTTGTTTACGTTTTTTTAATTAAAAACTTGAAAGTTTATTTCGATGCGAAACAATCCGTTATTAAAGGGCAAGCTTCCCAAAAATTTAATTTAAAATCCTATCAAAAAAGTTTATAAATAAACATCAACAACAAGCAATACGAATTTTTCACATTAACAGTTAATATTTAGATACGTATCCATTTAAAGTCGTATTTTTTTCTGATGTTGGTAGTGGTTTTATGTAACATTATTTTTTAAATCATGGAAATAAATCGAATAACAAAGCCACAAATTTCACATACAAACGTACAAAAAAAATATATACCGGGTGTCTCACCTCGCTTGGTACCCCTAGCGTTTTTTGGTTATTTATGAAAATATCACAACTAGCTCTCGAGGATTTACAGAGTAACATCCAAAGAATATTTAAGTGAAGAGAACATTGGCGTAGCAAGTTGAGAAAGGTGATAAATCAAAAAAAATTTTTGAAATCTTCACTAGATTGTTTTGTAGATCGCTTTGTTAAGATGTTCTGTGAAGCCTGCATATGATCATAACATTTTTTTTTTAATTATTTTAGAGTTTTTCAAAAAACGTGATAGAAAACTTTTTATTGAGGTAGGTCATCTATTGTTTTGCGTTTTAATCTTTTTCAATGAATTATTTAATGTTTACTATTTGTCTGGAAATCCCATCTGTTAGTGTCGATAGTAAGTGTTTATTTACAAAGTATTTTTTTTCATGAACTTGAAATTGTTTATCATTTGTATCGTTGTTTTTCTTGTCGTTAGAGATAAATGTAATTAATAGTGAAACATCTACTATCTTGTAAGTTATTGTCAAATCGATAATGTAACAAATTATAATGAAATACATACTTCTTTTTAGGAAAGTCTTGAATAAATGGACAGCAGTTCTTCACCAATCAATTTGACTTTAGCACTACCCCTTGTTTGTGTGTGTATGTCTGTGTGTGTGTGTGTGTGTGTGTGTGTGTGTGTGTGAGAGAGAGAGAGAGATATGTTGGTAGTTTTCATTTATCTATTTTTTTCATAATAAACAATAGTCCTTCTCAACGAATTATTAGTATGTTTCATTTATCAAAATTAATGCAAACCAAGTCATTTTAAATAATATTTGACAATAACAAACCAGGTACTACTTTATCTGTAAAATGTGAAGGCACATTTTTTTATTATTATTCTTTAATTTCACTATTAATTACATTTATCTCTAACGACAAGAAAAACAACGATACAAATGATAAACAATTTCAAGTTCATGAAAAAAAATACTTTGTAAATAAACACTTACTATCGACACTAACAGATGGGATTTCCAGACAAATAGTAAACATTAAATAATTCATTGAAAAAGATTAAAACGCAAGACAATAGATGACCTACCTCAATAAGGGGTTTTCTACCACGTTTTTTGAAAAACTCTAAAATAATTAAAAAAAAAAATGTTATGATCATATGCAGGCTTCACAGAACATCTTAACAAAGCGATCTACAAAACAATCTAGTGAAGATTTCAAAAATTTTTTTTGATTTATCACCTTTCTCAACTTGCTACGCCAATGTTCTCTTCACTTAAATATTCTTTGGATGTTACTCTGTAAATCCTCGAGAGCTAGTTGTGATATTTTCATAAATAACCAAAAAACGCTAGGGGTACCAAGCGAGGTGAGACACCCGGTATAATAGAAGGTAGATCTGGTGTATTCGATTTTCCCCTACCTATTCTATTACAAATAATGTCTGTGGCTAGCCAATAAAGCTAAAGGATTCGTTCGAAAAGCTCTCAGATTGTATTTTAGCTTTTTTCCTTTGTAATTTACATGTAACAAAACCGTTCCCATCAATGAAAACCAACGTATCATCGATTATTCAAACGATCTTTAAGCACAATTTTAAAAGAGTGCTAAATAGAAGCCCAAATCCAGTCGTTTAAATTCGAACCGACCAAAACTGTGTGTACAGTGATGAACTTATAAAAGAGACCGAGGAATATTACGTTCGTATGAGTCAGGCTTCTCTTGCGAACGTGAAAAAGCCTTAGAATCAGCTCACACCATACCCAAAATGGCCTGTTTTACATAACACCACAAAAGTGATCTTAATATGCTCGTTACTGTATGTACAGCTAGGTGCGTGGAAAAGGTGACAATAGTTGTGAGGCTGTGTAAGTTGGGCTAACAAGGCAGGTCTTCACAAGGTCTAGCAGGCCAGAAAGATATTGAACCAAAAACAATAGAGAATAAGGGTGTTATCTTGTTTATTTACAGAGCCTCACGTGGCCCCATACTCTCTTTTTTTTCCAACACGGAGTAAGCTTGGTTTACACAACTAAAAGAACGGGTATTTCTTCCTTAAGAATCGTCACCTTTTTCATGCAACTAGCTGTACATGTAGGAGGTGATTTTAAATATGGTCGATACTATGAAACTCTTATTAGTTGACGATAGATTCGAATAAATACCTTATTTATAGGAGAGTCCCTAGAGAATATTCTTGCAAAATTAGAACCGCGTAGCTCATTTGAAAGTTGGTCAAAAAACGCTCGTTTCTGACGATGTTACGATTTTCAATAACTTGCAACACACTTAAAATGACTTGGGGTGACTCGAGGATCCTTCCAACTTGCTTTTTCTTTTGTTTTTTTTTTGCAATGTATTCTGGAACAGACCCTCGAGTCATTCATACCTTGTTTTTGAAATGAGCTACGAGACTCTATCTTCATAGTATCGATCATATTTAGAATCGACAACAAAACTTTGATGGTGAGCAAACGTGAATATTCACCATTTAAATTTGATCGATTCATGGAAACGAACAGGTGAAACGTGATTCAGCCTATACGTTTGTTCTCAGCTGTAATCTAATTAAACGAACTAATGGAACAAAAAAAAAAAATAATAATTAATTAACTACCAACAGTATAATATATCTGAAAATTAGTAGTATAAACATCAGGGTAATCTGGATGTGGAATTATGTATAAAATAAACACCCTTTAATTAAATAAATATTTATTCTAGCGGTGATAATTGGTAGATTTTCAGTTATAAAGAAACCATATCCATCTTTCTCTACTATTAAGGGTGTAATTACATTGTAAACATTATAAAAATACACACACACAATATCGAATCGTATTTCTGTGTGTGTTTTATAAAGACAGAATTGAGTTTCGGTGGCGATTATTTGACAAAATTACCATTTTAAGTATCTCTTCTATAAAGATGGGATGATTCCGGCTGTATTCTTCTTTCTATTTCCATTACACATTTAAATGGAAAATTTATTCTATTCACGTTTTTGGATATCAATAAGTGTTTTCACATATTTCAAATCTATTACGTATTATTTGCTAGTAAAAGAGTTCACTCATAGAAGAATCGTTTCTGACGATATTTATATTGCATTCTTTTAAATTTTAGAATTGCAATACAGTGAAAACGTGCCCCATCCATCCAGTATTCTAAGGACTACTTCAGTTTCTGTTTACTTAAATGTGGCTATTATCGGTGGTTTCTTAAAAGTTTCCAACATAAGAGAATGTAGTTTCAACTTCAATAAATAGTGATATAGTTGAAATAGCTTGTCGGGCAAATAGATGAGTGTAGTGTAGTTGAGAATGTTTTCAAAATGCCTCTTTACCCAGCTATTATTTCGCTTTATTAAATTTCCTAAACGATAGTTATTTTTCTACGTGTTCGTAGGTATACGAAAAGATTGATTTTTTTTTCCGTTATTGCTATTTCAGTTGAAATTGTTTGTGAATTCATACAAAGTTCACCGTTGAGAATTAGATGAATTTAGAGACAGGATAATGTAAATTTTATGCACCATCAAGGGGAAGATAATTTAAATATCTTACTCGCGTACTTCATCATCAAAAGTACCAAAGTTTTACAATTAATTATAATAAAAAAAAAAATGGATGATGCATGAATAATAAACACGATGTGTCTAATTGAAGTTGTATGGGAAATTCTCTAATTTGTAAATATTCGAAAATTGAATTTTAATAGGATTAAGTCACACAATGATAGTTGTGTGCTATATTACGCGTGACATAAGACCACCAGCCCGGAAAATACGTCTTTATAAGGAATTTATTATTTGATTCAAGGATCGTCTATCACATAGAAAGTTCATGGAATGTCTTTTACACACAACGAAAAAGCGAATCTATTGAAAGATAGTGTTAGAGGGGAAAAACGAAAGGAAAAACTGATGTTCTCGACACTTATATTCGGCATACTCATTCATTCTCTTTCTTGTTTGGATAAATTATTTTTATAATAGTTGGGATGCAGGAAAATTATAAATTCTAGCGATAAAAGAAAAATTATAAACTTTACGGATAATCTAAGAATAAAAACAAACTCGAGAAAATCTCAATATTTATGTCAGGCTTTTGTTAAGTTTGTTTTTGGGTGGATGCAAATTTTCTAAATCCCTATTGTTTTCGACGGTGGAAAATACTCAACTTCCTCTTATATTTTCCTAAACTAACGAGTATTTCATAGCTGTACGACGAAAAAAAACCCACAACTTACGTTTCAAGTATTTGCATAATTTACAATAATCTCTAGTTTTTTGCAGTAATTATTGTTTCGAAATTGAATAAACGGAATAAGTGGATACAACTGATAGAGCTCCGTTGGAAAGTTGTGATTTCTTCGCGAAATCGATCGCTTAAAGTTGTATTATAGTAGTCGGTTTGGGATAACAATTTTAAGGAACGAATTCCGGTCGTAATTGAAACTACATCTCCAGTTGAGCCCATTTACTACAACAATCCTTTCTATGTGTTTTCAGTATGATCCCAATGGATTGCTTACAGATGCTGGATTTAGATCACTTTGGGAATCTTTGTAGATTTGTTCAAAATTCTGTTTGTTATACACAACGATTCGTGAGTGTCGCATTTCTATGCAACTCGACTAATTCAGTCATCATTCTTTCCCTTGCCAAGTCTTCGACCTTCCAGCAAGCACAGAAATCGAAACTAAATTATTCATAATCAACTTAATGGGAAAATTCGTAGTTCCAACAAGCTCTAATGAAAACCAGAACTTATTCGTTGGGGATGATTGGAATTATATTTGAGTAAGGCAAAAAATTCACCGGATTTTTTTTTATAAGTCTATTGTTACCGGAAAGTGAAGAATGTCTTAATTAAAAGAAACAAAAGGAGACACCAATTCAATACGAAATAGAGAACGTATTTAATTCGAGCTATTGCCGGAATTGTTCCGTATTATTCTCTTACAATATTCGTTTTGATTCGTTTTAATTTAGAAACTTTTCATACTTTGTATTTGTGTGTATTTATTGTATAAATTTCTTGGTAAAGTTTCTGATTGTAATTTAGACAGCGACAATTTCTCCCGAAAGTTTAAAACACAAAATTGATTCATAAATTGGAAATGTTATTGCTATTCCTTTAAGATTTACAACACTCTCCTTATATTTTTTGTGTCTGGTTCCTCATTTATAAAAGTCTCATCTGTATGTTTTTATTGTGTAATTATTCTATCGTGTCGTTTTCAACCATTTGTGTCATCGTATAATTTTTCATATTATACGATATCGTCTTGTTCTCACTAGTGTTATTACAATGCTTTCTTATTATTTCTACCGAGTGAGATAAATGATGAAGAATTCGTTTTAAATATTAATTTTTACAAGCGCACTTTACCCGATTTTTCAACAATGCAAACTCTTGAACACTTACCTTTTTGTTGCAACAATCTTTCTCAGCTTGTGCAAATCTAATAAAGCCAAAGAATATTGAAGTTGGCAGAGTGTTATCTCGCTTTACACCCACTTTACTTAAATTAGTTGTTTTTAAAAGAAATTTGAAAAGTCATTAATCTCTTTCTTGGGCGTCATTTCTTGTATATTGTCGAGTACACGTGTTTAGTTACATGACGATCACTAAATGAGAATTTTTTCAAATGCCAATTAACAGAGTCTTTGTCTTTCAAAGACTTTGTATGAATGCCTATCGGACGTATCGTTCCGAATCTAGTCTTACAGTTTTAAATCCGATCCACTCTATTCATCTTGAAGCCTTTCATAAAAGCTCCACAATAATGAAAAGTGACTTTCACTGTAATAAATCAGCATTTCATCGAAATAAAACAGGGCTCAACACAACAGTTAGAAGCGAATAAAACTAGTTTTTATAACTTTTAAATACATTTACTTGAAGAGACTTTTTTGGTCGAAATTGATGGTAATTGTCGTTTGTTGGACAGAAAAAATTACACTTGAAATTAGAGCCGTGTTTGATAAATTTCAACAAATTTCACAGAAGCACCACCATTATTTTTCGTCAATTAACTTTAATAAAAGACGATGAGCAATTAATTTCTTTTATCAATGTAAAACAAACAACTCTTACTTGCAGGTATCTTGTAATTAATTATTAACAAGTAATTAATAATTACGATTGTAAATTTGCTTCTCGTACAAAACGAAACTTCAGGAATTTCACAAAAATAGTGAAGATTCAAGTTTGTTTTAATGACACTTTATTTTTATTTCTATATAAGTATATATACATATCAAAAAAATGTTAATTTTTATTTTCTTTGTCATGAAAATTCATTTTTTTAAATTAATAACAATGATAAATTTACGTATGATGGTAGAAACTATAAAACAATTTTCAAACGTTTAATAGTTTGACTAGAACATTTCGGTAAATAGTCCATGGGAGCATGCATTTTTTCGTTTATTATTTCTTTCACTTTTTTTGTTCAACTATTGGATTGATTTGTGAAAAAGTTCTTTTAATCTCGACAATCTAATTCCTCTTTCCTAACTTTCTTTTAATACAAAAACTTGATTGAAACTTTAATCCGATGATGATGATGATAATAAGATTGGATGAACGTGCAACAAGATCTGTTATGATGAGATTTGGGATTTATTTAAGAAAACGTAAATTATCCACAATGATTATTGATATGATTCAATATCCTTTGTATTAATTTAATGATGTTGTATTCATGTTTGTTATAAAATGTGGATGTCCTGAATGTCCACCAGCTTCACCACTTTGTATAGAAAAATGTCTATAAGATAGATATTCTGGTGGTATTGGTTGATCGCGTTTGATTGCCGCTCGTTGTTTTTTCACTTTTAAATAACCCAAAATCGATACTAACACTATAAACACAACAAATCCCATACAACAACCAATAATTAATCCTAATCGTCTTGTTAAAATTGATTGGACACTATGATCAGGTAAACTACCAAGTCCTACATGTATACTGTCTGGTGCCCCTAATGTACTCACTTCTGTACAACGACTTGTTGGTGAATCGACAAGTAATGGTAACATAGCATCACTAAATATTTCTAAATCATTAAATGTATCAAGTTGATCACGTGTGGTGATATTATTTTCTGGTTTACGGGATGCTAAACGTGATTCAGCTATCTCACGACGATGTGATGCCCAATTGCCAAGAGCTAATACACAGATTAGATAACGTGTGCCCGGATATAATTTGGATAGTTTCATTGAACGAGAATTACGGTCCAACATCTTGCCACGTATCTGCAACAACAATAAAATAATACCATATTGATTACATAATACAGGGTTACTGCTGTAGGAATATGCCAAATTCCTATGAAACTCGCATTTGTTGGCGAGCGATTCATGAAGATCATTTTAGCAAAATTAGAACCTCGTAGCTCATCTGGAAGTTGGTCAAAAACGACCGTTTTGGGCAATGTCGAAATTTTCAAAAACGAGCAACGCACACGGCTAACAATAATAATGGAGAAAAATGGAGAAAAACGAGTTATTCTTAGTCGTTTTGTGTGTTCAGTTAGAAACGAGCGTCGTCGGACCAACTTTCAAATGAGCTACGAGGTTCTAATTTGGCTAAGATATTCTCAAAGGACCCTCCTATAAATCTTTGAAATATTTTTCGAATTAATATAAACAGAGTAATGCTTTGTACACTTAACAATTTTTCATTTTTAAATTGCAAATTTTAAGACTAATAATTGTTAATGTGTAGAGAACATTTTAACGAAATTAGAACCTCGTAGCCCATTTGGAAGTTGTTAAAATACGCTCATTTTGGCCAAGATCAAAATTTTCAAAAACAAGCTAAACACGACTAAAAATGACTTACTCTATATCATCCTACGAAAACTGTAACGTTTCCACCAGTGCCAGAATGCTTTGGAAAAAAAACACGGAAAAAAATCAATGTTGGGAGGATTTTTGAGTCATACTTCTAAATGTAAAGCGAGTTTTTGAAAATCGTAACATCTTCAGAAATTTTCTTACCAACTTACAAATGAGCTACGAGTTTCTGATTACGCTAAAATGGTCCTTCGGAACTCGCCTACAGATTTTGGAATAGCTCGTCATAGTAGAATCGACCATATTACATTATCCGATCTTACATCCGATTTTTTATTCCGAGCAAATTAAACAAGAAATTTGTGTCTTTACACCATTCGATTTCTTATCCGAGCCGTTACATTCGAGATATTTCATCCGATTTTTTCAGAATAGAACGATCTCTAATTTCATCCGACTTTTCATCCGATTTGTCAAAAAGAGTCATGCGCAGTATACTGTTTTGACATTTTGGGGTTGTACGCAAGTTGAAAATATGACGGTGGCATGGTTGTTTGTTGTTCGGACTCGTCGTGTTGTTTAGTATCAGTTTGTCTGTTGTCTGTAAGCGACTCCGTACGCATGCAACTCACTCGTATAATGTAAAGATGAAAATGTCTGGGATTCAAGATGAATTCGAATAGAAAAATCGGATACAAAACTCGGACTTTTAAATGCGCTGTTCAAAAAAAGGTTAACCCGAACTTTACACCTGTTGCTTTAGATTATTGTTGAATTTCTCCTTATTTTTTATTATTTACAATAATTGTACTTACCTCATCTACCATATCGATTGAATAGTAGGCTACTTGATAACCATGTAAACCAGAATGATTACGACTTTGCCATGATACCAATACTGAAAATGGTTGTATATCTTGTATGCCTAATTTCACAACTAACGGTTGATCGCAAAATTGTTCTGGATCTAAATCCAAAAAGATACGCCCCCGTAATTCAGGCGGATGTTCACAACGTAATTCTAAAGTATTAGTCCTCTCTACTAATTTCTGATGATCTCTCAACCATTCCCATAGTTCCTGGGAATCACAGCTGCATGATAACGGATTTTCTGCAACATCAATAACAAGATATAAAAAAAATATAGTGTTTTAAGCGACAATCCGATTAGAAATTGACGGTTGCTATTTTAGTTTTACGGAAATAAATTTCCGTTAGAATTAAAGGGCGAATAACAGAAAAAAATTCTTGCACGCGAGAGAGAGTTTCGTTCAAAGTTTCATTGATCTTGGCAGATAGCACACATCAATTTCAACTTAATTCCCAATGTTTGTTTGACGGAATTACCTTCAGTCCGTAGACTTCTTATTTGTGTCTCTAAAGGTCGGAAAGCATTTATAGGTATATTCTCCAGGTAATTTCTACTCAAGTCAAGTGTCCGTAGTTTTTTAAGTGGTTTGAATGCCTCATTGGACACTGAAGATATCCAATTCCCATACAAATATAATTCAGCTAAATTTTCAAGATGTTGAAACGTAATTTTACTGATACGGGCAATTTGATTGAATGATATATCTAATATTTGTAAAGATTTCAAATCGGATGGGAATTCTTCCAATTCTTTCAAACGATTATGTGTTAGATTAAGTATACGTAAATGATTGAGACCTTGTAATCTTTCTTGTGGTAATAATTCCAATTCGTTTACACCTAGATCTAATGTTAGTAGATGTGGTAAATTACCGAAGGCGCCCGGTGATATACGCGATATCCGATTGAAACCAAGGTAGACGTGCAATAGTCCAGGAAAATTCTCAAAATCTTTACTTGTCACTATACTGAGATTTGTCCAACTTATATGGACCTCCTCTAAGGCTGGATAACGATGGGCGGATGCTATATCGTGTATACGGACCAACGGATTGCCCGTCAAATTCAGCCATGCCAAATTGGGTAGTGTGTTCTCGGACAACGCCGAATTGGGAATTTGTCGGAAACGATTGCTAGATAGATCCATTCGACGTATTAATGGTGAATGATGGAAAAAGTTTGCAGGCAGGGCAGACAGTGCATTACCACTAAGATCAACTGAAAGCACCTGTGTTAAATTAGATGAAGCGAAAGCTGACAAAGACGATATCAGGTTGCTCTTTAAATCCAGTTCTTTCAAATTTGGTAAGCCATTCAGGCGGGATATATCCACTGTTGTTAACTTATTAAAAGACAACGATAGTATCTCCATTGTTGTTATGTTTAATAGAGCCGTATAAGGGAGTTCTTTAAGAGAATTACCAGTTAATTTCAACTCTTTGAAAACGTTCAAATTACCAAAAATCTCATGTCCTAATTCACTTATTGAATTATAACTAAGGTCAATTTTTAAAAGATTTTTATTCTTTAAAAATACTTGATTGGGTAATTTTTCTATTTGGCATCCATCTAGTGTTATCACTTGAAGCGATGGTAATCCATTTAAAGCTGTTTCATATAAATCACTGAAATTATTATTAGATACTTTCAACACTCTCAATCCGGGTATATCTAAATGTTCTAAATCTTTCGAATTCAACTCGTTTATGTTTAAATTGAGTTCGTTCAAATTATTGAGACCTTTAAAGGCACCATCTTCTATTCTGGTTATTGAGCAATTCATTAGATTAAGCACTCTTATTGGTAATCCTTCTTGGAAAATGGCATCATGGAGTATTGTTAAACGATTACATGATAAATCTAAAATTCTTAATTTTTTTAAATTGGTTAATGCTCTTGATTCGATCGTTTCTAGAATATTATAAGAGAGATAAAGTTCTTCGAGTTCGTGCAGTTCAGCGAATGTTCGTTTAGTTATCGTTGATAATTGGTTCATACTTAGATCGAGGAATTTGAGTGCTTGCATCGGTTCAAATGCATGATCTTCAATAAATGAAATACTATTGTTTGTGAGATAGACACGTTGTATCAACAATAGATCCCGAAAAAGTGCTTTATCTAAACGTTTCAATCGATTATGGCCCAACCACATGATTTGTACGCTAGATTGGCCCCGTAATGAGTCGTTATGTAAAGAAATGATACTATTTGAATCGAGTTGTATGGAAACTAAAGATGGTGATTCGTGCATGAACACATCATCTAATTCGGTAATCACATTGCCTTGTAGATTAATATGTTGGAGATTTTGTAATGTACGAAAAGCACCTGAATCAATAGCACCAATTTCATTGTTCTGTAGATGTAATTCTAATAGTGACGGTAATGGGTCAAATACACCCCGATGGATATTCCGCATACGATTATTATGCAATCGAACTTCCCTTAAACTAACTGTTTTATCAAAAGTTCCCGGTTCCAAGTCTGTTATCCAGTTACTATCAAGACTCAATGATGTTAAATTGCGGTTTTGTTGGAATAAATCCCGTGGAATATATGGTACAAAGTTGGAACTTAGATGCAATTGTGCTAGATTGACTAGTGTTGTCAAAGCATCAGGATCAATACGACGGATTGCATTTTGTTGAAGGTAAATCACAGATAAATTTGCAGAATCTGTAAAAGCATCCGATGGGATTTCCAATATGTTGTTCTCAGAAAGGAACAACTCTTTCAATTCAGGCAAAAAAGCAAATACTCCACTTATATAATGTACATGATTGTGACTGAGATCGATTGAACGTAATTTTTTATTTATATGAAATGTTGTTGAATCTAAAAAGACAATTTTATTATGACTCAAATCGAGTGATTCTAAATTTTTTAATGAAACGAATGCATCAGAATGTACACTTTCTATCACATTATAATAGAGCGACAAAGTCCGGACGGATGGACAAGGTCGGAAACAATCCTCACCAAGTTTTTCAAAATTATTCGAACTTAAATCGAGAAATAATAACGATTCTAAACGTGAATAACCATCATCTGGTATTAATTTAATTTCATTCCAGGCCAGTCTTAATAAACGTAGACGTTCTAAACGTCGAAAAGCCGCCATAGGGAAATGCGTCAGTTTATTTTCGGCGATATCTAATTCAGAAAGTGAATCCTCCAATCCGGCAAAGGCGTATTCGGACACCTTCTGAATCTGATTGCCTTTCATATTTAATTTGATCAGATGTAAACCGTAAAAGCTATAACTTGGTAAATCACTGATTTCATTCGATTCCAGATCTAGAGCTATTAATTTAATCAAACCAGTGAAGGCCTTCTGTGGTATCTCTTTCAATTTCCCTGACACAAAACTAAGAGATTCCAATTCTGGTTTGATTGATATTAAAGAATCATCATGTATCTCATTCAAATTCGATTGTGTGATTTGTAGATGTTTAATCACCGTATTATCCGGAAAGAAATCGGATGTTAGACGTGTTATTGTTTTATCTAAATCATAGATACTTAATGACTGTATTGGACCAGTGATGATTTGTAAAACGGAACGTAGAGAATTTGCTGTTGCGGCAGGACATTCAAGGAAGATACCATCTTCGAAATTGAAACATGGACAAGATGGATTCGCCACTAAACTAGGACATTTGTTGTTGTTATTGTTGTTGTCTTGGGCGAACACCAGCAGCCCCAACAGGCTCGCCAATGTTAACAATGAAGCACCATTGTGCGCCATCATGTGTCTTTCATGCGAGCCATATTTCGGACGGCCTCGAACTAAAGCCTTGTTGCCTGTAAAACCAAATCCTTTAATTATTGTATCAATGAAACATAAGTTTAGCAGATGTGGTAAATTGACTCAATATGTTTAGTTATTTACATAAACTGCTTTTTGTCTATTCATATCACGTTGAATGAGAAGTGACCTCTACTTCAACTTAACTAGATTGATTAATCTAAAGGATAATGGGTAATTGTGGATATTAGGAGAATTAATGAGAGTCACCACTTGCCAGTCATAGATAGATGTTTTAAATTAAAACAATTCTAATAATAATGAATCTATAAAGGAGTTTAGATGAACACTGCACATCTTTGTGTATTGATCGATACGAATACATTTATTTGGGGTGTTGTTATAAGTTACGACATTGATTAATATTTAAATACACTACCATCTACTGTTCTAATTTGCATTGTCTTATTGTCAACAAATAACAGCCTTCAAGGAATGTAGAATCAACTTACATTCCCTTATGGGAATAAATTGTATTTTGTGACAAACTCTTACATATTATTTACAGTAGAATACAAAAAAAATCACCATCTCGTATTGGAATTCGTTCTCTTCTCTATTCTATTGTAAAAAATTCTTAGTTTAAATATATTTTCGTTGTGGAATCGAACAGAATATTATCACAATGATACAGGGTGTTTTCTTTAAACATGGTCGATTCTTATGAAAGTTTGACGAGCGGAACTGTAGGGTAGTTTTGTAGTCTTCCGGGGATATTTTAGCAAAATTAGAGCCTCGTAGCTCAGTTGGAAGTCGGTTAAAAACGTTAGTTTTTGAGTAGGGCTTCGAGCCGGAACTGAATCGAAAACCAGACAAAATCGAATTTTTTCCTATTCATCTTCTCTTTTTTTCCTTTTTGGTAAGTATATATGTAATTCATTCTATTTTAAGGGATGCGTATTTTATAATTCGTGACTATGCTTAGGTGTAAGATATTGGGGTTGAAATTACCCATGCAAAATTAATTTTTTTCAAATATCTCTATAACAGCTCAATATTTTTTAGTGGTTTAAAAACTAGATGACGTCGGACGAAAAGTTCTCATGGCAGCTCCCATTTGGCCAGCGATTCGAAAAATATTTCAAGGATTTATAGGGGGGTCCCCTGAGAACATATTAGTAAAATTGGAACCTTGTAGCTCAGTTGGAAGTCGGGTCAAAAACGCTCGTTTTTGACTAGAGCTTCGAACCGGAATTTAACCGGAAAAAAATAGATTTTTTTCCTTTTCATCTTCTTTTTTTTCTTTTTTGGTAAGTATATATGTAATTCATTCTATTTTAAGTGATGCGTATTTTATCGTTCGTGCCTATACTTGAGTGTAAGGGAAATATTGGGGTTGCAATTACCCATGCAAAATTAATTTTTTTCAAATATCTCTGTAACAGCTCAATATTTTATAGTGGTTTAAAAACTAGATGATAGGGAGATTAAAAAGTGTAAGCCGCGTTTTCATCCCTTGTTGGGGGTTGAAGGTATACATGATTCTATATTATTTTTTTCTTTCTTTGCATTTCCATACATATCACGATAAAAATTCTTCTACTAATAGAAAATTACAAAATAAAAATTAGCTGTTTTTTATATTTAAAGTAGTTACTCTGTAAATAGATTTTAGGGGTTGTACCTTTTAGAGTAAACTTTAAAATTTTTAAAATTAATAATTTTGAACCAATTTGAAGAAATCCGTTCTCTTCGAGGGAAGTAAAACCGGAACTAATCGGATTATTATTTTTCAATTGGCCCGGAACGAAAACCGAACCAAAAAATAACGGTTCAAAGCTCTGTTTTTGATGATGTCGCGAGAATGATTCAAAGATCCTCCAAACATTGATTTTTTTTTGTTTTTCTCCATTGCATTCTGAAACAAAAGATAATGTCTAGAATGCAATGGAGAAGAACAAACAAAAAAATCAATTGCCGGAGGGTCTTAGTCGTTTTACATGTGTAGCTCACTTTTGAAAATCACGACATTGTCCAAAACCAACTTTTAAATGAACTACGAGGCTCCAATTTTGATAAAATGTTCTACAGGGAGTCTCCTATAAATCTTTGAGATATTATTCAAAACCCTTGGCAATTAATAGGGATGTGATTGGTTCTTTCGACCTTTCAGGAGTCTTAAGACCACACCTGCTGTGTTATTTACCTTTATTATTTAGAAAAATTGGGCTACTTTGGACGCCGCTTTTAGAAATCAGGAATAAGCTGGCGAGGTAGCGCTAACTTTCCTCTATCTATCCCCTTTCTTATAATTCATTTTATCAATTATACAAAGAGGTGTGTTAGTTTCATCATTTTTTTTTAAGTGCAAAACCTGAATTTACCGAATTATTCGAAAGTTCGGTCAATTTTTCAAATCCCTGTGGAGTAAACGAGGTGTAGAATTGTATTTAAAATCGAATGAGACTAATACAATCTCGATATCTTGAGTCGTTTTCGAGATATTTGAGTTCTAATTTCTTATAGAATCCCTATATAGTTGTTTGTTTCGAGTGAAACCCTTAAAAAAACACCCGGTATATAGTTAGGTATCGAGTAAAAATATTTGTCGATGGTAGTACACACAAATCATACGATAATACAAAAACGCTAGAAGATTGGAAAGACATAAATTTATAAACTGTAAATTCCTTTATTATTGATTTTGCCGTACAAAAACTGAAAATAGATCAACTAACAATATTATAAGGCGAGAGTGCTCTCGTATAAGTCACTGATAAAGTTACACTTACTCTAATTCTATAATTACTAGAATAAGCCGGTAATTGCTTTGAAGTTTTAAGAGCATTACAAACACCACCTAAAACTGAACAATACAACCAACTATAATTTGAAAGTTTACAATTTATGCCTTCTATTTTTTTTTTCTTTGAAGAAGAAAAATAAAAAAATTCAATTTACTTTTCATATACAGTTACAACTATTTCAAATTAGTAACCAAATTTATATATTTGGCACGGTGATGCGATGAAATTTGCCAGTTTTGTTGAAATTTCAGTGGTAATGTTACCGAATTAAATTGGATTCAATCCAAGACAAAATCATCAATTGTAAATTTGATTATCACCAGGTCAAAAATTAAATTGCATCGTTAAGATACTATCGTTTTATACGTAATTAAAG
Source organism: Mylabris sibirica (assembly GCA_039776855.1). NCBI lineage: Eukaryota > Metazoa > Arthropoda > Insecta > Coleoptera > Meloidae > Mylabris > Mylabris sibirica. Next base: position 6,987,321 of record CM077836.1, read on the forward strand.
AGATAAGAGATTTGATGGGGAATATTTCGTTTACTTTTAAATTTTACGTGAATGTACTTGAAATAAGTGATCATTATTATGGTCAGCCAACAATTTATGGTTTACTATTGGTTTTCAGCAAAAAAAAAACCGGTAGGATCGTTCCGATTTTTGTGCGGAATTATAAATTAGGCAGCAGTTGGAATTGTGGAAGGACACCTGAGGCAGGTTTTTTTTGTCTGTAGAACAGAATAATAAAAAATTGTCTGAATAATAAAAGCTTTTTATTTAAAACTTTTTCTGGCAGACAAATCGATTCTATTTAGGAAGAAACAATATAAGAAATTTCGACTTGTACAAAATCATCATTTTTTTGTAATTAACAACAGTAATTATTAAGGTTGAGATAAACAATGCAGACAAAGTGATATAATTTATTCTAAATAATCTGACATTTTGTTGGAGTTGTACACAGTAAGGATAATAATCGTCCACTTCAGTCCAACGTAATTTAGTAAATATATTAAAGCAGTAAAGTCAACTGTGAAATTTTATAATTAATCTCTAGTTGTTGGAAACTAGGGTAGACCAACAACGAGAAAAAATACGGTTGATGTTATTAGTTGGTCGAATTTCGTGCCCTTTTTATATGGCTGTTTATTAAAACGTAAATTATCCATCATTGTATCCCATTGATAACCAAATAATTCCACTGGTAGTTTATTATAAGGACAAGTAAATTTATGCATCTTTTGTAAATTAAATAGCGATATTAATTCTGAATTATTATTATTAAGTTTGCTTGATATTAAATAGACAATCCACTTACTTCTACTTTTAATACCACTACTAGTAGTGCTGCATGTTTTGTTAATTTCTGTGCATATTCTACATAAAGATAATTTGTATTCATTATAGGAAAATTTTCACCCGGCCCATCCACCAAATTTACAACAAACTCTCAACGCAACAAGACTTGATAACAAATTGAAACAAAGCTAACAATAGTAGTTTAACTGCATCTCACTACGTTGACAAGAAGTTAATTAATCTTTTTTTTAACCAATTCTGCGACAATTAACCGTGTCAAGCGTTGTTTGAGAACGAAATCTGTTAGAATAACCGAAAACGACAGATTGTGAGTTGTTTACTTTACTTTACTGTTTATGAAACAAATTCAAACTTAATAATCCACATAGTTAATTATAAAAACCGCATTTTATATAGAAATTCTGTTTGTTTATTAGCTTAAAAAAACTTTTACAATTAAAACTTTTAATTAGTGTATCTGAATGAACATAATTGAACTGTAAATTTTCAATCATTACTATCGTAGAATCGTAACAATTACTTCTTTGTATCTATTAACTATAGTCGCAATTAAAGCATTTTTGTGAGAGATAATGAAAAATTCAGAAAATATTTACAGTAATAATTTCTTTAATCTTGATGCGACACAAATTTAAAGTATATTTACGAAGAAACTTTATTTTATAATCTAAATCTTCAGTAAAAATGGCCGTCTAACGCTATGTAAACTTGGCGTAATTTCGAACGTGTTTGCACATTTACTTGAATCGAATCCAGACGAATAATTTCACTTGAATTTTATATTTAAAAAAAAAATTATTCGAATCAAATCAACATCAATCACGGATTATTTGAAGAGAAACACACCATTCAACTTTTCCATCGTTAATATGCATTACCTATCAAAATTTTTTTTGGTAGACAAACTCGTAAAGAAGTTGTTCGTTGGTGGAAGAAACTCGATTCAATCTTAACGAATTCTGGTTTTGATGTGAATAGATTTTAATGTTTCTCTACACCAAGTTTGTAGTGACTTATTATTTCAAATGCGACAGGAATTTTTCTGTGGTGAACAAGAGAAGTTGAAAGTTCTTCCTTCCGGAACATTTTACTTCCTGCTATGTAAATTATGTGATATTAGTGTCGTCTAATTGCTCTCTGTGTACCATACAAACGGATGGTGGATATTTTATCTGTCATTAATTGGAGTAGTTTGAATAGTTATATCTCATTGAATATTGATATAAAATAGAAACTAGTACTGGAAATCTTTGATAATAATTTGAATAATTTTACAAACAATTAAGACATGAATAAATACCCATATATGACAAATTATGAGGAAAGTTTCAACCAACTAAACCATTGACGTTAAAGTTACTTATTGTGTTTTGTATTTATGTTACAACTTCAAGTACAAACTTGTTACTGTCAGTATTCTAAAACTATATTTAATGTTCACAATACTGTCAACCTCAAAACGATATAAAGTTGAAGATGAGGCAAAAGACGACAGTAGAATTTAACTTTACACAACAAATATCACATGTAGTTGTATACATATGTAAATAAGAACAAGGCAGTTTCTTAAACAGCAGAACACTGAAAATTTGAACATTTCTAAAGGATAATTTCAACTTTCATCCAATATTTGGATGTTATCCAACTGTAATAATCATGAGCTTAAATGAGCATCTTTAGATTCTCTATACAGTCTCTAACTGTTGATTGATGACTTATTTTAGACTACAAACGGTAGGAACGAACCTATTATTGAACAATCCGATGTGAAATTTAATTATAACACACTGGGTCGTACTTTAATGGTTTTATAAATAGATTCAGATTGCGTGAATGTGATTGTGTGGTTGGAGAGAATAGAAAAAAAAAGGAAACGACAATTTTTATTGATCGCATACAAAATGAGCAGTCCCTATTTTCCCTACAACGGTTATATGTTTAAAATCAAGGCTATGACCGCTATACATTTTTTTTCTGTTGTTGTTTGTCGTACAGAAAACCCACTACAAGATAGATTAAGGACAGGGTTGTATCCGATGAATCGTTGAAAAGGGTCCGTTGAATATAAACTATACATTATTTGATTTTATTTATTTCATACCCGCACTAGAATTGGGCTTTTATTATTAAAATCAGCGTTTGTTAACGGTAATTTTAGTGTGATTCTATTACAAAATCTGTATGATCTTGTTCAAACACAATAAAATAGACCATTAATTAGTTGATTTATAATGTCGATAATGTTGTTCCGGAATTATCCATAAATTTTAGGCGTTTATATTTATCTTTCCGATGGAGGAAGGAATTCTTGTTGAAAGCCTACCAAGCAATAAATTATTAACACACAGATGAGAAACGTGGAAAAATCACGATCTATAAATATGTAACTTTTATATTTGTGGTGAAATTTAGAAAAATAACAACAATTAATCCTTAATCTCTAGTTGTTGATTATTTTAATTGAAATCAAAATCGAATTTACGTTTGAATTTGTTGATTAATTAACAGTCCATTTGAGCAATGTTTGTTCAACAATTGACTCACATGTCGAATGTAATTTCTATTCTATTTCCTCTTTGAAATTGACACGATTTTTATTCGTTTCAGGATACAATCGTTTTCAGGTATAAGCTTCAGTGCGTGCTAAAGTGACCGTGTATAGACGTAAAAGTTGTGAAACTTTATTCGAAAAGAATAAACGAATTACAACAGAATACACTTACAATTATATTAAAACGAAGAATTCATAATAAACAATAATCTTGGAGTTTAAGAGATTTCCTTTAAGGGGAGTTTGGAGAGATTAAGCGATTTGGCGTGCAAAAATTGGCAATTTTCAAACATCGATATTTCGCTTGTTTTTTGAAATATTGTGAAAAGTAAACGTGCGTTGGATAGAGAATTTCAAGGTGCATGCCTTGAAGCTTTCTATTAAAGAAAAATGTGATAAAATTCTGATTAATAGAAGAAACTCTTGGACCCTGTTTTTATCGTACATTTTACTTTATAACTCGCTAAAACATAGCCAATTTTATTGATTGATTGATGTTGTGCATCATTTTAAAGATAGAAAATCATGTTCTTGTTTTTTATAAAGATAATGCAAGTTGGGGAGGACATGAAGCACGCTTAAAATTTTTTTGGAAATAAATGATATTTTCAGCCCTTTTTCCTCCTATTATTTACAGCTATTAAAATTACTCAATTTACTCTACAATTGATATGAAAATGTCGGAATTGATATGAAAATCTTTGGATAGATTATTTTTTTAGTCGACCATGTTTGCTGTTATCGTTAGAGATCTGGTGTACAAAGATAGTCGACTTAAAAACGAAAATATAGACAGATTATCACTGTTTTTTTTTAAATTTTTCCAGTTGTGGGCAAACTAACAAACTAATCTGGAAAATTCTTGAAGATCTGGAAAGCTCTTTTAATTTTCTATCTAAATTCACCGGATAATTAATTAAAATCAATAAAATTGACTATGTTTTAGCCAGTTATAAAAAATAAAATGTACAAAAATACAGAGCTCAAGAGTTTTCTCTGCCATTCAGAATTTTATCGCATTTTTCTCTAATGGAAAGCTTCAAAAAAATGCACCTTGAAATGCTCAATCCAACGCATTTTTATCTTTCACAATATCTTAGAAAATAAGCGAGATATCTATGTTTGAAAACTGATAACTCGAGTATTTTGTCCACAAAGCCCTTAATATTATTATGCCTTTTGACTGGCATCTTATACAATATTTTTATCGTTTGTATTGTTATCAATGCTATCAATTAGAGATGGTGGTGAGATGCTGAAAGCAATTCAAGAAGAGAGATATAACAGCGTTCGTTGCTCCCATATTAATATTTTCATTCCTTGTTCAAACTATTAATAAAAATTGTTTTTATCGAAGGACTATCGGAGAAAAACTACAGATTAATATTAGAAATATAAAGCTATATTTTATCTTCAAATTATCTATTTGTTTTTCTGATTTTCAATCCATGATTAGAATTTTCAAAATTTTTAGTATTGGCCATAAATCATCTGCTGTCGTGTTTAATTAATTAATCGACTAGGCCGTATAAAAATTAAAAAGGCAACTAATAATCGATACTGTGAAGTAATCTAGCTGGCTATATCGTTCATAGTAGATAATTAATCTTATCGTCTGTTAATTAGAAATGAGAAAAAAAAAACCAAAAACAAAACTTTAGACACTGAATTTAAATGGATGTTCAGTATTTAGGATACAACTAATAGTAAACGTTGGACAGGTTGATTAATGTAGACAGAGTACCCTTATCGGATTAGTGTGCATATGCATTTATATTGATATAATCGAGTCCACAATCTGAGGGTGTGTAAGATCAAATTTCCGGTTCACCCTAATTACCATTAAGAATTCCAACAATTTGTACTTATACGAAGAGATAAACTGTATAAATTTTTTATTATCAAATAATCGCTAATTTGATAGTTTATAGTGTATAGAAATAGTGATACTGGTATTTAAGAGCCTGAAAATGATGGTATCTCTCTGAGGATTTACGTTGATTGATGATCATTATTTAGAGCTAATATAAGAAGGCGAAAAAAAAATAGATTAATCACCTGGAATGTAGGAATATCCTTATAATTGACTAGTTCTCAATTAACTTGTCTTTATTGTATATGATAGACAATATAATTAACACATGGAATTTTGTAATGATAGCAGGAGATTTAGTAAGTTTCAGTGACACTAACTGAAAATTGAACATCGTCTGGAAACTATCTCCGGTATGTGACATGATTGAAGACATCTGTGAATGTTCTTTTTTGTGAAAACAGTACGGACTGTAGTGTTTATTTTATTTACTTGTTTAGAAATATACAGATCTCTTCACTAAGAAGTACTTAGTTCTAAAGACAATCCCTTTTTCAAGGATTTTTAAGAGGCCCCTGGAGAGCATTTGAGTAAGATTAGAAGCTCGTAGCTCATTTGTAAGTCGGCCAAAGAACACTCGTTTTAGAAAGAGTCGCGATTTTCACCAACCAGATGAACACATAAAACGACTAAGACTGTCACGTAAAATCGGTGATAGCCTTACAATCGTACTCTATCAAGGGACAAATGGTAAACAACAGAGAAAGTGACTCACAGGAGATTCATTCATTTTATCTGCAATCGATCACCAAACTTCTTTTTTTGATTTTCCTACGATACAGTTGAGAAAAAGGGAAAATATCAATTTTACGATAGTCTTTGAGTAGAGTTACCAATTGTCCTGTTGTTCGCAGGACATCCTGAACTCGAGCTCACTTCTCCTGCATCCTTTCATTACTTATTTCAGGACGTCAAGTTGGACAATTTTCATTATTTTGTTCATAAACTTTTCGAATTTTTCACGACCGTCAGGACATTTCCACATGAATAACCTTTCAAACAAGGTACAGTACAAATTTTTATCATTAAAATTGTAGGAAATATGAAGGAGTACATTTTTTAACATACTGCAAAGTTTTCCTTTACACTTCAAAATTTAGTCAAAGTTTCCCAAAAGGAAAACTGTCGTGAAATGCCAGATTTAACACCTTTGAATGTCTCAGGAAACAAGCGGAAAATCGATGATTAAAAACTGACATTTTTTGGAATCGAGAGTTGACTACTGGGGGCCCTTAATCGACCTCCTAATTTAGATATATTTATTAAAATTATCAATAAAAAGTAGTTTAATGTCCTGCATCTTGACATGGTCAAAAAATTTACAAAATCAAAGTAGGCAACTCTATCTACGAGACAGGTTTGGTCGTTTTATGTGTTTCTTTGGTTGGTGAAAATCACGAATTTTACCGAAACGAGCATACTTTGACCGATTTATAAATGAGCTATGATATTCAAATTTTGCTAAAATGATCTCCAAGACCGCCCTCCTACAAATCTTTGAAATATTTTTCGAATCGCTCGTCAATTAATGAGAATTGCCATAAGATTTTTGATTTTTCCTATGATTTTCTTTATGATTTTTGATTTTTCCTATGATATTGAGAAAAGGGGAAAATATCAATTTTATGATAGTCTATGAGTAGAGTTATCAACTGTCCTGATGTTCGCAGGACATCCTGAATTCGAGCTCACTTTTCCTGAATCCTTTCATTACTTGTTTCAGGACGTCAAGTTGGACAATTTTCATTATTTTTTTCATAAACTTTTGAATTTTCCAAAAGTGGATTTTTCACGTCCGTCAGGACATTTCCGCATGAATAACCCTTCAAACAAGGTATAGTACGAATTTTTATCATTAAAATTGTAGGAAATATGAAGGAGTACATTTTTTAACATACTGCAAAGTTTTCCTTTGCACTTCAAAATTTAGTCAAAGTTTCCCAAAAGGAAAACTGTCGTGAAATGCCAGATTTAACACCTTTGAATGGCTCAGGAAACAAGCGGAAAATCGATGATTAAAAACTGACATTTTTTGGAATCGAGAGTTGACTACTGGGGGCCCTTAATCGACCTTCTAATTTAGATATACTTTTTAAAATTATCAACAAAAAACTAGTTGTTCTGAATTTTTTTTAATGTCCTGCACCCTGACATGGTCAAAAAACTTACAAAATCAAAGTAGGCAACTCTATCTACGAGACAGTTTTGGTCGTTTTATGTGTTTATTTGGTTGGTGAAAATCACGACTTTTACCGAAACGAGCGTGCTTTAACCGACTTCTAAATGAGCTACGAGATTCAAATTTTGCTAAAATGATCTCCAGGGACCGCTCTGCCACAAATCCTTGAAATATTTTTCGAATCGCTCGTCAATTAATGAGAATTGTTACTAGAACGTGCCCTGGTGAAAAAGTTTGTAGATATTCGCAAATAAAGTTGAAACTGTCCAACTATAATTGGTACAAGTTTAATTTCGAACAGGTAAGTTAGATAAAAGAAGGAAATTTTAAACTCAAACTACTGACAAAATGTAGGTAGTTGAAATTTTATACTGTAATTATTATAATGGAAAATAGAAAATTAAGTACTAGGTTAAAGTATCGCGCACACAAATTCATTCTTGATTATCAAATTTTCTTTTTTACTATCCTGTTAATGTCTCATTTTATAAAATAGAATAGATGGGAGAACGAAAAAAAAACACCGTCGAACATGCAATCTAGCTATTAGAGAAATTTTGTAATTGTTGGTATTGCGGTAAAATACAACATAAAAAAACAACCAATTTATTTGTACAACAATCCAAAATTGACGGAAATAGAGGGAGATAGGATAGAAAAAACGACATATAGAACTTGTTGAAATCATCCAATTTTTCGTTCCATGGTGATTTCACTAGAAACCAATTTACTTTACTGGACGTGGCAATTATTTTCAAAGGTTATCAAGGCTATCAAGGAAGCTTTTTTTCCAGTAAATACAAAACGGTTTATCTGAACATCCATAGTATAGATCCGGGGCACTTTTTTCTTGTAAAAATAAAAACCTGACAGAACAGTTTGATTATCCACCTATTTCCTATCTATGTTTACACAGTCGTTATATATTTTTCAAACGAGAAGTACTCGATGGTCCTGCAAATGATTGGTTCACTGGCGTTTTTCTTCTGTCTCTATTTCGTTATATATAAAAAGCCTTTTGAATTTGCAGCTAACTTAATGCGAACGTTAATTATCGACTAAGAGTTATTTATTTTGTAAAAGACAAAAACCATTAAATTACTTTTTCTGTATTACTTTTTTTCTGTTTTGTTCTTCAACAAGACGTTTAGTAGCAGAATTCTAAAACAGTCGGCTATACGTGGAGGATTTTGTAATTTAAATTCCAAAACTATTCTACGATTAGTCGACTCATTGGAACTTTCAAAAAACACTTGACGTTTATACGTTTAATCTAAAGTATGTCGTGTTCTTTTTTACTTTACTGGGGATTGTTCAATGAAAGATTAAGCTTGGTAGTGAATTTGCTAGATAACGATGAACAAAAAGTCTTACATTACTCGGTCCTTTAATAGTTTGAATTAGTGAAGAGATTGTTAATAATCCTCTACAACTAGAATTCAGTATCGATTACTGTTTATTACAGTTCAAATCCATTTTCATCGTTTCAACATTTATAATTTTCTTTAGATGAAAGATAAGTAGCTGTATAGTGTATAGACAAGGATCCTTTAATGTATAATTAAGCCTGCTGGAAGTTTTCAGTATTCATAGAGGCCTAAAAGTTGTGATATTTCAACGATAATATAGTAATACCGAATCATTAAAAGGAGACAATTTAGACAGTTTTAATCGTTTTTAGGAACATTTTTACGTGTAAGTTTAGATTTTTAAGGACTTTCTAGCGAATTTCGCTACAAAATCGTAAAAAAGAGATTTGGACACTTCAAATCAATTTTTGATTAAACAAATCAGTAGACCGCCTTATAACACACTAGTGGGTTATACTTATAAGACACTAGTGTAAAATGGTCTTGTGTTCGGTGTTGGATAAAATTTTGTATACCTACAACTTTTGCGTTAAGGGGCGAATAAGTTGTTGGAAAAAATTATTCTACTCGACTAACGCCTCATAGGTAAACATTTTTTTCTAACGTCTTATTTGCCCCATAATGCAATTGTTGTTAAATTATTATTTCGGGCATTTTCTTCTTAGGGACGATTTCACCAACTTCAATTAAGCCTAATGGAGAGTTAAAAACTATCCTTATTATGTTTATAAAAATCGTTTCTATGACTTGTTTGTTAAAATTTAACAGACGTTGGTGAAATTCACCCTTAATTTATTATTATTATGTTAGTCGCTTTCACATTAGGATTCTCGAATTCAAAGGTAGATTTAAAGACTTTGCTATATAAAATGAAGTTATTATGTCGCCTTATTTTGATTTTTAGTCCAGGTTTAAAGTGGTTTTTGTACTAAATCATCATTTTTTTGACAATTCTACTCACAAGTCGTCAAAAGGGGAGCTTTTAGTGTTTTTGCTCAACTTTAGAAGCAAATATTTGTGTCCTAATCGACAGTTTGCAACGAATTTTGCTACAGAGTCGTGCAGTGGAGACGATTTTGACGCTTCTAATCGTTCTTTGATGAAGATTTTTGAGTTTTAGCCTGACTTTGCACACACTTTTATGAATTCTTCAGTTTTTAAACCGTTTTCGTTTTAAATCAGTTTAAAATCATAAATAAGGACCCAAATTTAGTCACTTTTGAATAATCTTTGCACAAAATTCTCGAATCATCGGCTGAGTCTTAACAATATTTGATCCTAAATTATTAGTTTTTCATCGATGTTTGAATTTAATAATAGAAAAAAGTCTTTGTAATAATGTGTTTAGTCAATTTTACAGCTGAATTGTTGGATTATTTTTGTTCTTAATCATCAATTTTCGGTGTTAAGTTGATGTAAAAATACGATTTAGACACTTTTAGTTGAATTTCAGCTAAATTCTCGTTTTTAATTCCACTTTTTAAAACATTTTTAACTTAAGTCATAATTTTTTTTTGAATTTTGCCAGTGAATCGTCAATATAAGAATTCTCAGATGCATTTAGACAATTTTAAAGCTGAATCATTCATATTTACTCTAGATTTCAAAACAAAGTAAATTGTCAATCAACAATCAAAAAATTTGCTATTTTAGAGGCTTTCGAGGCCAATTAACAGCTCAGTAGGAGAAACTCAGAATAGGTAAATTTTAGAGCGATTTATGCTATTTAAGTCGATTTGATACAATTCTTACAGGAGTGTATGCGTAAAACGAAGTATGGAATTATTGGGAAAAGAAACATCTTTATATTTATCAACCAGTGTCTCTCGAAAAGAAAATGTTTTTACAAACTAAATATTTTACTCAATTTTTTGGCCGTCCTTTGTCCTGAAATCTTCTAATTACTCTTTTAATAAACGAACGAAAAGATTACTTTGATGACTACCACAGAGGCTATAAATTTGTAATTATTATGTATGGGGGACTATACAGGGTGTCCCGTAAGTCGCGCATTTCAGCATAAGGGCCACATAGGGAATGCAATTCTAAGACGAAAAGTCAATACCATTTTCTCATTTGACGTACAGATAATTAGTTATTAATTAAATAAAATATCCAATCAACTGCTTGCAATAGTGTTAAAAGGACAGTGGGGAGGAGTCAGGATGGTGGAACGTGGGAAGCGGACAAGTTAGCAAGCAAGTGGCCCTGATGTTGAGAGTAAGGTAGTTCTCACAACGCCATAATATTTATTAATGGTTAATTTTGATTACCAGTATTGTTTGGCGCTGTGAGAGCACTCTTATTTAATTACTACTTAATTTAATTAATTACTAATTATCTGTGCTTCAGATGAGAAAATTGTACAGGACTTTTTATCTTAGAATTTCGTCCCCTATGTGGTCCCTACACTGAAATGCGTGACTTACGGGACACCCTGTAGATTGTTGTAACCACCAGCCGCTGATACGTCCCTGTATATGTAAACGAGTATTTGTCACCACGAACGCTGTTCAACCAGATGTACTTTATTTATGGTAAATTACTTAGTTCCTATAGCGATATATCAGAGGCGGTATTTATTAAATCATCGGTTAGTAACCCTACTGTTCGCAGACTATTTCCTTAAACAATTTACAATTCATCAATTTCGGTTATAAACAACTAAAATCTGTTGTCTTAGCCTAACATGTTATGTCCAATATCAATTTATAATTAATCATAATTCCTTTGTTATTTTTTGTTAATTAGATTAAAAGCCGTTTTTTATATAATCTGTTCTTGTCGATGTCAGTTTATATAAGCACAAAGTACGCCTGTTTAATGGAAGTTTTAACGAAATTAACAAGTGATTAAAGATTTAATAGGTGAGAGAATTGAGGTGCTTGTTTGTGTTTACAAACACCCAACACACTTGTAATTTTTAATTGTTTTTATTCAAATGATGATAAGACTGAAATAATAGTAGTAAACTTTAAAAATCTTTCCTTAAGAGTATTCTTTTCGTGCACTTTACAATTTCGAATATCATTAAAATAAAACAAGATTACGTACATTTTAAGATTGTTTCATAATTTTCTTTGCTCTTACACATCTCGCAAATTTATCTCTTAACTTTAAATGGTTTTAAGATGATGTTTGTAAACATACATCAACGTAAAACTTGTTCATTTCACTAAAATTCTAATATAGAAACCAGAAAATTTTATTAATTTTGTTTTGATGTATTTTAATTAAAATCCAGGGCAAGACCACGTGTCAGCCACGTGTCTCTTAATAAATATTTGTACTATCAGAAAAATTGAAGACATATCGATTGGATTAAGTTTAACGTGGACAATCAATTAATTAACTCGGCTTACATTACATGATACGTATTTGAATTTAGCTATCTAGTGGTGGTAATTTAATCTGTTACTGAGAGAATGGGCACAATTTTAAAGATAATAGGAAGGTTGAGTTAGTTTGCTAGATACCGGATAGATGGCATCAACGGGTGCAAAACATGAGGGGTTGCAGAGTCGTGCTATAATAAAACAATAATATAAATATGGGACTCAAAATATCGATCTAATAGATATTATTTCTATAATATTCAATATAACCAACTTGAATTCAATATAATAAATTATTAACGCAACTTTAAAAACACGACTCTGCAACCGTCATCTTTTCTATTCAAAATTCTGATTATCCTCCCTCTAAAATTGTGTTCAAATTCGTGGAAACGGATTTGTAAAAAGTTGGACACATCGCCCCTATGAATGATGCGTAAATAATTCGAGTCGAAATTCAATATCAACCTGACTTAAGAACTTAATACACACATAACGATATTTTTTATTATCCCTAAAATCACCAATTGGATTCCTCTAAGCTCTAAGCTATAAAAACTTGCTATATTAAAGATGACAATTTGGATCCAGTTGATTTTATTATTGATTTATTCACCGTTAAATGAACCAAACTCCCAAATCTAACACAATTTTTCTAATACTAAGAAAAATAATGTTGAATTACACATAGACCAATTTACTATCAAAACTACCAATAAATTACAATATCGATCGGTTATATCTATCGAAAATTACACCAATGCAATCATATTGTGAGTTATCGAAGCAATTTCGATATTATTTGAATCTACACCCCCTGAACATTTCTACTTGATGATGATAATAATAATGATAAATAATTTCAAAAAATATGCTTCATGAATCTAGAATTTATTGATAGTAGATAGAAATAGACTATTATTGGATGTTTAATCGTTATTTTCTACGTTAATGTTCACATCAAATTCTCTATTTTGTTGTTGATTTTTTCCTTTATGAAGGAACTCATGAAATATTAACAGCTTAACGTTCCTTTAATGAATTTATTTATGATGCAATCATCAAGGTTTTATTATCTACAGTTATAGTTTTTTTCGAGTTTCAAATAGATGTTCAACTCACAATTATCGAGCCACATTACTATATTAATTATGGTAATAAATTATAAATATTGAAGAACTTACACTTTGTAGTAGATGATGTGTTTGTAGGGAGTCATATGTACCGAAATAACCTGTAAATGAAACATAAATAAATAAGACATATCTAAAATTAGAATATTTGTTGATTTACAGCAAACCTCTCGAATGTGGACGTGAAAATGTCCGTATTAGAGAGGTATCGTTGTAACGAACAAATCAACGATTTTTCCTATTGATTTCTATTGAATTATAATCGTATTAACTTGACTTTAGTGGAATTAAATTGTTATAAATCAATTCAATTATAGATCGTCTATAATGAAATTTCTACGTTAACAAAAGATTCTTTCGGCTTAAAAATAAGAAAAAGCGTTGGGGAAATTGAAACGTTTTCCACTTCACTGACGTCGTTTTTCTGTGTCTTCTTATTTCGTATTATATTCAATCATTTATTTGTTGAAAAATCCTGAGTTTTAATAGTAATGAAAGAAGTGTGTATGTGTGTGAATTCGTAAGCGTAGTGAAGGAAAATGAGCCATAGTTTTCACAATATTTCAGCACTCTTTAGACATCATCATCAACATTTCACAATAAACATGAAAACTTACATTCACGTTATGAATGGTAAGATAACAAATAATGCAATTGTGCTTCTCTCACTCATTTTATGAATATGTGAAAAGTTTCTTGTTCACATTGTTGTTATTGTTATTATTATTATCATTATCAGTCAAATTCGAGTACTGTAATAATAACTATTCATGCGAATCAAAATGTTATCTTTAATAAATAACCTTACGTAATAATTGATAATTATTTTTGATTGAACTATAATTTTAATTATTACACGATAATTGGGCTAATAATACAAACAATATCGATCGATATTCGATTTAATTTAATTGAAGTTGAACATATTTATAATTAATGAGCACTTATGAAAGCACATCCGTCATTTATGCCGCATAATTCTATTTATATTCTGAAAATAATCACAATTCTCTTCCTGAAATTGTACTATGAACATTTCCATTGTGATCGTGATAATTTTGTTCAGAATACTACCCGATAACTAATCGGAATGTGATGTGATGTGAGAAGTTCAACAAAATTCTATATCGGAATTTATTCATGTAAATTTCAAACGTCAGATCCTTAATTCATAATGACACTTGAAATGATTTGTTCGCTGTCTTTGAAAAGTATTGAAGAAATATGATAAAATAATTGCGAGACTATAAATTTAGAGTGAATTATTAACTTTATTTTGAAACGTGTTGATGTTACAAATCAACTGAAGTGTGCTTATATAGAATAATTTTATACGGGAGCTTTTCAATTATAGAATCTCTGTTTCTGGTTTCGAAACTGAGGAAATTTCGCATGATTTTGTAGTTCTGTTTCCGAATCTGTTTCCGCACGTTTTTAAACGTACACATAACGGAAATTTTTAGCATTTGCAAGCAATATTAGTAAAAAATATCAATATGCAGGGAAAGAAAAATGTGAAAGAAAAAATGCCTAATTTACAGGATTTGGTAAACTTTTTGGTTTAAATGAATAAAATAAAAGTGCCTGCATCATAACTGTATTCGTATTAGATTGTAACAATCCTGTTCATTTTTTTTTTAAATTCTTTAATGTCTATTTCCGTTTCCGTTTATGTTCTGTTTCCGTTATAATAAATTTCAAAAAATCTGTTTCTGATTCCGTTTCTGCTATAACATTTCTGCTACATCCTTAGTTCATATTATGTACAACGTTTCATATTTACAATATTTGGTAATTTTTTTGGTTTCAGTGAATAAAATAAAAGTGCCTGCACCATAACTGTATTCGTATTAGATTGTAACAATCCTGTTCATTTTTTTAAATTCTTTTATTTCTGTTTCCGTTTCCGTTTCTGTTCTGTTTTCGTTATAATAAATTTCAAAAAATCTGTTTTTGATTCCGTTTCTGCTATGACATTTCTGCTACATCTTTAGTTCTTATTATGTACAACGTTTCATATTTATTTGGTAATCTTTTTGGTTTCAGTGAATAAAATAAAAGTGCTTGCACCATAACTGTATTCGTATTAGATTGTAACAAACCTGTTAATTCATTTATTTTTTTAGTTTCCGTTTCCGTTATAATAAATTTCAAAAAATCTGTTTCTGATTCTGTTTCTACTTCTGTTACATCTCTAGGATCAAGAATGACTTGGGGACCTTCTCAATATTGATTTTTTTTATTTTTTCTCCATTCTATTCCGGAGCGGGAGAAAACGTTTTGCATTTTTTCTAGAATGCAATGGAGAAAAACGAAAAAAATAATATAATGATGGTGTTTGAGCCATTCTTAGTCTGGCGTGTTTGGCTAGTTTTTCAAAATCATGACCTTAACCAAAACGAGTGTTTTTTGACCAACTTCCAAATGAGCTACGAGGTTCTAATTTTGTTAAAATGTTTCTAGACACCCTCTTATAAATCCTAGAAATATTATTCGAATCGTGTACATTTAGATTTTCATCCCTGTACAGGGTGTTCGATCTAAATATGGTTGGTTCTATGTAACTCCTATTACTTAGTCGACGAGCGATTCAAAAAATATTTTAAGGATTTGTAGGAGAGTCTCTAGGGAACATTTTAGCAAAATTAGAACTTCGTAGCTCAGTTCTAAGTTGGTCAAAGAACGATCGTTTTGGACAATGTCACAGTTTTCAAAAACGAACTAAACACAGAACAACTAAGAATGACTCGTAGACCTTCCCAACATTGTTTTTTTTGTTTTTGTATTCCAGAGAGAATACGAAGTATTTCCATCTGTTCCAGAATAAAATGAAGAAACAAGAAAAAAAAATCGATTTTGGGAGGATCCTAGAGTCATTCTGAGTCATTTTTCGTGTTTATTTTGTTTTTGAAAATCGGTACATTGTCAGAAACGATCGTTTATTAGCAACTTCCAAATGAACTACGAGGCTCTAATTTCGCTGAACTTTGCTCCAAGGACCCTCTTTCAAATTCGTAAAATATTTTTCAAATCGTTCGTCGACTCAGGAATTCCATAGAATCGACCATATTTAGATCAAACACCCTGTCTCATCCATTTTTTGGTTGAAAATCTTCGAAATCGCCCCTAAAGCTTGTCAATAAATTATCGAAATTCCAATGTCTGGATTTCATGTAGTCGAACCGTAATACGGTCTTCTAACTTTCTGGACACGTAAATTATCAACTAATTAATGATGTCCGCAAGTAGTTTTGCTAAATCTCTGTCTTTTACATTATTAGTTCAATTTCAGCTTCCTGAAATACTTGACTAAATATAAGTTCCGTCTTTTTTCAAGAGTGTTTATGAATACATCTCTACGGTTGAAGGATTAAACTGTTGACAAGATGAATTCTGCAAACATATCAAAGTTTCCTATTGACGATGAATGTATGTTACTTGACCCAAATAGTACAAAGAAACGTATAAAATGAAAGAAGGCTGTTTAAAAACTGCAAATCTTGCTAGTAGTTAGGTAAGTTAATGTATAAACCGTACGTATTTCTAGGATGCAATTTCATCTAACTTTTACAATTTTCGCTTCAGCAATAAAAGTACGAATATCTCCCATATTTTCCGGCTTTTAATGAACGTAAATGTTAATCTACTGTATTTCTTTAATATTACACTCAAACAAATAAGTCAACAACAGTTTTTCTTATCAAAGCTTTTAAATAAAGTTGTCGTTACTTTATCTTTTCTCGTCGGTTTTTCACACGAAAATTCCACCAATATCCGCAACATTGGTTAGATTTATATCCATATATCTATCGGTGTGTTCTTCGTAAATATGTGAAGAAATTTCTATTTTATATTTCAAAATATCTGAAAGTTTTCCTACTAGGTAGAAATCTACAAGCTATCTGTATAAATCTCAACGGATTTGTGATGGTTTGTTGTAATTTCAAATTGAATTCGATCTATCGTTTATTTTTAATTCGGTAGCAAGAGTCATGAAGACTCGAATAACATCAAACAGGAATACGAGTTGACATGGGAATTAATATATGGATAGTTATAGTAGTAGATGGTGAACTCATCAACTACATCTTCGTTTATATTTATAACATGCTTTAGGAAAAAGCTCGAAATTGAACTTCACTCTAGCTAATTACAGTTGGAATTATACACCAAAAAAAGCCGAAATGAGTGTAATTTATTTTCTCATTTACTTTGCAGAAGGCAAAATAAAAAGGTTTTCTTTTAATAATTCTATTCATTTGTGTATATTTGGGTTGCTAAAGCTGAAAATAAATACAATATGCCGCCCCGATTACGGATGCAATTCAAGAAACCACACACAGTCTGTAAAACGAGCAAGAATCTAAATAAGATACACACACACATACAACAATTAAGTTTTATATTTCTATTACGGTTGTGTTATTTTTATAATTTCTCTTAGCAATTCCAAGAAAATCCGAGTTTCAGCCATAATATCCGACCTAAAACTGTATCTACGTATCATTACAGTATTAATAAATAATGGAATAATAACTGTAGAAAGAAAACTTTGTTGTTGTTTGATGGAAACGACTTTGTTTGAACTTTTTTTCTCATAGATTTGTTGTTGTTGTTTTTCAACATGCTCCAACAATGCTTCTTCCTAATATTGCTATCTAAACGGAAAATGTTTACTCAACAACTAAAATGAGAGCCGGGGTTTTTTTTGGGTTGGGTGAATTAAACCATTTAGTTGGACTTGTTTTATAAGTGAATGGGGAAAAGCGACAATAAAACAATAGTGGGATATTTAATAGCATTAAAGACTTTTCCGATACAATATTTTATGAAAAGTTTATTTTCAGTATGGATTTTATTTGAATTTATTCCAATGACACAAGGAAACTCTACCGTGTGTTCCACTTAACTATATCCAGATCTTATGACAATTCCCATTATTTAGCGAGAGATTTGAGAATTTCAATAATTTAGTAGCAGGGTAGCTGAAGATCATTTGAGCA
Source organism: Mylabris sibirica (assembly GCA_039776855.1). Taxonomy (NCBI): domain Eukaryota; kingdom Metazoa; phylum Arthropoda; class Insecta; order Coleoptera; family Meloidae; genus Mylabris; species Mylabris sibirica. Next base: position 7,005,575 of record CM077836.1, read on the forward strand.
AAATTAGAACTTGGTAGCTCAATGGAAGTTGGTCAAAACGGTCGTTTCTGACGATGTCGCGATTTTCAAAAACGAAATAAACACACAAAACGACTCGAAATGACTGGATGATTCTCCCAATATTGATTTTTTTAGTTTTTTTTAGATTTTTTTCTGGAATATTTCGCATTTTCTCCAGAATTCTATGGAATAAAAACGAAAAAATCGATGTTGAGCTTGTCTCTAAATCATTGTTGCGTGTTCAGCTCGTTTTTGAAAATCGCAACCTTGTCCAAGACTTGTTGTTTGATTAAATTCAAAATAAGCTACGAGGTTCTAATTTTGCTAAAATAATCTCCAGGGACTGTGCTACAAATCCTTGAAATATTTTTGGAATCGCCCGCTAAATAATGGGAGAGTTACCCATAGAAGGGTAACTCTCGAAGAGGAGGTGTGATTTGTCTTATAAAATCTTGAAATGTATGTGATGATTGTTGGCAATAAATTGAAATTATAAGAAAAGCAAGACTTGGAACATCTGTCTTTTGTGAAGAACGTGATTGGTTCTTTTGACCGGCCGAGAGTCGAGACCACACTCGCTGTGCAATTTAGAAGAATGGAGCTAATTTGGACGCGATTTTAGAAAAACCATAAAGAAAATTGAATCATGAATGGCTTGGTGAGACACCGCTAACTTTCCTTTATCTATCTACCGGTCTTATAATTAATTTTATCAACTATACAAAGAGATATATGAGTTTCGCCAACACAATTTTTTCAGTTCAAAACGTGAACGTTTTCCGAACTATCGGAAAATTGGGTTAATTTTTCTAATACCTATGGGGTAAGCGAGGTGTAGAATCGTATTTAAAATCGAATGAGACTAATACCATTTCGATATCTTGAGGCGTTTTCGAGATATTTGAGTTCTATTTTCTTATGGAATATCCATATAGAGACACACGGTATAGTTTATGTAGTGTAAAATTTGTAAAATGTTCTCGTACAAGAACTAGCTTGAAATTTATCGATTATCGTGTAAATATAATCAAGCGAACATGTTGATATTAAGTAGAATCTCCGAAAATTTATTATTTAATTTCTCTAGCTTGTTCATGTAATATTCATTTTAATTAATTGAAGAAACAATACATATAGTATATATATTTCTTGTTGTTTCCTATTTTCGAATTCAACTCACTTCCTGAATTTCTACCACAATTCTAGATGTCAATTCCATTGTCTACTATATATAGGTATATACTCCACTTCACTTCACCCATATTACACTTCTAGTAGCGATTCGTTGTGACATTTTGTACAGTTCGATAACTACCTGTTTGTGAATATTTATGTCGTTTGAATAATACGAATTGACTTGGCGTCAACACAAATTTACATATTTATTTCAACCGGTAAAGGTAGACGAAATAAAGAAATTCAATTTAGCTTTTAGGTGGTAGGAATAAAGCCCATTCTACTGTATACGTTTCTATACAATACCTATACTTAGCCGTATTCGATAATTCAATATGTAAGGCTTGAAATTCAGTCTAGTGTCAATACAGTTTCAAAAAAAAACGACTCAAATCGTAAGCTTCTATTTCAAATTTCCGTCCACAGTTCCTGGTATTTTCATGCACAATGCGTGATTGATTTCGAATTGTTGAAAATAGCAACGAGGATGAGACGAGCGGAACATTTGCCCCAGGCGCAGAGATCGTGGAGGTGCAAGACCTTCAAATTTTAGCCAAGATAATGATTATGGCTAATTAAAAAGATCGTTTCTTTTATACAAACGTTTGTTAGAAGTAAATGAAGAGGTGTCGCAAGGGGGTGGCGGACGGTATTTCAGACTTGAGAGCTTGAGTACGAGCTTCCAAATCTTTTTTTCATTTCTTGAGAATTTTCTAATAAAATATGAAGTATTATGTAAAATATGTGATCCAATTTTAGAGGTTTGATTTTTTAAACTATCAATTTTGATCAAATTTTTCTGTACACTTGTAAAAATGAGGCCCAAACACTTGGCCGCTTTTATTAGAAATATTTTTGAGTTTAGGAGTACATTTTGAGAAATTCTTGTCTCAACTTATTATTTTTTGGTAAATTTCGCCATTTGAATATTGAGTCATTTTTAATTGAATTTCAAGGTGTATTCTTGACTTTTAAGCATGGTTTTGAGAAATTCAAATTCAAACCATAATTTTTTGACAATTTTTGACCACAAGTCTTCAAAAGGAGAAAATGACTACTTTTATGAGTTTATTGTGTAAAATGTTACAATTTTGACACTGTTAATCGATTCTAGGGCTAGATTGTCGAATTTGAATCAAGATTTTTAGATTTTTTTTTTAATCATCGGGTTTTAGCAAATTTTATTATAGGATTATCAAAAGAAAGATATTAGTAGATCTTAGAGCAGAATCATCATAAAAATCTGCTGTTTTAATCAAAACTAAGGGCGTCATTTTCAATTTTTGTCCCAGGTGCCAAAAACGGATCAAAAAACAAATTTAGACAGTATTATGATCAATCCTAATTATTTGATATCATTTTTTTGGGGAAGTAATCCCATAAAAAATATCAACTGTTAATTAAAAAAAAAAATTGATTCATTTATAGACATCAGTTAAAAGTAATGTAAGAGGTGTATTAAGAGACTAGGGAGCGGGGTTTTAAGCCTGAGCCCTTGGGTTCGAGGAGCGTCATTCAACATGCGAGCGCTTCCAAATGTTTTCTTAATTTTTTGATGTGAATTTTCTAGCTTACGTTTAACTTTTATAAAAATTTCGTTCTATAAATGAGGCCCAGACACTTGACCGCTTTTTTAAGATTTATTTTTGTGTTTAGGACTACATTTTGAGGAATTATTGTCTCAAATCATCTTTCTTGTCAAATTTTGCCATTTGTAAAGTCAGTATTGAGTCATTTTTAATCGAATTTTAACCATGCTTTTAAGGAATTCAAATTGAAGCTATACATTTTTGGCAATTTTTGAGGAGGAGACATGGACATTTTTCTATTTCATGTTTTAAGACATTTTTGACCTAATTGATAAATTTATTTAGTGAATTGTGGAAAGGTTGCAATTTTGACACATTTAATCGATTTTAGGGCCAAATTGTCTATTTTGAACTGAGACTAATTAAGATTTTTTTTCTTGAATCAAAACAAAGATATTCAGTCAGTTGTAGTTGATTTTCGAATAGAATTATCATATTTTTTCTTCTGTTTCAACCAAAACTATTTAAGGGAGTTATTTCCAATTTTTTCCCCAAAAAAACAAAACAAATTTTAGCCAGTATAATGATCAGTCTTTATTATCATTTGATTTTTTTTTAAGGTAATAATCCTGTGAAAAATATCAATTGTAAGTTTAAAAGAATTCTTTTTTTATCGGAACATCTATTAAAAGTAATATGAAAAGGTGTGGTAAGGGGGCTAACAGGGTTTTAGGCCTGAGCCCTTGAGTCTGAGGGGCGTCATTCAATATGCGAACTTCCAAATGTTTTCTTCATTGTTTGATGAGAATTTTCTAATTTATGTTTATATTTTAAAATAAGTTCCTTCTGAATCATCAGTTCTTTTAGCAAATTTTGCTACTAAATTGTAAAATATGAAGTATTATGTAAAATATGTAAGTCAGTTTTAAAGATTTGATTTTTTAAATTATCAAATTTCTTCAATTTCTTCTTTAAAATTGTAGAAATGAAGCCCAGACACTTGGGCGCTCTTTAAGAACATCTTACAGTCATTAATTTTTTTTAGCAAATTTTGTTATTAAATCCTCAAAAGAAGCATATTCAGTCCATTTTAGTTGATATTTGAACAGAATTATTATATTATTCTGCTCCTTTAACCGAAATTAAGGGCGTCTTTTCAAATTTACCACATTACGGCACTGATTGAAAAGACCAAATTTTCAAAATTTGAACGATTTTCAGGCCCTGATCGGAAACAATAAAGCAAATTTTACCTTGACATGAATTAATGGAATAACAGAGGGAAACACAGACTCTTTGACAAATATGTGTTTCTGTATCGTTATTGTTGTGTTCTTTGTGCGTTGTCCTTTGTCACTTAATAAAAAATAAATATGTAACACAAACAAATTTCATCGTCTATTTTGATATCATCCCGTGTTCTTTGATAACTCCATCCTGTTAGGAGATCGCCTTGAATTTTCAAATTCACAAAACGTGCTTTGATTATTTAACAAGTTAGTCGTTCTATAATCAACACGATTCTCGTTTAGAAATAATTCTTTTGTCGCCATTCTTAAAACGATAATCCTTCTCACGTATATTATTATCATCATTATTGAAGCTTCGTACAAAAATAAAAAACATGTTAGCTTGATGTCCATTTAGAAAGCTTTTAACAAATAATCTTTCCATTGAATAAATCAAATTTTAAACTGTGGGCGAATCTTTTACTAAACAATAATAAAATAATACCAACCATAAAGGGGATGAAAGTAAAATTATAGAGGGCCGGGAAGCTGAAAAAAACGCAAAATCAAATTTTGTAGACAATTAACGGTGCTTTTATCTTTTATTACAGAAAGCATTGTTTAGAATGTATGTGCATGAGTGTAGTCTAATTGCAATAAAAAGAACAAAAGCGGAATAGCCGACGAAAAAAAAATTCGTAAAGCAATGAAATGAAATTTATTTGAAAATATTTTAAATCCTTTTGTTGTTGAAAAAGTGGTAAATTAATTAGACTGATTAAAAATCTAGAAAAACAAAGTAGCGAGTTAGGAAAAAAAACAACACAGTGTTTCTATGCGAATTACTTTTGCATTTATATCATTTTAACAGGCCTCTGTATTTTATCTTGCTTATCTTCTATAAAAGGGGAATAATTCCCTTGCTTGCTTCCAAATAACGCAAGCGTAGACAAAATAATCTCCATTTTTTTTGTGTATGCGGGGGTGTTTTACACAATAAATAGCCGTTTTTATCTTGTTAACAATGAAAGTATTCGATAATTCTATGTAATATCGAATATTTCGGTTTATCCACACTATTAATAAAAAATTCACCTTTAATTTACTCAATTGGTTTAAAAAAATTTATAATAGACAATCTAGTTGTTGTGAATTGCATCCAAAACAAATAAAAACAACTAAATTTGCTCCATATTTTTGTTTTTATATTAACAATAGTAGTAGTTGTTGTCATATATTGTATAATTTAAACGTAAATCATACATTATGACCTGTGCTGGAAAAATATCGACTACAAACAAATAACAACGCCTACAATTCCCTTGGGGTTAATAGTCCATACAATAAACATAAAATATTTATCTTTATAATGATACTACAGGAGCAACAACAAAAAAACGATGATTTTTATTAAATTTTATGTATTTATCCTCATTTTTCTTTCAAACAACAAAACAAAATATTGCATATGTTTCATATTATATCAATGCAGATATGAATTATGATTTGACAGTGAAATATAAGCTTAATCATTGACTATTCATGCAAATTTGTTCAGATGTTTAGAGCTTTAGAGAACTGTTTTTAATTGGATTAATATTTAAATTAATATTAACTTTGATTTATATTTATTGGGTAGAAATCAATGAGTTTAAACTTTAATCGCTTTACATTATATACAATATTTAGTCATTAAAAACTAGCACAAAAACTATTCTGTTGTGGTTTTTTTCTACAAGTACTGAATACAAACGCTCTAAATTTATATTTGTACAACTCATACAACTCTTATCACTTTGCTTATCAAAAAAATACCCTTTTGCCCGAAAATTCCGAATTTTGGTGTCCCTATCTTCCAGTTTTAGGCACAACTTCTTAATTTAGATATTTATATTGAAAATTTACAGCTCGTATTCTGTAACTTTCCTTAGACTTAGACAGTCTGTATCCACAATTATTATCATCTATTTCTATGTGGAAGTTAGTTAGTTTAGACAACTAAAATATCAGAAGAAAAATAAACAAAACTATTCTCTATTGATTAAGACGTCTTTTCTTTTATGAATAAGTGATGACTATGAAGCGAAGTCGTCTCGACAAACCTCTTCTCTGAGGCTTTGATGAGGCTCAAATATTGCCATCTTAAGCTAGCCTTAGATAGATCTTGCCTTAAATCGAGCTAACGGTAGGTTTGCACACATTTGTCTAACTGTATCCCTATTCAAATGTCTGTAAGTCCACGCTTAAGTCTACTTAAGGCAAACTTAAATATGAATTAGCGGGCCTTAAAGAATTCTCCATAATTAAATGTATGTTTATACAACTCATACAATTTTTATCATCTTGTCCGTCGAAAAATTTCCCCTTCTGCCCGAAGATGCCAAATTTTGGTGCGTCTATCTTTCAGTTGTACAACTTCTCAATTCAAAAATAAAGCAATAAAACAGGGACTTTTTGCACAGTAAGTTTGAGATATTGCACAAAATCGACGATTTTTAGCAAAAAAACACCAAACTTATGAGTTAAATTCTAAAGAAATTTCATGGCTCGTATTCTGTAACTTTTCCGAGACAGTCTCTATGCACAATTACTGTCATTTATTTTGAAGTGAAAGCTAGTTACTCAAATAAGATACTTGACAACATTTTTTTAGCACTAACACTTATTTTATTTAACTCTTTTCAGTTTATTAATTTTTTGGACGAATTGTTGATCTATCGATACTTTACGAAATTCATCGAAGTTTTAGACAGCTAAAATAATAATAAAAAAATAAGATTATAGTGAATGAGATAGATAGAGTGCGAATCAGAAGGACATAGTTGAGATAAAGTAAGTTCGTCTCTAGCCACGCCCAATCGGTGCAGTTCAAATTGTATTTAAACGACCAGTGGTGTGTACGACTTTTAAACTAAATTACATTTCTATGTTAATTTTTTACCTAATAGCTCAATAAGTGAGCTACGATACTCAACAATGAATGACTTCATTAAAAGTCCTCCATTATTGTTTTTTATTGGTTAACAGCTCTATTTCTCCACCTACTTTTAATTGAAATTCTTATGAATTTGTACGTGCCTTATCTTATCGGTGTCCTTCAATTATTGTTCGAGGCCTAACAAAGCTACTTTCTTTCGATTAAGACGCTTTTTCTTTTAAGAATAAGTGATGGGTACTAAGTGAAGTTATCTTGCTAAGCCTCTCTTCTAGGCTTTAGTGACGCTAAAAGACCCCCCTTAGGCCTGGTTCTTCTTCCTTACTTAAGCTCGCCTTAAATAACAGTAGGTTCCCACATTTAAATGAGTGTAAGTTTATGTGCAGGTCTTCACTCAAATGTCTGTATCTCTACGCTTAGATCCATTTAAGGCGAGTTTAGATGAAAGTAGAAGAAGAATTGGGCCTTAGAAACAGCAAGAATTCTTAGATTATTGAAATCTATTGAAAATCAAACAATTAATTAACATGATTGTTGTTGTTCAAAACAATTATGAATAAATAATGTGTTGACAGTTGATAATGAAATCTGTTATTATTAATTCAATTAAATTTCAAAGAAAATTATTTTCCACCAGAAAATTTCCTAGTTGGTAGATATTTATTGAAATAACAGATATTTTGTCGGTCGTATTGTTAGAAAATATTTATTTTAAGTTATCTACCCTATAGTTTGAGTATTTTTCTTTCGAATTACATCACGTCGATGCTATTTCATCGACAGCACACGTATTTGACTGTAATACAATTTGAATAATAGTCGATTTCTTTAATATGCCAACTGGAGAGAACTGTGACGACCTTATAAAATTACATTGAGATGTATTCAAGTCACATTGTCAAAGAGACTTGCCTTATTGTGCCTACATTTATTCATATACAAGATGAATATACACAATTGAAATTGTATTATTCTCAAGAATTATATTGAACTGAAAATATTTATCAATAAACTTCTATAAAGTTGAAGTTTAGAAGCTTTCTTAACTATTCCAAACGTAGAATTTTTCATTTATATTCATTATTTTGGAGGATGTGTACATTGAAATATTAATGTAATTTAATTAGTGTATGTTAATTTAGTGAACAATGAACTTCTATTTACTCAAACACAAATGTATACGTTTATAACTACCTAGTGTTGGCCTTTATGCAAATCATTATGCAACCCCCATCTACCGAAATTTATATTTAATTTGCTAATATTGCAGAGAATTGAATTGAAAATTTCAACTCTTTTTCTTTACTACACATATGTACAGTCAAGTGCGGAAAAATTTGAACGGTGAGAATTGTATGGTGTAAACCAGACTTTCCTTTGATTCGGTATCGAGAGAAAAAAGGGGACGATTTATCCCCATAGAAGATTAGATAATTTGCTACCCTCTATTTATTTACGGTTCAACATCAACAGCTACTATTCGTCAAAACAGGTAGAGCAACAAAGCAGGTTCGGTTCATCTCCAATACCAACAATGGTGGAAGAACGGTTCAATCTATGTAAAACAGGCCGAAATTCTCATCAAGAGTCGTTAAAATTTTTACGCACTTGACTGTACAGCTAGGTGTATGGAAAAGGCGACTATAGTTGTAAGTCAAAAAAATAGTAGGCGAAAATACTGGTGTTATCTTGTTTATTTACAGAGTTTTAGATGACCTTACCCTCTTTCCTTCAAGATAAGGAAGCTTGGTTTACACAACTAAAAATGGGTTTTTCTTGCTCCAAAATTGGCACCTTTTCTATGCACCCAGCTGTACAAATAACCTCTATTAGTTATACGATAACAATAATTGGGTGTAAAATTTGTCAAGTAATTTCGTTGAAACACAAGATAAGAATAATAAATATTCTACTATAGCAGTTATATAGTATTCTTTATTAGCTTTATCTTGTTTGAATGTTGAAAATTAAACAAGAAATAATGAAATTTAGTCGAAATAGAGAAGAGTTTTAGAATTTTTAGTTTCAGTAATTGATTCTACTGTGTACGATTTATAAAAAGTTTCTAAAAATATTACACCTGCATTGTTCGTGATCATTTTACAAGCAACCGATTGATGAAAAGCTTTATTTTATTGTACATTCTATCTAACCGTTGAGAGTTTCTGGTTAATTTTAGAGAGCATCAGATTCTTGTCGGACTTTAAATTGGACCGATTTTCAACGCTTGCTGCAATAAAAATTGTAATCGTCACGATTATAAAAAGAGTAAAACTGTGCTTTACAACTTTGTTACATTTTAAATAGTAAAAAAGCATTCCATTTGTTTTATTTTTATAAAAATTGTTTGAAACAAAGATGCGAATTGAATCAGACCATCTATTTGGATAAAACAGGAATTTTTATGTGTACAAGTTGAATATTGAACTTTGAAAATGGATGGATCACATTGTAAATCCCCCTGGAAGGCATAAAATGGTGAAAATTTGGTGAAAAATGCTGATAACATACCAAACATATATCATTGATCTCGGAATAGCCAGAAGAGAGTGCTTTTAGTGTGCGCCAAGTTTGACAATAAAAATTGAGTTTCGGCCACTACGAACAACAACAACAACATGTTATCAAAAATAAAGGAACACAACAAAACGAAGAATAAATAGAAAACTTAGATATCGTTCTAGTTTATTTAATCTTGTCGATTGATCAAAAACATCGTACAGGAACAGATGAGATTGTTATTTTTCACAATGAAAAATTATTAATAACAATTTTTTTTTTTTGATTTATTTGGAAACATTAATTTTTCCTCCGGACAAACTTTTGTCTCAACCACTCCCAAGTTGTTTGTAATGTTATCAATCTAATCTAACGATATACTGAACAGCTACAAGATATTGCCATTACATTCAGTTAACGATAACTAGATCAGAGAATTCCATTCGTTATGCTTTTAAACAAGCTTCATTCATTGTATTCGCATTAATTGTTTAAAATAATATGAATTAAAATTGTACTTCAACGAAATAAAAACGAACAAACACTTGAAATTGCGGACGACATTTTAATAAAATCATGCTTGCCTCTTAATTAATAATAACTTTCATCTAAATAATTTTAGACAACATAAAACACTTAAAACCATCTGTTTTATTGTCAATAAAACGATGAAAACCATAAAGTTGTAGTTTTAATCGTATAAAAAAAGTTGATGCGATATTCTTTTCTAAAAGAAGACATTCAATTTTCTCCAACAAATAGTTGAATTATTTTATGTAAACTTACAAAATTGTAATAATCATAACAACAAATTGTTCGAGTAAATCTCGGATGAAGGCGTCAAATTGAATATTTTACATTATAATGTAAAATATCTCAATAAGAATACTTTACGTGTCAATGTGACACGTACATAGATAATATTGACATGTTTTGAATGTGATGATGTGACATTATTATATTTTCTTGATCAGGCACATCGTTGAATACGTGGTGAATCGAATGAAATTAGATTTCTTATTAAAATTCGTGTCCATTATTCCGCGAAACTTATGAATTTGATTATGATCGAATCGAAATCTACAGAGCATTACTCAATTCGATTCTCTTAGTTATAGAGAAATACAAGGTTTTTCATATAAATATGGTCGATGATAATAAATTCACTGTAAATATGCCAAATTCGCAAATTCGTATGAAACTCTTATTAGTTAGCGGTTGATTCGAATAATACTTTAAGAATTTTTAAGGTGGTCCCTGGAGAAGATTAAAACCTCCTAGCTCGTCGGGAATTTGGCCAAAAAACGATCAGAAATATCAGAATTTTTAAGAATTAGCAAAGCACACAAAAGAACTAAGAATGACTTGTAGACCCTTCCAAAAGTGATTTTTTGGTTTTTCCCCATTGCTCGGTAAAAAACATGCGAAACATTTGCATCTATTCCAGAATAAAATGGAGAAAAACGAAAAAATCAATGTTGGGAGAATTTACGAGTCATTCTTAGGATTTTTCATGTAAATATGGTAAATTTCAGTAAATTCGCTATAATTTTTTCATTTATTAATAGAATCAAATAATTTTTACAAGAACTTGAAGGGGAATATCTAGACTATCTATTGTAGGTAAAAGTGCCATTCTACGATTTTTTGAAATTAGTTTTCCTTGGCAAGAAAAAATCAAAAATTTGTGAATATTGAAAGGGGTGACTGAACGGCTTTGAGAATCTAGACCAGGGTATTCCTTTCCCTAAATTCAATAAATCAAGGAAGGACTAAATAGAGTTTGAAGGATTAGTTATATTTTTCAATATTGTAAACTTATATACAGGGTTTTTCATGTAAATATGGTCAGTGATAGTAAATTTGCTATAACTCTTTCATTTATACATAGAATTGAATAATTTTTAAAAGAACTTGAAGGTAAATGTCTAGACTATCGATTGTAGGTGAAAGTGTTGTTCTAAATTTTTTGGAAATAGGAGAAATTAGTTTCTTGTTTAGAGCTTTAGAGAACTATTAACTTTGAGTTATATTTATTGGGTAGAAATCAATAAGTTTAGTCGCTTTTCATTCAACATTTAGTCATTATAAAGTAATTCAATTACTATTCTGTTGTGTCTTTTTTCACAAGTACTGAAAGTCTCTAAAATTCTTGATAGATTTTAGAACAAAATCACCTAACAAAGGATACAAACTCTCTAAATTTATATTTGTACAACTCAAACAATTCTTACCACTTTATTTATTAAAAAATATCCGCTTTTGTCCGAAAATTCCGAATTTTAGTACGTCTCTCTTCCAGTTTTACAACTTCTCAAATCAGGTATGAAAAATCAAAAATTTGTGAATGTTGAAAGAAGTGACAGAACGGTTTTGAGAATCGTAGACTAGGGGATTCCTTTCCCTAGGAACCATAAATTCAAGAAAACAAGGAAGGATTAAATAGTGGTTGAAGGGTTAGTTTTACTTTTCAATGTTGTAAACTTATATACAGGGGTTTTCATGTAAATATGGTCAATGGCAGTCAATTTGCTATAACTTTCATTTATACAGAGAATTAAATAATTTTTACAAGAACTTGAAGGGGAATGCCTAGACTATCTATTTTAGGTAAAAGTGCCGTTCTAAATTTTTTGGAAATAGGAGAAATTACTTTCTCTTTGCAAGAAATGTAATAAAATTTGGAGGACTAGTTTCCTTTTTCAATGGAAAATTTTTGAAGAATAACACGAGTTGAAAATGGAGTGAATATGAGACAGAAAGACAAAGAATTGAATAACAAAAACAGATTTTCTATGTATCGAATTGACAAAATTTGACGGCTCTTCAATTATATTACATCTTTTGTTGCTTTCTAAATTTATGACTCCTAAGAAAATAAATTCCCTAGCCTAGATTCTTATGACAGATGAGTCACCCCTTCCAATATTGACAACTTTTGATTTATTCCATCTAAGGAAAATAAATTTTTCAAAAAAACATTATTGTTGTATTTACTTAACTATAAATTTTCAGAAGTAGCAATTTCTCATCCAATAATTTCCAAAAGTTATTGTAAAAATTAAATAATTCTGTTACTAAATGCAAGAGTTATGCGAATTCATTACTATTAACTATATTTACATGAAAAAGACTGTATTATAATCAAACTGGACATCTTCAAGGTAGTAAATTGTTTGATTTAGTTTCGTGTTTAATGTTAGTATACAGAATATACCATAAACTAGCCGATGTGGTAGTTATTCAAACGTACAGATCCTCGGTATTACACCCTCAATATATGTGTTCAAACACAATAGCTATAGCATCCTATATTACATGTAAACGCCTTCAGTTGAACTATAATACAACACATACATACGATGATGACTAATGCATGCTTAATAGTGTTTACTAAGGACACACAAATCTGTACATGTTTACAAACATGTACGACATGATAATATGTAAATTACATGTTAAACAACAACAATAATAATAATAAAGGATGAAATACAAAGTAGTGTAGAACATTCTTTGCACATTGACTATCCAACTAGGGACAAATCAGCAAATAATGCTCCTATTTCAAAGAAATGCAATATGGATGACATTTTGTAAGCTTGTACCGTGCGTCCATCCTTTTAAAATGTCAAGACTTTAGATTTATCACATAGCAGACTTTATATTTCGTGTACATACGCGTTTTCTTTTACATAGAATTGAACAAATATTATTGAAACTATCGCTATTTTAAAGAAAATGTAACTTGTTTTCAAGTTAAAGTTTAGATTTTATCACAGTGTAAAGTTAGATAAGCAATCTGTTGGATTTTTACAACAATTCTTATTAGTTATTTGGCTTCAAATCGAGATTTGTTGATAACATTTCGATTTTATGATTTATTTAAAGTGTCGCATCAAAAATGGTGGATGCGCCGGGCGAGCAGTTTTATCAAGCAAACTTTTAAACATTAATCAACAATAAAAAAAAATAACAAATATAATCTGAAAACACAATAGAAGGTTTCAAAATCCGTTCATTCAACGTGACAATTCATTGAAAGCGTAAAAATTTCGTCCGAACTTGACTCAAAACAACAAATCCAAATCTCGATGAATGTTGATTAGAATAAAATTAAAATTGGAATACAAAAAGAATTTTAAATTTATTTCTAATGGAAATAAATTCGATTTTTTTTCGTTCTGTTAGTCACGCATTTCTGACGAATACTGAAGCTTTGATAAGTGAAGGAAATTTAAAAGTATTGAAAATATAAACTAAGATCTTTGATATCGTGCAACCGTACAGAAGATTACAAATTTTAAAAAAAAGTTCAACATAAATATACAGTCGTTTTTAATCAATGACTTGGCTTATTCTAGACCAAGAAAATTTATTCATTAGTAAAACAACCGGTTATTATAAAAGACCTACCCGGGGGGGGTTGTTTAACTCTTGTAATTGCTTTAAAACCAAGCGAAAACTCTACCGAACCAGTATGCTTGTTAATTTAGGTTACTTTAAAGCATCTCCTACGTATAAATTGGGCCATTTACATCAACAAATGTTGATTTCTATTATAATGTTGTGTGGGATCAAATGTTTGTAATTAGTGTATATATTTTATATCAAATATACAAGTGGGGAAGAAATAGGTAGGTATATAGAATAAAAAAGGGGTTTTGCTCTACTGAAATTGACAGAACGTGTTCGAAATTCTGATAAACTTCATCTACATGGTGAACATAGAAAGAAGGGATAAAATCTGTTATTGAATAAGTCTGAACGGCCTAGCGATATTTTCATTGTAACATTTTTATAGTTTATTCAAATTTTATTTGAGAAATCGGATGTTTCCTCTATTGTTGTAGATATAGTTGGATTTTACGATATTTCGGCACATATCGATAAAACTCCACGATGAACACGTATATAATGTGTTTATATTGCTAGTATTCGGTTTAATTTAATCCTATGTTTGTCTATTTAGATGTGATTGTGTGTGTATGCATTAATGTTGTTGATTTAATTCGATAATAACTATCATTACGGTGCAATACAATTTGTGAAAAGAGCGCTAAATTAAATCTTATACAGGGTTATTCATGTACGGAGAAAGTTCTTTTAGTAACTCCCATTATTTGGCGAGCGATTCAATTTTTATTTAAGGATCTTTAGGGAGTTACCTGGATATTATTTTAGCAAAATTAGAGCCTCGTAGCTTATTTAGAAGTAGGTCAAAAACCCTCGTTTTAGACAGGGTCGTGATTAACGATCTTAATATGGTCGATGCTATGAAACTGCTATTAGTAGATGAGCGATTCGATAAATATTATAAGGATTTGTAAGAGGATCTCTAGAGAACATTTTAGCAAAAGTAGAACCTCGTAGCTCATTTGGAAGTTGGTCAAGAATAATCGTTTTAGACATTGCCTTTATTTAAAAAAAATTAAGTAAACACTTAAAACGTTTAGGAGTGATTTGTTTCTTGTTCTTCCCAATTGCATTCTAGAAAAAATGTGAAACATTCCCATCTGTTCCAGAATAAAATGGAGAAAAGGAAAAAAGTCAATTTTGGGAGGATCCTAGAGTCATTCTAAGTCGTTTTACGTGCTTAGTTGGTTTTTGAAACGAACGTTTTTTTAACCGACTTAAAATGAGCTACGAGGTTCTAATTTTGCTTGTTTCATAGAATCGACCATAATATTTAGATCAGACGTCCTGTATATCGAGTGTTTTTATTTAATTCGCAATTTTTTTTGCAACTTACAAGTCGATCTTTATTATTGAAGATTTCAGTGAGAAATCAAACAATGTCACCACCAACAGACCGAATTTTGGCATACGACTATTAGTTTGCTACTGACATATTTGATAAATTGGGTGTCAAGGAATTTTCATCAGAATATCCGTACGATAATAATAACATTGTCCCCATCAACAACACAGATTTGACATTTTTAGTCTTCATTATCATAAATGTATCGAGATTTTTTTTTTTTGAAATTTTAATCTCTTATCTGTTGTCTAGTACAGCAAAATATGTGAATTTATTATTTAATATAAGTATAAGGAAACTTAATCAAAACTTTTTAAATTATATTTTCATTATTAACAGAAAAGTTTCGTTATTGTATTAAACTAACGGAAAATAATGGGGCATTGTGAGTGATTGAAAATAGCCGTATTTCATATAATATATATAAAGAAAAAGATGATGATGATGATAATAAGTTAATGTTTGTTGACTCGAATAGATTGGAAGTTTCTTGGTTAAACTGTGTATCTTGGTAAGTCCGTGAACGATTAATAATTCAGCAAGACACTTGACATAGTTCAATGTCCCACAATGGATGTTTGCCATATAAATCTTCATTACAAACTTTCAGTCCATTCCCTCTATCATTCTACCAGTGTATTTAGACCGAAAATGATCGGTATTCAATGACCATTTCCCCATTTTATTAGTTATTAAAACACGACATTAACGACACAATTAATCCATATTGTAAACGAAGGATTTAAGAATCTGTAATTTGTAAACTAGCCGAATGAAATCGGAAATGATGGTGGAAACACCGAACGGATCAAATTAACAAAGTGTGTTATTTGTATAGAACAGTCTAATAGAGTTGGAATATTTAATGAACACATACACGATTTCGAATTTAAATTGTCGGTTTGCTTTTTGACGGAATAGTGGATTTAAACTCGGGAAATTTCCCTGGCAAATAAAAAAATTACCACCGTTATCAAGCGCAATTAATTTCGCTTTTTTTCTATTGAAATAACTCAAAATTTTCAAGTGAGTTATTAATTTGTAAAGAACATAAAATATTACTGACGTTATTCTATTGGGATTTAGATTCGACTGCGAATCGTGAAGAGATCAAAATTGATTTAGGCTTTTCCTTGGAAATTAAACCGGAAATCACCACGACATATTCATAATTAACCGGATGCTATATAATAATTTGCTTAAACATCTTCATATAATGTTGTTTAGGGATTGTATGTATAAAGAGAGGAAGTCGAGGCCTCACTTCTTATACTATTCCTGTGTAAGGAATTAACAAGACCCAACATCTGGTATCCGGAGGATATTCTAAACGTCGAAAATACCAACCGGAATATAATACGGAACTGAATTATAATCGTTGTAATTTACGATAGATAAAACAATAAAAAGATTGCGACTCTTTAGTTCGATTTTATCGTTTGTAATTTTGTGAGTTTCCAGATAAATATCGAGCGAATTAGAGAATTTAAAGTAAATAACTGACTCGCTTATTTCGCTGAAAACTCCACAACTATAGTGTTTGTTATCCAAGTGTATGAATTCACCCTTATTTCTAAATTTCTATCAACGGTGTTGATAAAGGAGGATTCAGCAGAAAAATTGATGCATAATAATGATCTATGGTTGTCGTTTGATTTGTGTTCTCTTAGAAACTCGATGTTCATCTCCACATTTATTTATAATCAAGCTGATATAAATGCATGGAAAATATTACATATTCGTTATATGGTTGATGTGAAATAAGTTGTTGTGAGCATTATACTGTAAACTATTAGATAGACAGAATTTCCTCTCGTTAACTAATTCAAATGTGCACTAATCTAGCGCGCCGGACCTACCGACAGGTAGAAGATAACGTTAGTTTTATTAAATAATGGAAAAAGAACAAAGATAGGACGACAGTTACCACTAAAACTTTAAATTATGCTCAAACACGTTCAACATTCGAGACTACAGGGATTTGTAGTTCGTTATTATGGTAAATATTCCATCTACATGGTCTGATAGAAAGAAATCCACTCGGATGTATTTCACATTAACTAAAATAAAGCCCTTGTGAACAAATGATAGTTGTTTACATACATTTTAAATTTTTCTCAAAGGTCGCTTTTTGTCCGTAAAACACAATTTCGTTCCGGCAAGAAATTCGTTGAATCTTTGATAAATCTGATTAGAGTGTTGAGGATATTGCCGAAAATCCTCAGGGTGTAAGTCAAGAGAGACAACTAAATTGTGTTTTAGTAATACAAGCGTATTATTTATGTTGAAACAATTGATTTTTCTTTCCACGGCTTTTTCTATCAATGGAATTAGAGTCAAATACCACAAAAGTTGACCTTAATACTACAATCATCCCTATCTAGAATTCAATCGTTCTATAATAGACCCTTTTGTAATGGTATCGAATCGAAATATTGGCAATCAACAGACGGTAACGACTATTTGTGCGATTTAAGGCGTATCGAGTCTGAAAGCAAAATTCTAAAGTTTTCTCCATCTAAAAGTTGAACTTTATTCGACAACTATTCATAGCGAATTGATCTAAAACTAATCGAATATACGAAAGAAAGAAAGTTATGAATTATTTCGTGTAGAAATATTCACATAACGGAAGAAAAGGGAATGAAATACGAGTCGCCTTCTATCTTCTTCAACAAAAAGTTCGATAGAATTCGAAATAATTTAAATAGAATTCAATTAAAAGAAATCACGATTCTACACATTCATATGTATATTCATCCGTTTCTATAAATGATGTTAAAAATGAAACGACAAGATTTATTATCTAATACTATTCCAAAGTTTTTGTAGCTTTGTGGAACGATAAAGGGAGGTTTGATGTGTTCCGGTGGTGGAGAATTGTGCACACACATATCCCGAAAATAAGTCTTCTTTTCCCATTGTTTGCTCTTCCTTTATTGTCGATTTTATAGTTTTCGAAAGTTCTACTCATTGTATCCATCAATGTCTGTAGAGAAATTTATAGTAAATTTAATATTTTTTTATTTCGCATGACAGATATATATATACATTCATGTCATATGTACAAAATCAACCATAAAATTAGGTAAATAAATCGGAAATTATTATATTAAATTGGATTGTGCTTTGAATTAAATGTTTATCGTAAAATTAGAATCAAGAGTCAGTTAACATGAAGAATTATCGTTAAATTTACGTTTAATCAATACGAATTTTTTGATAAGCCACAAGAATTTTATCTCTATCGTGAGAAAAGTACAGTTGTTAGATTCATCTCATTATTAGATAAAGTTTGAGCTTTTTAAAACGTGTTATGGGCTCGAATTCTGTAAATTTAACTAAATATTGTTATTGTTTACGGTAGCATTGACGTCACTGCTTCCAATTATTTTTTATGTAAGGGGTCTACAGTTACAACTCGATCTCTATACAGAATTTTAGTACATTTATTTGTTATGCTTATAATTAGAGCAAGGAATTTGTCTCTATTCAAATACTGGCGATTTGATAATGTCTTCTTCGTTTTATGTTCGCCACCGGTAGATATCTTATGGTGGGAGACTAGAAATTAAGTGCAATCGACCACTTAAGTTTTTATTCCATCGTAAGAGATCATGTTGAAACTACGAGTGGTTGATTATACAGGGTGTTTGGTCTAAGTATGGTGAGTTCTAAGAAACTCCTCTTAGTCGACGAGCGATTCGAAAAATATTTTAAGGATTTGTAGGAGGGTCCTTAAAGAACATTTCAACAAAATTAGAACCTCGTAGCTCACTTGGAAGTTGGTCAAAAACCGCTCGTTTCTGACGATGTAGCGATTTTCAAAAACGAACTAAACACGTAAAACGACTTAGAATGTCTTTAGGATCCTCCCAAAATTGATTTTTTCGTTTTTCTCTATTTTATTCTGGAGCAGGTGGAAATACTTCGTATTTTCTCTGGAATACAATGGAGAAAAACGAAAAAAAATCAATGTTGGGAAGGTTTCTGAGTCCTTTTTAGTCGTTCAGCGTGTTTTCTTCGTTTTTTTAAAATTGCGACATTGTCCAAAATGATCGTTTTTTGACAAACTTTGAAATGAGCTACGAGGTTCTAATTTTACTAAAATGTTCCCTAGGAACTTTTCTACAAGTCTTCAAAATATTTTTCGACTAATACTCTACTGTAATCGTAATATATATGTTTGTAGTTCAACAAGTGCTTGAATCCACTTATGAAAATCTAGCAAGAGGTAAGCGAAAATCAGCTACAGTCGACCGCCTATTTATTGTTTAGTGTTACAATCACAACAAATAAACGGATAACTTTATTGAGATGTCGATGGAGATCGAGTGCGACTATAGAGCGCTTACATGTAAGATAGTTCAGAGCAGTGACGTCAACTGTACGTAAATGCGGGCAAATTCTGCTGCTAACTTGTAACACTATAATCATTCAACGTAGTCAATAAAGTAAGAGATCCACGTCACCTACAATAAACAAACGGTCTATTGTAGATGTAATTTACCCTCTGTACGTTTAATGTTTAACCGGCGCAGCATGTAGGTTGGAGTGTTTGGTAGATTAAATGAAGCAAACGACAAGAAACGTTCGAAATCAAGTATTTATTCTAACTGTAATTGCAACTGCATTAAAAATCGAAAGTCACGTACGTCTATGGGGTGCGCTAACGATAGTCGCGCGGCAATCTAAAGAAGTTTTATAATCATAAGTTTAGTTATTATCATCGTCACTTTGTAAATAGAAAAACGAAGCAAGCTCTAAATTTTGAGCTGGAGACTAGAAATAGATGTAGATAGAGATTGTCGCTAAAAAAATACGTGCCTTAATTCTCTTCTACGAAGATTACAAGTTAAGCGAACTCAGTTTAGCGATAAATGTTGGCAAATAAGCGAATTGACAAGTAATTGAAATGGATTGATAGCCATTTATCCTATAACAATAATAAATGTTTCTTTAGTTCGTTGGGAAATCAATCAATATTTGTGGAATTTCACTTTATTCAATGGTTTTCATTTTTTTTTTATTGTTTGAACATCAACGGAAACTTTTACAACTTTAACTGGAGAACAAATAGTTTTACAATATTGATGGTAGAGATTGTGAAGAAATTCTACTATTTGCTAATCTTCAAGTTGTAATTTTTTCATATTATTTTTGTATTTTATTGCTGTTCGATCATTGTTGTTTTTAATTAATAAAGTTCGAAACAACTTCAAAGTAATTACAGTTCTCAATTTTCTAATATGGATAAACACTAAACTCTGACGCAACGTTTTATTACAATTTTTGAAACTATAAAAAGTGTATTAAAATACTAATTACTTAATATAGATTTTAAAATTAAAACTCAATATTAATTAAGTTTTGTAATTAACGCAATAAAATCGACTTTTTTCTTGTATATTAAACAAAATTTGTTAATATTAACTTTTATGAAATTTTACTGTCGTTCAGTAGTATCAGTGAGTTAAGAGGCGCGTTCAAGTTAATGGTTAATATCCTGGTGTAATGCCGTCATAAACCAAATCGTTCATGTGCACTGACATGGAAACATAATATTAATAACATAGATGTTATAGTTGTAATTCCCTGTCGGACAATATGTTGTCTTATTTATTTAGTCGTCCCCACACACACCATCCCGAAGTAAAAAAATAAAATAAAAATTCCAAGTAATTTATAAAGTCTGTCTAATGCGACCACACTGTTTTAATTGGCCACTTGAGATAAATGAAAAAGTAGAATCAACCAATTTAATTCGCCTCAATATCCAACCCGGACTATTTTTTCGATTATTTATGTGTTCAGAAAAGACTCGTCCTATTAACTGATAATGAATTATGCTGAACATAGGTCGTCATTTCATTAAAGATTTAACGATAAAGTCGATCGACTAAATCGATATAGATAGGAAAAAGTAATAACATACAATGTGATTGATCAACGTGCTTGAATTCCATCATTACCGTATATTGTAAGCTACAATTTTCATTTGAAACTAATACCAATTGTGAATTTGATCGATTCTAAGCATTCGTTATTTATTTAATTTCGTACAGTTCAGATTGAATTTCAATATTAGCACAGAAACGTCGGTAGGTACTGTTTTTATCCATTAAATTCCCCACAGGCTTTCAAAACTAATTTCAAACCTATCACTAAGATAGGAATAGATATTTACATTAATTTAATTCAATGTTTTCTGTGGATATAACGTTGTTTTTTTTTACTGCAACACCATTAATTAATTGTCGAATACAAGAAACGACCAGGGACAAGGTGCCGTATTCTGAAACTGGCGTATAATCTTGACGATTTTCATCATGTTGGGGGCAATTCGGGTGACATGACAAGTTTTTAAAGCGTAAAGTTTTGCGCTGTCGAGGCCCAAGTGGGCCTGATAAGCCGGCTGATTTATCTAGTGTGAATTGCCTCCTCAAGGTATCCCACATATTTCAGCTCATCTGTTGACAAATGTTTGAACAAATAGATATAAATTCAAATAACATAAGGGAAATGTTGAGATTAGCCCTATTTGTGATTTTAATCACAATAATCCCATCATTAGACAGTAGGTAATTAAATAATAATAATAATTATAATCATCAATAACTTCAAGTTGTGGTTTACACCTTGTGATAGCCCTAGAAAATCTCTGTCATTTAGTTTTTCAAGCACTGAAAAATTTGAAGCTGTTTCTGAGATCCTACTTGTAAAAAATATGATTTTGAAGTCTCAACATCAAACTCCATTTTCTTTCTTAAGCTTAAATTATGAGGTTGTCAAATTGGTCCTCATTTCGGCCTAAACATCGTTTTTTTGTTCGATAAATGCCACACTTAGGCTCAAAGTAGGACCAAAAATCCATTTTCAATGATCCTCCTTTCAACCTACTTGTAATGTGGGTTTTGGGGGTTGAAACAAGGGCCAAAATTTCGACTCGGGTTGAGTATAAGCACGCATAATAAAAAATGGAAGAGGCTCTTACATTTATTGTTGAATGATTCATTTACCGAAGTGATTACGCTATCAAACGTGTGAACTTTTGCACACAATCAGTTAAAGTGAACGTCATTTGTGAGTTGAACGAAAAGTGGAACGAAACTCTACTTTTGTTCATTTCCCTTTCATTACTGATAAATCCTAACTAAGACTACTGATGTTCATTTTCATTTTCATTCGATTTGACTTATGTGAAACGAATCCTTTTATATGAAACGTGAGAATCCCGAAATCGGGAGTGTTAACACTTTTGTCGCTTTAATTTAAGGAAATATTCAGCTATACAGTATAATCAACAGTCGACTGATAGGAAGATATGACGTCATCAAGTACGATAAGCTAGAATAAGTTTAGAATTTGTTTAAGGACAGGTGATTCTAATATTTTGGGTATTCAATAAATTGAGTATAATCTTCCCAAAAATGTAATAAATTAACAACGGATCGTGAATTTACCTGAGATTGTCGCGCGATTATCGTCAACGGACGCTTTAGACAGACATGATCAAAAACTTGAACCCACCTACTCGCTGCGCTTATGAAAATGTAGTCAGAGGATGGCAAAAATCAGCTACAATATTGTAGTGTTATAATCACAACAAATAAATGTATAAACACCATTGAGAGGTCGATAAGGATCGAGTGCGACTGGAGAGCGCTTATATTGTAGTTAGTTCAGAGCAGTGACGTAACCGGCATGCAAACGCGGGCAAATCCCGTTGTTGAGTAATAAAATGAAAATGCTAAATGATTCGATTGAAGAAACTTGAGAAAAGTTCGAAAATTACTGTAGAGACTTAACGAATCTGTGATATTATAGAATTTATATTCATAAATAAAATATAAACGAATAAGATTTGTATAGAACAATAAAACGAGAACAGCTCTCGGTGTTGTTTCTAAACAAACAGGAATGGTAAAACACAATAGTACGATAACAATATAGTGTTTTGAGACTAAAATTTAACATAAAACAATAACAAAAACATGACTCCTGACTCTTTGGCATATAAACCGTACAAATAAAGTAAACTTTCCCAACATTAAACATGCCATATTGTTTATATTATAACTGTCGTTGACAGTTAAAATAACCCAAAATCAATACATGAAATTGACACGAGATCAATAATTGTAAATATCGTTAATATCATTGAATCGATCATGTGTATACACAAAGAAAAACAAACTAAACAGTATTAGTAAACTATAAGACAAGTTGTACTGTAAACTTCGTGCTAAAGTAATTAGTTGTAACCCCTAATTTTCTAACAAAGTCTCATCGGATTTGTGCAATGTTTGATTAGATTGTGCTAGAAACAAACTTCATACAGCAACAATCTACACTGTTATTTTACAATGATTTCAAAAGATAAACATACAGTAAGTAGCTGTTTTGAATCTTGTAATGTCTTGTTGAAATGCGTGAAATGAAATATTTTGGTCGTTTCTATTATTTCTTTGACTTTTTTTTTGCTTGATAAAACTTTGCAATTCATCGTCAGATAAAGCCTATTGTGTTTTAAAACATGAAAACTTCAACCAAATGGTGGATGATACTTTGAGTCTCATTTCTTTACACAATTCTTTCTATACTTTCGTATAGCGATCCTTTTCAATGAATTCATACGAAATTTACTAGATATTTCATTTTTTTTCCTTCACATATACTCTTTAGTTGCATATTTAAATCGTTTTCAGTAAATCTCTTTTTCAACATTCTGCATTTATAGACGATGCGGTCTATTTTATCCATGTAGATTACATACAAATCTACATATACAGGGTGTTTCGGCTAACTATGGAGAGACGAATTCGATACAAGTCTTTCATTTATTCATGAAAAAAAATTGTTATAAGGGGGGCAAAAATGGACGTCAACAAAAGTGATATTTTAGTTTTGAAAAATTGATTTCTGCTTGCAAGAAAATCAAAAATTTGTGAAAATTAGAACGCTTCAATGAATGACGTAAACTGTGGGCCAAGGATTGATTGTAGTAAATTTATAAAAGACTTGTCGATTCGACACACTAAACCATGGAAAAAGTTTTATTGCAGTGTCGGCTTTTCCTTCAAAATTTTATTACATCTCTTCTGGCTTGTTTAATTTATTACCAGTAAAAACTAGGGAATTTCTTGACTTAGCACTTCAATAATATTGATAAATTTTTGATTATTTTAATTTTAATTTAGCTGACTAAATTTTTAAAAGTAGCAATTTTGTATTCAATTTGAGTAATTTTCAAAAGTTAGCATCAATTTTTCTAATTTCGAAACTGGAAGACGCTTTTAGATAGCCCAGATGTTCCCATTCAAGTTCTAATAACAATTATTTGATTCTATGAATAAATGAAAGAGCTATTGTGAATTTATTGTTACTCTCCATAGGCAGCTGAAAGGCCCTGTATACAACAAATGTCCTTCAAATATAGTAAATTCGAAATAGTACGTTCTACAATTACTTAAATTAAATTAATTCTATGTGTTCTCGTTCAATCAAGGTGACAATTAAGGGAACGAAAACACCGTTGTCTTGTAAATTCGACGATAATAATAGTGGAGATATCGAAATTATCTTGCTAAAATTTGAAATATGCTGTAGAATCAGTTTTATTATTATAATTTTTGTACGATTACTGTTATCGGTGTGACATTCTATGTAATTAAAATTGTGTCATTCCATCTTTCTAATTGAATATCAAAAGATAATCACCGGTAACGACTGATTATTGGGGCTACTAACTTTGAATTCTTTGTTAGTTTTGAATAAAATTTCTAAAATTCTAACGATATTAAATTTGAATATCTGTGCATTTCAATGGTATGACAATTATTTGTTGAATGGTATCCATAATTCAATGAATTCCACCAAATTATTTCAATTAAATCAAAACCATTGTAAATAGTAAAAGTTAGTTTAAAATTATTATAATAAAGGGTGCAGATGTTTGTGGATTTAAATTTTAGAGAAAGATACGTTGACTGGAAATTTTGTTGTTGTGATATTTTGGTCAGCATCCGTATAATTGTACTGCATCTGTAATCTGTGTGGAAATGCAGATTTGGCAAACACTTGAAGTCGGTATGCAAATTCAAAGCTTCAAATGTAGGTAATACAATAATAAGACTTATGTAAAGTGGACCTCTTTAAATTACAATCTATACTTAATGTAAACTTAATTTAACGAATTATCGTCATCAAAATTGGTGTATATATATACACATATACATATGTGTACACAAAACGGGCTAATTTATAACTTTTCAACTCGCTCGAGTGTAACGTTACGGTATTGTTCATGACTACGATCCCTAAGGGCTTATTTTAATAGATTCACATAAACTTAACGGTTTCGGTTTTTACACGTTTGTCAACATAAGCAATCCTCTAGGGACAACTTCTATTCGAAACGAAGTAAACTAAACGTGATGATGATATATATTGATGGAACTGCGTCAAACTGGTGAAACTTTCTGAGTTATCTCTATATATACAGGGTGTTTGGTCTAAAAATGGTGGATCCTATGAAACTCCTATTAGTCGACGAGAAATTAGAAAAATTTCTCAAGGATTTGTAGGAGAATCCTTAATGAACATGTCAGCAAAATTAGGGCCTTGTAGCTCATTTGACAGTTGGTCAAAAAACGCTCATTTCTGACAATGTAGTGATTTTCAAAAACCAACTAAACACACAAAACGACTTAGAATGACTTTAGGATCCTCCCAAAATTGATTTTTTTCGTTTTTCTCCATTTTATTCTGGAACAGGTGGAAATATTTCATATTTTCTCTGGAATAAAATAGAGAAAAACGAAACAAATCAATGTTGGGAAGGTTTCTGAGTCATTTTTAGTGGTTCTGCGTGTTTTGTTCATTTTTATTTAAAATTGCGACATTGTCCAAAACGATCGTTTTTTGACCAACTTTGAAATGAGCTACGAGGTTGTAATTTTGCTAAAATGTTCCCTAGGGACTCTTCTACAAATCCTCAGAATATTTTTCGAATCGCTTGTCGAATAATAGAAGTTTCTTAGAACTCACCATACTTAGACCAAACATTCTGTATATACAGGATGATTCAAGAGGATGAGCCATTAAAAGTATAAGAAGTTCTAGTAATTGGAAGTTGATGAAATTTGGTATATAGCCGTTAAGTCCCCTGAATTTTCTCTAGAAATTATTTTCGTTGTTCTAGCTACCCTCCTTATATGGGGTAGTGCACCCTACTCTCTTATTTTAAATGGAATGGCATATTTTTTTTCACATTTTTGAATTCTTTGATGAAATCGAAGGGGACTTTAATAATATGACCGATTGTCTCGGACTGAAAGTTTTTCAGATATTTCAGCTTTTAGTTTAGTTTTAAAATTTGCAGTGTCTAATTGAAAAATTTATATTTTTGAAGCT
Source organism: Mylabris sibirica (assembly GCA_039776855.1). Taxonomy (NCBI): domain Eukaryota; kingdom Metazoa; phylum Arthropoda; class Insecta; order Coleoptera; family Meloidae; genus Mylabris; species Mylabris sibirica. Next base: position 7,032,119 of record CM077836.1, read on the forward strand.
ATAGAATTTGAAATGTTGAAACTTGGAAATTATGTTGTTAAGATGATGTACTTTCACTCAACTTAAACAGTATTCAATTATCTTCCAGCGTTTGGCTGAAATAAATTTTTCTTTCAGGCAATTTTCAAACTATAATATCTTGCTTATTTTAAATGGAACACCATATTTTTATTTTTATGGTTAGATAGAGGAAATTATTTTGCATCGAACTGTATTAGCATTTCCTATATCTATCTTTGATAGTTTTTCAGTTATTCAACATTTTCAATTTCATCTAATTTTCTCTCTTGAAAAAAAATATAAAACATAGAAGGCTTAGCAAAACAACTTTCAATTCAATTGTCACAATTAAGATGAAATTAATTGATTAATTTTAAAATATCTCAAGAAAGGAAAATGGAAGAAATTCATAATTAATTAAATCAATATTAATTGGATTTGTTTTTTATGCATGTGGAATATCTTAAAAGTTATAAAAAAACATGTAAAATATTCAATATTAACGTCATTTGTGATGTTTTGATTTTTTTCTAAGCCTTCTATGCGGTTCGTTATAGTTGAATTCGTTTAAAGGGAGGTGATTGGACGAAACTGAAAATTTTGAATAACTGAAAAATTATCAAAGATAGGTATAGGGAATGTTAATACAGGTTGATGTAGAATTTTTTTCTCTATCCAACCATATAATAAAAAATATGGTGTTCCATTTAAAATAAGCAAGATATTATAGTTTGAAAATCGCCTGAAAGGAAAACTTATTTCAGCTAAACGCTGAAAGGTAATTGAATTCTGTTTAAATTGGCAAAAAGAACATTATTTTTACTACTTAGGTTCCAAGTTTCTACATTTCAAATGCTATAGCTTCAAAAATATGAATTTTTCAATTAAACACTGCAAATTTTAAAAGTTAACTAAAAGCTGAAATATCTGAAAAACTTTCAGCGCTAGACCATGGATGATGTTATTAAAGTCTCTTTCGATTTCATCAAAGAATTCAAAAATGTAATAAAAAATATACCATTCCATTTAAAATAAGAGAGTAGGGTGGACTACCCCATATAAGGAGGGTAGCTAGAGCAACGAAAATAATTTCTAGAGAAAATTCAGGGGATATAATGGCTACATACCAAACTACATCAACTTCCAATAACTAGAACTTCTTATATTTTTAATGGCCCATCCTCTTGAATCACCCTGTATACAGGGTGTCAATACTATGAAACTCCTTTTAGTTGGCAAGCGATTTAAATCATATTTCAAGGATTTGTAGGAGGGTCCTTAGAAAACCTTTCAGCAAAATTAGAACCTCGTAGCTCATTTGGAAGTTGGTCAAAAAACGCTTGTTTCTGACGACTTAGAATGACTCTAGGATCCTCCCAAAATTGATTTTTTTTTTCGTTTTTCTCCATTTTATTCTGGAACAGGTGGAAATATTTTGTATTTTCTCTGGAATACAATGGGGAAAAACGAAAAAAATCAATGTTGGGAAGGACTCTGAGTCATTCTTAGTCCTTTTGAATGTTTAGTTCGTTTTTGAAAATTGCGACAATGTCAAAAACGATCGTTTTTTTACCAACTTAGAAATGAGCTACGTAATTCTGATTTTGCTAAAATGTTCCCTAGGGACTCTCCTACGAATCCCTAAAATATTTTTCAAATCGCCACTCGACTAATAGGAGTTTCATAGAACCAACCACATTTAAATTAAACACCGTGTATTGACAAAATTCGAAATTTCAACCCTTCTGAGACAAAAGTTTCTGAGAGATCAACTTTTTAATTAAACACTGCAAAATTTGAAATATCACGAAAAGTCAAAATAACTGAAAAACTGTCCTTGGTCAAATTATCAAAGTCTCCTTTGACTAAACCAAAGAAATGCAGTAAAAATATTTATTGATTCGAAATAATAGAGTAGGGTGCACTAGCCCTCATAACAAGGATTGCTAATTCAAGTAGAAAAACAGCTCAGTGAAATTTTATAAGTCTCAATCAATTAGACCTTTTTATCCTCATAATGGCTCATCGTCAGGACACACCCTGTATGGTTGTGATTAATTTCACTACAACAATCGTGGACAAAACTACGACAAAAAAAATTTGGGGACATAAGTAGACGTAAAGATCGCATTATGTTCAATTTTGTTCGTTTTCGTTCGGTTCAAGAGTCATTCTTTCATCCAAATATAATTTTATAGATTTTAAGAGGATTAGGAAGTTTCGGTAATTTGTATGTTTATAGTCCCCATATGTTGGAAACGTTAAAATAATTGGTGTGTTTGGGAATCTTTACGAGCTAATTTCTTCCACTAATATTTCAATAATTTAATTTTAATACAGTCTGTCGGAGAAGTTAAATTTGATTAGCTGTCTGATTTGATGTTGAATTATACGTTCCTCCACCATCTGTCTGTCTAATAAACAATTTTTATACATGTAAATAATCCTTAGAAGATCCAATCACAAGATAGATAGCTTTGATACATAGGTACTAGTCGAATATTTCGATAAATACTTACATACATACACGTAAGACGAAAATAATTTCGAAAATTGGGTAGTTCTTGGAGTACATTTTAGCAAAATTAGAAACTTGTTACTCATTGGGGAGTTAATCAAAAAACGCTTTATTCCAACAATGTTGCGATTTCTGCCATCTAACTACACGCATAAATCGACTAAAAATGGCTCATAAGCCATCGTAAAATTGATTTTTCTTGCGTTTCTCATTTGTATCCTACACAAATTGGGAAAAAAACCTGGTGGAGATCGATCGTTGCAAAAAACCAACGAATTTAGTGTGAGTAATCTTCTCTATTGTTCACCATTTGTAACTTGATGGGGTAAGATTGTTTAGATACTAATTCAGCGTTTATTACTCTTAATCTGAGTTTCTTTAATGTAAAAATAATAAAAGTCACGTATACTTTATTTGTTTCTAATGTACCCAATGTCAAGGATTCTTTTTATAAACACAAACACGGAATTAACAAAAATAATCTTACCCTAGCAATCTAAAGATAGTAAGCAATAAAAAAGGTTACTCACACACTAGATTCGTTCATTTTTTCAATGATCTGTTAGAGTGGATTTCGGGATGCTCTGTAAAAGAATTAATCGAGCATCGTCGGGCAGTTGCCCCCGAATCTTGGCCGGGATCGTGGTGGACGGTACCGAAGGGACCCGAAGTCGTCAGGACGGCCATTACAGTGTGAACCACACATAAAGAATCTAGAGATTATTTGTTACTTCAAAATAAACGTTAAATTTGGAGAAAGTGTTTTTCTATTTATTAAACTGTTAACAGATCGATCTCCACCACGGTAAAACGTGAAAAGTCAACATTACGAAGGTCTACGAGTCATTCTTAGTCGGTTTGTGCGTGTAGTTGGTTGGCGGAAATCGCAACATTGTCGAATTAAAGTATTTTTTGACCCGTTTCCCAATGAGCTACACGGTCCTAATTTCGCCAACATGTTCTCAGGGGACCCCTCTACAAATCTTTGAAATATTTTTCGAAGCACTTGCCAAAAACTTTTAATTTGACGTGATTAGAGTCGGACTGTACGGTACGAAATTATGACATTTTCCACTAATCTGATTCACGATTTGACCGGAGATAAGGAAATTTCTAACTGTTAATTTTCCGCAAGTCCTTTATGAAATAGCCGATTCGATTCGGTGGATAGCAGGTGTAAATTTTCTATACTAGCTCCTCCAATATTATTCCTGTTGGAAATCAAATTCTCCCTACAAACACAGCCGTTTCATGCATCTTGCAGGTGACTGACAAGCCTGTAATATAAATGTGTATGTTTAGACTAGACGATTGGCGAAGAAAAAATTTATAAAATCAGCTGCAACACAGTTTGTTTTCAAGTATTACACTGTTTAAATTCAAGGGATTGATTCATTGCCGCCATACAACAAATTAGTGATTTACTCGACGAATACAATCTTTTCCTGTACTGTTTTCTAAAAAAAAAAATACAACAAACAAACACATTTCTTCTAATTATCACAGCTTCGTCTATATTTGTTCAGTACGTGCTCACAGCTGCTGGATTGTTCACAAGAATTGTCAAATAAAATACTAATGAGGCATCTGAAAATAAACCATGTTTTGTATACGTATACACACAATAATTTTCAGGATATTGTTGTGCAGTTGACAAGTCGAAACTCGTATAGAATAAATGATAAACCCAATATTCAACCGATATGAAATATACGAATGGATAGAGCAATGATGAAGGGGATGAGAATAATCTGCAAATTCACTGGCATCGTCGGTTGATATTTGTTTAGGTAGACCCTGTTACCAGTCACAATCAATCATCGACATTTGGAGCGCTTTTTTCGGGCATTTAAGGCAAGATGATTTCATAAGCTCAACCTCTGAACGTTCAAATACATATATACATCAACGATTCCATGCCGGAGATGCGGCTTATATTCTTTTATCTCGATTTTTCACGTTGAATCAGACTCGTTAAAGACGACTAACATGAAATTTGATTAGAACAGTTTTCGAAACAAGAATTCTGAACGCTGACACGATTAGTCGTGATTTATTTAATCTACAGTCGAGTTTAGTTAAGAAGAACACATCAAACTCTTATAACAGCAAATCGTATGTTGCATAAAGTTTATAATTTCTCGATTAACAACAAAAATTACAAACTATTGATGGTATTTTTGGGCGTTCTCTATTTGATTTAATTAAACTTGCAAATGAATTTGAACAAAGCTTGTTTGTCCGAAAAAAGTTCACAGATACACCACAATTTCCTGCCCCAAGTCAATACGGTTGTTTGCTATTTATTTTGCAAAAGCTCGTCCATCATCAACTCTATCGTTATTTTCATAAATGGAAAACATTACAAACGAACAACAGTGAGAGATCAAAGGGTCTGATGAAATGCATGAGTGTAATCAACAACTTAACTGTAACAAGGGTGGAAAAGTTGATTTTTTTTGCGTATTGTTATCGTTTGTCATAAATAAAGTCGGGTGTAACACATACAGAAATATCGATTTAATTTAAGATAGATTGAATGATTGATTGATGATAATATCGTCTAGTTTTTGAAAAATGATCCATTAAAGACTAAACAGTGTATTGAAAACAAATTGACAAGCAATTTATAAAATCAACACCGATTACATTGTAATTCCCCGAAAAAAAGTCTTAAATTCTGCTTCTTTTCAATATAATCCCGTTATCTTTACAATAATATCGGTATTAGTAAATGAAACCGTCCGTCGTGTAATTAAGTGAAATTACGTTGAAGGTGGTTGGTATAATTATGGATATTATGGCTACATATAAGCGAGATCCCACCTTTCGGCTAAACACACCCTTATTAGGGTGTGTGTTAATGTCTACTATTCATTTATAGGGGTGCTTTTTAACCGAAAAATTTCGTTATTTATTTCGACAAATTTGATGCAACATTTTGATTTTACAACTACATACAGCTATATAGAATAAATTTACATTTTCTCATAAAATTCACATGTAAATTTCACATATACGTTACTGGCTTTAAAGTGAAATTTCGTTGGGATATTCCATCATTAAATATATCAAGAAGACTACAAAAATGCTCCATCTCGGAAAATATCTAGTTTATTTCTTAGAAAACATCTAGAATATTTCAAGAATCGGTTCTATTCGTGATAATTAACTGAAAGTAGTGACGAAAAATTCGCTTCTTTATTCCTTTATGAAAAATCCACTGTAATTCATTCATTTTCCATTGAATAATAAACGCAAGTCTCATTTACATCAGCCCAACTTAACACCATAGCTGTTAATTTTATGTGTTGATGATGTTAATAAGAAATTTACATGTTAGCCTTATGTCTTACATACAAAATTAGGGAGTATCTTATCCATTCTGACAGCAAACTACACATCTGTCGTCGGAATTAGCTCGTTTAAAGACAATGTATAGTGAACATCGTGTTACTATCAACGCTTGATTATAAGCACCTCTTTTTTTAAAATACAACGTGTCGGTTTTAAGTACGGTCGATTCTATGAAACAATTTGAAAAATATTTCAAAGGTATGTAGGGTGGTTCCTGATGAGTATTTTAGCAAAATTAGAACCTGGTAGCTCGTTTAAAAGTTGGTCAAAGCACGCTTGTTTCTGACCATGTTACAACTGTTACACACTTAAAATGCCTTAGAGTAACTCGAGAATCATCTTATTCGTTATCTTATGCATTCTGGAACAGGTGGAAATTTTGCCCATTTTTTCTAAGAAAGCAATTTAGTAAAGGAGCGTTTTTGATCAACTAGCAAATGAGCTACGCGGTTCTAATTTTTCTAAAACGGTCTTCTGAGACCCGCCTACGAATTCTTGAAATATTTTTCGAATAGCCCATCAACTAATAGGAGTTTCATAGTATCGACCATATTTAGATCGGACACCTTGTATAAGCCTAAATTTATGTCAACGAAGAGGTCTAGAAATAGACATAACTCTAGATAGAAGTGAGACTAAACTGAAGAGAGGGTGTGCCGCTTTAAATGTGACAGTCTCTCATAACTTAGTGTTTCATTAAAATCAAAAAAACTCTTTTTATAGTTTCTATTACAAGCTAGAGTTTATGTTAAAACTTCCCACTTATCACGATAAATCTAAAAAAATAATTCGCTTGTCAAACTACGGATGCACATTTATATTCCTATACAGACATTTTCAAATAAACTCTTGACATATCTAAATTTAAAAGAGCTACCGGCTGTGATTTTAGATTATCTTCACTATAGATCTATTTACTTGCTGTTGCCGTTCTTGTTCTTATTATTGCTACTGTGTGATAATAGCAATCTTCGGGAACCGTTCCAAAGAGACGAGATCATAAATTACCATACGATAAGTTGTTGGTGAAATGCACAAGACAAAGAAAGAGAAGAAATACAAACGAGGAATTGTTGTTATTTTGCTAACAACAACCTTGATATCTTGGTTAACATCCAAACTTGACTGGAATAAGAATTGCCTGTTACATTTTATAGGTAAAACTCTCAACTTTCCCATATTATATTTTGGATGACAATATATAAAACATTGTCGTAAACTTATTTTATACTTTTAGACAAGATTAAATCGTACCCAAACCTTGGAATCTTTCATAACAACTAAATAAATTAATCATTAATAATTTTAATTAATCTTAAATCATATTTGTAATTGTTCAATTACAATAAATTAATCGCATTTGTATGAGACTGTAATCATTGTAAAGGATGGTCGTAAATTATCTTAATGATGAAATTACGTTTTTATTGTTTTAAAATTTGAAGGTCTACGAGAAGATTTATGATATGAGGTCGGGCGCAATATTTTATTCAATTAAAAAGGAAAAAAAAACATCATTTGAGTGAAACTTTTAAAACATGTAGGTACAGTGGCGAGCCAAAAAAGGGACCACCTCTTGTGCGGCTGTGTAAAGCAGGCTTAAGAGGGCGATCATTGCAATGTAACAGAATCTTAACAAGTCAGAATTTGGGAAGAGAGATATTCAATCAGAAGAAGTGGATCATTTTGAGTATTTACCCTCACGAGAGAATCAACCTGACTCGCACTAACGAAAATATGTGAAACGGCTCGGTCTTTTTTTGATCGTCATGTTAAAAAAATTGCAAAATCTAGCTGATAAAAATCGACTAATACTCGAAAATGTTGTACGAAAGCCTCTTAAAAGCACCTGCCTCTTTTTGTCCTATAGAAAGCTTTAAAACTCGATATTATTGTTCCCAATACGCTTTATTTCGTGTGAGTAAAATTGCACAAATGTGAGAAATCCTCTTAGTCTTAGGAGAGAAATCATGATAAATAGGTACTGATGGAAATTTTAGAATCAACGATTAAAAATTGTCGAAATTCGTTTTAGAAGTTTGTTGACGAAAATCAAACGACCGGGAATAATTCGATTTAACAAGGCAAAAAGCTCGTATAAAGCAATCATGATTTTTTTTTATAAATTGTTTCATTTCAGGTGGATAAAATTTCATATAGATTCTCGAATTATACTTTTTCTTCTCTACTAAATCAAATAAAAGTAGTTAGCATAAAATAGAAACGATTTGAAATGAAAAAGCACCATTTCTTCTATGTGCAAGTTTTAAAAGTTTTGCGTCAGAAAAAAGTCCGGGGAAACTTCAGAAGTTGGAGGTTTTAATTTAAGAGCTAAATTACCAGATTTTCTTCACTTTAGATAAAGTATATTCGTATAAAATTCTTTTGAGTTTTTCAAAAATTTTCATATATTTTTTATCACTGAAAACTTTCAGTTTTCAGTCTATAAATCGATACATATTTATTTATTGTTAATTTATAATGAATTCAACTTACCAGTAAGCACTGGAATAACGTTCTCGATTATAATTGTTATGATGGTCGTTTCCAGGCAATTGTCGGGAATTAATCAGTAAAACATCAGGAGGAACACAACAATATTTGTTGTTCTATAGGGAAATACTACAGAAACTACATCAATATGTGAATATAAATCGTTCGTAAAGAATGCCATTCAATAAATTCACTTAAAGTCCATTATTATCGCCAAGCGCCAATAAAAGAGTACCATTAACGATCCTCATAAAATCGTTTCTAATGCTATTTTGCAATAGAACATAACGAATGTTGGACGAACGAGAAAGATAAAGACGTCGCGACGCACGTTCACAAATAGACTATAGTAGTTACACATATACATACATACAAAACATGTACACAAATCGTTTGATAGTGTAACATATGAACGTCCCGACGCCCAGTTATACACTGCAGCAGGATTTAGACGGTACGTCGTCGATTCCCCTCCACTGTAATATATAGAACACAAGGGCCATTCGTGTGCGACTGCTACTGCTACTGCTGCTCAACAACGTTTGATAAGTAGCGGTGGAACGACACCGTCGAACTTCCGCTATCAGGAAACCTCACAGTTACAAAAATATACCAATCAGGATGCTAGAATTAATCTCCATGCTTTTTTAGTCGCACACACCTTTTACCGATTTTAAAGAAACCGTCTAAAGGTATGCTAATCGTCGACTAAACTTTAGACTATTTTAAGAAACGTTCGCTACTTCCTTTGTTTCAACATTTGAATAGTGTTAATTAATATGTTAGTAGTTTTAAAGACAATCTCGAATTGAAAAGGTCTCTAGCAAAGTGCTTAGAATAGGTCACAAAAGCTCAGTTGCAATAAAACAATCTCTACGATCTTATACATGTCTAGTAAAGTAACAAGTGCGGAAATGCGTGACTAGATCTCTAAATAAACTTCAAGATCTGTTCTATATAAAATGCAACCATGAGAAAGTTGACCGCATATTTCAACACTTATTGTAAATTTGGGACAGCTCTTGAATGAGATCGACCATATAGAAAAAAATGGAAAACTTAATACAATTGACTGTTTTCCATCACTAGTCACATACGTTACGGTTCGTTGCTTCGACCCCCTTAAAGTAAAAGCTTTTAGGACGATGTGGCTGTTTTTAAGTAAAATATACGACAAGGGAAGTAAAGTCAAAACATATTACCCTTTCTTTCTTCTATTTTTTTTTTTTAAACCATTTTGAACGGTGTAGAAGCAATAATGCAACTCAGACCGATTCACCCTCTGTTTGATTGTTAGTTTCAACTTGCACATATCTATAGATGGTGTACACATACACGTTCTCTTGATGCTCCTTAATGGAAACTTCAACTGTGAATTCTAATTAACATTGCACACGAATTGCTCTCAACTAACTTTACATACAATACCGCCAAGTACTAACATTTCTTGTTTATTTTAGTTGTTTTATAAACTTTTCATTGATTGTTGTGGTCTCAACAGGGGAATTTTTGTGGTCGAAATACAGGTGGTTTCATATAATTCTTTCTAGTAACAAGGACAAAATAAACATTATCTAACATAGACATTCGATGAATCCTGGAATAATAAGGGCTGGAATTCCAATGATTTATATCTTTAATGTTTGTTGTTTATTATCAACATTGAAATGTAGATTTAAATGACCTCAAAATCAATAGTTGAAGCTTTATAGTTGAGCTTTAAGCTAGCTAAAACTCGAAAATAAACTAGACAACCGAAATCAATGATATAATTCTGTGTTTCTCTGGTTTAATTCACAACAACATATTTGACAAATAATTAATTAATCACACTTGTCTGGAATAAGGGACTTATTGCTGTCATCTTTATACAAATCTGTTTATAATTTGTACAAATGCTTGAAACTCCTGTTAGTTTCAAGCATTTGTAGGCGGGTGTTTAGAGATCATTTTGGTAAAATTAGAACCTCGTAGCTCATTTGGATGTTGGTCAAAAATTGCTGGATTTTCACCCCCTTCCCGAAATTATTTTTGTTTTGTTTTTCTCCATTAAATCCTAGAAAAAATGGGCGATATTTGCCCTAGCTCCAGTACAAAATGCAGAAACACAAAAAAATTAATGTTGGGAGCCATTCTAAGTCGTTTTATGTGCATAAGTAGTTTTTGAAACGAGCGATTTTTGACCAAGTTACAAATGAGCTAAGAGGTTCTAATTTTGGTAAAATAATCTTATAAATTCTTGGAATATTTTTTCGAATGGCTCGCCAGTTAATAGGAGTTTCACACGAATCGTATACATTTAGATTTTCGTCTCTGTATATAATTAAAAATTAAGAAAGATTTGCAATTGCCGTCCTGTAATTAAGGATAAACAGAACAGAGAAAATGAATGATAATCTTTGGATGTACATCAAAAGAAACTTGATATAGATCTAATTGTAAGTAATGCAGTGTTGATGAAAATGGAGCTGTAAGAAGATCTATTCGTTTTGTTCTATATCAAGGAAAATATATTAAAATCTAACAGTTACTGTAACGAAGACAACTGAAAATTGAACAAAAGCTGTTGGAATTGCTCCTTTAATATTGAAAATGTACGGATGACAGACGGTACATTTAAAGTACGCCTTGAAAACGGTCTTTTTTTCTAATTAAATTTAATAGAATTCTGTTTCTAACATTGTATTACATGTCTGCTACAATATAGGGAACTATAGTAAATATTTAAATGCAAACATCGCGAACATTTTAATATTCACAAGGGAAAAATTTACTCTTTTTGGTTACTTTAGTAACAAACTAGATTAGATAGGGATCAATTCATTCCCTAGATTCTTTACTAATACTCTACAAAATTATAGTCAGTTTTTTGATACGATATTGTAGCAGTTTTTTCTAAAGTAAACTGAATGATTAAATATTGAAAACTAAACGCTCATACATAAATGGTATTTACGGTTAGAAACATTAACAGTTGAAATCTAGTTTAGATTTGAAATTGTTTTCTAAAGTTTGTAGAAAATAAACGAATAAAACTGCAATGTTTCTATTGCAATTGGACATCAAAAGTTTAATTCAAATGCAGTAAACACACATGGATGATTCCTCATTCTGTAAACTGCCTCATCAATTTAATGCCAGCATGTTTAAATTGTGAATTCTTTCAGTCCGTCAAGATGAAGATTAACCTATGATTGAGCCTTATAAATATTCCCTAGAAAAAAAATGATAGAACAAAAGAAAGACAGAAAGAAAGAGAGAAAGAAAGAAAGAAAGAAAGAAAGAAAGAAAGAAAGAAAGAAAGAAAAAAAGAAAGAAAGAAAAAAAGAAAGAAAGAAAGAAAGAAAGAAAGAAAGAAAGAAAGAAAGAAAGAAAGAAAGAAAGAAAGAAAGAAAGAAAGAAAGAAAGAAAGAACAATAGATAGAAAGAACAAAAGAAAGAAAGAAAGAAAGAAAGAAAGGAAGAAAGATCAAAGGAAAGAAGGAAAGAAAGAAGGAAAGAAAGAAAGAAAGAAAGAAAGAAAGAAAGGAAGAAAGAAAGAAAGAAAGAAAGAAAGAAAGAAAGAAAGAAACAAAGAAAGAAAGAAAGAAACAAAGAAAGAAAGAAAGAACAAAAAAAGAAAGAAAGAAGGAACAAAAGAAAGGAAGAAAGAAGGAACACAAGAAAGAAAGAAAGAAAAAAGAAAGAAAGAAAGCAGCCCTATACAAAAGAATTCTAATTTCAAATTTGCATAAACTGTAGTCGTTTACACTCCTGATCCTTCAATTTTGACGGGATTTATTGACAAGTCTACAATAGATCTTCACTCAACGTAAGCGACAATCATGCCTCACTTACGAAAATAAAGGAGCCCAAATAGTGTACAATAAAATAAATCTTCACTCAAAGTAAGCGGCAATTAAGCTCCACTTGCTGAAAGTAAGAAGCCGAGATAGCTGTCCACTCCTATACTAGTTGTGAGATGATTTAGTGATTTCAAAAGCAAAAATAATGGATAAATAATAACTGAGAGCATTCTCTATCCATGCTTTTAGATAAGTGAGCCTAATGCTAGTCAGTCAACGTTAGAAGCCTTAGCTCATTCGCACTCGAGTCGAGACGATTAGCATTCTTTGTAGACTGGTCAATAAACAATTTCTTTTGTAGCATGTCTCAATTTTCTCCTTAAGTTATCTTTGTGTAAGCTGTTTTTTCTGTATTTATAAAATCGTCAACTGCATCATTTTCTTCATACCCCTGATCCACCTAAGCACGCCTAAGGTGTAAACCAGGACTTCGAACTGAAACTAAACCAATGACCGGACAAAATTCGGAGCTGAACCGAACACAAAAACCGTTTTCTTTTCAACTTAAATATATCTATTAACACCATATTTTTTTTTATTTCCTCTATCCTCCCTGTCTCAGAACTGCATCAACAAAAGGTACTTCAAGGCACTTACACTAATTCGCAACTCCAGATTTCTATGGTTTTTTTTTTGTTTATAAATAGCTCATTCTCTATTCTAAGGGATGCGTATTTTGTCGTTTGTATCCATACTCAAGTTTAAGGGCAAAATCAGTTGTGTTTTTTTCTTCAAATATCTCTGTAAAGGCTCAATATTTTTTAGCGTTTTGAAAACTAGTTGATATAGATTCGCTAGAGCTATCGAAGAATGCACGCCGCATTTTCATCCCTCGTTGGGCATTAAAGTTATAGATGATTATTTGTCTTGCAATTTTCTACCCCATGATAAAACACCATGAAAATCCTTAATAGAACACCTATTCAATGGTTTTTCTGTATTTGAAACAGTTACCTTATAAATGGCTCTTAGGGGTCGTACTTTTTAGGGTGAAATTTAGAAATTTGAAAATCAATCATTGAGTGAATCAGAGACCAAAAAAAACGGTATTTTTGCAGGATCAAAAACGTGTAATTTTTTAATCGAACCGGAACGAAAACCGGAACTAACGCTTTTAAGCCCTAGTGTACAATTATTTTATAGAGAAAATAATAAACAAGGTAACCAAGAATTTCATCGTAAACTGTACGAATTGATAAAAAATAAATCGAAACTGTAATAAATTCATGTAAATATAGTCGAGTTTCTAAAATTAGAAGTTAGAAGCTTTTACAAATCACCAACATCTATAATAAAATATTAAAAGCTTCCTATAAAAATCTTCAAATGTGTCAATAAATATTCCATCTAGTTCTGTAATTTGAAAGACTCTCAACAATTTAAATTTTTATCAATGAAAATTGTCAATTATCTCACATATTAAATGACACCCTTACAGTCCCCAAACCCTCTTACACTAACAATTCTCTTTACGATTTTAGTGATTACAGTATATGTTCACATCAAAAAGCCATTCATGTGAGATAAGAGCATTCCTATTCTTCTCAAATCATTCAAGTACAAAATGTGACGACAATATAACACATTGACAATACATGTTACACATAGACCATAGTTAAAATATAGAACCATCCCCTTAATAATACTCCTTACAATATCTGTCTGATGATGATTCACTTAAATTACTTGCCATCAACTAAACAAAACTCAATTTCTATACATTATGTCGTCTGTCAATTATCCTCATTTCTTTGTGTACTTCGACTATTGAAGGTCTGTCTGTATATTCTGTAACTTAATTAAAAGAATATTGATATTGGGGAATAAATGTAGTGGATACTATGCCTGAAAGGACATTGAAGATGAATGTATCGAATAGCACGATAAATTGATGGATTACTTCAATACAAAAACACTTTTAACGTATATAAAGATACTCGAATATTGCACGAATATTATCGAAATTTCCATTTATTTTCAACATAAATGATGTCTCTATTTTCGATGTGTTTTTCGTTTGGTCTTAATGAATAGCTGTCGATTTTCGAACACGGTTTAGGGAAAATATTTGTAGAATGTTGGGAATTCCAAAAATTATTTAACTTTGTGGTATTTGAAAAATTCTAATGTTTTCTTGAAAATTGCAACTGTTCAGTAGAACAACGAATTTGTTTTATTAAAACGATCTCTTCTACTTCGTCCTTTACAACATTGTAATTTATCAAACAAACAAACAAGCAACAACACCTAAATGCAGTTTATTTCTATTTTTACTTATACCATTGTTAGTAATATTTTCTTTAATGTCGTAATAAATTCGTATAAACGAAACATTCTGGAAGTTTATATAAATTATAATAAATTTAAAATAGAAATATGAGTGGATTCATTTCTAATTGGTAGTCTTTAAAGGTGTAGATAGACAAGTAAACTTTTGTCAACTAAACCTACCAAACTTGTTAGTTTAATAGTGTTTAGCTGTGTAAACACCCTAAAAATCTCCCAAACTTTTGATTAGACTTTTGTAACTGAAACTTTTTAAAGTTTTACGGTAAACTAAAGATTTGAATTTGTTAAAGTTTGGACACTTTTTTAAGGATTAGGAGTGTACAGCAGATCTTTTTACGTTTAGCGGCTGTTTATGTTGCCAAAGTCAAAGAAGTACGTTTAAGGTTGAACGCTATTGGATGAAAAAGAGACTGTAAGTTTAAAAATTTTCAAAGAATTATTTTCCGTTGCACTTTGGAATTTAGTGGAAATTTTCCAAAATAGAAAACTCTGTTGGATGCACCATGAAACGCCCAATTCAACGCTGGTTACAGCGTTTGCATATCTCAAAAAACGACTGAGAAATCTAGGATTAAGAACTTTTAGTTTTTCAGACACCAAAACGAGGCCTGACTCCTCTATAGCCTTAATATTTTGGACCTGCAATTATTTTTTTGCCACCCCCACTAAAATGGCTCAGAATTTACATTAGAGTGGTAACTTCATTACAAATAACTTTCTAAGGAATTGGGGTTACGGCACCCCACCTCATCCCCTTCCAATTTGACCACCGAACCCTTATATTAAGACAGGGTGTTTGATCTAAGTATGGTGAGTTCTAAGAAACTTTTATTAGTCGGCGAGCGATTCGAAAAATATTCTAAGGATTTGTAAGAGGGTCCTTAAAGAACATGTGAGCAAAATTAGAGCCTCATAGCTTATTTGAAAGTTGGTCAAAAAACGCTCATTTCTGACGATGTAGTGATTTTCAAAAACGAACTATACACGCAAAACGACTTAGAATGACTTTAGGATCCTCTCAAAATTGATTTTTTTCACAGGTGGAAATATTTCGTATTTTCTCTGGAATACAGTGGTGAAAAACGAAAATAATCAATGTTGGGAAAGTCTCTGAGTCATTTTTAGTCGTTCTGCGTGTTTTGTTCGTTTTTTAAAACTGCAACATTGTCCAAAACGATCGTTTTTTGACCAACTTTAAAATGAGCTACGAGGTTCTAATTTTGCTAAAATGTTCCCTAGGGACTCTTCTATAAATCCTCAAAATATTTTTCGAATCGCTCATCATCTAATACGAGTTTGTTAGAACTTACCATACTTGGACCAAACACCCTGTATATAATAATTGCCTCTATTCACTTAATATTTTTTATATTAAACGTGTGAAGTTCTCTTGCTAAGTAAACACCTACAAACACGGTTTTTCACTAGCAATAAGTTACATTTCTAAAGTTTGGCGGCACAAAAATTTATTAAAATAACGGTAAACTAACTAATTTTTTGATTCACTTTATTACTAAATTCTTTCAAGTTTAGCTAAACTTTCGTGTCTATGTTTAAACGTACTATCGGCTTCACAAAAAAGTAACCGACTGTTGAGCGTGAAATATCACGTTTTTCGTCTCGTGTAAGTCAGGCTGTATCTCTCATGACTCATGACTCATGAGGCTAAGAATGTATGTCCGCCGTTTGTTATGTCACTTATACCACCAGTAACTCCACTCCTTTCATTTGATTGAAATGTTTCCCCAAATTTTGACCTGTGGAAATTCTGTTGTTACGACCGCCCTTTAAAGCCTGTTTTACACATACCCACAAAAGTGGTCACTTTTTTATGAAATCGATGGTACCTTGAGCATCATTTGAAAATGAGCTTACAAACAATTTCGTTGGAAATGTAAGTAGAATTTTCTATTTTTCTTTCCGAAAACTTTCCAAGAATCGAATTGTGCCGGTTAGATTGCTAAATTACATAGAGCTAAAGTAAAGAAACCTAACTCTAGATAGACGTTTTGTATAAAAACATTATAGCAACCTAATTGGAAAATGATGATATTTTTTCTACATTGAATTTGAACTTGTAATGGATCTCAGTGGAGATCGAAAGAAGAAACTCTCTATTCGCTTCATCGTCACATATAAAGAACATAGACACATTACCTATTGTATTGATTGATCCCACAGTAAATGATGAAATTACTAACGAGATATTTCTTGCTTGGCTGATGTGTATGATTGAAAATGGAATCTTTCAACTATTAATGATTTATGTTGATTTTAATATTACAAGATGTTTAAGATAATAATTATTTGGAATAGAATTTTGCTTCAAGTCAACATTCATAAATCCCCTTTCTATATTAATGACACATATTAAAAATGTAGCAGCTTTCAAGCAATTAAACTACGAATTGAAGACGATATGAGTTTACAGTATGCAAACTTCACTTTACTAAACCGATTAACTTCCTAGTTGATACAATAAAGAATATTGACGACTTATTTTCTTCAAGCACAATCTATTTTATTAATTGAAATTAATAAAAATTGAATTAATGGAAAACCGTCAAGTTGAAGGCTAACGTTTCATTAAGTTTGAAGCGATTCTTTAATTTACATAAGGAATGAGGCTAGTTTACACAATTGTCAATTTTCAATTTGCTATTATCATACCGATATTGGAAATTTTCTATTTACATCTCTCATTTCCCACATTTTAAGCATCAATTACACTCAAAGCTGTATAGTGCGAAGTGATCCTTTACTGTCTGATTGCTCAATGATCAAATATCAAAACCAATAACCGCATGTAAAGTATATCGTTGTATTGAGGTTGTTTAATTAAATAAATTAACAAACACATACTCGAAAATAGATGAGTATTCAATACAATTTGATGAATTTTAATTATCTTCGATTCTATCAATTGATTACATTAACATCATTGATTTTAACAAGTAGTACCTTTATAAAGATGGTCTTTTATTTCTTCTTATTAAAAGATAACACATTTCTCGCCACAAAATAACAACAACATCCCCAGGGTCCATTGATTGTCGGTTATCCAGTAGCATCTGTATTACTCAATAACGTTTTATATTCCTTTCACCCTTATTGTAGGGTGGAAAGAAACAAAAGGATCAAAGTGGAGGCTTTTGGATGAACGTGAATTAAGGTAAAAAGACAAATATATTAGGTAATTATTGAGGTTTAATTTTCTTGTATGGAATATAAATCGAATACTTTGTAAATTTTTTAAAAATAAGTGCCACCAAAGAAGATTTGTCTATTGGAGTGTGGATAATGTAGTCGATCATTGACATATAGAATCCAATATTATTGACAACGTACAGACATTTCATCTCTATTTATATATAGCAATAAAGATTTAATAGAATCCTGTTCAACGTTCTGTACAATGAAAGATTTTACGTGGTGAATTTCTTCATGATTCACGACATACAAAATCATTTCCGCGTCTATGAAAGAAGGGAAAAAAATGGCTAAAAATCGATCAAAAAAATTATTTAAATTTATAAATTCGATTGACTAATTAATACATAAAACATGACCGTATACGATTATTTTAAATAAATTATTGTATATTTAATGAATGAATAAATACATAAATATTGAGTTGATTAAATTTTTATCAATTTCCGGTCATTAACCATCATTATTAATTATCGAAATTAATTTTTAAGCTCTTGTAAAAGGGAGTTGTTTGATAGAAAGATTATGGTAATTGGAAATAATATGGGATATTTCGATATTTACACGTGCCTTCGTTTTTTTTTTTCTAGTATTTATTCTCAGTAGACTATCAACTAAATCACATCAGACGACCGATTTTTTCAACAAAAAATCCCCTATAGATTCCCAACTCAAGTCGACTCTGTGAATAAGGTAAACATAACAATTGTACACATAACAGAACTAAACATAAGCATAATTTCATTCATTTTGGTCCCTATGAAATGTTCTAGTTCTAATTACTAATTAACAAGTTGTACTCGATACTTATCCGATTAAGACAATGAATTTCAAAGTATATAAAGCAGGGTTTATTGTACAGATTGGATAAATTTCTATTGTATAAAATTATTTCCTTGTTAGAAGTTTCTAGATGAAGATTCTTTTTTATTCCCGATCTTGTAATACTACCGCACGTCATGTTCTTACTTGCATGTTAGAAACTAAAGATGTTAGAGAAATATTATAACAGAAACAGATTTTTTGAAATTTATTATAACGGAAACAGATCAGAAACGGAAACAGACTCTAAAAAGGTTAAAAAAATGAATTAACAGATTTGTTACAATCTAATACGAATACAGTTGTAAATATGGAACGTTGTACAAAATAAGAACTATGACATTTCGCCGAATCAACATAAGCACTGGATCTTTTTTTATTTCTTATTTTTCTCTATGAAGTTTTCCTGCATATTGATATTTTTTATTATTAGTGTTTCTCTAGTGCAAATGTTAAAAGTTTCCGTTATATCTCCGTTTAAAAAGATTCGGAAACAAAATCGGATACAGAGCTCGAAAATCATGCGAAATTTACGCAGTTGCGGAACCAGAAACAGAGATTCGCAACATCACTATTAGAATGAAAGTCTACAATAAATGAAAAAGCATTATTGAACAATAAAAGGCATTATCATGTTGATTAGTGTTTTTTTAATTATATTTTAGTGCTAAATGTTGATAAACAAACGTTAAAATTTCGTCTTATTGTCAGACACCTTCAAAGTTGAGTAAATAATTTGATTTTCAATTTAATTTAAATATCGCCAGTTTAAAATACACCAATGAAATTCTCTTTCATAAATTTTCCGTCCGATTGAAAGGAACTTGATAATGAAGATGAGGATGGTGAAATTTTTCTGAGAAACTTTAATCTGTAATAATTTGTGGCTAAACAAATTTGAAGAATCCTGAGTTTTTAGTTATGCCTTGAAAATTTCTGAGTTCATGATACATACTTAAATTTCTGAGATGTATATAGAGCTATTTGGAGATTTTCTGGTTTTCAGGACTTTCTAGATTCTTTAAAAAATCATAGAACTACTGAGTTTTTAATGGGCTACTAAATCTAAAATCTCAGAAGATTGCTACAATTACTAGATGCTTAAATAAAGTGTTATCACTAAGAAGAATTCTGCTAAAATAACAATTCTTTTTTAGAAATATGGAATACAATCTCAAAAAAATGCTATACCTAGAGCTTAGTTCAGTTTCTTATTATAAATTTATTTCAGTTACTCACTACTAAATTTTCGAAAACGGCCTATTTTTTCAATTTTTTGCTGAGGTCCTTCATTGCCTAGCCCTCTTAGATTTTAAGGACTTGGAACCGTTATTTTTTGTTCCGGTTTTCGTTCCGATTCAATTCAAAAACATATTATCGGTTCGGTTCCGGTTTTCTTTCCTAAAAAAATTACAGTTTTTTCGGTTCTCGCTTCAATTTCAAGTGATTAATTTCAAATTTCACCCTAAAATGTACAATCGTTGAGAAATATTTACAGGATAACTATTTAAAATATAGAAAAAACAACAGGCCTTTTTATTTTGTAATTTTCTATTAGTAGAAGAATTTTCATGGTTTTCTATCATGGGGTAGAAAATCGA
The DNA here is from genome assembly GCA_039776855.1 of Mylabris sibirica. Lineage (NCBI taxonomy): Eukaryota > Metazoa > Arthropoda > Insecta > Coleoptera > Meloidae > Mylabris > Mylabris sibirica. The sequence continues at coordinate 7,052,254 of CM077836.1, forward strand.
AAAAAAAAACCTGAAAAATGACATAGTACTTAAATCATCTATAACTTTAATTTCTAACAAGGGATGAAAACGCGGTTCACACCTTTTGATAGCTCTTGCAAATCTATATCAACTAGTTTTTAAACCACTACAAAATTTTGGTCCTTTACAGAGATATTCAAATAAAGCTAATTTTGCAGGGGTAAGTTCTTAAATTTGGGTAATTTGGGTAAGGGTACGAACGACAAAATACGCATCCCTCAAAATGCCATTAAACCAAAAAATCGGGTTTTTTGACCTGGGGTGGCTTACCTGCAAATTAGTATTAAGTACCATTAGGGACCAAGGAGGGAGGGGAGGTAAAAAAAGACCCTGTTAAGTGGTATGCTTGAACCATAAAAAACGGTTTTTGCTTAGGGTTCAGTTCCGGATTTTGTTCCAACTGAAATTTCGGTTTTTCTGCTCTTCGATTTTCGGTTCAGTCCCGGTTCAAAGCCCTGGTTTAATAGACCAGCATTTCTTAAACTTTTAAACATGCGACCCATTATATTCTGTAAATGAGAATACGACCCATAGAGCTCTAGTAGTTTGCTAAAAGCAGTCGTGTTTCCTACAAAAAAATTTTGGGAAAAAATTTTTCTAAATATCATTTAAAAGCATTATTAAACAGAAATTCAAAAATGCCATTTTTATACACACCCATAGTTTGAGTACTGCTGTTCTAGACTATTGTACTTATAGGGAATGTTCTTTTAAAGTATTTACAAGCACTCAGATTTCCTTTATTTCATTTTGACTCTTAGAAAGTTTATAAATAAAATCCAACAAAATCTACAAAACTAGAGATGGTTATGTGAGATTTAATACAGCTTTAAGCAGTGTTTAAATTTGTTTGACCTCATCACTAACTTGGTTACAAATCATCTAAAAGCAATTTACATGTTCTCGACTAATTTATTGAATACAAACAGTATACTTGTTATACAAAGATTCATTTAACAAAACAATCAACCATTCAGTAGAAATAATATAATATTTCACTGTATACAAGTCTCTAATTATCGAATTATTTAATAAAATTAAAAATAATTTCCCATCCTTTGAACATCATTCTATTAACTTTTCCAATAGTATTAAATATAGGGTGAAAGAATTAAATTTCTCTAAAAGTTTCTTATTTCTTTGGCCTTGTTAACTCTTTATCGATCACTTTCGATGGATTGAAAGTTTCCAAAACTTTTTTTCTACAGGTAATAATGCCCACCTAATTCTGTTACAATTCGTTTAATGAAAATGTATTACAACAGTATTTTCACAAATTTTAGAACGTGCTATCTACTCCACACAGACCATAAAGGAAATAATAAAAACTTTTAATCCCATTACCCTAACTGATGTCGAGACGAAGACTGTATAGTACACATTTCTTTTTATTTTCTTTTTTCTTGTGTGAAGAAAACTTAGAGATTAGTCTTTTGTTCGATCGATGCTATACGTCACGGAAGCGAATTGTAGAAAGTATACAAAAATTCAACATTTTTGTTGCTTACTAACGTATATACAAGAAAGATTCCATGATATGCTGTTATTTTCTTCGAATGGATAAATCAAAACAATCCTTCTATAGAATAGATTTTCAATAGAGAAGAAAACGATATTTCATTCTTATTGGAGATGAAATAATCAAATAATGTAATTATTGTACATTTTTTTATGTGGACATGATGTTATAAAGCGGGTACATAGATGTCTTACAAAGAAAATTTATCTTTGATCTTTAGATATTAATTTGTGTCGTCAAAGAAATAGTAGTTTGATTAAAGTTTCATCATTATATATACGAAGAGTTTAATTTCAAGTGAACGAGATAAAAAAAACACAATAATTTAAAAGAAAAGTTGTCGGGTAATTTATGTTCACTGTCATTTTATAATAAGACAATGAATTTAGATAGCACGTTATTAAACTCCTCAATATTCTTCTACTTTATAAGCCACTATCACTCCTTCAGCTATTCTTAATGCAGTGTCTATCAGTGAGAAAGTTTTTACTGTATCTACTCTTAAGATAAAAAACAACTATTTCGAGTTATCATTCAATTAACGCTTTCTAAACGGGAAGATTTATAGCAATTGCAATTCGTACATGTTGAAAGGATGACACAAAAGTCAGTTTTCGAATGAGCAAACCGACAATCTGTTGAAAATGTATGGAGTCTAAGCGATTGTTAAGTAGCTTGAAAATATAGGCGACGCTTATCTACTTTTAATTAGAAATCTAGAAAATTTAATAGTCTTATATAAATCTAGGATATCTGGAAGATTCTTAGAAAATCTGAAAATCCAATAAATTCGCATGAATTTATAAATGACTTTGAAATCTATGATGATGACTCCTAATGTTCTGTAGAATTTTACAATTTTACTCATTATCGAATTAATTATCAATATATTATTTGTTAAAGAACTATTCGTTTGTTGTTTTGTGCAAAATAAACGTAATTTTAAAGATTTTCAAGAATCTAAGAAGCCGAACAAAATTGGAGAAATTTTCAAAAATCTTAAGAAATTCTAATCGTGTAAATTTCGAAAATCGACGCCGCTCTTATTAGACTGTTAAGAAGTCTAAGAGACTATCAAGCAGACCTAGAAATTGATTTACAAAAGTAAAAAGAAATCAAAGAATTTTCCTAAAAAACTACGAAATTGTAGACTTTTATTGAAGCTAAGAGATTCTTAAAGAATTTTGAAACAGCTTGTAAAGTGGTAAGTGTAAAAGACTAAAATATTCAAGAAATCTAAGAAAGAATCTTAGATCCTTGGCAACCCTCAAAATATAGAGGATTCACAAAAAAATAGAAATAATCACAAAGGTTACTATCGAGCCGACGAAATCGGCAAAGTTTTAAGAGCGAAAAAAATTAACAAAATCCAGGAAATTTTGAAAAATCTGATCTTTTAAACAAAAAAAAAAGCACTAAATCAAAGACATGCCCAAAAAGCTTAAGAATCAAATAAATCGTATAAATTTCTCAAAGGTAAAGTGTTTTTAAAACGCTTAACAAGTCTAAGTCCCAATTTTCTTCCTCCACTTAAGCTCGCCTTAATTAGACATTTACTTAAAATGGAGCTAACGGTAGGTAGAGTCCCGTCCACGTACTTAAATGTTTCTAAATGCACCTTTATGTCGACTTAAATGCAAGGTCCTGCTAAGGTGAGCTTAAGTTAATGTATGATAAATTGAGATTAAAAAGTTCGAAAAATTTTGAAAAATCTTAGGAACTTCTCTAGACAAGATATTTCTAGAGGCTCTAAAAGCTTAGTGGGAGAATTTTAAAATCTAAACACTTCGTAGAAGGACATTGTCAATTCTTCAAATTATCACAAAGTCTGTGCTAACTTACAATTACGTAGTGGTAAAGCAGTAGAGTGCCAATCTAAAGATCGTGGGTTCGATTCCCACCTGGTATCAATCTTTTCCTAGCTGTTTAGCGGTGATAACGCTTGTTAATTCTTAAAGTAATTAACATTATTTGATCATTAATTTCAGATAATGTTATAATTGTTGGGGATAGTAAAATAAAATAAATCTAAGAATAAATTTTATGATTCTTTGAAATGTAGAAGGCGGGTTCAATCAAATAAATACTAAAAAAGAATAAGTCGCGTATATTTCGAAAATCTAAGCTGCTTTTAAAACATTTCTAAATGCAAATTTTAAATAAGTCTACCTGCTGATCTATTAAAACTGAAAACAATTTCAATTAAACAAACTGTCGTCAAAGGAAATTACAAATTGATTGAAAAATAATTAACAAGTAAAGAAAATCACAAGATTTTCATCATGTTGTTTCTTCAACAACACAACAACGTTTTATTTCATGTTGTTTTAAAATGGTGACACAAAACGTTGAGATACTTTTATAGTATAAGAAGGTAGACAATTTAACTTAACCAATCTAGTCGGTTGCATCGTTTCCCACCAATTCAATTAGATTTTAAACTACTCTAGACCGGAAATAACTAAACCAGGAAGTGAGAACGAAAAAGTAATCGAGAATGAGACAGGACGAACTTTAAATAATTCTCAACTGTAACGAACTGATGTTAGAAACGAAATATTTAAAGGCCACCACATTTTGACTATATTTCCTTATGATATGCTGGTAGATTTTTTTCTCAAATACATGATTTAATCTGGGATAAATCAATATTTCATTAGACTGTAAATGAAATACCACCATCGTATTGGAAATTGGACACAATTCTATTCTTCTATTTAGTGTTATTACTATAAGGAAATTGCAATGTTGAAAGCAATGCATACCAAGTAAGGCAACAAGTCTGATGAATAATAAAAGAGACAACAATGTTGTAATGTTGGAAACAATACAACTATGATATTTTCTATAAGATGTATGTTGTTTGATTTAATAAAAATTCGACTACTGCAATTTTTCATCGACGATAAGAGAAACATCAATGTTCCATACTCTCTAAAATTCTAAAGAAATAAAAACAAATCTATTGTAAAAGACGTTGTTTGTGATAAATCACCATCTGCATCTTCTTCGGGGACTTATTCAACAACCTTTTCGAGTAACTATCGCCCACAAACAAACAACTGAGAATCCTTTTTTTATTTAGAATAGCGGATATCAAACTCTGGGTCGCGACCAAAAATTGGATCACAGTAAATTTTTATTAGATCACGAAACGTTGAATTATAGTATAAAAAATGCCATTTTTTTGTGGATACTTGGAGCCAGAGCCGGTCTGAACAAAAGCAGGGCCCGATGCAAGATCCTTCATACAAACTTCATTTGCGAATCTCAAAAGTGAAAGCAAAAAAATCACTGTGTAGATTCATTATAGCAAGAGTAAGAAACGCGTTGTGACACCAGGAGCCCTTACTTGTTCTCTATCTACATTTATATTTAATGAAATGTCGAGCAGTTGTCGACCCAACTTTAATAAGCTACAGACGCAATTTGGAAACTGTCGAAACATGCAGATATCTCTCTTACGAGGGGTGCAGCTTTGTGTAGAACAGGAGGAAGGTATTATAAACATTTTTTCCTAGTGTTTTTTTCTATTCATTTGCGAATCTCAAAAGTGAAAGAAAAAGTCGGCTTTTTATTATAATCTGCTTACATTTTTATACGCAATTTTTGTTAAATTTGAAGACGCTCCCCATTATTAATCGCTGTAATGCACAAATATTCTTAGTCTAAAAAAAGCTCGTATTGTGTTTGTTAAAGAGAGATGCTTACCAAATTTTACTTGTATTCGTTTCCTGCACCAAATACTTGTAGTATTGTTCCAAAATTGTAAGACTATAGAGCATCACTGTGCAGATTCATTATAGCAAGAGTAGGCAACGCGTAGGGGCCTTGTGACACCAGGAGCTTTTGCTTGTTCTCTATCTACATTTATATTTAATGTGGATCAGTTGTCGACCCGAATTTGATAAGCTACAGACGCAATTCGGGAACATACAGCTTTCTCTCTTAATCAGCGATCATCAAACAATAGTTGCAATTTTGATCAATTTTAGCCATTTTTTTCTCTTTATCTCTTTAAAATATACCGGGTATACCACGGTATTTCCTCTCGCAGTTGGCTGTGTTTTTTAACGTAGTATTGTAGTTAGGTTCCGCAAATGTCAATTGTGAACCATTTATATTTAATGAAATATCGAGCAGTTGTCGACCCGAATTTGATAAGCTACAGACCCAATTTGAGAACTGCTGAAACATGCAGCTTTCTCTGTTACGAGGGGTGCAGCTTTGTGTGGAACAGGAGGAAGTTATTACGAACATTTTTTCTTAGTGTTTTTTTTCTATTACTTCATATTTATAGATTTTAATCATTATCAAATATGTTGTATGTATGTTCAACAAGTTATACTGACACCCATCTGTTTTCTTATCAATTCCCGACAACAACATTTTGGTAAGTTAGTATTTAATCAGCGATCATCAAACAATAGTTGCAATTTTGATCAATTTTAGCCAATTTTTTTTTCTTTATATCTTTAAAATATACCGGGTGTACCACAGTATTTCCTCTCGCAGTTGGCTGTGTTTTTTTAACGTAGTATCGTAGTTTGATTCGGCAAATATCAATTGTGAACCAAGTTACGATACTACGTTACCAACAGCACAGACAACTACGAGAGAAAATACCATGGTACACCCGGTATTTATTGCTCAATTCCACATAGTGATAGTGAGGTTTAAATATTGATTAAGGGCCCAGAAAAAGTAGCTACGCTACTGCATCTAATTAGTTATTAATGAATAACAGAACTGGAGCAAATCAAAAGATTTCTAACAATAAGTATGTTTCATATAAGAGGTCTCTTTGTGCTAATTAGCACAGGGCCCCGAAAAATGTAAATACCTATATCTATATCATTGACCCTTAATTATTGATGAAAGATTTGCCACCATAGTAATTAAGGAAGGACCAATTCAATTGGAAGACCTCTTTTTATTATACCACTGGGTCGTGCTCTTATTTGTAGAAAATTCCTTGGATGGCACGTTAAAAAATTTGAGAAACGCTAATTTAGAAGTACATCCCCCATCTGTTAAATTAGCAATCTCATTATTCTATTCATTTTACTTATTTCTCGATTTTCCTCATAAACTATTCACATGACCGTCATATATCAAAAAATATATTCAACTAGCATCTGTGTTAATAATTTAACAATTTATATTATCTCAAAATAATATAATTATTTAAACATTAAAAAGCGTAAATAACTATTATTACTTAATTCATTTGCAAAACAATAGTTAAGCAAACATCATCATCAGTATAGAAGCATCTGGTGAACTCGGCGGTGGCGGCGACGGACACAGGTGCTACAATTCAAATATAAATTGGAATTGTGCCAGTTTTCAGTGTTGGTCCGGAATGGCAGCGGTATGGCTAAATTTAAGACATTTACAGTTGTCTTTGTCACAAAAATTTATCTTTTATTTGTATTTCAGATCAGCAACAACATTATAATAAAATAGTCGAGGCCGCACCTACAATTGAAAAAGCTCCACATTCATCCTGCTATTCGTTTAAAAAACACAAAAAAATATATGGGTAGTGATGAAAAATTGCTGAAAGCAATTAATTGAAAACCACAGGTAGATGTTCGTGTAAGCTAATCTCTATTATCATGTTGTGTTTATCGTTTGAATGGAAGTAGAGAAGCTAATCCGGTCGGGCATTTACTAAATCAAATGTTCGACTTTAATTGCACCAATAAATTGTTATCACAAAAGAACACCAACCACCACCGCTATAAGGGTGTGGATTTTTCTAGAAGACTTTCATAGTAGATTAATTCAATGTGGTTGTAACTATTCAATTTGAATTATTGTAAAAGATTGAATTTATAACGAATTTATTCATTCGTATACAATTTCTTTTTTTTTTTATAACGTTCATCTCAGTATTTTCAATTTAATTCGTGATTTATTGCTCTTGAATTTATTTTTTTGTAGAACAAAAAAAAGAAAAGACGGTGAAGATGACACGATTTTAATTCTTATTAAATTGCCCTGAATTTAATTTGTCAACATCTAATTTACATTAATTTGAATTTAAATTGGACACAATGTTAAATTGTCTTATCGTTGTTGTAAATTACTTTTAATTTGAATTATTTTACGCGAATTTAATGAAATTTGAGAACATCAACTATACCCAGACATTTTTACAAACAGTTAATTTTGATAATTTCCCAACTATCGACTAAATTTTTCACAAATAACACAAAGTTTGCAATAATGTTACAGATATGAAAGGATTTGTTATGTGAAGCGTATGTTGTACGAAATTTACCTATAACGATACGAATTTGAAGCGTTTCTCCTTCAAAAATTGATCGATTGTAGCAAGCATAGCTTTATACATCTCGAACTAGCCTAGAACTTATTAAAACTACGTTATAGTCAACTGTAAAAATCTTCAAGTAAACAACAGTGATAAGTAAGCTACGGATTGTAAAACTACATTAGATTGTCGCGCGATTATCGTCAGCGCACGCCATGAACATACATGACTCTCTTTATCACACTTGTCATTTATATGTTTGTATTTCACCAAGTACCTGAACAACAAATTAACGTATAGCTCTATTGAGAGGTCGATGAAAATCGAGCGCGACTGGAAAGTGCTCATATAAAATTTAGTTCAGAGCAGTGACGTCAGAAGCACGGAAATGCGTGCAAATCCTGCTGCTAATTGATTATGTTGATTAGCTACAGTTGCACGACAATCTAATGCAGTTTTACGATCTTAGAGTACTCATCACTTTGCAGCGGGATTTGCTCACATTTTCGTGCAACTGACGTCACTGCTCTGAACTATCTTGAATTTTAGTGCTCTCTAATCGTACTCGATCTCCATCGACCTCACAATGGAGTTATCCGTTTATTTCTTGCGATTGTAAAACTATAATTATTCAATGATAAAGTGAGTCAAAGACGTCACAAACAATAAACAGGCGATCTACTGTAGCTGATTTTCACCCCTCTCTTGCTGGATTTTTATGAGCGCAGCGAATAGGTGGGTTCAAGTACTTGGTGAAATATAAATATATAAATTACGATTATAGTAAAAATGAAACATTCCCGATCCTGTTGCTAAATAATCAATCAACAATCCCAATCCGTTTGCTGTGTCTATAAGAAACATAGTAGAGATGAAATAAATCAGCTACAATGGACCCGTTTGTTTGTTGTTTGTTTCTTAACCGGCTCACTTCATTAATTAAACTGAACGATTGTAGTGTTAAAATTACAACGAATAAACATACAATTCTGTTGAGAGACCGAGCTGTGACTGCAGAGCGCTTACTATAGAATAGTTCGGAACAGTGACGTCAGAGTCCCGATATCGGGGCAAATCCTTTGCTTAATGATGAGAAACGGTGCTGCAAATTTTTCGATTACTTTTTTTTAAAAAAAAGCTTCTATTTACGTAATCCGGCATGAACAATGGATCAGCATTAATGATTGCACTTATGTTTGGTGAATATTCTCTATAAAAAATATAAATGAATTTGTTTTATGAATGGCTCAAATTAAAATTGTCAATAAAAAGGCTCGACTGCTTGTTACCAGTTGAAAATTATTAAACAAATAATAGAAATTCAACTATATTTTATGTTTTTAGTATTTATATAACATTCTGTTTATTCAACATCCGTGTTATTGTATAAATTATAGCAATTTTTTTTATGTATAGTTGGAAAAATTGTTCGATATTTAGGAATTTTCGAATGTTTGAACATAATGTTAGATTTCTCTCAACGGGAAAATTTAATTTTAAAGTCGAATTGCTGTTCTATTATGAAAAAAAAACAGCACTCGCTTTATTGACAACAAATTGAGCATATTAAATTGTACGAATCGATCGATTTTCTTTATTTTTACCGACAAATAGACAGGAAAAACTTATCCATATAAAGACGTCTTTAAAATACTCAGTTTTCCCTGGAAACTATTTGAATCTCTTACGTTTATTTCTTATTCAAAAATTTTGTTCTTTTATATTTTCAATCCTCCACTATTCAGCTTTACGAGAGCGATATTCTCCAGTAAGAATCAAAGATATGGGGATATTCTATAATTAATTCAATAATAGATTGAAAATCATACTATTAAACCAGTATACTATAGGGAGATTTACGTAATATTGTGGGATTATTTACAATGCACATGAAACAGTATTATATCTTTGTACCAAGAGTTATATACATGCTGGTAAATCTGGTTAATTCAATTTACAATTAGTGTGAATGGCTTCTAAACGAACATAAATAACAGCATACAACAATTTCGCATGAAGCAAATCTACGGATTTAATGAATTAGAATGTGGAAAATTTTTACGTTCAAGTCGAATCGACGAATGAAACTGACATTTTTAACGTTGAAATCTTGCCTGTCGGTGGTAGTGGTAGTGGTGGTGGTGGTGAAAAATAATCGCGTAACGTGGGCGATGTTTTTATTTAATTTTCTCTTAAAGTATGCCCACCATCCAATTAATATGTGCTTGTTGCTTGTTCAATTTCCTTAGTTAAATTGGGTAAATTCAAGTTGAAATTATATGGAAAGCCTAGGGCTGCCGACCCCATTTAATTTATATTTATGTCGTTAAAATCACCTAGTTGGAAATAAGATGAAAATTGTGAAAGTGAAGGAGACTTGTTTCGATCGAAACTGTACAGTTGATTGAAATTTTGCATCAATTTCGCTTATTTCAAACGAATACATAGATACAGGGTGTTTGGTCTAAGTATGGTGATTTCTAAGAAACTCCTATTAGTCGACGAGCGATTCGAAAAATATTTTGAAGATTTGTAGAAGAGTCCCTAGGGAACATTTTAGCAAAATTAGAACCTCGTAGCTCATTTCACAGTTGGTCAAAACACGATCGTTTTAGACAATGTCGCAATTTTTAAAAACGAACAAAACACGCAGAACGACTAAAAATGACTCAGAGACCTTCCCAACATTGATTTTTTTCGTTTTTCTTTATTGTATGCCAGAGAAAATATGAAATATTTCCACCTGTTCCAGAATAAAATGGAAGAAAACGAAAAAAATCAATTTTGGGAGGATCCTAAAGTCATTCTAATTGTAAGTCGTTTTGCGTGTTTAGTTGAACTTGCAAATGAGCTACGAGGCTCTAATTTTGCTGACATGTTCTTTAAGGTCCCTCCTACAAATCGTTAAAGTATTTTTCGAATCGCTCGTCGACTAAGAGGAGTTTCTTAGAACTCACCATACTTACTGTTAGACCAAACACCCTGTATATTAGATAATAGATGATTATTTTATGAATTAAAATAAATTAAATTGTTGAACTCTATGGTTGAATTTATTGAAAACTAACAATAAATATATTGAAAAATATTTGAAAATTTTATAGAAAAATTGATTTTTGAAATTAAATTATTACAATTTTACAGTGCTTTACCAAATACATCAAACAAAACAGCTTTTGTTGTTCGTTTGTATGATTTTAATCTTCTATTTATTTATTTATTTATTTTATCTTTTGTATTACAAGAATAAAAATATTTTTTAACCGCAACATAAAACGCCTTTGTGCATTAAATTCACTTGAAAACACAACCACAAAGGCCGTAACCTTTCAACTGTATTATTTAGTAATTCAATCACATACGCGTACGTAGGTCGTACAAATTATCACTAGAGCAAGGCGTATGAACTCGCCATAAGATTTTGTGCACGCCACTTGTACTATAAATTTTTCTGTCTATGTTCAAATAGTGCCGATTTGATAATGTTTTCTCTCTATGTTCCCACCGGTAGACATTTTATGGTGGAAGGGACTTGAAATTGACTGCAATCGACCACGTGAGCTTTTATTTCATCGTAACGAGGTCATGTTGAATCTATGAGAGGTAAATAACTGGCTAGATAAACAACACCGGCTGGAGCGTCACACTAACTTTGATCCTACTATAAGGAGATGACGTCATCACTCTCTATAGGGAGTGAAACGCCTTGCTCTGATTATCACATTTAGAGTTGAAATTTCGACTTTGGATCAAAAATTTAGGACAATTTTTTAATTCAGTTATTAATTTTTATCGACTTTTGCTATTAATTTGTGAAGTGGGGACGATTTAGATAGAATTTTCGAATTTAAGGCTAGATTTTGAGACATCTTTAATCGACTTTAGATAGGAAATTCTTGACCTTTTAGCAAATTGTAGTGCGAAATCATCGATTTTTTGACAAATTCTGCAAATGAATCGTCAAAGAAAAAAATTCAAACAATCGTAGTCAATTTTATAGCAGCATTTTTGAGGTTTAAAGGCTTCGAATCAATTTTGTTAATGAATTATAAAAATGAGTTGATTTAGAAACTAGTTAATTTTTGAGATGAATTCTTGACATTCAATGAGGAATATTTGTCTTAAATCATTGATTTTATAATGAATTTTATTGATTAATTATAAAAATATTGAAATGTGGACACTTCAAATTAAATTTTAGATATTTTTGTAAATTTGAATTGATTTGCGAGCCGAATTTTTTAGTTTTCAAACTAATTTTGACTTAAGCAAGTTTAGGCATTTTTTTACGCTCAATTTTCGTTTTATCGGCTGCATTTCGTTAAATTTTTGTTCCAAATCATCAGTTTTTCTAGTTTACGACTGAAACATGGTAGAAAATCGGTCTAAGTCTATGTTCGAGCTAAATTCTGGTCTATTAATCTAGATTTTAGAGAATATTCGTTCTAAATTTTGGATTTTTTTTTTGGCGAAAACGATATTTGAAGTCGTGTAATTCATTCAAATTTTCGACTTTAATTTCAAATTTTAAAACATTTTCGTCCTAACCCATCAGTTTTTTGGTAAGTTTTGCGACAAAAGAAGGAAGCTGCAACTTTTGGGCAATAAAAGGGCCTTCGAAATTCGACTGCATTCTTACAGAATCGCATTGATTTGAAGAGAGATTTTAGCTTCGCCAACACCACTTTTCCAACGCTCTTGCGAATTTCCCGAATTTCCGGAAAATCTATAGGGTAACCGATATGTAAAATCATATTTAAAATCTAATGAAACATCCACCATCTCGATATCTTTTGTTGTTTTCAAGATATTTGAATTCTATTCTTATATAGAATTGCTTGCTTGGAGCCTTACCCTTAATACACAAAAAAAGGGATTATTTTGATGATGATACACTCTAAACTTAAAATTGCTTTTTAGTTAAGTAAATTAATATTACTACCATATACAGATTTTGTAACACAATCAAAAATCCAATCACCTAATTGCTACAGCTTGGAAATCAAATTGAATACCCTTCCTGAATTACCAACGAAAATTCCGTTTTCTCATCGTTTAAATGAATGCACCTCTAACAACAAGATTGCTGTTAGTTATATTTGTTTTCCCTTTGTTGTGTTGATACGTTCAGGTATGTTTTTTCAGGTCAAAAACTCTTCAGTAGTCCAAGTATGTCAACTTTGTTTGAAACTCCTTTGCTCATTGTATACAACGCTTACAAATAAAATATCAATGATTGTTGTTTCTCTTTTTGTTTGTTTTTAATTTGTAGAACAGATCTAAACTAAAGTAACGGACTATATAAAAGAGAAATAAATCTTAATATTAATTTATAGATTAAGTTTCGTTTCTTAAATTTAAATCAACAACTTCCGTTTCAATGTAAAGGAACACGAAAGAAGAAAACAAAGCAGATTTGTTTTTTCTAGAATGAGAAACTCACCACGATTATGGAAAAATAATTAAAGTATTGATAGCGTTTTTTTTTAATGAGACCCTCTAAACTTTTCATCCTTTCAAATACCAAGTTTGAAAGATTCAAACCAATTCTCAAGTCTGTTCTGTTCTGATTTACGTCTCAATTCACTGTATTTTTATAGAATTAAAGACTTAGCGTTAATTATAACGATTTTAGATTATTTGTGGAAAAAATTGGGACCTTTCAACTAAATTTCCATAATCCTCTCAACTATTAATCTACTATTGGCATGTTGAAATATTGATCTGTTGGAAACTATCAAATGTAGTGTTTAGTTTATCTAAAATTTGTTAATTTCATGCACGTCGAGTCGAGTGCTCAAATATTAGCTTTTAATGAACGAATTTTTTGATATTTTGAACCAAATTATTCACCAAGGAAAAAGCCGACTATAAAGAGGGAGATGCTGTATTTTCCTACAATTCTGTACCTGATTTACACCGACACCAGTTTAATCCGTTTTATTTTACAAAACACTCCAACTTCAATTGTGATATACAAGAACAACTTCTTGTGATATCACAAATAAAGATGAGTGGGGCTCCTTTAATTAACAACATTATAAATTTCCGCTTAGAAAAACTCAAATAATCAGCTTAGCGATTTTTGGGGAACGTAACAGAATAAAAAGTGGTGTAAATAGTGATTATAGCGCTCATTAATTAAACGCAACTCTTTTATGTTGCGTTCTCGACCGTTAATGTTTAAATGGTTTTGTTTTCCTTCCGACACATTTTCCAAATAAAATAGCGCATCATCAACTACAACAACAACAGCCAGGTCTTAATTTGTAATTGAAACAACTGGATTGCACCAGGTTTGTTTAAAGTGTAGAGAGAATTTCGACGAGTTGTTTCATTATTTATATATTCGGTACACGATGTCTGGCAAACCGTTGTGGCCCCGAATAAATTTCAGTATCAAATAATCTGACAGCTCACTGCACATCACTACACTACTCTTGTTAAATCACTTTGTTGTTGGTATTGTTATTGTTGAATTCGTTGTCTAGTCAATAGAACATCACATTGGGGAAAAATCGAAAATGAAATTTTAACAAATATTGATTTTCAATCGACGAGTTAATACAATTATTATTACTATTATTATTATTGTTTATAGACATGAATTTGTAATAAAATTAGTATCGAGGGTGTACAACAAGCTTGTATTGCTTTATTGAACATATAACATACATACATCATGTTGTTTAAATTCAACCCCATCCCAGTTGTGCTTTACGACAACCGGACAACAATTGTTCGTATTATTATTATTATCATTATTATTATTATTATTATTATCAATTCATTGATATCCTGGACATGATCAACGCGATTATATGGAGGCTATTGATGATTTCCCGTATTAGACTTCCTTTAAATTATATACAACATTAATTTCAATTAACTTTATCGAAAAGACGAAAAAAAATTTCTTTATGTGAAACAATAATTTTAAATTTAAGCGAAATTGGTTCTACTACAATATTTATTTGTTCCTATTTCGTTTATATTCTACATAGTTTCAATTTCTACAATTTCTCCAATTGTTTGTTCGATCAAGCTTCGTCCATATATTATTTCAAACTGAAGCTCTTTAGGCTATGTTTACATGATTTTTCTCCTCCTCTTATGTCACAATAACAATAAAGTCGTGTATTATTCATTGGGAACAAACAAGTATAGAATTATAATCACAATAGACTTACGAGTTTTATACTTGTCAGAAGATTTATTCAACTTTAAATTATACAACTTTCAATTTTATATACCGTTACATAAGACCAGGTAATCGTACTTTAAGTCGCTTTTCAATTTATTGGCATTTCTCGAATTGTAAAGCAATCGTTTTCAAATAGAGACCGAATTTCCACTACAAACCAGGGTTGGGGAGCCGGAGTTCGTAGGCATCGAGCCGGGCAATTTTGGGCCAAGCTCAGGCTTCTAAATATCAATTCAATAGAGCCGGAGCTGAAGCTGGAAGCATTGAAACTTCTACTGTCCCCAGGTCTTACTAATCTGACTTTTTTCTTCTTTGGAACATCATGCCAGATGCACTACTGCAAATTTTTGGGCTACATACAGGGTGTTTGCTCTCAGTATGGAGAGTTCTAAGAAACTCCTATTAGTCGACGAGCGATTCGAAAAATATTTTGAAGATTTGTAGAAGAGTCCCTAGGGAACATTTTAGCAAAATTAGAACCTCGTAGCTCATTTCAAAGTTGGTCAAAAAACGATCGTTTTGGATAATGTAGCAATTTTCAAAAACGAACAAAACACGCAGAACGATTAAAAATGACTCAGAGACCTTCCCAACATTGATTTTTTTCGTTTTTTTCCATTGTATTCCAGAGAAAATACGAAATATTTACACCTGTTACAGAATAAAATGGAAAGAAACGAAAAAAATCAATGTTGGGAAGGTCTCTGAGTCATTTTTAGTCGTTCTGCGTGTTTTGTTCGTTTTTGAAAATCGATAAGTCGTCAGAAACGAGCGATTTTTGACCAACTTTGAAATGAGCTACGAGGTTCTAATTTTGCTAAAATGTTCCCTAGGGACTCTTCTACAAATCCTCAAAATATTTTTCGAATCGCTCGTCGATTAATAGGAGTTTCTTAGAACTCTCCATACTGAGAGCAAACACCCTGTATAGTAGCGTAATTGAAGTTTTATTGCCGCAAAATTAAACTTATATTTAAGGGTAACGGTCACAAGAACGTTTATTGTAACGGAGTTGGAACTGGAGTCAAGCCTAAAATCTCAGTTTGAAAACTCCGGAGTTGGAGTTACAGTTTTAATATACTGTGGCGCCGGAGTTGGAGCGGAACTTAGCCTATTCCAAGCCAACTCCTTAGCCCTAGTACAATCGAGTTTCACAACAATAAAAGTAAAACGGTAAATTACTAAATAAGAGCCGTATTATCATTATTAATTTCGTAAATAAATAATTTGTTTATTTCCAGGAAATGTTTCATCAGAAATAATCAGAAAAAAAGCTGTACAGTTGAATTTTTGTAATTTTGGGATATTATAGTCCTAAATCATCACTCACTTCAGTTGCTTTTGAAGAGAATTTTTGCTTTTAAGATGCGAAGAGGAAACAATCTAGTTTCAATTTTTAGCGCATATTTTTAAGTATTTTCAGCCTAAACCATCAATTTCAAATTAATTTTGCCATGAAGTTGTAAAAAAGCTATATAGGAGCTTTTGGTTTATTTCAACTGTGCTCTTGACTCTTAGGTCCGGTTTTTCTTCCCCTGCTTAAGCTCGCCTTAATAAAACTTTGCCTTAAATTAACCTAAGCGTGAATTTACAGACATTTGATTAGGAACCTATTAATGGAGTGACTCACACCCAAATGTGTGTAAGTTTACCATTAGGTGGATTCAAAACATCGAAGAAAAATCCAGCCTTAGTCTAGGTTTTAAAAAATGTTTACCCTAAATTATTTGCCCCATTTGTACAATTTTCACCTATTTTCGTGGTAAAAATATCGACTTTTCTGCTGAATTTTAACAAATTTCGTCTCTAAATTGTCGGTTTTGCTAACGAATTTTGCTACTGAAACATCAAGCAATTTTTTGAGCTAAATTCTAATCTTTTAATGTAAAAATATATCTGTGATAAGAATATGATTTTTACACTTGTAGTCAAATTTTTAGTCTCAATTTCCGACTTTAGTTCAAGTTTTGAAAAGATTTCCATATTGAAATTTGCTAGTGACTCGTCAAAATGGTGGTTCAGACCCCTTTAGATAGCTTTAAAGCAGTGTTCATTCCTTCTAGGTTTTAAAACAGTTGTTCTCAATTTTTGAGCAATACAAGGATTTTTTATATTAGATACTTTCAAAATCCACAGTAGAAAAATTTTTGAATTATCTTTGGATATATTTTAGGAGATATCCCTAGAATTCTATGAATCACCGTTTTTTTGGTAAAAAAAAGTTTATAGAGAGCTAAATATTCTATTCAGTTTTTGTAGATTGGATTTAAAACCCCTTTTTTATCTTCTTTTGGCTTTAAACTTTCAATTTAAATCATCCAAATTGTTTTGACAAACGAAAAAAAATAGATTATTATTATTATTGTTTAAGGGGGTTCATAGTTTATTTGATTGTAACCGGTGCCCCATCTAGCTCATAATACGTCCCTGTTAATATTTACAATTAATCAAAATTATATAAATTCATTTCAGTATAATATCCTAAATTAGTTTAGAACAGAAACAACCCTATTCTATTTTGTGGTAATTCTATAATAGTTCTAATAATAACAACAGGATTATTAGATTGTGAGCGTTTAAAACAATACTAGTTTTAGTTAATATTCCTGTTAGATTCCAGGTTTTAGGGACTTTAAACAATAAATCGGTTTATAATTAAATACAATTCTAGAATGAAATTGATACAACTCAAGACCACTACCCGAGAAAATCCATTGAAATATAGTAGATATTTCCAGGAGCGGCCCTAGCCGATTCAACACCCCTATGGGAAGGATAATGACGTCAGATTATTGAAAATAAATTCATTTAGGGGCGATTTCACCAACTTTAGTAAAGCCTAACTAATTGTTAAGAATAATCGTTGGTATGATTATAAAAATCGTTTCTATGACTTATTTGTTCGTTAAAATTTAACAGACGTTAGTGAAATCGTCTTTTAGTTACTTTAATTGATTTATTGTTTGGCAAAGGATATGTAGGGGGCTATCTGGAGATCTCGTAGCTCGTTTAAAAATTGGTCAAAAAATGGTCGTTTTGTACAAGGCCGCGACTTTCAACAGTGATTTTCGTTCCATTTAATTCAAAAAAAATTAAGAATATTCTCACCTGTTCCAGGATAAAATGAAGAAAATTGGAGGATCCTCGAGTCATTCTAACTCGTTTTGCGTGTTTAGTTCGTTTTTGAAGCGAAATCGCCAGAAACGAGCGTTTTTGACGAACTTTCAAATAAGCTACAAGGCTCTAATTTTGTTAAAATATTCTCTAAGAACCTTCCTATAAACCCTTGAAATATTTTTCGAATCGCTCTTCATATTATAAGAAATTTTCGTGAATAAGCTTCGAGGTCCCCTCCAAAGGCCGCCACTGGATATTTAAATACTTTCCGAACATACAGTTTCGAGTTTATGAAGAATTTTGAAATATTTCTTGTTCCTATTTTGATATCCAACAAGGCGAGAGATGATTTTCTCAATCTGTACATGAATTCTTGTTTCAAGTCGATTCGAAGAACACCCCCTACGTTTCGTTAACGATCCAATTCAGTTAGTTAATTGTTCAATAAATGAGTCGATTTATCAACAAGTCAGTTTCCTTCGTACACAATATATTGCTAAAATTAATTAACAATCTGTATATATGTATCGCAATGATAAAAGAAAATTAAATAGTGGAGGAGGAAAGACACAAAACAAAAAACTGGTAAACTTATTTTATAGATGGGCAAATATTTCAAAACGTATATGTCTGCCACATTTAACTGATAGCTAAGCTTATATCACACACACGTCGATGCCTATGTTTGTGTATTTTCAGCAAATCATTCACGAAACGGCACTATTTCACAACGAACAAACAGAATACATAACTATAGTTCATTTGTATTGTTTTGTTGTCGATATTTATTCTGTTTCAACTACAATCATTATTTTTTGTTGATAAATAAGTGACCATCATCAAATAGAAATTTATACGCTTGTTTAGAAACCATCCACTCCTTACGAAACAAAACGATCATATATTTATACATGTTGGAATATTTTAATATAAACTGATGTTAACATTATTGATTTCAATTTTATTTCTGTTTTCTGTCGATAGAAATCCCGGTTCATTGCCTTAAACTCAGATGCTGTTTATTACCATGGAAAAAAAGCAACATTAAATGAGAAATAAAAGTCGAATTGAAGGGCTAAATCTAGATTAAGGGTACGATTTCGTGTGGGAAACTAACCGTTCTTGTTTTTTTTTTTTATCAAGTAGAGAGCAAATGATAAAGCTAAAAAATTATCCTGCAGAAATTAAACTGGGAAGCCATTGAAATTAAACACTATATAGAAACGATGAGCGTTATACGCTAAATATTATCTTTATATCCAGTTAATCTAACTCCTGTAAATTGTATTGAAGACATTTATCATATAGCGAGAAATATAATCCATTCCCTTTTGTCCACAACTAGAAAATATCGTTATTAAACTTGTTCGACAAATATACTCAATTGTATATGTTTGTATGTATGTATGCATGTACAAAATGTAAACAGAACAAACTGCAAACAGTTAAATCTGATTTGAATCTAACTAGTTCATATAAACTCATCGTTGTAGATAATTATTTTGGATAATTTCATCCCTTTGTTTAGATAATTAAACATTAATTACTGGCTTCAATTTTAAAAGTTTATAACAAATCAACAATTAATCATCAACGTATGTTGTATATAATCGGTACATGCTTAAATTATGATTATCACTAATCTGATTGCTCATATCCGGCTAATTCTGTTCTGTCAACGACACAATTAAGTTATTTAACGATGCTTATCGGATCCCATGAACTCTGAAAATGCTTAGCATCAATTCTTTATCTAGCACGTACTCAGGATCAAAAGATGATTTTTTTTCAACACAACACAAAAACAACCAGTTTCAGTCTTGTGTTATTAAAATTTTCAAATGTTTTGTACTCAAAATTCTAGTTTTGATTAATTAAAACCGTATAGTACATGCTTAAATTATGATTATCTCTAATCTGATTGCTCATATCCGGCTAATTCTGTTCTGTCAACGACACAATCAAGTTATTCAACGATGCTTATCGGATCCCATGAACTCTGAAAATGCTTAGCATCAATTCTTTATTTAGCACGTACTCAAGATCAAAAACAGCCAGTTTCAGTCTTGTGTTATTATTAAAATTTTCAAATGTTTTGTACTCAAAACTCTAGTTTTGATTAATTAAAACCGTATATAATTAGTTTAAATAAAATCCATCCATCGTTGATATCAAACAAGATTGTTAGAAAGACATTCAAAAAAAAAAAATGTTTTAATCTACTCACCCCTATATCGGTTATTTTAATCAACTTATAAGATACATTGCTTTTTGGGTTAACTTTTAATTACTTAGGGTGATGAGAAGTTCAACGTAAAACCAGTGAAATTATCGTATTTTCAGACGCTTATTGGGTAGTATGAACACAGTTCAAGCACTCGGTTGATCCCAAAATTATCTACTTTAAATTAAAGTAAACCACTACTACATCATCAATTAACCGGATGGCTTCAAAACTACAAATGTAATTAATATTTTGTCGATATTTGTCGAGAGTTTATTCTTAATTGCAATCGTTTCTACTCGCTTTTATCCACCCTGTAACCGTACGAATTATAGAATTGTCAAATCCACACTAAAGTTTCGTAACTTAAAAATAAAAATTCTCCAAGTCTATTCCCATGGGTATTATATTAATATTGCTTAGGATAACATGTTTCAGGAGTTTAAATTTCATCTTCAGATTGTACATTTGTATACAGGACGTTCGATCTAAATATGGCCGATTCTCGGAAACTCCTATTAGTTGACGAGCGATTCGAAAATTATTTTAAGGATTTGTAGGAGGTTCCTTAGAGAACATTTTAGCAAAATTAGAACCTCGTAGCTCATTTGGAATTTGATCAAAAAATGCTCGTTTCTGACGATGTAGCAATAACAAAACATTTTCAAAAACGACTTAGAATGACTCTAGAATCCTCCCAAATTTGATTTCTTTTCATTTTTTCTCCATTTTATTCTGGAACAAGTGGAAATATTTCGTATTTTCTCTGGAATATAATTGTACTCAATTGCGTATCTATTTATCCTTATTACATTATTATTTATTAATAGAACAACAAGAAGAGAACTAGTGGATTTCAATTTTTATACGACCGATCTTCTAGAGAAGTTTCTCAGTTTTTTTCAGGATACAGTGGCGAAAAACAAAAAAAAAACAAATTTACGAGGATCCTTGAGTCATTCTAAGTCACTTTACGTGTACAGCTGATTGGTGAAAATTTCAACATTGCTGAAAATAGTCGTTTTTTGACCAACTTAAAAATGAACTACGAGACTCTAATTTTGAAAAGATGTACGCCAGGGACCCACCTACAAATCTTTAAAATATGACTCAAATCAATATTTAACTTTAATATAATTTTTATGGGAATGGACTCTGAGAATTTTTATTTTTAATTTATAATTCAATCAGTCCATATTTAAGTAATGATTTTTTTGTATTTCGGTGGGATCTAGTTTTGTTTAATTTATAACACCTGACCGAATCCTTTCTATTATTTTTATTATTATAGAAGAAAAGAAAGAGCTGGAAATGGAGGAAAAAGCTGAAAGGAAAATTGAACGGATGGCAATGATAAATGATGGTTATTTAGTTCGAACTATAGTGAACGAGTGTTGGAAACTGCACAATGATAAACTCGAGGAAATATCATAATAGTTTCAAGATGGACAATCGGCAAGAAATACAATAAATTCTACTAAAGGACAATGATGATAGAGGTATATGGATGATAAAGGTATGGGAATCGTGAAAACTAAACGATTGATATCTTTTCACATACACACACACACACACTTATGTTAAAAATGATAAGAATTTGAATGTCACGAAATCGACACCGATCAGAGATGGGAATATATATGGAGAACAATCGATATGAAACGCATCTGTTCAAAAAAATACCATATACAGGGTGTTTGGTCTAAGTATGGAATGTTCTAAGAAACTCCTATTAGTCGACGAGCGATTTGAAAAATACTTTAAGGATTTGTAGGAGAGTCCTTGAAGAACATGTTAGCAAAATTAGAGCCTCGTAGCTCATTTGAATTTCTGACGATGTAGTGATTTTCAAGAACGAACTAAACACGTAAAACGACTTAGAATGACTTTAGGATCCTCCCAAAGTTGATTTTTTCGTTTTTCTCCATTTTCTTCTGGAACAGGTGGAAATATTTCGCATTTTCTCTGGAATACAATGGAGAAAAACGAAAAAAATCACTGTTGGGAAGGTCTCTGAGTCATTTTTAGTCGTTCTGCGTGTTTTGTTCATTTTTAAAAATTGGGACATTGTCCAAAACGATCGTTTTTTGACCAACTTTGAAATGAGCTACGAGGTTCTAATTTTGCTAAAATGTTCCCTAGGGACTCTTCTACAAATCCTCAAAATATTTTTAGAATCGTTCGTCGACTAATAGGAGTTTCTTAGAACTCGTCATACTTAGAGCAAACACCCTGTATATGTGTGTCTCACATTTTCCCCTTGATGGTTACCAAAACGAAATGATTTATAAAAATGGTATTATTGGACGTTCATCGGCAAACCATTAAGCTTTATGATAACCGACGCGTATTATCAACTATAATGGCGACAATTTGAGAATGACCCAAATGTCAAGCTATTGTCGCCTTATTATTACAAAAATAAAGCCGTATCGAACCCAAAGAGACGTTATTTAGCATCCCAACACTTACTTAAACTTTATTCTTATTGATTCTTCTACTCCTAACAAATCCGATCAAGACTTGACGGTTTTATTAGTTACTTAAGCTTGCCTTAGCAGAACCTTGGGGGATTTACAGACATTTGGTTGGAAACCTGTAGATGGAAGGACCCCTATCCAAACGAGAGTAAACGTACAATCAGTTCGATTTAAGCCAAGATCTCGTTAAGTTCAGCTTAAGTAGAGAGAGAAAAATCACCTTCTTCATTATAGAAAAAAAAAAGATTTCCTGTGTTAGTTCGGCATCAATACAACTCTCATTAGAATTCAACGGAAAGAAAACATTTGAGATTCTTCTTCTACAACTACTTCTACTTTCTGTCTAATTATATCAACGAGTTTTTTGATTCTTTTACGTCTCAAACTTCAATCTTTGTACGCTTTTATCTATTTCCAACTATTCCCTTAATACATAGAATCTTTTATACGAATTCAGTAACTTTATAATATAATTATTAGAATAAAACAAATTATTACTTCAATTCCGTTCTTTGAATGTAACGAAAATAAAATTGAATTTATTATTTATAATGTGATTTCAAACGTAAATTTCTTTATCCCATGGAGATAGTTGGTTGATGGTAACATTATGCCACATTGATTCATAAAATCATTATTTATAAAAATCTTCTAGTGCAGCATCTTTGTCACAAATTCTTCGATTTTCCCATAATCTTTCTAGTTCCTGCATTATTAATTAGAACGATATATGAGTAATAAGTGAATATAGTTAGAAATGTGGGTCATTTAGTGAAACACCTGTGTCAAAAACACGAGAGAGAAATGATAGATTTTACCATACTGATATAGGTAAACATCTGTTTCATAAATGTTCTAAATTCATCATAATACAAAATCTTGATTGTTTCATTATCACAAACTTTATTATGAATTCTAAATAGAGATAAGTCGGAATTAATTTATATTATAACAAAATTTTGCCTCAACATATTAATTTAAAATGTACACCATTTTATAGGATATAGTAATTTGTTACTGTTTAACAATTCTAATTTATTAACAAGACAGTGAAGGATTAAATTCTCTAATTTACCTTCCGCTTCATTACTTTATCGCACAAAATTTCCCAAATAAACACTCATCTGTCATAGGTGTTCAATTAACTCGCATTTTTAATTAAATTGGGTATTTTTATAAATAATAGAGAATTGTTTTTTTATATAATCGTATTATAGAGGTTCGTATGCAAAATAACACTTTTTATACAGGGTTATTCACGTCAAACAAAAAGTTCTGATGGTAATTCTCATTATTTGGTGAAAAAAAATTTCAAGGATATGTACGGTGGTTCTTGGAGAACATTTTAGCAAAACTATAACCTCGCAGCTAATTTGGAAATTGGTCAAAAAATGCTTTATTCCAACAATGTCGCGATTTCCGCCAACCAACTACACGCATAAACTGACTAAAAATGGCTCGCAGACCATTGTAAAATTAATTTTTCCTGTTTTTCACAACTGTATCATGAAAAAGAATGAAAAAAATCGTGATGGAGATCGATCATAAAAAAAATGAACGAATCTAGTGTTACTTTTTCCGTTGTTAACTTGATAGGGTAAGATTGTTTATGTTAATTCAGAGTTTATTGTTCTTAAACTGATTTCTTTTAATGTAAACATGAAAAGAGTTACGTACTACTTATTTCTTTCTAATGTACCAAATGTCAAGGATAAACAATCTTCCTCTATCAAGTTAAAAATAGTATCTAAATAATGGAACAAGTTACTCACACTAGATGTTAATTCAGAGTTTATTTTTCTTATTCTGATTTCTTTTAACGTAAACAATATAAAAGCTACGTACTCCTTAATTGTTTCTAATGTATCCAATGTTAAGGATAAAGAATCTTACCCTATCAAGTTACAAATAGGAAACAACAGAGATTCATTCATTTTTTCCACGATCGGTTTTTTCCAATTTTTCTAGGACATATGAGAAAAATGAGAAAAATCAATTTTACGATGGTCTACAAGACATTCTTAGTCGATTTATGCGTGTAATTGATTTTCGAAAATTGTGAAATTATTGGAATAAAACGTTTTTTGACCAGCTTCCCAATTTTGTTAAGATGTTCTCCATTACGGTTTTTAAGATGGTCTACGAGCCACTCTTAGTCAGTTTATGTGTGTAGTTGGCTGGCAGAAATCGCGACATTGTTAGAAAAATGCCTTTTTGGACCAACTTTCCATCGAGCTGCTGGGCTCTAATTTTGCTAAAATGTTCTTCTACCCCACAAATCTTTGAAATATTTCTCAAATCACACGCCAAATTGCCATAAGAACTGTTCGTCTGACATGAATAACCCTGTATTTCATAACAAACAAAAATTCGACTTGGAAAAAGTGAAATATTGCAGTATCATTAAAGTTATTCAGTCGTTTGAGCATTTTTAATTGAACAAGAACGGAACACCAAATGAAAGAATTTAATTCTGTTATTTCGAGCATAAATGGAAGACAGGCGTTAAAAGAAATCACCAACGAAATGAAAATACTAAGACTTTAATTTCCGTTAATTTTTTTTCCTTCTCTTCAAACCCAAGTAAAGGCGTATTATTAATTCGTTTTTATTATAGTGAATTTATGATTTATTATTAGTTTCACTTGCTCAACTCTGACAATATTTTTCAACAGATATAATATTGAACAAATTGGATTCATATGTTGTCAAACAGAAATTTCCTGTGAATATGTTAAAATGAGAACGGGGAATGTGTAATCGATGAGACACCATCTATAAAAGATTTGTCGATAAGTTTATAGAGGAAAACTATTAGAAAATTCCTTTTTCATTAACTTCCATTTAATATATAGAGAGACTGGTTATTGTCGAAAAACGAAATGAACAACCGGTACTATTATATCCCGAAGGAACAACACTAAATAATGAAACACTGTACAGCTATATTTCTTATCAGAAACTGTACATGTTCCGGTTGTTGTTCTTGTTGAATTTAGCCGGAATTTATGATGAAATAACCACCTTTTACCCCTTTTCAAATTAAGACAAAAGAAATAGAGTTGTAAAGTATTCTGTTAGGTATTTCACTCACAATTCACTTTCCCAAAAATTAGTCCCTTTGGTGTTGTTAATTTGTCACATAAAGACCTCATTGTGACTTTTAAAAACAAGAAATTTGGGACATGTTAAAGTTGGATAGGATGATAGGGAATACAGGAGCGGGGACAAGGAAAAACGAAATAAAAAAATTTAAAGAGATTTGACGGAAAAATTATACGTTGATGTCAAGATATTCGCTTCCAGTAATTTGTGGTCGAGTGCAAACTTTACGAAATAAATTATATTTATCTTGAGAACAATACAGATATTGAGTTTTTAGTTTAGTTTCGAATAAATTGCTGTACCTACAAAAAAAAAAGAAAATCGACTTTATTTAAATAGAGGAAATTGCACTGTCATTTTGCGATAACAATTTTGATTTTTTTATCTCATTCATTAGAAAGTTAAACTAGATTTTTCCAATATTTATCAATGAAGAATGTAGACAGATGATGGAATTTGTTAATCTGACTTAATTCTAGTTGAAATCACCGGCTTAAACTACAATCTAAAGATTTAAAGTGCGGACATTGTGAGCGTTTCAAGATTTTAAACAGCTTTATAAATCGTATGAAAAATGGTTGTATCAAGACATAAAAGCGCCAGTTTTATAACCAGTAAAGCTCCAGAGTTGTGTGATTTTGATTTAACAACATTTAGAATGGAAAATCATCAAAATTCTAACGAATAATCAACAAAAATATCCCAGTTTTTTTTTAATCTGTCATCTTATTTACAATAAACGAGAATTGTTTTTCATCCCCTATACCGGAAGCAATGAGGAATTTTCAAGCATTTCAACAAATTTTAATTACAACTAGTAGGGTATTTTACATAAAGACAATTCAATTCGTCTGTGTGCATTCAACAAACTTTTTCAATTGAAAAAAGTAAACTATCGACCTTTAGTCCATATTTGTACGTTTATCTGCACTGAGAAGGCAAATTAATGGATAATTTCAAAATCTACACAAAGGAACGAGATACGTTAAATTTTTAAAAATGAATGTAAATGTGAAATGATACTATACTACTATTCATCTGCAATTGTAGCGTGACGTTAAATGGAAATGCGGCCTAGTTTATGAATTATGTATCATTCACAAAAGTGTAATTTATTGTTCACCAACTTTACATAGTATTTTATGTTTATTTTTATTACTAATATTATTATTATTACAATTTGTAATAAATAATATTATTATAATGTAAAAGATTTCAATGTAAGTTTCTAACAACAATACCAAAAACTAAGAAACATTAAATGAACCATCCAATAAACAAATAAATTTCCAATTAAACTATAGTTTAGAAAGACAACATTTTAGTTTATTATTTAAATTAATTGTTTGTGTTATATCTTCTATATACACGCATACATCTTTAATAAAGTTTGTCATTAAAGTTTTATGTAGATATAGAAGCTTATAAAACAGTGTTAATTCGGTTAGTTACACATTAATAGTTACATAGAAATCTTAACAAATTCACCACAATACAAGTTGTTTTACAAGAAAATTTCTCACCATTAAATTTCAAATGATAATCGGCTTCTATTGTCTTAATTGATAACGTTCAGTAGCCGACTTGGCTAGCGGGAAGTCGTGAAAAAGCCCAATGGACCGCTAGTTAGCAAAACTAAAAGTTTGCTTTTTGACTACTTCATTTTCTTGTGTAGTGTTTTTGTTATGCAACTTATTTATTTTATGTAGTAAGTGTCTTGATGACGAATAATGCATATAAGTGTCTTCAGTGGCGTAACCAGGGGGAATGCTTTAGGGTTGCAGCCCTCCAAGACTCTTGCAACATCATTTATTTTGCCACTTTGGTTTAAAATTTGGGTAGATTCTCCACTTGAAGTTTCGTTAAATAAAGTTTGTTGTTAGAATGCCTTGACATACATAACCTTGATCAGTTCCTAGTGAAACACCCTGTATGTATAGCTATACAGGGTGTTTGGTCTAAGTATGGTAAGTTCTAAGAAACTCCTACTAGTCGACGAGCGATTAGAAAAATATTTTGAGGATTTGTAGTCCCTAGGGAACATTTAAGCAAAATTAGAACCTCGTAGCTCATTTCAAAGTTAGTTAAAAAAACGATCGTTTTAGACAATGTCGCAATTTTAAAAAACGAAAAAAAGACGCAGAACGACTAAAAATGACTCAGAGACCTTCCCAACATTTGATTTTTTTCGTTTCTCTCCATTGTATTCCAGAGAAAATACGAAGTATTTCCACCTGTCCCAAAATAAAATGGAGAAAAACGAAAAAAACTATTTTGGGAAGGATCCTAAAGCGGTTTTTGACCAACTTTCAAATGAGCTACGAGGTTCTAATTTTGCTGAAATGTTCTTTGAGGACCCTCCTACAAATCCTCAAAATATTTTTCGAATCGCTCGTCGGCTAATCGGAGTTTCTTAAAACTCGCCATACTTATACCAAACACCCTGTATATTATACAGGATTGCTGCTGTAAATATGCCAAATTCGTATGAAACTATGATTATTTGGTAAGCGATTTTTAGAGGAACCCTCAGAAAACATTCTAGCAAAATTTGAACCTCGTAGCTCATTTTGAAAGTGGTCAAAAAATGATCGTCTTGGACAATGTCGAAATTTTCATTATAGAGCTAAGTTATTGAGTTTTAGTGAGGGTTTTAAGAATCAATTGCTATAAAGCCCTCATTTTTAACGAATTTTATCAATGAGTCATAAAATAAATTTGTTTGGATACTTTCAATCGATTTCTAATTAAGATTTAGGACATTTTCCTTCTAAATTATTATTCTCAACAAATTTTGTTATCGAATTGTCACAAGTAGAAGATTTAATTAAGTTTAGTGGATTTTTTAACTGAACTCTTCAATTTCAATTGAATTTTGTTCTTAAGTCTAAAAATGCAAAATTTTGACACTTTTGACATGTGTTTTGCACTAAAATCGCAACGCATCCGTAAATTTGCCATTGAATTATAAAAAGAGGGTCAATTTAAGTTAATTTTCAGTGAACTTCAGTTTTAAATCATGGTGAAAATAAGATTTACAAAATTTTTGCTCCATTTTCAAGCCACATTCTCATCTTTGGTTTTAAATTTTAAGACATTTTGACCTTAATTTACCAGCTTTTCGACCAATTTTTCTACAGAATCGTTTAGGGAAGGAAATTTTGACACCTTTATAAAGTTTTACACCTTCACTTTAATCCAGATTTTGAGATGTAGTAGTCCTGGATCATCAATTTTTGAGCAGTAAAAGCACTTTACTTAATTGTATAGTCTTAAAACCCACAAAGAATCCACTAAAAGCGAATTCCAAAAGAGAAGGTTTCACTACGTTAATATGCACAGAGCCCCGCAAAATATAGCGCCGACCCTGGATGTGGGACCCTTAATAATTAATGATGAAAGATTTACTACTAGTTAAGTTGGGATCAATTCAATTATTATTATGGGACTGGATCGTACTCTTATTTCTAGAAAATTACTTGTGTCGCACGTTCAAAAATTTGAGAAACGCTAATTTAAAAGAACATCCCTATTTGTTAAATTAACAATCTCCCAAGTCTATTCATTTTACTTATTTCTCGATTTTCCTCCTGTGATAATAGTTTAATAATTTATATTATCTCGAAATAATATAATTATTTGAACATTAAAAAGCGTATATAACTATTTATTACTTAATTCACCCGCAAAACATTAGTTAAGCCAAACATCACCAGTATAGAAGCATTAACATTTTTCTAACAATAAGTATCTTTCATATGAAAGGAGGTCCTTTTACGTTATTAATCACAGGGCCCCGCAAGATGTATCGCCGGCCCTCGATATGAGAGATCTACACTATTGACCCTTAAGGCTAACTGTCATAGTCGCGGCGCCTCCACCAAAAGACCACTTCTCCCACCTTTCTTTGCTAATTAATGTCTGTCCGTGTTATTCCATTCATAATTTCGGAAAAAATAGATTACTTTGCATGCTGATTATGAAAAACCGGTAAAGAAAATTGAAAATCGAAGCACACATTTTTGTAGAGTGAACTTTGCTCGATTTGTTTATATACGTGACTATTAAATTTATCAACTTTTACAAAGAGAATTTTGAGTTTCGCCAAACCACTCGTTTCAGCACAAAAACTCTATTTTTCCTTATCCTATGAAAATCTTGTCAAATTTTCAAAAATTCAAGCAGCCATTTTTGTATATGACTGTCTTTAGAATCGAATGCAACTATTTCCAGGTCGCTATCTGTTACCGTTTACGAGAAAAATGTGTTTTAATGTCTTATGGAAATTACAATAATTGGTAGCGTTCAGTTCAGTTCAAAAGTCGGCCTTAATTAATGACGAAATTTTTGCCATCATGTTAGTTAAAAAGAGACCAATTCATTTAGAACAGCTCTTATTAGATTATGCATTAACATTAAAAAATCGGGATCTGCAATGATTATTATTGTTTTACCAAAGGCTGATTTTCGTAGTAATTGTCGAGGGGCGAAAAAGTTTGCCAGTCCTCCACTGATAACGTTCATACAATACAAAATTATTTCGATATTATTTCCAAATAATTCTAGTGTAAATTTAAAATCACATTTCAACGTTCAGTTAACACAAATAAATACAAAACGGAAAACAAAAAAGAAGAAAAATAAAAAAGACGACGTGCGAATCTCATGGTATCATCATCGATAGAGAAAAATTGAAACCTGTGCAGAATTTTATCGACAAATCAAACCAGTTAACAAAGGTGGAAAATTCTATACTGCATGTGCATGAATGCTCCAGATCATACAATACAGATTGTTAAAGTTGAATCAAAATATCGTAACTGTCACTTGTAGAACTGCACTAGGAAAGTTTCACTTTAATTGGAATTATTCGAAAGATTCCGACTTGATACTTCCAGGTGAGGATTACAACTATTAACGATTCTATTTTCACAATGTTTGGGATACTTTTAAAGATGGCAAAGGGGGCGATAGTTTGTTTAGAAGCTTATATTTGGGTCCTTTGTAAGAAAGAGGCAAAAAATACAATTTTTGGAAATTCAATGTACTCTGTCAAAAATTCTCCACTTGCTGTACACTCACCTACTAAAAATAACTATTTCCTCACAGAATTCCTACATTTTTTATAGAAAAAACTTGTTTCTTCTGGAAATTAAGCTGCTAAGTTTCTGTTAGTTTACGGGATACCGGATAGATGGCGCGACAATCTATAAACTGCGATATTGTTCGAGTCGTGTATTGAAAGTTGTTTTAATAATTGCTTATATCCAGTTCACGTTGATTAA
The DNA here is from genome assembly GCA_039776855.1 of Mylabris sibirica. Classification (NCBI taxonomy): domain Eukaryota; kingdom Metazoa; phylum Arthropoda; class Insecta; order Coleoptera; family Meloidae; genus Mylabris; species Mylabris sibirica. The sequence goes on from CM077836.1 coordinate 7,083,489, forward strand.
ATCGAATATTAAACTAAATAATAATTATTTTCTACGATTAAACCGAAACCGTTAACTGAATAATATATGTATAGACATACCGAGCCCATACTTTTTTGTTTAATCGAAAAGTATTCCGAAAAGCGCTGAGAGTATTCCAACCACGAGATGGCAATACTATCGAATTACATAGTATACAGTTTCAGACAAGAATTATGTTCTAAGCAATTAATTAAGTTAATTAATACAATTGTATCATATTACAGCCCAATAAATATATTGAAGAAAATCTAAAAAAAAGTGTACAATTTGGAGACTATTATTCCAAAAGTCTAAAATAGAAACAGAATTTCTTTTTCTTAAAGAAACATGGAATTAGAATTATGCTCTCACTCTGAACAAATAGATGGCAGCACAAATTTTTCACCTACGAATGAGCCATAAAGGTCGACTCTCTAGATATTATTCACTTAATGCCGAAACTGTCAATTTTCTATCCCGTTTCGAAGGCGTGAAGCGTCCGATTGCTAGAAATTGTGACCGTTCCTTGGCAACGTAAGCAACAAGATGGTTTTTTGCGCACTAGAGTAGAAATGACCACTTTTCCGCCCTCTGACTAATTTTTGATACATAGAATTGTGTCATTCAACGAGTAATTTTTGAGTTTCTGTTCAACTGTAGGAAATACATATAGTGGATGTAACTTGAGTGGAAACGAGGCGTTTGTGAAACTCATGTGATTGAAGCACTCGCAAACACAAAGGCTTCATTTCCACTCTCGTTAGATTAATATATTTTCTCTAAAAAAAAAAATGTTAGATTCAGAAAGGCTATAAAATTATCTACAAACTGTAGAAATTCTGTTACGAATTAATTGTTTATATTAGGCCAGTATAACAAGTAAAGAATTTTTCGCCTCTACAATTCTAAATTTTCAAATTTAAGCTTACAAACTATCGCCTGTCTTTTAAATCGTGCTCAAATTCTTAAAAACGCAATCGTAAAAAGCTCTAATTTTCACCCTTAACAATTGTTTCTTTATTCACAGTTGAAAATAATTACAATTGGAATGTTTTAATTTGTAATATTGATTGTTTAAAATGCCACTCAACGATAATTAATCATGTTTACAACAGAGATTTCACAAGAATCCTGCTGAGCCGTTTTTAATTTGTTTTTGGTAAATTAAATCGTTTATATTTCATTCAATTGAAAAACTTTTTAACTTTTGTATTTAAAATGTATGACAAATAAACCAAAATTTAGTACGCTATAGAAAGTTGCCACATCAAAGATACACTGAATTTAATATTTCAAAGCGATTGGAAACATAAACAATCAAAGTTTGTTAATGAGTAAAATTGATTTCAAACACACGTACACACATCAGACAGAGATTTTTTCAGTTGGGATTCATGTAGGTAATATATTTAGTGACTAATGATGAACAATATCTTTAAAAGTCTCCCCCAAATCCCTATCGTTTGTGATTAGAACCGGATCCAAATCTACCGATTAATTTGATTCCATTACCGATTGACACGATTTAACGGATGTTTCAGTGGCTCTAATTCCGGTACCTATTCATATATTTGCCAATTTGTTCGATTCTCGTGAGTTTGAAATGAAAAAGAAATAAACGAACCCGACATAGGAAGTTTCTCTAAGGGCCACCACTACCACCACCGCCCTCGAACACTTGTGTCAATATTTGCAAAGTTTTATACTTTAAACGTATTTTAATTTCCGAAACGAATCGATAGTGAATCGACGATATTGCTACGGAAAAAAAAGAAACAAAAATCGTATAAAGAAAAAGACTTTTGAAAATGTTTTATAATTGTTGAGATTGAGATTTATTTAATCGATTTTTAATTATTAAAATTTCCGTACAACTTGACATGTTGTTATTATCAAACTTTGTAATTACAAAAGGGGGAAGTTGAGCAGCATCCAATCCAGTTCATTCAGGTGCTTTGAATACTTAGAGATCATTAACGAAAACGTCACATTATGTTATTGTCGTTGTCGTTGTTGAAAATTAAATTCTTCCACTAAATGTTGCAATTAATGTTGAATAGTTTTCGTACAATAAATAACAGTAGAAACTTTACCGTTGTCACACTGTACATGTACGAAATAATATACCGTCATCAAAATTTCATACAATAATAACTCATATAGAAACTGATGAAGAAATTAGACTGTCAACACTATAATCAAAAAGAAATACGCTTAAAATAAGAAAAAAATGGAAAATATCACCGTATTCGTAAATTAGTCCAGAGAGGGTAGAAGTTAGGGAAACTTACTCATAAATTTCGATAAAAATTCTTTACGTATACATAAATCAAAGGGGTAGTCCCTGTTGTATGCCCAATTTACTCAGGTGACCACCTGCGGTCATAACTAACCATCGTGTACACATTTATTGTTTCAAACTGAATAAAATCTACAATTGTATTGTTTTAGTCTTAAATCTAAAATTGTAGAGATGATAAAATACTATCCAATAACTACTGTAACCCAGTTATAGAGAGATTTATAGAAAATTATTGGCGACACTTTTTCAACAATTTAAATGTGGTGCCAGAAAGTTTCGCATATGAGAAGAAGGCGACATATGAATTTTTATTGTGTGTATTTACCAATAAAATTTACAGGACCGGCTTAGAATTGTGGATATTTTGGACGATCAAAATAAATCGACAGGCAATCGTTTGAAAAGCAGACAAATTTATACCATTCCTTACACAAGAAAAGATGGTTATTGAGCAGAACCGGCTCGAACAAAAGCTAGGCCCGGAGCAAAGTTGACTTTGAGCAACGAGATCTAGATCTCAAATTATTTTTAATTTTGACCATACTTGATAAATATTAACCTAATTTAGAGTTATTGTTGCAAATTGATAAGAAAGCAAATATCTGTATCACACAACTCGGATTTCTACGACATAAACTTACACAAGTCTCACTGATCTACTTATTTAATGTAAATGCAACACGTCTTATTATAAAGTATCGATAAACTTTGATCGTTTCCAATGACTCTGAGAATCTTTGCGAAATTTCAACCACTTTTTTCCAGGTAACGAGCCACAATATATTTTATAAATACACTCAGTTTTTCGGGCCCTATTAGAACTTACAGTATTTTATGTTTTTTGTACAATACATGTTACACCTCTCTGTTGCTTTGAAAGTAGATGACTCATATCCAACTCCTATCAATTGGAGAGCGATTCAAAAAACATTTCAAAGATTTATAGAAAGGTCCCTAGAGATTATTTTAGCCAAATTAGAACCTTGTAACTTATTTGGAATTTAGTCAAAAAACGCTCGTTTTGGATAAGGTTTATGATTTTGAAAAACGAGCTAACCACATAAACCGATTAAGAATCACTCGAAAACCTCCCAACATTTTTTTTCGTTTTTCTCTATTGTATTCTAGAAAAAATCAAAACATTTTCTCACGTCCCGAGAATAAAATGAAGAAAAACTAGAAAAATCAATGTTGGGAGGGTCCCCAAATCATTCTTAGTCGTTCAACGTGTATAACTCATTTCTGTATATCATGGCATCCTTAGAACCGACCAATTTTTGACCAACTTCCAAATGAGCTACGAGGTTCTAAATTTACCAAAATGATCTATAGACACCCTCCTATAAATCCTTGAAATGTTTTCCGAATCGCTTCTCAACTAATAAGAGTATCATACAAATAATCTACTTTTAGAACAACAGAGCGGTATGTATATTTCTTGTACAATACATATTATACCGTTTTAAACGGTATTTTTCAGCGTATTTTATTGTCGAAAGCAGATACTAAATTGCATATCAGATTAGTCTACTACGTTTATTGTTAGCTGATCACTGATCAGACATACAGGCTGTTTGGTCTAATTGTAAGTATGGTGAGTTCTAAGAAACTCCTATTAGTCGACGAGCGATTCGAAAAATATTTTGAGGATTTGTAGAAGAGTCCCTAGGGAAAATTTGAGCAAAATTAGAACCTCGTAGCTCATTTCAAAGTTGGTCAAAAACGATCGTTTTGGACAATGTCGCAATTTTAAAAAACGACCATAACACGCAGAAACGACTAAAAATGATTCAGAGACCTTCCCAACATTGATTTTTCTCGGTTTTCTCCATTGTATTCCGGAGAAAATACGAAATATTTCCACCTGTTCTAGAATAAAATGGAGAAAAACGAAAAAATCCATTTTGGGAGGATCCTAAAGTCATTCTAAGTCGTTTTGCGTGTTTAGTTCGTTTTTGAAAATCGTCAACATCGTCAGAAACAAGCGGTGTTTGACCAACTTCCAAATGAGTTACGAGGTTCTAATTTTGCTGAAATGTTCTTTAAGGGCCCGCTTACAAATCCTTAAAATATTTTTCGAATCGTTCGTCGACTAATAGGAGTTTCTTAGAGCTCACCATACGTAGACCAAACACCCTGTATACAGTGATTTAAGCATAAAATTAAAAAAAAAAAATTATAAATTCCTATCTTCCGTTTTGATTTCGCTTTTGTTCGGCTGTCAAAGAGCTAGAAATTATATCAACATTATTATTTTTTCAATGCCGTATTAAAATATATTAAACTTTTAATACATACTGAATTTAACGTATTTTACAACTGTATTATTCACACTCACATCACTAAGCCTAATACGTGCGCTACAGAGGCAAATCAGTTACACACTGTATTGTGATTTCGGAAAACAAAACTGGACAATAAAACAAAGATGGATCAATTTTTTATTTTAGAAAATCACTCGACGGCTCGGGGCCCCTCAATAAAGCGGAATCTTGTGCGCTTGCACCGTTCTCGATCCGGCTCTGATATTGAGCTTCGCCTAGAATTTGTCTGATTCTTGTTTTTATCATGATAGAAAATGCATGTGTAAAACAACGAAATGTATCAATTGCATATGCTTTTGACAGATAAAAATCTAGTTCTAAATCAAAACAGAAAACTAGAATATAATGCATGTCAACGTTGTTTTCTCGGGATAAAAGCGAGACGAGAAAAAAGTTAACACTGCATATTGTGTATGTTCTATGTCAAATCTTGTTGTTGTAAACATAGAGATTAAAAGAAATGTGAAAATATACGTATATAGTACGATTTGTACACTATTTTCTGCTTTTAAGGGGATTCACGAGCTTGATTTTGACATCCTACAATTACATGGAGATTCCATAAGCGAACTCTTGGGTCGTGTCATTTGTAAACGGATAGAAATATGGACCTCCAAAATACCTCAATCGATCACAAATTTTATTCTTCATGGGGGGACAGCGGATTTTCCATGGAAAACAGATTCAATTTTCCAAATATCCGGAATTTAAAATTGTAGATAATACGATGTACTGAATTTTTTTAACATGCTCCGACATTTTCCTCTGCACTTTGAAATTTAATGAAAATTTTCCAAAATGGAAAAGTCTGTCGGGTGCACGGTGAAATGCCCAATTTGAATATCTCAAAAAATTACCGAGAAATCGATGATTAAAAATTGGCACTTTTTCAGACAATAAAACGAGGCCCGCTTCCAAATAGCCTTAAAAGCGAATTGTAACACAACAATCTAGTTTAATTCCAGTGATTAAACACAAAATCGATGAATTCTTTAAATATCGATTTATTCCCAGTATAAGGACGATAGTATTTTCTAAAAGCATCCACAGCTTTATCCATTCGTCATTCTCACTCTTTTACCATCTGTCAATTCTTAACAATCTACCCGAAAATCAATCACGTCCGGTCGGTGAAATGGTGTTCCTTTTCATTGTTACTGAAACGTATACACCTATATATAGGGATTGTTGTTCAGCTTCTTTTTTTTTGCCCTCTTCACTCTCCTAGTTTCAATTCTATCACCTAGATTACATTATCATAGAGCATTACAGATATATTAGGCCCGTTTCCCGATTCTTTTATATCAAAGAGATATAAATATATGAAAATAGGGTAGGAAAAATATAGGAATATTATCTTACGATTACTATCCAGAAACGTTCCAATATGTTTTTATATTAAGTTCACCCTATATGGAATGTTCCTTAGGGACAATAATGTGTAAAAGTCAAATCGAAAAATAGGTCTCACGATATAAATAATTCAAAGAATATTCACCAAAAAACGATACCAATTTAACTTTTACATTATTAAATCTGTTTAACGTAACCTTTTGTGTGTAGTCGGTGGTGTAACTAGTTGTAATATACTAGGGACCGATCAGAACTGTCAGAGGTCTTTGAATTTATTACACATTTACATTAAAAACTTCTCGTAAGTATATACGGGAAAGAGTTGGACCAGGAAAAAGAACTACCGTGTAGAAAATGTGAAATTTTGCAATTTAAAACGATATTTTAAAATTTGCGACATCCACTCCATCGCTCTAAATTGCCGAAAATGTTAAATTTCGATTTTTCCCCTTAGATTCTTTAAGGCTTCCCGATTCGATCTCTAGATTGTTCAATTTTGTATAATTCAAAGTATTTGTGAAATTTTCAGGATTTTCTAAATGTTATACAGGGTGAACCAAGCACCAAGGATAAAGTTTGAATTTTACACCCTACAAAACTTATTTTGTATAAAAAGTGTAATTTAAGTTATACATTTATGGATCAGATATGAACAATGAGTCTGCTTGAGGTTTACGTCCCTGGCATCCACCAACGTGGGCCAATCCCCAGTTACGACTCTGCTTGATAGTCACTTGAGCAATATTGACACTACCCCAAGCAAACTCTTAAGGCGTTATTATCAACCCATCATCAGGACATCAACGCTGACAGATTAAATAAGAAACAATTTAAGTAAATATTTTCGTAACAGAATGATTTGTACTTGATTGCAATTTAGCTTCAAACATTCGTTACCCCAATTATTTTAATTTTCCTTTGATAAATTGTAAATAGAAGTAAGAATGACCAAATTATACTTGTTCTAAATGTAAATTAACCGTTATTTCGTCACATATTAATCTAAGCTTGTTAGTATTGTTGTTGGGTCATTAATGAATAAACAGACAATGGTAATATCTGAAGCAAACAAATTGACAACTAGATAATTTTAGCCAGAATCTATCGATCTGTATATATGGTAAATAGTGGTGGTGGTCTTTGCCCTGATGTTGTATAGGGACATATCTCAACCACCTGTCCCATCCATCACATGATAATCCCAATTTCCAATTCGTTGATCTTACAATCAAATGGAAATTGATTTTTATCCGATAGAAACAACAAAAAAAAAACAAATTTATTCAAATAAATATTAGTAAATATTTATCAAAACTATTTTTTTATGAATTATCTAAAAGCATACCGCTATACAGATTGGTTTTATTACATTTTTTTCTCCTGACGATTTTCGTATATAGTAGGAAAAAAATAAATAGCAGCTGAATATAATAAAAAAATTGATGTTGCCAATAAAACAACTCGATAAAATGTTTGTTGAGAGGAAATCTAGGTTTTTTCTAGTTTCTCGTTGCGGAAAATCAAAGTGAAAGATTGCGAAATATTCAGGATACGTAACAAAAACAACCCAAACTCCTTATCAACTAAATACGTGGAATACAAATACCAATAGATATTATAAATATTTCCAAGGGATCCAGACGGTTGTTTAGAATTATTCAAGCAATTCCTATAGGAGAAATCTACTAAATTTTCATAGAAACATGTTAATAACAAGACTATGATTAGACAAATAAATAATTCAAATTCAATTCAAAGTTAATTGTATCAGAGTATTTTATACATGGTATGTTCCAATGTTCATTTGGAAATGGGAAATTAATCTTATATTAGGAAAGATTGAAATGAAATGAAGCAGAGGCATATGTTGCGCTACAGTTTAAACTGTATTTAACATTCAAAAATTATTATGTAAATCTTAAGATTAGACAGCACTTTCCGTATAAATTATGTATGTTTAAAGTATTTAGAAACTTGTGCATTTTCTTCCATATTTTTTTTTGTATTAGAAGTTTAAAGTGATAAGTTCTTATAAAACAAAAGATACTCTTGACGATATAAATAATATTCAAACGGAATCAGAACGGTTTATTGTGCTATATGAAGAAGGTTTTTTATAAAAACTCGCTTTTATCATAAAAGCTCGACGTCGAGCAAAGAGACCGCTCCCGTAATTTTGATTTTTTTTTTCTAAATCCTCTTGTGTTTTGATAGAGAAAAAATAAATCAGATGGAGGACACATCGGACGCTTCTCTTATTCTTATGGCTAGGTTTTATCCTCAGTATTAATCTTTTATTATTCTTTATTATTATTATTAAGAATTTACCTTGTTGAGAATATTGAACTTACAACCCTGCTGCTTTAAAAGTATACGATTCGTGTGAAACTCCTATTAGTTGACGGGCGATTCCCAAGATATTTCAAAGATTTGTAGGAGGGTCCCTAGAGAACAGTTTTACAAAATTAGAATCTTGTAGCTCATTGGGAAGTTGTTGAAAAAACGCTCGTTTCTGACGACCTCGCGATTTTCAAATAAGTGTCATACAGGCTTATTCACGTACCGCGAAAAGTTCTTATGACAACTGCCATTATTGGCGAGATTTAAAAAAAAATTTCAAGGATATTTAAAAGGTTACCTGGAGATTATCTTAGCCAAATTGGAGCCTCGTAGCTCATTTGGAAGTAGGTCAAAAACGTTCGTTTTGGACAGAGCAGCGATTTCCAAACAAGAGCTAAACACACAAGCCGACCAAAAATGACTCGCAGACCTTTCCAACATTGATTTTTTCCGTTTTTCTCCATTGTATTCTAAAAGAACTGAGAAATCTGGTCCAGCAAAAAATGAAGACAAACCAAAAAATCAATGTTGGGAGGGTCTCCGAGTCATTCTTATAACTAAACCACTCGCGATTGAAACTCCCTATTTTGATGACTTTTGGTATATAAGTAATTTATTCTATTCTAAGGGATATATGTTTTGTCATCCCTGCCAATACTCAAGTTTAAGGGAGATATTGGATGTTGAAGTTACCCCTGCAGAATCAGATTTTCCCAAATATCCCTGAAACGGTTGAATATTTTTTAGTGGTTCAATAACTGGATGATAGAGATTCAGTAGGGCTATAAAAAAATGGAAACCGCGTTTTCATCCCTTGTTGGGGGTTGAAGTTAATATGATTATATGGCTTTTTTATGATTTTCTACGATTTTCTACCCCATGATAAAACATATCAGCATGAAAATTCTTCTGCGGATAAAAAATAAAAAAATAATGTCACCTGTCCGAGAATTTTTGTGTATTTAAAATACTTACCCTATAAGTAGCTTATAGGGGCCGTATATTGAAGAGTGAATTTTGACCACGTATATTATTTTTCAACACTAAAATTATATGGATCTTAAGCGCCTTCAAAAGATCATTAAAATCAACCACCATGTATAATCAACCACCACTTACAACTCTTTGTAAATTCATACAATTAAGAATTCTCCTTAGAAAAATTGTTTAAATGCAATTGTGTCTTTGGTTGTTCATTAATTAACCAATTAACGCATAAATTTGTGGCATAAATTAAAGCATGCATCCTTTAGAACTACCTGTACACCTAAAATCATCACTTTAGGTGGTTTACTTGTTAGTCGTTTGGGGTGTTTAGTTCGTTTTTAGAAATCGCGACATCGTCGGAAACAAGCGTTTCTAAATAAGCTACGAGGTCCTAATTTTGCTGAAATGTTCTCCAGGACCCTCTTATAAATCCTAGAAATACTTTTGGAATCGCCGGTCAACTGAGATTTGCTTTACACGAATTGTCTACTTTTAAAGCAGCAGGGTGGTAAAATAATTCTAGTCGGTTTACTCGAATTTTCAGATTAATTTGCTGAAAAGCGACTTTATTACGCAACAAAACCAAACAAATTATAAAATTTTCTTGAAATTATGTTAAGTTTTTGTTTATTGTTTACAATTTGTTTAAAAACAAAATGAGAAAGTAGTCCAATAAATGTTTATTTTAATTTTATAAACTGTAAGTCAGCAAAATTTTAATTGTATTTAAATAGTCTGTCGAAAATATCCCGCATACTAACAGAATGATTCTTAGAATAACTTGTATTATTTTCGTTACTGTAACAGGTGAGTAAAAACAATTTTAATATGAATAATTAATTAAATTTATTCATTTACATTTCAAATAATTTCAGTCAGTGTTTTTGCTGATGAAACAATTCCATTTGATGATGTGGAAAAACAATGCAACACGATTTGTTTAAACAATCGATCCGAATATTTACACGAGAAACAAGTTTGTCGATGTTACCCCAATCAACATATCGATAGTAACTCATTTTAATTTAATTTTAATTATCGATCAATTTAAAAATAATTTTCCAGATATCGAACTGTTATCAATGAGTAAAAATGCAAATCAATTTGGTCTATCATTAGAAATTGTCACAGTGGACCATGGAATAATTGCAATACAACCAAAAATTGTAACAACAAACACCGAAATGACAACTGATGAATCATTAACTACAACAACTATCATTTCTAATGATAATTCTGATGAGATGGTTGCTCAATCACCGATCGAACCACCTAGATTAGATGACAATCACCAAAATCAGCCATTACAACCGATCACACAAGACCAACAACAGTTGTTATTACAACAAATTCGCGATAGTTTGAACCGTTTAAGTTCAACAACAGATCCGAGAGTTCGTCAAACTGAACTACACGGTATTCGCACAACTTTAAGACAATTATCACGAAGTTCATTATTACAACGGCCGCAGATCAGACAGCGATTAAGGAATATGATGGAACAAGCTAGAATACAAACTAGGTTGAGACCTAATCGTTTAGGTGCTGCAACACTTAAAATCAACAATCCAAGCGATGTTGAAACAACACCAATACAATTGGAGAATTTAAGTATTACAACACAACCAACTGAACTATTACAGGAAGGTGAATGATTGTATTACAAAAGAATTTTTGTAATTTTTGTTAAATAAATTTTATTTCAATACGACAACTTATCGTCGTCCTTTCCCTTTACCTTTACCTTTTCCCGATGTTGTATTGCTTTGTGGTTGATGATCACTGGATTGTTTATTCTGGCGTGCCTTTAATTTCGGTATCATTTCACATAGATGCAACATAACACTCTCTCTGGTTGGGAAATTCGGATTAACCAATGTACCATCATTTTGTTTGATTTGTACACGTAATCTACCTCTATATAATAATTCTTTACTACGTTCACGACAGTACAATTTATTCTCAACACCAACTTTTAAACCAGCCGCTACTAAAACATCACGCATCTCTTGATGTGTTGGATTCTCAATACATTTCTCTTTTGTAACACGTCTACCTTGTGCCAATGTTTTCTTACTGTTTATATAAGCCGGATAAATACAAATCCATCTAGAAGAAAAAAATTATTCAAACATATGTATATAAAAGTGAGGTTAGATATTTTAACCGTTCCGGATCGCTGTGTTTCTTATCAGGCGACCATTGTAATAAAGGAGCACCACTTGGTGATTGCATTTTATATTTATACGAATTATAATTAATTAATTAAACGTAATTACAAAAATATAAAAATTGAGAATACCATCAATATGACAGTTCACTTGACATTTGATGACAACACAATACTTTACGCCATCTATCAAAACTAGACGTCAATTACTGAATCGACATAACAGGCATCTACTCAAATTATGACAACTCTTGCTCGATTTTGTTAATTTATGTTAATTACAATATCTTGTTAATGCAAATTTAAGTCAATTAAGGTTAATTTCAATAGCAAAAAATTTATGAATTGTGATTTGAACATTTGATAACGATACTGTACTTTTACTGCCATCTATGATTGATTGAAGTAAGCCGCCACATCGATATTACAGATATTTGAAGTTTATTTTATAGTCTGTCTATTTTAATTTTGTCAACATAGCTTCATTAGAATAATTACGATAAATAAATAAATAAATAAATTATTTCAGACATATATAAGTTAAGTTAAGGATGTGTAGACCTCATATTTAAACTAGGAGGAATTACCTAATTCACTAATTGTCTTGGCGGTAAATTTAATTTTTTTTGCACTTTTGGGACTAAAACAGCATTTTACTCCCTCAAAACAGGGATTAAAGTAGCATTTTTAATCCCTAGGGACTAAAGTAAAAATACACAATGTGGTAAATGGTAAATTGAAGCATAAATGAATTTTTGAAAGAACTCAGGATAAAGATTTCTAGCAAAAGGCATTATGATAACCACGTAATAGATACCAAAAATGTAATAAAATTGTATAATAAACAAGAAAACTTGCCAGTCTATTTCCAAATAAAACAACAAATACCAATAAAACTACATCAAAAGGTAGTAAATAATTCTGCTAAATCGTCTAATCTACAATGTAAATTATAAAAATATGATTGTTTTAATCATTAGATAGAGATCATGATTTTTATGGTTCAGTTAAACACTGTTTTTATGAGATCGTGCATAGATGATGTTTAATTTTTTGTCCTCCGGTAGCATTTGAATTGGTCGTACATTATTAACAATATTATGTTGTTCGCATGGTGTTGATTTCATATTCCGAAATTCATTAACTTGCCGCCGGTTCACATGTATAGGATTCGGATAAATAATCCATGTAACACTCTCCGTATATGGTTCTGTTGTTAACGATCCTTGATATGTGTAATATCCTTTACAATGGGCGACTTCTTTCATCCAAGTCAAACAATCTAAAATCAACACAATTGTTTAATTGTAAATGCTTCATTTCTTTTTATTAAATTTTTATACCAGATGGTAGACTTGTGGTAGAATTGATTTTAACGATATTTTTAACAGCTTCACTCATCTTATTGAAGCATGGATGTTCATCATCATCGGTGGCTTTCAGAAAGAAGGCTACAACAGCTAGACCGTCATGCTTATCATGAGCCTCTTGGAAGTTTGCGTATTTTTTGTTATAATGTACAGCATGCGCTTCCATCGAATAACTATATTTCAATTAATTATAAATTCATTTAATTAAAATATGATACAACTCACGCTTGTCCTTCAAATATATGCTCGCATCCACTGTGATCATCATCACTCCAATGGAAATGTAACTGTTCGAATACGTACTGATCATTATGTAGTGGCCCACCGAGTAGTACTGGTAATTCTCGATTTCTGAATCGTAAAGTAGCTTATTTTTAAGCGTAATTAAAGCAAATTAAATTAGAATAATGTTTATTTTTTTTTGTATAATTTCAAGTATTTACCAGTGAATCCATTGTTATTCAAGAATGCTTCACCACCTTGATCCCAATGTCCGTGGAATTCTAACGGTTCGAAATGATCGTAATGATTTGAATCATCTGGATTCAGGATGATCGGTGATTGGACTTTATGCAAACGCCATTCTGGGACGATAATGTGGGCATCTTCGCCTACTTCTGGAATTTTTTGACCAAATTTACAATGAGTACAATTCACAAACCTTTTAGGACAGAGTTACTTTGAACAGAGCAAGTCATTAATTTCGTTGATGACTTTTTACTTATTGTCTTTATCTCTACAACTTTTTGTCAGAGTAGGTATCTTAGACTTGCTTCAAAACGAGAAGCCCGCTGACCTTCAGTGCGCAGATCCTCTAATTGTAAGTGGACCCAACTGAGATCGTGTTGATGTCTATTACTCAATTTAAAAACATTGTTATAATTCTGGCAGCGCCTAGAGTTCACACTGTGGAGTGAGAAGTCGACACGTGTTTATGATGCAAGTACCTTATATTTTCAGGACGGCATTTTTTACTTCGGTGTCGACCGAATATAACCGACACGTTACTTAAGCCACGCCTTCGCGCATCTCAGTGGGCTTCTCGTTTCAAATCCACTATATCCACTATACATACATACATATACAAAATGTATGACCAGTGACCGACTACATTCTAAAGGTGCGTCCACATTATGCCGAAACAAGTCGGTCGGCCTATGCCGGGCGGCACATTCGGTTCGGCATGCGGTGTTCGGCAAGACGTCCACATATATAAGTCAATAAATAATAATGTCTGTTCATCAGTCAACTTTTCACTCATTTTCGCACTCATGAAGCCAGACGAATAAAAACTAGAAAAATATTTTCGAAAGCGAGTGACGTGCGTCACTTTGGGATTCCACCAACTCGACATTTATCCAACAAAGTGCGCACCTATTCTCTGACGCGGGTTATTCGGCAATGATCGGCAATTCGGGATGTCCAGACTACTCAAAGAATGTGAACGGCTTGCCGAATACCGCATGCCGAACCGAACGTGCCGACCGACCTGTTTCGGCATAATGTGGACGCGCCTTAAGACTTGAGATCGGTTTATAAATACGGGCATTAGACAAGCGACTGAGACAACATTTTGCAACTGCAAGGTGTGGCTCTCCTGCTAGATAGAGACTAGTCTCTAAAAATTTAATGAATACCACCCAATGATGTATTGAAGTATAAATAAATAAAATAAATTGTCTCATAAAACCACAAAATAAACACAAACACGTCACAATATTTTTGATGTTGTTTTTGTAAAATATGTGGGAAATTCATTTCTAGCTTCAATAGAATTCTAAAAGCGGAATTATAATTACACAATCATCTGTTTCAATTCAATTCGAAACCTCATTCGATTATGCATGTATGTATTATGCACTTGTTAAGATTGCTTCACACGATGATTTGCAGTTGTAGAATATTCCAACTACAAGTATACTGCCTGTACAGTTTTTTTCGCGTTATAAATAGAAAACGAAGGTAAACTTTTTGTTATCTGATTTATAAATTCCGGTAAAAAATCAATGTTTTCCTTCGATTGTCGATTGCAGGTCGTCTGCAACAGCCTTCAAAGCTGATTTAACGCTATTACCATTTAGATTTAGAATATTAAACTAGGTAAATGAGTCGCATAATTAATACCGCATCTACTAATTACCTACAAGGTGTTTGGTCTACGTGTGGTGAGTTCTAAGAAACTCCTATATTTTAAAGATTTGTAGGAGGGTCCTTGAAGAACATATCAGCAAAATTAGAGCCTCGTAGCTCATTTGAAAGTTGGTCAAAAAACGCTCATTTCTGAAGATGTAGTGATTTTCAAAAACGAACTAAACACGCAAAACGACTTAGAATAACTTTAGGATCCTCACAAAATTGATTTTTTTCGTTTTTCTCAATTTTATTCTGAAACAGGTGGAAATATTTCGTATTTTCTTTGGAATACTACAATGAAGAAAAACGAAAAAAATCAATGTTGGGAAGGTCTCTGAGTTATTTTTAGTCGTTCTGACACTGTCCAAAAGGATCGTTTTTTAAACAAGTTTGAAATGAGCTACGAGGTTCTAATTTTGCTAAAATGTTCCCTAAGGACTCTTCTACAAATCCTCAAAATATTTTTCGAATCCCTCGTGAACTAATAGGAGTTTCTTAGAACTAACCATACTTAGACCAAACACCCTGTATATTCTTTAATTATACATATACATATTTTAATTAAATTAAAGCCTTGAATTGAAATTCGAAAAATATTTGTTTTAAAGGAATGGTTTTTCCCACTTTGTCTAATTGATCTTTAATAACTTTGTGAAATTTAAACGTGCGTTGGATAGAGCATTTCAAGGTGCATGTCCTGAAGCTTTCTATTAAAAAAAAAATATGATAAAATTCGGAATGATAAAGAAAACTGTTGGACCATGTTTTTTTGTACATTTTCCGTCATAATTGGCTAAAAATTGGCCAATATGATTGATTTTAAATATCTATTGAGTGATTTAGATGGAAAATGATGAGATCTTTCCAAATATTCAAGAATTTTCCCGATACGTTTGTTAGTTTTCCCAATTTTTGAAGAAAATTAAATGGACTTTGATTAGTAATATAGGGCACAATTTTAAAGATAGAATTATGCACTCTTGTTTTTAGAAACATATTGTAAGGGCGGAGGTAATAAAGCTCGGATTTAGGAAAATTTTGAAAATTACGTGATTTCTTGGAAAATTTGGAATCCCATTTTCACCTGTTATTTACAGCTATTAAAATTAATTAATTTGACCGATAATTAGTATCAAAATATAGGAAAATCGATTTTCTTTCACGACCATATCATAATAATGAAAAATATTTGAAAATCTGTCCGTAGGTAATTTTCTTAACCAAGCTTGTTTGTGCTGCGAGCGGTATTGTCGGTGTGATTTAGTCCGCATATCTGGTATAAACCGAATAGATGTGGTACGTTACAACAACAATACGTCTCGCAGAGCAAGCACGCTTGGTTAAGAAAATTACCTACGGACAGATTTTCAAATATTTTTCATTATTATGATATGGTCGTGAAAGAAAATCGATTTTCCTATATTTTGATACTAATTATCGGTCAAATTAATTAATTTTAATAGCTGTAAATAACAGGTGAAAATGGGATTCCAAATTTTCCAAGAAATCACGTAATTTTCAAAATTTTCTTTTAAGCGAGCTTTATTACCTCCGCCCTTACAATATGTTTCTAAAAACAAGAGTAGGAAATTTTATCTTTAAAATTGTGCCCTAAATTACTGATCAAAGTCCATTTAATTTTCTTCAAAAATTGGGAAAACTAACAAACGTATCGGGAAAATTCTTGAATATTTGGAAAGATCTCATCATTTTCCATCTAAATCACTCAATAGATATTTAAAATCAATCATATTGGCCAATTTTTACCCAATTATGACGGAAAATGTACAAAAAAACATGGTCCAACAGTTTTCTTTATCATTCCGAATTTTATCATATTTTTCTTTAATAGAAAGCTTCAGGACATGCACCTTGAAATGCTCTATCCAACGCACGTTTAAATTTCACAATATCTTAGAAAATAAGCGAAATATCGTTGTTTGAAAATTGATAAATTTCGCACGCTGAATCGATGTCATGGTACAACATACCCTTAAGTTCGATCAAATAGATCCCAATCGATGTACCGATTAATAATCTTTTTCGTTTGCAGTGGTGTAGCCAGGGGGAGCAAATGGTCCCGGGCGCCAAACGGTGATATGCGTATAAAGATCCCTAAATACAATGGTAAAAATAGTGAAATTAGTGGGCACCTCTTTACAGTTTACCCGCGGGTGTTGAAAATTCTCGCTACGGTTCTGATCTTTTGATTTCAGCAAAAATTACCGACCTATCACAAATTATCATCGTGATCATATATTATACACAACTACATTTATGGAGCTTAAGATGATTGTCCTCAAAATAGTACACGACCAAACATGTTTCCAAGGCCAGACATGTGGATGATTTATCAATGATAAATTAAACAATACAACAAAAAAAAAACTGATATAATTTAGATAAAAATAGAAACAATTTGAACGAAAACTATAATTAACTAGTCATATTTGTTAATTGTGATTAATTATAAAATATTTACCATTTTGTATTGTGGTTTTCGTCTCTTCGCATAAACATTCGTTCTTTGTTAAACCGGTCATACTTCTATCACAATACAACTAAAATAAACTGAGAATACAACCGAAAACAGACTAGCAAACATACACGATACAACATGAATGAGCGTATTTAGTAATGTTGCCGTCATTTTTAAGTAATTTCCCAAATATGTTTGATAGAGATGCGCAAACTCTATTCCAGCTTTTAATTAACATAAAAAATATACGGCTTTAAACAAATAAAAAAAAGTAAATAAACATTACAAATAATAATGTAATAGCCTAATAGGTCATAAACATAAGGAGGCAAACGATCTGTCACTGATACAATAAAAATAAAAAAATCGCACGTAAATATTTACACGTGCAAGTGTTTGTAAATTAAATAAATAAAGGCTGAAACATTTCTGAAAATTCGTAATAAATTGAGCTCCTTTCAGAGTAAAGCGCTCCAAGTTTCAGAAAGTGCAAAAAACAAAATTTGCCACTATTTCAAATCTGATTTTGGGTCTTTTTTACAAAAAAATCTGAGCTTTTTTGCGCCTGCTTTCTTAGCAAACGCGCATTGTGTAATCTAATCAGTTCTTGAATAGATAAACACAACATGGGCAATGATTCAATGTTTAGATAATATGCATCTTTATTTTGATTGAGATCATTAATGTAAATAAGAATTGATGATGTTTTGTTACTTACTTATCTATGAAATCACTAAGCTCATAATCTGATAAGAGCTCATTCAGTTATTATTATCAGGTTTGAATGCATAATGACGTCAATATTCTCTTGATAATCCAAATAATAGATAAGTAATAATTCTTATGGACAAGTACCTAACATTAATTAAAATTTATCAATAAATTTATGTTTATAGATAATGTGTAAATAATTAAAAAAAAAATTACTCATTATATAATAATGACAAACGTGTTAAGCAAAGACATGCTTAAATTATCTACAGATAAGCTGTTTTAGATAGATTCTTAAATCACGTGTAATAAAACAGTTTCTAAAGTTGTAAATCTCGGTAATATCAAAACTGATAAGCGATAATCAAATTGTATAAAAGCTTTCTTAATTTTGTTCTACTGCACAAGATGTCAGATCTAAACATGGTCGATTCTATGAAACTCCTATCAATTGACGAGCAATTCGGAAAATATTTCAAGGATTTGTAGGGTAGTTCGTGGAGACCCTTTTTGCAAAATTAGAACCTCGTAGCTCGTTTACAAATCGGCCAAAAACGCTCATTTTTGACAATGTCACGATTTTCAAGAACTTGAGAATCTTCCTAGCATTGCCATTTGTGGAAATGTTTCGCATTTTGCGTAGAATGCCATTTAGAAAAACGACAAAAATCGTTGTTGAGAGGGTCTTCGAGTCTCTCCCAGTCACTTATTAAGCCTGTAGCAAGAGTTTTTGAAAATGCTGACTTTGTACAAAACGATCGTTGTTTGAGCAATTTCCAAATGAGCTACTTGGTTCTAATTTTGCTAAAATGCTATCTAAGGCGAGCCTCCTATAAATCGTTAAGATATTTTTCGAATGACTTATTAACTAATATTTAGATCCGACATCTCAAAAGTACCTGCTAGAATCACTAATCACAAACAATAAAGATTAACGATTAATTTTCTGAGAACTCTAACTAGACTATAACTTGTTAGATTTGATTACCGTTAGTTAATAAAGTCGTCGAACAATTTTATTTTTTGTCGGTAATGTTGATAAATTGGATTAACAATCTTTAAATTAAGATATAATACTTTTTTTTAAATTGTTACTTGATTAGTTTCAATTATCAAGATAATTTCTAAATAGGATAAGGTTATACTATAATTACAGTTAATTATACGCTTAATGAAACAGTCACGTGCTTTAATTAAAAAGTAAATTAAAATTAGATTAATACGGACAAGGTCAGCTTCAATGATCATCTATGCATGTATGTGGATAGGATAATAGGTAAATAAAATCGCGTGAGATGATGTTTTTATAAAATGCAAAATTGAGGATTTAATTTCAAGGGAAATGCAAGGTCTATCCGACTTACAAGGTAACATTTCCAGGTGTCCTTCTCCAATTTCGATGAGATTCAGATATTATGTTCTTTATTGAAATCTAAGTGATGCATCATTTTTTATTATCGGTAGAAAAACATACCATTTCACCTATTTGCAGTTGGAATAATCGAATGGGACCAACGGCTCATGAATTCATGAGTCAAAGTTGACTATGGAAATTTAATTGTAAGCATACCATTGAACGCCTAAAGGTATGCAACCAATTAAGCTTGCTGTTGGTATAATTCAAATGAGCGTTTTAAAATCAGTATTGGCTATGGAAATTTAATTGTGAACATACCATAATCTTCACAAAAATGTGACCGATTCTTGAACCAAGAATATCATTATTTTAGGTTCATGTAAGTCAGGCTGTTTCTCTCGTGAGGCTAAGAAAATGTGTAGGAAGTGTTAGAATAAATTTCCACAAAAGTAAAGAGTATTTTTCTATTCAGGTAAGCCCCCAAAATGGTACCAGGAATCTCATCATCTTCATCTAATTGAATATAATTTTTCCCAAATCCTTACCTGTAACAATTCTGTTATGTTATATGTTGTTATGACCGCCCTTTAAAGTCTGTTTTACACAGCTCCACAAAAGTTACATTTACGTGAAATGAATGGTAAGTACCTACTATGGAACAGCAGTGAATCTGCATAATTGCATCCCGATCGGCCAAATTCTGGTTTTTAAGGAGAAAAAACACTATTATCTATTATTAATAGCTAATTGATTTATTTTAATTAAAGTTCATCTTTTCTTAGACTAACAATATTTTCATTCTCTAAAATTCCCAGTGAATTCCAAAAGTTTACAGGCGATATATTTTCAACTGTTTGTATTTTAATACCACTGGTTTCATAGCTTGATAAGTTTAAATAGGTGATTTCTTGGTGTTGCATTGGTGGCCAATCAGTGCCAGGAATTTTTGGTTTACTGTAAATAAAGGAAGATAATTAATATGGAAACTTTGATAACGAAAATATCTACCTTATTTTGGCGTACGATATCAGCATATCTACCATGATATCTTTTAATTTATAATCATTCTTTGTCATATTTTCAGCACTTCCAAAAGCATTATAGAATAAGAAATATCCATCTTCACCATGACCAGTACCTGCATTTTTTACATTAACATATGATTAATGAAAGTAATTCAATTAAATCTACCTTCTAGTTGACTTTTCTCCATTGCATAATTGAAATATAAGAAATATACAGGTGATTTACCCATTTTTGCTTGAATTTTAGCCGCTTTCTCTGCATCCACTTTAAAAAGCCTATCACTAAGTATCTGTAATCGAATCAAATTTTACTAGAATTATTCTACAATAATAATGATAATAATAATAATACATCATCCAAGTTGATTTCTTGATTGTCTTTCATGTATTGTTGTCTAACCTTCTCAGCTGTTATTTTTAATTTATTTTTAGGTAATGTATAATTATAGTCAAGTAGATAGGGCGCTAAATCAGTGAATTTTTCGGTAATTTCCTTCAATGAATCTGGAACGAATATAGCGAAGGGTCTTCCTTCTTCCGACGTTACAGAATTAATCCATGGTAGATCATTAAATTCTCCATTAGCTAAGATTTCATAGGGATGTTTATTTATGAATGGATTATTTGAACTTTTCTCAACAACCGGAGCAAAAGGACTAATAGGAAAGATGCTGTATGCATAGAAAAGTTTGTTAGCATCTACGAGTTGTTTTGCGGGTTTCTTTCGTAAACAAATTAAAATTTCTTGACTGTTTCCAGTAGGACAACCTAAATATTCTGCTAAATATACAGCACGTTGTAATGGTTCCTTCTGTAAAGTCCATGGACCTAATGCGGTACCACTTTGAGAGAAACCACGATGAAATAATCCTTTCGATAACGGTGATAAATAATGATAATGTACACTAGAACCACCGGCTGATAAGCCGGTTAATGTCACCGAATCTGGATTACCACCGAAACTTGCTATATTCTCTTGTATCCATTTTAGAGCTAAACTTTGATCTTTTAACCCAAAATTACCAGCAATAACATCATCTTCAGTACTAAGAAAACCTAAAACACCCAATCTATAGTTCATTCTAACGAAGATAACATCACGGTCCATTAAGAATTCAGGATGGGAATAAAAATGTCCTGAACCGATCATAAAAGCACCACCATGAATATGAACGATAACATCAAGACGTTCTGAAGGATTTGGATTTCCTCTCGGCACATACACGTCCAAATGTAAACAATCCTCATCTCCTGTGATACCTGATGTAAACATATAACCAGTCTGGGGACATTCAGATAGAGTGTCGGCTTTCCAAGTGCCCGACCATGGCTCAACTGGGACTGGGTCCTAAGTGAATTTAACGGAAAATATCGTGAAAAAATAGTCACAACAGAGACTTATAGCAGGGGAACCTTTAAGCTAACAATGATTTAAGGGAAAATTCTAATGACTCAGGGGTAAGGATTTGCGTAAAGCTAGGGCTCTGATTGTGATAGTCATGATTTCATAATGATATTACCCTGAATCGTAATTCTCCTACAGGTGGTTTCGCATAAGGTATACCCTCAAAGGCCGAAAAAGTCCGTTGATTAAATGATAATTTATGAGAGCCTTGAATCCGACCGAGTGGAGTTTGAACTACTGGACTACCAGTTTGACACAAAATTTCTAAATTCGTTTATAAATAAATAATGATTAAAAAACAAATTATACAAAATCAATTTGTTACTTACGTGCAATTAAAATAAAAACAACAAAAAAACTTATAAACATTTTAATTGTTACAATATTATTGAATAGTCACCGTCTATTCTTGATATTGAGAGATACTTTCACTATATAAGAATCTAAAATTTGTAAATTAAGTAAATATAGACTCGTACAGGACGGTATTTAGAATGTTTTTAAAGTCGATAGAAGGTCATATCTAATATTCGTTTTAATTATCTAATTGAAACTACAAGTCATGTTATAAATAAATACAATTTTTGTAATTGAAATTGATAAAATAGATAGGTATCTTTTTAAAAAATAAACCACAAATCATAAAATTACCGTCGATTTTTGCTATTAATACCTAATTAAATGTCTGTCGTCTGTAATTTCACCGTATTTTTTCTTCATAATCAATTTAAAGGGAATTTTAATTCTAGAGACTCATTTAAATAACATTGTGGATATCATAAATCTAAACCTCCTTTAATCAAATGATCCTTTAAATCTTAATTTAATTTAAAATAAAATAATTGTTATAAGATAAGGATTTGAAGGGGAACACTTACACTATCTATTGAAAGTGGAAGAGTCCTTATACATATATATTTGAAATTAGAAGAAATTGAGGTCACTTTTGCAAATCACACAATATCGAAAGAAAATTTACTATTTAGAAAAATTCAGTCAACTAAATACAGAATAATATTTTCCACTTGAAAAATTAATTTCCAAAAGAAAAATAAAAAAATTGTGAATATTGAAAAGCTTCAGCGTTATACAAAATGTGGACCAAGGATTGGTTTATAGCTTTAGATATTTCCTTCAAAATTTTATTACATCTTTTCGAGCTTTTCAAATAAACTGTAGAAACACTTGAGCTAAATTTTTAAATCTACTCAATCACCTTGAATATATATTTTTAATATTGGAGCTGATATTGGACAGGTTTAAGGTTTAAGTGGATTTTATGCATCAGTATCGTCCACTTTGTACTTGATACAATTTTTAAAACAAATTTTTGATTAACAAGCCGATTTCATTGTAAATGGAAGCAATACGAAACAACAAAAAAAAATATCATCTTGATAATTATTAACGAATAAATTAGTTATAATCAGATAAAGCAGCTTTTGACTATTGTACTAAAATATTTTGAATCTAGCTCAATAATTCTCCTCATTTTTTTGAAACATTTGAGAAACTATCAATTTAATAGGAAATGAAGCAAATTTTTGGTTTGAAAAGTTTAGAACAGCGCCTGAATTTATGCAACTAATTAAACATAACATAATATAAATCGCGCTACAATTAGTTACAAATAAATAATGGTAAAAATAAATAACAATATACCTAAATAACAATAACAAGCTAATTGGTTACAAATACTTACGTTTTTAGTATGATAACTATGTTCTAAATAATTATACTTACAATTTATATATGACAAAATTTATAAAATGGAGCTTCAATTAGCTTCCTCATCTAGTGAAGTTTGTTATGTTATGGTTGGTGAACCTGTTTATAACCGTTTTTCACGTGTCAAAACAAGTTTTGAATATTTCAACTTGTACGATAATTTAATAGAGGAAAAAGCGTAATTTCTATCGATTTTATTCGATTTCATATTTCCAGTTCAAGGTAAAAATAATCATTATAAGTATTTATTCATTTGATTTTTTTATAAACAATTTGAACTTGATATAAGTTTTAACTTTTACAGATCATTATTGTGTTTGTGTGATTTTAAAAAGAAACAATTATGGAAGATAAAATAATAATTAATAAAATATTGAATAGACAATTATCAAAAGCTTACGAAATGATAATAAAAAAAACAGTAAAATTCAATACAAATGATTCGATAAAATTGTTAACGTATTTGTGTAAAATATGTAGTGAAAATTTAACAACACCTGAATGTATTAATACGAATGATTTGTGCCAATTAACATTACATGCATGGAGATTTATAAAAAATCCATCAACACCATCAATCGATACTTATCTACGATCAATCTACTATATTGTAAAATTACTTCTAGTCAATGTAAGTTTGTATTCATTGAACTGTTGATTTTTGAAGGTTCTGTAAGTTAGAAATGGCAATCAAAAAGCGACCTCAAACTGGACGAGTTCATAAGGGTTGTCGCCTCGAGTAAAAAGTTTCAAATTCATGATACCTTAAATACAGGTTGGCTGTACATTTGTGATTTCATTTTATTTACTTACACAACTGATAGAATCTTCAAAATCCACCTTTTCTGTTGGATTATATTGTAAAATCTGCCTTTTTAGGATAATTTTGATAAGATTATTGAATTGAAAGGGGCGCTAATACCATCATTTTTACCCGCACAACTAGCCGATAAAGAACAAGAGGTCCATACAGCTATCTTTACAATTATTTACAATAAAATCGCGAACATATCACAAGTAAACGATAATTCAATCAATAATAATTTATTAAGCTTATCATTATTATTGATTGAAATGTATGATAGAATATTGGGTGATAAGAAGTTCTATTTGGAAAATTTGTGTATATTTTGGGTAAAATTGGAACGTTTAGGTGTTAATTGGGAATTATTAAATCAATTCTATAGAGAGATTTTAGAGAATTTAACAATTACACCAGATCGATTTGAGATTATTTTGAAAATATATTCAACGAATTTCAATAATTTATTAAATCACAACAAAACCGATTTAATTTTAGAATTTCATAAATATTTTATTCGATTATTCAAAAAATTCGGCAATACTGAAGAAATGAAATTATTACAAGAATTATTACAAATTTATAAATTTTTGATAACAAACAATTCTAATAGTAATCGAATATTACAATCATGTCATAAATCATTAAAGATTTTACATGAAAATTATAATTCAAATAATCTACAAATTGTTTGTAATGTCTTAACATCGAATATTGTATTGGTGACACAATTGTGTGTAAAAAATCCGGAAAATTATTGGAAATTCATTGAAAATCAACAATATTACGAATTTTTAGAAGATTTGTCTTCAATTATCTCACAATGCCCATACAAATGTACCTGTAATGATTGTTGTATTAATACAAGAATTTACGATGCCTTCACTATATCCAATACAATTCTACAATTAGGTGGATTATTATTAACAAAACTAGAAGATTGTGGTGATTTGATAAAAACGTTATTAATACATTTAAAGTCAATATTAAGTTTTATTGTTAGTTTAAAAGAGAAGAATTGTATAAAATGGAAGTATGCTTGGAATAGTTGTGGTCTATTAGCGTACAATGTTAGTAAAAAATTATCTGAGAAAAATAACGATAACAGTTTGAAATTCTTGAAGAGATTCCTCAAGTATTTAATTGAATTAGAAGGTTATAATCCTAATATATTCCCTAATAATTTCTGTACGTGTTGTTTAATAGATTTAGCAAAATTTTATCAAAATCAAAAGAAAGATTATGAGAAATCCTTAACAATAATAGCTTATAATATTGTAATAGCACCACAATATCGTGAATCTTTATTCATAAATTGGGTTAAAAATAAAGCGAATTGTCGTGATTTAAATGTTTTAAATTATCAAAAAATACAAGAGTTAACATTAGTGAAAGTATTAGAAAAATATAAGAATGTAGTTTATTATTATGATAGCAATTTTCAATTAACAAACGACCAAAAAATCGAATTATTACAATTAGAATTGAAAGCATACAAAGAATATTGGAAAAGTAAAATACCAATGATGGTGACTTTTAAAGAATTATATAAAATAAACAATAACAATATAGATGATTTAGTTGATATATTTATTAAGATTTGGGGCGATGGTGATATCGTTGTCAATGACGATCTACCAAAATTAATACCACCACTTATTGAAAAATACAAAGAAACTGTTAAAAATAATAATAATCGATTAAATTTGGCGCATTTACACTATTTACACCAGAAATATTATTTAAAAGATGCAATAAATAAGACAACAAATGAAATGAATAAGACTGTGATTTTTAACATTAAAGAAACGAATAACGATCCGGATGATGAATGTGATATAGTACCATCTTATGAGAATCTCAAATTGAATCGTTATAATAAAATAATGGAACATTTAGATAAAGCTTTGGATATTCTTTGTAATCTAATTGAAGTTAAAGATTCAATTGATTATGATAGAATTTATAGTTTATTAAAAAAGATTGGTAATGAATATCGTTTACATTCCAATTTAATTCAATCAATCTACACATGGTATCTTGCATTGAAAATTGCAAATTATAAAAATAACGATTTAGAAATAATGGAATCTACCGGTTTTCTAATCGAATTAATCGATATCAAACAATCAATAATAATAATAGAAGAATTCATTGATAAAGCTGATCGAATTGCTGACAATTTAGATCAAAATCAATATTTTAATGAGATTATCACGTATTATTTGTGTAAATCGTTATGTTATTATAATTGTGATATTGATAAAGCTTATCAAATATTCTGTGATAAAATCTATAAATTTTATGATAAATTCGATGGTTATTGTTTGATAAAAACACGAATTTTATTATTACAGCATAAATTTTTAATATTACCATGTAAATATCAAATTGTCGGACATCAAGATTTCACAAAATTGCATCAAGCTTATAAGGATATTGTTCATTATTACAATACAACTAGTAAAAGTATTTATTTTAATCTAATAGTATTCGATTATTATTAATTTTATTGATTTTGTAGGTGGTGATACGTCATATGAGATGTCGATATTTTTCGAGATAACAGAAGAGATAGTTTTATTGTATCATAATTTACGTATGCCGAGAGAGTTGCGTTATTATTGTAAAGAAATTGTTGTATTAACACAAAAATTATTATTACCATATCGGACGGTATTATTATTATATTATCTAGCTTATGCTGATTTATTATCATCATGTTTTGATGATTGTAAAGTTAAAATAACTGGTTTATCATATATTTTATGTTTAGAAACGAAATTAACACGAAAAACGACACAAGAATTAGAAGAACAACAACAAATTTCGAAAGAGATTGATCATTTAACAATCGAATTTAGTGAAATTATGCTAGATATACCTTCACGACCAACAATAAAAATCAATTCACCTAATTTACAAATTGAATCATTTAAATTACCATCATTTTTCTACCACCAACAAGATTGTGATTGTTTCCAATGTCTATCAGTTGAATTTTTGGTATTTTTATTGAAGAAAACCCATCTAGATTTATTGTTGAATGTATATCAAAATAATACAGAAATAGTACGAGATTATTGTTGTGGTGCTATAAAAATATTCGAATTTATCTGCAATAAAAAAGAGCGATTTTTACAAAAATTTACAAATAAACTCCCAACTTCTCTACTACCGAATATAATCAATTTGAATTTAAAAACATACAGTTTAATGTTAATGGAATATGGAAATGTATGTTTGCGTGCTAATGAAATTGATAAAGCTACTAAAATTAATCAAAATTTGCTTGTAAAACTATCAAATTTTCAATTCACTGATGAATATTTGATGTTGGAGATTTTAACACAGAAATTCAATATTTTATTATCATCATCCACCACTAAAATTAATGATAATGATAAGAATGATGTGAAAATGAATCTTTTAACAATTGAGAATACTGATGATGGTCCAAAAACGCCAGAATCTCGACAAAATCCCGTTACAATCCCATTTAAATTCACACCAGCTACATCACCATTACCATTACCGAAAAATCCAATAAGAACGATACATTTCGATTTAGCTAGTGATGATGATGATG
The DNA here is from genome assembly GCA_039776855.1 of Mylabris sibirica. Taxonomy (NCBI): domain Eukaryota; kingdom Metazoa; phylum Arthropoda; class Insecta; order Coleoptera; family Meloidae; genus Mylabris; species Mylabris sibirica. The sequence goes on from CM077836.1 coordinate 7,111,564, forward strand.
ATGATGATGGGAATGATCAGGATGATAATGGTAATAATAATACAACATTAAAAACAGCAATTTATCATGAATTATTTCCTGAAGAGAAAACACCAGCACCGTCTGTATCAAATAATTGTGCCGCCGTTTATACGACACGTTCAACTATTAGAAGACAGAATAGTAAGAAAAATATTGAAGAATCCAAACAAGAAACATCAAATAATAGCGATATTAATGTTATACCAATGAGTCCGGAAGCGTATACGCCTAATGTAAAAGGCAAATTACAAACGAATTTAGCTAATCGTACAAAATTATTAACTCAACGTTTACGATCAAATAAAAAAGAGAAAATCAGTACTGATAATACCGTTGAACAAACGAAAACTGCACGAAATACTACTACAAGAAAGTTGCGATACAATTAATTAGAAATTGAAGTCACTAGATGGCGTTATTACTATAGCTCAATACAACTAAGTTATTTAATTTTGTTTGTTTTATAATAAAATGATTGTTGATTTCTTTTTAAATTCTATCAATAATTCTTGTAATCAACCTGATTGGAGATGTTAATGTAATAAAATCGTCGATATTGTTGAAAATTGAATTAAATGGAATAGGATGCAGAAAATAGAATAGACGGTGTTACAGTTTAATAGGTTTTATGTTTTCTTTCAAGTGGAAACTTACAAGTAAGTAAAAAGTTGTCTTTTAAGGAGATTAGATGAACAAAATGAAAACTATTAGTCTAATATTAAGAAATATACGATTCGTCGAAGCTTTTTTAAGCCTTGTTTTGTCTGAGATTTTGAATGTTTGAAAACTTTTTAATAAGCCATATACCACTCTCATGAACAGGAGTTTGAAGTGCCAATATAGGATATAGAAACTTTAAGTATTTTCTAACAATATTCGCAGAATTAGATCATTCAGTTTGTTTTACAATAATCACAATCAATTATGAAAAATTAAGAACTCCATTTCGAGCAGATTTGTACTCTCAAATGCATTTCTAGACATTTCCACTCATCATTCATTGTTTTCCTTATATTGATTTTGGTGCATTATTTCGGTAAATAGTTAATTTGAGGACAGTGGGGCAACAAAATATTTCAGGGGGGATCACAGCGATATACAGGTGTCCCGTAAGTCGCGCCCTTGCTCCTTAGGGACAGATAGAGGATGGAATTCTAAGAAATCGGAGAAGAACACCTGTGAAGGCTTACGTGTTAGAAAGGATACATTTAAAGATGCAAAAAACAGGACTTTTACGCTCATACTATAAATAGGCAAAAAAGGTCGGAAACTGAACAGTTTTGGAACTTAATGAAAACCGACCTCATAAATTTTGTAGTTTTAATTTTGAACGTTTTGACTTTAAGTCAAAGTTTATTAAAAGCAAACAGTTTCTGTATGTTGATAAATAATTGCAGGAAAGGAGCGTATTTTCGTTATAAATTTTAATGAACAATAGCGTTTTTTGATTTGTCACAATTTTTTTTTACATAAAATCACCAATGAATTCGGGTCAATTTTGACTTAATACTGACATTAAATAACAAAAATTGACAACTAAAAACTTCCATTGACTTATTCAAAATCTTTACTGTACAAACCCAGCTTGAAGGGCGATGTAAAGTAGTAAAAATGACAAGTGGTTTTCTTGAACAGAATAATACACCATTGTTTATTCTTGCATCCTGCATTGTCCTAATATTATGGATATTAATAACTTGTTACAACTGTGTGATAAACACAAAAACATTCTGCCCATATATTTATTGTAATGATGATGATGGTAAATATTCTCGATAAATTATCATCTCGATCTTAATGTTTTATGTGATAGATGATCTACAAGAATGTAACGGTCAGAATCAATCACCAATTCATATAATCACAGAATGTACACGAATTGTAAATGCCAACAATTGTCGATTGTGTTTCTCTAAAGAACACGACGTATTTCCCTCGGAAATTGTTATCATTAATGACGGCAATTATGGTAAGATTATAATCAAATAATCATCGATATTATTCATGTGAATTTATTATAAGTGTTATTGTGTGCAAATTGGAACGACAGGGAAAGGCCGACAATTGGTGGTGGTCCATTAGAGGATGTGCACGATTTCTGTAATATACGTTTCCTTTGGGGTTTTAATAATGATGAAGGTACCGAACATATGGTAAACTTTACAAGATTTGCAATGGAAATGCAAGTTTATTATAATAATAGTAATAGTAAATGTTTGGATTTGAAGAAGACCATTGTTGTGGTCAGCTATTTTTTCAAAGTATTTTGCTAATCAGCTGAAAAACATTTCAATAATTTATGTTGATTACTACATTTCAGGTAACGCCAATTGAAAATCCATATCTAGAGTTAATTGTGAAAAGTTTACAGTATATTAAATTATCAAGTGAAAGTTGTAATGTAGCACCGTTTCCAATAAGTCTTTTAGCTCCAATATTTATTAAAAATTATTACACATACACCGGATCGTTAACTTACCCCCCTTATACAGAGGGTGTACGATGGATAATTCAACCAGAACCATTAACAATATCATCTGAACAAGTGGCGGAATTTCGTAAATTAGTCGGTAATAATGGCAGCATTTTATCAAATACTCGTCCAGTACAATGTGTAAATGATCGTTGTGTAAATTTTTTTAAATAAAGTCGTAAGCAAAATTTTTGACTTAATTACTCAAAAAGACTAACTTACTGTTTATAGCAAGCATCAAGTTCCAAATTTTATGTTTTATTTTGAGTCACGTTTTTTCGTTTATATCTCATTCCTCAAGTACGGGCACTATTTCTTGTTTGATTATACAGTTTCTAAAATAGAAATAAAGATTAACGTTAAGGCTATGTTGGAGTCAGGCCTCATTTCAGTGTCTGAAAAAGTGACAATTTTTAATCATTGATTTCTCGGTTGTTTTCTGAGATATTCAAGCTTTAGATCGTGCACCTTGAAATGCTCTATCTAACGCACATTTACTTTTTCCAATATCTTAATAAACAAGCGAGATATCTATGTTTGAAAATTGCACGCCGAATCAAGTAATTTATCCGAAGCCCCCTTTCAAACTTGTAATTTCCCCATTTATGACATTGTCAAAATCCATTGTTTAAATCTTTATGTAAATTTTAACCATTTTTCAACAAATTATGAGTGTTGTAACTGAAGAATCAATATCTGAAATTGAGCAAAATTACGGTACATCTTTTCTATTTATAATAATAAAATAATAATTAATAAAAATTTATAACATTATATGTAGATGATACTGCAGAGTGGTTTCAAAGTCTCAATGAGCTCCAATTGCCGTCCTCACCACCAGTCGATATAAACTTATCTAAAACAACAGAGATAGAAATGCCAAAATTAGAATGGTATCATTTCGATGTGATGCCGAAGAAGATGCGAATCACCAATTCGGGATACAAACGTATGTGCAGATATTAAAAAAGCTGTTTCATCAAAAAAAAAGTACTGACATTATAGTGATTATAACGGCGAAATGGCACGACGAAAGGCCGTACATTTGTGGCGGCCCTCTATTAGATAATTACGAGTTTTCCCAAATACATTTCCATTGGGGTGAAGATGATAGTGTGGGTAGTCCACATATGGTCGATCATTTCCAAGCACCCATGGAAATACATGGTGTGTTCTACAAAAGATCGTATCAAACCCAACATAGTGCTCTAAAACAAAAAGACGGCATTGTTATGCTCACTTATCATTATAAGGTCTAACAAACAACATTGATTTTTAATTAATTAAACAATAATGTAAATTATAGTTACAAAGTGGTGAAAATCCCTCAATACAACACCTGGTAAATTCGATATTAGAAATACAAAAGCCCCAAATTACCGTAAGAATCGATCCAATTCCTTTAAGTTGTTATTTAAGACGATTCGAATATGATTATTTCATCTATTGGGGCTCTATTACAACATCAATCAGTGATCATTGTATCTTATGGATGATTTCACGTGAACCTGTAGGAGTATCACTAGAACAGGTATTTTGTTCTCATAGTATACAGGGTTATTCATGTCGGACAAAAAATTCTTAAGGCAACTCCTGTGATTAACAAAAAATTAAGGATCTCTAGGGCTACCCGGAGATTGTTTTAGCAAAATTAGAACCTCGTAGCTCATTTGGAAGTAGGTGAAAAAAAACGCTCGATTTTTGAAAACGAGCTAAACATGCAAAACGACTAACAATAAGAATGACTCAGGGGCCCTCCCAACATTGATTCTTTCGCTTTTCTCTGTTGCAACTTCGAAATGAGCTACGAATTTCTAATTTTGATAGAATGGTCTCCAGGGACTACCCTACAAATCATTGAAATCTTTTTGGAATCACTCTACAAATAATGGGAGTTGTCATCACATCTTTTCGTCCAACATGAATAACCCTGTATAGCATCAAATGTTAACAATTCTTACACTACAACAGATGGACAGTTTTCGAAGTTTGTTAGATATAAATGAGGAAGAAATGGTGACAACTTTTCGTATAACTGAACCGAATGAAATTGAGAACGTTTTTCATGTCTGTCCAACAGGTAGAAAAAATGCAACATTACTGCCACTACCATAATCAGTATCAATTCAAGATATCTTAATTACTTGTTTTATGTAATTTATTAAGACATGTGTAAAGTTCTAGATTGAAATTTTAAATATGTACACTATATATTGCATATACAATTCCTTTTTTTTTGTACATAAATAAACAATTACATTAATCAGGTAGTGCTTCTTTCTTTTTTTCTTAATACAAATTACTCTACACAAGTGATTGTCACTTCTCTAAACTAGAAAATTAAAGTGATCATAATTAGACTTGCATCAATCAAAAATTGTATTTACTTAGTAATTATATAATTTGGTAAAACTAAATAAATCCAACATTAAGCTTTTATTGTCCTAGTTTTCATCGTTTTTTTTCTCTCAATGTTAAATTACAAAAGAAAAATTATGGTGAATTGAGAACATTAAAACATAAATAGAGTAACAACAATGGACTGTGTCCAAAAATTACATTTCTAAATATTATCGATCAAAATAAAGACAAACGTATAAAAGATTAATTATTCATCATATAAACTAAGTGCACACACGATGCATTATAATCATATTGCACGGCAATTTAAAGATATAAATGAAGGTAAATTAAACAAACAAAACAAAACAAAACAAATATACAAGACTATCCGTAAATGTAATGAAACTGCAACAGAAATTTTAATTTTTTTCATTTAAATTGAAACGGAATTTCTGGCAGTTTTCTCATATAAATATCATTAATTACAAGCAAACATCAATTAAATTTGTTTTGTTATAAAATTGTACGGACAATTTTACAACAAACTAAATTATAAATATTAATTTCAACAAAATACGACAAAAATAAATTAAATATAAACTATGTTCTATTTACAAATGAAAGAAAAATTCTAAGGTTGGGGAAACAACAATATGGTTTTTGGTCCCTAACCCTAAGCCACTGTCCGTTATTCAATGACGATTATTTAACAAAATATATTAAATGCAGATTTAAATCTAAATATTACAAAAAAAAATCATGATTTTTACCTTTATCAAACGTAATTTCTATGGAATGTATTTTTCTTTATAAGACTGATATTTAATTTAATGGCACTGTAAACAGTCTGATTTATTTTCTGTTCTTGTCAACAATAAGTTACTTATGTACACTAAAAATTAAGCTAATGTCCAATTTAACAGTAAAATAAACTTTTTGCATTTTCTCCTCTAAATTAATAATTAATTCATCCATTTTCTACAATTCGGTGCTCCACACATACATGATATTTTATGTTGGTCATCTTCTATATCGAATTTATAATCGTACGCCAACTATAACAAAATAATTATTAACAAATTACTATTATTATTATTATTATTTTTAAATTAGAAACATACTTCCTCCCCCCGTTGAATTCTTCTTTTGGCAAATATTATAATACGATAATCTCTATCAACTTCCACAGTTTCAGCAACACAATTTGGATTACAAGAATGGTTAATATAACGAGCTAAGCCACCACAAAGAGTTGCATCAACTACACGTTCTTCATCCAATCGGAACATATAAATGCCACGATTCTAAAATTGTATTTGTTTTATTATTGAAAATTAAGAAAAAATCAATACTGGGTGATTCATGTTAGACGAAAAGTTCTTATGGCAACTCCTATTATTTGGTAAACAACAGAGGTTACTCACGCTAGATTTATTCATCGATCAATCTCACGTTTTTTTTTTTTGAATTTTTCAAAGATAAAAGTAAGAAAAACGGGAAAAAATCAATTTTACGATGATTTAAGAGCCATCTTTAATCGGTTCATGTGTGTAGTTGGTTAACAAAAATCGCAACACTGTGGAAGAAAGCGTTTTTTGACCAATTTCCCAATGAGCTACAACTCGTTAATTTTGAATAAATGTTCCGAGGATCCCCTTACAGGCCCTCAAACATCCGGAGATAGTTTCGGCTAATCGCTGAAGGAACTTCTGGTTCTGGGAGCCAGGGCAAATCTTCTTCGCATGTCAATCTCCTCTTTGTGGAGACTGGGTAAGCCTTTCGCGGCGTTGTGGCAGCGTCGCGTTGAGTCTAGCTAACTGGTTGGCCAGTGCTGAGTGCTACAGGACTCAATTGGTAGTGGATCCGTAAGTTGTCATGCATGCCGATACGGCATGTTGCGGGGTCACGAACACCCAAATAATGATTTGAATTGGTCGCACAGCAGCTCTGATGGGAATAGGTAGCTGGGATGATTGGGCGTATACCTGATCCCACGTTCATGAGGTCCATCAGAATTGAGTCGTTAAGGCAGGTATCTGACGTTAAACACTCCTGTTTCTGGCAACCTTGCTACAAATCCTTAAAATGTTTTTGGAATCTCTCATCAAATAATCGGAGTTGCCATAAGAACTTTTCATCTAGCATGAATCACCCGGTACAAACTTACTTTAGCTTCATATTTCTTCTCTCTAGTTTCTGCTAATTCTGTTCGAATAATTTCACCAATATATTCAATAACCATTGTATGTTTTTCTAAATCCCTTGCCGCATATAAGCCTAATCCTTGAATTTTGGATCTAAATTTCGTTTATTATTGAATTAATATCAAAATTATTTTAATTATTTTTAATTAAATACCTTGCTAAATATACATTATTCCTCCATTCCTGTTTCATTTTCTTATATTGTGAACTTTTCGAATGTACAAATTGTTTACTATAAGGACAAGCAACTTCACCTAATGTTGTACTAGTTGCTGTTATTGTTGTCGATGATGATGTTGATGTTGATGCTAATGCTGATGATGTTAATGATAATGATGGAGATGGTCCAAATAATGGTCGTATAGATGAACCAGCTGTACGTTGTGTATGTGGTCGTTTCCAATGTAATTGATTTCTTAATCTAGGTTCAGTACGTGCCGCACCAGATGGATTTATTGCTAATGGTAATTCTAATAATGGATTACGACCATATTTAAATTTATAATCAGTTAATGTTTCAATGCCTGGAAGACTTTCAAGTACACGTACAACAGCTGGTTCTGTTAAACCAAATAAATCCTCACCAGTTACATATTTTGGGAATACTTGTACACATTGATTATCACGTCGCATTGTTGCTATTTGATCGAGTATTTTCTGCCATACACCTTTACATGTTGTATCTTTTAATTCTAAATCATCTTCATTTATTTCTTGAACAATAATACGGAATTCTGGACGACCTAAATTCTCATGAATCGAACAAATATAACGACAACGTTTATTTAAATGACGCATACTCCAATAGAATCGTATAATTTTATAACCAATTGGATAAATATAGTTTGGTGTATGGAAATTTTGTAATTGATGTGGTAAAAGTTGACCAACATTTAAGAAAATTAAACTGCCAACCCTTAGAAGATTATTAGTATCTGAATGATGCATCACAGCAGCTACTTGACGATTCTCATCACGATTTACATAAACACGTCGAGACACTGATAATGTTGTTAATTCGTTATCCTTTTCATTTTTTGGTGCATGAACACTACAATATGTTGTTTTATTTTTATAAAATACACAAGCATCTTTAACTGCACAAGGTAAATGATAAATATTTGAACATCGAGTCTTGAAACAACGTATCGTTGCACCTAATTTACTACAATGAACACATGTTGATGTTAAACTTTGTTGTAGAGCATTTTCTAAATTCATTAAAGCACCATTTACAGTTTCATAAACACCATCTGACCATAAACCACAATTTAAATGTACCCATTTATCAACATCGAAATTTAATAATCTAGCTGGACCATCTGCTACACTATCACCAATACCTTGACAAAACATACATCTCCGACTGTCTTCAGGTAATTTTTGTGGTGTTACAGTAATTCCTAATCGATATAATAATTCCATTATTTCTTTATCTGTTGGTTTCTTGTATTTAACAGACGGTTGTAAACAACCAGGTGTCCAACATTTATATCGGGTTCCTTTAAACACTCTATTCTGAGTTGTTTGTTGTTGTAATTGTACTTGTGATTGCAGTTGAATTTGTTGTTGTTGTTGGTGCTGCTGTAAGTCATCACAAGTTCTCAATTTATGATCTATTGGTTTCGAAAGAAAGATGTGATTGTTAGTATCGCTAGTATCCATCATTTCTACATCTTTTTTGATAGAACGCAAATCCATTTCAACATTTTCAACAATTAATTTTCTTTGTTCAGTAGACTCAATTGACAATTTCTTACTTTTAACATCAATTTTATCTTTTTGTGATAAATGATCAATAATAGCAGCTGCTTTATCTACTGATACTGAAGAAGGTCGATTCATTAAAGCAAATTGTGTATAACAAGTTGAACTGCAAAAGAATAATTCATCTTCATTTAATAATTCTGAATCTTTTGATAAAAATGGTAGTTCGGAAACTTTTTTCTTAATCATATTATTTAAAATAACAACATCACAATGTTTACAGAATTTTGCAGCACCATTTAAAATACTTTGAATATCAATCGGAGCTAGAAAAAAAAAGGATAAATTATGTTTATTTGTATACAAATCATCATTTTGCAACTATACCTCCTTCTTTGCCATCTTTGCCCTTAGTCCGATATAATCCTAATTTCTGACTAGGTGGAGTAGTAGTTCGTTCTATAATTTGATAACTTGTAGGTGCTGGAATATGTAAAATATTAGCTAAATCTCTAAGAACTCCCATAATATCTTCAGCTGCTGAGGATGTTAATGTTAAAGTAACTGTAACATTTCCTGAATCTTTCAATGGTGCTCCAGGCGTTGGACCAAATTTCGATTTATGATACATTTCTCTACCACAATTTTCTTTATCCTGTAATTATTTGTTAATATATTAAGAAAAAAATTAAATAAACAAATATAAACTTACATCAGCAAAATCTCTCAAAAATGTTCCAGCAGGTTTCAATCTGATCGGAATTGGTGCAATTATTGGAACAACTGGTGATAATCTCATTTTATTAACATCTTCTTTGTCCGTACTCTCTTCATTATCATCATCGTCATCATCACTAATTAGTTTTAAACCTAAGAATTTATGTGGTGGTTCTTTGATCGGACATTCTGGAGATGAACTACTGATAATAGAATCAGGTGTATCCTCACGACTAAATAGATCAAATCGTTTATCATCTTCATTTTCAAATTTAATCGGTGGGAATTCTTGATCATAAAAACCACGTTGTGTTGAAGATGGTGGTTTTTCAGTTAATGGTTGTTCATCACCGTATGGTTGTGTGCTATAAAAATCTGAACAACCAGGCAATATAGCATTTCCATATTCACCAATTAATTCACCATATCTTGTATCGTAATCACTTGCTGATAATTTCGAAAAATCACTACCGAAAATTGGTAGAATATTTAAATTTCTATTTAATACAGGTTCAGAAACTGTCATAGGTGGTAGTGTACGTAATTGTGCTAAAACACCATCAATATATGTATCATAATCTTCATCGACTTTTGAACTTTTTCTTGGACGTTTCTTTGGTTGACCCGGAATATCTTTATTTAAAATTTGATTTTGTCGTCGTTTTTGTTGATACATACGACGTTTTTGTTTTTTCAATTCTTCTTTTTCTAATAACATCTTTTCTGTAACAGCATCTAATGAATCCATTTCCTCTTTCATTTGTACATCAGAACGACTATGATCTGATATTTCTGAATGTTGTGATGTTTCATCAACAAATTCTTTTTTCATTTCTTGTGATCCAATTAATGTTTGTTGTAGAAATGGTGTTTCTTTTTTCGTTAATAATGGTGGTGTTTGTAAATTGGAATCTTGACTACATGATGATCTTGGAGTTGGTGGTGATAATAAATCATCACGACTAGGTGTTCTACTTGGTGGCATACATCTCTTAATATCAATATGTAATTGATGTTGAGTTGCTACTGAAGTATTTGGAATTTGTGTTTGTTGTACAATTGGATTCGACACGAATGAAGTCTCACGTGTTATAATTGGCATCCGTTGTCCTAGTGGTCTCTGCTGCTGCTGTTGTTGTTGTTGATATTGCATTTGTTGTAGTTGTTGTTGTTGATATTGCAATTGTTGTTGCTGTTGATATTGAAGTTGTTGAAATTGTTGTGATTGCTGCTGTGGATGTTGTTGAGATTGTGGCTGTTGTTGTTGCTCGTTTGTATTAGCAACTGATTCTTTAGTAGTCGGTGGTAAAATTGATGATAAAGTAGGTGTGGATGTTTTTAATGTCTCGTAATTATTATTTTGTATTGGTGCTGATACAGTAATTGTAGTAGCAGATGATGATGGAAGTGGTGTTTGAGTACTAGCACATGCTGTATTTTGTAATAATTTCTTTAATAAAACATTTTGAGAATCTTCAGTTCGACTAGGTGGCATTGTTTGAATTGTAGATAATCTACAACCGGAGATTTCTTGTTTTATATTCATTATAAAATTGTTTTTCTCATCGGAATTAGATGTAGTATCATTATTATCTGTTCTAGAAACTTCTTCTGTTTTTTGTGTTTCATTTGTTGTTGCTTCATCAACTGATTTACTTCTAATTATTTTTGTCAAATGTGTATGCAATAAATTAGTATTTGATGTAATAGGTTTGAATGCAGATGACGTTGATAATGGTGATGAAATATTAATATTAGAAAAATTAGATGTTGATAATGGTAATGTTGAATTTGTTGTACTTGTTGTTACAGTTGTAGCAATTGGTGTAACAACAGCATTAGGTTGAGCTTGTACTAAAGATGTATTAAAATTACTTCTTGATAAACTAATTGAAGTTCCTAATAAAGTAGCCGCTGTAATTGTATCAGCTGATGATTTTGTTGTTGGTGTGGCAGCTGGATGAGATTGTAACATTTCAGTTAAAGAATATGTTGTTTTTCTAACTTCATTATGATCATTAGATGATGTTTTTGGTAGTGTTGTACTAATTAATGATCCAAGACTTGTGGTTATTTGTGATGAACTATTGTTGTTACCACCGCCACTACCACCACTTGCTGTTGTATTAGTAATTTTTGAATTGTTCGGTAAATTAACATTACCATTTGTACTATATGTTGATAAAACATTTATATTAGTTGTAAAATTTTGATTGCTAGCACTACTAGATGTTAAAATACTTGTAACAGTTTCATTTCCATTTGTTGTAACAACTGTAGTACGAAAAATATTTTCTTGACCTGGCGAAGATGATGGTGGTAAAAATTTTTGTTTCGTATTTGGAACAATTGCAGTATTTACAGTTGTTACAGCAGATGATACAGTTGCAGTTTGTTGATTTAATTTTGATGTAACCATAATGGAAGCTGATGTAACATCAATAGATGTTGTACTAGATTTCTGGTTTAAATTCTTCGTCACAGTATCAACAGTACTAGGTACTGTTACTGCAGAAGTTGTATGAAATGACGATAACAAAGATAATAATTGCTGAGAAGCATTTGCCATATTAGTTGTTAATTCAGTCGGTTGTGATAAAGGTGATAATTGAGACGTTGATGTTGTTACAACTGATGATGATGATGACGACGAAGACGACGACGATGATGATGACGATGATGATGTAGTTAATAATGATTCGGTATTGGTTGTATTAACCTGATTTTCGGATGAAGCTTTAGATACTTCTACTTTATCAGTATCATGCATTAATTTTTCTTTAATACTGTTTTCAATAACAGATGGTTGATCTGCTGTAATATTCTCTAACATATCTAAAACATCTTCAAATGATTCAAATTCACTTGGCATACTTTTACCATCACGTCTACGATTTTCAAGTGCTTGAAGAGCAATACTATCAAGCATTTGTTCTTGTGATGGAGTTGGAGATGGTATCGATATTTCAACTGATTTTGTATCATCACATGTACCTATTCCTTCTACAGCTTCTGTTCTTGCTGTTATTTGCATACCTGTAGGACTCTTTTGAACTACTTGTGCAGTCATTTTTAATTCAGGCGTATTAGGTATAATAACAGGTGATGAAGATTTTGATATTACAGGACTAGTAGTTTGTTGTATCACTTTTGTACTACTACCAGCAAACAAATCTTCGACTTTCATACGTAATGTATCATTAGATTCAAGATTATTGGCATCGGATTTAGTATCATCAACATTAATATTTTGATCTTGACGTTCAACAGAACTCACACTAGACGTTTCTTTTAATTCTTCAAAATTTTTACTTTGTTCTAGTACAGGAGATTTTGATTCTAATTGAGAATTAACATTTAACTTTTCTATTATTTCTGTATTATTTGATTCACTTTTCAATTTATTGATAGAATTTTTTAATTTTTCGTCATCACCGTTCGAGTTTTCTGGTGATATAGAGGAATCATCTTCAAAAATTTTCTTTGGCAAACAAGTGTCATGTGTTGTCAACGATATAGATGATGATGGTTTATCGATAACTTTAACGTTTGGTAATTGTCGAACAGCACTAGCACTTATGACAGGAACAGTGAATCCTGGTGGTAGAATTGATGCAATTTGTGATGTACTTGCACTAACTATTGTGAATGCTTGTGATCCACTTGTGACTAACTTTGGCATATTTAATACATTACTTCTACCTTGTAAAATAATACTGGTCACTTTAGAGCCTGCCGTTGTTGTGACTAATTTACCACCATGTGTTAGAACCATTTCTGCATTAATTTTATTTGCTTCAGTTCTTGAAACTGTTGTAATATTAAAGGGTGTTGTTACCAAAGAAATTTGTGGACTTAATTTCGAACCAATCAAATTTGTTGTCCTTGTAACATTTGGATTTGATGTGGAAGTAGTTGTTGTGTTATTTGTTGTAGAAACTGGTTCAATCTTCTCAAGTACATTATGAACATTTGCTGCATATTTATGTATTTCATTGATATGTTTAGCAGCAAGGATATTAGGTTTCATTAATTTTTCTTTTCGTGAACCTTCATCAATTAATTCTTCAAAATCTTCTTTTGTTGAAATTTGTTCTTCCGGAGATTTAACTGTAGGATCAATAATAACAATTTCAGATTCTTCATAATTACTCATAATTTCATCGTCAACAGTATCTGGAGATGGATCAGCATGGATTTCTTCTGGTGAATCAGGTGTTTCACTAACACTTAATAATTGATTTGATGAAATACTTTGTATATTATATTTCTTTGTTTTATTTTGCATAATATACTCATCATCACTAGTTGTTGGACTTCTAATAACAACATGCATATTTTCACTAGAATAATCTTCTTCAACTTCTTCTTCTTTATCGGAATATTGTGCTTCACTTGTAATATCCACAACCATATTACCAGGAAACAAAACATACTCATCGGCGATTTGATCAGATTCTAATGGACTGGACATTACTTCTCCAATATCGCTTTGTGAAAATGTTTCAATTACAGCAATATCATCACCATCATTTTGTTGAGCTGTAGAACTTAATGAAACCTCCCCAGAAATGACAGTATTATTGTCATCTTCATAATCCATAATATCTTCACATCTTATTTGTTTCTCATCGGGACTATCATCGAGTAACACTGATGATGATTCTTTATTTTCTTGTACTTCTGTTACTTTTTTGCCTATAGTTTTTTGAATTGATGCTCGACTTGTTGAAGCAACTGGTGGTGGAGTTACTGGTGGCGTACAAGAACTATCATCAAACTCATTATAATCTGTACTTACAAGTGAACCAACTTTACTAACTGCCAACGATTGCAGATTAGTTTTAACAGGTGATTTTCTTTTTAATATTGAAACTTTGCTTAAATGAGATTCTTTTTTAGGTTTCACTGGTGATAATTCATTCATATTTGTTTTATCTAAATCTTTATTATTGGTTCCAGGTGGTGTTGGTATTCGTTTAGCACCTCTACCAAAACTCCACATGGGTGAACCACCTCTTAAGCCCAATTTACAATATGTGTATTTACCAAGCCCAACAGGTAACGGAATCGGATTATTCGGGTTATTTGGATTACCACCACCTCTATTATTTGGACTACTGTTTTCCATCAATTGTGCATTATCAATACTTGTTTGTGTTTGATATATAGGTCGATTCATTAATGAATTATCAACACTGGTAGGTCTTTCTGGCATTGCTGGACTACTATTGGCACTTGGTGGTCGTCTCATTCCCATTGGTGAATTGGTTTGTCCTACTAACGGACTTCGAGGCATTGGAGAACTAGGAGGTTGATATTGATTATGTGTCATTGGACTACTAGGTGGTTGGTTTGGATTTTGATGGAACGCAGGACTTCTAGCAATAGGCGAACTTGGTGGTTGTTGATTGTTTCCATATGGCATCATTGGACTTTTTGGTGGCATTGGAGAAAGAGGCATTGAATGAGGTGACATCATCTGTTGACCAATCAAAGGACTTTTTGGTGGCATTGGTGAACTTGGTGGATTCGGCTGTTGTTGATTCAATCTATTTTGTGACTGCAGCTGAGCTTGTAATTGTGCTATTTGTTGTTGTTGCTGTTTATGCAATTGTTGTTGTTGTTGAATCATCAGCTGATGTTGTTGGGGTGTTAATGGTTGCGGTTGATTTATACCCTGTGGTAGTTGTGCCAATTGTTGTTGTTGTTGTTGTTGCTGCTGTTGGAGTTGTTGTAACTGTTGTTGTTGTTGTTGTAACTGCTGTTGTTGCTGTTGTAACTGCTGTTGTTGCTGTTGAGCCATTTGTTGTCTAACAAAATTTCTTTGCTGAATCAATTGAACAGCTCGTTGTGAGTTAAGAATATTTGGATCAGTTTGTTGATTATCTAAGTTCTGTTGTAACATATTATGTTGCTGTAGTTGCTTTTGTAACAATTGTTGAGAAATATGCATTTGCTGTTGTGGTGGCGGACTATTTAATGGAGATGGTGTACCAGGTTTTTGTTGATATCCTGACATTGGAGATGGTAATCTTGTAACTCTCTGTTGTAAACCACTTGCTGAATGTTCCACTGGTGTTCGAACAAATCTCATTTGCGGTGTGCCAGGACGCAATTCACCTGTATAACTTACAGGACTCGTTACAACTCGTCGATGTTGTGGTGATGTCATCCTGGGTGCTGGTGGTGGTAGACAAACTTGAGATGGAGATGCAACCGGTCCTGGACTACCTTCACTTTGTGAATGTGGTGTTCCTATTCTTGGTGATGGTTGCATTGGTGACATATTACTACCACTAATACTATTAGGACTTTGTAGTATATTTGATACAGTTCCTGGTCCAGGAGATGGTGATATGATTGGACTTGGACTATGTAAAGGTGAATTATGTTGAGTTAGAGGAGATGCAGATGGTGACATCATTGGTGATTGTGACGAACTTGGATGTTGAATTGGTGATGATGATGGTGGTCCTAATGGTGAATGACTTTGCACTAATAATGGTGATTGACCTGGGCTGGGCCGTTGTTTAGCTTGTTGTTTGTTCCGGTATTCCTTCATATAGACCAATAGGGGTAAATAAAAAATTATATAATATAAAATATTTAATTATAGACATTGCTACTTTTTGCACAACACAAAACACATCTACTACTGGTTGATCTACTTTAAGCGTAACAATTCTAAATATCGTGCTGTAGCTAATAAAGAGCAGTGCCTATAAGTATAGATACCTGTATGAGAAGTCCATGTTGACGACTTAATTTTCTACTTGACTCCAAATGTTTCTGTAGAATAGCTTGTTCGGCAGAGATGCGTTGTAATTCTGTTGCATCAACTTCAGCCAATTGATTACCAGACTTTCTTAATTGTCTTTGTTTACTATTCAAAGACTGAAATATGTTTGTTGTTTTAATACAAAACGAACATTTTAGATATTTTTTTAAATTACCTTCCGTGCTTTACGTAATTTCTGTACTTCAGTTTCATAATATTTCAACTGTTGTGATAAAACGTTGTTTTGATGATTTAACCATTGTTCATACACAATTTGTTTTTGTTTATCCTGTTCAGTTAAAATATTTTCAGGGGGTAATGGAGGAGGAGGCAGTGTATTAGCATTAAACGTTTGAACTCTAATTTCCGTTGTGGTTTGAACTGCAGGAGTTGATGGAGGTGTGGGTCTTGGTTGACTGATTGCTTGATTCTGTTGCCAATTGTTTGAAGTTGAGTTTACATTGTTATTTACTGTAAAACAGACAATAAATAAAATCTCATTTAAGCAATTCCCCTACAAATTTATACCTGTTGTAATAGAATTTCCACTAAAAACATCAGCTTTTAAGCGTTCAAAATCATGATCACTCAGTAATGCTGACGGTTGTGGTTCAATATTTGAATTTGTTGAAGAGTTAATATCATTTCCAGAAGCTGGAATTTGATTTTGATTCTGTTTTTCCTGTTCACGTTTTTCTTGTTCCAATAGATCTTCCAAAAGTAAAGGCTGCTCCTGAGTAAAACAAACTAACTATTAAATCTACACAAAACAAAAATAAATAATCTATGGTATATGTGAAATTCAGCTGAAAGTGAACTACATAATAGTATTAACTATAATAAAATTTAACTTAAATAAACTAATGAGTAATGGAAGTTGAAGAGAAAAATTCATGAGAAACATAAAAAAATATTTATACAAATGAAAAATCAACATGCAATGTAATGAAAATCTACTACCTCTCTAATTAGGGGGAAGTATCCACTAAAAAGACCAAAGTTGAATATCACTGTCAAGTATTCATTTGATTACAATTTTAAGAAACAAATTATATATAACACTTTTGACAATGATATAAAACCTCAACGAACTATTTTGAGCATGAAATTTTTAAGGATAACATTATCTCACCTCCAATAATAAAGATCTTCGTTGCATTTGAGGATGCAAGGATAAACCCTGCTGACGCATAGGATACATGTGACCCAGTGGAAGATGAACAGGCCCCATTCTTAATCCCGTCTACCACACACATGCAAGCAACAACACCATACCTCAACCAAAATTAGTACTACCATACCGTAATTACGTTACAGTAAATATGAACCACGTATATTTTTTAAAAGTCTTACGGCATATTTACTGTTCAAAATTTAAGGTAAGTATATTCTTTTAATAATTATTAATTTTTTAAATTAGCGCTCATTTTAGAAAATCCATTAATTGTTAATGTTAATATTTTAGATTACATGACAAATTATGAATACAATTTGATAATAAACAAACAATGTTATTATAAAATCGAAGTAGTAAAGGAAAAACCTTAAATTTTGTTCAATCCCGTTTTTATAAATGAAAAATTTAAATTAAAATACATACAAAATACTCAGTGACATGCTAGTATATTAAAATTAATACAAACCTGAGGCTGTTGTTGTTGTAATTGAGAAGGTGCCGCCAATGATGAAGGCACTGACTGTTGTGGTGGTGGTGGTGGTTGTTGTTGTTGCTGCTGCTGCTGTTGTAGCTGCTGCTGCTGCTGTTGTTGTAGCTGTAACTGTTGCGGCTGTTGCTGTAATGTTGGTTGTTGTTGCTGTAACGTTGATTGTTGTTGTTGCTGTAACGTTGATTGTTGTTGTTGCTGTAACATTGATTGTTGTTGTTGCTGTAATTGAGGGGTAGAAGAACCTGGATAAGGAGGTGGTGGTCCTGGATACGGTGGCGGTGGAACTGATGGTGGTACACCCAGTCTGGTATTTAATCCAACTGGACCAGCATGTAAAGATGGTTGAGATGAATTTGCAGCAGTAACAGACATCATTCTCGGTATATTCTGCCCAACACGCATTTGCAACTTCTGATTTTGTACTGTAATTATCAAATATACGCATTAGAATGAAAAGCACGTTTTTGTATCCTTTTTGTGGTTCACTATTAATTAATTAATTAGAAAAAAACTTACACTGTGAGACTATTATTCTTTGTTGATACGTGGCAGGTATTTGTAAGTGTACATTATTATTAGGCATAACAATGCCAATAATACCATCATGTGTTTGAAGTTTTGATCCAGGTGGCATAGGATGTCCCCGCGCTGCCGCCTGTTGTACTTGAGCAATCATCTGTTGATGAATTTGTTGTGGTGTTAAAGATGTTGGAACAACAGATCGTTGTTGCTGAACAACTGGAGGTTGGGATGTTGCTAATGGTGGTGGATTATTATTTGCTAAACTAGGTGGTGGTATAGTAGGAGATTGTGTAACTTCCTTTTTAATTATCTGAGTAGGAACGTTTTGTTGTGAGGTTTGTGTTTTAGGTACTTCAACCTTTACATTTTTAACATTTTTAAGTGGTTCTTCTTCCAATTCCAAATCAAGAATATTAGTCTTTTCACCTGGTAATGCTTCCGGGTCTGCATATTCTAAAATATTAAAATCTGCACCCATCTCAGCTAGCAATTCATCATCATCTTCGCCAAGACCACCTAAAATATCACTAACACCTTGTAATTCAACCATTGTTCCATTCTCTTGTTCCAATTTTTCTAATTCAGCCGTAACATTGTCGGGAATTTCTTGTTCACTATTTGTACTATTAACTGTTGTATTGTTACTAGGTGTTGCCATTGTAGTTTGTTGTTGATTGTTTGTAGGTTTTTCAATGTTAGTGTTTTGACTAACTGGTAAACGCGATGGAAGTTGTTGATCAACACCACCTATACCTTGGAATGATGTTGATAGCTGTTGTTTTTGTAAATGTTGTTCAAATTGTTCAATACTTGCAGGTCTTACTATATTAGAAAATCTAATTTGATTATTTGTAAAGACCTGCTGTTGTGTCGTTACTGAATTTGCTTGAATTATCCTCTGTTGCTGATGCAATAAAGATATTTTAAATATAAGTAATTTAATTAAAAAGTAAATTAAATACCTGTTGCTGTAGTAAAAGTCTCATCCTTGGATCAAGTCCTTGTATTCTAGGTTCAACTTGTTGCATTCTTAAACCTAATAAGGGACCTGGTTGCCTTTGTATATTCGAAACAGGTACTGGCATTCTAGGTCTTACAACACTTGGTGGTAAAGGATGTCTAAATGTTGCATCAACTGTTGTTGCTATATTAGCAACTGGTTGTTCTGTATCACCACTATTTGTTTCATTTGGAGTCCAAGGCCTTTGATTCTTCCCCGGTAACAAAGTCTCATCGATTTTCTTAAATTGTTGTTGCCGTTGAAGTAAATCTCTTAATTGTCGATTATATTCAGGACCTTCACCAGGACGGACTGGCGTAACATTATTGAGCCCCTGTAGGTTAGGACGAGGTAGAGGAAATTGTGGTGGTGGTCTTGGTGTTGCGGGTTGTTGGGCATACGGATCAGATGGTAATCGAACATATGTTTGTTGTGGTTTTGGTGTTCCCGGTGGTTTTGGTGTACCAGGCGGTTTTGAATAAGGATCATTATTATTTGTATTTATTGATGGAAATTCAATAGGTGTTTGAGGTGTTGGTGGTTTAACATTTGTTTGATTTGGATGTGTAAAAGGTGGTGATTTTATACCTAATTGAAGCAATTGACGTGGATTTGGAGATGGAGAAGTTACAGGACTCAATTCTTGAGGACTTTGATCCTGTGGAAATGGTTGACTAGGATCGGAAATTTGACGTTGTGCTCGGGCTATTGCTACAGCAATAAAATAATTAAAATATATCAATAATAGCTAATTATAATCATAAGTACCTTGAACACGTTGTTCATGAATAACATGTTGTTGTTGTTGAGCCTGTTGTTGTCTTAGCGCTTGCAATTGCTTCCACTGTCTTTCTTGTTCAGCTTCCCTAGCAGATTTTTGTTGTAGTGCCACCTTCTCTTGATCCTATAAAACCAAATTATGTCGAAACTCGAATATATGCAAAAATTTGTATTCTACTAATTGTAAGTAAAAACTAAATTATACCATTCCACAATGTTTTACGAAATAATTTGATAAAAGTTAAAATTAACCAATGAAGCCATGCTAACAGAATAATTAAAGAAAAATGATTAAACACATCCACCTGTTTTAGAATAAAAATTTCAAATTTAGAATCAACTCTACTATAAGAATTAGATGTTTTTTATACAAGATCTAGATTCGTATATAGATCGATGTATGTGTAATATGAATAATTTACATATTCACCCCAACATCAAGTATTTAGAATAAAAGAAGAAATAAATGAGTTAGTTACTACATAAAAGTAGCTCTGATACCTGTTTTTTGGTAAAGGATACAAAATCTTTTAAGGACACTTTAGGATTAAATTGCGATTTGACAAATTTTTAAATAATGGCGCATGCGACAATTAATATCCTTTTTTACAATTTTAAATATTGTGGCTCTAATTCATATGTTTGAAAGAAAAAATATGTAACAGCTTTGTACAAAACAATACAACATTGCATTGAAATATTAAAAAAAAAATAAAAAAAAGGAAATAAATCAATAAATTCTGTCAAACAACATTTAAAAAATAAAGAAGCTGGATAAAACGTCCACACTGAACACAGGTTCTCACCGATGGTTGAGGTTCATAGTTTTCCTGACAAAGGGAAGGAAGAGTGCGCATTATCTCGGAAGGAGTCAACACGCGAATCTGCTGATCGTTCGCGGGTGGCGGAGTAGGTTGTAATACTGTTGGTCTAATTAGTGGACTAGGAGTTTGTTCCTGTTGTGCCACATTAGTATTTGGTTGATATAAAGGATTGACAGTAACATTTGGAGCAGGACCACAATGATCTCCCGGTCCTAGGAATTGACCGTGCACGGTGAATTGTTGTTGAGTCATTGGTGAGGGTGTTAATGACGACTGTGATAGTGATAGTGGACTAGGAGGTGGTGGTTGTGGTTGTTGTTGCTGTTGTTGTTGTGGTGGTGGTGGTGGCGGTGGGTTAGGTGTTGCTGGTGGGGAAACAGACACAGAGCTAGTAGAAGCTGTGGTTAGTGATGGCGTAGGCCGCGACTGTTGTTGGGTGCACACCTCTGACACTGAAGCGACGATGGCAGGAACCTGGGTTGAGGATTGGATGTTGCTGACAGTTACAACAGCAGGCGTCGCCGTTGCAGGAGTAGCCTTCGTTGTTGGTAAAGTATTCGACATCTCCTTGTTCATCTGTGACTAGTGGGATACAATAACATATAACAAAACTAGAGACTATGGACACTTATTTTTTATTTTTTTACTTAAACTAATAAATAAGCAATGTAACATTCATGATGCATATGGTTAGTGACAACCCACAGCACCTAACTTAACCATTAGGCCCTTGACGAAAATAAACAAAAGGCTCACACGGAATTCATGACTTAATTTATTCTTTTTGTAAGTCAAGATAAAAATCAATAAAGAAAATAAGTCGTTTCAGTGAAAGATAAAGTGAAATAAATACCTGTTGTTGTTTCTTCATTCGTAAAGCTGACCGATTATCTCTAGCTTGTTGTAAGTATGGTGCTTTTTGGTCTGAACTTAAAGTTCGCCATTTTTTCAAAATTTGTTTGTACCTATCCGTCCAATTAGGAAAATCAGTTTTCCATTCAGGATGATTGATATTTGCATATAAGACTGCTGAAATTGTAGCACCATTCCCTAATCCTTCATCGGCTTTCATCTTTTCAGATGATCTTTGATTATAAGTTGAAGGCACACCAGATGGGGGTGTATCTAAATCATTACC
Organism: Mylabris sibirica; assembly: GCA_039776855.1. NCBI lineage: Eukaryota > Metazoa > Arthropoda > Insecta > Coleoptera > Meloidae > Mylabris > Mylabris sibirica. Next base: position 7,133,741 of record CM077836.1, read on the forward strand.
ATCATTAACAGAAACCCAAGGACTTGCAGGTTCCGAGAATGCTGGACTAAATTGTGGACTACTACTTAAAAAAATGCAGAAAAAAAACCACAAATAAATCAAAATTAAAAGATTTGAAACAATTCACTTACTTGCTATATTCTGACTGATATGGCGAGGGCGGTGGAAAATTTAATGGTGAATTTAAATTCGTCTGAGTTACTGTTTGTAAAGTTGTAGGTCTAACTGGTGGAGTAGGAACTGGATGTTGTGTGACAGTTTGTGGAGTATTTGGAGGAAAATTATTATTGTTTTGCATTGAAAAAACACTACTTTCTTGTGACTCCTGAGAATCATCAGTTAAAACACCCTGCAAGTATTGAAAAATAATAATAATAATAAAACGTTTCTATTACAAAAAGAAATTAATATACCTTAAAAATATCCTCTACATCTTTACCATTAATATTAGGCATTGTTTCTAAATTGAAATTTGGCCCTAAAATATCAGTAAGTTCATCTTTGGTTTCTTTCGAAGTGCTTGCACTGCCTAAAGCTATATCTGTATCATCTGGTAAATTCGTATTGGTAAGAGCATCTAATGATTCAGCATTCTTAGATAATTCAGAATCTTCTTCATTCATAATAGTATTAACTAAATCAGTATCTAATAAATCACCAGGTATAGCTAATACATCTTTAAGATCTTCTGTGTTTTCTTCATCGTCCTCTTCTTTAGATTCAACAGTTTGATTTTTATTTGTATTATTATCTAGTGGTTTATTTTCACTTAAATTTCCAACAGGTTCATTTTTTCCACTAACCGCTGCAACAGCTTTAATTTCATCTTGTGTTAATTGTATTGTTTTATCATTGTCAGAATTTTGTTTCTCTTCATCACTACTAGAACTATCTAAATCTTTAGTTGAATCCAAAAGCTCTTTCCCAAAAAATGCCTCTTGTAAATATTGTGGAAATGTTTCAGCTAATTTACTTTTCGGTTTCCTTCGAATAGGTTTCCTTCTTGGCTTATCCATATCGACTGATAATGACATATCACCATTTGTTGGTAATTGACTAGGTAATGTATCATTATCATCATTATCTTGACCACGAATACCTCTTGCTCGAATACCAAATCCTCCAATACCAAGCTTTTGTAAATTACGTTGTCGTTTACGCCTTAAAACACAAACTCCATTTTCCATTGTAAACAAAGTGAAACCTTCTGGTGGTGGTCCATCATCTTTGGTCCAAATCATTCCTTCTTTATATAATTCTTGTGGTTCATCTTTAATGTCGACTAGTTCTAATTTCGCACTATCATCAAGCATATTTGCTGCTGTTGTTCCAGAAACAACCGATTCTATTGTTGCCATTATTCCAGCTTCTTTATCTTGTACAGTAGCAAGTTTCTTACGTTTTTTTCTTGCAACATGTTGTTCAAGTGATAATGATTTAATTAAATTATGACCAGCTTCACTCAAATAAACACCATCAATATAATAATAATTACTCGATTTAAAATCGGAACTTTTTGTTGGTGTTGGTGGTTTTTGTGAAATAGCAGATGGTACTAAATGTGGTGGTAGTACATCTCTAGGGCGACAAAATAAACAATTATAACCTTCTTCAGCACATTTTTCAGCATCTTCCTCTGTTTTTATCGAATCACAGGCACCATGAAGCCACCTTTCACATTGAACACATTGAATAATTAAATCTCCCTCATTATATGGTTCAGAACAACTTGGACATGTAATATGTGAGGCACATGGTCCACATTCTGTAAAACTATTCATCCATGTACAATTAAAACCAGGATCTTTTGCACCACAACTCTGACATATTGCACACCATTTACATTTCCAATTACCATGAGGAACATAATCTAATGGTGGATCCATACAATAGATATGATAAGAAATATCACAATCATCACAGAGAATCAGTCTACTTTCATCATTACGTTGTCCACAACCTTCACATACTGTACAATCTAAACAACGCCATCCTTTTTGTAATATAACTTTAGTAACTTTAACATTAACACAATAAGGATGGTAACATTGTCCACACTGAACACAAGCAATCAAACAACCTTCTTGATCAGTACCTAAAGCACCACACATAACACAAATGTCTTGAGTTAATACAAATTTGTCTTTAGCTGAACACAAAACTAATTTATTTTCAACACCTGGTTCATCATCATTTTTTCCATCAGATACAGGACGTTGTAAACCAACACCTGGTACACCGAAAATACCTCGCATTTTTGCTTTTGGACCACGTTTTCGACCAAATTCAGTCAATCGTTGCCGTTTCATAAAACCAACTTTACCTGGTAATCCTTTACCTACACCTTTTGGTCTACCCGGTAACGGTGTTGTTAAACCTAAACGTTTTTTTGCTATTTTACATGCACTATATGGTTTGCCTTTACCTAAACCCATACTACGTATAGTATCCATTGAATAGGGGGCATCAAACTCGAGATTCTCATCGTACAGAGTTTCTTGAGATGTTGTCAAACTATCCATTGGATCATCTATACCTATATAACAACAATCTTTATAAGCTTTTATTGAATTACAATTTTACTTAAGTAGTCTTACTGCTTCGCTTTGACAATAATTGTCCAGGTTGTGTTAAATTTTTGCACACTAAACAAACATATTCGTATTCTGGATGTGCTTCTTTTCGTTGATGATATGTCATTAAATCAGCATCTGGATCACAGGTACCGTGTACAAACCTAAAAATTCAATCTTGATAAAGCAAAATATTCTTTATTATCACCTTTTAATAATTACTTTCGACATATTGTGCATTGAACCATTTCTCTATGTGCATGGGCTCTATAAGCTCGATGACAAAGTGGACAACAAAATCCTTTATTTCTCTGTTGATAACACGAATCACACACTGTATAATGGGCGTGCCAACGAGATGATAATCCAGCACCTGGTGTTCTTGAACCACAATCCCCACACACTCTACAACACTAAAATTTTGTGTTTTATTATCAAAATGAACATATGAAAATAATTTAATAAACTTTTACCCTGCATTTCCATCCGTATTTGGGTATTGAAGTAACAACGGGTCTTTGACATGTAGCATGGTATACTTTATCACATTGTTCACAATTCATTAATTTTGTTTCATCGCCAGTCACGCGGCATACTTGACAAATCCGACATTTTCTACATTGCCAACCTGCACGTACTCCTAAACAAAATACATAGTTTTGAAGTTTTATAAACAAAAATTAATACAATTAACACGCTTACCTGGTAATTGAGCTAATCCTACACAAGTACCGTGGTAATGTTCACCGCAAGATGAACAATACATAAGGTTTGCGATATCACCTAAAGTTTTACACGTATAACAAACAGCATCTATAAAAAAATAATTGTTTTAAAAATTATTCCTGTAGCAATAAGAATTAATGATCTACCTTCACATTCTATAGAAGCTTGTCCGATATGATTAATGCAAAATAATGTTAATGTATTTAATACTTGGAAGGCACCAGAAGCAGTTGCACATGGAAAATGATAAATTTTTGTACAACCTTCCACTTTACATGATATACTCGATCCATAATGATTACAGAATGAACACTTTCTGGAAGAACTTTGTAAAACTGTAGGACCAACATTTTCAAGTGCTGAATTTTCTAAATTAATGATAAAAAAAAATGATAATTTATTTAAATTAGAAATATTAATGAGTATTTTACCATTTTTGGTGACTCCATGCGACCATAAAGCACAACTTCTATGTACATAAAAATAACCATTTGAATCAAACAATACTGAAACATCAGGTTCTTCAATATAACCAATAACAGTTAATTCATCAACATATTCATTAGTCAATGATGGATGTCTACATTTATTAAAACTTTTTTGTCGTCTACAAGTCACCGGTCCTCTAGGACTTTTATCACCAGTGTCACGTTCCGGTGTTGTTGGTACAATATTAACATTATTAATATTATTACTATTATTACCGTTATTATTATTATTACTATTATTTGATGTTTCTGTTTGATCAGAGGCAATAATTCTTTGTGGAATGAAACCATCAGGACAAGTTAAACGTAACATTTCACCTTGTCCTAATTGACTACGTTCACCCAAATTACAAAAGGCACAAACCTTTCCTGGCCATTGTTCGGGAAAATATGGTAAATCATCAAATAATGGATATTGTTTTTCACGTTCTTGTATTGATGTTATTATTAATGCACCAGTTTCTGGATCTAGCATTGTCATTTCATCACCAGGTGATGGTGTTATTGATGTTATATCAAAATCAAAACGTTCAAAATTTCTAAATTTACGTACACCACCACCACGTTGATAACCAGGTGGTTTTAATTTACGTACTCTAGTACCATTACCTGGACGTTTTGGGACTGGTTTACCTATAAAAATTCAACAATCATTTAGGAAAATTCCTAATTTATGATTTTATACATTCAAATGTAATAAATAAACAATTTATTAAATGCAAATTTACAGATGATATAGCATTATTTGTTATTCTAATCAACCATTCAATATGTACATTTTTAACCCCCTATCTATGAGAGTTTTATATTAATTTTTCGTTTGGTACAAAGGGCTTATAGAATGTGTAAAATTAGATAAAAATATTCATAAAAAATACATTGAAGGCTTGAGATCTTTATAAAGATTGATTTACGGCAAAGTTTACGTACGAATTACACGAAAATTGAAAACTATCATCAAATTATCCAATGTTTGAGGCAATTTAAATTGAATTTGAGCATTTTCTTACGAATAAATTAATTAATAATTAATACCCCCAAAATTTTTTGTTAACTGCATTGCTTCATAGATATCAACAAAATATAGAATTATATGTGAGTTATCTAGTTCGCAAGGTTCAACTTAGAGACTTGAACAATAAAGAACTGTTTTAAAAATAAACCTAATCAAAATCTTTGAAAAAAGGAAATTAATTTGCATTATCTGAAAAAACTGGTAAGCAAATCAAAGATTAATTAACTTTATAATTAAAAAAAGAAATTCGTAAATCTTGTACTAGTGTACGTAAGTTATAAGCAAAAATTCTTACAAGTATTTGCATGAAATTGAATTATCAATACTGTTTTCTTCCTTTCAACCGATTTTAGAATGCGAATATTTTTTTTAACAATACTTTTAATTGCTGTATTGTTCTACTGCCTAATTCGTTCACGTCATACACCTATAATTAAAGTCTAATCATTTCTTTCGTTTTCGTTTATACATACGATAAATAATTCCATAATATCGTTTGTAAATAAACAATTACTCGATTTATTAAATTTATAAGATTTCTTTAATTTATTGTTTGGTGTACTCACCACCTTCCCGTCGGGGCCGACCTCTTCCACGTTTAATATTCAACGGTTTCCCGGTGAAATTGAATGTTGGTGGTAGATCTTCATTGTTTGGGGGTGATGATGCTGTGGATGTAGCCGTCGAACCAGGTCCTGATGATAATATTTGAAATGGCGATGGTACAGGATCATCGATAATATCCTCTTCATCATCATCTAGATCGGAGCCCTCGGCCTCATCTAGATCCATCAATTCGTCAGGATCTAGGCCCGAAACAATTTCATCCATTGTTTGGTTTTGTTGTATTTTAAGAACTCTAAAAAGAATTTGAAATATTTGATAAATTAGTAGGAAAATGAATGATCATTAATGTGCGTGTGTATTTGTATACAATTAAATTAAAAAAAAATTCCATCAATCAGAATAATTATCAAGGTTATATGATGGAAATTTTGAAAAAATTCAATGAAATTTTTAAAACTAAATGGAAATTCGGTAAGTATTCGATAATTACTTGATAATTTTCGTTAATTTTCTACAATTTATTGAAATTATAATTAAAGAAAAACTATAGAATCATTTCCCGTGGAAATCACAATGAACCCCAGCGCCATGTCAAAATTGTGTACATATAGCAGGCTATGCCGATACAACAACAATCAAACACAGTTCTATATTAACACAAAATTCATATAAAATTCACGTAATTAGTCTTAATTTTCTATTTATAATTAAGTTTAACTTACAATTAAATTAATTTTTACATGTTAAATTTGTATACATGTCGTAATAACACAAAAAAAATGTCACTAGCTAAATAAGTGGGAGAGACCATCTCAACTGCGCATCCCATCCACGCGCACAACAATCATACTGCCAACATAACCATAAAAAATACAAGCAATTTTAATAATTATTTCCAAATAATTTGCAAAAAATTACAATTAAATATCACAGAAGTCTAATATGATCCTCATAAAATAATATTAGGTTGAAAATTATGCAAATTGTGAAGAAAAATTATAAGATTTTAATCCAAAGGTATTGGTAGTATTGGGCGACATTTAAACTTCGATGTTGCCATTTATTCTTGCACTTCAGAAAATTTTATACTAAATTTGTTATAATAAAAATAGTAATTATATGATTGACTCTCAACTAAAATTAAATTTTAAAAAAAAATAGGCCCAATGGTCTGTATAAGAAGTAAAGAAGTCTAGATAGACAAAAAATCTTGCACTTTATACAAATTTTCAATTGGTAAAAAAATACGCTTTTTCCCTTTAAAAAACAAATAATAATAATAATAATAAAACACACGAAGTCAGTAAATTGATAAGCCTATAAATACTAATTTGTTCAAATATCTTTCTTTGTTTCGTCTTTTTAGTGGTTGTACAATTTGGCGCCCAACAGTGCCGTAACTAGAGTAGGGCAAACAGGAATCCGGTCCAAGGAAATAACTCAAAGAAATTCGTAGTAAACTAGCAAACAATAATAAAATCATTGTATTTATCATCAAAACAAATAATAAATTTCATAATTATGGTGTTTTAGTTTATTTAGAAGATGATTGAGAGTGTAGCGCCATCTTGTGTTATTTTTTTATATTATTTACTTCAACGTTGCATATTCTACGCATGTCCTATGAAAATTTCAGTGCACATCCGGTTCCGGTAAGTGAAAAAACTGTGAATTCGTTAATTAACCAATTATTGTAGAAAAAGTTCAGTAATTTGTATGTTTTTTGTGTTAATTTGTGTGTGATTTTAGTTTAATATGTGATGTTTCAGTTTAGTGTGTGATATTTCAGTTGAGTGAGGTTAAATTAAATTTAAGAGTAGTTTATTTGTAAAATAAAAGTGGTGTTTTTTTTTATGACTTTACCTGGATTGTCTGTCTTCAGAACTTCAAGAATAAATGGTAAGTTCAAAAAACATTTAGAAACAAACAACGAAACAACGGTTATAATGAACAAGCCCCAATATTGAATTTTTCACTAAGTATTTTGTTATGTACCTAGGTGTAAGCCTCAAAAACACGATTTTCTAACTTTCATTGGTTTTATCTTTTGTAAACACTTGATAACCATCGGTGATATAAACTGATCGAAACATTCTGTAAGTAACTCCGAAAATCGAGTTTCGTTAATAATCCTACCTTGTCTTCTACATGTAAATCTCCTTTATAACGAGCAAGTGTTTGGTTTATCCCGCGCAAACATTCGTAAATTTTGATTTATCTGTAACTGGAGGAAAACTAGCATATGAGATTACATTGAATTCGGATATACCGAGTAAGGTTATATTTATCACATTTTATCCACAAAAAATAGCATTTTATTATGTAGATATTCTAAATAAAGTAACTTCATTTGATAACTTAAGCCACAGTTATGGGAGTTAAGTTGGCTTATGATTTCAAAACTACTTTTTCTAATACATTTCTGGTGCACCATAATAGCCTACAAATGCTTCTATAGACAAATTTTTGAAGCTGATTTTGTGTAATGGCAAAATTCATCTTTTATACAATTAAATATTTACATAAGGTGCAAAATTTCTGATAGAAAAGTTCTAATGGCAACTCCCCTTATTTGCCGAACATAGTAGAGTCCGAAGAGAACATTTTAGCAAAATCAGAACCTAGTAGTTCATTTGGAAAATGGTCAAAAAACGCTCGTTTCTGACGATGTTGCGTTTTTGAAAAACGCAACATCGTCAACATTGAACACGCAAAACGACTTATAATGACTCGAGGGTCCTCCCAACATTTTTTTTCGTTTTTCTTAAAATAATGTTGTGATGGTCCCCGAGTCATTCTTAGTAGTTTTGGGTCTTTAGCTCATAATTGTCATCAACTAATCCTTTTTTATCAATTTCCAAATGAGCTACAAGTTTCTAACTTTGTTAAAATGTTCTCTAGGGATCCCCCTACAAGTCTTTAGAATATTTTTCGAATCACTCGGCAAATAATGGGAGTTGCTGCCATAAGAACTTTAAGGATAAATTTCCTTAAAGATTAGAATTAGAAGTAACTTAACAGACCCTCTTAAGAGATGTTCTTGTTTGTTACAGTTGTTCTCGGAATTAAAGAAACTCGGTGAGCTTTTTTTTTGTTTTGTTTTATAAGTTCGTACTTCTTCGTAGTGTTTCAATACATAGATCTGAAATTCAGGATAGACATCAGTAACAATTACTACAAAGAACTTTGCACGTTTTTTAATATTTTCGGGTTTCCATGAAAGCATAATAATTACTTAATAAGCCCCTTTTGGAACTAATTTGTAACCCTCCTCTTCCATACTTTTCAGCGCTTTGATCTCGAATACTCTAAACTCTAAAGTAAAGAGTACTTCAGTGCTAAATATTTATTTTTGAAACTTGCGTAATACTTAAAGTTAATCTTAACAATTCGTATTTTATAAATCACTTTATTTTTTGAAAATGGATCTCCAGTAAATATTATCGATTGAAAATATTTACAAAAATTGATTTTCTTCAGCTTACCTGTATATTTACGCTTACGCACTTTGATTTGGAACGGGTAGGAACCGCCGTATTTCTAAAAATTCTACACGTGATAGTTTTAAAATTTTGTAATGCAATATGGATTAAGACCGACTCATTGTCAGTCATTTTGAGAATAACTCGTACTAATTCATACTTACTGTAGGTATACTAGATATTAGATAATTTCAAACAAAAGAAATGAAATAGAAATTATGCAGATAATTTATACAATTCACACCATCATTATCTTTGTTATAAATTGTTTTGACTACAATTATGAAAACAAAACATCCATACATTCCATTGTAAAATAAATTAATAAATATTTCACCCGCTTTTTTAAAAACAATGCAAAAAAAAATAGAATTTCTGAATAAACTTATATGAAAATTTCTATTTGAAGAAATGCAATAATGAGTTTTACATATAAATACCAAAAATCTCTGAAAATAGTCTAAAGGTCTTAAAAATAGTAATAATAATAATAATTTTTGGTCGAAATTTGTTCTTAGCATTAGAATATTGTCCAGTGAAATTTCAAAATCCAAACCAGCCTTTTCTATTGGTGGGGGAGTTTATATAGTAGGAATATTTCGTTCATTTTTGTTTTGCTAAATGCTTTTTTGATCCTAAAACAGCTCTACCATTCTAGAAATTATAACTATGGTTGAGAACGTATAGTACGTTTACTCCGCTAACGTTTTTTGACTTAAATTATAAATAAGAATCAGTGCCGTATACAATGGGAGCAAAATTTAACAATAGACGCTTGGTGGGTGTTATAAAATAAAACATAGAGAGAATCGACAAATTCCCCATCATTTTATACAGGGTGTTTTCTAAATCAACAAAACATTTATTCTATATTTTTGTAAAAATTATTGGAATAATTTTTGAATAATATTACATAAGTTAACATGAAACATGAATAAATCTTATGTATAAATTAGAAAATTATTTTTTACAAACTTCAAGTAATGTTAATAGTGAATATTTTCTATATGAACCACCAACCGTCAGGCAGTTTGTAATGTGATTTCTTTCATCGGAAGATTTAAGACTTTTTAAGCTTTTCTAACAATAAATGTAGATTTCAACCCTAAAATTTGTATGCAAACAGGTGTACAACGGTACAGTCATTACCCTTGAAAATACTTGTTTGTATACCTGTTACAAGACACATCTAAATGTGTAGGTTGGTACATAAACAGATGGTGAATTTGTCAATTCTTTCTATGATTTATAACACCCATCCCCCCACACCCCGACTATTATAAATTTTGCTATTGTGTAAACCACTAATTCTTATTTACAACTTAAGTCAAAAAACGTTAACGGAGTAAACGTACTATACAAGAAAAATATCATGAATATGTATAGTTTATTTATTCTGCTTACGTTTTCTAGCTTAAGTTGTAAAAATAATTTGTGGTTTACACAATGGATGCAAAATTTACGATAGCCGGTTGGGGGGTGTTATAAATCCTAGACAGAATCGACAAATTCACCATCTGGATGTGTCTTGTAGCAGGTAGGTAAATAAAAACAAGTATTTTGAACCCCCCCAACCGGCTGTCGTAAATTTTGCATCCATTGTGTAAACCACAAATTATTTTTACAACTTAAGCTAGAAAACGTAAGCAGAATAAATAAACTATATAGTGAAATTATTTTGAACTGGCCGAGTAAAATTTTCAATAGCAATTGTGTTAACAATACAGCAATTTGACTTCTGCCAGAAGGGGTTGTTTATGACCTACTATATTTATTATTATTATTACTCTTTTAATATTCCTAAAATTTTAACATTTCATTTCTGTCTACCTGTTCATCCTTCCAGGTGTTTGCGTTTGAGGAAGTTTAAGATTTTCGTAAAATATGGTACGTCATAAACAACCCCTTCTGGCAGAAGTCAAATTTCTGTATTGTTAACTCAATTGCTATTGAAAATTTTACTCTGCCAGTTCAAAATAATTTCACTATATATAAAATATAAATTTAATTTTCTTCTGTACAGGTTATAGGCGCATAAGGGAATTTAAACTAGCTCAAATTTATTTTTGATATTTATTTGACCCCTTCCTTAATTTTTTGCTACAAAACATGATGGTTTTCTATCAGTTCCACCCAAACAATTTTTACTTCTATCAACTAGAGGGCACACATTATTGAAATGATGAGTTTTAAATGAATTTTCTCTTGTAAGTACTAACTCTTTTATAATTTGCATACAGAACTAGCTCCACTTATTTATTATAATTTATAAAACTTTCAATTTTAAAAAAGTAATAATAATGAAGCAGTATTTCAATAGTTTTCTACCTAACTAAATTTGATCAAAGTAGCTCAATTTTGTTAAATTCATAGAATAGTTTGAATTGTACTTAACAGATGTCCTTAATACTATCGGAATAGATCTAGGGAATTTACATTTACATTTAAAATATACAAATTGGTGTTAATATAAAAAAGACATGTAATTGTACAACTTCTCCAACAATTAAGCTTTCACTTCTTAGAAAATATTTTGCGTCGATTTACAAATTATTTAGACGTAAATTTAACATTTATATGTCCATCCTCCATAATGCTTTTCAAGTTGTTCCGCAACAGCAAAACAAAGTCTATCTTTATTTGGAGCAGCAAACACCTAAATAAGTCAACATATAGAAAGGAACAGTAATCATTTCAAGTTTATTATAGACAATCAATACCTGAAAACCAATTGGTAGTCCATTTTTATCAAAACCACAAGGTATATGCGTTGATGGTAAGCCTAACGTGTTTGCTACAGATAAATATTGCATAGCAGTTATCCAAAATATAGAAGTATTATGTCTGAATGCGGTTGTTGGAAATGTTGGATATAGAAATACACCGTTCGTTCCTAATTTTTCCTACAAAGCAAAAAAAATCAAGCTTAGGATCCAAAGAAAGACTTAATTCAGGGCTGCTGCTCTAAAAGTAGACGATTCTTGTGAAACTCTTATTTATTGACGGGTGATTAGAATTCCTAGACTCCCTATAGAGAAGATTTTAGCAAAATTTGAACCTCGTAGCTCATTTCGAAGTTGGTCAAAATAGGCTCATTTCTGACGATTTCGCGATTTTCAAAAACAAATTATACACGTTAAATAACTTCAAATGACTCGAGAATCCTCCCATCATTATTTTTTCGTTTTTCTCTTATTTTATTCCAGAACAGGAGAAAATGTTTTGCAAAATGTTGGGAGGGTCATCGAATCATTCTTAGACGTTTTGGGTGTTTAGCTCGTTTAGTTGCTCTCCAACTAAAAAGAGTTTCATACGAATCGTCTACTTTTAAAACAGCAGCGCTGTATGGTCCTTATTTACAATAAATTCTTCCCGTAGTAGATTGTTTTCTTGAATATATTCATTATCAATAACAATATTTTCATACAAATACTGCACAAAACGAGACACCAAATAATTAAAAGTAAATTTGGATGCTCCAAAGGGTGATTTCAATAGCTCTTTAGCCAAACTGTGATTTTCCTATAAATAAATATTAAACTATTCTAATCTAGCAATTAGAAAATTTGATTAATTACTCCTTTGAATAAATCGGGTAAGTCTTTTAATGAGAATACAGTAGATCCAGAACTCTCACAACTAGTTGTGAGCTTTTTAAATTTGTGTTCCATCACTGTACATTTACACGTGTTTTGAAGGTACTTGACAGTGTCTCGTATTAATTGCTTGATTTCATTATTAACACTAGGAAGGGCAAGAGATTTACCAAGATCTTCCATAAAAAATACATTGATTTCACTTAAATTCACCTAGAAATTTCACATTACCGTTGTTGTATCAATTACTATAGATAAATTATACACTTACTGGTTTGTCTAGTTCTAAAACTTCTGTTTGATCACTCATAACTCTTGTCATTAATTTTAAATCTTTCGCATAACGAGTCATTGGACCAATTACAAGATAATCAGGATATTTCGGATCCATACAGTAAGGATAATGATGTTTAATAGGGATTATTCCTAGAAAAAGAATGATATTTAACAACAGAGGAATTGATGAATGAATAGTAAAAATACTTGGTGTTGGCTTATGGCCGAATACACCGTTGAACATGGCCGGTAATCGAATTGATCCGGCAATATCTGAACCAACACCAATTAGAGAAGCTCCAGCACCCAGAAGAGCTCCCTATTGTTAGAACCAAAGGAAAAAAATTAGAATCGAAAGTACTTAAATTAAGTAAAATTATAAATAACTAACTTCACCACCTGAGGATCCGCCACTGGTACGTGTGAGATCATATGGATTGTTTGTGACGCCTGTAATAAAATTTCTAGCTTCCCAACTGAAACAGAGTTCTGGTATATTAGAAACAAGAAGTATTATGGCACCACTGGCACGAAGCTTAATTACAACTTCACTATCTGTATCAGCTTTGAAGCCTTTCCGACTTAGAGTACCACAATGGTAACTCATTCCTACGATTCAAATAATAATCGTTTTAATTTTAATACTTAAAAAAAAGACATTTTATTGTTTACCGGCAACCGAGCAACTTTCTTTAATAGTCACCGGGATACCTAAAAATGGCTTAGATTTTTTCAATTCTTCATGATTAATTATAGATGATTGTAAATATTTGTCAACATCTCGAGCGTCTTTTAGAGCGCCTTCAAAACGTTCTTCAACAACTGCGTTTAATAGAGAATTGACTTCTTTGATTCGCTGAATATATGCTAGACAAATTTGTTCGGAAGTTACCTGGAAATAAATATCTTGCATACAATATTTAAATTATAATAAATTTATTGTATTTACTTCTCTATTACGAATCTTTTCAGCAAGGTCTGTTGCGCTAATTCTTAATAAATCGTTACTAATTGGCGGTAGAAGACCCTTTTTGCTTCTTGATATTAATGATAATATTGGTTCAACAATTGTGTGGATTAGTTTTATAATCGCGGCTAGAAATCTGAGTAGAAAATCCATTTTCTTACTCCAATGCTTTCTTTAATTTTAACTACATATCTAAAAATAAAGGAAAATAATTTTACACATTTTACTTAAAAGATATTTCTTGTTATGATGTAATAATTACAAATACTTGTTAATGTAGGACCAATTATTGATGTAAACGTGAATAAACTTTGAACGAATGTGGAGTTATTTCTGTAAAATAAAATCATTTACAATGGATAGTTTTTTAAGTTTTATTTACAAGTTAAAAGTTGAAAAGATAGTTAAATTGCGTTCAGTTTTGTGATCAAGGGGTCAAGATAATGTTTGAACGATCCGAGGTTAACTAGATCTATTTTTGAAATATTCACGAAAAAGGTAGTTAAAAATGTTGACAAAGAGATACCGAAGAAATTCAGTATACAAACAGGCTAAATTACGATCATGGCTCATTAAAAAATAAAAAGTTGCCACTGATAGAAGCTTATGATTTTTTTTTCTTCTAGAAAATCTTTTTCTTATTGTAGCGATCGCCGCTGTTATATGGGGTAGTGGAACTTACTTTCTTATTTTCAATAGAACAATATATTTTTTTATTACGTTTTTAGATTTTATGATTAAGTTGAAGGGGACTTTGATCATATGATATGTACTTTAATACTAACAGTTTTTCAAATATTTTGACAAATTTTATGCTGATAATCGAGACCCTAGAAGCAGTTTAAGGTTCTCACCCTTTTTGCGGCAGCATAAATCTCTAAACTACACTACTTACAGCTACTATGCAAAGTTAAAGGACTTATTTGTCAATTTTAATATTTCCAGTAGCTTTTTTTTATCACACCTTTTCTCAAATAACAATAAGATATGTGATTTACCGATATACGACTACTGATTCTTATTCTACAAAAATAACATTAATTTCAAGTAAAATTGTACTAACTAGGGCCCGAAATTTGATATTACGCGATTAATTCTTATTTAACGTTTCCTTTCTGAAGCAAATATCAAGTTCGAGGTTGCTGTTTAGGTTCAAGGAAATATACGTAAAATAATAATAGTAATAATAACATAAACAAATACTTTTTAACGATGTTGAAGATTATTTTTTCGAGGGTGCTAATTAAAAATTTTAGAATTGTAATTCTTAATATTTGTTATTTTACTACATCTTCATTTGAATAAGTCTTGACAATTAATTGTAATAATGCATATTTTAATATAATGAATAATAAAAAACTGAACAATCCATTTATTCCAAAGAGACTTATAATTAATTAATAATGTTCCAAAGGTATCGAACAAAAGACTTTAGACTTATTTATATTGAGTCCTATCTAAAGTGACCATTCTTAATATCTTATTTTATAAAAATTTAATTTAGAATATTTGAAAGATATTCTTAATAAATCATAATCTTAATTTTGATCTTTGTGACTATAAATTTATAATTGAAATAATCACAAAATTAAATTTGACAAAAGTTAATATCGAAGAAATTCACAATAATAAAGAGCCTCTGCTTTTAATTTTGAATCAGTGTTGAATATTCAATTATTATCAATGAAAGTTGTGAAGTAACAAAAAAAAATTAATTGATTAGAGAAAGACTCGGACACCGAGTAAGTTGCAAATTCACAACTTTCTCTCAAGAGAAACGTCTTTTTCATTTGTATTATATTTTTATTAGCAATTAACAATTACTCCATGTAAATAAATTCGTATTATTAATATTATTATGGATAAAGTTTTGTATTTAGATGTATAACTCACCGTTTATAATTTCCCTACACTCTTACTCAATGATTGAGAGTAAACTGAAAAGCTACTATTAGCGTTTTTAAAAGCTAAACAGATGCATTGGTCTCCCTCCAACTTACAATTGATGAGTTTTTTATCAAAAAAAAACACGACTTATTAATCTTTTTTGTATGATTTTAAGCGATGTTTGTTTTTATACTTTACAGAACCAATTAGATGTAATTATTTTATTGTTGTACTTATTATATTGATTGAAAGAAATGCATATACATAGATTATTCAATCATTGTAGGTAATTTGCTTTAGTTTTGAAATAAAAATGAAACGCTAGTTATTTCTAATATTATTTAACAAATACATTACCTATATTCGAAGGAGATATTTTTTCTATTTTCTAAATCTAATTGATTACAACAATACTCGCTTTACCTGTTTCGGATTCAGATCTTCTTTTATTAGTTGAAATTTTTAAATTTTTTACTTGAGCAATTATCTCTATAAGATCTAGCGATATAAATAATAAACTTGATTTACCATATATAAAAAAAAATGTTAATTAGATGGAATATTTTATAAAAATAAAAAAATAATGACACTTCTATCAAATGTTTGGAATATACCCATTACACTGAATAATAATGATTTGTTATTAGCAATTTAAGTTTATGGTCTGTTGACAAATATTTGTAAAAATAATACAAATTACTAATTCGTGACTTTCTTATTTTTTTGTCTTCCTACAATAGACGGAAAATCTCACAACACTAATGTTTTCCGAGCAGAAAACACTGTTTATTCACGTATGATAGATAGAAAGTAACTCAACAGAGATAATACAGTGACTTGTTTATCTTAAAGAAATTTTATCAATTTTGCTTATAATTAAATAATTATATCGCTTTTAAAATGAGATATAACCATGTTTCTCTTTTCACTAAACGATAATCAACAAATAGCTAACTGTTAGAATATTTATTAAAGTTATTTTATTATTTATTTCAAATTGCGGCGTAAATTATTCGTACTTTGCAACTTTTTTTTTGATATTTCTCGTAATACAGGTTAAAAAACAACTTATGTTAGACAATATTGAAGGCAACTTTGCAAAGAAAAAACAAATAATAGGACACAGACTTTTACAGTAGGAAACAATACTCGCGATCGTGTAAGTTAAGAGTTTTTAATAAAAGCACCCTGTGAATTATAAATCAGGAACATACGAGTCAGAGTCAGGATATACATATGTACCTCCTAGAAAAAAAAACACAAATTTTGAAGATTCCTTTGCAGTTTTTCATTTTCTTATTATTTATTTATAATAATTAATAATAAACATGTATGGTTTTATCAATTCAAAAAATCTTTGCATTGTGGTAAGGAAGTGTTCTTTCAAAAAGCAAAATATCAGAATCACAAATCATAAGAAGAATACCAAAGTAATTTTGAATCAAATATCTTGCAAATAAAATATATTTATCAAAATTTCAAACTATCATTCAGATCGCTATTCAAAACGTCGCATTTCTTCAAACGAATAGAATTGGCGCTTCTTTAAAACATTTTTCTTGGATCCTAACAAGTGCATGCCTGAAGTAGGCTAAATTAATATTAAAATTCGAATGAGGCATGACTGACCATCAGCCTTTTATCTAGTAAAAGCTACATGGGTTCCTACATTTTCTATAGCATTTCTTTTTTATAATTAAGTTCTCTTAATAATCAACCTGTATTGCTGACTATTTATTGTTGCCCTTGATTTAAAAAATTAGAAAAAAATAACACTTACAAGTTATAATTCTTTAGAAAAATAAATGTTGCTAGAAGCATCTTTTTTTGAATGTTGTTAACCTGCTTAATTTAAAATTTATATCTTCATAGATCAATGAGTATTTTAGATAGAGGGAACAGTGAATTTCCTTTGATTTAGTATGTACAGGAGCATATAATAAAACAAAATATTATTATTAACAATCTTTTAATTAAATGTAAAATCTTACAATTTATATTTTTTGTCATTTAATTCAGTAATTGGTTTCCATCCACCAAAATGTTTCTCCAATTCCTCAGCCACTGTTAATGTTAAATTATCACAATTTGGTGCAGCTACAATCTAATAAAATTTATTAACTTTTTTTTATAATAAAAAGTAAAATACCTACCTGTACACCGATGGGTAACCCATTTCTTGTAAATCCTATGGGACAATGCGTTGCTGGGAATCCTAATGAATTGAATATTGACACATAACCAGCATTAAAAATCCTCTTGTAAATTTCTCCATGATAATGTGCTTCAGTTGGACTAGTTGGACAAATAAAAACACCATTCTTCTCTAAAATTTTCAGAAATATCTCTTTTAAACTGGCAATTTCATTATAAACTCGACTTTTTAAACTTTTTGGTAATAAGTGTGTGTTACGTTTAAGTAAACCAACCAAGACTGTTGTGAGTTCAGACTTTGATTGTCCTATAATAAAACGTAACAATTCCGAATAAACATTTTGGTTTCCTTTATCAAAAATACCGTTAACATCAATATTTACTAATTTAGTATAAGATAATTCAGCAGCGTAACGCATAGCTGGGATTTCTATTCTTTTACATTCGTTCAAACATTGTGTATTTAAAAATTTTATAACATCCTGTAAAGTATCTACAATTTCACGATCTACACGATCAGTTAATTTAGATCGATTATCATCCATATAAAATACTTTGATTTTCCGTAAATCAATCTAGAAAATTATCTATAAATATTGATTAATTAGTTAATCAAAAGTAAGTGAATACTTTTTTATTTAAATTGAGATCTTTCTTAGCGGCTGGTTCAGATATAACATCAAGTAATAAACGTAGATCACCAGCAAATCTTGCTAATGGACCTAAAGTGAATATAGAGCACCATTCATCCTGGTTTTCCGAATCAGGATAATGTCCTTCACAGGAAACCACATAGGGACTTGGCTTATGGCCGAAAACACCACAATAATGGGCTGGTAATCGTAACGAACCGGCAATATCTGAACCAATACCCCATGGGGATGCTCCAGCACTCAATAAACTCGTCTAGAATTCAAAATACATATATAAGGAAAAAAATAATATCTTGATGATTCTATAGGGATTTACTTCACCACCTGATGAACCACCAACAGTTCTAGTACTCTTATACGGATTTCTAGTAGTCCCAATAACTTTGTTTGTAGTTTCCCAATTTAAACACAATTCAGGTACGTTAGAAGTTAATAATGGTATAGCACCAGCATCTTTGGCTAATTTCACAGTCACTGCATCTGTATTGGCGATGATTTTACGATTTACACAACCAGCTTTGTGGGTTAAACCAGCAACAGCAATACTTGATTTTATTGTAATTGGAACACCTAATAGAGGCCATTTTTCTTTGATTTCTTCATATGTATAATTTTTTAATACTGTTCTATCAATATTTCGAGCTTCCTCTAATGCTTCATTGAAACGTTCTTCAACAACAGCATTTATTAACGGATTCACTTCTTTAATTCTTTCGATATAAGCTTTGACAAGCTTTTCAGATGATAACTAGGAATAGTTCCAATAATAATACATAATTCTAATCGTTAATAATGACAAGAATACAATACAAAACAACTTATGTAATTGACTTGATTAAAATTAATGATATTTGATATTTACCTCTTTTCTACGAATTTGTTCCGCTAAGACAGATCCAGGTAATAATAAAATTGGATTTCTGATCGGTGGACATATTATTGGTGTTTTGAAATAATTCACCACTGTTAATGGTAATAGAACAACTTTCATAAATTTTGTAAACAACCATACAACACCCCATGCCAGTGCCATGACCTTAAAACAATTAATTAGTTGGAACATTTTGAGATAAATAAAAATTTGACTATGCTTAAATATGACGAATTATTAATTAACAGAAGTTTAAATTATTATTATTATTATTATTATTATTATTATTATTATTATTATTATTATTATTATTATTATTATTATTATTATTATTATTATTATTATTATTATTATTATTATTATTATTATTATTATTATTATTATTATTATTATTATTATTATTATTATTATTATTATTATTATTATTATTATTATTATTATTATTATTATTATTATTATTATTATTATTATTATTATTATTATTATTATTATTATTATTATTATTATTATTATTATTATTATTATTATTATTATTATTATTATTATTATTATTATTATTATTATTATTATTATTATTATTATTATTATTATTATTATTATTATTATTATTATTATTATTATTATTATTATTATTATTATTATTATTATTATTATTATTATTATTATTATTATTATTATTATTATTATTATTATTATTATTATTATTATTATTATTATTATTATTATTATTATTATTATTATTATTATTATTATTATTATTATTATTATTATTATTATTATTATTATTATTATTATTATTATTATTATTATTATTATTATTATTATTATTATTATTATTATTATTATTATTATTATTATTATTATTATTATTATTATTATTATTATTATTATTATTATTATTATTATTATTATTATTATTATTATTATTATTATTATTATTATTATTATTATTATTATTATTATTATTATTATTATTATTATTATTATTATTATTATTATTATTATTATTATTATTATTATTATTATTATTATTATTATTATTATTATTATCTAGCTGACATATGGCGATTTTCTCAAAGGCCCGCATTGCATCTTTATTTGTTCGGTGTCCGAAAAATGCCAATTTTTAATCATCAATATCACGCTTATTTTCTAAACTAATCTAAACCAACGTTGATACGGCCATTTCTCGGTGTCTTCGAAGCTATTTTTAGTTTAGGAAAATTTTGGCGAAATTCTGAACTACAGAGCAAAATCATGGAGCATTTTTTTATACATTTTTCCCTATGACTAGGGGTGTGCGATTCGCCCATTTTCGAATCGATTTTCGATTTGCAAAAAACATCGATACACTTCGATTAATCGGAAATTGTCTGAATCGATTCCTATCGCAACGAATCGATTCGAATCGACATGAATCGGTTAAGTTTTGAAACAGAATCTATTTAATCTTGATAAAATGGTTCAAGCCAGAGCATCTAACCCGAACTGAACCGAAAACCGGAATTAAACAAAATTTTGGTCGGAGCGAAATCCGGAGCTGAACCGAAAGCAAAAACGATTTTTTTCGGTTCAAGTTACTACGTAACACGATCTTTTTTTTTCTTTTCATCTCCTCTTTCCTCCCTGCCACGGAGCTGCGCCAACAATATCGTTATTATAATAAATAAAGGCACTTTCTGTATAACTGCGTGAAACGTATAACTACGCGACCCGCGCTCAACTCACTTTTGCGAAAAACGTATTTTTACGCGTCCTAGCAAATATGTATTGATAATTTGTAATTTTTCTTTATAATTTAGTCAATTTCATAATCCATTCATTGTCTGATTTAATTGTCGCTTCTGAATCGATTTTTTGATTCACAATAGAGTTCGATTTTAATCAATTCAACAAAATCATATCGATTCTCGATTTTCGATTTATGATTTTTATTTTAAATCGACGAATCGATTTGCTCGATGAATCGATTTGAATCGATTAATCGATTTTTTCCACATACCTACCCATGACTATCCCTGACTTAGCCAATCTTATTTATTTGGGAATGATTATTTTATTAGGCAATAGATATCTTTAAAGCGTTTTCTAAATCTCCAAAATATTTTCCAATAGGGTTGTTAGTTTTCCAGAAAATTTTCACCTATTAAAAGAAGGTAATTATTTTGCAACCAAATTTTATTTACTATCGGATAATAGTTGATACATTTTTCTCTAATTCTTAGAAAATCTATTCTGATATTTTCCCGATTTTTCATGATTGTCTTCGAATTTCCTCATGGATAAGCCTTTAAGACACAATGTGTCCTGTTCGTACAGGTAGATAGGGGGCCCGAAAAATGATACCGCCTACCATCAAAAGATATTTAAGTCCGGCCCTGGCATCACAAGAAGAGTTATACGGTTTCAATATATCGTATAAATTAAAAGATACATTAAAATACTTATAATTATTTTACTGTTTGTATATATCGAAGATAAATAGAGTTTCAGTTAATAGTGTTAATCATAATGAGAAGCTACACAAGTTGATTACAGTATTTAAACACAGGAAAAAATATGTAAGCTTAGACAGTAACTACAAATTAATCTCTACCGGTTTTTCATTTAAAAAATTACTACCACTTACTGTTGTTATTTTGTAGTTAATTCAAATTGTTGATATTTAGAAAATTCAATTCACACTTCAATTTTTAAAGTTAATTGCTCATCTGTAAGATTTTAAAATTAAAATTTTGAATTATTTAAATATGTGTGATTATTGATTATAGAAAAAAATAGTATACAGTAAATTTGCAATGAGGGTTAAAGATTTTTCTACAAAAATGGGTGTATTAGAGGTGACTGAAACATCCCTATATGTAGATGTATAAATATTCGAAAAGTACAATTAAAATTGGTTCATTTAAAATAAGATACTAGAATGTATAGTGAAATTATTTTGAACTGGCCGAGTAAAATTTTCAATAGCAATTGTGTTAACAATACAGCAGTTTGACTTCTGTCAGAAGGGGTTGTTTATGACCTACTATATTTTACGAAAATCTTGAGCTTCCTCAAACGCAAACACCTGGAAGGATGAACAGGTAGACAGAAATGAAATGTTTAAATTTTAGGAATATTAAAAGAGTAATAATAATAATAATAAGTAAGTAGATTTATTTTTAAAAATATGTTATTTATTATTCAATCGTCTTCATTAGGCTCTGTTTCTGAATCATTATCATTTACATGTATGATAAATTCCAGAGGCGGTTCATTAACATTGTAATTATTTTCTAATTTAATAAAAGTGTAAAAAAGCCAAAAACTATCCGCTTCATGAAGGAAAACAGAATACCTGTACCCGAAAACATTACTAAAGATGTTTTATTAAGACAGATAAATCCAATAATTTGGAAAACCAAATACATATCTATAAAAATTAATTGAAGTCTTTCCCATAAAATATTTATAAAATTAAGGTGATCCCATAATATGTTAAAAAAAAGAACATTTGAAGTGTATATCAAATTTAACGATAGATAAATCGAATTTTGCAAAACATGTTGGGTGCTATTCAGAAACATTTTAGTTAGTAGCTGTTTAATCATTACTAAGGAGCTACTAGTTTAGTCGCGATTTAGTAGCGATTAAGGTATGACTATCTTATGATCATAATTTTAACAATATTTCTATACTATATTTTCAAAATTTTAATAATATTACACAATTCAATTTCAGAAACAGAGTCTAATGAAGACGATTGGATAATAAATTACATATGTATTTTTAATAACAAATCTACTTGTTATTATTATTCTTCTTTTAATATTCCTAAAATTTTAACATTTCATTTCTGTCTATAACTGTTCATCCTTCCAGGTGTTTGCGTTTGAGGAAGTTTAAGACTTTCGTAAAATATGGAACGTCATAAACAGCCCCTTCTGACAGAAGTCAAATTGCTGTATTGTTAACACAATTGCTATTGAAAATTTTACTCGGCCAGTTCAAAATAATTTCACTATACAGTCTGTAAGGTGACATAAGAGATTGACTAAAGTAATAAAATTAGTCGACAATAACATTAACAAACAACTTGACAAGAGTTCTAAAATGTTGAAGTGCAAGATATATGTTGAAAAATTACCTGCTTTGTGGAAGGCCAATCCTTTTGCAATTTTTAATAAAAAAATCCGGTTGGAATCCGTGACGAATTTATAAAATTGTAATACAGTGGCAAGTGACAATATTTCACTACCTTTATCAAGTTGTTTGTTACTGAATCTATTATGAACTAATTTTATTACTTTAGTTACCTTACTTAAGTGACTTTACAGACTGTGATAGTTTTAATAACACGGTTTACCATGACAATAAAGATACTTCCTAGAAAAAGTTCATACTTTCTTCAACTAGAATTCAATATGTGTAAATATGTTTAGAAATTTACTTCATTTTTATCATTTGAAGCTAAATTATTTTAATCTACTGATAAGGCTAACGGCTTGTTTACATTTAACAAAAGATATATTTTTATAGATACTTTTGATGATAATAGTCAATGATAATATTAATTATTAGAAATTGTATATAACTGTCGGTAAAAAATGCTGTGCAAATATGCTTACCGTCACCGTTTTGGCTTGTCGATTGTTGTGATACTAAATCGTGAATAGGAAATTTTATTATTCTTATATTCTGCCTAACAAATGTCATCATTTGTAAAATTATAATTATACCTTACTGATGTAACTTTGATCTGACTAATAAAAAATCATCTTTTGTTTTTTTTAATTAAAACTCAACAATGTATTATGAGTATTATGATTTATTCGTTTATAATTAATTATTGAAAGATAAATGGACAACTTGTTTATTTTTTCGTTTATATTGTGTTGTTATTATGTATAAAGGCCGATCCACACACGGAGATATATCTTAGTAAGACGGTCTCATGGTACGGTACAGTGATATATATCTAGCTTTGTCTATACATGATACCGACAGAGATAGATATATATCATTGCACCGTACCATGAGACCGTCTTATAAGATATATCTCCGTGTGTGGATCGGCCTTTATTGTTGCTTTATCGTGTTACTTTTAATAATATACTTCTAATTGTTTATATTGGAAATGCAAACAGAAAACTTATTATAATCAGACTTTTTAATATTGGAGAAAATGTCCTTGACATTAATTTAATTTAAATACCAGAACAGTTCCTTTTATGTCAATATAATTAATATTTCATTTCTTTTTTCTTTATTTGTAAAATTGTTTAGTCTGATTTTTATAATAAAACTTGACGCTATTATTGATATTTATGTGCTATAGTCTATCCACTCACCACTCATGTAATAGAGAGTTTTGAAATCACTGCCAATCTTACTGTACAATGGCATCTGCTTTCTGTAGGGACATTTGTAGTAGAATTAGAATCCTTAAGTTGGCAGACCAAAAAAACCACGCATTTGCATAATAACCTCAAATTTTAAGTATTTATATATTCTTGTGTTTTGAGTGATTGGTATTTATTTCAGGTTTTTGTTTTTTTACTTATTAATTGACTATCTAATTGAACTTTTATAATAAATACAGGGTGTTTGCTCTCAGTATGGAGAGTTCTAAGAAACTCCTATTAGTCGACGAGCGATTCGAAAAATATTTTGAGTATTTGTAGAAGAGTCCCTAGGGAACATTTCAGCAAAATTAGAACCTCGTAGCTCATTTTAAAGTTGGTCAAAAAACGATCGTTTTGGATAATGTAGCAATTTTCAAAAACAAACAAAACACGCAGAACGACTAAAAATGACTCAGAGACCTTCCCAACATTGATTTTTTTCGTTTTTCTCCATTGTATTCCAGAGAAAATACGAAATATTTACACCTGTTACAGAATAAAATGGAAAGAAACAAAAAAAATCAATGTTGGGAAGGTCTCTGAGTCATTTTTAGTCGTTCTGCGTGTTTTGTTCGTTTTTGAAAATCGCTAAGTCGTCAGAAACGAGCGATTTTTGACCAACTTTGAAATGAGCTACGAGGTTCTAATTTTGCTAAAATGTTCCCTAGGGACTCTTCTACAAATCCTCAAAATATTTTTCGAATCGCTCGTCGACTAATAGGAGTTTCTTAGAACTTTCCATACTGAGAGCAAACACCCTGTATATCATTAAATATACAATTTGTATCAACATTGCTTATGTAGGTATGTCTGTCATTTCCACCTTTCTATTACAACAGAGGAACAGAGGATATACTACAGCGTGTCCTATAGTACAGTAAGATTATTTAAATAAATTTGAAGACTATAAAGATTGACTTTATCGGGCTGACAATGAGTACCATAATAAGATTTATTTCACTAAAATCAGGCAGAAAAATAAATGATAACTATGGAAACGGGTAGAAAGCGGACTTTTTAATTGTCAAAGTCAAAATAATAGTTTTTTCCTATTTTGCGTTGGAAATAGACTTATTTTGACATAAAAAGTAGTGTGGAAATGAAATATTTCTTAACTACTTTGAGTGTAGAAATATCTAGGATAATTTATTTTTTAGAAGTTGGTAACACTTGCCTTATTATTGAAATGTCACTTTTTGACAGATATTAAAAACAGTCAATTTAAATAAAAATTTTATTTCATTTAATTCAAATTGTTTCTCCATTGCATTTTCAACAATTTCCCACAGTTCGGGTGGAGTACACGATAAGTCGTCACACATTTTCACTTAAAAATTGTAATGAAAATGGAGACTAAAACAATTGAAAATCAACTTGATGGATACTAGATACAAAAATTGAATATCGGTCACATCTACAATACCAACTCCTATAAAATTCCCTAAATTTCCAAAATCTATTTTTTTTTTGGAAAAAGGGTGCAAGGGGATGCAAAATAGGAAAAATAGTATAAAAAACTCGGTTCAGAAGTCAATTCCTGCATTCGACCATTAAAAAACTCGCCGCTTCGCGGCTCGTTTTTTAATATTGGTCTCATGCAGGAATTGTCGACTTCTGAAACTCGTTTTTTAATATACTATTTCATAATATAGGTGTTAAAAGTGAGATTTTAATTTGCCAGTAGGTCACTATCCTCGTTCCGCAGCCCTACTAGCAAAATAAAATCACTTTCAACACGTGTATCATACAATATTTTTTCAACAACCATCATGTAAGCACCTTCAAGTCTTAAAAAAGTAATTTCAATAACATTCAAAAAAGTTTAATTAACAAATCCGAAGTTCTAAGGTAAAATGATTGCAATTAATGTAATAGCAATAGTTAACTTAATAATAATTACAATTATTTCAATAGCAATTGAAAAATACCCTTCGGATTCGAAAATTATTGTGTATCATCACAATCAAAGTGTTTGATATTAATTTTCATTTATGTATGTAAATTTCCAAAAGGAGTAATGAAAAATGAAATTTTACCACCAAAAATTGAACATTCAACATACATACATAAATTTGTATATGTTGTTACATCAGTTCGGCAAATGTTCTTGTCAATTTATGTACTTTAAACACTAGTGTCGGAAAATGCAATTTTTAACTCGAATAGACAGTGTCACTTTTAGTAGTGATTGTAGAAAAAATATTTTTTTTAATTTTTAGCACATGAATTTTTGTAACTTACACGGATCGTAATTAAACATTGTGCTATATCTATGCGCCGTGCTATCATTGTTATCAGACTTGGCCTTCGCCTTGTCCAATAAATTCCACCACTTGTACCATAATGATTAACGTTACGATCCTTGTAACATACATAACTATAATACTACTTACATATTGTTGATAGTTTAAAATATTATTTGATAACATTATTTTGATGAAGAAAAGTTCGTCAAATACTAATGAAAATATCTCGCATTTTCGTTAACACAAAGAAAAAAGAAACACTTGGCGACCTTGACCACTTAATGCTAATCCGCATAATTAAAATACCCGAAAGTAATAGTTATTTACAAAGTCAAGTTTATCATCGAAACAAAAAAAAAAAATAAGTAAATTAACGTTAAAATAATTGAAATACCCAAAGTATAAAAGTATGAAGATTAATGGCGAAAATAAACTTTAATACGATTTCATTGGTGTTTACAAGTTAAATTTTGTCGTTGTTCTCATTTGTTGATCATTTATCAATTTGTGGTGAAATGCAATCAGTAATTTTAATTAACAATTCACCATTATCTCAGGACTTTGGACAATCAGGAAAAAAATAGTTTATGACATTTTTCAATAGCAAGTTACGAAGCGCGACTGAATTTTTAAAATTTCAATAGCTTACGGCTTACACCATAGTTTAAATCAATTGATCATTTCCACACGTAAATTTGGATACTAAATGTGCTTTGAAGTTTTGTCAAAATAAAACATTTATACCAGAGGGAATTTTTTAAAGTAGCATATTTTTTATTATTTAGTTATTAGTTGGCGAGCGATTCGATAAATGTTCAAGGATTTGTAAGGTAACATTTTGGCTTTTTTTTTTGAGAATGTTGTAATTTTTCCCAATCAACTGCATGCGTAAAATGACTTAGACTGACTCGTGGATCCCATAACATTGACTTTTTCGTTTTTCACTACTGTATTCTGCACCATCTTCAAATGGTTTGTATTTTTATTTAGAATGCAATAGTGAAGAACTAAAAAAGTCAGTGTATAGAGGATCTTAGAGTCATCCGTGGTCATTTTACGCATGTAGTTACTTTTACTAAAATGTTTACCGGGAACTCCTCTATAAAAATAATTAATATATAATTTGAAATTCAAATTTCTTGACATAAAAACTGTTACGCCTTAAAAATTGCAATATTTAGGTAAATTGTCTCAATTTTAAACGAAGTATCTTCAAAAAAAGACAGCAGAACTGCATATAACTTTACGTATAGGTCCTTTAAATAATTGTCAAAATTCTTAAAGTGAAAAGCGCAATTACTCGAGAAATATCTGATTTTGACAATGAGTAGTATTGTTTTGAAATCAAATATGACTTAAGTAGTTAAGTAAGCTAAATAAGTATATATTTTTAAGATTTCGTGCTTTTGTCGCTCTGCAAACGCACGTTAGTTGTACGAAAAATGGTTCTGTCTCTGTTGAAATACTGGAAATTTGGTAATTTATTCTCAGTTCTATGTTCCCACCGGTAGATATCTCATGGTGGGCGACTTGAAATTGACTTCAATCGACCGCCTGAGTTTTTGTTGCATTGTAATGAGGTCATGTTGAAGGTGGTAGCGGTTGATGGTTAGGTAGTACAATACACAACACCGGTTAGAATGTCGAGCTTACTTTGATCGTAATATAAGGCAGTGACGTCATCACTCTCTGTAGAGGGTGAAACACCTTGCTCTTGCTGGAATAGGTGTAAAGACATCAATGTTGAGAGGCTCATTTCATGTGCTTAGCTCATCTTTCAAAATCGCGATATTGTCCGTAATCAGCGTTTTTGACCAACTTAGAAATGAGCTATAAGACTCTAATTCTGCTAAAATGGTCTTCAGATACTACCCTACAAATTCGTGAAATATTTTTCAAATTGCTTGCCAACTAATAGGAGTTTCATGAGGACAATCGATCACATTTAGTTCCGACATCCTGGATATAGGTACTTTGTTAAAATCATACTTAAAAAAAAACTGAAAATTTTTAGTTAGTTTCTTATAAGCTAGAGTTAAATTAACAATTAAAGAAAGCTCTGCAGGATTAAATCTGCTTGTCAGTTCCAAGAATTATTCTTATTTTCTGACACGCATTCGAGTTCATAAGTTTCATGGATAGTTTCACTGGGATTTAAAAAATGACCTTGTCCTGAACATCTAAGAGATGTGGACTAAAACTACTGATTTCTTTCCTCTCATCTAAAGGCGGTTCCAGGCATGCGGCTTTCGGCGAATACTTAGTGACTACTTGCTAAATGGTAAATAGTTAAGGTGTTCGCCAAACGACGAGCGCCTTTAAGGTTGAAGTCTGGTGGGCCAAAACTACATTTATAATTCAAAAAATTTGAAAAAATTACCAAAGCTTAGTATTGGTCTAAGCATTACTTATACCAAATTTAAAGGAAATCTGTCGTTAAGTTTTTGAAAAAAAGCGAAAAAACCATGTTTTTTGCACTATTTTATTTTTTATCTCGAAAATGAGTCGACAGATTTTGTTTAAACTGTTTTATCATATCCGAGTTGGTTTTATGTAGCTTCTGAATTTTTGTGGATGAATGGGAATTATAAACTTTTACACCACAAAATAAAAGAGCTGAAAAATCGAAATAAGCGTAAACGATCATATATGCTGGAAACCAAGTTTGTATTATATAGAATCAGCTATGAGAAGTAACATACACGAAATTATTTGCCATCAAAATCATTTTTTTTTCGCTAATTAACACATTTTATTACTATTAAAATTTTAATTTATAAATTCCGCCATATTGCTCTCAAAGAAAATAAAGCAATCTGTAAATGTCGATAAAAATATAGATATAAAAGACATGGTGGAGCAAGCGCCATCTAACGGGTGCGATTCCGGTAACTTTCTAGCCAGACATGGCCAGACTTCTACGTTAACTACATATTCTCGGTTTGTTGAGTATCGAGTATGGGAACGGTTTAAAACGACGAATACTTGTTCACTTTGAAGTGCTTCAAAAGACCGACAACCGACGGAAACAAAGCGAGCACCGTAAAAGCTGTAGATTTGGTCACGGCCAAACAGCAAGCAACCCCTCTACACTATTCTGCAAGTAGCGAGCAGTCTGAAGCCGCCTTAATGATGACCAAAATGCGAGTATATACAACTTTTTATTTTCTGTAGACGTCATTTTATACAGACTCTGCCGATTTAAAATTTTCGTTACAATATTCTATAAGGTCATTCATCAGTTAGGTAACAGGAATTCTGAGAATTGAGTCAGAATGGCCGAGCGGTCTAAGGCGCTGCGTTCAGGTCGCAGTCCACTTGGTGGGCGTGGGTTCGAATCCCACTTCTGACAAATGTAGGAACTTTTTATAATGAAACGGTTTAGAAGTCATGCAAATATAGAACAAAAACAAACGAAGCAATAATTATTTGTGTAATCAATGTAATTCAATGTCATTTTTAATATGTACCTATGTATATGGAGGTATACTTTTGATTAAGGATACAAAATAAATAAGCAAACTATGTGATCATTGTCAACTGTCAACACACTATAGATCTATTACATTCATTCGTAACTTTTCGTGAACTAGAATCACTTTTTCCGGACATAAATTTCTCACTAGTAATTTATGTATATTTGGTTGCCTACATTTGTACCTTGTTTTAAAAGTAGGGATACAAAATTTTAGTAGATTATAATATAATAAGCATAGATAAGTATTATAAGAAAGATCTGAAAGATTATTATCATTCACAAACTATAAATAAAAATTATAAACATTTTTTTCTGTTATTTTAAAAACATAAAGGTCAGTACTAGAAATATCCTTCCTGTATTTGTAAAGACAATAGCAAAACCACCACCTTGTTTTCTATCTCTCCAACATCACAGAATAAATTTCACTCCCTATCCAATTCCATTATCTTTTCCCTGGCTAGTAATAGCAATATTCTTCGTGTGTGGAAGGGACTTATTCTCACAGGATATTTTCCAAGTTGCTATAACGCAGACTCCTTTCGTGTTAACCTCTCATGCTCCCAAGGGATGATATCGAGGCGGCGCCAACTGTAACAGGACTACAGGAATGTAGGTGTAAAGTGAATAGACGACGCCACCGTCACTACCACCACCACTACTACCACCACCATTACTATAGCACCATCGACGCCACCGTTGCATTCTATATACTCTTAAGTTTTCCGTTCTAGCAGGGTTTAACCACACATTATGCATTTATGAGGGAAACAAACCAAGTAACCCAAATATTAGAATCCATGAAATTTATTAGTTGCAGCAATGTGAACGTTTTTTGATTAGATAAGTTGAGAGACTTCTTCTTTTAGTGATCGATATATCCATTAAAGTTGAAATAATTCCTTTAGACTTGTTTCATTTAAATATTTAGACAATAATAATTGTTGAATAAACGAAATGTTCTTATTTAGGTAAATAAGCAAGCAAGGAAATGTCGGCAGTAACATCTTCGTATAATATAAAGTAGATAGCTGTGGTAATAAATACGGTGAACTCAATTTTCCGTGAGTGCCGAGTGAATGGTTGGGTGTAAGGGGCGTAAGGTGATGTATCGTTGTAAGTTCAATTCCCGCACCCTCTATCCAGAATCCCGGACTCTAGCATTGAGCATTATACACCATCTGGTGTTGCCCGAAACCACTTTCACAGAACAGGAGCTTGTCGAATCTGAATAGCAACGAGAATACAACGATGAGAAGAAGAAGAAGAAGAAGTAGCAGAAGAAAAAAAAGCCGATGGTAAACGGAAACAAAAAATTTATATACGAGAAAGACGAAGATAAGTAGTGAGATTTCTGAGAGTTGAATTAAATCAAAATTTACAATAAAACTATTGATTTACTTTGTTTTAGAGGCTTTTCCCCTTTTTCTTCTTTTTCAATTTATTTTCCGAGCTATTCTACCAGACGAATCGATATATTTGTAGTTTACGATAATTGATTCTTGTGGAAATTTCTAAAAGAAGGGTGAGGGTGAATCTATATTGTGCGACATATGTATGTATATAGGAAATTTTAGACGTGAAGGGTTTCAAGAATAATTTAACATATGAGCGATATTGTGTGTAATTTAGTTATAATCTTTATTTAACTAGAATTTAGTTGAAAAGAAATCGAATAAAATTCGTTTATAATTTATACTATCTATAGGTCATTCAAAAACTTGAGTAGGTATATAAAAAAAGATTAACACCTGTAGCTATCATGGACAAATACACTTATAAGAACGGTCAACATTACAAAATGAGTTAAATCAGCTTGATTGAAGAAAATGAAAGACTAGCGAATCGTAGAGACAAACGTCTATCAACATTATACTTCAGTAAATGCAGTTTTCGACAAACAGTAATAATCCGGTGCGACATGAGAAGTGTGTTGGAATCCAACAAGTCGCGGCGCCGCGACGCTATGGGCGGTCAAACTCTTAGGCGCCTATTACTCTCTCCTTTTCTCTACTACATTTATTCTACCATTCTCCATCTTCCTATGATTACAACTATTCTATCTTACTCTTACTCTATTTACTTGTTAACTCTGTCTTGTTTCTTTTTGGATGCTTTCTACACTGTTCAGTACGAACGGGTCGATATCACTATACCAAACCCACTAACTTTACTCGCCTTTGTTGTTATTTAACCTGATAATGTCTTGTTTTTGTACTCTTTTTTTTTAATTTAAATCAAATCAAACTTTTTCTAAACACTTCACATTAATGAATAGTTAGTTAAAAATTATATCTATTTTTTTATCTTTAAATTTTAGATTTTCATTTTGCAAAATAAAGATAGAAAGAGAAACGAAAATAAATAAATCACTAATATGAACTATAATAATATCGTAACAGATAATGTAGTACATATGGCTATGTGATTTGATGATCTTTTCCATAATTTAATATTTTATGTTGTCGAAATCGTCGCGATTCTCAACATTATAGACTTGGAAATACGTTGATATGATATCTGCACTGCATAATTTCGCAATTCAATGTCAAGTGATGAGTTCCGTCATAGCTTTATTATGCGTGCTCGTTTTTATCACATCATTCTTTCTGCCCTCTCATCTTGTTAGCAATTCGTTTTCATCATATCTACGTCAACTTTGTAGTAGTATGAGAGGGAAAAAAAGAGAGAATTTCGCCGATATAAAAAAACACGGACCGAGTCTGGAATTAATATTTATTAGATATATAACTTTACTTTTTTGTACATTTTTGGCACTTTTATAATGAACTGATTGTGAGTGCAGACTTTTATTTCTATTTCCAGAATAATAATAAAAAAAAACAATGTAACTTTTGACAAATATCTGTGAGACGTAATTAAATTCTGATAAAATTCATGTTGAAATTAGAATGAAATAGAATGTTTAATTGTAGACAGATTGATAAATGAGGCATGCTTGAATATGGTGGCAGTTAAAAGCAAATTATTACCGAATTTATATTAATAATCAGGTCATATAACACAACGTACTGTGTGTTCCACTAAACATTCCGTAGCTAAAAAGTTTTGGTATTTCAATTCAAACGTTCTATGCTAAAATGTTGATTTAAATCTAAATAAGGTGCATAGCAGAGTTAGATGGGTCTTCTAATGTTTTAAATTAGTTTGCGTGTAATTTAAATAAGATTTTGAAGATTTATAAGATAGCTCCTAAAGAGCATTTTAGCGAAAGTAGAACACCTTAGATCATTTGGAAGTCGGTGCAAAAACTCAATTTTCAACCGTGTCGCCATTTTTACCAACCACCTAAAATAACTCAGGATAAATCTTTGTAACATTGACTTTTCTTTACTATCCTACTTTGTATCCTAGAAAACATGCGGCAAATTATTCCCGAAATCGAATTGTGTAAAAATTAAAATTACCTAGTGCAGGAGTGGCGTGCCATGGCTATCTCCTAAAGAAATATTGTTGACACAAAGGAAAAATTCTTATGAAGTAAAACCTGTCTAAAAATTAACTGTAATTGAAGCAATAAACAAAAAAAGTTTTTAGCATATTTTCAAAGTCTTTTTAATACTTGGAGGAGCTCTTTGTTTTAATAATTGGTTTAAAACTTTTTGACATGGACTTACATAAATAAGTTGTTCGTGAGTAAAGGGCTTCTTCCTATAACTTCTTTGCATCTTCTTAATTCTTCTTTTATAAAATCTATGAGGTTTAAATCCGGTGACTGTGGTGGATATACTAAAGGTATTTTTGATCAAGATAAGACATGTGTTTAAGATCATTATCTTCCTGTAAAATCTAACAAGCATTTAAGCCCAACTTTTAATATAAATTAGAACAGAAACCGACATACCTACATTCTGAGTTAATAAAAAATATTCATTCAAAATTGGCATCGGATTATTAATTCCTCTTCAATACCTCACAATCAAAAAGGCTCTTTTTTATCTATTCAAAGTGTCAGCGTTCAAAATGTGAAAAATATTCAAAAATGCCACGTGCGCATAAAAAGGATCATCACTCCTATCATAGTTATTCATCTCTTCAGTTGTTTATCAATTTTTGCTTCATATGGTAAATAACTAACAGGAAACTCCATAAAAGCTTAGGCTCTATCTTTTGTATTTTTTAGTAACGTTAAGTGTTTAATAGTTGTCATTCTGATATCTACCAAAATTTTTGTGAAGAGAAGGCTTATCCCAGTGGCTGACTTAAGGGGGGCTTAGCCCCCGAGCTTTAAGTTAGCCCCCTAAAAATAAATCAGTTACTACTTGTGGGCAACAAAACTTGTGCGAGTTTTATTACTAATCGGATAATTTGACTGGTAAAGGTATTCGTTTTTCAATACTTTTCCAAGATTATGTCCGATTAGCTAACAAATTTATTATCATGCGGTAACCGGTAGCCCCCCCCCCAAAGGTCATAGCCTAAGTCCGCCCCTGCCTAGCCTACACACAGAAGATGCTTTAACGAAAGATAGAAGCAACAAGGGTGTAGCTATAGATTCTTAGATACTTTACATTCAGCAGTAAAAAAATGATTGCTTTCTGCACGATTTAAAGTAATGATTTTGAAAATAACCACTAATTAAACAATAAACTATCAATATTCAGTTGATGGTAAAATCGGTCTTGATTTTAAATTGCTGTCAATTTTATGCAACTTGAATTACGAATTTGTTTTTACAGTTGTCTATGATAGTAATTGTATATCCACTCTCGTCTAACAATCTCGTTTAAATCATATAAATCATTTTTCTCATTTGTATGAATTAAAGTAACATTTTTATAGCTTTTTTTTCTTTCGACGCTGCAAGAATATTGATTACTATATCTACTACCTATTATAAGTTTTGAATATAACTAACGAAAGCTACTTTTTGCAGTACCTATAATTAAGCTTAAAATCGAAGCTTATCTCCTATGACGAACACAATTTTTTAGACAAGTTTTAAACAAGCATTGGGGAGTTAATTTATAATACATATATCTTTTTTTTAAATCTCAAGGCAAAAGTAAGGACAAAATTGTTATAGAATGTTAAATCGTCGGTGGCGGTGTCGAAATATGTCAAGTAGCGTTGATTAGTTTGATTTGCGGCAGTGGAGGTGGTGGTGGTGGCGGCAGCGGTGGTAGTGGCGTCAGCGACGGCGTACAGAGGGGTTAACATGACGGTGACACACACTCGTCACAGCTCACGAATGTGTCCTGATCCTGCGATATTATCTGGCGGATGGAGCCGAATTGGGCCGAAAACTGTTGTGTATTGATTCTAGAGGTTTTATACAAATGAAGAAGTGTTAGGATGTGGCAGAGGCGGTGGGGATGTGATGCAACAATGATGCAATATGTAAGGGCTATGTGGTTAAGAGTGAATCAACACGATAAAATACTATGGGTGGGAGTGTGGAAAAAGGACAATTTGAAGAGTGAATTCGAGGGGGAGCTAATGCGGTTCATACCGTATACTTTGATCACAGGTTAAACTGCGAAGGAAGCTACCAACAAAGATAGATAAACAGGTAGTAGGGGCGGAAAAATAAGAATAGTAGCACACACTTATACACACACATATAGATATACATACATATAAACATAGTAGATATACAAAGAGGGAGGATATGGGGATATGCTGTAAGGGGGAATAGAATAGGCATATATTGGGGTGGTCTGGCAACGCTGCCAACAGACAAGGATCAGTGCCACTGTAAGTTATATGCAGTCTTTATGTATGCATTTGCAAACGAGATGTTTATACACCGCGTCGAGTTAAGAAAACGACAGAGAACTACTTAGCAATCTTACTCTTTTCATTCACTTTAAAGATGCTACATGCTGTTTCTTTCTTGCATATCATCTCCGTTTTCCCGATTCGTGTATAACGCTTTTGTAATTTCTCTCTTGTCTGTATTCGTTACGTTTACTTGCTCTTTTATTTTCTTCTTACAATATACTATACTTGAGAACTTGGGTGAAGATTAGACAATTACTTAAATATTTACATCTTTTTAGATCTCATTTACTTTGATTAAGTTTAATTTTCTTTAATTACAATTAAGTTATTCTATCGAATAATTAAAACAATATTGGCAAAAGATTTAATTTTAATTCATGATCAAGACGATCATTAATCATTTCAGAAACTTCATTAATTTGAAAGTACATCTTAATAATACAAATAGCTGTAAATTTGATTTAATTGTAGCAAATAGAACATATTTCTGTGAGAAACAAATTCTATACTAGTAAAGCTTTTATGCTTCAAGTGAACCCACGCAGCAACTCTAAGAGGTCACTTAACGAATACATAAGTCCCTTATAAAAGAAAATAGCTTCACCATGACAACTTTACATTTAAAACAAATCCTTACGTATTGAGATTGCAAATAGAAAACAAAAAAATCCAACTCCAGCCTTATAACTTCCCATTGTTTCATACTTGTAATAATTGTTTATTCCACCTTAATTATCATTGTTAATCGTAAAATCACGATTTTGTTAACGATTGTTATACTGTGCCACTATAATATTTGTAAAGATAGCAACGAAAGATTTATTCGAAAAATGGTTCAGAAGATCTGTGCCATGTTGATACACGACGAAAGAGTAAAGTAGAACATTTTACAATTGATATCATCCCGGTGAAGATATTATCTACATCTCAATAGATAATGTCCAACAATTGAATTGATATTTCATCTAGTCCAAGAATGGATTTATCGAAAAATATGTAGGTATAGAAGAGGTTGGGACTAGGAGAATTTCATTTTAAGTAGATTTACATGGGCGCGCGGCCAATGTGTCGCAATATGTGCGATCAACTAAACGTATTAATAAATACTTCGAATACGTGCATTTTACCACCTTGCTCTGGTATGTTCTTTTCATGAACCTCTGTTGTTGTTGTTGTTGTTGTTGTTAGTGAAGTGAACTGGTAATTGAACTGAAACCTGTTTCAATACGGCTATGTTAATAAAGAACTAGGCTATACATATCCACTGTGATTCATTATTTTTATAAATAACACTATTTAATCATTCCTTAAACAATGTTGTTTTTCTCATTTCATCATCATCATCATCATCATCGTGGTTTAAATTTGAATTTCTCAATTGAATATTTTGATTTCCTCATATTGGGCAAAGCTTCTCATGATCTTTAAAGTATCGACAAAAACAAAACACTCCAATAAAAACAATTCGAGTGAAAGTTTATTAGAATAATTATTACAAATATTGAACTCTTACATAAACAATATCGACTTTATAAAAATTGAAGCTTTGAAATTCTTTGTAGACAATTTAAAAGTAAAACCTGTTATTAGTTACATTTAATATTGCCAATCGTAAAATGTTAATTTTACGGTAATGCAACAAAAATCTAGATATTTAAGCATTCTCTCATTTTTAGTTACAAGTTTATCTAAAGTAATTGCAATTTTAAAAGGAACGACCACTTATCACTGACCTATACCAATTTATCCAAACAACTTTAATTTGCGAAATCTCTTTAGGCTCTATTTAATTCATGTTTTATCAAAGCTTAGTGGATATTCATGATCTTGCTGAAAAGTTCTGTTATTCTAATTTAAAAAGCAAAAAATCACATTTTACATTAATACTTTCGCTGTGGAGACATACTGTAGTGAAGCTTTTATAAAAACAAGTTAAATTTGGTGCTATTGTTTTTTTTTGCATCTGAATGTGGAGTAGGGTTCACAAAAATTAGAGGTAGACAGTAGGGAAAAAACCGTTGTCTATTGAACTTTATGTTAGCTATAGCTTACATTTTAGACGAAAAAAACTGTCGCTTTTCAGTTATATTTTTTTACAGACTTACGTCAATGATAGTATAATCTGAGGATATTTCTTTGAAATGTCCAGTGTATAAACAAACAAATGAAATTATAGATTGTCGTTACCGGAATGAACGGTGGAAAATGTCGAAACTTTTACAGTGTTCTCTGAAATTTATGAAATTAACTAGAATATTTGAAATAACTGTACCAACAGGTCAATTTCTCCGATACAAGAGGTAAACATCTAGATTTACGATGAAGTACATTTATTTTTCTTTCATCTCTACATCAACAATGCAAAATTCTTGTAATACCTCTACAACATCAAAAGAAGCCACGACAAAATTCCATTAAAGGCTACCTAATAGATAATTAAAGCTTTTAGTATTTTCAAGGCAGATAATGGCTTACAATTAGTAGTCATATGAATTAAATTGATTGTGTTTCTAAATTAAATCCTAAATTGCTGAATTAGCAGGCCAACATCTGCATAAACAGCATCATGAAGCTTTTCTGGCCTTCTCCATAATTCTTAAAATCTCCAATCTTCATTTATAGGTGTTTAAAAAAAATGATTTAAAATAGTGTCTTTTGTTAATAAAATGGTACCTATATGTAAAAAACTAGCATCTTTGAAGTATTTTTTATCATGTTTCGTTGACTTATTGGAGCCCTTTAAATTATCATTTTTCAATTCAATTTTTAGTCAAATTGAATGACTTAGGTCCGGTTTTTCTTCACCTACTTAAGTTCCTCCTAGCAAGACCTTGGCTTAAATCGATCTAAGCGTTGGTCGTGCTCGCGCAAATGTATGTAAACCTATCATTAGCTCGATTTAAAGCAAAGTCTTGCTAAGACGAGCTTAAGTAGGTGAAGAAAAACCGCCCTTAGGAACTTAAGAAGCTTAAACAGTTTCTTACATTGTAGTTTGAAATTTATTATTAGCATATTGTAGTTAAATTTAAAACAAACTATGAACTCACAGAACTGATACTTGGCGAATTGAGTTACCTATTGTAAGTTTAAATACATTTTAAAGTATTATCTTTGACTCCAGTTTAATTATAAAATTAAACTCAATACAGAGTGTATTATGAAATTAAAAAGTAACAGCTGTTTTGGGAACTAGAGCTCCACCATCAGCCCTTTATAATGTAAACAAAAATTTTAAAACATAGAAAATAATTAAATTTCATTTTTTTCTTTTTAAATTTTGTTTATATTCATATAAGTCGGATGATGATGGAATTTTGGTTTCCGAAACAGCTGTTTTAATTTCATAATATGCTTTGTTTGGAATTTGACTGTTTCCATCTTAAATAAATTTTGATATGCACTTAATAATGTGAGTTAAAAATAGAAAATTTGTTTTTGAACTTAATGTCTCTTGTCTTTATAGCGATATATTGGTATCGTTGACTATAAGGGGATCATTCTTGTAGATTTTTAGACAAACCGTGAGGATTGTTGACTCGGTTAGTAGGAAAAATACTTCCTTCGTTTAATTTCAAACTCTGAGATCTTTAAGCCTTCACGGTGTCACTAAATATCAAGTGAAACCTCATCTGACTAGGTAGAGAGTCTTCCATGATTTCAATTTTCAGACGTTCTTTAGGGTGTTTGAAAGATTCTTTCGGTAGAAATCTGCCCTCAATAATTATGGATTTTGTTTGATTTTGATTGAGAGAAATAAAAACGAGAAACAACTGTATGTGGTTGAATGAACGTATGAAATTCATGGAATATTTGAAATTCCGTCAAACATGCAATATGAAATCATTTTTTTCCTTCTCGCTTATATCAAGACTTTTGCAATACAACACAGTTTAATAAATATTTGTAACACAATCTTGTTGCAAAATTTAAAGGTTTTTTTTTGTCATCTAAATTATGATGAACGCTTATGGACATTGGGTGACCACAAAGGAAATCAGTGTCTATAATTAATTAAATCGTAACATGGCGCTAATTGCTGGAGACTAAGCTATAAACAATGTACCAAGTGTAGAGGACATTGGTTGTAACCCTAGTTTGCCACGATTTTATTATACTTTACTATAACTACAATAGCCGGTTAGCTAAATAAATAATTCTCAATATACTACTGACAAATGAGCAGAGCTTATAAGAATATTTTGAATAATTTCTATTATTTCTAATATACACAGACATGGTCGACTTGTTTCGAAACCATAGATGGAAGATACATCGTCAAGGTTGTACATAATCAAATATACAATACACGTTCTTCAACAGATATCATAAACGATTAATTTATACGAATACAAATTGTACAATTAAAAATAAAACAGGGCGTTGTTGTACTTGTTGTTGTTCTTGTGATTATTGTGATTGTTATTGTAGTGATTTGATTCACTAACTCGTCTTTATTAGATTAATAGTTGAAAATATTAAATATGTAGGCGTGTAATTTGATCGATATTACATCAATGTGTATAGATACAAATATAGTGAAAGCAAACAGAAAGTTAGAAATCAATTCCTGGTCATGTTTGATGTCGGCCCATACCGATACACTACTACCACATCATTACCTAAACAATCTAGAGTGGCATGACAACAGTTGTTACATCATTCGTATTGTGGATGGATCCTTTATTTATTACAATTAAAATTAATACATTTCGTTAATTGAACTCGAATAGATGAAATTTCACTTTAACAAAACTTGTTGTTTTTATTATTATTATTATTATTAGAAAAAATTGAACAGAAGCGGGAAAAATGTTTCAAAAT
Organism: Mylabris sibirica; assembly: GCA_039776855.1. Lineage (NCBI taxonomy): Eukaryota > Metazoa > Arthropoda > Insecta > Coleoptera > Meloidae > Mylabris > Mylabris sibirica. The sequence goes on from CM077836.1 coordinate 7,174,673, forward strand.
TTCGTCCCCTCTCTCCCTTGTTACAAACAAAGAAACTATTAATAAAACTTCTAAATTCTTCATCTTTAAAATAGATTCTCAAAAATCTCTTGATAAGTATTCCTAATATTATACATTATACATAGATCAGTATAAATAGATGTACTAAATTTCCAGTAGCGTGATTGGCAAGAAGTTGTGTATTGACTTGAATTTGAAGCTTTCCTTGTTGAAGTACAAATATACGAATTAATAATAGAATATCTAAATTTATCCACATTTCACACGATTCTAAATTAATATATGTATATGTGTATAAGTATCTATATTTACATGTGTGTGTATAAAAATTTCGTTACACAATTCTGTAAACATTTTTGTACAATTTCGGATACTGTTAAGATTTGGCAACATTCAGTTTTAGTTATACCTATTTTGCAAATAACAAAAATAAAATAAATGATACTTTAAAACGTTGATCATTAACAAATTTCAAATAATACATTGTGTAGTTTCAACTAGGAAGAAATTAACTGATGTTTATCTAAATCTTTGATAAGAAAACAATAAAATTAACAAATTCACAAAAAGACCCACTTTAAAGAAGAACAATAAACTTAGAAGAAATAACTTTCTAATTCTACTCTTATCTGTACTTATTTTGCATAAGTAGCACTTTTATAATACTTTATTCAATCTTAATATTCATAATCGGTTGAGCTTTAAGCGTATCTATTTTAGACCAAATAAGATCTTCAACGAAATCGCTTAACAAACAGGCTGTTTGAGAATTTTAGCTTTTCATTCATTTCTAGCAAAACATGCTGAGGCAAAACGAATCAATATAAAGTCATAAATCTGTCTCAATTTGGCAAACGTTCTCCATAAAAGTCCTGTTGCCTTTTTCTTTACATTCAAATAAATAAGTTAGGACTGTTGATTCTTTTGTATAAGATTTTGACAAGAAATTCATATGCAGTTAGTGAGATACCTACAATACCTAGTATTGTATGAACTTTTTATAAATATAGGTTTAGCTTTAAGAAAATATTTTGTAAAGGATTTGAAGAATAAAGATTGGGAATTAGTGCTTGTAGAGCAGCCTTGATGATTCAGTTCGATATTGATTGTTAAGGAAATTCCATTTAATGTAATCTATATTTTTATATTGTATTCGGTCACCACTGCAGGTATTTATTTAATTTTTCTTATAAATCGAAATCTTTCAATTGAATAGTTGCGGTCACAATGTGGTTTTGTCATTTATGCATGCGTCATAGGAGTATCCTGTTAGACCTTTATTTGTATGATTATCATTACAAATCACATATTTGTCATTTAACAATCAATCAGATTAACCGTATCATCGAAAATCTTATGAGTAATTTTTCAAATTTCACCCGTACTTTCTTATGCTATATGTACAATCGTTTTCAAACAATATTGATTATGAAAGAACGTTTCCATGAATGTCAAATATTGTTAGAATTTCTTCTTCACACATATAAACACAAAGTATAAGAAAAGGTCATGGAAATAAGATACGTGAGTATGTTATAAAACATATATCAACTCTTCTCTAGTTTATTGTACAACAAATTTCGAATGTAGCAAAGTAGATATCGTTGTATGTGTGTGCACACACAACTTGACGTTCAATAACAGAGACCAACTAGTATTTATTCCCTTAGCTGTTTTTTTTTCTCTTTTGGTTCGCCTCTTTATAGATAAAGCTCGACACCCGTATTTATTTCCATTGATTGACTAGCAACCTCAATTCAACCTTTCCTCTTATTTTTTTTTTACCCAGTCTTCTAGCTTTCGTGTTTGTATTGTTTCAATATTTAAACAAGCGAAATTTTATATTGAACCATCGCTTCAATAGTATTGATTCGATTGATTTGAATTTTATAATAGTATAATAATAATAATAATAATAATGAAAAAAACTATAGAATACAGTTAGTATTCTATACGGAATCGCCCCCTTTACTTCTCTTCTGAGAAAAATGATTGCTTAATTATTCTATTATAATTGTGTCAAATTGAAAACAATCGATTTGAGACGAAATCGTTGTATTTTTTTATAGTAACAACTGTTGATGTTCTGGTAACTTGGTAACGATAAGGTGCTTTGTTAATAATTTACAGTTACCGTGATAGGTGGCCGTTTGTTTCGGTAGATTCATATCAATTGTTTGCTCATTCATTGCGAAACTTTTAATATGATTGTTTTTATCTAGTATTAATACAGATAGAGATTATAAAATGAACTTTAGTGATGATGATCGATGATGGCCTTAAATCAGTGGAGATCGTTCAAATAGTTGCATTCCTATTCAGTCAATTTAGTAATTTGTTAGGAAAGGATTTTAGGGCAAAAGTAGTTCATTCACAAGTCATTCTCAGGAGCCCCAGAAGGTAGAAAGAAGTAAGATGAGATGTGTAACTGTGAGTACTAATGAAGGACTGTATAGCCCAACTATTATTTTAATCAAATCTATTCCAAAACATCCTGAAAAATTGACTCAAAATTAAGAGGAGTTGATGACTCTCCAGCAGAATTGATCGACCACTTATGCCGAAATCTCAGCTTCTTGCGATCAAATATCCATGACTCTCATAGCATGATTAGTCCATTTAAAAAGTGGGACACACCAATTGTGCTGAGCTCCATTCACCTATCTCAAATTTGAGCCAATTTTAAAGGATGTTCCTGAATAGTTTTGAGCAAAATAATAGTTGGGCGATATAGACCTTCATTGGTACTCTTGGTAAAATACATCACCTTACGTCTACCTTCTTAAGCTTCTGACAATGGACTCGTGAATTAACTACTCTGGGGCAGCGATGTCACAACTCGAACTATATGAAAGTTGAGCGCACACGCAGAAGCGACGTAATTGCAGCGTATTCTCTTGAGCGCTCAATATGTTAAATCTGAACATAGTCAGCCAATTGCATACGACCTCACGATGTCACAACGACAACTATGGTGGTCCATTGTGGTACAAAATCAGTTCCCCACCAAGCACAATCCATAGGCGTTCCATGTAGAACTTAAACAGAATATTTCTATTACAATTTGTTATTTACAAAACGTGCGACAAACGCTCAGCAAACGCGCCGTATCTAAGAGTAAGACACAGGCGTCTCTATCTCCATTACTAAGTAATTAGACACGAGTTTACTTCTCAAAAGTTGAATTTTAAAGCGCTTCTTGGGACTTCAGCTCGATTTAAGTTTAGGTACGTCGTCTAAGGTCCAGTTCTTCCTACACTAAATTACGATTTGCACTTAGCCTTAAATCTACACCTAGACCGACTGAAGGCAAGATCTTGCTGAGCAGTGACCTACTTTGGCAGAAATAACCATCATAAGGCTCAATGGCTTGCTTAAGTTATATTAAAAAAAAAACAAAAAAAAAACATGTTAACAACCTTCACATTATCACATTTTGGAATCAATATTAACAACAAATAGCGATTGACATTTTTCGTTTGTGTTTCGTCAAAGTTAAGTTTACATAGCACAGATTAAATTGAGTCGAAATTGTTATTTGTACAGTAAGTGAACATGTCCCAGCCCAAAAGCACTCTCTTCATGCTATGCAAATGTAATAAGCGTAAAAGCTGTACTTTAATCTGGCAATCGGAACATGTCCAGAATAGAAACATAATACTATGGCTAACCTAATATAAATAATAAAATTTGTACAGATTTTTACATTTCTTATTATTAAAGATAAATTTACCCAAAAAACTGAAAAAAAAGATGACCTAATTGTTGTGTATGTAACCTTTAAGTGTTTATAAAAGAGAAACAGTATGCTTCTTGTTTATTTTTAACATCAATTGTAAGTAATCATAATTAACATTGACCTTGTTCATCGATGTATATTCTTCAAAATTACAATTATTGAATTGCACGCCATTGCGTGTCGCTCGATAATTTTTATAAATATAGAAAATAATTGAAAAATTGATTTATTTATGCAATTTTTTTTTTAATACAAACATACATACGATAGGTAGTTTATGTATCCTGTTATACACGTGGCAATTTAATTTACCTAATGGCAATCTTTGATTTAATTTAAATGTGACACGACATAACAACAGTTGACTCTCTTGATTATTTGATTTTGTTTTACATTTTCATAATAAAAAAGAAGAAGAAAAGAAAGAACAATGAATTGTTGATGAAACGAAAACTGGTTCCAATATTCTCTCGTTTTTGTTCGTTTATTATTATTTTTTTTGTTTTGTTTTGTTTTTAGTGTATGTTATACATATATTTATATTTGTGTATCTGTCGAGTTTTGAAGTATCAGGCAGACATCTTAATGCTCTGGTGGTCTAAAAGTGTCGGAGGAATGTGCCAGAGACGGTCACTTCCGCTCCAGGTCAAGGGTAGAAAGCATATAACAATCCGATTCTGGACTAGTCTCAATCTTGATCAGCATCTCTATCAAATTTTAAAAATAATAAGTATTATTTATTAATTAATTTGAACAAATTAGGGACTTTGAGCGATTTTAACCCTTTACTACCCCCTACAAGGCTTATCTGTAATGTTCATAATTATACACCTTTTGAAAGATCTTTCAATTTCTAATAATAAGTTTCAACGTCCTCGATCAACTAGACAGTTTTCTCCTGTCACCGATACGTTATTTTATAGCCTTAAACTATACGAGATCGAATATAACGCTTTACGTGAAAGTTTTAAGCTACATAATGACAAGCTACTAACTAATGACCGCTACTAGCAGTACGATCAGCTGATCGGTATCCGCCATATTGAATATATTGATTTACGTATGCGTGCGACAATAGAGTGTTTTCGCTCGTTATCGATACGTTATAAACTCTCCGTTAGAGCTTATAAGACCTAAAATTATATCGTATAACGTGTATTTTAAAAAATAACCAATGAAAAACTATCGGAAAAAATCTGCGTGACTCTACGCATATGTGAATCAATTTACTGCTAGTAGCGATGATCTCAATGTATGTAACTTGTCATTATAACAGGTTAAATGTTTCACGTAAAGCGAAAACGTTTGTCCGACTTGTCCGTTATATTCTATCTCGTATAGTTTAAGGCTGTAAAATAACGTATAGGTGAAGGGCGAAAAATCAAATTTTTCATTGGTTCCGTTATTTCTCAATATCGTAAAAATATATGTTATACGAAATGATTTTGGGTCTTATAAGCTCTAACGGAGGGTTTATAGCGTATCGGTGATGAGCGAAAACTTCCTAATGATTTTTCGACAGTATACTAATTTCTGGGATTTATTTTTAAGTACAAACTAATTCCAAATGTATTCAATTCAATATTATTGTTATTGTCAGACTGTGTAATTATCGAAAATCCACACCTTCTAGAAATGAATTCTAACAAGAAGACAACTTTGTGACAGACAAGTTGTAGTTTATACACAAATTCAAATCTAGTGTTGACAGAATGATTGATGATTAACTTTACTAAATATACGATAGACACTCTTTTATTACAATACATAGTCAAGGGACAATTTCATTCTTTGAATTGCGCCATGTTCAATAAAAGCTAGTATAACACAATAATATCAATAACAATATAGTCGTATTGACTACTTAGTCTAGTACTCTTCAGATAATTATACAACACAACATTAGAATAATTTAGAATATGTTTATGGTAAATGGTGACAATTGCTGTTAATTTCAATAGCCAACGATTGAAATGCATGAGGCTGAAGTAGGGTGTCAATCATCATTTGAGCAATTAAAATCGAAGAGATGAGACATAAAACGGTAAATCTATGAATCTATAATTTTCCTCTTAAAATGTACACAAAAAAATACTGAATCAAATATGTCTGTCAATTTATACAATTGAAAGTAAAATTATTCACAAAAACAGTATAGATCCAGTCTATAACGTTCCAGAAGGCTTTCAGTTTACTTTTCAAGTTTGAATTGTAATTTTCGAAGCATCTCACATCGTAGCGACGACCCTCTCTCTTTTTCTATCTGTTTTTTTCCTATTCTCCTAGTTTGAATTTTTACAGCTTCAAACCTTCATTTGGCATTCTTGATTTCCACACTTTCAGGATTCCTTGGAGTTTATCGATTTTGCGCGTGAAAACTAAAAAGAATACTTTAACGACAAAACTGTTTTTTTTTCTTATTCGTGTCTTCTGTTTGTTTGTATTTTTAAACTTAACGTTGTTCTTTTTCTATTCTATAAAAGGGTGGAAAATATGATTCTTTGAATTAGTTTTAAATGGAAAACTTTTAGAAGATGATATCTTTATGTTTAGTAGTTCCGGAGGGAACTTGTGTTGAAATCATGATTAAAATATTTGTTTGCTAGGGTGTGTTTCAATAATTTTAAACGTAACTATTGTCGTCCATTGTGGATATGGATATGTTTATATGTATGTATATGTATGTATTATATAGTCCAAAGTGGGGTGGGTGCATGGTAAATCGGCCATGAAGAGCTTGGTGACATTTAATCAATAGCAGCAAACTCTGTGGACACTCAACGATTTCAGCCTGTTGGGTAGATTGCGCTGCAAATGTGGCTACTCCTACTGTCATCTGGCCACTCAACCACCACATTTTAATTATCTTTGTTCGTATTATTTATACGAATTCATTATCCCTAATTAATTTTGGCTATAAATCAATACCCACTAAATCTCTAAATAATAATGACTCCCATTGATCCAGCATATAACTCAATTATTTTTCATGGAACACTACAATAATTACTACCATTATTATTATTATTATTTTGTATAAATTTACTATATATGTATATACTTATTAAATATTTATAGAGCCTTACTAATTTGTGGAAACAATACAGTTGTTTGACCAAGATACAGTCTAAACGGTTCTATCCTATTTGAAAGTAAAGAGACGAGAAAAAAATAGCAGTTGCGCAAAACGGTTCCAACAATATAACCTTTATTCAATAAGTCCCTAACTTGCTTTTGTCTTATACGTATATGTATATACAGCAGTGCATTGTGGGGGTAGTAGCTACCCCAAAAGAGTTACGATACCAGGGTTAAACTTAATGGAAGGAGTGCATTACTGAAATAACTTTGGTTACACTAACTCAAGAGTTCGTTTCACCGATAAGGATGGGGAAAATTCGCTACAAATTATACGTTACACCACGATTATTATTATTATTATTATTATCTATTATGTATTATAAATTCTGTATATTTTGATATTTGAAGATAATTTCCCCTTAAAATTAATAAATATACAGCAAACAAAATAAATCCCTTAAGTTTTTTACTGATATTTTAACACTACAAGCGAGAAGTGTGTAAAGATTCCTTCGTACTTCACAACGGTTACGCCACTGTTTACTTTATTGTAAGTGGTATATGTATATACAATAAAGTCATTAAAATAAAATAATTAATATAACAATAAAATTGTCGTATTGAACGGAAGTTAATATAATAAAAGGTCAAAAACATAATGACAAAATGTTAAATTGTAAAGTTTGTTAATAATAATTTAACAAACAAATACAATTTACCTTTTAGATATAACTATTTGTTATCAAGGAAAATTATCATAACGTTATGGGAAAGGGGGCCCTGTGAAAGATAAGTAAATAACATTTATCTGTAGGTTAATCAGGGGGCACATATGTATTTTATCGACTTTTATTTAATTTAAAGTTTATTCGTTCATATTCAGTACATTTTTCTATGATATAGGTACATACATTTTAATATCGGTCTATTAGAATTATTACTATATGTATACAGGAGCCTTTTTTATTATTTTTAGATCAACGAATGAGCTACTTACGCGTCACTAAAAAAACAATTTCTATAGAGGTACTTTATGGCAATTGAGCCACACCTAACTGATTCTATTACAAACCAACAATTAACGATTTTTTGCTTTCCTCAAACTAAATTAAACGTATTTTTTTTGTAATTTATGATGGATACTTACGTTAACATGTTAAAGTACAAAATCATTGGTTTTATAAATAAATCAATTCCCTTGATAACACGATATAGTTGATAGTTGATGGAATCGATATGTTTTACATGACATGACAATATGTAAAAGTGTAGAGAATAATTTTATTGTTAAATAGACAAAAGCTAGTCCATAGACGATAAATTATTATTTCTAATTCTTTTTTCCTCTGGTGATTCATGTTATTACAGTCTACCTGTTGCCTTGTATTTTTCACACCTTTTCTATTTCTTCGTTTCAGCGTTATTTTCCAAAATAGTTTTGACGCAAGAAGTTAATAATTCAATGATATTTGGCTAGGTACATGAAAAAAGTGCCGACTCTTGAGTGAGAAATACTCTTTCTTCTAGTTGTATAAACCAAGCTTTCTCCATCCTGAAAGAAAGAGGATGAGAGCATGTAATGCTTTGTAAATAAATAAACACCTTTACTTCCGCCTACTATTTTTGGTTGAATATTTTTCTTTATGAATTCTGATTCGTAAGACATTGTGAGGACCTCGCTCGTTAGTCTGATTTACACAGACCCAAAACTATCGTCACCTTTTCCATGCACCTAACTGTACGTGTTGTTACGAGTTAGTGTAGTAGGAAAGGAGGACAGAGAATTAATTTTAATATCATTTCTAAAGAATTTTTAAAATTAAAAATCACAATAATTAGTTATAGAGTAACAGCATAGAGACATTTGTAGCTTACTCAAATTAATTAATTAAAAACAATAAAAACAACTGATAAAGTGTGTTAAAAATGTAAGATTGGGACAAGAGCTGAATAATGATAATAACAATGGTCGAATGCTTTTGTTTTTGCTTTGGGGGAGGTAAGGAGTTGATAATCATCAATCTCTCCCTTTTTTTCTTTTATAAAAAGATTAATTAAAGATTTTAACTGATAATCTCATTAAAAAAAAGCAGTCAAAAAAGCTAGATTTAAATATACATAGAAATTGCAGAGAAGATTTTGTTCTTTATGAACTCTTCATAATAAATATGAAGGTTTTTCTTTCCCTACTAGTTCCGTATTCTTTTTATACGTTTTGATTTCAAGAGCCACTGTGGAAGAGGGTTATTTTAATGTTCAAAGTTGATGATTTGGGATAGTAATGTCTTGAAATCCAGACAAATAGTGCCTATAACTATTTTTCCTTAAGAATAAAATTTGCCAAAAAAGTCGATGCTTTAGGACAAGATCCCAAATCAATTAAACGAGTCTAAATCGTCTCATTTTTACATTGTAAACGTGAAATTTACTAAAGGCTTATGATATACAACAAGAATATTTCAAAATTTATAGAAGAATTCAAAATTCGTTTGAAACCTAGGTTGCCCAAAGAGACTACAATTGCCCAATTATTTCTAGAGTTCTTTGATATCATTAAAGATTGTGACTTATAGGTCGAAAAATGTCAAAAGGCACTTCAGGTGTCGTATGCATTATCAAATAATATCATGATAAGGAAACAGTTTGTTTTTGAATATCTGTTCGTTGTTTTCTTCTTCTTTTTCCTCTTCTTCTTCTTCAGTATAACTCAAGTCAGTCGGAGATAGGTAGGTGTCATAAAAATACTACGTTACTCTTATGCAAATATGTATTTATTTACAAGAATATTATAAATAAGGTATTTGGAATAGATGATAACTAAATTCTTAAATAAATAATATTACTATAGTAAACATTATTATAACTTAATTGTGTGTGGTCGAATCTTATTAACAAATAACTATGTAAATAGATAGACCACCAATCTAGTGAATGGACCGTGGAATAACACATTAGAAGGAAAAATTAATATAAATGAAAAGAAATGATAAGGAAAAAGCACATTTACTTTCACTAGTTTTATCTTTAAATCTAACAAAATTTCGGTAAAATAACTGTAGAGATTGATCGAAGGAAAATCATTTTTATATCTGTTTTCCCCAAGTTAGTCTAACATTGAAATTCAATAAACTCCAACATTGATGTTGTAGATATATATTTATACATTTATATGTATGTTATACGTATGTGGGCTACTATTGTGGACGGTTTTTCAACCCCCTTCTGATACAATATTAAACCATAGTGTTGAGCTGAAACGAGGGTGCCTTGAGGGTCTTCATCTCTTTACAAAAAGGAAATGCGTCTGGAAACCATGTGTATCTTGGATTTTGACACTTATAAATCGTATTACTACCCACTACTAGCAGAAGTATTATTATTATTTTTTTATGACGTACGGTTTCAAACCAATAAAGCTGTTTGTAGTTGATTTAAAAATGTATGTGTGTGTGTGTGTGTGTGTAGCTTTGTGGTATATTCGGGTTTTTTTCAGGAAAATAAAAATCGTTTTACTATTGAGTTTATTACGATATCTTCGATGTTGTTTTGGTAAATTACAAAAGTCTCATTGTTTATGTACGTACATACTTCGTTTGGTATGAGAGGAAAAAAACAACAAGAAACTTTATTCATAATCAGTAAATTATTGTTAAGTTGGGAAATTATAAATGTTGTTTGATTTAGATCAGGTTAGTGAACTTTCAAATTGGAAAAAATTAATTGTTTGAATTATAGATAGTCAACCTGACAGTATGGAAATATCAACGATTTAATTGGCATATATATCCGATAAAGTTCTTTGTATTTATTTAATTGATAATTTATTAATGTTTCAATAAAACACCTACATTAACTTGATGGTAAAACGTAAATTGTTTGCATATTTTCAATGTTTCGTTGTTGTTATTATTATTATTTGGTAGTTGTGAACGAGTTCCAGATGAATTTACTCATTATTTTCCTCAACAAAACAATGACCGAGAGTGACCGTAAACTGTCGTCGTCGCCGTTGTTGTTGTTGTTGTTGTTGTTGTTGTTATTGTTGTTACTATCATCGTCATCGTCGTCAAGTTGTTGAATTGGGACATCTTGCTACTTTCTAGAAACAATGATTTTTAATTTATATGAATATGTAATGTGACGAATTATAGCAAATTATTTATGTATGTAGGTTGTAATTTTTTCATATTTTATACAGTGGATGTGTGTCATTTCACAAAACGTTGATGATTTGTCGGCATCTTTCTGATTTACATACAATTACCTTCTAGTTTCTCTGCCCTTTATTTGATTTAAATCGAAAAAATGATACTTCAAGATTAAAACGATCAGTAATAAATAGCATTCGATAAATGAGATTTTCTAATCAATTTTTCCTTTTTCAAAAATAATTGTTGTATTGAATCATCTGACGATGATTTAAATGTATACATGTCATGTGCGACCATGATCCTAAAACTCAGGAATGCAGTAGCCATACCTAGACTATATGATCACCTCTTTACTCTTTGCCCCGTTTTAGATATCTCTAATACTAAAATGTCTAGTGAACAGAAACATCAGTTATTAATAATGTTACAGTATTGAGCAATGGAATGTGGACATCAATAGTATAGAAAACTAAGCGAGGAACTTTTATTTTAGAAAGAAAAAAATTACATTCGAAATCACAAAATACGTTACAAATACTCGAAATTAATCACAAAAGTAGATGTGATATATTAACAAACATCCGCACTGTAAACATTAACGTTAACACTAGCCGCATTTGCCGTACTCCATTCGAAACTAAATCACCACTTGTTTCAACTTAACCCATGTGGTGTAAACTTACACGTTTAAGTGTTCAATACTGCCGGTGTTAGCTGTTAAATAGTTACCTTGTCCAGCTTATAAATGTCAGTTATGTAATCTGAGATGATGCATTAATACTGACTACATCTCAAATTAATTTGTAATGATGATCTCAATTGTGGGATAGTTAACAAATTCTCAATTGATATAAGAAACATTTAATGTTTGATGAATTCTGTTTTGCCACTACTATAACGTTTACATCATATCTTTAAGTAACCCTCAAGTTAAAATATGCTTATGAAATTAACTAATCATGTTCATGCTCTCACAAATTAACGTCAAATATTTACGAGACAGACAAAATAGCTGTTTGACAATCATCTTTCGGCTGTCACTCAAGAATAAACGTTTACAAATACGATATGATATCAAAATTGGTGTAAACGTAAATTCATTAATTTTCAACTGTGAATCATTGGATAATTATAATTGATAATCGATAAATTTTAACGAGTTCGAATTTTAATTAACCTAAGGTATTTAAATTAGAAATATTATATATTTTGAGAATTCTAAGTTGAAATGGAATTTCGTTTTATAGTTAATTAAAAGGAAATCTTCCAAATACAAAATCGGATATTATCTCTATTAGATAAATCAATCTTTATCTAAACGTTTCTAGAGCAGTACCATTGTCAAAAATGCCCGTTAAGCTATCAAATTGCGCTACTTGCGGACGAATTACTAGACGAAAAACTTTAAGTTTAATTTGCTGAAAACTTATAAGAATATCAACGACAATTATAAAATAAGCGAGCGGCTCTTCAGCTGTAGGCATATGAGCCAAGGGGCACCTTTCAACATAGGGTACTCCCAAAGTTAAATACAAAGAATACTGAATCGTAAAAAGTAGACGATTTATTGCCTAAAACTGTCTAATTTGAGGTATTTTCGTGATTGACCATCCGTTTTTCAAGCAAATTTTGCAACTAAGCCGAGCAGAGGGCACAAATTTTGACGCTTTTAATCTTTTTTTGAGGAGGATTTTCGAGATGAATTTTTAGTCTTTGGAACACTTTCATCTAGTAAAACAATAGACAAATTCAGTTTCAATTTCAAGATATTTTCACATTCTGTAGTAAATTTTGCTATCAAAGTGTAAAAACCGAAAAAATCAGACACTTTTTCTCACTAAACGATCAAGTCTGCATTAAATCTTAGGGTATTTCCTTCTTGAGTTATCAATTTTTATCAAATTTTGTTATTAATTTGTGAAAGGGAGACACATCTAGTCGGTTTTTCGGGGGTACCTTGAAGATTAAAGGTAGATTTTGAGTCATTCTTATCCCACTTCATCAGTACTGTTTGCAATATTTTCATTCAAAAAGAAAACATTTAGTCAATTTTAGAAGACTTTTCAGCTGAAATTTAAACCTTTGGTCTAAGATTTTGTCCAAAATCATCAATTTTCTAAAAAATTCTGCACCTAACTTGCCAAAAGGGGGCAATTCACCGACCTTAGTCAATTTTGTCAGACAAATTTTGCAGGATTTAAGAAATGATCAATTTTCAAAGAATTTGGCTACTGAATTGTGCAGAGGACATAATTCTTTTACTGAGAATTTTAGAGTTCAAGAGCTTTTAGACAATTTTGTCCAAAATTATCTCTTAAGTGGTGAAAGAAAAAACAGTACAGGCAATTTTAGTCTCGATTTTTAACCTAAATTTTCAGAAATTTTCGTCTTCAATCGTCAGTTCTTTTTTTAGTTCGTTATTAAATTTTCAACAAGGAAGACTTTTTGTTTTTATTCCTTGACCTTTACTCATGGATTCAAAAAAAAAATTGATTCTAAATTATTGATTTTTAGAAGAATTTACTAATAAATGGTCAAGAGGTTATAACTTGGACACTTTTATTGATTTTAATTTGAAATTTTGAATCTTTCCTTTTAACACCATGATTTTCTAACAGAGTTTCTATGAACTCTTTAAACGGTAGAGATTTATAGTTAATTTTAATTCATTTTCGATCTAAATTATCATATTCGCTGGTCATTTTATCCAAATTTAAGGGTACCATTTGTTAAATTTACAATGCTACAGCACTAGCGACAAGCAAGAACTTCTCAGCATTTGATAGGCTATGATTCAGCATGAAGAATTAATCATATTAGCTTGACACAAAAGCTTGGTTGTTTGGTTATTGAAAAGGTTCGATCTTCGAAATCTGTAGTACGTCTTCAAATGTTATGGTTTTAATAGAATCTAAAATCAAAAAGACTTATTTCATCAAACAGACAGACAATCCATTCCTTTTCAGTATATAGTTAAATTAGCACAAATCCAAATCTGTGTACACCTTTCAGTAACATAATTTTTTCTCTCTATGTTTTCCATCTATTGGAGTCGACTTATATGGTAATGTTGGTAAAAGAATCATGAACATGTGCTTGTATGGTATCTGGCGCCATACTACGTGTCCACAACATATTACAGTTTCAATATTGTATTTAACTTATACAACGTCATTTATTATCTATCTTGTTTCAAATTATTTGAATAGCATTGATGTTGTTGCAAGCGACAATATGTGGTACAAACAACAACAAAATAAGAATAACAACAACAATAACAATGAAACTGTTGTAAGGATGGGAATAAAGATGGCCAGACTGGAACACGTGGGTGTTTAGAAAAGATTACAATTAACTAGTAGTATCCAGATTCTAATTTACATTTTAATATTTAGATTGTTTATCTGACTATATTTATCGCTTAATTAACTGATTATTTTTGATCTATTCGCCTTTAAATTATTCTAAAAAATTTTGATAATTATATTAAAACCTTCAAACGATTTAATAGTTATACATAGTATATCCAATGATACATAGATATAGTCCACAATATCGTTGCAATAGTCGTTGTCAATAATATGATTATAGTGGCACTCTGTTATTACATATTCTGGTTGTGTATCGATCAATATATTGGGCGTTCCTGATTATATCTCTGATACGTTCTGTGTTATGTATTTCATAAGTGTAGTATAATAGTGAAATTGTATTTCATATAGAAAACAAATTGGCGAATAAATTTCGTTCAATCTGTACTTAATCCCTTAAACAATAATGGTACTTTTTTTTTATTCTAGAAAACACTTGAATATGTATTTTCGGGGAGTTACATGGTGACGTAATCATAAAACACGTGTCTTTCTATAGTTACACAATACATACAGATGGCTCCATATGTCAGCTAGTTAGTAACATAGTCTTTAATAATTCAAATCGATACATTTATCCTTTTTTATTACATTATAAATACATAATAGTAACGTGAAGTTTATTAAAATTGAAAATGTATAGTATCGGGTTTGTCAACAATAAAATCGAGAGGGTGGATAATCACTATTACAGCCAGTTATTTTCATTCAGTTGAACCCCTGTATTCAATTTTAAATAACTTCCTGATTATCAATCATTCGATTGTTTAATTAATGATTTGTTTTTTCCCTATGTTACGCGTTGTATCTGATTTAATTCGATTACTTACTAGTTTACAAAATATTGGAATTATGAGTTAAATAGGTCAGATATTGTCTCTCGTTAGTTCGTTTAGTTTTATTTTGTATCGAACATACATAGATCCAATATATCTATGGATAGCGCTTTATCCTGGAATAGTGAGACAATCATGGATAGATAACCAAAATTTCCACCATTACTCGCTTATTACTATTACTGATCAGCGTAAGCTTCAAAAAACACATACAGTGGAACGGTAATCACTATTTGGGATAAATGGGATATGATGATATGGGTTCTAGAATTGACAGTGACACTTTATCACCAGTAAAAGAAGCATTAGTATTTTCGTTAGTAACATTGAATGACACATGCATTTCTGTTGAAGAAATTACGATTAAAAGCATTGGTCGCTATTTAATTGATCTATAATCAATGTTATTTCTATCAATTTTAATGTTTTTTTAATGGTTAGCACGCTAGAACTATAGGCGAAACTAGGGAAAGCGCTACCTATTTGTATACTAGATCTACGGTATGGAGTGAACCAGTGGTGGAGACAGTCGTTGATTTGCCTCTAAATTCGTTACGTTTGCAACGCCATTGATATTAGTGTTTTGTCAACATTTAATTTGTTGAAATGCCGGATTGTCATCAAGATAATTGTACAATATTTTATCCTCAATAAGTAATTAAATAATTCTAGAGTTGAAAAGACAAATAAATCAGAAACGTTGACGTTAAATTACTTTATATAAACATATCTGTCAGAATCTGTATTACGTGTGGTAAAATTAAAGTGGTAAACAAGTGAATAAGTTTTAACACGATGATAAGTACAGGATATGCTATGGTGGTAGTAGTAGTAGTTATATTATAGAGAGAAGGGGCTACAATACATAAATTGTATAAGGGTAGGAAGTGGAAGAAGAGAGTAAGGGCGGTCCAACCCTAAAATCATCTGTTCGTCACCAGTTAGGCAGCTGGCTAGAAAGCTGACGCATAGAATGAATCTAAACAAATATTGTAGATAACCGACGATTTTCACCACGTCAACCGCAAAAACTTTTCAATAATAGATGATGCTCCAGATAGGTGTAATCTAGAAAATTGCCAGATAGTCCATTCTCTTCCACTTCTTCTTACAATGTACCAAATAGCTAATCCAAATTTTAACTAATGGGTATTTTCTTACAATTAACACAAGTACAAATAAATCAGGTCATCTACATTGTTTTCCACCTTATAACAAAGTTATTTTTGTCATTTTATAAATGCAAATACAACGAAACAATCGCGTGGAATGTCATAGGTTCATATTTATATTTGTCCAATGTAATCGCAAAGAATTCCAACATTGTTACATAATAGAAATCACCTATAAATTCCACCCTGTTTTTCTTTTATTCCCCAACCCCATAAAATGTAGATATCGGTTACGAATAAATTTTTAGAGAGTGGTTGCCGCCACTCGAATCACATTAATTCACATCTTGATTGGCGATGTCGACGCGTTGCTTTTGATAGTGATGGTAGTGGTGGCGGCGGTAGCGGTGTCACTGATAGTGGTGGTGGTGATGGTGGTGGTAGTGGTGAGGTGGAAATATCACGGACGCAGTGCAGCGCCGTGACGGTAGTGCTGGCGTCTCCTAGCGCCACCATCCGCACTAGTCACACTTCCACAACTTCCGCCACCTTTTTCTTTCGTGATTAATCATTGATGGTATTATGTAATAGGTGGTGCAAAAGAAATTGATACAACTATTTACTATCTCTTATTTTATTAAATATTTAAAGTAGATATGTACTTGAAAATTACTTTAAAAATTGATCTTGTTTTAAAGTTTGTATACGTATCTATTTACCTGAATTGGTTAAAACTTTAAATAAAGTTGTTGATGGAACAGACAGTGTTGCCTTCTAATATATGAACAGTATTAGTTGGTGATAGTGTCACGTGACCTTTAATTAGTGGGTAAGCGGAGTACAAGGGCGGTCTACGGGGTTGCAGGTCACGCCAACCCTCGGGACATCCCCTAAAACTATACTACCAACCATTCTACCTCTGTTTAACTGATCGATACTGGTTTACTTTGTATGTGTACACACATATACATACAGTATGTCTATCTTTACATCTATGTAGTATTGTATAGTATACCTTCATATAATAATAACATAGAGGGTAGAGAATAGAAGAGGAAGGAGACAACATCTTTATATTAAGATATAGTGATAGTTTCTAAATAGACAAGCTTGGCATTGGAATCTTGTTCTCAGCTAACCAAAATTGGGTAACTTCATCGTACAAATATAACAAACACCAAGTTACATATCAGTATGGAGGTTGGAAGTGATCGTTCATAATGCGCAACAAGGACAACAATGATTATGCAGATCAATTTAGGGCGAAGAGTTAAATTACAAGCACAGAAGCTTATAGTTGAAGCTAGATAATTGGGATTAGAATTAATTTTATAGCTCGAATATTTCCATAATTTCTCATCAAGAATAATGACAACAACAACAATATTAAAAAGGAAGAATTATTTTTTGCAAACAAACATAAAAAAAACAACTGTCACATGGTCTTCATAATATGACACGAGTTTTATTTCTAATGAAACTAGCGTATCGTTTAGTAACAGGTGAATTTCGTTTTATTATTACATAAGTACATAAAACTACGTAGTGTCAATACAGTGGCCTTCATAATGCAAACAATTTCGCATTGGAACTAACCAGATTGACAATGTCGCATTTATATTTAACAATTAATTTAGATAATTATGCATTTGTGTTTTATTAATTGTTCTATAATTAAGAAAGATATGTATTATTATCCATAATTATAATTGACAATAAAGTGCTAATTTAAAAAACATACACATTACATGGATACCTGTTGGCAGCTTCCTTTTTATTTATGATCAATCAATTAAAATCTCATCTATTTAATGTTGTTGTTTTTTCATCTAATTTTTCTTTCCTTAGGTATAGCTAAGAAAATAAAGGTGTCACAATTCATTATAGTATTAATAATATTCACATTATTATGAACAAAAAAGGTATAAATACATATGTCAATAACGATTAGTATTTTTCCACAATCATAACCACTGTTTTTCTCTTAACAATAGTAATATTCTTATGTAAAGATAAAAATTCGTCAACAATAATTTCAATAGAAAATGCATAATTACTAAACGTGATTTTTTTATTTGCAAGGTTAAAAGATGACCATGTCATTCTTTTAAAACAAAACTATCATATTTTTGTAATAATTATAATTAGAAATCTGCTGTTCTTAAGCATGTGTTCCATTTGATATCAAAATCTAAAATAATCATATTCTTTATGCTTTGTTGCTGTTTGCTAATTTTTTATTTTTTATTTTAGCCATTTAAGAGCTAATTATTTTAATATTAACACTATTAATTTTTTTCGCAATGGAAGAAAGATCATTTTCTGCTCTACAAAAAAAGCATATTATTGTGAATTTATTTGTAATTTATTAAGAAATTTAGACGTATTTCTAAACAATTCTTAGAATTACATTTACAAAGTTTTGTTGTTTTTAATCTGTTCAGCTACCTGTTTTTGAACTCGTAAAAGTAAGCTGTTGAAGCGAATACTTATGATCAGAAGATACATACTAGTTAATTATCTTTCATTAGTTGGTTTAAAGTAGCAACGTTATCTTATCTGGAAGTTTTTAACTCGAGAATAGTTATTGGAACAGAGACTTCAAATCTACAGGATGTCTCTAAATGTGGTTGATTCTTATGAAACTCTTACTAGTTAGCAAACGATTAGAAAAATATTTCAAGAATTTGTTGGGACGCGGGCTGAAGATTATTTTAGCAAAACTATAACCTCGTAGCTCATTTGAAATATTTGTCGTAAAACAATCGTTTTGGACAAAAATGAGCTGAACACGTTGAACCTCTAAGGATGACTGGAAGACCCTCTGAAAATTGATTTTTTCATTTTTCTCCATTGCATTTCGATCTGTTCCAAAATGCATTGGAAAGAACTTAAAAACATCAACGTTGGGAGGATCCTCGAGTCACTCTAAGTTATTTTAAGTGTGTGGCAAGTTTTTGAAAATTGTGACATCATCAGAAGCGATTGTTTTTTGACCAGCTAGCTACGAGGATCTAACTTTGCTAAAATGGTCTCCTTAGACATATTTATGGAATCGCTCTTCAACTAATAGAAGTTTCACCATATTTAGATACGACACTCTGTATACTGCAGCTCCTCTAGTTTGAACGACTTGATCTTTAGCTATGTTCAAAAACCTGTTTTCGAACTCTTAAAAACAAGCTGTTGAAACAAATATTTACTTATGACTAAAGGATACCAATTATTATTCATTAGTTGGTTTAAAGTAGCAACGTTATCTTATCTAGAAGTTTTTAACTCGAGAATAGTTATTGTCTGCAACAGCGATTACAAATTCATACTGCAGCTACTTCAGTTTGAACGGCTTGATCTTCCTATAAATGAACTAACTTCATTCATTCTAGTAGACCCATTAACTCGTATTTACTGACAAAATCTCAAGGGTAGAAATATTTTTCAAAAAGATAGTCTTTCTGTTCTTTGAAGTATTCAAAGTGATCAATAAACTGATTTTTATTAGAAGCTTTAAGGACTTAAGAATAATAATTGCAGGTTAATTATTATTTATTTGTTTAAAACATTCATATCCGTCATGCTTTGTTGCTGTCTTCTGTTTTTTTTTGCTATTTAAAAGCTACTAATCGTCTAATATTAATTAACACATTCACGACTTTTTACAAAAAAACACATTAATGTAAATTTATAATTTATTACGAAATTTAACAACAACTTTTAGCTGTTTTTCTAGAGAATTTTTAAAATTTTTGCTGTTTTGATTATCCGTTTTTGAACCGGAAACTTCCCTCGATCTTAAGATAAATAAACTTCACTTATGAGAGAGCAAAATTATACGGTTCTATTGGAAATATTCTATTAAAAAAGCTTTTTGTAAGCTAACATATTTTCCGAAATGGGAGTCACTTATGTTTCTCGAAGCTTCTAAAGAGCTTAATATTTCATTAATTTAATGACTACTTTTTGCCTGATTTCTACTTACCTTTTGAGCTATGGCATACTGATTGTATTGAGCCGAGGTATGAACCCAAGACATCCCGTAATATCTAAATTTTGCAATGATAAAAAAATTGTTGCTAATAAATTAGTCGCGTAATATTGAACCAATTGACTCTTATTAAACGCTTCTGTGATTCCATATGACTTGAGCCATAATTCTCTTTCTCTTATCATGAAATTACTTTAAAACTTGCCACTTTTTGATAAAATGTAGTTTGAATCAGTTAAGACGCAATAAAATTACAGGTCCCCAATTGATAAAAACTTTGTAAAATTAAACTTAGACTCTAATAACTTACAATACGTTGTACAAACATTTGTACATTGTAGAAAAAAGGCGATTAGTTATTCAATAGCTTTAGGCTAGAAATGTATCGAAAGTAAACTGACCAGTATTGATGATCTTAAAGCTTTACTTTGAGATGTTTCCACTATTCAGTAGTGATCGAAATGATTTATTCTTCTATTTGATTTTAATTTATTTTTAGACGACTAAATCTGGAAATTTTATTTCTGGTAGACAGAAATATTTTTCTATTTTGTGGGTTTTTGAACGGGAAGATCAACCACCACAGATATGTTAAATAATTCTTATGTTTTGACTCTTATCAAAATTGGTCTATAAATAAGGACGCTATTATAGGGAAGGAAGTTTTTCATGTGATACTTGATAAAAATTTCATCTTCACGAATACCACATATACATATATTTTTGCATATCTTTTTTATTAAAAAAATGAAAATTATATATTGTTGTTTTTAAACAGAGCCGGAATACCAGTTACACCATATTATAAATAGGTTTGTATACTGATGAAGACGGTCCTGTTTATACAATACAATAAAAATAAAAATTAATCTGTTGTCTCGTATAACTGTTTATAAAGTGCTTGTTGTACATCCATACGGAACAAAAGAACTTTATTTTCAGGTAATTTCTTAACAAATGGTAATAAACTGCGAAAGAACAATAATGTCTCATCATCTTCTTCATCGTTCAATGGTTTATCTTCATCAACACTTTTCTCTGTTAATTTTTCCATATTCTTATTATCCATAATATCAATCTCATCATGTACATCTTTTAAGTAATCATTATCATCATCATCATCATCATCATCAATTGGATAATCCAAATTAACTGATGCAAATTTTATAACATCTTCTTCTTTTAAATTATTAATCCTACTATCTGTAATATTATCATCATTGATTTTATTATCTAGACTATCCTCATCGTTATTTTCATAATTTTCTGATTTTCTTGTTTTCATTAACGGTTTTAAAAAGAGCATGTCATTATAATAAGTCCAAGTACTTGTTGTTTTACCAGCATCAATTTTCTTCGCTTCCGCACGGAACGTATCGCGAAGATTCTTCCACTTCTGACGAGCTAAAATAGCTAAAAACAGGTAAAATTTAACTAATCGGTCAACTTATAAGATAGATCGAAATCGCATTGATATTTTGCCGTACTTGAGCAAAATTAAATAATGTTGTTGCCGTATTTCGAACTCAGACGAGGTTTTTGGGAATGTATACTCCAAAACTGGAAATAGTGAACATGGCTATTAAGTCAAATTATTTTCTGAGTTTAAGCACTGAAACCACTTACAATAGCAAGGGAATAATTTACAACATTTATAGTTGTAGAGTGGAAATTATCAATAATATTATAATAAAATTAAATTACTTTTTGGTTGCGGCACACAAAGGAAATTGTTCACTGTCAATTCTACGAATAGAAGCAGATAAATTATAATTTATTCCTTAGCTATTCAAAGATCTTACAGTGGATAATTTCTTTTGTGTACCTCTATCATAAAGTAATTCGCCTTTTCTTATGAGATTCACAGTTCTCAGTCGGCAACTATACCAGATGAGGAGAGAGATCCTTCCTCATTAGTGGTGTAACAAAAAATATTTTTGGGGGGGCTGATCTGGCTGATTACAACGATATATAATATCTTTACTTATACATACGGGGTGTTTCACTAGAAACTGATCAAGGTTATATATGTCGGGACATTTTAACGATAAGCTTCAGTTAACGAAACTTCTAGTAAAAAAATGTACCTAAATATTGAATAAATTGTCAAAATAAACGATATTGCAATTCTTGTGGGGAGAGCTGCAGCCCCGTAGCCTCCCCTCTCGTTGGTTGCGCCACTGTTCCACAATGCAGGTAAAAGTTGTGAATTATTCCCTTTCTGTTGTGACTCTGTTATTGGATCATATAAAATAATTTGATTTAAAAGTCCTGTTGACTATTTCAAGTCACCAATTATAGTTCGAAATTACAATAAGAAAATAAAATGATAATCGTACTGTGAATGTTGGCAACAGCGCAACTTGTAGTAGAGTATGCTAACTTGAACAATAACAATACCGCTCACCTTTCACACCGAACTGTTCAGCAACCTGTTCCCATAAGTGTTTCGTAAACGATTTATTCATGTAATTGGTATGTTTTGGGTCCCATAATGCACCACGTATTTTAATCTCTAAAATGAATTTATGTAGATCCCAACGATGTATAGTCCGTAATGATGACATATTTTTCTCTACGTATACATATAAAATATAAACGAAAAAAACTATACGTTATCTCGACGTTAATATTGTTGACGACTGGAGAGTTTTCGTGAGAGAGCGAAGTGTTTCGACTCGCATCGCTTCACTATTCGCTGAACGCACACTCCTTTCTCAGTTGCGCACAAACTAACTCGATACCACATTAGTTTATGATTGTCTGAATTTGCTTTGTGTGTTGCCGGCTTCCTTCATATTATAATAAATTGTAAACGAGATTTTTCAATCATCTTACATATG
Organism: Mylabris sibirica; assembly: GCA_039776855.1. Taxonomy (NCBI): domain Eukaryota; kingdom Metazoa; phylum Arthropoda; class Insecta; order Coleoptera; family Meloidae; genus Mylabris; species Mylabris sibirica. The sequence goes on from CM077836.1 coordinate 7,197,791, forward strand.
AGAACAGGGGCGGGCTAGTACGGCCAATGGAACACCACTTTTCAGTTTTGAGAAACCGATATTTTAGTGATAACCCACTTGTAAAAATGCTTACGGTAATTCAGGTTAATGAAATCGGTCGTTTATAACCAGAGCCGGCGTTAGGTATATACGGAGATCTGTGCAAAAAATGAAACTGGGCCTTCTCTGATATTAAAGTTAGAAACATCTTATTTGTTTTTGTTTTAATGGGCTCATTTAAAAAAAATTTAATTACATTTTCTGAAAGATCATGTCCTAGTCACCCATTGTGCAAAATATTATAATTCTACGTTAGCGCCTTCATAGCAAAAATTAATTTTAAATGTTCAATGCATGAGATTATAGCTTCACAGCATACATTGTATGCCTATAATGTATTTATTGTGGCCTATTCGAATCTCTGACATCATAATCATCCAGTTTTGAAAATTAAATATCTCCACAATATTTCTTTTGATTGGCTTGAAATTTTTACATTATAATATTTACTCAATTTTTTATCGATTCGCGTATTCAGGATTCGCGTATTTAGAACCACTGAATTTTAAAATCTATATTAAAAATGGGGAATTCAGCTCTAAAATCGTATAAAGTGGCCTGAATCTCATCTTTTCAACGATTCAATTTCAAAATTTGTAAAGAAAAACACTGATGATTTAACTCGGAAACATTACAAAATATAGGACTAAAATTAAGAATACAGCTCAAAAAAATTTATAACCGTTTTCTCACTATAAATTAAGTAATACTGTAATTCATTACAAATAGCTGATTTTGGACTAATATTTTCTACCATTTAGATTAGATTAGAAGACTAGAATTAGTTTAAATTGCTGAAAATAAAATAATGGAAAATCGGATAGTTTTCGCAATAACTCATTAAATTTTAAAAAATTGATTTTCTAAGCGAAAGAAACAAGGTTCCCTATCTTTAAAATCGTACAAGAAAAAATTGAACTTCAAATTAAAAGTCAAAAATTTAGCTCAAAAATAGGCTAAAAGTTTCTAAATCCTTCTCTCTTCACAACTTAATCGCAAATTATTTTAAAAACAAAGGCCTTATAACGAAAATGCCTTAAAATCTAGGCCAAAAATTGAGTTTTTTGCCTGCATTGTTTCCCTTTCACTACTCAAGAACAAGATTCGCTAAAAACTGATAGCTCAGGATGGAATTGTCTAAAAACTCTGATCTCAACTCAAAAATTCTCCTTAAAAAGCAATTAAAAGGGTCGAAATCGTCTCCTCTATACCATTGAAACGTATAAAGACAAAATATGAACTCCACTCTCCATATTTGTGGGTCCTTGTGCCATTATACAGTTAGCACTCTCATTACATCGGCCCTTTTTATAACTATCAAATTTGTGTAAAATACTTATAGGGATTGGGTCAGGTTGCATAATTTAGCCGCCCGGGCCATCCACTCAAAGCCAGTCCTGCCCTGTATGATTAATAAACAGTATCTTTCTCCATACACTAGCGATTCTCACGTTCGTCTAAAGATATATAATAAGACTAGGGATAGGTCATAAAATTTTAGAGATCTGTAACTCAATAATAGTGCCGTATATGTACTTCTTAATCTCACAGAAAGAAGCATTATTTCTCTAGTGAGTTCTGTAGAAAGAGCAAAGGGATAGATCATTTTGAAATTGTATGTTTCTAATTCAAATTGCCAGTTATATAGGTATAATTAATAAACACAGAGGGTGCAAAGCTTATAGGAGAAGAAACACTACATAGATACATCAAACGCTATGTCTTTAAAAATCTTAAAATTTAGCTTATAACTAAAAAAATACATTTCAATTTCAAGTATTTGAAGAACTTTAAATATATGTATGTATCTATTTATTGGTGGATAGCTCCTTTTCCAAATGGATTTGTGCCTTTCTACCATAATTGTCCCTATGATCTTTGTCCCGCTATCGATCCTGTCTAATCCTCCCCTATTTTATAAACTAGATTTTCCCCATAAGATTTCTTCAATTATTGCTCATAACTTTTTATTGGTACTACAGAGATGTTTCTTATGCCTTATTGGTATAGTCTTGATCATTCATAAGGAATTTTCTCATAACCTAAAGACGCCTAATTTTTATTCAAATTTTAAAATAAATTGATACTTTTGCCTGCTTCCGTTACAAGGCCGTCATCTAGGTAGACTTCCCATTCTAAATGTAATTCGATATATTTCGTTATTTAAAATTCATCTAAAATAGATATGAGTACGTTTTTTTTTGTCTAAATACCAATCTATTTTGAGTTGTTATTGACAAAGTGAAAACAAACAATAAAATTAGATACAATGAAATAAATACCGGAAACCGCATCAAGAGATCTGTCCAAAGATCTATTTACACAACGAGGGTTGATTCACACGATTGTATTTCTGGTTGCGAGCTTTCTGCAACGATTGGGGTATCACTCTTCAATATTTCAGTTAATTTAACGAAAATGCCCTCGTATTAGAACGACAAATTTTCATTATGCGTCACTATTGAAGGCTCTGCTCCAATAATTCATGTGGGGACCACTGGTGTAAGTAAAACAACACCATAGTTTTGTTTTAAATCAACAACAAGAGCAAAAAAACTAAGAAACAATGTTATTTATATACACATACTATATAGTATAGATGTTATATACATACATATAAAACACACCCTATTCCAAAGTCATTCCCACGGATGGGCTTCGATTCAACAACAGTGAATAAATAAGTGGTGTGTTCTCACGGAGCAGGATGTGACATGTGCGGGGGGAAATATAAGAGTGAAAGAGGCAGCGGACCAGTGGTTTGATAAAAGGGTACCGGAAGGAAACTATCACCACAAAATATGCCATCGATGATGGTTGAATCAACGCTCTTAATATTTAATAACATACGTGAAAAAAAATCTGCATATAGGGGAGAAATTATTATTTTAGAGAATCACTCAATTTTCTCGATAAAACATCATTACTTGATTAGTTAAAATAGATTGAAATAAAACTTCCTAGATGGGGGATGTTATTTTCTTTAAACTCTTCCTGAATCATAAGGGCAGAATCGTGGGGCATATTGACAATAGTCAATTAAAATATCGCCCCCTCATCCTATTGTGATCATCTTGCAATATAAGAGGGAATATTTTTAAACTATTATGTATATAAGGGTAGATGGTCACGTGTGGACCACCATAGAAAATTGTCCAATAACGAAATATCATATTTCATATCAAAATACCCAAAATCATCTATTAGATAACAGGAAAATATCGTATAGAAACAGAATTATTACACATCAGTTTCCATATTGTGAATTTCCCAAAAGCACAATCAATCGTTATTATAACGATTCCTTCTCTATGTCATGTTCGAATTGATGTTTATACTCGGTACCATTTCTTCAATTGATTGATTTGTAGCATAATGTGTGGTAATCTTACAATTAGTTATATGTATTTAAGCGATTAAAAATGCTTGATTATAAATACAAATTGTTGTTGTTGTTATAAAACAATTGTACAAGGAGAAGGACAAAGGGGGTTGAAATGTAATCGAAGAATAGGAATGAACAAAAGCCAGTCTGGCTTCGCGTAATCAACTCACAGATATTGGGGGATTCACTTAGCAGGGGTTAGTGGTTGTTGTATATAACAGTAAGGGTAAGGTTAAGGGAAACCTGCGAGTATTGTCTCACATATGGGCTCCCTTCATTTGTTAACAACTGAACCAAAACTCATATTGGTATATCGTTATCGATTATTATTGTTTGTTTAACGTTCAGATAGCTTATGTTCGTTAAACATAAAAGTTTCACCAACAACACAATACAGACTCACACACATATACACATAAAGTAAACCGAAGTGGAATAGAACAATGATGAAAAATTAATAGTGAAAATTTCGTTTTGACAGGAAAAAATGCACGATTTCTCCATAGACAATAATCGATGTCGCGATGCATTCACACTAAAAAAATGCAAAATAGTTTTATATCTGAATCGCTAATCGCTGTCCCATCAAAGAAACAATAAAAAAACACAATACCAGTGAAAGTGTATATAATAATAAACATGAATTGGAATGCGTTAAAGCTACTTTCATAAATTGCCCAAAGAAATGCTGTGTCATTTATTTTTCAACTGTTTTTGCAGTAGTCTAGCCACGTTTTCGTTGTTTTTTTCTTCTCAATGTTTATTCCTCTTCTTCTTGTTCTTCAATCTTTTCTTGTCTGTTTACGTATGACCGGACTGTGGGTGTCTGTTGATCCCAACGAATACAAACAAACATGTTTGCGATAATTTCATTTTGAAACTCTTATAAATATATTAAATACCGTATCTGTAAAAAAAAACTGAAAAAAATCGGTCCTTTTTTTATTGTTGTTGGTGTTGCTCTTGTCAGAACTGAAAGCCTACAGTTTTAAAATAAACCGTATTTAGTTAAATATAGTACACCGACGTCGAACTACCCCATATATTCAAGCCTCGTCCAGAGTTCAAACGAGTTTGTATTTAGCGCATGGTGATGGGGGTGTATTATTAGCAGCGTTGATCTGCTCCCCGATTGCTTCTGTATATTGTATATAATGTATACTACTCTATACATATACATTTATATAATGATGACGACGACGACGGCGACGAGGACAACGATTTTGGCTTCATACAAGTTCGCCCTTCTGTCGCGTATTTCTCGCCCCTTTACCGTATATACACACATACACTAACAATCTTTAACAAAATTTATACTCGTATCCATACTATTCACTTGAGTATTCACTCTTCATCGTTCGCCTGTCGTCTAATTTTACACAAGGAAGGAAGCTGTATTTGAACATTGGTATTATTAGACGCGTTATTTATTAGTTTATTACCCGTCAGTTACCAGAACTTGTGAAAGGGGAGAAACATTTTTAGAATTAAATTTAAACACTTACTGTAATCGGTCGACAAAGAAAAATTGTAGATCCTCTTCGTTTTCTTGTAGTTCACGATGACAGATTATCACTCTGTATAGGAATTCAAGAACTAAAATAGCCAAGTTTTTGAAGCAATCCAAAACGTGATCATTTAGGGGTGGGTGTCTATGATACAATCAAATAATTGACTCAAGTAATAGTATTAGTCGTAGTAGTAGTTGTAATAAGAAATCATTGGTTTGTTTAAATATTATTACAAGGTATAAACTATTTTGATGGTTTTTGATTCTATACATGCTACTCTATTGTTTGCTATTCTAATTACTGCCGATATCATCAAAATGGTAATTATAAAAATAAATGGGAATAATAATGAATTTCCATAATTCCAAGTAAAAATTCAAAAAAAGTTAAAAAGATCTCGTGCAAGGCAGAATTAAAGCCTGCTTAGTTTACATGCACAAAAAAGCTTGTTGCTAAGTAAAAATTTGTGTATATAGTTTTTGTGTATTTTGTTTAGTAATGCTTCACTTTGAATTGTCTTCAAAATATTAGAGTATCTACCATCTAAGACATATTAGGCCTTCAATATTGCAAAAAGTATTAAAATCGTAGGTTTCTGTCTTCGCCCAAGGAAACATTCCCAGGTGTCCCTCTCCGACTTCAATGAGACTGACAATAAGATATGTTGTTCTTCATTGAAATCTAAGGAGTGTATGTTTTTTATCTTCAGAAAACATATCTAGGGGGTGAAATCACACCTCAAAGCTTAGGCCCCAAAGGGGTTACTTGTTGGCTACTTGTTGATGGAATAATCGAATGGCTCCAACGTGGTGAAAAAACATGGAAAATTCCTTTGGTCTCATGGTAAAATACTAAAAAGAAGTGGAGTTATAAGGGCTGAAAATTTTAAACCTTTGAAAAAAAAAATATAATGTCAATCAGAATATAACGAAACTAATGGCGGCTGAAAGAAGACGAAAAGTAGAAAGAGAATAACTGTTTTGGGATTTTTCGAAAAAAATATATTTAGGGGGTAATCACCAAGAAGACATCAACATTTTTACTAACTACCAGTCCTTGGAGATCATTTTAGCAAAATTAGAACCTCGAAGCTCATTTGAGAGTCGGTTAAAAAATGATCGTTTTGGACAATGTCACGATTTTCAAAAACCAACTACACACGTAAAACAATTGAAACTGGCACGAAAGCTCTCGTAAAATTTTTTTTTTTTCGTTTTTCTCCATTGCATTGTGGAATAAATACGAAACATTTCCAACTGTGCCAGAAAACAATGGTGAAAAACTAAAAAGATCAATGCTGTGAAGATCCTCGAGTTACGTCCTAACAAGTAAGCCGTCCGAAATTTCTAGTTACTTTGTAAATATCTTAGGGTTTGTGGCTTCAGGGGTGAATTATTATGGGTATACATTTTGTTGTTGGCAAAATTATCAAAATTAGCAGTTTCGATCCCGGTTGGTTTACTTTTAAGTCATTTTATGCGCGCGGTTTGTTTTTGGAAACTGCAATGAGTATTTTTAATGCAAATCCAAATGAGCTACAAGGTTCTAATTTTGCTAAAAGGTTCTCCGGAAACTACCTTACAACTCCTTGAGTAATTTTTGGAATCGCTTGCCCACGGATATGAGTTCCCGTGAAAGTCTGGATATTCAATCCTTATGATCTATTCAGAATTTTACTATGAGATGAAAAACATTTTTCATAATTTTTGACCCCGAAGATGATGCATCTGCTGCAAGTATATGAAACTTAAAAAGCACCGAATTAAAGCCTGATTTCCTAGATTTTAATGAAGAACAACATATCTCAGTCTCATCAAAATCGGAGAGGGACACCTGGGAATGTTTGCTTGTTAGAAAGAAAATTGTTGAATTGACGTTTGAACGAATTCAACAACAGTCTTTATTAGGTGTGATATTTATATTATGAACTCAATAATGTTATTAATAATAAACAGTACTGTTATTCTTTTTGCAAAATTTTAATTAAAATAGCTTTGATTTATGTTTCTTTTCTTGTTATTTCTATGTCTGTGTTCTAAATAATCTCTATCTCGGAAAACTTTAAAGGAACACTATGAGGATATTTTTGTTGAAAAATGATGTTAAGGTCGTCACTATGTTTTCAATTTATATCGGCTTAACTTAAGTAATATTTACATTTACAGTTTAATAGACATTGGGCAAAAGTATTATTAACATATCCATTATAAACAGTCCTTATTTTTAGAGTTAGTGGAATATTTTACATGTGATTCATTTGAATAAAATCGACAAAAAAAGAGCCTCATTACACTTTAAAATAAATAATGATTATTTTTATTAGCTTTAATATTAATCATAGTTTTAGTTGAATTAGGGGAAATTTATTAAATTTTTATTGTAATAAAATCGACATCAGATTTATATTGCATGCTGTTCATTATTTATTTGATATTGCGTTGTACATCAATAACTATCGATTTAAATTAATTCAAGTGCGCGTGAACATAATAATAAAACTATATAAATAACTTATAAGTTTGTTTTTACCTTGACTCAGTAATATACATTTTTGGCTATTTAAATATTGTAAGCATATCACGATGTTAAATCTCTATTTAGCATATAGGGAAATTCATCTATTCGATTTACCTTACATGGTACAACAGTATACCTATTGAAAAACAATAATAAAAATAGCAACAGATTCAAATCTAAATCTATAATTATTCGTAGGCAAATTAGGCAATCGTCTAGGGTCCCAACTTGAAGGAGCCCCTTAAACTATGTGTGCCATACATAACTCTGCTACGTCCTAAATTGTCACATTGCTACAGCATGAAATTGGGCCCTAAAATCTATTTTGCCTTTGGCCCTTAAAATCCTGAAAGGCAAAACAATCAATAAATGAGGATATGATTGGCCATTTTTATTGTAGGATTCTTATACGATTAATAAAATTTAATAGAACTTTTTCGAGGACGACATTGAAACAATCAATAAGAAAAGGACAAGGACTTGTCATGATATAGGGTAAGGTTGAAATTCATTTAAACCTTCAAGTCACGTTTAGAGCCCGAAAAACTGGGTCGTTATGGCTCCGTTTTCGAGGAAAAGGCTTGAAAAACCAACATTCTCAAAGCCACTGGAAATAACGGGCAACTTGTATTTATCTTAAATGAATAGATCAGTAAGATTTTCAATGGAAATCTGAGATGTGTGATACTTTCACCTGCTTTCTTATCAATTTTCGACAACCACATTGCACTAGGTTAGTATATAGTTAACCAGCGACCATCAAGCAATGGTTGCAATTTCGGTGAAAATATGTTTCTTGTACTCTATTCCACATGAATATAATGAAGATCGCGAATTTAAAGGAATTTTTATTTCACCTTGTAGGGTACCTATATACAATTAAATTTTTATTTCAAATCACCTAGTTCTTACACCAAAAAAAAGTAAATAGTTTAATATTTGTTAATGATACGGTAAATCTATGATTATTGAAATACCTATGTACCTCCACAATAAAAGCTCTAATATTATAGATTGTAATTCAAAATATGGACAAGTCAATTATTAATTTCTAGCCTCGATAATTCAATTATTGCTTAGAGAGATTATTGTAAATTGCAATTGCAAAAATTATATATCTTATAATAGAAATGATTATCGGTTTGGTGTTTGGCGTTTGAAAATTTTTATGTAGAAGCAATGTGTGGGCGGATATATCTATCAGATCGAACAGCACAGAAGTTATCAAATTATGCAGGAATTACAAAATTTATTTGTTTCAATCAAGACGATTGTAAAATAAATTTTAGCAATACCGGATGGCTCCACAACTAGATTCGTTTTCTATCTAGTGATATTTTCTAAATTTCGTAAATTGCTGTTTAATCCTTCCAAAAACTCTTCTCACAGGATGTATCCAACATTACTAACATTGTTTCACAATAATTTCACCAAGAATCTTGGACGTAAAGAAGCACATCGTCTTTATCGACATTGGTACGTCCCCTTCAAGAATTCGATTTAAATTTTTAAATGACTCATATTTTGAATCAATCGAAGAGTGTTTCGATTTTTCAGCTAACCCTCAAAAGAAAACGATAAATATACAGGTGGGGCACTTCAAACAAATGCATAGATTCAAGAAATTGTCTCTCAGATATTTAGTAGATAATAATAATTTTTAAAAGTAGGAACGATTTTTATGTGTTTATTTGAAATGTCTTAGCTGTTGATTGATTTAAGAATCGTCAATTATTAACTAATAAATAATCAGAAAAGTATGTTTGAGATGTTTTTAAGAGAAAATCTATTATTTATCGAGTATTGTGTGTTCATTTTCTCACTCTAATAAGTTGGATACTACTTAAACTTTAGATTTCTAATGATAAATAAACCGTCTACCACAAATGTTAATTATTCATAACCTTCATTTTATAGATAATTGACATTATTGTATAATGAGAATGAATACCGTTTAATAAAATGTCACTGTTACAATACAAGATGTAAGTACAATTAAATAGTTAATCGGAATGGAAACGTTTAAATTTAAGATTTCCAAGTGTTTAACTACTACTTAAAATCAGGTTTAATTTTTGTTTGACTATTAGGTAGTAGATGAATCTTTTGAGTTGGACGAACTGGTTGTGTTTATATCACTTTTACTTTTTTCCATATAGAATCTCGTTAGTAAAACAGGAAATGTTACGTTTTAATTTAATTAAAATTTATTCTACCATTTTAATAATCAAATATCTTGTTGCTTGTTCGTTATCGATAAACATTTATATACCTATATAGTAGAAGGAATATAAAAGAAAATATGAAAAGAAAAAACAGTATACGGATAGATAGACGTTTATTTTAAAATGGTAAAAGACACCTACCTGTATTACTTGTTTAGTATTTTCTAAATGATTTTAATAAGAACTGAATCTAACAAAACGAGTAGGTTATTACAACTAGAAGCAAAGTGTAATTGAATTAAAAACTTTATGGGCGAGTGGGATTTCTAGTTTTATACAATATAAAATATTAAGGAAGGCAGATCGCGTGTTAACAGATATTAAAACACGCACAGCCGGATTGACAGACTCGTCCATCAGTGAATAGGACTTCTTTGTGTTAAAGAAGAAAGAAAACCGCCTTAGAATATTGCATTTATAAAATGCGGTATGTATATGTACGATATACAGGTAAAGAACACAAAAAAGACATTGAAGACAAGCAACAACATATCGTCTGGTAGAGGTACTGAAGATCTCTTTACTGAAAGAAACAGACCAGTTCACCTTTGGTTGAGCATTTCAGTAAAAATAAAATAAAAAATAAACGAATAAAGAACAAAACAGAGGAGCACAATCATCATCAACAACAACAACATACCTAAGATTGATAAAATTTAGCAAAATATTTCCATATGTGCTGTGGACCAGACGGAAAATAAAATAATGTGCTTAGCGACAAAAACAAAGAGATTCAACGTCGATTGAGAAAGCAACGAAAAAAAATAGATGTATGATTCTAAACTAGAATTGTTGAAGGTCGACAATTTTAACCTGGATGATTCTCTAATTATTTAACGCAGTATTGCAAAAGAAAAACTAGATCCTGAAATGCTGGTAGAAACGAGAAACGTGTATCTCAACGTGAGTGAGTACAAATTACTCGATTTTTTCTATCTATTAAAACTAATATAAAATGTATTGGTGAAACAACAAAAACAACAACAAAACTATCGATTCTCTTCCCCTTTTCTCGGGGGGGATTGATTTTTAAACGTTAACCTTGAATCAAAACTTTATTCATTGAACATTTGAATTGGTGAAGTTTATAACCGTTTTATCACCCCTTCTGCGAAGACAATTAGTAAACCCTAAATGTAGTGTTCGATTTGCATCTGTAGATTTTACAATTTTCAGCTGTAGGCTATAACCAACCCCCTTCTATTCGTATGTCCTATAATCATCCCCATAATATGTTTACACTAACCTCTTGTTGCGTCCAAATTCGATTTCATTGTGATTACTAAAGTAATTGATCGAAATTTTTGTGTTATTGTTATTATCTTCTTCTTTTTTTTTAAACGAAACTCCTCCATCTATATTAAGGAAATAATTCAATTAACAATAATCAATTGGTGGCAATTATATTGCCCACATTATACGGTCGTTTATAAATAAGATATATTTAATGAACATCAATGGGTTCTTATTAAAGGAAATTTTCGAACAAAAGCCTTCTAAAATGAGTTGATTATATTTGATTAAACCCTTATGTTAATATAAATTGTTTAATTGTATTTTTTTCTTTCTTCCCATATCGTGTCTTATAAATGTTGTTTAATGCTTGTCAAATCCACATCTGTTTTGATCTACCTGTCTACCGTTTATCGAATAAACCTTGATTTGTTTTAATTACAGTGTCAAATAATTAAGCTTAAATGAATTATTGAAATTTAAACATCATCAACTTAATTTATAGACTATAAGTATAAACCAATTATAATTCAACATAGTAAATGTAGATTAAACAAGATTGTAGAACTAATACTGTCTATAAGCGTAAAAATTAAGTATGGAAAAGGGGAGGATAATTTATGCCAAAAAAGTAGAAGACACATTATTTTGCAATTCTACAATAATCTGATTCAGATTAACAGGATTCCAGATTGTTTAGAATTAATTTTTTGATATTAAGGACATTTATAGATGGGGTGAGATCGGTAAGTACGTGACACTCTCGAATATAGCTCTAAATTAGGCAAAAAGCACCAAACATTAACTTTATTGTAGTTATCAAAGTATATTTAATCTAGAACGATACAAACTTTTTTTTTAGTATTCAACTGTAATCAATAAGTGAATCATATCTACCCCTTAAACAAATAAAAATCAAATACGAGGCGGAAAAATTCGATTATTAAAACCGATATTCTTTATACTGATCAGACTACTGTATTACTTTTTTGCCCTCTCGCTGATCAAAAAAATCGATATTTCTCCTTTCCCTTGGGCCTAACTAAATTCAGGGTTTTTCACGTCGAATGATTCCCCCCTAGACAACATTTTAGCAAAATTAGAACCTTTTAGGTCATTTCGAAGTCGGTCAAAAAACGCTCGTTTTTGGCAAAATCGTGATTTTCAAAAATGAACTAAACACCCAAAACAACTTACAATTAGAATGAGTCAAGGATCCTACCAATATTGAATTTTTTTTCATTTTTCTCCATTTTATACTGGAGCAGGTGAGAATGTTTGGCATTTTTTTTCTAGAATTCAATGAAGAAAGGCGAAAAAATCAATAGTGGGAGGATCCTCGAGTCATTCTGAGTCGTTACTTACAAATGAGCTACGAGGCTCCAATTTTGATAAAAAGATCCTTGAAGATTTTTCGAGTCGCTCGCCTAAGAGGAACTTTTCGTTTGACGTGAACGACCCTGTAAATCTATTCATGGTCTTGATATCATAAAAACGAGACAATTTTTTTTCAAGCTGAAAACAGACCAATTCCTAATAAATTAATCATGTAATTTTTTATTAGTTTTCCATTATTATTACTACCCTAAAGGTGGTAGATTGTGTGATAATGTTTCCATTGTGTTTACTAAAGGTGGAGTTTGGACAATAACATTTATCTAATTTTCCTACTATTTTCTTTATATTATGCACGTTGAAAAAATACAGGTGTAGAGAGTGTATATGAGACACTTTGTTCAAGAAATAAATGAATTATGTGTACCTCTTATCATTTCCTTTCAGCGGCAACAGATGCAGCCCAAGCGAATATGGGTCATATAAGATGTTTACGGCGAACGTTCTTTTTACCGATATATGAAAATAATTCAATGATATTTTGGGGCAGACCAAGGGGTTTTGTTTAAATATTCTTCTTGATAATGATCTGTTTGGAATTTGTTGATGTTTTCCCAGACATAAAATGAATTTAAATAATTTCTCGTTTTGTTTGTGTGTTGAAAATCTCACGCCAGCCGATATAATTCCAATATCATTGTCAGTATAAGTAGTTGTTATAATAATGGAAAACAATAGTAAACAATTTGAAGGAAACTATTAAAAACCATCATTCCAAATGTGAGAATTCTTATGGGAAACACGAGTAATTCTCCCGCTGCTACTATTACTACTAGTACTACGACTTCTACTAACATTCCTATTAATAATAACAAAACAATCCATTTTTTCTCTCTATTCCGAAATGAGAGCACTGTTTTATTAATTTACGTTTTTTCGTACGGAATGATTGTGTGGTACCGCATGTCGATATTTCCTGTTGAACGTCTTTGCGGGTCTTTGACCATTAACCTTAACAATACACGGCACGGGCCACTAAGAACTCAAACAACACTAGAAAAGCAAAACCGTGACTTGTTAGTAATAAAACAGGTCGTGTAAATCAAAGGTAACGATATGCAGAGTAAAGAAAACATTCCATCAATGGAGCGCAAAACAGGTAGATTAATATTGCATGAATTTAGATGGTGGATTATCTCTTTACAAGCCAGTTCTTTGAAACTGTATAGGTCTCTTTATTTTTCAAATAATTGAAAGAGGCCAAGGCAAAAGAAAAAACAAACACAAACGGATCGTCATCTAACAAACGAGAAAACTCAACTATGGACATAGATTTTGATGTATAATATTGGGGACGGTAGTGGAAAATTGCCTCCAATAATACTTTCCACCGGGAAAATAATAAAAGAAACTGATGAAATTTGAAAACTTTTGTAGTCAAGTTCAGTGATGCGCTGCTTTGTTCCAGTCATCAGAGCCAGAGCGACTGTGAGGAAATCTTCCGTATATCGATCCGGTGTTGCCTGGCTGTTGCCCAGCAACCGGGAGTCAATCTGGCCAACGCAGGGAAAAGACGGATATTTTTTTATTTATTATCCTTCCATTATCCCTTTTCTGACTCGGTCAGGATCGGTATAGATCGCTAGCTAGTGGCGAGCGTTGACAGGCAGGGGTGGTAGTGGTGGTGGTGATGGTGGTGGTGGTGATGATGAAATATGGGACACGTGGTTAGACTTGAAACGACGTCACTCGACGCCGAGAATCGACACCGAGGCGCCCATATAATGGAACATTAACAGGGAAACTAAGCGAGAAAAGGGCGGCTATAAGCAATTCCTGGCCAACACTCGGTGATTATGACGTAAATATTTATTGTTAGATTGAGGAGTGACGATTGTAGAATTAAAAGATCATGTTTAAGTGTATAACTTTAACACAAATTATAACTACAAATGATTCATCCTCTATTAGTAATTTTAGAAACAATAAGTGGATAAATCGTTTACTTTGCCAAAATACATAAACATCAACCGATACGTGTTCAACTTTAAATCATCACTAAATAGTCTAAATACCTGAGAAACCTTTTCTAGTTGTTTGGTTTATTTACAAGGAAGAAATAGCTAATTTAGCGTTGAAGAATTAACCTCAATTAAAACTTAACTAAATTAAGAGAAACCAATAAGGATCGACCTAGAACTCAAAACGCTCCAACACCGATTTAGAGGGTTAACAAACATACATAAATATTCCCACCCCTTGAAACTTTTATCAACAGCACAAAGAATGTTGCTGTAAAACAACAACAAAAAAAGTCGAAGAAATTATCTAAAATCTTTTCGAGTTGTTGAAACTATCAACTCGAAGGAAAGCTTGTCCTTTCAAGCTCCTCCACCATCTGATAAGTTGATTTGAAATTCTCGTTTCCCTTTACAGTTTTTTTTTTCACTCCGCTATTCTACTATATTACTCATTAATATTAAAATAGATTACAATTATTATTATTACTGTTATATTGTTATTTCTGTTTCTCTAACGATTAGAGGATTTGGTTATTTCAATGTTTAGGATAACTGTTCGCGAATACCAACCGGTAAAATGATTCCACTACCGCACCACCGGATATACGGGTTGTCATGGCAACTACAGTAGAATTCTCAACATTGGAACATATCAGGCAGGATTAAACATCTTTCAAACAGAACGGGAAGACGGGAAGAAGACATCTCTACTTTTAGAACTAAACAGCTTGACACATTTTCGAGCATCTTCTTCTTATTATTATTATTGGAAAAATAAAGGAACTGTTACGATAAACATTATTCTTGATCGTGTCAATTTCAGTTTCTTTGTTGCATTTCTCTTTTATTCCATTTTTATAACATAGACATAATCAAATATACATCGATTATGGTGTTTTATTCGGTGATTCACCAATGATAGGGTGCGTACATATAACATGGTGAGTCGCTGATTTATTCTAGGGTGCTCACCAACAGCTATCCATCATAGGCTTGATGGTATTGGGAAGAAATAGATGCAGGGCCTATAGAATTGTTTGATTTGATTTTACACAAAAAAAATCGTTAACATAGGGGTAGGGGGATAAAAAGCCGCCATTCATACAACAAGTGTGTGCGTATATGTCAACCTGTTGGGCAATTTTGTTGACTACTCACTCAAACATCAAAACAAAATATTTGTTAGTTGATCGTAATTTTATTGTTGAAGACCGAACAGAAAATTCACAAACTCAATACGTGAAAATCGCCAGTTCTTATTGTATAAGAAAGGGGGATTGTTATGATTTGTATCCCTTATATCCAACTGTAACTATCAAAAGTGGTGAATTTCCATCACCCCAATCGCATAATACTTGAGGGTAAATCAACGATAAATACAAGCTACAAAATGCAGGACCGGCCTTATTTACGCAATCAATACAATACAAATTCACCTCGATATAAAAGCACATATTTTGCAGGTTCACTCTCAATTATAAATATTCTATTTGAAGAATGTCTAATAACGGAAGAGGATGCAGCGTTGTTGTCCCTATAGGGGCGCCAGTGCTTGTCGCCTTGTCCTTTAAACAGTAATTTCTCCATAAATTACTTAATATTCGTAACTCGAACCCACTTGTTAACTGGAAAATAACAAGACATTGTCAATTGTTTTTTCATAATTTTCCTCTTTTGATTTATGTCCAATCATTGGTATGTAATGTTGATAAAATCCTAGTTAATGATTCGTGGGGTAGAATATGAATATTTAGTTGAATTTAGTTATTTCCTGATTTTCATGACAATGATAAATGTAAAATGAGACATTCAACATGAATTCATTTTGTGTTAATGAAATATTCAATGATCAACTGGAGAATTCGCAAGAAGAAAAAAACAAGATTCCTTTTGAATTTTACAATTTTTATAACGTACAAGAAAAATGTAAAAATCAAACTACAGTTAGTTTTCGATTTCAATACAAGGTAATTTTAAGTAAATTTATGCTAAAATAAAGTGAACGTATACACAACAGTAGCTAACAATATTTATTGTTTTATTCTCACGTTAATATTCTTAAATACGTTTTTATTTTGTCCACTTAACTCTTAATTCCCATATATCACGAAAGTATGACGTTATTATTTAATCAATTAATGTACAACGATTAATAATGATAATAAATATTTAAAAATACACTGACGAATAACAGGTATAGATAGTTTATACCTCTTCAGTATAGAGAACTAGCTCGTTTTAAATAACCCTGACCGTATTGGGAATTCTTATTGCATATCGAACGTTTCTCACGTTTTCATCTTTTCAAACTTTCAAGCTTCCATTGTGTCTATGTGTATGTGTAAGTGTATATACATCTCGGATCCCAGGTCGTTGAAGAATAGAAACTTCCAGAAAATGGATGCCTTATTGTATACACCGTTTGTTAGATCAGTCAATTTTCAATAAAACATCTCCACCACCGCAAATGATTACCAAAATAAGAGCATTATTAAGTTTTTACTATGAACCTTTTGAAGAAAAATGAAGGCAAAAAAATGTATGGAAATGGGAACGAAACTACAAAAATAGGTATAGAAGATCTTGAAATTATTTAACAAATACGAATCTTGCTTTTTCCTTCTCTTTAATGCAGCTGTTATAATTATAGTCGTAAGAATTCGTGAAAAACAACAAGATTAATGTAAATACTAAGCAAATTATTTGTAAACAGCGATGGAATTATTAGTGAAATATTAATAATTAAGAAGCATTAAGCTTTATCACCGCTAAACAACTAAGAAAAATGTGGACATTTAGTGGGATATGAGCCCACGAGCTTTGGTTTAGCGCACAACTGCTCTAACCAACTGAGCTACCAGACTCACCCTTAATCTCAGACAGAAAGATAAGTGCATTATCGCACACAATATCGTCTTCCTCCTCAATTTGTGAAATGTTTACGTTCATGCTAGCTAAGCCACGGAATTATTAATGAAACATTAATGACTATTAATTGAGAAATATTAAGCCTTAAATTTACAACTGAGATTAGGGACGAGCCTGGTAGCTCAGCTGGTCAGAGCAAGGGTGTGCGCTAAACCAAAAGTCGTCTGCTCATATCCCACTCAGGGTCCAAACTTTTCTTACTTAGTTTTTACCGGTGATAATAAGACTTAATTCTTCTTAATTAATAATCATTAATATTTTACTTAAGTAAATGCTTAAATTTTCAGTATTTTAACTAAATTCTAATGAATTATGATGATCTACTGCACAGGGTGATTAAAAATTCCATTATATCTTGTATAAAGTGAGCTTTAGTATTTATCATGTCCAATGACTGTCGAAGTGTGGAACATCTTTACCTGGCCCTAAATCACCGATTTTGTTGATATTTCTGCTTGTTTTGCTGTTGATAAATCATCATCAAAGTGAGGAAGGAATGTCAACTAGTGGCCGGATGTGCAAGGCCACCAAAGAATCGAATGCACACTAGGAGTCATAGAAATGGTAGAGGGTGGTAGTTTAGGTGTATAATAGGGATGGATGTCCTGTCGAATTTCCGCACCCTAGGGATGCTGGTAATCTGTCAAGGCCAGCCAATATGTATTTATAAATGCTATAATACATGCCACAAAATTCTTATGAAAACTTGTCACATCTTTAGGTTTCTTTTGTTGTAACAAGTTGTTTCTTAAAGATGGTAGATGTATATCCCACCCGAAGCTATTCTGTCACAATACAAATTAGTTACGAACATATTTCTTGTTGTTGTTGTTGTTGTGTTGAAGATAGGTGCAGACATCTTCGACATTGACAACAATTAACTTTGGATGGCCACTATATTTACAACAAATTTTTTGTTGTTATTAGTCTGGATAATGATTGATTGAAGTTTACGTCCAAATTTCAAACTGATTCTGTATGTATTGTTAACACTCGTAGAATTAAAGAACAAAACAAACAAACAAACAATTAACGTCAACATAAATTAATTATTATTATGAAAAACTCACATGCATATTTATAATATGTAAATATAAACGTCAATTTATTCTTTCACATTAATCTCTGCGTTTAACCAGACATTATAACTTAATATTATTAGATTCCCGATGATACTATTAGTTTAATTAATTCCCGTGTTATCTATCAATTAATTATCAATCAGTAATAAATTTGAGATCATTCAAAAACCGTAAACTAGAACAATAAGATGTGTTCGTTTAAATTGCAGTCAAATAAAGTTCGCTACAAAAATTGACAATTATAAAGAGCGTTCACAAGGAAAATAAATCAAACTGGAAAAAATAAACAGAAAGAAAATTGTAGTCGAATATTCTCGACATAAACTTTTTCTTATTTGTCCGTCGAGCACAGCTTGTTGCTCTGTTGTTGTTGTTGTTGTTGTTATTGTATTTAAGCTCTCTGTTGGTTATATTTAATAAAACAGTTTCGTTTCGAGACCTGAGGCCTTTATGATGATATTGTGGTGAAAACGACATAGTGACCACAACCTTATTAATAATATACATATGTTGAGCTTTTATACTATAGCCATCCTTAGTTAATAACTATAATTCTCTATATGACTATCACACTTGAACCACCATTCGAAAACAACAACTTTAAAAGAGACTTACAACCCTCTTTCTAAGAATTCCGAACATATCCTGAATACAGCAAACCAGTCATTTAGTAACCTTTTTTCTTTAATTATAATTTCAGTTTTGGATTCATTCAACAACAAATAAAAGATTGCTGAACATTCTTAAAAATTTGTAACACACAACATATTATTTAGATAGTTTTTCTAAAAAAAAAACCAACAACAACGTATAGATACGAAATTGTTGCTAAGTGAATCCAATAAAATGAGAAGCTTTCTCTATTTAGATGGTCACCTTCATGAATTATTTATGTATGTATCTTAATTAACTCTAAGATACATAATAGAATATTTTAACATACGAGTAGGATAAGTTTAATATTGTAAAACATGAATACTTGAAATAGAATTTGATGATTTTATACTTCTTTTTTCTTTCATTTTAATCAATAATTCATTAATGTTGACATAAGATATTATAACTTTAAATAACTAGAAAAAAAAATAATGCTCTGTGAGGTCCATTTTTTATTACTAATCGCATTAAAATTAGTAGCAAGATTAGATAAAATTAACAAGTTTAATTTAATTTACAGATAAGAAGATGATGAAAAACAAGGCTTAAGCGAAGCTTATTTTACACGTCAATGACCACCTTTACTTCTGCTAAAGTCACCGTCCAACACATAAGTGATTCACTTTAGGCACGCTTCTATACACCGAAAAAGTGAGTATATTTAGACAACTTTGCTACTCCTGTAATAATGTTGAATAATTAAAGCCTACATGAGGCTTAAGTGTGAAAAGTTGAGCATGCTTAAATGCCAAAAATTTGGCTTTAGTCTTGTCAAGAATTTGATATTTTTTTTTCTGTGAAAACCCATACTACTAAGTTTCAAAATTGTTTAATTTGTTGGAATTCGGGGGTAATTATAAATCTGCTTGTATTGTTTCAGCTTTATTATAATTGAAATGAGGTTTTAACGTTAGTTAGTTTGTCGAAAAGTCCATTTAGTTTTATTGCAATATTTTCATTATTGTTAATTTTAATCTTTATAGAGCTACAGTAGTTTGGTGAATAGATTGATTTTTGCCTTTGCAAATTTAATTTACTTGTATGTACTATGTTTATTAGTCTCTTCTAACTATTTCAAGTTAGACACGAGTTGTAAATTAGATTTGACTGTTAAATGTAAGCTGACATGATAAACTGAATTATCCATAACATAAAACATCTTAATCTTTGTTCCATATAAATCATTACAACAGATTTTAAATTTTTTCTATACAACACGCGTGATCCTTTAACGCTTCTTTTCTCCTTTTGTTCAATTTCAAGGTAATTTGTTCGAACGAAATGAGAAAAAAAAGTCAACTTTCATTCCACGTATTCACATGTTTATTTTATTGCATTGCCGTTTATTATAAGTCATATAAAAATCAACAAGAGTACTGAGACTATTTATAAAAAGTGGCAGTTCCGGTAGACAAATGTCAAAAAGTGGTCCGCGGAACACAACTGGATGGCAGCTGTATCGCGCGGCTCGTGCCGTGTGGAACTCACCTGGCCCTCCTGTTCACGGTGCCCCAGGTGATCAGCACCTGCCATACAACACACAGACACACACACACACATATGTATACAAACACAATTAATAGAGACAAACAAACAAGTTTAAGAAGTAACAACAACAAAGTTCGACACTTTGTCGCCAACTTGGTGAATTTTTCAAATTCTTGGAAATCATCCAAATAACTTTGACCAAAACGGAAAAAAATTTATTCAAATTTAAAAACTCATCAACAACGAAATAAAGAATTAATGTTAAATTTTATTAAATTAAAATAATATTCAACATAATCATAACAATAATAGTAAGTATCAATTTTACATGAATTTACATAAGATAGTAATGAAAGCGTAATCGTAATCATTTAATCGACTTATAATAGCTGACCGAAAAGTGTTAATAAATTGAGAGTAGTCTGCTTATATCTACAACGCCACCTGTCTTTCAGGTGTATTACCCGGCACCTGGATGTTTTCTTAAACACCTTATGTATGGTTTATTCTCATAATGCAATTTTTCTTATTTTTGTCAACACATTCTTTCAGTGATGGCTCTTGATAACTTGGAAAAGAAACTCTCAACAATGAATAAATATTTTATGTAGAAAGTTTCACCAACAAACTCTCTTCAATAATTGGCATTAAACGTGAAAATCAAAAATTTAGGGCACTTGCTGCCAAAAAACTGACATTCGCTCCTGAATCACGATATCTACTCATACCAAATTACTGAGCTTTTATTCTGCTTAATTGCAATCAGCTTTGATCTATTGTTCACAACTCTTTACCTTTAATGTTCCATAAAACATAGCTTTTTTACAATGTTGATGATCTCTCTGATTAACTTATTCTTCATCTCAAAAGCGACAGTTTCTTGAAATGATATCTGGTTATAGAGTGCCAAATCAAAAGCCTGTGGTGAATCTTCGTTCGTTTCGAGGCGAGTAACCAATCCACTCTGCTTACCTGTTTACCAATTGGTTGAAAAATTGATCGATAATCAAGTGAATTACAAAAGACTTTCACAGTTAATTTTTGACCACTTTTTTGAATGTTTCATATTTGTTAGGAGCTCAGATATCCAATTCATACAAGTGCTGTATTTATTTCTTCAGTTTTCCTTCCTTCTTATATGAAGGTCTTTGCTCCACCAAATAAGTAAAATAAATGTTTGATGTGCTTATAATACTGGCTCAGATTAATAAAACCTACATGTCAAAAACTTCAATACAA
This sequence comes from Mylabris sibirica, assembly GCA_039776855.1. NCBI lineage: Eukaryota > Metazoa > Arthropoda > Insecta > Coleoptera > Meloidae > Mylabris > Mylabris sibirica. Next base: position 7,219,472 of record CM077836.1, read on the forward strand.
CTTTATTGCAAATCAATCTAATATAATTACACCACAGAATTGGCTAATAAACGAATGACTCAATATCACAACAAGTTCTGATTAGATGAAACTTGATGACGGCGGTAAATTTACTGTATAAATCCTACATTCACCAAGTCAAAGATTTAGAAAAAAATCTTGCTTGTGGGTTTATCTTGAGAATGTTTTCAATTAAAGGTTAAGAAAATTGCCACGGTGACTGATTTTTCAATGTTTTTATTGTTTGAGGTCAAAACATTAACATTCATACACCATCAAATTTCACACAAACGATCAATTAATTCGTTTAGTATTGGTATTTAAATCAATTCTAATAATGTACATTATCTATACGCGATCTTTAATATAACAAATCAATGACACAAGGAAAAACATTAAAAGCAAGAATAATTCAATTAATTAACCACACCCCATTGTGTACATAGTCATTAAAGTGTGTATAATTAACACTATGTGATAAATATCGATATTAGATTTATCTTACATAAGTAGTTGTCGATTATTAATAAATTTGTTAAATTATTAAAATATTGTAGATAAAATATCGTTATACCGTATTGAATTTAATAACAAGACACATTGAAATCAATTAGTAAGCATATTGCATTAATGCAAGGTAATATTCAATGTATGTATGAATATTTGAATGACTTCTTATTATAGAATAGAGGAAGTTGGAGAGATTTAAACAACGTAGCACAGTGGTGAGGTCAGTGTTGAGTAATTGATTTGATGAGGTCGATCATACTTGAAGGATTACAATAATAATTATGACTGAATAAGAAACAAATCTATTTATTTATTAATTTTGTAAATAAAATAGTAAATCAGTAATAATATCGTTAATTCCACATTATTTTTGTTATTTATAAACGAAACACGGATCTACACAATCACTTTATAAATTATTTAAAATTAATTCAATTACAATTAATAGTAGAATAAAATATAATGTACAATTGTCGATAAATGAATAATGTTCGAACAACGAAAAAGTAGTCAGGATCGTGTGTAACAAACACATCATTACTTAACTGTAAATAATTAAAATGTGTTGCTCAAGGTGTACAGAATAGGTGGTAAAATGTCATAGAGAAACTCTTATAGATATTGTAACCACATTTTTGTTATACCTTTGTATAATAAATAAATAAAATGCTCAAAGGTAACATACAATTGATCTAAATATTTCAACAATTTTATTTAATTATGAAAATTACAGGCGTTAAGTTACTTATAAAGTATCATATTGCCCTTATAAGGTATTTACTTCCAATACAATTACAAGGTAAATATTTATTTACAAGGAAAAGTAAAAGTAGGTGCTTTGTAATGTCTATATCGATATAATGAGGACAATAGAAAATTATATTGATTCAATAATTATTATTGGCCGTGTTTGTATGTGTCTGTGTTTCCATAAATTTTTTTTTCGGGGAGGATAAATCGGTTTCATAAAACAGTCTATACAATTTCGTAAAATTCAATCGATTTATTGAATAACATAAGTATAGCTTACAATTATTATTATTATTTACAGTCTAATAAATATTGTTGGTTAAAATTGTTAACGATTAAATTATATTGATTTTTATTATATCGAAAGAACACTCCATAAATATAACAAATTTCTCCCCTTTATTATTATAAAATTGATATAACTTATCTTTCGTAATATACACTAACGATAAATGCATAATTGTGTGATTTCTCTTTTATAAGTGATAATATATTACGAATTTCTCGTACAATTGACAATTTATATTGATCAATCGATTAATAATACCGTTGTCCCATTATTAAGGGAAAAAATACCGTGAGATCTCTCTATAGAACTGCTTATGCGTAAGATAATATTTCATAGTATATTCGGAGAATCTCCCACATTGTTTCCCTAATTTGGTTATTTGTTAATTGTCAATTTTCCATGAACTCAAAAGTCTCCTTATTTGCAATTTTGGAATTTAGTTGCGTAATAGTATCTCTAAGTTCTGTTATCTTTTCATCTCAGTAAAATTCTAAAAAAAAATTAATGAGAAACAGCACCGTGAATAATGTATCGGCAAATAAAGAGAAAATTCGTAACGACTAAGACATTTAATTTTTAAACAAAGCGAATGACAGGAAAATTAAGCTGTTGTGGAAATCTTTAGACTCGTATGATCCTCAACTCGATAAGACCATTTACAATACCACAAAAAAGTTGGGTTTGTCAAAAACTGTAGTGAAAGGGCTAAAAGGCGTCTTACGATTAACATGCAACTTACAGGAAAATGAGAACGTTTAACATAACTGGAGAATGAAGGAATTTGATTAAAACTAGAGCCCGAAAGAAGTTTTAATCGACGAGATAGCTTTCGATCGAGGCATCCTTTCTGAATTTGAAATGTCCAATAGGATCGGTTCAAAACTGATTTTTGGAGGAAAGTGCTTGTTTGAAGATATTGGTACCTTGCTAGAAGCAAGTTGAGGAAACTAGAATAGAAGTCAAAAATACGAGTCACTTTCTGAATTTCTGAAAAATCTGTAGAATCTAATGAGCAATATTCGTTCGAAATGGAGTTGAATGGGATAAATAAAAAAGCTGAAATTTATAAATGTTAGGTGAATTTTAAGCAATTATAAGAAAAGAACCAATTTTTCAAATGCTCTTCAGAATTTTTGCACAATGGCCAATGAGGCAAAAACTATAGTGAAAGAGTTTAAAAAACATGTTAGTAAGTAACCTACAGAGAAATGAAAACACTTAATTTAACTGGAGAATGAAGGAACTTAATTAAAACTAGAGTCCGTACGAAATTTTGATCAACGAGGCATATCTTTCCTGGATTTAAAACATCGAAAAATTCTGTCCAAAATGCCTTGTTTTGCCCTAATTTTTGGTGGGAAATCATATTGATTTTTTGGATAAAAAAGCGAATATCCACCAATTGCTTATTGAAAGGTTTTTTGCCTTGTTAAGGGAAATATAAATGAGTTGCTGAGTTCCTGAAAAAACTGCAGTGACTGAAGAAGATACTTTAGATATACTATCTGATGAGCAGTATTCGTGCAAAATTGAGTTTTGTAAAATGACTATGACATTTAATCTTTAATTCTCCAACAAATAGCGAATGGCAAGAAAATTAAGTTGTTGTGGAAATCTTGAGACTCATGTGACCCTCAACTCGATAAGACCATTTACAATACCACAAAAAAGTTGGGTTTGTCCAAAAAAGTAGAAGAAAAAACTGTAGTGAAAGGACTAAAAAGCATGTTAGCATGCAATCTACTGGCAAATGAAAACGTTTAATATAACTGGAGAGTAAAGGAATTTGATTAAAACTAGCGCCCGAAAAATAGTTTGATCGACGAGACAACTCTCGATGAAGGCATATCTTTCCTGGATTGGAAACATCGGTTAGGATCTATGAATTTGGTCCAAGATACCTTGTTTTGGCCGGATTTTTGGAATGAAATCATATTGATTTTTTTGATAATAAGCGTATCCACCAAATGCTTCTTCAAAGGTATTGGTGCCTTGTTAGAAGTAAGTTGGAGAAATTGGAAATATTGGAAGTTATCAATGCTAGATGAATTTTAAGGAATTCTAAAAAAGAACAAATTTTTCAAAATCTCTTCAGAACTTTTTCACAATGGTCGATTTCCTTGAATGGCAATTCTAATATTAATCGGCAAGATAAGAGGACTTTGACTTAGATAATTACGTATTCTGTATGGTGGTTTCTGATATTCTAACTAACGTTATTCAATGCGACAACATTCAATGAACGAATGCGGAAATGTCAAGAAAGGACCGCTACTCCATACCTGATAGTTGTAGCACAGTATTACTACCAACTACCAACTATCAGTTATCTTCCTTCCCATATAAACTCGAAAATCATCCACCGTATTAAGCAATAAACTCTATGTAAAAGCGGTCTTTTTTATGAACACATATCCGTTGACAAAAAGACAGACAATTATTATTACAACTACTACCATTTCGAATGATTTATTGTTAACAATTAAACGGATTGTTATATATTGCGAGAATAATTTGCGTACAATGCGGTGAAATTCGTCGTCGTGTCGTTGCTGATTACTTTTCAACAAAATAAAATATTATCTACATACATCTATGGGTGTGTATTTGTTGTGTGTAGTATATTTTCCCTGAAAATATGCTCACGTAGTCATCTTGTCTTTGTTCAGTAAATTGCCAACACATCAATGTATCCCAAAGTGGAAGGTTATACCCTCGGTTATACCATTCTACCGTAACCAAACATTATCTCATTTACATGTAGATGAGGTGTCGCTGTAAACTGGGTTCCGGGCCTACCCGAATTAAATCCGATAAAATGTTATATAGTTCATGTTATAACAAAAATTGAAACAGCACCGCCGTCGCCGCCTTCCGGAAGCGAATCAAAAGCGAAGAAGAAAAAACCAACAATCTCGAATCTTTTTTACGTATGGACGTGTTATATAATTTTGTCATAACAATAACAATAATAATTCGACACCACCCACAGGACTCCTACTTGAAACGTGTTATACTCTATAGGTACAGTACGTCACATTGATTGGCCCACACACAGCCACCCCAAACAACGATTGAATTACAACGTATTTCAATACAAGACAAAAACCAGGGTAGGCTGAGTGACTCTTTTTTTTATCAAATTTCAAGTCGATTTCATCTTGTCTTTTTGCTATTATCACCACCCCCACCCCCAACTAGACTAGTCAGTCAGGTCAGACTTGACATACCATATCGTACAATTTCTTGGTGTACCAGTGGAATCACGTCGTACCGATATTTTTCCACCGGATATTGCATTAACATCCGCCTACAGTGCACCCACATTCGAGGTCATCTTGATTCTTATTATTATTATTATTATTACCAACAACAAGAACAAAATCGACAATAATCCGAGAGACGCAAGTGCCAAGTATAGTCACAGTGTCTAGCCAGTTTGATTTTTTCTTGAATTAAATTTTTCATTTCAAACACCAAAGGGGGGAAAAAATCAAGGATACCAAAACGAAAATCTTGACTTTATCCAGTTGAAATACTGATCAACAGAATACAAGAATTTTTCAACTTTATCAACACCAAGTGCAATTAAATTGTCTAATACGAGTTTAGTTAACGATACGTTATTGGAGTTGTATAGTCGTAACGATAAAAGTGGCTTAAATATGATGAAGTTCTACAACTTGTCGAGACTGTGTACCGTTACAAACTTTTTATTTTTTGTAAAACGTTGGAATTTCAGTTGATGATGAATTTCTTTTTTGTGTTTTAATGTTTTAATGAAACTGTAAGCCTTTCATGCACATAACGATAAATCGTACGATCAGACTGTACAGTTCTTACCTTTCGATTTTCCCGATTCGAATTAAATCCCTTCTTCACCATACACACAACGGTGCATCGATACGATCCAACTGTACAAATCTTTTGTTTCGATTTTCTGGATTCTCCTCCTTGCGTACCTATACTAAAATTTAGAGTGTTGGTTGACGATTTATCTCACAGATCAAATCTGATAATTTTTCGTTCGCATCTGGACATCTGAATCTTCCGATAAAACTGCACAGTTTTCGGTCATACGCTCAACGATTAATCGATACGATCGAACTGTACATACAGTTCGATCGTCTCGATTTATCGTCGTATCGATTTATCGTCTCGATTAATCGATACGATTTATCGTCTCGTATCGTTGTATCGTTGTATGTATGGGGGGCTTTAAGTTTGTTGATTATACGACAATGGGATTGTCCTTTTTTGATAGATTTTTCCAAAGGGATTGTTGGTTGTTTAAAAATTCAAATTAACCATCACGTCGCATTTCTGTATTGTTGTCAATCTAACAGAATCTCTATCAATCAATTGAATTAACATCAAACTTCAACGCACCCACACACGTGTACCTACAACAATCCGAAATGACAATAGAGAAGAGAAAGCGAATCAATTACAAATAGATTCGTATAATCTTGTTGCGTGTTCCGTCTCTTATATTATTATTACTATTATTATCTGACACGTGTTTTATAATGTTAAAACATTGAATTTAATTATTTCGACAAGCTTGTCATTTTTATACAATTAATTAACTAATTAAATAACCTCGAGTGTATTTTTTTTTTTTTAGATTTTTGCGAATTATTGGTACAATATCAAACGGATTGTAATCTTGCTCGTTCTCTATTGCGTTTCTACCGTGCATCAAGTTAATCTTGGCCGTCCGTCTTGCGTTCCTCTCCCAATCCCAAGAACATCTTCCCATTTCCCGGATCCCTCGATTCCTTTAACTCGTGTGCACTCTCTCTGTTGAATCCCATCAGACTCTCTTTCTGTATAGTATACGTATAGCCGCTCCGCTCGCCTGTTCAACCCATTCTCATCATCCTTTTCCTTTCTCATTTTCGCTATTCCCTTTCATACTATTCGCTTGATTTACCGGGTGCTACAATCTGCTCAAGCCACACATACACAAGCACATAGTATACAGTTGAAAAGTATACAACGTAGAAAACTCCTCACGGTGACGTCTAATCTCGCTACTCCTACGTCACCTGCCTACTCAACCTTAAAATATTATGACGTAAATGTAAATAAGAAGATGTTTGAATTTATGACGTGCTGTTGTACCATTATCGTTAACATGTAGATTATAATTTTACCAATCTTTAGCAAATTTACATTTAGATGATTTTCATTGGTTTTAACTATGGATAGATTGAAAGTGAGAGTTTGAAGAAACTTTCAGGATCATTGAAAAAGTAAACGGTTTAAAGAATTTAGGCTGACGAACTCTTATCTCATTTCCGGACTGATAAAGAATATTTCACTAATTTTAGCATGCCGATATTTTAAGGTAAACGACTTATAAAACAGATGCAAATAAAACAAAAAATTGTAACATTACAGCTATAGTTGTCCTCAACATATTAATTTCAACGCTACAACTCTTGTAATCCTATTATTTATAGTATTTTTAAACAATTCATGCCTGACATATGTCAGGTTTAACAATTAAAATTAGAAAGGTGTTTTATGCTTGCATGATCAAAGTAGATTTATTGGTAACCACTTTGATCTAAGAATAAATAGTACTTATTACGATTTAATAGTCTAAATATTATTGTATCTGGAATATCAGTAAGTTAGATATCATTCGAAGATTATACTTAAACTATTTTCCCTTGTAAGCCCCATTTATCAGATTTCTAAACGAAATAAACTACTAGAAATAACAGAGGGAAAGTGGCAAAGTAAAGTTTGTTATTCTAAAGGGTCGATGCTGTTATTTTATATAAGTCTTTTTTCTTGTTGTCAAATATTTAAGTATTGTTGTTGGACATCATTGTAGACGAGTATAAAGATTCATCAAAACAGTAACTAATAATCTCAAGTTTGTCCGTTGAAACGTGCTAGATAAAGCAATTAAGTAATTGATAAACAACCCTTCTGTAGGAAGCGTGAACTTGCGCAGCAATGTTCGTTTTGTAAATGGGAAAGGACTGTATAAACTTTGTATCAAGTCCCAAAGTCCTGCCTCGCCTGGCTAAACGCCACAGGCCGTATTGATCTCCAACAAGGTTTTAGATCCCTTTGACACCACGCTGTGTATTGCGCTCTTCGTTCCAACCACATAACTTCATAGCGAAAAGTGTACAACCGTACCACAATTGTTGAGAACACAAAACTACCGCTACTATCGTTCGGTGTGATACAATTTCATCAACATAAAGATGCCCCATCTTTGTCTAGATTTCAGCTTCTGCCGTTTATCCATATGGATAGACAGAGATAGTGGTGATAAGGCTGCATAGGCCAATTTGTATTGAATGAAGCCGAACGACAGTGTAACTCTCTGATAGTCGTTGGTGTATTCATCTTTGATCTTTGGTTAACAATCTGGATGGTATTTTGTGTGTTTGTGTAGCGAGCCTGTAATTTAATAGGGAGTAACTCTGATTTAATCATTTCTAATTGACAACACTACTCATTTAATAACATTTAATATTAAATACATTAATTAATTGAAATTAAATTTGACTTTAACAACAATAACAACAACAGAACAACAGAACAACAGATAGGAGATTTATGATGTTGAAACCTTTTTTTTTCGGGGACAGGGGGGGATTGGACAACACGCTGAAATCTAAAAGCAACAATAATAGGATCTGTCGCAATAGACATTTACACATCGGCCAAGAACCAGATATATACAAGGGATCACCGTTTCCCGTAATTGAAACGTTCGATTTCAAAACTTACAACTGAACACGGTCGTGCCACTTATTCAAGTTGTGAACTCTATTTTTGTTGTCTTATATTATTCAATAATAATCATTTCAATCATTGAAATCGATGGTATATAATTTGATTAGAATTTTTCAAAACAAATCCCCTGCTATTATCTGCTTAAAGTGACAATATGAGCTATAAGAGAAAGTATATTATAGGTGAAAGGAGGGTGGAAGGAGGTCAGAGAACGTTGTTGTATTGCAAACATGTTGTGCGACATTAGTGTAAAGAAGCCCTTGTAATGATACATATTTGCTATTACATAATTGGAGAAACTGCACGACTCTAATCAAATATAATTTATACAGAAAGATTTGTTAAATAAATAGTAGACTGCATGAGACGAATCAAAACAGGAAAACAATCAACTTGTCAACTTTTAAAGCTACTACTTAAATTCGTTGAACTTAAGAATTAAATTACGGTTAAAGTCTTGTGAAGCTTTCGCTGAAGCTCGGCACAGTTCACGTTTAGATACAGATCAAGATTGAGATTTTGATGGAATATACAAAGTGTTCAACTTTTCAAATTCAATAACGGTATTGTTTCAATATTTGGTAATTGTTTGAAATTGAACAGTAGATATGTATGTAATTCAGTTAACATAAAGAAGGGATGGGCTGTGATACACGCCCATATCTAATCGTAGATTATAGATGATAGATAGATGTTACCTGCTATGATTTATGACTGGTTGTTTATTATACAGATACAGTTTTCTAACAGGTAGCCTAACCGTATTGGTATAATGTAGAATTGTTCTCTAACAACAAAAATTCTAATGCTTTTGATACAACTGACATCAACACTATTTATAAAACTTTTTTCCGTTAACTATAAAACAAAAAAAAAGTCCCCTAATTCAACAGGTATACACACACACATACACATATACACTTACAATCATCTCTAATCGTGTAACGAAATTGATTATGTACTTAATACCAATAATTAGACTTGAACGAGTCGTAATAACTAGAATATAAATCATTATTGAGTTATATTTGTGTTCTACACAAGAGATTCTCACGGAATGTCTTGTTTGTGGCATAAAAATCTCTCGATTTCTGTATTGTTATGTAAGATTCAATTCAAATGGTATAATTTAAATGGTACTTATGGTAATAATATACAGTATTCATTGGTAATGAGTGGTTATTGATTCACTATTGATTACAAACAACCTCTGATGTTTGGCCTATTGTTTAGGGTCCATTTGTTTGTAATGTAATAACTGTGAATGTTCTGTATTTTAAGCACGTAAATCGTAGAGACAATAAACGTGCGTCTGAGCGGTCTTTGAAAAAGGTAACAAGTCTTTGTTTATGTATGTATGTGTGTGTGTGTGTGTGTCTTCTTTGCACTAAACATTCCCACTTATTGTTATCTCTCTCGATCAAATACACACATAGTTGTGTATTAAACAAGGATATCTCCCTATAGCCGTCACGTAAGTATTTGGAGCAATGATTTGGTTGGATTCACTCTACGCCCTAAACAAGTCCATCTTTGTTAATCCTATCTAAATACAAGCTGAAGTGAGAAAGTTGATGAATAAATATGTATAGGTATATCTCTCTGATTCGGTCTATGTGTGTGTAATATGATGGTAAAGGGAAATAGGTGAGAGAGCAGAGCACAAAATTGTTGGATAAAGTGAGGTTGGGGAGAGATCGATATATACACACACACACACACACATACTCATACAGAGAGAGAAAAGCAGAAGCGAGCACAGCCAAGGAGAGCTGATCACTGCATAACTCAAGCTTGTTGTTTTTTCTGAACTTGACTACAGATATCAAGCTCTTGTAGGAGTGCGATGTTGTCACGTTGGAAATGAAAGAGTTACCATTACGGAAAAATCCAACTTCTAAAGGTAGATTGAGAAGAAGATAAGTGTGTTGTACATATACAAGAGAAGAAGAAGTAGTAGAAGAAGAAGAAGAAGAAGAAATAGCCGCACACGCTCTTTGCCTCGGTTATAGTGGCTACCAATCGCGACAAATGCTAACCTGAACACAAGTGAGCACACAACGATATATCTATATGTATACATATATATACACGGATACAACATATAGATATACTATATAAATACATATACATACATATAAGAAGCACAACTACAACAAGCAAGATTGTTGAAATTCCACAATGGAATGTATTTTGTCTTCAATACGATGTTCTTGACCGGTACAGCGTGCATTATGTTCAGTGAATCCTCCATATGGGTTTTCCAATGTTTTAATAAACAAAGGATATTGCAGAAATCAAAGCAAATAAAAAGAAACATTCAATGAATTCAAAAATTCGACAATCACAATCAACTTTGTAACTCTCTACAACTTACACATCTCTATAGCTTACCATAGCCTTATTATTAAATTAGATTTAGACTTTAAATAAAACGCAACTGCAACTAATTGTTTGTTTCAATGACAAGTTATTGTTATTGTATTGTTGTGTCAAAAGCCGGGAAAAATCCAGGAATTTTAATTGTGCATTAATAAGCCGAATCAATGCAAATTAAGTGGCCGATGACAAATACTTGAAGCAACCCAAATCAGACAAAAAACGAACAAAGATATGTATATGATGCGACACGTGAATTGTATTTTTGATTATTTTCATATGTGTATGTGTTTAGTATATATATGTATAAGCAATATTTATGCATCAGACTATAGACCAGACAGAAAAACATTGGCATAAAAACTGACACGTTGAAAAATCTCATCACGTTTTTGATCAACTATTTCACTTTAGTTAAAGTTAAAGCATGGACGGACACATACACACACACACACACATATGGTCATCTCAAGGAGTTCGTAAAATGATTTATACGTGTCGTTCTTCTCGAAGGTCAATTATCATTTGCGTATTCGTTTGTGTATGTGTACGTATACTTATGTAGGTGGGAATTTAGATAACAACAAAGATGGTAAGTTTTCTGATTTATGTGATATCAAGCTAAAAGGTCACAGATGATGACAATACGATGAAAGACAGAAGTTAAATTAAAAGCATCCTTATTGGTGCTAAATACGAAAAAAATTCGATTGTAATTTGATTATCGTTTAGTTGTAAAGGTGTTCCTAGCATTACCAGCCCAATACAAGCAAAAATTTGTAATAAATTCATAATTACTTCTACACAATAAATTATTTGATGTTATCGATTCATGAAAGGATAATAATTGTAGCGTGCAAGCATGCGGTTGTAATATTTTAGCCACTTGTTTGTAACGATACCTGGACGTCGCTTTCTCAACTTTTTGATAAGAGAATAATAATAATAATGATAATAATAGAATACGGTGTTTATCGAATTGTAGCGATAAAGTAGTAGACGAGAAATACAGAAAAAAAAACAGAAATAAGGAGGATAGGTACACACAACACACACACGCAAACACACGTATGTGTGTACACAAAGATATAAAAGCAAGACGAGATTGTCTGAAACCTGTTCATTTCTTTCAACAAAGAAGTTGCACAGCGCTAAAGCTTTTGATCGCTTGTTAAAAAGGATTAATTTATTTTGTCAACTATAAGAATCAACAACAACAACAACAAGACCAACAACAGATATTCAAATTGGACGTTAATAAATATAAAAATAAAATTGAGCATTTTTCTCATATACCCTGTAGCTTTATAGGCTTGAAAATGAAGTCATTGTGATCTCATGCCTGGACTGTATCATAAAAATCGTTGCGTTTACAAGAAAGACATTTCACTCCTATATAAGTACAAGTCATATTCTTTATTTGGTTTGTTTAAATCGCCGTAAAACAAATGAATTCATTCTAATTTTAGAAATTAACTATTAATGAAAAATTTATGAAGACAATAAGCATCGTTGTAATTACCAACAATATTGCCTTATTCAACATGTAATAATCGTTCGTATTTTATAATGATCGGAAAAATATTCAAATTGTACACATCGAAATTTTTCAGTTTTATCTTGTGTAATAGATTTGTTTAAAACAAATAGATAATTATTATTTAAATAAATATTTGTTAAGGAAAAATTGTTTAATGATTTGTATCAAAGTGTTTTGCAATTAGAACATTTTGTAATTGTAAAACGAAAATCTATGATCAGTGAAAATGTTAAATGGAATCGAGGCCGAAATCACCAAGGTGTGTCATAATGTCAATGTTGTTTCTAATGTGCTAGAAAGCCAATATTTGAGTGATTAGTGCGAATTTACTTTAATCAAATGGGAAAACGGTGAATAATACAACACCAATTATAATGTAACATGATGATTATCGTTCCATGTTTTTTTTTATTTAAATTTTCGAAAAATTTGCACCCAAGAGTCTCCACTTACCATCAAATTTCACATAAAGCACAGATGAAACAAAGTGAGTTATAGCAGCCCAACTTTTTCCTAAATATTCACATACCTCCTTAGATTATTATAATTAAGTCGACCGACAGAAACTAGATAAACTATATTTGACTAATACTGATTAATAAAACGTTAACTACATACGGAGTGTCCGATCTAAATATGGACGATTCTATAAAGCCCCTATTAGTTAACGAGCGGTTCGAAAAATATTTTAAGGATTTGTAGAGATCATTTTAGCATAATTGAAACCTCTTAGCTCATTTAGAAATTGGTCAAAAACGCATGTCGCATTTTCCAAAAATTTACTACACATTTAAAATGAGCTAGAGTGACTCGAGGATCCTCCCAGCAGTGATATTTTTTTTTCGTGTTTTTTTTTTCAATACATTCTGGAACAGATGGAAATGTTTCTCATTTTTCGTAGAATACAATGGAGTAAAACGAAAAAAATCAATGTTTAGAGAGTCTTCGAGTCATTCTTAATCGTTTAACATGTTTATCTCGTTTTTGAAAACCGTGACATTGTCAGAAGCGAGTATTTATAGACTTTAAAAATTTCATTAAAATTACTGAGCGAACAAAGACTCAATGAGTCATAGTAGCTTCAATTTCGGGTAAATATTCATATGATGCCTTATATTATTGTCAAGTCAACTAAAAAGAACTAGACAGACCATCTACTTATTTACTTTCTAACCATTATCAGTTTCAAATTGTCTCTCCTGACAGTCGCTATATTGATTATTGCTTTTATTAGTTAGTTCATCGTCAAGTTGGGCAAATCAAATTTGTTTTACTGTACAGGCGGGTACACAAGAAAGGTGACGACTCTTGACCGAAAAATCCCCTTTGTTTTAGTTGTGTAGACCAAGCTTTCTCCATCTTGAAGGGAAGATGGTGGAGCCATGTGGATTGTTAGAGACAACGTATCCTTTGGTAATAGCTAAGCCATTTTATTTTAGCAAAAATGGAAGAATTTCGAAAAACAAAATAAAAGTTTATTATACAAAATATTTTTTTCTACGATCGAAAGGAAACTGTTAATTTTCTACCCTTGCTTGGTACGTAGAAAGTGTCTAATTCCAGTCCAGTATAATCGTCTCTAGGCAACAGGGTAAATCCTTGCTTCTGATTGGTGGATTTACTTTTCCGCCCTTGGGCAGGTAAGCAACTACTTTTCTACAGTGTTTCACTTATTTCTATTTTTATTTATAAGTAAAATAAATGAAAATTCAAGTAACGTGAATTTAAAAAATTTCTAAAGAAGAATTATTACAACTAATAGTTTCATACAAATAAAAAATTATAGTATAAAAAACAATTTAATATAGAATATGAAGTTGAAAATTAAAGCAATAGATAATCAATCGAACACGCCTTTGATTTAAATATAAAAATTTATGCAATTTAATTTTTTAAAAATACCTAAGCTAATTCTCCATTTGATACTTTGCCAACAAACGAATGTTTTTTAATGGTAATCCTGAGGAAGATAGTGTATGCACATTAGATTAGTAAGATAACTTGAATACAATTTCACTGTCAAAATTGTCAAAAATTTCATCAAATTATTTTGACAGATTAAAAATTTTGAATAATTTGACAATTCAATTTAAAACTGTACTGGATTCTGTAGTGTTTCCGTTCGATCGTAGAAAAAATAGTGTTCATTACACGGGCGGAAAGTGCCTTTGCGCCCTAGTAATGAAAATAACTATAGTTAAATCATGACATGTTTCGGGGCTTTTAGTAAAAAACTGTCAAGTTAAAAACAGCAGTGAAAAATAGATTTTTGAATATTGAATATACATTAACAGTTATTTTCCAATAATAATTGAAAAGCAATTACCTGTTTTAAGAAAGATAACGATAACTGGAAGTTTTAACAAAGACTTCATCAGCTTAAGAACTTTTCAATCAGTGGGTAGTTTCTTTGAAGAGTGTATTCTGTACTATTAAATAAGTACAATTTTAATGGCTCAAAAATTAATATTATAGATGAAATGCATAATCCCTTTTTTGACTACTTGGATATTTGATTCCCAAGTATTTTTCGTCTAAGAAATAACGGAAAAGCGCACTCAAAGCATTATTGTTATCACTTTATCAGTTATCAATATTGAACAGATCGTATCTATATAAACTATCATTAATTTTTTTTTCAATTTAAATTGGAAATTAATTACTGTTCGAAAAATCTTTCAATATTCTTTACTTTTTGTTTAGCAGTCTGCAAATAAACAGGATAACACCCTTATCCCCGCCTATTATTTTTGGTTTAATATCTTCCTTTCCGAATCTAACCTACTAGACGTTGTGAGGACCTCCCTCGGAAACCTAACTCACACAGCCTCACAACTATCGTCACCTTTCTTGTGCACCCGCCTGTACATTGTAAAAAAAAACACGAATGATTATAATGATAATTTAAAAACAATAACAATTTCCATGTTGTACTCAACAGAACTGACAATCTTTAAACTGTGTGTAGGGCCCGAAAAACTGAACCGATTTGTATAATATATTAGGGGAGTCAATATGGCACCGTTTTCAAGAAAAAAAGCTTTGAAAATTCTGCCAACTAAGAGCCACTGGAATACAACAATCTCAGGGATAAATAATCCTGTTTAGTCGTTAGACGTAATATCTCTCAGCTGATATCAACCAATGTTCAGTGTTCAATTGCGAGTGCAACGAGAACGTTAATTTTGGATGATTTCTGGCTTATTATATTTTGTCAATTAACTTTCATATTTTTCTCTATTTTTTGTGGAACCATACGAAATAATTAGTGTATTAGTGTATTCAATTTCGAACAGCTGCAGACCTGTGTTCAGGAAGTTGCCGATGCGATTCGAGAACTATCAAAACGTGCAGTTTTCCCTGCTACGTAAACTGTAGCTTTATGTAGGTTACAATTATTGTAGAGCATTGTGGTATTACTTAATTTTTATAGTTTTTAATCAAATGTGTTGTGTGTATGTTCAATAAGTAGGTATGTAAGATTTACGTGGATAGTTCATGGAAATCCAATGTGTCAACTCTCGACAACATTACCGTGGGTTAGTATTTTATCAGCGACCACCAAACAATGTTTCAAAATTAGGCTAATTTTAATTAATTTTCTTACCATTAAAACATGTTTATTGTTCTTTATTCCACATAAGGATATTGAGATTTCAAGGTTGTCTATGATTTTGATTACAGCATGAATGTTAATTTTCTTCTACCCGCTTCCACTCGCTGTCAAATTTCATAGAAGCTACTGAGCGAACAAAGTTTCAATGAATCATAGTTACTCTAATTTCTCCAAGTCGACTGATAAAAGCTAGACAGACTATCTACTTGTTACAGTTATAAATTGTCTCTCCTGTCAGTTGCTCTATTGTTATTGCTATTATTACTTCATCGTCAAGTTGAGCGAATCAAATCTGTTTCACTCTACATTAAAAAAAAAAAATAACAATTGATTGTAATGATAATTTAAAAAAACAATAACATTTTGTAATTGTGTGTTTTAACAATGTCTATGTTTGAATATCAACGTGAATACATGAATTTCATCCAATATCGTTATATTAATTTTCTTTATGATAAAAATGTCACGCAACTAGAAACCATAAAGGACATTTATTAAAAAAATTACTAATTAGTGTTATAATAAAAACAACATCCAATAATCGAGAGATAAGAAAAAAAACAAGTTATAAATTTCATATATTCAATTAGTTTGTTATTATCAACAAATTAAGACAACTCATCTCAATGAACTCAATTATTTAAAACAAGAGGCGAGGAAGTCAAAATCAACATCACGATGATGTCGATGATACTGATTTAGATCGTTTAAAAAAAATATTTTATTATATTTTTTTTATATGCCTTGCCATTGATTTTTCAAATTCAAGGCCGTGTTCTCTACAAATCCAGGTAAAATATTTTAGAGCATCTTTTTGATTTTTATTCAGTATAGTTTTGAAAGAAATACTGAGGAGGAATTATTAAAGACAACAACTAAAAGGCAGCTGATGTTGTTGTTGATGGTCGGTTTTCGTGGTCGATTGTGTGTTGTTGTTGTTGTTGTTTAAAAGAAACAGCGGCGGCGGTAAGTACGAACCCGATCACTTTATTTTCAGTATTTTATTTTCGAAATATATATATGTTGTTTTTTTCTTCTTTTCACTCTCGATTGATTCAGTCTTGTTTGACCAAGTCGTTTGTCGGCCGGCATATCGAGACTGATGGCTGATTATAGACCACCGCACATCACACATCACCTGCTGTAGACCGCATATTTACATTAATATTACTAGACTGGTCGATTTGCAACCCCTGCCCCATATTCTCCTTAAAAAATTGATATAAATAAAGAAATTTTTCACGTATACATAAGTAGTAGAAGTCTGTCAATCGGTATATACCGATAAAATACACAACGTTTTTGTTTATGATTTATCGATATTATTATGGCTATATATCAAATATGCAATGTTTTTAGGCGACTCCTAAACAGGTTCATACAAACTACAATCTGTCTTCCATTCATCGACTACATAAATTATTTCGATACTTTTTTTGGAAATTTTATAGTAAATGAAAAACCAATAAGCAATTCTTAATTTTCAAATTTATTTCTTTGATTCTCCTCTCACAGATTCTTATCGATACTGTAAAAAATTATAGGGTATAGTCTCATTGAAACATCTTGAACTTGTTAGTATATACAACTCCATGGTTCGGTAGATTGTTTGATTATAATAATATTCCATTTTCTTCTTATCGTTCACCATCTCAGCCTCTTTATTGTGAATAAGTAGATGTTGAAATATTTATCTATAAAGCTGAAAAATAATAATAAATACGAATACAATATTAAGCAACTGAATGTGGTAGTTATCAATATAACAACTACTTTATATTTTATATTTTTTATTTATAACGTATTGTGTTTTATTGTTATTGTTCACTTTCAAACAATTTTTTGATTTAGCATGCACAATATTGTTTTATTTTATTTTATTCACAAATCTTACCGTTTTTTTTAACGTACGTTATTGTACACGATTAAAATAGAGGATCTCTTTTAAAGAGGCGCACAATTCAGATGCCAAAATAACCAGTGATTTATAGGTACTCAATGTAGGAATTTGTTAATTTAATTGAAGCTGTTGCTTGTTGTTCTAATACTAGTTGTGCAATAATTAGAAAGGGTATATTTATGCAAATTATCAATACATCAATTGTCTGTTATCAATAAATACATTCAAGCTCGCATTGAGTTGTGAAAGAAACGTGTAAATACGTATGTAAATTGAACTTCTTATTTAACCGCCTAATATGTCCAAACATTAGATTAAAAGTGTATTATTTACGTTAGTTGTTAAAACGTGTAATGTTCTAAGTAAATAATAGTGTACAAGCTACGAGTCCTTATTAGCGGGATATAAAAAGCCAAACACAATGGTCGTGAGGATGAATGAGACATGCTCTCTGAACGGCCAAAGACCGGCCCGATGTGTGTTGGTTGTGTGGTTCTTGTGGGGCTTGCGGGGCTTGCGAGGCGGCCGTGACAAGGCTGCTACAACAAGTACAACTCGCTGTCTTCTAAGTGGGGGGGGGCGCATTTGACCTCACTCTCAACAAGAGAGGACCCGATATGGATATGGAAATAACACGATTAACACTCAATTGGAACTGCTCCTTTCAACATTAAACATTAGCTTTGTTTTGTCCTTTGGTCACTCGAGGATATGTCACCGAAATTTACTGACCGTGACCGGTGTGCCACTGGCCGCCATTTCCACTCGTTCAACACCATTTCCATAAATGCCCGAAAGTACAACCTGTTTCCGTTTGTATTCCCACACGATTCATCAATAAACAAAACGAGATTTAAACGAATTTATCGAAAAAATCATGAATAAGAAATTCTTCAAGAACGCACCGATCAATTTTGGTGGAGGCGCCACTACGACTTTCTCCTCCGCTTATACGCTTCTCTTTCATAATCCTTACAGAACTTTTTCTAATACTACCGCTTACAATTAAATGTATTAACATATCAATCATGTGTCAAGATGTGTAGCGAATTCGCATTGTGAAAATGAGTAACACATATTGAAATTCGATTGCTCCACGTGTTCAACATTAGTGGCTAACATGTTTTAAATTGTCGGTATTTATAGTTGGTATGCTTTGGAAAGCAAATACAACCACACACACACACATACACATATACAGATAGAGATTTCACATGAAGATACAATGGAATTCGTGAGTGAAGACTAGCTGATGTCCGTTACTTGTCAGTGAAGTGAACTTAACTTGAGATGTGTGATGACCCGCGTCCAGATAGCATACAAGAACGTTCCTCCACTCGTCCTCATCATGATCATCATCGTCTTATTTATTTGTCTCTTACCCCTACTTCTCGAAATTTAAATCAGTAAACCGGATCGTTTATTGAGTGTTATTGGTCACCAATAAGTTAATAAAATTTAAATAGAAGAAAAAGCATTACATTTCGCTGTAAGGCAGACAGGTTTCGATTTCGAAATATTCGTTGTTGTTAAAATCAAATAGGAAAAAGATGATGTCTTCTAATGTCTACAGATTAGAGGACACGTGTAAGTTTCGACAAGCAAATCAGTTGAATTAAATATTCAAATATAGTGTGCAAGGTCGTGGATGATTCTCTAATTTTTACTAGCCAAAAAAAAAGAATTAGAAGTAGTAGAACTCGTTTTCTTTAAATTCATTATAATTTCGGTTCAAATACCGATTTGTACTTGTCTGAAATTTGAAATTAATCAAAGATTTCGTTGACGAAATAGATGATAGTAATGGTATACGATTTAAGTCTTGACAATCATTAATAGAATTATTGACTCGTCTATCCCCCATCGAAACGATTTCCCATACTGCGATAGTTCTCAGCTTTAGGTCGTTTACCCGTGATTGGTTCATGTGGGGTGTGGGAGAATACTTGTTACTTGAAAATAATCCTGCCGTGAGATAATTTTGTGATTGTTTTAAAAGTCGTGTGTTGTTGAATGTAATCATAATAACAACAACAACAACACCAATAACATTATATGGTAAAGCTCAAAGACTGAAATCAATGTGTGAGGTCGGATAGATTTGATGGAAAGAATATCTCAAAACGATGATGATGAAGAATGAGCAGCAACTGTAGCTACTACCATCTTGATAATGGATTGGATGTTAAATTCGCAACAGAGTCACAATTTAGCGATGGTGGTGGTGGTGCACATCATTTCAAGTGTTGATGTTTGTAATCGGTGATCGATTGATTGATTCAATCGATCGGCCTCGGAACCACCATATACACATACAAGAGACAACACCAAACAGTTGATGTCTACCCCCGCCGCCTGCGACCGCATTCCAACCAGTGTTGCCAGCAACAAACAGTTTACGCATTCATTAGTAATACGCCACAAACTCCCAGCTTTTGTCGTATACGATCCATTTTAATATCAATGCATTTATATATGTGTGTTAGACAAAGAAGATACAAGACAACTAAGAGTCAGAGAGATATACGGTCGGTGTGCATTCTTTTATTCTTTTCTCGCTCTTGTTGTATTCGATCGCTTTGCTCAGCTTTACCGTGTCTCGTGTCTGCTTTTGTTCTTACTTCCTCGTCGCTCCTGAAAGCTCCCCATTTACCATCTTTGTTATATAAATTGTAATATAACTAGTTGTTTCTTTGTCATACTTGTAATACAAACTGATACGGGTTGTGTTCTCACAGAGGTCGCTGACTCGCCGCCGATCAGAGGCCAGGCAAAATAAAACGCGCGAGTTGACGCTTCTTCCTTTACAAACAACAGAAGAAGATAAAGAAGAAGAAGAGAAGGAGACAATCACCAAGAGCTTCATTTCAACCAGTAGAGTCCTTGAGGATAGACGGTTCTTTTCATTTTCCTTTAGTTTTTATTGTTGTCCTTAATAAGGATTGGACGTCGGCGCTCCTTCTCTTCTACATTGTCTATAGAATGGACTAGCAATAAAACGGCGGCGCCAACGCCGCGATTGTGGGACAACAATTGCCGGTGATTTCTCAATTTTTGATATATGGCCTAGTTAACGAAAAAACAACAACAACAATAACACAAAACAATAAACGCACTCATTCTTGCACAACTTCAAACATTCTTCCGCCTTTCTTAACAGTTTTCTCTATCGTATTATAACCATCGAACGTTCTAATTCTTCACGTCATCAGATAATAGATAACTCTATAATAATAATAAGAGTGAGCGCGTTAAAAACCAACAAGAAATTAAATACATTTCAAATCCTCTCACCATTTTTAATTGTCCCACAATCAGTTGGACATTAATTTCAATTCCATTGACCTCAGTGCTACATTCTTCTTCGTCTTCTTCTTCTTCGTCTTCTTCTCCTTCAACAACAACAACACACATACACACATACAAAACAATTTTTACCTTACGGTCAAAGTTGATTCCGATTCGTATACGTACATATATGCATGTGTACATATTGACTTTCCAAAGCATCTCTAAAACGAAACGCACTCATTTCGAACGCACATCTTGACCTCCTAAACTCTCAATAATTCTATTATAAATATTCAAATAAACTGTGTAAAGATTGTGGTTTCAGCTCTTAGATGATTTTAATAATAAACAATAATTCTACTTCGTCAGTTGATAGATCGTTGAATATAAATCTTTCAATACATTCGTGGGCGTTACAGTGTAATCTTTGGGTGACAATATTGTAAAATCACGTGTAATATACTCGTTTACAACTAATTAACTCAAAATATGATTAAAAACTTGTTAATAGTTGCACTTTATGCGAAAACAACAACACTTTTCAATATTAACAAGTTTATCTAATGGAGATAACGAGAAAAAAGCGTTGTTGACCATGGATTTATGAAATTCTTTCAAAATACCGCCGACTTTTTCCTATTGAACAAGCAAAAAAAAATACATAAATGTCATCATGTTACAATTCTGATTTCAAAAGAATAACATTGAAATTATTGGAATATTTGTAATTGAGCTGGGAAAATATTTGTGGGGCGCTAGGAAAAGAATTCCCCGTTCCAGGGTAGCGAGGGAGGTGTTGATGGAGCTAGTGGAATTGTGGAATCCAAGGACCATGCGACACTCTAGGTGCGCACAATCGGGCGCCTCCGCGTTCATGTCACCACATTGTTATTGTCACCTTATAAATGCAATTTAAACAAATTGCATTCATAACAATCCGACATGTGTCTTGTCAAAGGTCAGATATTGAAAATACGTCAAAATCATCAACACTAATGATTAACGACAATTTAAAGGGAATCTTTATTGTTAATAGATAATTAACAATAATTGAATTTGTAATTTATTTATTTTCTATTAAATAAATTAACAACATTAAGCACAGTGAAGGATGGGGAATAATATTGTTTCATTGTTGTCTTGGACGATGGCTTAAAGGCTAATTTTACATACAACCGGTGGGCTCACGCAACCGTCAAATTCATTCAAAACCCCCCCAATAATAAGAATAAAAGCCGGATAGGTGGTCTTTCACTGTAACACAATTAAAAACATCAACCGTACACTTTTACAAATCGACCACCGCAATTATTCGCTCTTTTTCACTTTTGATGATTTCTTATCGGTCAAATCAATCATCACGAATGAGTTGTATCGTATAATTAGTAAATTAATAATATTCTTTGAGATTTTGTATGACAACAATACAATAACCTTGTAGGTGGTATTGTTGAATACGAGTTTTTTTTTCTATTATCTCACCTAACAGAGCATAACAGAAGAATTTATTTTTAGGTAATTCAGTTCAAACGTTGACCATAAAAACCGTCAACTGAAGAACCTTCACCTATAGGTTTATTATTTAAATGGATACCTAATAGACATTTAATTTCAATTAATCTATAAACAATGTAATTATATCAACTTTTTGTTTTTGTAAGACTATAACAAAAACATAGTGAAACAATTGCTATTAAATTGGATTAATTATTGACGATGTGATGATGATGATGATGAGTTACGTGTAAATTCTACAATTAAGTCGTCAATTAATGCAAATGGTAATCAGTATGAAGACAGCTCATGGGTTGAAGCAATTTTGAACGCTTAATAAACTTAAGCAACTAATTTAGGTTGATTAATGTTATCTTTTATCCAGAAATAAAAAGACAATGATTTTTCTTTAAAAGTCTACAAGCTATATAGTACCCGCCACTTAATACGAACACAATTCGTGCAATTTTTTTGAAAATCAAATTAATAATACCAAGAAGACCCACAGAGGGGACTTTTAATCGCTCTGTAAGCAGCATTTTTAGCTCTAATTTCAAATTTTTTTCCCCTACTTAAGCTTAACTTAGCAAGAGCCTTAAGTCGAACTAAAAGTAGGTTACACACATTTGGTTGAGGGTCCTTCATGTGCAAGTCCCCCATCCATAAATCTGTAAATCCAGGCTTATTGTTAGGTCGATTTGGGGCAAGATCTTGTTTTTTTATTTTAAAGCTGTAAAAAAGAGATGATTTCGACTCTTTTTGGTGTCGTAACGAGAATGGGGGCTTGTCCCAGGCGTAAAAAACGGTGGCGCAAAGACTTCAAATTTCAGACAGATCAATCCTAATTATCATTTGATATGGTTTTTTTTTTGAGAGAGAATGATAATTCTACCAATTATAAGTTTAACAAAGAAATCGGCTCTTTTATGCAAACATTTGTTAAAAGTAATATGAAGAAGTGTAGCAAAGGGGTTTCAAATAGGAGGTGATGCAGACGCTTTTAGTCAATTTTAGAGCTAGATGTGAATTACAAGGCAAAGCTTTTTAAATGTTCGTTTTTCATCAAATTTTTCTGTGAAATTGTATTATTTAGAAATATTTTTGAGTTTTTGACTTAATTTTGAGACATTATCTTAAATCATCATTTTTTTGGCTAATTTTGCCATTTTAAATATGGCTATTGAGTCACTTTTAATCGAATTTCAATCTGTATTCTTGACTTTTAACCATGGTTTGAAGAAATTCAAATTCAAATGATAAATTTTTGGCAGTTTTTGACCTCAAGTTGTCAAAAGGAGGACACTGTGATAGTTCTTCATTTTCAAGACATTTTTTGTCTTAAATCAATAACGAATTGTGAAAAGGTTACAATGTTATACTATTAATCGATCTTAGGGCTAGATTCTCGACTTTTAATCAAGATTCTTAGATGTTTTTTCCTTAAATCATTGGGTTTTAGGAAATGATCAAAAGAAGGCTATTTAGTCAATTTTAATTTATTTTCTAGCAGAATTGTCATATTTTTTAGCTCTTTTAACCAAAATTAAGGGTGCCATTTCAGATTTTGGCCCCTGACGCAAATTTGCCACTTTACGCAGCACTGACTGTATTAATTAATTTCTAAGCTGAATTCTCAAAATTTAATTTAGACTTTACAAAATATTTGTGATAAATCATCAAAATCCTGACAATAAGACGATTTTGGGGCATTATTAACCCTTAAAACATTTTTTTTTGTTTCTACCTCAATTGTTAGTCTTTTGAAAAATGTCAACCCGGAACTCCAATGTGCCGAATTGAAGAATTAGTAGAAATTTCCAGAAAGGTCAAATTTATTATCTCTCTATTTTGACCTTCGCTTTATTGAAATAATCCATTAAAATATCAATTTGGGTTTTTCGTTAAGTGAATTAGGGTGGCTCCAAGACGCTACCGCTAAACGGCGATTACTGTAATTAGTTTTGCAATTAAAACGAATTACTGTATACTTTCTTCTGGTCCAGTTTCAGTGATGTAGTTCATATTTTCATTAAAAATTTCACCAAAGCATTATAAATGAAAGAAAAGAAAATAATTTTCATTTGGGATATTCAAGTGAAATCTAAAAATTCATCCAATATTGTTCAAAACTTTCATACCAATAATAACCAGGTCAATTTCTAATGCAATCTATTTGTTGTTAGTTATTATTATTTTATGGAACACAGTATACGAAAATAGAAGAAACAAAAAAAAACTTGTTTATTATATAATTCTTTACATTTCGTCTCTTTATTATCATCATTATTTTCTCGTCTCTATCTAACGTTTCTCATGATCTAATAATTTCCTTGTCATTCACATCATGATCTCATCATCAATGAAAGCTATATACAATATCTTTAGCATTATTAAAACGATTTCTCGTGTCTACAGTTTTTATCAATAAATTTTGAATGCAATACTGTTTGTTTATATGGCAGTTTACAGTGAAGGAGAGGGGGGAGATTATTGTAAATCAGCCTTGACCAAGAATTTTTTCATATGAATAATAGCAATTATTGTTAAAATTACATTGGTAACAAGGCTAAAATTGCTCGTTTGCATCCAGGATTCATTCATTATAATTTTCATAGGCAAATCGTAGCTGCATCTTTCTGCCATAAGATGACCGTTCGCTTTGTTGACATTAAAAAATTTAAATCATATCCAATATTATACGCATATTTTGTCTTAATCTATATGATCATTGATTATAAAACGTACAGTTATGTTTGGAAATATTCAAATTTTATCAGATGATTCTGATTTTTGTTCTGTGTGGTCGAAATACAACCTTTTCATAAATAAAAATGTCAATGTCGAACTGTATTTGGGTTAAAAAGTCACAGTAATGCAAACGCTAATATCAAACGACGAAAACGACAGCAGAAACAGCCTTGAAGTAAATACAATTGTTGAATTATAAATTTTTATAAAATGATTTTTAAACGGTTTTTATTTTTTATTTTTGATATAGCAAACGAAATTTCTATTTTATTACATTAACAATTAACAAATCTTGTTGTATTTTGGGCGGATTTCATAATAGTTTTGGTGTAATCGACAATCACAACTTTCAGTTACGTTTCCATAATTTACATCATTTCCTTACTGGTTGGTGATGATCACGTTGATGATGACGATGATTAGAGAGTTGCTTTTTTACTATACATATACATATCTACATACATAAATTCTGTTGTTTATCACATTCTATTATCGGTCAAATTATGTTGAAGAAAGGTGAAAGACATTGTAGAGCTTCCTGAAATTGATCACCGTTAGTTTTTTTGTTGATTTCACGTTGATAATTATTGAAAAATTTAAATTCTTACTAGAAATTTATACCAACTAGATAATACCTGAGATCTGTTTAAAAATTATAATTTTGATGGAAATCAACATTTTTAAAGTTGGAATTTGACTGAAAATTACAGAACAAGGAAACACCGAAGGCTAGAGTTTAGATTGGTTGAAAAAATTGTGCAGAGACTAAAAAACTTGGCCGTGTGTACCAACGATGAACTTCATTCAATATTCTGGCTTTGTTCTAATGTATCTTATTGATGTTAAAACAGAAAAGAAATAAAATAAACCAGAAATTTAAAGCGAAATATAGGAAGTTTTGTCAATTCAGTTTTGCTTATTGTTAGACCTAAATAAGCCGATTTTGTAATTTTTTAGTTCTTTACGCTAGCAAATGAGGCAAGATATTCACAAATTTTAAACAGTTTTACTTTTAAGGAGAATTTTTCGATTTAAGTGAAAGATTTAATGACGTTTTCGTCTTTAACCGTCAGTTTTTAACATCAAATCGTAGAGATGAGTGGACTTAGGTACTTTTAGTCACTTTCTCAGAAGGCTTATCATGTTTGTGACTAGATTTTCAAAAATTCTTGCCCCTAATCATCAGATCTTTCAGAAATTTTCAAGTTTTAATTCTGTGGTATCATATTTTTGCCAAATTCTGCTCTTAAGTCGTCAAAAGAAGATTCAGACACTTCTTGTCTGTTTCGAAGTCTAATTCTTTAGATTTTAGAGCTTTTTCGTTCAAAGTTAACAGATTTTAGCGTATCTTAAGAAACAATGCAGGTAATTTTAGCCTACACTTTAAAACATTTTCGATTAAAATCATCGATTTTTAATAAATTTCGTTATTAAGTTGCGAAAGGAGAACTCTTCAATTTTAGTCAATGTTTCAAAATATTTTCGTTCTTCAACATCTTTTTCCAACTAATTTGATCATTAATTCCTAATAAAGCCTAATTTACACTTTTTTGGCCTGATTTTCCTACAAAATTTCGACTTCTGGCTGACTTGGTACGAATACATTTTAAACACTTCTAATAGATTTCGAAACCGAATTCTCGACTTTAATTGTGGGTTTAATATAATTTTGTTTTAAACTATTAATTTCTTGGCGAATTTTTCTATTGAATTGGTAAAAAGAAGAGATTTAGACAATTTTGAAGTCTGAATTCTTCACATTTAATCCAAATTTTAAGGCACAGTAATTTTAAATTATCGATTTTCAAACTATGTATAAGAATTTCTATATTGGAGGCTTTCGACACTACCAAACTATTTCATTAATTGACACCATTCTTGCAGAAGCACTTGCCTATAAGGAGGAAGTACGACTATATTATTAGTAACACCTTCATACTTATCAACCAGTGTTTTTTCTGAAGAAATTTTTAATATAAACATAAATATTTTGTTCAATGTCAGTGAATTTAACATCATACAGCATTTTTGATCGTGTTTTAGCATGAAATTCTCAAAGAAAACATTTTAAATTGTTCTTCTAAGACACAAAAAGCTTTGATGATTATAAATAGTAAAGCCAAATTGCTCTCAATTATTATTAGTATTATATATAATGTATGGAGGTCCTTTCCTAGGACAGTCACCTTGGTGGCCCAAAAATCGTAAAAAATTCGCCAACTGTGAATAAGCTTAAATCTTCTCCGGAAGTGGTACTTTTCAAGGCAACTACCCTTATCAATTTTCCATCTAAATAAGTGTTGAATTTTCAAGCGTTTCACAATAATTACATCTATTAATTATAATTATTAACACACATCTTTTACACATAATATCTATGAGAATTTTGCACTATTAACGATAGCTACTAGAATGCATATCCGGTCTAACAAGCAGAGCAGTCACGCCTGACACGGTCAGTTATACAGGTTAACTCTTTATCCACATTTACTTTAAACATCCATTACTTGTTTTATTTTTGTTGTGCTGCTATTATTGTTAATTAAATCTATATTTAAATTACAAATAACCAATAATACTTTCATTAACTTCTTACAAATAATTCCTCCTTTTACTTATAATCGAGCAAAAAAATAAATAAATAAAACGCTCTATTTGTATTAAACCACAATCGATTCAATTTTATTTAAATAGAAACTAACCAATGTGTAAATATAGTTTAAGTTACGGTTGCTTTACGCTTCTCTATTTTTTTTTTCTACTTCTTTCTTTCCATATTTTAAGCTATCACCATCACAAGTTAAACTAGATGTCAAAACCTTTCTATTCATTAAAACCACTAGATTTACTATCTCTTATAGAAATTATAAATTACAAACCATTTCGTTTTATTTCTCTTTTAATCAGTTTTTTTTTTCTCCTTTGTGTTGTTGTTGTTGTTTCATTAGACGGAAAATGTAGGTAGTATAGCCAACCAATTTAACGAATAATTAGTTATTATAACATGGACTTAATGAAGAAATAAATATTGAAAGATTAAAGAAAAGAACAAATAAACTTTTAAGGACAATAACTCATTGTTATAATTATATTGTAGGAGTTAACTCATCGATACAACAATAACTTACAACTACTTTAACTCAACTTTAGTAGGTGTGGAGTTTACCAAAAAAGAAAACAAGAGAGAAACGAACAACAATTGTCCAAAATCAATAAAAATTACCTAAGAAATTCGTAACATTAGGGCAGGTCAAGGCCAGTTCGATCATTATAATAGAGTGGGTACTGTCATTGACATACTAAGTGTGTATTGTATTTACAAAATAAGTATTTAAATAATAATAATAATAATAATAACAATCCTAATTATAATAATTAGGTTGATATGATTAAATTGTTGTACGTTTGTCAGCACATTAAATCTAGGCCGGTTTTACGTAATATTTGCAACACTAATGTTGACTTAGAAGAAGATTTTTCATACACCAAAACGTGTCGCTTGCGGTTAAATTTTACTTGAATGGAGAAAAACTTACAATTAGAATTCAAAAATTTTGAAAATATTATGGGAACTTAGTATTAGCCTAAGCTTCATTTATATCAAATTTAAAAACAAACTGGTGGAAACTTGAGGGAAAAAAATGAAAAAAACCATGATTTTTGCACTATTTTATTTTTCATTTCAAAATATTTATACCAGATTTCAGTTTTATTTAGCTCTTGAATCTTTTGGATGATGCTCTGAATCTTTTTTTTTACAGCAACAAATAAAAAATCCGAATGTTAATATATGCTTAAAATCAAGTGTACTTAGAATCAACGATGAAAATTGATATAAACCAAAATTATTTAGCATCAATGTTAATTTTTTCTCAAAAAAAATATTTTAAAAATTTTTATTTACAAATTCCACCACATTTTTCTCTAAGAAAATAAAGTAATCTATAAATATGAATAAGAATACATACAAAAATGTAGTGGAGCAAGCGCCATCTAGTATTTGAGAAACGTAATAACCGTAGGTATTATTCTATCTTAACTCGAATTTTATCGGGGAATATGAAAATATTAAATTAAAATCGTTGTAATAGCGAATTTTATCATCATTGCCGTAATCGGTATTGTATTAATTCGTTAGAAATATTAAGAATTAATAAATCTTATATTGCAATAAACAACATAAAATAACATCTTCATTTTATCATCTTTTGTTCTTTTGTCGACATAAATCACCAATATGACTATATGTTGTATTTTTCTTCTTGTAATATTCTATTATTATCAATGATAGAAACGATTATTTATTGGCGACTTTTTCCCCTTTTAGTTTTCAACAAATTCACAAACTATCCTGTTATCGTGAATAATAATAATAATAATAATAATAATAATAATAATTATGCGAATATGTTTTCATAGAAACTGTTATCGTTATAAATCATGCATTATAATTTTTATTATTGTTATTCTTTTTTTTTACGATTATTTTGAAAAGAAAGAAAAACACTGCTAGTATATACAGTTTTTATAGGATTATACTATAGGATTTTCTATTTTTCCGTTATGTAACCGAATTGAAATTAAAATCGTTTGCATAGTTGTCTTCAAATTCATTTCATTTACATTTGCCAAAATAAGTAGATTCTTTATCAAATTTAATTTATTACCAACACAGTAGGCGTTATACTGTAGATTAGTACAGCCGTTATCAAAATTGACGTCTTTGTTGTTGTTTTTTTCGTATAAATAATAATTAACAATTGGCTAATTTTGAAATTTAGAGGTCGAATTGTTGTTATTTTGCAAAAAAAAAAACAAATTACATATCAACGAAATGGTCAGTAATCTATACTACATTTATAGTTTGCTGGATCATGGACAAATTTTTTTGCTTATTTCTGCTATATCTATCAAACAAAACGATATAAATTACTGTATTTCGACGTTAATAAAGTCTGTTGATAAAATTTCGCAATCATTATCATTATAAAATTTATACAGGACGATGTTTGTTTTAAATTTAGTCGATTCTTACGAAATTACAATTATTTGGCGTGTATTCGAATAATCTTTCAAGAATTCGTCCCTGGATAGCATGTTAGCAAAATTAGAACCTCGTAGCTCGTTTGTAAGTCGCTCAAAAACTTGCCGCAGATGTAATGATTATAATGACTCTAGGATCCTTGCAAAATCGATTTTCTTTGTTTTTCTCTATTATATTCTTGAACATGTCCATTTTATTTTCCAAAATTCCATGGAGAAAGACTAAAAAATCAATGTTTAGAGGGTTTTTGAGACATTTTTAGTCGTTTTACGTGTTTGGCGCATTTTTGAAAAATGAGACATTGTCCAAAACGAACGTTTTCCAAATGAGCTACGAAATTCTAATTTCGCTAAAATGTTCTCCAATGACTACTTTACAAACCGTTAAAATATTATTCAAATCAGTCGTTAACTAATAGCAGTTTTATAAGAACAAACTACATTTAAAACAGACACGCTGTATAATTTCGTGCCTTACTGTATTGAAATGTAACGTTTCACTTTATTAAATTTATTTTTAACGTTTACACATTTTGCAATAATGTAATAATAATAATAATAATAATAATAATAATGGTAGCTATAAATTTATTTCGCGTCCGGTGGTGTTATCAATAAATGAACGAACCTATTTACAAAATTTTATACGATTAAGGTGCGTCTCGAGACGCATATTTCAAGAGACAATATCGTCTATAAATTAAATTGATTAATACAAAATTCGGATAGTATAAATAAAATTCGATGAGGAAAAAAAAATATATGGGACAATTTAAATCCTAGTGATGACAAGAATATTTCAACACCGGGCTTGGGTGGGATTAAATCTTGTCGAAATTAGTGAAACAAAACGCTATTTTTCGACGATAAATTCGATATAAATCTATAAATTTACAATTTTTTTGCTTTGTTAACCACAAAATAAACCTATTCTGAATCTTACTACGAATTTTAATCGAGCGGTAGAGGCTTATTATTAGATTCTTACTTAATTTGTTTTTATGATGAGTAATTTGACCTGTATTATTGTGGGATCGTTGTATTTTTAAAATGGAATAATTAGTAGCTGCCACTAATTACTTTAAAAGTGATTATCACGGATATTAAACGGATTATTGGTTGTAAGTAGAAATTAAACGGCTTAAATTGGATGTAAGGATTACGATTTGTTGAGCGTGATTAATAATAACTTGAATTTTTCACATTTCCCGGGTGGTATTCAGAATCGAGCCAAACATCATTTTCATTGATAAAAAACGACTCGGATGACTTTTCTTAGAATACAACCCTTTACTGTTCTGGCCAACTAGCCCGATCTCTACAGGGAGTTGAAATGGTAACAAAACCAGAAAAAACGAAATTTTGACCGGAACGAAATCCGGAACTGAACCGAAAACAAACCGTTTTTTTTTTTGTTCAAGCATACCACTTAACACGATCTTTTTTTCCTATCAATCTCCTCTTTTCTAACACAATCGAAACTCCTGATTTGGATTCTTTTTGGTACAGGTACTCTTCACTTTACGACTTATCTTCTTAACGAGCTCTCGCACTTACGACCAACCGGATTTCGACCTTTAGTTCGGGAAATCCCCTTTTTAAGCTTGAGTGTCGGATAGTGACGAATGGTGACGTGCACTGTAGGCTTGTTATGTATAATTTTCTTATAATTTTATAATCCGCAACGATCCTATATATTCCCCATGTAAGTTGGTCGCTAACAGAGACCAACTCTTTTAACGATTTAATGATTGGAACGGAACTCGGTCTTAAAGTGACGAGTACCTGTAGTTCAATGTACTTAAGCCTAAGGGGAGATATTGGGGGTTAAATTTACCATTGTAAAATAATTTCTTATGCTAAAAGAAAATCACAAAATAAAAGTCAACTGTTCCAGGATTTTTCTGTGTTTAAGAAAATATCTCTGTAAATAGTAAATAGCCCTTAGGGGTTGTACTTTTTAGGGCGAAACTCCAAAATTTGAAATTCAACAATTGTGAACTCAAAACGAGAAAACCTTATTTTTGCAGGAACAAAAACCGGAACCGAACCGATATTATCTTTTTTAAACCTGGCTGTGTAAACTGGGTCTTTAAAGAGACAGTGGCAATTTCAAGCTCCAATTTCTCTCTAATGAATGGGTCATATAATAGTCAGTTCGAGAAGCAACCATGGATTTTTTTAGATGTTTTAAGAGCCTTGAAACTTTCGAAAGCTCGCCTGTTCCCTAAAAGACCCAACTTACACACCGTGTCTGGAAAAATATAATTTACACACTGACGGTTAATTAAGCCGGAACGAAAACTGGAACAAAAAAATTAAAATAAATATATGTATGATGATCGTGGTCTAAACAGATGGATGTCTATTTGATTTTATATAAAAAACAAATTCAAAGGATCAATAGTTTCATATCCTCCATTAAAAATTTCCAATTGGTCATTTAAATATAAAGCAATAACAATAACAAAATCGTCTTTATTTCTATGAACAACAACAACACACTTGGAATTTTTTGAAATTGTTTATATTGAAAACTTGTAATTCGAAACAAACTAACGGATATGTTTCAAATATCCGTCCTTGGTTAATGACGACATGGACACTTGTAGGAATCTTATTTGTCTCGTATTGAATTCAAGTATTATGATTTATTCGTTCAGAATGAGGAAAGGAATATTAACATAGACGCGTCGCCATTTTATCGGCAACTAGCCGAAGATAGATTACTGTTGTAATTCTTTTTCAACTAATCTTAATTAAGGTCGAATTGTTAATGAGTAATTATAATTATATATTACAAAGTAATCAAGGATTATTTTGCAAAATGTACGGTGTATGATTTGAAAATAAAAATGTTTTGAAAATAAAAATTCATAGAGTAAAGATCGTTTATAATTAAACATCAACAGTAATAACAGTATAGATAGAACTAGCCAATGTTGTTGTTATTATTATTATGTTGACAATTTGTCAAACATCAAGGGACACACGTAATATTGTTGATATATATTTGACAGGCGATAATGTGTTGGTATTATTTCAAGCTGTCTGTTATCTGTGGCTAGTAAGTCGTTAGATGCTAATGACTCGCGTTAAACGTTCTCTCTCACTCTGGAATTCCATTCGCTAATTGGTTGATTACTTGAAATAAACTTGAACAAAATGAACAACAACCGATGTGTTTGGTTTGTCTTGAATGTCTAAATGTGCGTACGTATATGTATCTACATGTGTGTTAGTGTATTTGTACGTCTGTAAAGGTATTAAAAATAAAATTCAAGTTAAACTTGGAGAACATGAATGTCAAAAGGTCGATTCACGGTATAATTTCTATCTTTTTTTCTGTTGTTGTTGTTGTTGTTGTTGTGTTGTTGTGACAATTAATCGCCCTCCTGCTAGTGAAATATGATTCGTCTTTATATCCTTATGTACATACATATCTACATAGACAACTATATATGTATAATAAAAACATATACATGTGCAATAATATTTAGATTTCAAACTTTGTGATGGTTCTAAACTTGTTGTACCGGTTAACTATTTGTATCTAAACAGCCAATCCCAGGCGGCGCCGTAAATCAATTGTCACTATTATAAATCGATGTTCAACAGTTGACTTCCATGCTTAATGCGACCAAAGAGTACCCACACATACTCACATTCCCTAGGAATCGTTTACCTTCGTTGCTACTTAAATATTGTCGACTGTTTGTAATACAAAACCATTAAGTAATTCCTACGCAATGCACTTTAGAAATTATAGCAAAAGTCACTCATCCTACTAGAATCGATCGTGAAATAATTATCCCACCACCTATTCTATTGGTCGTTAAAGTTTACGACAACGTTCATATTTACGTACATATGCGGATTAGCTGTTAATGGGGTTTCTAGAAAACGTAGATCTACTGCATGAACGACTGCCATTTTGAAAGAAAGTTGCTAAATTTAGTAAAATGTACAAAAAAGTAGAGTTTACGGTCATGCTTACGTAGTCGTATGAGCCCAACAGGAGCTTCTAGAAGGCTGTCAGTTTGCTGCATTAACGCCGAATATTTCGCCTTGCAGGATATCAGGTCTGCTCAAAAATATGAAATTTTGTCTTTATCTCTTCAACGTTAAGTTGTTTTATTTTTGGGACTAGGAAGCATAGCTGGGAGCTGGCTTGAAATAGGCGAAGCTCCGCTCCGACTCTGAAGCTACAGTAGGTATATCCCATC
Source organism: Mylabris sibirica (assembly GCA_039776855.1). NCBI lineage: Eukaryota > Metazoa > Arthropoda > Insecta > Coleoptera > Meloidae > Mylabris > Mylabris sibirica. The sequence goes on from CM077836.1 coordinate 7,254,026, forward strand.
TGTAGCTCCGGAGTCTTTGATCCCAAACTGACGTCTTGGCTCTAGCTCCATAACAAAAATATTTCTGTAACCGTTACCGTTAAACATAAATATGTAGTTCAAAGATTTGAGTTGGTTACAGCTCAACGAAACAATATTTTTACTAGGAATTGTTTAGCGTATTCTTTGACACTTGACGCTCTATGCGATGACAATAGCCAAATCGCAATAGGTTGGCCCCTAAAACATATTTGAATCAATTTAGAACCCTGTAGTGCTTTGCTGAGTTTGAGCATTTTATACATAGTGGTACTCTTTATAATATATTATGAAAAAAAGTCAAATGATTAAGAGTTGGAGGTAGCAGAAGTTTTAATTCTTCTAGCTACAGCTCCAGTTCGATTGAATCAATGTTCAGGAGTCAGAGCGAAGCTCCAGCTCCCCCAAAATTGACCAAGTCCATTGTTTCCGAGCTACGACTCCGACTCCGACGCCTCAGATATACTAGGAAGAAATCACAAGGGGACACGTGCAATTGTCACGTGTTTTGAGACAAATCTGGGCATTTGCTTTGAACTTCTTCACGCAATGGTGTTAGACTTTTATTTCGACCAACCTGATAGCAAGAGTTCATAATGCACCATCCAGCTAAAATCGAGGAACACAGTAAGGAGGATTTTTAAATTCGATCAAACTTCATATACTTTTTTGGGAAGTGACTTTTCAGGAAGCTGTAATTGAATCTTACAATTAGTTTTGTCCTACTTAATCACCAATTATGATCAGTTTAAGCAGTTCTAGATTGCCATTGATTTTATTTTGCAACTAAATGTTTCTTGACAAAAGATCCTGGAGAATTGTTAAGATTGAGCTAAATGATATGACAGAACAAATGTGGCAATTGTGCTTTTACAGTTTGCGAAAATTATAAATTCTTGAAGACTATGTAGGTGCTTGTTCTTTACCTAAAACGAGTAAATTTATATGTTTTGGACAAGAATTTAATAAAAGGTGTACTTCAATACTTTTGCAACTGCAAAGTACCTAACCAACAAATAAAATTCTGTCGTGCAACAATAAAAAGTGTCTCGTTTATGAAACGAACCTCAGAACCATTTGTGTCATGGTTAGGACCTTGTTCATCAATTACAATCGTCGTATAGGCGTGTTCTATTTTAATTATTTGATTTAAAAATCTAGAATGTGGCTAGTTTTCAGTCAGGGTGTTGTGGTACCAAAATGATGCCTCTGAAAACTACCAGAAACACCACAAAATTTGTTGCTTATTCTGTAAATACATCTGGTATAAATTGTCTTAAATATATTACAAATGTATTTTAAGTTACAGTTCTAATTATAGGAAATTGACGAGGGATGTTCTAAATGATTGTATAGCTACCAAAATTGAAAGTATTAGGAATAAAATATTGAAAAACTTGCTGACAATTACTGGAATGATTTGATAAGATTTATTCCGGAAGCAAATATAAAGGGTGATGATTTTTTTTCACGTCTACAATCAACAGACAACTTTACACTAGATTAAAATTTGTAGCAAACAAATTGTATTTGATCCATTTATATTTTGTCGATTTTTTCAATCTAAAAATACGCTATCGACTTCCGGATTGTTCTCAACATCAAATCTTTGATGAGACTTTTCACATTCTTGTATATTTTTACAAATTCCCTCCACTTATTCTATTTTTGGCAGAGTTCTTTATTTCAAATACCTAATGCTGAAATTTTTGATTTATATTAAATGCGAAAGAGTTGTGCAACAATTGCATTGTTCGCCTCATTTTGTCCGAATACTTTGTGTATCAAAATTAAACGTAGATGATACAGACAGACAGTGGAGTATACAGAAATGTATTTTTATGCGTTTTGTCGGAGATATTTCACTTGAAACTATTAATAGGGGCGACATCCATTTTAGATTGAAAATGTGTTCGATGTATTATGTATACAGAATGTTGCATCTATTTCAAAATTTTCAAACAGCTTTTAACAACCACACACACACACACAAATACTTTGATTCATACAGTGTTGTTAGTGTTTTTTTTTTTGGGTAACATTGTTGAAACGAGTGGCGAGTTTCAGTTCAATAAATTGAAAATGATTTATAGACTTGCAACAATGTTTATATATCATCAACGTTTTGTCACAATATTAATGTTGTGTGGAATGTCTGGAAATGTAAACCTTAGAATGAATGTTAGTTTAATTTATACACATGTAGGTAGTTGAGAATTTGTCATTTTCTAATCGACGTTGAATTTTTCATTAATTGATACGGTTTGTAGTTGTTTTTTTTTTCGGTCAAAAAGTGTAAATAATAAGATGAATGTCATTTTAACGAGATCTTAATTAAATTATTATTAGATTTATTGGCTTACATTATAAACAAATATTTTTCGTTGTCATTGATGATAAAACCGTTCAACCCAATAAATTTCAACATTACAACTTTAGAAATACTTGTAGTAAAAAAAAATTCTTTATGTGAAGAGATCATTTTATAAACATTTCCATAGTAATAAATCCATTTTAATAATAATTTGTAAACAAGAAACGAACTGGAATAGAACAACTATTTATCATATTTAATATTGAAACTTTCTGCACGTCGTTTACTTTTCTATATCTCCACACAAATTAAATAAAGATAGTGTCGTTTCAACGTTGAAAATATCAATTTTAGATCCGGACGATAGATGTATGTGTGGATTGTATAAAATTAAGTAGCGACAAGAGTATGTGTGTGTGCGTGTGTGTGTGTATGTGTATAATTATATCCTAAAAATAATTTTCAACAGTATTTAAAACGTGCACCAATCATGAAATGCTTACTGAAAATTGTTAAGTTACAAAAACAATTATGAAGGAATATGTCATGAGTGCGATCAACTGCTGACATATAATGGTTAGAAGAAAGAGGAAAGTTTGTACGGATCGCGCATTGCAACCGTGAAATAATCCTATTCCTGGCGAGTGCCCTCTTTCAGGCAGCTATTTCAGTCATCCTGTTGGTGGTAGGGTGGTAACGCAGCTTCGGCGTTAAATTTGGCGTCTCTGCCACGACCAGACCAGAAAATCTAAACAAATGTCGCGTCTCCAACCACAAAACTCACTTATTATTATTATTATTATTACTATAATCTACTCACACAAATACACACCTATAGAAATTCATTCGATTCATCTACTAACTAAACCACCATATTTGAACATCAATTGAATTAAATAAGAATATCATCGGAATTTGCCTTAAAATTTTCGCCAATGTAGTTTTTAGGCGCCAGTTTGAGGAACGTACTATACGAACTCTAATGAACCAGGAACTACGAGGATAGACTTTTTCTTGTTGAAATTTATAGCGCAACCAAATACATGAGTATTGATTTATTTTATTTGTACAGAGAAGCCTCAAAGCATACAGAAAACTGAAATGGTTACAATCAATATTGCACATTTTCCTGAAAAATCTCCACAATAGGAAAAATTGAAACAACAACGACAATACAGATTTTGTTTTATCATAAACTATATGTTTTACGGTTTATTACAGGTAGGAATTTTTTTTTATCGGATCAAGGTTTTCATGTTTCCACTTCAAACATTTCGCGCCGCCACTTTAGACGAAAAATATAACACTAAACAAATATTGTTTCATAATTAATAAGATCTAGAATAATGTTTTATGTATAGATAATATTCTCAAAAAACAATAAAACACGTGTAGATAATTTCTGTCGAAACTGACAACCGTAAACAAATTGTTATTCGGATGTTTCTCGCGCCAAATGTTCCACTACTAACCATTAAACTCCTCTCTTGTTCGTTGTTGTTTTATATAAATTTTTATGTTTTCTCTTTTAAATTGTATTCAAATCTTCTACCAGAGATATTCTCAAGAATTGTAGAGGGCAATATTATTAAATTAATGAAAAGCAAAACAGGCGTGTATACATTAGACTGTTTATATTGTGAGAAATCCCACGAATTCTCTACGGCTTATGAATCTTCTAAATCGTCACTGATTATTACTTCCACATTTATACCTGCCACTATTCCAAAAATCTGTCCCACTTCAGGGTTTCGAACTGTAACTGAACTGAAAACTGGAAACCGGGAAAAAAACACGAAATTTTGACCAGAACTAAATCCGGGGCTGAACCGAAAACAAAAGCCAGCTTTTTCGGTTCAAGCATACCACTAACACGATTTTTTACTCTTTTTATTCATCTCCTCTTTCTTGCTTCAGCAATAGGTACTTCAGCAGGACTTTGATCCGAAACTAAATCGGAAACCGAAAAACTAAAAAAAAATGAAATTTTGGCCGGAACTAAATCTGGAGCTGGACCGAAAATAAAAACCGGCTTGTTTCGGTTCAAGCATACCACTTAACACGATATTATCCTCTTTTTTTCTTTTTATCCCCTATTGCTCCCTGTCCCGGAAATGCATTAGCAATTGGTACTTCAGGGCACTCAACACGAACTTGGAAGTAAACCACCTCAGGTGAAAACTCCCAACTTCGGTGTTTTTTGATACATAGGGGTAGTTCATTTTATTTTAAGGAATACATATTTTGTCTTTCGTGCTCAACTAAAGTTTAATGGAGATATTTGGGGTTGAAGTTACCCCCGTTAATTCAGCTTTTTCTCAAATATCTCTGTAAAAACTGTATTTTTTAGTGGTATAAAAACTAGTTGATATAGATTTGCTAGGACTAGGTGTAAGACGAATTTTCATCCCTTATTAGGCGTTGAATTTATAGATGATTATATGGTATTTTTATGGGTTTTCTTGCAATTTTCTACCCCATGGTAAAACATATCACCAAGAAAATTCTTTTGCTAACAGAAAATTACGAAAAATAAGTTGCTTGTGAGAGTATTTCTGTAGGTATTTAATTTAGTTTGGGATTGTCCCTTGTAGGGTAAAATTTAAAAATTGATCATTTGCAACTGGACCGAAAAAACCGTTATTTTTGCAGGAACGAAAACCGGAATCGAACCGGTAATATTTAATTTTTTCATTGTACCGGAACAAAAATATAACGATTTAAAGTCCTGCTTTTATTACTAATAATTAAATAACACCACAAATATTGCCGCAAATTCTGGAAATACGCCGGATTTTCCCTCAATACCGGATTACGGTCATGATGATTAAGTCAGCTTGATTTTGCAAGAAAATTTTGGAAACTGAAACGATTACAATAGCATGGATGTCATCCATTCTTGCGTATTATGACCAGTTAATTGTTAATTGCGCAATTGATTCTTATACAACGAGCAATTATTCATTGTTTAAAAATGATTTACAAAATACTCATCCTGTGTGTGTGTGTGTGTGTGTTTCCGTTTTAAGAAATCCATCTCCAAGCAAAGTAAAGATTCTTTTGCATTTTACGAAAATGTCTTTTTCTGTTTATCAAAGAGCAAATTTGTTTACTCGTTCGTTTTCTATCTGCTCGTTATTCTGTAGTTATTTCTGTATTGGTAATAAATAATTCTTAAAAGATAGAGAGATACTTCAATAATTAGTTTCAGTGTTTGGTTTCAATGGATTTGTGTCTAAAGAGAGCGGAAATTCGATTCTTTTTTTTCTCCATTATTCTCGTATTTTATTGATGATTATATAAACAAATTGAAGTTCTTTCTGTTTAAATTTGAACGGTTATTTTGTGGACGGCTGATGGAAAGTGTTCACACAATGTTGAAATTGGAAATAAAATCTAACAACAGATACGGATCTCTTCAGTTGAACAAACTATAAATATTGCAAATTTAGTTTTGAGTCTTCATGCAATGGAGAAGAAAAAAATAAGGCAGGAAGACAAAAGTGTTAATTTGAAAGCAAACGAAACAATATGAATATTTGAAATATCCATTGAAGATTTAACTGTATATGAAATTATGTGGAAATTTATATTTGTATTGTTGTCAACCAGTCCACTCCTAGACTTGGTCTAAATAATACACCGAGCTTTTTTCTTGTTCGATGTTGTAAAAATTCATAAGATGCCAATGACACTGTAGCCGTTATCTGTTCGATCAACTCTGATTGATTCTTATAATATTTTGACAGTAATAGTTTTTTTGTTATTGTTGTTGTTGTTGTTGTATGTCTGTTTTTTTTCTCTTTCAACTAACACACAAGATTAAAATTATAAAGTCTATGTTTAGAACTATAGAGGTTGAATTCAAAAATTTGATTTCGTTGTTGTATATTTTAGCTCGTGCCGACCTCATCTCTTATTGGGATGATATGCATGATTTTTGGCTACCTGCCTCCAACTGCAACCGCTCTATTTTCAATCACCAATTAAATTGCATTATTAGTTGATTTAATTTGTTTTTTTTTTGTCATTAGAAGTGTTTTATCGCAAAGTAACCGCTTTCCATTTACAGATGACATACACTATTACAATTTCACCTGCACTTTCCTGTTCGATTTCTAGTAATTTCTCTTATTGTGTCGATATTTAAATTTTGCATTTTTTTCTCCACATCGAAACAACAATCGTACAGTTTCGCTATTTGTTATTGAGCAATTTATTGTTCCAAAAAGAAAAGTAAATAAAATCAAACTCTATTATGCAATACAGAGTTGATTATTGTAAGACAATTGAATTTGTTTTTCCTACAACCGAAAAAATTCTATTGGAAAACCGGCTATTTATAAATACAGTTATGAATTTCTATAATTACGCAATGAGGGAAATGTTTTAATTCAAGTATTTTTGTGATTTCTCTACTTACGCAAAAAAATTAAATATCTGCATTTCGGTGTCGTAACGAATTGCAATTTGTTATATTTGATTGCTAACATATCGAGTGATGATTTATACCGAGTATGTCTTCAAAATAGCAGCATCTCAACGCTAGAATCAGTGTTAGTTGTTATGGAAAGTTGCACTAATAAACCCATTATGATTACAGTTTTGTTCAACTTTCATGTTGAATTCTCCGGCAATTATTACAAATGAAATACTTTTTTATAAACACATGTAATTCAACTAATACAACAAATTTCTTCCATACAACATTTCATCGTGATGTTTGTTGTTTTGGAACTAACAATTAGATATGCTACATATTAATAAATTAATGTACAACTTGTTGTAGTGCAGGGCTCTTTTTCCTCGATACTTCAACAAGAATCTGTTAGAATTTGTAGATTAAACTGAAATTCTACAGGGAATTGTATCGAGAACGATCCAATAAAAGCGTCACCCTGTATAAAATGGTCGTTGGAGAACATTTTAGGAAAATTAGAACCTCATAGCTTAAAATCACTCGTTTCTGATAATATCGAAAATTTAAAAAACGAGCAAAACAAGCAGAAGGACTAAGAATGTCTGTAGACCCTCCTAACAGTGATTTTTTCGTTTTTCTCTATTTTATTTTGGAACAGGTGGAGATGGAGCATTTTCTCTGGAATGCAATGGGGAAAAAAAACGAAAAAAGTCACTGTAGGGAGGGTGTACGAGTCATTCTTAGTAGCTTTGCATGCAAGCTTTTGTTATATTTCGAAAACTATAAAAGTTATTCAATATTTGATATGCTTATTCGAATCTAAGGAAAAAACTGTATAAGAATCAAAAATATCTTTCCAATTTGTTAATTGACCGAAGAGATACAGAGCATTTTTAGAATCCTGAAAATTTGAAAAAAATTGAATAGCTCGAAAACAAATGAATAATAACAAAAAAAAAACAAGTAGGCTTTTCGAGTAAACTGAAAAAAGTAATACGAGAATGTGTTATCAGTTATCAGTTAATTTGTCCTATCACTGTTTACAGGAAATAACCTTAAATACCATCGAAAATAAGACAGCCTGTATGCACATACAGGCACCAACCACCTTTCTATTACGCTCCAACTTAATTAGTGTAAAATGTTTCTTTGCTCTTAAAAAAAGTATTAGTTTTCCTTTTCGTTGTTGGAGAGAAAGACTTCCTCAATCTATAATAATTATTTGTAATCTTGATTTGTACGCTAAACACCGCAAACTAATTAAAAACAACTATTAAATAATCGAAAGAGAAACAATTGGCCAGTATAGAATTTATAATGATGATGATGGATTCCAGGTGAAACTATCGTTAGTCAACAACAAATCAAATGTAATTCCAATTGATTCCGGTGTATTAACAAAAACAGTACTGTTTCGCAATGTTAAAGTAAAAATGACGTAGAGAATCAGTGCAGAGCTTGGTGAAATGACACGATTGTTCAACTCCGTTATAAAGAAACAGAATTACGATGCCGTTAAGAGCAAAGTCATCGACTCACCTCCGTACAAATTTTTAAACAAATCGTATCAAACCATATATATTTCAATAATATTGTAATAATAAACAATAGAAAAATCGTAACAATACAGATTTGCCTGTAATCGCGCGACTGATAAGACCGATAAGGGCGTTTATTACCTTCACAGTTAATCCAGTAGAGTATGCCGCAAATTGATTGTATTTTATCTATCGATAAAATTCAAGGATAATGAATATTCAATAATTATTGAAAATTGGTGTCCATACAAGAATAATAAATGAGAATATTAGATTTTTATTTCTATTCGATTTCATATCGTATTTCGTCCCATTTCCATACGAAATACGTGCAAATTATTCTTCAAAGGAAAAAAAAACATTCAAAAAACTAACAAGAAGGGAAATGTATAACGATAACCTAGTTACAATTTTGATGTCTTATAAATAGTTGTAACTTTACGTTACACTTTATTAAATAATGTAACCCAAAAAAAAATTGTATTAGGATTCGTGCAAACAGCAAGTTGATAAAAATTATTGAACTTTGCTAGTTTCAAAAACACCTCCGCACAATTTTATCAAGCCTACCTACTATCAAAGTTCGATTTATTTTCACACTCCAACAACATTAATTAATAATAATAATAAACAATAATTACACAATTGTTTTGTTGTAGTAAAATAGCAAAATTATAGAGAGAATGAGTGGAAATTAATCGAAAACAATACAGATGATTATTGTGGGGGTTTACGAGTTTCTTTGACTTTTCGCTAGAAAATCATTATTTTTTTCAAAAAATTTATTCATTTTATTTTCTGAAGAATATGACCGTGAAAAAGTATGTCAATGAGATAACCTCATTCAACATCTCACTTGAAACAATTGCACTGCCAAAGGTTTATCCATTTGAATCCATTTCCTGAACCCGTTCCGGTATTTAATTTTTCTACTTTTTTCAATAAAACAATCCACGTAATTAATTAATAAAACAATTTTTTTTTCGATATATAATTTTTATCTAGTACATAAAAAAAGCGGATTTTCCTTGGACATTTTATTGTTGTTTCTGTTAACAAAATATCGTAACAATAAAAATACGCGTCCTTGCTAGATTATCCTGTCTCGAATCGAAAGCAATACATAGTTAGCGGATAACGTAAACCGATAACGTAAATTTTCGATTTTTTTTTTTTGTTCCATAATTTACAACACTTATTTTATCTTTATTGATGATGATTGTTGGTTTTTCATGATTAAGATTCCGACAAATTATCACTTTATATTATTAACATTAAGTTTAATATTAATTTAATAATAGAATAATTCGTGTCCGGTCGGATATTTTCCAAAAACTCGTTTATTATTTATCAAAGTGTTAGATTTAATTCTGGATTAAATTGTCAATTTAAACAGTACAATATAAGTTTATTTCGTTGATAGACCATGGATGATGATCCCGAAGAAAGAATAATTTATCTCATCAGGTAATTATGCTTTTTATTTGTAATTTATGTAGAATTAAAAAGAAATACGTTGAACTGTTACTGTTTATTTCGTCAAATTCAACTTAACTTTATTAGAAAATCATGTTACACACAGTTTATATTTGTATTTTAAAAATCTTTTAATTGAAATTAAATTACGAAAATTAACATTACATTGATTGTCATTGTTTTGTTAACAATGACCTACATGTTTTAATCCTCTATGCGATTTTCTCTATGATTGATGTGTTAAAACACCATAAAACTTTAATTAATCGGTTATCTAAAATTAAGATTGATTCATCATTGTTTCTTATAAAAATTACAAGTTGACTAAGTCTTTTCGTGTACTACTTTTATTATCGTCACCATTCACTGGGATATTAGAATAAACGACCACCAATTTCCAATTCATGGGACTTTTTTTGAACAGTATTTTTGACTTTTAAGCTACTTTTGTTAGTAAATCGTCAATGAAAAACGACTTTTGGGCTGAATTCTTGTCTTTAATATTGAACGTCTTAAATCATCAAGTTTTAACGAATTTTATTTCTAACTCTCAAAAATAACTTAATTTTTAGGTTTTATTTATTTTTTATTTTAAATGAACATTTTTTGTTCTTAAGTAACACTTTTAGATGGGTTTTTGATTTAAATTATCGACTTTCAGTTGTTTTTTAAGGACATTTTTATCCTAAAAACTTACCTACTTATTAATTGTTAAGAAGAACACTACTTAGGATCGATTTCACCAACGCCTGTTAAATTTTAACGAACTAATAAGCCATAGAAACGATTTTTATAATCTTAACAATCTTTATTTCTAACTGTTCATTAGGCTTAACTAAAGTTGGTGAAATAGTCCCTCAAATAATTTTAATCGATTTTCGAGTTGAATTTTCAAATTTTAGTCGGGGTTTTAAGATAGTTTTGTCCTGAATTGACTGTTATTTTTTTTTCGTAGGTTTTATTTCTAAATATTGATTTTTGAGCTATAGCTATCCAGCTTTAAGTTGAGGTTTGAAGACATTTTCATCCTAAAATATTAATTCTGAGAGAATTTTGCGATTAAATCGACCAAAAGAAGATTTGAGCATTTTTAAGTCATTTTAAAGTTTTTCACCTTTAGTCAATATTTTAAAAGATTCTAAATCATTAGCTTCTAATGACTTTTGTAAAGTCACTAAAATGAGACGATTTAATCAATTTTTAATCTGTCTGTCCACTTTTATTTAAAGTTCTTAAACCTTGTCCTAAACCATCAATTTTTGAACAATAAACGAATTTTGAGAAACTCGTGTTTTTTCTCATGTTAAGTTTATACGAAACAAAATACAGTAGAACCTCGATTAACCGAGCTTCGATTAACCGAGGTTTCTGTTAACCGAGGCAATAACGAAATAATTTTTTTTTTATTTTTATTTCTATTTTCCGAAATGAGCTTGGAAAAAATTATACACATGTGTAATAATATTACACCCTGAGAAGACAAAATATTTTCTTGATATTTGTGTTATTTTTGAAAATGCTTCTTGTTACTTTTCAAAATTTACTTTACTAGAGTTGATTCCCTTCCTAAATCTTTTTACTTGTGAAACATCAGTTCATATATGTATATTTCTATCATTTAAAAAACGTTCTGTTGTTTTTTACTTTAAAAGTTAGTTAAAGTCGCAAGCACGGAAGGTTTTTATGCATGGTTTCTATTAACCGAGATTTCCGATATCCGAGGTACTACCGGTCCCAATTAGCTCGGATAATCGAGGTTCTACTGTACTTCATTAAATTTGTCTAGATTGAACTCGAAACAATTGACAAACAATTAACAATTGATTCAATTAAATTTTCAGTTAAAATCTTCAATTATTATTTTGATAGAGAGAAAAAACTAACTTGATGATTATGAATTCTGTCAAGAGCTCATTCAGTTCTTAATCCGTCCCTGCTTGAATCGACTTGACTTCAACAAAATAACTAAATGGCAGCCACTAAAATGGGCTTAAATTGATGGACCCCGAAAAATCGTCTCTTTCGTTGTGAAACAACGATGTTTATTTAAAAGACAAAAATAAAGGGATATCGAGATTTCGTTTTGTTTACACTTAAACCTAGCCTGAATGGGATATACACTTTAACTCATGGTTTATTGATGATTCATTGATAGTTCATTGATAACTGACTTGATATTATTGATTAGTTGAATAAAATCCATCCCTTGGGACTTTTTTGAACGAGTAAATCAAAGTTTGCTTAACTGACAGTTGAATAGAAACAAAACGACTACGAAAAGACACCTATCTATAGAGTTAATAGTGCTTTTATAGCTATAAATACACTACATAGTAGATAATATAGTAATTGATTTTTCTGATTAGTATATAGGAAATCCACCCTTATTCTCATTGAAATAATAATAACAAATTAGATATTCGGTAAGTGACGTCTCTATTGATTCATTGAAATTAATACTCAATAGGCGGCGCTTTATTTAATCAACTTCTTCGTTTAGATGGCGTTCAAGTAGACGGCTGAAGTGACGTCACAAAGTCGTAAAATATTTGAAACTTTGCCTTTCTTGGTGAATATTCTGTAGATATTTTTTTTTTGGTTTCATTTAAAAATAATGGTGTCTTATCAATTGTATAATCGATTATTTCTGATTCTTGGTTATTGCGGTTTTCTTCTTATTCATATTGGAGAATAATTATCTTTAAAATTTTACATCAACCTTATCTCCAAATTATATTTTCAAAACATCTGTTTAAGTATTTGTGATTAGAACAGGAAAAGCGTTATCTGCATATAATGTGCACGTGTCCTTTAATGTATAGGAAATAATATTAAACGTTTATGGATATAATTATTCCAATAATGGCACACATACACATCCAGGATGAATAAAAACTAATGCATGATTCTCATAAATTTTTCGTTTATGAAAATTTCGAAAACGCTGAGGTGCGTATTTCTTTATTTTTGGAGTGAAACTTCTTAGGCGCTGATACAATAATCGAAATTTCAAGGACGCGTCACGTTTATTAGTACTAGGCACAATTTGTTACATGAGAGAGAAGAACGAGATAACGTACATAGAAGGAGAAAGAGAGCTATACATTCCGACGCCACGAAAGTAGAGCAAAAGAGAGCGACGTATACACAACGATCTCTCTTTCTCTCTCTGAAAATCTCTCTTATTCTTTATTTTTTTAAAAGTTTCACTTCTATCAGAAGGTAAAATTTAAAGGCATGCGCTAATACTTAATGGCAAAATTAGAGAGAGAGTACCCATATGAGATAGTTCTCCTTTTTACTATATTTCATTACGCTTGCCGTCTAGCGACACTAGCTCTATTCTGGTCATTTATCGAGCCTTAATTTCATACATTTCGGTGGACACTTTTTCGGTTGAAGGCCCATATGAGATAGTCCTCCTTATCTTCATACTCCATGAGAAATATCTAGGATTTACATCTCTCGAAATTTATGACAAGATAGAGATGGAAATACTAGCTATTTTTAGTGCGCTAGTAACTAGCGCCAATGCGACAAAAATGGGCATTCTCAAAAGCAGCAATTCAGATCAAATGTGCAGGCCTATTCAACATTAAAAATCAAGCATACCTTGATAGGTAAAGAACTGGTAGGTAATACAACACCGGCTAGTGCGGCAGTGACGTCATCACTCTCTGTAGGGAGTGAAACACCTTGCTCTGTTTATCACACACTTGGCGTGCGTTTGCAGCGCGACAATCGCACGAAATCTAACAGCGTGTTCATGATTATTATCTTTAGTTATGGGGATTATGCGTTACTTTTTATTCACCCTGTATAATAATCAAATAGGACAGAATTTTTCCTCTAAAAAATCATTTAAATAATTCATCAATGTAACTTTGAAAAAAATCGAGTGAGAGAGAAAGATTGATGAAAGAATAAAGGGACACAATCAATAATATCTATAAATTCAACGTAATACCACTGGTAGATTAGATTAAAAACACGTCTCTATCCTTTTCGCTCTCTTGTATATACCATCATCACTACTGTGTAATCATTATTGTCGTCGTCGCCGCCGCCGCCGTCGTTGTCGTCGTCGTCGTCGTCGTCGTAGTTCTTACCCTCTCGTCTCGTCGCACTGCTCCTCACCACCCGTTACAATTTCATTGCACGCAAACACCGTTCGGTAAAACAATAATAATAATAATAATAATGACGATAATAATAACATTATCGACGTCATACCAATTTCTAAATGCATAACCTTGGCTTATCACAATCCAGCCCAATGTAAACGGATTATTATTATTATTATTATTTGAGAAAAAATCACAATGTTAAATAGAAATACAAATGAACATACATATTTTGGGGAATAACAACAAATTTACCCGAAATTTGTTCTGATGAATCAAATATGTAAATTACCGGATACGTTGTAATTTCTCCTTTTATTGCTCTCTGTTCTGTTTATTATTTTCACGGTTTTCAAGGGAATGTAAATTCAATTATCTAATGATAGATGAAACTGTATCACTCAACCTGGTGACAATGTTAAAAATAAAACATCGAGACTGTATTACTATACATATACAAGTCGACATTTTTATTATAATCGATAAAAAACTATTACAACAGATTATTTTTAAATACCTATATTTTAAATAAAATCAAAATTGTATTGTTGTTTAATTTATTGTAAATTTACATGGAAATTTACATATCTACAACTTTCATGCTATAATTAATCGACACGTTAATGTGTGTTATCATTTCAAATTTGTGTCGGTGAAAAATCTAATTGTGATTTGATTTTTTACACAATCACTTCATAGTTATGGTCATTGATTATTCAGATTAGGTCGTTCAGTATTTATTTTAAGATTATCTAAATTTCTATTCGACTAGAGAGGAATTTATAATTAATTAAAAATGTGTACACTTAACGACAGATATCTTGCTTCAATTAATCAAACGGCGTCTTTTGTGGATGAACTGGTTGGTGGCTAGCTAGATCGACAAATATTATTGTTTAGAATAAATGTGTATTTATGAATAATTTAAATTTTAAAACAAACACACGTAAAAGATGGAAATAAATTTAATTCAAGGACATTAACTACAACTGTACAAAATTTAATTATCTGTAGTTTTATGTATACGTAATCCAAACCAGTACTGTACTTTGCTACTATCAGACTTGAAAATTTACCATTAATTATTGTATTTATATTGAATTAATCGTATTTTTTATGTTGTGGATGTGTATGTGTGTGTGTGTGTGTGTGTGTATTGTTAATAAAAGAGGACAAAAGTGAATTAAATACGGAAATTTATCCTGTTATTATTATTATTTGTAATATTTTTAGGTTTAAGTGTTTTATAAAATCGTTGGTAATTTCTCAAATAAATATTTATTTATATTTTGGAAATCTACGAATTGTTATTGTAAACAGTATTATTTTTTCAATACAATTTTTTTTCGTTAGACATAAAAAAAAGCTTTAATTTATTCTATATTGTCCAACATTTTTCTTATCGCTTTATTTTTGTTGCCAAATACAGTCCAATATTTCTCTTTACTTAAAGATTAATAATTGCCAAACTTTCTCTTCGGACAAAATGCAAATTACTCTTTTACAAATAGTGTCCAAGACAGGAAATAAAGGATTTTGGAATACCTGGAATCTTCTATTCTTTATCAAACAGACATAACATTTACCTGTCCTAATAGTTTCTTTATTATTATCGTTAATAGTTCGTGGAACACAAGAAGAAGGAATATATTGGACAAATTCCTGAAACGATAGAACCACTGAAAACCAATAAGTCTCTAAGTCTCTTTATTTCTGAAAATTGAGAATCAAGGTTGAAAATTTACCAGTGCTTAAAGTGTCTTATACTGATGATTTAGCTTTAAAATTTGTATGAAAAGTCGAGATTTCAGCTCAAAAATCAACTTATGCTTAAACAATTAACAGCAAAATTCTTTAAATATTAACTGTAAAGGTGTCATTTCTCTCACAAACTGGATTGCAGGTAGTGAATTCCGCTGAAAATTGATTTAAAGCGATTATTTTGCACGCTTTGGTCGCTTTAAATCATGTTCTCCTTCCCTTTCTTAAGCTCACCTTAGACCTTGCTTTAAATTAAGCCAACGGTAGATTGACACACATTTGGGTTCATATGTTGGTCCTCGCGCAAATATCTACAAATCCGGGCTTAAGTCGATTTAAGGTAAGGTTTTGCTAAGGCGAGTTTAGTAAAGTAAGAATGAAAAACGATCTGAAAAGTTAGATTAAAAATAGCCGATGAAGCACAAAAATAAGATTGAAAATAAAGAATTTAGCACCAAAAATCGACGATTTCGTTTCAATTCAGGGCTTGGACCGTTTTTTTTTTATTTTGGAAAACCAAAAACCGTAATTTTTTTGTTCCAACTTTTGTTCCTGCAAAATACCGTTTTTTCGGTCTTCAGTTCAGTTTCAAATTATTAATTTCCAAATTTTTAAATTTCACTTTGGAGAAGGTCGTAATTTTCAAAAACAGGCAAAGCACGAAAAACGACTAAAAATTAAAAATGACTCGTACACCCTCGCAACGGTGATTTTTTTCATTGTTTTTCTCTATAGCATTCTAAAGAAAATTCAGAACATTTCAACCTGTTCCGGAATAAAATGGACAAAAAAAAACACTGTTGAGAGGGTCTACGAGTCATTCTTAGTCGTTTTACATGCTTTGCTCATGTTTGAAAACTGTGACACTGTCTGAAACGAGAACCGACTTCCCAATGAGTTATGAGACTCTAATTTTGCTAAATTGGTCTCTCCCCCCTACAATGCTTGAGATATTTTACAAATCTCTCTCCAACTAATAGTATTTTTAAAAGAATTGAACACTTTTAAAATAACACCTTGTATACTAAAAAACATAGAAATCGGGAGTTTTGACATCGGGTGGTTTACTTGCCAATTCATGCTAAGTGTCCTGAAGTACCTATTTCTGACGCATTTCCGGGACAGGGAGCTGAAAAGGAAAAAAGAGAAAAAGATCGTGTTAAGTAGTACGCTTAAATTTTGTTTTCGGTTCAGCTCCGTATTTAGTTCCGACCAAAATTTAGGTTTTTTCCGGTTTTCGGTTCACTTCTGGTTCGAAGTCCTATTTAAATTTTTCTGGTTCTATTTTAATTTGGGTAATTTTAAACAATTCATTTTCTAACCAGAAAACAGTAGCGTTTAGTTCGAAAATTGTCCAGTATTCAACCAGTTATCTTGATTTATCACTAGTTTAATGGTAAAAGAAAAATGATGTACGGGACCAACACATTTTAGACATATTTACACTTGATTATTTCGGTCAATAGGTTATCAATTTTTATTACTATTTTTTTTTTTGAATTATAATAACCAGATTGTATTAAAAGAAATCTTTTAATTAAATTCTATAATAAATGAATATAGAAATAATTTCGATTTGTATTCTCGGATTAATTAAATTAGGTACAAAATCACAACAACAACAATAAAAAAACGAATCAATTATTCATTAATACGCTTTTGTTCTATTAAAAATAGAATTACAGGTCTTAAATGTTTATTAATAATTGATAGAGATGATTGATTAATGAAACAAACAAAATTGTGTAATTATATCAGTGCATTAAATACTCTCGTTTCTAGTACTTATTTATATATTCTTTAATTCCCAAGTCATAATAATATAATGAAATTATTATTGTTATTAATAAATTTGAACTTGGGAATAAGTCATGTATTATCTAAGTGCATAATGATTACGTTGATTCTATTTTAAATTACGATCCTCTACACGTGATATCAAAACGAAAGGATCGGGTGTGAAACAGAAAACAATAACAAATATAGATAAGCGTTATTCTCTTATTTTTTCTATCTTAATCATCATCGCTTGTCACAGATAAAGAGGTAAATACACTGATGACAAATTGTTAATTTCCATTGAGCCACATACACGCACACATATTTCTCTCTATAATATAAACACTATAAACCAACCAAACGTCAGTATATGAGCGTACGTTTGCTGTTTAGCTGATAATTAGTTAGAGTAATTGAACGTGTAAGGCGAATAGAGGCGATTTCAACCGATCCTGCCTGTTGTTGTTATTATTGTTGTTGTTGTTGTTGATGATGATGATGACGATGACGGGAATAACAATCATTCCAGGTCGGCGACAAATCAGAGAGAATTTGGTGGCTGCGCATAGGACTCGTACTACTTTACAACAACAACAACCCCACTCGACAAGGGTTGTTTTATCCTCTATTCTCTCACACATACAATATGGTGAACAGCAATACTGTTGTAAATCTTCTAAAATTTGTATATTTTAAAAATAAGATCAATGGATTGTTTGTCAAGTCGTTCGATGATTTCAGCAACAGTTGAAATAATTTATTCAAGATAATTTATAATAAAATAAAAGTAAATAAATAATAATGATACGGTTCAGGTGTTAATTTTCAACGATATAAATAGTAAATTACCACTTGTCGATATTGATAAACATTTATTTAATGTTGTAAAAGTAATGGTAATACAGGGTGTTTTTTTTAAAAGTGGTCGTATGAAACTTCTACTAGTTACCGAGCGATTCGTAAAATATTTCAAGGACTTGTAAAAGGAAATTTGGAGAACATTTTAGCAAATTTAGAACCCCGTAGCTCATTTTGAACTTGGTCAAAACGAGCGTTCTGGCCAATGTCGCGATTTTCCAAAACGAGAAAACTACACAAAACGACTAATTGTAAGAATGACTCGTAGATCTTCCCAACTGTGATTTTTTCGATTTTCTTTATTTTGTTCTGGAACAGGTTTCTCATTTTTCCTACAATGCAATGGAGAAAAACTAATAAAAAATAATGTTGGGAGGGTACCCAAGTCATTCTTAGTCGTTTTGCGTTTTTAGTTTGTTTTTCAAACGTCCAGAACGAGCGATTTTGACCTACTTCCAAATGAGTTACGAGGTTGCACTTTTGCTAAAACAGTCTCCAGGTAGCCCCTAAAGACCCTTGCTTTTTTTTGTAAATCACTCGTCACATAATGGGAGTTGCCATAAGAACATTGCATTCAAGAGAAAATGTAAAACATTTCCACCTGTACCAAAATAAAATGGAGAAAAACGAAAAAAATGACTGTTTGGAGGGTCTACGGGTCATTCTTAAACCGGCTACACACGTCAATTTTCAGGGACGATTTCCCCTATATAAAAATTGGCGTATGTGTAGGCTGCTTTAGCCGTTTTGAGTGCTTTGCTCGTTTTTGAAAATTGCGGTAATGTCAGATACAAGCGTTTTTGCCCAACTTCTAAATGAGCTACGAGGTTCTAGTTTTGCCACAATAGTCTACATAGCCCCTCCTAGACATCCTTTAAATATTATTCGAATTACTCGCCAACTAATAGGAGTTTCATAAAAATTGATCACTTTTAAAAAAAATCATCCTGTAGGTATACAGGAAATCGATTGAATTTTTGTTGTTATCATTGAAAAACTCCAAATTTGGATTTCTAAGAAAAAGAATAATTAATGAATGTATCTATAATTGATTTTATCATTCATTATTTATTTTTTTGGATAAGAACAAAATAAATACAGATAACCTCAAGTTGATTTTAATTGAGGTTGGCGCAACTAGTCTTGACTAAATAGAGATTAATACATAAATGAATTCGGGCAATATGAGTTTTTGATCAATTCGAGACTTTATGGAGGCTTCCTTTACAATTGTTTAGTATGTTTCTATAACTTTCATCAAATCATCTTATTCATTAATTTAATAGTCGTTAATTTAATGGACTGTTAATTAAATTGTCAAGCGTCAATTGGGAAATAGATCGGTGTTTTTTTATTCCTCTATTTAAATAAAATCTATAGCTTGCATTTATTACGTTATAGATCTTTTTAATTATTTCCATAGTTGTCAAATCATTTTTTTAAATAATTTATCATCTCTATCGTTATTTATTTATTTGTTTATTGTGTGTGTGTTATTATTATTTAATAGAAGGAGTGTTTGTGGTAATTGGGCCATTTGACGACAGGTGAGAGAGCGAGAAAGGCATAGATTGAGATCACCACTGCCACTATACCACCGAAAAACCGTGGCGAACTTTATTATGAATGAGATTTGTGTGTAGAAAAAGAACGTAAAAGTTTCGTAAAGGATGGAGGATGCGTCGTGTGTTGATTAATTGAAAAATTTGTTGATGGTGGTGGGTCGGTTGGTGATTCGGTACGCATCGGAGTCTCCAATGCTGCTGTTGCTGATGATGACGATGATCATGATGATGATGATGATGATACATCTCGATCTATACATACTACCATATACTAAAACATACACACACACACACACAAATACATGTACAAAACACACCCACTCCCCCGTGTCGGTTACCAAACTAACTCTACGACGTGATCTGATCCATGGTTAAGTTGCGTGTGTAAAACGAGATAGATTCCCATGTACAAGATAGAGAAGGATATATAGTAATCCACCCACGGTATCGGTCGTGGCAATGTGGCAACATCGCCCACTATAACCGATATTGTGGCCGCATGGTATGGAGGAGAATGAGCTCGGGTCAACTTCCCCTGAGCCCCTCCAAGAGTACTCCGTATATGTGTGTGTGTGTGTGTGTGTGTGTGTGACTACGTGCCGTTGTTTCTCTCACAGTCAGGCAGACAGTTGAACGTCGCATTTTGTAGAGTGCGCACCTACTTGATTGGGAACGGTCCTTTGACTAGTGTGGATACAGAGTATAGTGTGTGTATTAGTAGTGCGGTGTATCTCTGTATGAGTGTTTAAATTTGAATTTTTTGAAAAAAAAATAATTAATTAATTATATTTTCCAATAAGAGGATGGTGTTATTTTGAAAAAAACAGTGACTGAAATATTGACTACCTTTATGTTTACCCTCAAATGCTGGGATATACTTCCTACAGGTATTGGGAATTTAACAAAATATTTTTCAAAAATTCGACAAATTCCCCCAAAAAGCAATCGTTGATCCAACCCTGCTACTACAAC
The DNA here is from genome assembly GCA_039776855.1 of Mylabris sibirica. Taxonomy (NCBI): domain Eukaryota; kingdom Metazoa; phylum Arthropoda; class Insecta; order Coleoptera; family Meloidae; genus Mylabris; species Mylabris sibirica. The sequence goes on from CM077836.1 coordinate 7,274,851, forward strand.
TCAACCCTTAAATTGAGTGAATTCTAAGTGAATTATTGTGTAATTTCCAATTTGGACATCTTCAAAAAAAGTCCAAGATCTATATTTTGAAAAAAATCGCAATCATAGTGTTATCAGTGATTTTTATCTGGGAAAAAAATCGAAATTAGTGACATGATTTTTTAGTGATTCTTCATTGAAATCAGTGTAAAACTAGTGAAATTCATTGAAAAACATCGCTCAATTTTCGTGGTTTTCTAAACGTAACACCCAAACGACCAGCTGTAGTGCCGGTGGTTGGATCAATGAGTGCATTTCTCTGGTTACATTTATGTGTTACACAAATATCGTTTTGATTGACGCGCGTGCTGTATAATAAACATGAAATTATGCAGCGTGCGACACATAAACGCTGTACAGATTGACTAATCGCACACACACCACGTGCTGCTGCTACTACTGGATGAGGCAGATCTGTCTTTTCCGCTCTATAGTTGTGTTGGTGTGTTGTGTTGTGCACATTATCATAGTACCTACTATAATAGAATAAAAATTTTGTGTGCGTGTGAGTGTGTTATATGTGGATAAAAGCAGCATGGCATGTTTCAGGGACTGGTCGCCAGCGGGCGCCACGGCCCAGCAGCAGTTGTCAGTTGTGACCACGGTGTGGGGAGTCACCACGTCCACCCAGTCGGGCCCTCACGGAGGCTTCTCGGGTGGCCCGACACCTGCTGGAAATCCAAATTACGCTAACAATTTAAATAAGGCGCAATCTACCTACCAAACGTCCTACAGACAAACGGGGCCAGGGTAAGAGATGATAATAATCAGTAAACTTATTCAAAGTAAAAGAAAAGCACCAGGAAGCGGAATTTCACAAATTAAATTAGATATTCAAACAAAATTTTCGTGTACGAGAACCCTAATATAAGCGCATCAAGTGCGCGCTCAGCCTAACCCTTACAAAGTTTTTTTCAAAAAATATTCTCAAAAATTCTAAAATCTTTGTTAATAAACACGTGTAGACTTTCTATTCTTTATCGAAAGGTAGAAATATGTTTCGGAACGAATTTTACTTTTTCTAAATATTTCGTCGAAAATTCCAATTTTGATGATTTATGACCATCTGGTATAAATATTTTGGCTTATTTTTTTTTGTACCATCTCCATTGTATACATATGGATCAATGCAGAACGAGAAAATGTGACAACTGGTGGTGTTTTTGTCTAACCGTTCGTTTCTCTATACGTTTTTTTTTTCTTCTTCTCCCCATTCCCTTCATCTCCCTTTCTGATGTGAATTCGAAATATTCCCCAGGTATTTTCAACGAATAATATATACATATATGTCCAATTAGGGGTAGTATTTAGTTTTGTAACAAAAGTGACCTAGTCTCTGTTCTGTTATAATATAGAAGAGAGGGTGAGAATTTTTATGAATGTTAGAGTGAGAGATGTATTGGTGTTTTTACGAAGAGGGTGGATATATACAAATACACACAGGGGTTTGTCAATTTTCAACGTTTTTATTTTGTTGTAAAGGGAACATGAATGTACAAAAAGCGGACCGGTTGTTGTATTTTTTGTTGTTGTTGTTTGTATTATAATATTTAACGATTAATATTTTTTATCAATTCAACTAAAAATTGTTAAATTACAAGATAATCAAATCTATTGGAATTGTAGGTGGTATTGTTATATGGGTTCTAACTAATCTCTTATCAGTTGGGTGTTTTATCAATAAAACAAAAATTATATAAACTTTTATTGTTTCTAAATTCGATTGGAGTTATTTCACAATATTAGCAATAATAATCGTTAAATAAACAATCATTTATTATTATACAACTATATTTTTTTTTAAAGTAATTTTAATTGTAAAAACGAGAGGGAAGTGGATGGAATTATGAAAGGAGCATGAAATGCCGTTTCTGAATCATGTATAGTGGTGTTTGTTACTACTAGTGGTAGTAGTACTACCCCCCTCAATAACATGTAGTTGCAGACACGCCACTGTTTGTCACATCGTAGAGAGTAGTGTATTATAACTCCCTTGCTTTGTTATATTCCCGTGACAATCGACGATTTCCCTTCTATTGCTTTGTTTGGGATTGAAGTTTTACCCACCGTACACCACCACCACACCGTTACAGCTTTTTTTTTCTCGATCACATTCATTTTTTTCCCACTATTACCACCACTACTACCGATGTTATTATATATAGTAAAAAATAACCGCTATCCTGATGTAATAAATATTGAATTGATGAAATGAGAAGAAATTTTAAAAATAAATAAATAATTGTTTTTTACAGGGTGGGTAATTATGGGGCGGGTAATGGAATGAATGGTAGTGAAGGCGGTTACGGTGGTGGTAATGCATTGTCAACAGCTGCAATGGTAGCGGCTGCAACGGCAACAGCAACAGCCACCGCTAGTGTGGTGGCTCTGCAAGATAACAGTCAATTTAGTAATCAACAATATTCTCAGGGCTACCAACAGAGAATGATACCAATGAATGGTATAAATAATATGAATGGTATGAATACAATGAATCCAATGACCAGTATGGGTAATATGGGTATGGGTAATATGCATGCAAACATGATGGGTAATATGGGTGGTAATATGGGTCCAAAGATGGGCATGCAAAGTCCTGGCCCAACAAATAATTCAATGTATCCAAGACGTATGGCACCATATCCATCACCAGCTGTACATATGTCTCAAAAGAGACAAACTTATCCTAATTCTGGACCATGTCCAACAATTAATCCTAATTTTAATCCTAATGGTCAGTATCCTGGTTATGGCACTAGACAGCCAAATTTCAATCAGTATCCAGCACAACAAAGTTTAGGTCCTAGTGGTAATTTTGGACCTGGTACTATGGGACCTGTAGTTCGTGGCTCTAGTGGCGGTGGTGCCGGTACCGGAGGTGGTAATGTAGGTGGTGGTGGTGCTGCTGCTTCAATACGACAAACAACACCACCATATACCACAAATCAAGGCCAGTATTTTCCTAATGGTCCAATGAACCAATTCACTAATGATTCTCAATATATGAATCGAACTACTAGTAGTCAATATGGGAATACAAATCAATTTCAACAAGATGTTGCTATGCGTAACAATATGAATTATCAACATAGTCCAATACCGGGTAATCCAACACCACCACTTACGCCAGCCAGTAGTATACCTCCCTATATCAGTCCTAATCCTGATGTTAAACCAAACTTTAACGATTTAAAACCACCGTTACCAACACAAAGTAAGTCGATTAAAAAAAAAACAATTAAAAATAAATACCAATTATCTATTTGAATTTGTAGAAGATGATGAATTACGTCTTACCTTCCCAGTGAGAGATGGTATAATATTACCACCTTTCCGATTAGAGCACAATTTAGCTGTTAGTAATCATGTGTTTCAATTGAAACCAACTGTACATCAAACATTGATGTGGCGATCCGATTTAGAATTACAACTCAAGTGCTTCCATCATGAGGATCGGCAAATGAATACAAATTGGCCGGCATCAGTACAAGTTTCAGTGAATGCAACCCCATTAGTGATAGATCGTGGTGAAAATAAGACATCTCATAAGCCTTTATATCTTAAGGACGTCTGTCAACCGGGCCGGAACACGATCCAGATTACAGTTTCCGCTTGTTGTTGTGTAAGCTATTTGTATAATAATTTAATTAATTAATTAATTAATTTTATAAATTTGCAGTCGCATTTGTTTGTATTACAATTAGTGCATAGACCTAGTGTACGATCGGTATTACAAGGATTGTTAAGGAAACGGTTATTAACTGCTGATCATTGTATAGCGAAAATTAAACGGAATTTCAGTAATACCGGTACTGGTGGGCCGAATATTGAACGTGATCGTGATGCTGTTGAACAAACTGCATTGAAAGTGTCGTTAAAGTGTCCAATCACATTCAAACGAATAACACTTCCAGCACGAGGACACGATTGTAAACATATTCAATGTTTTGATTTAGAATCGTATCTTCAATTGAATTGTGAACGGGGTTCTTGGCGGTGTCCTGTTTGCAAGTAAGTTCAAAAAAAAAATTGAAAAGTTTTTTTCATTATATAATTGTGATAATTTTAATTTTAGTAAGCCGGCTCAACTTGAAGGCCTAGAAGTTGATCAATATATGTGGGGAATTTTGAATACACTTAGTAATTCTGAAGTTGACGAGGTAACTATTGATAGTTCAGCCAATTGGAAGGCTGCCAAAGTTATGGGTGCAACGATTAAGGTATTTGGAGATTTTTGTAAATTTATATTTAGGATTTATAAATATGGATTATTTTTTTTATAAACTTTATATAGATGGAAGATGAGAATGACTCCTGTGGAGCCAAACGTTTAAATAAAGCTATGTCACCGGGCAGTATGACGCTTCCAACAATGAATAATTGGGACATGTCACAAGCTATGTCGCCGTATTTACCTCCAGATATGAACAGTATTGCTAGTGGATCAATGATGAATGGTCCACCATCTTATAATAATAATAATAACAATAATAATAATAATAATAATACAAGGAATGGTCAATATGATTTTTCAACAACTACAACAAACAATTCAGGAAATAATGAGTATTCGACAGGAAATGGACCATTATCGCATTTGAGTGATTCGGTTAATTCATTAGATCCATTGAATGCAATGGAGAAAAGTTTGAATGAACAGGTAGATTTAAAATAGTTTGTCGATTTATTTAAATTTAATTTGTAAATTTTTTTTTAGATGCCCCATACTCCGCACACACCACACACACCGCATACTCCACATACACCCGGTTCGGCTCATACACCCGGCGGTACTGGACCACCAAGTGTACCACCACCATCAGAACACCATAATAATAGTAGTAGTTCAAATAGTAATTCGAATAATAATAGTGGGAATAATACGCAAGATAGTGGTGTACCTGAAATACCGTCTGATCTCAATTTTGATCCGGCTGCTGTTATCGATGGTGAAGGCACTGGTCAGGAAGCATTAAACGTAAATAATAAACCATTATAATTGATTATTATTTTTAATAATAATTTGTTTTTTGTTATACAGTTACTGCCAGATAGTGTGGATCCGATGGAATTGTTATCATACCTTGATCCGCCCGATTTGAATACACCCCCATCGAGTGGTAGCAGTGCAGGGCATGCCAACACGTCAACAAGTGATGACATACTTGCTCTGTTTGAATAAAGATGAGTTCCTGAGCTCACGATCACAATCAAAGTGGTCTGACATGTGAGTGAACAAGTGTGATAAAACTTACTTTAAAAAAAAAAAAAATAAAGAAAATAACGTGTTAATTATTATTGAAGTAAATTTTGGAGAATTAAATGAGGAAAAAATAAAAACAAAAAAGAAAATAAGGTCTAAATCAAACTATTTTCACTGTATTATTTGTACATACAAAACAATATATAAAGTACTTATTAGTTATATTGGCATATACTTTTATTTCATTGGTTATATAAATGAGAATTTTATTATTACTATTATTGAAAAAAAAAAACTATAAATATATATATTTTGATTTTTATGCCAAAATTTTATCAACATTGTGAAATATATATGTGTGTAATTTGAGGATAACCAGTGGAATAAAATTGGGAGTTTTCCTTATTGGAAATCAATCAAAAACGTAACTCGTAACGGCCAGTTGATAGTTTAGTATTATTTAACAAGAAAACCTATTACAAAATAATTAAAAAAATAAATAGTGTAGCGAATTTGGAACCAAACGAACTAGTACTTCTAGAATTGGCCGTGTTTATCGGTCTTTTTGCATCTTGATGTGCATAGGCTTCAAGTATTATTATCTGCTGTATTCCATTCAGTGAACCTAATATAGAAAATTAAAATAAATAAATAAAATAAAATAAACAGCAGACACAACACGTGTAATGATTCATAATTAATATAAAATCAATTAAACAAACAGAATACACCATTAATAAGCAATATTCTCGGCAAATTTTGTAAATTTGATGAAAATTGTTCTAAATGATGATGATGATCAACTCAAGCATCCACATTATTTGAGAACTCTAAGACTGTGATAAACTTTTTTAATTATAAGTAATTATAATTTGTTTCTGCTAATTTGTGTATATATATCATTCCAAAATATACATCGTCTGTTGTAACGTTATTATTTGTTTATAGCACCAAATAGCAGCGTTATTGTCGTACATATATTGTGGAATGATCCATAAAATCGAACATCATTAGAATTTGTATTTAAAAAAAAAATCGAAAAAAATCAAATGTGGTTGCTTTAGTGTGTACTTTTTTCTCGTAAAAATCATCTAATGTGATAGAGGAAATATATTTTGATTAATAAAAGTCAATTGCGTTTTATTCCCAGATCCTTATACGTGTTTATGTCGTTTGCACAACACTAGTTTTAAAAAAAAATGTGTGTGTAGGGTCCAAGTTCCTAAATTTTTTCCAAAAAATTATGAATAATTTAGAAATCGTATATCAGGTTCACTTGAATTCAAATACAAACTCTTATTGCCAACTCAAATTAACTCTAATTCTAAAACTAAAAATTTTTTGAAAAAAAAATAGTAGACGAAATATTAGGTGTCAATAACTTGTATATGTAAAATTAGCCAAAGTAGATGATTTCTATCTTAAATTATCAAAAGTTTACAAAATCTAACAATTTAAAACATCAATTTGTTTATCCTATAGAAATAATTTAAAATTGTGACTTCCAAAACAACATTCGAAGGTGTAAACTTTTGGTAAATTTTTGGATAAATTTTGCCAATAATTGTTTTTGTTTCTTGTAGTTGTGGAAATTTTCATTTTCAGAAAAGCAAAATCAAACCAAACTCATCCATTATTAATGTTGTAAAAACATAAAATTCCAAAGGACCAATTTTTTGTAAAATTTCTTTTCTGAAAGTGATTAATAAAAAAATCACCATCTACAGACCAATTGTCAACATATCATTTTTTTTGTCTGTGTTTTCTTTTATTATCATTTAAATAATAATGTTTTGTTAGTTTTCATTTAACCGATTCGGACCAATATTGTTAATCTCGAATTTGTTATAGTCTACATTTTTTTTATATTTAATTTAATTTAATCCAATTAAGAAAATTATAAAAGCAAAGTGATTATTGGCAATTTTCTATTCCGTTTCTTATGAATGATAAAATAAAAATAGATCTAAATTAATTAATCTGTAGCAGAAATAATTAAAATGAATAAAAAGATTATGGAAAATACATGAAACGAACCTATGTAATAATGAATTTTTTGCTAAATACAAAAAAAAAATATTATTAATAATAATAAATTGTAAATACATTGTACATTCGTTTAAGAAAATATGTCTACGCGTATAAATTGAGTAATAATTGTTTTATTTTTCTTTCTTTCAATCTTTCTCTACGTTTCTAGTATTTTATGGGGATTATTATTATTATTATGATTATTATTATTAATTAATTAATTAATTATTTGCGTTTATTGTCCAGTACAAATTAAAAATTTATTAATAGTATTTTCTAAATTTTTTTCTTGTATATTTTTATTTAATTTTTTTTGTGTTATCCTATTTTATTATCAGTGTTTTGTGCAATGAATAAAAATGTAGACTGATAGTTTTATTTGAATTCCTCTATTTTATTTTTGTTTTCACCCCTTTTTACCGATTTTTTCGATTCTTATGAAACGCTTATTAGATCGCCAGCGATTCTAATATTTTAAGGATTTTTAAACTAGTCCTGTAGAACATTTTAGCAAAATTAGAACCTCGTAGGTTATTTGAAAGTTTATCAAGAATGACTCGAACAATCTTCCAACATTTGTTTTGTTTTTCTCCATTGCATTTTAGAGAAAAATGGAAACATTTCTACCTGTTAAAGAATTAAATGGAGAGAAAAACGAGAAAAATCAATATTCAGAGGGAACTCGAGTCATTCTAAGTCATTTCATTTGAGCAGCAAGTTTTTGAAAATCGCATCATCGCCAGAAACAAGCGTTAATTGACCGTGACCGACTTCCAATGGAGCTACGAGGTGTGCTAAAGGGACTACCCTTCAAACCCTTAAAATATCTGAATAATTTGCCAACTAATTGGAGTTTCAAAAGAATTGGTCACACTCAAAAAAGACTTGAAGTTGAAATGAAGTACTTTTCATCGCAAATTCATGGGACTTCTTGGGTGTTGATATCTTTGAAGATACCTCATTCAAGTTGAGCTAAGTTTGCTTGATGCAGTCCTGGAACATTTGGGAGGGTAGCCAAAAAACTATAGCAGGTGAAATGCGATTTTTGGAAGGCAAGGCAACTTTTAAACTAACAATGTTTTGTGGAAAAAGCTCTGCTGACTTAGGGGCAAGCAATTGCGCTAGATGGGGCTCATCTCCATCTAAGCCCCTGTAGCTATGGCTCTGGAGGGAAGACGAAAGTCAATTCTGGCAAATTCTAAAGTAGGTAGTTCTAGCTACTCAAAAATTCTTCTACATCTGCAAAAAAGAGAATACATTTATTCAAACACACAAAAAAAGGTCAAGGATAATTTGAATGAACAGTTTCTAATTAGAACTTTAATTACAGGGGATAACAAGACTGTTTGGAATATTAATAGACCGTTTTTATGTGTAAGTAGATATTTAAAGTTTCCTATAGAATCGTACACCAATTTTTTTTAAATCAATGATTTGCTAACAAATTCTAAAATAGATAGTTTTTTAATTTTTACCATCTCATAAATTCCTCATAATACGTTAAGGCTACTGTAGCTCAACAATTGCGCTGCTTTACTTTGAAAATTCTAACTGTGATCGATTTTGAAGGGTGACAAAATCCAAAATTCCTCTACAACTACTAAATGAGAGGCTTTTAGAGCAATAAAGACAAAGTTTTGAAAATTTTCGAAGTTTCTTCCATAGTTTGAACAAATTGCACATGAATTAAAGAAAATAAAAATAGGTAGCCTTGTCAATTCCGTCCCCTCAAAAACAGCCTTTCTATACCTTAAGGCTACTGTAACCCATTAACTCTGCTACTAAACTGTAGAAAAGGGAATTCTTGCCCAATTAAACGAAATTTCTTATTAATGCTTTAATTATAGGGAGTAATATTGCCTATGTATTGGTAATCGTTCAATAAGGGTTAATTTTAGGGCCTAATATTGCTTGTGTGTGGGTAATCGTGCAATAAGGGTTAAAATCGTCTGTGAAAATGGAGTGGACAAGATTATGTCTGGTTTCCACCCTACAACAACTGTGCCCTGAACAACAAAATAGAAAAAAAAAGACTAAAATCAATATACTCCTTTTGGATAACTAGGGTACACAGCAGGAAAAAAAAACAAACACGAAGAAAAAAAAGATGACTGTTCCAAATTCATTCCAATAGAGAATTCTCCGACAGATCGATTATTTAAATATAGTTGGAAAGTTTTCAACGCCTTCATTACACGGCACGTACAGTTTGTATTGTAATAAAAAAAAAAGAATTGTAGGTAGATTTTATTAACACCACCACCACTGCCAATACCGCACCCTTTCTCTACTGCCGGCGATAAAAAAATCAGCGCAAAAGCGCAGCAAACGATCGATTGATTTTCCGCTTCGTTGAATTATTTAAATTCATAAATTTGTGTTTAAATATTTATTTTGTATAATAGTGTTTTTTTTTTGTTTATCCAGATATTGTTACAATCACGAAATGTTCTAGTTAAGTTGATGAATATACATGGATCAATATTAAGTTTTAGCGCACCGCCCCCAGAATTACATTTTCTCCAACATCACTATACGACATAGAACAATACCGTTCGGAAACAGTCGCGTATATCTCACACATCTCAACCATCAACAAATCAAGATTTCCTCCTGTTTTATAGAAGCCGGGGGGCGGTGGACAAAATATTATATACATTATATGAGATTTTTTATGTAGACAAAATAATGGATTTATTCGAAAAATTATTAATAAATTGATCTGTATGTGCCTTTAATCGACGATTATAAATGAGGTTAATAAATTTTTAATTGTTATAATGGAATAGAATCTAAGATGGGATTTATTGAGGCTTATCAACAAATTGTGAGTAATTTTTTAATAAATCAGATTATTTATTCGTTATTTGTAATTCTTATTTTAAAAATAGAATGGTTTATTTCAAACAAGCACGTCCAAAGTTGAATATTTTTATGGAATTCGTTTTAAAAAAAGAAACGCATGTCTGCTGTCTTTTTTAGTACACAATTTTCTGTTGAAGAATTCGAATTTACTAAAGGAAACAGTCGAAAATTTGCACTATCCACAGTAGCGTAGCTATCGATAAGCAAGATTAGGCAATGCCTAAGGCCCATTAATATTTGATTTTTGAAAATTATACATATCTATATAACATACAGGGTGTCTGATCTAAATATGGTCGATACTATGATATTCCTATTAGCTGAGTGATTTAAAATATTTTAAGGATTTATAGCTAGGTCTCTGAAGACAATTTTAGCAAAACTAGAGCTTCGTAGCTCAATTGGAAGCTTGTGAAAAACGTTCGTTGGTTTGGGCAAGATTACAGTTTTCACGACAAAGAATGACTCGAAGACCTTTTCAACATTGATTATTTTCGTTTTACTTCCAACATTTCTACCTGTTCCAGACTGCATTAAATAAAAACGAAAAAATCAATGTTGAAAGATCCTCGAGTCATTTTGACTGTGTAGCTGATTTTTAAAAATCATGATATTGTTCAAATTAAGCGTTTTTTGACCATCTTCCAAATGAGCTACGAGGTTCTAATTTTGCACTACCCTACAAATCTTTGAAATATTTTTCAAATTGTTGGTCAAATACTGGGAGTTTCATGGAATCGACCATATTTAGATCTGACAGCCTGTATTTATGAAAGTATTGGATACATTTTCCATGAACACAATCAGCAAAAATATCGAATATCTGATAAAAAAAACATGCAACTCATGTTCAGTAAAGAAAAAATAAATGCAGACGATAATTTATTATTTTATCTTTTATTCATTGATACGTACAATGTTGCTGTTTTCTGTAATTATTTATATTTATGTATTTTATTTGAAGTGTTCTTATTTTGATAATTGATTATTTTGTTATTAAGAAATGGCTCATGTCTCGGCTTCACGCTTTTACACATATTCAACACCAGTTGTTCTTGATGCGATATCGAGTATTCTGTTGTTTTCATTCGTTTTTTAAATCAACTTCATGAATACGAGGAGAACTTTAAGAAATCGTCAACTTCTCGATTCTCGAATACTCCCATCACTAAGTCTGGAAAACATTTTATTAAAGTTAGAGCCTCTCAGCTCATTTCAAAGTCGGCAACAAAACCTCAATTTTGACAATGTTGCGATTTTTTAAAAACCAGCTGTACCTTAGTTTTAGTTTTAATAAACAACCCGTTATGTAGGATAACTTATTTTAAGTGTTGCCCAAGTGCCCAGAATTTCTAGCTACGCCACTGACCGCATAATGGTGTTAAGCTGGATGCACATTTGAGAGCGAACATCGTAATATATTCTCATTTATGTAGACATTTTTTCACCTTTTTACTTTAGAGACTCATGCTCAATTTCAGCTTGATCAAAGCTTAGCTATTAAGCGCTCTTCACACACGCCAATTTTTAGGGACGAATTGTAGAAGAAATAGAGTGGGAGCCTTGCAGATTAGCACATGAATAGGCATGTCGGGACGAGGCCCCCCAATCTATTTGCCCTACAAATCGTTCGTAAAAATTGTGTAGATCGCTTTCGAATTTTTTTCGACAAGCACCAGAGGCATAGATAGTTTGTGTTTTTTTTTGGATTTTTAAGAAATTTTCGTCATTAACCCGTGAAAATAAAAGAAATTGGACAATTTTAGCCAGTTTACGAGATCTTGACTTATGGTCGAAGATTTAGGACTTTCTTTTGTGAATTATAAACTTTTAGCAAATCTTCTCATTATTACAGTGTGAAAAGTAAACAATTTACACACTTTTTGTCGCCTTTTTGTAAGATTTTAGACGAGATTGCTTGGATACTTTGTTATTTGAAAGGAGACAATTTTATCACTTTTATCCGATTTTCTACCTGAATCTTCGACTTTTAATCTAGGTGTAAGTTGGGGAAGGAAGACGAAGTCTAAAGGCGCGTCCACATTATGCCGATCTGCAAAGCCGGTAGGCCTCACCGACTTACCAAAAGCCGACGCGAACGATGCCGAACCAAAACCGATCCAAGTCAGTCCGGAACAAAGAAAGCCGAACCGAACCGAATCAATATTCATCGTGTGGACATGTGTGGACGTGTTGATGGGTTTCAGTCCAGCTTCAACCACCTGTTGGCCTGTTGCTTTCGAAAATATTTTTCTAGTTTTTATTCGTATGGCTTCATGAGCCGAACATGCCGCCCGGCATAGGCCGACCGACCTGTTTCGGCATAATGTGGACGCGCCTTAAGGTCGACTTAAGCTCGTCTTTGCGAGACCTTGCCTTAAACGTGAATTTACAGATAATTAAGCAAGGAGACCTGCATATTAAAGAACCCCTGCCCAAATGTGTGTAAACCTACTGTTAGCTCGATTTAAATCAAGGCCTTGCTAAGATGAGCTAAAGTAATGGACGGAAAACCGAGCCTTAGAAACTTTTAGGCTATTTTTAACCTAAATTTCTGATGTTTTGCCAAAGTTTTCAAAATTTGTTGGCATACATCAGAGAGCATCGTTAATTAAATGTAATCTTTTTTAATTCCGACAATTATCGATTTTCTTCTCGAATCATCATTCGCCGATTACACCAATTTCAGTTAAACTTAATAAACAGTTAAAAACAATCGTTGGTATGATTATAAAGATGATTTATATGACTTATTTGTTCGTTAAAATTTAATAGACGTTGGTGAAATTTATCCTTTGTAAATTTTAATTGATTTTCGAATTGAATCCGTCAGTTTCATACAATATTTCAAAACACTTTCGTTCTTAATCATGTGATTTTTACTTCTAAATTGTAAAAGATTACATTTTAGTCACTTTCAGCCTATTTTGCGTTAAATTCTCCAAATTTCGGCCGAGTTAATTTTATCAAATTTCTATTCAAAATATTCACTTCTTAGCCTATTTGTGGGCTAAACAATTGACCTCAATTCTAGGCTTTCAAAACACTTCTATTTTAATCATTTTAACTGTCAAAAGAAGTAGACTGAAAACAAAATATTTTATTTTCTAATTAATTAAAGAATAATTCTTGAGTTTTGCACATTACCAACTCAAGAACATAAAAAATCACTATAAAATTTTCCGGCCTAGTGATGAAATAAGCCGGGCGATTTTTGAGCCTTGAAAGTTAGTATTTCCGGACGGAGGCACAAAAACAAAGTTGACTTAAAATATAAAGGTCACAATCAAAATTTGTTTAGTTTCCATGACTACGTAACAACAAGTAATTAACGTTTGTCTTTTTGTAAAGGTTATCATTTATCGCGTTATTCAGCCAAGATCAAGACAATTTGTTCTTGTATTATATAAAATAAAATGTTTAGTGTGACTAAAACAAATTGTTTTTCTGTAGTTTCTCAGAACTACTTTAAAAAGTTATAATAATGTTATTAAAAATGATAAAAAATTTGTTCCAGAAATGCAAGAATTCAACGTGGCGAAAACGTTTAGGTATTTCCTGTTTGATCATAGCTACCTTCATTTATGCCAGTTATATTCTAACATCAACATCAACTGAAAATTTATTGCCTATGAAATGTAATTAAGAATTCATTAAATAATTCGTCTAATTTTACCATTTTAAAATGTTACAGTACCAACTTTACAACGAAAATACTTAATTCACACATCCACATGTCGTATACCTGACGATGATCCGTTTAATGAAGACGTTATTAAATTTTTCCATAAAGAAGAGTATACAAATTGTTCCTCTATTGGCCTATTAACATATATCGAACGAATTGGTGATAATTTTTTATTGAAAATTAATAAAAGTTCAAAATCTTCATATAGTTATTTGGATATAAATTGTTGTTATTCAGTAATTACACGATTATCTCGAATAGATAAACCTGAAAAAGATATAAGGTGAACATTTTGTTATATTGTTACAAATTAATTCGGGTTATTTTTTAGCTTTTCAGAATGTCGTTATTTTTCGGATATTGCCCATATAACTGACGATTTTATTAAAGTGAAATGCAAAAATTCTCTAAATATGGAAATTTATTCAAATGTACATACGATTTTAAATTCAAACAAATTACAAACGTACAAAAAACGATCGAAATGGCAACACCAAAATCGTTTATTTAACGTTCTATTGATTGGCATGGATAGTATGTCAAAGATGAATTTGGTAAGGACAATGCCGAAAACTTATAAATTCCTTGAAGATAGGAATTTTCTAAATTTACGCGGTTATACGAAAATCGGTGATAATACATTTCCAAATTTAATGGGTATATTAACTGGTAAAACATCGACACAAATCTACGATTATTGCCATCCTGGTAAACATTATTTAGATGACTGTGATCTAATTTGGAATCGATACAGGAATATCGGTTATGTGACTGGTTATGCCGAGGATGAAACAGCAATTAGTACATTTACTTATGACCGGATGGGTTTCTGGCAACCACCAACAACATACTATTATATACCATATTTCACAGCTAGTGAAACATTAAAGATTGGTTATAAATGTGGTGGTGCTTATTGTACAGGTCCTGAGAATACTGGTGAACGTCTATTGAATATTGCCAAAGATTTTATAATAAATTTATACGATTATCCAAAATTCGCCTTGTTTTGGATGAATTCATTCAGTCATGATTCAGTGAATTGTGCATCATCTATGGATGATAAAGTTGAACAATTCCTCGGTGATATTTATAAATATTTAAATGATACGATTTTGATCATGTTTAGTGATCATGGTTTTCGTTTCGGTGGTATTAGATTTACACATACCGGTTGGTTAGAGGAACGATTACCATTCATTTATATCCATCTACCTGATAGTTTTAAACGTGATTATCCTGAAAAATATAGAAATTTTGTTATAAATACACAACGACTTACAACACCATTTGATCTCTATATGACACTAGAAGATATTCTTGCAATGACAAATTCAAAGTACAAAATTGAGCCAA
Source organism: Mylabris sibirica (assembly GCA_039776855.1). Taxonomy (NCBI): domain Eukaryota; kingdom Metazoa; phylum Arthropoda; class Insecta; order Coleoptera; family Meloidae; genus Mylabris; species Mylabris sibirica. Next base: position 7,290,033 of record CM077836.1, read on the forward strand.
GTTTGGCATGTCCAAAATGCAAATCTCTATTTGAAGAGATTGAAGAGAATCGTACATGTAAAGATGCTGCAATTGATCAACATTGGTGTATGTGTACTGGACATTCGTATATTAGTACGAAAGCACCGACTGTGATTAAAACTGCACATTTTATTATAAATAAAATTAATAATTTCATTGGAAAGTTTAATGAGAGTTATAATTGTGCCTATTATAAATTGAATAAAATCATTTCAGCTGGCATGTCGGATTTGTATAAAAATGATCAAAATCGATATGTTAATTATTTTTTAATTTTATTGGAGACGAATCCTTCAGCAATGTTCGAAGCTACAGTTGAAGCATCTAGATTAAATAAAAATCAATTGGTATTTAAAATGTTAGGTGATATTAGTCGTTTAGATAGATATGCGGACAATAGTTTTTGTATTAGTGATTCTATATTAAAAAAATATTGCTACTGTGATGGATTGTTTAATCGTTTAAAAAGTGCCATTTATAAAATTTTTTGAATTGTTTACAGGTATTTATTTATTTATTTCGATTATGTTTCTCTTATTTTGTATCTTCATGTTAAACAAGGTGCCTATCAATAAAATAAATTATTTTGTTCACTATCCAAGCTGTTAATTATTATAAAAATATAAAGAAAACCTTCACTCTCTAAATAAACAAATTCAGAAATTAACTTCAGCGAATTAAGTACCAGAAAAATCAAATAAATAATAAAATTATTGATTTCTAATAATAATAGTGAGTTATATTCTCATGACTTCACTAGTGAGTTATGAGGTACTTTTCTTATCTAAAATCGATTGAGTTATGGTGTCATAACTCAACGGTGTTGGATAAACGTTATTTTCCTTGTTCAAATTTCGGTCACTTCGTTGTAAGAGTATTGTAGCTCACTTATTAAATCATTGGTACAAATCTAATATAGAAATGTAATGTAATTAATCCAAATACTTACAATTAGGTAGGTATATGTTTTATAGGTAAGTACATATCTATAAAAAGTCGTACACACCACTGGTTGTTTAAACACAATAAAAATTCCATCGACCACGCAACACATGGCTAGAGATGAACGTGCTTTATCTCATCGATATACTTTAATTCTAATTCGCTCCGGGTTGCACCATTCTATGTTACTTAAATGCTACGTGAGTTTTGTCAAAATTTAACAAAATCGTAAAATTTTTTGCATTACGTAAATTTTAACCATTTTAACATTCAAATTTAATATCGCTATCAACTCTCATCTTTTATCGATGCAGCGAATTTTTCGTTTGGCAAAGGACTTAACAAATTCATTACCTATCATATTATTGATATTATTATAAATTAACACAGTATCGAAATGCTATGGTGCAACAGAAAAATCAATTTAATACGTTGTCAAAGCGTTAACACTGCGTCAAATATTTGACAAAGCATGGTGCAACCCACTCAATCTAAACAAATAATACTGTATTTTAACTTAATTTTCCATTAATAAATACGTTAACAAATGTCAAATATTGTAATATATAAACGACATAGCCAACTACGTGAAAAAAAGAGTTGTACATCCTTTATAAAAGAATGATCCACTTCATGTTACTATTTAGTCTATAAAATTGAGAAAATGGGATTAATTCGTAAAATTTCAATAATACTTATATCAGCATCGATTGTAATAGGTGAGTTATAAATAAATGCATTAAAAATAAACTAAGTTTAAATTTTTCGTTATTGATTTAAGATCGGCAAGGATTCGGGCCAGCAGATCAGGAATGGGGCTACACTACCGTCCGTCCCGGCGCCCATCTCTTCTGGTGGCTCTACAAAACAACAGCCAACGTTACAAACTACACTGAACGTCCGTTAATTATTTGGCTACAAGGTGGACCTGGTGCCTCGTCTACAGGCTTTGGAAATTTCATCGAAATAGGACCGTTAGATCTAGATTTGAAACCGCGCAATACAACTTGGATAAACGACGTCAATGTTTTATTTGTGGATAATCCAGTCGGTGTCGGTTTCAGTTATGTTGACGATTTATCAAAACTTACCACGGATAATCAACAAATCGCTGAAGATTTTTTGGTTTTATTACAAGATTTTTATCGAATTCTACCAGAATTGAAGCATACACCTCTTTATATTTTTGGTGAATCTTACGGTGGTAAAATGGCAGCAGAAATCGCACTACATTTAGACCGAGTAAATATACAAAATTACAAATTAATTTTTAAAAGTTTATTGGTTTAATTTTGAAGGCAATAAAGAGTGGTGTAATTGAAGCGAATTTTAAAGGGATCGGTTTGGGTGATCCTTGGATATCGGTTCTAGACTCAGCATTAAATTATGCCCCATATTTGTTAGGTCTGGTAAGTTGATTTGGTTTAAAAATGATAAAAGATAAATAATAAATGATAGGGTGCTGTTGATTATCGTGGCTATGAAGAAATTCAGCATTTTGCTAATTTAACTCAAAATGCTGTAAATGATGGTAATTATACGTTAGCAGCATCTCGATGGATGGATCTTCAAACAACTATCGAAAATCTCACCTATATCGATCTATTAAACACATTAACGAGAGTTTATAGAAATGAAACAACTAAAGTTATCGGTAAAATTCGTTAAATAACGCAAATACATTATGGTCAATAATAATAAAAAAAATTGTTTCAGAGAAAACAATGAGCAATATAAAAAAAAGTGTTCTATGGGATTCTCTCAACAAGCTGATGAACAATCAAGTAAAGACTGTTCTAGGATTGAGTAGTACATGGTCTCAAGGTAAATCCGTCCATAATGCCCTATATGACGATTTGCTGAAATCTGCAACTTCTACAAGTACCTACGACTTTGTTATTTAAATTAAATTAAACAATTTAAATGTTAACTTAATTTTTGCAGTTGAAACTCTCTTGAATACCACCAATATTAAAATAGCCATCTACAGCGGAGAATTTGATCTTATTGTTAATATTTTAGGTATTCGAATATTTTTTAATTTAATCGTTTTTATTACGAAATAAAATTGATTAGGTACAATGAAATGGATTTATAAGTTAAGATTTCCCAATTGCCATAAATGGAAGAATGCACCACGACTTTCTATAGAAATAGACGGTTTCTTTGAGGGTTATGTGAAGAAAATGGACAATTTAGCCATGTATTGGGTTGAAAGAGCTGGCCATATTGTACCATCAGATAATCCAATAGTTATGAAATTTATATTGTCTGATATAACAGATCAATTTAATTGTAAAAATAAATTATAACGCGATGATTTATGAAGAAAACTGTCAACTTTGAGGACTGTGATTTTGTTGAATTTATTCATCGATTGTGTATTGAATAAAGCGCAACACGTACATGAGTAATTTTACTTGAAATCCCACAAAAAAACTACATATGTACATATTTATTACTTCTCTTTATTGTGTACTTAATTATGTTGTACCTATACATAAGTTGACATTGTAGTCACATGAGTAGCAGTCTTGAACTCTTGATGTAGAGCACACCAATGATTACTATGATTATAGTCATGAAATTCTAGATAAACCATATCATAAATTAGGAATGGATATAGCTGAATACGGAAAAAAATTATCTCATTGTTATTGATTACTTTACAAAGTGGCTAGACATAACAAAATTAAAACAAAACAAAAAATCAGCGGAAATAAAACAGTTAAAATGTTTATTTAGTAGATACAGTGTCCCTGAAATTATTGTTTGTGATAAGTGATAATCAACCGTTTTCTTCCCAAGAATTCGCCAACGAATAGAATTTCGGAATTAAATTTTCAAGTCCTAGATATTGTCACACGGACAAGCGAAAAGTGCTGTTAAAACTGCCAAAAATAGAATTCGAAATGGAGCGGATATCAATGAAGCGTTATTAAATTACAGACATACGCCAATTGGAAAAGTTAACAAAACACCAGTTCAAAAAGAAATTTAAGAAATAAACTCCCAGAACCAAAACATTTACATAAACAACAAATTGATTATAAAGTAGTAACCCCGGCGCCACACTCTTGGCCCATTTGCTTACAGAAACAGTGTTTTTCAATGTGTGGTCGGCGTAAATCGATCTGCTGCCCACGGTGTCTCCATTGCCTCGACGTTATAAAAAATAACTACTCCAATATCAGCCAATGTTTACGAATTTGTCTGGGCCAAGAGTATGGCGCCGGGTCTAAGCAGTAACAGGGAAAAATAAAATAAAAACAAAAATTATCGGAACAGTATTTACTATTCCTAAAACAAAAACAAGAGATAATTTTGAAGCAGGAGATAAATGTGTGTTGCCCCAGCTCCACACACTGGCCCGATTGTTTACCTAAACAGTGTTTATCCAATGTGTGGTCGGCGGAAATCGGTCTGGCGCCGACGGTTTCTCCATTATGTCGACGCTTTAAAAAAAATTACTCGTCCAGCATGAGTTTACACCATTGTTCTGCCCAGTGTGTGGAGCCAGGCTTAGGAAAAAAAAGGTAGGGAATCAGCGAAGGTTCTAAAAAAATTGATTTGCTTGGTATAAAAAATCGGATAATGTAAAAGGGCTTCAACTGAGGGCTGTAGAAATAAAATCCAGACTGGTACTGGAATGCTTCGAAGCACTTGAGGAGCTGGTAGAACATAACAAGGTTAACTTGACATGGGTGCCTGCTTAGGCTTAGCAAAGAATGCCGCCAAAACAGCTCTAATTGGACCTGGACCTTCATGTGGGATCGCTTATGCGGACTCTAAAAGGGCCATATGGGAAGAATTAGAACGAAAACACCAACTTTACTGGGAGGAATCACCAGGGATGGTTCTGTCAAAGACATTTCTGGATTTTTCAAACCGTAAAGGACCCAAAGAACTCCTAAAACTTAATAGGAGGCAATTAACACAGACCACAGGACTGCTTACTGAACACTGTGGATTAAGGAAGCATCTCAATAATATTGGGATTGCAAAAGACCCAACATGTAGGGCCTGTGAAGAGAAGGATGAATCTTCCTTTCATATTCTTTGCTACTGTGAGGCCTTGAAGGATCTCACAGCGTGGTACCTGGGAGGGGAATATATCTCTCCGGATGAAATAAAAAGTACTCCCTGAACAGTATCCTGGACTTTATTGAAAGAACGGGACTACTGTGGGAAGACATTTAACCCAAATAAAGGCCGGGGTACAGTGGGGCACGAACTACGGCTCGGGTGGGAGGGTCTGGAAAGGACCTCTCACGGAACGAATAATAATAATAATAATTAAAAAAGGGCTTCAACTTATGCAAAATGAAAAACATGATATTCCTCATTCAAGAGTCGATCACTTTTTTGTGAGACGGGTTTATACTGCCTGTTAGGTACCCTAAGAGATTGACCTAAACCCACAATTGTGGTGAATTTAGACAGGTATAGGTTTAGTAACTACAACATAATTTCCATAAATAACTATTTTTAACACACCTTCAGTTTCACTTTTTGTACTTTTCACCAACAAGGTTAAATGTTAACTGGTTGTTAGAGCCCGAACACCAATTTAAGCACATCGGTAACATAAGGCACGTACAATCTGTAAAGTAACCAATGAGATTGACTTAAGTAATAAAATTAGTTCACAATAGATTCAGTAGCAAGCAACTAGATAAGAGGATTTTTTTAATAAAATTTTGAAATAAGATCGGTTTTCCAAAAAGAACAAATATCTTTGTACTTGCAACATTTTAGTACCGCTGTCAAGTTGTTACTGCATCTATTGTCAACTAATTTTATTACTTAAATCGAACACACAATAAAAACTACATCGACCACACGTGGCTAGAGACAAACGTGCTTTATCTCAACGATGTTTTTTAGTCCTAATTCGCGCTATATTTGTTCTTTTTTAACACTGTATTTTTCTTTAGAATTATTCAGTTTAAAAAGTTGAGAAAATGGGATTAATTCGTGAAATTTCAATAATATTCATATCAGTATCGGTTGTAATAGGTGAGGTAAAATGAATGAATTATAAATAAACTAATTTTAAATTTTGCGTTATTGATTTGAGGTCGGCAAGGATTCGGGCCAGCAGACCAGGAATGGGGCTACACTACCGTTCGTCCCGGCGCCCATCTCTTCTGGTGGCTCTACAAAACAACAGCCAACGTTAAAAATTACACTGAACGTCCGTTAATTATTTGGCTACAAGGTGGACCTGGTGCCTCGTCTACAGGCTATGGAAATTTCATCGAAATAGGTCCGTTAGATCTAGATTTAAAACCGCGCAATACAACTTGGATAAAAGATGTCAATGTTTTATTTGTGGATAATCCAGTCGGTGCCGGTTTCAGTTATGTTGACGATTTATCAAAACTTACCAAAAATAAACAACAAATCGCTGATGATTTTTTGGTTTTATTACAAGATTTTTATCGAATTCTACCAGAATTGAAGCATACACCTCTTTATATTTTTGGTGAATCTTACGGTGGTAAAATGGCAGCAGAAATCGCACTACATTTAGACCGAGTAAATATACAAAATTACAAATTAATTTTTAAAAGTTTATTGGTTTAATTTTGAAGGCAATAAAGAGTGGTGTCATTGAAGCGAATTTGAAAGGAATCGGTTTGGGTGATCCTTGGATATCACTTCTAGACTCAACCTTATCTTACGCCCCATACTTGTTAAGTTTGGTATGTAAGTTTATTTTATTAACAAAATATAGAAGGATAAAAGAAATGATGAACGATAGGGTGCTGTTGATTATCGTGGCTATGAAGAAATTCAACATTTTGCTAATTTAACACAAACTGCCGTAAATGATGGTAATTATACGCTAGCAACATCTCGATGGATGGATCTTCAAATGACTATCGAAAATCTCACCTACAGTATCGATTTATTAAACTCATTAACGAGAGTTTATAAAAATGAAACAACTAAAGTTATCGGTAGTATTCGTTAAATAACGCAAATACATGGTCAATAATAATAAAAACATGTTTCAGAGAAAACAATGAGCCATATAAAAGAAAGTATTCTATGGGATTCTCTCAACAAGCTGATGAACAATCAAGTAAGAAGTGATCTAGGATTAAATAGTACATGGGGTGGAAGTAAACCTGTTTTTTATGCCCTATCTGACGATCTCCTGAAATCTGGCACTCCTACAAGTACGACTTTGTTAATTAAATTAAATTAAACAATTTAAATGTTAACTTAATTTTTCAGTTGAAACTCTCTTGAATACGACCGATATTAAAATAGCCATCTACAACGGAGAATTGGATCTTATTGTTAATATTTTAGGTATTCGAATATTTTTTAATTTAATCGTTTTAATTACAAAATAAAATTAATTATATAGGTACAATGAAATGGATTGATAAGTTAAGATTTCCAAATTGGTATAAATGGGAGGATGCACCAAGACTTTCTATAGAAATAGACGGTTTCATTGAAGGTTATGTGAAGAAAATGGACAATTTAGCTATGTATTGGGCCGAAAGAGCTGGCCATATTGTACCATCAGATAATCCAAAAGTTATGAAGTTTATATTGTCTGATATAACAGATCAATTTAACAATAAAAATAAATTATAACTCCAGTTGTGGAAGGCCGCTAGCAAAATTCAGATTGGCCTCTTTTACAACTTTTAATTAATAATAAAACGACAAATTGATAAGAGAATATTTTATTGTTGTTGATTTTTTTTTGAATTAGAGATAAGGTGAGATATAATGATCTCAGAAAAATAATTGCATTCAAATACACTTTCGCAAATTATTTTATGTAAAAACGAGATTTTATGGCTTCGCAGCTCCTCTGACCCCTCCACTATTGCTCTTTTTTTCTGTATGGTATTTTGACCAGGGCATTACGCGATAATTTATGGAATAAACTGACAATTTGAGTGCTGTGATTTTGTTCAAGTTATTCATTGATTGTGTATTAAATAAACTGCAGCAAAGTAATTCTTACTTTTCTTAAAAATACTTAATTACTGAGCTACACACCTAAAGCTGAAAGTACGAAAATAAACTCGAGTAAAAGCAAAACTGAGAATGAAACCGTTTCTCCCTTCGATTTTTTTTTTATATGTAATTCTCAATTGAAACCCATAAGGGATGAGGGATGCATATTTCTATCTCCTTTGTTATGTTCTTATCAGGAACTAAAGAAAAACTTGTATGTACATACTATTAGCTCACTTGTTGACAGTCTAAGTGCTTTATGATAGGAACAAATTAAGTAATACATTAAATATCGCGTATTTTTTACTAATTGAAATTATTTTTTTAATACATTTTCTACTTGTAGTAATTTTGGTTATTTCTATACTTTTTGGCTACACAATTTCGGGATAAGATGTTATCCATTGATTTAATAATTTATATTTTTTTATAATGGTAGTAGATGCATCAAATTTATAATTACAAATTAAGAAATTAAGAAAATACAAAATATAAAGTGCCAATTATTCACTCGGTGTACTTATTTGAAATGCCGTAACTGTATATTTAAATAAGCTCGATAACATTGCCATCTAGCGTTCGAATCTTGATTATTTATGACACTTTGTAACTTTGTTAAGTTGGTTGCATAACTCATGTAATGTAGAAAGTCATACGTAACTTGTTTTGCAAAACATTTATAACTTTAATCTTTTTTTCGAAATAAAAAACAAAATGCGTTATCACATCTGTTATCAATCTTTATAACTGTACAGTGATACTAATTCTGATTATGTTTCGATTTCAAGTGTTCTATTAAAAAAAGAATCGTAGATAGAACAACTTAACCTAGCTTTTTAGATTTGGTGATTATCGTTGGTTAATTTGTTGTGATAAATTTTGAGCAGAACAAAATGCCCCGTGAACAATATACTAGATGTCACAGTACTGGTTCTTTACCATTGGGTAATTCGGCACAAAATTCAGGTATGTTCGAGTCTAGTCTGAATGGAAATTTCCAATTGAGTTCTACATGTGTATTTGTAGATGATGAAGACGATTTAGAAGATAAAACATCACCAATTAGTTATAAGGAGCGTCGTCGTGTTGCCCATACACAAGCTGAACAGAAACGTCGCGATGCTATCAAGAAAGGCTATGACACGTTACAAGAATTAGTGCCTACATGCCAACAAACCGATGTCTCTGGTAGATCAATACAACTATCATCATATAGTAAACGAATCAATAAATATATATAAATTAATCAAATTTCTTATAGGTTATAAATTAAGTAAAGCAACAGTTTTACAGAAATCAATTGATTACATTCAATATTTACAACAACAGAAAAAGAAACAAGAAGAGGAACGTAATGCGTTACGTAAAGAAGTCGTTGCTTTAAGAATCATGCAAACGAATTATGAACAAATCGTTAAAGCACAACAAACACAACCAGGACAAACTGAGACAAGGATTTCAGATGAAGTTAAATTCTCTGTGGTAATTTATTTTATTTTAAACCGACACATTGTTTTTTAAAATTTAAATAATTCCAGTTTCAAGCTATAATGGAACAATTATTTCTCACATTCAGTAAAGTACCTGTTAGTAATTTCTCTGATCTATCTGGTGGTGTGTTTAGTTGGCTTGAAGAATATTGTAAGCCGCAAACACTTAAAGATACTGTTTTAAGGGTTTTACAGGGACATAATAGCCAGATGAGAGGACAACAACAACAACAACCACCACCACGAAATTTATAACAATAACATCCAAATATGATCATTTAGGATGCATAATTATACATTGAATTGAATTATGAATATCGTTAAATTGACGTTCTTTGTTTTCGTTGTTTTTTAATCTGAATATATAGTATATGTTTATTATTATTATTATTATTTTTCTATTGTTAGGACTATACAGTTGGTACAAAGAAATGTGATTTATTGTGCCACTTACAATTAGTTTTATAATTTGTATATAAAGAATTTGTAATAATAATACTTGATTTATAAATAAATTTCTTTTGTGTTCATACAGGCTCCTCATTTGTTGCTAAATGCGGTTTTTATCGGTATTTTAATTTATTTGCTTTAAAATTAGGAATTGATTGTTGTATATTTTATCTAAACTGTATTAAGCACTTTAGGAAAAATAACAAGATTTATTAATTCATAAATTCACATTGTGTTGTTACATCATTGTTTACCAATACCAACAATTTAAATTTATAATTATAAGGCTTTTTTTCGTGACTTCGCGTTGAAGTAGCGGTTACTGCGGTTAGTGAAACCGGTACATTTTCTTGAAAAGCGGTAACAGAGGGGAAGGTATTATGACGTCATCTATAAATGTCAAAATAATAACCGTTACTTACTCTCTACTAACCCTATTCTAGAGCAAGGTAACTGGCGGTTATTTGATGAAATATTAAAAAGTGAGGTTAAATTTTCAGTGGTGCGTATTATTAGTACTGCTAATTTATTAATATATAAATATGATAATTAATAATATTTTATATAATAGGTGTATATATACATATATTTATAAATATATATCTCTATAAATGGAAAATCATCTGTTTTCAATTACATTGAACTATGAAGGGCAAGATATATTGGTAGAAAATGTGGATGTTGAGACAGCTAACCTTCTATTGAATGGTAAGTTTGCAAATCCAGTGCATGCATAGCTGTGATTTGGTACGATTAGTAAGAAATCTCTACCTACAATAAACATTTTGTTTTCAGATGCTGACGCAGCAAAAAAATATTTGCAACAAAAAATGTTTTCGCTAGAAACAGACTGCACAATAGTAGAAAATGAATCATTTGATGATGAAGTTGATGAAAATTCAAGTCCCGTGCCGACAACAAGTGGTTCGGTTCCATTCTCATCAACAACAGTATGGTGTAGCAAACGTCCCAATGATAGAGATTTGGAAGCCACGCATTTATTTTTGCAACTAAGAGCCAAATTTGCTCACCAAGTTGATGATAGAAAACACACTAAATCTCAGATCTGGGGCAGAATTGCAAACGAAATGGCAAGTCTTGGTTATAGTGTAGGGAAAGGTAAAGAGGCTGTGGAGAAGTTGAGGCAGAAGTTTGCCAATTTGCAAAAACAGTATTTACAACATAAAAGACATATGGATCATACAGGCGAAAATAAAAAAGAGCCACCGCCATTTTACAGCGAGATGCACGATTTGTTGGGACACAAAGATAAATGTGCCCCAAAGGGTCTACAAGATACACTGTGCGATAATGCGACAGACATCCGTGAAGGAGAAGAAAATGACAATGAAGCTGCTGGACCATCTAGTTATGTCAACGTCAAAAATCGTTTTTCATCAAAGAAACGTCTGAGACCAGATACCATAAATTGCCATTTAATCAGTATGTTCAAACAGCAGCATGAAGAAGATAGGGAAGAAAGGAGAAGCCAATTCCAAGCACTGGAAAATTTAATAAAAACTCAAAACGATCAACGTGAAAGGCTTCTTAATCAATTTGATAAACTCATCAAAATAAACAAAAAAAGGGCAGCAGATTCTGATTCTGATTGAACAAATAAATAGATTATAGTTGGAGCAAATAAACGTAAATCAATGAATAATGTAACGATGGTTAGTGTACAGTTCTTGTTTTTATTTAAATTTTATTTAATTTTCGCAGTACCAGCTTCGAACAATGACCACCATGTCAATTCCACAAATGATGAAGAAAAATATGAATTTTGATCGTCAAAATTAAAATAAGCACAATTAATTTGTTATAAAGTTGTGCTAATTTCATCATCACTTTTCCAAACTTATGTTACTGTCTTATTGATTTTATTATTTACTATTAAACTGTATTTATATATTTTTTTCGTTTGAACGAATAGAATAAAATAAATGTAACATAAATGTACTCATTGTAATCATCCAACCACATGTTATGATTTATGTTGTATCGTAAATGGTTCTCTCGTAATTTGAGAAATATTTTCTTATGCTTTTCGGACACAATAAATCGACATATTTCTTCCAAGCCACTTTCAAAGAAGAATGTTTCCAATAAAATCAGTTTTTCCATGATTGTTAATGTGCAGCTGATGGGCGTTTGCAGAGCGAAAATTGCCGCCTTATTTTGTATTGCTCTACTAATAGTTATAATATCGGTTAACCGATACGTTTTCGCGAAAAATATCGTTTTATCCCCACCACCTGCTATAATAGGTGGTGGGGCAAAAACCAGAGCGGTTACAGCTGCAGTTCAACGCGAAGTCACGAAAAAAAGCCTATAGACGGATCAAATTAAGTTTGTCCAAAACCATGGATGTGCAGGAGATCTAGCCTACAGTAGAGGTATAAGGGCGTGTGTTCACTCTCTCTCTCTCTCTCTCTCTTTTACTCTGCTGGTAATATATTTAAAAAAAATCAACTGGTCATCTTACATTGATCCATCTATAGAGTCTTTTTCACGTAAATATGGCGAATGACAATAAATTCATTACACATGCTATTTTTCTAAACGTAATCAATTCTTAAGAAACTCCTATTAATTGGCGAGCCATTCGAAAAATATTTCAAGGATTTGTAGGGGGATCACTGAAGCCCATTTTAGCAAAATTAGAACCTCGTAGCTCATCTGGAAGTTAAAAAAAAACGACCAGAACGACTAATTGTAAGAATGACTTGAAAATCCTCCCAACATTGTTTTATTTCCTTCATTTTATTCAACTGCATTCTACCAAAAATGGCAAACATTTCAACCTGCTCTAGAATGCATTAAAAAAAAACGAAAAAAGTCAATGATAGGAGGATTCTTGAATCACTTATAAGTCATTTCAAGTCTATAGCAACTTTTTGAAAATCTTAAGGGTAGTGTCAAATGCAAAACTGATATCGTACAATTACATAAACTGTAAGAGGTATTGAGATCTGAAATATCTTAATCGATTACAAATCTTTCCTTGGAAAAATGAGCTACGAGGTTCTAAAATTGTCTCCACCCCGCACTCAACTCCTTGAAAAAATGTTCGAATCTCTCGCCAACTAATAAGTGTCATTAGAATTGACCACATTTAAAAAAACAGCCTGTAGGTATATGATTAGAATTAAATAATTTGTGCAATAACTTGAAGGAGAACGGTCAGGCTATCTATTAGAGGTGAAAACGCCCTTCTACAGTTTTTAAAAATAAAATTTTATGGTTCCTAGGGAAATAATTCCTTGATCTAGATTGTTAAAATAGGTCAATCACCCCTTTAAATCATCACAAATTTTTGATTATTTTCTTGTAAAGAAAAATTATTTTTTCAAAAAGCAATTGTTACCTTTGTATTTAGTTGACTATGAATTTTTCAGCAGGGTGATTTTTCATTCAATATTGCTTAATTTCCCAAAGTTGTCATCAATTTTTCCTATTTCCCAGAATTGTAGAATTGTACTTTCACTTAAAATAGATAGTGTAGGTGTTACCCTTCAAGTTCTTGTGAAAATTATTTGATTCCACTTAAAATAAACAAGTTATAGCCAATTTATTGACATTGACCATATTTACATGAAAAATTCTGTATATTTTACTTTTGGTAAATTGTAAGTTGACAAAGATTAGAAATTGGGTTTATCTTTTTCGGTGAATTTGGGATTCTGGAATACAAAGGTTTATTCACGGAATTGTTTTATAAATTTATAAAACAATTTAGCACTTAAGTGCTAAATTTTTGGTTAAAAATAGTAGAAAAATATAATTCAGCTTGAAAATCGACTAAAATTGATCAAATCACCTCTTTTTCAATAATTCCCCAACAGAGTTCTAAATGTTTGAAAATCCAGCCTGAAAATTGCCTAAATGCTTACAAAATAGAATCTTCTTATAATTCATTGATAAAATTCGTTAAAAATTTATGATTTAGGATAAAAATTTGTTAAAACTCCAACTAGAAGTTGAAAAGTAAACTAAAAATATCTAAATCATCTAATTTTCAGAAGCTGGTATCAAAATTTATTGAAATCCGACAATTTTGGTACGTTCTATCTATGATTGAAAGCTTTAACACGCTATTGATGACCTAAAAACTGCATAACAAAGGAAATGAAGACTTAAATACTTTATTGAAGCGCTAAATTTCGACTCGGGCAGTCTTATAGTCTTATAACCTAGGCTATAATTCCCTAATACATTGTTCTTTACATCTAAAAGGATAAAAAGATCTTATAACCTCAGGAATTTGCCAATAATACTGATTATTTATCAGAAAAACTTCCTAAAATTTAAACTCAAAACGAATAAATAATCTTCCTTCAACATCTGATGATTTGGAACAATAATGTTTTAAATCATCAATGTTTTAATCACAAAATTTGTTTGAAAATTGATAATTAAAAAAAAATTTGTAAAATCGTGACTATAAATCAAAATTTTAACTCTAAAATTAGTTAAAAGGGCATTGTCCCTATTTAAAAAAATCTTATAGACAGGATTGCAAACGAAAACCTTGTTTGGATGCGCCGACTTGGGCAAACTTAAGCTGATCCATCTATATCTATCTATCATATTACAAGTCTTGCCATTTTTTTCATAAACCTTCATTCCACTTCATTGCTATTGTCTCCCAAGAATCGTAAACTTAATACAGATCACGGCAAAATCTTTGAGAGAAATAACATATTTCTACGATTTGTGATAAAAAACAAAAGGGCTTGATAGCAAATATATTTTCACCAATTCATTTGAAACTTTCAGGATTCTGTTAAAATATTAAAAGAATCACTAATTTAAAGTGAGTGTTGTTTACAATTCATCCCCTTCAATAAAATTTGTTTGATTTCTCTGTTAGTTTACAAAGGAAGACTACTTCTCAACAAATTTTCATTCTAGGCATAACTTACAAAGTCTTAATTAGTTTTGTATGTTTGAACTGTTTTATCATAAAGACAAAGCTTTAAACTGTAATTAATAAGCTTCCATATAAGCTTTGTTGGCAAATAATTGTTTTATTAAATTTCAAAATTATCTAAAATCACAATTTGATTAAGTCCATTTATAGATACATGTATGAACATTGTAAATTATAGGATTTAAATGAATATAAAATAAAGAACAACCACTACTCAGAACTATCAAAGAATCAACTTTGGCAAAATTTCGAAACTTTACAAAGTCACTAGTTTCAAAGTCAAATAGCAATTAAAACAATTACTGATTCAAAATTTATGAGAAGACGTTATTGTTATAAGTGTTAAAAGATTCTTTAAATATTCCATTGTGTTTTACAATTTGTTATCCCTTTATTATTATGTGAATTTTGTTAAATTTGTGTGCGAACTGTAGGAGATTAGAAAAGGGTCGACATTTACTCGAGATGAATTTCCACAAGGGTTCATTAATCATTCTGCAATCTTCTCAATGTAATTTCACTATAGAACACTTAACCGAACAAACAAAAGCCGGAAATAATTTGGAAAATTGAGATAGTTTCTAGCCCGGCGCATCCACCAAATTTACAAAAATAATACACCCAAATTTCACACACATTTATTGATGTATCTGTAAAACAAAATTGATAATAATTAACATATAACGTCGTTAAATTAACAATATAGAAATAGAGTAATAAATTATTGGATATGGTAGATATTTTATTCGTATTTCGTACACAAATTCGAGACACATTTCTACGATTTTTTGTTGTATCATATACTAAACACCAATTCACATCATTTCCACTCAATCACATCAAATCCAATGTTCAAATTTCAAACTATACTGGTCTCTGTTGGCTGACTAGAAATATGAGTTAGATATTTGAGAGATATGGATTCCCTCCTATACCTATTCGGTTGTCGTGGATTGGATTTTTTCGGTTGTTCCGGACAACAAATATGTCGAAATACATAATAATAACACAATAATAATGCAGCAATTATAATACTACCAACACCCAATGTCAATATTATCTCCAAATATTCCATAACGTGCATATCTCTTGCATCTTCAAATTAACATCAAAAGCTCTGATCTGAAATCAATAAGATAATAAAAAAAAAACTATATATTTATATTAACACAAACACAAAAAATCATCATCTATAAAAATGTAGAACAAGGAAAATTGTAATTGAGGCTTGGTTCGACTTTTCAATTTCAATAAATCGGGCTTTTTTGTTGCACCAGATTAACGATCGATCGTTGAATTGTTACAAAAAGACGACGACAACGACGATGACGACGACGAGATGATAAGCAAACAAGGTAAAATTATCGTTGAACATATAAACAGACAGATAGTCAGATTACCTCAAAATGAAATCAAATTTCCTTCCCTGTAAATTAATACAGAATATATAAATCTACTAAAACAGCTTTTGTACGGTTGTTATAAAGGAGATCTAAAGATAACTCGATTCAAACAGATTTCCGCAAACTGATCATAAACATATCTTTTTTTTCATCAAAGTAATATAAACAGGTTGTTCTACATGGAAATATCTCAATCTGTAGTAGGTATCGATTTATAGTAGAACCAAGATTTTATTATCTAAATAGTAAATTTAAGATGGTTATTGTTAAATTGATTGTTAAACTACTAGAAAACAGACCTAAAATAATAAATCAAATAGTAATTAGTCATCTATCAATCAGTGCTATTTTGGTTGTTTCAGGTAAACAGAACACATTTTTGGAAGGAACGGGGCAATAATTAATGAAGTGTAAGTAAATAGTAGAATTACACCAGTTACCTGAAACAGGGCATAACTGCGCCAAATGTAGAAGTAGTCTTCTTTAATCTTTAGGCATAACTGCATTATCACCGATCGATACTATACTATCAGGGACGTATTTGCCTTATACAGGACTTCTAAAAGGAATTGTTTCCAGGCTTTATACTACTTTCACGTTTTGGAGTTTTCAGGATTATTGGCAAACACAAAAAAAGTCTAAAAGACGAATTCAACAACTTCAGTTAAGCTTAATGTACCGTTAGAAAAAATTGTTGCTATAATTACAAAAATCGTTCTATGACTTATTTGTCCGTTAAAATTTAACAGATGTTGATAAAATCGAATATTTGTTAACAAATTGAAGCATATGTATTAGAAAAATATTTGTTCAACCGTAGACAGCGCTTTTTGTGATGTTCCCGGAAATCTTTTCAATGTTTTACCTAAATACACAAAAACCTGAACGGAACGGGATATTTTATGAAGTTATAATGATAAAACTCTGATTACCGCCTCGAAAGCTTCCCATCTAAGGACGACAAAAACCTCAAATTCGGCATTAGCAAAAACTGTTTGGAAAATTGAAATGCTAGATAGAATCCAATGACTATTACTAATAGAATGAGTAGAGTAATTAAACAGATACAACTCGCACTGTGGGTGCACTTGGCGCATTTATGCCATGAAATCTATTTGACCATTTCATTGTCTTAAATCAAATAAGTTGGCGCAGTTCTGACACGTGCGAATAGTGAGATTATTTAAAAGAAATTATAAGTTTTAATATACAGGATGTCCCGTAAGTCGCGCATTTCCTGCTAAGGGACAGATAGGGGATGAAATTCTAAGGTGAAAAGTCCTGTACCGTTTTTTTCATCTGACGCACAGGTAATTAGTAGTTATTAATTAAATCATGTAGCCAATCAGCGATAAAAAGAGAGAAGGAAAGAGTTTTGACGGTAGAACGTGGGAAAAGGGCCAGTCAGCAAACTGGCGCGACAGCCGTTCAGACAAAGAGAGCACCTGATTGGCTACTTCATTTAATTAATTACGAATTACTATTACCTATGCGTCAAATGAAAAAATGGTACAGGACTTTTCATCTTAGAATTTCATCCCCTGTCTGTCCCTTAGGGGCGCATGCGCGACTTACGGGACATACTGTAGAGAAAATATCAGCTTTTCTTGCTAAACTATGTCGTGTCTACCTGTTACAATAAAATTTACATAGATGGATAGAGACCCAATCATTCTTTGATTTACTGTTACATAGTGCATTTACAAATAAATGGATTGCCCGAGGCGGCCTCTATTACCGCCGACCTTAAAGGGATGGATAGTAAAATTCGTGATAGGGTGGGTAGTTATAGCAAAGCTTAGATTGTAGAATTTCAGGCCCATGTTCAGATAGAGGGTCTATTATTGTATTGAAAATGTCTGAAGGGGAAGCAGGAGTTAGGCCTCGATTCGATGTCTAAAAAAGTGACAATTTTTAATCGATTTGTCGTTCTTTTTCTGATATGGTCGAACACCATTAGCGGGGTTGAATTGCGAAAAAATTCTTAAGAATTCTAAAGTGCAGAAAAAAATTCACCTTTTTAAAAATAAAAAATCGGGCAGCACCTTGTTTGAAAAGCTTATTCATGGGCAGAGGTTCCCATAAAATCCGATTCTGCAAAATCAAAAAAGTTATTGAAGAAAAATTAAAGAAAATTTTCTGACTTCATTGGTTGCACCGTGAAACTTCCGATTCAATGCTGGTTATGGCGTTTGAATTTCTCATAAAACAAGCGAGAAATCGATGATTAAATATTGTCACTTTTTCGGATACCGAATCGAGGTTTGACTCCAGCTTTCCCTTAAAGGAGGTATCTTAAATTTATAAATTTTCAATTACGGATCTGGTCGAAAAGCTCCCAATGAAGCGAGAACAGAGTCATGTCCATTTATATGTAAATGAACTGTAGGTAAGTCTGTCTTTTAATGGCTTAACATTCGATGTACCTAACAATAACCGGATTAAATATACAGTTTAGGCCGCAAAATCACAAACATCTTGGTTCAACTATACAACTCTTGCGAAGATATACCGTAGTGATATTCTCAATAGATACATGGGAGAAACATTGGTCCCACCTATGTCCCTTCTTTATCAAATCACATGTTTCATAAATAACAGACAGAGATACCAAATCCACAAAACACATCTGGTTATTTTATTCTTTTAAAATAGAAAGTTTTCAAGGTTCTTTCGTACAAAAGAATTTGCTTTGTTTGGTCAAAGGGCTAAGGATTGGGCGTAATATCCGCCATAATTTTTAATTTCTAGACCACCTACGCTCTCTCTGTCTTTTTCTAACTACTATGTAAGTAGTATAGATGGGCGGGACCAATGTTTCTCCTATGTATCTATTGAGAATACCACTACGGTAGACAAAAATATGTTGAATACATATTTTTGTCACAAATCAAATTTATCTGTATACCAGATTAATTGGAAATACAATGCGTTCATGTTAATGAATTGAACAACGAGCTGTATGCGAATTTTTATCGATTCGATCCAATAAACCGTATGGTGATTAGATTAGGCGATGAATTATTGTTTACAATAAATATTTACAATTTAATTGGTTTAATTAATTTAATAAGACAACAATAAACGTTACAAAACAGGTGTGTAATAATTGATAAAATAAAATCGATAAGAATTGATTAATTTTTTGTGAAATTTCTACATCTACCGACTTAGATTTCTACAGGGTTATACACGTCAAGCGAAAAATTCTTATTGCAGCTCCCAAATATTTCCAGGATTTACCCAGAGAACATTTAAGCAAAGTTAGAGCCTTGTGGGAAGTTGCTCAAAAAACGCTCGTTTTGGACAAATTCACGGTTTTCTAAAAGGAGTTGAACACGCAAAACGATTAAGAATGGTTGGTAGATCACCGTAAAATTGATTTCTCCCGTTTTTATCATCGAGTTAAAAATCGTAAAAGGATGATGAAAGGTGAAAAACGAATAAAAACTATTTTAAAAGGATCCTCTAGTCATTGTCATTATTAATCGTTTGGCGGGTATATCCGGTCAGTGAAAATCGCGATTTTGTCGAAATAAAACGTTTTTAACCAATTCCTAATGAGTTACAAGGCTCTAATTTCACTAAAATGTTATCTAGGGATCTCCCTATAAATTATTGAAATATTTTTTGAATTTCTCGTCAAATAATGAGAGTTAACCAGAAAAACTTTTCGCCGGACTATATTTATTGAGAAACTCATCAAAAGATAATTTACCTCAATTCTACTGTGTTTATACCAAAAAAACGAAACGTAATCAATTAACTTCTAGTAGTCTGACATGTAATTGATTCAGTCTGAGATGAACTTAAATTAATTTCTCAATGTTATTAACAAAGAAGCGAAACGAAGAAGAATTGTTGACAGCAATTCTACAAATTAGAATCGATTTCGTTGTGTATAAAAGAACATTGTGATGCTTCTTATAAGAGCCTCACTTCAGTAAATAAATCGCATTAGATAAATTAGAGAAATATTTTTAGTGTATATGTTTTATTTATTTTTGTAGCTCATGAGAGGGTTTCTTTTTTTTGGCAAATCACATATATCTTTCACCGGTAAGTGGATTTATTTAATTAACGTAAAATAAATATTTATTCATTTTTATGAAAGATGATTTTTTATTTTGGATTCTAAATAGATTGCGTAAGTGAGTTTACAAATTAACTTCATTATTCCTGAATATAAAATTTATACAATCCGACTTATTGTTAGATATATCCAATATACAATTTGATTTGTCGTAGCTTTTATAAATCGAATCAAATATTCAAACAAATTTGATTTGAAACATTCCCAACTCGCTTTTCCATCAGCCTTATATACAAATTTTTTCCTACTATAAGTTTAATTTCATAGGTAAACTTCCACCTGGATTCAAACTGTCTAATTTACATATTGAAGGCAATATTGGATTACTGAAAAGCATAAATTTTTCCTGAAGCCGAAACGTTATGAATATTTATAAATTATAAAATTCCACCGGAATTAATTAACTATACATATAGGTATGTATTTATGAATGTACGCATATTGCGGAAGCTGTAATAATTCAATTTCAACAGCAGAATCCAATCTTAATGTACGGAAATTGAGTGTAAATACTCGCAAAGAAGAAGTCATCAATTGAAGCCTAAATTTAATTGTTTGAATGGCGTTAATCTTCCATAACAAAGAAGAAAAAAATTGAAATTCACGTAAGTTAGAACTCAATTTAATTCTTATCACTTGTAAAAAATCTCAACTGATTGCTTTTATATCGATTTTTATTTTTAAAGGAAAAGCTTTCTTGTGGTGAAAGCTCAACCGACAGACGGATTTTTACCGTCAAAGATCACACTTTACACTATCAGAAAACGAGAATGAACAATAAAAAAATTGCTTCTACTCACTTTTTGTATATTTGTTGAAGTTTCTGTACAATTAAGACGATTATTTCACATTTTCATCGATCTAGGTGTAAAGTAACAATAATATTTTGTTGGCATGTGGACACTTGTTGAAATGATAAAAGTTGAACATGAACTGTTTGTCGATTTAAAGGTTTACAATGTTCGACAACGACGAGGACGACGACGTCCCGACGCTGCGTCGTTCAGTCTGTCGATCTAATCCAAAATATCTCTCTAAAACCGAATACTACAATGTATATGTATACCGTATATAAACGCTGATTTATTCTCCAATAACGTGCCAGCAGGGCCGTTCCTAGCGGGCGTGCAGTGCGTGCCCCGCACACAGGCGGCCGCCCGAAAGGGTGGCCGATTAGTAATACAGGATGTCCCGTAAGTCGCGCATTTCCTGCTAAGGAGCAGATAAGGGATGAAATTCTAAGGTGAAAATTAATGTACCATTTTTTTATCTGGCGCACACATAATCAGTTATTAATTAAATCATATAACCAAATCAGCTGCTCGATATAGCGATAAAAAGAGAGAAGGAAACAGTCTTGACGGAAGGACGTAGGAAGCGGACCAGTTAGCAGGCTGGCGCGAGAGCCGTTCAAAGTAAGAGAGCACCTGATTGGCTACTTGATTTAATTAATTAAAAATGCTACAGGACTTTTCACCTTAGAATTTCACCCACTATCTGCCCCGAAGGAGCAAGGGTGCGACTTACGGGACGCCCTGTATAGTATAATACAGGGTGTTTGGTCTATGTATGGTGACTTCTATTCTAAGAAACTCCTATTAGTCGACGAGCGATTCGAAAAATATTATAAGGATTTGTAGGAGGGTCCGTAAGCCTCGTAGCTCATTTGGAAGTTGGTCAAAAATCGCTCTTTTCTAACGATATGTAGCGATTTTCGAAAACGAACTAAACACGCAAAACGACTTAGAATGACTTTAGGATCCTCCCAAAATTGATGTTTTTTGTTTTTCGCCATTTTATTCTGGAACAGGTGGAAATATTTCGTATTTTCTCTAAAATACAGTGGAGAAAAATGAAAAAAATCAATGTTGGGAAGGCCCCTGAGACATTTCTAGTCGTTCTGCGTGTTTTGTTCGTTTTTTAAAATTGCGACATTGTCCAAAATAATCATTTTTGACCAACTTTGAAATGAGCTACGAGGTTCTAATTTTGCTAAAATGTTCCTTGGGGACTCTACTACAAATCTTCAAAATATTTTTCGAATCGCTCGTCGACTAATAGGAGTTTCTTAGAATAGAAGTCACCATACATAGACCAAACACCCTGTATACTAATAAATATAGGGGCAGCAGTTGAGACCTTTGCACGCAGGCGGCAATACCCCTAAGAACGGCCCTGCGTGCCAGTATTCGTTATTTTTAACGTAGTAGCTGAACAGGGAAGAACAGGTTAACATAATGCTTCTGTGTGCGGGAATTGGGAATTTGAAGAATGGGAGGAATTTGTGGAGACTCTTTAAAATTTGATAAATTTTTTTATAATTTAACCCAATATTTTAGTTATTTTAGAGGGACTTATTACAATATACTTGTGATAACAAGATCAGAGTTTAATGCACACTTGGATTGCTGTAATTTGACTGATTTTATGTTCAAAACAATCTCATTACTATTCTTACACGATTATTTTCAGTTTTATTTAAGTCAAGTCGACTAAATTGAACTAATCACAGTGTAGAGTTCTATTGAAGCGTAAATTAATATAGAATAACATCGTTATTTAAACACTTCAATTTACTTGTTTTGTCATCTTATGAAAGATGTTTTGTATCCGCATATAAACAAGAAAAAAAATAATAATTTTATAAATTATCCGTGTCATCTACAGATTTGAATAATGACACGTTTTTCATTCATCAAATTAATAAAATGCTTGTAAATCTTTTCAAAATGTCAAGCAATACCATTCTTTACAATAAATTTTCTCTAATTTGATCGGCATTTCTCGTTACAGTTAATGGTAATTTGAAATTTCTATTGATGGTATTCTTAATAAACCGTATACGATACCTACATGTAGTGATCGAAATTAAAAATGGATTTGGAACGGTTTCTATTAACTATTCGATGAAAATACGAACTGTTCGATAACAATGTAGGGACGTATTTATACACGGTGATTCATGGCAGAGGAAAAGTTATTATGGCAACTCAAAAATTATTTCAAGAATTTATAGGTAGGTCTCCAGAGAACATTTTGCCAAAATTAGAACCTTGTAGCTTATTTGGAAGTTGACCAAAATACGATCGTTTCCGACAATGTGACAATTTTCAAAAACTAGCAAAGCACGCAAAAAGACTAAAAATGACTCGTAGATCTTCCCAACATTGATTTTTTTTGTTTTCCTAATTTTATTCTGGAATAGATGGGAATTTTTTGCATTTTTTTCTAGAATGCAATGGAGAAAAACGAAAAAAATCAATGTTGGAAGGATTCTCGAGTCAATATAGTTAGGTGAGTCGTTTTGCGTGTTTAGTTCCAACCAACTTTCAAATGAGCTACGAGGCTCTAATTTTGCTAAAATGATCTCTAGACACCCTCCTACAAATCCTTGAAGTATTTTTCGAATCGCCAAATAATGGGAATTGCCATAAGATATTTCGTGAATCACTCTGTATACCTACAACAAAAACATGTACAAAACATAGTTAGGTAAGTGTCAAATAAATTGCTTAATATTCCTTACAAAGATATTAGGAAGACAATAATTACAAAAGGGAAATCAATATTGATGCTCGTTCTAAATGGAATATTTCAACGTGACCGACAAACTAAAAGAATTCTTGTTGAAGGAAACTTTGGAATTGATAAAAGAAATTTGTAATAATAACACCAAACTGGCAATAGTAACTGGAAACATTGGAAAAAATTGTTAATTTTATTTTTCTCTCTCTATTTTATCTAAAAGCAGTAGCGTAAATTAGGTACATCCCAAAAACACACGCAGTACGGGCGGGGGCTGTGTCTAAGAGGCTCAACAAAATTTAAGTATCTTTTTTGAAATATTTAAGCTCAATAATAATGTTTCTTAATAAATGATTTATCTTCAAAATCTAAGTAAGTTTATAAGTTAGGTATACTAATGAATTTTAATTTGGGCTAGATAGAAAAATTAGTTTTTCCACAGGACGTTCGCAAAGTGAGCGCTCGAAAATGTCTCGAAAATTTTTGACAACTTTGCGATTTTTTTGTGGCCAACCTAATGTCCAGATTTGGTTGAAATTCACAAGAAATGGAGCTAAATTCTTTACGAATTCAATGGTGAAAACCCCATCCTTCTCAACGTAAGTTCGAATTATTGACGAATCTTCTTGAACATGACTTCTTTGATCTCAATTTCTCTCTTCACTCCTCTTACTGTTTAGAAAATCAGTGCAAAGGATAATTATGATAATTACGAAAATTGAGTGTAAAATTTAATGAGTTTTATGTTTATCGGTTATTCTACACGGCTACTCTACAACGATGACTAATTATCGTAATTATGTATAACATTAAATTGTTTGATTATACAGGATGTCCCGTAAGTCACGCATTTCACCGTAGTGACCAGATAGGGGACGAAATTCTAAGATAAAAAGTCCTGTACGAGTTTCTCATCTGAAGCACAGGTGATTAGTAATTAATTAAATTAGGTAGCCAATCAGAGACTTATTAATGAGGTGTGGACAAGGAAAGTGACAGATGTTGACAATAAGAGTGCGCTCACAGTGCTAAACAATAGTGGTAATCAAAATTAACCATTAATAAATATTATGGCGTTTTGAGAGCTACCTTACTCTCAAGGTCAGGGCCACCTGCTTGCTAACTTTTCCGCTTCCCACGGTCCACCATTAAGACTCCTCCCCGCTGTCCTTTTTAACACTATTGCAAGCAGTTGATTGGATATTTTATTTAATTAATAACTAATTATCTGTACGTCAAATGAGAAAATGATATAGGACTTTTCGTCTTAAAATTTCATTCCCTATATGGATCTTATGCTGAAATGCGCGACTTACGGGACATCCTGTATATAATTTATAATGACTCATTGTCAGTATTTTTCTATTTGAAATACAATATTGTGATAAGAACAAATTATCATTTCTATATTTAGAATTATTTGATTAATTTTAAGCTTTAATATTCTTTGTGCTTTATTTTAAATCTATTACGAAATAATAAAAGTTCTAAAGCACTATAACTCTATAATGCAGTCTAAGTTGATTATACAAAGTTGGTAGTACCTATTGCTAATATTTGTTCAATAAAGTACAACGTAAATTAAGGAAATTTCGTAATTTAAAATCAGAAAATTAGCACAAAAATGCTGGTTTCACTAATTAAAACAAATTAATTAAACTTTTTTTTATTTTCTCTGGAAATTACAACTACATACATAATTCATAAAATTCCACAATGATATTCCATAAAAGACATAATCTCGATTTAATACAACGAGATAACTTTGTTAAGTATTCAACTATAGCCAATGAACGTTTTATTGACCTAATTTTACAATATTTATTTTAAATCTCTGTGTTTTTTCTCGCTTTTCTTCTCCTGATAATATTTTTTTAAAGCAAATCTTAAACAAAATACAGGATGTATAAAGGTATTTCACCACGTAATTGGGCATGCCTTTAGTTAAGTATGCTCTTAACTTGATTCGGTCGCTTATTTCATTGAGTAATGTCAAATCTAGTATGAACCAAGTTACGACTCCATATAACAAAGCCATGGCCAACTGAATGGTAAAATAACGTTGTACACCCTGTATGTTATACTAGAATGATAGTACAATTCACAAAAAAATTATCCACTTACACAATCGAATTTAGGTAATTATTTTTTATAATATAATCTGTAGGATAAAAAATATTAATCTATTTCTTATTTACGTCATATACGATAAGTTAATTATAAATATGATTAATTTTACGTGTCTTGTAATGAAATAATATTTATTAATAGACAAATTACGATTGATATGAGTTAATTACTGTATAACATCCACGAAATCACGTTAACATAAAAAAGAAACCGTCTGGTCGGAAAGGAGAGCTTGTGGGGTTCAAATCCCAACGGTTTTCTTCAAACTTTTATCTGGATTTAAATGTCTTATCATCATCAAACTTACCGGAAACTTAACGAAGAGTTGCAATTTTAACGTTAACGTTTCGCTGGTGGAAAGTTTCCATGATTTTTTATGAATGTTAATAGTAATATTAACATTACAGTTGTGCAATTTTATTTTAAATTAAACAATTTTTACAACAACAACAACGTGATTGTGAATTATTTATTTATACAATAATTTTTTAACAAAACAATTTTCATTTGAAAATTAAGACAAGAGAAATTAAACAATATTCTAACGGTGTTTACACAAGTTTTATGGCATATTTTCCGAGCAATTTTGCAAATTCTAAAAAGTAATTTGTTGATTTCCCAAGACAAACCATATTTTTTATTTATTATGTAAACAATGAAGAGCATACTGCTCTAGTTTAATGTATGAATGGACGTGTTCCATTCGGCATAATTCCCGTTGTTATTTTTTTTTTCATAAAAGAAAACGATAAATTTAAATAATGTGCATTTAAAAGCAGTGTATACACCGTATTTTTTTTATTATTTCTACATTCTATAAGCGGCCTTGAGTCGAATAACAAACATAAGTTTATAGGTAAATAAAACAGTATAGCGCCAAGTTTTACCATAAATGTCTAGTTGTTTCCTTAGATTCAGGTCTAAAAAGGTGGTTACATCACCGATTTTTCATCTAAATTGAGTTCATTGTGTCATAATTTCCAAAAATTCTAAAACCTTTCGTGCTAAATTACTCAAGTATTAAATAAATACCTTATCTAATCAATGATAAGCATTGTTTCGTTGTAGGTGTAACACAATACATGGTTCACTTCTATAATAGTGTGTAAGTGATAATTCAACTGAAATTTAATTGATAATTTTTATAAAATAACGAAAGGTGATACAAGTGAAAAAATGAAAGTGATTGTACGTTCTGAAATCTCTGAAAGTCAATTCGATGCACCACTAAAAACTCCAGTACGTGATATTTTCAAATTGATGTGTAAAAATCTATTGATAGCCGAAGATTGGTATTTTGGATTATGTTACAAAGGTGCTGATAACGAAATTATTTGGTTGGATACTTCAAAGAAAGTAAGTATCATCGAAAAATTGAATCAAATCGATAAAATTGATATACAGAGTTAATCAGGCCGGATGAAAAGTTCTTAAGGCAAATCCCATCACTTTTCGATTCGAAAAATAGTACTAGTAGGATAACTAGAACCTCGTAGCTCATATTTAGAAGTTGATCAAAAAACACTCGTTTCTAACGATGACGTGATTTTTAACGATGAACTAAGCAAGCAACAACGACCTAGAATGACTCCAAGATCCTCCCAACATTGATTTTTCTCGTTTTTCTCCGTGTGAGGTCCCTTTTCCGCCCCTCACACACGAGCTGTGGCTCGTTCCCCACTGTACCTAGGCCTTTAAGGCCTTTTGTACACCCTTCAACCTTGGGTCAGCTGTCTTCTCCCAACAGTCCCATGCTTTCAGTAAAGTCCAGAATACTTTTTAAGGGAGTTAATTTTACGTAACTCTGTAGGGCTGTTGATGCAGCCCTGCAATGGTGCAGGTTAACCTGAAGGAACTTGAAGGTTAACTACAGACCAGTCCTGAGAGGTTCCGGGTGCGGTTGAAGGGTCCTTGTCTTTCTTTCCCAGTTGCCTAAACCTGCTCCTGGAGAAGTTTTTCCAGGTTCTGGTTTTCAGCCTCAGATTCTGAGCCGCAATCCTCCTCAACGCCTGCTTCGGTTCTATATTGGTTCCCGGTTGCCACGCGAGGACTCTCACAGGTTTTTGGAGTTGCCCCACATACACTATCTGAAGGGCTTCTCCTTCGATGGGTGTGCATTTGGATACCACCAGCCAGGATTTTTCTAGAACATAATAGAGAAAAACGATAAAATTCAATGTTGGGAGGTTTTGTTTTGTCCAAAATGAACGGTTTTTGAGAAACTCTCAAATGAGCTACGAGGTTCTAATTTTGCTAAAGCGATCTCCAGGAACCCTCCTACAAATTCTTGATACATTTCTTGAATCACTTGCCAAATAATGGGAGTTGCCTTAAGAACTGTCTTTTGTCCAACGTGAATAATCCTGTATAATTGAGCGATTTTTCAGACTTTGAAAGATTTGAAAAGTACTTCAGAGAAATTAGTGTTTAAAGTTAAATATTATCCAGAAGATGTAGCGGATGAATTGATTGAAAAGACTACAATTGAGCTGTTTTTCGCACAAATTCGAAATGCCATTTACAAAGATGAAATCTATTGTCCACCGGACACTTGTGCCTTATTAGCTTCGTATGCCCTACAAGCCAAACATGGTGATTATGACAGTACGAATAATGGCAAAACATCCATCACAAATCAAAAACTTATACCAGACAGGTTTGATTTTTGAATAATAGTTTCACCGAAAATTACAAAAATTGAATATTTGTAGAGTACTCAAACAGTATCGAATGGATGCCTCCGAATGGGAGGAGAGCGTTATCAGCATGTGGAAGAAACATAAAGGCATGGACGATGAGGACGCTATGATGGAATATTTGAAACTAGTACAAAATCTCGAAATGTACGGGGTTAGTTTCTTTGAAATAACAAACAAAAGGGGTACACCGCTAATTTTGGGTGTAAACGCTCTCGGTTTAGACATCTACAAACCGGACGACAAGTATTTATTTTACTTTTGAAATCTAACCAAAAATTTAATAAATTTGATTGATTTTTAGATTAAATCCACAAATTTCGTTCCCTTGGTCGGAGATAAAGAACCTAAAATTCAAAGATAGAAAATTTACAATCAAACCAACAGCCAAAACGACACAAGACTTTATCTTCTTCACGAACAATCCACGAACAAGTAAACACATTTTGAATTTGGGTATAGGTAATCATGAGCTTTATGTGAGACGCAGGAAGCCGGATACGCCGGAAATTATAAAAATGAAAGAACGAGCAATTGAAATGAGAAAAGCGAAAAAAGAACAAAGGTAACTGCCAATAAATCTTCAATTGAATCGATATTAAAACTAGAAAATATTTACAGGGATAAACTGAATTCCGAACGAGCCGCTCGTGAGGAAATCGAACGACGCGAAAACGAATACAAAGCGTTAATAAAATCAATGGAAGAAGAGATGGAACGTAAACAGGCCAGTCTTGATGAAGCTGAGAAGACAATAAAGAAACTCCAAAAACAATTGGAAGAATTACAAAGTGCCAAAGATGAATTGGAGAAACAACAACGGGAATTGAAAGAGATGATGGAACGTTTAGAACAAAGTCAAAATATGCAAATTGAAGAGAAACAACGTTTAGAAGAGGAGATTAAATTGAAACAATTAGAAGTGCAACGTATCCAAGAGGAAGTTGAAGCTAAAGATGCTGAAACGAAACGTCTACAAGATGCAGTCGAAGAAGCACGCAGACGTGAAGAAGAATTGAAACAACAACAAATCGCTGAAGCTGAACGTTTAGAAGAGGAACGTCGATTGAAAGAATTGGAAGAGAATCATAAGAAGGAACAGGAGAAGGAATTGGAGAGTCTACCAGAAGGTGCAGACACAACAGCTTTACCAGAACTAGTTAAAGTTAATGAACAATTGAAGGAACAATTGAAAATGCTACAAGAGAAGTTGGAAGTGACGAAAAAAGACGAAATGGAAACTGATTTGGATAAAATCCATAGAGTTAATGTTAAACAAGGTATTGATAAATATAAAACTTTGGCTGATATTCGACGTGGTAATACTATACGTAGGGTTGAAATGTTTGAGAATTTATAAACAACTCTGTACAATTATATTATCAATAAATCTTTATTAAAATAATTTATTTCATTAGAATTTGTTGTTTTCTTTGAAATCAGTGTGGACTGACCTTTATGTTATCAACGCGTCTGCAACAAGCTTAAATTTAAACTTCAAACATTTGCACCAATGTTGCCGTATTGTAGAAAATCTCCTAAATACCTGATTTCCTAAATTAAATTTTAATATTCACTATCAATGAAAGATTAAAGTTTTTTGAAAATAGAATCATTTTTACGTCTCATAATTAACTGGATAATTTTACTAATTTTTAACATTATATTTAAAAATTTTGTTTTATTGGTAAAGAATTGACGGTTAGAGTTTAGATAAATCCGGCAACTGTGCAAGTATAACCTCAAAATGTTTCAATTGTTTATCTTTCTAATGGTTTAAGATTTTCTTTAAAAATTAACGAAAAAAACATTTCTAGTCTACAAAAAAAAGATAAACTACTAAAACAGCTTACGTAATTATAATTTACCATATTTTACCACATATTACGCAATTTATTAATGTTGATTACGTTGTAGATTTGGGGTGAATTCTATGGCTGAAGAAATGACGGAAAATAGCAATAATTCGCCCACATGGTTGGGTACAAGTCTATCAGACATGTACCATGGTCAAGGGCCTTGGTCTTTTTCCACACCACCGGTGATTCCATCAAAATACCATCATGTACTGTACGAATTACCAGTCACATTACAAGCCCCACCGAAGCCCCATTACAATTCAAATCCAAAACATTGGGATGACGATCATGTTCGTATGCCGTACTCACCCGAAAATCTATTTATAATAAAACAAGTAATAACCCCAACAACATTCTGTAGAGATTTCTATTTAGTTTTGATTGTAGAACGATCAAGAGATTATCGAATTTAGATGGAAACTGATCAAAGAGGCCCTTTCGAAACCGATCAAATCCGTTACAGATCTAGAACGTGCAATCAATTCGTATAATAATCGACTACCGAAATTTAAAGCACTACATCGATTTTTCAATGAAGTTAACAATTTTAACATATCAATATCTAAAAATTAATTTATTTAATTTAAGGTGTTGGATGAATCAGAAACTGAATACTTTTTCGATTTTATTCTACCAGGAATCATTCAATTAGCATTACAATTACCTGAAATACTACCAGGCAGTTTACCATTATTGAAAAAACACCATTGTAAATCGATTAGTTTGAGTCAATTACAGATAGCATCGTTATTGGCTAATGCATTTCTATGTACGTTTATTTGGCGTAAGAATATTGCAGAGAATTATCCATATATCAATTTTGCACGGTATACAAAATCCATCATATACGAAATAATCGTTAAAATTCACTTTTTGTAGATTTTTTGCAGCTGATGAACGTGGAACAAGACAAAATTGTGTAATAGAGAAATTAACGTGTATTTGCCATTATTTCAAACGAGTTATAACGAAAAGTAAGTATTTTTATTTAGATTTAGATAAAGAGAAATGAATTTTATTTTAAGAACCTGTTGGTTGTGTGATGTTTGAACGAAAATATTTACCCAAAAATCAAATGCCACGTTGGGATACAGTTGATAATAATTTAGGTAATACAAGAATTCATATATCTAGTACAGGAATGATAGAGGATGCACATGGTTTTGTTCAAGTGGACTTTGCTAATAAGTAATTGTTATAATTAAAAAATTACTAATTTTTATTGTTTAAAAAGATATGTAGGCGGTGGTGTATTATCTCATGGATGTGTCCAAGAAGAAATCCGTTTTGTAATTTGTCCAGAACTAATAATCAGTCGATTATTTACAGAAGAATTAAGCGATAATGAAGCTCTGGTTGTTACCGGTAATTATAAAAATTTAATTCGATTTAAAATGAATTTCATTGTATCTTTGTTTATTCTAGGTATAGAACGTTACAGTAAATATACAGGATATGGTAATACGTTTCGATGGAATGGTAATATTGTTGATGAAACACCATACGATGAATATGGTAGAAGACGTACAACAGTCACTGTAATCGATGCAACTCATTTTAATCGATCTAAAGATCAATTTCATCCATCTGCGATATTACGTGAATTAAATAAAGTCTCTCTTATAATTTTATTGAAATGTAATTATACTAAATTTAATAATTTTTAAGGCTTATGTCGGTTTTAATTGTCGAGAGAAGACAAATATATCACCGATAGCTAGTGGTAATTGGGGATGTGGTGCATTTAGAGGTGATGTAAATTTAAAATCATTAATACAATTAATGGCGTGTAGTGCAGCTAATCGTGATTTAGTTTATTATTCATTTGGTGATACAGAATTGATGAATTCTTTTTATAATATGCATCTATTCTTGGCAAATAATCGTATAACAGTTTGTATGTCAATAGAAATTTACGATTTAATTTAATTTTAATTGTGGATTTATTTGTATTAGCTATGTTGTGGCGATATTTGTGTCGTTTTTGTACAACTGATTTACAACCAAATCAACTTTATTCGTTCATACAACAGGCGCATTTCGATACCAAAGCACAACCGACTCTTAAACAATTCTTTACGTTTATCAATAAGAAAACAAAGAATGAAACGAATAGTAATGAAGTTAAATCAATCAACGTTGATAATTTATCTGAAACTGCACCCTCAACTTCATCTGCATCATCATCATCATCGATAGAATCACGTAAAAATCCAAAAAAACGTAATACACCAACACCAACTGATACATCACCAGTACAAGAACAATCAACAAAAATAAGTACAGCTCGAAATCCAGATGAAATCATCAATATTATCGATATGATTGATGGTAATCTAACAAAGAAGGAGGAGAATAGTGATTGTGATAGGACATTATTGAATGAAATTGATAAATTAGGGAAAACAATAGAAAGAAAGGATGAAACTACACCAATGGATATTGATTGTGAAGAAGATGCAAAACAGAAGAGTGGTTTTATTGAAGAGAAAAGGAAGAAGATTACTGATTATTTTTGCAAGATAAGTAAGTAAATCGAATTAGATTCGATTTTGTGATGAAATTATGATATTAAACGTTTGGATAGTTTTAATAAACAAAATTATAATTTATATTTTTGATATCAACTAGTTAAAAATCACATTATGTTTTCAACAAATTTACGACACTAACTTGTAAGTATTACATGAAAAGGGTTTCTCCATGTTAATCGCATCCATTACAAAGCAAAGAATGATTTATTCGCGTCCATATATCACATCCGATAATCCTAAACAGCTTATAGCCATTTATAGCTATTATAATTGTATAAACGATTAATATTTTTGTACAATATCATAAATACGACGTAATAGAATGAATAGAAAATTGCCTTTACTATACGTGCGATGCATAATATTTCGACATTAAAATCGTTATTAAACTCTTTATCAATTGACTTTAAAACATGCATTTTATAAATGATGATAATGAATTTTTCAAAAAATTAGCTTGTTACAGAATTTTATTGAAAGGCGTAAGCTTTGAAAAAAATTTGAATATTCGCGCTTCAAACTGACACACGGGCTACCAACATAGGTAAACAAAAGGAGGAATGGAGAGGGCATATATTATGCTTAACTTGCAATTTTTTCCGCAAAACTTCTAAATCACTTTTATTTGATATAAAATAACATTTATTCCAAAAAAATAACTAAATTACCTCTATTTTTCCAAAACTTATTAAAATTACATGCAATTTAAAGCCAGCGCTACATCTATTGTAGTTTGACGTATTTACTGATTTTGCGGCGTAATATCTGGCAACGGTGTACTGTAAACAACCCAACAATACAAATATCCCTAGATATAAAAAAACAAAAATTTAAAATCGTTTTTTTCTAATTATTAAAATAGATACATTGTTTAAGTCAAGTAATTATCGTTAATTTGAAAATAATTCTAAATTATTCGTTTTTAATTCATTGTCAATTTAAATCAATCGAAATTTTTGTATTTTCAAAAATTTGGTTGGATGACGAATCGAATTACGTCATCATAAAAATGGAATGGTGGTTGTCTCGGTCGGGCGTTGCGACGAATTAAATGCATTTAAAATCAAATAAAAAAATCTCAAACTATTCCAATTTTCACTATTTAATAAATAAACGTATAATTAATTAATTAATATTTAAATAGTTTATAGTCGAATTTAATTGGTAAGTATATCGATTGTTACTTTATAATAATTACCTTGACAGGTATGGGTTATATACCGTAATTGGACTTTTTACCATTCCTTTTTTCTTTGATTCACAAAGAAAGATAACGAGAATTTTAATAAATTCTATTATTTATCAATTTAGGTGGTTGTTAGAGGCTAGAGTATAGAAATTTTCTTGAAGCAATGTCCGATCGTAGAGCCGAATTAGAAAGGAAGAAGGCCCGTTTGCAAGCATTACGTGAAGAGAAAGATCGTCGCCGGCGTGAGAAAGAATTGAAAGATGTTGAAGAAGCAACAAATCGTGTCCTATTGGGTACAGATAATGATCGTAAAGAATTGGATGAGATGCTTAGTTCATTGGGTGTTGCACCTGTATCTGATGTATTATCAAGTATTTCTAGTGCAAATTCTTTAACACCCGAACATAGTATCAATCATACACCTGATACATCATTACAACACAACAGTATACCAAATCAGTAAATAAATAGGATATGTATATGGATTGTTGCCTTAATTGTATTTAAATTGTAGTGTTGGAGTATATAAGAAACGTACACCACAATTAACGGTCGTTCCTGTACAATCAACAAATATACCACCTAAAGAAGTTTTAACTTACACGAAACAAACACAAACTACAACATCAGGACATGAACGGGACGGTAAGTCTTCTATAGATCTAATTAGTGCAAAATTTATTACTTTTGCATGTTATTTATTTGTTATTTTCAAATGGCCCGTTTCGAAATTAAGATGTTCACTAATCAACCAATTCGAGACCTGAATTTACTGATCGATTTAGTAACAGGTGTATTAATAAAGGACGTTTGACATTAATTAATCGATATTCTAGAAATCTACAAATATTTCTAATTTGTCGATTCTTAAATAGTCGCTGACATATTTCAAGGTTTAGATCACAATAAATGCAACTTATTTTGCACACTGAATTGTTAAATGTACCTGTCATAAAATTATTATTTATTCTTAATTATAGACTTTTATTAAACTCAATAATTAATCGTTTACGTTCAGAAGACTGCAAAGTTGTATAATTAATCAATTCTAATACCGGGTGATTCACTTTAAATTAAAAGTTCTAATGGGAACTCCCATCATTTGGCGAGAGATTCGAAGAATATTTCAAGAATTTGTAGGCGAGTCCCCAGAGAACATTTCGGCAAAATTAGAGCCTTATAGCTCATTTAAAAGTTGATTAAAAAACATGCACAAGATTACGATATTCCAAAACGAGTTAAAGACATAAAACCACTAAGAATGACTCGGAGACCCTGCCAACTATTCGAATAATATTTTAAGGATTTGTAGGGGAGTCCCTGTGCCAATTTTAGCAAAATTAGAACCTCATAGCTCATTTGGAAGTTGATAAAAAACGCTCTGGACAAGAGTACAATTTTTAAAAACAAGTTTCTCGATTTTTTGCGTTTTTCTCCATCGCATTCCAGACAAAATACGAAACCTTCCTGCCTATTTCACAATAAAATTAAGAAAAATGAAAAAATCAATGCTGGGAGAATCCTTGAGTCATTCTAAATCGTTTTGCGTGTTTAGTTTGTTTTTGAAAATCGCAACGATCGTTTTTTTGACAAACTTACAAATGAGCTACGAGGTTCTAATTTTGATAAAATAATCTACAACTACCCTCCTACAAATCCTTTGATATTTTTCGAATCTCTCGACAAATAATGGAGGTTCCTATCAAAGTTTTTCGTTTTAGGTGAATCACCCGGTAAACTCAAAGAGCTTGAAAATAAAAAGTTTTTAAATCTATTAAACTTTGTAGCCTGTCTAAGAAAATGTGAGAAAATCAAAAGAATTCATTCGAAAACAATAGAATTACGGTGAGAATTAATAGAGTCATACAGGATATCCTGAAGAAAACTAAAAAAAAAATGCATAATTTAAAAATTACAGATGAAGGAAGTAACAGGTATTTTTTTATGGGACATGATTACAAGGCGGTACTCTCAAATATTGGATGATTAGTGGACAAATTGTAGTTTAGATGTTTGAAATTTTTCTTGATTGAAAAATTAAAACAAATCCTTTAATAAATCATGACTGATTCGTAAAAATTGATCGGGAAGGAAACTTACACTTTTATTTAATTTTTTTATAATTATTGTTTATTTATTTTTTATTTAATTATATTATGTCATAATTTGGCTGCACGCATTTATTTAGTTTTAATCATTATTTTTATTTAAATTTTTATTTATTCAATTTAAAATTGATGCTTTATGCTTTTGGTTTAAGGCTTTCTTCTCTTTTGTGTTATTTCTGTTAAATGTTGATCATTAAAGGCCTGAATTGAAATGATTAATAATAAAAATCTTTGTTATTATTTTTCTTGTATAAATCAATGCTGCCAATAGATTATTTAGGATTTTCTTCATGGAGAAAGTGTGAGTAAATAAAAATGTACACACACACATAAGATAACACTTTAATATTAAGATTTATATAAAAATTTTATTATTTTCATTTTAATCAGGCATATTTTTTTGTTTCTTATACAAATCTACTATTAGAATTTCCTTTCTAATACTATTTTCATATAATTTACAACAAAATTGATCTTCTTGTATTGGAACCCTTGTATGAATTTAATTTAAAATTCGGTTTATTTGAGAAAACAAAAAAAAATTATAAAGAAATCCAAAGGGTTCTCTATTCAATGAAGTTCTTGATTTTACACATATGACATATTCGTATGTATGCGTTGCTAACAAGGATCTTCTTCATCTTCTTCCCCACTTAAAGGCTACATGGAGGATTGGTGGAGACCTCGTAAAGGTATGGTGCACGTTTTTTATGTAATTTATCAGAAATTTTTGTTATTTGTATGTTGTATCTCTATTCTAAACGCGTATTATAACTGCACCAACGTTTATCTTCTACTTAATTATCGTTAATCAAATAATAAATTATTAATAGAAGACACAATTAAGCCTGAAAGTATATAGTAAGAATTTCAATGTTATTCAGTTTAATTGTATAAATTTAGTATGCTAATTACTAAATTTTTTTAAATATGTTTATTTAAAAGTAATATACAACAAACATGTGCACCTATCCTTATTTCTATGCTTATTCGGTTGTGGCAATTTTTATTTCTATTACAGCAAACCAGAAGCATTCGAATTATTTGAAATACAACAGAAATTTGTCAGTTGTAGGTTTCCTTTCGTTATAGTTTATTATTATTATTATGTTAAGTGTAGCTCATATTATTAGAAGTATTTTTAATACAGTTTTTTCTTCTATTTCCACTTAGCTCATGCAACCGATTATTACGGTAAGTTTATGATTTTATCAAAATATTTGCTTAAATTTATTATTATTGTTACAAAATTTCCCATCTATTTTTTAAAAATTATACTACTACCTTTATTTTATCTCCTGTTTTCGTTGAAAATAAATTGGAATTATTCAGTTCATCTCTATGTTGTCATTTCAGTTACGTTTTCTCTTTATTATTTTTATTTGAAAAAGGGCACATGTTGAGTTATTGTAAACTAACACCAAAGCTTTATATTCAAAAATGGAATCATTGATTGGTTCCATTTTTTTTTTTCTGTTTCTCTTTCCTTAATTTATTTGCTTTATTACTAATTTTGTTTAATAATTCGACTAACAATTTTCACTAAGCAACTAACAGCATGTAAATGAAAATAAAACAATAGATATTGAGGCACTGTGTAGGATTTTGTAAAAGTTTTAATTTTAGTAATTTGATTTATTTACATTATCTTGGTTGCTACATTATTATTGTCATTTTATTTAACAACAAAAAAAATCCAATTTTGATTTAATTAAAAAATAAATGGTATTGAATCATTATTAGATGATTTTACAATAAAAGTTTTGTTGTTAGTGCAGCCAAGTTGATAGACACAACCTTTATTGTAATTTCTAATCTATCCCCTACTGATACATGTTTCTTTCCTCTTAAGACGAATACAATCTAAATCCGGGTTTAGAATGGGAGGACGAATTCACAGGTAGGTGGCTTTTCCGACTCCCATCCAAATATAAAAGATTTTAAACAAAATATGTACCTTTAATATTCATTAAAAGCACACCTTTTAGTTAGCTCCCTTTATTAATTTATTTTTTTTAGCTTCAATTACAGCAATACGCATATTAAATGTAGTTTGGGTTAATTTAAACACATAAAGCATTCGAATTAATATAAATTGGGAATGCTGATTGTGTTTTTAAATTAAAATTTATAAGCTTTTGCTTTTAATTATTAATTTCTTTGATATTAAAAATGCTAATGTAGCATCATTAATAGTCTATATTGACAAGCATAAATTAATTGTGGAATGATTACCAAGTGGGTAAATTTAATTTGGAATGTAATTCTTTTCGTTTTATTTTCATTTCATCTATTTCCTTGAACTTTCCTCTTTCCAATCTTGTTACACGTGTATTTTATCTACTTCTGTTTTTTTTAATTTTTTTACTTGATTCAAAGTCAGTCTTTTTTTAATTAACTTGTAACTTTGTCCAATTCATTAAATAACATTCGATTTAACTACCAAATTTATAAAATTAATTGGACAATGGTAACATTTTAGTTTCAAGTGTTGTTGATGTTGAAATGTATGTAGTTGATGGAAATAAAACAAAAATTATCCTACATACATTTTACTTTTGTAGTGATTGTGGTAGTTGCATATTTTTTTCTGTTGGTATTATGTATGAATGTATGTTGTGTGAATGTGAGATAGAGCGTACACCTTATTCACCACAGTTTTGACGTATGACGATGGACAAGGTGAGGATGAAGAGGGTAGTCTTCCACACATTGGTGGATTCGGTAGTAAATTACCACCGGGTATATTACCACATGGATTACCACAAGTCAAAGAAGTCCAACCAGCTGTTACGGCATTGGAACAGGAGCAGGCTAAACAAGAAGTTAAAGAAGGTAATTATAAAAATTAGATTAAAATAGATTTATCTGAATTACTGTAATTTCTAGTAAGGGAATTGAGTGAAGAAGAGAAACAGATGATTATATTGTCGGAAGATTTTCAACATTTCATTGATAGAACTTCAAGGATTATGGAAAGAGTTTTATGTGAAAGTATAGATTGTTACACTGATTATAGTGGTGGACCTGGTGAAGAAGGATTGTAATTATTTTCTAATTAATTTAAAATTGTAAAAATAACTAAATTTTCTTCTTTATATAGAGATGAAAAGTCACATCAACGAATTTCATTAAATCGATCATTTTTTGATGAACGATGGACACGAAATCGTTGTGTAACATCATTAGATTGGTCACCACAATATCCTGAACTTTTATTAGCCTCATATAATAATAATGAAGACTTACCAAATGACCCTGATGGTGTTGTATTAATTTGGAATACAAAATTTAAAAAGACAACACCTGAATATATTTTCCATTGTCAAAGTGCTGTATTATCAGCGAAATTTGCACGATTTCATCCAAATTTAATATTAGGTGGTACATATTCTGGACAGATTGTTTTATGGGATAATCGTGTACAGAAACGGACACCGATACAAAGGACACCATTATCAGCTTTAGCACATACAGTAAGTTTCATTAATTTATAACTAGTGATTCATTAAATTTGGTTGAAACTATCAAGGTATGTCTTTGATTGAACCATCACGATAAACTTTAATGACAATTTAATATAGAAATTGGTGAATTAAGGTTGAAAAACTGTATTTATAAAACACTTTGTGAAAATTTAGAAGACCCGCAACAGAGGAATCATGTTACAAAATGTTATCAGTGAAGTTAAACGAAGGGCCCGTTTGTGCTTGGAACAAAATGGTGAACATTTTCAATCCTCAATCCACCAATTTCTGTATTACTATTATCATTAAATTTAACGTTTGTCGTGATGGTTCAATCAAAGACATGCTTTGACAGTTTCAACGCCAACTCTAATAACAAATTCAATGGATCGCTCCTTATTTAAATTGAATTATTATTTTTATTATTATTGTATTTTTTATAGCATCCTGTATATTGTATGAGTGTAGTGGGTACACAGAATGCTCATAATCTAATTAGTATTTCAACAGATGGTAGATTATGTTCTTGGTCGTTGGATATGTTAGGTCAACCTCAAGAAACATTAGATCTTCATCGAATGCAATCGAAACCAGTGGCTGTGACCTGTTTAGATTTTCCACATTCCGATGTTAATAATTTTCTAGTTGGTAGTGAAGAAGGTGCTGCATATTCAGCATGTCGTCATGGTGCCAAAGCAGGCATTACAGATACATATGATAGTCATCAAGGTCCTGTAACTGGTATTAGTGTTAATGCTGTACAAGGTGGTATTGATTTTTCACATATGTTTTTAACATCTTCAATTGATTGGACGATCAAATTATGGAGTTTAAAAGTAAAACGAAAATTTTTGTTATTTAAAATATATAATTTGTTTATTTTATTATAGAATTCCAAACCGATTTATTCATTTGAAGATAATGGTGATTATGTATTGGATGTGAAATGGTCACCAGCACATCCTGCATTATTTGCAGCTGTTGATGGTAGCGGTAGATTAGATTTGTGGAATTTAAATCAAGATACAGAAGTACCGGCAGCTAGTATAACAGTAGATGGTAGTCCGGCATTAAATCGAGTTTCATGGACACCATCAGGTCTTTATGTAACTGTTGGTGATAATCAGGGCAAAATTTGGGTGTATGATGTAGCTGAGGTATAGATTTTATTTTACAATATTTTTATAATCTTATTAATTAAATATTATAGAATTTCGCCCATCCAAGACAGAATGAATGGAATAAATTCTTATATACAACACAAGAATTAAGAAATAATCAAGTCGATGAAGAATTAGAAAAATTAAATTATTCAGTCTCTAATACTCCTTTATCTAGCATGAGTTCTATGTCATCACAATCTATGCGATAATTATTTTTTTTTTAGTATAATTCGTAGCCTTAAAATAGGTAGATCAATAATTAATTAATTTATTTAAACAAAATAATGGAACAAAAAGCCTTGGCATTCTTTTCTAATAACTGGTATGGGATATTAAAGATTGATCTATTTGAGGGAAAAGTAACAAACAAAAGCGAGATATTTAGTGGCTAAAACTTTTTTTTTGTTTGCGGCTATTCTATGTGCTTGAAAACAACCAATATCTACGCTAAGTACTACGTTAATTAATATAAAATACTTAATTTTTTGTTGAATCTAATTGCATGTAAATAGCTAACTTATTTTTTAAATTAACCAAATCAAACTTTTTTTATATTGTTATTCCTGTAATATGCAATCAGTTTTTTTTAATGTTTTCAATCATCAATAATCACAAAAGTACCCTTTGCTTGTTTTCGTTTTGTTATCTAATTTCAATTATCAATTTAGTTGTGATCTGTTTGAAAAAAAAATATCCTGCGTATTTATAGATGTCCCCCCTTGTCTTTGTTTTTTTCTTGTGATTATATCAAAACATATTTGTGAATAAAAATGAACAATTTATTAATCTGAACATTGTGCTGTAACATAATATTCAACATACATTTGTTTCTCATCATTTGTAATAACTAATTGTAAGCCTAATAGGCCGGATTCACCAGTTGATATTGCAACTTTCTGGGCCATATTCATTACTTTTAGTACTTGTCGAATATTAGCGAATGCATACAATGCTTCACTTTTCTCTTTACAGTGATACACTGATACTGAATCGGAATGTTTCGATATGTTTACCTGAGATTCACCCTAAAAATTGTACAACATCAATAAAATTGTAAAGTTTACTGAATTGAAAACTTACAGAAATACCGGTTGATGTTAGACTGAAATACGGCATATCTGGACTGATACAAATCTTAATCTCATCAGCTGAATTATCAAGTCTTTGTAACAATTCTGTGAAAATATTCGCTTCAATTACAATCTTATTCAAATTACACTCTTCTGCCAAACTGATGTCGGGATAATCATCAATGCTTAATGTTTTTATTTCGCAATCTACAGTGATGTTGTCTTCATTATGAGTCATCCTAGATAATTTATTTAATCAAAATATAATTGTTAATTGATTAAAATCATACTTACACTAAACATAAAGGAGAATCGATTGTTTCGTACGTTAATTTGATACTACAATTGTTATCATCACTAAAAATATTCAAACATTCCGTAAACACTTTCATACTGATTTTAAATATAATCTCTTCATTATTCTTATCGATTTGGTAATTTGTAAACATATTTTGTGGGATATAAGCGGATGTTTCGATGCTTTTCATCTCTTCTAAAGTAAATTTTAAACCTTCCTCCATTGGACGCACAATTGCGTACTAGAAATAATGTAATTATTATAAAATAATCGATAAATTCTAATTAAAATACATCACGAAACGTGATTGCTTTCAACACATTATAAACCATACGAAAATCTGTGAGTTCGGCTGAAAATAACATTTTGAAATTCACAAATTCAAATTTTTTTAGGTTAAGTTGAAATGGTTGTGGCGACACCAACTAAAATCGCAGTTGGTAACAAAAATATCAGTTGGCAAGACTGAAGCGCTTAGGCCAGATTCGCGCCCTCGAAACTTTTCTCCATCTCTTCCATCACCAACTACCGAACGGAACGGACGTGTCTACCTGACGCCAGTACATCCTTGATCATTTATTATTAAATCGAAATATTTTAATTATGGTTTTATATCCGTGTAAATAAATATTAATCAATCTTCAAATTCGTGTTATTTAACCGGATCCAACCAAATGGTA
This sequence comes from Mylabris sibirica, assembly GCA_039776855.1. Taxonomy (NCBI): domain Eukaryota; kingdom Metazoa; phylum Arthropoda; class Insecta; order Coleoptera; family Meloidae; genus Mylabris; species Mylabris sibirica. Next base: position 7,333,074 of record CM077836.1, read on the forward strand.
ATCGATCTGTCCACATCCAAACAGGCAACCTGAAAACACGAAATTCCCCTAGAGTTGTTGTAAATAAAACGGAATTTATCAAAATAATTGATTTATATCTATTTTGTATTGATTATTATTGATGGAATTTTCGGTAAAAATGCAATAAGGTTGAGGATTTTCTTATAAATTGGTCGATTTTTTTTAGTGATTTTCAACCAACAGTTGATTGGTTGGTAGTCTTGTTATTATGTCAATCTTAACGTGTTAATTATTGACAAATGACAACAAAAATTGTTTATTTTTTCCCCCGAGTTAAATTTCGATTTTTATTAAAATTGTAATAATTCAATGCTTCTAAACAATGATTGTTGTTTTTCATTATCTAATAAATTGTATCTACACATATCTTAATAAAATCAAGTGTGTACAAAATGTAGTGCCATCGAATTTTACAATTAGCAATCATTTGAATGATCCATTTTCTGAAAGAACAATAACTAATGATATCAAATTTGAACCACCATTATATAAACAACGTTATCAACGTATTGCACAAATTTTATTAGATGAACGTTGGCGTAATCAAATTAAAACATTAGTTGATTTTGGTTGTGCTGAACTTGATTTATTTGTGCATTTAAAGAATTTGAATAATTTGAATCGAACATTATTTGTTGATATTGATGAAGACATCTTAACAGAAGCATTATTTAAAGTACAACCATTGATTGCAGATCATATCAATAGATTGCATGATTTGAATGTTAAAGTATTTGTTGGTAGTGTATCTGAGCCTGATGATTGTTTAAAAGACATTGATGCCGTTATTGCTATTGAACTGTTGGTTAATTAATATCTAATTTAATACAATTAATTAATTAATATCATTTTAGAATCGAACATCTATACCCTGATGTTTTGGAGGCGTTCCCTTACAATATTTTCCAATATATCCACCCGAAATTGGCAGTATTTACAACACCTAACGCGGAATTCAATCAACTATTTCCGTATAGAACCGGCTTCCGGCATGCAGATCATAAATTCGAATGGACTCGAAAAGAATTCCAATTATGGTTATAAATTATATTTATTCCCACATTCACCAGTTTTATTAATTAGGGTAATTGTAGGTGTTTGAATATTGTTGAACGTTTCCCCGATTATTCTGTAGCATTCGATGGTGTCGGCTTGGCACCGGATGGTGTTGAAACATTCGGTACATGTACACAATTGGCTTGTTTTGTACGAAAAGATATTATCTGTGATACTATTTGTAATAATGATAATAAGCAAATTTGTATGCCAAAGAAATCGTATGGTATTTGTTCGTATTATTCATATTCAAAACAAATTTCAACATATAAATTAATTGCCGATATTCATTATCCATATCATGTCGATAATCGATCTGAAGATGAGAAAATTATGGATGAAATTAAATATCGAATCAGTCTATTCAATCATTCACATTCAATGTTTTTTAATTGTTCAACGAATCGCTTAGAAATACCATTAGAGAAACTCATTTATGGTAATTATGGACAATTTATTACCGTTCCGGAATTGAGGTGATTATAACAAAAGAAAAAAATGACAATTCTATTTGACATTAAATTAAAATTACAAAATTCCAGAGGCCTTCTATTGAAATCAAACTATACCGTTGAAGAATGCTGTATTCAAGAGACTGATTGTGTTGAACCTTGTCTAATTATCAATCTAGATATGAATGGTAGCGATACACAAACAAATAGTGAGACTGATGATGCGTCCGGTTATGAATCTGACAGTAAATTCAATGTAGACGATTCAGATTGGGACGATCATGTACCTACAACTCAACAAAATTCTACTAATCAACAACAATGTTCTTTATATGATTCCGGCTATCAGAAATCACCATTAAACGATGAATCTCCCAATGATTATGCTGTATTACAAACACAAGAAATCTCAGTTGATAATATAAACGAATTGGAGAGATTCGGAGTAATGAGGGGAATTTCTAGAGAAATAGAGAAATATTCAATTGCCGGTCCATCGAGTATCAAAAAACTATCAAAAGAATCATCGATCGATAGTGATGATAATAGTTCAATAAATGATGTAAAATCATTAGCTAATTGTATATTGCATAATTCATTAAATCAAATTCAACAACCTGATGAACAAATTGAATTGATTGAACAACATATTGAACGACCATTGGCGATAATTGGACCAATTATGATTGTTGAAAATGGTGATTTAGCTAATAATAATCGTGATTTAGAGGGTAATAATTATCCAGCATTAAATATTGATGATAATGTTGAGGAATTAATTGATAATCAAAGACATAATCAAGTTAATATTGATAATAATAATGAGTTGATTAATGATTTAATTAATGATATTGGTAATGATCAGAGCGATGATGAACAAGCAGTGATCGATGAAGATATTGAAGTAGCATGGCCCAGTCGTGAAGCTTTATTCGATTCAAATTCACATATAGATCTACTTGATGATTTTGAAATGGATGCTGTACAAAATGATGGACCACTGATAAATTCCGATGATTATCTCGTAATAAATTCCATTAATCCAAATGAAGATGGTATGTTGTTTATTGTCTATTAATATCATTGATAATTCACTGTGCGTATTTATAGATGACATATTTCCCGATTGGTTAATTGATATTTTCAATGAAAATGCAGATATTGTTGAAGTAGATGATGATGATGATGATGATGATGTTGATGATGATGACGATGATGATGATCCACATTTCTATTGTCAAGGTGATAGTTTAGGTATTTCTATAGAATTTCGTTGAATTCATAACAATAATTTTTTTGTATACATTCATTAATAGCAATGACGAATAATGATGAGAATGATAATACGGATGTTGGTGATGATCATGAAACTCTCGATAGTGAGACTAATGCCAGTACTAGTACTAATGCAACAGCTACATCAGCACAATCTTCAACGTCATCATCAGCTGTTGGATCTGTGGAAACAATTCAAGAATATCTGGAAAATTTAGACATTCAAAGTCAACACTCGTCTGAACAAGACAATACGGTTGAAACTAACAATATCCCAAAATAAAACAAAAATTCTTTTATATCGTAATTAATAAACTACATATATCATTTTGGTAATTTTATTAATTAAACATTTCAAATTGAATTTTATTTTGAGTTCGGAGCTACTTTTAGTGAATCGATTAAATTAGTAACTTTTTTGCTAAAATTTAAACTGTTGGCTAGACTGTATATCAAGAATCGTAAATGTTGCCAAGTCGTAAGTAATTCCGTACAATTAGAACATTTCTACAATCTGGATTATTTTCAGGAATTTATCGAGATTGATTTCTAATTTTTGTAAAAATATTTATTCGTAATAATAATTCACGTATATCATTGAACGTATTTCTTAAATTCAATTTAAAAATTCAAGCAGAGCTACTCTTAGTGACCCTATGGAATTAGTGATTTCTTCTTATATTTCCATCTGTTGGTAACAGGCATAGATCTAGTATATATATCGATAGAGCTTTTCTTAATTTCGCCTATAGCGCCTATCTATGGCGTTCTAGCCACTTAAACAACACATTAAATATCCCATAAGAAAATGTTCAAGGTTTTACGTAAAATAAAAACTAGTGGTCGTAATTCGATAATTTTTAACGTTTTTATAACGCGTGTCAAATTTAAGGCATATTCTCAATAGATGGCGCTTGTTTTTTTTACGACTGTCGATTTTCAATAAAATTGAAAATTGATTAATATATTTGAACACATATTGTGCATAAAATTGATCTTTCTGCACTTCTTCTCCATATAAACTTTAACTATGCCAAATTTCACAATTTTGCTAGCGTTAAAGCGTCACTTTCAATCTTACAACTCATATGAACATATCCCAAATTGTTATCAACGTTCCATTCTATGTGTTTTTCGATGCTCATCTCATCAATAATAATAATAAATCGATAATGATAAATGATAAAGATTATGGTTGCCTCACTATTCCTAGTAGCTAAAGCGTTATTCTTATATATATTAAATTGATATGTATAGATTTTTCGATTAATGTATTATTGGTTGTATATATTACCCAAAACTACAACATGCCATTATTGTTAATATACAATGATATAATTAAAATATATCAAAAATTTATGATAATTAGCTAAAATGACGTTAATTACTTTGTATGTCATGCAAAAGTATTGAAAAGCAGCTTTAAAAAAACTATGCCGTAGACAAAAATTTGTTTAAAAAATATCATTAAATGAAAATTTGGTCTGTTAAATTTGTAAAAAATTATTGACTTGAAGACGAGTTGAATTCTAAAACTGTCTTTGAACTTTAATTTAATCAAATTTTCAATTTTATTAAAATTTGTAAATTCGTAAATTGTAGTAACTTTTTTGTTTAAGTGTTGGTAGTATTGTTTGTTTAAAATGTCATTTCACCAATTGCCACTTGTCATTTGTCAGTAGTGAGTGGGCAATGGCGTTACTGTACTTTTGTAATTAATAGTGTTTCGTTAATTTTTTCCTTCTATACTCCTCACATCACTAAATTTCATCAAATTAATTAATTAATAACGAATTAAATTTAATGTAAGTATTATTTTAATAATTATTACAATTTTTTTGTTCGTTTATAATTAAAATAATTAGTATTTATTCATTGGAATACATTTAAATGAGATAAAAGGGCAATTGTAAGAATTGCATTTTTCACCTAAATTAACATTAATAAACAATCTTGGAATACAATAATAAATACCGTATGTTATTGTGTAAATATTAAGATTACATTTAATTGTTAATTGTCAATTGAATGTTGGTTACTTTAAGCTATAATTAATTGGTTTGGAAATAGTGATTAAATTAGATTTTTAATTATATAATAAACAATTAATTTTCATGCAGAAATACTCCTAGATTTGTTGCATTCTTAAATTCATTTTAGTCGATTCTAATTGAATGGGGTTTATTTATACACTACACATTAATTTATTTGTTTTTTAATATAAATTGCATTTAAAAAAGTGCAATTTAAATTAAATAGGTCCTTTTATTATAGCTATAAGTAAATAGAAAAGTCCAATGTTCTTTACATTTAATATACGTCATATTTTTATTGTAATCTTTTTTATTGTAGTCATGTTATATTATATTACAATAATAGAATTTGATTATACGTCATCTAATTAAACAATTATCAATGGACAAAAATCACTTTAAACTTGTATGATGGATCTTCATTTAAATTCTTAGCGTCCGCTAGTTTTAATTAGAAACTTTTATTTTTTAATGTCTGTTTTAAAACGAGTTTGTCGATACAACGAACACAGGTATTTAATTGTAAAAAAATTAAAATAAATATGATTCCAAACAGACACACCTTTCAATTTACTTGATTAATAATCAAATTACACGAAAAATTAATATTAAAGTATTCTAATTTCAATCTAGTTAGGTTAAAATTAGATGATTATCTAGGGTTTTTACTGATAAAGTAAACAAAAGATCAGTATCGAATTTGACTGTGTGGTCTTGTTGTGAAATTTGATAAAAAATTTGCTTGATAAATTGTTAAATTCGTTCAAAAACCGATCAGTTTTCAAGTCAAGGATAGATTTCTTGTAAGACTGTCTGAGTAAAGAAAGAACGAGATCTCTTCAAATTTCAGTCGTGGTCATTTTATACATTTTTACAGGCGTAATAATTGAAATATACTACAAATTTTGCGTTAAATGCTAACTTTACATTGTATCAATTTACACAGTTAGTATTGTAGTATTGTTTAATCAATAAGACGTAAAGAACATCAGATAGTATCGAACATTGTTGTGTGATATTATTATTGAAATTGATAAGACGTTGCATGATTAAATTCACTTTGAAAACCACTTATTTTCATGTCAAGAAGTCAATTTGCTGTTATTTCTCTATAGAATTGTTATAGAATGTTGTAATGGAGTTAGTTAAAAAGTTGTTTTTTATTTATCTAGTTGAACAATATTCTGGGGGTGATTTTTATGTAAATCAAACGACAGGTGTACTTGAATTTAACACCATGTCCAAAGAGAAATGCAACAGACCGTTAAAATTTCGAGGCTTTTTCATCTTCACAAGCATACTAAAAGACGTCTATACAGGGTAAAACAAAAAGTTCTTCTGGCAACTCCCATTATTTGGCGAGCGATTCGGAAAATATTTCAAAGATTTATAGGAGGGTAACTGTAGATTGTTTTAAATTTGACCTTTGTAGTTCATTTTTAAGTTGGTCAAAAAACGCTCGTTTCTGACGAAATGAACACGAAAAACGACTAAGAATGATTCGGGGACCCCTAACATTGATTTTTTTCGTTTATAGCGATTTTTTTTAAAAAAATTAGCTAATGAGATCCTCACTTTTGAATTTCCGAAAAATTTTTGCACAGAAGTTCGTTTTGGGACCTCAGGAACCCATATCCACCGTTCGTTAAAATATATGTATACCCACGATAACTGCCGTAAAAATGGTCCAATCTTAATGAAACTTGGTACAAAAATCGGTCTTTGGGATAGCTTGAATGAGTTCGTTGACCAGACTGGTAGGGCCAACACTTTTGGAATAAGAGCTGAAGAAATGTTAGAAAAAATCATTTTCAATATTACATTTGCTTAGATTTTGATGAAAATTAAAATAACAGTAGAGCCGACCATTCTCTATGACCAAGAAAAAAATCATCAAAATCGGTTCGTTGGTTCACATGAAAAATGCAAAAATCTCTTTATTGAGTATAAGCAGTAAAATCGAAAATCTCAGGTGGCTATATGTTCTGACAATTGATATTAGAAAAAAAAAATTGAATATCGCAGGGGGCAACTAATTTTGACAGTTAATATTAGACAAACATCGGTAGATCTAGTATGTTAATATTAGCATACTAGATCTATGTAGACAAACGACAAATTTCAAACGAGTGAAATTTTATTAGTGTTTCTTATTGTTTGTGAATTAATAATATTTCAGCATGTAGATACATTAAAAAATTCGCTATATAAGGTACTTGCTGCCTTTGGAGATGTTTTTTTTCATTGCATTATCGAAAAAATGCGAAAAATCCCCACCCATCCCAGAATAAAATTAAGAAAAACGAAAAAATCAATGTTGGAAATTGTGACCTAGTCTAAAACGAAGGTTCTTTGACAAACTTCTACATGAGCTACGAGGCTCTAATTTTGCTGAAATGTTCTCTGGGGGCCACCCTACAAATCCTTGAAATATTTTTCGAATTGCTCGCCAAATAATAGGAGCCATAAGAACTTTATATTTTATGTAAATCACCCGATATTTAAATAAATTCTTTAAACAATTTTTCCTATTTTGCGTTGGAAATAGACTTATTTTGACATAAAAAGTAGTGTGGAAATGAAATATTTCTTAACTACTTTGAGTGTAGAAATATCTAGGATAATTTATTTTTTAGAAGTTGGTAACACTTGCCTTATTATTGAAATGTCACTTTTTGACAGATATTAAAAACAGTCAATTTAAATAAAAATTTTATTTCATTTAATTCAAATTGTTTCTCCATTGCATTTTCAACAATTTCCCACAGTTCGGGTGGAGTACATGATAAGTCGTCACACATTTTCACTTAAAAATTGTAATGAAAATGGAGACTAAAACAATTGAAAATCAACTTGATGGATACTAGATACAAAAATTGAATATCGGTCACACCTACAATACCAACTCCTATAAAATTCCCTAAATTTCCAAAATCTATTTTTTTTTTGGAAAAAGGGTGCAAGGGGGTGCAAAATAGGAAAAATAGTATAAAAAACTCGGTTCAGAAGTCAATTCCTGCATTCGACCATTAAAAAACTCGCCGCTTCGCGGCTCGTTTTTTAATATTGGTCTCATGCAGGAATTGTCGACTTCTGAAACTCGTTTTTTAATATACTATTTAGCAAATTCTAAAGAAAATTTCCTGTACTTTAATTATTTATTATTAAACATTCCTTTTTGCTTGTCTCAAAATAAATTAGTAATTTCCTATAAATTATACAATTGTAAATTATAATAAGTATAATTATTTACATACATCCATACAAAGTTCAATGTAATAATAAAACACAATACTTACGGATCTTCTATTTCCTGTATTAAAGGAATAAAATTAAAAATAATTTAAACAAGAATTTGTAAAGTATATTTGAACAATTTTAAAACTGTACAAATTTTCTTATTTAAAGATGGAATTTTTTGCTTGTCTATAACAACATTTTAAGCAAACTAAGCGTTGATTTAAATCCTTTTATCTACGACTTATATGTAAAGTGATCATTATACTTGTGGTTTTTGTAATGTAATGACCTACTTTATATCCCTAGGGAGATAAAGTAAATGAATATCCCTCTCATCAGCCAATCAGAAAATAGTATTTTAATTATAATTTCCGTCCAATGTAAACAAACCATGGTAACGACAAAAATAATTAACAATAGTTTCAACAAGTAGGCCTAAAGTGGGCGTTTTCATGCAATTTTGAATAAAATGACATTTAATTTTTCTGAAATTTCGAACAAATACTTAGTTGTGAGAAAATTCGTTGTATTTACAATGGAAAGTGTTAAAGAATACGATTTTGGTAGTAGATAATAGTTTCTGTTAAATGTAGAAAACCATGGTAACGACAAAAAATAAATAACAGTTTCAACAAACAGTTGTAAATAAGTGTCAATTTTTTGTGCGATTTTAGAATCGAAAATGATTAAGAAGGTAAATATTCTTGTACACCACAAGTACCTGTACATGTAGAAATAAGTCGTAGATAAAGTATAGTATACAACTCGCTTATAATGAATGCTAATTATAACCTCGAATGATTACAACACTCGCTCGCTTTGCTCGCTTGTGTTGTAAACTTCATTCTCGGTTATAAAAGCATTCATTATAGACTCGTTGTATAATATACTATTAAATACTTATATTAGAAATTTAATTTTATATTGAAAAATTCGTTTTTTTAACTTCCCCGACCAGAGGGTAGGGAAGTTATTAGTTTCGGACCAAAATTTCGAATTCGAGATTTCACCAGATCTTTACGTTTTGGGGTCCCCTGAACACGTTTTTGAAGTTTTTAGCATGGTGTGTGCGTGTGTGTGTGTGTGTGTGTGTGTGTGTGTGTGTGCGTGTGCGTGTGTGTGCGTGTGTGTGTGTGTGTGTGCGTGTGCGTGTGTGTGTGTGTGTGTGCGTGTGTGTGTGTGTGTGTGCGTGTGTGTGTGTGTGTGTGTGTGTGTGTGTGTGTGTGCGTGTGCGTGTGCGTGTGTGTGTGTGTGTGTGTGTGTGTGTGTGTGTGTGTGTGTGTGTGTGTGTGTGTGTGTGTGTCGTTTCTCCAACGATTACTCAAAAACGGCTTAACCGATTGCGTTCAAATTTGGCCAGCATCAACTATTCCGTGGACTTTCGAGTTGATTAGTTTTTGGTGCCAATCGGACAACGGGGGTGGACGGGGGAGGGGGTTGATTGAAAAAAATGTAAGATAACGTATTAATTTGATATCACCAATCAAAAGGGCATGTGCTTTTATGTCAGAAATAATACCCATCATGTGCGATATTTTTCAATCTGGCGACTTATAATGATTAAATTAATTAGATGGACAGTGATTCTTTACTAATCAAGTATGTACGCAAGACAAAAGAATAAGACATTAATATATCAAATATAAATCAGGATTTACGGCCGTTGTCTAGCAACAAGACTGTTTCGTGAAAGATCGAGTAGGTGTAAATGATTGCGTTGTTTTTTTTTAAATTTCGGTGCTGATTTTGACATCTTTGGTTTTGTTAAAAGCTTTACTGGAATATTTGTTTAATCTTTTGTTGTGAATTTATTGTAATGGATAACATAATGAGTATCTAATAATACTTTTACTATCCATAGAGGCAGTAAGTAAACTAAAGTTTTCTATTTGTTAAGAATAAAATAACAAAATAGTAAAGATGATTATTTCCATAATTGAAAAGAAAAAAAATAAAGTTATTCTGGCGAGAATTGAACCCCGTAGCAAACAGATGTCAGGCGAGAGCGCAACCACTGTGCTTTTCGCAGAAATTTGACAATTTTCTCTTGATCGTAGAAAAATTTTTTTCTAATTAATGATTAACTACTGGGACTGATCAGTCGGGGAAGTTGCTAGGCCGGGTCTTCGATTGGGCCCCCTTTCCAACTCGTTAATCAATTATATAATCCAATAAATTATTCGTAAAAGTGCAAAACAAATGAGTGTTATTTAAATTATAATGAGAGAATATTTAAAAATACTTTATTCTTCGCATAAGCAAAACATCTGTTTGTATATAAAATTAAATATGTGTGTATGTGTGAGTGTAGATTTTATAAACAACATATATTCCCAAAAATTGTTTGTTTATACTAATTAATCAATGAAAAAAGTGATTTTTTTTGGGAATTTTCGTTGATTCTTATAATTGTAATTCAATAGAAAGTGTAACGAATTCTTTTACTTTCTTCTTTTTACCGTTCGTTATTGTTTAATTTAATTGTTATTAATAGTGAAAAAAAATCTATTAAAATAAACAATTTCATTGCAGATGTTTGTGGCATAGCAACACTACGGAGCAGACTTCTGTCCTGTATTTAAACGGAAGTATCCAGTTTTACTATTAGAGAGTGTTGGTGCAATTTCAAAACTACTGTAGATAATCATTTTGGTCTAATTTAATTTTATTCTTTTATCCAAAAAAAAAAATTAATAATTAAAAGACAATCGAATATGATCTCTTGAAATTCAATTGAATTTTCTGTATGACAAACGGTCGAGGCGCCGGTATGGCGTCATTTATGACGAAAAAGAAGAAATATAAATTCCAAGTTGATATCTGTTTAGATGAACTATTAGAAGTGCCTTTTGTTTCTGCCGTCCTATTTGCCAAATTGAGACTTTTAGATGGTGGCAGTTTTCAGGATCAAAGCAGTCGGTAAGTGAAAAATTTATTTTTCAAGTTTTAAGTACACTAATTTTCTGAATTTTTGTTAATTTTTTTCCCGTTAATCACATTATCAATCTATAATTTTCTAAAATTAGATATGTTCGATCAAATTTATTTGATTCAGTCCTTGAATTTATTTCGTTAAAGAGCCGCATCTAATTTTTCAGCACAGCTTCTCAGTCAATTATCTGCACGATAAAGCTTCCCACTCAAGAGATTTCTACTTTAGAAGTTCCTCTAATCATCAATCGTATTCAAAGATTTTTTTTCAAAGTTTATCAATGTATAAAAGTCCATTTTATTAACGTTATATTTTTATATGATGAAATTATTCCGGTTTGTTTAGTTTTCACGTCAGTTTTTCGTCAATATCCTTGTGATCTATTATCGTGTTTTTCATTCAAAAAGTTGAAATATCTATTCACTTGTTTGTTTTGTTGGTCTTGCTTCTTCCGTTTTTTCGTTTCATTTTTATTTAAAAAGTCGGAAGTTGATTAGATTGCAGTATATTTACTGTTATTGACCGGAAATCTGAAGCCTCTATATGACGATGTAATTCAATTATTTTTGAATCAATTTTCATTTCTAAGTGGCTACTATCAATTTGATTGTATCAACAATCGAATTTACAAAATAGGTCATGGATACAATCGGGAAAATCTTGGAGAAAATCTATAAAATTTCAATATGGGGGGCCTATTGAATTTGGGTTTTAATTTCGCAATTTACGTATTGATGATGTGTTATCAAGATCATGTTGCCAAACAATGTCTATTGTTTCAAGTCCTAAACGTGAAATGTAATACACATGACGCTAATGGAAAATATTCGCAATTTAATTACGATTAGTATTGATATTTATTATAAATATATGAATGATAGAATAAGTTTATAAATTAAGTGTGTGTAGGTCGTGGAATCTGAGAATATTGCCTTAAAGCAAGGTCGTGGCCTAGGACGTTTCTACATTTTCTATTCGAAACGTGTCACACTTTCGAGATCATCTATTCAGTTAAATAAATATAAACGACTTGTATAAATGCAATCTCGATTGAAATTGAAATGTTTTAATGTAAAACAACACGTATCGACCTTGCAAGATTGTCTGCCTGTTACAAAATCGAATCAAAGCGTACTTCTAATTAATACAAAAATATTAGTAGTATTAATTATTAAATACAGGGTTTTTCATGTAAATATGGTTAATCTCAATAAATTCCCTATAACTCTTCCTTTTACTGATAGAATCAAATAATTCTTACAAGAACTTGAAGGGAAACACCCAGGCTATCCATAAAAGATAAAAACGCCCTTCTACAATTTTTGGAAATATGAGAATTTGACGTCAAATTTTTGAAATTACGTAATATTGAATGAAAAATTGCCACTTTTAAAAATTCAATTAAATACGAGGGCAATTCAGAAACTAACCTCCGGTTGATTGAAAAAAATACACCAAGTTAAGTAAAAATATTTTAATATATACATCTTACAACTACATCTTTGCACTATTTTTCGACATAGTCTCCATAACGATTGAGGCACTTATCGTATCTCTTCACAAGCTTTGAAATTCCTTCTGCATAAAAATCACCCGCTCGTGCCTTGAGCCAGCCTGTGACCGCATCTTTGAGCTCTTCGTCGTCATCAAACCGCTAGGACCCGAGCCATTTCTTCATATGCATGAAGAGGTGATAATCGCTTGGCGCCAGATCTGGGCTGTAAGGTGGATGGTTGAAAACGTCCCACTTGAAGGACTCAAGAAGGGCTATTGTTCTGCGAGCAGAGTGAGGACGGGCGTTATCGTGCAAAAAAACGATACCGGAAGTCAGCATACCACGGCGTTTGTCCTGTATAGCCCGTCGTAATGTTTTTAGTGTTTCACAGTACACGTCTTGATTAATGGTCGTCCCACGTTCCATGAATTCAACCAACAACACCCCTTTGGCATCCCAAAACACCGTTGCCATCAGTTTTCTGGCAGAAAAATCTTGCCGGGCTTTTTTTGGTTTGGTAGGCGAATCTGAATGTGCCCACATCTTTGATTGTTCTTTTGTCTCAGGGTTCACGTACTTAATCCAGGTTTCGTCACCGGTCACGATTCTGTTTAACAATGGTTCTCCTTCGTCCTCATAACGTGACAGAAAGTCTAATGCAGAGGCCATTCTTTGACTTTTGTGGTGGTCGGTAAGAATTTTGGGCACCCATCGTGCACAGAACTTACGGTAACCCAATCTTGCTGTCACTATCTCGTACAAAAGAGTCTTAGAAATCTGTGGAAAATCAGTAGACAACTCCGCCATTGTGAAACGTCGATTTTCACGAACTTTTGCATCAACTGTCTGAACGAGTTCGTCAGTCACCAAGGATGGTCTACCACTCCTCTCTTTATCATGAACGTTTTCTCGTCCACTTTTAAATAAACGTACCCATTCACGGACAACTCCTTCACTCATAACTTTTGGTCCGTACACGGCACAAAGCTCACGATGAATAGCTGCTGCAGAGTATCCTTTGGCTGTAAAAAACCTTATAACAGCACGCACTTCACATTTGGCGGGATTTTCTATTGCAGCACACATTTCAAACTGCCACAAAAACTAAACTAGCGCAGGTACGATGTTCACTCGACTACGGCTTGATGCCGACTGACCTGCTGAGCGTGTGAATGCACAGATGGCGCGCTACTCCCCCCACTACCCGCACTGTGACCAATCGGAGGTTAGTTTCTGAATTGCCCTCGTATTTTAAATACAGAAAAATCTTTGAACAGGTGTTCTATTTTGTATTGTTTTATTCAACCCCCAACAAAGGATGAAAACGTGGTTTATACCTTTTAATGGCCCTAGCGAATCTTTATCAACTAGTTTTTAAGCCACTAAAAATATTGAGCCTTTACACATATTTAAAAAAAAAACACTGATTTTACAGGAGTAACTTTAATCCCCAATATCTCCCTTAGATTTGAGTATAGGCACGAACAACAAAATACACATCCCTTAGAATAGAACTACTTATATGTATGTATGTGTGCCAAAAAAACATCGAAATTGGGAGTTTTATCCTTGGGTAGCTTACTTACAAATTTGCTTAAATGCCCTGAAGTAGGTACCTATTGCTGACACAGTTCCGTGCCAGGAACGAAAGAGAAGATAAAAAATGAGCGTGTTAAGTGGTATGTTTGAACCGAAAAAAACAGGTGTTTGTTTTCGGTTCAGCTCCGGATTACGTTCCGGCCAAAATTTCGTTGTTTTTTCTTCTGGTTTTCGATTCAGTTCCGGTTGGTAGACTTGGTTCTATGTATCGAATTGACAAAATTGGACAGCTCTTCACTTTTATTGCATCTTGTTTTTCAATTTTAATTTATGGTACCTAGCAAATGGAATCTCCTAGCCTAGATTCTCAAAACAGGTCAGTCACCCTTTCAATATAGACAAACTTTTGATTTGTTTCTTGTAAAGGGAAGTTAATTTTTCAGAAGGAAAATATTATTTTTGTTTTTAGTTGACTTTGAGTTTTTAAAAGCGGCAATTTTTCATTCAATATTGTGTAATTTCCAAAAATTGTAAAAGGGCGTTTTCATCTTTAAAGGATAATCTGGGTGTTCCCCTTTAAGTTCTTGTATAAATTAATTGATTCTATTAATATACGGGCTGTTTTTTTAAGTGGTCAATTTTTATGAATCTCCTATTAGTTGGCGTGCGATTTGAAAAATATTTCAAGGGTTTGTAAAGGGGGGACTTTGAAGACCATTTTAGCAAATTAGACCCTCGTAGTTGGCTAAAAAAGGATCGTTTTGGACAATGTTGCAAGTTTCAAAAACGAACAAAGCACGAAAAACGACACCGATTTTCTTCGTTTAAAAATGCCCTGTGTAACGAATACATTTCCATTGATCATATTTACGTGAAACAGACTGTATTTTGAAAAATTTCCAACTGAAAACAACTACTAAATTGTATTGTTGGATACTTTGTATCAGAATTAGGGGCTTTTCCTCTGTACAACAGGAAATGGTTACATCTGGATTATTATTCATTTTATGAATACACGTTTTTAAATTGTAAACATATGGGTAGATATGAAAAGAAATATAAATTCATAGAGCTTCTAATTCATTAAAGATTAAAATCTATGTCCAGTTGTGTAGTTTATGATTTATTCCTCTAAATGTACAACGTTTGTTATAATTTTAGTGTTTCACTAACAAGATCTGTGTCGATTTTATATGTTGTGGGAATTACAAGTCGTTACCATTAATTTATTTTAATGTAAATTCATGGAAATTGCCATATATTTTTTTCATTTATATCTCACAG
Source organism: Mylabris sibirica (assembly GCA_039776855.1). NCBI lineage: Eukaryota > Metazoa > Arthropoda > Insecta > Coleoptera > Meloidae > Mylabris > Mylabris sibirica. Next base: position 7,348,401 of record CM077836.1, read on the forward strand.
TGTCCAGTGTCCTAACAATATTGAATAAATCATGTCACTAGAGAGATATAATGATCTAAATTGAGAGGTCATTTGATTGGTCTAGACTTAATAATGAGACACAAGGTTAATTTTACTCTGTTGTGTCGTATTAATTTGTAATTATAATAATTAGATTCTAATTTTTTTCGTCTTTCTTTCTTTCTATTATAGAGAAGAGGTTAGAGATCATACAGTTAAATGGAATGCAAAATTCTCATTTCCATGTAAAATGTTAGCAAATGCATCAACTGGTGTATTAGAACGTTGTACATTAAGAATATCAATACGGAAGGAATCTAAAGGTGGTCGTTCATTTAATAAATTAGGTTTTGTTGATTTAAATTTAGCCGAATATGCTGGTTCTGGTACAATAAAAAAGAAATCATTATTGGAAGGTTATGATACACGACATAGACAAGATAATAGTATGCTCAAATATACAATCTCTATGAATCTACTATCGGGTGATATTCTATTTAAAGTGTAAGCTTATTATTCTTATTATTATTACTGTTTCGAATTATAATAATTTGAAATATTTTAGACCATCACCTTCACTAAAACATAAAGTAATCAATACAGACGATCAAGTTAATGAATCTAGATCGGATGATTTCTCTAGTGGTTCAATAGGTGGCTCAATAGCTAGCGGTAGTTCAGGATTTGGTAGTTTACCAAAGAAACGACCACCATTATTATCATCAGGTATTTGTTATTTAAAAATATCACAAAAATTATTGATAAATTTTTTTGTACGATGATAGAATTGGTAATTGGTCATACTTTAACTGAAAGTAATGTTCCTATAACTATTGCAACAGATGGTAGTGGTGAATTATTACAACAAATCGGTTTAGAACATGATGAAATAATTTGTGAGACAGGACATTCAAGGAATTCATCAAATACAAGTCAGTTATCGAAAGCATCAGGATATAGTAGTATCAATTCACATAGTCGACAATCTAGTTCAGGGGATTCTGGACATATTAGGTGAGAATTTAATTAATATAAAGATTACTATTTATTTTAAAGTGTTTTAAAATTAAAGAATACATCTTTATTTTCTATAATATCATCCACTATTATAATAGGAGGGTTGATTTGCATGCAAATTGAAATTTTATTTTAATATAGGGGACACAGACCAGTTCGGAAAACAATTACTACCACCACCACCACCACTACTACTACTACTTCTACTACTGTCACCAAAAATAATTCCAATTTAATTCGTGTAAACTCCTATCCAAATCGTTTACGTATTCCCAATACAATTATCCATGAGGATTGTTTTAATACACCACAAGATACTTTAACATGTCCACCGGAATTCAATAATGATGACTCAGAAATATCACAATATTTCACACCTGAGAAAAGTTATAGTTCACAAATTAGTACAAATAGTATATCGAGTGGTGAAACATTTAAAACACCAGATGATGATGCGTTATCAATGAAATCAGATATATTTTCAAAAAAAATTGTAGAATTACGTAAATCAGCATCAGAGACTGTTGTTGTTGATAATAAATTACCAAAAACAACAGTACAGAAAACAACAAAACTTTCAGAAATAAATCGTTTTAGTTTAGATGATGCTAAAAAATCGAAAAGTTCAAATAATGATGGTGTTGTTAAATCGAAAAGTGAATTTGAAATACCTCGAATTAGTCCGACAGCAATACAAAAAAATGATAGATTCTTTTCAAATAATTTCTTCAAATCGGATACTTTATATTCATTTTTAACACCAATATTAAAACGTAAAATGATCGGTAATAATAATAATAATGAATCATCAACACCTAAAAATCCTAATAATTCCCAATTTAAAATTCCTGGTAGTCCTATCTTACGTAATCCTACAAAAAAACCACATATAAATAGTTGTTCCCTCAACTCACTACGTTCGACAACTAATGGAAATGATGGATTATGTAATAATAATGTAAAAAGGTAAGATACGAACAACATAGTAACAATTTTTAGTTTTCTTCCATTTAATCTTCCGTTTTCGTTAGTAAATTATCACTAATTCTCTTCGTTTTTTTTTGTTTTGTTTGAATTTTTCTCTTGCAAAATTTTCAGTCCCGGCCTTGGACTTCTATTTAACAAAGGTAATCGCTTATAAATATTCAATATAGTAGTTTTCAAAAATTTTGGCATATTGCCTAATTGAAAAATTTGTGACGGCAACACATCTATGATATCATCACTTCGATTTTGATTTTCTTTTTTTAAATATCGATGTTTTTTTTTTAAATTGTTGATATTTCTATTTATTGTTTGTTTTATTTTTGTGGATTTAGAATGTGTGGTTTATTGGTTGTTTTCAACAAAAAAATTTGCAATTGGGTATTGATTTACAGGGGCATATCACATCGGAAATTATTAGACGGTACATCTGGAGGTAAGCTGGCACCATTGGCCATCAGTCCTGATGAAACGCCTACAACCACCACTGTTGTTGTATCGTCTGATTGTTCACAAATCCTCACAATACGTCGTCCCAGCGTCACAACGTTAGTCCTGTTTACAAAAAAAAATAACAACAAAGTTATTGTTGTCTTTATTGTCTGTTTCGATCTTGTTGCATTTTACATAAAATTCAAATTTATTTGTTTTTGCTCTTTTTTGTTTGTTATATCCTCTTCTCTTATTGTTTTATTTAAATCATCTGTAGTATAAATGATAAGAATTACCACCAAAGGATTGCCACCACGTTTCATTAGTGGTAGATGTTTGATAAATGTAATGAGATTCTTCACAATTGACATTGAATTCTCGAGAGTCTATTGTTGAAGATTGCTAGTAAAAGCACCATCTTTATACATTCTTTGCTTTATTTAACACAACTATAACAAGTGCACCTTATTGTTTATCGAAATCATGACGTAACAGTGAGGAAATATATTCAATATATTTATTAATTAATATTAATGACATCCTCTACTAACTACGTCATTTAATATGAATTTCGAATCGATACATGTGAAATTCCTGCACAGTTAGCATGTATGATGGGTGTTTTAGGAGTAATACAAAGCTTTTCTAAATATATGTGCATGTCAATAATGTTTCCTATTTCTCATATTCTAAATCAATATGGATAATTTGATTATTTCGTCCATATTTTATGTATTTTAGGAATCCAAGTTCGAGTAGTTTAGTATTATCAGAGACTGGTTCATTGGATCGTGCAAAAGCGGCATATGAACGACGTAAAAAAACACAAAGTCAAGATGGTGATACTGGTACAGGGACACGAGTTGAAATAACTAGAGTCAATCCAGATCATTTGATAGCTGAACTTTTGAAAAGTACTAATTTAGAACAAGCAGATGATTCGGCAGAAAGTTAGTTGATAAGAAATTTATTTGTTGATTTTAACGAGATTTTGTTTAGATTCTGGTCTTCAATTATTCATTGCCAAAGATGGAACAGCAGCTGTAGGTAATCATGAAGTGAAATCTCAAATGTCGACTGGTGTGCAAGTATTCAAACAAGTTGTTATGGATGACAATAGGTAGTCTATATTGATCTCATTCAAAATTTTGTTGATAATTATTATTAATGGATATTGAGATTGTTATGGAATCGTCTATTTTCTGTAGCAGTATTATAGAAATTTACTTGTTTCGTTTTGAAAATAAAACGGGACATTGTTAATCAATAACATCACAATATAAAGTGTTAAATTTTTGTGATAGAAAGAGAGTATAAGTGCAAGTATCGTAATTGAAACTCTTTCAGTAACATATTATTGACAATATAACTTATTGTAAATTATTGTATTTATTATTATTTTGAGTTATATTTATCATTCAAGTAGAAATACCTGTTTTGAAACTTGTATATATATATAAAAATATAAACTTGAAATATACCCTTAGGAAAACATAATTCTTTTGTTTTCTATTATGTAATAAACAGTACGGCTATTTCAAAGTCAAAGTAGATGTGCTACGAATTATTTATTATTTGATTACATCATTATAGATTTCACATGCAGATAATTCTATTCTTATTGAAGATACAACAATGAATATTTTCTTCACATTCAATACATTTGAACATCGATGATAAATAGCTGAAACAACAATTCGGTTTTAGATTAAGTACAATTTAAACATAAAATTACGATAAGAGAAACTTAAAAAAAATTTAGTATAATTCCGAATTTTTGGAGATTTAAATTATCTATTCTTCGGGTGTTTGAGAAGTAGCTGAGTCTAATATATTCTCAAACGAGAATGGTTGGAATGCGTAACCGGCGCCTGCATAAAATTTACTTTGAAATTCAACCCTAGAAATTTATTTTCTAATATTAATAAAATTGTCAACGGAATAAATTTAAAAACATTACCAATGTAAACGTAAAGTGTGTAAGAATGCAGACAATCCTTCCATTAAAACAAGAATAGAAACGGTTAATGATGCCCAAATGGCAAAGATGAAATATAAAACTATACCACCAGCCCAGCCTTGTACAATTAATCCTCTACTTAGAACCATATTCCATAATACTTCCGACAATTCTATTAATTTAATTCATCGATTATTAATTCTTTAAATGCTGATTTTATTTAAAAACTTACGTGCATGAGCAAGAGATAAAGCCCATAAACGGAGATATGAAGCTGTATGTGAAACAGATCCTAATACATATTCGATTGTGTGTATACCTTGATGGATAAACATTTCACTCAATTCTCCTTCATCATCATGTCCACCATGGGCTGGTACAACCGGTTGAGCAGTATTATTATGAATCGGTTGTTCAGCATCACCATTACTTGTAGCGTTTTGCATTTGTTGATGAGGTGTCTAATCGAAAATATTTGTTTATTGTAGTTAGTTTTTTATAAATTCACTTACAGAATGCTTCATTTTATGGAAAGGTTTTGCTAATAACATCCATGGTACACACAATAAAGCACAAACTAATAAGAAGCGTTGTAAACCAATTTGACCATTATACATTAATGCATCACATTCTTTCTCCACTGGACTCTCTTTATTTAAGACCATATTAATAAATGTAATAAGTATTGATGGAGCACAATGAGGACTATACACAATCTCAGAAGCTGTAAAATAAATTAATTAATTCTTGAAATATAATTTTTTGTAAAATTAAATTACCAATATTCGTTGGGTAATACATGAACCATTTGATAAACATCAATAATACTAAATATAAGAACAAGAATGTCATAAATATAACCTGTGGGATGAATTCACAAATGATGCTCACTTTATTTTTAAAATACCTATAATTATTAAAAAAAGAATTGTATGAAAAATGTTAATCTATTTTAATGAAGTATAACTTACGTAAAATTAAAGAAACTCATCGCAACACCAAATAACATATGTATAACACCTAATATTATTGAGATTTTCATTTTAAATGAATTTTGGAAGATTATTTTATTTTTAGCTAATTGCCATATTGGATCCATACCAATTGGATATGGGTATAATATATAATCACCTTCAGCAGGATCCAACATATGTTCACCATTTAATTGATGAAATTGATTTAATGTCATGTTCTTAATAATCCAATTTGAACCAAATATATTTAATGACTTAGAAAAGACGTCGTTATAAATAAATCCTGTATACATTGAGAATAAACCCATTAAAAGTATAACATAACGACCACCAAAGAATATATTCCAAATCTACAATCATTAACAATATTTAATTTAATTCAACTAAAAAAATATGCAGGGTGTACAATTCACTGTGCCTTTAGTAACATAGTAACGTAACTTGATTCACACTTGACATTTGTTAATGTATTTTTCAAATGGCCGAACCAAGTTACGATACTACGTAAACAAACTGAGAGTAAATACCGTGGTATATTTGGTATATAATTACCTCATTATCAGACTTTCTAGCTGCTAATGGTTTTTCTTTCAATACCATCCAAGCACCGAAAGCTGCCATTATTATACCATGTCCTAAATCACCAAACATTACAGCAAATAAGAATGGAAATGTAATTATTGTATATGGTGCAGGATTCATTTCTCTATATGAAGCAATACCATATGCATCAATTAATGTTTGAAAAGCACTAGTAAATTTATTTGTATGATTATATGTTGGTGGATTTTCTAATGTTTCCATACGATTTAAAATTGGTGGTACTGAACTACCACTACGTTCAGTACCACGACGTAATGCCAATTGTATATTCTCAAAATCAAGTACAGGTACCCAACATTCAGCAATTAAACATTTTTGTGTTACATCCAAATTGAATAAATTTAATGTATGATAGATTGCTTTAATTTTTCGCACTTTAACAAACCAATTTTTTATATTTTTAGCAGCAGCAACAAGAACACGATGACGATGATCTTGTGTTTGTCCCAAAACCTTTCAAAATGAACAACAATTAAGAGAATAAGAAAATTATAAATAAGATTTTAATACAGTATTGAGATCTTCAATACGTGTCATAACACCCATTGCCATTTCACGGCGATCAGCTGGTGCTTCCGGACATGGATATAAAGTTGCACGAAAACCTTCACAGATTTTCTTAACACGTGTCTTCAATTGATCACCTTGGAAAAATATTATAAACACAGACTTATATACTTGATCTCCCTGTAATAAATTCAATAATAGTTAAAATTTTATAATGTTTCAAATAAAATTTAACGTACAGTAGATGGGTCTTCTAGAGGTGTTTCGATTTCTGCTTGACGTAAAAAGACATTACCACGACAAGCTCTCCATAACATTCGTTCAAAAGCTGGAATTCGTTCACGTAGAATAACACCAGCCACAAAACTATATTTGTTAGAAGAAAAATTCATTAGTTTCATCATTTCTTCGAAAATTAGAGAAAATTAAAGAAATATATTGAAAGCTTCAAAGTAAAAACAAAACAACAAAACTGTAGTTATTAAGCAAATATAAATTAATTGATTTATTATACAGTTTTGTTACATATTGTATTGTTCTTACCAGCACGTAAGAATATTTATATCAAAAAATTTCGTCCATATTTTCCCCCCTTAGTATTTCAGCCAATTAACATTTTAATTCTGTTTTGTTCTCTTTTTTTATATAATAATAATAAGAAAAAATCACAAAAATAGAAAACCAACTAATTTAACTACGCAAAGCATAAATGGGTGCTTTTATAAAACTACAATTGAAGCACATTTATAAAAAACCAAAATCTGTTTCAATAAAATTTTAGTTTCTTTATCTAATAATAATAATAATAATAATACAAAATAAAATAAAATAAAAATATATAGAAGATATTCATTTTTACTGACCATGGATAGTACTCCTCTGGTTCAAATTGTTTTTCCGGAAAACTGTTCAAGTAAAAAAGCAAATTATCATCGGTGGGCAAAAATGACAAGTTATAAGTCTAAAACTAAAAATAACAATGCGGCGAAATGCGAGGGGGAAAAGCATATAAATGTATGTGTGCTGATATGTTTCTAAATTATCTTCAAAATACTCACCAAATTCAATAATAATAATAATAATAATAATAAAAATAATAAATGATTGATTAAAAATAATTATAATAATGTTGCAAAAGATATGAGGGATTATGTTTGGATGAGGTGATAGATTACGACACAAAAAAAATAAATGATACGTACCCCAATTGCACGGGGCCTAAGGTGCTTTGTCGGGCTATAGAGTCGTCACTAATGAGGGCCCTGGTCATAGACTCAGTGGGGTTTACACCCCCCTCGTGCTGCTCAACAACACAACACATTAGCAAAAACAACCCAATTGCACCACCACAACTTATCATTATGATTATGTTTACAATTAATTAATTAACTTTCTTTTTTTGAAAATAAACAAAGTAAACACAATCATATTGGTATACTAATTAAATAAATCTATTTTCTAATAAGAGTGAGTGAAATACAAAGAGACAAACACAAAAAAAAAAATAAAAGGAAATATAGGTATAAAAGGCAAAGTCAAGCATATTCCACAACCACAAACTATATAATATTACCATGAACCAGAAAAATACTTAACCATCATCCATAAGTGAATATTAAGTTGAAGAAAATATGAAAGCTTTTATTATAATTATTAGAAACCATTCATGCCTTCCACTAGTGCTCAATTAATTTGTTAATTAATCACGATCAATGTTCTAAAGATTTTCAAAAATTAATTTTTCAATATATTTTACAACAAAGTGATTTCGGGTATTATTGTGTTCTCACATGGTCAGTACTTTTTTTTTAATGTTTAGTAAAACACACTAGTTAATTTGATAATAAAAACATATAAAAAAAATTGAACAATAATCAGCCTTTTTCGTTTCAAATACGATTTTTAATGGCCGATATATTATTTATTTATTGTTGTTAATATGGCAGAAATACAACAACAGAAAGCTTGCCTTAAAGTTGTCCGGAAGTTGACAGGCCTTTCTGCCATGTAGAAATAGTGCTGTAAGAACAATCACAATTTTTTCTACGTTTTTTCCTTAATTAGCATTTTTTTAACGTTCTATTTGTTTTGTTTTCTTTATTGAAATTCCATAATCTTGATGTAACGTTTAAATAGACTTATAAATGTAAATATTTCAAAATTTTAAGAATCTATAAAATATAAGTTATAAATTCTGTCTCAATGACTCTAAGCCAATTAATACAAATAAATCGATAAGTAAGATTAAAAAAAAAAATTGATAAATGTAAATATTGATTGAGTAACAATAAATCAATATATAATCTAATAATGACGATACATCAAGTTTTCTTTTTAATGAAATTTCAATTTTATTTTAAAAACTTGTAAATAAAAAAATATAATAAAGTTACCCTAGCTTAAGAGCTTGACCCCCGGCACGGAGGCCCTCTTCGCCTAATAGGGTGACTTGTTCCTCTTCACGTGATGGGTCGGCCATCTGAGCAGAGGCGTCACGTTCAGCCTGGTGACACATTGCCCTTCCACTATATTAAACCCTAACCCTATCTCTACCCTTGAAACTAATGAAAATTTACCCGGCTCCAGAATAGCAAGCAAAATTATTAATTATGTTAAATAGATAAGTATAAATTTTAAATAAGCGTTAAAGACAAATACATACACGAATTAGAAAATGGGCACTTATTTAATTTTTTTCTTGTGAAATTGGCGTTAATTAATTTTCCGAATTATTCACAATTAAAAAACAAAAACATTGTAAAATATTGTTTAAATTACACATAAAGCATTGTTAATACATTTTTAAATTGTTTATATAAATTTTTAGATGAGTACATGCAATGTATGTGATTTATTTGGTTTAATTTAATGGAGATTTGTGGGTTTTATAAAAATAATCAAAATAAATCATTTGGAACCACGTAAATTTAGGTAGGATGGATTAGAATTATTATTGTTGTAATTAAGATTTAATTCAAAGAAAAAACAAAATTAAAAAGAAACAAACAACAGTAGTTTGATAGCGTGATTTTTTTTAATTTGTCCTGTAAACGCAAATGTAAGTCTATTTTATTTTACGTAGATTTAAAGGGACTTTGGATATATTACTCGATTTGGCGTGCGAAAATTCCCAATTTTTCAAACATTGATATCTCAGTTGTTTTTTTTTTGAGATATTGTGAAAAGTAAACGTGCATGTCCTGAAGCTCTCTATATTTAAGAAGAAAATGTGATAAATTTCTGAATGGAAGAGAAAGCTCTTGGACCCTGTTTTATTCGTACATTTTCTTTCATAACTGGCTAAAAATTAGGGAAATATTATTGATTTTAAATTGAAAGAGCTTTCCAAATCTTCAAGAATTTTCCCTTTATGTTTGTTAGTTTTACGACTGGATACGATAATTAAGAATTAATTAATTTGACTGATAATTGGTATGAAAATGTCGGAAATTTCATCTGCTTTCATGACCATATCATTATAATGGAAAATATTTGAAAAGCTATCTATATTTTCATTTTTTATTCGACCATGTTTGTGGTATTGTACCAGCAACACAAACATGATCGACTAAAAAATGAAAATATAAACAGATTTTCAAATATTTTCCATCATAATAACATGGTCCTGAAATTATATAAAATTACCCACATTTTCATATCAATCAAGAGAGAAATTAATTACTTTTAATAGCTGTAAATAATAGGTGAAAAGAGGGTTCAATAAATGACTTAATTTTCAAAATTTTCATTTAAGCGAACTTCATGTCCTTTCCCATTATATTATCTTTCTAGAAACAAGAGTACGATTTTCTAAATTTTCTCCAGTTATCGGAGAACTAACACACATATCGGGAAAATTCTTAAAGATCTGGAAGGCTCTTTCAATTTGATATCTAAATTCATCAGATAAATATTGAAAATTAAAAATATTAGCTAAGTTTTAGACAGTTATGAAAGAAAATGTACGAAAAAAAAGGTCCAACAATAACTCAGAAAAACAAGCAAGATATTGATGTTTGAAAATTGGCAATTTTCCCTCGCACAATCGAGTAATATGTCCAAAGTCCCCTTAAAGGTAGTTTTTTGATAAATTTTGACTACAAATATTCTTAAGTTATTCTGTAAAAGTGCTTATAATTTAATGCTCGACAATTGGAAATTCCCAGAAAATATGATGACAAAAGCGTTATGTTAAATTTTCACTCTATTAGTATAAGATTAAAATAAATTTGAAGATTTTTAGCTGTGTTTCAGAAAAATCTATTTCATTCCCAAAAAATACTAATGTGATGAAATTAAAGGGCTTAAAATACTGCAAAATTAACTGGATAATAATGCACATAAATTGATTAACCAAATACAAAATCAAAATCAACACAAAAAATATTGACAATGATCCAAAATAAATTCAATACCAATTAATATTTTCATTACCTAAATCCGCTAATAAATCCAAAATAAAATTTAATAAAAAAAAATATAACTAGGAGATTACTTCAAGGAAATAATAACAAAGGATATCATATTATGAACAATATAATGATTATTGTTTGAGTTTTTTCCCCAGTTAAACTATAATTTAAACTAATAAGTTTAACTACGTATACAAATTTTCAATATTATTAATAAAATAATGAACCACCACCAATTAACAAATAAGTGTTAACAATTTCAACAAAGATATTTTAAAGAATTACAGGTCGATGTGCTCGATTTTGATTACGTTTCATTTGAGAATTTAACAAACCCGACACCAATCGAAGAAAAGCAATTACAGTATAGAAAAAAAAGTGATAAATATTCTTTATTTATTTATCTAAATAGAAATAATAATTTATTAAAAATGTTGGCAATGTGATACCAGGCTGTCAAATAAGAAAATACAGAATATATCAAAATAAATTACCCCACAAATTATCCTTCGATAGACGGCTGAAATATTTTACTTGGCACAAAGAGTTAGTATTACCTAATTAACAATTATTATTATTTTTTTTTTTTAATATAAAACAATCAAAATAATAATAGAAACAATAATCAACAAAATTAAAATCTACTAGATGAGAAAAAAACGTACAGAAATTACAGCCAAATGTTATATAATTAGATTGCAAAAATAAAGATAATAATCATGCAATTTTAATGCTGTATTATTCTATACTGTACAGAAAATGAAATAAATACAGCATCATTATTCACCCATAAAACAACCCAAATCACTTCAAATTCTTAATGATCAATGATTTTTTTTTTGGTGAATTAACTATTTAATTCCACAATAACCTTGATTATGTAAAAATGTAACAATCAAGAATGAAAAAAAGTCAGTAATTGGTTACAGTAATAATGTAATAATAATAATAACATGCTAATTGTGAAAATTAAAAAAAATAACCAAAAAAAAATTAATAAATAAAGGAAAAAAGTTAACTAACCTCATCAAAAAACACTTGAGTTTTTCGTAAGATCTGTTTCAATTCAGTTAATTCAAGATAATTACGTTTCAAAGCTTCAGCATTTTGATTGACTTCACGAAGCTCATTTTCGAGTTTTTCAAATGTTGCCTAAAGGATTTTAATGTTTTAATTTAAAAATATTATTATTATTATTATTATTATAGATTTATTACCTCTAGATCTATCATTTCTCTAGGTTGTGGTGCTTCCGGATTCTCACCAGTATCCAACATTGGTGTACCATCTTTTTTAATTTCTTTCTCAAGATAACGTAATTTACGTTCCATTTCATCACAACGACGAACTTCATTAACGAATTTTCGTTGGAAAACATTAACATCTGGATTTAACTGTTAATAAAGAGAAAGACAATTATTTATTGGAATTTTTTAGAACTATTGAGTGATAATATAACTTATCAATAATTTATTTTTAATTGCGAATTTTCAATAATGTTGACATTAGATTGAAATAAACGTTTTGATCAGATCAAAAAAATGTGATATTTTTATTAAAATAATATATGATTAAATAAGAAGATTATAGGGGAGGGGAAAATACGAGAGAGGAAAATTCATTATAATTCCGCGATTTGATTGAAATCATATTGATAAAGATACATTTATGACGATATACCGTACTCACTTAGGAAATAAAAAAACAGTCATTAATGATAAGTTAAAAGATGATAACTGATAACGTATAATAATTTTTTTTCTATTGTTCAATTTTCAAAGGATCGAGTTCCGCAATTCAAAGATGATTAATGTCAAATACATAATTTTGAATATTTAAGATAATAAAAAATTATTTATTAAAAAACAGTTTAATATTACATTTTATAATATTATTATTCCATTAATATGAGGATTTGTAGAAATAATAATAATAATAATTAATTGTTGGAAAATTACAAATTATTTTCGAAGAATCGATTAAAAACACGTCTGCAAATGAAGTAAGTAGGGAAATACCAATATTATAGTCAAACAAAGTTAACTTGGCACGGTTTATTCTTTATTGACAATTAGTTTTGAAAGTGTGTAACCCTCAAAAATCTAAGCAATTCAGCCTTTTTATTGTTGTTATACTTAGAAACACCTATTGTAGAAGTTTTAAACCACTTAATTCTCTAGCTATTTCCCTATCATAGTTATTTATACAACAAGTGCGTTAGAGGGCAAATAGGACACGAGAGAAAACGTTTACCCACGAGGCGTCTAACGTCTTATTTGCCTTTTAACACAAGAGTTGTATGTATACAAAATTTTATCCAACGCCGAACACAAGGCCATTTTGAATAATTTTGAAAAGTATTTGTTATTTCCAATAAATTTATTTGACAAGTAAAAGTATTACAACAAACAAGGCTTGATTTTTAATTGGCATGAAAAGTTACTATTTTATCACTATACCGTAGATTTACAAAATCATGCGCGTTAGTACACCATATCTATAATACTGACATCACGACCAATAGGAATGCAAATTTCCATACCACACTAGAGTGTCATAAAACTTATAAACATAACACATTAGTATGCTATAAGGTGCTTTATTAATTTAAAATCGGTATAGTTACGGGCTCTTTATAAAATGATTTATCTCACTAATAAGCTCAACATTTTTAATCTTTAGAGTGATATTCACTAACTTTATAGAGACTGGTTACTGTATCTAAGCAAGTCAGTGACAAAGATAATCCCGTCCAGACTCGTGCTGTCTTTTCAATCCTGTCGGAATTCCTAAAGCAACTACCACTGTTAAAAATAGAGGCGTTTTTGCTTACAAAATTTTAATATTTATGACATAAATAATAAATAAATTTTCTCTAAACTTCCCTAGATTCAAGAAAAAACTGTTAAAATTTCACTTGTTCCCTGAACAAGAAAAGATTCCCTAAATTTGGTAACACTGGAGTCTGGATTTTTGTTAAAGTATACCTCTTACATACAAAACATATAAGTTAAGTGACTGAGACAGTAACTTACAGGTGACTCCTGGCAGATAGAGACTAGTTTCTATAAAGTTAGTGAATAACGTCCTCATTCTTACAGTACAGGGAAGTTTAATTCTTAAAAATATGTCCTGGATGTATCCTAATCAAATGTAGTAAAAAACAAATTTATAAAATAAATCATGTGCAGTATATTTAAAAATAAAATACAACTTATAGGTCAAGGGCTTAAAATTGCAAATAAGTCGGAGACATTTACATGTTTAAGTGACCCATTTTCATTCATGTACCGAATGCCAAAAATACAAGTACTTGGTTTATTAACAATAACTACCAATTGAAAAATTGATATACAGGATGTCCGTGCTGGGAGTACACAATTTGATAATTTCCATAACAAAATAATGGAGCGATTCGCGAAAAACGTTTTATCGAAATTAGAAATTCGTAGCTCATTTCGAAAATCAAAAAACGTGCGTTTTGGTCTATGTCGAAATTTACAAAAACGAGCTACACAACATTGATTTTATTCACTTTGTTATAGAAAAACCGATTTCCAAATGAGCTACGAGGTTCTAGTGTTGCTAAAACGTTGACCAGGGACTATTGGAAAAATCCATGAAAAATTGTTCGAATTTTGATCGAAACGACCTAATTTTACACATCTAACTTGGACACCCTGTAATACTTTGATGAAATTCCAATTTTATCGAAAAACCTCAAAATGATTCATCATTAATTCAAATAAAGTTTCAAATTTAAATATGTAAAGCATTAGTAAGTTTAATATTCAAATGCATTTTGATATCAAAACTTTATCAGATTAACCTTTAGTCAGGTAAATTTTACGTTAAGAAAATATTAAAATTCAAATAAATATATTTAAACCTTATCAGACCTGCGGCCTATCCACCTAGCCTTTAAATTCAAGTAACACAAAGGTTGGCTAGTTGACATCAATACTTTTTTAAAAGATGGTCAACTCAAGAAAAACCCCTGGTATTTGGCAGACGATTTGAAACATATTTCAAGGATTTGTAGGAATGGCCCTGCAGATCACTTTAGCAAAATTAGAACTTGATAGCTCATACGGAAGTTGGTCAGAAAGCGCTCGTTTCTAACGATGTCGCGATTTTCAAAAACCACTAACGATCGTTTTTTGATCAACTTCCAAATGAGCTACGAGGTTCTACTTTTGTTAAGATGATCTCCAGGGCCGTCTCTACAAATCTTTGAAATATTTTTCGAATCCCTTCATAACTACTAGGGAGTTTTGCTAGAATTGATCATCTTTTAAGAAAAGATCCTGCATAGCAAAAAGTCAAGCCGACAATAACAAACTAGATTGAATGTATTGATTTTTGTTAATTTGCAATGTAAATATCCGAAGATTTTTATAACGGAATTTCGTAATTAATTTATTTTTCCTGTAATAACTGACGTAATTTACAAATTTCGTACAAATTGGTAGTGTAAAAACGTATAATTTAGCAAATTTCTTGAAGAATACAACCCGACTATCGTACTTTTTTGTTATCTGAATCAACTATAACGTAAATAACAATGTATAAATATTCAACAATGTATATTTTCATTGTATATAAATAAAACTAATGGTATAAATTCTATTATTTTATAAGATAATTGCATTTTGTCAATTCGTTTTACTCTTTTTTTCCTAATTTCTATAGCCAATTATAAACAATATGGTGATTATTATATGAATTAGTAAATTATCCATTTAATAATCGTTTAAAATTACTTACATAAAATATAGAAATGTAGTATGTAAATTAATTATCGGGATTTTTTGTATTCTACACAATTGATAGATGGAACTTAATAAATTGGATTTTTTGCGTTCCTTTAAATATAACTCATATATCCTTGAGTTATAATAAGACACCCTTTATCCTTCACATACCGTACTGGCAATTTGTACTAAAAACATTGGAATATGTCCATATAGCTTTATTATTATTATTACTCAAATAAATTACAAAGATGTCTCAAATTTTTGCGAAAACAGTTTAACTTGATGTCGGATAAGGAACTACGGTTGTTTTTTTACTGAAACTAATTCTATTTAATTGAAGACTAAATATACAGTATTTACAACGCAGTTTCGCTTCATAGTTGGGTACGTAGGGTCGTAGCTTGGTTCAGGTGTTCGTCTTTTGTTGGAAAATACGTCAATAAATGCCGAATCGATGCAAATGTGAACCAAGTTCCGACACTACATATCCTAGTGGCAAGTGAAATTATACAGCCTGTATATGTATTATTCTAAAGTTTTCTAGTTCGAATTGCCAGTTCAGTATACAATCAAGGTGTCGTTTTTTCTGGTAAAAGTTTGGTTTAAAATGAAGGTTGAGAACAATGACTGAATGATTAAAATTCAACACCGCATCATTTAATGATTATTATTAATTTTTATTGTTTATTTTATTGATTAATTGATTGATTTTGTGTAACTTACATCTCGAAATTGTACAAGTCCTAATTCACCCAATTCAGAGACACAGGCATATGCAGCTTCACTTTGTAAAAACAATTGACACAAAGTCATTTCAGCACTACGAAATAACGATGCCATTCTTTCTGTTGTTTTATTAATTAATTAATTAATTAAATAAAGCAAAAACTAATCAATTAAATTTAATTAAGCGTCTGTTGGGGAGATATTTAAAATTGAAAAATTGATAAATTAACTTGTAAAATCATAAGAATTGATACTTCTTTTTCAAAAACAATCGATCAACACTACACTGAAATAGAACAATTGCTACAATGACGTTTATAACCCTGATTTCTCTAAATTCCAATCGAGAATAGGTTAGGAGGCATGCGCTGTATTTCAGAAATTTTATACGCTAGTATTGATACAGTGCGTATTTTATCGATTCATATAAAAAGAATTCAACAAATTTATCAGTTATTCTATAAATTATTACTATTACTACAATTCTAATTAAGACATGTGTGATTTAAATTAGAATGAATTTATAACATTTAGAAATATTTGATAATTACCAAAAGTAAATTGGTAGCACTGATTATAGGAGCTCATCAATACGGAAACCGCGAAATTTAAAATAAGTTTCAAGAATTTTGACAAAAAATGAAGAGATTTAGACGCTTGATTTATGTGAAGATTTCATAATATTTATTGATTTTTATAGATAAATGGCATGTTATTTAAGAATACTTAATTATCACTTATCACAAAATAAGTATATTGGTAGCACTGATTTCAAAACTTTCGAAAGGAAAGGATAATGTTGAAATTGCATATATGTCAGTTAATAAATGCTTATTTTGCTGTAATTCGTTTATCGCACTACTATTGTTACAATAATTTAATAATTATTAGAAAATTTAGAGTAGTTGGAGATATTTCGTTCTCACTAATTACAATGTTGGCAATACTTAATTTGACGTTGATCTTGTCAAAATGGCGGTAATTTTGAACGTTACGTAAATTTCCGTAATATTCCATAAAATTATCTGATTTATTTATTATTTAAGCTTTTTATACACGTAACAATTACAGATATACCACATTGCGTAATTTATATTGTTTTAAAGTGTCATATCATCGTTTTCATTTACCTACTTATTGAGTTATCATAAAATAGTTGTTAATTATTAAATAAACAAAATTATTAAGTCTAGGCTACCAATGACATATTTGTCTAACACAAAATTCTAATGTTTATTTTAAAGAAAATCTAATTTGTAAATTCACAAAAAATAATGAAATCACGACAATCACGTAATAAATCAGATGATTTGAAAACTGCAAGAACATCTCAATTAGATGATTCAGATACTTGGAAAACTGCAAGAACATCTCAATTAGGTGAATCAGATACTTGGAAAACTGCAAGATCGCAATTAGAAGACGATTCAAGTTTTGATAAACACGTTTTAGCCTCTAGTTCACGTATCGAAAGATCTACGATAGCTCCAAACACAGACAAACACAAATCGTGTTATGCTAATATTAAACCACCAATGGCTGATTTTAGTTGTATTAACTGTTGTATAATAGTGTAATTTGTTGAACTTAAGCCGAAATCGATCGATAGGTATGTTTCCTGAGGTTGGAGATGAAAATAATGTAAATCAATCACCACTAACAACACGGAGAAAGCTATCGCTATGCTCATGGAAAAAAACGCCAGCGAAAAAAAAAACTGCAGAAAAAACGGTAGGAGAAACTGTAGAAAACACTCTTCGTTGTTATTGTGGCGGCAGACCTAATAGCTCTAAATGCAGGGTTAATATAAGAAATGACACAACAGATGAAGAAACAACTCAATGTTTGGAATGTTTCTGTCCTGAAGAAAAACGTAAAAAATAGACGCATAATTTGGGGACTAATTTTATTCAATACATATCGAAGAGACAACAAAAATCTGATTATAAATGTGCTTAACGTTACGTGTTTCTGGTTAAAAATAAATAAAAAGAAACTATATGTTCAACTGAAGATTTGGTGAATTTCTGCAATAATTCAGTTCATACAGTTTAATATACCTATATGTACATGGTACCATTTGATTTGATTGGACATACAAATGAACTAATCTAATTGGTTTCATTTATTTGTAATAGTAATAATCATAATAAATGGGGTATTAATTGTTAATCTAATCAAAATGGACATCAAAATCACATAAATAATTTCTAAATATAACAATTATTATTATTAATATAGATCATATCTAATACATAAATGCATATAAGGATTTTTCGCTTTCCTTTATTATTATTATTTGTAATTAATAATTAATTTTTCCCTCCATTAGTTTAGACGGCACAAACATGAAGCTGAGGATATATTCATAATTAGATTATAATTTTTCTATCTATAGCAGGAAAATATACCGTACATACACATGCTAAATTGTAATTTCTAATCAACAAAATGCAAATTTAAAGAATTGAATAATCGTTGCATACCTCAATTTTCTTTTCTACTGTTGTTTTCTCAAGTTCCACAAAATGAAAATCTTTATTTACATCAATAAACTTTAAGAAACTTAACTTAAAAATAAGATTAAAAATTATATGTTAATTATAATCATAATGATAATAAAATGGCAACTGTGGAATGTAGAAGTACTAAGTCTTAAAATTACATCATATTTTCTTCAAAATAATATGAATATTGCCTACTACACTTTACCCGCAATTAGGTACATATTAAAAGAACAAAATTATTCAATTACATATATATTACAATGACTTTTAATTAGGAAGTTCTTTCATCCTTGATTAATTATTTTTAATTTTTATAAAAAATATAAAAGCCATGTGGAAATAAGTGGAAATTTAACAGGCGATTATAATGTTGTGTAGATGGCTGTTATTATCTATAATTATATGAATTATCATTGTTTTTTTGTTTGTATTCTTAATTAATTTAATTAATAATCGCTTTGATGATCCGCACTACCTTCGATGTCTTGATCAATATCATCACCATCTTCATCATCACTGGATACATCGATTCTCTGTTGTTTTGATACTATTTTACCAGATTTATTAATTAATGCTTCTATAAATTATTAAGAATTCGATTATAATCCAATGATTATCGAATAAAATTTTGATAACTTACCACAATTCGGTTTAGTGTGGGTGCGTGTATTTGCAAATTCAACCCCATGTTTATCCACACACCAACACATACCGATAGCACTGTGACATTGTGTGGGACGATAATAGCCTTGACTGTCACAGTCTGGTACATAAACACCTGTTTCGTTTCCCCAACCGAAAAATAGACACATTAATAATATTTATTTATTATTAAAGGTATGATGAGTTTTTACCTAATAATTCTGGTGTTATTTTACGTTTAACAGCAGCACACGGCCGTTCTGTTCTTTGGAAACATCGACACCATTCTAACGGTGTTACAATCACATCTCTATCAATATCGCATTGTTGTAAAAATGGTTTAAGACAGACTTCACTTTGATCGTGTTCTAAATCGTATAATTCTTCTAGTGAAAGTTTTGAGTCACTGTTCATATCTAAATGTTGGAACATCCATCTAACTTCACTTTTACACGATGATGGGAAGTGTACTAGAATTGTTTCTAAAATAGAAATTGAAAAATCCTGGCGCATCCGCCAATTTTACACGAATTTGTACCTTTTGATTTATTCCTCGGTCGGCGGCGTTTTGATGAATCAGCCATAACAACAGAGAACCAATCTAAAAGACGATTACCCATCGCTTGGAGAGCAGCCGGTGAACATTGTTTTGTTGGAGAAATAGCCCGATCTAATGTATTACTATAGAGTTTATTATCAGTAACTTCATTATATCCACGTAATCGATCCTTGTCTTCAGCATATAGAAGATTGTTATTGTCCTAAGGTATAAAGATTCGATTTTTAATCAAACTTTATAAAATTATCCCACAATATCTACCTTATTGTACTTTGTATATTTGATGTATTTGTAATGTTTATTCTCATATTTGAAGTCTTGAGGTGTAAACTGATAAATATCAGATTTAGATGATGGTTGGGCTGGTTTTATACCATTAATCGACCCGCTGACTGTTCCACTCTTATCCAATGTCGCCTTATATTTATTCATAAACGTATTTAAACGTTCAGATTGGCGTTGTTTTTTCCGTAGATGTGTCTCATTCTCTATAATCGATTAATATTTTAAATCAATTGTGAATTTAATTAAATTTACGTTTACCTTTACATGGACAGAAGCCTTTACAAGTAACTCGAATATTTGTATGATGGATACAGTTGTGATAGTCGAGACGACATAATGAACTGTATGTTCGATTATCGGAACCACATAGGAAGGTTGGCTTGACTACCGGACATGGTTTACATCTGAAATGAGATGATTTAATGAAAAAAATTCGGAATTTTGAATCTCGAAA
The DNA here is from genome assembly GCA_039776855.1 of Mylabris sibirica. NCBI lineage: Eukaryota > Metazoa > Arthropoda > Insecta > Coleoptera > Meloidae > Mylabris > Mylabris sibirica. The sequence continues at coordinate 7,369,220 of CM077836.1, forward strand.
ATTTACGCTGTTGAATCATTTAAATCGTCATCAGCATCATCAGGATCGTCTTCGGTATCGTAAAAGACGTCATCGTCGTCTTCACTTTTCGATTCTTCGGTCTTTGCGGTGGTTTTCGGCACGACAATGTCACTGGGAAGAAATCAGAGCATTTTTAAAAAAAATCGCACAGTCAAGTACTAGTTTATAATTTATGAAACTTTCTATTTCCGATAAATTATTAAGCTTTGCTATTATACAGGGTCTTTTATTAGAACCTCGTAGCTCATTTCGAATTTGGCCATAAAATGATCGTTTTGGACAAGTCGTAATTTTAGAAAACGAGTGAAGCACGCAAAATGCTAAGAATGGCTCGTAGACCCTCTCAACAGTGATTTTTTTCGTTTTTCTCCATTGCATTGTAGAGAAAAAGGGAAACATTCCCACCTGTTCCAGAATAAAAGAAAGAAAAAGAAAGAAGAAAACACTGTTGGGAGTATCTGTCATTTTGAGTGCTTTGCTCGTTTTTGAATATCGCTCAATCGTCAGAAACGAGCGTTTTTTGACCACCTTCCAAATGATCTACGAGATTCAAATTTTGCTAAAATGTTCCCTAGAGACTCGCCTATAAGTCCTTAAAATATTTTTCAAATCACCCGCCAACTAACAGGAGTTTTGCTCGAATTGACCATTTTCGTTAATTTCACCCATATCTATTCAGTTTATAAGTGGAATAAGTTGAAAATATTTGCTCGTTATTTTTGATTTTCTTTCTCTATAATTGACTGTAATATTATACAAACGTTACATTATATGAAACATTATTTTATTCCGATCTAATGGCCCATTATTTCAGGATTTATGTATATGTATAATGTTCAAGAATCTTTCTGAAGATTTTGAAATTTTCTCGTCTTTGTGTACTACCTTTTGTAGCGAAATGTTTGCCAAACTTTTCAATCTGTAAACATCTTATGTAGACATAATATTAAATTATTTAAAATAAATAATAAAAAAAGCAACACATTTTCAGTATAATAAAACCGGCAGCCAAGTTTTCAACAAATACAGGGTTTTTCAGCTATCTATGGAGTGGATCAATACGTTCGCTTTAACTTTTTATTTATAGATAGAATAATATAAGTGTTAAAAGAATTTTGAAGGTGAACTATCTATTGGAAGTGAAATCGCCTTTTTTTGGGAATAAGAGAAATTGATGTCAACTTTTGGAAATTGCGCAATTTTGAGTGAAAAATTGCTAATTTGAAAAATTCAAAGTCAACTAAACACAAAAATATTATATATATCTTTTGAAAAATTATTTTCCCTTTGCAAATAAATTAAAAATTTGTGAATATTGTAGACGGTCGTTGAACTGCTTTAAAAATCTAGGTGAGGGGATTCCCCAGTTTACTGGTAATAAATTTGAAAAGTCAAAAGATGTAGCAAAATTTTGGAGGAAAGACCGACAATTGTTAACTTGATGTAATAAAATTTTATTCTTAGTTTAAAAGACACCACTAGTGTGACAGCCAAAAAATAGGTGCTTTTCGGGAATTTATTAAAACAAAAGTAATACATCGAATATTTTCCAATTTTGTGGATATTTTTGTTTATTCAAATCTTAAAATTTGACTCTAAGAGGTACAACCCATGAGAGATGCTTAGAGGGCAAATATTTTAAATACAGAACAAATAACTTTTATTTTGCAATTTTCTATTAGCAGAACAATTTTTATGGTGATGTGTTTTACCATGGGGTAAAAAAATCGCAAAAAAAACATAAAAAATGGCATACAGTCATGTATCACTGTAACCCTCAAGAAGGGATGAAAACTTTGCTTACACCCTTTAAGAAATCTAGCGAATTTATATCATCTAGATTTTAAGCCATTAAAAAATATAGAGCCTTTCCAGAGATATTTGGAAAAAAACCACCACCTAATTTTGCAGGAGTAACTTCAACCCTTAATATCTCCCTTGAATGGGCATGAACGAAAAAGTATGCATCCCTTAGAATCGCGAGTTTAGACGCAGTTCCTCAGCAGGAAAGAAGAAGAAATGGAAAAAAAAGATTATGTTAAAATACTAATTGTAAGATTCAAGTCCATCTGATAATTTGTATTCCAGTTAGAACTGCAACAAATTTGAAAAATATTCTGAGGAAAATGCCTTGAAAGAGGAGAATATTGATTTCATTGTTAAAAATGGATTAATTTCATACCTCGAGCTAAAATAACTAGTTAAGTTATGCCCTTAAATGTTTAGTATGTTGTTCTTGAATGTATAGATTACTGGAAGATGTAAAAATAAATTGTCTTTTTGAAAGTGGTGCCCCTAAGCCCTTATTGTATCAAATCGACAAGTGTTTTGTAAATGTATTACTTGTTGGAGACTCCAATTTTGTAACGTCATTCATTGAAGCTTCTCAAAATTCACAAATTTTTGATTTTTATGCAAGTGTAAATGAAGTTTTCAAAAGGTGTATTTTCTCTTCTTCCAAATATCATAGAAGGGAGCTTTTACTTCCAATAGATAGTATAGATGTTCCCTTTCAAATTCTTATAAGAATTATTTTATTCCCTTATTAAATAAAGGAATTATAGGGAATTTATGGTTATTCTCAATAGATTACTGAAAGACTCTGTATGTAAGTACACAACAATATCGGTAAATTTCCTTTACTGATATTATAAGTATAAAGTAAATATTTCAAAATAAACTACCATATGGAATATTGTTGTATAAGAAACATTGCGGTTGTCTATTTACAAAAGATGATACTTATTATCATCATCATTACTATTATTACTACATTACAATGATACTTGTGTAACAATCTTCAACATTGTAAATATATTATGATGAATATGAAAATCAAATATTAATGAAATTTTCCTTGAACTGTTTTGTGAAATTCTACAAACACAAATCTTAATCTTCATCTACACGTTCAAATTTATTAACTAAAGATAATTGTGTTGGTTTGTATAGAATTTCAAAGTAATTACAGTGTAGACAATATAGGAAACGATTCAATCTAAATGGAATAGCTACAATGTAAAATAAAACTTACCCATTCTTCTTTAATTCTTTCCGTGAAACACAAACGGCAGTAAATGAATCCTCTAATAAACAAATCTCTTTCTTCTTACAATTCAAAGGTCGACAAAGGTCGCCTACAAAAACAGAAGGAATCAAGTTAAAGTTAAAGCGAAAAATGAATCTTTCACATTTAATTTAAACTTTAATAATCATACAATTATTCTAAATAGCCGTTTTCTTTTCTAACAGTAGATTATTTGAATTGGACCAATTCTCTCTATTCGTACTTTATCACTTTTATCAGTCGATTTCAATTTGGTGGGGAAAAGAGTGAACGATAGTAGTGGTGCAGTACAAGCCACTCAAGCCCAACCACAACTTCCGTACCCTTCGTTATTTCGTCCTGTTCTCTATATACAGAACGATTTTTTTTTATGCAGCAGCTTATTTCCCCTTTTAACGTTCCTTTGTTCTCACCCTTTCTACTCTATAACAACATTCTTGATACGATACGAAAAACAATTACGTCGAAACTTGTCGTCAGCTAACACAATCAAATATATGGCAAGCAGTTAAATATGACAGAGTAGAGGATTAATGATCATCTATATTTACACCACCTATACGTAGATGTGTTTTTTATTTTATTGTTTCCACAAATTCCCTCTAGCAAGCCGAATTTAGCGTGTTTTTTTTTCGGCCTATATCGCGTAATTAATTTGTCCATCAAAATGTCGGTTAATTTCCCCATTTTTTGGGGAAATTGAATGGTGATATTAAATTATAAATCCAATGGAAATAATTGAATTTCGCCGATGATTTTTCTATATTGAAATTCGAAATATAACACACAAACATTCTTGTATACCACGAGACTTACAATAGTAGAATGACTTTTAAGCAGGGCTGAGAAGCCGGAATCGGAGTCGGAGCTGGGAGTCATGAAGCCGGTCATTTTTGGAGGAGCCGGAGCTTAACTCTGGCTCCTGAATATTGATTCAGAGGAGCCTGAGCTGGGAGCGATCAAATTTTAAATTTCTCCGGCTCCTAATCAAATAATTTTTTTTATAATAGCTTATAAAGAGTATAGTGGCCGCTTAGACCTTGTGAATTTTGACTTATAAGTCAAATTACTTTATGGTACCGTAGTTTCTGGATATAGCAATGGACAATGTGGGGGTGAAACTACCTGGTTTTAAAGAAAAGTTGTCCACATTTGGTACGAGTTGTAATTTTTTCAAGTACTACTACTACTACTAGAATATTCTATAAAGTGACTTAAGAGCTCCGACTTAAGTGATAAAATTAGTTCAATAGATTCAGTAACTAATAATTTGCCAGGGGTGCTGAAATATTGCCACTTGCCACTGTAATAAATTTTATAAATTCGTCACGGGTAACAACAACCAATAAAAATTTACTTTAGCCAGTCTCTTAAGTCATTTTACAGACTATAATTGCTGTGGACAAGCTCCTTTAATGAACCTCATCATAAAATTTTGTTAAAACTCATTCTACTATTGTGTAAGTCTCGTGGTATATACAGGGTGTTTGCTCTCAGTATGGAGAGTTCTAAGAAACTCCTATTAGTCGACGAGCGATTCGAAAAATATTTTGAGGATTTGTAGAAGAGTCCCTAGGGAACATTTTAGCAAAATTAGAACCTTGTAGCTCATTTTAAAGTTGGTCAAAAATCGCTCGTTTCTGACGACTTAGCGATTTTCAAAAACGAACAAAACACGCAGAACGACTACAAATGACTCAGAGACCTTCCCAACATTGATTTTTTTCGTTTCTTTCCATTTTATTCTGTAACAGGTGTAAATATTTCGTATTTTCTCTGGTATACAATGGAGAAAAACGAAAAAAATCTATGTTGGGAAGGTGTCTGAGTCATTTTTAATCGTTCTGCGTGTTTTGTTCGTTTTTGAAAATTGCTACATTGTCCAAAGCGATCCTTTTTTGACCAACTTTGAAATGAGCTACGAGGTTCTAATTTTGTTAAAATGTTCCCTAGGGACTCTTCTACAAATCCTCAAAATATTTTTCGAATCGCTCGTCGACTAATAGGAGTTTCTTAGAACTCTCCATACTGAGAGCAAACACCCTGTATGCAGTGAAGAGGCTAAAAATTCGTCTATTGATAGATTTCAGGAAAGCGGAGAAGAAATTGAAACACTCTCAAGTGTTTCAATTTTCGTTCAAAGTTTTCTATATTTCTTAATATATTCAGACATTGAAAGATGTTCGATTCAAATGAACTGAAAGTTTCTCTACTATAGAAACTTGCAAATAAACTGTTTTATCTCTGTATTTATTTCAATTCCATCTTTATTGAAAGCTTAGATAAATTCATAATAAGCTATGAGATGGTGTTCGATTCACGGATTAAATTAAAGAATCTCTCAAATAAAAAGGATGAGAGAGAGATACTTGAAATCTAGACTGATTTATTATTGGTATAATAACATCAATAATAATGATGCTTTATCGTAAATCTTCTAATAAAATAGAGTTCTGTCCTTTTGTATTTTTTAGGATTACATCCATTTTATATGTGGATATTTTTCTTCTATACATGATGAGATAGAAGAAAAAATAACTGAAATGTCCAATAAATGTCCAGTTGCTTTCAACGGATCATTCCACAATATGACAAAGTGATATATCGTTGTTCAGACTAAAATATTTCTCTATTAAAACGGAATCTAATGATATAAGATACCGGCAGAATAACGATAGATATTTAATCGTAAACTTCCATTATATTAAAATTGAAAATTCCTACATAAATTGATATCGTATGATAATCGTGTGAAACGGCCTTAACATTCGGTCAAATAGAAATGTAATTAGCAAATTCTACTAATTAGTACAGTGTTTTTTTCGATGGTAATCCGATTAGATACCGACCTGGAATATATCTTGCAGGAAAATGGGTGGAGTTTGGAACATTTCTCAACTCCAACCAACAAAAGATAAGAGGTTTATAAGGGCAAAAGTATGGTCAACATTAATATAGCTATCGTTGCACTTTCGTTCCAACTCTATTCTATAATTCGACATCTGCAGTTGGCATAATATAAAGATCTCGTTGCAGTAAACAACTTTTTTTTTTGGATTAAACTCCCATTCAATTCAGTAAAGTAGCAAACGTATTGATAAAAGCCCAATGGCATATTTAAACGCAACCAAAGTAAGGATTTTTAACGATAATGTAAAATCGATGCTCTTTGTATGATCACGTCCAAGTCCCCTCTTTATTCTTATTAGCAAATATTTATCCGACTTACTACTATCTATATTTTTCTATACTTAATACCTTATCAAAACATCTTGTTGTAGATTTTATATTTTCTGTTGAAAATGAGACAAAAGCTTATCTCATTGTCGTCGTAGTCGTTCAAAGAGTTGAAACATTCTGACAATCACAGATGAGAGATACCTTTGTGGGTAGGATGACATACAAGCTAGTGTTATTACTGTTATTAGTATAACAACAGAGATTCTTTGAAAAGAGGAAATACACTAATATATTAGCAACGGACATTTTATACCGCACGGTAGCAATGAGATCATAGCGCTGAACTATCACACATGTGAGCGCTTGTATAGTTACAACTCGATCGCTCTGAATCTCTCTGCACAGTTATACGTTTATTCGCCGTGCTTGTAACATTACAGTCAGTCAACATAGTTATTGAAGTAAGAGATCGACGTCACGCACAATAAACAGGTGTCCCACAGCGCTCCATATCTGTTGATTTAATTGATTTTATACTGCCTTTTCATGAGCGCCACAGTGAGGTTGGCTGGCTGTTGGAATATTTTAAACAAAATAGAAAAAAATACCTACATATATCAAATCAATTAACAAAAAAGTGAACGAAATTTTCGAAATATTATTTATGGATTTTTAAGATAGGTAATTGGCAATTTAAAAATTATTATACGATTATTAATATTCGGCTTGTAGACCTCAATCAGGGAGAAATAACGAATTTCGATATTATTGTTTTTATCTAGTGTAATGTTCCTTTTTTTTCGATTTGTTTATTGATGATTGTCTCAATGTTTATTTTAACTTTGTAGATAAAGTTTCACAAAATGAATGAAAGAGAAAATTCTTATTTAAATAATTAATATTCAAGTTTAATTTAATCAATATGTAATTGTACTTGATATTGATAAATTGACTTTGCATTTTTCTATTCTTTTAAATATTAATTTTGTAAGAAAATTATCAAGAATCTATTCTAGCTTTAATTGCGTATAAATACGTATAATGTATCTCTGCATATTGAAGAGATTCAAGATGTGTTTTTAAACAATAAATGTGACACAAATTGCGATGTAATCAAATATAAGTAAGTGTTTGTGGATTTTAAATTTAGAACGATCCCCCACGCCAATGGATGGCTACCGACGTACGACAAACGCCGGACACGCGCGCCGTATATTAGGGCACAAACACAGAGCTTTCTATGTCCGTTGCTTGCTAATATAAAATATACCGCTTTATTCCTGTAAACCTAACGTACGCACATTACACAGACGATTCCTTTTGAAATCTATTCAAACAATGCCACTCTTCAATTTTATTATAGTTGAACCAGCTAATAAGCCATCAAATTTCAAGGCTTTACAACAAATACATATATAGGTATATTATAAAACAAAAGGCAATTATTGCAATAATAAAATTATAATAAACATACATATATTTTCAAGGAGAATAAATTTGGTGAGAGTTTTACGACAAATCCAAAAGTTTATCACTAGCCATTTTGCGGGAATAAAAGTTAAACAATAACAAATTAATTTGCAATTAAATAGCAATCTTCATCCAAGATTTTACAGTTTAAACGACTTCTTTTGATGGTTAATAAAGCTAAAGAACGACAATAAATAACCGTGTGGGTGGGCAGTTTGTAGTATGATGACATTTATTGAAACCGCCTGATGGTAATTATAATGAGGAGAAAAACACCCATAGAATTAAACTTCGAAATTTAAAAGCGTGAAATTGTTGGTAATTTCGTTTAAAATCAATAAACTAAGTAGATGTGGTATGTATTTTAAATAGTAATAGTTAGAAGATGTAGCGAATTTTGGGAGTTACCTTTCATCATATTAAAATAACTTTGTTCAATTAATAATAATAGCGATGGAAATATTGTTGGATGAAAACGAAACAATAGTTCCGTTTTAAGCCTTGCACAGACCAACGCGAATATTCGCGGCGGCAGCGAGGCGAAAAAAATCGCCCACGCCGCGGCAGAGAAATTCGCACTCATATTCACACCAACGCGATTTTTGCGCCAGGCGCCAATGACAAAGCGATCGATTTTCTCACTCTTTAATTTTTTTCTATAGTCCAAATCTTTTAACTTTGCCGGTACGTCATCAATCAGTGAACCAATAACAGACATCTTTAAGCAAGCCTGAATGTATTTTTTGATGTGTTAGACGGAGCTAGTCATACAAACGATTGTCTTGTCAATACTTGCGATATGTCAACATTACATCCTTCTTTAATTGCTCAATTAAAACGAAGATAGACAAATATACTGTTGTCTATTCACTTTCGTGACGTAGAAGTAGAAGGAACGACGAATTGTAAACATCTCTGTCCATAGGCGCCACAAAATTATCAGACGATTGCCGTATCTGGAGTGATTCGCGATAGATTCGTTGCAAAATCGCTAGCACAGCGATTTCGCTCCACGCCTGTGTGAATATTTCCATTAAACGCAATGTAACCAAATATCCGTCGCGGCAAAATCGCTGCCGCTGCGAATATTTCGCTTTGGTCTGTGCGAGGCTTTATTGTTTAGACGAGGAATTCGATTTCTCCCATGGCGCCAACTTTAAAGACAACACCATCTCTACATGAATTTCATTTCAAAAAATCAATACAATCCAATGCGAATACGTACAGAGCATTTCGTTTTATTTTCCAATGTTGTAAACGTTGTTAATTGAGATGGCGATGATAATAATAATAATAATAATAATAATAATAATAATAATAAGAAGATATAGCTTGTGATTTCTGTATATATCTTGATTAGAATACATTTGTATGTAGGTATTGTTATAAAAGCGATATTAAATAAAATATCAACAAGGAATTTAAATTGATAATTTGCCAAGTCGCACACGTATATTGATTGCAAAATAATTCATTATTATCGTTCGGTTGAATGTTCCATCGATATTAGTCGTGTTTTTTTTGGTCGTTCTTCTTGTTAAAATTTTAAAGAGAAATGCTACACACAATTTTAGTTGAGTGCCTTCTTCTAGTTGGCAACTAACAGTAAAGGACGTGCTTCTAGTTTATTAATTCGAAAGAGGGTACTTTACTGGTATATTTGTCGTGTAAAGTCACTTGAACAGAGGAAAGTGTGACGAATACTATTAGTATTCCAATAAGGAAACGTGGGATGGAAGTAATTGCTTCTTATAGCACACCCATGCAATAAAACTTATAAAACTTACATACATAGGTATATGCACAGTAAGCAATTATTTTGTATTCTAACAAGGAAGAACAATTTCTGATAATAGAATTACATGGGGGGTGTTGATGAAATTAATTATTCACTTAAAATAAAATGTGTACGATAAGTGAACGAAATCGATTCTTGTTGTAGGGGTACGAAATATTTAAAAATAAACGTTGGCTATGTGCCATACACGAATTATTCAAATTGACGATCGATTGAATTAATAGGGGTCAACTTTGGACAAATTAAAATTTATCTCCATTAATTATTCATCAGTTGCAATAATAATAGAACTTAAAAAGCTACATCTCTATTATAAAGTTTGTTTCAACCGCAATAACGAAATATCCTCGTGACTCAACTTACAGGTGTCTAAATATAGTCAATACTTTGAGACTCTTATTAGTTGAAAAGTGATTCGAAAAATTGGTCAAAAACGCTCTTTTCTGACGATGTTACGATTTTCAAAACTTGCTACACACTTAAAATGACTTAGAGTGACTCAACAGTGATTTTTTAGTTTTTTACCCCAATACATTCTGTTAAAATCTTTAAAATATTTTTCGAATAGCTCGTCAACTAATATGAGTTACAATTAAATTAACCATACCTAAGCGGTCTACACACACGCCAATTTTTAGGTACGAATTGTTGGACAAATAGAGTGGGAGTCCTGAAAATTAGCACATGAATAGGCGCGTCGTGACAGCCCCCCCATTCTATTTTCCCTACAAATCGTCCCTAAAAATTGGCGTGTGTAGACCGCTTTGAAATAGACTCCCTGTTTGTGACTTCCCATCGTAATAAATTCGACATTATATCAGGAAATTTCCAACAAGTGGAAAACTAGTGACTTTACAGCAACATGTTTTACCCTAATTACTGATTTCTATAGTGGTGATCAACGAAAAATTCCGCTTTTTATGATTTCAGTCACGTTATTTTTTGCCTTTGAAAGACTGTCCCGTTGTGTCGCTTCTTCAATTCCTATGAGTCTACACATCGTTGATCGTTCAAACGAGCTTCAAATTTTCTATCGTAATGCTGAAGTGTTAGAGGATCTTATAAATTTTAAAATTCACACCAACATCCCACTATTTACAGTAGTTAGGATAGGGACGAACTTTATAATCGATCATTACTGGCTAGTTAAAAATGTTCTTTTTGCTATAGACTCTAGAAAACTTCTCGTAGATCTTCAGATTCTAATGCTTATCATGCAAAATTTATGACGATGGAAGTTTGGAGTAGTTATAAATATGCAACAGATATAATTACAACTATCCATATCCAGACATTTTGTTAATTTTCACACAAAATTTATAATTAGAATAATGTGAAATGTTGAATAGTGTTGAAATTTTAAAATATAGAAAGGAATAATTACTAGAATACTTAATTTTTTATATACAGGGTGTTTGCTCTAAGTATGGTAAGTTCTAAGAAACTCCTATTAAGCCTCGCACAGACCAAAGCGAAATATTCGCAGCGGCAGCGATTTTGCCGCGACGGATATTTGGTTACATTGCGTTTAATGGAAATATTCACACAGGCGTGGAGCGAAATCGCTGTGCTAGCGATTTTGCAACGAATCTATCGCGAATCACTCCAGATACGGCAATCGTCTGATAATTTTGTGGCGCCTATGGACAGAGATGTTTACAATTCGTCGTTCCTTCTACTTCTACGTCACGAAAGTGAATAGACAACAGTATATTTGTCTATCTTCGTTTTAATTGAGCAATTAAAGAAGGATGTAATGTTGACATATCGCAAGTATTGACAAGACAATCGTTTGTATGACTAGCTCCGTCTAACACATCAAAAAATACATTCAGGCTTGCTTAAAGATGTCTGTTATTGGTTCACTGATTGATGACGTACCGGCAAAGTTAAAAGATTTGGACTATAGAAAAAAATTAAAGAGTGAGAAAATCGATCGCTTTGTCATTGGCGCCTGGCGCAAAAATCGCGATTTTTATCGCCTCGCTGCCGCCGCGAATATTCGCGTTGGTCTGTGCAAGGCTTTAGTCGTCGAGCGATTCGAAAAATATTTTAAGGATTTGTAGGAGGGTCCGTAAAGAACATGTCAGCAAAATTAGAGCCTCGTAGCTCATTTGAAAGTTGGTCAAAAACGCTCATTTCTGACGATGTAGTGATTTTCAAAAACGAACTAAACAAGCAAAACGACTTGGAATGACTCTAGGATTCTTCCAAAATTGAGTTTTTTCGTTTTTTTCCATTTTATTCTGGAACAGGTGGAAATATTTCGTATTTTCTCTGAAATACAATGGAGAAAAACGAAAAAAATCAATGTTGGGAAGGTCTCCGAGTCATTTTTTATTCGTTCTGCGTATTTTGTTCGTTTTTTAAAATTACGACATTGTCCAAAACGATCATCTTTTGACCAACTTTGAAATGAGCTGCGAGGTTCTAATTTTGCTAAAATATTCCTTAGGAACTCTTCTACAAATCCTCAAAATATTTTTCGAATCGCTCGTCGGCTAATAGGAGTTTTTTAGAACTCATAATACTTAGACCAAACACCCTGTATACAAACTACCGGAGAGTTTGTGTTATAAATACAAAAAGAACAAATAATTAATGAAGCTTATTTAAATGGATTGGATGTTTTTTGGTCGATTTACTGAAAACTGAAATTAGACAATCGCGTGACTGAAACTGTAGCGTTTTTTGCTCACTTTCCGTTAATGTCAACAATATTTTCGTCTATCCGTCTGGACTAAAAAAAATCAATTATTACTTCTATTAATACCATTAAAAATCTTGTTTTTTTACTACAATTTCATTGAATATTTTAGCCTGAATTCAATCCATCAATTGGTTGATTATATCAATGGAAATAATAGAGCATGCTATAGAACAATAAATCACAATTTACATAATTTACGCCTATATACCTACGTATATAGAAATTATTTTACCGATTCTGGAATCGTACAAGCGAAATGAATTAACCGAAACAATATACAATAGATTGATAGAAAACTAACAATTACTTACTGGATGGATCATGTATCCATTTCTTCTTCTCACCAGTTTTCGTCGTCTTCGTATCATCCTGAAAATAATTTCACTATTAAAATCTTTATAGTAATAGGGAGAGAGATAAACTAAAACTAGAAATCTCTCTAATATAATAAAACTGACATTCAAATTTTATATCATATGCGAAACACTCAAGGCATGGGTGAGGTAACACCGTACACATTCAAAATATCAGATAGAGGATTGTCGAATATCATTATTCTGTCTTCTATATATAGAGGGATTAACTTGAATTGAATCATTTTCAGTGCAATTTTCTCTTCTAGGGCAATATCAAAACAGGCCGAAAATTCTCAATTCAACTTATATACGAAAGAAGTTAAGATGTGAATGTCTGGAATATTAATCGGGATGCCTCAAAAACTTTGAAATTAATACAAAACTTTGGAGATACACAAATACATTCTCAATTTTGTTTCACTGTTATTATTTATTGATTTATTCTCTTCGTGTAGTAGTGCAGTGAAGCATTTTTTAAATAATTATAAACATACATAAAGTGAATTTTATGAATATCGAAGTTGAAGTGCATCTTATTTGATTTTATAGCTCGTAAGAATATGACAAAATGATGAGATATCTTTATATTTTATCAAAAACGCAAATAATTTATAGAACAAGAAAATAAAGAGAATTATGGAGAATTTTCTAGGAAATAAAATTGAATTGCATGTCATATTATCAAGACAACACAGTGAATGTTTGTTGTTTTTGATATTTTAACAAGTAATGATAAATATCCACAATAGGATCAGTATAGGGAGTGGTTAATTTAGCTAAAATTAGAACCTTGCAAAATTTAATTAGTATGGATTTTTTACCTCCCTGAATATTCAATTCTTATTCCCCCTATTTTAAGAGTTCATTAAATAGTTTCCCCAAGTTGAATACTTGAACGTTTCTCTCTGATGATATTTAGTCAAGTCTATCTACCCTTAGAAAATCAACCGTCTAGACTAACAACAGTGCTTATCAGAGTTCGATCGAAAAGTTGTAATGAAAATTTATAGAAAAAACAATTTTTTTTATACTTAGATATACAAAATAGAAGTAATTTTTTTGTACTTATACTCCATATATATTTCTGTAATTGAGGGTGGAAATATATAAAGAATTCAAGTTTTATTATAGCTTACAGGCAATTATTAGGGGTTGACGGTGAACGTATAAGTGTTGTTGAATCAATCAAGTATTATTGGATTACGGACATTACTAGGGATACTACATAGAAAATATTGATTTCGTATCAGGGATGACGGGACAGTAGAGTCAACGATTGGTTCAAATTTTTGTGAGAGGTAGAAAGCGGATTCTTTTCAATGTTAGTAAAGATGTTGTTGTTGTTGATAATTTTAGATTATAAAATTAAATTCCATCTACCCTTAGGGTTTTTTTTGTAAAGGAGACAAATTGTCAGTGGATGTTGTGAGAATAAATTAACGGCCAACATATTTAATTAATCTTAACGTTGTGTAGAATTTAATTGTTTTAATAAAACCTACCGATCGGATGGTGACACAGATTTCATCATTTTATTAAAATACAGACAATAATAAACCATCTAATTTAATTACGTATTCTGTTACAGATTTTAAAATTAAATTCGACCGGATTCACCCATCCATTGCTGTATTGTATTTGGCAGCAGAAGCAAAAGTAATAAAACAAAATTAAATTGAATATTATTATTTTTTGCTTTTATATGAAAAAGTTGAAGAATTATACTAATACAATATTTCATTTTTTTTTGATTTATTATTGTTTTCAATTTCAAACTGTATGATTGATAAATTAGAATACAGATTTTGTTCATCTTTCTTGTCATCTGAATTGGTTGCAATTCAATAAATTCAACTTTTCAATCGTATGTGGTATTTTTCCACAAAACAATTACAGCCCACCCTCTACTACCACTTTTATATAAAATCCGATGGATTTATTAAAGCATCAGATGGATATCAGTTTCCAACAGTTACATTTGAATTCAACATAATATTTACAAGTTTTAATCAACATTTTCATTGAAAACAATAATCGTCAACTATAATATTGTTATTATTATTGAAATCATGCATGAATTTCCGTATTTTCAACAACACGTTCTAATCTTATTATTATATAATATTAACTTTTACAATCTAACACACATAATATTTTAACATATGTTGATAATGAAACCTCTGTCATAGAAACGGTAATTTTATAAGCTGTAACTACATTGACATTCAATTGTACTCTACATGTACACTTCAAAATCAGATCAATATGTTTGAGGGTTAAGCTGGAATCAGGGGCGCCTTAAGAGCTGGATGAGCTGCCAGCGATTACGAACTATAATGGGACCTTTTAAACACAATAATTTAGAACGCTTTAATATTATATCTAAAAAACGATCAAAAATTCAAATATGTGAATTTAAGCCGAAAATGTTTTAAAATGTAAAATTGAATTTAAAAATTTAGTTCAAAAAGCGATCAATAGTTTTGAAATAGCATTAGATAGCAGAGTTCCTTTCATTTCATGTTTCAGTAAAAAATTCATTTCAAAAAATCGATATTTAAACGCAAAAATAGACTAAAGTGTCTAAAATAAGACCCTTTTGACCGTCCAAAATGAGTTTAGAAAGAAAATGTTTAAAAATCTTGGTTATAAATAAGGAATCTAACTCAAAAAATCGGTTAAAATTGTCTAATTTAATTAGTAAAATTTGCTGAAAATCAATAATTAGACAATTTTTTTCGAAAATCTTGACTGAAAATCAAAAATTTAGTTTTAAAACACACCTCCTTTCCGCAACTTAGTCACAATATTAAAAACTAATTTACGACGAAATTGTCTTAAAACCTAGTCTAAAAATCGAGGCTAAAGTTGTCTGTATTGGTTTCTTTTTAGCATCTAAGAGCAAAAAAAAATTTATAACAAAAAGTCTGAAGAATCAGGCTCTACGATCGATTAGGAGTGTCTGAATCGATCATTTCTTAAAGCCTAAAGAGTAATTTTACAAATAGCGAAAAATTCTCTATAAAACTGTGATAGTAATGAAAGAAAATACCCCAAAACCTAGACCTAAATTTGAACATTCTTTTTAAAAAGCACCCAACTCATAAAAAAATTTATTATTTAGAATAAAAAGATTTAAGCTAGGGTAAAATTAGAATTTAACTCAAAAATTGGCAGGTTTTCATGTTTTAGTAGCAAATTTGTTTTGAAAAATCCCGATTTTAGCAGAAAAACTTGCCCAAAAGTGTTTGAATCAGAAATTTTGGCCACAAGTCAAGAATCTAGCTTAAAAATCGATTAAGATTATCTAAATTCATTAGTAAAATTAGCTAGAAATCAATAATTAAAGACAAACATTTTTAAAAACACATTAAAAGTCTCTAAATAATCTCCTTTTCGCTAATTAATAAAAACTGATTTAGGACGAAAATGTCTTAACATCTAGTCAAAAAATCCAAGCTCAAGTTCACCACCTAAGAGCAGAAATATGTTTGTAGTTAAGATTTCAGCAGAGTGATTTCCCAAATAGCGAAAAATTCTCTATAAAATTGATGGCAATGAACGAAAGTGATTTAAAAATTATTTCGAAAAAGCATCTAACAAGTTTCTTTTCGAGATTCATTAGAATGACTCATTAAGGAATGGACGGTTGAGGATAAAACAATTTAAACTAAGCTAAAATAATTCAAAAATTTCCGAATCGTTTCTTTTCGACAACGTAACAGAAAAATGTACTAAAAATTGGTGATTTCAAACGAAAATCTCTTGAAATATTGGCGAAGAATTGAAATTAAAATTGTCTAAGTATATGTTATCCCGTTCACCAGATAAGAGCAAGATTCGCTTAAAAGTTATAATTTAACGCGACAATGTCTGATAACTCTTATCAAAATAATAATAATAATAAAAATGCGTTAAAATTGTATTATCTGTAAGTACTAAAATTTGTTAAAAAATAATGATTGAGGACAAAAAATTCTTAAAATTTCATGAATTTGACTCTATAACTGACTAAAATTGTCTGAATCTTCTATTTCTGACAACTTAAAAGCAAAGTTTGTCACAAAATTGATAATTTAGGACAAGAATGAGTTGAAACTTTAATCTTAAAGAGGATTATAAAGCAAAAATCGACAAAAAATAATCATTTGTGTCTTGTCGTTTTTATCGAAAAATTCGCTAGAAAAATTGATCGTTAATGAGGAAAATGATTTAAAATTTAGATTACAATTCAAAAATTGTACTCACAATTCATTATTATTGTCATTACCTTTAAATTATTTTCATTTGGAAGCCCCCTGATTGGAACAATAAGTTCACTCCAAGATTAATGAGAAAAATTAAGCCACTGTTTGTTCTTAAAATTGGAAAACTACTCGTTCCCAAATGACTTTAAATACACTTCTCGAAACTAGCGTCTTTTTGCATTTTCAGTAATGCATACACATCAAATTAAGTAAGAAAGTACTTCTCTCTAATTAAGGGCATGTATAAGCACCCTATTAATAGACATGCACAAATATCTCTCTAAAGTGATTAACTATGCATTCTCATTAAGTCAATCCTGTATAAGATTTCAGTATCAATCTATGAAACTGAGTTTATAAGCGGTAAGACAGACACATTAGAATCTCAATTTCTGCTATAAAATAAAGCCTAAGCTATTCAGAATTTGTCTTTTGTAATGAATCAATTACTGAAACCTAATAGCAGCAATAATGGTATACGTGTCTATGCATAATTACATTATACAATATAGCATCAGAATGCTGTGAAATTTTAGTGAATCGTACAAAATGGAACATTTAAAATATCTACTGTCTTGTACACGTTTATTTCTTATAAGTTAATCAACTGGCTGGCTGATTGTTCACTTATAAGAGTTATGAGTTATATGTTTTAAGATTTCAACATGTATGAGAAAATGAGATGCTTTATAGTTGATGAGGACGACAGGAAAAAAGCTTGTTAGAAGCGACTCTCGGTTGTTGTGAGATAGAAGACAGAATAAATGGTTTTTACCACGTATAAGATTACTGTATTTACGACAAGAACAATGTAGAAACTTTGAAACATTTCAATGATTTAACGAAATTAAGCCGTGCTGATTCGTTTTCAAGATTGCACTTACATTCCAGATCGAAAAACACAAACCTACTTAACCAAGATAGGAGATTTTTCAGGAACTTTAAGACGACGGTAAAAGAAATACGTAACGATCTCATGAAAAAAAGAATCCATTAGTGCGAATCCTTAACGAATTTGTTTTTACATTTTACCGACAAAACAAAAAAAAACAATTCTTGTAATGTAACAACTACAACGAAATGTTGTAAAATTTTTACAACGACATAAAATTTTATGGAACATGTCATCTTTAACCATTATCGAAGGGAGATATTTTTCCAAAAAGAGAAACCATCTTTCATAGGTAACAAGCTTATATTACTGAGGCGAATATGTGAAAAATGTATGCATTAATGTCGCCGCCAATTTGACACTGAAGCACTTTTACGGGCTTCATTTATTTGAAATTTTATAAATTTCACCCAAATATCCATCAAGTTTCCTGTTACATCAATTATTTGGTATAGATATTCAATAATTTTTGAAGAGGTAATTCACTAAATATCGGCAATGGGTGTGGTGGCATCGTGTTCAAATATCGAAATTACACCAAATTACATTCCCTTTTTTATTATTAATTTCAGTACAACACACAGTTATAAAGAAATTCAATTGGAATTCGTCGTATTAAATGTATGTTTGTTGTTGGCAGTTTTTCAATGATCTACGTACAAAGGAAGCAATATAAAATGAAAATTGTTTTTCTATAAAATTATCCGAAATAAGCGGATTCTTTGTAGATGTACTACAAGATAAGATTTTAAAAATTCAGTATAGTCGAAAGATTACTCTACGGTATAAACCCTTTTACAAATTAACGAGATAATCAATCAATAATTGGACAGTTGTATCAAATAATTGTATGTCAAATGTGGAAATATATTGGCCGATATCGTGTTTCTATCAATTCACTTGTATTCAATTTTGCATAATGTCCAAATAGATTTGCAAATTGTAACATTTCCTTCAGATTCAATTTCGATCAAAGTATTCCATTTCCATTGAAGTGTTAACTTATTGTTAGATTGAAACGAATCTATACAACATTGTATTTCTATTTTGATACGACGAATTTTCATCACACGAGTGCAAATAACAAGAAATTAAAGATCCACTTTCAAGATATTCTAGTTTTGTGATGATTTCTAGTAGTCAAAAGAAGTGTTAACTAGACATAACGGGTAGGTGTAATTAAGAAATTTAGATAAAATTTATATTTAACGCTCTCAAAAATTGTTACAACTCGACGAAATTACAAAATACTACATAGATATACAGGGTTATTCACGTCAGACGAAAAAGTTTTATGGCAACACTCATTATTTGGCGAGTGATTCGAAAAATATTTTCATGTTTTGTTGGGGGGTTCCTGAAAAACATTTAAGCAAAATTAGGGCCTCGCAGCTCATTTGAAAATTAGTCAAAAGAAACCGTTTCATTCCGACAATGTCGCGATTTCCGCCAGTCACCTATACGCATAAACCGACCA
The DNA here is from genome assembly GCA_039776855.1 of Mylabris sibirica. Classification (NCBI taxonomy): domain Eukaryota; kingdom Metazoa; phylum Arthropoda; class Insecta; order Coleoptera; family Meloidae; genus Mylabris; species Mylabris sibirica. Next base: position 7,388,438 of record CM077836.1, read on the forward strand.
AGAATGGCTCGTAGGCCATCGTAAAACTTATTTTTCCCATTTGTATAACAGAAAATTTGAAAAAAAAACGTGGGAAAGATGGATCGTGTGAGTAATCTTATGTTTTTTACCACTTGTCACTTGTTAAGGTAAGATTTTTCATGTTAGTTCAGAGTTTATTTTTCTTATTTTAATTTTCTTTAATGTAAAAATAATAAAAGTCACGCACTCTTTATTTGTTTGTAATGTATTCAATGTCAAGGATTGTCTTTTTAAGAAACAAACATAGACGTAACGTAAGTAACCTTAAACCCTATCAATTTGATAATAGTAAACAACGGAGAAGGTTACTCACACTTGTAACAAGTCCTTTTCAGAAAGACTTAAATCATAAGTCACAAGTCAATTCTGAGGCAGAAGTCGTTTAAATCCTAAATCATTTAGGTATATTTACAGTAATAGAATGATTTAAGCCTTAAGTTTACCAAAATGATTTAAGTCTTTTCTTCAAAACTTTATTTACGAAAATTTAACGTCAATCTTGATTGTCTTTGGGTGAAATTTTATTTCTTTCTCACATATTTCAAAATGGTTTAAATCAGAAATCATTTTATTACATTAACTTTTTAAGGGTGATTCAAATTACCATTGATGATTACTTAAATAATTTAAGTAAGATTATAATGAGGGAAGGAAATTAGAAACATTTATGAGAATATTATAAATTGACTTCAATCAGTTCTTAATATTTTTAAGACACTTAAATCATTCATAAACGGTTCAAGTATTTTGTATTGACTTAAGCTCTGACTTATTTAAACAACTATCGAAAGTAATCAATCATTTTACACATTCGTCACAAAAATGAATTAAGTCAAAAAAATTATTTAAATATTTAAAATCCTACAGATTTACACTAGAATCATTAATTTTTTCAAAGATTGATCTCTACCGGGTTTTTTTCCATTTTTTGCAGGGTACAGTTGGGAAAAATGCGGAAAATTAATTTTACGAACCATTCTTAGTCGGTTTATGCGTGTAGGTGGTTGGCGGAAATTGCGAAATTGCCTGAATAAAGCGTGTTTTTTTTTGAGTTACAAGGTCCTAATTTAGCTAAGATGTCCCTTGGGGACCACATCTACATATTTTGGTATAATTGTAGAATCACTAAATAATGGGGGTTGCTATGAGAAATTTTCGTCTGCTATGCATAAAACCCTGTATAGACAATGTCTCTTATGTGTTATCAACAACATTTATATTCTACACTGTTGACATTTATTCAACAAAACCAGAATTAGTTTCGTTTCATTAAACGCGTTGACTATAAACTGAATTGTTTCGTTTTTTTTTTTCGTTGGTAAAATATTCGTTTAGAATTTATTATAAACTGCACCAATGATAAGTTATCTGGTTGCAACAGAACGTATTGTTCTAGGAATATTTTAGCGGTATAGATCGATTAAAATTGTTGTTCACAAAATGATTGATTATTTATTAATCTGCATGTTGTTCTATTATCTAGAAGCTAGAGATGCCGCCGCCTTTTATCCTCGGATCGTTTGTCGAAATTAACGTTTTAATTAATTTTAAATTAAAGGCATGTTAACGACACCTAATAATAATGATAGTGATGATGATGATGATAGAAAAACAGTGACATAAGTTTGTTTCAATAGAACTGAAGATGACAACTCAGATCGTCAATCTTATACTATTTCGAATATAAAATCATAAATCATTCATATTGAAATCAGTTTTTGTTTATCAAGATAGATGTATATGAAAATATACAAAAATCTCCACATATGTGTTTCTTGTGCTTTTGAAATAAATTTGTGAAAATTTGATAAATTATTGTCTCATATTTACGACGAAACGCTTTTTTTATTATTAATCCTGAATAAGGCGCGTCATCTGCATTGAGCAAAACACGATTTTCCTCTATGTTGTGCTGCTATAGGGACGGCCATTGTTCGATGTTACTCCCATTTTAAAACCTGTGTTTGTTATTGAAAAACGAATTCTATCCAAGTGGAATTCAACTAACAGAACAGGAAGCGTAAGGTGGATATTTTAATAACCGGACTCTAAAAGCTGTTCTACTATAGCAATATCAAACAAAAACTTGTATGGTTTCCAGTTCAGAACAATTTTTCCCTTGCCCTACGTATTTACAACGTAGCTTTCAGAGTGAAAGAAGCTTGTAATTTCCCTTTTGTATGTTTTACGTTTTTTTCCCAGCAATTTCCTGTGACTTTTCAACGCAATACAGTGAAGAGTTCTAACTACTGAAACGGCTTATCGATATCACTGTTGTGATTTGCATTTAAACTACTCGAGTTGGTTACGGAATTTTGGATACTAAATTTTGGAATTACACAAAGAATAGTTCATGTATGTTAACAAAGAGAATCCCGATTAGAGCCTCTGTTTTTCTGAAATTACCATAAAATTAATGCGACGATTATTCGACAATTTACATCTAACCATTTAGTTTGGTTATTTGTCCATTTCGGTTGATATTAGTTCATAATTTTCAAATTAAATTGGAATTGGTAATTTGTGTAAATCCGTCCGAAATTGCTAAACATTTTCAGTTATTTCCGATAATAATTGTTATAATCATTTCAATATGACAATTTATACAAACAAATTCGATAATAAAATATAACTTTGTAGATATCAAAGATTTACTACAAATATAATCTATATCGTACATAGTTCTCTATGTTTCTGTGTCAGAAGACAATAAGAAAAGGGTCACGAACTCAATTGTGAAATGAATGTTTCCCCTATCTTGTTGTAGATATGTATAAGAAATAAAGGCAAAGTGAACTGTTAAAAGTTTCCTGTTGGACTATAAATTCTTAAAGTGTCAAAGACTATTTCCAATACTTTTTCCAATAGTCTCCCTTGTAGTGTTTCGATTCGAAATCGATGCAGCACCTCAAATTGCTTATACTATAAAAGGATAAAAAAAAATAAAGAATCGAAGCCATATAGACGTCTAAAGACAGATTATCTGCATCTGTATTTTTTTATTTATACGGTTTAAGTTTCAAACGATCCAAAATTAATAATTATTTGGCTTAAAATCAATTATAATTATTGAAAATCACTACTAATTTCACAAAGTCCAAATTATCTTCAATACCGGTCCTCATCAACAATTTCATATGGGATTTGCTAAAACCGCATCATTACACGCACCGATAATCTATTCGTGTTTTGTATTAGTGTTCGATTAATTTCTCCGATCCATTGATGATATTGTCTTTGAATACCTGAATCTAGATTGTTGAAATTCTAACACAAAATAAATTAATTAGGAACGGTATAAAAAAAATAACAATTATAAACAAGCTGCTTGTAAAGTAGCTGGACTGCATAATAATAACAACGTCCTCAGTCTGTCTTATTTGTATTAAATAACAAGCAACAACACCTACAGACTGTAATAATAGTGATTTAACCATTCATGATCTATTAATAAACATGAATGACAAGGTGTTGTTATTAATTAATTTTGATTAAACTTGAAAGGCCATTCTTATCCGACATTAAATAATTTATCTTGCAGAAAAAAATGAAATAAAAACCAGCAATTTAAATCAGAGAAAAAAAATGTTCTTGTTCATAAAATCAATACAAATATTGGAAAATGTTTCATTATATCGTTTTGGTTTTCTTTTTTAACAATTTTTCTATGGGTTATAAAATACAAGTTCGACAATAATCAGAATGTTATAAAACCAGGAAACCAATTTGGACGTATTTTTACTATTTCCTATTTTCACGATTGTCATAAATATAACACGGGAAATGTTCTACTAAACTGATATAAATGGTTTTTTTTTTGTTATTTAATGAAGGACTATTTTCGAAGCAGATTTTGCGAAATCACTTCAAATTATTCTCGAATCAATTGACATCGTTTTGTTTGCGTTTAGTTTTGTGGGTCAACAATTTTAGACAAGTTGAAAATGTCATAAGCGTACGGCCGTGTTGTGGAAAAGTTGTCAGAATCAATAAGTTCAACAGAAGCAACTGCATATGCTTAATGAGTTATTCAATTCTGATGACTTTTTTCAGAATATTGTTGAGCTGTCTCAATCTTGATGTGGTGTAATCATTTATCAGACTCTCAGAGAGTCCTTAAATATGGTAATTTTTAATAGTAGCGTTTTAAAGAGGGTATACGCTTGAATAAAATAGAGTTCTAAAGATGCCAGATTCTCAGAAATCTTCAAATCACTCCAAAAGTTCGTCAAGTGTTATATTTTCTTAACAAATATCAGTTTTTAACACACTATCGTTTTAAAAATAACATAATGAGTAAACAGACAAATTAGAATTTTCCATTCGACTCTAATCCCAATTTGTAGATATTTTTAACTTTGGTCATTATTGACAAAATGATTGACACATCTATCTATTGTAATGTATTACCTCCTATTTTGAACTCATGTCAGATAATTATAGTGAACTGTTGAAAATATTTACACAAATCATTTATAATTATTAGAATTTCCTGTTAAAATGTCCAGATATTAAGGATGTATTGTTCTAAGTAAACTAGCCCTACTTGTTTCAACTGCTTCAACACAAATTACAACTAAAGCTATTGTTTAAGATAATGGTCAAACTATGAGAAAATATTGTTAGAAGTTCTATAGAGTTGTTATATACCGTGGCAATATAATCTGAAGATTCGATAAAATCATATATGGTGTAGATATATTGACAGATCTAGATAGTATTGAACGATATTTATTTGATCGTTTCACTATACTATGCCGTATACACAAGTTGTCTCAAAGGAGTGGTTCACTTTGTAATTTGCAAGTTTACGATATAAGACCCGATTCGACACTATGATTTATATAAAAAACGTTGAATATTGCCGTATATAGTTTGTCGGTCGTTCATTTTATATTTCTAGTATTTTCATAGTCAAGTCCCATACAGCTCTGTACACCGAAATAGGTACATTTTGAAAATATCGTGCCCATCCCTCTATTTCATTTGCATATAAGTTAGAAAAAGATAGCGAGAGAATAGGTGGTCTAAATATTAAAGCCCGTCACATTTTCCGAGTTTTGTATTCGATTTTATTTCCGAATTCATCTCGGATCCCAGATATTTTTACCTTTACGTTATCCAAGTCACGTGCATGTGTACGCAGGCGTTGACATTTAAAAATCGTTGATACTAAGCGACACCAAAAAACCACGCCACCGCCATGCTTTCAACTTGCTACAGAATACCGCGCATGACACTTTTTGGCAAATCGGAAAAAAACTCGGGACGAAATCTCGGATGTGGCAACTCGGATATGAATTCGAATGGTGTAAAGACACACATGTAGTTTTATTTGCTCGAAAAAAAATATGACAAAGTTTTACAATGAACAAACATATCTTAAGAATAATCTCCTCTTTGTTTGATGCATTTATAAGGGGATGTTTCACGAGGAATTCTTATGCCATATGACAGAGATACAAAATCCTTAACATCTGGTTCATGGAGTATAAAGATAAGGAGGCCTATCTCACATCGATTTTCAACCGAAAAAGAGTCTACTGAAATGTATGAAATAGAAAAAAGGATTCTATAAATGACCAAAACAGCTCTCGTTTAGCTAGAGGGTAAGCATAGTGCTTGGCCCAAGGAATATACAGATAAGAAGAACTATCTCATTTGGGTCTTCTCTTTCTAATTTTGCCCTCTAGCTACAGTGACGCCCTCTTAATTCCATATATACAATTTGTGACATAATCCTCCTTATATCCTCTATACTCCATCATTTGGTTCTTCGTGCCTTTTAAAGTAAAAATTGTAAAATTCGAAGCGGATAAATTTTTGGGTATAAAAGAAAGTGGTAAATTTGGTCAAGAGACTAAGGGTGGGTGGTAGTAGCCGTTATCATTTCTAACTTTTAGACTACCAATTTTCTCACTATCTCTTTTTACTCCATAATGTAAGTGGTACCTGGAGTAAGTGCCCAATCTGTATATTCCCCTTCTACAATAGGTTCTTTCGTCAAATAATTCGGGGGTAATGCACGAAAAATAAGGGTTCAGTTTTCTAACGGGGGGCAAAAAGGCGACACTATAAGAACTGATAACGTGCTATATTTTAGTCTTTAGTATCTTCAGTCTGTATATTGTTTTTATTGATGACCAAACTAAATTGTTTTCCAATAGCCGATAATGGTGATGGTTTCTTACTGAAGATTTCAATAAAGCATAAAAAATTATTGGTTAAATTTCTAATAGTCGTATTTTAAAAGATCTTATCAACTATGTATCGGAAAGTAGATGGAAGAAACGATTTCCTTATAAGTAAATCCCATAACGCTCTTTCATAAGACCAACAATAACAACAACAACACTAGCAACAGCAAGCTTGAATACGTAGCGAAAAAACAAAATAACACTACAATACTTTTATTCTCGCTCGAGAGTTTTTTGATTTTTCTAGGGATTTGAGAAAGTTATTTTCAAGATAACAATTGTGAAGAGAAAACAAGTCTTTTTCGTCTCTAGAGGACGCTTTTTCCACCATGTAATTTACTAGTCGTTTTTTATTTTTGGAAATGCTTGAATAGAAATTAGTTGTTGGCCCTTCTGTTTAATTATGTGCAAACGTGACGGAAATTATTTATACAAAAAAGCTTAAAGACATTGTTAAAAGTTGCGTCAAAGAGACTCTATTTAATATGCAACAAACATCTAGTTGGATAGTCTTGTAATTTATTCTTTATGAAGAGAGAGAGAGAGAGAGAGACAACGATTCAAATTTACAACAAAAATCATATATCTTTTCCTTATTTATTTGCTTTAACTGCACTTGTTTTAATGTAATGGAAAATTGCAGTCACCAATGAGACAGCTACCAGTTTAGAAGATGACGTACTATCTATTGATCCTTTTACACATCGATTATCTAATGAGAATTACCTTAATAAAATAAACAACAACACGCCCACCTTTTGATTAAAGTCCAGCAGCCGACATTCATTATTGCAATTCAACAAATAGAAGAGAAAATGAAATATTACAACACCTAAAAAAAACAACTATAAAAACGAAGATTACACGTTAATTAATGATTTTATTCAATTATAAATAATTTCAGTCATCTTATTGTAGTTGCACGTGTTAAACGTTAAACCTTAGGCAATATTCATAATAGGATTCGAACACGAATAGAATATTAACGATACTACTTATAAAGCCAATATTGCAATTTTCCCTCTTATGTAGCAAGATTATAGGAAATATTTTAGTATGTAGGTACATGATTGCAATTTCTACTGTAATATTGTAATTTTAAACAACATCAGCGGTAACGCTAACGTATCGAATATGGAACACTTCAAATCATCTTAGGATGACAGAAACAATAGAGAAAAAAGGGTAATTTAGCCCTTTACGTTGGCTTATAAAAGCTAATAGAAATCCTTAAATTATTATTCATGTTAAAACTATTGATATATCAAGTTTGAATTGATTTTATAAGAAAATTAAGAAAAAATTTAATTAAATATAGAATTTATGTAGGTAGATTATGATTAATTCCCATTAATATTCAACAATAAATCTACCTACACATACACAAATAGAAAAAGTTCCAAAATAAAAAAATTACTGTACGTATAAACCTTTTGGACGTTTTCCTATTACAAAAGCAAAATTGCTTTTACGTCCTGATTGTTGTTTTCCATGTAATATCCACAAAGTCAAACATAATTCCGACTATAGACCAATATTGTCTTTTATAAAAATAGGAAAAAAACTAGAATGGTTTCCGTTTTGTTGGTAAATGAAAAGAATTCGTCAAAATTGGAATCTACCCCAACAAATGGAATAGTTTTAATTAACTTAACGGATCTGTATTAAGTAATAAACGGTGATTTTCTTGGAAGTTGCATGGGAAGAAAATTCAACACTTCACCTGCCATTTATGTTATTAATTTCAATACCTGTATTTATAATTTGTATAATACTAGAAATAACAATAATTTCCTGTATTTATATTGAAAGATTTCCCGTTTGATCGTATTTGAACAATCAAGGACAATGTCTGCATTTTTTTCAAATATAGACGATTCATTTATTTCAACTATATTTAGAAATAATCCACTGCAATATTCTTGAAATTATCGATTCAAATTGTATAAAAATCAAACGATTAATAAAAATAAAATAAAATAGAATTGAATATCACAGACAGGTTGAGAGATAAACTAAACATGAAATTCCATAAGACTGTCATTCTTTATTTCAAGAACATTGCGGTGTGGCGAATAAACATCAAGAAAAAGGCTGCTGCTACATGACTTTCACAAATTAGAATCTTACGTGTAGTCGAAAAGAAAACATCCAACAATAAAACTTAATATTTGATGCTAGAAATAAGTGAATTGTTGTTCGTACAAATGAAATTTGCTAAAATATCAACGATGTTCATCAAACTAAATAAAAAATGTCTCTCATGAAAAATGATAAGAAAACTACTAGCAATTTTTTGCGTATACCTCACAACAATTTAGCCAGTTTTGAAGTTTTATGTGAAATTTTCACCAGAGTTGTAAGATAATCTGATTAGTTTCTAAGTTATTGATGAATAAGTAGTTTTGCTTTTGATGGGATTTGTTCTAATTAGAAATTGATCAGTTTTGATGAGTTGTAAGTAATTTTAAGCTATGTAATGAGGAAATTTAATTCAACTAGAATTAAAGGCGAGAGTGAATCAATATTATTCGACTATTCTTCAATATTATTATTATTGTTAGAATTAACACGTACAAAGTAGAGAAAGATTTAAGAGGATTTAGCAAATTTCCGGATCAGAGCCTTTTTCAATATGAAAAATGGATGGATAGTTGAGTGGCAATTTAAGTTTTAAACTCAAACGACAAGATTGTTGAAAATTTTCCAAATACAAAAAAAATAATTAATTTGTTAATTAACAGAGAGATTCGATAACTTTTTTTCAGATTTAATTAAAATCCTGTCAACAATCAGCTCAACCGGATGGGCCACTTAACTGCTCCTAGTTCTTATAGCAACTCCCATTATTTGACGATTCGAACAATATTTTAAGGATTTGTAAAGCAATCCCTGTAGAACATTTTAGCAACATTAAAACATAATAAAAGTATCTAATTTTTTGCCTTTTTAGACTAAAGTACAGGACTTTGAACCGGAACTAAACCGAAAACTGATATTTGAGCCGGAACGAAATACATAGCTGAAACAGTTTTTTTTCGGTTCAAGCATACCACATAACACGATCTTTTTTTCTTATCTCCTCTTTCCTCCCTAACCTGGAACTGCGTCAGTAATAGGTACATGAGGGAACTTAATATGAGTTTGCAAGTCGAGATCAAAACTCCAGATTTCGATGCTTTTTGGTTTATAGGCAGTTAATTTTATTCTAAGGATTGCGTATTTTGTCGTTCGCGTCCATACTTAAGTTAAGGGAGATACTGGGGGTTAAAGTTACCCCTACAAAATTTGTTTTCTTTTCAAATATTTCTGTAAAGTAGTTTAAAAACTAGATATAGATTCGTTAAGGCTATCAAAAGGTGTAACCCGCATTTTAATCCATTGTTTGGGGTTAAGGTTACAGATGATTATATACCATTTTTATATGTTTTTTTTTGCATTTTTCTACCCTATAGTAAAACATCACCATGAAAAGTTTTCTGCTGGTAGAAAATTATAAAATAAAACACTTGCTCAAGGGTTTTTCTATATTTGAAACACCCTGTAAATAGCTCTTAGGGGTTGTACCTTTTAGAATGAAACTTAGAAATTTGAAAATTAATCATTTGGAACTGAACAAAAATAACGGTTCAAAGCCCTGACTAAAACTAAGGAGTATAAAAGAATCTGCTGAAAATTCTGATTTAGGAGAAAAATGTCTAAAAATCTTAACTAAAAGTGAGAATCTAATTCAAAAAGCGATCAAAAGTATCCAAAAAGGTTTTTTTGTAATTCGTTACAAAAATTCATTAAAAATCAGTACTTTACAATTTTCTTGTAAGCCCACGCTAAAAGTCAAGAATGTAGTTCAAAAAATGTACTAAAAGTTTCTAAATCGTTTCTTTTTTTATAGCTCAAAATCAAAAATTTGTAGGAACTGATGAATTATAAGGAAAATGTCTTAAAATCTACAACAAAAACTGAGAACTAAACTTGCCCTTTGACCATTTAAAAGCAAGATGATTCACTGCGAATTCGTAACTCAAAATATCTCAGAACTTGTATTTCAACTCAAACATTCTGCTCAAAGAGCAATTATATGCGTTGAAATTGTCTACTCTACAAGATTGACTTGCAAAATTCCCTAAAGTGGATTATTTAGCAAACAATGTCTTGAGATCTCAAAAATTCGGCATCTCAGTATAGTTGACATGCCCGGGCCATTCTAGTAAAGCCAGTCCGCCCCTGCTTCCCATAACAACTTAAGGTGAACCACCCGGTATAAATGGCATATGTGTAATCTTTATATTTCGCTTAAAATATTATTTCGTTATCGTTAACCATACATAGGAATGATTCAATTTCAGTCAACAAACGTTAAGATGATTGATTAAATTGCATTTCATAGAAATAGGGAGTTTTATCTATCGAGCAAACTATTTTCCGTTAGTCTGTCCATGCATTTCGCTATTTTTCAAGATTAATCTATTGCCCCCTGAATGATGATGACACATTATCGTTTCTACACACTAGACTAGGATGTGTAACATGCTCTCTCTTTGACGAAATCTACGAACCCTACTAATGTTAAAATCAATATTACAACATAAAGGCGGATAATCAAGGAGATGAAAACTGTTTCCTTTTCTATTTCCTCGTTCAATGAACGGTAAGTTTACTAGCTTTTACTTAAATAAAATCGAATGATAAATATTTATTTACCTTTATAATTTGTAACCATATCTATTTCTAAGGTAATTTTTGTTTTGTCTGAATGGAAAATTTATTGAAAATACGATCGAATATGTATCAACTTTATCGTTTTTAGATCTAGTTCAATAAAACAAAATTGAAGTGGCGAGTTCGGACTGAATGTGACTAAACACGAAAGTTTGGCTCAAATAGGTGAAGGCCGTGCACAGGCGAAGTACGTTTTCCAAATAAAACGAAAAATAAATAAAACAAAACTGTTTTTAATAAATACTTTAAATCTCTTTGAACTCTAATAAAACACGAAACCGTTATTTTTGAAGAAACTATCTATGTATAATTACAAACTTGACTATAATAAAACAGTGATTCTCGAGAGTGCCATTTTGCAATTAGATCTCAAAATCTCTAAATATTTAATGAGAGAATGATGTACGTTTTATTAAATTATACTCGAATATCGTAAATTCCATATGTAGGCAATTTCATTAAAAATATACTGGTGGGATTCTAATTTTCCTCATCTTCCGCCTTTCTATACAAACATATATTCATGTTAAATCATCATCATTAATTTAGATTATGCATACATAACGCATCATTAATGAATCCTAATCAATTCTTAAATAAATAGAGGTGCATGTATGTAGATTTTATATTCATATAACGATCTTGTTTCTGTTGCATTAATCTCAACATGTAGTAATCAACTTTGCATACATATTTACTCCGAAAATTTGTAATATGGAGAATAGAAAGGAGAGTTGCAATTTGAAGAAAATACTCGTTAAAATTATAAATTATTAATTTCACGTTTCGATTCCAAGTGGATTATATTGTAAATTTATATTGGAAAAAGATAGGGATCAAGATCGATACTTGCATTGAATACAGTTGAATAGATCTTATTTTATATAAATCCGACCAGATTATGTTGAGGTCATTAGAAACATCTCACAAAAACTGACAGGTGGACAATAACAAACAACACAACACACCAACAACATCGAATTCATGTTAAAAATGAAAGGAATGTTGTTTTGTACGTGAACGTAAAGAATGTGTGGGTTGTATTTAAGAAAAACCTCTTTTTTTCTTCTTCTAAATAACACTCATATCGATACATGACCGTTAATTGTATAGCGTCTTTTCGATAAGATAATTATCAATTATCCATTACAAACAATAGTAGCTATAAATGATGCTTAATTTAAATACGAATCGATGGTAAAATAATAATCAATATTTTTAATGTATCCGAAAATTATTGTGGGTGAAGGAATTTTTATTCTCTCAACTTTCTATGTAATGTCATTAGGGTCGTTGTTAATAACATTAAATCACTCATTGATTGTATCGAAAGATGGAATCTCTATATTCTAATGTCTAATAAATTCTTTGTTGTTTGTTGTAATTGTTCATCCTACGTGGATATTTCTCAAATACGTCCATGAAAAGGACCTTTAATAAAAATTTATATACCGACAAGTCTAGCAATTAACACAACAATACGATTTGTTCTATCGCCTCTACGGATAAAACCATTTGTAAATTATAATTAACAAACTGTGAAGAAAAAAAAGCTATTATCAAGCAATATTTACCAATTATACGAGAATATTTTTATTATACACTAAATACCGATTCTAGAACAATGGTTGGTTAAATTTATTATTTGTAGATGATCGGTGATCAATTCATAAATTTTTTATCAGATACAATTCTATTATTGTCGTTATTACCAACCAAATAGGGAAAAAGAGTTATTTTACTGTTTGGTTGGATGAGAATTTTCATTATTCAACACATGAAATGCGAAAAAGATACGAGATTAACGCCTATTTTTAGCGAATTTTTTTTTTATTACTTATTGTTGTTTCTATTCTTCGGCTATTATTTTATAAATGTTGAAGAAATACTCGTTTAAATACAAAATTATTAATGATTCAGCAAAATAGACGCGAGCAAGATGGGAAGTTTAATTAATTAGTTGTCGGTCTAGTATTATTAACTGGTGACCAAAACTTTACTACCAAGTAGTTTAAGCAACTATAGGAGATAAGTTACACGATTTATTTATTAGTTCAACGATAATAAATGAGGATGATTATTATTATTATTATTATTTCAATAAAAACCGAATAATTTGAAATTACCTACTTCGTTGTAGTATGTAATTTAAATTTTCAATAACTACAACTATTCTAGATAACAAATCATCGTTATCATATTCTTTTAAGAAATTCACAGCACGTAAATCGTTTAGAAGTTGAACTAAACTGATTAATAGTGTCTTTAATCATAACTAAACGGTGTTATAATAACCGGCTTAGAATAAAATATTTATCGTACAATTTCACCGATCCATATGTTTTATTTTTTTGTAAATTTTTAACAGTTTATATACTTGGGAAATGTATGTTTTTTTTGAGTTTATACACATGAAACATCCATATAGCAACCCTAACAATACACCCATGGGAATAGCCAGAAAGTCCCATCTAATACCTATTGCCCTACTCTATTACAATATTTTTAGATTTTTGCATGGGAAATTGTGATATATTTTCACCTATTCTACCTAATCTAGATTTACCGACTTTTTTGTCTTGTGTGTAAATTTGTATCGATTTAAACAAAATCTTTTTTTAAAACGTATACAGGGTGTAATCGAAATTCTTTATAATTTTCAAACCATGCGTAGAGCTAAAAAAAATGAGCCGACTTTTTTCGAGAAAAAAGGGGTGGAAAATTTCACCAAGATGTTTAAAGCCACTGGAATAGAACAACCTTAAGTATAAATAATTGTATTTAGTCAACATATTGGTGGATATACCTCAGTTGATATCAACGTTTAGTGTTCAGTTGCGAGTGGATGATATTTTTTTTGTCTATTAATTGTCGAACAGTTGCAGACCCGAATTTGTGAAGCTGCAAACAATATTCGGGAACTGCCGAAACGTGCACCGTTACCTGCTATGAAGAGTGTAGTTTTGGTTGGTATCGGAGGTGGGTACTACCTTTTGATCAATTTTGGTAGAACATTATTTTTATAGTTTTTAATCAATGTGTTGTGTGAATGTTCATAAGGTATGTCAGTAAGATTTGCGTGGGTTGTTCATGAAAATTCGACCCTTCAAAATATGTTTATTGCACTTTATTCCACATAGGGTTAGTGGTGTTTATATATTGTAAGTTATTTTGATAACACCCTGTAAATAATTTTACGATGTGGATTTTGTTTAATTTTTATGTGAAGCACCTCAACGATTCTCAATGCTATACAAACGAAGACAGATCGAAATGTGTAAAATTTTAAATAATGAATGCTAACGACTTCTCAACACTTGAGAAGGTGGAGGCAGACCACACAGCTACACAGAAAAATATCGTTTGTGTAAATAATTGAAATTGTAAAGGAACACACAGGTAAGTTACATTTATTGACACACTTACAGATAACTCATTATTCATTCATATTCAATATAAAAACTACTTGTTTAAACTTTAATTCGATTATAATCAGCAAAGTTAAATTGTAGATGGTACGAATATAAAATATAAGTAGATATAAATAAAGGAATATATACGTAATTGCAAAATCGATGTTTCTAAAGCGTCGGAAAAGTTCCGTTATACCAGCAAGTAGTTGAATTAGATTTTGATAGTTTCAGCAGGAAATTGTGTTACATGTAATATTCTCCAGAAAAACGACAGGATAGTGTTTTAATTAAGAAACAAACTCGGACATACAATTTTAAAGTACACACAAAAAAAAATTGGGACTTTTTTTTAGACAATCAAACGACACGTGGCGATTTTATTGTAAAAGTATGCAAATCAAGTTGTTTGCAAAAATAGAAAGTCTAATCTTTAAATTTCATAATACAATTACTAACATCTATTCTAAAAGCATTAAGTAATTAATATGAAAAAAATGATGTTGATTCGATTAAATGCTGTGAGGTCAAGGATATAAAACCACCCTTAACTCTGACAACTGTATATTTAATTTACGCACAAATACAAAATTAGGAATAATTTATTTTTAAAAATATCAAATTAATGAATTTGTAAAATTGTATACCGGGTGAGTCATATAAGGCAAAAAGTTCGTATGGCAGTTCCCACTATTTGGCGAGCGATTCAAAGGTTTATAAGAGGGTCATCAGTAGACAATATTTTAGCAAAATTAGAACTTCGTAGTTCATTTCGAAATTGGTCAAAAAACTCTCGTTTCAAAAATGAGCAAGACGCAAAACGACTTACAATTAAAGTGACTCGAGGATCCTCCCAACATCGATTTTTACCGTTTTTCTCCATATTCAGGAATCGGTGGAATTTTTTTTCTAGAATGAAATGGAGAAAACACAAGAAAAAAACAATCTTTGGAGGGTTTCCGAGTCATTCTTTGAACCTCGTAGCTCTGTTGGAAATCGGTCAGAAAACGCTCGTTTCTAATGACTTCGCGATTTTTCAAAAACGAGCCAAAGACGCAAAACGGCTTACAATTGGAATGACTCGAGGATCCTCCAAACATTGATTTTTACCGTTTTTCTCCATTTTATTCTGGAATAAGTGTCAATATTTTCTAGAATGCAATGGAGAACACGAAAGAAAAAACAAACTTGGGAGGGTCTCCAAATCAATTTTAGAACCTCATAGCTCTGTTGGAAATTGGTCAAAAAACCCTCGTTTATCATAATGTCGCGATTTTCAAAACAAAAACGACTTACAATTAGTGACTCGAGGATCCTCTCAACTTTGATTTTTACCGTTTTTTCTCGATTTTATTCAGGAATAGGTGGAAATGTTTCCTAGAATGTAATGGAGAAAAAACAATCTTGGCAGGTTCTCCGAGTCATTCTTATTGTTTTGCGTGCTTAGATCGTTTTTGAAAATCGCGACCTTGCCCATAATAAACAACTTGACTCACCCGGTATTTGTACTTTTATGGACGATAATTTCCAAAAAAAAAGAAGATTCAGAGCAGAAATCGAGAGTACAACATCCTATCCGGGGTCATTTATTAACAACAATAAAAATTAAAGTTTATTGAGTTTGTTTTTATATTTTTTTGAATGGAAATGAATATAATTCAAGTCTTGTACAAATTTGAAATAATGAAAAAAATAGCTTCTCTCTATTATATTTTCATGTCTGACCGTCTGGTTTTATTCGTTTTCCTTTTTGTTTATACATATTTATTTGACCAACCTATATATTTATAAAGTAACTTGATACGGTAAAAACGAGATATTGATTCTTGTATATAGGGAGAATAGAAAGTTTAGTTATAAGTGAAATAAGACATCAATCAAACTTTACTATTTATAACTATAATAAATAAACAAACAAAAATATTGAATAAAAATATAACTAAAGACAAAACAAATAAAATAGTGAAAAGCTTTTCGTTTGTTATTTTCTTAATATAAGAAAAATGTGTGGAAAAGTTTTTAGTTTCTAAGTGGTATCTTAGATAAATAAATATGAAGAAAAATCGTCAACAATTTGATAAATTGTTTAAATACATATTTATATACAATAAACTCACACATAGACTAGAGGAAATAAATATTGAAAATTTGCACAAATACAACCGCTACCGACCAATATTTAATATTTTCTTCAATAAAAATTCTTTAAATCAATAAGATACATGTTGTAATCAATTTTTATGGAATTCTATTAGACAATAAATAGTCGTCATACTGGCTGCTTATGCTCAAAAAAATCTTTATCATAATTCTATAATTAACAAACAATAGATATCAATTTAACGGCCCCATTTCTAAATCTAGTCGAATCTGGTGAGATTATTGTTATAGAAAAAGAAAACTTTACATATTCATCACCAATTTAAATTTATAACAATTAAGAAAAAAAGACGATATTATAAAATGTATTTGTGTGCAAAAACTATAAGCGACCTTGCCGCTCCTTTATAAAACCTGAATCTAAAAATTCAGGACAATCTATCTAACATATAATAGCAATAGACAAAATTCTCGAACAAAAAAAGTACCACATTCAAGATATGTGTGTATGAAATTAATTTTCAAAAAGGACTTGAAAGAAAAATAAACAATTAACTTGGACCTATTGGTCTGAAGTGTAGAACCTGCTTGACAGGTAAAAGAATAGCCGGGGCACCTGTTTTTAACCTGAAATCAGTCTATTGTGTGTACAAATACACACAATATAAAGCTCTATAGCCCTCTTATACAACAATGATGATGATTACAGTAAAAGGGGGGTGGTCTCACCCTATTTATAACATTTACAATAAAACCTTACCTCTTCGGCAAATTCAAAATCACCATCGAATTTTCGTTTCCTTTTCGCATCTGATGTTGAACAACAGATAAGGGCCAGAATGGCCACAATGAATATCAACTTCATGGAGAGATTTAAGGATCACTCGTATTTTTCCCCCGAGTATGAGTGATTAAAAATAATTAAATTAATTAAATCACAAATATACGTTGTTTTATCGATTTGTATTAAGGATAATTAACGTAAATATTGGTGTGTATTTATCGGTTTTCTTAATTGAAGAATTTGTTAAAAACAACCAACCGCAACAGACCACGACCACTTTTTGATTATTCGATTTCAGTAGTTAATGCCCCATCTCTTTTCCATTGGAGATTGCGCGGCGCCATACCAAAGAAAAGCTTTTGCTATTCAGGATGATGGCGCGGACTCCGCTACTACTACTACTACTACTATGCTATAGCTATACTATACAATATGCATGTAATGGTGGGGGGTGCGGGGGTAGATTGTAGGTAGGTAACTCGACAACGAATACCACCAAATCAATGCCGGGGGGATGAAAAGCAAGAGGCGAAATTGATGGGGAATTTACGCCCATTCCGATTTAAAACAACATTTACAATCCTTAACTAGAGAAAAATAAATGATAATTAATTATCTTAAATTGAAAAGGATTAAAATCGGCCACAACAAAGACTATAAGGAACGTTTTTCTAATATAATACACAAAGTTATAATCCTGTGATGGGTGGATGTTGGATTTTTTTTACAAAAATACATCATCAAGGATCAGGCTATGATCATTTTTAAGGATTGTTGAAATGTACAGGAGATAAAGGTCTGTACTTTATAACAACAATATCATTTTTATGTCATCTAGATTTATTTTAAATATTTAGCAAAAAAAAGTGCAATTACCGTTTAATAAAATACATAAATGCACACACCATTTTCGTATAGGGAATTAAATTAATTAGCGATGTGAGTATTAATTAATTTTACTTCAAATGAACGTAATGCCATTTATCAACTGAAAATAATAACATTCATTATTACTTACAATGAAGCTTTTTGTTTAAAAATTAAAGTTTATTAATCCTAGCACTTTGATTTTTTCTAATAAAATGAATTTTGTTAACTGTAAAGATTTGGAAAATAAAGATAAGGTAAATTAACAAAATTGAGTACTTACCTATTGGATCTATGGGTTGTGCTGGTCCTAGAGCTGGTGTTTTACTTATAACTTCCTTTGCTTCATTTACAGTAACTAAAAACGAATTATCTTCTAGTGTTGTATTGACACTATAACAACAACAAAAAAACAGCATGAATCTTTGTACTTTCTAATCGTAAGATAAATATTTTTTACATAATTAATTTAACCTTGTATTGTCTTTGTAAATAGATAAAAATCGGCTTTTTCTGTCTGTTTGTTATAAGCTTACCAAGAAATCCCCTTGGCGTCGACTTCTTTATTAACAAGAGCCTTCCAAAAATTGTGTACCTAAAATTTTTTAATTATTTTTCTAAATATATCGAATTATTGATGAATGAATACCTCGTCAATAACTTTCCATGCAAAACTAGCCGGTTTTGCTTCACCATTAAAAGCAAATTGATTCTCTGGCTTACCATCTGGTATTTTATAAATTTTAAACCATTCAACTGATGCTTTCAATAGACCAGGGAAATGTTTTTCTATATCAGTTACATCGTTGATTTGTTCAGCTAATGGATCTTTAACATCAATTGCGATGAGTTTCCAATCAGTTTCGCCTATTTTTATATTTTTTTTTTACAAATAAACAATTAATAAATTTGTTTTAATTGTAGTTTTTGATTGTGAGAACCTTCATCGATTAGAGCAATAGTTCCAAGTATTTTAACTTGTAATATTTCACCCCGTTTAGCGACACGATAACCAATCTCAATCACATCAATAGGATCATTATCACCTTTACAACCAGTACCATCATCTAAATGTTCGGGATTTTCCCATGTTTGTGGTAAAGCTCCATAATTCCATATATAACCATGATGTGGGAAACAATTAGCAACAAATCTCGGTTTGCATTTTTTCACATCTTGTTTGATCGGATTTAAAATCTCTTTCATTGTTATCTGATGATAATAATAATATAATAATATTTGAGGGTTTAATGAGAAAGTGGTGGTTTATACCTCCATTTTAGCGTTGGTCCATCTGGGCACTTCAACTACCATATTGTAGATCTTTTTATCAGCGTCCACCACCAATGGTACATCGTGCAGGGGTGAAATCGGCCCATTATCATTAGCTGTTAACAACAAAGAAAACAAACAGATTATGTTATGTTATCTATCAATTACGAAGTTCAAGGCTAGATTTTTTTGAGGTTAAATTATGCAATTTATTATTTACTTACTTATGTATATCCTATAGTCGGGGGTGTAGGGTGAGCCTCTCTCGATAATACCGTACGACATTCTGGTTGAATTAATGAAAACTCGCCGAATTCCCTGTTTATTATCCAAACACAACAATTGATTAAACCGGAATGACAATAATTTTTGGCAACCGTTTTTAAACACGTGTGAAAGCATCGATGACATCACACCGCTCCATCTATTATTGAAACGATCAATCACAAACAATTATAGTTATCTGTAATGCATATTGTAATTTGGATAAGAATAAAATAAGATTTTTCCAAAATTTCCCACATTAATTATCATTATCAAGCAGAACTATCACACAGCAAAATTAAAATCCCAAGAAAAAGCTATTGAGATTAAGCTAGAATACAGTCCATAGATTAGCGACGTTATCTAAACACTTGATTTTTTTAACGATGCTGATTAATCCAAAAAAATAATTGCGAAAAACACTTACCTAAATGTTATCAGATCTTAATAAATTAAGCGTAATTCCGCGTAATTCACTAATAATGATAATAATGATAAAATTAATGTAAGCATCGTAACATATATAATCAATAATTAGGCTACTCATTAGTAGATAACGCTAGTATTTGTGACTAAAGGTCAAAATAATTGAATCAGTGGCTTTAAAAATGTATCAAATAGATTTTAAGATCTTATAAAAAAATTCTCAAAATATATTAAATTTCAATCGAAATCTTCCACTCTTTCATTTATTAGTATTTTTAATTATTTATGAATTTCCTGATTGCTTTTATTTTCATATCTCAAATAATAGATGACGCCCGTTAAAGCGCGATTTTTAAATTGATTCCACTTCAATATCAATGTTGATATAATGCTAATATCAAATAGATTTGTAGCTTTGATGTGATTCAAATTAAAATACAGACCTAATATCTGTCTGATGTTGATAGAACTGGGGTTAACAAATGGGTTATTTGCCGAATGCAAACTTATGGTTTCAATGCGTGTTTTACTAGACTTAATTGGAAACTTTTACCCATTCAAATATGTAGTAGCAAAAGCAAGCAATAAAATTAAGGGATGAATTAATAAACTAATGCCGTTCTTTTTTCCATCTATTTATTCAGTGCCACGTTATGTTTCATGAATTTGGGAGATCCCAAGTATACTTTTAAATTTTTATTCGGGAGAGAATCTCTCTCTTTTATTTTAAGACGTTAGGTATAATTAAATATCGGTATTGGGAATTTATTTCATATTGTCGCCCGATTATTGTCAGCGCACGCCATAGACACACGTGACTCTTGACTTTTACTATAATTGTCATTTATAAATATGTTTGTATTTCACTAAGAACTTGAATGCACCTACTCGCTGCGCTTATGAAAATCCAGCAAAAGAGGAGCAAAAATCAGCTACAGTAGACTGCTTGCTTATTGTTTGTGACGTTCTTATTTTATGGAGTAAAACGAAAAAAATTAATAATATTTGAACAGTATAGTTTATATTTTTTCAACTGTTGTGCACAATTATAGATAAAGCATAGCAGGCCTAAATTTTTTGTGTATCTGTATATATCTTTGTACGGTTCTTCATTTGATTAAGTCTTGACCTTTTCCAAATTTGATCAGAATACTTTTAATATGAGATATGATCGTGTGGGATCGAAGAGAAAATCATCGGCTTGGTATTTTTCAATTTAATTTTCCACAATAGCAAAAAATCAGCATTGTAGTAGAAATATTGAATGATGTATAAATAACATATAGAATACAATAAAAAGTATCTAGGTTTATATTAAAATTTTTTTTAAAAAAACGAGTTGTTTACTGGAAGACTGACTGTTTTTACCCATCTAATAGTTCAAAATTTAAATGGGTGTGGTGAAATGGAAAACGTACCAACAAATATTTACTAAAGGGATATTATTTCCATTCGAAAGAAAAAACGAAAACAACATAGTCACAATGTTAAAAAGCTGGAAATATTTGGGGGTAAATTGAAAACTCCTGTGTTTGATGTAAAATAATATTTTGACTAGAATTATTTTTATTGTTTGCAAACAGATCAATGTTGTTTCCATCAAAAACTATGCTACGGTTCAGCACAGTGACATAACGGAAAATTTCAGCCCCTTGTCAACAAAATATAAGGGCCATTTCTTCATTAGCAGTGGCGGACCGACAAACATATTTGGCCCGGGCAGTTATTCTAAAAGCGCTTGAAACTAAAAATGATTATTCTTATTATTGTTTTTTTAAAGGCTGATTTACACTTATTACCAATACTAAGAGACCGAGTCTTCAACGAGAATATAAAGTTTTTTCGTTCGTGTGAATCAGGATGTTTCTCCCGTCAGGGTAAGAGGGTGGGTTGGTAGGGAGTGTTGGAGCGAGTTGCAGCCATAGCCAGTACATATATTTCTATTCAGGTAAGTACCCTAAATGGCATTGCGATGGCCGCCCTCATAAGCCTGTTTTACACAGTCGCACAATAAGTGGTCTCTTAGTTTTGACGGTGACTGTATGTACATGATAGTATAAAACACGATTGTCGCATATCCCGATTTTCTCCTGCTCTAATAAAAGCTCTTCCAATTGAATTGGTCCCTTTTTAACTAACTTGGTGGTAGGTCTTCCATAAGCTCAATAATACAGATCTTTGTTATAGAGGGTCGGTGCTATATCTCGCAGCACCCTATGCACATATGAAAGATATCTGAAAAATCTTAATTTGCTTTTATTGACTTATTTGTTGGTTTCAAGAGTCTACAATAGAAAAAGACCTTTACTGCTTAAAAATTGATAATACAGGACTACTGCATCCTAATAATATGTGGATTAAAGTGGAGAGAATTCAGGGCTAAAACTTTATAATTATTTAATAATGTGACTCACCTAGAACTTGAAGGTATATGATTCATAAAGAGAGAAAAGTGCAAATCTAGTAATTTATTACATTATTGAGCTATGACAGTGCGCCCCCTCTGACGCCAGCGCTCTTTACTAAATGAAATGCGGGAATGCACTTTACGCCACTGGTTTGGCTATATTCTGTTAAAGTCATCACTATCGAACGTTAAACCTGATGACAGTTGTCGGTGAGACGTTCAGATGATTACGTCCAGAATACGATTCGTTAATTCTGTTTTATTGAAGCGATAGTAGTCAGAGTTTATAAATAGATAACCTCCATTATTAAATAACTGATAACTCATTATTTATTTTGTTACAGTAATGGTTATCAAGGTTAATATAAAACGCAACATACAGTTTTTAAATATTTGTTGTTTCAAAACGTACCTTGCATTTATTTGTCCTATGTTTAAAAACAAAAATGATTTGGTTTAGTGATAGTTTTATTTGTGATTTATTAGCAATTGTTATTGTTTTAATTATAATTAGCATCATTCGAATTCGATCAATCTATAATTATTGGAATAATCGTGGATTAATTAATATGTCAACAACATTTTTATTTGGCAATTTATTTGAGAATATCAAGCAAAAAGAGTCACCAGGTGAATGCATTGAACGAGTAAAATCTATTTATTTATTATTAATTATTTTCGAAAACCAAAAATCCATATCACAAATATGGAATTAATTAAAATTGATAAAATAAAACAAAATTCTCAAAGTCTGAATCCCATAAAAATTTTGCAATATAATGCAATGCATTTAAACCATTATTCCATCTCTCGTAAGCCAATCAGAAAATAGTATTTGTTTCTGTGTTCTGTGTACTTAATATAAAAAAACATGGTAACGACAAAAATAAATAAAACGACAGTCTCAACAAGCAGACCTTTCGTGAGATTTCGAATCATAGTTGCTGTGAAATGTAAGATTGCCATGGCAACGGCAAAAATAAATAAAACGACAATTTTAACTAACAACAGTTCTAAAGTACATATTCGTTTTTCATTCTTGTACACCACCAGTACCTGTACACTTAGAAATGAGTCGTAGATAAAGTATACTATACAACTCGCTATAATGTGTAGTTATTATTACCTCGAATGATTACAACACTTTCATTCTCGGTAATAATAGCACTCATTATAGCCTCTTTGTATAATATGTATATTATTATACCAAATCTTTTTTTTTTTTTAAAAAAAATCATCTCTTATTCAATTTTTACTTGATTTTAATAATAATTTTCGAAATTATTATCTAATATCTAAATTATTTTGGCTTGATGATGGGGTTTAATATCCCGAAACATATGTACCTACTAATTCAAAACTTTTATAATTTATAATATAATTTTACGGAACTTAGAGTCGATTTCACCAACGTCCGTTAAATTGTACCGATCAAATTAACCATCGAAACGATTTTTATAATCATAGCAATGATTGTTTTTAACTGTTTATTAGACTTAACTGAAGTTGATGAAATCGTCCCTTAGACTTTGAAAATTTTGTTTTATTTGATCAATTTATTATAAAATTGATAAAAATAATTTTAATTTTAAAGTGTTACAATTATCTACGTACGAGAAATCAAATACACGGTGGTATTTATATGTTATGGCTACCAGTTTATTGTCCAGTCGATCCAAATATAATTAAACACATCTTAATTACTGATTTCGATCATTTTATCGATCGTGGTGCTTATTTTAATGAGAAAACAGATCCGTTAAGTGCACATTTAATCACATTAGAAGGTAATCGATGGCGAAATTTACGTGCAAAATTAACACCAACATTCACATCTGGCAAGATGAAAATGATGTTTAGTACATTGGTAAAATGTGGTGAACAATTAATCGATGTATTAGATGAGAATATCGATAAAGGACCATTGGATATTAAAGATATAACTGAAAGATTCGGTATGGAAATCATTGGATCTTGTGCGTTCGGTATTGATAGTAATTCGATTCGAAATCCTGATAATGAATTTAGTAAATATGGACATGCTGTTTTTGAATCTACATTAAAACAAAATCTCATACAATTTTTATGTTTTGTTGCACCAGAAATGATGAGAAAATTCGGTGCAGCTGTAACAAAACCAGAATTATCGAGATTCTTTCTACGTGTGATTAGAGAGACTGTTGATTATCGTGAAAAATATAATATTGTACGTAATGATTTTATGCATTTGTTGTTACAATTGAAAAATCGTGGAAAAATCGATGATGTTGATAGTTTAGATCGTGATGATACAATCAACGATGAAAATAAATTCACTTTCAACCAACTTGCTGCTCAGTCTTTCTTGTTTTTCTTAGCCGCTTTTGAAACTTCATCGACAACAATAACGTTTTGTTTATACGAATTAGCGTTGAATCAACAAATTCAAAACAAATTACGAAATGAAATTAATGCAATTCTAGAGAAATATAATGGAGAAGTTGTATATGAAGCCCTATCTGAATTGCTTTATATGGATAAAGTTATTAATGGTAGCTATGATGATTATTAATCACAATTATTGTTTATCGTTTTGTTGTAGAAACTTTACGAAAATATCCCCCATTACCAATGTTGAGTCGTGTCTGTACTAAAAATTATAAAATTCCCGGTAGTGATCTTGTATTGGAGAAAGGTATGAAAATTTTTATATCAATCATCGGTCTACACCACGATCCGGAATATTACCCAGATCCACAGAAATTTGATCCGGAACGGTTTTCTGATGAGAATCGTAAAGCACGACCTTCTGTAACTTTTCTACCATTTGGTGACGGTCCAAGAATTTGTATTGGTATGTTTTTTATCTAATTTAAACTAAAATTATCTAAAATTTGTTTTGTTTGTTAAGTACAGGAATGCGTTTTGGAATGATGGAAATTAAAGTTGGCCTCATCTATTTGTTGAGAAATTATAAATTTACGCTTAATCCAAAGACACAAGTACCGTTGGAATTCAATCCGAAGAGTGTTAGTTTATCGGCAAAGTATGGAATATGGTTGGATTATAAAAAAGTTTGATTTTTTTATGTTAATTTGGTGTTTATAAAGATGATAATTAAACCGTCAAAATATTGGATGTGGATTATAAATTTTAAACTTTGAAGGCTTATTTGCTAAGTTTTTTTTTTAATTAAAAATGACATCAAATAATAAAAGTTAACATTTTACACTCGACTGTCTTCAGTTATTAATACAGCAACGCAAATATTTTTTCACTACGATATTAAAGTGCTTACAATTAGTTTATCAAGTTTATAAAACGTATTATCATATTTTGTGAACCTTTATCTATACCAAAGTATTATAAGAGAATTACGTGATTATCAATGATTTGATTAATGTGTGTTTGTAGTAATAGTAACGAAATAATTTCAATGTTTAATAATTTGTTGATTATTGCCAATTATCATCGTACCTATATGAACTAAGAAAAGCTCTAGAACTGTCTTTTCCTCAATGGCAAAATTCGCTAAAAATTGATAATTTACAACAATGACTTTGAAAATTGGCTACACGTGTCTGAATCTTATTCTTTGATAGTTTATTACAAAAAAAATTGACAATCTAGATCAAAAATTAAAAAATTCAGCTATAAAAGTCACTAATTAAAAGTTTCAGAATAAGCTCCTTTCAATTGACGAGCTTTTCCAAAATAATTTATGATTTGGGGCGAGTATGTCTCAAAATCTAGCTTTAAGTTCGAAACTTTTCCTGAAAAGGCGATTAAAAGTGTCTAAATTGTCGCCTTTCCACAATTCAATAGCGAACTAAAATCTTGAATAAATAATTTGTCTGAATCTCCTCCTCTAAAAACAAGACTTAACTTTGAAAGCTCTCCATAAAAAAAAAACGACTAATTGTAAGACTGAATAGTGTCCTTTTAATGATTTATTTTTATTATTATATTGGAAAACCAAAAATTATTTTGAAAAACCAAAAATCCATTTTACAAATATGAGGTGTAAGGGTCGATTTCACCAACGTCTGTTAAATTTTAACGCACATATAAGTCATAGAAACGATTTTTCTAATCATAACAATGATTATTTTTAACTATTCATTAGGCTTAAGTGAAGTTGGTGAAATCGACTCTAAATCCCATAAAATTATATTATATTTCGGATTACTTACATACGTTGTTTCAGAATATTAAGACAGTTTAATGAATGAAATGAGTTATTTCATTAATTAAACTGAATTGTGTCATTTGAAATGACACAATTGAATTCCAAAAATTTTTCTAATTTAAAAATTAATTTATAAATAAATGTAATCTAAAATATATAATTTGATGATTATAAAAATCGTACGACTTATTTGTCCGTTAAAATTTAACAGACGGTGGTGAAATCGGTCCTTAGACTTTGAGAATTTTATTTTATTTTATCAATTATTATTATTATTCAAATGGAAGCCCCATGAATACCGGACTTCTCCGGTGTACACCGAGCACACCGCATTGAAGCGTCCCTGGAAATTCTACTGTTATAGGTACATATTATAACGATCAGAGCAGAGTTAAGTAATTATACTAATTATTTAATTTTTATTTCATTTTGTGTATTTTAGAGAATATTTCAAAAACGTTTAATGATTGATACGTATACGTAATAGGTCAAGTATCTAAATACAAAGTTAAAAAAAATTCAGTCATATATTGACATGAATTGCCATTAAAATCAGTCGTTGTTAAACACTCTACAAATCATAATTGAGGATAATTTCAATTAAGACACATTTAATATCAATTTTCCTTTTAAAAGAAAAACTCAAGGTAATTATTTCTATTACGTATTAAATAATATTAAGTATCAAGGTTGTGCGTATGTTTAATCTGCTATTAACGAATGTTATTCGTTAAGTACACCAGTACTGACCTAGTAATAAATAAATTTAGAACTCAATAAGTTACGTAACTATTTTCATCTAACTGTAGTTTTATTTCATTTTTAGTTATTAACAATTAAAAAAAAATTGGATTAAACACTCTAGGTACAAATAATTAAAGACTAATAAGATTCCATAAAATAAATAAATATCGATTCTGTGATTAATTATCATTTATTTTTAGATAATGGCTCTACTAATCGATAATTGGTTTGCTTTAATTTTGGGAATTGTTGCAATTTTAGCGACATTGATAATCGTTTGGATAAAATGGTCATTAACATATTGGCAAAGAAAAGGTTTAATTACACCACCACCGATATTCTTTTTAGGCAATACAAAAGGTGCTTTCACACAAACAGAACCATTCTCTGATTTAACAATGGATATCTACAATTATATTCGACGTAACAATCAAAAACATGGTGGTTTTTATCTATTATGGATGCCAATCTATTTTCCAACAGATCCAGAAATTATCAAACATATAATGACAACAGATTTCAATCATTTCATTGATCGTGGTGTTTATTATAATGAAGAAGCAGATCCATTAAGTGCACATTTATTTTCATTAGATGGTAATAAATGGAGGAATTTACGTGTGAAATTAACACCAACTTTCACATCTGGTAAAATGCGGATGATGTTCGGTACATTAGTTAAATGTGGTGGGCAATTAACTGAAGAGATGGATAAATGTTTAAATAGTGGACCGATTAATATTAAAGAGTTACTAGTCCGTTTCACCACTGATATTATCGGTTCGTGTGCATTTGGTATTGAAAGTAATTCAATAAAAGATCCTGATAATGAATTTTGTAAATATGGACGTTTAGTTTTTGAACCAACAATTTTAAGAAATATTATCTCAATGTTTACGTATATTATGCCGGATTTAATGCACAAATTTGGTACAACTGCAATAAGTCCAACGTTATCGAGATTCTTCATGAAAGTTATCAAAGATACGGTTGATTATCGTGAACAGAACAACGTAAATCGTAACGATTTCATGCATCTTTTGTTGCAATTGAAGAATAAAGGACGTATTGATAATGATAATCTCGGCGATGATATATCATCATCAACGAAAAAATCAATGGAGGAGAATGATAATTTAACTATGAATCAATTAGCAGCCCAAGCGTTTATATTTTTTTTGGCCGGCTTCGAAACATCTTCAACAACAATGACGTTCTGTTTGTTCGAATTAGCCTCTAATCCTGATATACAAGAAAAACTCAGACATGAAATCGTTGAAGTATTAAAACGACATGATGATAAATTAACTTATGATGCCTTTGCCGAAATGACGTACATGGATAAAGTAATTAATGGTAGAAACTTATTTAAACTGAACTAGCCAAATTTATGGTAATTTTTACAATTTTTTTCACAGAAACATTAAGAAAATATCCCCCATTACCAGCATTGAATCGCATCTGTACAAAAGATTATAAAGTACCCGGTACTGATTTTATAATCGAGAAAGGTACGAAAATTTTTATACCAGTGATTGGTGTACAGAACGACGAACAATACTATCCTAATCCGGCGAAATTCGATCCGGAACGATTTTCAGATGAGTGCAAGAAGACTCGCCATCCGTACACGTTCATACCGTTCGGGGAAGGGCCGAGGATCTGTATCGGTGAGAAAATCGCCCCCTTTATATTCCTGTGTATGCAATTTGTTTTAAATTCCAACAGGCTTACGTTTTGGTATGTTACAAACAAAGGTGGGACTTACCAGTCTGTTAGCGAAGTATAAGTTTTCAATCAATAAAAAGACAAAATTACCATTGAAACTGGACCCGAAAAGTTTTATTATGTCGACGGAAGGTGGAATTTGGCTTGATTACACTAAGGCTTAGATTGATGCTTAACGGTCAGTCATTCTCGATTTGGTCGCCAAAAAATTGGCAATTTGACAAGATTTTACGCTAATTTTTCAAAAATGCTTCATTTTGGGAGAATTTTGAAACTTTTTTGAATTGGAGACGAAAAATTTGGAGCATGTGGCTTTCATATTTTGCAAAATACGGTACTTTTTGAAAGTTTAAGCATATTGAAAAATACGCGAAAGTCTTCTCACCAAAATTTCACAATATTTCGGAGAATAAATCGACAATGATTAAGTGCCTGCAAGACAAATATCTGCACGAAAATATGATTATTGTTTTAAAAATTATGTACGGCACAAATGTTGGAACATTTATTAATTTTTCTTCAGTTATCGGAAAACTAACAAGCCTTGAATATTTGAAAATATCTATCTAAATTCGTCTTATAAGCATTGAAAATCAATAATTTTGTCTAAGCTTTAGCCAATTATGAAGAGAATTCTACAGAAAAAAACAGAGTCGAAGAGTTTTCTCTGCCACTCATAATCTTATTACATTTTCCCAAAATAATAAGCTTTTTCGCAGGCCGAATTGAGATATTTGTCTTGCAGAGTCTTAAATTGCGAATAAAAGAATTCACAAAGTATTATTGTAGTATTGCGGAAATTTTCTTAGTTGTTAATTTTATGAAAATTTGCTAATAAAAGCATAAACGTATACATTCCAATTCTGTGGAGTTTAATTATTTGAAACTGTCGGCTACAAATGCACTTTTCATGTAATTTTATGTATAGGACTGTTGTATAACTGTACTAGAAGTTTTGTGTTATTAATTATTAACCAAACAAAAATGATCAAACACTTATATTTATAACAAATAAAATATGTCAAGAATATTTTTATATTTCTGTCTATAATATAGCAAGATTGAAAATGTCAAGAATGTGAAATTATTACAGAACGTTGAATAAAGACGTTGAAAAAAGATCTGATTTCCTACACAAAAATAATATTTCGATTTGGAATCGGGTACACAAAAAAAATACTATTCGTTGTAGATAAAAAAAAAACACAATGATTTTTGTGTCGCTTATGAAAACTACGTCTTTTATCAAATGCTGATATAAAACCAATTTAAATGTTGAGACAAAGTCTACCAAGAAATTTGAACAATGGACTATATAGTTTTATCAGATTATCGAAACTTTTTCATCATTATAAGTGTCTTCTATTGTCATCTTCTATAATAGAGATGATCGATAACAGACTATTTTATTTAGGTAGGTACTCTACTCTGTTGTTTAGTGACGTAACTATAAATTTTGCGCCCCCGTGTAAAATTCTTCATTCGGCAAAGCTCCGGGTGCTTGATTCTGAGGGGCACCATCTAATTTGAAGATTTCCAAATGATAAAATAAAACTCATGGAACAGACGACTTAGATAGTTATAGTCGCTTTTCGAAGAGAATTTCCATGTGTCAGTTCCCATTTCAAGATAATTTCATTATTATTCGTCAGTTTTTGTTATTCAACTGTATACGAGTAAATGAGAAATTTCAAGAGATTTTTGTCATAAATTATAAGATTTTAGCAAATTTTGCTAATGAATCGTATAATCGAGTAGCTTCAGAACGTGCACCTTGAAATACTCTATCCAACGCACGTTTAAATTTCACAATATCTTAAAAAAATAACCGATATATCGTTATAAATACGGCCATAAAATTGGCCAAGAGTATTGGTTTTTGGTTTATCGTCAAAATACGATATTTTCTTGGATTACCAGTAAGTTTAATTTACAATACAAATAATTGAAGTAAATGAGAGTCAAGTTACTTAATCAATCATAGACGGGGTATAATATGGAGAAATCAAGGCACTAGATGTAGTTTAGTGGTTTAGTATACCGCAAATCTATTATAAATCACAGTCAAGAGCTTTTACTACTAAACAAAAAGTGAATATTCGTGTTTTTTCAACGTTCCAGAAGCTTTAAACTTTGAAAGCGTTTACTATAAACTTTGTTTTAATCACCACAAGATTTCAGGATTAACTATGAAATCTGTATACCGTTAGTTATGAATATTGAGTAATGAATTTCACATCAAAAGATCGGTTTAATATATAAAATATGAAACAATGTAATTAGCTTCTTTAGTAATTGCAGTAGTAATAGTGTAATATTCATAAATTTGAATGAAATTCCTGTATTTTAACTATAGTTTAAACTAGGATACTATTATTATTAATATAGGTGTTTTAATGAAATGTGGGAGGCTATAACACACAGCTTTTGATTGAAATTCCTCTAAGTTTGTCCAACTCATATTTTTGATGTTTAATTAATAAAGTTTCTCTATTGTCGCCATTATTTACATAAATTTTATATAAATGAAAATAATTTGTAAGATATTTCGATATTTGATGGAAACACATCTATTTTTCTATCGCTTAATCAAATCACACATTTTTATGGCAGCCTCGAGATATTTTTTTTTTTTGATTTTCTGTTCACTATATAAATCTTCTATACCGATTAAACAAACACAAATCAACTATATTGTGAACGAAAATCGAATTACCTGAACTGATGATATTTATCTCGATATTATATTGATTCTCATTTAATTAATTTCATGCGAAACGATAATAATAATGAAATAGCTTTTAATAAAGCTCACTATTTATCCTATATACACAAAATCACTATATCTATTTGTGAAGAGACAATAGAGATGAATTCACAATTAGCTGTTCATTTATTAGTATTCACAATACAAATCCTCGACACTTTACTCATCGTTATCGTTATCTCGTCGAAAACAAAAGGTAAATTCACATAAAATACATTAATCTAACACGATTTTCGAGAATAATAACTAATAAAACTAACAGCCCCCATTTACAGTTTTGTACGACTAAGGACTTTGGTGGCCCCATTCCATACTGTAACAATGTACAATGAGGTGGATTAGGTCGTCAATTTAGACGATTGTCTAATTTGCTTACGATATAACGCGCTATTGATCTAAACGAGTTATCAATCATTAACGAGTTCATTAACGAATTTATAAGCTTCGTTAGAAGAACCTTTCATCGGCTTTAATTATCGTTAAATTCAGTAATTGGCGGCAATAAGAAGTGTTGAGCTTATTATTATTCAAAAGTAGGTTGATGATTTGACAATATTGGTTTATTTTCCACCGAGTTTTTTGATTACAAAAAAAAATCTGTTTTTTTTTATGAAATATTGTTTGATCTGTACAAATAAATGTTTACGGTCAAAAATCATAAATACGAAATTTGATTATTTGTTGTTTAAAAATCATTCCGGTGTTCATTACGATTTATTGTCTGTTTGACTGTTTGTGACATGTTCGTTCTAGCAGTCGTATTAATTGTAATTATAATGTTCGACATATGAATTCAATCAGTTTATAATTAGCGAAATAAAAAGGTGGTTAAGGTAGTAGAATAACAATTTAATCAAATAGAGTCTATCTTATTGTTTTAAGACGTATTATTGCAGCTAGATTGAACAAGATATCGAATACAATTCGATTGATACGTCAATATGAATTTCATCCAGATGTTGGTGTTATCAAATTGGATTTAATTCGAAGATTATTTAAGAAAATATCGGATAAACATCAATAAAAATGTATTTATTGTAACATTGATTTAATACATTTATTGTTTTGTAAATATATACCGGGTGACAATTAAAACAGGCTACAATAAGCTACAACTCTGTTAACTCTCAAAAATTTATTTCAAATTCATGAGATCAGTTAATTTTAGAGATTTTGTAATAGAACAAGTAAAAGTTTAAGACAGAAAAATGCTTGAAAATGGCAAAAACATGTCTAAACTAGTCAGCCATGATTTAGGAACGAAACAACTGAATAAAACAAATTGCTTTTGATAAAAATAACAATAGAACAAATTTATATATCTCTATGGTTACTGTTGAAAATGTCATTTGTTCATTAATTTTACAGCCTTCTGTTCAAATTAGCTTTGAATCTCACTGAAGTGGAAGTCAAAGTGGTAATTTATAACTTAGCTTCGGACAATTTATACAGTACAGTAGCACTGATGTCATTACCTAGAACTATCATACATGCGAGCGATCTATAGTTTACAATTCCATCTATCTTCAGAATTATACTAGTAACACTATAATTATTCAACGTAGTTAATAAAGTATGAGAGCAACGTTACGTACAACAAACAAGCGGTCAACTGTAGCTTATAATTACTGCTCTATCTCTAAATTTTGACAAGCGGAGCATATGGGTTGGAGTTACTCAAGGGCGTCTTGATAAGGTGTGCAAGAAATACGGGCGGCAAAATTGACCATATTTTCTACTATTAAGTCCTCTTGAATCAAGAGCCACGTACCTACGTAGGTCCATGAAGTGCGACAATCTAAAGAAGGTTCGTAATCCTAAGCTTAGTTATAACTAGTAAAGATGAGAATTTTGTGGTGTTAATGCCTCTCCTATAGCTATAATGAGATATTCAGTTGTTTTACCCTTAAGTCATGGTTGAGAAATTTGCAAAATTTTCTGCCATTTTCCAACTTAAGTTTGCTATTAAATATAAGAAATATAGATTCACTTCCGGTTAAACCAAAACCAAGACCTGCTTGATTTTTCAGTTCGACACTGTGAATTTCTTCTGAAACCCATGAGAAGCTTTTGAAAAAATGCCAATATTGGCCGCATTGGCGCTAGATACTACCTTATTAAAAGATATAATTAGTATTCCTATCTCTATTTTACTGTCATAATTTATGACAGTTTAACCGTGTAATATGAGTAAAATAGAGATAGAAATATTAGCTATTTCTTTTTATGTAATAGTAACTAGCGCTAACACGGCCTAAATTGGCGTTTTATCAAAAGCTGCGATTCAGATCAACCTGTTAGACAGCGTTGAGTGGAACATTTGTTGAGAAATAAACAAGTTATAGCTTGTAGTTGGTTTTTATTGTCACCCGGTATAAACAGAAATAAGCTTTTATTTACAATCTAAAATATTAATACAAGATTCGTTTCAATGATTCCACATTTATTTTTATTTTTTGTAAAATTACACCCATACAATAATTTACTATAAGGTGTAGCTTTGATACTGTTACAGTTAAGGGATTGGAAATTTCTTTAATATCGTGAAAATTTTAAACAAGTGTCTACTTTACATGTAGCATAAAGCAAAACAATTAATTCGACCACAACAAACTGGAAACAAAGACCATGATTACCTTAAATGATCAACGTCCAACTTTCTCACAATTGAGATTCGATTAATTTTCGCAATTTATTGAAACAAAATCGATCTGTGTTTCCTGTTCAAGTCAAAACATACATACACGATAGTCTCCATTATTTACAATGAAAAATAATAAAATTATAAATTGGTATTGTTGTTTTATCCACCAAATTCGGCAATTACAGGGTGTAATCGAAATTCCTTATAATTGAGCCGATTTTTATGCGACATTAGAGGGTCGGTAGAGCTCCGATTTCCTGAGCTACTGAAATAAAACAACCTTAAGTTTATTATTATTATTGTCTATTAACTTTCATATTTTTGTCGTTTTTTTATGGGACCATGCGAAACAATTATTGTCGAACAGTTGCAGACCGAAATTTGTGAAGCTGCAAACGCGATTCGGGAACTACCGAAAAGTGCACCGTTCCTTGCTATGTTGAGTGTGGTTTCATGTGGAACTGGGATTGGGTATCTTTTGAACCATTTCTTCAAAATATGTTCACTGCACTCTATCCCAAATAGGGATAGTGATGCTTGAATTTTGTAAGTGATTTTGATTACACCCTGTATTTCTGATGATTCTCAATCGTCTTCTTCAAATGGTTGTCTTGTTCCAAATTTATATCAATTGCTCTGTGTGAAAAATAGACGATTCTGATATTGTACTGTAAAGAAAAAGAAATACAATCCAACAAGACATTAATGAGTAATCTATTCAGTATGAAATCAACACAAAATCAATATTTCTCCCTATTTTATGATCTTTACTAGGTGATATGTGCTTATTCTTTATTAAATATAAAAAGTAAACTAACGCAAATACTATTGTTTGTTTGTTATTTAACAATTAAGATAGTGATAGATCAGTGTTTCAATGAAACGCGAGACGAGCTTTTAATTAACTTTAAATGTGATCTAGTACAACTTATATTGCTCAATTTTTCAAAGTTTAATTAATAAACTTTCTTCCTTGCGCTTTATTATTATTATTATTATAATTATTATTATTATTAAAATCTCCACAATTATCTGTCTGTTGGGTTATTGAATAATGAATTGGGTCCTTAAAATGAAATATCAGCAAACTCAATTTTCGTTATATTTTAATCAATCAATCTGTCAAGTGTTGTTGTTGTTGTTGTAAGAGCCCCTACAGGCAACTTTTACAATGTTTTTAAAGTTGTCAACTTTCTTTTTTCGGAGATGTTAAATGAAATTGTGGTGTTTCGTGAAGGGAAACTAAATTGAATAAAAAAAAAGGGTTGTATAGAAATTTACGGTCGAGTTATTTCTTAAAAAGGCGAACAAAATCGAGATATTAACTGGTGAAATATTAAATTTCAGCAATTTTTATCATGAAAATTACTTGGTGATAAGTACCTGAAGGTGTCCAAGTTAGAGAGGTTTCACTGTATATAATTTGATGTTGTTTCATTTTAATATATCAAATGATTTTTTGTTGTATTCACAAATCGACAATTTCAATTTTAAAAGTATTTACAATGACACAATGGTAAACATATTTTATTCGATGATATTTAATAAACTTGTTTACAACAGAACAAATTGAAAAATTTCATGTTTTTATATTTCGAATGAAAAAACTCCATCAAAAATAAATGATTGAATTATTACACGAAAGAACACAGAGCTAAATCATTGATTCATAAACTAAATCAAAAATTTAATAAATAAATCATATATATTTACCCATTTATCATTAAAGGATTTTACAACTTTCCAATTTTTTTCCCATGTTATCTAATTTTGACGAAATTGCTTTATACAAGATTACTAGAATAACCAACTTTAAGTATACAGTCTACGACAAATTAAATCCCACTTTCATAAGAAAATAACAAGATACCACACTTTAATATTACTGTTTTTTCTCCTTTCATGTTTTTTTCAATTATATTCTCTCAGATTTTGAAAATAAATAAGCTACTTTGTCTGTAAATGTGACTTTAATGTGAATATAAATGGGTTTAAACAAATTATATTTTCCAAGATGTTCCAACAATTCCGTTGTGTAATTTACATTGGCTCACGTTTAGAACTACCGTTGTGTGAATAACACTCAACGGAACTACGTATTTTCAATTATTCCCGTAAATTTACAACGGATTTCTATGGAGAGACTAATTTAGGAGCGTCAGTAGACATTTCGCGATTCGGCGTGCGAAAATTACCACTTTTCAAACATCGATAATTCGCTTGTTTTTTAAGATATTGAAAAAAGTAAACGTGCGTTCGATAGAGCATTTCAAGGTGCATGTCCTGAAGCTTTCTACTTACGAAAAATATGATAAAATACTGAATAGCAAAGAAAACTCTTAGATCCCATACTTTTGTAGATTTTCCTTCATAACTAAAAAGGGTCCAAGTTTTCTCTGTCATTGTTATCAGATTTTGTCAAAAATAAAAGCATCACAGTACGCATCTTGAAATGCTCTATCTAACACACGTTTATTTTTTCTAATATCTTAAAAACCAAGCGAGATATCGATGTTTGAAAATTATCAATCGACACATTTATCTAAAGAGTTTCTATACGTACTTTTGTCTGGCTTTATATTATCAAGACGATGCTAAATCTTGTTGAAAGCTGTTATTAACCGAATCTCCATCATCTGCTTGAACTGCCGAATCAATATGAGAACCTTTGGCACGTGGTACAGCCGGTGTACCAGCTGCTGTAATTACTGTCTCACAGGATTGTCGTAATTTTCGATTACTGAATCGAAAATAGCCTCTTAAGCGTTCCTTTGATGATCTATAAAAAACACATGTTGGTATAAATTTTCTTTGATTATTTGCTTATTTATCGAACATCACCTGCTCATTTGCCAAATTGTGTACAAAATCGGTGTTGAACATGTTGGTACAAAAGCAATCCAAACGAATATTGTGTAAGTTATATCAAAATGTCCTGTATTATCGTAAGTTTCAACGAGAGCTTGTCGGGCAACTCGTAATACCATTAACGGGCATAAACACATGGCGTAAACAGTCACCATTAGTACCAAATATTTTTGTGTACGTTTCTCTTTAACAACATCCAATTCCGGTTCGTAGCTTTCGTAACGTGCCCGTCCACCTTCATGTTCCCGGTAACTATTACGGCTGTATTGGCTTGAAAGATCGTAATCACCACGGTTGCTCCTACAGATAAAGAGAATAAAAGTAGCCTTCATTCATCACAAATTGAGAAGAATTGTTCCTTTGACAGCAACAAGAAAGAATTGTGTTTGTTCAGCGTAGCAGCAACAATATTTGATAAGTCATTAATAAGAAATAGAGGGGTTCTTTTGTGTTATATCAAAATCTACCTTAGTCCATAAAGGGGCGGAAATCTAGATGCTGTTAAATAATTAGGGTTAAAATTGAGGAACATTCAACAAGATACATCCAATAGTTAGAACTTTATATGAAAGTTTTAATTATGGCAGCTTAATTATCAGTTTTCTAAGTTTATCTTTAATTAGAATGAAAATCATATCAAATTTATTATAATGAATCCACCTGAGCGTAATCTTGAGCGGTTATTTAATTGATAATGATTCTTCAGTGGTCACCGATTGGGGTGCGTTGAAACAAGCATGAAAATAATCAAAGAGCCCAAATAACAAATAGAACGGAAATGGAAAAGTCAAAGAACCAATGAATTTTCAACAATCTGAACGTTGTTCAAGATAGATGAACGAATACGGTAAACAAAGTAAAATCAATAGTGGAAAATTGAAAAGTCTTTTAAATTTTTTAAATTACTATTTTCTGCTAGATAATCGAATAAGATTTATTTACTGGAAATTTTAGCAAATAAAACATTATGAAAATGAATTGATGTCATCGATTTGTGGATAATTAACTCGAAATATAGAGCATGTTTTCGAAAACATTGATAAAATCAGTGGATATTGTGAGATAAACAAGCAGAAATAATTGTTGGGAATTTGATACTGGCGCCTCTATCATGGAATTTTGATAATTGAACAATAGCGATAATTATGGACTCTAAATATACGGTTTTCATACTTTATGATTTATGAAATTAGAGAGTTTTTCGCCCATCACCGTTAAATTATGTTATTACTTAGCAGCGGGATTTGCCCGCAATAGAGTACTGGTGACGTCACTGCTCTGAACTATGTTATATGTAAGCGCTCTCCAATCCATCGACCTCTCAATGTAGTTATCCATTTATTTATTGCGATTGTAACACTACAATCAATTAACGTAGTTGATGAAGTGAGTGAGCGACGTCACAAACACTAAACAGGCGTTCTACTGTCACTTATGTCAATGGTGTGCGCGGACAATAAACGCGCGATAATCTAAAATAAATTCACAATCCCGCTCTGAAGATATAATCTTAAGCTGTACGATACAAATTATAACGGAAATACGTTTTTGCTTCACGTGAAAGATTTAAGCTGTTATAACTTATAACGACAAGTGACATAAGCGGTGTAAAACAATATTTCACCTCGCAGTTGGCTGTGCCTTTTTTTACGTAGTATCATATTTCATTACATTACGTATTTTTTAAGTAGCTGAAGCAAGTTACGATACTCCACACGAAAAGCACAGCCAACGTAAAATCGGCAGATATTTTTCATTGGTTTCCTTATTTCGATCTTAAAATATCGTAAAAATACACATTATCGATATGATTTTAGATCTTAGAAGCTTTAACGGAAAGTTCATAACGTATCGTTGACAGGCGAAAACTCTCTATTAATGCCTTGTTTACACGTGTTTAGTGGCTAATCATTAGTATGGGTTTCTATTTACTCGCACCTAGAATTTTACTAATGCTTAGTACTAATCCGATTTGTTTATTCGTAATGATATAGTGCGAGTAGCGAACAAGAGTCGTGTAAACAAAGCATGACAGTTTATGTTTTGAAATTTCAACTATTCACACGAGTAGTGAAAATAATCTAATAAAACTGTCATTCAGAACGTACGTTCAACTCTTAATACAAGAAACCATTTATGTCTAGACGTATTACAATTCGGAGCCTGTTAGTAAATAAACCATCCAGTTTCTCGAATTACCCTTGAAAATACCGTTATCTCCTCGTTGCCACTTTGTTTCTTTGCCCATAACAGATCACCCTCGGGACATAAAGTTGAGCACCTCTCTCTAACCCTTCGTTTTCTAAACAACATGCACTAGAAGACTACTACAACTCCATTTGCATTTGCAATTTACGTGTGCAGAATATTTTAACTTGCAACAGTTCGTTTGCTAGACGTGCACACCATCATTCAAACGAATTTTCCCTTATCTGTTCATCTGTTGCATTTAACAATTTAAATGGAGCTTAAACGGATCTAGCTAACTACTCGACCGGATAAACTCTCCATATCTATTCCAGTATTGTGATTTTTTCCTAAAAATTTATGCAAACTTACCGGAGATCCGTCGTTGTTGAATGTGAATCAGTCCTTTGGCGACCATCTTTACTACTACGCGCCTCAAACAGTATTACAGCTAATGAACTTTGATGGGCCTGTAACTCTCTTGAAACTCTAACGTATAAATAGGAAATGGTGGCTAAAGGTCCGGCGTACCTGAAAAACACATTTATTATCATTTAAAATCAGAGCTGTGTTAGTTAATAATATCCCAACGTATTTCAAAAATAAATTGAAATAGTAGGTATTGTAAATTTATAAAAGAACTTGGTAGCATTTTTGATTTAAAACGATAATATTTGCAGCAAGTTTTCCACAACAGTTATGGGTCTTCATGGAATATTTTGCTTTGTTATTCTTAGAATAAATGGGAGGTATCTGTTTACTTTTCAATGGTAGTTTTGATTAAATTTTTTTCATTTAGTCGTTTTCAGTAAGATCGAAAGATAAAATCGGATTATCAAACAGATTTAGAGTAGATCAACTTTATTGTCATTAATCAATACAAAACCTTGATCTACATTCGTACAATAATCTGTTTTTATTTAATTCAAACTACACGCGTATTTCATCCTTTGGGAAACTTGCCTGTATGAAACTCTTATAATTAACAAATAAATTTCACTGTTGGATTTGTTCCATTTACCAAAACAAAACGAGAAACAAATCACCACCACCACCACCAATCGTGTCTGTTTTAACACTACCGATCGATTAAATTTACGCTTCATAAAAATTTTACGGTTTCTGTTGAGTCAACAGTTGTGAATTATTACCGGAAAATAATGATGCAGGCGAGATTCTTGAAAACGGCAAGACAAAAGGAAGAAAAAACACATAAATTACTTACATGACTAGAAAAATTCCT
Source organism: Mylabris sibirica (assembly GCA_039776855.1). Lineage (NCBI taxonomy): Eukaryota > Metazoa > Arthropoda > Insecta > Coleoptera > Meloidae > Mylabris > Mylabris sibirica. The sequence continues at coordinate 7,429,254 of CM077836.1, forward strand.
CTCATATATTCTTGCATATTGTCAACTAAGTTAACAACACAAACTCCAACACCTTCAAGTATTTCAACGTATTTCTGCAACAGAAATGGGATATATCTTTTAAAATATTCTCCATTATTTTCAACACAAAAAATTAATAATGAGAAATATTTGATATTGTTGTATAGAGATATGAAATGTGATTACTGATCAGAAGACAAAGCAAATTGGAAATTCTCATTTTGTTAGCGTACCATTGTAATACAATAGCATTTGATGTGATACCGTTAAATCACACTTGTTTATCACAAAACTCATCGTGTTTTTTTTTTGGTAATGTAGAGTCTTATCTACCGCTAATAGAACAGTGGGGAATCCTCAAATATCCAACTCGGTTTTTATCACGAGTTTTGCTTTAATTAAATCTTGATCGACCGCCTTGACGATGAATAATTCAATAAAATATCCCCTGTGTTAATTTGCTAATTCTACTATGTAAACTTACACATTTAGATTACAACAAGTAAAGATGAGAAGTCAATTGGCGGAATATTCAGTCTATTTTTGGTGGATGCGCCAGGTAAAATTAGCGCTTTATAATTTTTTATAATTTTTTCTCATCTAGTTGATTTCTTATCGATCATATTTGACTGATTAATTACGGTTATTATGGGTGATAAATTATAAGCGTCATCCCTTATCGCGTCAGCTACATTTTAAATATAGCTTCAAATCTGGTTAGCGTTTGATAATTTTTCTGGTGTCGCTTTCATTCGTTGTCATTACAAAAATCCAACGCATCCTATACACCCTCTATAATTTTCCGATAATGAAAATTCCACATCAAAAAACTGCGGAAGTAAAGGGGTAAAACAACAGAGATAGAGGGTAAAAATATCATTTTCACTCACACTACTTGTTATTATATTAAACAGTTAATTCGTTAGTTAATAAAAGCAAGATTTCGAAGCAAGCTCGATTAAAGGGAGCGTTAATTGTACAAGAAATTGAAAATTTTGACTTTTGTTGTCGACATTGATCAGCACACACACAGAACATGAATAGCAGGGGTTCTTAATGGCCTGCGGCTCTCATTTTTTCATCTAAGGAATAACTGAAAGAGAGGCGAAATTTGAGGAACTAATTAGTTGACAATCTGAACCTAAAGTCTGAGTAAAGAACACGGAAAAACTGAAATAAAAAACGACATTGTGTATCTATTTTTATCACAGTCTAATGATGGGTTTTTTGTGAAGTAAACAACACGTTGATAATGCTAACACAGCAATCTCTTCCTATGATTATGGTCATTGTGACACGTGCTTGTAAATGTATGTTTTTATGACGAGTTTGGGATTGAATTTCGCTTGTTGTTAATTTTGGTGGAGGCGCCGGGACAGTTATTAAACGTTAGAATGTTTATAACTAAAACTAATAAAAACCAAAAATCCAATAATTTTTTTTTAATAAAAAGAAACATCAACGTATACATTGAGCATTAAAGTTTTGTTGAATATTTGTAAAATAATTCAATTATGAGTAAAAATTATAGAAATAAAGGATAGAAACAAGCTATAAAAGATCAATAAATAATATTCGCAACAAATTATTTTAGCTGCCCTAAATATGACTAAATCTACTCATCCCTCACTTACCAAGATATGAATAACATTGTCAAGTTGATAAATAAAGCTCTTTCGTCATTAGAATAATATCGCCACTAGTTTGAGTTAAAATTATCATAAACTCGATCTACTTATAAACACTCGTTTTATTGTAATTTAAATGATAATTTACATCAATTCCAGACTAAATTCTATAACTTTAGTAATAATTTAAGCGTATTTCATAAATATTGGTTAGAAATTTTCCACACATCTCATCGAATCGTCTTTAGATCAGATCTTGTACATATACAAGGTGTCTATTTTACAAATGACACTATGAAACTCCTATTGGTTGACGAGTAATTCAAAAAATATTTCAAGGATTTTTAGAGGTATCCCTAGAGACTGTTTTAGCAAAATTAGAACCTCGCAGCTCATTTGAAAATTGGTTAAGAATGCTCATTTTGGACGAGATTAAAATTTTCAAAAACGAGCCAAACACTTTAAACGACTAAGAATGCCTCGAAGACCCTGTCAACATTGATTTTTTTTCGTTTTACCCCATTGCAAACTACGAAAAATGGAGAATATTTCCACCTGTTCCAGAATGCATTAAAAAAAACTGTGTTGGGAAGATCCTCGATTCACTCATTTTGGATGTGTAGCAATTTTTTTAAAATGAGCTACGAGGCTCCAACTTTGTTAAAATTTTATAGCATTTAGAATAAACACCCTGTAAGATACTGTTCTTTTTTATTGTTATCGAGTGAGTTGGTGTTCAAATTGATAAGCTTCGTCAATTGATTTTTAAAATGAGAGAGTAAGTGGCCAAGAAAACTCACATAGTTTTCCTTTGTCATTTTTATTAAACACTCAACAAGCTTCCAAATGGTCGATTTCCTCTTTTAAGATTAATCTATTTTGTTCAAGTGTTACAGTGGAAATCGAGATTGTCGTCTGTCTTGTTAAGATGTTGCCCAATTTTTAATTAATTTGCCGAGAAATATTTCGTTTCCTGTACTTCTTTCAAGCCATTACCGTTTTGATTTGTTTCCTTTGTTGTATAGCTTCAATTCTCTCCAAAAAGTAATTAAAAAAAAGATAAATCATTGTTCTTTTGGGATTGTGTTTTAATACACACTATACAAGGTCTGAAATAGACTCAAATGTATCGCTAAAGTGCAAGCTCATTTTTCAAAAACAGAAATATGAGATCAAAGAAACGAACAAAAGGTGTTCCTTTTCACAATATACCCTACATATTCGTATATAAACAGGTAATTATGCTTATTTCAAGTCTATAAAGTATTATTTGGAAATGGTTTTGATTTATTGTAGTATCGACCAGGACTAAATCCGGTGAATCTTTGTGTTCTACAGAGTGAAATTTCCGGGTTGATGCGTTTCATCTATTGTGACATTTCAATTATTGTAGCTTTTAAAATCCGTTCATTTCTCAATTTTGTAAATGTTGCAGGACATGTTAAAGTTTCCTAGAAAACAAACCAATAAACTTTCTTATTCAAATTGCATGAAGTTGAGCCTACAGATTTCAAATTAGATAAACATTTTAGAATAACTGTGCTGTATTTAACAAATTAAACAACATAGTTCGCTCGCATCTAAATGATGAAATTAAAGCTTGAATTCCATGTGTTGCAATTTCCGTATTAACTAAATACATGTCAACTAATTGACTTGTAAACTGAAAATTAGATAATAGGTGAGTTCGTTCTCCATTTGATTAAAATTTGAAATGATTGTTGTACTGTCATGGTTTGATTATCGATTAAAGCTCGATATGATGATCACACAATAGCTTATCAATGTGAAATAAGGGAATTGGTTTAATGAACTGGTTCGGTGTAAATTACCCGTATTTGTATTGATATAGATTGTCCAATATGATAGTGAGTCCAGTTGAAGTAACGAAAATTGCAAAATTCAATTTCGTTACAATTCAATTGCAGTCAATACAATTCTCCGTTTTATTTTACAAAACTCCATCATATCTCGAAAAAATTAACTTTATGCGATAAATTATTATAGTTTTGTTTTTGTTTTGTTGATAATTTAAATTTTCTTCAACACGGAACAACGCCTCTCAATTACAATTTCAAATTTTATTCGGTCGGTATTCAAGTTGAATTTAAATTCTTCAACGAAATCTCATTAATAATTCAATCGAATAAACAACAATGTTTGTTTTGTTGGCATTCGAAGCCTTATTCAGGAGAAGTCAACACAGGTGTAAACAATTATTATGGTAATATTGTTTCCTGAATAATAACTAGTAAAGAGTAACAATAATTGTTTGAATTTGATTGTTCACTCAGAATTTTTACATAATATGCTTAGGTACTCATCAATATTGGGTGTCGATTCTAAATATGGTCGGTATTTTAAAACTATTATTTGATTAGCGATTAAAAAAATATTTTGTGGATTTGTAGAGGAGTCTCTATGGTATATCTTAGGCAGATTAGAACCGCGTAGCTCAATCGAAAATTGGTCAAAAATGCTCATTTCCACATATTCCCAGCACTCATTTTTTCGATTTTTCTAATGCACACTGAAGTAGGTAGAAAAAATGTTTCGCATTTTTCGTAAGGTGCATGGAGTAAAACGAAAAAAAAAAACAATGTTGAGAGGATTTTCTTAGTCGTTTTACGTCCAAAACGCGCGTTTGTAACCGACTTCTAGATGAGCTACAAGGTTCTAATTTTGCTAATGTGGTATTCAGGAACTCTCCTACAATTCCTTGAAAAACAATAGGAGTTTTATATTTAGAATCGTCACCCTGTATAAAAGTTAATTAAAAAAGCGTTAAAGGAATAAAAGGGTGCCGGTTTCGAATAAATATCACATACAAACTTTGATGAACAGTCTATTAAAAGCGGTTAAGTTAAGACAAAACTTGAAAATATACTTAAAGATTGCATTGCAGTTTCGAAAACTGTACATCAATTTTCTTCGATGGATGATTCGTCGAATATGTTGCAACATCTTTCAAACAGTCACAATTCCATGGATTTTCATCAATTGAAGTTATTTTGGCTATAAAGATCTTGTCGAAATCACCATGTAAACACTTGACTTGGTTCTGATCAAGTAACAAATTACCAATTTCAAGTCCATTGAACCAATTCTCGTTAACATTTTCGATTTCATTCTCTTCTAAATCGAGTGTGACAATATATTTCAAATGTTTAAAAGCATTCGCTTCGATCTTTTTGATATTATTATTACTAAACCATAAAGCAACACCAATTTCACGATTACTTGACATTTGTTTTAAATTTTTAAACGCCTCATCAGGTAGTTCTTCGATTTCATTATGGACCATATAGGGGGAAACTAAACGTGTATTTTTAAACCAATTTTTGTTCCATTGTTTGATTTTATTATTATTTAGCTGGATTTCAGTTAATTGTCGCATATTATCGAAAGCAGTCTCCTCTATCGTTTCAATTTCGTTAAAACTCAACCTTAATTAGTGCTTCGGTCTCGACCGAGACTAGTCTCGGTATCGTCTCGTCTCGTCTCGAAATTCGAGATCGATACCGAGACGAGACTAGGATTTGTGACACGAGACCGATACCGAGACTTTTGGGTCGAGACCGAGAGTCTCGTCACGAGAGTCTCGAAAAGTCTCGAGTCTCGAAAATGGAAATGCATCATAATCATAATACCCATGCATACGAAAATCGCCACACCTTTGAATAAGCATTCAAGCAAGGATTATTATTGCTAGATTAAGTAGGCGTATGTTGAATATTTGACAAAATTATCGGAAAATATGGCGGATCTAAATGTCAAAGATAAAATCGGAAATCTTGGAAGGTTACTTTTGGAGGTAAAACAGGAGACATAGTCGAAGTATATTCAATATCTTTAAGAGTTTGTATGCAACTAAAACTCTCAATTACATCAAAATTTGCAATTATTACTTGACAATTTAATCCGCCATGTTTGCCAATAGTTTGGTCAAAATTCTACATAGGTACGCACACTTAATCCAACAATAAATCAATGCTTGAAATGCTAATTTAAAGGTGTAGCGTTTTTCGTATATTCGTAGAAATGACTATTTTCAAATTAGAAACATGACAGTAAGAAGTGGCAAGCCAACCGTCACCTTCGGGCCCACCGGGCGACCACCCGATAAGCGAGTCCGCCACTGTGTACATATAAAACAAAGAAGAATACAATATTATGTGTAGCGTTATTGTAATAGTGACAGGTGTTAAAGAATCGGATATTTTGTTTCTTTTTTTCTCATTTCAAAATGATGATTCATTACTATAGTACAATTTCATTCTCAAAGAGACTTGGTCTCGGTCTCGACGAGACCGGCGAGACCAAGACCGATACCACAGCCATTTAGTCTCGTCGAGACCGAGACGAGATTAGGACAACCGAGACTTTGCGAGACCGAGATCGAGACCTTCTTAATCTCGTCTCGTCTCGACGAGACCGAAGCACTAACCTTAATGTACGTAAAAAATGTAAATCATTGAAAACACCAGTTTTGATTTCTTTTAATCTATTCATAGTTATACTTAATGTGTGTAATTTTGGTAAATTACGAAAAGCACCAGGTTGTATTACTTCTAATTTATTCAATCTTAATATTAATTTTTTAACATTATCAATATCAACAATTGAATCTTTATACAAAATAGGAATCTCGTTTATTAATTCTAATAGATCGTACCCGGATTCTGGTAGATTTTCTTTTAGACTATTCGATGAGACGATAGTTTTATCAAATTTTATATCAGAACGATCACTACCAACAGCACGAACATTTTGAAAGGACACATCATTAACGGATTCACCGTTAATTAGTGATAATGCTACGATCATTGTCAATAAACTCAACCACATTTCGATGGAATCACTAGGCAATTATTGAAGATTCGTCGATCAATCTTGTGTTTTTATAGATACGAGTCTGTTTGTTTCAATCAAATAAAATTTAGAATCAATAATATTTGATAACCTACGATATCGTAGAATTTTCATAATCATTGATTATTTGTAATGTTTTCTATGCAATTCAATTCAATGTCGCAAATAAAATTATTTAAGATAAACAGCTCGTTTCAGGAATTACACGTGTCGAAAGTCTTGCGATGTTTGAATTTGGCAAGTACGCTTTACAGTTGATTTCAGCAGGAATATTTCAATCGAAAAATGATTTTTTTCCAATTAATTTGAAAGTGAGCTTAGTAAACTTTCTCTGTGAATCACAGCAAATCTGTCGTTCTTGTTTAGAAGTTGTCTGGATGTTTCACTTTCGCTAGAAATACAAGCGAATGCTCCGGGATGTTTCGTTTATGTCCATTGTTTTGTTTACCAGAATATTCTTTACCGGAAAAAAACACCATACGAGTAGGTGTTGACTAGGAAACATCGTTCAAGGGTGTGAAATAAAATACAGTCGATATATTGGGGTGTTTTCTGATTGTTGCGTGGTAGATTTTCCACGTTGGAATTTACAAAACAACCAACAAATTTTATTGGCATTTGAATTACAGGAGAATATTGTGGATTTGACAGTATGATAGAGAATGAGATCGATTCTAGGGCAATTACGTGCAATAGAGAAAGTCAATAATTAAACAAATTAAATGTTTGTTGTGGTTTTTCGAATGTTTAATACGAAATATGCGATAAATTTGTAAATAATTTATAGATTTTAGATAACCTTCCTTGTTTATTAATTGTAGATTTTTTAAGGAATCATTAACGATCGTTCAAGGTTTAAACACAAATCTATGATTTCAATATTTTATGGTTTTATTTCAAAGAAAAATTGATTTTTATTTATTCGTTCTCTGTTAGTATTTTTCCAAATTAATTTGGAGATCATCTAATTTCGCTTTGATTTCATTAAATTTGCATACAAATTAACAAAGCAACATGTCGATTTGTTTTCTACGTTGCTCTCTATAATTTTCAATCTTTTCTAAACAACCACAATCCCATGGATTTCCATTCATTCTAATTATTCAAGATTTTATCGAAATTATCCGGCAAACACGTCAATTTATTGTAATCAACACTTAACACACAAACTGCAATACCCCGACTAGAAATTTTCATCGGACCTAATATATGAGGGTGTCCTCTCATACAAATAAGATCCGGATCTAGATCCTCTAATGAGGACCTGATGAGGATGTGACTTAAATCAATCTTCAGCTTCTTATCAGGATTACATTATAACGTCCTGATCTGGATTAGATTCCACATAAGAATATCCTGATCGAGTTCTTAATCAAAAAATGCTGATAATCGCATAAAAATTAATTGTAATTTCTTTGATTGAGGGTGTGATCAAGACAAAACAAATCAATACTGAGGATTAGACAGTTCACCAGAGGTACGAAATTCACTTGCGCGACTCAATCTATATAAGAAACGTTTTGATGAGAAACAATCTTACAATTAGAAACGAAAAATCACGTACTAGTATTCAGTCGATGGTATTATAACAACGGCAAGAAGGTACTACAAGTGAACTGTAACAAGTAGTGCCATCTAGTTGAAGAGCTACTGGTAGGATCAAAGAGTGACGTATAGTTGGGATGGGGAACTAGATAATTAATTATTGTATGAGGCTATCCTGAGAGCCACCTTATCCTAACCTTATCAGGATAACCTTATAAGGAACAACTCCTTAGTGTATAGGGTTATCCCAAAAGTAACCCCAGTTTAACCTGATACAAAAGATTTAGCTGTTACATAAGGTTACCCCGAACACAACCCCATTTAGACCTGATGGCAGATAACATGGTGATCCTGATTCTATTCAGCTATGGAACTCGTGAAGTTTACCTTATTAAGACAAACCTTATTTGAACCATAAGGTACTCATGGTTCTTCAGGTAAATCTTCAGCGATTTCTAGTCAAAACTATGATTGATTGATTATGCTCGATATAGATGAGCTTCAATTTTGTTGTATTTCTAAACTAATTCTTGATTGTATTTTATTGAACGCTAAATTAATTGTCGACAATTCAAACATATTATCAAAAGCCGCATTTGCTATAATTTCTATTCCATTATTAGCTAAATTTGATGTTGATAATGATAAAACATTCTCTAGTATTTGAACTAATTTAACATTGATAATCTTCAACGTGTGTAATTTTCGTAAATTTCGATTGAATTGCATGTAGATCATTCAAGCATAGAATTACTTATGTTATCGATATTACTAATGAAATCACGGTACAAGATTGAGATATCGTTGAATAATTCAATTTTATCAACATTTATCACGATGGTAGATCTTCATTTAAATTATTTGATAGCGGTAATATTGAATTCTGATGTATGACTCAAGGTATCATTACCTAAAAGACGGACGTTTTTTAACAGGGCTTCGAACCGGAACTGTACCGAAAACCGGAAGAACCAAAATTTTGTTTGGAACAAAATTTAGAGTTGAACCGAAAACAAAAACAGGATATTTATCTTTTCTTTCTCTTTTCATCTTCTCTTCCCTGTCCCTTGATTGCGTCAGCAATAGGTACTTGAGGGCTTTTAACACAAACTTGCAAGTAAACTACACGAGTTCAAAACTATCGATTTCAATATTTTTTGGTATATTTATCGGTAGTTCGTTCTATTCTAAGGAATTCTTATTTTTTCGTTCGTGTTCATACTGAAGTTTAGAATCCTCTTTACATTATCCGAGTCAGTTGCATGTGTACACAGGCGCTAACAGATGACAGAAAGACTGATAATAAACGACACAATGCCATCAAACAACCACGCCATTGTCATGCTTTCAACTTGCGTATAACCTCAAATTCTCAAAACAGTATACTGCGCATGACACTTTTTAGCGACTTGGACGAAAATTCGGATGAAATTAGACAAAGTTGTATTCTGAAAAAATCAAATTTCTCGAATGTGGTGGCTCGGATAAGAAATCAAATGGTGTAAAGACACAAATTTGTTGTTTTATTTGCTCGGAACGAAAAATCGGATAAGGTAAAGTGAACTTAAGGGAGATATTGGGAGCTCAAACTACCTCTGCTAGATCAGTTGTGTTTTTTTTTTTAATATCTCTCTAAACTCTCAATATTTTTCAGTGGTTTAAAAACTAAAAACTAGTTGATTTGCTAGGGCCATCAAAAGATGTAAGTCGAGTTTTTGACCCTTGTTAAAGGTTGAAGTTATAGACGTTTTTTGCGATTTTCGACCCCATGGTAAAACATATTACCATGACAATTCTCCTGATAATAGAAAATTACAAGATAAGCCATCTGTTTAGTGGTTTTTCTCTATTTAAAATAGTTACCCTGTAAATAGCTCTTAGGCGCTGTACCTTTCAAGGCGAAATTTGAAAATTAATCATTTGGAACTAAGCCGAAAATCGAAAAAACCTTCTTTTTGCAGGAATGATAACGGAAACCGAACTGATATTTTTTTAATGAACCGGAACAAAAAAAGTAACGGTCCGAAGCCCGGTTTTTTAATGAAACAATTACTGGAAATTTGTATTGTTTGTTTACAACTTTTAATTGTAGAATATTGTAATAAATTCCACTATACTTGCAACGTTTGTTCTACTGAAAAATGATTTTTCCCCGACAACTCTGCCTTTTTTGCTTGTCTATTCGAGTTGTACAATTAGCATTAATCTTTTCGAAAGCAATCAATCATGCAAAATATATCCAACACTTAAGCCGAGCTTTATTGAGCCTCAGATTTTCAATAAAAAAAAACAAAACGACCAACAATCAATATTTCGAAACTTGTAAACAATAGAACAATAACAGAGTACCTACAAAGTTAAAGTTATGTTAAAATATGCTTAATTACTATTTGAGGTTTCATTAAACAGTTGGAAATTTCCTTTATTAATAATTTCTATTGTAGTTCTATTTGATCGCGAAACTATAAAATATTCAATTTTCTTGACTTTATGTGCAAGTTATTGAAATATCATTGAATATTGTCAACGATATGGATCGTTGAAGTGTACTCCATAACTCTCCATCTCCGGGTATTTCTTGCTTGTCTCTTTTCGTTAAAAGATGCTCCATCAAAACTTATAAAGTGATTTCACAAATTCACAATATACGTCAGATAAGTTTGTAATCAGTTTCTTGTCATCAAGAGACAGTAATTTCTATTTGTAGTACCCGAAACATCTTGTTTTCAACATTAAATAAAGAGACATACTAGAATAGAACCACTGAAATTTATACATTTGATGGATACATCGTCTATTTCTAACAATAAAAGCTTCCCATAGCAGATAAACACACAGATGTGCAGGTGTCTTTTGTTAGAAAAATGATAAGGGTACGTTATTATTGATATACCATGTTATATAGAAATTTTATTACATTTTCGTTTACTTATCTTCCTATAGTATGTCGTTTAGAATCCTTTGTATATGCGTATTTTTATCTCAATCCTATTGACGAAGCAGATTATATTGAAGCAATAAATCAAAATAAGGGACGTTTATTTACATAGAGAAGAAGGGCACATTTTCAAAATGATTAAATTATCCTTTATTGTGTAATAGTTTAATTAAAACAATATTCTACTTACCCCCAAATCTACATAGATTATATAAATCGGGTAGGGTAAGACAAGACAAACTGAAGACAACCATGTACCCACTGTACAGACAAGGGCTGGTAGACGCGGCTTCGTTGGATAACGCACATATCGAAATCTATCCCATGCCATTAAAAGAAACGTTAATGTTGTTGTATGCAGTGGAATATCCTGAAATTCAACACAATATAAAGTCAATTAAAATAGACTAGACACAAATAAAATAGAATCAATATTGTGTGATTTTTGTCGACTTTTACGAGGTGAATGTGATGTAGTTAAGCTATCGACAGGCTTTTATCATCACATAGATAACTACCGTTTGAAATATTTATTTAGTTTCACGATCATGACAACATTTAATAGTTAATGGTGCATTATCCGAAAGGTATATAAAACCGAATAAAGTGAGATCTCGCAGAAATAAAAGGGCCATCATTTCTGGCTGTTGTAAACCCAACGGATTTACGTATGTTATAGCCACATTTCCAGTTCCATTTAAACGACATATAGCGTGGTATTCGTGCTGAAATTAAATCACTTTCTTCTATTTCTGCTATTGTGTTAAACAAAGTGCACAACGGGATCAAGTGCATGTAAACAATAATGAACACCGTATAGGCGATCGCTAAATCGATAAGCCTCTCTCGAATTGTTCAGTACAAGCTCCACTCTATAGAAGCTTTTCTATTCGAGGACTAATTGAAAAGAATGGTTACCATGCAGAATGGAATTTTTACCCACATTAATCAAAACAATTCAAAAAAAAAAGATATGAATAAGTTCAATTTCGTCTATATGAAAGCACTCAATCTTTGACCATTCAAATACAAGCTCCTTTTGATTAATTAAAGTAAATTATCACAAAGAATTGTACAACTTTTATTTCTAATTAAACGAAAGAAATATTTTTTTTCAAACAGCGAAAGTTATTCATGTGGTTATAATTTGGCGAAATAGAATAGAAAGGAAAATTTGAATATCATTTTGTTCTATACAATTTCATAAAGTCTGTAATAAGATATATACAAGAGACGTTTGTAAAATAAATTAAATTCCCTAGATAGATATTTAGTTGGATTTGTAATTGATTAAAGTGGAAATATATGATTGTTGTTTCAGGGGTGGTTTAACGCATGGTCGAACTAGGCGTCACACGAGGCCTCGGTCTCAATCAATTCCAAAGCTAAATTTTTTACGATCAATCGGCAAAATCATCGGCGTATTTTGCGAATTTCGCCCATAAATAAATACAAAAGTGGAAGATTCAGGCTAAACTATTTTTTCAACAGTATTTTTGATTTGTACTTTAGATTTTAAGACGTTTTTGCCCTAAATCGTCGGTTATTTTATGGAATTTTAATACTGAATCATCGTGAGGAAGACAGCTTAAGCACTCTATTTTGTAGATGAATTTTCATTTTTAAGCTTAGAACTTAATTCGTATATTTTTGTTTTAAAAGATCGATTGCTATTTTTGACCAACTTTGAGCTACGAGGTTCTAATTTTGTTATAATGATCTCGAGGCACCCTCCTATAAATCCTTGAAATATTATTCGAATCGCTCAACTACTAGGAGTTTCACACGAATCGTGTACATTTAGATTTTCATCCCTGTATGTGAGAGTCCAGTTCTTGATGCGTCCCTGCCTTGTTTTAAAGCCCAACATTTAGGACTTAAAAACAGTAATTTAAAGTACGTCCTTCTGTATTATTATAACGAACCTCAATGGTAGTCGATGTGAAAAGACAACATTTTAAATGAAGCATTAAAATGTTTTCAACGATTCTCAACGGATACCATTGAAAGCTCTCCAAAGCTCGTATTTCGTCCTAATTAAAACATCAAATTATCCCACTATTATCCAATCAAATAAACAGTATGATCGTGGAGAATTACAGTAAAATGTTTTGAAACTTTGATGAATTAGCTATAGATTGTAAATTAGAGAATTAATTAATCGAATTTAAAGCTGATGTTAATCAAAAATTTCGATTTGGTTGTTGATTAAAGATTAACAGATTACCAAAATAATTCTAGTCTTTACGAGCTAGCGAAATTACAAGTTTTTTTTGTAAGCATTTAATGACTTAGACTTCTTTCACTACTAGCAAATAAGAATTTTTTGTAAACCTTATTGGCATCTAAAATAGAAAATACGCTGAGATTTTTATTACAAAGACATCGTGTTCTTTCTATACACATATGGATATGTCATATATCTGTCCAATTTTGCTGTCACATTTTCTTTTTTATAGCAAAATCATTGTGCAATTTAATATCAGGTTGTATTACAAGAGTGGTATGTGATTAATGATTGTTGTAATTTGATAAAATATTAGCTACTATAGTAATAGAGATTGTAGTTAATTTGATTGGCAATAGCAAACAAGATATTAATTTATCGTTTAATTAATTAGTGAACATCTATCTAACAATGGTAGAAATCTCTAGTTTGGGTATAAATGATGAGAATACGAATGAATCGTATACTTTTTATCCTACGGTTAAAGCGGTGAAATTCTAATTATTTCAGCTTTCAAAAGGGCGGCCTCCAAACACCCTCACTAAAGCACAACTAAATACCCGTTGAATGAGAACGAATTAAGAATAAAAAATTTTGGTAAATACTCTTGAAGTATCTAATTTTGTAAAGTCTAAAAACTCCTACAAAGTAGAGTTTCACAAAACAACAAGTCAATACGTAAAATAGGGATGAATTGAGACAATGCTTTCCATTCAAACAATAAAGCGATCGTTTCAACAGCTTCCATTATACGTTGTTTTTCGCTCAATTTGCTCTCATCACGTATGCAAAACTAACTGTTAGTACCACAAAAACAACATAATGCTTGTAATTTGTTGTTGAAATAAACGGTCAATGTAATATTTGTTAAAGTTTCAACAACTTACCACAACTAAACCAACATAATCAACTTAATTTGGAATAACAAAGATTGGCTATTATTTTCAAGCAATAGCAACATTTATAATAAATAAAGCACTCAAGTGTTAAAATTTAATAAAAAGCAGTTTTATTATAAAAGGAAGAAAATTTTCCGGTCATTATCGACAAGTCACAGGAACTCCAAGTAACTCAACTAGAAATTTTCGCTACAAATAGACACAGATGATATAGAAATTTTTATTTTCTTTTAGCATTACACTTTAATTTCCTTCTTCTCCATCTTCTACGTCCTTCTCTTCTTCAATAAATAAACAGACATGAATGGTGCCAATTTAATTTAATTATCCACTATGAGGCTTTGATATAATATTAATGTTGAAATGAAAGGAAATTAAATTTCGATTGGATGATGTAAGGTGGGTAATTTGACTTGAGAACATCATCTCTATGGAAATTTTATTCAATTTATCTTTTCACACGTATATCTTTATGTTGGTTAGAATGTGTTGACATACAGCAAAGCTCGCGTTTTTTTAAAAGGAAAGAACTTTGAGAATCAAAAGCTTGACTTGTACTTGAAGCCACATAAAAATTACGGTTTCTAAAACAGTGACAAAGTATATGGGAATTCCTGTAAATAAATAGATGGATTGTTGAAATTGCTTTCACAATTAAATAAAAGTCTGTTGAAATGCGTCTCATTGATTTTGTAAATTTGTCTTTCATCTTTCCCCCATAATACAGTCAACAGTAAAGTTGACAAGTGCTCGAAAATTTCAATTAAATAGGTCTGGCTTTTTACGTAGGTACAATCGTGTTTTTATAAGAGTTTTTATTTTATTGGAAGAATTTAAATTAATTCATGATTTCTGTATTACAATAAAGAAGACTGAAAGTTTACAGTATTGCTGGATGAAATAGCGAATTTTACCTTTTTCCAGCTTCAATATTCTGAATGTATGTGAATTAATTTATTGACTGAAAGTCGATATGACTGTAACGAATTTAAATTTAAATATTTCAGTCGCACAATTTTCAATAAAATACTGATAAAATCGTTCAATAAAGTAAAAGTTCAACAATACTGGCGGTTGTTGGAAAAACATGCTAATTTTTGTGTGCTTGAGAAGTTTTTCTTTTTAAGAAAATTATGTTGTTCCAAATGACTGAACAGTCGATGGATAGCAGAACGCGTTTTCACCATCATTTACTAGCAATGTAACAAATAAAAGTTTTCCATTTACTGAAATTAATCGACTTGAGTGGGCAAATATAATAAGAAAAGTAAGAAGTCTGTCCAGTAGCGGACTAAGCAAATGCCCGATGGCCAATCTAAAAAAGTGCCTTTTAACTACTTCATTTTCTCATGTTGTGTTGTTGTTATGCAACTTATTTATGTTATGTTTGTGTTTTGATGACGAAAAATGCATACAAGTGTCCTTAAAATCAGAGCCGTCGCTAGCCCTAAAGCAGCTCAAGCACTATCTGAAGGCAGAGTTTCACAGGAACGCCAAAATTACGACTCAATGTCATTTGATATATGCATAAATCATTAATTATTAATAAATAATAAATTGTCAAAAGTAAGAAATTTAGTTAAGTTTAGTGGATTTTTAACTGATCTCTTCAATTTTAATCGAATTTTGTTCTTGAGTCTAAAAATGCCAAATTGGGACACTTTTGACATGTTTTTGCATTAAAATCGCGACGTTTCGGCAAAATTTCCATTAAATTATAAAAAGAAGTCACGTTAAGTTAATTTTCCAGCCAAATTCTAGTCTTCTACTCAAGATTTTAGGACATTAGAGCTTAAATCGTCCATTTTTAGTGAATTCCAGTTTTAAATTGTGGTGAGAATAAAATTAAGAAAATTTAGAGTCGATTTTTGAGCCACTTACTCATTTTTGGTTCTAGATTTCAAGACATTTATAGTACAGAATCGTTTAAAAAAGAAAATTGAGGGACCTTAGTGGAGTTTAGATCAGAATTCTCTACCCTTTAATCTAGATTTTAGAACGCAGTAGTCCTTAATCTCCAATTTTTGAGCAGTAAAGGACCTCCTATATTATAGACTCTTGAAACCAAGAGATAATTGAGTAAAAGCAAGTTAAAGTTTTTCTAATTACCTTTAATATGAAAGAAGGTCCCTTTACGTTACTATGCACAGGGCCCCGTAAGATATAGCGCCGGCTCTGGATATATTGACTTTTAATTACTGATAAAAGAATTGCCACAATCTTCATTTTTCGATTATTATTATTATTGTTCTATCGAAGGCCGATTTTTTCAAAGTAATTGCCAGACAGCCGCTGGCTCTTTCACTGTTCAAATACCGACTACAAAGTTTAAGGTGTGACTCTTGTGCCTGGAAAGGATCAAAGGTTACAAGTTCCCTAAAGGATAAACTGTAAAGTTGTGGTATCACCAAAAAAAAAAACAATAAACTAGTTAGATGGATATCTCTCATACCGTAAACTTGTAGAGCTCAATAGACTTAATGGACACTAGACAAATTACGAACAACCCAAAATTAACTGATGAAGGTACGTACAAGAAACAACACAACAACAATTCACCAACGGTATTTGACATTTCAACTTCAATTGAATTCAGTTCAGTGTAATTAACGATTGTTCAAAACCTTCGGACATTCTTATCGTGTCGAAAATTCAATAATAATAAATAAAATGAAACATCAAGTTTTCCATGAATTATTCAAAAATTCATGGAAACTTTACAGGATTTCCAATGTAAAATCTTTATAGATGTCTCTGAAATATTGATAGAAGGATGTTTAATTAACTATCATTTATTCTTTCTCTTAATACTGCCTTTGAATATTTGATTACGATTTATAGGGCAGGAGAAAAGATATAGAGTTAAACTTTACAGTATTATAACGAGAGCGAGGCGTTTCACTCCCTACAGAGAGTGATGACGTCATTGTCTTATACTAGAATCAAAGTAAGCGCGTCGCTCTAGCCGGTCTTGCACATTGTTCTACCTAACCAATTCTTTACCCATATTAGCTTCAATATGATCTCGTTACGATGCAAGAATAACTTGCAGTTCATTTCAATAAGATATCTACCGGTGGGGAACATAGAACGGAGAAGATATAATCAGATCGCCAGTATGTGAACAGAGACAGAAAAACTTATCGTGCAACTGTCGCGAACGAAATCTTAAGGCGAATTCACACGCCTTACTCTAGTTATAACAGTAATAATCGCTCGATTCTGTAATGTCTGGGGTGTTGTCGAGATTACATTGACAAATATCTCATCACAACTATGTAGTTCTATCTATAATTTGTAGAATGTTCATCAAGACTTGCTAAATTGCTAGAATATTTTCTTGCTTATTGTAGGTGTACTGTTTATATTTTTGTACTGTAATCTTCTAGAGACAATCGATTTATAGTTTCAATTTCACCTAACACCTCCTCTAAAATCTGAGCATACTAACATTAAGTCGAATATCCAGACTTGTTTATGTATGAAATCCATTTGATCGCTGAAGGGTTAATGGGTTGATCAAGGGATTGAAGATTTAAGTGTGGTAGTTTAATGGTTATGTTGTTCTTTATAAGAAAATCGGATTATTTATATGAACAATACAAGTTTCATTATTATTGATTTTCAAGGCGACTGTCGTTTGATTAAATAAATCGTGAAAAATTAGTTTAGAAAGTTGTTGTTCTAGAACTACCCTGAATACGTGCCAAATCGTCTTGATCGTTGCCAGACTAGAACCGAAACTACAATTGTTGTTCTTGATCTTTTAAGACTTTACAACGATGAAAACCAACAACATGGTTTATCTAGTTTTAAGAAAAATTACAGTAAAGTCGAGCCATTTTTTCTCATTATTGAACTATGAAAAGTTAAAACTGTCACAAGCTTTAACTTTTATATAATAAAAAAATTGAGATATATCGTTGCTTCATACAGTTTCCGACTTTTATAACTCACCTGGATCATCGGTAGAAATGAGCATAATAATTCACCCAATAACCAATTCTGTATAAGGAGCACGTATAACGTTATCGGTAATACAGTAACACATTTAATAATATCACTGATAACATTATTTATAATGAAACTATATGTTGGATCACTATATAATTTATTTGTTAATATATGTATTAAGACGGCAACATTTAATAAAACACCAAAAACAATCAATACAGCATACATAAATAAAATGAATGGATAACAATTCTCAACAGCCGGACGAAAATGTGCCTCACGTAAATCTAATTGTGGATTCTTTATGCCCAATAAGAATTGATGCATAATATTCCAGACTTCATCTGGGATATCATTATGGGGATCTTTAGTCCCGTTAAATGGCTCCATTCTTTATACTTTTTAAAATATTCACATTATTATTATTAATATTATTATTATTATTACTATCGGTACACGTGTTAGAGATTAGCGAGAAGAATTCGTGAAAATTTTCGAATGTGCTACTAACTGTCTGAAGCTCGAACGTGCTTTTAACGTCCACTGGATAGCAACAGACGGTTGTTGCGCACGGATATTGCGCCTAGAAGACGCATAATTTGTTGTTTTTTGCCACTTTAAATGTAATAATTACAAATTATTAATTAGTAATTTTAAAGTTGTACATTGTGTGGAAATTTTTTTACAAAATATATATCTCATATATCCGCCACAATAAATAGAATTCCATTAGATGTTACTTTATTCTTAGATAAATAAAGGATGAGCTTTTATTTATTTTTTTATCTAAAAACTTTCCCGAAAACCTTTGTTAACATGGATTTGCACTAAAGGAGATCAAATTTAAATCCTTTTACTAATAGAGAAAAAAAAAGATAGAAAGAAAAAGCATTCGAGTTATTGATTAAACAAAAAAAGTTCACACAACTGTAACTTCCGCTATTACAATAACTTTCCCGGCACGTTCTTCAATATACTACTAATTTTCAGGCCCGTAGTGTAATATAGTGAGCGGGCGCAGCAGGCGCCAATCCTGATCCGGACCTTATTTGTATGAGAGAACACCCTGTATGGTCCATATCAGGTCTCCATGAAGATTTCTAATCGGGATAAGCATGTAACAAAAACAAAGTTCTAAATATAAAAGAGAAAAAATACAATTAAGGGCAGAAACAGGTCTTTCGATTCAGTATCCGAATTGAAATGCTTAGTACAGCATTATAAAGAGCATTTCAAGAAGCATCTAAGGGCATGAGCAAATTTTCCTAATGATAATTTTTTTGGAAAGTTCCAGAGCTACTTACTAGTCGGAACAAAAATAGGGAGCTAGGGTATTAATTATTATATGAGGCTATCCTGAGAATCATTTTATCCTAGCCTTATCAGGACGACCTTATGAGAAACAACTCTTTATTGCATAAGGTTATTCTAAGAGTAACCTCAGTTTGACCTGGTACAAAACAACTAGCTATTTCATAAGGTTATTTGGAGAAGAACCTCATTTAGACCTGATGGCAAGAAACTTTAATTGTACAAGGTTCTCCTGATTCTATCCAGCTATGGAACTCGTGAGGCTTACCTTATTAAGACAAGCCTTAGTTTTAATCTGATAAGGTTCTCATGGTACCTACTTCAGGTAAGTCTAGTCGGGATTATTCTCATACTTATAAATAATTGCACCTTCTATTTTTTATGTACTGGTTGTTCAAAAATTAAAAAGAGCCCACTATTTTACTGCTGCACCAAACGCAAAAAAGCATGCTACAGGCCTGAAAATTTTATAAACGATTGTTCCACTTTATTTGTAAGTTTAGACCGATTAATAATTAATATGAGATTCCTACTCTAGGATCATCGATTTAATATATCTGAAATTATTTAGTCCAACCTGAAAGATATTATGGAAATATAAATTATCAACTGACTTCTGAAAAATATGATCGATGATGATGATGAAAAAATGACATATAAGATAAATTTTGTGTGAAAAAAATGATTCTATAAATGTACTTTTTTAAAAAAGTGTCTACCCACCAAATCGTTCCATCAATTTCCTCGGCTGTCGCAGATTACCACATTTCCGCAAAAATTTAACTTGAAGAGAAATGTGTTGTAATTGACAGAACGGAAAAACATGTAGAAAAAAATCTCACATTTACGGGAAATCTAATGATTTTCATTAAAACAAATCAATCGAATTGTTTAATGCTTTTTTTATTAAAATAAACTCAACTATAAAGCATCTATTTGAATCAATATTCTATTCTGTTTAGTTTTGGACCTCTTGCTGACTAAAATTAATAAGACTCTCGACTTCAATAGACAATAAACGAAGCAACTATTAGTTCGATTAATATTCTCGTTATTAAAGTACGATCTCCTATTGTAATGCTTGCAATTAATTGAAACACTATAGTAGAATGTTACGATTGTGTAAATGATTCGTATAGAATCTTCGCTTGTTCTTGGCCAGATTCGTAAGCTCCATGTGTTGTTGAATAATGCGTTGAATGAACTGCTTCGCCAGCTAATAGAATTCTCATTTTATCACCGATAAAAACAGGATGTGAAAGTTGTTCAATATCCGAATTGGAATCATCACATTTTGGTGTTATATGAGAATAAGCGCCACGTATCCAAGGATTCGACATCCATTCAGATCTAAGGAAGAAATAATTTTAATTAAATCTCTTTTAAATATTTACATTCAAGTTGTTTTGTGTTCACAAGACACTTTTCTACACCAACGAATGGATTTGTGAAATAAAAATATTAATTTTTCACAGTAAATTTAACTTGGAGGAAAATACTTTAGATTCAAATGTAAAATACCACGTGATAAATGATATTTACGTAAAGCATTTCATTTGCACACTTGCCTATAATTTTTCATCCAATATTCATTTACTAATTCGCCTTTTTTTTTCATTTAGACTACGATAAACTTTTACATTTTTTTCCACAGCTAACAAATTTAAATTCGGATTGTTTTGTCTTCAGAACGATTAGAGTAAAAACTGTTTTGGATGTCATTACTGTTTTTATTTATAAAATATTTTCGTTGTTAGAGGCGAGCTTACCGAAAGACTTTAATAGGGTCGGGTATCTGCCGATCACGAACAAATCTTCTAAGTATCCGCATACAATGTTGGCCGACATCGTCAATACTTAGATTTTCCATTTCAACAACACCTGGACCACCTACCCAACCTAACAGTACATTAGGTTCATTTAGCACCGAATCGAAGCCTTGAATATAACGTGTCCATTTCATATCATCATCTATATGAGCGTCTTGACTCCAAATTAATTGATACCCCTCAACGTGCCCCCACCATCTATTATCGAATATTAGGAATATCTTTCCAATACCGTAAAATCCACTATTGTTGATAACGTTGGTAATATTACGGGGTAATGGTGGTGTTATCTTTAAAAGATTACTTTTTAATACACCTAATGATACAGTGATTATGACGTGATCACATAAAATTTTTGTGTTATCTTGGCAAAGTATTTCGATCGGTTTACCAACATTATTATCTTTGCATTTAATTTCAATTACTGGTTTGGATAGTAATAAACTATTTTCAGGTAAATCATTGATTAGAATTTGGACAAGTGTATTATAGCCACGTTTAAAATTCACATGAGCTTCATCATCTAAGCAAACATAACGTCCCCAATGCTTTGCTGATAACTGTCTTAAATCACAACATGAATTATCAATGATTTGAAAACGTACATGCCAATCGAGCAATTCACGTTTGATACGTTTAATATCGTTTGGATCATCAACACAACTATCTAAATATTTATTGAATTCAGTTTCAAGAAATTCACCAACTGAATTCGGATAATCTGTAGCCGTTACAAAATGTTCACATTCGGTCAATATTTGACCGACATGAAAATTAATTAATTTCACTAAATATTCATCAATAATTGTACCATCATCCCTTATATAAATACCCAAGCCTTCTTCAGTCTTTACATCAGATAATAGTTGGTGTTTATTAGCCAATTCACATAGAGGATTTTGTACACCATGTATAAATTGTGCACCTAATTCTAAAATATGATTCTTCCATTTGAATGTATTAACACGTCCACCAGGTCGATCTTGGGCTTCCAATACGATAAAATCCTGACAACCTCGTTCGGTTAATGTACGTGCCGCACCCAAGCCTGCCATTCCAGCACCAATAATGGCCACTTTACGGAGATATACCAACATCTCGTCGGATCTAAATGTGCCGATGGAAAGTCACAAAAAAAGACTTTGAGTTATTTGTGGTTTTATTGCTGTGTTTTAAAGCTATAAGCGAATCTAGAAGGGAATTTAATTACAACCACAACAACAACAGCTACATGCAGTTGAACAGGCAATAAAAATGGATGAGAATTAATACGGAATTCTTTACAGAAAATGAATATAGCTCGCTTGGAAAACGGTCGAATTTATCACGCGAAGTAAACAGCTTCTGTATAGTCATTGAAGCGGTGTAAAGCCGCGTCCACATCATACAAACGAGCGCGAACGAACGAAATGTAAACATCAAAATACAGCGATGAAAATCTAAATGTAGACGATTCGTATGAAACTCCCATTATTTCACGAGCGTTTCCAAAAATACTTCAAAAAATGCGAGATATTTTCTCCAGAATAAAATGAAGCAAACCATAAAAATCAATGTTGGGAGGACCCCTGAGTCATTCTAAGTCGTTTAACGTGTATAACTCGTTTTGTCGTCAATTTTTGATCAACTTCCAAATGAGCTACGAGATTTTAATTTTGCTAAAATGATCTCTGGGCATCCTCCTATACAGGGTGTTTATTCTATAAAATTCCTATTAGTCGACGAGCGATTTGAAAAATATTTTAAAGATTTGTAGGAGGGTTCCTAAAGAACATTTTAGCATTTCAGTTGGTCAGAAATTGATCGTTTCTGATGTTGTTGCGATTTTCAAAAACGAGCTAAACACTCAAAACCACTAAGAATGACTCGAAGACCATCTGAAAATAATTTTTTGTTGTTTTTCTCCATTGCATCCTAGAAAAAATGGGAGACATTCTCCTTCCCTCCTAAATAAAATAGAGATAAAGAAAAAAAATTAATGCTGAAAGCATCCTTGAGTTATTCTAAGTCGTTTTGCGTGTTTAGCTCGTTTTTGAAAATCGTGACATCGTCAGAAACGAGCAATTTTTGACCAACTTCAAAATGTGCTACGAGGTTCTAATTTTGCTTAAATGTTCTCTAGGGACCCTCCTACAAATCACTCGTCGA
The DNA here is from genome assembly GCA_039776855.1 of Mylabris sibirica. Lineage (NCBI taxonomy): Eukaryota > Metazoa > Arthropoda > Insecta > Coleoptera > Meloidae > Mylabris > Mylabris sibirica. The sequence goes on from CM077836.1 coordinate 7,452,605, forward strand.
CTAATAGGAGTTTCACAGATTCGACCATATTTTGATATCCTTGGAATATTTTTCGAATCGGAGTTTCACACGAATAGTGTACATTTAGATTTTCATCCCTGTATGTGGTGTGAACGGTAGATATGAGAAAAAATTCACACTAGGTGATTTCGCAATCAAAGTGACAAATCACCGACTATATCTACCGTCTACTCCATACATTTTTATGTTCACATTTCGTATGATACGGACGCAGCTTAAGAAATCGACTGAATAAATTCAACTGACCAGATTCGTCAAAACTGTCGGCTTTAACTGATCGATCTGATGATTTATTAATACACAAAATCGAAACGGTAATTGAGAACAGTTAAATTTTACAACAACAACAGGAAACAACACAATGTCATATAATACATGAAAACATCGAAACGGTTGGAAAATTCTCATGAAAGCTTTTGTAAAATTTATAACACTAGAGCTTTGTCGATAAACTGGAGAAGAATGTGAAAAGTTAGTTGTCTAAAAAAAATAAAAAATGATGGTTTTTAATTTTAAAAAACAATTTCGACTTACGAGATACACAATGTGGAATATCTGATTTTTATTAGCATTAGTAAACAGATCGTTTCTATAGTAAATCGAAGCCGAATCGATTTATATGGAAAGGTGGTAATATGCACTACTTGTAACACTGTTAGTTATCATTAAACTCACATGCTATATAGTTGAACCGTTACCATTTCGCAGCTGTTGCTTCTATACGTAAAAGACCCATATACAAAATGCTAAAGTTAGATATATAAACATGCATAAAACATATTTTAAAGCTAATTAGAACAGGTAGTTGAAAGCATAGAAATTTGTTGCTTTTTGTGTTCTTTATACATTTATTTATTACACGCCATTAATGGTTTACAGAGTATTAGACACTAGCATTAAAATATTCTTGTTAGATGAAAAATAAAATATGCAAAATCTCAACAAATTATTTTTACAACGTTTACAACAAAATAAATTACTAAACCGGCTGCGACCTATAAAATAAAAGAGAAAAAAAAACGTAAATATATGACATCCATCACCATAGATTTGGTAGTAAAATGACACTATTTATCTTCCAGTTTCTGCTAAAACATCACGCGGAAAGTCTCTAAAATTTATCAATAAAAAGCAACACCTCATGGAAAATATGTAACGAGAATTCAGTACTTTAAAGCCGTGTTCCCAGTAAAAGCAACAGGCAATAGGACCGCAACTTTAGTTGAGTTGCTCCTTGTGTACTTTTACTGAAATCAACAAGTCTCTTGTTTCGGTAGTCATGAAGAAAATGCCGTCCTCGCTAGATGAAAATATAGGCGCTACATATTTACTAGTGAAAATGCATAAAAAGAAAACATTGCCGGTCGTCCGTTGCTTTTGGTGAGAACACGGCCTAATAGGCTTTAAGTCCAGGATTCTTCTCCAAATTATCTATCTAAAGAACAATTTCATCAACTTCAATTAAACCTAATGAAGAGTTAAAAACAATCGTTGATATGATTATAAAAATCGTTTCCATCACTTATTTGCCCGTTAAAATTTAACAGACGTTGTTGAAATCGATTCTTAGCCTACAAGATATCTACAATAACGCCATTTTACTACCAATCAAACGAAAAAAAATTAAACTAAAATTGTAAAAAAGGATTTTGAGCAAATAAAGCAAACGTCATGCAATCATAAAATCAACCATTACCATTGTTATCAGATTTTTAAAGCATACAAAAGAACATACTTGTAAATATTGATAATACGATCAGCTTCTCTAAATCCAGTTTCAATAGCTCCATGAACCGTTGAGAAATATTTCGAATGTGTAGCTTCACCAGCAAATAGAACAGTTTGTTTAGAACTACTTGATACTAATGGTTGTGCTAGATCATCATTTAAAACTTGTGCTTTTTCCGCTTCAAGACTAACGTACGAATAAGTACCCAAAAAATGCGGATCAATCTTCCATTTAGATCTAAGAGTTTCAATAATCTTAGAGAAATTTATGAAATTTAATCGATTAATTACCGTAAAATTGCATCAGGTTCTGTGATTTGATATCGATGACCTGCGAATTTCTTTAACAAATACATACAACCATCCTGTACGATATTGTCGGGTAATTGTTCAATTTGTTCAATCATCCCACCAACAACCCAACCTAATAATATTCTTGGATGACTATCGATTACATAAAATCCAAAAATATCTTCTAACCATGAACGACCACCTGTTATTGGCCCATGTGGGAATTCTTTAACGATTTGTTTACGATCATCTTCATCCCATACAAGACTGAAACCTTTCAAATCATTCGGCCACCATTTCTCTGGGAATTTCAATAGGATCTTTGCAACAGCCCCAAAACCCAAATTTTGAATAGCTAATTGTTTTTTCATTGGTAATTGTGGTGTAAAATTCCTATAAAATTTCTTTAAAACACCTAATGATACAGTTACAATAACATGATCAGCATTATAAAATGAACCATCTAAACATTCAACTGTAACACCATTCTCGTTAATTTTATTGTTATCCCAGATGATTCGTGTTACTTCCTTGTTTAAAAATATCTTATCATCGATTGGTAATTGTCGAGTGATATCTGGAATTTTTTTCTAAATCGATAGAAATTAGCAAGTTGCATTTGAAATCAGGGCTTCGAACAGTTATTTTATAGACATAAACGACAAAATGTGCATCCTTTATAATACCTACAAACCAAAAAAATGAGAGTTTTGGCCTCGGGTGGTTTACTCGAAAGATCGTGTTAATTAAGTGCCCTCAAGTACCTTTTGATGGGGTAGTTCCGGGGCAGAGAGGAAAGACCGTGTTAAACGGTACGCTTGAACCAAAGAAAAACGGTTTTTTTTCGGTTCTGCTCCAAATTTCGTTCCGGCCAAAATTTGGACTTTTCCGATTTTCGGTTCAGTTTGGGTTCGAAGCCCTGTTTAAAATTGATTTTTGTTCTTACCATTAGAACATAGAGAATAGTACGGAAACCTTTATCCTTCCAATTCCAAACCCGATGACCCTCGCATTCTTCATAATATTCATTCGGTGATATTTCATACCAATCAGCTGTAGCATTTAGATTATTCAACAATTTATGAAACCAATCCGTTAAAATTCCGGCAATACGTGTCGCTTCCGTATCATCACCGAATTCTTCCCGTACTTTCTCATTGTATCTATTATTATTTTTAAATATAACAATTTAAAAAGATTTATTTATGACTAAAATTACCTTTTAATGAAATAATCCCCATAAGTTCCGGCTTTAATTGTCGGATCAAGATCCTCAACAAACCAAATCTCTTCAACCAATCTAAAGATTCTATCAGTAATTTGTTTGTTTAAAATCGTACCATTTGATAGATAATACGTATTATCAAGATAATCATTAAATGATTTTGATAATAAATTTAAATCTTTAACTAAATCATAAACAATATTATCAACATCACCATGACACCATTGTGCACCTAAATCGATAATACTACCACCAAAATCAACAGAATGTATACGTCCACCTATACGATTCTCAGCTTCCAAAATTGTTATATCAAATATACCATTTTCTAATAAACGTGTAGCAGCAGCTATACCAGCAGCACCAGCACCAATTATTATAATTTTCGGATGTCCTATTGAAACGCTTCGTTTAAAGTTGTTCATTTTCATCAATTATAATCAAACTAATTTATATCGATTTTATTTTCACTTTTAATACTAAAAGAAAAATTGAAATGAAGGTTATCAATTCGATGATAACACAATTTGTATGTTTGCATTAAATTACGAAATATATGGAAAATATATAAAATATGTCAATTAAAAATTAGATATAAATAAATCATACTGAAACAGTCAGCAAAACGTCAGGGTCAACCGAATTTACTCAGTTTACTGAGTTATCATTGTGTGTAAAATAACTTTTACAGAATAAAACTATCCATTGAAAGCCCTAAGATCAAATTCTCTGGAGCTTTGTTTTTATAACAAAGCTCCATTACCGAACACAAACAATATGGTACCAAAAGGAAAATATAGACAGTGACAACAATGAAGGGGAAAAAACGCGAATCATCTTGTCATAATGGTAAAAAAACTATATTTCTCCATTAAATCGCTGTTGTATTAAATTATACTTTCTATAATATGGTTTTTTAAATTGATTTACAACAATACGAAGGTCAACTAGAAAATAAAATATAAATTTACATTGAGATAAGCTTTCCACATTTTTTTTATTTAAAAAAAATTACCATTTACACTAATAAACTCTATTATGTAAGTGTAAGAAGAGGCAAAAAAACAAGGAAAAATCGTAAAGTTTTTATGTTATTCTCAACACAAATAGCAGTGGAGGAAAATCATTCAATTTTAATTTATTAGATCGTTATTTCCACTAAAAGTTTTTCAATTTAAATAATTTACACACTATCGATCTTACAATCAAAATTAATGGATATATTTAAATTTTCGCGCCATATATCTTCAAACTAGCAACAACTTTAAGGAATGGAATATTACTAGATTCTATTTTTTTAAATAATAAATTTACAATCATTTTATTTCAATTATTACCATGAATTGTTTATTATTAAGTTGATTAATTAAAATTTATCAAAAGCGTATATTCTTGGTATAAATTATACAGTTATACAGCTGTAGCATCATGGATCTAGTATATTTCTAGATAGCGCTTCATTCTGGAATAGTGAGGCTACCATAGATAGGCAACTGAAATTTTCAAATTTCTGCTGTTACTGCTTCATATTATTATTACTGATAAGCATGAGCCTCAGAAAAAACATACAGTAGAACGATAATCCCTATTTGGGATATTTTGATATGGGTTCTAGAATGGGACAATGATACTTTAACACCAGCAAAAGAAGCACTAGCATCTTTGTTAGAAGAATTAAGCGATACTTTCATTTTTCTATGAGAAATTGCGATTAAAATCATTGTGTTGTCTGAATGGTTGGAATGATAGGCGCTAGAGACGAAACTAGAAAAAGCGCTATTCATATGTATACTAGATCTACGTGTACGACATGCTTTGATCGACACCTTCTATGATGTGAATTATTTAGAAATAGATTAAACTTCACAATAAAGTATAAAGTCGTATCTAAACAATTAGGTATTGGATTATAACTATCAATTGATTAAATTGATTAACGGTCGATTTCACCAACGTCTGTTAAATTGTAACGAACAAATAAAATAACGAGTTTTATAATCTTAGCAACGATTGTTTTTAACTGTTCATCAGGATTAAACTGAAGTTGGTGAAATCGTCCCTAAATTTATTGCATAATTTTAATAATAATAAGCAACTGTTAGCCATGAAATATTACCAAATTTTATAATAATTATAAGATAATAATAATAATTATAAGATAATAAGCAACTGTTAGCCATGAAATATTACCAAATTTTATAATAATTATAAGATGCAATAAATCAAGATTTATATCGAATTTGCTATTTTTTTGCAAGATTCAAAGATGTATGGCCCGCTTTAATCGAAACTTTTTGTTCAGTCAACACTATAAAAAGGTGAAATTATCTCTTATAATGCAAATTTATTTATACAAAACTTGAAGAATTTATAATTTAATGAAAAAAATGTTATGAGAAAAAAATTAATTTCGGAAATATTTGAATTTACCCGCCAAATATTTACGTTGGCAACAGCTACTACTGATGAAATATTACTAAATTCAATTATAATAAATGGTAATTTTTCAATAAATTCTATGTCAGTTTCACAATTGTTATTACAAAATATGGTAATATTATTGAATTATTGTCTTAATTACAAGGAAACTGAATTATGAAATCAAATATTAAAATTTGATCATTTTAGGTAAATCCGGAGGTGTATGGTTGACTTTAATTGCTGCCTCATGAATTTAAAAATAAAACCAGAAATGATTGAATTTTTAAATAAATCTAGCTTATTTACGCAAAGTAATACGTAAATTTATAATGGAATTTTACTAATTCAATTTAATTTTTATAATAAAGAAAAGCATGGAGCATTTGCGCTACTTTTATAGGTTAACACCTGTCAAATTCACAAATGTAGGTATTTAAAAATTAATTTTCGAAAAAAAAAATACAAAATTAAATTATAGAATTATTAAAACTAGAAAAACTCACCAAATAAACGTTATTTACAAATCACGGTAAACTCAAATCACAATAATTAAAGGTAATGCTTTATTTACTTTGTGGCCGATGTATTATATGTTGTCAAATAATAATAAAAATGTCAAAAATACAACATTTGACGACTATAAATCATAGAATATTCATAAACAATTTGTGTGAGCTAACATAAAATTCTTGTTGTATTTTAGAATAAATGTTATCGTAAAAATTATTGGCATGTGATAACAGAAAGTCTAACCTCAAAACAATTTTTATTTGTAGGCGAATCAAAAATTCACAAATAAATCAATAAAGCAATTCATGTTCCGTCAACTGTCTTCATTTGACTCTTATAGAAATCTTCATCATGTCAAAGACATAATTAGATTATCGTTACGTAACAATCAATTATTGGAGCAATTATTGAACGTTCGCTTAGCATTAAAATCCCAATCAAGGAATCTATTGAAGACATGGATGTATCAGTGTGAATGTGTATTAGCGCAGCGTTTACGTCGTGGACAACAAATGTTCTGTTTATATTCACGATTATGGGATGAGCATCGTTTAAAACAATTCTTAAAACAGATCCAACAGCGTGCCACAATAAGAACACGCGATATTCTATTTGCATCAATTGGTATCGGTGTGTACGATTGGAAGACAAATCGTATACCAGATAAAGAGATCTTAGACCACAAATACGATTTAGAATATGTGTATTTATTGAAACAGAAAACAATTTGTCGCAACTATTCTGAAGAGGATTCATGTCGGTTGAAAATGTACGACAAATGGACAGTTTTTATACAGAAAGACGATCTATTTGTATGGAGACGTATGGATAAATCCGGTCATTACGAATATAAAGTCTATGGTCGTTATGACGATGTGTCTGCCGAAGATTTCCTCAATGTCCAAGTGGATACTGCGTATCGTAAACAATGGGATACAACTGCCCTTGAATTGAAAGTCATTGAATCCGAGCCGGAGTCCAATAGTGATATCATCTATTGGGAAATGTTATGGCCTGTAATAAAATCGAATTGGATTTGTAAATTTTTTTAAATAATTCTCTATGATTTTACAGAAATTATTTTCAAATCGTGATTATGTCTTTAATCGTCGATATCTCGTCAAAATGGACACAAAAACGATATTTATAGTGAGTAAAAGTACAGAACATCCGAAATGTCCATCGAAAACATCAACGTTTCGTATCAAAGACTATTGGTCGGTTATGGTGATTAAGCCGTTCACTGAATTCAATCAATCAGGCATCGAATTCAGTTTAACATATTACGATAATCCCGGTATTAATATACCGGCAACAGTTACCACATGGGTGGCAATGAAGGCAATGCCTGATTTTCTAGCACGTTTACGTGAAGCCAGTAAACAGTACAAATCTTATTGTAGTCAAAAGGGTGTTAGTTGTTATTATGATGTAATGAAATCAGCATCTAAACAAATTATTACCAATGAAGAAATTGAAGAGAAATCAGGATGGGATATTTACGATATTGATGATGTGATTATCGATAATACGATATTTGAAGCTCACATCTTTATGCGTCGGTCAAAGTTACGCAAACGTAAACAAATTAAAGAAGATCCACCGTTGAAGAAAGATGGCAATGAACAAGTAAATAGAAAAAGTCCGGAAAAAGATCAAAAAAATGAACCACCACCAACAAATCACAGTTTTTGGAGATATCTACATCCTATGTATTACTTTAGTTGATTCGTTTAATTAGTCACAGAACAAAGACTGTACGTATTTAAATGCCACAATCTTGGGGATGCATTTTAATAATTTTGTACAAAACAAACAAACAGATCCTTGTGTAAGAAATAATTATTATCGAATGAAAGTTGAAGTGTAGTTATTGATAAACGTTTATATTTCATGTTATTTTTATTGTTCGTACACCAATACTACAACATAAATTGTTCAAAATTTGAACAAATACTAGCTGAAAAGAAAGTAAAATTAAAATCGCAAAATCAGTTTTTAATTATCGCTATTAATTTCATTCATTTCCATTTTAACAACCTCCTCCTTAGATTCTTTCTCCCATCGTGTTTTTGTTTCATCATGTCGTTTCTCCTTATCATTCTCCTTCTTTATGGCTGTTGTTTCATCTTTATTTGATGTACTCTTTAAAACCGGATCGATTTTATCCCTAATCTCCAATAAAGTGGTTTGATACAGTTTTGAATAAGCCTAAATGTTAAGAAATAAGATTTCTATAAATCTGTTTACTAAAACTAAACCAAGGCTTCGAACCGCTTTTTTGTTCCGGTTTTCGATTTCCGTTTAGTTCCAAATGATAAATTTTTAAATTTCACCCTACAACTCCGACGAGGTATTTATTAGGTAACTATTTTAAATATAGTAAAAACCCCCAAACAAGCAACTTTTGTTTAACCCCCAACAAGGGATGAAAACGCAGCTTACACCTTTTGATAGTCCTAGTTTTCAAACTACTAAAAATATTGAATCTTTACAGAGATATTTGAACTGTTATTCGCATTGGTAATTTTAACCCCCAATGTCTCCCTCAAACTTGAGTATGAGTACGAATGACAAAATAAGAGTGCCTTAGAATAAAATAAACTATCTATACAGGGTGTCTCATAAGTCTCGCACAATTTCTTTAGGGTAGGTAGGGTATGAATTTCTAGGACAAGAAGTCCAGTACGATTTTCTTACCGGACACCTAGGTAATTAATTATTATTTAGGTCAGGTGCTCACCTAGGGAAAGAATCTTGCCGGTGGGACGTGGAAAGCGGGCTAATTAGCAAGCTGGCGTGACAGCCGTTCAAACTAACACCTGATTGACAATTTAATTAATTATTAATTACCAGTACGTCAGGTGAAAAAAGGTATAGGACTTTTCGTTTTAGAGACAGCCTGTATATCAAAAAACATCGAAATCGATATATTTGTTGTTGGGTGGTTTACTTGCAAGTTCGTGTCAAGTGCCCTGAAGTACCTATTGCTGCTGCATTTCCAGGGAGAGAGGAGAGAGGAAAGAGGAGTTGAAAAGATCGTGTAAAGCAGTATGCTTGAACCGAAAAAAACGGTTTTTGTTTTCGGTTTATGTTCCGATCAAAATTTCGGTTCTTTTTGGTTTCCGCTTTTCGGTTCAGTTCAGGTTCGAAGCCCTGACCAAAACTTACAGAGATCCTCGATAATGAATCTTCAGTACTGCGTAATTTCTCTTTGTACTCCTTCAAATCTGAGTGTAAATGTTTTATTGTCGTATTAGATTTACTGTATTTCTCCGTTAATTTATTATTCTCATTCTTCAAATTAACCATTCTACTTTCAGTTTCAATACGTGCCTTATCACTTCTCTCCAATTGTGACATTAATTTACCAACGTCAACTAAAGCTCCTCGGAACATAACTAAACCTATAAATAAATAAATATTAAGATTTTACAATTATTATGGTTATTTTTTCTATTCTACCGTCTTCAATAGATTGAGTCGTCTCTTTCTCACACTCCTCTTCACTAATTTTAGCTTTCTTGTTTGGTTCGTTTTCATTTTTGAAAATCGGTAATAATCGCTTATTACCAATAGCTAATTCACGTAAATTAGTTTCTTTTTCCGAGTCATCGATAACAATCAATTCGGTATCTTTAGGTTTATCTGTTAATTTTCTATAATGTAATGAATCTCTAGTTATAACTTTACTAACTAGTTTCCTAACTTGAGCTCTTGATAAATTTAATCCTAATGTATATAATAAATCTTCAATATCTTTATCAAAGATATAACCACAATGTGTTTGATCGAAATAGATAAATGATAATAATAAATGTTTATCTTTGGTATACATTTTTATACGTTCTTTACGTTTCTTATCTTTTTTACGATCACGTTCATCTTCATCATAATCATCATCTTCATCACTATCATCAGATTTTTTATCATCTTTCTTTGATTCTTTTTTCTTCTCGTCATCCTTTTGTTTCTCACGTTTCTCATCTTTATTATCTTCTAATTTTTTATCTTTATCAATTTCTTTATCTTCATCTTTCTTCTTCTCATCTTCTTTCTTTTTATCATCATCTTTATTCTTCTTTTCTGTATCTTTGGATTTATCATCGTCGCGTTTCTTTTTCTCATCTTTTGTTTTATCGGGTAATTCATAAAGGGCACGATAAATATTAAAACCAAAATCACGCATTAACATTTCATTAAATAATTCAGCAAATAAAGATACTTCAAATGAATGTTCTTTGGTATCTTCTGGACGATAATCCAATAATAGTGATAATGACATTGTAGTACAATCGAATTTTCCAGATTTTGCTGTTCGTGATGGATGTACAATTATATGTGGTTGTTCTGGTAAAGTATATCGCTTCTCTAGTAGTGCTCTCTCCTTTTCATCTAGTTTTTTCTCTTCCGCCTATTGAAATTTTACTAAATTATTTTTGTTATTAATTAAACTATGAATCGATAAATACTTCTGATTTCTTCTCATCAGCACTGGAATCAACATCTGGTGTTTCTGTTGAAAGATCTTTACATGGATCATCGCTTTTTTCACCTTCTGTTTTAAGGGCTTTCATTAATCGAGCAATAAGTTGCGATTTGAGTCCCTTTGGATTGATATTTCTTGCTTTCAATTCATTTCGAAGTGCACCAACAGTCATATTTTTCGGATCCAATTGAGAATAATGGGTTGGTTCCAATTTATCAATTGATGGTTCTTCTTCCTAAATACAAAAAAATATAGAAAAATCGATATTAGTAAAATGAGCGATGATCAATTAGGTGCACACAACATTCGTACAACCACAATCATCCATCTACATACAGCCTTACAGATCCGTCAATCAGTCACCGTGAAAGCCAGGTGGAGTTAGGCCACTCCATAGAATTATTGGTATTGTGCGTGTGTGTTGGTGATGGAATGCAGACTGGCCCAGTCCACAGCACAGCGTATACCTAGCCTATTTTTATTTATTTTTTCTCTGTTTATTTTATACATAAGATTAAAAAGAAAGATGCCTTTTCATCAGCAGCTGATCCAGTATCATCTGCCATAATCTCCAAATCAGCTTTCAATTTGCGTTCCAACTGTTTTCTGTAGTTTTGATGTAAACCATCCCACTCCAATCGGGTTGGTAGACAACTCCAAACATCTGGGAGAAATAGCACCACAGTTTCGACCCGTGCCGGTATGGCTCTGCCTTTATGGGTCGATTCGCTGCGACGATAATACAGTTCCACAAAACGGTACCTAATGGAATATATATTAAACCAGTGAACAGGTTGCTAAATTTACACAAAAAAAAGTTCCTTAACCAAAACAAATTGCTTTTTTTATGATAACACAAACGAATCTCCCGGTATTCAAATTTTCTTATCCTCCAGGATTATCAGTGGAGTTGATTGGTTGGATTAAATTAAATCTGCTTTCAATACATGCTACTTTGCCATGACAAATCTTTAATTTTCAATGATTGGCAATAATTATGAATTAATGAATTTGTCCAGACAAAGGCAGAAATTCTAGCAAAAACTCTAGGTGAATATGTGGATGTTTTTCTGATTTTCTCAAATTAGATGCGAGAAAAACAATACACATACCTCAAATAAATAGAGAATTAAATAAATATTAAAATAAATTGCTAAATACAAGAAGGAAAATGAACATCATCGACAATAATAGTTGTCTTGTTAACATGCCAGAAAAAGACAAAACTAATTATTTCCACATTTTTCTGGTTTGACAACAATAACAACAATGGTTCTCACAATTAAATAATAAAATATTCAAGTATAAATAAAACTAACCATTGTGTACAACATGATAAATCAATTCCAGTAAGTGCTTTGCATGTTCGAATTGCTGTTTTAATTAAAACTGAAGGATCTCTATCGGGATTTTCACCATCTAATGATGGACTCCATGGTCCACCAATTGCCATCGTTTCATTTTTACCACGTAGACCAACTAAAAAATTTATCAATCTAGCTGGATGTACATAATCTCTTTCTTCACTTTCTCTATCGCGTTTATCTTTATCTTCAGCCATGGCACAACATTTTTGATATAATTCATCTAATCCTGACATACTCATTAACATCACCTAAGAGAGGATTATAAATGTAATGTTAGTGAAATGTACAGGCTGAACCAAATTCGATGCAACTATAGTAAATAGAAGACATAGAAAAAAACTAATGGCACCAATCGAATCTGCTTTTATCAGAATAGTTTAATAGTAAAAACAAAAAATCTTTTGTTTTCGAAAACAAAAGCTAGCCCACTTTTGTTTTTACCATTAAACTAGTCGGAAAAAAGTAGATCGGTATTGTGCCATTAGTTTTTTTTTCTATGTCTTCTATTTATCGAGATAAGCTATATTTGAATCAAATTTGGTTCATCTTATACAGGGTGCTGCTGTAAATATGCCAAATTCGTATGAAATTTTCAGTAATTTGAGGGCGATTCGAATAATACTTCAAGGATTTTTAAGGGTTGTTCTTGGAGAACATTTTAGCAAAATTAGAATTGGCTAGCTCATCGTGAAGTTAGTCAAAAAATGATGTCGAAATTTCCAAAAACGAGCAAAGTACGCAAACGACTAACAATAAGAATGACTCACAGACCCTTCCGACAGTGATTTTTTCCTTTTTTTCCATTATATCTTAGAAAACATGCAAGTAATATCCACATGTTCCGGAATAAAATGAAGAAAAGCAAAAAAATCATTGTTGGAATTGGGATGATCCTCGAATCATTCTAAGTTGTATTCAAAATTCCGACATTGTCCGAAACGATCGTTTTTGAACAAACTTCGAAATGAGATACAAGGTTCTAATTTTGCTAAAATAATCTCCAGGGACCCCTCTACAAATCATTCAAATATTATTCGAATCTCTCGCCAACTAATAAGAGTTTTATACAAACTTGGCATATTTACACCAGCAATCCTGTATTATTTACGTAATATACCTTTGCAGAGAAGATATAATCAGCATCAGGTGGTTCTAGAATGGCATCATTTTCATTAATTGGATCGACTTCCTTATTCATAATATGAAAGGAACAAGGTTTATTCATTGTGAATGGTTTATCTGGTGGAAAGGCATCTACCCAACGGAAGTGACTAAAGAAGAAATCAGATGGAATATAGAGATTTGTATACCGTCGGCGGATCTCTAAGACATCAGCCTCCATTCTAATTCAATACAAGAATGGTAATTCAATCAATTCAAAATAGAAAAATCATTAAAATATTATTTATAACTTACAAGTTAAGAGCAATTTTTGGTATTTGTACCATGTATCTGGGAACAATTCGAGACCTTCGACGTGATTTCGGTGAACGAGATCGTCTTCTTAACGGTGATTTCTTCTCATCTTTCTCTCGTTCTCTAATCCGTTCTTCGCGGCGACGTTTCCGTTCAATTTCATCATCATCACGATCACGATCTCTAGAACGATCACGATTACGTCCTAGTGATTGTTTTAATCGTTGATTATTCCGTCCGAAATTCGCATTATCTGATGATGGTGGTGGTACAGCATTATATGTATTCGAATTTGAATTGTAATTTTTTGTATTATTGGCATGTCGATTTGATGATTGTTGTCCAGATACTGGTAATACTTGTATACGTGTTGCATTCCATTTAAATGGCATACTTGGATTATACGATGCTTCAACTAAGACACGATCACCAACAACTGGATTTGAACCTTTCACACAAGCATTTGTTTGGAAAAAAACATCTTCATCAACAAAACCAAAATTATCGTGTACTTTTGTAACAGTGCCGGTGAAAACGCGTTGTTTCGCACCACCACCAGTATTATTATTATTATTCTGTACTGGTGGTACCGCTGAGATGTTTGGTGTTTGGAATGCGGTTGGATTTAAACCGCGCGGATTCGGATATGAAACAGCACCGACTTGTTGGAAAATCTGGTTTGATGCAATTTGTGAACTTAAACCGGCAGCACCTATATTGTTTGTTACTTGTTGTAAACCTAACCCTAAATTTTGTTGTTGTAAACCCATAGCACTTTGGAATACTTGTTGTTGGTGTTGTTGTTGTTGTTGTTGGAATTGCATCATGCCAGATGCATTCATATTATTTAAAGCACTTTGATTCATTATTTGTTGTTGTAATGGATTCGGTTGGCTTACAATATTCGGTGAATTATTCGTACGTGTCCATGGTGGATTTTTATTATTAAACTGACCAAGATTACTCATATTCTTGATTGGATTCTCTCCCAGATACACTAAAAATAAACAAATGGTTGAATATATTTCGTAATAGGTAACATGAAACTTAATTATGGTAGAATTTAAAATTATGAATACCTTGAAATTATTTACACGTACTGATAATTCTTTGGAATTTAATAACAATTCAATTAAATCAACCACACTTTTTTATTCTTTCTTAATATTATAATATTAATAATCATAAATTAACGCCATTTATGTTCATTTTGCTTATCGCCTCTCAACAACCTCTCTGATTGGCTGACAATTCCGAGAAAAACAAGATGGCTGCTGATGAGCGAAATTTAAAAACCACAGCAAAAATGGGCATAATTAACCTTATCGATGTAAATTCCAAATTATACATTTATCATAAAATTTTAATTGATTTTTTCGATTATTGAAACCTGCAGTTATTAAAATTTTTACCTATAAGATAATATTACAACCAAATTAGGCGCTATGAGTATAACCGGAAACAACTCCATTCATACAACTACAGTTGATTATATTTAAGAACAATAAATTAAAATCGTTAACAAGTTTAAGTATAGTTTATTTTTATTGTTTGTTTAAAATTGTGTTATATAATATTTGAGCAAATTATTGAAAAGATATTTGATTATTGTTTGGTATTTGATTAACAGAGTCATTTCCGTTACAATCATGGCACTCTTCGCTCTTTATCGGCGTGCCGGTTCTCTCTCGTTGCCGTGTAAAAGCGCATTCGCAACTCAGTTAACGTCAAGTGCACAGTTAACATCTATAACAACATTTTTAAGAAAATTCAGCGAAAAAATGGCTCTACCACGGGTATTCTTCGATATGGCCGCTGATGGTCAGCCATTGGGCCGTATTGTTATCGAGGTATGTATGTATGCAATGTTTGATATTGATAAGCACGTGCATTACCAAAAATGTGCGAACGATGGCGTGCTTTCCGGATGAATTTTTACCTATAATCATCATATCATTATATTGCAAGTCATTGAATGCCGGTATTACTGGAAATTTACCAGATTTTTTTTTTTGTATGTAATCCACATATTGTTAAGTGTTAGAGAAAGAATTAAGTTAATTGGGGTGAAACAAAAAAGGTAATACCGGCTTTTTTGTTCATTCATAGCCGGCTGAGTTCCTTTTAGGCGTGTTTATCGGCGCCCGCCTTCCCCTCTCGTTTATATGTTCAACGTGTTAAAATTGATCTTAATCACTTTTTATTCATCATCATTATTAGAAGAATCATGATTAAATTTAGAAGCTTGCAAATGCATATTTTTCTTTCATATTACAAAACATATACAAGTGCTTATGTAAATTTCATGATTCATAATATTCAATTTAGCGGTAATTTTCCATAATTTGATAATGATTAGATACTGGTATTGTGTACATTTTATGAAGTAATCTTGTTTATTTATACATGTTGTGTATATAAAACATTGGGAATAATAAATTTGAAACAAAAAATCGATCAAAAGCCTGTTCTATTGTACATGTTCAAATGAACTCGTGATTAATCACTGAGGAATTTCATCATTAGGTGTCGGATTTGTCTATACAAAAATGTCTATTCTACAGTGTGTCGCATGACGATAACTATTTTTATTTTTTACAGCTTCGCAGCGATGTTGTACCGAAAACTGCGGAAAATTTCCGTGCCCTCTGTACAGGCGAGCATGGTTTCGGTTATAAAGGTTCAACATTCCACCGTGTTATACCAAATTTCATGTGCCAAGGTGGTGATTTCACTAATCATAATGGTACTGGTGGCCGATCAATTTATGGTAATAAATTCGCCGATGAGAATTTCTCATTGAAACATACCGGTTTTGGTGTATTATCAATGGCAAATGCTGGTCCAGATACAAATGGTTCTCAATTCTTTATAACAACTGTAAAAACATCTTGGTTAGATAACAAACATGTTGTCTTTGGTGCAGTTGTTGAGGGTGCTGATGTAGTTAAAAAAATTGAAGCAATGGGTTCACAATCGGGTAAAACAAATAAGAAAATTGTCGTTGCCGATTGTGGACAATTAAGTTAAATTTTACAATTAAGTTTACTGCTATGTAATAAGATGAAGATTTACAGATACACCCACGTAAATTCTTTTTCTTTTTATTTGTTCTTTTTAATATTACAAAACAATAATTCTCGAAAATGATTTTAATTTAGAAATGCTAACGTCCTTATCATTCCATCTAGAAATTGGTGTATCATATTCAAACAAACAAAAAATCATTAATAACAATATTTCCGGTAGAAATCTTGATCAGTTTAATCTTTCAACGTTATAATTACCACTAATTAGGATTAGTGTGTGTTTGCATTTATGATATTTCTACTTTGAATCTAATTTGAAATAAATCATATTAAGAAAAGAATGGAGTATAATTTCCATCCTTTTTCTTGCACGTGCAATAAAATTAATTTTTCACCCATGTCTCCTTGCTAAACCCCTGAGAACCCAAAGGGTTGAATTTGTTCTTATATCTGTATAGTTAAGACCATTCGACGTCCTCTTATTTTACTTTAATTTTCTCAACAAGTGACTCGTTTGCATTTCACCTCCGAAAAGCAGGTTTAATTTAAATAGATTTATTAACTTCAAATATCCCCTCATTACTATTCGGTAGTAATGACAGGTTGTATTCGCTAAACGTATTATTTTTCTCGGTATTCATCATTTACCTTTCATATCAATTTTTAGTCTTGACGTTAACGTTGTAATTGTCTCAGTATATTTGACAAGAATTCAATTTCTATTTGGAAGGGAAAAAATACAGCGGTATCATATGAAATATTCAATACGGTAATCGAATAGAAGCATTGATTTTGTTAAGTCGATTTATGTGATAAATTTTCAAGAAAACTAGCGGTGTCTTATAAAAAAAAGACAATATTGATTCTTACGTTGACCTGAAACTGTCTATTTAAAAATATTTTATAAAGTTAGTTACTGCATTCTATTTTAGATATTTTCCCATTGAAAAAAATAATATCTTCAATTATTTCACTTTTATAAATAATTGAAACGTGTAAAATTAGTGTAATAATGACATTGTTAAATGTATATCCCTATAATAAGAATGACTATTGTAGAATATAAAAAATTTAAATGACTTAGGTGTTATTTAACGATTACTATAGATATATTCTAGATATGAATAGCAACCCCTAGGGATGATCGCCAAGGTTCATTATTGTTAGGCGTAGTAGACTATCCAGACAATCTAATTTCAATTACTTTTTTTTCGTGTCCAAAGTCGGTTTTTTTAATATTAATTTAATCTACAAGGCTCAATATCAGTTCTACAGACAGTATTCTCTATTAATTAAAACCTTGATATTTCCAGTTGTAAAATCGGATTTGTTGGCACCAAATTTATTTTTCCATAAAGTTGCACAATTTTAAAATTAGTACAATCTTAGGCGTGTGGTAGAAGAATGAAGTACCAAAAAAATTATATGTGATAGATTATTAAAGTTTGATCGAAAAAATAATTACAAAGAAACCTTAGAGGTGTCCAAAGTATCTCTGAAATTGCTATCGAGGAGCAGCAAACTTATTGTCAATCAAGACATTGGTGAGTGAAGATAATCGACCGCTTAGCAAGAAGACGAGGAACAAGTCCACTTGTGGGTCCGGAACTGTTCTGGAGTCCAACTAACAAGTAACACCCGGGGTCTAAGCTCCCGATTTTGATGTTTTTTGGTATACAGAGTTGCTGCTGTAAATATGCCAAATTCGTACGAAATCCTATTTTTTTGAATTCAAACTAAATGCACTTTAAAAGATATATAAACAATCACCCCTTATCGAATTTTAGAGGTATAAATTTGCAAAATTTTTCCAATTATTAGTTCTCCAAAACGACTTTATTTGATTAATTTTGTGTATCTTATCTAATCTGATCTGATTTATAGGGTAAGTTTTTTTAATAGTGAAAAATCCTTGGACAGCTAACTTTTATTTTTTAATTTTCCACTATCAGAAGAATTTTGATGTTGATCGTTTTACAAATTATATAAAATCGCAAAGAACATAAAAAATGTCATATAATCATCTATAACTTCAATCCCAATAGGGGATGAAAATTCACAATTAGTTTACACCTTTTGATAGCCCTAGCTCTCTGTCATCTGGCTTTTAAACCATTAAAAAATATTGAGTTGTTTTAGAGATATTTTTGGAAAAAATTGAATTTTCAGAGGTATATTTGGAGAAAAACTGGGGGTAACTGCAACCCTCAGTGTCTCCTTTAAATTTGAGTATGGACACGAATGACAAGACATGCATCCCTTATAATAGAATGCACTACCTATATACCAAAAAATCATCAAAATCGGGAGTTTCGACTTCGAGAGATTTATCTGTAAGGTGCACTGAAGGAAGATCTACAGGTAAGGAAAAATCATGCAAATTTATTCATTGATTATTTGTGTAAAAACCCCTACAAAGTTTCTGACTGAGAATTACAGAAAAAATCTATAAGGCCTTTTGTACACCCGTCAACACGCCTGATTTGATTAACTGTCTTTCCCCAATAGTCCCGTCCTCTTAATAAAGTCCAGGATACTCTTTAGGCGAGTTCTTTTTATTTTCTCGGGAGAGATATATTCCCTGCTCACCCAGATACCATGCTCTGAGATCCTTCAAGGCCTCACAGTAGTATAAAATATGAAGCGACGTTTCATCTTTCTCTTCACAGGCCCTACATGTTGGGACTTTTACAAGCCCAATATCATAGATAAAATGATATTGATATTGATAATATGATCGAGATGCTTTCTCAGTGCACAGTGACTAGTAATCAGTCCAGTGATCTATCTTACTTGCCTCCTCCTTTTTTTGTTTTACCCCGATCTCCCCTATGTTTTGTATTGATCATTCTCAAAATATAAGCATACACTTAATGAAACATCCTTTATTTAAACATTTAATAACAACATTTCTGTACATCAACTATTTACAAGTAAGGGATGAAAAACATTAAACATTTTCTTGTGTTTGTTGTTTCTTTCTGTAAATATTTAGAACATCAATAAGTATTTAAAATATACATTATTTTCTTTTCTGTTTTTTTTTGTCCTGTTGTTTTTAGAACGCAGCTTCAAAATACACCTTAAAATCAACATAGATTAAAATAATTAGAAATCTATTCAAGATTGTCTATACACAAACGGCAATATGGTCCAAAATATTTACGTAATATATATACAAAAATCTACTTTTCTACCGGAGAAACACTTCGACCAGCAAAGTATTTTCTTCTACTATTTCTTCTAATTAGTTTATTAGAAAGCAAATAATAATAAATCAGAGAGTAGTTTGTTAAAAAGGCACATCAACGAAATATGTTTTCTGTATGTGTGAAAAATAGGATATGTTGGTTTAATTGCGGATAATCACGTGAATTGAATCGTTAAAATGGAGAAGATTCCAATATAATAAATGATACACATAAATTTTGATTACTATTATTTGCTTTTCTTCTGTTCCCTACTTAATTATGATAGAGAATATATGTTGTATTTGGAATGAGGACATCAAAGAAATTGCTTCCATACGTTTGACAAATATCTAGCAATTATACCAAAATTTTTTTGTTATACCATTTTCTTTACATATCCAAGGTCACTTTACTAATCAATGCTTATGTTAATCTAAATTACACATTCAACAGAAAAATTCTTATTACAACATTTGATTGTACTCCATCAAAGATTATTTTAAGACACATTTAAATACTGTAAACATCAATTAATATAAGTTTAAATTCTAAACATTTTGCCAATAAATAAATGGCAGCACTTGATTAGGATTAGGATTTTTATTAGAAAAAAGAAAACCGGGTTAATAACATAAAATAGAAGACTTGTTTTATAACACAGATTATTTGACAAATAAGTCTTTCAATGTTGAGCAGATTGAAGAGTCACAGGTTTCAGTCGAATCATCATTATCAGTTTTCGATGAGAACCAACTGATTTTTGACCGGCCAGCGGTATTATTTTTCGTCTTATTTTTATTCGGTGAGTGATTCGGTGATGTTCGGCCACCAGTAGCAGCAGCAATACCACCAACACCACCATCAGGACTTGTCTGCCTTAGGAACACTTCAATTGCACTACCAAGTGCATGGGCATCAACTGTACTACGTTCATCCCAAACAACTTTACCCGGCTCTCTATCGGTGGATTTTTTATTTTTCAAAATCGATTTGATCGTCTTATCAGTCTGGATTTTATTGGATTGTGATAATGGTTGATGGCGTTTCAATAGCCAATTTGACGGTGATTGTGTTGGTTTCTCATTTGATTTAATTTGATCGATTGTTTGTAGGATTGATATATCGAAACTGTTCGACCTGTTGCTCTTCAGTCGGCTTCGTCTTTGTTCAGCTGTGGTGTGTTTTGTCGCATCAAAAGACTGTTGTTTCTGCAATTGTTGTTGTTGTTGTTGTTTACCTTCACACTGATTAATTTCAGTTGATGATATCGATAGAGAAGATAAAATAGAGATTAAATCATTATTTGAACATACTATTCCTGTGGTAGGTGGCTTACTTGCGCTTGTTGATGTGCAGGGTGTTGCTATAGGTGGTAATTCAGATGCTCGACGTTTACTAGAACTGGGTATTGGTGCTAAAGTAGTGCCAACAAAGTCTGAATAACGTCGTGTCGATGAATTTGTATACCGTTGGACATTCTCATTACTACTTTCATCTAATGGTTGCACTTCACAAACTTTCTCATTACTTGTATTCCATAATTTCATACGTACTTTACGTGCTTGCACAATATCATCCATGATATCTAATTGGAGATTATGTACACTGCCACGTGGTTCAGTTGATGGTGGACATGCAATTGATTCCCGACGATTTGGTAGGATACGTGTGGGGAATGATGGGAATGCAGCCACAGATTCCCGTCGATTACGTCCAAATAAAGTGGGAGGTACACGGGATATTGTGACAACAGAATGCCGACGGCCACCCGGTGTCGGTTGTGGGGCTGTTGATAAAGTTGCTAAGAATTCAGCTTGTCTTGGACCAGGTCCGACGGTTTCACCACGTTCCGAAAGACGTCTCACTTGACTTGCCGTTATACCGCTACATTGTGGTGTTGGTAATGAATGTTTACGTATTTCACGGGCATAAGGTGATAATAGATATGGATTCATTGTTGGTGATTCTTCTTCAGAACTATGATGAGATTCTGCTTCACCAGTTTTCTCATTTTCTTCACCTTCACAATTTGAATCTTCGACGACAATTAACGGTTCAGAGGTTTGCGTGTGGAGGGTAGGTGCGTTTATAGAACGTCTCATCATGACATTCAAATCTGGAATAACGATAAAAATCGATCAATTTTCACAATTATTACAATCGTAATCGTCGTGTTTGGAAACTACTCAAAAATCATCCGATTATTGAATTTATGGTTGTACTCATTTCGTGCTTCAGGATATAAAAAATTTATACTAATAAGGACGATTTTACGATCAATAAATTGTTATTTTTGAACATTTACTAAAAGTGTATTTCTCCCCAAATAAAATTATCTTGGGCATCCGACGAGAATAAAGCGAACGTTAAAGGAAATAAAGCAATCGATAATAAGATCATATTTCCAAACAAGAAACTACATCATACTTATAATGATTAGTGAATTATTTACAAATACTATAGATTCCACTAAATTGACTCTTAATTAAAGTGTAATTTTTTAAATGTGACAAGTTCACACAAATACTCATAGTTGAACGGGTGCGTATTGATTAGCTCTAAACATAGCACAGGAGGCTGGTATAGTAAGCTTTATAGAGAACGGAACAATATTAGGATTTTATATTGGAAATTTTAATGCATTAGAAATCTACGCATAGTGTAATTGCGTCTGATAATTCCATTAAACTAGTCAATTAATTCAATTTTCCTACAGGCTAACGGCAATTAAATTAGTGTCTGAAAATCGAACATTAATAATATTAAAACAATTAGTAAGTTCTTGAGCTATTTTCGATTGTATGCATCGATCAAATTAGAACCACCCCCCGAAAAATTTATTCAAATGAAATCAATGATAAGAGGTAGAATCTGTGAAAAGAATCGGCCGACATTAACGAAATCTCGTCTTGTAACGCTTTCTTTTTACCAATCGAATAATAATAATAATAATAGGGAGGGAAATTGGATTTTCCCTTCTGTTCGATTCGGTGTGAATATGACACAGCAATAAAATATTCTCAATTATGCACGAAAATTTAAATCGAAATATACGCATTAAACATACAATGGTATGTAGTATCGTAGCTTGGTTCGGCTACTTGAAAAATACATTAAAAAATCTCTAATGTAAAAAATTATGAACCAAGTCACGACACTATATAAGAAAAGCACAACCAACTATGAGGTGAAGTATCGTTTTACACGCCGTATTTATATTAAATGATTGATTATTTCCAAAATACGATACCGGAATATTACACTGATTTATTAAATATTCATTCATTTGGGAATAACCGAAATTATGTCTTTTTGTTTACTGTTTTGTTCTACTATTTGTATAAATATTGTTTTACAAAAGCAATGTATCGATCGTAATAAACCCGGACAGGCCGTATTCCCCAATGGTGTTGCTCTTGATCCCGATCTCCACAAAAACAAGAAGGAACCTCACATGTGTCTCTCCTTGCGATCCCGTAGCCAGGGGGGGGCCAGGAAGGGCGAAGCCCTTCCTGCAAGAATATTTGCCCTTCCTGAAGAGATTTACATGATCCTCTGTCTTTTCTTCTTGTACTAATGTTCTAATAAAAAAATTAGGTTTTGAGAATTTTTTCAAGCGAAACGACTGTTATTTAAACAAAAATAACACTATATAAATAAATGTATATTTTTCGCGTTCTCGTTGTACCTAGTAAAATTTTATGGCAGCTAAAAGTTAAAAGACCGAAATGACTAACCGTATAAAACCATAAATAATTTTCGACAAGGGTTTGTCTCCGCCCAACTTTCTTCATTTTTTCTTTCATAAGAACCTTCTCTTCACAATAATAAACACAACAAAAAAAGAATTAGCAAAATGGTATTATCCTGTTATTGACTCGTCGTGAAAATTGAATTATTTTTAAATTGGCGCGCCATACCGTCTCATAGTTCATTGGTCAGGATCGTAGTGACCGACCGCCGGCTAGACGCTAGTCGGGTTTTTACACGCAATAAAAATGTGACCATTCGTCTACCTTCGTACATTACAAAAAAGATTTCGGGATTTTACTCGACCCGTGATTTCAACAGAAACACTAGTGACTCACTAGTAGTGAGAATCTCTGCCGTTTTAGTTGGTTTTTCTTGTGTTTTTGGATATTGTTGATTTGTTGTTTTTTTGTGATTTTGGATATTATCTAGGACTCACTTTATATCAGTACCTATGTAAGTAAACTACACTTAATACAATTGAAAGTAGCTTATAATATTTGGTTATTACATTATAATCGTAATTTTTAGCTCAGTGTTTTACAACTATAGTGTCAGTTTTTAAAATGGATAAATGGTTGATTAAATTAAACCCCGAAAAAGCTTCATCTTCTTCTAATGCACCCATTAGCAAAAAGCCCCGGCTACAGCTTGATATAGATGATGAACCGAAACCTGATGATGATGAACATAGTGAAAATGAAATGGCCTCAAATCTAGAAACTACATCGACATCGTCAATTGCTAATTTAGCAACAGCATCGTCACAGACACGGGCAAACCTTGACTTATCAAAACGTGGGGACCCAATTAAACAAATACATTTAAAATACTATCCGAAACAAAAAAACAATCGATCTTTTCATGCAGAGTGGTTTAAAAAGTTTAAGTGGCTAGAATATTCTGCTGAAATGGATGCAGCTTTCTGTTACCCATGCAGACAATTTCAGTCATTTTCAACTAAAGAAACTGCATATACGCAGACTGGTTACAGAAACTGGAAAAATGCTATGGACTCTAAAAATGGATTCCCAAAGCACGAGAACAGTGAGCTCCATATCAGAGCAATGACTATGTGGAATGAAAAACTGAACCGACAATCTACTGCTACGTCTATATCAACATTAATTAATCAAAATGTCCTCGAAAAACATCGATATTATATAAAATCCATAGCTGAGGTTGTCCAGTTTCTTGTTGTGAATGAGTTGGCATTTAGAGGAACCTATGAAGCAGAGGAGCACATTGAGAGGGGATTGTTTACCAATTTGTTTAAATATACCTTAAAAAAAGATAGCATACTGGCTGAATGTGCACAACATATCCCCAAAAATGCAGTTTATACCTCGCCTGAAATTCAGAATGAAATAATAGAAATTTTAGCTGAAATAGTACGTGAAAATGTAGTTAATGATGTAAAAAATGCAGATGTACCGTGGTTTACACTACTTGAAGATGGAACGAGAGATAGGAATAATCGAGAGAACGTATCCATAGGAATTCGATATGTTAAAGACGGTAAGGTTTTCGAATCTTTATTAGGAATTTACACAACAAAAAAAATGGATGCTAAAACTTTTACTGAAATGACACTAGAAATTTTAAAAACCAATAATATTGACGAATCTCGACTTCTCAGCCAGTGTTATGATGGTGCCTCGGTTATGAGCGGAAAAAAAGGTGGCGTATCTGCATTAATTCAAAAAGCCTTGGATCGACGCATCCCTTATGTACACTGTTATAACCATCGACTCCATTTAATTGTTGTTAAAATGGTCTCAGAAATAACTGTTGTGAAGCACTTTTTTGATCAGTGTGTTTTATTGCACACATTTTTCCAACACGGAAAAGTAGCAGCTCTCTATGAAGGAAAAACCATTGTTCGAGTTCTAGAACAACGATGGTCAGGTCATCTAGCGATTGTAAATGTTATATTTTCTAACTATGAAGTCATAATAAAAACTTTAGATGTTGTTATGAAACATGAAAAGTTTTCTGGGGAAGATGTAGCGACAAGTAGAGGTTTAAAGTCTGAAATGCTAGAACTAAAATTTCGGTTTGCTTTATGTCTAATGAAGAAAATATTGGGAATTTTAGCACCAGCTGATAAAGTTTTGCAAACCAGATCGAGTAGTTTGAAAGATGCTATATCGATTATTAAATCTGTCAAACGCCAAATATCTGCAATAAGAACACCTAAAGTATTATCCGAAATTTTAAATGAGGCAAAAAGTATTTTGGGAAATTACGAAGAGAAAGCTGGTTCTAGTAAGAGAACTTGCAAAACTCCTGCCAATATGAAAGATTACGTAGTTTTGGAAAAAATGCCAATGTATGCCAGCACAGAGAACGTTTCGTCCCAGCTTGAAAGAATTTACTACGAAGTGATTGATTTAGTAACAACACAACTTGAAGAAAGATTTTGTGATAATGACGAACTCTTAAATGTCATTGGTAGCATTGAAGAATTTGATTTCAACAAAATCCAGTATTTAAAAGAATTAGGTAAGGCAGTACTTTAGATAGATTTATACAAGTCTGCATTATTTTATTTTTGCAGGTATCACAATTCCATCGAGAGAGGAATTGGCAGTTGTAAAGGATTTTATGTCCGAAAGAGCACAGGCCAATGTATTTCAGGAACTGTATAAACAACGACTGGCCTTTAAGAAGAGTTATGAAATGTTTGCTTCCACTGCAACAATTGGATGTAGTACAGCAACCTGCGAGTCCACTTTTTCAACTCTTACTGCTATTAATCGTCCACAAAGGGTTGCTATGGAACACCAACGGATGGCCGATTTAGTGTTTCTATCTTTTGAAAAGAAAAGAACAGAAGCCATCGACTTTGATTTATTTTTAAGAAAATTCAACAGCAGGCGTAACAGAAAATTACAGTTATTTTAGTACCCCACTGTAATTTTAGTTAAAATTCATTTATTTTATATTAAATGTTTATAATAGAAATATTTTTGTTCCATTCTCATGAAAATATAGATCTGCCCTTCCAACAAAATTTTTGGCCCTGCCTGTAATCATTGTCTGGCTACGGCGCTGTCTCCTTGGTTCGTTGATTGTGACTTTGCCATTAATTGTAACGAGATTCTAATTTTGCTAAAATCTATAGGTATATACAGGGTGTAATCAAATTCAGTAACAATCTTCAAACCAGGTGTAGGGACCAAAAACTAAGCCGTTTATGTAATATATGTGTGGTTTCGTTTTCGAGTAATAAAAGACCAAAAATTTCAACAATCTTCCTAGAGGTACTTGAATAGAGCAGTCTTAAATTTAAATAATTGTGTTTAATCAACAAACGTAATTAATACCCCTCGGCTGATATCAATTAACGGTCAGTATGTTCAATTGCGAATGCAACGGGTACATTGATTGTGGATGATTGTGAGCCTATTCTCTTGTCTTTCATATTTTTGTCAATCATACGAATCAAATAGTATATTTAGTACCGGTTAAAAATGTCGAACAGCTACAGACTCGACTTCGTAAAGCTGCAGACGCGATTCGGAAACTAAAAAAACCTGCAGCGTTCCCTGCTATAAAAAGTGAAGCTTTGAGTGAAACGGAGATGACTACATTTTGACCAATTTTTGTAGTATTTTTCTTGTATTATGTATTTAATTTTTATAGTTTTTAATCAAATGTCTTGAGTGTATGTTCAATAAGTGGATTAGTGGACTATCAAACAATGTTCGAAATTTGGTCAATCTTAACCATATTTTTCTTTTTTTGATCCTTCAAAATATGTTTCTTATACTTTATTCCATATAGAGATATTATGGTTTAAAGATGTCCATGGCTTTGATTACACCCTGTATATGGATTCTTGATACCTTCGTTTCCTGTTTTCTTTTGACATGTTGACTCTTTTCTCTCGAAAACCATCTGGTTTAGAGGGTATCAAAGTGTATTTTACAAATTCTAAAATATATATGCAGAAAATCAAGATAAAGAGCCAGACTTTCGTGGAATACTGTACAGTGTTACTTTTCATATTTCTCTTGTGTCTTGCACTAAATGAAATTACACATAGATGCCATCTTTTACAATATTCGTTTCTATGTACTAGCATAAGACAAATGTATTCCATAAATAATCCTACTTACTCACTTTTTGCGACAATTTCATTTTACATACATATTTTCTACAGCTCTAGAGTATTACAATAGATGAATATTCTATTGTAATGTTTTAAGTATGCTTGTATTTGATAATAAATAGACAACCAACTATTATGAACGACTTTACAATCTCATTCTCATTATATTGTTCAATGTGGAATTTATGTCGGATATTACAAAGACGCTTAACACTATCTTTTAACTATGTAGATACACAATTGCCTTTGTGTATTGAGATCGGATTTTACCATATCACGTTTGACAGACTGTAACAAACAACAAAATCTTCTCAAGCGACTAAAAAAAGCTCTTACGATTAAATAATTTTTTTTCAGAAGAATTCTATTAAAAAATGTCTCTTTGACGATGCAATTTAAATAATTTTTCCCAATTTTCTCCATACATTTTTAATGCATGAATTGCCACGCTCGAAATTGTACAGTGAGGAGCAGTTAAAAGAAACCACTGTTTGTGCGGTTGTGTAAAACTGGCTTTTGAGAGCGGTAGCAACAATGTAACAGTACTTTCACAGGTTAGAATTTGAGAAGAAAATGGTACCAAAAATAGTTTCTATTTGGTATGGTTGTTGCCCTCATGAGATAAACAGCCTGGCTCACACGAGCCGAAAAACGTGATATTCCTCAAGAGTCTGTTTTTTTTTAATATGCTACCGAGTGCACAGTGACGAGCATATAGAGCAGACCAAGTCTTGAGCGAAGCATTCACGTTTTTCGCATTTTGTAAGTCGGACTGGTTGTCTCGTTAGGGTAACAAGGTGGTTAGTTTAGAACGAGTTTCTAGCATACCAAATTTGTCCATTCATGTAATCCCCCTTTCATCTTCTGATTGAATATCTTTCTTCCAAAAGTCTGACCTGTCAAAATTCTGTTAACTTGTCACAACCACCCTCAAAAGTCTGTTTTACACAGAGCTAGAATAAGTATCTCCTATGCTTGTACATAATCAATCTGGGTATTTTCAAATTTTTGCAATGACGGAAATTTTTGGACTAATTTAATCGAATCGATCGATAGTTAATTTTGTGTTGTAGAATGGAAATTCTTCAGATTATTAGACAATTACGTTTAATGACGGTCTGATTGACAACACAAACTTTACGTTCTCTTAATTAGTCGTCTTCTTTTCTGTTTTGATTAATACCGTGGGGGAGAAAATACGCCCCTATAATGTAAATTTGCCTCTTTTCTATGTATTTATTAAGAATTCGTGTTAATTAAAAATGTACTAAACAATATTACTTCAATTTCTCTGGGTTCTTTAATATTCACCAACATCAATATGAAAATTAGATGATCCCTTCATCATACAGTTGCCGGTAGTTCATAGCAGAAGTGGGAAATTGGCCATTTAGTTTATCGATTTTATACACACATACTACAGTTAAAATTAGTTCAGTTTCAGTACTATTCCATATATGTGTTCATTTATTATAAATTATATTTCTATTAAATTACTAATCTAGATTGAATATACAATTTAAATATAATCTAATTACAAACGAGAGATGACATCTAATTCGATTTCAAAATTATTATAAATCATTCTAGCACGTTAGGTTAAATTTTTTTTTCCTAAGATATCGTCTATATTTCAAAGGGATATTCCTGGATATATCGTCAGATTGAAACAAAACTGGTCCCTAGCGTATACAAGAGGCTGAAAAATCACTTAACGGTCAGAAATCCAAATAGGATTGAATATCGTTAGCGTAATTCGGAATGGAACTGACAGATCTCCTTGTTTTGATGTTGTCAATTGTGAATTTGTAGCGCAATTCAGGATATTTTAATATTGATTTAGAAGACCTTTTCTCTTTACGAGAAAGATTAAAGCGTTATAATGATGAGTGACATATATTAGGATTATCCGCCATAATGAATATACTGATTTGAGGTAAATGTTAAGTCACGTGGTTTATACCGATAATTTCTCATTGGTTCCGTTATTTCTGAAAAATATCGTAAAAGTACACGTTATACGATCTGATTTTAGGCCTTATTAGCTCTAACGGAGAGTTTATAACGTATATCGGTGACTCTCTAATATTGCGTTACAATTACCAAAAATTGACGTTAATTTTTCCTGTTTCTAAATATTCTAGAAGGGCAATTTCATCAATAATAGATAGCTTGGGTGTTGTCCTTCAAGTTTGATAATAATTATTTTATTCGTTAGATAAAAGAAAGAGTTATAGCAAATTGATTGCTACTCTTCAAAGTAAGCTAAATTAGGCTGTATGTGTAAAATAATTGTGAAATTTAATTGTCCAGGATTAGAATCGATAATATTAGATTTTGATCGAGATATTTAGCCCATTTGGGAATAATTCATAACTTTATCGATCTCTGTATTCACAACACTTCAGCTCACCTGTTAGATTAGTCTAAAACAAATATTGTCGGTTTCTAACTTTCATTGCAAACTTTCCAACGTTTCATCCCCTAGTGTTTTAAAATAATATTGAATATTTAATCTTATCCACCCTCTTGTAGGTAAATTAAGGGACCTATTGACTTATTACTTGATTCAGCGTGCGAAAATTGCCAATTTTCAAACATCGATATTTCGCTTATTTTTTAAGATATTGTGAATAATAAGAATGCTTTGGATAGAGCATTTCAAGGTACATGCCTGAAGCTTTCCGATAAAGAAAAATGAAATTTTTAATTTTTTTTAAGCATGCATCATGTCCTCCCCCCTTATATTAGCTTTAACAAGAATACGATTCTCTATCTTTAAAATTATGCACAGCATCACTGATCAATTTTTTTCTAAATTTGCTCCAGTTGTGGGAAAACTAAAAAATGGATCGGAGAAAATCGTGAAATCTGGAAAGCTCTTTTAATTTTCCATCTAAATCATTTAAAAGATATTAAAAATCAATAATATTGACAGCCAGTTATGAAGGAAAATGTACGAAAAACAACAGGGTCCAACAGATTTCGCTGCCATTCCGAATTTTATCGAATTTTTCTTTAATGGACAGCTTCAAGCATGCACTTTGAAATGCTCTATCCAACGCATTTTTATTTTTCACAATATCTTAAAAAATAAGCGAAATATCGATGTTTGAAAATTGGCAATTTTCGCACGCCGAATTAAGTAATAAGTCAATAGGCTCCTTAGAGACATTTCTAATAACTACAAGATATAAAATATTGCAATTTAATTGCAGTATTTGATAAAATCTGGATGTGCTAAAACTAAGAAATATTACTCGACAACCTCAACAGAATTTATCGTCAAAGTTTGTGTGAATTCAATCAAATTTAATTTCGTATCAAAGATTTATTAATGTGATTGGCATTTCGTTCGAAACTTACAGCTTTAGGGTGCTTTAATTAAATTAATCGTTCATATTTCATGAAAACAGACTAGTCCGTATAACGGTATAGAAGTAACACAGAATTTTAATTGTAGTTTTATACATTAATTTGTGTTTAATTGAGTACAATATGATTTATATTAAAATCACGTTCGATACACATGCGGTAAAGGAAAAAATAAACCAAACAAACGAACCTGAAATAATCCGATTGTGGATGTTATTTTACAAACTATTATAATAATAATAATAATCACCATCCTATTGATCTGTATCTTCATTATTGTCTGTTCTTCCTAAATTTCGCATTATTAACTTCTGAAGCTCTATGATCGTTAAAATCAGATTTTCCACTGTTATCTGAACTGTAAAATTATACGTAACGTCTTCTATAGAACGATAGAAAGATGAGGGAAGAGTATTGATGTATTTCATATGAAAGACTTTCTAAAAAAAAAATAAGTAAAAGACGTATATAATGAAGGCACAACAAGCCAAATCAATTGGTTCTTTCTTCGGGTAACAACTGAAAAGACGTTCCGATAAGATACAATTTATGACAGAGTAGAGAAGAAAAATTAATTTTCTTTGCGTCACAATTGAAACGCACCTTTTTTTTATGAAAATTTCATGCTGACCGTTTAGCATGATTTATTGATAGATGGTAAGAAGCGTATTTGTGTGAAAATTTAAATTTTCAATTAGTCTAATTTACCGTTCGATACTCGTTTATTTATTTATTCAATTGTAATGATATATCATTAAGTACATTTATTCAAAGTAGCACGATCGAATCAAGTCAATTAACCATTAATTATTACAGGAACAGCAATTTTCTTTTTAATATTTATAATTAACACAATTATGATAATAAATTTGGTGGAAAAACTTACCGAAACTTTTCGTTTTCTATATAAATATAATTATTTATGATCGTAGCATTTTTCTGTTAGTTTTACAACACAAACTATATTCTCAATAAATAGGAAATGTACACGTAGAGAACGTGGTGTGCATTTAGTGCCTTCACGTACAGATGCTCGAACGATACTGCCCAGGATCACACATAGAGAAAGAGAGGAACCAACTCCCTATAGCAGCGTCAGCCTCCGCCTGCGATTTTCTGGACTCCACCAAGCTCATATACAACACGATATTTTCTAGTAATATAGTGTGCAGAGAGACGGTAAATAATAACAATAACACAGGGAAATTTCAGGGAATTCAAGCATCGATTCAGTCTTGAAACAAGAATGAAGATTCCCAACAATGAGGCGGTAACAAAAGGGAGAAGCTTCTGATTAAAATTGTTTTGCGTAAAACTTTAGTAGCTCCAGTCTGTATACATCCAGTTTAATTGGGAAACAAGTGCTGCAATAAAAGTTTTTCTCGTGTATCTTTTAAAT
The DNA here is from genome assembly GCA_039776855.1 of Mylabris sibirica. NCBI lineage: Eukaryota > Metazoa > Arthropoda > Insecta > Coleoptera > Meloidae > Mylabris > Mylabris sibirica. The sequence continues at coordinate 7,484,934 of CM077836.1, forward strand.
TAAAATCTACGTTGAACTATATGCTAAAAGAAGAAGAAAAAACGCTTCCCTAAAATAAATAAAGTATAAGTTTCAATATAACTTCGTCTAGTACCTATCTAAATTGGAAAATCTAACGCAAAAGACTTATAATTTGCTATTAAAGATGGCAGATATTCCTTCTTCTTCGTCTCGTTATTATATCCTATCCATAATTTACCCTTAGGCATGGTAATCGAGCAAAAAGCATACTTAATATCTGTGCTGAAATCAAACGAAAATCATCAAGATTCAAATTTACTAAATAAACTTATTAAGGAAATTATTTTTAGCATTTTCTGAAAGATCATGTCCTAATTAGTCATTATGCAAAATATTATAATTCTATCTTAGAGACTTCATAGTAAAAAAAATTAAACGTTCAACTAGTCGATAGAATCCATGACGTCACAGTTTCAAAACATACCTTGTATTTAATGTACCATGGATTTCACAAAAAAGTGACTGAATCTTGAGCGGAAATATCACGATATTTGGTTCGTGTAAGTCCGGCTGAATCTCTTGTGGAGTTAAGAAGATGGTCAGGTAAGAAGTGTTAAAACGAGATTCAACCATACCAAATTTGTAGAAATACCCGAAATGGCACCAGTAACCCCAACCCTACGTTCTGATTGAATATCTTTCTTCTCAAATTCTCACCTGTTAACTGTTACATTGTTACGACAACCCTTAAAAGTCAGTTTTACACTGTCGTACAAAAACTGGTCACTTTCTTGTGAAATCGATGATACAGTCGAGTGCGTAATAATTTTATCGAGTCTTTTGGCCTGTTTTATATAGATTGATCCGTTCTTCCACCATTGTCGGTATTGGGGATGAATCTAACCTGCTTTAGTACTTTACCCGTTTAGGCGAATAGTAACTGTTGGAGTTGAAACATAAATAAATAAAGGATGGAAAATTACGTGATCAGCTATGGGGGTGTGTTGTTTTCGTTATTTAAGTACAGTGGCGATTAAAAAAAAGAGACCACCTCTTGTGCGGCTGTGTAAAACAGGCTTATGAGGGCCCTCATCACAATGTAACAAAATCTAAACAGGTCTGAATTTGGGTAGAAAGATATTCAATTAGAGGAATAGGGTGGAGTGACTGATGCCATTTTGGATATTTACCTGAATAGAAAGATACTTTCTACAAATATGCGATGGCTGAAACTTGCTCTAACACTTCCTATCTACCCACCTTCTTACCCTCATGAGAGAAACAATGACTCACAATAACGAAAATATGTGAAATTCTCGCTCAAGACTCGATCACTTTTTTTAATCGCCACTATACATCAATAAATCGTCTCCTTCTTTCTCCGGATAATCAACAAGATGCTGTTCCCTTTAAGCGAAAGTCTGGTTTACACCATACAATCGTCATCTTTAACATTTTTCCGCACTCGACTGTACCGCGCTATGCTTTTGGTTACGTAATATCGTAAAAATGTGTGAATCAAGTTACATTAGTATGTTACTAAAGACAGCCAACTGAGAGAGGAAATACCGTGGTACACCCGGTATATATTGTGGCCTCTTCGAATCTCTGACGTTATAGCATCCAATTTTAAAAATTAAATATCTCCATAACGGTTTATTTGATTGATTTGAAATTTTTGTATGATAATATCTACTCAATTTCCTATCGATTCGTGTATGAAAAACGAGGGTACACTGAATAAGCCCATTGTGCATGCTAAATACTGAATTCTACGCAAAATATCAGACTTTTATAAGGAAACACCTCTTAATCATTGTTGCAATTTTAGAACATTGCAGCTTGTTGGTAATTTCCAATTATCCTCTTAGAAAACAAGCTATAATTACTCCTCTAAATGACGCAAAGACAGGACAATACAATCTTTTAGCTCTAGAAGTGGCGATAGCGATCAAGACGTAGGTGTGAATTTGTTGATTGGATCATCAAATAATGCAGTAAATTTCAACTTATTTAATTATTTGCAAGACGCTCTTCGAATATTTATTGTGTAATTGATATGAAAAGGATGATGGTGATCTGGTGGAGGACTTGCGCTCTAAATTCAAAATGGCGCGTTATCATTGCACGACCCATATCCGATTTTATCACGTTGATAAATATGTATTAAGTGTATATTTTAATTGATTTCTCGTGTAAAATTAGCGAAATAATGAACAATAATCATTATAAATATGTTCAAGTGCTTCGCCAGAATCGATTTGATTGTTTGTACAATTTCCATTACCATAACGCTATCGAGTAAGTAAATGAGCTTTTACGAGTATTTTTAATGATTTCCTTATACATTTGTTGATATACGGATATGCATGTGCCAATTTTTGGCAAATGGCTGGTTAACAAAACCATTATTGTTTAGTTATTGTGTCAATATGGCAACACAATATCGATTTTTCCAGCCGGCAATGAACCACAGCATCGGACAAAAGCAGCCGCTGAAAAACACCACGATCTTTGGTGTTACCGTTGCGATACAATGGTAGATGGTGATAAATGTCTTGATTTAAGCATAAATCGTACATCAATGCAAGTGCGCTGTACGAAAGAACAGAAAAAATGTCAAGTTAGGAAGATTTCAATGTCTACCAGTACGGATGAGATAACCGGATCACCGAAATTATGGTTATTACAGAGAAATTGTACGGAAACGTGTGAACCTGGTTGTATTATTATCGGTGAACGTACGAAATTGCATTCGTGCATTACATGTTGCGATGAACAGAATTTCTGTAATGCTGGAAATCGTGGAAATTGTCTTCAACAAACATTATTGCAATGCTTGTTCGGCTACATCATTGTGTTCTATATTCTTTAATAAAAAAATCGCTGTAAAAATAATCGATTTATATTAAATAACAATGGATCAAATAATTAATCTGTTATTTGTTTAAATATATTCCATAAATTTCCTCGTTATACATTCCACTGATATTGACCAAATGCGAAATTAAATTGAAGGAATTTACATTAAGGGATCAAGCGAGAGCTATTCACATTTTTTCTCCTCCGTCTCATCCAATCTCTATTTAATTTTAATCTAAATACTAAACGAACTTTAGCAATTTTCTTCACGTGCACATCAAAACTTTGTAGATCTATTAAAGATTAAATCAAGTGTCGCCAGCACGAAATCTGCAGCAATAAATAACGAAAATTTCCGTGGAAATTACTGTTGACAAAAAAACCGGCCGTATAAGAAAACTTTACGATTATTTGGAAGTTTCAAACAAATCTCTACCTTTCTTGACACAAAAAAATCTTCCGGCGACTTTCAGGATTCGACCAGAAATCGAACAATTTTTTTTCATTCCTAATTCCCAGATGTTGAATGAAATAGAGTTACAGCAACCATAAATTCCAACTTCAAATGTGTCGGATATTGTGAAAATCTTTATTGGAGTTTGCGACAATTTTTTATCTTCGCCGACGAAAAGTCCATCCGGCGATTCACCGTATTCGGTCCGACATTTTTCTTTCAAATCTCCCTTATTATTTACAGCAGATAACTAAAATTGTAATTTATTGAATAGAGTTTGGGAATGCGTTTTTAAATCTAATTAATCGTAATTTGTATATTTGTATTTCACCAATTATTTGAACCCATGCACCTACTCTCTGCGCTCATAAAAATGCAACAAGAGAGGGGCAAAAATCAGCTACAGTCTACAGCAGGCCGTCTGTTTATTGTTTGTGACGTCGTTCACTTATTTTATCAACTAAGCTGAATGATTGTAGTGCTATAATAGCAACAAATAAACGTATAATTTAATTGAGAGGTCGATGGAGATCAAGCGCGTCTAGACAGCGGTTATTTTAAATTAAGTTCAGAGCAGTCACGTGATGAGCACACTGGAGCGTGCAAATCCCGTTGCTAGTTCAGGACCACTCCTCTTACATCAGCTTTCTAAAAATAAGATAATTTTCTATCTTTAAAATTATGTTGAAATTTTATTAAATTTGCTTCAGTTACCGAAAAACGAGAAAATTTGGAAAGCTCTTTCAATTTACTATCTGAATTCACCTAATAATTATTGAAAATCAATAATATTGTCTGAGTTTCAGCCAGTTGTGGAGGAAAATGTACGAAAAAACAGGGTCCAAGAGTTTTCGCTGCCATTCAGAATTTTATCATATTTTTCCAAAATAAAAAGCTTTAGAAGATGCAATTTGTAATTCTCTATCTCACACACGTTTACTTTTTCTAATATCTCAAAAAACAAGCGAGATATCGATGTTTAAAAATTTACAATTTTCGCATACCGAATGGACATATTTGTCCGAAAGACCCTTAAAATGTGTCAAATATAGTGAAAATCTTTATTCTAGATTAGCACATTTCTTTATGTTCCCCACCAAAAAATTCTTCAGGCCTAATCCGGGAACTCTCTGCGTATTCGGTCAGATATCGATGGATTATATTCCAGATTATTTACAGTGGATAACTGAAATTATAAATTGAACCCAAAAATGTGCCAAATATAGCCAGAATCTTTATTATCTTTTAAACGTTCGTTTTTATTAAACTGAACTCATAATCAGTTCAGCTTCAATCAAAAGGTGGTTGTAGTAATTTAACAAACGAAAACATGAACGCCCTCGGCAAACTTTTTTATACATTTATTTGATGGTTGTAGAACGGAAACCAAACCGACAATTATTGAACAAGAGGACCACAGATGTAACTTTTCGAAATTACTACTCATTTTATTAAGAGTTTTGTTAAACTTCTTTCAATTGGTATTTTTTTCCACCCTCAATACCTCTAAACAAACAAGAAGGAACAATAAATCGATTACATAAATTATTTACAACAAGAAAACTAGAAATGGTGACGGGAAAGTTTTCAATATGAATACGAATACCACAGAAGTTCGTCAACTTTCATTATAAAACAACAATTGTAATTTTGAACAAAACTTCAGGAATAAATGGGGCGAAAATAAGAATCTATTAAGAAGAAGAAGAGGGTTACATTTTCTTTTTACATATATAAGTCTCAACTCCATTAATGACACCCCAATTATTTACATAAGAATTAATGTAAAACTGGCACTCTATAATAATAATAAAAGGAATTCTTCTCCAGGAACGCAATTGTTCTCCCTTTTTCCTCAAATTTTCTCAAGCAAATACAAGTTTGGTGAAAATTATAATGAAAGAGGGTGTATCGGGGTCTTAGTTTTAGTGAAATTATACAGCGCATAGCGACGCGGTGTGTAATTTAACTTTTTGAATCAATTTCATATTTGAAAATAATAAAAAAGTTGACATAAATTTCAATAAAAATTCAGAATTTTGATTTGTTATTTATAAACAAGCTTATAAAGATAGAAGCGACCGTGTTAAGAGATGGATATCACGTTTTTCGGTTCGTGTGAGTCAGGCTGTTTCTCTCATGATAGATACCTAGGAGGAAGTATAATTAATTTCCACCATACCAAATTTCTAATGGTTTTTCTTCCCAAATCTGTAAAAATTCTGTTGTATTGGCACAACCATAAAAGCCTGTTTAACACAGACGCGCAAAATGTAGTAACTTTTTTCTGAAACTGATAGTACCTGCATATATACTCTTTTTTTTTAAATTAAACCTATTTTTGACTATAGCTACTATTAATAGATTAATATTTTTGTTTGCAATTAATTTACAAGCTCGAAATTTTATTAAAATATCGTTACAGTTTCCCTGTAAAACATAATTAATATAAATGAGGAGTGAAGTGGATGAATTACAATGATAATAATAAATGAATCAACAACAGCCATTAGTGTTGGCAATACATAGTAGTACAGTAATTAAGAAATTAATTAATGAGGCCCAGTTCAAGTGCTATTATTATTGTATCATTTCAATTCTCATCTTGAATACAACATGAATTGGATTGTTTTCAAAAAATTCCAGTAAATTATTAGTGTTTTTTATTGTGTTTCTAAAATAAAAAATAATTGACACGTTTCTAACTAAATACAATATGTGTTCGATGATAATATCAACGTCCATCTTTTCAATTGTATTCTTGATGGTATTTTCAATACGTATTGAAGATGATATTCGTATCGTTTACCCTCGTTTCATTCAAACAAAACATCGCCAACGTCGCCACAATATAAACACTGATATTTCTCAACAAGAAATTATCGAAATTGGTGATTGGTTAATTGAATTGAATCATGAAAATAATGCGATTACTAATGAATATTTACAAATTGAATGGTTTAATACTAATGGAAATGTTGTATTGAAACCAAACGAACAACATTATTGTTATCATAAATCTGGTATAATTTATGGTTTTCACAATCAATCTAATGTAATTTTGACAATTTGTAATAATGAAACAATAATTATTGGTTATATGAATTTGAATGGGAGGATTTTTTATATTGAACCAATTGGTGATAATGGTGTACATAAACTCTATCGGCAAGTAATTCATAATTATTTCGAATTTGTACGATATACAGGGTGTCGATTATATTAAACTCCTATTAGTTGACAAGCGATTCGAAAAATATTTCAAGGATTTGTAGGGTAGTGTCGCGGGACCATTTTAGCAAAATTAGAACCTCGTAGATTATTTGGAAGTTGGTCAAAAACGCTCGTTTCTGAGGATGTTGCGATTTTCAAAAACGAACTAAACACGCAAAACGACTTAGAATGACTCGAGGATTCTCCCAACGTTGATTTTTTCGTTTTTCTTAATTTTATTCTAAAATAAGTGGGAATGTTTCGTATTTTTACAAGAATATAATGGAGAAAAACAAAAAAAATCATTGTTGGGAGAGACTCCGAGTCATTCTTAGTCGTTCTGTCGAAAAAGAACGTTTTTTGATCAACTTCCAAATAAGCTACGAGGTCCAATTTTGATAGAATGTTCTCTGGGGACCATCCTACAAATCTTGGAAATAATTGGAATTGCCATAAGAACTTTTCGTCTTACATGATTCACCCGATATAGTTGTTTCAATGACTCCTATTATAGTTGACGAGCGATTCGAAAAATATTTTGAGGATTTGTAAGGAGGCCCCTGGAGACCATTCTAGCAAAATCAGAACCGTGTAGCTCATTTTAAAGTTGGTGAAAAACACTTGCTATGCACCTAAAATGACTCAAAAATCTTTCCAACATCGATTTTTTTTCTTTTTTCCCAATGAGTTCTGAAACAGGGAGAAATGTTTCTAATTTTTTGTATAATGAAATAGAGTAAAACGAAAAAAAATCAATATTGTGAGGGCCTTTGAGTCATTCTTAAGTGTTTTGAGTGTTTAGCTAGTTTGTGAAAATTGTGATCCCGTCCAAAACGAATGTTATTTGACCAACTTTAAAATGAGCTACAAGGTTCTAGTTTTAATAGAATGCCCTCCAGGAACCACCTTATAAGTCCTTAAGAGGAGTTTCATCGAATCGACACCCTGTTTTCTAAAACAGTTGACATTTCCTTCATTTTACAATACATTAAACTTGGTAAATGTGCAATTGTTTAGTGAACAAAACATATCGAAAGTAGATAGCTCACCAAACATTGTTGACTCTTTTTATTACCAAAGTCTATAAAAGTTTTATCTTGGAAAAGTCCGGGAAGAAAAACAACCCTATCGAAAACTATCCCCTTATATTTTCCAATTGTTAGCCTGTATTTTAACGAATTGAAAAAAACAAAAAAAAAATACGCTATTGTATTCTTCAACATCGATTCTTCTATACAAAAACCTCAAACAGTGAATGTAGAATGATAAAGGGATTTCCTCGGATGAAAATCACCAATATTTAAAGCTTTTCGTAATCATAATTGAATTTTCTATTAAATTATCCATTTCTAAACAATATCCTATATTAATTTAATAAATAATGCTGTATTCTACAGTACTAGACGAGTAAAACGTTACGTTACGGATGAAATGTGGTTGTTTAATTTAACTGGCGACACAATTGAATTAGATGAAGAAAATGATAATTTATTCGAATTGTTAGATGTTGGCCATATAGTTGAAAATATGACTGAAACATTGATTACAATCGATAAGAATTGGCATCGAGAACAATTAGATCAAGACGAATTAGGCTACTTTTATGATACAGCATGGACAGCAGACACACCAATAAGTGAATAATTCATTAAGAGTCGATTTTTATTCGTTAAAATAACAAAAAATAAATTGTATTTTCAGTTCGTAAATCTTCAGGCAATCAATTACCGGAACGTTGGCTGGAAATCGCCATCGGTATCGATCATACACTAGTCGCTTTCCATGGTAAAGATAAAGTGACAGCGTATGTTTTAGCTTTAATGAATATCGTAAGTATAAAGTACAGGATAGCCCATTAAAAGTAGATATAAGAAGTTATAATTGATGGAAGCTTATAGAATTCGGTTTATAGCCGTTTTACCACCTGAGTACCTTTAGAAAATATTATCATTGTTCTAGCAGCTGCAGTTATAGGAGGTAATAGTAGATAAACTATGAGAGAACTGATGAAAAATCTCTGGTTGCCTACCTTCTGGGTGTTTTGGCTGTTGGCAAACTAGTTGTGTAACCTGGTGGAGGTTTGGTCATGGAGAAAAGCCCAGAAGGTAGGCAACCAGGGATTTTGCGCCAATTCTCTCATAGCTTATCTACTGGTAGTACCTCCTTTCTTATTTTAAATAAAATATTTTCATTGCATTTTTAATTTCTTCGGTTAAATCCAAGGCGATTTTGTCATATATTTTGACTTTTTGGTAAAATTTTAAATTTTGCAGTGTTCCATTAACAGTTTCTCAAACTTTCAATGGGCCATCCTCTTAGTCTATCCTGTATATGTGTAGATACAATTTAATAAAATTGCTACAAGAAACTATAAATTTTAGGTGAATGCAATTTATCAAGACGTCTCTCTGGAGGCGAACATGAAACTTGTCGTAACACGATTGTTGATCTATGAACATCGTAAACAATCAGTTGTACGTCCGGGTAATGCAAAGAAATCACTAGAGAATGTAAACAGTTGGAATAATCGTCTACATAGAGCTCTAGCACCTGGTGAACAACATCACGATATAGCTATTTGGTTGACACGTTCTGATATCGGTGGACCATCAGGGTATGCACCAGTAGCCGGTGCTTGTGATCCAAAACGTAGCTGTGCCCTAAATCGTGATGAAGGATTAACTAGTGCTTTTATTATTGCACACGAAATGGCCCATGTGTATGTTGATAAAATTGTAAAATTTACACTGTTTTAAAACTATGCTACCAATTAGTTTAGGTCTCAGTCATGACGGTGATAAAAAATCGTTGAATCACTGCGATAAAGAAGCGGTTAAAGGTAGCGTGATGGCGCCGTTGGTAGCATCAACATTCAATAAATTCACTTGGTCGGAGTGTTCACGAAACGAATTTAAAAATATTATAAAGTAAGTATAGATGGACCAAGATAAGTTTGCCATACAAGAATTTCGGAATCATTTGCACTTGTAGTGTAGACACGATCTGCGCACCCACGGTTTTGGACAAACTCAGTTTGATCCATCTATAGTTTATTGAATGTGTCGCGATTTGTATATGATTGGAAATTTTCAGGAAATGGACGTGTTTATCGAATCCTCCCCCAGGCATGGGTGAAATTGTATTAAATGCTACGTTACAGAATGCTTTCAGCATGGATGAGCAATGCCGGATGGAGTTCGGTGAGGGGTAAATATTTACATTCTATTATCCCATATTATTAGATGATTTCTATGATGAATTTATCATTTAATTTCTAGTTATGCTCTATGTAGGGCTTTCGATATTATCGAACCATGTTCACATTTATGGTGTGGTCATATTCAATCACCATTAGTTTGTAAAACGAAGAAAGGATCACCTTTAGAAGGCACCCAATGCGGCAACAATAAGGTATCAAATTACCAATACATTAAATCTATTAGCATCGATTTTCTTTGTAATTTCCTATATTATCACTTATCATCATCATCATCGTCGAATTCTATAATTATCGACCATCAATTTTATCAATAGAAAAATTTAATTTGAACGACGATAACAAAAATGAAATTTTATTAAAATATTTCAGTGGTGTATCAACGGCTATTGTCAAGATATTGAACAACAACAGCAAATCGGAACAACCCCAATATTATTAAATCCTCAAGATGGTGGTTGGAGTATTTGGGGTCGTTGGGGAGCTTGCTCCAGATCCTGCGGCATTGGTGTACAATTTCGTATTAGGAAATGTGATAATCCCCAGTAAGTATATTTGAGATTTATTACTTTTCTAGTTTTTTTTTCTTGTTTCTTTCTTAATTTAATCATAAAGACCTTTATACGGTGGAAGAAACTGTGATGGTCCATCGGAGGAATGGCGTGTTTGTAATCAACAAGCATGTCCATTACCGTTTGGTGATTTAAGGGCGCAACAATGCCGACGAATGGCGAAATTACTAAATTTAGAACATACGAGGGAAGGAAACATGACCTGGTTACCGTATGAGAGCGAACAAAGTGAGTAAATCCGCTTATACTAATAAATTATTAATACGAACATTTCAAAGCAACAATTCAATAAGACTCACTCTATTACTTGATGTCCGTTATTAGATATAATTAGCATATACACTCAAATTTCTATTGGTTGATTCTATTAGACTGTTAGTAAAGTGAGGGACGATTTCATCAACTTCAGTTAAGCCTAATGAACAGTTAAAGTTAATCCGTTCGATGATTTATTTATTCGTTAAAATTTAACAGACGTTGGTGAAATCGACCTTGAATCATTCAATATTATTTTGTAATTTCTAAGTGTCAAATGAGACCGTATATTCGATAATAAACCGTGTAAAGAATAGTAGGGTATACTATGACGTTAGAGATTCGAATACGCCACAATAGAGCGTAGCTTTTTTAAATGTGATCAATTCTTATGAAAATCTTATTAGTTGTCGAGCAGTTCGAATAATATTTCAAGGATTTATTATAGACTAGAGATCATCTCAACTAAATTAGAACCTCGTAGCTTATTTGGAAGTTAGTCAAAAGGCTAATTTTTGACGATGATGAGATTTTCAAAATAACTCGACAATCCTCCGTATATTGATTTTTTTCATTTTTCCTCCATATTTTGAAACAAGAGGAAATGTTGTGCATTTTCTCTAGAACGCAATGAAGAAAAACGAAAAAAATCATTGTTGGAAAAGTCTTCAAGCTATTGTATTGCAGATAGTTTTTGAAAATCCCGACATCGTCAGAAAGGAGCATTTATTGACTGATTTCCAAATGAGCTACACGGTTCTAATTTTGCTAAAATAGTACCTTTATAAGTCCTTGAAATATTATTCGAAATAATAGAGTTTTATTGTTTCATATATGATTCTTATAAGAATCGACCACATTTAAAGCAGACACTCGGTATTGTGTCAATCAGATTAAACTCACGAGTATTACATATTGTTGACCTAAATGTAGACCGGAAAGGTCATTTCCGTATTGTTTAGCAATGCTAACATTCATGATCATTGATAATTAAAGCTTTTCAACTATGCAAATCTTCTTTAAAGTTTAATTGTGAAGAAATCATCCACATTTCATACCAATTACGCAACATATTTTATAGCGCTTCAATACATGATAATAATAATGTTGAATCGAAAAAAAACAGACAATTTGACGCATTTTTTGAAAAAATTGAAGAGACGGAGGCACTAATAATAAGTATCTACTAGTCGAAACCTTATGGTATTTTCTTCTTAAATTATCATTTTTTTATCGAATTTTGATATTAAACTACAAAAATGAGACGATTTATACTAGCGGTTGTCAAACCATGGGTCGCAGTAAATTTTTCGTCCTAAATTATCAGCTTTTTGAGAAATTGGGCGTTTGAATCATACAAAAGAGACAATTTGAACGCTTTTAATCGTTTTTGGATGAGGATCTTTGAGTTTAAGTCCAAGTTTCCAGACATTTTCGTGTTAAATCGTTAGTTTTTAGAGAATCTTGCTCAGAATTTTTCAAATATTCTTGTCTCAAATCATCAAGTTTGTTGGAAAACTTTGATTTTTGATTTATTTTAGTCGCTTTTTTAATCTATTTTTGAGTTAAATTAACTTTTATTCTAAATTTATTGAAAAAATGCTTGTCCTGATTTGTTGATATTTATCGAATCTTACTAATAAATTATAAAATGATTGTGATTTGAGCAATTTTAATCAAGCTTCTTGAGCTGGATTCTCGAATTTTCAGAAACTAAATCGTCACTTTTTTAGCATATTTCGTTACTAAATCATAGAAATTTTACATTTGAGTTGGATCCTTCTGTTTGAAACATTGTTTCACCCTAAAATGTCAGTTTAAACGGAATTTTACTGAATATTGGTGATTTTTCGTCCTAAATCATTAGTTTTTCTAGCATATTTGCTAGTTAAACATCAAAAAAGTCGCTAAAAACCGATTTTCAAACTAAATTCTAATGAATTCAAATTCCTACGGTCAGATTAGACTTTTCCCGGTAGTTTACTACAATTAATTTTACTAGAAAATTGATGAGGAATCTAATTTTTCAGTGGATAAAAAATGCAAATTAATCTGTATAAGTGAAGAAACACGAGAAATCTACGAATCCTCTGAGAATTTGATTGATGGTACACCGTGTTCATACGAAAATGCCGACAATATTTGCATACAAGTGAGTATTTTTAATTGAAGAAAAGAAAAAAGGTTTTTCAATCAAGTGGAGAAAATTGTTGTTATTGTTCAGGGTGTTTGTCAATTGCTTGGCTGTGACGGCCAATTATCGTCCAATAAACGAACAGACTTGTGTGGAGTATGCGGTGGAAACAATTCAAATTGTACGACAATTAAATCACTCTTCAACAAAAAATTAAAACGAGGTATTGTGGTTGATACTGATTACAACAAACAGTTTTTATTGATTTCCTTTCTATTACAGAAGTAACACGAGTTGCTGTATTTCCACGAATGGCGACAACAATTCAAATCCAAGCGAATGTAACACTTGAACAGAACAATAATAATCGTGTTGATGAACCATCTGTGGCATTTATATTGAAAAACCGTAAAAAAAAGAAATACACAATTACTATTCCAAATACAGGATTACGTACGGAAATTATGGAAGGTACAAGATTCTATTATGAGAAAAAATCGAATAAACATCGAATCTGGGCAAAGGGGCCAATATTAGCTGAAACGGTTGTTTTGGTATTTACGATTAAATGAAATTGATTTGATTTCTCACCTGGAAACATTTATAGGTATATGCACCAATCAGTGAAATTGAAACCGGTCTCAATATTTCATTATATGTTGAATATATAATCCATAAAGAACAGCAAACATTTTCAAATAATAGATATAAATGGATTTTGGGCGGTTGGGGACCGTGTTCGGCCAGTTGTGGTGGTGGCCGTCGACAACAGACCGTCGCCTGTTGGGACGTCGAAACAGACAAACTCGTCAGACGGAAACATTGTTCATTACTAACTAAACCCGAATTGAAATCGGAGAAATGTAACGAATTCGAGTTGAGTTTGAATTAAAAACAAAATAATATAAATAATTGTAATACGAAATTGTACAGGTGTAATTTCCAATGGATTGCCGGTAAATGGGAGCCGTGTAGTACGACTTGTGGTTTGAAAGGTGTACAACATAGGGAACTTTACTGTGTCCCCCAGCCGCTTCTCAACAGTATCCTATTCAAAAACAACGGAACAATGATTGAAGAACCGTGGAAATATATGGTGAATCCACGAAAATGTTCAGAAATCACGCCACCATCCACAAGAACTTGCAACCGTGAACCGTGTTACTCTTACTGGACTTACGGCGAATGGTCTCAAGTAATTCTACAAAATACCAATTTAACAAAATGTTAATTATTGAGTAATTTTAGTGTTCTACAAGTTGTGGTAAAGGCGTTTCGTTTCGATCGTCCTACTGTCCACCGCCGTACGATGAGAATTTCTTTACTTGCGGCGAAGCACCACCACCAAACGAAAAGCGTATCTGTTACGGTGACACTCGACATACAAACGTTCTTTGTAGAGGCCGTAAACGTAGGATTTGCACACACGATCAGTCTATTTATTGTTCACTAACACAGTTGTCTAAATATTGTAAAATTAACGGCTTTCGACGATTGTGTTGTAAATCATGTTTGGATTTTCTATTGTCACCAATTAGCGATTAATTCATTTTCTATAAACTACATTTCGTACGTTACGTTTTTAAAGCTTTAGTTTGAATGAAAATCCTAGGCACATCTATATTCTCTTTTTTATTAACAGTCCTTCGATGTATATATGAATTTTTTAAAACTTTATATCCAGCTTGTTGAAGAATTTCATCGAGGAATTCTAACGAAAAATAAAAACTCCTAAAAGCAAATTAATTTAATTCATCTATTTATAAGAAAACAATAATAATTATACCTAGTACCGTCTTGTCTCATATAGAAATTGTCGGAAATTTTATGTCCTGCTTTAAATCGAATTTGGGCCATGTCGTACAGGCCATAATCACGAAACAGTAGACAACCACCAGGCTTCAATAGTTTATTTATTGTCTTCAATGTGTTGATGAATTTATCCGGATGTATTGCCGATAATACAAAAATCAACGTAACTATATCAATGGAATTCTCTTCTAATTCTTTTAAAATATCATCAGTTGTAATGTCGCATTGAAAGACCCTGATCAGATTCGGGTTGTATAGTGGATGTTTTTGTACAATTTCCACAGCTCTTGGTGATAGATCACAAGCAATTATATTGAAGTCTAATTTCTCTTCAATTAACGGAAAAATAAAATTGCCAACACCACAACCTATTTCAAGTAATGTTCGTTTTGTTTTTACATTACAATCGATTAATTCGTTAAATTCACGGGTAGTCCAATGACGATCTCTAAAAAAACGATTCTCATTTCGTTTATAAAATAAATCCCAATATTTACGAGCATTCTTCTCTAACTCGGCAGCTTTAAAAGGCATAACCAGCCGGGAATTTTGCAGTTCAAGCTTTTGGTATTCTTCATCAGTTAGAGTTTTTGGTAATTTTGTTAAAACTTCAGATTCATCACTCATTTTTGCCATTAATTAAATCAATTAAAGTAATAATTAACAATTTTAATAAACACAACCACACCACACTTTCAACAAAAATACCACAACAGCGCCATCTATAAATTGCCAGTAAAATTATTTGTGTTAAAGCTAACCATCCACGTTGCAGCTTACCGATTAAAGACTTTTATTCATTTAAATCAAGATTTGTGATACTCATAATGATGTTCATAACATGTAAGTCTTTTAATTACATCATATGACAGTCAAATGTTGTGTCCATATGACGTCACAATGATATCAAAGACAATTTGATATAGTAGTCCCATTCACCAAATTGAAAATACTAAATGACAGAAAAGTTACTAAAAAGAACATATTTTACCACGAAAATCAAGTATGTCAGAAGTGTCAATTATTTCTATGAATAAAACCACTTATTTTAATCTAAAATCACCACAAAACAAAAAGAAATACTATTCAAACGATTTATAAATTCCAAATATTGAAGAGGAAAATGCAAAAGCACACGAATAAAAATAACAATACTCAAAATTGAAATTTTAGGCTAGAAATTTTTTCTAAACAATAGCAAGAAATCTGGTAATACAGGCCATAGAATGCCATAGATATCTAATATACCTAGATAGTAAATGGACGGTAGTGGGGGTCAAAAAAAAGCGTCCGGTCGCGGCCATATTGGAAGGATCTTGTGTATTGCCAAAAGTGACTGGTGGACTACCCCTTCCACCCTTCCAAATAAGCTTGTAGGCGATATAAGACTCCTTCAAATATGGCCGACATGTCCGGCCCCCACTCCGTTCGTTCGCTATCTAGGTATTATTAATTATTAGATATCTATGATACAGGCTTACCAGCCCATTTTTTGAAGCGCGGGCAATTCAAGATTTTCAATTTGGTCAGTAATACTACTATATCATATTGAGATCATAAAAAGAGTCAGTTTTATGTCAGATTGACGTTAAGTTGTAATGACATACATATGATCTACGTGTGACGTCAATTTTTGGTCATGTGTTTACCAGGGGAGCCACCCTGGCGCACTTGTACTTCCGTCACCGCTTGACGGGTGCATAAGGTTTGTGCATCTTGCTGCATATTGGAAAGCTAGATTTGATTTCACACATTTTCCAATGAGCTACGAGATCTTACTTTTGCTAAGATGTTCTCTGCGAACCAACCTGAAAATTCTTAAAATATTATTCGAATTGCTCGCCAACTAATAAGAGTTTCATACAAATTTGATATATTTACAGCAGTATATGTATTTTAAGCAAACTGAAGGTCTTCTTATGAATGTTAAGTATGTCGCATAATAGATAATAGCAAATAGTTGTTTAGCTTAACACGTTCGATATGACGCAAATCGTTACGTTGATGGAGCGCCTTACGTATTAGCTTCTAGTTGGAGATGGCGCAGTTTTAAAAAAAATTGAGACATTTGAAATCGCCACGTGACCTTTGAGGTTAGAAACTCTAACCTAAGTCCTCTAATTAAAGTTTTATTTTAATTAATTGAAAAAATAGTTTTAAAATGGATGAAAAAACTGAGGAGAACGAAGCGAAACGGTTATTGTGCCGTTTCAAGAGTGAAACCGGTGAGATAACCGGTGATTTAATGGATCTACCATTTGGATGTAACGTACATCAATTGAGTTTAATTTGTAATGAAATCTTACAAAACGAGGAACCGGTACCATTTTTATTTTATATAAACGATGTAGAAATAACGAATACACTACAAAAAGCAGTCGATTTAGTTAATTTAAGTACTGAAAATGTTATCGATATTGTCTATCAACAACAAGCTGTATTTCGTGTTCGTCCAGTTACAAGATGTACAAGTTCTATGCCAGGTCATGCTGAGGCTGTAATTGCTGTTAGTTTTAGTCCTGATGGTAAACATCTAGCTAGTGGTTCTGGTGATACAACCGTTCGTTTTTGGGATGTATCAACACAAACACCGTACCAGACATGTAAAGGGCATAAAAATTGGGTTTTGTGTATAGCTTGGTCTCCTGATAGTTTAAAACTAGCATCAGCTTGTAAAGATGGACGGATTATTGTATGGAACCCGTTCACCGGTGAACAGATCGGTAAAACAATGATTGGACATAAACAATGGGTTACATCGTTAAGCTGGGAGCCGTATCATAGAAATTCAAGTTGTCGGTAAATTTTATTAATTTTTCTCAATGTAATATTAGTGAAAATTTGGGAAATTTGCAGATTTTTAGCAAGTTCATCGAAAGATTGCGACATTAGAATATGGGACACTGTATTGTCGAATAATATATTAACAATATCCGGACATACGAAAAGTGTAACTGTCATCAAATGGGGCGGTTCTGGTTTAATTTACAGTGCATCCCAGGATCGGACTGTTAAAGTTTGGCGTGCCAAAGACGGTGTATTGTGTCGAACATTAGACGGCCATGCACATTGGGTGAATACGTTGGCTTTAAATACCGATTATATTCTACGAATTGGTGCTTTTGATCCTGTTAACGATTCACATAAAGATACATTAAATGCTGATAAGAAAAAATCAGAAGAATTCGCTCTAAAACGTTACCATAATATCATCGAATCGTGCGGTGAACGTTTAGTATCCGGTTCAGATGATTTTACACTCTTCTTATGGAATCCAGAGAAAGAGAAGAAACCATTATCACGTCTAACCGGCCATCAACAATTAGTAAATGATGTGAAATTCTCCCCTGATGGACGTATTTTAGCATCAGCATCATTCGATAAATCAATCAAATTATGGGAATCAAAGATGGGTAAATTTATTTGTACGTTACGTGGACATGTACAGGCTGTTTATATGGTGGCCTTCTCGGCCGATTCACGGCTTTTAGTCAGTGGTAGTGCTGACTCAACATTGAAATTGTGGAATTTGAATACAAAGAAATTGGAAATTGATCTACCAGGTCACGCTGATGAAGTTTATGCGGTTGATTGGTCCACGGATGGTTTAAAAGTCGCCTCCGGTGGTAAGGATAAAGTTGTCAAATTGTGGCAAAATTAAATAAATTATTTTTAAAAAAATTAAAGAAATCGCGTAACTTTTAATATAACCCTGTATATACTTTTAATATAACCTGTATATAAATGCGGTAAATATAGAAAAATATTGATCAGTAAGAATGCGGTCGATATTCTCGTACGTTAGCGAATTCCCCCAAGATAATGCTCAATAAATTGTTGTTATTGTTGAATTTTTCCAATTTTTTATCATTTGGTGAGTAGAAATTTAATTAATTGGCTCTATTAAAGAAATTTCCTTCAGTTTTGGGAATTGATTGTTTTAAATGTGCATCAATCAATCACGATTTTATGGCGTGCGAAGATCCATTCCATAACAATTATACAAACGATATTTTCGAGTCTCCATGTTTGGGTGGACGAAAAGGTCGCGATGGTTTATTTCCGGCAACATCCTGTGTTAAAATTACCGGAATTTTCGGTAAGTTCCCCCATAAAAATACTTTAAAATCGGTTACAATTATTGATATTCGTAGATGATAATGGGGACACGTTAACTGTCCGAAGTTGTGCTTTGGATAGTGGAACATTAACTACCGATACAGAAATTGTACGTATGTCGCATTGTGGTGGATTTTATTATAATAACAGATATGTTAGAGGGTGTGTACAGAGTTGTAATGATGCTGATGCTTGTAATAAAACATCAATTAATTCTAATTTAATAACGTACAAATTCATTTTTATTATTAGTATTTTCTTAGACTCATTAATATAAAAGTTTGTCTAAATAATTAATGTTAAACGCTCAGTTTTATTACAATAAATAACTATGCACTACTATATTTTGGTTTAGTCTCTTGATCAGTTACCGTTCTTATATAAATTGTATCTTCTGGTAGAGGATTTGGTGGCGTATCTTCTTCCAAAAAGTAGGAACAAGCAATTGCCAAAACCGACCCTGAAACAGCATTATTTTTACAATTATAAAATTACATTTTCAATGTCTTTCCTATTAAAGTTGTATTATAAAAATTATAAGTTCCATATCATGTTCATGTTCATCTATATAATACAGGTTAACGTTAACCCATAAGTCCACACAATCTCTGACGCGCAGGTGATTAGTAATTAATTAAATTAATTAAATCAAATATAGCGATAAAAAAAGATGTGGATGTGTGCGATGTAGGAAGCGGACCAGTTAGCAGGTTAGCGCGACAACCGTTAAAACTAAGAGAGCACCTAATTTAATTAATTACTAATAATTATCTGTGCGTTATGGTATAGGATTTATCGTCTTAGAATTTCTTATGGCATCTTTAATTATTTGGCGAGTGAGTCGAAAGATATTTAACCAGCGTAGATCATTCATTTGGAAGTCAAAAAACGATCGTTTCTAACAATGTGACAATTTCAAAAACAAGCAAAGCACGCAAAACGACAAATTGTAAGAATGACTCGTAGATCCTCACAACATTGATTTTTTCGTTTTCCTTAATTGTATTGTAGAACAGGTGGAGATGTTTCGTATTTTTTTCTAGAATGTAATGGAGGAAAACGGAAAAAAATCAATGTTGGAAGGGTTCCTGAGTCATTCTTATTGTTAGTCGTTTTATGACATTAGCTCGTTTTTGAAAACGAACGCCTTTCGACCAATTTCCAAATAACCGACGAGTTTCCAATTTTGCTAAAATGTTCCCTAGGAACCCTCACGTAAATCTTTGTAATATTTTTCGAATCGCTCGCCAAATAATGAAAATTATTAGAAGAACTTTGAGGTGAATCACCCTGTATATACTTTGGAAATTTAATTTTACAATTGTAATTCATCGTCTTATATTTGCGAAATGGATTTTTGGTTTTCCGAAATGATTTTCACAATTATTTAATTTATGACAAAAGTTGTTAATTTACCATTATGGCTAAAACTTAGCGACGTTATTGAAGTGTGATACTGATGGAATTGGCACAATCTCTTCTTATTGAAACCATCCCAGATATTTACGTAACCATCTGAACCACCGGTGGCAAACGTATTATGCGTTGGATGAAAACTAGATTAATTTTATAAAAATTATTAAATTCTTAATTAATTAAAATTATATACCAACCTGATTGCATTAACTGGATAAATTTTCTCCATTCCATCTTCTTTAATACGATGACATTTAAACGCATATTTCTTCTTTTGTACTTCAGGATTCGTATCTAAATATTCAACAGCAACTCGCCCTTCTATACTACTCAATACAAAACCTTGTTTATTTGGGAAACAACGTATAGCTCGTGTTTGATATTTTAAATTTGATTCACGTTTTTGTAATGTATACGACATATTCCGTATATCCCAAACTAAAATCTTACGTCCAGCTGTACCAACAACTAATTTCTCTCCACATACGCTCATTGTATAAACTTTTTCACCTTGATTATAACTACCATTACACATTGGTGTACGTGGATCCCATAATTTTACATGATGGTCCCAACTGCCAGTCAATATTGCATTCACTTCATTACAATATTCAACACATTTGATTGCATTAGCATGACCACCGACTGTACTCTCGGTTGTTGTATTAAAATCAAGGGATTTCAGTGTATTATCCAAACCACCACTGTACGAATGTACAGCATCCTGTAACAATTACATTTACAAACGAAATACAGTTTTAATAATGGATAATTCACCGTAAAGCTGCAATCTAATACAGGAGAATCGTGCAAGTATTTATGTCTTAAATTATTTGTTATAACATCATATAATCGAACAGAACCATCCCATGAACTAACCAATAAAAACTGATCGGTATTTGGACCGAATTTTACTGAAGAGATTGCATCCTCTGGTGGTGATTTCAATTTATATTCCGTCTGTGATTTCATTGCAATTTTGTCCAGTTTTCTTTTAAAATATTAGAAATAATAAAAACTGTCCTAAAAGCAAACCGTTCTTTTTGAATAACCAACAAATAGCTAAAAACTGTCATCTGTCAAGTGTCAAATAACAGCATTGTTGCCAAATTGACAGGATTCGCAACTATTCAGAAAATTTTTAATTTTATAGTTTTTCTACAACAATCATAATTAACGTAAGCCTGTTTAAATTTAAAAAGAAAAACACATAGACATAGGTTATTAATAGCGCTTATTGTTCAAAATTGCTTTTAAAAGTGTCTATTAATCGACCCTTAATAATTAATGACAATTGACAACGTTGATAATTTGTATTCTGGAGGCTCACGGATCTATTATACATATGGATAGCGCTTTTCCTAGTTTCACCATTAAAAGGCCCTACACATCACCCAACCGACCGACGATCCAACAGTTGGCCCGACCAAAACGGAATTGCCTACACACCACCCGACACAACATATGTATGACATCATTATTTGTTTATTTGGTCACATATCGACTGCCATTGATAACTGTTTATGTGTCTCATCAAACACTACATCAAAAATTATGCAGTAAACAATGGAAACAATATTGCATTTGGCATTATTATCGTTATTTTCGCTTTTCCCCGCTCGCTCAGTGTCGCCAACATCTAGTGAAAATATCGTTACCAACCGCAAATAGGTGACTTTTCAGATGTTATTTAGTAAGAAATGGCGTTGTTGCCAGCTTGAAAAATTTAAGTTGGGTCCGACAGTCCTCCACACTACCCAACCGTGTCGGGTCCCGTGTCGTGTTGGATGGTTGAGCCAACCAACTTGTACGTGACTTTAATGTAAACAAATTCCGCACCCGACAAGCCTCTACACTACACAACACGACTCAATTCACCCGACATTTCACCCAACCGCCCGACCAAGTTGGGTGATGTGTAGGGCCAAAGAATACATACTACATAGAAGCTCAGATCTCGGGGTTTTGTGGTTATCAAACTTTTAGTACCTACCCTGACTCACGAAGGGCGACACTTGTTCAATGTCGGTAAGCACATGCTAAGCACGACGATTTTATCAACCGAACTCATGGCCACGGTTGCCGATTCAGGCGAATTTCTATTAGATCTGGTGGAATTTCGACCCGTCTTGTGGATAAATCTCCGTCTAGTAGATTAGTAGAAAATCTGGTAGAAAAGTAGAAAATTGGTAGATTTTTTTTTCGAATATTTTTTGTTGATTTGTCTAATTAAATATAACTTTTGGAGATATTTACCTATATAATTTTTTATCTTATATTTATAATGGACATATTTGGATGTAGAAAAGGAATATTGACTTCAAAATAAACTAAATGGATTTCTAGTGGGTATCACGTGACCATTTAGTAGATTTTCTTCCTACGTCGTCGGCAACAGTGTCGACGACCGACCGACATTGAACAAGTGTCGCCCTTCGTGAGTCAGGGTAGGTACTAAAAGTTTGATAACCACAAAACCCCGAGATCTGAGCTTCTATGGAGTATGTATTCTTTGGTAGGGCCTTTAACGCCTAACGAGCCAACTATTTAGGCAACACATTAAATATCACATACGAAAAAATTGAGGGTTTTATGCAAATTGATTATACAGGGTATTTCTTTGCTCTATATACCTACATAGGACTAGAAAATCTATTTCCCTTCCTTGTTTAACGTTTACGAAATGCTATGTGAGTATTTTTTTTTTCAATGAGTAGGAAAAATAGTACCACCCACGTTAACACCTAATTAGTACTATCACTTCCTAATATGTTTAAGTATATGGGAAAAGTGAAGTAGATTTATCTAGTCCTATGTATGTAGAACATAGAGATATGCTGTAGATTAATTAAATGGTGACTGATACTTTTAAATCGTAACTTCAAAAAAAATTCATGTATCACTTAATGTCCGTACTTCTTTTGCTGGATGTAAAGCGTCACTATCAATTCTAGAACCCACATCAAAATATTCCAAATTGGGATTACAGTTCCACTGTATGTGTTCTTTGAGGCTCATGCTTATCAGTTATCAGTTATAATAATAAGGAAACAATAGTAGTAGAAATTTTGGTTATCTATCACTATTCTGTGATACGACGCTATCCGTAGATACACTAGATCTATGCGTAGACTACGTAAATTAGGAATACCTAAAGCCTGCAATACACGTACAGTATTGTCGTAGTTGTAAAACTTTTTTTAAAAGATTAAAGTTTCAAAATTGGTGCAAATTAACAAAGCGGGCTTTCCGATACTGTCCTAATCGATATTAGGGACCGTATTGTTAAAGTAAATTTTGCTGTTTTATCAAAAAACCTCCATAATCATAAATAATATATTAAGGCAATTAGTTTTATTATACAGTAACACCAACTTCGCCTAATATATCCGATAAACGTTCTAAATGTACGGTGACAGAGCCTAAATCTCTTCCACTTTGACTTCTGTTCAACAATTGGAATGCATTCATATACTCTAATTCAGAGAATTCCGGCCCTTTCTCAACAATACCATTTAAAATTTCCTACAAAATTCGATTGTTAATAATTAAATTAGCTTAATAATCAACGTATTTACTTCTGGTGTTTGGAAGAATAATTCAAAATAATGTCTTGCATGATCCAATGCTAATTCTCTTGTCATTGTAATATTTGTTAAAGTTTGTTGTAATGCAAAAATATTTCTACACATTCGTTGTATACCAGCTTCATCGATTGTTTGTAGATATTGTGCTGAGCTAATTAGAATTTTCGCAATTAAATGTCCTAAACCTTCAAATATGTACTGAAATTTTCAATTTGAATTAATTTAATCAATATTAATAGTGATTTATATTGAAATACTTTGCATTTTCTTGGATGTAAACTGGACGTCATGGCTTCATCAACATTAGCCAATACACGACTCAATTCTAATACTTTCGGATCCGGTTCATGTGTTGCTTTATTATAATATGTTTGAGCTAATAAATAATGAAAACATTGTACTCGCACTTCTAAATGTAATAATAGTAAACACGTATTTGCTAATTCATCGAATTCTTGTGCGATACTTGTTAATTGTTGTAATGTAGCTACTGAAACTGTAGGTGGCGTATAATCGATATTTTCAACTTGTATACGTGGCGGCGGCGATGATGATGTTGTTGTTGTTGTAACACCAGTTGGATCCTGTCTTAATTCACTTGTAAATTGAAACATTCGTACAGCAAACCATTCCATACTCTCTTGTAATTGTGCCAATTCTTTTAATAGATTCATATCGGATAAAATTTCACCAAAACTAACACCACCTTCACCTAAATTACTTGCTAATATTTCAGCTTCACGACGATTACGCATCCTTACATCTTCTGGACTTTCTTCTTCTGATGGTTGATCACGTCTTAATGCACCACGTTTTAAACGTTCATTACGTGCTTGATATTCTTGTTGTGCTTTCAAATTCAACCAATTTGGTAATGATTTTAAAAATCTACTAATATCATCATCTTTCAACCAAGCTGCACTACAAATACGTCTATCTTCTGTATGTGGTTGAACAATACCTTGATAAGCAGCAAAACATGTATCTTTATATTCTTTTAATGCTTTACATGAATAATTAGCAATTTGTTCACTATATAATGGTAGAGCGTACAATACAGTACGCCATTCACGTATACATCGTTCCACGGTTACAGTACTCTTTTAATTTTTTTTTAAATTATTAAAATCATCAATAATGGATTGAATATTACTTACGACTAATAGTGGCTTATAATCAGCAGTACAATCGAGTAGAATTGTAGCCTTCCAGGCGTCTGAAGCACGAACAGTTGTCTCAATCTCATCCATAATCTCCTCTGATTTACGTTTCAAGAAATCATCAACCACATATTTAGTTATATAACGATATAACTGACATGTACCATGTTGTACAGATAGAAAACGTTCAATTTCTTCAATAAAACACATGAATGGTATAAATATTGATAAAATATTATTAGGATGTGGTTGACAAATTAAAATTTTATCTTTCTTCGTTGATTTTAATGTTGTATTCATTGTTATAGCACTAGATGAACTATCAAATTTAAACAATGATTTCTTCTTTCTACAATTTTAAATTAAAATTCAAATATAAAGCAAAACAACTATATTTACCCTTGTTGTTTCCTTCTTGAAAAATACAAAGATAAATCATTGGTATTCATCGAATTATCCGTTTGCAATTCAACTGCCATATTTTGTAGGTCGAGGTAATCATTCAACAACGCCTCCAACTACAACATTTTCTATCAACTATAAGAATAATCAATTTTATAAAATTAATTACAATAATTTGTACTTGTATCCAATACAATTTAATATCATACGATTTAGCGATATTAGTTTTATCTATAATTCTCAAGAAAACATTATGTGCCTCAGCAATTTGTTTAAATTGATCGAATAATGTTTGCATCAATTCTTTTAATGCTTGTTTCGTATCAATCTCATTTTGTACATTAATAAAATCTTTTACATATTGTGTTGTTCTATGTACAATATTATTCAAAGCTAATGGTATTTCATCTTTAATTTCATTTAATGCAAACGGTAATTTATCAAGTAACATTAAACATTTTACTAAAATCGCAATAAAATGTGTTGAATTCTCTTCAGGATTTGTTACATTTAGATCTTCTTCTATATCGTTAAAACCATCACTTTTCTCAAATTTATTATCTAATCTTAAATATAATTATTATTAAATATAAGAGAATACAATACACCGATTTTCGTTAATTGTATTAATTAATTAATTAAAGAAAATCAGTGTATAATTTTGTGTAAATATACTTTACTGCCGGTACAGCGATATTTCGAGCTGCTGCACGATTTCTTGCAGACAATCTTAATTCAGTACCCCGTTGAAATGGTGTATTATTAATAAAATCCCTACCAGATTCTTGACGACGTAATGTTAAAATATATTGTGATGGACGATTGTATAAATGTTGTTTTAATTCCGATAATAATTGTAAATGAAGTTGCTATAATATTATTTAAATTAATACAAAAAATAATTATGTTAATTACAACAAACTTCTTTCTTTTGCTCTAATTCTTGTCGTAATTCTTTAAGACTCTCCACACCTTCCAAAGTATTCAACGTTACAGCTTCTACAAGTAATTTTGTAGCATGTAAATATTGTTTTCGTGACATATAAATGGCTAAACGATTCGGTACTTGATTGATTTTCTCTCTAAAATTATATTCTATTAATTTCTCAATTAATCAAAATTAGTAATTAATTACATTTCTTCTAATAATTGGAGCATGTGTTTGTATTCCAAACCTTCCATCCATAGATCTTTTAATTTATCTTTACGACAATGTAATTTCTCTTTACAATCTTGTAAGGTCTTTTTAACTTTAGCAATTTTCGCACGATTATCGCTAACAATCTGTGAGATTGTACCAAATAAGTGCATCACCTACAATTTGAATTAATTTTCATTAAATTTTATTGCAAATCAATCGATTTTACTTTAGTTAAATCATCTTCATGTTTTGATACTAATTCATCTAATTTCCGATCACAATTTTTGTATTCATTTTCTAATTTAGCTTTCTCACGATCCCGTTGTTCATTAGTTTCACTAGCTGATAATGTTCGAATTACGGACATTAAAAGACCGCTCTGAAAAGAACATTTTATAAATATTTATCACTATTGTTGATTATTGAAAAATTGTAAAATTACTTACAGTTTCCTTAACTGGTTTTACACCCCGTGGTGGTTTTATTGGTGGAGTTAAATCCATATTCTTGTTTTATCCTGAAAATTTAAGAAAAATTAAGATAAATTCATTCACCACCCATCTTTTTTGACAACTATTGACAGTTTTATGCGAATACGTTTCAATTTATCGCCCAGGGCGATATGCTCGAGCATTGTTTAGTAAAATAAAGCATAAATAAAAGCATTGTAACAAGTTTATTAACTCCAAATGCAATTTCTTATGTTTTTCATGTTTTTATAATTATTTAAAGAGGTAAAAGTAAATAAAATTGTAATATTTACCAAATTTAAATCTTGTTTGGGCGCTCAAATCTTAGGTTATAAGACGCACTTGAATTGTCAATTGTCAATAATAAGTCAAAATTTCAGCAAAATGCAATGTTGTCGGATTCACTGTTTTTTCAGTAGGTTGCTTCTCTAGTAGTATTGTAAGACTTCTGTGTGTTAAATTTTCATGAATTACAACTGTTTTTTCTTAAATTTTAGGGTTCCGTTATAGCAAGGGAATCAAGGGATGCATATTTTACTAGCACAATGATATTTATTTTAATTTTACTTCCAATACCTGAATAATGAACTGAACTCCGAAACTATCTAGAATCCGGAACGTAATTGTTCCAAAGTCAAAATTTCGAGTGAGCCTAACTATAATTTTGATAAATTTAGGCTAGTTTTAAACACACAGAAATGCATATTTTACTTCTAATTTCTAATAAAACTTTCTTAATCTTTATTTGTTGATTTTTACGTTTAAGTTATGTTTTAGCAACATAATTTTTTGGAAATAAGAATTGTGGCCCAAGCAAGATTATGATTGAACTTATTAAGGCACGATCTCGCCAACTTCAATTAAGCCTAATGAACAGTTAAAAACAATTTGCTATGATTAAAAAATTGTTTCTATGATTTATTTGTTCGTTAAAATTTAAAAGAAGTTGGTAAAATCCACCCTCAACATGTTAAATTGTTCTAACAAAATAAAATCTTTTAAGTTTGGACGATTCAACATGGGGTCAACCCTTGAAAATAAAGAACAATTAAAATAAATATAAATCTACTGATTTTTAACATTTAAGTCCGGCAACACTGCAAATAGCGATCATATTGTGAAGTTTTCTCCGGATTGTATCTATCTCTTTCTAATACGAAGCTTCCGCATTTGCTATCTTTGTTATTACAATTTTGATATAATTTTTAGGGATTTTTAATTTCTCACTATCCCGATATCTGTGAGGTTATGTGTGAATTTTCAAATTTTTGCAATCAAATGAAAACTTAAAAGATAACGTTATATATTTTGTGATAAAAATCCGATTCTGTTGTAAAATGTATAAGGGAAAATCAACAAAAAATAAAGCACAAAGATTTACTTTAATGTCGACGAAAAAACATTCCGGTAAATAACTCTCAAATAAATAATTTATGTGATTTTTCTAATCAAATTTTTAGATACAATGATTGGTGTTGATAACAAAACAAACACAAGTCTGAATTGTAGTTCAAAAGAGATTTTTGAAAATACATTAGATAATTTCGAAGATACCAATATTTATGTACAACAGAATCCTAAAACTAGTCAAAGTGGTGAATTTGATGCATTTCAGACATATTTAAATGATGATAAAGAAAATAAAATACAAGCAACGCAATTTTTTCAAAATACTCAAGTCATACAACAAATTGACTCGATAGTCTTACAAGAGAATAATAATCGACAACCATCTGATAAATCAGAAAGGCGTAAATCGTTAGAAAAATTTGGTGATTTATTCAATGATAGTAATCGTGAAGAATTTGAACGTTTCTTCAATCAAGTGCAACATTCAATCAGTATAATGGGCAGTGAGATTGAACAACCAGACGAGAAAATTTCGGAAGTTATCGATGTTCTATTCTGTCCTGATAATGAACATAATCAAACAATAACAACAGATTTAATCAATGATAATACAGGAATTAATGCAAGTTTTAGTAGTGTTATCAAACAAGTATTGCTAGCAAATGCATCGAAAAATGTCTCATTAACGAAACCTTTAAATTACACTCTTACTACTCAAATATCTAATGTTAAATTTAATAATCTCGGACCGTTCTATGGTTTGCCAACAAGAGTGAAGGATTTGATCAAAATGTATAAAGGAATCGACCAACTTTACGGTAATATCATTGTTAATTATATTAAAATTTAAATTAATTTGTTATTTTAGAGTGGCAAGATGAATGTTTAAATTTACCGGCTGTAAAAGAACGCAAAAATCTAATCTATGCTCTACCAACTAGTGGTGGTAAAACTTTAGTAGCAGAAATTTTAATATTGCGTGAATTATTATGTTATAAACGGAATGCTTTATTTATTCTACCTTATGTATCAATTGTACAAGAGAAAGTATGGGCATTATCACCGTTTGCTGTCAATTTAGATTTTTTAGTTGAAGAATATGCATCAAATAAAGGTGTTTATCCACCACGAAAACGTCGACGAAAAAATTCAATTTATATTGCAACAATTGAAAAAGCTTTAGGTTTATTAAATAGTTTAATTGAAACAAATCGTATACATGAGATTGGTTTGATTATT
This sequence comes from Mylabris sibirica, assembly GCA_039776855.1. Classification (NCBI taxonomy): domain Eukaryota; kingdom Metazoa; phylum Arthropoda; class Insecta; order Coleoptera; family Meloidae; genus Mylabris; species Mylabris sibirica. The sequence goes on from CM077836.1 coordinate 7,514,298, forward strand.
GTTGATGAATTGCATCTAGTCGGTGAATCAAGTCGAGGGGCTACTCTAGAAGGACTCTTGACGAAAATTCGATATATTCAAGGTAAATTAACTTTATAAATTATTACAAAAATTACACAGGATGATTTAAAGAAGTTATGTTCCCTGAAATTTCGTTAAAAATTATTTTCGTTGTTCTAGCTACCCTCCTTATATGGGGTAGCAAGGTATAGCTTAAAAATTGCCTGAAAGTAAATGTATTTCAGCTAAACGCTGAAAGATAATTGAATTCTGTTTAAATTGGCAACAAGTACACCATTTTTACTACTTACATTCTGTAAAACTTTCAGCGCTAGACCATGGGTCATGTTATCAAAGTCCTCTTCGATTTCATCAAAGAATTCAAAAATGCGGTAAAAAATATACCATTTCATTTAAAATAAGAGAGTAGGATACATTACCCCATATAAGGGGGTAGTTAGAACAACGAAAATAATTTTTAACGAAAGTTCAGGGGACAACAGCTATTACCAAATATCATCAACTTACAATAACTTTTATACCTTTAATGATCCATCCTCTTGAATCACCATGTATTTAAAAAAATTTAAGCTGATATTCATATCGTGGGTATGAGTGCAACTATTGGTAACGTGAACGAATTATGTCAATTTTTGGATGCTGAAATCTATTCACAAAATTTCCGTCCTGTTGAATTAACTGAATATGTTAAATGTGGTACAGAAATAGCGAAAATTAATTGGACTAATGATGAAGATGAATTATTAACAGTTGTACGAAATGATGATTTTGGGGTAAATTTTTTTTTGTATTTCTCTAAATATTTCTTGTTTAATAAGTAAATTTAGTATTGTGAATCAGCTAGTATGATCGATCCGGATCGACTTGGTGGTTTAGTTAATGAAATTATACCAAAAGGTTCGTGTTTAATATTTTGTCCATCAAAGAAGAATTGTGAGAATGTCGCTTACCTTTTATGTCGAGTCATGAATAAGTATTTAATAAATTATAAAATAATCTATAATAATTTAATATTAAATTCTTAGACAATTAATTGAGTATAAGAAGACTGAAAAGGAGCAAGTTAGATATGCTTTAAAGGATGAAAGTGGATGTTTGTGTAAAATATTTGAAATTTCCATACAATTTGGTATAGCTTATCATCATTCTGGATTAACAAATGAAGAACGTCGCATAATTGAGGATGCTTTTCGTTCTGGTATCTTATCAGTAATTTGTTGTACATCAACATTAGCAGCTGGTGTTAATTTACCAGCTGAACGTGTTATATTAAGACAACCATATATTGGTAGAGAATTTATTAATTTATCACGTTATAAACAAATGGTTGGACGTGCTGGTCGAGCTGGTTTAAAACAATCTGGTGATAGTATTTTAATATGTAATCAACAAGATTTACCAAAAGTTAAGAAATTATTAATGTCACCAATGGATCGAGCTTTATCAAATTTACATGAATTAGACGGGCGAGGTTTACGGTATGTGAAAGCTCTATGTGGACCACTACTTTCTACGAAAAAGGGGAATGTTTGATACACGATTTTTCGCTTCTTTTTTAAGATGTAGAAACGCGCGATAGCGTTATGGATAGAGAGTTTCAAGGTGCAGGAGAAGGACAATTCTGTTTTGGAAAATTTTCAGAAAATTTTGAATTACAGGCAGTTGTCTCGGAGCATGTTTTTTTACATTTTTTCCCATAGCTATCTTGATTATTTTTTAAGGAAATTTTTATTATGCGTAACAAGCTCAAAGGGTTTTTCAAGATATTTTCTGATCAATTTGTTAGTTTTTCGGAATTTTAATAAAAACGGACAGTACTTTTTTGTAGAATTTTAATGATAGACAAGCGGATGACTGCTTGTTCGAAAGTTTATCCATGAAATGCGGAAAATCCTTTAATCCCAATTTTCACCGGGAAATAAGTGAGTTTTTCCGACCAAAATATTATCTTTGAACAACTCTGTTACGAACATATTTTCTTAAATAAATAAATAGAACAAATGAGCTTTTATAAAATTTTCCTAAAATTGGATTTTTCACCGACACACGTTTCCTTCACACTAACAAGCCTATCGGGAATCTTCTTGGAGTTTTTAAAGCCCTTACAATAGTCAAAATAAGCTGAACTGTGCGAAAATTTTGTAAAAAAAAACGTGCTCCCAGAAGACTGTCTGTAGTTCAGAATATCCAAGAATTTTTCCAAAACAGAATCGTTCTTCTCCTACACCTTGAAATACTCTTTCCATAACGCTATTGCTCGTTTCTACATCTTAAAAAACAAGCACGAAATCGTGTACTTTTGTAAATAAGTCTTAGACCCCTAACGCACTAGGCGGCCAGGCCGCGGCGGTTGGCCGCCACGGCCACAATTTTAGCGCGGCCAACATAAACGACAGACACGTTACTGTTAAAATGGAAGTAGAGGGGATCGCAGTGATTTCGAATTTGTATTTTTTTAAATCTAATTTCCTACCTTTTTCTATTGGCCGCTCTTTGGCCGCAATACAAGTGAGTGGAGGTCAATATATTCCCGTGCATTTTGTTGGCCGCGACGGCCAGCTGGCCGCCTGTGTATCCGAGCATAATTTCGTGGCCGCTGCGGCTAGCTGGCCGCCGCGGCCAAGTGCGCTATGGTGTATAGGTTTTCAGTGTAAAATGTGTGACCTCGTTGGCCGCGGCGGCTAGCCGACGCGGCCTGGCCGCCTAGTGCGTTGGGGGTCTTACTCATAATTCAATAATTTGTAGACACTTACTTTTGAGTTGTGTCAGTTTGGGTATCGCCAATACAAGATTGGAATTACAAGAAGTTACTAAAAAAACACTTTTATCAATACAAAGTAAACAATTATGTGTTGATATAAAACGTTTAACAGATAAAGCAATTAGTGATTTATTTAAATTGGGTGCAATACAAGAAGCTGATTTATCAATAACTGAACAACAAAATTCACCACAATTAGATATTTCAGTAAAGATGGATACAACAACAAATCTATCAACAACAACAATATTTAATGAAAATAAAAAACGACGGCGTGTTGTTATTAAAAATGATACAAAATTTGTTGTTAGTAAATTAGGTTGTGCTGCAATTAAAGGTAATTTTGAATTAACACGTGCACATCAATTATACGATGATCTACATCAAGCTCAACGTAGTCTAGTATTATTAGATGCATTACATTTATTATATTTGGTAACGCCTTATGAGATCGCTGAACAAATCAAACCAAATAAGACTGATTATTACAGTATTGTAAGCTTCAATTAATTACAAAAAAAAAAATTCTCTAATTGATATTTGTAGTATTGTAGATTGTCTCCAAATGAATTACATACAGCTAAAATTCTAGGAATTGATGATTCTGTAGCTATGAAAATGTTATCAAATCAACAAATTAAAGTATAGAATTTACATATTAAAATTAATAATTAAAACGATTAATTTTAGAATGTTTCCGAACAAGTATTGAATCGTTTCTATCTAACATTAATATTGTATGATTTATGGAATGAGAAAGCTGTCTTTGAAGTTTCTGAAAAATTTCAAATTGATCGTGGTATTGTACAGAATTTAATGACAAGTTCAGCAACATTTGCTTCAAATGTTGTGAATTTTTGTGAAGGTTTAGATGAATTCTGGACATTTGCATATTTAATTAAAGGGATGAGTCAACGTTTATCACATTGTTGTGTCCGTGAATTGATACCATTGATGGAATTACCTGCTGTGAAACAAGTAAATTTTACAAATATTCATGTAGAATAAATCATTTTCAATAATTTTTATAGAGTCGCGCCCGACAATTATACAATGCTGGCTATAAAACATTACAAAGTATAGCGAAAGCTAATGCGGATACTCTTGTTGAAACAATTGAATTTATGCCGAAAAGAGTCGCTAATCAGTTAATTGCAGCCGCTAAAGTACTTGTGTTTTCTTATTCGTTTACTTTTTATTAATTAAGATATAATTTTAGATGTTGTTATTAGAGAAAGTGGAGAATTTACGAGAAGAAGCTGAGGATGTTTTAGATGGTGTTGATCAAAGCAAACCTTTAAATCAATCAGTTCTTTAATTAAAAAAAAATCATCGTTTTTTATATAAACATGGATTTAAACTAACTGTTGGTAAATTCTTTCTATTTTTAATATTTGATTCCTTTTTAAAATCAAGAAAATAAAACAAACTGTGAGTTAGATCTTTCCATATATTTTTAAAATGGAACCGTTGTACTGCTTCAATGAAACTTTTAATATCATCGAAACGACTCTCGATTTCGGCAATTTTTAAAATGCCCCTAAAATTTGTTTAAATATTTCTAATTAAATTATATAAAAAAAAACTTAATCTTACCCGACTTTCAATACCCTGTTGGCTTCTAATAAATAATCATGTAAATTTGTACCCATTAGCGATAAACAGAAGACAACAATATCAACACTATTATCATCAAGTGGAACATTAGCCATATCACATGCAGTAACTGTATCATTAATAGCAACTAAATCAAAGGAATACACTTTTTGTTTAACGCTTCTAGCTAATTTTGCTTCACCACAACCAAAATCAGCAATAATTGAATTTTTCGGCCTAAAATATCAAAATTTTAAATCTTATTTTACAAAAATATGAAAAATTTTACATTTTTTTTATATTTTTAATGATAACATCAAGTGGATTTACTGGCCATATATTAACTTGTTGTCGATAACCTTCATGGTATGCTTTGAAAGCATCAGGATCTTGTTCGAAAATCTTTTTTGCTTCTTTACTGTTGATTGTATAGATTTGTTCGTTTAAATATCTAAATCTTGCAGCTTTTAAACGATACAGCATACGTTCTCTTAATGATAGATTCTTATATCTCGATTTTATTGAATGTGATTCTAATTTATTTTGAATTTGTTGTTTTTTCGAAACATTAGTTGACTCTTGTTGGTTGTTATTTTTAATAATATTGATTTTATCAGAACCAATATTGGAGTTTTGTTTTAATTCTTTTTTAGGCTGTAATTACAGAAAAATTTAAGATAAATACTAATTTAATTAATAAAATTAATTCTAAACCTTCGTCGTTTGTTTATTTTGGGCTTCTATTTCGTTTACTTTCTTCTTCTTCTTTAATTTAGTCTTTTTATTATCATTTAAACTACTTGCTTCAATTTTGTTCACATCTTCTACATTCTGTAAAAGTTTTTCCCGTTTATTTATCTTTTTTGTTTTAGATTTTTTTAATGATTCTAATGATGGTTCTAATTTATTTTGAATTTGTTGTTTTTTCGATAAATTAGTTGACTCTTGTTGATTGTTATTTTTAATATTATTGATTTTATCAGAACCAATATTGGAGTTTTGTTTTAAATCGTTTTTAGGCTGTAATTACAGAAAGATTTAAGATAAATACTAATTTATTTAAAAATTAATTGTAAACCTCCGTCGTTTGTTTATTTTGGGCTTCTATTTCGTTTACTTTCTTCTTCTTTTTTAATTTAGTTTTTTTATTAGCATTTAAACTACTTGCTTCAATTTTGTTCACATCTTCTACATTCTGTAAAAGCTTTTTCCGTTTATTTATCTTTTTTGTTTTAGATTTTTTTAATGATTCTTTCCTCTGATCAATTTCAGTTTTAATTACTTTACTTTTCTTCTTATTAGTTTTCTTTTTAGACGAATTCAACTGTAAATGTGAAATTTCAATTTTCATTATTGAAACCTCTAGAGATTATTAGATTTTGTTTTACCTTAAAAAATTGATTACATACATTATCACTAATTGCATTACTTTCCCAATCACTAGTTTGAAAAACACTCATTTTTCTGAAAAAGAAATTAAAATTTTCAATTTTTTTTAGGTTAACCGATTTTTATAACATGAAGACCACATGGAAATACGAACATGCGTAGTAGGCGTTAAGAGGGTGAAGAACTGCGTTCATAAATAGCTACAAAAGGTAACGATAGTAATGTCAGTGTGTAAAATACAATCGTATAATACAGACGTAAAATACATTAAATACGATATGTAATAAAAGTTTAATACAGCATTCGAAAAAATAAGACTATTTGAGTGCAATTTTTACGTTTTTAACCGCTACACAAAAGCAAAATTGAAACGGAAAATCGGAATTTGCAATTTTCCTTAATTTTAGGCTTAAATATCAACTTTTTACTCGTTTCTATATATTTGTCTGATGAGTAATCAGTACAGTATTTTATTTTTGTACGATACATGTATATCATACCGTAATATACGGTATTTTATACCGTATTTTATTTAAAATTTAGCGGAAGAAGATATCACATTGCAGGTCATATTCGGCCATTCGGGTTGATATTTAAGAAAAATTACAAATTCTTATTTTCTACTTAAATCTTACTTTTGTATAACTAAAAGTTGTATTGACATAACCTAATTTTTTCACCTTATTACTAATCAATCAGACACATACACAAATGAATAAAATGTTGATATTTAAGATTAAAATTGAGAAAAAATACTAATTCCCATGTTCTGTTTCGATTTTACCCTTGTGTAGCTTTCAAAAACTAGAAATTATATCAACGTAGCCTTTTTTCAATGCCGTATTAAACTGCATTTAAACTTAAATTAACATTTTATTCGTTTGTTTATGTATCTTATCAGATCAGTTATCAGCTAATAAATATAATAATACAACCTTAAAAGCCTAATGTAATATATGCAATTTAGTATCTGCTTCCGCTAATTTTTAAATAAAATACGGCAATAAATACCGTATGAGACGGTATAAATTGCATAATATACATATGTACATGTATAGTACAAAAAAATTGAATACAGTAAATTAACATCACTACCACAGATCACTTACTGATCTGTGATCACTACTGCGTATCGTAGTTTGGTTCGACCATTTGAAAAATACATTAACAAATGTCAAGTGTGAATCAAGTTACGTTAATATGTCACCAAAGGTACAATCAACTGCGAGAATGAATATAGTGGTGAATCCTGTAGTTGTGTGTAATTTGTGAACGCAGCTCTATGGTGTTGCCTTAGTCACCATATATTCGTCAATTGATTCTCTTTGTCTACAATATACTAAATTTGATAATGGCATCACTTTCTATCTTGTCATCAGTGACAGTTGTGACATGTTAATTTTGAAATGCATGTTAAGGTAAGTTCACATTATTTTGGCGCATATCTTTGCATTTTTTCAAGTTTAGAAAATTATTATACAAAATCTAAAAATTCTTTTATTAAAATTTGACTAAAGTTGTATTATTAATAATTTTGCGTACCATAAACTCTCTTTATTTACTTGTTTACACTTGTGTGTTTCATAGGTGTACTCGAACAACTCTAGCTCGAAGTGCGAGTTGAAAAATGTTGAGGTTAGGTTACTTTTATCCAACAATTGTAAATAACGACAATGACAGTACATGTGTCTAGGCTATAAAATATATGAATTACGTAAATTTATTAGTATAATTCAACAGATTTAAAATGTTTTCGTTATGATATTAAAATTTCGGGGGTTTCTCAAGGTAATTATTACATGAATATGTGTTAAAATTCTAATGCTTTTTTCTTGTAATCATTAGGTACCATGGCAAATGTTCTGTTGGTGTTTCTTAAACCATATCGTTTACGTTTTAATTTCTATAATTGTAGTAAACGATCAAAATCAATCTTAACACGAAATGGCCCTATAGATGTTCTAAATAAAAAAATTGCAAAAAACGAATTAGTTAAAGATGAGAAGCAATTGAAGGTATGTAGATCACTACAAAGAGTGTTTGAAGAAACCCAGAATTATGTACCCACAGAACAAGGATTCTTATCGAAATGGTTTGGTAACATTTCAACACGAAAACAACCATTAGGTCTTTATATTTATGGTGCAGTCGGTGGTGGTAAAACAATGTTAATGGATCTCTTCTATGATACAGTAAAAATTAAACGAAAGACACGCGTACATTTCCATGAATTCATGGTAGATGTTCACCAAAAAATCCATCAAACTAAACAGAAAAATATTGAAGATTATGCAAAACGTGATAATGAACCGTTCGATCCTATACCACCTGTTGCCAATTTAATCATCAATAAATCATGGTTGATTTGTTTCGATGAATTTCAAGTCACCGATATAGCTGATGCAATGATATTAAAACGTTTATTCACCTATTTATTTAAACATGGTATTGTTATTGTAGTGACAAGCAATCGACCACCGGATGATCTGTACAAAAGCGGTCTACAACGTGCTAATTTCTTACCATTTATACCGATATTAAAGCGATATTGTGAAGTTATCAGTCTCGATACAGGTGTGGATTATCGATTAATCAAAAGTAAATCGACTAAATCGAATTATTTCGTTAAAAGTGAACATAAATTAGATCCAGTACAACCAATTTTCAAATACTTATGTTCGAAAGAGAACGATGTTGTACGTCAACGTGTTTTTACACTACAAGGTAGAAATGTTACTTTTCGTAAAGCTTGCGGTGGTGTTTTGGAATCAACATTCGGTGAATTATGTGATCGACCATTAGGCGCTAACGATTATCTACATTTAGCACAATTCTTTCATACAATCATCATACGTGATATACCACAAATGAATTTAAGAATGCGCTCACAAGCTAGACGTTTTATTACATTGATTGATGCATTGTATGATCATCGTGTTAAAGTGATTTTTACAGCTGATGTACCGATAAAAGAGTTATTTTTAAAATCACGCTCCGGTCATGGTAATATCACCGATTCACAGAGGGAATTAATGGATGATATTAAATTGAGTAAACAGGATGGTGATATTAATCTTTTTACAGGGGAAGAGGAGGTATTTGCCTTTGATCGAACTATATCAAGAATTACACAGATGCAAAGTGAGGAATATTGGAAAAAATAAAGTTACCAAATATTATAGATTGTTGTACAGTATTTTTTTTTTTTTTTTTTTGGATATTTATTAATTGTTGGTTTATTGGGTACTTAATAAATTGTTGTTGATTTAACAGTTTTTCAAATTTCCAGCAGGCAATAATGAATTTTCTCTACTTTAGGCAGTGGCGTAGCTATCGGATAGCAAGATGAAGTAACGCATCTGGGGCCCTTGCTTGTTCTCTATCTGCATGTATTTTTAAATGTTATAGATAGAAAAAGACATGCTGGTAACACCATACGAAACATTTAATGTATTTGATGCAGGTCGGAAATGTCGAACAGTTGTCGACCCGAATTTGAGAAGCTACAGGTGCGAATTTTAGTCAAATTTCTGTCTTTGTTTCTCTCCTGTGTGTATATCTTTTATTTCCTCTTTTTTATTCTCTCGTTTCTTTATCTACTTTTTTTCTCTCCTGTTCCGCATCTTTTCTTTCTGTCTATCGCTCTCAACCTTTCTTTTATTCTTTTTTCTTTCCGTTTTTCTTTCACCGCTTTTTATTTTCTTTTTTGACTCTCTTGCTTTGCTCTTTCTTTCTCTCCTTTCTTCTTTCCTTTATTTATAGATTTATTTTTTATGCATTCTTTTGTTTCTTTATGTACTCTCTTTCTTTATTGTTCTTTCACTACTCCCTTTCAATCTTTCTTTTTGCTTTCTATCATTCTTTTCTTTTCAATTCAACTACATTTTTTCTCACTGTCTCTAATTTTTCCTTTTCCTTTTTTTGACTTCTCTTTCTACTTCCTTTCTTCTTTTCTTGGACTCTTCCTTCTAATTTTTTTCATGTTTCTTCTTTCATTCGCGCCTCCCTTTCTTTACTTTTTTTTATTCCTGTACTCCTTTCTTTCTTTGTTTCTCTCCTTTATATCTCTCCATTCACTGTTTGTGGTTTCATTGCAAGGTTGCTGCATTTTCTTACGGTTGTCACCCATCACTCCATCACCCATACCAATTTCTGCAGAATTTTACAAATAGTAATTCAAGTGAGATTCAGGACAAACTCCTAAAATTTGGAAAATCTCGTGAAAATCGTACGGCCTTCGAAATCTGAAAGAAAATGTGACAACCTCGCAATTGAGAATTTTCTGAAAATTTTCCGAAACAGAATCATTCTTCCCCTGCACCTTGAGACGCTCTTTCGATAACAAAAATTGTGTATCAAACTTTCCTCTTTTTCGTAAAAAGTAGTGGACCACAACCTTAAGAGCGTAAAAAACATAGCTACACCACTGCTTGTTGGATAAATTTGACAGAATTTAGGATGTTGAGGGAGAATCACTGGAATAGTAAAGAAACATTAAAGCAGTATATTGACAGAAAAAATTAATTCAGATTACATTTTGGTATAATTAAGGTCATACAAATTATCAATCATAAAAGAAGACAAATTGAAGAGAATTTGTTAATTACTGTGTTATGGTAAGAATATAGATGCTATTATTACAAATATTACAAAACTACTGTGAATAATAATTATATTGTATATATATAAAGTCACTATTTTATTTACATGTAAATTGCTAAATTTCAGACAAATAATATCGTTAAATTATTCTCTTCAAATAAATAAAATAAATATGTATACAGTCTTTGTAAATAATCATCATCGTAATATTAAATAGTAATAAAAAAACGTGTACTAATAATTGCCAAAAAGTCGGACTAGAATTATTTTAAAATTATGGCTAAAATTATATTCGGAAATAAAATCAATTGTTACAGATTGGAGTTGGATTCTCACTCCTCTCGTCATCCATTACAATAAACGAACCAAGTCTCGAAATCCTCTTCACTGGATCTTTATCGGTTTTATTATTTCTCATCACAACACCATCTTTATTATCATTACAGGTACTATTCTGTTGTTGTTGTTGTTGTCTATCATTAGATTGTATCCAAACTCTTGTATCTTTTTTAGCCGGTTGTTTCTTACTCTCCTCAACTTTCTTCCATAGACTAGCAATACGACTGGTAACTTGTTTAGAGGTGTTTGTTGTAGTAGTTGATGGTATATTTAAATTTGTATTACTTGTAGATCTTTGTTGATTGATTTGTGGTATTGATGTTTTTTTACCATTATAACCATTCGTAGTAACTGTATTTGTTTGATTCTTTAAACTATGACTGGATGATGATGATTGTAAATATCCAGATGGTTTATCTCTACTATCAGCACTTGTTGATCTTACAAATGTTTTTAATGTTCTATTATTGGCACGATCAGAACTAGCGGATTTTACTGGAAGATTTCTAGTTGGTAATTTACTAACTAATGGTCTTATTGGTGCTTTTACAATTGGTAATTTTGTTGGTATACGACATTTTGTTGTTATTCCTGATATTGTAGCAGTAGTAGTAGTTGTTGTTGTTGTTGTTACAACTGCAGTTGTTTCATCTTTAGTGAAAGTACCCTGACGTTCCGGCGTCGGTATACTCTTCTGATTCATTACTAACTTAGTAACCGTTTTTACATCTTTAATAATAGTTTTTGATGGATTTTTATTTGTTGCTGAATGTGCAGGACTTGTTTTTGGTGTATTTGGTTTACTACCATAACCACTAGATGCACGACTTGATGTTTTTGTTGGTACTATTGTTTTATTACCAATAGTTTTCACAACATTTTTAGTTGCATTCGATGTCATCGGTTGGATTGGTTTTATTGTCTTTGGTCCAATTCTATTACCAATATTACTTTTCGAATATAAAACTTTTCTACGTCCTCGAATACCTTTACCTTGACCATCGTCATCACCACCATTATCATTATTATCAATAACTTTTACTTCTGGGTTTTCTGATGGTTTAACAATCTTGGGTTTAGCTGGTATTTTTGTATTATCGTCATCTTCACTAATAGAATCCTCTTGTTGATTTTGATCAGATTCTGGTTCATTATCACCAAAAGGTCCAGCTTCATCATTATTATTATCATTTTGTACTGATGTTGTTGGAATTGTTTCTACAACACTTGTTGTTGTTGTTGCAATGACAGGAATATTTTTTCGAAGACCCCAACTTTTATGATAAGTCTTATAATTAGTAGAACTAGCTGAATTTTGTTCAGAATCATCATTAGATACAAGACTTAAAGTTTCATAATCTAATAATAATTCATCTGAATTTGTTTTTGTTTCTTTTAACGTTTTCAATACTAAATTTGCTTCTTTTTGCACGAGAAAATGTAAATCTATTTCACCACTGATTGGCGGTGATGCTGATAATTCTGGTGATTGTGAGAATGTGGGTTCGGTTAATGTTTGTGTTTTAAATCGTTCTTTATTTTCTAAACGTTTGTGTATGAAATTCCGTCGTATACTCAATTTATTACGTATAGGACTCTGTTTTGCTGATGTACTGCCAGATGAATCTGATCCATTCTCAATTATCACATTTTGTGATTGATTTATTAAAGGTTCTTGTACAATTTGTGTTTCAAATCGTGATCGATCCTGTTGTCGACGTTCTTTCGGCGTTATCCGATTACCACCACCACTACTACTACTACTACAGTTATTTGAATTCTTATCAATACTATACGTTGGGGAAACATAAATTGTTCCATTACTATCAACTGATTTATAATTTTCTGAGAAACGTTCAACAGTTGTTGATTCTTCTGTCACCGATGTTTGTAATTTTTCTTGTTCTTCTTTCATTACCATTTCAGCAGCAACTGTGTAAGTTTTATAACGATCTCTAGCAAAATTTCTACGTTGTTTTGATGTCATCTGTTTAGTGAAATTCTTTATTCTTTTTGGTGTCATTTCAGGACTTGATGCAATATCTGATTGAAGTGGTGTAAGACTGTTAGCATCGGAAAATTCAGTTACATCATCTTCTGTTTTTTGTTGTTCTTGTAATTGTTGTAGTGGTTGTTGTAGTGGCTGTTGTATTACAGCTTCTGTTACATGAGTACGACAATCTTCAAATATTTCAGTTTCACTGCCAATAGCTTCTGTTGGTATATCAGCCAAAGAATTACAAGAATCGGTAATTTCATGTAGAAATGATGGTGGTATTATATGATCCAAATCAACAAAACTTAATGGTTGTGTAAAATTTAAATTATTTGATTGTTCCATTGATTTATTATTGTTAACAATACCATTTATTTGAAAATTAGTTTTTTGTTGAATATTCTCATTTGGTAAACTTGTAACACTTGTTAAACTACCTTCTAAATCTATAACATCTGAAAAAACTGATGGTGGATTTACTTGATCTAATAAACTATAATTTTCAAAATTTTCTAAATTTAAAACACTATCAAAATTATTATTATTATTATTCAATAATTTTCGCACCATTAAATTAGATGGTAACGATTTTTTACGTTGTATTAGTTTTGGACTAGCATTCAATGAATTTAATTGTGATGGTGGTTGAATATGATCTAATTCGAGTGATGCAACACTATTAATACTATGCGACATTTCAGCTTCATTTTTAAATACTGTTGCAATTTTTTCTGCTTCTAAAGCAATCAATGTCGATTCAGTCAATGTACTGTTTGTATTCAATGATGAAAAATCATTAGATTTTTGTGGTTTATCATCATCACCTTCATTACTACCACAATCAATCACATCATTACCACCACAATCAACATTATGATCAATAATATGATTTGAATGATCTGTACTACTATCAAATGTGATTACATTTGGTGGACTATCTGATATACTTGGGAATGTTATTTCATTATCATCAGCCCATGTATTATCATTGATTTTATATTTATCATCTTTATTTTGTAAATGTGATGCTTGTGATACTAATTCGGCTGTAAAACGATCTAATGATTCAATCATAGCGGCTGGATCAAGCATACGATTATCTAAACGACTTGTCTCTTCACAACTACGTTCTAAATAGTGATCGAGTTGATAATTGTCTCCTGTTAAATATGAACAACTTGTTATATTACTATTGTTATTATTACGACATATATGATCAGATTCTTCATGTTTTTCATCCATTTGACTTGTATTATTCTCTTGTGAAATATTCAACAATTCTGATTTCTCCTTCTTAATATCTAAACTGTCATCATTGAAACAATTCAAAGGTAACTTGCATCTAGAAATAATATAAGAATTTAAACTAATCAATATACTACACACACATAATATAAAACATACTCTGAATCGTTGGATGGCTGTTGAACATTTAAGCTTAAAATACTGTTATGGGTAACTTGACTGGCTTCACTTACTTGTCCTTTCACATTACCCTCCTCATCGCTATCGGTTTTTATCGGTGTACTCGTATACACACTGTCAATTTGTAGAGCTGATGATAATAAACTACCGTTTGTTTTAATCGATTTTTGAATAATGTTACATTCATTGTGAGTTGACGGTGTTTGATTGGAAATTGTATCATTTTGTTCATTCCTAAAGAAATAAAATTAGTATATTTTTATTTAAATAAAATATTTTAATTTTAGTAAATATTAAAATTCTGTTGTCTATACAGGGTTATTCACGTCGAACGAAAAGTTCTCATGATAACTCTCATTATTTGGTTGGCGATTAGAAAAACATTTCAAGGATTTGTAAGAGGGTCGCTAGAGAACATTTTATCAAAATTAGAACGCCGTAGCTCACTTTGAAGTAGGCCAAAAATCGCTCGTTTCTGACGATGTCGCGATTTTCAAAAGCCAACTAAACACGCAAAACGACTTAGAATTACTCAAGAATGCTCTCAACATTGATTTTTTTTTGTTTTTCATACGTATATTCTGGAGCATGTGAGAATGTTTCAAATTTTTTTTTCTAGAATGCAATGGAGAAAAACGAAAAAAAAATGTTGGGAGGATCTCCGAGTCATTCTTAGTCGTTTTGCATCTTTAGTTCATTTTGAAATGAGCTAGGAGGTTCAAATTTTGCTAAAATGTTCTCTGGGGACTCCCCTATAAGTCTTTGAAATATTTTTCGAATCACTCGCCAAATAGAGGGAGTCATAAGAGATTCTTGTTCAACTTGATGTGATCTGATCCTATATTACAGACAATATATGTAGATGTTATACAAATTTTTGAAAGCTTTCATGTTCAGACATAAAATTATTTCTCCTTTTTCAATGTAATTAATATCAACAAAATCGTACGATTTGTATAGAATATCGGGTGATTCATCTCAAACGATAAGTTCCTATGGCAATTCTCACTATTTAGTTCTAAGAATATTTCAAGGATTTGTAGGGCGATCCCCAGAGAATATTTTAGCCAAATTAGATCTTAGTAACTTATTTGTAAGTTAGTTAAAACACATTCGTTTTGGACAAAGTCGCAATTTTCATAAACGAGCTAAACACGTAAAACGATTTAGAATGACTCGGAGATCCTTCCAACATTGATTTTTTTTATTTTTCTTTAAAAAATGCGAAAAATTCCCATTTACTCCAGAATTAAATTAAGAAAAACGAAAAAGATCAATGTTGGGAGGATCCTTGAGCCGTTTCAGGTGAATTACTCGGTAAATATATCTTTATGATTATGATTATTTTTGATTAAATTAAATTAATTTTATGAGAAACAGGACCAAAATAAGGGATCGAGAACGTATATTTAAATTCAAATGGTATTTTTTATAAAGCAGTAACTGATTTTATATTATGTTTAAGAGAAAATTTATGAAATTATTTACTTAATATATGTGAAAAGGACAGTTATTTTTGACATAGGGACTGAAAAAATTCTATGTAATAATAACCCTGGTGGCAATTTACTCTGAAAAACTCAGTAAACAGAAATTGGGATTTTCAGCATTTATTTCCATCAGGGAAACTATTAAAGGCTGCAATTTTGCGGTTGAATGGATAAAAAAAATTATGTCTGAAGATAAAAAGTTTCGAAACAGCTGCAACCTTTCAAAAATTTGTATGATTACAATATTTACTAAAAAATAATAAATTTCCTCTATCAATAATAGTGTCATTACCTATTTATTTGAATGTCACAATCGACTTGTTCAACAATTTCTTCATCAATCTCTACAACTACTTCAATCAAATTATTTTGTTTATCTTTTTCAATATCATGCTTCTCTATTTGTTCTTCCTGAGGTATTTCATTAATTAATTCAACCATAATATCACTCAATTCAATATCATCTAAATTATTACATTGATTAGTAGTTAGAGGTAGATCTGTATGTGAATCGAAACCACTAGAATTTCTATAAAATTTTAAATTAATTAATTAATTAGTAAGCCATTAATCAATAATTTACCTTGATTTTAGTTGTTCATTTACTTCAAATTTATGTTGATAATTAACATCAGTATCTGAAATATCTTCAATTGAACAACGATCTTTTTCATCAGAATGAATTTCTTTTTTTTTTTGTTTATCATTATCTACTGAACTAGAACTAGATGAATTTATTGAACTATAATCAATAATTGGATCCGATTCATTTTTATATTCTTTTCTTGATTCAATTGATATGGAAGACGTATTTTTGGCTATTTTCTTTGGTTTATTACGTAATAATTTTGATTCATTTTGTTGTTGACGACGTACAGGTATTGCAATTTTACTTTGTTGTTTTGGTGTATCAATATATGGTAAACTTGAACTACCAGAATTTATTGTTGTTTTACTTGTAGATGGTTCACAACTTAAACTACTATAATCACATGATTTATATTTATTTGTTTTATCTTCATTTTGTTCTTTATTTATTTGTTTTATTGGTGAATCTTTCTCAATATTCTCATAAGTTTCAGATAATGTATGATCAAGATCTTGCATTAAATTTTTTTGTTTACGTGCACCTAATGTTGGTAGTATTGGTAAATCCATTGATAATGCTGTTGAATCCATTTGTGGTAAAATTGTTTGTGTTGGTTTTGCTGTTAATAAATTTTTTAATGCAGCACTAGAACCCATCGCAATCATTTTATGTTTTGAATGATTTAAACTTCTTAACATAGCTGGTGCACCCATTTCCCATAATTTCTCTTGATCAATTTGACATTTTGCTGATAAATTCCATAATGTACCACATGCATTACTAACAATTGTTAAACTTGGTGATTTTAATTGTTCTAATAATATTTGTAAACAATTATGTTGACGTAATATATCACGATAATCATCACGTACAGCAATTTGACTTGATATATTCCTTAATATACCACCAGCATTTTCAATGATTGCTAATGATTTCGATGGTGTTTTATATGTTAACATATCAACAAGAAAACCTAAAGCACCATCAATTGAACAAATTTCTGATTTATTTTCTGTACTATGTGCTGATAGATTCCATAATGCTGATAAGATTGATTTTAATGTATTCTCTTTATTATCCAACATTGCTGCTTTCATTAAACCACTAACAGTACCAACTTCACGTAAAATCTCTTTACTATTAGCCTCTGCACGCCATGACAAATTCCTTAAAACACTTGCTGTAACTTGACGTAATTCATCACTTGGACTTTGTAATTGTACAACTAATGCCTTCATAAATTCCTTAAATGAACACAATAATAATTTATTACCACTATCGCCGAATGTTAGATTAGTTAACGCCATACAGGCATAACGACGCATCAATATACAATTTGTCTCTTCTGTAATACTACCATGTAAAGAATGTTCAATCTATAAACAATATTTTTTTCAAATATTAATAAAATTTAAAATAGAATTGGCTATTTACTTCAACTAAATTAGAAATAATATGAATTCCGCCTAATTGACAAATTGCTTGCCGATGGCCCTCATCAAATGATAATTTCATTAAATGCGCTATTGTCTGTACAGGATGTCTATCAATATCTATAAATTAAGTAATTTTAATTAATTAAAATTAATTTATCAATCAATATTGTACCTTCAGATGTTGATGGTAAATTATCTAAATCTATATCATTATTTAATTTAAGTGCATCAATATAGGCACGTGTTTGTTCTAATAATTTAAAAACACGAATTTCACGTTTACGTAATTTCTCATCAGGTTGAAATTGTATTAAATTTTGTAATGCTTGTGATGCTTTAATACGTGTTTCTTTCTCTTTATCAGATTGTATCATTTGTACTAATAATGGTATACAACCTGATTGTCTCATTGCTAAACAACTTTCTGTATTTGTACTTAATGCTAATAATGTTTCACCCATATCAGCATGTTCTTGTCCACTTAACATTGATAATAAACTATAAACCATATCAAATTTTGCTTCTAATTGTTGTGATGAACGTCTTGATAAATTTGGACTACCTAAAAAACGATCTAATGCCATTGCACCAGCACTAGAATCGAAACTCATCACACTATTAACATCTTGCTAAAAAATTCAAATATATTCTAATCAGTCAATATTATTATTATAATAATATTACCATAAGAACATTTTGTGCGGGTAATAATGGTTTAAATGTTGTTGGATCAGAATTCCACATAGTTTTCTCATTAGGCCATGTACCATGATATAAAACAGATGTTAAACCTTTATCTCTTTGTGGAATTGGTTCACTACTAACTGATAAATGTGTACTATTACGAGCTGTATCAACAAATTCATCATCTTCACTAATTAAATCACCCTCGATATTATTTTTATTTGTCACACCATCATACTAATTAAAATTTAATTAATTAAAATAAATTGGTATTAATTTAATTACATACATTTGAAGATAAATTAGTTACAGGATCCATTATGTTCAAAAGTGATATTTCAAAGTTTAGGTCATCATCCTAGAAAATGTATTGTTTCAATTAAAATTCTACTTTTTTTAAAAAAATTTGGTAAATGATGAAGATAAATAAACTTTAACCTATAGATATAATTGGAGGGTTATTTTTGTTTCCTACAAAATATAAACGTGAAAGAAATAATTTCCGTTATAAGTATCGAGATTTCAATCGTTAAAGCAACATTTGGTTACAGCTGAAAAGTTAATTTGTTTTCTTGTTGACAACAGTAAATTTTAGAAAATTTAGAAATTTCTCAAAAAATATTTATCACCATCTAAAAGTTTTCCTGTAAAACAATAAATAAGAAAAAATTCGTTAACTTTCACTTTTGGTGATTTATTTGATAAAATACAAGACATTCCATCTAAGCTCAACATCAAACTAGATTTTTTTAAAGCAATAACAATTATTTAAAAAATCCTGTAAGTTTCTGAGGTGATTTAGTTATTTACAAAGGTTTACTAAAAGGAACCGAAGATTAATGATCATTAGTGTCGTACGGAACTAATTTCAGAGAGTCGTAAAATATTAAACTATAGATTTCTACTAATTAAGTACGCTTTGTAGATGTTTCCCCCTTGTTTTTGTTGTTTTTCTTAGATCGATATTTCACGGTTATAGAATTTTTCAGTGTGTATATGTTTAAAGTTCAGTGTCTCGTTGTCAAGCTCCGTTTAACACCACCTTAAGTTGACCTGAAATTTAGTAGAAGCAAAGTTGTCACAAGTCAAGAAGGCTTAAATTGTCAGTCATAAGTCAATTTTTAAGTCGCTTACCAAAATGAGTTAATAAATTTTTCATTTATCCAAATTTAAAGTCAATCTTGATAATTGTCTTTGACTGAAATCTTGTTTATTCTTCACATATTTTGAAATTACTTGAATCAGAAATCATTTTATTAATTTAAATCGTCAGATATGTGTGTAAAAATTGTAGAGGGTTGCAAGAGCAATTATTTGAGAAAGAACATTTAAAGATTTCATGGATTTTCTGTCATTAAAATATATGTGCATCACTCTGATGCACAGGAAAAACAACACCTTGCTTAAGCATGAAAAATATTGATTTATTATCGGATATCCGTTAACTTTTTGAGATATTTATTAAAAAATAATTAGTAAAAATATGTAAGAAGTAGATGCATGAGTGATAAAGGGTAAAAACTGCTTACGTTCGCGTCTACCTTCGTACCCCACAGTTGTATTTTATTCGTTCTTTATTTTAGAACTGACTTCAATGCAAAGAATTAAATGTGTTTTTTTTCGATTTAAATCTTTTTCAAGATACTTAAATCATCCATAAATGATTCAAGTCCTTTGCATTGCCTTAAGTGTCTGAATTATTTAAATAACGAAAATAATCAGTCACTTTAAGAAATGATTTAATTCACAAGTTACCTTTCAAAAAATGAAGTGAAAATAACATAAGTCACAAAAATGAATTAAGTCAAAAAACGACTTAAATATTCAAAACCCTGACAGCTCTTATTGTGAGTAGAAATGCAAAATTCGTATGAAACTTATTGTTAGTAAATGGTGAGCCGAATAATACTTAAAGGATTTTTAGCAGAGTCCTTTGAGAACATTTCAGCAAAATAAGAACTTCGTAGCTCATTTGGAAATCGGTCAAAAAACGATCTTTTTGGACAATTTCGGAATTTTCAAAAACCAGCAAATAGTCCCAACATTGATTTTTTCGGTTTTCTTGAATTAATTCTGGAATAGGTGGGAATGTTTTCTAGAATGCTATGTACAAAAACGAAAAAAAAAAATGTTGGGAGAATCGTAGAAGTCCTTTAGCGTCTTTAGCTCGTTTTTAAAAACTCCGACATGATCTAAAACGATTGGTTTTTGACCAACTTCCCGATGAGCTACGAGGTTCTAATTTTCCTAAAATGTTCTCCAGAAACCACCCTAAAAATCCTTGAAGTATTATTCGAATCGTTCGCCAACTACTAAGAGTTTCCTAGGAATTTGGCATATTTACAGCAGCAATCCTGTATTTTATGTAATTTAGGTTGAAACACTCATCTTTATCTATAGTTTTGATTCATGAAGCTTTTATACTGGAGTACTTATGAAGAAGCTTTGTATATTAGCAAAATTTGTGCCGTTTCGATCTAAAAATTAACTCTTTTTTTTGTAATTTTTATCAAGCAATATCAAATTAATAAAACCTTGAACAAAATCTCTACATCTAAACGAAAAATCAAAATTGTATAGGATTAAATTATAATTTTATTGTACATATCAGATAATAGAAACAATAAGAGGTTTAAAAATTGATTTTTATTATTTATAAAGGTCAAAGTCAGGAAACATGCGAAACTCTAGTTATGTTTTAAAATCAATTATTTATCAAACATTAATATTAATTAACAATTAAATTATACGGTTTAAACCATCAAGTCTCGTTTAATGAATCATTTTTACCTTCTATTTATTCATCTACAAGGTAAAAACGTATTCTATAGATATGTGTGTATTTTAGTATAAGATATTGAAACTATACGGTCAAAGGACAGGGAACAGATGTTCTACTTCTTTTTGCCCCCTTTCATCTTCTAATATTAATATTTGTAGATAACTAGCCGAACTTTGTATATTACCCAAATTATAAATCAATACAAATATATAACAAGAGAATAAATTAAACTTACCCTTTTGTTTACCACAATAAATAAATAACTGTTTTTATTATTAGAGCCGGTCAAATCTTTGTTGAAGAACAAATGTTTATATTTAGAACAAATTAAATTTAAATCAATAATAGCACAATGAACGTTACATTAAAATTAAACTCAACGAAAACTAATTAAAATTAGAACAAAAAAATTAAAAAAAAAATACAAATACGAATTAATTAAAAAATACAAGACGAGAGGAGCTCTTGCTGCATTGCAGGAATAGAAATAAAACGAGACTGCGCCGCTTATACACACAAGAGAACACACACATAGATTATCATTCTAATCTGTAAACTGGAAAATATACACGTTTTTTTTTTGTATTTCATGACTTTTATGAGGATAGAGAATGAAAATAATGAGAAAAATTACAAGGAAAAGAAATTGAATTAAAGAGAAACCATTGAAATTACAGTAATGGGGAATTTGTGATCTTTTATTCGATTTTCTCCACATCATTAATTTGAATTGTTAAGAAGAAGTATTTAAATTTTTGTTAAAAATTCCCATAACAAACAGAGCGTAAGATTTGCAATAATCAATAGAAAGTTCTAAAATTGTCCGAAGATATCCATCATAGTTCATTAATCATTCAATAATTATATGGAAAAACAAATTTATTTTAATTATAATAACAATAACAGAAAATTACTCTCACTTTCTTTGTGAATCTCAATACAAACTTTCTGATCCTTATCTCTCCAAAGATTTTCTGTTAATTAATTCGAAATTTTTTCTAGAATCTCACCTGTTGTTGTTGTTGTTGTTGTAGGTATTGTTGACTGGTTGTAGGAAATGATTTTGTTGCTCTTGAATTTGAAATAAGAGGTGTAGCTAGCTGTTGTACACGTTGAGCCTTCTTTCTCAGACCGCGTACTTCCGCCAGCAAAGCCTCATAATGCGATACTGGTAACGACATCGATAATAACAATCTGTAAAGATAACAACAAAATAAACCAAGATAAACATTAAAAATTCAACATGATTCATAATTAACTGTCTTATATGGAAGCAGGAAGTTATTCAATAAAAATTATGTATTCTCCAAAATTAATCTTGTAGGAATTCTAATGTATTAATTTATAATTAAATTAGTTTAAAGCATATCTAATATCGTTTCAACATCACCACTAATAATTGATATTTGCGATACGAGAGTGGAGAATGAGAAAAAAGACGTAAACATAGTCATGCTTGTAAATATTGATTTTTCTAAATGTCATAGGACATAAATATTACAATCCATAGAATGCACTACAGCCTCTTTATCGAACTAGAAAATTAATATAAATGTTTTCATAAATCATTATTAATTTGTAATTATTTATAAGAAGACTAATTACAAAAAACATAACTGTCATTTGAGACATTCATCAAATATCAATGATTTAAATAATTATTATTAAAAATGATAACAGAAAGTTTATATGATAATTATAAGCTTACCATGATTCTTAAATGATAAATTACAAATTTTTCGAATTTAAACAAATATTATGTTCAATAATTATTGATTAAAACAGTACGAATACATACACACATTTAGTCACATAACATTGAAGAAGCACCATTAAAACAAAAAACAATGGTAACTTTTTGTTTATTTACGTTGGTAGAATTAGTGATTTTTTATTGTTAATATATGCCGGTACTGATGTTCTGATGCTAATATTACAGAAATCTTTTCTATTAATAAATTTCCCATGAAAACCACAATAAATTCAATTTAAATTGACTACAGCCTTTTATTAATCATAATTTTGCACTTTCTTAAGTAAATTCACGGGATTTCTTTTGAGGAAAAAACTAATTTTAGTGTTTTTTAACTTGGATAAGTGCGACATCTCTTGACAGTATAGTTGCTTAAGTATTGACGGTATTCTCATCTCATAATCATCTTTAAATGTATCTTTCTCACTAATTTTGACTGTTAAAATTTTATACAACTATAAATCATAAATTCCAAGGATAGTTCGTTGCATGTGCGAATCCGGAATCCTCTTGTAACCTTTTGATAACTAAAATAATAATATTGGGCCATAAAATAAGAGCCCATTGAAAAACTTTTAGTCGCATTCTGAGCAAGATTTCCGATTGTCTATTCAAGATTTACGTCTAGACAATTTTATAAAACAACTTTTTGATCCTCTCTTTTAATTAAAGCTTTAATTGATAGCTCAATTATTTCATTGACGATTATAAATCATTGAAAGAAAGTTGCTGTTTATTATTATTGAATCAAAAGCGCCAGGGGTTCATCCACTTCCTGATGTATTTTTTATAAATTAGTTCTTTTTGCCATTAAAGATGATGAGAATATAGTGAATACGAATAAGTCTCTTAGTAAAAGATGGATAATTGAGAATCTACAATTTAAAGAGAGATAGTAAATGTTGCAAAATTTGTCGACGTTGATTGGTTGATATGAAAACCTTGCAACTTAACCTTACTTTTGAGCAAGCTACATGAAGCTACTACAACCGAAATCTTCTAGAAGTTTCGCTTTGTAGATGTTGAACTAATGAAGAGTAACAAAAACTAATTATTTATCAATTAATATTAATAATAATTAAATTCAATTAAAATGGCAATGTTTGGATTGATTGTGTCAGGCAGACTGGTATTTTAATCGATATTTGTATCAATGTTTATTGTTTAATTTAATAAAAATTTATTTAGGTACAAACAGAATTTCAACCAATCACCGAGTCACAATTCATAACAACAATACCAGATGCTGATAATATCAATCATATTGTATTGTTTCTAACTGGTGCTATACCATTTCCTGAAGGTACCGCAGGGCAAGGTATTTCTTTTAATACTATAACAGTCACATATTTTTAATCATAGATATTAGTGTATTTTAGTTGGCCAGATCCGAATGCACCACCGAATTGGCAATTATTAGGCTATATATCAAATGATAAACCATCTGCAATTTTTAAAGTGTCCAATTTAAAGAAATTACACGAAATGGACGGTTATTCAAATATGATGTTTGGACAGAGTGGTATTGTGCATAATGCACAAATAGGGATCTCAATAGGTAGAATACATGTTGATTTAAAATTAACGATTTAGTTTAATTATGGATTATTTTAGAACCTATATCGAATATACAAGATGTTCCATCAACCAACAATCCAGAAGCTCATGTTACATTTGCACAGAAAATGTTAGAGAATTTCATGAATTACGTGCTAAGTTATACAATTACACAACCACAAATGATACCAGATCCAACAGCCACTTACGTTCCATTATCTACCGTGCAGAATTGGTACACGAATTTCGAGAGACGTCTACAACAAAATCCAAACTTTTGGAAGACATAATTGTTGATTTTTGTTGTATTAATTTGAATTAAAGACTCGATTACCGGAAAGCTGCTTGTGATTTGTGTATTTAAGTGAGTGCTTAATTTTAAAAAATATACTTCTAAATTCATTACATTTTTTTGTCAATACAGTTATTTTTAATATGGAAAAAAAAGTATTAATAAAAATTGAAGATCTAGGTGGAAAATCTACAAATTCATCCTTGTTGATTAATACTTTCATTATCTTTATTACTTGTACTATCTTCACTTTGTTTCTTCCAACTTTTAGCGGCTGCCAACAATTTAAGATTAGGTCGACTGGCTTCATCCTCTGGGAAGATATAATCGAACACTTCCTCCCATCCTTGTTCTGTACCATCTTCATCGATGATCTTTTGTCGTTTCTTAATTCTACGCGGTAATTTACCATCAACTTTTTCTCTTGTAACATCATCCCCATATTGATTCTCAAATTCTTTCCAATTCTCCAATAATAAAACTCTTGCCTCTTTCTCAGCATAATTCTTCAAATTCTCATTAGCACGCTCATAAATCCGTCTGGCTAAATTAACATTCATATTATCCTCTAATTGATTATTATTTAATTCGAATTTAGCATAAGATAACCAGACTTTAACATGTGATGTACGCTCTAATAAACGTTCATAGAGTCTACGTGCATTCTCTGGTTCATCTTGGGCAATTTCAAAATCAATATAAGCCTTCCACAATAATTCTGGCATATCTAATCTAGGTTGGTTTATTGCTAATTCGTATATAGCACGTGCACGATCAATATCACCTAATAATGTTTCTAATTCAGCAAATTTCATCCATGTTACACAATTCTCTGGACCAAATTCTAGGAATTTCTCATACAATTTCCGACAACGATCGAATTCACGCAATTGTACCTCTATATCGATATAGCCACGAAATAGTTTATCCCGAGGACACATACCGATTGACGTGCCCAAGATTTTTCTAGCTGCATTCAAATTCTTTTGACGAATCTCAAATTGAGCGAATAACAACCAAATTTTTGAAAATGTAAATATTTTATGCGGCAACAAATCAAGACATGCTTTATATACTTGTCTTGTACGTTCGATATCTTGCGCTTCTAATTCTTCAAATAGTGCATAATTAATCCATAAATAGATATAACGTCGCCAGAATTGTTTATCTTTAGTTGGTGGTACATTTGCAATAGCTCTCTCGTATGTTTCCCGTGTTATTTCTACATCACCTTCACCTTCAACTAGACGTAAATAATCGAACCAAGCATCGTAATTTGTTGGATTTTGTAAAATTTCTTGTTCGTATTGGAATTTACGTTTCGATACAATCACATCTTCAATTCCTGTCCTATCACCATATTTCTTCTCATGTATCGTATAAGCTTTATATAATTCTTTTGCTTGTTCTTTTGGCATATGATCCAATGCATATTTATAAATGACTCTAGCACGATCGTGTTCTTTTTGATTCTCTTCAAATCGTGCAAATGCAATAAATAATTTCTCATCTAAATGATCATCACCATAAAAATGTACAGCACGTTCATATATACGTCTAGCTGAATTAATAAAACCATGATTCTCTTCAAATCGTGCATATTTAATCCAATGCTTCACTTCAGGATGTGTTATAACAAATCGTTCATAAATTTGTCTAGCTCGATCGATCTCTTTATGACGCAATTCAAAATTTATATAAGTTTGCCATGCTTGTTCATCCGGTTGCCATTCCATCCACCGTTCAAATACAGCCCTAGCACCCGGTATATTCTCCAACATCTCCTCCATATACGTGTATTTATACCAAAATTGATTGACACGCGGTAAAATTGTAACAGCACGATCCCATAAATTTCGTGCATGATTCACCTGACGATTTCTCATCTCCATTTCAGTATATTTCAACCATATGGTAACATTACGATGATCAACGTCGAGGACACGTTCGAAAATCGAACGTGCCCGTTGTATCTCCTTTTGGGATTCTTCCCAATGGGCATATTTGATCCAATTCGATATAACTGTACGATTTTTACGTATATTATCTTCGAATTGTTTACGTCGTCGTAATTGATAATCGGCCAATTCAGCTGGATCGGAGATCTTCTGTTTGGGAGGTGGTGGTAAGATTTCCAAGTCGCGTTCTTTAGCCTCACGCAATAGTTGCTCGGCGGTAATTTGGATTTCAGCAGGTGCTTTGTTTTTCACCTGCAAATTAAAGAATTGAAAATTTCGATAATCAATTGTATTAATTAAACACTTACTTTTGCCACTTTGGGCATTTTCTGTGGCTTTGAATCCATTTTTTACAAGTGCAATTACAATAATAATTGGGTTTCTTTTATAAAATACGTCGAAATTATGTTAAAATAACGAATAAAAAATAATTCAACAACATTCAAAAACGAGGTTATGTTACTGTATGCGTTGTTGCCATATGTAATATCACAAAATTATTATAATGTAGAAAATCATTTGACGTTGATCACTAAAATCACAATAAAAAACTAAAAACTGTATTTTATGTTGTTGTACAAACCAATCGGTTTATTTTGTTCGAATTAAAAATGTTGATTAAAGAACAACTGAACGAAGAAATTGCTGAAGTGGCAACATCACTTGTTGGTAGATTTGCGACATCTAGTAACGCGAGCTTCTATTGAGATATTATTAAGATGGCGCTTAGTTGTAGCCCGCTAACTTTAAAATTTCACAATTGAGTTACCATGTTTGTATCCATAGAAAAATGAAAATACAGTAAAAATTCTAGAAATTTGTTGTTCATTTTCTGGTTTTATCAAAATTTTATGATTGTGTTTAATCATCAAATTATTAGTAAAAATGGTGAATTTTCTATTAAATCTGATAAATTATCAATTAATTTCCAAAATTTCTTAGAAGGAATGTATATCGATTCATATTGGCCAAGCTGGTGTTCAAATTGGGAATTCAGCATGGGAGCTTTACTGTTTAGAACACGGAATTCAACCGGATGGTACACTACAAGAACAAAAAGATATAGTTTCTGATAATTCGTACGGCACATTCTTTAATGAAGTAGAAAGCGGTAAAATGGTGCCTCGTTCAATAATGATTGATCTAGAACCGAGCGTTATCGGTACATTAAAACTTTCAATTTTATTCCATAATATAAACGTTAATTTTCCCCTCATATAGATGAAGTACGTGCTGGTAAATACCGTCAATTGTACCATCCAGAACAGTTGATAACAGGTAAAGAAGATGCAGCTAATAATTATGCTCGTGGTCATTATACGATTGGTAGAGAGATGATTGATTTAACAATGGAAAGATTATCGAAAATGGCTGAACAATGTACCGGCTTACAAGGTTTTCTCGTCTATCATTCATTTGGCGGCGGCACAGGTTCCGGATTTACATCATTACTAATGGAGAATATATCCGATTATTTTGGCAAGAAGAGTAAATTAGAATTTGTAATTTATCCAGCACCCCAAATTTGTACAGCTGTTGTGGAACCGTACAATTCAATTCTAACAACACATGCCACATTACGCCACACTGACTGTGCTTTTATGGTTGATAATGAGGCGATTTATGATATTTGCCGAAAGAAACTGGGCATTGAACGACCAAATTGTATAAATTTGAATCGTTTAATCAGTCAAGTTATATCGTCGATAACAGCATCGTTACGTTTTGATGGTGCATTAAATGTTGATTTAACTGATTATCAAACGAATCTAGTACCATATCCACGTATACATTTCCCATTAGCATCTTATGCTCCAGTTATATCATCTGATAAAGCACACCATGAAGGCTTATCAGTATCTGATATAACAACGGAATTATTTGAAGCTTCCAGTCAAATGGTTAAATGTGATCCAAGACATGGTAAATATATGGCATGTTGTGTATTGTATCGTGGTGATGTTGTACCAAAGGATGTAAATCATTCAATTGCACATGTTAAAATGAAGAATAGTATTCGATTTGTTAGTTGGTGTCCAACTGGTTTTAAAGTTGGTATCAATTATCAACCACCAACTGTAGTACCTGGTGGTGATTTAGCCAAAGTACAACGGGCTGCTTGTATGTTATCCAATACAACTGCTATCCAACCAGCATGGAATAAATTGAATCAGAAATTTGATTTAATGTATGCGAAACGAGCATTCGTTCATTGGTATGTACATGAAGGTATGGAAGAGGCGGAATTCACTGAAGCCCGTGAAGATTTAGCCATGTTGGAGAAGGATTATGAAGAAGTGGCAAATGATGACGTTCAATAAAAAATAAATTAAACATTTCATTATTTATAATCATTTTTATCACCTTATTACAACACAAATAAATTATTTTCAATACTTACTGATAATTTTATTGTAGATTATTATTAGATTTCAACAATTTATTTAATCTATCTATTTCTTTACCCAACGTATCGACATTGTCCTAGAAGATATAAAATAGCTTAGCATATTTGTATAACCAAAGCCAGAGATATGGAGAGAACAGATGGGACCCCTTTGCACCTTCCCTCAAATAGCACTTAAAGACACCACAAAATCAAGTGGTAAAGTAGAACATTTAAGGGTATGTTGGAGTCGTTTCGGTGTGATAATTTTTAGTAATCGATTTCTCGGTTATTTTCTGAGATATTCAAACGCTGTAACCTGCGTTGAATTGGGCGTTTCACGATGCATCCGACAGAGTTTTCTATTTTGGGAAAATTTTCACTAAATCCTAAAGTGTACCGAAAAATGTCAGAGCATGTCAAAAAATTAAAAATAACGCTGTCTAATTCTAAAGATAAAAAACCGTACAGTAGCTTGTTTGAAAGTGTATTCATGCGCGGAGGGCAGATGGAGCCCAAAAAAACTAATTTTGGAAAATTGAAAGTCATAAGTCATTGAAAAGGAATTAAATCAAATTTTCTTTTTCGCTTTTCCAAAATTGCAGATGGAGCCCGAAAAATCCAAACAAGTTGCTGTACAATTTTTTATCTTTGAAATTGTAGAAATGGTGTGATTTATAAGATTTTGACAGTGAAAATTTTCCAAAATGGAAGATTCTGTCGGATGCACTGTGAATGTCCAAATTCAAAGCTGTTTACAACGTTTGAATATCTAAGAAAATAACCGAGAAATCGATGATTAAAAATTACCTAAACGAGGCTTGACTCCAACATACCCTTAAGGTATTTGTCTTTTATCAAATTTTATAAGTATAGCTTACTTTTAAAGTGATATTTTTAAGTAGAGCATCCTCCAGCACAGCTTGTAGTTTCCGATTGATATCTAATGATAATTCAAGTGTTAAATTATCATCGGCCACACGAGAACTGTACATTGATGCCATAACACCATTTAATTTCGCGACGTTCGCCTATTTATCAAACAACAAATAAAATAAAATTTAGAAAACAAACAAAATTGATAAAAATAAAGTTAATAATAATAAAATTAACAAAAGCGGAAAAAACTGTGCAGAAATAATAAAACTTTTGAAAACTCACCAAAATTTTGAAGACTGTTGGCATAGCAAACAAAAAAAAGAGAAAACAGAAAGCAATTTGAAATATTCATCACATTACAATAAAGCAGAAAAAGATAGACAATAGATTATTAAATAATAATAATCATTTATTACCTTATTATTATCCATTGCATTCGATGTTAGAGCACCTGATTGATCTCGCAATATATAACTTTGTAATAGACGTGTCTTCTTTTGTAATTCAATAATAAGTGTATTAATATGCTCTTCTAAAAAGTCGATTTTTTCTGATTTTTTTGCACTGGCACGTTGTAATTTAACGATATGTTCAATTAATGTTTGACGGTCCAACGGAAGATCCGGTTGAATTACCTTAATTTTTTTTTTTTAAATAAGAATAATTTTAAATGATAGTAAAACTTACTTTAATTTGATCAACACTACCATTTGATTGATGATCACCTGTACTTAATGATGAATTCGAACTACTATTACTACTTTTATTTGTACCTAAACTTTCATAGTGTTCCAGTCTTTTTCTACATTGTTGTAATTCTTTATTTAATTCCTAACAAATTAAAAAAAATTAATTTAAAATTTTACATAATATAATAAAAATTTACCCTAAAAGATAAGTCGTATTTTCGTTTCATTACAGCATTTTCACCCTTTTGATCTGCAATCTCTTGTTTCAATTTCTCACATAATACTGTTTTAACATCTAGATTCTTCTTTAACGAATCATTTTCTTCAGCAAATTTAACCCGTTCTTCTGATAATTGCGTTGATAACATTTCCATTTTGGTCTCATGTTCTTTAATAGATCGTTTCAAAATTGTTTGTTCACAAGTCAATTGTTGTACCTTTTTATTAATAAAAATAAGATTAATTAATTAATTTGATAGTAAAAGAATTCGGTATTACTTTAGTTTCTAAAGCTGTGAATTCCGATTGTAATCGAACATTTTTATCGGTCAATTGTTGTGTAAATAATAATAATTCAGCTTCACGTTCGCGGCACACTAACATATCTGATTCTAATTCATTATTGCGTTGTTTTAATGAATCAATTTGTTCATTACACACTTTTAATTGTTGTTGTTCATTATTTAATTGTAATTTTAATTGTTCTAATTGTGTATTTTTGGTTTGTAAATCAGCTGAATCTTGTCGTTGTTGTTCTGTGCATGTTTTCAATTCACATAATTTTTGTACGTTATCTAAACGTTCACGTTCTAATTGTTGTACTTTTAATGATAAATTATTGTTCTCTTGTAAGATTTCTTGATGTTTTTGTTTTAATTTATCTAATTGCGAATTTAATTCTTTTATTTGTTGATCTTTAGAATCTCTCTCATGTCTTAATAGTATCAAATTTGCTTGTTGCTCTTTCAATTGTTGATCTACAATATTATATTTTACAGTTAATTATGGAATATAATTCAAATTTTTTTACCTAAAACATAGGCTCGATTCTCTTGTGATGTGTGGAATTCTTTTATTGATTCTTCAGCATCATTTTTAGCTTGTTGAATTTGTGTTGTAGCTTCTAATAATTGATTGTTGAGACTTTCAATTTTAATTTGGCATTCTTTATGTAATTCCATTTCAACTTTTAAACTATTTTGTGACCATTTCAATTTCGTTTCTAATGCATTCAAATCACTTTTATAACGTTCAATTTCTTGTTGAGCTGTTTTCAATTCATAAGATTTATTATCAAACATTTGACAAATACGTGCTTTCTCTGTTATCATAACATGTACTTTATGTTGTAAAATCTCATTTTCACGCAATATATCTTTGATTTTTTTTTCGAATTGTTCTTTTTGTTGTTTCTGTTCTAAAACATTTTTCTCACTAACAGCATACCGAATCACCATTGCTTCCTTCTCTTTAATCGCCAGATCTTTATGTTTTAAAGCCTATAAATACGGTACATTAACATCAATGTTAATTAAAGTGGGCGTTAAGAGCAGGGCTTTTGGGTTACGAAATTTGTATAAATTATACATAAATAAAATTTTGTGGTTATAATAAGAGGGTCATTAGAAATCCTCCCAAGTGGACGTACCTGCTATGGGGGGAAGGCGACAGTGTACGAAAATATCACCACCTTGAGAGAAGCATGTCCAAAGGCAATTATGCTAAAAATTAATCAACACTATGTGTAAATGTGGGCTAGCGATTTGTTAGTCGCTCTACTGAATCGAATACTTGTATGATTATGCATTTTCCATCGGAAAAGCTTCAAAAATTATTTATTTATGGCTGTCCAAACATAGTACAAGACAAGTACAAGTCCCATTGGCGACGGTTTTTCCACCGACGTAGAAAGCAGTAGAGATCTTAGATCTGTGATTTCTATCGGTCAGATTTCCATGAAAATTTGTACAGGTAGCATGTATACAGGAGCGACTAAAAAATCGCTGGCTGATATTTACACATGAAATGTTCATTAATTTTTGGTATAATTAGTCACAATAAAAATTTAAAAGAAATCACACTTACCTTTGAATATGTTTGGCTCAAGTTGATGATATTTTTGTACATTAAGCACTCCCTCCTGCCCATCATGGGAGATACACTGGCGATCATAAAAAAGCGACCGAGCCTTGAGCGAGAATTTCACACCTTTTAGTTAGTGTAACTTAGGTTTTTCTCTCGTGAGGATAAGAAGGTATTGGAGCCAGTTACATTCATAGCAAATTTGTATAACCACCCTCTTTACAGAAAGTAAAAATAACTCAATTCCAAATATTACTATCCTTGTGATTGAATATCTGTTTTCCCAAATTGTGTCCTGTTAAGATTCTGTTACATTGTGACGACCACCCTCATAAGCTTGTTTTACACAGCCGCACAAAATGAGGTGGTTTCGTTTTTTTGATCGTCAGTGTACTTCCACTTGGAAGGATCCTATGGGGTTGATTTTTATTTTTATATTTATAATGACCCTCTTTTTGTATCCGCGAAATCTTATTCTTGTACGATTTATATAAATTTCGTTACCTAAGAGCCCTACTCTTACCCTATTTGAGCAAGCATCATACTAATTCCAATTTCGATTCGTAATCTTTACAAACAGTTTCTAGATATAAACATTTATCTTGTAAACTTTTAATTTCTTCAATATATTTATTATCATCTTCGTCGAAATTTCCATCGGTTTCATTCGACAAATTCTCATCAGATTTCTCAGAATTATCCTGTTTCTGGGGTGATTCTTCTGGACTTGAAGAAGAAGACATATGGTCAGTGTGAGACGTATCAGATTCGTTCATTTCTTCCACATTCGACATTTCTAAATAATTTAATTAGTATTTTATCGATAACAATACAATATTTGTTTTAAATGATAACGTTTTATTGGCAAAAATCATTTCAAAATCAACATTTAAAATAATAACAACAACCTGTCAAGTAACTGTCAAATTACAGATGACGTCGATTCAACACTGCGACATCTATGATTAATTTTAGCACACAAAAGTCTATTATTATTTCAATTTTTAATACGCTATTATTACCGATAATTTGATTCTCATACCGAAATAATAAAAAAAAAAACAGTTCTTAATTGATTTGTAATTATTATTTATTTTATTTATAAATAAATAGTCAAGTTTGCAGAAATCTGTAAGAAATTTCACTTGGTAATTGCATTGCTAGAGGTCGCTTAATTTGCGCGGTTAATTTAAAAAGTGTACTATTCACTATACTGTCGTCATGGTCAAATGCTATTATAGTTTTGTTATAAATAAATATCTAAATATCTGGATATTTTTAAACGTTTTAAAAGATATTCAACAATAAACCTTGGCGAAATTATGTTGAAAATTTCAATACGTATCGCCAAGATTAAATTCGAAGAAAATCGTATTATAAACCGGTTTATCAGGAAAATAAAACTGATGACATTCTTTCAATGATGAACTATTTGACCCTCAAATCTAGTTCAACTACTCTTTTGTGCTTTTTTTCTCAATTTATAGTTCAACTTTTCAACATAAACTAAATGTTGCAAAACTAGCGATAAAAATAGTGCGAGGTGATTTATGTATAAGACTACATTTCAAATAATTGTAGTCAGTTTATGAAAAGCACCTCAAACGGTTTTATTACGTACATATAAACATGAATATTACCGAATTCTTACTGTTTATTATTGTAACGCTGTTGATTTATTTCCTATTAAAACATTGCCGTTCTTATTGGAGTTTCTATAAATTATCTTGGAAATTATCGGGTCCATTGTGTTTACCAATTATTGGGAATGCTCTATATTTTTTTTGTCGGGATGATGGTAAATTGAACAAAATTTCCATTATCATACAACATATTTTTATATTTTATTTGTAGAATTATTCAATCGTGCTGTAGAAGGTGTAACACAATATCCAAGTCCGGTACGTTTCTGGTTCGGATCCAAATTCGCTATTGTTATATCAGACGTTGAAAATGCCGGTGTAATTATAATTATTAATCAATCATTAATTATTTGTTAATTAGTTTTAAATCAATATTATTAGATTGTAATGTCTTCATCGAAATTCAATACAAAAGATGACACGTATCGCTTTATTCAAGTGGTAAATGGTGAAGGTTTAATTAGCGGTTCAGGTATTTTTCTTTTAAGCATAGATAAAACTTATAATGGAATAATAATTGTTGTTTGAAAGGTGCAAAATGGAAATCCGATAGGAGATTGATTGGGCCGTGGTTTTTGAAACGGAACATCTCACAATATTTCACAATTTTCCAACAACATTCACAAAAATTGTGCCAAATACTTAAAAATCACGCCGATAAAGATGTATTTAATATCAAACTGATTATGCACCGATGTGTTATCGATATAATCAACGGTAAGTACAATTTTACCGTTCAGAATCAAATTAGAAGAATTGTATAAAAATGGTGGATGCGCCGGGCGAATTATTTACAATAATAGTTCAGATTAGCGATAATTGTTTCGATTGCAGAAGTGGTATTTGGTATGAAATCTGAGGCACAGAATGGCGGTCTGGACAGCCTTCTCAGAACGATAAAAAGGTAAGAATCATTAACAATATTACATCGAACGAAAAAATCTTGTGGCGACTCTCATTATTTCACAAAAGATTCAAAGAAATCTTGAAGGGTCTGGAGATTTTTTTAGCAAAATTAGAACTTTGTAGCTTATTTGGAAGTTGGTCAAAAACGCTCGTTTTGCACAGGGATGCGGTTGTCAAAAACTCGGAAACCCTGCCAATATTGATTTTTTTGGTTTTTCTCCATTGCATTCAAGAAAAAACGAGAAACCTTCCTACCTGCTCCAGAAAAAAATTGTGGAAAATTAACGTTGGGAGGGCTCTAGACTCATTCTAAGTCGTTTTTGAAAATCGCGAATCAGTTAGAAACGAGCGTTCTTTTGACCAACTTTCAAATGAGCTACGAGGTTTTAATTTTGCTGTAATGATCCTCAAGGACCCGTGTATAAATCTTTAAAGTATTTTTCAAATCACTCGATAAATAATGGTAGTAGCTGCCTCAAGACTTTCCGTCCTACATGAATAACTAAATTTACAGCTTCTTTTTTTGTTAGGATGTACGAATTGGTGTATGCCAGAATGATTAAAGTTTGGCTTCAAATTGATTTTATCTTCAAACAAACGAAATATTATCCAGAAGAGATACTTGGCGTAAAATTGATACGTAATCACATAAAATTTGTATTGAAACTATCAAAGAAACAATCATTGAACCGATCAAATTACAATCGAATAATTTTCAGGGGATACAGAAAAATTCTCAATCAATCAATAATCGAAACTATCAAACATTATACGAATTTTTAGCAACAATCCAAAAAGAACATGACGGATTTGCTGACAATCAACAGCTAATTCACCATCTATCCACACTAATTAGCGCTGTAATTTTAATGAATTTTCCATCTAGATGAATGATTATTAATTAATTAAGAGGCATTTAGCCTTATCATCATTATACAATAAAGAAAAGTTTGGAATCTTGTGTGGGATCCAAACCCACTGCTCTACCAATTGAGCTAACAGGAAACCACACCAATTTTAGTTGTGAATTTATATTTAATCGGACAGAACGATAAGTGCTTTATCGCACACAATATCGTTTTGTTCTTCAATGAATGAAGTGTGTACATTTTTGGCTGGTTAGGCAAATATTTGTGAACTGCTATGAAAATATTATTCCTGTTAGCTCAGTTGGTAGAGCAGTGGTGCACCAAACCAAAGGTTGTGGGTTAGGATCCCACATTTTTCTTAGTTGTATAGTGCTGATAAGACTGAATGCCTCTTTATAAATATTTGTTTAATCATATATTTGTTACTTTTAGAGCGAAGATACAGTGATGATAGTTTCGTGTTTTACTCTCGTTCTACTTGGAATGTATCCGAAAATTCAACAACAAATCATCGATGAAATCGAAACGTTCATTGGAACAAATTCGAAGAAATTCACCGATTCTGATTTAGATAAATTAGAATATCTCGAGATGTGTATTAAGGAAGTATTGCGATTATTTCCAATAGCACCGTTCGTCTTGAGGAAAACCATTGAAGATTGTAAAATTGGCAATTTATATATACCGAAACAGTGTACAATTATCATTGCCATTCATAATATCCATAGAAATACTGAATATTGGGAGAGACCCAATGATTTCTATCCTGAACATTTTCTACCTGAAGCTGTAATGAAACGGGATCGTTATGCTTATATGCCGTTCAGTGCAGGTCCACGCGGTTGTCCTGGTAGGTATTCAAACGAATAATTTGCAGTTTTGAAGGCTTAATGTGAATATTGCAGGCAAAACGTTCGCTTTCCTTGCTATCAAGACAATCTTGGTCAATATTCTACAAGAATATCGGATAGAATCACCCGGTAAACTGCATGATATACAGCTAAAATCGGATATAAGTGTGAGATTTAAGAACGATGTTTATCCAATTAAAATAACATCACGCATAAATTGATTTTGAATCGGTGTTAATTTAATTAATCACCATAATACGATGCGCTTGCGTTATCTTTTACATACAATAAACTTAATTTAATATCACATTTTCCGGTCTATTGTTAAATTTATGTATGTATGTATACATTATTAGATAAATAAATATGAAACTTGTTCTCAATTTTGTGTCAATTATTTTTTTTGTAATTCTTCTACCGAATAATAGCGAAAATCGTGGTGTAAATGGTGGTATAAGTTGTGCTGGTAATTTTCGATTTAATTAATAAAATCACTATTAATTGGTAATTTTCAGCTTGTACGGTAACAATGGGTGTTTTTCTACAAGTTGCCGAGGTCCATCGAGATGATTTCATCAACATTACGAGAAATTATTGCGAAAAAGCACCGACAATTGTGAAGAAATTATGCTTAAAAATACTCACAGAAATCGAACCATTTGTTGAGTACGTTCACTATAAATCTACAACATTTTTGGTTTATTATTTCATCAATTTTAGTAATTTTTCAGAAAAAATAACACCAGATCTATTCTGTTTATTGTACGGAACTTGTACAGTTGATGACGGTCAAAAATTGTGCCATCTATTTCCATTACCACTTGAAATTGATGTAATTAGTGGAAATTTAGCGGATCCTATGCGAAAACTCGATTTCTGTCAATTTCCAATCATCGAGAAAATCTGTAAAATCTTGAATGCTTCCTATATTTCTCTAAATGCAGCTGTTGATTTCGATAAAGATGGTTTTAGCTATATGCCAACAGCACGGTAATTCAATTTTGCATGTAAATTACCACTTATTTTTAACGTAAATAACAGAGGCGCAGATTGGAGAGGTAAAGACTGTTCCGATTCGGATCCAGACGCGTATCCAGGCCGGAAACCATGGCGAAATGATGCATTTTCCGACAGTAACTGTAATGGAATCTGGGGTGTTGATAGTAAAACAGGAATCACATACGAGAAGAAATTTTGTAAAAAATCACAAAGTAGAGGGTCGATTTTTATTGGTGATTCGATTAGTGCACATTTCCATATGCCGGAAATCTGGATAGATCCACTAATCTTTCAAATGGTTTTTTCCTCCAGTTCAATAATTGACATTCATTTTGATCATTGTTTTGTTTACAGCCTGGTCTAAACGCTAGTGCTATCATTCTAGACGAAATCGATTGGCCCCAATATGGATTTGCAACCGGTTATAAAAACATCACAGAAAATATTTGGATAAAAGTTGGAGAATTTTGGAAATCATCAACGAATTCATTCAAATTGATTTGTTTTAGGGATCGGTCATTGATTCAATTTATTTGCGATTAAGGGCACGGAATCGTTGTAATCATAGAGATTATCAGAATTTATCACAGAATGGTGCCAGCAGTTACGACGGTATAAATCATGCGAAATCTTTGATAAGAAATCAAAGTACTGATAATCCGGCGATTGTTTTCTATGCAATGCAAGGCAATGATGTTTGTAATAAGTAAGAAATCTTCTACTTAAGTATCAATTATTTACAACAAATTATCTAGTTTTAATGATACAGTCAATCATATGACACCACCGTTAGTTTTCCGTAAGAATGTCATGAAAACATTGTTTATATTGAACGAAAAACTGCCACAATATAGCCATGTTATACTAGTTGCTCTAGTAAATGGTCGATTCATTTATCCAGCTATGCATAATAGACTACACCCGATCGGTAGAAATTACAAAGATTTAAGGGGCTTGCGGACATATTACTCCATTCCGTGTGCGAAAATTGTCAATTTTTAAACAACAATATCTCGCTTGTTTTTTAAGATATTGAAAAAAATAAATGCGCGTTAGATAGAGAATTTCAAGGTGCATGTTCTAAAGCTTTTTATTTTGAAAAAATGTGATAAAATTCTTAATGGCAGAGAAAACTCTTAGAGCCTGTTTTTTTTTCGTACATAATGATAAAGTTGTGTAGTAGATAAAATTTCCAACATTTCATATCAATTTTGAAGCAAATTATGGGGCCTCAAATTTTTCGTGATTCACTTAATTTTCAAAATTAGATTTTAAGCGAGCTTTAGAACAATTCCTCTTACATCGCTTTCTAAAAATGTGCCGTACGATTTTATATCTTTCAAATTATGCAAGGCATCAATGTTTCAAAATGCTTTAGATTTTTTTCATTTTCCGGAACATTAACAAGCTTATCGGGATAATTCTTGAAGATTTAGAAAGCTATTGCTATTTAAAGCACTTAATAAATGTTAATAATTAATAATATTGGCAAAGTTTTAGGCAGTTATGAAGGAAAATGTACGAAAAAAACAGACTCCAAGAATTTTCTCTACCATTCAGAATTTTATCACATTTTTCCAAAATAGAATTTCTTAAAACATACACCTTGAAATGCGCTATCTAATCCACGTTTACTTTTTCCCATAAGTTGTTTGAAAATTGACAATTTTCGCACGCCGAATCGAGTAATATGCCCGGAAGCCCCTTAATGACAGCTTTACATTATAAATTATAATTTATAATTGAATTTTAAGGTAAACTGCACGAAAACGTACACTATAATGACATGTACAACTGGTTTAACTGTATGCAAATTGGTCCTTGTAACGGTTGGTTAAATTCCAACGAAACTCTGAGAAATATTACAACAGAGGTAATCTAAAATCCCACCAACAAATCAATCCAATAATTTTACAGATTTTCTTCTAGAAAGCTGCAGAATTGACTTATATCCTTAAAGATATTGTCCAAAAGGAAAAATTTCAATACTTCAAATTGCATTTCATCGAAAATCCTTTAAATATTCTTGTCAGAAAGCTCAAGGATATTAGTGATTTTTTGGAGCCTGTAGACAGTCTGCATCCGAATCAGGTATTGATACTTCTCTTAAAAATACAGCTTTATTTATGATTTCTTTTATAGAAAGCCCAACCGTTGATAGCTAAAGTTTTATGGAATTTACTCGAAAATTCGTTACCATCTGAAATTTTAGGACCAATTAATGTTTATAATAAAGATATTGAATTGATTTTTGGTGATCAAGGCGGACACTAATTTTAACAAATTTATAATGATTTTAATTATAAATTATAATTTTCTAATAAACACTATCAAATTCTATATAACCATCTTCAATACATAAATCAATACTAACCAATTTAAAATTAGGTAAATTAGGGTGATAATAACGCAATTCTTCAACGATTAAATGCTTTCGATCACAATCCATTTGTTGGCGAATATCATCGGTGATTTTATTCATTTTAATAAAATTTTGAGTTGCTTCCAAGTTCAATAGAGTTGTTCCAATCAACCAATTACCCGATGCTTGACAATTATTTGTACCGTTACACTCTAATCCTATTATCAATTTTACACTATTCTTATCAGTTTGTTCCTAGAAGAAGATTGATTATTACTTTTGACACACCTGGTAGAATTTAAATTAATTACCTCGATTAAATGGATGATTTTTCCTTGTGGTAGAAAACTGATCCAATCAGTTTCCACAATATCGAATAAAATCGTATTGTTCTTTGTTGTATTGTAGCTAATACCACCCCATAATTCGTACCAAATTTCATATTTTGGTGGTAAATAGATCCACAATCGTTTAGCGTCCGGCAATACAGGATGTGCTACCAAAATTTGATCGCCTATCATATATTGTGAATATAATGGATACGTTTTTGTATCGTTTTCAAAATCATAAAACATTGGACGTATCCATAGTTGACCATTAAATATTGTTGTTAAATGGTGTGATTTAAACATATTTCGTTGATTGATTACAAATTTTGTTAAATTACTCGCATAACCACTATTTAACGAATCCGGATCTCTTTGGGGTGGATCGGATGATAAACGTAACAAAGGCATTGTGCCTGCCATTAAATACCAACGTATACATAGAGATTCATTTAATTTTGCATCGAAATACTCCGTTGAACCACATACTGGAGCACTCACGAATTGTGTAACAAATAAACTATTAAATAATAATTTTTTGATTACTAAACGAAAATCAGACCATGTTGTATTGGATGTTTGAATCAATACAGCATTTAATTGTCCGGTTATTAAATTGTGCGATGCGGTCATTGTGAACACTTCCTGTCCAGTTTGTGATTTAATCGCATCTTTTATCACTTTTGATTGCATTGAACCGTAATCGTTGTGATATAAAATGTGTTGATGATTATCACCCAAAATATTCCAAGGTATTGTCGTTGACATTGCATCAATTAAGCTCTAAAAATTTACAAAAATTACCACAATAGTAATTTAGAGAATTATAAATTACTTGAGATAAATAAGGGAATTGATTGGTTTTATTCATGTGATATTTATCGTTCATCGGCCAATTATTGTTGAAAATTAAATTTATCGGTAGAAATCCTAAATTTCTTTGAATTTCCTCCAGTAAAATTGCAATAAAGTTGTTAACATTTGGATGTTGATAATAAGGATAGACTACTTGTAAGCCAAGGTAATTTCCAAAATAATCACTACCATTCTCGTTTTTGTAATAGACGCCAAAATTTGTCGTACGCTTGTACAATGAGCTATTTGTGGGTACCTGAAAAATTCATAAGCTTCACACTATTATATAGAGCGCAAGAAAAAATATACCTGTGGCGGTACAGACAGAACAAACTGTCTACTATTGATAAGTTTTCCAACGATATTCTGTAATCGATCAACTAGACTATTATCTTCATTCATCAGTATAGCAAGTAGTAGATTTTCATGGATACAATCCGAATCGTATAATGTGTTAACTTGTTCGAATTCATCTAAAATTTGACCTAATTCGACCAAAGATCCGCCTCGGCATAGATGTGTTCCTAGAATCCAATCATCCAATATTTGTTGTTTATCAATTAATTGCCTTTGTTGTTCCAAAACTTGTTTTACAGTCGGCCCTACAGATAACTCCAATTCAATCGTATCACCACTTAAACTCTTCAAACTAACCAGCTTCGACGGTAATACAGTGACTTCTAAAGGTCCATCGTGTCGTACAATCAATCCGTGAAATCGACCATTACTGTTTGCTAAAAATATCGGCAAACTACTCTGATCATTATAATTACAATAAATAACTTTAGTAAACGTTGAATACTCATCGGGTTCAATCAATGTTTCACCAAGACCAAATAGATATTCTTCTGTTAGTTGAAACGACCATTCCCAATAGTTTTGTGAAACAATCAATGGACCTTTAGCTGTTGTTAACAATAGTTCGCTTGTATTACGAAAGATTTCAACAGCACCTCTATCAGGATAAATTTTATAAAAATAATTCTTCGATTGTAATTTTAATGGTTCTACGACAATTTCTTGATGATGTAAACTAACAGATATGCGATTTTCATCAATTTCATTCACTGTTAATGCAATATTATCAAAATTTCGGTTTTTGAACGGTGTTGTAGGCAATGAAGATGTGTAAGAATTATTATTGTTATTTGAGTAATAATAATATTTTGATGGTATATAATGAAAACATAATTTTGTAGTATTATCAAAACAACAATTTATATTTTCACAATATGTTTGTGTAGCATTACTTTCACCACATTGAATCTTATAAGTTTTATTGATAGCACATGTATAAAATTCATCATCTTTATCGATATTAACATCGTAAATTAAATAATAAACAAGCGGTGGAATTATTATTGCAAATAATAATAAAAATAACAAGCCTTTACCAGTTTTATTCCATATTGTTAACCAAAATATCTTCCTATGGTCTTGTATGGGTTTCTCTTTATAATCTTGACGTATTTTTTGTTGCTCTAATATAAACTCTGGCATTTTTGTTATTGTTTAAAATGACTCTAGCATTGTTTCGATAAATAAACCTTAAAACTGATTAAAAAACGATAAGATAATATAAGATAAAATGACTAATTACAGATAGTATCAGATATTTTATTGAGAAAACGAATTCAATACGAAAAAATAATTAGATATGAAAATTAGATCAACTAATGGTTCCTTTTTAAACAATTACTAAACACCAACATTATATCGTGACGGCGATCTTCTTGCGGCAACTGTTGTAGAAAAATTTTTCGACTACAATTAAAAAAAAATCAAAATTGATTCCTCTTCAATTTTAATTAAAACTTACAGTGTAACTTTTTGATTGTCATTTAAACAATCAACAAACACACGTACGAAATATAAGAATTCATAATGATTGCGTGACATAAACGTAAAATTAACAGCACCAGCAAGTAGTTTTAAACAAATACCTTCAAATTTTTTCAATTTAATGAATGAACACAGTTTCTTTGCTAATGCCTAGAAAAGAAAAAAAAACAGCAAATAGAATAATTATTATTAAACACACAAATTTTTCTTGAACCGTTAAAGGTTTCGCTTGATCGCTGTTTACATCAACGATATGTTGCTTCTCCAAAATATCTTTATAATAAACAGCTAATGTGTCCAGGATCACTAATGATAAGTTTTTAGGTGTAGGATGTAATTGAAGCATAATGTTTTCAATTTGTTGGTTATAATCATTAAAATGCTATAATAGAAAATATTTTATATTATTTTAATAAAACTTATTCAACTTACTGATGCATAATATTTTAAAATGTATGCATAACTTGTTATAGGCAATATTTCTTGATATAACATACCGATGAAATTTTTTAAATGTTGACGACGACAATCTAAATTTACTGTAAAAGATATGTGGAAAAATAATTCAATTATTAAATCTGTCTTAAATCTTACAAGTTTTATTGGTAATAATATGTTCTATCAATTGTAAGACTAGTTTTTGTTGATCTTCATCATTTATTGGTATGAAAAATTGTTCATATTTTTCTTTATCTTCATGTAATATCA
Organism: Mylabris sibirica; assembly: GCA_039776855.1. Lineage (NCBI taxonomy): Eukaryota > Metazoa > Arthropoda > Insecta > Coleoptera > Meloidae > Mylabris > Mylabris sibirica. The sequence goes on from CM077836.1 coordinate 7,558,365, forward strand.
AACCAATTTGTGTATACAATTCAGATAAATCTGCAAATACCTAGAACCGATCGTTTTTAATCTAATTTTTTTCGTTAATACACTGAAAGATAATTAAATGCTGTATAAATTGATAAAAAGTACATTATTTTTACTATTTAAATTCCAAGTTTCAACGTTTCAAATGCTATAGCTTCAAAAATATGAATTTTTTTAATCAAACACTGCTAAATTAACTTCCATCGATTACAACTTTTTATACTTTTAATAGGCCACCCTGTTAAATCATCCTTTATACAAGACTACTTACACGAATATGCAAAGATTTCGTTCTTGATGGTGTTACGTTAAGAATATCCAAACACTTATTGATAAACTTCTGTAGTTGTTTCTTCAACAATATAAAATTGATGGAATCATCATTATCACGATAACAACGTAACGACCAGATTAAATACCATTTACAACAAGTTATTAAATTATTATTTAATTCAATTAGTTGATTATCTTTTATAATATCAAAAATATCTTGCCATTTAAGAAATTTTCGTAAATTAAAACAACTATATAATATCGATATGTTGCGAGATAATTCAGATATATTATTATAAGTTGTAGTGTTTGAAATTTCCATCTATTTATAAAAAAAAAGTTAAGATTAATTAAATTTGATGGAATTAAATCAACTTACAAGTTGTTGCATTTCAGCTCTGTAAGTATCTATCAAATCTTTAATAACAATATTCATAGCTTCCTCAACTGTAGCATCAAATGTATAAAATTTTGATAGAATTTCACAGACTTTCTCAAGATGCTTTCTATCAGTCACTTCATTTAACATATCAATATATAATTTAATTATATTTACATAAACCTACAATATCAAGATGCATTATAAGATTAAAACTATTTTTAAAAACAAATATATTATTACATTGATTAATTCAACAATTTTACATTTTTCATGATCTATAATTAGCAAAATATCTGTTAATCGTATGAAAACATCTTCTTGATCTTTTAAAACGTTCAATAATATCTCATATCTAGGCAATATAGCTTTAGCTATACTTTGATGATTATCTTCAATATCTGAAATTTCATTTATTGCAGATTATGAAAATAAAAATGTTATAATAAGATGATGATAAATATTAATTACCGTCTTGTTTAAAAGGTACATTGCGATTAAATGAAAATTTTCCTGTTAATTTATAAAGAATTGTTTCGTACATTAATTCAACAATATCCTTCCTCAATTTTAGATTAACTGCATTCAATATTAATTCACTTAAAAGAGTAAAATTTGTAAATTCTGGACAATTGTCAATACAAGCGTCCACTAATAACGGCATTAGATTGTTGAACTATTTTCAAAATTAAAAAATTAAAATTAATATCAAAGCGAGAAATTTTTGAAAGGACACATACAGTCTATAAAGTGACTTAAGAGATACGATTTTATTACTTTAGTTAGTCTCTTAAGTCACTGTGCAGACCATACAAATCTTATAAGGGAAAGTTATTAGAAATAAGCCCAATCTTGCATTGTATGATTGATGATGATGATATTGATGATATTTCGAGCTACTTATACAGGGTGTAATCAAAATGAACAATATTCAAACCTTACTATCCCTTGGTGAAATAGAGAACAATAAACATATTTTGAAGAGTCAAAGGAAAATAATTTTTTCTTACTAAAACTGTACAAATTTTGAGCCATTGTTTGATGGTCGCTGGTTAAGTACTAACCTACCATAATGTTGTCGAGAATTGATAAGAAGGCAGGTGACAGTTATCACACGGTACGTCAAATTTCCTTTGAACATTACATACAGGGTATTTCTTTGATCTACATACACTGGCGATCAAAAAAAAGAGAGACCACTAGAATCTTGATAGGTGAGAATTTGAGAAGATATTCAATGTTAAGATTCTGTTACATTGTGACGACCGTCCTCATAAGCCTGTTTTACACAGCCGCACAAGAGGTGGTGTGTTTTTTTTTTGTTTTAATCGTCAGTGTACGTAGTACAAAGAAATACCCTGTATGTCGACTAAATACAGTTATTTATACTTAAGGTTCATTCCTCTATTTCAGTGGCTCGAAAAATCTTGGAAAATTTTCATCACGTGGTTTGAATATTGCAAGGACTTTCGATTACACCCTGTAGACTTTAATTTAAGGAAAGATGTAATTAAATAAAAAGAAATCAAATTAAACTAGTTGCTCGATATATCAGCGATTCAGTTATGATAATAAGCGACAATTTTAAAATATAGAATCAAACCTCTTTTCGGATTGATAAAATTTTCACCAAAGCAACAACGAATTCTTCCGCCGTCTGATGGTTTATTCTCAAATATTTTACTATAAATTTACCAGCCAATTTAGCTGAACTTGCATTATCTTGAAATATAATCTTGACAATTTGAAACTTTATATCCAAATTAACATATCTATTACACCTATGAGAAATAATAACAAATTTCAAACAATGTACGATAATCGTATTAAAATTTCCATCTACATACTCTGGTAACATTGATATAATAATATTCAATGATTTGTTTGTAATTTTTCGATCGATATCATTACATCTACTACAAATTATTTGGAAAATTCGTTCCATAAACTTATTAAGATATTCATTTAAATCATCAATTTCCATTAATTGCTTGAATCCGTGTATAGCAGCCAAACGGACACATGATTTCTTTAAATAATGAATTTAAAATAAATTACAAGAAGAAATTCAATACAATAATTGATACAAACCGTATCTTTTGTTAGCTGACAAAGTAATTTTAAACATTTACGTTTATTTATAAAGACCTGTGGGAACAATTCGATCCATTGGATAAGATGTTGAATTGTAAATAGACGTACCGTAAAGAAGTCTCTATCCATCACCAAACTATAAATTAAAGTTTACTAATTAATTAATTAACCTTATATAGGTATATGCGATAATTTACCAATTTGTATTGAAAATATAATAGAAGAAATCAATAGTTTTATCAAGTTTTACTTTATCACGTAGTTTACGATTAAGATTTAGACGATTTTTATATAATTTTAAACATCCTGTCAACATTGAATTCGCTGAAAAATATCGAAATAATCGTATCTAATTAGAAAAAGTATAATTTTTTTGGAAATTACCAGCAATTACGGCGGGCATTCGAATTGATCGTAGCGTCGACTTTGTCATACGGGAGATAAATTCAAAGAAATACCCTTCGAAATTATCATGGAATAACAGTTTCGAATTGTAAGCCGATTCGATGAAATTGATAAAGAATTGTGAGAAGATCACATAGATGTGTCGTCCAGCTTGTGTATCCTTCATCAATATGTGTTTCTTTGAAGCCTACAGGAATAAAAATCAATTATATAGAATTGTGTAATTTTTCTGAGAATAATTTACGCGATGTTCAATTTTGTGTACAAGAACTCGTATACCATCATCTCCTCTAATAGCCTCTACATCGATCTCATCATCATTAATACCGCTTGCATTTGCCAATAATTTAAATAGAGCGATTAGAATAATTTCAATATTCTCTTGATTATCGCTAATCAATTCTGTAACAATAATCTAAAAATCAATGATTAAATTCGATATCGTTCAATATAAAATGATTAAAGTTACAGGGATATCATTCGGTGATTGGGTGATTCTGTACAATAATGAATTTTTATCTTGCGGCTTTAAATCCGCCCACACACCGCTCCATTGGAACTTCTTCAAATAATCGTCAAATTTCCAATCACCTTCATCTGTAGTTGTTGTTGTTGTCGTCGTAGATGACGATAATACAGACGATGTTGTCTTACGAGTCTTACCGTTATCACAATCATTGACTAATTCTAATGAAGCATCATCATCATCAATTTGGGTGGTGGTGCTTGATAATGAACTTTTGTAAATTGTTGAAACACTTGGGGCCCTTGATGTATAACCATCACCACCACCATTATTTGAACATTTATTCGGTGTACTTGTAATTTTCGATATTCTCGATTCGAGTCTAGAACACTTACGTGGTGATTCTTCTTCAGACATTTTCTTTAAGACTTTATTATTATAACTTCCTGAATTTCAGCAGGACCAGACCAGATATGGCGCCAAACTATTCTACAATTCTACCGCCTTTTTCTTCTCCTTCTACGTCACATGAACAATGTTGCCAAAATTTTCGATAATTTAAATTTGCCCAACAATAAAATCTTCATTACATATACGTAAATATAAAAAATAAATTTTTGTATGAATTTATTATTAATTTATATATTTACAATTTTTTTTAGTAGAATGTAATTCTAAATAAATAGTCTCAATTTTCAATAATTGGTAGACTTGGCATTGTTGATAGATTGTAGTTATAGATCTAATTTATATACGGATAGCGCTTTCTTTAATTTCGCCAACAGCGCCTAGCATGATAATTACTTAGGCAACACATTAAATATCCCATACGAAACAATTAAAGGTTTTATGTAAATTGATAAAAATAACATTGATTCTAGATTAAGTAAATGGCGACTAATACTTTTAATCGCAATTTCTTCATCAAAAATGAATGTTTCACTTAATGCTAGTAACAAAAGTACCATACTTATTTTTAAAGTATGAGTGATTTAAATTTTGCGCGCCTAAATAATAACTTCCTATTGGATATTTTACAGACAAATTTGCACAACTCAAAAATTACTGATGTAGGTCATTTATTATTATCAGAAAAATAGACAATAGTGAATCTATATACAAAGGATATTTTCATATAACACCAATAAAGAAGAATCAACATATTCGTACTCTTTTTTGTTTATAAAAGAGTAATAATCAGGAAGCAAAATATGTAACATTTTAAACAATAATGAGACATAAATATTTTAATTTACCGCCAAAACAATCTAGTGTATTTTTCTGTGTAAACCCGACTTCAATGATTACTCCTCGTATACTCTATTTTTAAGCTAAAAGTAGAGATTTAAATTTTGGTTGCCTCACTATTTCGGGATAAGGCGCTATCCTTAAATATACTAAACTAATACCTGTAGTTGTGTCGCCATCTGTGTAAAATCGTAACAAGTGTGAGACGCGGCAAAATTGAATCTTTTCTATACAGTCGAACTAAATTAAAACTGTTTCGATTTGTAATAGAAATTTGATAAAAATTTATTAATGCTTTATTTTGTAAATAAAGTTTCGCTACAAATTATATGAAGAACAATTCAATAAAAAATAATTATTATAATTAATTAAAAAAGTATCTACTTTATGAATTAATTTCTGATACGTTTAATTCAAAAAATACAAATATAAACAGTCTTTCAGCACGGTACGTTCAATAATCTCCATTATTTTATTTTATTTAAAATTCAAATCAAGCTGATGATAAACCTTTACGTTCTATAGCTACTAATATTGCAGCATTTAAAATATCAACAGGATAATTAATATCCATACAATTCTCATCGTTTATTTCTCTATTATTATCATCATTATTATTGTTATTATCAATTGGATATTCATCAGGAACTAATTTCGATTCTAGACCATTTTTTATGACTTCACTTTCGATATTATCGAATTTCTCCAATGTATTCTCAGCTAATTCATCCGGTCTCAAAAACGCTAAAGATGTATTATTGTTATTATTATTGTTGATATTATTATTGAAATTATCTTTTTTATTTAGATTTTTCGTTGATTGTAAACCGTGCGATTTGATTGCCATTAATATGCCTTCATCTTCAATATGTCCATCATCATCGCAATTATCAACGAAATCTTCAGCATCAAACGGTGCACTCACCCAAGTCTCCAATACAGAATTGATTGTATTATCAATATAACTGCGTGCCATTTGTCTCGCCTGCCATTTATTTAAATAATAATCTTGTGTATATTGTTGATTTGGTGTAACTAACGTTACTGGTATCTCATTAGATATTGATCGATCTATATTTCGATTTGTTGTTGTTGTTAGATCTTCATCATCACTGGTCATTGCATCGAGAATTGCTTCAGTACGTGCTAATAATCGATCAACACATGTCGAATCTGAACCATTCTCATCATCATTATCATCTCTCATTGCTATATCATTATCATTTGAATTATTTGTCCCTTGTTGTTGTTGTTGGCAAGTTGCTTTCAAATGATATTTACCTTTCACTTGCCATACATATTTCGCTTTTTTAAATGGTCTACCAGCATCATTACTATTATTTGATGATTCACCAAATTCTTCATCGCCCATTTTTTTCCACTGTACACTAATAAAATATCTACAAAAAATGAACGAGATTTTCTTATATTTAATCAGACAAACTGTCCACTGGTCAATTTACCTGTTTGTTGCAGTATTGATTTATGTGTCGCCACAATTCCTTTGTATATATCACCATGAACTCTACATTTTATCAAAATTTCTCATTTTAAATCAACATTTACCAATTGATATCGAAATAAATTCCAATTTATTGTTTGTTTTTATTATTGTTATTGTTCAACTTAATTCTTAATAGACGTTTATCGTTAAAGAACAGATGATCTAATTTGATTTAATTATAATATTATTTCACAACAAACACAATCTCACTCTTTCTATCACATCAAATTGTAATGATGAAAAACGAAACAGAAAATCCAACGTTGCCAAAAATCAATCAAAATAGATACATTCCAATTTCCAGAAAGCGACATCTATGAATCGATAGAATAACTGATTATAAAAATTAAAAATTAAACCAATTAAAATAAATTCTCCAATAAATGTTTATTTAAATTCGATTCCCTACGACTACAAATTACAATAAATAAACTATTAATTTTAATTATTAATAACAAAACATTATTTGCATAAATATATGGCTTATAGTTGAATTACAATCAAATAGATGACGCTACTGAAGTTGCGTTATTTTAGAAATACAACATGGTTAAAGGGGTGCTTACATATGCAATCATGTTGCAGTATGCACAAAATTTTGAATCATGTGCAATTGTTAATTATTTAAAGCTAAATACTGCAAATGTGATAAACTGGCAAATTAAAAAATAAATCTGGATACGGTAAATTTGCAGTCAATTTAACGTACAATTCTTCAATACGGAAAAGAGTAATGCAAAATACCTTAAAAATGCACGTTATTAAATGTGTAAATTGTCGTTTGTTAAAGCAATTGTTAAAAATACAAGAGATTTAAATTGATAGAGAGGTGCATAATACACATTATTGTTTATTAACGTGATAGCTTATTATCTATTTATTTAAATAGACGGTTGTTAGTATAAAAGACCGATTATTTGCTTCATTTATATATTTATAATTTTATAAAGTATCTATACCAGTTCACGATGATATTTGTATTACTTTTAATAATTATCATAACAATTTGTTGTTATCTGTTGAAAATGAATTACGAGTATTGGGAAAGAAAAGGTGTACCCGGACCGAAACCATCTTTCTTAATTGGAAATTTAACACAAGTACTTCTACGTAGAAAGTCCTTTGGTGAAGTTATCCGCGATATTTATAAGTAATTAATTTTACCATTAATAATCAAAAATATGTTTATTAAATTTTTCGTTTCGTTGAAAAATTAGCGCTTATCCCGAGGCGTCAATCGTTGGTATTTTTCGTACAGTTACACCAAGTTTAATCATCTGTGATCCGGCTGTTATTAAAGCTATTACAGCTACAGATTTTAATCATTTTCAAGATAATGATTTTCAAATTAGAAAAGAAGTTGATCCGTTATTTGGGCGGAATCCTTTCGTTTTAAAAGGTGCAAAATGGAAGGCTAGTCGTGCACAAATGACACCTTCGTTCACAAGCGGCAAGGTAACTGCTTTTTGTAATTCTAAATTTAATTTCTAATTATTGTTTTATTAGATAAAGATGATGTACTGTTTGATTGAAGATGTTTGCGAGAAATTAGTGAAATTTATCGATACACAACAGGAAGCTAACAACGGTGTGGGTCTGGAAGCTAAAGAATTATGCGCGAAATTTACATTAAATAATGTAGCAACTTGCGCATTCGGCTTAGAAGGTAGATGTTTTGAGGATCCAAACGCTGAATTTCGTCAAATAGCAAATAAATTCTTAACGCCAACTGGAACAAACGTTATTAAAGTCTACTTGGCTAGTATAATGCCAATTTTATGGAGAATCCTCGATATCAGGTCAAACTTCTCAATATAATCGTGTTATTATTAAATTTATATAATGATTTTCTCTACTCTATAGATTTACACCGAAAGATGTTGAAGATAAATTGATTGAAATTGTAACCGATACAATAAAATATCGTGAACAAAATAATATTCAACGCAACGATTTCTTAGATTTAATAAATCAACAACGATATTCATCTAAAGATAATGAATTTGAAATGATTGATGTTGTGGCCCATGCTGCTGGATTCTTTGCCGATGGTTATGAAAGCAGTTCGATCGTTATGAGCTTTTTATTGTACGAATTAGCTGCTAATTTACAAACACAACGTAAATTACGAGAGGAAATTGTTGAGAGATTTACGAAAAATAACGGAAAACTAACTTATGAGGATATCCAAGAAATGCAATATCTCGATGCTGTTTTCAATGGTAAAACAATAATTAAAACAAGTCTATTATTAATTTATTAATTTTGTATATTTAAAGAATCGTTAAGACTACATCCGATTTTGTTAACACTTGGAAAATTGTGTACGAAAGATTATACGTTCAACCCGCAACCAGGTGATTTAATTAAAAATCCAATTGTTATAGAAAAGGATACGTCAATTATAATACCAGTATTGGCTCTACATACTGATGAAAAATATTTTAACGAGCCTAATCAATTTCTACCAGAACGATTTTTAGGTGAAAATAAAGAGAAAATAACGAAATACTCGTATTTACCATTTGGTGAAGGACCACGAGCTTGTTTAGGTAAAATATTCATTTCTATCTGTGTACCATGAATTTCATAAAAAAGTGACCGATTCATGAGCCTTGAGTGGACATATCATGGTTCGTGTAAGTCAGGCTGTATCTCTTGTTAGGGTAAGAAAGTGGGCAGTTAAAAGCCTGTTTTATACAGTCGCACAAAAACTGGTCACTTTCTTGTGAAATCGATGGTACCTGTAATAGAATTTTTAAATTTTCTCTAGGTAGACGATTTGGTATGCTTCAAGTTAAATTGGGAATTGCCTACATCATACGTAATTTTGAAGTGAGTGTCAATAAGAAAACACAAAGGCCATTGAAGATTGATCCGGTGTACTTTTTAATGGCTGCTGTTGGTGGCTTGTGGATTGATTTCAAGAAGATTACATGAAATGTTATAGTTGTCGAATTGTAGTTTCAAATAAACTGTATTAATGAGTTTTTTTTTTGTATTTCTTAATAATCGAATCATCATGGTTTAGTGAAAAAATCGAGAAATTTTCCACACCAACTTTTGAAACGATTTCAAAAATGATCTATAAGATATAGTACCTATAATTAATTATCCTCCTTTGAAAATTGCACAATTATTAATTTTATTCATCATAGTGATTTAATTTTCTTCAGTTTTCCGAAAAATGTGTCCTTTAATGATTAACAACTAAGCAGCAAGAATTTGCAGTTTTAGATATGAAACGATAAAATACCTGTTCATTTATAGATTATGTATTTCAATTAATTAAATTTAATTAAAAAAAAATATGGAACTATGTACAACTTAAGGGTGCGGCAGAGTACATTTTAGGCATTTCGATCTACGATTTCTCGTTTATTTTTTACGATGTAGAAACGCGCGATAGCGTTATCGACAGAGCGTTTCAAGGTCCAGGGGAAGGACGATTCTGTTTTGGAAAATTTTGAGAAAATTCCGAATTACAGTCATGAAATATGGAAAATCCTTATAATCCCAATTTTCACAGGGAAATATATAAGTTTTCTCGACAAAAATATTATCTTTAGACAATTCTATTACGAACACATTTTTTAATAGATAAACAAGACAAATGAGCTTTCCAAAAATTTTCCAAAATTTTCAAAAATTGGATTTTCCACGGACGTCAGGTTTCCCTCACATGGATAAGTTTTCAAATAAGCAATCGTTCGCTTGTCCATCTTTGAAACTGTAGAAAAAAAGTACTGCATAAGCCTACCCGTTTTTATTAGAATTCCGGAAAAGTAACAAGCCGATGAGAAAATTTCTTGAACATTTGAAAAGCCCTTTAAATTTGTTATATATAATAAGCTATTCATTAAAAAATAATCAACATAAGGCGAGCTGTGGGGGAAATCGTAAACAAAACATGCTCTAAAACAATTGTCTGTAATTCAGAATTTTCTCAAAATTTTCCAAAACTGAATCGTCCTTCCCCTAGACCTTGAAACGCTCTTTCGATAACGCTATCGCGCGTTTCTACATCTTAAAAATAAAGCGAGAAATCGTGGATCTAACTTTCATCTTTTTTATAATAAGTAGTCGGCCGTCCCCTTAAGTGAGAATTTTTCCATAAATTTATATTTTTTTGACTTATTAAAGTTAGTTAACTCCTAACAATAAGTTTGCAGTTTCAAAGTAGCAGTACTATTTCAAATAAAACAAAATTCTCAAACATCGAGCTTTTATTTGATAGTTTTTATTAATTTGGAAATAATTCTTGTTCCTTCTTAAAGAATAGGTGACCGGTCTAGCTTTTAGAAATTTGGAAGAAACAAAATTGGAAGGATTAATTTCAACCCCTTACACATGCTAGGGATTGGTGTATTTGTCCGTTATCTGTTATACCTATACCTATATACAGTACCTATTGCTTATTATATGAGATTTTCATTGAAAAACAAGGCCAATGCCGTAGCCTCTGGAACTTTTTCAAATCAAAGCAATGCTATAATCTTCTTAAAATACATGATGATTGTTATTTAATGATTATAGAGTGATTACATTTTATTATATTTAATAATAATACAGTACAGTTCAAGGTTTTTATGGTCGTTTGATAATTTTTAATAGACCAATTGTCGAATATAAATCGGACAGTCAGAACGTGGTGTCCGAGTCAGAATGTAAGCAGAACAATTGGCCTAAAAGGTTAATTGTATCAATCTACAGGGTTGTACGGAAATTCTAATTCACCATGCGTGTCGTAGCTGAGTTCATGCTTTGCTATTATATTTGACTTTCGTTCATATATTTTTCATAAGAAAGACAAGCAGATGAACCTATCTAAAACGATACGTAACCAAAAAGCATGTCAACTGCGACATAAAATAGCGCTATACAGCCTGTATACAGATATGAATTATATCCCTACTTTGTTACATTTACAAATTACTTTTATAAATTCGTCCTCATATTTATTTATTTGTATTCTTTTAGCGTGTTATAATGATCGTAATAACCGTTTTATTATTATTGTTAATTACAATTTATTTTCTATTGAAACGTAAGAATGAATATTGGAAGAGACGTGGAATACCTGGCCCAGAACCGCGTCTAATCATTGGCAATGTTGGTTCAGTTCTTTTAATGAAACAATCATTACCTGATATTATAACAAAAGTATATAAGTAAGTGTCCAATTTATTATTAAACAGGAAATTATGTGGAAATTTACAGTAAATACAACAATGTTGCTGTGGTTGGAATATTTAAAGGCATATCTCCTGCATTAATTATACGCGATCCTGAACTAATTAAAGATGTAATAATTAAAGAATTTGCTTATTTTCATGATAACGATGTACACATTGATAAATCTAAAGATCCATTACTTGGTAGGAATCCATTCGTTTTGAAAGGTGAGGAATGGAAGACTGTACGTTCACTATTAACACCTTGTTTTACCAGTGGAAAGGTAAATTAATTTGACTTATATTCGGAATAAAATATGAAGAACTGTTATTGTAATTTAGATGAAATCGATCTTTCCGTTATTAAGAGAAATTAGTCAAGATTTTGTAAAGTACATCAAACAACAATTGGTAAGTCATCCTAAAGATGGTCTTGAAGTTAAAGATTTATGTAAGTGTTATACGTTAAATACGGTGGCGAGTTGTGCCTTCGGTTTAGATGGGAAATGTTTCGAAGACCCTAATTGTGAATTTCGACAAATTGCTAATAAGTTCATGTCACCAGGCGGATGGACCAATATGGTCGTAGTTCTATCAACAATAGTACCATCTCTTGTAAAATATCTTGGTGTAAAGTAAACAAACCGGTCATTAGACATATAAGTTGGGTATTAGATTATCAATGTTGGTTTTTTAGATTTGTATTGAAAGATGTTGAGGATCGCTTAATTGCATTAACCACTGAAACAATAAAGTATCGTCAAGAGCACAATATTGAACGTAACGATTTCATACAAATTGTTAGTAAATTGAAAGAAACATCAAAAGATTATAAATTTACTGATGTTGATGTGTGTGCACAAGCGGCATCTTTCTTCGTTGACGGTTATGAAACGTCTGCAACCACAATGAGTTTTCTCCTATTCCAATTAGCTGATAATCCTCAAGTACAAGATAAACTTAGAGAGGAGATTGATGAATTGTTTCAACAGAATAATGGAACACTAACATATGATAGTATCCAACAAATGGTATATCTTGATGCTGTTATGAGTGGTTTGTTAAATTTTAAATCGATAAAAATTATGCGTGAATATTGATTAAAATCTTATCGTAGAATCGATGCGAGTCTATCCACCGGCACAATTCTTATTCAAACGTTGTACACGCAATTACAAATACACTCCAAAGCCTAATGATGGAATTGATAAGCCATTTGAAATTGAACAAGGTACAACAATCTTAATACCAGTGAGAGGTTTACACAAAGATCCGAAATATTTTGATAATCCAGATGAATTTAATCCGGAGAGATTTTTGGGTAAAAACAAAGAGAATATTAATAAATGCACATATTTCCCATTCGGTGACGGTCCAAGGGCTTGTTTAGGTAAAATAGTAATGTTATTTAAATAATACAAATTTTAAAAAGACGTTACTTTTTAGGTCAAAGATTTGGTATTTTACAAATCAAGACTGCTGTTGCTTATATTGTACGAAATTTCATATTAACTGTCAATGATAAGACACAGAAACCGATTAAACTTGATCCGTTCTATCTGTTACCAGCGCCCATCGGCGGATTCTGGATCGATTTTAAAGAGAGACAATTGTAGAGAAAATGTTATGTTGTAGTTATTAGAAATTATATTGTAGAATTACTTGTATATCGATCAAATAAATTAAATAATTTGATTATTATATCCCGTCACGTTTTCTTTTACTTTTGTACATTGAAATTCGACCGAAAATCTGCTTTATTTGAAGATGAAGATTAATGTTATGGTTTTGTTGTTTATAAATAAGTAAATACAAAATAAATGATTTGATAAATTTATTTATCTGTATAATAATTTGACTTAATATTTTTCGGATGCATAGGTCAACTGGGTCAATAAAATTTAAAATTTTCAAAAAATCGAATGCAATAGTAGAAACAAACACTCTTAATATTTAGTTGAAAATCCTTCTATCAAGGATTCATTTGAAAAAACTGGAGATATCCAATAATTACAAATCGATTTGTTCAACTATGTCTCGGTTTTATTCTACAGGATGTCCCGTAAGTCACGCATTCCCTACTTTGAACGGCTCTCGCGCCAGCCTGCTAACCGTCAAGACTTTCATTCTCTCTTTTTATCGCTATATCGAGCAGCTAATTGGTTATATTATTTAATTAATAACTAATTATGTGTGCGTCAGATAAAAAAATGGTACAGGAATTTTCCTCTTAGAATTTCATTCCTTATCTGCTTCTTAGCAGGAAATGCGCGACTTACGGGACATCCTGTAGAATGCAATCTAATACGGGACTTTCAATTACAAATTTCCTGTTGGAAAGGTGTTATTATTGTTGTTTTTGAATGTAGACAATCCAAAGTGATATTTATCCAAACCAAAAACCTAAGAGTAAAGGTTAATGCAATTTTTCTAATTCTTATTCCACATAATTTGTTTACATTAAGATAAAAAGTTTTACTTTATTCGATAATTGATGCTTTTATTTAGATCGACAGAATTACATTAGACTTCTATTAAGATTGTCCTCAGTAATTATTACAATATTTTGTTATTTGTATTTGCTTAAAATTAATAACGAATACTGGGAGAGAAAAGGTGTATTTACCAGGGCCGAAACCGACATTTCTAGCTGGAAATTTAGCAAAAGTATTGCTCTATAGGAAGTTTTTTGGTGAAGCTATCATTGAAATTTACAAGTAATTATAAATATTTCCGATATTATCTTTAATTATTTGTTTTGTTGTAAATTAGTGGTCCGGACGTTATCAAACATGTTACAGTTAAGGATTTCGATCATTTTCACGATAATGATTTCAGTATAAAACCAGAGATCGATCCGTGATTCGGACTGAATCCTTTAAAAGGTGAGAACTGGGAGACTACTCGTACCCAGTTGACACCATCCTTTACTAGTGGTAAAATAAAAATTCAATCGATTGTTATCATTATTTTGTAGGCAGAAATGGTTTATCCACTATTGGAAGATGCTAGCGAACGATTAGTGAGATTTATTGATAGCTAGCAATGGTGTGTGTTTGGAAGCTAAAGAATTGTGTGCGAAATTCACATTAAATAATGTAGCGAACAGTGTATTCGGCTTAGAGGGTGGATGTTTCGAAGATCCCAATGCGGAATTTCGTCAAATAGCAAATCGATTCCTAACACCCACTACGGATAGAACAGTTTTAAATTGTTTATGGCTAATATGATACCAATTTTGTGGAGAATCTTTGATAACAGGTTGAATCTCTTATAATATACAAAAACAAAAAAAAAGTCATAGGATTTGATAACTTTTCACAGATTTACACCGAAAGACGAAATTGATTGGATTTGTATTGCATGCAATAAAGTATCGTGAACAAAACAATATCAAATGTAAGGATTTCTTAGATCTGATGAATCAATAAAGCCATTCGATGAAAGATGTGGAATTTGATTAAGTTGATATAGTGACGCATGCTGCTGGATTTTTTGTTGACGGCTATGAATCCAGTTCGATTGTTATGAGTTTTATATTGTACGAATTAGCCGCTCATATTGATGTACTAAAAGTAGATTACGTGAAGAAATTGTCGAGAGATTTAACGGAAATAACGAGAAATTGTCCTATGAAGATATCCAAGAAATGCAATACCTCGATGCTGTTTTCAATGGTTAAGAAATAATTAACACACGCTATTATTGACTTATTAAATTCGTATTTAGAGACTACATCCGAATCTGTTAACACTTGGAAAATTGTGTACGAAACCACCCCGAAACCAGGTGATTTAATGAAAAATCCAGTTTTTATAGAAAAGGAGACGCCAATTATAATACCACTATTGGCTCTTCATACTGATGGAAAATATTTTGACCAGTCTAATCGATTTCTACCTGAACGATTTTCAGGTGAAAATAAAGAGAAAATAATGAAATACTCGTATTTACGTAAAGGACCACGAACTTGTATAGGTAACCAGTAAAATATTAATTTACTTGTGCAAGTGTTGATGTAACGTTTCGGTATACTCCAAGTCAAAATTGGTATTGTTTACATAAATAAAAATTTCGAAATTAGTGTTAACGGAAAGACCAGAGGATCGTTGAAGATTAATCCACAATATTTTTTTTTATCGTCCATTGGAGGGCTGTGGATTGATTTCAAAAAAATCCATGCTTAATTAATTAGAACTGTTAATAAATTTGTATACGTTGTAGGTATTCTGTTTAAATATACTTTTATATTCTGCTAAGACCTGCAAATTTTATTAACAATAAGGGATGTAATAGGATTAAATATTTTCACAGTATCTGTTAAATTTACAGACTAATGAAATAAAGAAAATCGACAAATTTAAACCCTTCTTCAAACACCTAATTTTCCTGTTTCAACACAGACCTAAATAAATAACGAACTTTTGTCGATAATTCTTTGATTTATCATTTATCAATTAAATTACTTTAGCAAGTTTTATACTGTTTTTGTCAGCCTTGCATTTCACGCTGTCGATTGATGAAAGTTTTCCTTGAACCGAACATTTCTTGATTTCAATTTATTGCTAGTTTATCAACGATTAAAAATCTCTTCATAAAGGATAAAGATAAAAGTAAATGTGTCAACAAACTGTAGCATATTGCATGAATTATTAAAACGGGTTATTTATTTCGGACTATACAGGGTTGCTGCTGTAAATATGCTAAATTCGTATGAAATTCTTAGTAGTTGGAGGGCGATTCGAATGATACTTGAAGCATTTTTAGGGTGGTTCCTGGAGAACATTTTACCAAAATTAGAATCTCCTAGCTCATCGGAAAGTTGGTCAAAAATCATCTTTTTGGACAAAGCCAAAAATACGCAAGACAACTAAGAATTACTCGTAGACCTTTCCAACAGTATTTTTTTCCATTTTTCTCGATTATATTGAAGAAAATAATCGAAACATTTCTACCTACTTCAGAATAAAATAGAAAAAAACGAAAAAAATCAATGTTAAGAGGATCCTCGAATCATTCTAAGTCGTTTTTCGTGCTTTACTCGTTTTTGAAAATTTTGACATTATCCAAAACGATCGTTTTTTGACCAACTTTCCGATGAACCAGGAGGTTCTAATTTTGCTAAAATGTTCTTCAGGGATTCCCCCAAAAATCCCTCAAGTATTATTCGAGTCGTCCGCCCACTAATAGAAGTTTCATACAAATTTGGCATATTTATATTTACAGCAGCAACTCTGTTTAGGATGAGCCCATTAATGACAAAACATTCAAAGGCCTAACAGAGCCTAAAACAATTTTTTTTGTAAATGCAGCGGTTCTTTTAACAGAACCAAATTGTAACAAATAAAAAGACAATAAAAAATTGACAATTTGAAGTATGTATAAGTTTCAACTTGATGGATTCAGTGGTTTCCGAGTTATAGGCTCTGCAACGGTTCTATTCAAAAAAATCGTTTCAGGAAAACGCTGAAAGATAATTGGAAGTCATAAGTCATGAGCTTCGATAGAAAGTACATTACTTGTCCTGCTAGAATTTCAAATTTCAACCTTCGCACTTCAATAGTATCGAAGATAAGAAATTTTCAAACTACCATTGCAAAATAAAAAATTCCACTAAAAGTCAAAATATCTCAAAGATTTTCAGCGCTAGACTACTATCAAAGTTACCTTTTATTTAAAATAAGAGAGTAGGGTGCGTCACCCCATACAACGAAAGTTAATAGAAGATTAAAAATATTGGGGTGATATAACGGCTAAAGACCAAATTTCTTGAGATACTATCAATTAGAGAACTTATAATAATAGGCTGTTCTCTTGGGTCTCCCTGTATAGTTCTTATGGTAACTTCCATTATTTGGGAGCGATTCAAAAAATATTTCAATCACTTATAAGATAATTCCTTGAGATCATTTTGACAAAATTAGAACTTCGTTGCTCATTTGGAAGTCGGTCAAAAATTGCTCATTTTGGATAAGGTAGCGATTTTAAAAAACGAGTTAAAGACGCAAAACAACCAAGAATGAGTTGGAGACCATGCCAACATTGATTCTTTTAGTTTTTCTTCATTGCATTTCAGAATTGAGGAAAACGAAAGAAATCAATGCAGGGAGGATACTTGAGTCATTTTAAACCAGAGCCTCAAACCGAAAAAAACTAAAATTTTGGCCGGAACGAATTCCGGAGATGAATCGAAAACAAAAACAGTTTTTTTTCGTTTTAATCATACCACTTAAAACGACCTTTTTCTAGTTTTTTTTCCATGTCTACCTGGTTAGAAACTGAGAAGAGATGATATTTAACACAATCTTATAAATAAAGCACCTAAGGTCAAGACTCCAGATTTTGATGATTTTTGGACTGAAGTTACCCCTGCAAAATCAGTTTTTTCCAAATATCTCTGGAACGGCTAAATATTTTTTAGCATTTTAAAAGAGGACTATCAAAAAGTTTAAGCTGCGTCTCCACCCCCTGTTTTCTACCCCATACCACCATGAAAAAAATACTTTGGAAATACATTTTTGGGGTTGCACTTTTTAGTGTAAAATTAAAAATTTTGAAAATCATTTTGATCAACGCAAAACCAAAAAAAAACACCGTTATTTTTGCATTAACGATAACTGAAACCGAACCGATAATATTTCTTTTAATTGAACCGGAACGAAAACCGAAATAAAATAAAAATAACGGTTCGAAGCGTTGTTCTAAACCATTTTAACTGTACAGCAACTTTTTCAAAATCTTGTACTAAAATGTTTACGAGGGTTTCTCCTATAAGTCCTTGAAATATTTTTCTAATCTCTTGCCAAATAATAGGAGTTGCCATAAGAACTATAATAGTTCACACTGATTAACCCGGTATAATTATTGATAAGTAAGGTCAAGATTATGAAAAGTTTTCCATTGGAAATCAAAATTCTTCTTTATCAAATAAATTTTTCTAATATTTCGTATTGCGTATAATATAAATCAGAATTTCAGTAAAATGAACAACTATAAATAATCGTTTATTTTAAAAACTAGTGGTAGTCGATTATAAAAAATGATTTTGATTGCATTACTTTTATTAACTTTAATACTTTGTTATATTTTCTTAAAATATCATTATGAATATTGGACAAGACGTGGTATATCCGGTCCGAAACCGTACTTTTTAATCGGCAATCTTGGCTCAACTTTATTATTTAAGAAATCATTGGGAGACATCGTCACCGAAATTTACAAGTGAGTTTAATAATAATAATAAGACCCGTGTCTATAATTTACCTGAAAATTTATTTAGAGATTACAGTAGCGCGCCTCTAGTTGGTATATTCAGGGCAACTTCACCGGCACTAATCATTCGCGATCCAGATATCATTAAAGATATTACCGTTAAGGATTTCCGTTATTTCCATGATAACGATGCGTATGTTGAATCGAAAACTGATCCATTATTTGGTAGAAATCCATTTTTCTTGAAAGGTGAACATTGGAAGATTGTACGGTCACAATTATCGCCATGTTTTACAAGTGGAAAGGTGCGTGGTAGTTTCCCAAAAATTATAAAAAAAATCAAATCAACTTTCAGATGAAAGCTATCTATCCAATGTTGGATGAGATTAGTCGAAATTTAATCGAATTTATCAATCGTGAAATTGATGTTGTAAATTGTAAAGATGGTCTTGAAGCTAAAGAATTGTGTACGAAATTTACTTTGAATAATGTTGCAAGTTGTGCTTTCGGCTTAGATGGCAGATGCTTCGAGGATCCCAATTCAGAATTCCGACAAATTGCTAAAGCATTTCTCTCACCAGCTGGATGGAGTAGCCTTATGTTAATTTTATCAATGTTGATTCCCGATATAACCAAACTCGTCAATATCAAGTAAGTAAACCTTTACACTTTTTAAAAAATTTCTAATCTTATTTTGACGGTAATTTAAAGATTTATGAAACGAGACGTGGAAAAACGCCTGATAAAAGTAACCACTGATGCTTTAAAGTATCGCAAAGAGAACAATATTGAACGTAATGATTTCTTGGAAATTATCAGTCGATTAAAGGAAACGTGCAAAGATTATCAATTTACAGATATTGATATTTGTGCACATGCTGCTGGATTTTTCAGTGATGGTTACGAGACCAGCTCAATTGTAATGAGCTTCTTTCTATACCATTTAGCCAACAATCCTGAAGCACAAAATAAATTAAGACGGGAAATTGATGTATACTTTCAGGATAATGGTGGCAAATTGAATTATGAGAGCGTTTGGAAAATGCCATATTTAGATGCAGCACTCAATGGTAATTAACAATATTTCTTCTCTAATATCTTTAAATAACTTTCGTATAAAATTTAGAATCGTTACGGTTACATCCAGTTGCTTTAATTGGTACCAAACGTTGTACTGAAACTTATATTTTAAAACCAAGACCTGGTATTGATAAGCCGATAACAATTGAAAAAGGTACACCGTTATTATTACCAACAATGGGTCTACAAATGGATCCGAAATATTACCCAGATCCGGAATCGTTTATTCCGGAACGTTTCTTAAGTGAAAATAAGCAAAATTTGAATAGGTACACGTATTTGCCGTTCGGTGAAGGCCCAAGAGCTTGTCTAGGTAGAAAATATTATTATTATTATTATTATTATTATTATTATTATTATTATTATTATTATTATTATTATTATTATTATTATTATTATTATTATTATTATTATTATTATTATTATTATTATTATTATTATTATTATTATTATTATTATTATTATTATTATTATTATTATTATTATTATTATTATTATTATTATTATTATTATTATTATTATTATTATTATTATTATTATTATTATTATTATTATTATTATTATTAAAATAATAGACTAAAATGTTGATTTTAGGACAACGATTCGGTGTTTTACAAATCAAAGTCGGTATCGCTTATATTATCAAAAATTTCGAATTATCGGTTAATAAAAGGACAAAACAACCGATAAAATTGGATCCTTTATATTTTATGGTATCACCAATCGGTGGTTTATGGATTAATTTCAAAAGACGAAAACAAAACTAATCCATCATAATTATATGTTTGTTTATATTTATACGCTTTAAATACATTTTAATACATTCAAAATTGTAGTTATGTTATGAATTTGAAACATATTACGAGTGCATCCATTTGATGATACATCATTAGTGATATAAATAATTCAACGGTCGTTTTTGACTGTTACAAAAAGATGATAGGGTTGGATTCCTCATATTTCAATTGAATATTCACTAACCTTTGTTAAGTATAGTACACAGTTGTTGTTGGTTTTCATAATGAGTTTCGTTAGATGTAATTGCTGAAATAACGATCCACCAGTAACTATTCCATCATCTTTGTGGATTTTTAAGGGTCCATTTAAGTGAATTCATCGATAACAATCCACCATCATAAAATATAGAATTTAATAATGAACCACTGATAAGAGGCCGGCGTTAATCTTGTTTTGGATGCAAGAACAGAGCATTAAAAGTCAAATTTTTGGCCTATTCTAGTTTGAAATTTATAAGAGCATTGTTTTGTATCGACAATTGCTTGAATTTCCTATGGCCTTGCTTTTGTTTATAAAATAATGGTAATCAGTGTAATTGTGATAATCAATCGGGCTTTGATGATGAAATAAACAAATATTCGTATTTCGTAATTGTTATCAATTTATGAATATTTATAGGTTGTCATAAATAGAATTTATAATTAGATCGAATAAGGAAGACGATAAAAATTCAATTGATTCGTTACTAAATAAGACATTGATTTAAAAATCCATCCATAATTACAGTAGTCGCCGTTTAAGCCCATGTTAAAGCCATTCATTTCAAGATAAAAGTAAACAACCCCAATCAAAATTTGCCAAGTGTAATTATTCTACAAGTAATATTATCAGTATTCAGACCAAAGTTTATATTAATCCCCATTTCGTAATCCAATAAGGAGTAATAGAATTATTCTCAAGTTTTGTATAATTATAACGAAACTTTAACAATTTGTTTTAAAATGTCTTATATTGCTTTGGGGATTTTCGGTTGTCTTTTCCTGGCCATTCTCAATAATAATAATAATAATGATGATCTAACTGGCAACTTACAGATTCTGTCAAAAAATAAAAATAAAAAAAATATAGATGGAATCAAGGTGGAAAAACTTTCCCCCTTTAGGGCAAATAGGCGAGAAAAAAGTCGGTGGTAATTCTATTGAGACAAGACAAGTTTGAGTGCTATGGGACTCTTTCAAGTCGAATTGAACTGTCTGATAGAATCAAAGCATCACATTTGCCACGTCAACACTTAACAAGTCCCTATAGTCGTTTTAAGCGTATTTGAAGAATAATAAATACAAGTATTTCTTGGTGTTGTTTCGTAACTTGTAATTGCAGTAATGAAAGTAACAATTTATTGTTTTTGTGCAAGAATGGTATTTCCGACACGTATTGGAAATGTTGAAGATTAAAAAAAATATGGGAAATTTGGAAAATCCAACTTTCTCGAACGTTAATAGAGTTAAAGGCAGGTCAAGTTCAAGATTGGAGTTTTCTAGTGAAAGTAATCTGAAATGAATCATCTCGATCTGGATTTAGAGTCTTAACGAGATTTCTGGTGTTTAATTTACAACGTATAAAAGGTATGGTTGTTGAAACATTATACAGTCCCCTCTAGTTGTTGTTGTATTGTACAACTGTGTCTTTATAATTTTACACTTTCACTTTACACTTTTCTAGTATACATCAGATCGTTAAGATGAACAACAATACTCTATTGACGGTAAGTCAGTTGAATATTTTTATATATTTATTTTGGACTCACACAATATTAGAGATTGTTAATTATAAATCACTGTAAATGTCGTATAAATCGATTACATCTGTATGTAATCATTGTAATCAAACATTTACGCCACACTGACTAATGTTTGTTGCAATAAACGTAATCCAACAATCAAAATTCAAGTCTCTCAGCAATACGCTCTAATTAGTCGAATATTTTCGAATTTTATTCAATACCATTAACTGATGAAAAATCATCGGGTTTTTGTTGACGTTCAAATTGCATCAAAATAGAAAGTATCCATGAAATTGTAATAAAACCAGATACGATCAGTTTCCAAGCAATCGGACCGTTTCAATGCATCAAACTCCATTCTCTTTTCTGTTTCTTTTAGTGGAATTACTCAAATTATTTTTATTAAAATTTTATCGATAGATATGCAGTTTGATTGGTATTGTGGTAATGGTGACAAAAGCAGCCACAACAATCGAATCAACAACAACAACACGTCTTGCAGTTTCCGATGAACAGATCGAATCGACACTTAATGATCGCCGATATCTCATGAGACAGCTCAAATGTGCCTTAGGTGAAGCACCTTGTGATCCAGTCGGCCGCAGACTCAAAAGTAAGCCTACAAATCCTCTAGAGTACCTTTACTTCACCCATACATATATATATATATATATATATATATATATATATATATATATATATATATATATATATATATATATATATATATATACATAAATTTATACGCATCCATCTATTGTATAGAAAAGCTTTTAGATTGAAAGCATCCGTGTGCTGCATTATATACATTATCAGATAAATAAATAGAAGAGAAAATGGAAGCGGATATTACAAAGAGATCACAATGTTTGTTTACCAATTATTCGACATGCATCAATATAATTGCGTTCCATTCATCCATTTCTCTTCTATTTTAAATAATTTGATAATAGAAAGTGTTGTTTGATAGTTTGATGAATCATATCAACTTTCACCTAATCGAAAGTCGGTTTTTTTCCTAAATAGGTTTGGCGCCGCTTGTTCTACGTGGAAATTGTCCAAATTGTACACCACAAGAATTTCGACAAGTCCAGAAAGTATTGGCTTTTGTACAGAAGAATTATCCAAAAGAATGGAATAAAGTCCTACAACAATACGCCGGCTAGACACTACCACAAAAATTTTAAAATCTTCTTTAATTATTACAAATTATTAAATTAAATTAATTGTTCCGTTTTTAACGATTGTATCATTTAGAAATTACCAATTTTGCTATAATCTTATCTCTTTGCAACTACCAATATAAGGAACAAAAAGGATATTACAGGTAAAATGCATGATTCATTACGGATTCTATTGAAAGTTAAACATACTACATTTCCATTTTAGTCTTATTTTATAATTTATTAAGCTTCAATTCGATCAGTCCTTTATAGTAACTATTCGTAAAAATATTACTTCATACGGAGTCTTTGTTATTCATCAATAGAGTTTGATAGAGAAATTAAATATATCTAATAATTTAAATTATAAAAAAAAATTACATTTTGTAAGTACAAGAGCCATTTTGACCCTATTAATGTAGTGGAATAGTAAAATTTATAATTACAGTGTCCGGAGGGATGCGAACCCTTCTAAATAGACCAACATTTATTTCCAAGAAATTACGTTCAATTTAGGTCTATAATATTTCCATGGTTTATTTGTTAACACTGAAAAATGTTGATCCTCTCTAGAGAAATACCCTTAAAATTACCAGAAACTAGTAGAATTTCTTTCAAACTAGTTAACGTTATTCATTATTTAAAGTTCTGTTAATGATGGATTACTTGTTTGACAAAAATTTTTAGAGACTGGTCATTATCTATCAGAAGTCACCCAGTTATCTCACAATCAGTCATTTTTTCGTATGTTTTGTAAGTTAAAAAGAGACAAACAACTTGAGCGATGGTTCTTCTACATACACTTATCAGCTTGAAATTATTATTACATATAATGAAATTGTCGAGAGTGAGATAGGTAGTTTTATTTAAAGTAAAATTGTTGGTTACGATAACCAGTAGCGGTGTAATGGACCTTCGCTTCCGGTTCCGCAACTGCGGAATTTTCAAGTTCTGGCTTCATTTCAGTTCCGCATTTTTTTCAACGGATGCATAACGAAAGTTTTAGCGCTAAAAAAATGCCCTTTAGAGCTGCACTTGCACAATCATTTGATTCAAGTACACATAAATTCCCGTTATCACTACACCGTCTAGCATATTTGTGCGTGAGCATGCATAATTGAATTTCATTCGATCCTCAAGCCACTTGCACACGGCTAATGATTGTGCAAGTCTAACTTAAATACATTCAAGTTTGTTTGGAGAAAATAATTGTGCAAATGTGTAAGCTGCAATGTTGGGGAGCTTGAAATAGGCATGTTAATTTACTTCTTTATAGATTTTTTTGGGTTTCGTTTTCGCTTCCGCTATTGTTCCGTTTCTGTCAAATTACATTTTAAGACTCAGTTCCGGTTCTGTTTCTGCTATGACACTTCCGTTAAATCACTAATAACCAGTTTGAGTTCAATTTGAATTTCGTTGTCTTTGCTTTTTCATCATCTAAAATAAAATTGGAACTCAATGATTTTCGACAAACAATGATAATTCAATAATGTTAAGATTATTGAGTAATTGTTCAGATAGAGATGGGCTAATTTCCTTAACAAAGTTAAAACGTAATTTATATGTGAAATAGACAAGTAGTCATCGTTGAGACCGTATGAAATTTAACCGTTTGTCAACGGCAACGGGATACCAACAATTTCCTCCTAAAGAGGATATTCGTATTCTGTTTTCGTATAGCCCGATGCACATAAATATCTTTACTGAAGGCCTAAAGTAGCTAGGGTTCAGACACTAAGATGTTGTAGCCTGTGGAGTAGTTTAACAATGTCTGGTAATAAAGCACAGCCGTTGTTGTATATAGTATAGCGCCCCTTTTCCCTACGAAAATGTTCATTACTTTCAGCTGACGGTTATAGCAATGGTGAGATAGTGGTAGTAGTCGAGAAGTTTATACATAGATATTGTTGCCACTTTTTTGTTGGTAAAGTTATTTATATTGAAACTTATTAATAAATACGTTTAATTATCTAGAATTGGTGCTAGAAGTGAAGTATACGGCTCTTGTGGGACACATAAAATGGATTGTTGAGTAGGTTCGTGATTGCCGGTAATCCTTAAAATTGAGTGTAAATTTGATTAATGTGCAAAAATCAAAGTAAACACAATTCGGCGTCTTTATAGTGGGCGATTAAAGGAATAATTGATTTAAACAAACTCACCTCAAGAATCTTAACGAGCTTTATACGAAAATTTGTTTAATAATACATTATACAACAATTTCAACGTATAATGGTTGGATAATCTGATGATGGCTTTGAATGCGGACGACAGTCAGATGTACACGTAAAGTTTGTTTTCATTTCTACCCATTTAGATTACAGACCGAAATTGTCAAAGTTTTCTAATCAAGAGACTTTATACCCATTTTCTCATTCATCCATTACTATCGTTATTATAAACATTTACATATTTCTTACACATATAAACAATATTAGGCGTTTATGGATGATAAATTTCGTGTTTTGTACATTTCATTGACCTATTTGGAACGATTTAATGAATCATTAGACTAGTCAACACTATACAACAGGCGATGAAATTGAATTATTATAGTCATTAAAAGTTAATAATATTATCTCTGTTGGGTTTTCCCGTTCCGGACCTTTTTACAATGATAAACCGACGTACGGTTATTTATGTAATTTAATATAATTGCGGTGAATGTGTGTGGATATTGGATAAAGAAAAACAACGCTTCTTTCAAGTACAAACTTAACAAAAATTAATTTGATTAGAGTGTGGATTATATTTTTTTTATTGTCGATTTTAATTAATTTTAGACCCTTCTGATTATAGAAGCAGTATAAAAGAAAGCCGGTTAATTTAATTAATTGTCAGCCATCATTGTGTAAAGATAAATATAAAACTTCCATTGCGAATTGTTTAGCTTGGCTTTCAAAAGATTCTTGAGTTAGACTTGAATTCCATAAGGAGCATGTGGTAATTTTTCAGTAAATTCTATTCTCATTCTTGCCGTAGTGGACTGTCCGACAATTTTCCATCGTATTTAGTTTGAGTCATTTTGAAATTCAGGCGTTGTCCCTTCCAGCATGAGAAAACTGAAAAATTCTACTTTAAATTTAACATCGTCCCGAACGACAAGTTCCTGTACAAATACAGAAGTGGGGAAAAAGCGAAAATAACAAAATAAAAAACAGTTGTTCCTTCTGTTAAACAAGTCACGTCCCTCATAGTTTTCATACTTCCTTATTTTTACCTTTGTCGCATTTCGTCTTCATACTATTAGAAATAGCAATGTTGAAATTTAATTTTAACAATGGTCAAGCTCTTTAGGTAAATTATCGAATTTTGGTAAGTTGAAGCGAACTGATGGTGAATTAAAGCGTTAACAATAGGAAAAGTTTGAAAAGACTGATTTACAGATGCAATCAAGAACATTTTTCATTAGACGATCTATTAAAAGTTTGATCAGTTAGATTGTAGAGAAAGTTTAGCGATAGAGCAAACTTGGAAAAAAGTCTACTTCGCTAGTTGGATTTTATTAAAATAAACTTAATGAAAAAAATTATAAATCAACAATTTTTACAGTTTTACAAAAAAATGCAGTTCAAACGCTTACAACATACCAAAAAAATATGAAAATCCTCCATCAGGATGTTGCTCTTTAGATTTACATTTCACTGTAGCTTTATACGTTTTCCTCTCTTTTTTTCTACAGAATTAATTTAACGAGATTTATCGATCACAAAGCGGGGGTTTATTTTATTATTATTACTATTATTATTATTGTTGTATAATAAAAATTCGAATGGAGAAACAACAAGATAACCAAAGGAAGCCAGATTTAATTATGAATATGTAAAACTAGATGGAATTTGTTTCTGTAAATTGTGTTGTGAATTACACAACTGCGGTAAAAATTGCAAGAATCATTTAAATATTCATTAGTGATTTGATTAAAACAAAACGTTGGGATGGGAAATATGTTTCAGGCATTAAAATTTGGAAAGTTTAAAAGGAAACCGGTGATGATCAATAATTTAAATTTTTGCTCCCCTAGTATTGATTATATATATTTCAAAATAAATACTACTACAATTTTGTTTATTTAATATAAAACGGAAAATTATCAAAATTGACTCGACAAGGGCATGTAGTTGTGTTTTTATGATCTTATCAAATATTTGATGAAATTAAAATTCCGTTTGATATATGTATAGCCGGTCAGTATTTTTCCATGATTTTTTCTTTCTTTACACACATGTTTTATATTTGTTATATTCTTCTTGATCTAGTTGTGGTTGATTTAACATGTTGAATCGTGCAAACGATACGGTTCAGCCTGAAACTGTATTGAGTTCATGCATTATGAAACTACAGTTCTTGGTTGCTTTTCGTTGATGCAAGCTCTACGGGACATTAAAAGGGAAAAAAACAAAAATAAACCGACAAGTTGGTATTGTGGTTGTGCTGATATTTAAACCAGAAACCATCGGCTAGATAGACGACCAATTGTTTATATCCAGTATTTATCCGACTTCTATCCATTATATTCTGAGTGTTATGAATTGTTTTTTTTGTTCGTTCGATCTGTGTGCTTTTGTGCCTCTCGCATTCTCTATTGCTTCATGAAAATTGCAATTAAACATTGTCGGTAATTCAGTAAGAAACTGCGATTATCTGGGATTTGAATCAACGTGTCGATATCTCTGTCAGTCGTCATAATCTATATAGAAATATTGTCATTCCTGTCCTATAACGAATTCAAAAGTGATTTTGCATTTTATGAAATGGAAAATCATTTCAAAAATTTTGTATGCGCAATTCTGATTCGATATTAATATATCTGCAATTCTATCAAACATCTGGTTTATACGGAATAGATGTGTGCTAGTTTTCTTTACGTAAATGCGAGATTTCCACTCGACGATGTGAAAAACTTTTCTGAATAAATTACCAAATACGACCAAAAGTCATGACACATCTGTGTGTATTTTACATGTGATTTCACGCTTTTTCCACATCTCTTCATATATGTGTCTTTATGTAAGCTGGTTCGTACAAATCATCACTAAATCATCGAATATAGAATAGCCGATTCGACTAATTGTAACGTTATAATAGATAGTGATGTAATTCGACCACAATTGCATCATCATCAGTATGTTCAAAGAATTGCATAGTTCCAATTTTAATTTTATTAAAACGACACGATAATTAAACGAGATGATTATTTATTCAGAATTGAACTTGTAAGTCTGCCAATCCAATTAGTCGAAAATGGTCTACTTTTTTCCTATCAAAATATTTCGTTATAATCGTAAAAGATTAGATGACGTTTCTGCTAGCAAACGAAGAAAGACATAATAGCAGGAAACTAAAATGGGCAACCATTTGGCTTGTTGACAATGCTAATAATCGTTAACGAAATAAACTTGATATCTAATCTTAATATAATATTGTGGAGTACTTTTCATGAGTATTACATAACAATACAAATTTTGGTATTATAATTTGAAGCACAGCCGTCATTTGAATACAATTCCTGACATAGTGTGCAAAGATAAAGTGCGAAATTTTATTGCAAGGGCGGGCTAGACGTTAGTCTTCGTTGAATATGTCTCCCATAAGAGTACACTTGACACTCACCGGCGATTCATCTTATCTTCGTGTTGGGTTTATTTTACAAGACTCTGATTATTTATTATCATCTCCTATGCAAATTTATTTCATTTCTTAAATCTTTCTAAATTCACAACCACCGAAAATAAGAGAAATCAAAGTTTACAACATCGACAAAGATGACGATAAAGTTTCTCATTTAATTCAGGACTGATAAAACTACGTATAGTTTTAATGTTGATTGATGTGAAAAGTACGAAAATATTTGGTCTCATATAAATTATTGTTGACTGTCAGTATTATTAATAATAATAATAAGAGTAAACCACTTGAAACTACAAACAACATTTCAAGTGTGTTCTTATTGGAAACCTAAAGGGTCTGTTATTCGTGTCCATTCGAACATGTGTATCAATCAATTCGACACGTAACAGTAACATGGGCCACTTTATGAAAGTTTCTCTCTCATCTACTACGTGTTTACAATCTAATTACATGACGGAAAATTGATTGAAAGCACGTTTGTGGTGTTACTGATCGAGTACATTTAATGACGTTATGAAAAATTAAATTTTAAATTTTAAAAATAGATTGCACAAATGGTGGATGCGCCCGGAGACCTTATATCGATGTGTAGAGCGATCAGACAAAGTTTGCCCAAAATTATGAATGCGCAGTAGATCTAGCTTCTTCTCTCCGCCTCTCTCTCTGTCTCTTACATCTAAAAAATTTGAAAAACAATTTTTAAAATAGATTGCACAAATGGTGGATGCGCCGGGCGAGATTATATCGATGTGTAGAGCGATCAGACAAAGTTTGCCCAAAATTATGAATGCGCAGTAGATCTAGCTTCTTCTCTCCGCCTCTCTCTCTGTCTCTTACTTACATCTAAAAAATTTGAAAAACAATTTTTAAAATAGATTGCACAAATGGTGGATGCGCCGGGCGAGATTATATCGATGTGTAGAGCGATCAGACAAAGTTTGCCCAAAATTATGAATGCGCAGTAGATCTAGCTTCTTCTCTCCGCCTCTCTCTCTGTCTCTTACTTACATCTAAAAAATTTGAAAAACAATTTTTAAAATAGATTGCACAAATGGTGGATGCGCCGGGCGAGATTATATCGATGTGTAGAGCGATCAGACAAAGTTTGCCCAAAATTATGAATGCGCAGTAGATCTAGCTTCTTCTCTCCGCCTCTCTCTCTGTCTCTTACTTACATCTAAAAAATTTGAAAAACAATTTTTAAAATAGATTGCACAAATGGTGGATGCGCCGGGCGAGATTATATCGATGTGTAGAGCGATCAGACAAAGTTTGCCCAACATTATAGATGCGCAGTAGATCTAGCTTCCAGAAAACGTGCTTTCTCTCTCTCTATCTCTTTCTCTTATTTCCATTTAAAAAATTTGAAAAACTACAATCGAAAATCTTGTTTGAATACGCCAACTTGGGCAAATTTAGGTTGATCAATCTATGTTTAAATTGTTAAATATTTGGCGACGTAATACAGGATTGGTTATAGATATTTTAAAAGCTGAAACACAAAAAAAGGCTTAATAATTTAAAACACCGTAGGGAGTTAACGGAATATACAACAATATGAGTTACACTATCAATAGTTTAATAAGTCACGTAAATGCTTTGCAACGAAATTATGCTAATATTACTGTTATGATCAGATGGCTGAAGAATAAGAACAGTTCTAATATTGTGTGTGTGTGTTTATAAAATAATAATGGAATAATATGGTTTTGGCATTATCTTAATAGGGCCATTAGCAACATATTTGGAGCCAGTAAACTGTCAAAAATAACTAAAATTGCTACTATTGTTTTGTTTACATTGTTAATTTCTAAGATTATAGAACATAAAACGTGTATTGTGGATTGTTTTTTCGATTTTCCTCTCTATGTCTACTTAGATGCTACTAGCAGTCGTAAATCTCCATCAAGTTAATTGAAGATTTACCGATTTCTTTATCGATTATGTTACTAAAATAAAATTGTCTTTTCTCCTATCAATCATCTTTTATCTAAAGCATCATATTGCTTTATTTTTCGAACATTAGACGCACTTTCAACTTATTCCCAACTAAAGATAGACTAAAATCTTGAAATCACTAGAGACAAAACTTTAAGTACATAATTAGCAACAAATTGGGCCATAAGATATTCTTGTTATCCAGGGAAAATACCGAATTTTAATCGCTAGAAGAACAAGTAATCAAACAGTGATTTGCTGTAAAGTAACATATAACAAAGCACGTCCTGTCACAGATAGCCATCATAAAAATGCTGACATGTAGCTTTTTACATCAAATTTGTATTCTCAATGGCACAAAATAGTGTTTGTGGAGAATTTACTAAATTTTGACCTATAATCCTCTTGTGGGCAATTTAACGAGTGAAAAATAACAAAATTTACATTTTTTCAAAAACAACACACATTTTGGTAAATTTTTCTATCTCTGTACTGTTCGATTGCCAACAATGATTGTTAAAATTCCTGTAAAGTTCCTGCTAATATTAAATTCTTGCCATAATCTGTATGCAGACTGCGGTCGGGCGTTAATAAATAATAACACGAAGAACATGGATGTTGAGACAACATTATACATGTTAAGACGGCAAACTAAACAGGTAATCAACTTGACTGCTCCATTTTATATTACAACCGGTGCATACTGAGACAGGTTGATTTAAATTTGCCGACAAAACAGTAATGCTTTCATCTCTTCACAAAATGTACTTTGGGGAAATTGCCGACCATCTAATTTACCTTTTCAATAACATTACATATAAAATCAACTCGTATATAATTTTATATTCCGTTAAGAACGAAATTCCGGTAACGCAAAACTGAAAGTTGATCTGCTGTATGTTTGTAGTTGTAAGTGGAAATTTTTAATGGAACTCGACCAGTGAATTTCGAGTAAAGCAGCTTAAACGAAACGGAACTCACTATAGAGTTTATCCAATGATGAAATGTAATATTGTAAATTTTATAGAAAAAGACTCAATATATGAGATTGAGATTCTTATTAGATATTTTTTAATTAGTTTTAAAGGATTAATCGAGTTAATTGACTTTAGTTGAAGGATGCCTCTAATCTAGTTTGATTTTCAGATAAGTTTCTTGGACAAATTGTTTAATTTGCCACAAGCAAAGTCTGGGAAACAATCACAATCTTAATTAACAAGTCCAATGTGATGGAAAGAGTTACTCTTCTCTATATTTTTAAATTTTCTAAACTACATTGGAAAAACCGACAGTGTTTGTGAAATAAATCATATTTACACTGTCCAGAGAAGAAAACTAAATCTCTTACAAATTGTATGGTAACATATACGGAGTAAAATTGTTACATTTATCTTGAACGTTAATCCTGTTTTATGGGGAATTTGTTCGTGTTTAAAAAAATTGATCGGAACATCAGTCAATCTACGCTGAGATTGATTGAAGACAACAATTAAGCTTTCTTCAAGGCAGCAATCGATAGAATTGCCGTTGTGTTTTTCGTTTTACTAAGATGGATCAGAAGAAGTCAAACGAACGATTATTCTGTCATTTAATTTGATTTACAATCGAGCTAGTGTTGATCTCTTGTTGTTTGTAGGATAATTGTTTGACATGTTTGCCGTAACTAGAATGCCTTCTGTCTCTATTAGTGAGTGAAATTGTTGGATTGTCGCACAACGAACAATAAATGAATGTTCGACCATCCCTTGATATAGCTATGTAATTAACCCTTCAGCGCTTGATCAATTTTGGGGTCAACAAGAAATACACAACCAAATCATCAACTACCCCTTCTACTACTGTGCAGGATATAAGAGGATTTGCATGTTTAGATTTCGCTTTATATCATTGTTGAGTGGTTTTTGTATCTTGATTCTGCTTTACTTTGTGTCATGCTATGATTAATAACAAACTAGTGAATAGTTTATTGTGTTGATAATACTATCTATAATCATATATTCTCGATTAAATTGAATCAAATCAAGACGTTTTAATGGATTTATCTAAATTGGATCTATGTTGTAAACAGGATTTTTATTTCAGTTTTATTTGTGTGATGACCTAGTGGAACAGGAAAAAATCCGCATCCAACAAATCATTGGCAATTTTGTGGTAAAAGTTGAAAATTATTAGTTTGAAAGATTAATTCTGCTGGCGTTCCAAATAATTTGAAAATTACTGCACTGTAATGCAGTTACACTCCCCCTTGAACAAAGAATAATGTAATAAATCAACGGAAATTATTTAAATTCAATGAATAATCCGGGTGGGCGACTTGAAGTGAATTATTCATTGAATTTCTTTGAAATTAACTAAAAAAAATTCGATTTAAACTTGTCTTAAATTTAAAATATATCTTAATACATTTGAAAATTGTCGATTACTACAATTTTATTACATTCTTTTCTCGTATTCGTCCCCTATTTGATAAATAATATACGTAAATTGAGAAAACTTATTCGTTTTTGTGGCAATTTCACGATGTTTCCCATTAATCGAATATATTTTAAAAGGGATAATCCTGACCGGCTTTAATGTTACTCTTTAAGAATATTGTTGGGATTACTTGAATTACAGCACAGACATGCAGGAATTTTATTTGTACAAAAATACTGAAGAGTTTCAAAAACAACTTTAAGGAAATCTCAAAACTTTAAAAATTGATACTGTAAGCAATGCAGATAAGTTTGATTCAAGTAGGTTATAAGAATTCAAAAACAACCCTATATATGTCAATTTTATAGTTGAGAGTCAATGGGGAACACCCTCTTATTTCGAATTTTAATTCGTTGCGATACTGAGGTGAATTATACAGGTTAACCAACATAAATTTTGGTGTATAAAAAAACAAATTTTCATAGATATACAAGGTTTGTCGTCTATTGTATTTTTTATGTAAATTTATACCGTTGGAAGAAGAATGGAGAAATAGCATCATAAAACAAGTTTAAGAAAATGCGTATTTTAAGCAACACAAAATGAAGATTCTTATGATTCTATTTCAGTATAAATCTCAATTTCAGAGTCTAATTTTGTCTTGTTTCTGCCTTAATATAATCGACAACAATCAACATAGTTTTTGCTATAGGACAATTCGTGTAGCTACTGTTTCCATCGATCGTTTCAAATCTATTATGTGTCATGTTTCTATGAGAACAAAAACATGTGTTCTTTGTTATTGTTGTTGTAGTGGCAATAACGATAAGGGACTATTGTCGAAATTGAATTTCAAATAATAGTAATAATATCGACTGTGGAACGCAATAAGATGCCTGGTGATGGACGTGCTTGTGAACGCGGGCATAAATGTTATCGTATAGAATTTGATTGGACACTTATACTACTTGCTGAATTTCCATTTTCAACGATGACCTAAAATTTTATTATAAAAAAGCAAAAACAATATAGAAAGAAGACGAAAGTTGATTATATTATATTTTAAATATACAATTTTTATCGATGATAAACAGGGGCGCTTTAAAGCATAGACTAACCCGCATCCTGTGGAGGGCTAAAAAATGATACGATTCTAATAAATCGTGAAAGGGAGAAAACTTACACTGTTGTAGTTGCTTTTTGAGAAGAATTTCTGAATTTAAGTCTAAATTCTAGGACATTTTCGTCAACTTAGCAAAATGTTTGAATCGAGAAAAAATTTAAGGCGTGCTTTTCCTCAATTTTGTCAGCATATTCTTTCAAATCAATCATTTTAGTAAGTCTTGAAATTTGAAAAGAAATTAGCTATTTTTAGTCGATTTTCAAGCTAAATTCTCCATTGTATCCAAGCTTTAAACTAATAGCTTTTGTCGAAAGTTGTCAAAAGTTGTCAACTTTTTTCCCCAATTTTGCTCATAAAGTCTCTAACAGAGGGAGATTCAAGCATTATAGTGCTTGAATAATAATTGACTAATAATCGAATTTTTGTCCGAAGTCATCAATTCTCATCATTACTTGCTATTAGATCGCTTTTAACGGCCATTTTCTTGTTTAAGTCTTGAGATAGTTTTATCCTAGATTATTATCATTCTATTTTTCATATAATTTGCTAATAGGTTGTGAAAAAGGGAGGACTTAGAAACGTTTAGTCTATTTTCTAGCTGAACTTTTGAGTTTAGGTCTATATTTAGAGATATTTTTACTTAAAATCAACAATTTTCAAGGATTTTTTCAAATAAATTGGCAAACAATTTGGACGTTTTCGATCATTTTCTAAACAGAATCTTTGAATTTACGTCTACATTTTGAAACACTTTTGTTTTATATCATCAGTTCTGTATTTTTAGCCCAAATTTTAAGAGATTTTCGTCTTAAATCACCAGTTTTAATAAATTTTACAATTATTATATGATAAAGGAGTGATTTAGAATTCTAGAAGTCTTGAACAATAATGGTTCTAAATTATTTTAAACCGAATGCTCGACATTTAAATAAGATTTTTCCTAAATGGTCATTTTTAATAAATCTTGCTAGTAAATTGTTAAAATAAGGAGACCTTATTTAGTACACATCTACAAACATCATCAGCTTTAACTGGGTCTAAATTAAACATTTTTAAAGACGATTTCAACAATGGCAGTTAAGCCTAACGAATGGTTAAAAATGTTGCTATGATTATAAAAATCGTTTCTATGACTTATTTGTTCGTTAAAATTTAACAGACATTAGAGAAATCGAACCTTAGAATATTTAAAGACAAAACTTTTAGTTGATTTTCAAGCTAGATTCTGGTCTTTTAATCATAGTTTTGAGAAATATTTATTCTTAAACATTTATTTAGCTTATTTTTGGGCTAAATTTTTGAATTTATATTTTAAAAGACACTCTTCTTCACAATCAATTGTTGAATAATAAGAAGATTTTTTATAGAAGATGCTTTCGAAAACAACAAATAACTATTCAGTCGTTTGTCATTGTGTATTGGAAAGAAATTATTTGCGGATATTATTGAAAATTATTAGTCTAAACTTTATTTAGAAAATGGTGATGGAAAGGAAAATATTTTATTCAATTTCTTATAGAATAAACTTTACGGATTTTTCTTAACTGCCTTTAGGCATGAAATACTCAGTTAAAATCTTTTAAATTGTACTTTTAAGGCACAAAAGAAGAGATTATTTTAGTGATTATATAGGGACAGATCTAGCGCTATTGATAAAGTCGAAATATCGAGCGAAAATTTAAATTTAAAATAAACATCAATTCAGAAGGGATAACAAATGTATATTTCAATAGCAATTAGATAGATATCCTCAAATATTCTGTTTCAGACAATTTTGTATTTGTGGTAAAAATGAAAACATGGAATTGTGTCTGTGTAATGGTTGACAATAACATTAAACTTTCTACTAAAGGCTCATATTACATTCTAAAATATGTTTATTACTCTTATATTGTAATATTGTATAATAAACCAGATACTTTACACCTGATTCCATTGCAATATGCCTATATCAGTTGTTTTGGAAATACTTAAATATTATTAGTGTTCAAATAACCACTTATTGTGTGCATGTATTTATACAAAATGAGAAATTTTAGACGCACTACACCTCTTACCAAAAACATTTAACACCTGTTATCACTCGTCTACAGCAGGGCCCGCTAAACTTTTTTGATAATCAACTCCTAAACATTTGCTAGTCTTCTTATCGACTCCTCTATAAAAAATGGTTTATTTTATTTTTATCAAAATCAAATTTTTACATAAATCAATGAGAATGATGTGTTTGATTAGCAATGTTAGATTCGAAATTTGTTGTCAATAAATTTGCGATTAAATTACATTGGTATTCATCGACCCCTAATCGACCCTCTAGATCGAATCGACCCCTAATTATATCGACTACTTTGATGATACCTTTTATACAGCATCTCTACAATATATGTTGAATATTAAGGGGAAATCTTGGCATTATTTACTCGAGTACGTATGTTCTTAATGAACTCAAATTAATTCGACAACAAATCTGTAATTAATCGTATCAAAGCTTAAATTATATAGTTGTACTAATTCGATTTCTCATGTTAACACCCAAAACAAGTAAATTTTTCATAAGCTCATAGCTTTGTTGTCATTTGTACAAAAGGAACTTTCACTATAAATCAAAATGTTAAGTGTCCAAAATTCATTTATCAAAACAACCCAATTTGTCATTCTACCCTTCGTCTTTTCACTAAGAATCAATTGGTCCATTTGAATTACTATTTATTACACTATTCAACGTTTCAATACTGTTAATAATTAACCCCTAATCGAGATATTAAGGGTAGATAATTTCCTTTGATAAATTGAAAGGATATTACTTTTTCCTTTTGGATAACTTTTGTTAAATAAAAACATCCCTCATAGACTGTTTACTAATGTCTTTTTCTACTATACTAGTCGTCTGGTGACAGTATCTTATATAAATATTAACTGTGTATACGCTACTCACTATTTTCGGGTAAACATTGATGGGACTGTGTTTGATTTTCGGTTAGAATTCGAAAACCAGACAGCGAAAAGAAAAACAGTTGTTGTTTTCTTATGGAACAACTGGAGTGTTTGTTATCCCATTTGAAAGCGTATCATCAAAGGGACATGTATCAGATTTTAACAAAATAAAACTAGTGTACGAGCTTAATTCTAGTCATTTTATGACATTGTAATACTACTATGAAAAAGCGGTATTGTAGATTTTACGAGTTTCGTTATAAGAGAATAAGCCGTCATTGTTTCGTTATATTTTTTAACTTTCATATTGGAAATAACTTTCATAGAATATTTTCCCGTATATAAGAGCTTTATACATTTTTTACGCGACTTTCAATCCAACAATTTTACTAGAATTTAGATGGCAATTTGTATTATTTGGTTGCTTAGAGTAGTGAGTAGAAAATGTTTTATATAAAATTCCATATTCTCAGTAGATGCATATTTCATTTCTTGTTGTTTATAAAATGGAAATTTATACTCAAATATATACACACACACATACATATGAAGAAGGAAATTTAACGTATTTAGTATTGTGCTTTCAGTTGGAGCAATACTTTTCCCCAAACAGAATAGATGAACTGTCTGTTCTAGATATGGATGCTTTTTAGATGGTATTTAAAATAAAAATATTCATAAAACAACAATACGTTGTTGAAACATATCAATTCAACTTGCCCACATAAAGTGGCTATTGAATACTTGCGAATGGACTTATTCAGTGTACTCCAATTTTATACTTTTTATTTTTATATAAGAATCGATGGGAAATTGAGTAAGTATTATCATGTAAAAATTTCAAGCAAATCAAGTGTATCATTGTGGAGTAATTTAATTTTAAAAATTGGATTACATGACGTCAGAGATTCGAATAGATCACAATACAGTGTTGCTTTTTTAAATGTGGTCGATTCGTATGTAACTCTTATTAGTTAACAAATTTGAATCATATCTTAAGGCTGACTCTTATCCGAACTGAATGTTACCAATTACGTGTAATTTCCATAAGACAGTAAAACACTTTTTTCTCGTAAACGATAACAGATAGCGATCAGCAAATAGTTGCAATCGATTCCAAAGGCAGTCATATACAAAAATCTGGGCTTGGATTTTTGAAAATTTGACAGGATTTTCACAGGATAAGAAAAAAGTAACTTTTTGTGTTGAAACGAGTGGTTTGGCGAAACACAAAATTCTTTGTGTAAAAGTTGATAAATTTAATAGTCACGTATATAAAAAGATCGAGCAAAGTTCACTCTACAAAAATGTGACTTTCGATTTTCAATTTTCCTTACCGGTTTTTCATAATCTGCATCCAAAGTAATCTATTAACATTAACTCGCATAGAAAGGTGGGAGAAGTGGTGAAAGACTGGGTCGTCTTTTGGTGGAGGCGCCACGATTATGACAGTCAGCCTTAAGGATTTACAGCGATCTCTGGAGATCATTAGAGCAAAATTAAAACTTCACACGTAAAAACGATTCGAAGGCCCTCTCAACATTGATTTCTTTCATTCCTCTTTATTGTATTGTAGGAAAACTACGAAATATTTTTACTTCCTGTAGAATAAATGGACTAAATGAAAAAAAATCAATGTTGGAAAGATCTTCGAGTTAGTTTTCACATTGTATGGCAAATTTAAAGTAGCCGGTGTGAAAGTAATCAATCAAAAAAAGAAACGACAAATTCATCATCTGCTTAGAAAATTTGGATATTCTAGCAAGTCTAAACAAATTTATATTTAAAGAACGGCTTGTTAGAAGAAAGATCTAAGTGTTCTAAACAGATGGTGTCGTTCCCTTTTTTTGATTTATTACTTTCACACCGACTACTTTACATTTACCATACATTACAACTTAAGTCAAAAAACCTTATATTTCTCAGATATAACTAATTTTTGAAAATTGTGACACCGTTAGAACCAATCAATTTTTGATCGACTTCCAATTAAGCTACAAGCTTCTAATTTTACTAATATCTTCTCCAGGGATTCTCCTATCAGTTCTTGAAATATTTTTCGAATCACCCGTGAACTAATTAAGACATGCTCTTTCAGAAAATGTAATAATAATAATTATATTAATAATTGACAATTTGCAAACAAATCAATGGGAGCATTAGCTTTGACCGTCTCTATTCGAATGCAATGAAATTTTATAATTTATTGAATAGTGTGAAATCGGATCAAGTCACTATAAATGCAATATCACGTCGATTTCTGTAGTGTCCAATAATCCCATAATCAATCCCTATTCTATTTATTTTTACTGTACAAAATGCAATAGAAAGAGTGTTAAAAACCAAACGAAAAAGATCAAATCACAACATTATAGTTGAATTTCCGTTTTAAAGCATTTCACTGTTATAAGACCACATATGTAATACTATTATTACTATCTACATGCAGTAGCTATTAGAGTTAATTGCAACAATCATGGATGAGTGTTTTAAAGTTACTGCCATTCTAAAATACACACACAATATGTACCTAAATGCATGCAAATTTAATTGTAAACAATTAAAGTCCGGATGACTTGTGTTTAAATAACAAATAAAAGTACATTCTGTTTTATTATCCACGACGAGTAATCATATTTTCGTAAATACTCTTCCAACTATTTATTTACCTTGTAAATAGTACGAGATCTTCGTATTTTAATTTCTACAATAGTTTGTAAATTTTTATCTAGCATAAAAGATTACTTTAATAATTGAAATGGAACAAATTCTTGCGCTTTCTAAGGGCATTTCCAGCTATATTTGCTCCAATCCTTCTTGATACGCTACAACATTTCACTTTACTATTTATCATCATCTCAACATTTTATTGTAATATTTCCTACTATCTAACAGTACAATATAACGACCAGTATTTCTTGTTTCTCCCTAGATAATGTAGAATCTCGTCTTATTGTCAGATATAGGCGTATTATTGTCCTTATATAAACAGATACATTCAAGTATCTGTATTAAAATTTAATTACTTTAGAGAAATGCAGAGTGCAATCAAAGCTTAAAAACATGTTGAATTACATTGTTTATCAGCAATGAACAGGGATTGTGCTTGTGCTTTACGTGCTTTCAAGTCAACTCCACTTCATTGTAGATTACTAAAGTAAGAAGCTATAGATTCTTGTTTTAATCAAAACCGAGGAAAAATAGTATCGAAACTGTGAATATTTCTAAATAAACACTTCATTTTTATGATAAAAAAATGAGAAAGTAGAAAGTGAATAATAAATGTATTCATAAACGAGAATCTGGAGCTTTCGCACAGATCATTGTCATTTTTTTACATGCCAAACAATACTTTTACGGTATATGTGCTTGTAAATATTGGACGTACTAAACGTTTTGCTTCTCTAATAATTCTATAATCGCAGATTTATTGATAATCATATCTAGATCGGAATCAAGTGGATAGCTTGGTGAAGTGGATGTTTCATTGTGTATTTGTACCGATGAAAAAATCGAATTGTAAGGCAGTATTCGTATGTTGAATAAATCATAAATGCTGTGAAACTATTCATAAATCTTTTCACGATTCGATGGAAAAACCGATCAGTATTGTTCTAATTTTTATCATTTGCGTTTTTTTATTATTCATGATTATCTTGAGTACATATCGTCCGTGTTCATTAATTATTGAAGCAATTTATTATATGACACAGTCGTTGAATGTACAGTAATGCACCGATAGTCCGAACACCCAAAAGTCCGAATTCCCCACTTATCCGGATGGGGGTAATCTTCCATTGTGTGCTTTATAGTCCGAATTGAGACTGTTCTGATAATCCGAATTGCTGAGTCACTTATGCTTTATGTTTATTTAAATCTATTTTTATCTCAATCTATGTTTATTTAAGCCTAAATATTGCTTTACTAGTTCTTAAAAACCCTCTAGAAGCTGTTTTTGTTTAGAAGTGTATTATACATAAACTTTTATCAGCACTTATACAGAACAGTCAACAGTATCCATTAGTTTTACTCGTTTGTTGAATATTGCAAATATTAGATCCAATATGAAAAATAAACGAAAACCAAAGTCATATTAGAAATAACTCGTTTCGATAATTCGAATGATTCGATAGTCCGATTCGGGTCCTGTTTTAATTGATTCGGACTAACGGGGATCTACTGTACTATCATAGATACATATTTACAATAAACTACATAATGGAATATCAACGATAACGATGAGTCAGGTAGGTCACAGGTTATTTCCCAACGGTAGCGTCATATTACAATTTCTATATTCTTTCATTTATACAATAAATTCACAGCAATGAAGCGTCTCTACTTGAGATAATAGTGCTGTTTCAAAGGTTACACATAGAAATAGGTGCATTATTTAGAATTGTTCAGCTTTTCTAGAAAATTGCAGAAGTCGGAACAAAAATTGCACTCACATTATAAATTTTAAATTATCTAAATTTATTGTGGACAATTTCCTTCCTGCGTCTCAGCGATAAAGTAATTTGACTTTTCTTGTAAGATTCACTATTTCCAGCCGACAACTATACTTCTACTAGTGCGCACTTAAAGCTCTGTAAAACAATTCGACTGTACGATCGGTTTCAGAAAAAAGTGACCGAGTCTTGAGCGCAATAAAGTTTTAAACAACCAATATTTAAATATTTAGGTATAGTCGTCGCATAGAAATAGTGAATCTTATAAATTACTTTATAGGTGAGGCTTGTAAAGAGATTTTCCATTGTAAATTCTGTGCTGCTTCTATACACAGAATTGGTGGATCACAACTATAAAATAATTTGACTTTTAGATTTTAGATTCACTATTTCCATGCCACAACTATAAATATACAAAGTGGCACCAGCAACCTCCTTCTTCTGATTGATTTTTTCCAGAAATTCTGACCTGTGAAAATTCTGTTACTTATTTCGCTATTATTCAAAACACTTTAAGCTAAAATTTAGCCTAATACTCGCAAAACTATTTCGCTTCTCTTTATAATTATTGCTTAATTTTCTTTGAACTTCAACCGAAAACTTGTAAAGATAAAATGTGAAAAGAGACGTGTGAGTTATTATAAGAATACAAAATTGCTTATTTTCGGTAAAATTTATAAAGTTCCATATGAAATAATATTAAATAATTCTTGTTAGTTTATATGAACAAACAATATACGCGAGTAGTTTAAACGAAAAGTTTCCCTCCTTTATACATATACACGATAGAAACTAGCAACAATAGAGAGAATTTACAGCAAATTATGACTGTTACTGGTTAAACGTATGTAAATGCAAAAGTCTCATTTTACAACACTAACTTCTATAAAATTGCATCTTCTATTCTACGGTTGAATAGAATAAATATATTAAAATCACTTCAATTTGCTGATATGAAAACATCCATGGATGAATGAAATCAATATACGAACTTTTCAATTTGTCTTGTAATCAAATCTAGAAACATTTCTTTACCAATAATATTAATAATAATAATAATAATAATAATAATAATAATAATAATAATAATAACAGTAATAAAATATTGGGTCTTCTTACAATATGCTCGTGAAATCGTAGAAAAGATTTATATTTGAAAGAAATCAAATGTAATAGACGTTGTAGATGGGAACGAGACGATAACCTTTCACCACGTTGTGTCGAAGTAGCACGAAAGAGAATAGAAGAGAGCTTTGAGAGGTCTTTGGCTGCGATATGTCTTTTTGATAACAGTAGAAACCATTATAGGAATGTTGAATTTCACAGAAAGAACACACCACCATTACTCCAATCATTGTGCAATAAAATATCCTAAAGGATTCCATTGCGAAAATTAAATGCATCTATATTATTCTAGAACTGACAGTTGTTCTATTTATTCACCATAATCAAATCAAATGGGGATTTTTCTTCAATTGGGGATCCTTATTGAGTAATGTTAATTATATGCAAAGCTACGAGTTGCTTTGAAATTCAAATCGACTCATTTGAGAGATGATTCTTGGCATTATTGATTCAATAATTATCGGTTTCTTGTGTCAAGTTAATGTTGGGAGAGTATACTAGCGAGTACACAGTGGATATATGGAGGCATATTATTGAATAACACAGCAAGATTGCATTGCAAATTGATCTATATCAA
This sequence comes from Mylabris sibirica, assembly GCA_039776855.1. Lineage (NCBI taxonomy): Eukaryota > Metazoa > Arthropoda > Insecta > Coleoptera > Meloidae > Mylabris > Mylabris sibirica. Next base: position 7,602,096 of record CM077836.1, read on the forward strand.
TTGTTGTGCAAATTCCTATCCCAAATACATACGATTCGATATCAATATTTGATGTAATCATCTCCTTCGTTATCTCAATCGAATTCTAGTTGAATCACGCACACGACAAAGATCCAAACAAATCAATCACTAAAAAGCAATTACCATCACTATTCATTAGTAATTAATACCAATCTAAATTTTGTTATTTTATAAAGTCTGTAATTAAAGCAATGTTATAACGTATTGTTGTAATTTAAATTAATTGCTATAAAGAGAGGGAAAACCGAATATTCAAATTGGTAGAAATGCTCAACTTTTCCTCTTTACAAAGTCGAAATGAGTTTTTCGAATTCTGCTTACTGCTTAAATGGGATTGTTTTAATTTTCACAAAGTTTAAATATCATATTGAATTACTTTGTAGTATTGGAACAAAATTAATTTGTAATTTTGACACTGGCATCAAAGTTTTAATATTTGTTCTCTACTCATTATTACTTGTTGTATTTTTGTCATGTAAAAACTTTATAATTATATTCGGTTCTTTTGTATACTAACTATGTACAGGTAGAGTGGAAAGTTTCCAGATATCTCCAATAATCTAAATAAAAGCCTCGAATTGATCCCTTGGTCCTTGTTGTAAATATACATCGATCTTCTTGAATACGAATCTAGAGCGTTTAGAAAGAGAGAGAGAGAGAGAGAAAGAGACAGATTCAGATTAGGGTCGAATTTGTATTTATATAATGGATAATGGCTTGTTAAAACTACATTGGGACATATTGGTGTAGGAAAGTTTAATTACTGTTCATAAGAGAAACCAATTCAATTTGCACGTGAACCTGTCAAAATGCTGAAATTGTTTGAAATTATTAATTGAAATTACGTGAGTATACTGAAGATGTTCAATTCAACTCCTTAATCAAAACTAATTCTTAAGTTTTCTGTAAATTAGATTCACCATCTTAAATATGCATCAACAGTATTGTGACTAAATTGTATATACATAAATATAAAAGATGTCTTCCGTGTTGACTACAATAGTTTTGTCATAAAGTCTTTTATCACTAGTATCCGACATCATATAAAGTCACTATTAACAACTTTGTAGCAGGACAAGATCTTTAACGTTTATGAAATCATTTTATACACACACTACTTACATCCTTTCAAAAGTAAATAAGTCACTGAATTCTTGTAGAGTTGTTAAGTTTGATGGAATATTGTAAAGGCTCGACGATCGACAAGTCCAATAGTAGCAGCTAAGAACGATGAGAACAAATCCAAATAAAAAAAAGTTATAGATCTTATAAAGTTTCTAAAAGTATGAAAGACTCGGTTAGATATGAAACTTTGTTTTCAACAGCATCAAAAATCAAATTCTAATAATCTTCTATACATGTACAATGAATCGAATTTAGTTGAGAAACAAGTAGAGTATCTAGAAAAAGTAAAACATTGTTGGAATAGATGCGGCCAGATAGCCAACAATTGATTAATTTAATGAATAGAAAACTGTTAATTTGTTTGAAATCTTCATTAACTATACTTGTTTGTTAAAGTTATAAAATCGATTGTATTCGAACTAGTTTGTAATTAATTTCGTATGTAATTGTGTAAGCTCTCAAAAATATTCCAAAGATTTGTAGAAGGAGCCCTGAAGACCACTTTAACAACATTAGAACCTCGTAGTTCATTTGGAAGATGGTCAAGAAATCGATCGTTCTGAGAAACGCGCACGCAAAACGACTTGTAGACCCTCGCAACAGTGATTTTTTTGGTGTTTCTCCATTGTATTCGAGACAAAACGGGAAATATTTCTACCTGGCCCAGAATCAAATAGAGAAAAACGGAAAAATCACTGTTGAAGGGATATACGAGTCATTCTTAGTCGTTTTGCGTGCTTTTCTACTTTTTAAAATCTCTACATTACCAGAAAGGAGCGTTTTTCGACCAACTTCCAAATGCGCTACAAGGCTCTAATTTTGGTAAAATGATCTCCAGTCCTCCCCTACCAATTTTTAAAATATTTTTTGAATCGCTCGCCAACTAATAGGAATTTCTTAAGAATTTACCACTTAAAAAAAACATTCTGTACAATGAAAAGTAAATGTAAGCGTTTGTTATAATAATACACCTTAATTTCGTAAGTAACTATTCCAAAAATATACCAAAGATTTGTAGAAGGAGCCCTGAAGACCACTTTAACAAAATTAGAACCTCGTAGTTCATTTGGAAGATGGTCAAAAAAACGATCGTTGTGAGAAAAGCACACAAAACGACTATGAATGACTCGTAGACCCTCTCAACAGTGATTTTTTTCGTTTTTCTTCATTGTATTCGAGACAAAACGGGAAATATTTCTACCTGGCCCAGAATCAAATAGAGAAAAACGGAAAAATCACTGTTGAAGGTATATACGAGTCATTCTTAATCGTTTGACGTGCTTCTCTATTTTTGAAAATCGCGACATGGTCAGAAATGAGCTACAAGGTTCGAATTTTGGTTAAATAATCTCCAGCTCCCCTCCACCCTACAATATTTGAAATATTTTTTGAATCTCTCGCCAACTAATGGGAGTTTCCTAAGAATTTACCACTTAAAAAAACATTCTGTATAATGAAAAGTAAATGTAAGCGTTTGTTATAATAATACACCCTCATTTCTAAGTTAAAATTTAAAGCTTCAACTTCTCTTATAGTTACCAACAAATTACACATACATATTTACCATTTAACAATTTAACGTTCCACATGGGATCGATAAATTACACTTTCAGAAACAGTAATTATATGGTGCTTTATTTTAATCTAACATAAGAAAAATTAATTGCTAATTATTGTATGAAATTTTTAATAGTAAAAGTTTGAAGTTATATATCGGAAGATTCATCCGTCAACCACTTCAATCACGAGGAATTTCTACAGATCCATTCCAATATTATGAAACGGCAAATAAATTGATTGATTCTATTATGATTGATAATTTACGATTTGATTTAGGGCCCTATCAATGCCATCAATTCAATATCAATTGATGAAAGAAAATAAAAGAAAAATTCATTAAAATTGTAATTATTACACCGTCTAACTAACGTATAAACATCACCAAAATTGGAAACTATCCACACTGTTTTAATTTTGTTTCAGTTAAATTCTCCCACTGCCACAATTGTTTTTAATGAAAATTGTTTCAGTCTGGTATTTTCTATGGAATTGTGACGAAAATGGTGGCTGTAGTGGGGGTGGTCGTCCTTCAGCAGTCTATTCGATTTTATATGGGAATTATCACTTCGAGACCTGTAAAATTACAGGGTTGGCGTTATTAATTGCTGTCAACTGAAGGGATCGAGGTAAGAAGTCGTCTCTATTAAAACAACATTGTTCTAATGCACTACCTACCAAAATTGATAGTTATCATTTTTGTCCTAAAAATAGTGAAAATTTATGTGTATACCTGGTGATTCACCTGAAACGAAAAGTTCTTATGATAACTCCCATTATTTGGAAAACGATTTGAAAAGTATTTGGTTCTATAGGAGAGTCCCTAGGAAACATTCTAGCAAAATTAGAACCTCGTAGCTCATTTGTAAGTGGGTCAAAAAAAGTTCGTTTTGGACAAGGTCGTGATTTTCAAAAACAAGTTAAAGACGCAAAATGACTTTTAAAAACTCGGATTCCCTCCCAACAATGATTTTTTCGTTTTTCTCCATGCATTCTAGAAAAAATGTGAAAAATTTCCAACCACTCCAGAATGAAATTAAGAGAAACGAAAAAAATCAATATTGGTAGGTACTTCGAGTCATTCTAAGTCGTTTTGCGTGTTTGATTAGTTTTTGAAAATCGCTACATCGTTAGAAACGAACGTTTTCGACCAACTTGCGAGGTTCTAATTTAGCTAAAATGTTCTCTACGGATCCTTCCATAAATTGTAACGAAACGTCCGGATCGGTCAATTAATACTGACTGATTCGTCGAATACAAGGCAATATAAGCCCGACCGACCGGCCGTATAGACAGACCTTTCCGATCTGTTCCTCCATCCGGACATCTCTGGCAGTGGCTGTTTGGCGACCCGGAGAATTCTGATTCTGCAGTGGCTCTTTGACGACAGGAATAATCCATTGTATCGTGTCCCAATAACGAGAGTTACAACAATTTTTTCGTTTCAGGTGAATCACCCGGTTTATGTTATTACCGACTCATATGTTTATTTGACAGGGTTGAAACAACTAATTAATTGCATTTATAACGAATATAAATTACAAATTTGCACCAATCGTAACTGTTAATTTATAAATAAATTTTAATGAAAAATTAATGTTGACAATATTTGAAAATAAATACAGATTTTATTTATTAAAATTCGCCGTATCAAAAATTTAACGAATCAATACTGAAACGCTTCTATATATGATTATTTATTCTAATATTTGACGATTTACAATTTTATACCTTTCATACAACAAAGAAAGAAGCTTCAATATAATTTTCTTTGTTATTTTTCCGTTCGAATTTTTACAAAAATTAAATTCTCGTTACTTTCATGGAATTACATGAAAATTAATTTATTTCTGAACATTTCCTGTAAACGACATCCAAACGAATTCACCTATTTGAAAAATATTCCATCACAAAACACGTTAATCGTGAATGTTAACAAATATTTCAACAAGATTTTCTCTCTTATTCTTAATGTAAAATTACAATATTTGCTTTGTATTCATTAGAATAAGCCGCTTATTACGTGGCGGTGGTGGTGATTTTGTGATGATGGTAATGGTAATGATCGTCATTGTTTAAACTGCCACGAAATACCAATTTATTTTCAAATGTTTCTACTTCATCTTTTCGTTTCTTTCATGTCTACAATCGTACGTAATTAACCATTTAAACAGAATTTATTATAGTACATCGGCAACATTTGAGAAAAGTTCAAGAATTTTTGGTGTAATAAGTTTGGATCATAAAGACTAATTAAGTAATGAAGGTACCAGATGTAGGCATAGATCTTCAAGTTTATGCCATACTAAATGTATAGGTGCAGCTTAGATTGTTTAACCAAAACTTGGAGAACAACCACTTATGGTTTTATCGTTAATGAAATATTTTACAAGCATTTATTAGTATTAGTAATACTGGAAATTAGTTTAAATTTGAACTAATTTATTTAAATTCAATTACAATAATCGTGTAATCTAGACAATAGTTATTGATAATTAGTGAATTTTACTGTTAATTGTCTGATGGTTCATTAACAACTAAATCTGGAAATGTTCAATTTCGTTCATAATTTCACAAAAACAATATAATCGAATTAGTATACAACTGTGAAATTTATCATTGATTTAAATATTTACACGAACGAAAAAGGGTGGAATTCATTAAACGACACCCTTAATTGAAAGTTATACAATTTTGGAAAGCTATAAGCTGGCGAAGATGATACTTTTAATTACTAATCAACGAAGGAAACTCAATAATACTCTCAGTTATTTGAGACTTTCACACTCACCCTTCTATTTATACCGTGTCGATTTCAATTTTGACCGACTTGACCACAAAATTAATTAACCTATATAGTTGTTTTGTTGTTTGAATTCCCAATAAAATTCCACCCATTAGCTTAATGGAATCAAACAAATAAACTATAACGTTTGTTATTATGCGAATTAACGATTTACTACAGCACCACAACAAATTCCCGTATATGGAATAATTAGTTATCTGGTTGATTTAATATTTCATAAATTTATATTGGTTGATTTATGGTATTTTTCTCGATGCGTTTTTTATGTTTATTATACTCACCCCTCTAAACGACCATATTGTGAAAATTGTAATTATTCATTTGCTGTTGCGTTCAATTCGATTTTTCATCGTTTTCGTTATTGTATTGACTGTATTTATGTAGATGGCGTGTTATAGTTAATGGTAAATGTCGTGAACTGGACGTGTTGTTTGGTTACCTGATTAATGATTGACCATTGTACGTCATTTGGCTAATAATGAGCTTATCTAAAGCTTATCTAAAGCACCCCCTATTGCTACGTTCGATCACTTTGTTATCGCTTAAATTAAGCAACAACCGCAGTCTAAATAAATGTAAACTTATTGACATCGTTTAAATACAGATAAAATCATTGCAAATAAGACGGTAAGAAATCTTATTTCCTCTTGAAGATTATATTGCCGCTGTGTGGGGCGGTTTTGAATCGAATTGATGATGATGATGACAAGATTTGTTCAATTCTCTAATCGATAACAAGAAACGTACAGAAATTCAACACCATTTCTGGAGTAATCCTAAAGTTACGTTTTAACTTTAAAATAAGACTGTTTAAAGCCACCTTTTGCGGTTTCAGTTCAAGTTTCTTTTAATTAATGAAACCTGAAATCGTACAAGTTAACAAATATTAGAACAATTTTGTAAACTAGAATATTGCCTTTTGGATAATACGATGATGGTGACAACAAAAGATTCTTTGAATTTTCTTATAATAAACTTCCTTAAAATAAATTAAGACAATACGAAGCGACTGGTGAATTTAATTAAATACTTCCAGGACATACAAATAATGGAGATTGTGATTTGAGGAAAATGTAGAATTGAAAATAATCAAGAAAAAAATTCCATCGTCCAATAAAACAACTTTTTCTCTTCTTCTTCTAGTACTTTGTGTTATGTTCACTTGAAGAACTGTAGTAGATTGAATGTAAATATTGATATTCCGACATTAAACTCTGTTACTATATAGGGTGAAATTTTGTTTACATCCATCCGATTGTAATGAATACTTTATTCTTGCAAAATTCGTCTTTATGTTCATAAAGTTTTAATTATTTATAATTAATTATCCAATAAATAAACACAATGTTGTTTTTGTCGATCAAAGTTGGAAAGCACAACTTTCTCCAACAATTCACTGAAATTCAAGCAATTTTTTGTAGAAATTGATCGATTTAAGAATTGGATTTGTAATCACCTGGGGCAACTGCGTATTGTGTACAATGACTCATATTTTAAACAACCAAAAAAGCTATCCAACAATCGGAAAAAGTAGTCAGCGTATTTTCTTCAAGAAATCTAGTCTTGAACTTTTTTAGTTGGAATAAATTTCTTAGTAAAAAGCTTTGCAATGAAGTACAAATAAGGGTATAGGAAGCTAGAAAAATATCAATCGATTTTTGTGTCTTGAGAGATATTTGCGTTTCAATTAGTTACAAAATTTTCGTATCTACCTCTGTTTACGTGTGTGATAACAACATTTTGAGGGCTCAGCCAAACAATTGTTGGATGATTCTAACGAGTTTCGTTCTAGTAACAATAACAACAACACTATATTCTTGACACGTATTGTAACAGAAAGCACTAGATAATTCTAAAATCCCTGACGCGTAAAATATTTGGTTTTGTTCTCTTCTAATACAAACAAACTGACTTCATTTTAAATGAACGATATACCATTTCTATTAAAGTCAAAGTTCTTTACTTTGTTCATATTGTTTTCAGCACGATTTGATTTTATAATGACTTTCAAACAGTAACAAAGCTCCATCTATTATTTTCTGTTTTTATAAAGTTGGGCGCTTTAATGTTGTTTGGTTTTTGCTAGTTTTTGACTACAGGATTATTCTGGAAACAAATCCATTTTTTAATTAAATTTTCTTAAAATCTCTCAATGCGGGACCATCAAATCGTCCTTAACTAATGCAAATAAATCAAATCGGGACAAATATATTAACACCTTGGGAAATTTATTAAACGATAAGTTAGCAGATTTGCTAACCGACCATTGTCCATTCTGTCTCACCAAAATTCAATATTAGATCGTTCGATAATACCCCATATACAAGCCATATCCGGCTTTTGGCCGTGTAAACCAAACTAATAGGGCAATTTGAAATATATTTTAAAGATTTGTAGAGTAGCTATTGGTGATTATTTTAGCAAGATTAGAGCTTCGTAGCTCATTTGGAAATTGGTCAAAAAGGTTGTTTCTGACGTTGTTACGGTTTTTACCAAGTAGTTACACACATAAAATGACTTGAGGCACCTCTTTCGCTTTTTACAATGCCAAAAAAACGGAAAAATCAATCTTGTGAGGATCTTGAGTTATTTTTAGTCATTTTTTGAGTGCAACTTATTATTGAAAATTGTGACATTTTTCAAGACTAGCATTTTTGATCGACTTTCGAATGAGTTATTAAGATGAAATTTCGCTGAAATGTTCTCAGAAGACCACCCACAAAATCCTTGAAATATTATATGAATCGTTCTATTAATTTGCCAGATTGTAAACGCCCAGGTCGGACGCAATTCTCAGATTACACTTTTAAATTACGGTTTGACCATCACTGTTGTATTCCCAGGTAGGAAAAATCCATAGGCCAAGGCTTGGACCAGGCTTGGGCCGAGCCTTACCAGCCTTGGGCGAGGTTGGGCACAAGCCTTGGCTGAGCATTGGGGCGGGGTTGGTTCAAGCCTTGGATGATGGCCATGGGCCAAGCTTGAAGAAATGAAAAATCAACATTGGCCCAAGCCTTGGGAAATCAAAAGTCGATGTTGGCCCAAGCCCCGGGGAACAGAAAATCAGGGTTGGCCCAAGCGTCGGGAAACAAAAAATCAAAGTTGGCCCAAGCCTCTGAAAACAAATAATCGAGGTTGGCCCCAGCCCCTGTAAACAAAAAAATCAACGTTGGCCCTATCCTCGGGAATCAGAAAATCAACGTTGGCCCAAGCCTCGGAGAAACAATGAACCAACGTTGGTCCTAGCCCCGAGCAGCGAGAAAACCAACGTTGGACCAATCCTTGGGAAATAAAAATAATAATATTGACCAAAATTAATGATAACAAACACTTTATGTATTGTAGAAAATATTTATTATTTTATTTATATGTACATACAGTATTTCACCTCACAGATGGCTGCGCCTTCCCTATTACGTAGTATCGTAGCTTGCTTCGGTCACATGAAAAATACGTTAAGAAATGTTAAATGTTATAAAGTATGAACCAAGTTTGATTAATCTTACTTAAGGGAGTTTGAGGCTCACTATTATCTACGTTTTCTCTATGTGAATTTAAATTTTATAATATGACTTTGATAAGCTATCAAGCTTACGAGACAAACTCATTTTAAGAGTAATAGATATGAAAGTTCTAGGTTATGTTAAAATAAGTGTCCCCGCAAGCGCACACACAATCTCATGCATAAGGCTTGCATGGGTACGATAAGACCATTGGGCCAGGCTAGATACGAGGCTTGGGCCAATGCTTAGTTCCCAAGGCTTGGGTGCGATAGGATTGACCATTGGGTCAGGATTGAGACAAGTCTTGGACCGATGTTTAGACTTTCAAGCTTGGACAGACACAAGGCTTGGGCCGACGCTCAGTTTTCTAGGCTTGCTTGCGATAAGATTGACCATTGGGCCAGAATTGGGACGAAGCTTGGGCCAATGTTTTGTTCCCAAGGCTTGGGTGCGATGAGATTAACTATCGGGCCAAGTTCGAGACCAGGCTTGGGCCGATGATTAATTTCCCAAGCTTGGGTGCGATAAGATTGACTATTTAGCTAGGCTTGGAACAAAGCTTGGGCCATTGGTTAGTTCCCAAGGCTTGGGTGCGATGAGATTAACTATCGGGCCAAGTTCGAGACCAGGCTTGGGCCGATGATTAATTTCCCAAGCTTGGGTGCGATAAGATTGACTATTTAGCTAGGCTTGGAACAAAGCTTGGGCCATTGGTTAGTTCCCAAGGCTTGGGTGCGATGAGATTAACTATCGGGCCAAGTTCGAGACAAGGCTTGGGCCGATGATTAATTTCCCAAGCTTGGGTGCGATGAGTTTGACTACTGGACCAGGCTTGGGGCGAAGCTTGGGCCAATGCTTAGTTTCCAAGGCTTGGTTGCAATAAGATTGACCACTGGGCCAAGCTTGGGGCGAAGCTTGGACCAATGATTAGTTTCCAAGGCTTGAGTGCGATAAGATTGATCACTGGGCCAAGCTTGGGGCGAAGCTTGGGCCAATGTTTAGTTTTCAAGGCTTGGGTGCGATGAGATTGATCACTGAGCCAAGCTTGGGGCGAAGCTTGGGCCAATGCTTAGTTTTCAAGGCTTGGGTGCGATGAGATTGACCACTGGGTCAGGCTTGGGACGAAGCTTGGACCGACACTCAGTTTCCAAGCCTTGGCAAATAACGACTGGCCCAAAGCTTGGCCAATCGTCAGCCTTGGCAATTCCTACCTGGGTTGTTCTTTTCGATTAATATGTTCGTTATATAGGTAATGATTGCATTAGATAAGAAATGTGATAAATCTGAATGTCGACAACAAGGGTAAAAAACATAACGAGACATGTACATGTGTGTGTTTAGAAAAGTTTTCAACACATACTCCAATATATATCGAAATATATTTCTGGCGTTCAAATATAAACTGAATGTTTAGAATTTATTGCTTTTGGAAATGTAAAAGTTTCGTCCTGCTTCTACTCCCTTTTTTCTTGCGCTTCTTCTACTTCTTCTACTGCCACCAATAGTTTGACAATTGATAAATGATTGTCAAACAACAAACTTACTATTATCACAGTGATATCAAACAAATAAACGATTTATTGTTTGTTTTCCCTCATGTGTATTTCTTTGAAATAAAAGGCGAAAACTGTAAAGTGAATAGCAAATGTATTTTGGGGGGAAACATGCAAATATTTGAACAGAAAGTGTTCATAATTGCGATGCTGCTAATGTAAGATGTTGACGATGATGATGATGATGACGATAGCTGGAATGTATAAAGAGACGGAATAGCATCTTTTATTAACCACCCGAAGCATAAGCAAACCATGGGGAAAGATCAAAGCTGTGTCTTTGTGTGGATTAAAATAATAAAGGAACAAGGTTTAGTACTAAGGGAAATTAACACAAATATTGTTGAGAATTTTCTAAATGTTGAACAATCAACTAATTATTCGCGTCTAAATATTTGTTCAAGGTATAGTGACATATAATCGTCTCTAGCTAGTCCTGTTCTATTAGTGTACCAAATGACACACACACAATCCGTTCTCCTATGGGATTTATCGTATAAGACCGATTGTATTGTTCGCCGCTATCAAATACCCAGCACATACACACAAATATCTCCCTGTGGTGGCCTTTGATACGTTCATTGTTGATAATAATTACATTCTAAATTAGAACCACAATCCACGAATATAATAGATAACTTACTCTAGTTACTATTTACAGATACAGTGTGTAAAAGGCAAAAAAGATGCTTGTAAAATAGCCTAGAGTTGAAATAAACATTGAGGTCACGTAGGCAATAAAGCGTGTCAAAGATCAAGCACAAATATTACTTCTACTTGATATCGTTCCATATCTATATAAGAGAAGAAGAAAAATAATAATACAACTAGAAGAAACATCTGAAATACCCTAAAATTAGCTTTTCTCTTCGTTTTTTTTTCGTCCCAAAGAATTCACTCAAGTAAATCGACAAAAAGCTTATCGATTCTTATAAGGGAATTGGAGATACGGATGACAAATATTTCACCATATAAGCTCAGAAGTCACATATAAATTCGAACTTGTCCTTATTAACTTCAAACAAAGTGGAGTTTATTGTAATATTTGAATTCACCCAAACAGTATTCTCGTTTTAGTCTGTTCTATTCTAGTAGCGTATTTTTATTGTTTGGCATAATCTGGATGTTGTTTTTTCTCCCATTCATTTTAATGCGCTAGAAGAAATACAAGACACAATAAGTGTCAGTGAAAGACTAGCTAACGCCAATTTATGGTGATAGGGGAGTCCCGTGTAAAAACTCTGTTGTCAGTGGCAGACAGTGTAATTATCAAGCTTAAGATAGTGTCGGTATGCAAATGTTATGACAACACTAGACAACGTTTAGTCTTCTCATAGAGTTCTATATTGTAATTTTTTTTCAAACTCCTCTAAACCTACCCAACGTCATAAACAGTAGCATCGTTGATAGAATACCAACGAAATGAGCTTTTTGCCAACATATACCATATACTTTCATTGTGTTGTCCACTTAACAACACAAATTATTTTAATTTAATCACACCAACACTTGATTAAACTTCTTGCTTTGTTACATTATCAAAGTCCTTTTGAATATTATTCATGTGAAAGATGCTTATGTCAACATTAAACAAAAGCTTTAGTGTATAGATAACCGGTCGGTGTAAAACACCAATTGATCAATAAAGATAAGGCACAGTATTAGGATGAATTATTAAATCAATTTACTGTACATTTTTAAATTTTAAGTTAAGATGGTTCGCTACCTACGATTACTACGTTTCGCAAATGTTAGATGGCGCGTTGGGCCACGTCTTTTATCCATATTTACAGATTACTTTTTTCAAAAAATACATATCAGATTTTTTTAAATTTGATATAAATCATGCTTGGACTAAAGCTTTGATAATTCTTTGAAAATTTTCGAACTTACAGTTAATTTTTCATTCAGTAGCGTTCAACTTTAATCAGTAAAGTCAATAGAGGGCAAATCAAACAAGTACGAATAAAGGTGGACGAGAAAAAACCCACACAATACGCCAATAAAACTTTTATTGTTACCCCTTGTCTGGTAGCCTAAAGGGTCATACAAGTTTTATTTCTAAAACAGAATCAGAAACAGTCTTTTTTTTTTATAGATTCATTTGTGGTAAAAGTTCAAATATAGCTACAGGACACAAGTTTTTGGTAATCACATTTAACAAATAAATTTATCTTCTTGATTGTGTTTTTCGATATATTGGGTGAGATAATTTCCGAAATTGCTTTTCAATCGACATTGTTCGTTGATTTGGGGGTTGATAATAGAGCGCACAGCATTAGGTAAATTTTCAACTTAATTTAGCACCGAAATTTGATCCTAACTGATCGTCTTTAAGAGATTTCAAACCGAATAAAGTTGTAGTATTGTTTTTTGGTTATAAAAAAACTTGAAAGTGTCCCATGGGAGGTGCTTCTTTAACGTAATTAGAATCGAAATAGATCTCTGCTTCAGAGGCGAATTTGATTAAATATGGAGAATATTTTTTTCTATTGGCAGTTAAACGGTTGGATCTTATTCAATATTCTTGACGCTAAATTAACTTTCAATTTTCTTGTAAAACAAACAATCTCACTGAAGGGTTTGTAAGAAAAAATTGCTACATAAATCACTGATTTTGATTGAAAACAATACACCCACAAGTAGTGATAAGGGTAGCAACACTATACGGTGTAAATTTGTCGGACGATTTTTATTTGAATTTAATGAATCAAAAATTGTCGTCTCATCTATTTCATTTCCTTCCCATCTCCTAGAAACTTGCCGGTTTCATCCAAAATAAATCTCGAACAAATCCACTGAATCCCAGTAAATAAATTGATCAAACATTTATCTCGGTTTTGTTACTATACATATATACCACCACACATCGAAAAACAATCATACGTTGTTATTGTTTTATCCATCCATTGCCTAGTCCCCTCTAAATTGTTATCAATTTAAAAACAATACGTTTGATTGAAATCAAAAATTTGGTATGAATTACGTTGTTATAATCGAAATTTGTCTGTAAGGCTTGTAAAAATAAAAGGGGTGATGGTTGGTGCACCGGCGGCGCATGGGCATCCAGCTGAGCGTCTCGACGTTGAAGAGCGACAGTGTCGCGTCGGAAGTTGATCCTAAACGTATACCAGTGTCTCAGTGAAATATCATACACATACACACATAGATTACTAGTGTCTATTAGAGGCAAATAGTAAATAATTGAAATATAAACGACGCCGGCGTCGTTCTCTGCTTTTAAACGAAGCTCCGGTTTTTTTAAAGGAGACAAAACTTGTAAAACTCGAGTGATTGACGGTGTGTATCTGATTAGGAGGCGCTAAATAATTAATTGTTGGAGTAGTGCGTGGAAAATTCAAAAATTCAAAGTAAAATAATCGTCAATCGTTTTACGCTCACATAAACTTTCATCTCTAGAATAAATCATAGCAACAGCTGTATTAATATTTCTTCAAACATTCCTGTAATTTTTAGTATACACGACACGTTTTCTTTCAACACATTGATGTTGTTAGTTTTGAATGTATAACTCCTTAAAATATCGATGATGAAGCAAAGGAGTTGTAATAGGATTTGAAAATCCATACAAAAAGGGTATTTTTGTCGTGTTAATGACACTAATTAAACGCGAAATTGATCATTATTATAATTCTCCCAATCAAGCCACATATTAAGTACGGTAGTGTTTGCTTTTGTGGAATTGTACATGAATTTATAATTCAAATACAGATGACAATATCAGCTGGTGCACATCGACCATATGTGTCGCAGTTATCGAAATTATGTCCCGTTTAATGAGTTGATAAAAACAAACATTCAGAGAACAACTAAGAACCGCACGAATTTCACACATGTTCGCTTCTATTAATCAAACTTTAAACTATGTGGCCATTTGAAGTTCTACATTGATAATACCAAATGATTGTGCAAGTTGAAAAGTTGTTATCTTCACTATACACGAGGTTGAGTTTCTTTAGATCTCTGTAAAAGTGTAATATTTATAGCCTCGATCTTGTTTCTTAAAGGATTCTAAAGTTTCCAAATGGATTAGCCTTATAGTCGTCGTTAGTATTGAATCAGAGTTTATATATTGACTGATATATACTTTATTTATTTGAGCTTAGTTTACACAGGCTAGTCAGTTTGACCGAAATGGCCTGAAATTTATCCACATTGGATAGGTTTTTGTGTATAAACGACAAAAACTCTGTAAACCTAAACCTATCACGATCCATCAATGCGTTTACCCACATGAGTAAACTTGTCACAACTTTCTTCATCTATTATCTAGCCGTTGTCAGGACAAAATCAAATTTATCGCCGTATATCTTGTTTTAAAATAGCTTAGACTATCCAAAAATTCCAGTAAACCCATCCTTATATGCATGTACACATAATGAGATTGCATTTACATAAATGTCACGACAAGTGTTTACATTCATTCTATATTCAAGTGCTTTCAAGTGGCCCCTTTTACAATTAAAGTGGCATAACAACATTGCAAACATCTGTTTAATAATAAACAGGTAGTGGTATTACTGAAAGCCTTTCAGTACCAAACCTGAAAGCGTTATTCTATACATGTACCTATTTAGGCTTGTTTGTATATCCAAATTTTGAAAGTTCATATGAGCGTAAATAACGATTATCTAGAGTTTTTCGTAAAACAATAACAAAATAACGCTTTTACTGTAATTATTTCAGTTTATAACAATGTTGGATTTACTGTTTCTGTCGCCAAATAAAAGCACCTGTTTGCTTTTATTAATTGAATTTTAGTGAAATATACATGTAGAATTTAAATTAAATAATTGATTTCTCAACGTATAGAGAAAATTTGCTCGCTTGTGTGTTTGTGTGTATTTTGTGATAAAATTACATGGACATCATGTTGCATTTTATTTTAATCAATTTTATTTCCTGTATAGCCTCCATCAAAGGTAAGAGATGTTATTTTGAAAGTCTAAGTGATAAGCGTTTGATGTGCTTCTTTTGCGCTTTTCTATTTAATTTATATTTATTTTCATCAAATTTTCTCGCCCTACTCTGCTGTTCTCTCGTGTTCTTGTACTGTTCTGGGATTAATTTTATTTAGTAACTCAAGTTGGTGATTTTTCTTTCGTTCTATTCTAAGCCGACCAATTTATACGATTATCTTTTTTTCTTCTTCTCCTCTATTGCTAATGTTTCTCTTGCCATTGACGTATTTAACTCTATTTTATCTTCTCATGTCCGCCTCTTTTGTGTAATCTTTTCTACACTTGTTTATTAATATCAAATACAAAAATTTATGTATTATGTAATAAATATTTCTACAAAAAAAACAAACAAATACCTTCGCTCTGAAAAAATATTTAAACTAAATTAATTTTAACGAAAATTAACTTATGTTAGTAGTTACTAAGGTCTAATTTAATTTTTTCTTTGTTTGTCTGTAGGCAGTTTATTTCTCATATTTATAAAAGCTCCATTTAAAAATTATAAGATAACAGAATGAAGGTATGACGAATTCAGAGATAATTAACTTTCTCCACGTTTCATCGATTTTATGACTAAAACCCAAGCAGTTGAAGATGTCCATTTTTTTAATGTTATGATCATGAGCTTCGATATACACAACAATAATAATTGAATTAAAAATCATTAGATTAATCTCCTTTGGCGTCGATCACAAGAAACATTTAAAAAATCATGTCAATCTACAAAATAGATTAAAATATTTAAGATTGTGTTCTTTTTTCCAGCATTCTTCTTCTTTATCAAGATACATTTTTGCAAAAATGATATGAAATTAGCTAAGTTTCGAAAGCTTTTATTACAGAAAGTCCTCTTGTTCAACAATTGATGATTATGTTAAAACAGATTAGATTAGATTAAATCTAGATTAAAAATAGAAGATTAAGCTTTAAAAACTACTTTTTTCAACGATTTAGTAGAAAAATTCACAAATAAATTATGATTTAAAACAACAATACCCTGGTATTAAACTTCAGAATAAATCGTATCCTTGCTTCAGTTTAATACTAGACTAAAAATAAATGATTTAGAACAAAGCTTTCTAAAACCTAGATTAAAAGAGCAGATCTTAGCTGTAAAATCATTTTTCCATGTTTTCTTAAAGAAATTGTTAAAAAGAATTGATGATATAAGCCAAAAAGTAAAGATTTTAATGCAAAAGCATGATAAATTGAAAACTTTTTCATACTCATGCACAAAATTCAGTTCAAACTAATAAGAATGTTTTGTCTAAAATTTAAATCTAGCTCAAAAGTCCATTAAGGGTGTCCAAATTACAATCTTTTTATAATTCATTGGCAAAATTTATAAAAAAGTTAACTATTTAAGGGAAAGATTTCTTTGAAACCTAGACAACTGGTCAGATCTTAGCTCTAAAATCATCTTTTATGTTTTCTTAAGAGAATCGTTAAAAAAATTGATGATTTAAGCAAAAAAGCAAAGATTTTAGTGTAAATTGAACCCTTTTTCTTACTCATGCACAAAATTCAGTTCAAACTAATAATTTAGAAGGGAAATAATGGATTGACTAAAATCTAAATCTAGCTCAAAAGTCAATTAAGGGTGCCCGAATTACAATCATTTTATAATTCATTGGCAAAATTAAAAAAAAATCAAGCATTTATGGGAAAGAGTTCTTTGAAACCTAGAGAACTAGTCGAGAATCCAGTTCAGGAAAAATTAAATCAACTTTTTTCACAATTTTATGGCAAAATTTATAAAAAAATTGATGATTGAGGATGAAGATGTCTTAAATAAAATCCGGGCTAAAAATGGGAACTAAAACTGTTTAAATTGCTTCTTTTTCAGCAGTCAAGAGAAAGATTTGTTGAAAATAAAAATCTAGTGTTACAAAACTTAAACCGTCATAAATTCATTTCAAAAAACCATTTCAAAACTAACAATAAGTTCGTTAAGACTGACGATTTAGGATAAGAGTGTCTCAAAATTTTACTTAAATTCGAAGATTTCCATCAGAAAACGATTGAAGCGTCAAAACTGTCCCCTTTACACGATTCCAAATCAAAATTTATTTAAACTGATTATTTAGGGGAAAAACGCCTTCAAAGCTAAAGAATGTGTCTCTGTGCCTTATAGAATTACTCAATTTGCCAAAAAATTGATGATCGAGAATAAAATTCAACAAGTCAACTTGAAAATCAACTAAAAGTAGCTGAATCGTCTCCTTAATAATAACAAAGGTTGCTAAAATAATTAATGACTTAAAAAAAGAATGTCTCCAAATCTAAAATTTAAAAAAATTCTCTTCAATAAGCAATTAAAAGCATCAAAATTGCTTCGTTTACATTATTTAATCACAAACATCGTTAAAAACTGATTATTTACAGGAAAAATCTCGTAAAAAGCCAAGATTGAATCCCTAAAATTGACTAACATACCTGTGAATCTGTTCCAATATGCGATTCGATAGTGAAATTCACTAGAAGAACTGATGATTAATGATGGAGAAGTTTTAAAATATAGACTTAAACTTGTGAATTCTCTTTGAAAAAAAAAACCGACTAAAATTGCTTAAATCATTTCATTTTCTCCGTCCATTGAAGCGGTTCTATAGAGAATCTTTCAGCGAGAATAAGCCCAAAATCTTCTCTATTTTAAAATTATGAAACTATTGGATTTTGTTGGTTATTAGACTATTCTAGAACAATAGATAGAAACGATTCTTTGGCTTTATTTCCTCGATTTCATTGTGGCTATCACTACAATAGCTACCAAGCTATCTGCACGTTTGTGTCTGTGTATTCAGTGATTAGAAAAAAGGAATGTATGACTTTCAGTGATTTGTATTTTATTATGGTCGAGCACATTCACTAACCAAGTCCGTATATAGATCACCACCATTACTATACTTTTTCAATACTCGTAGGCTTATTGTTAAGTAAATTTATTAGGTCATTCCGTTTCTGTTTTGTTACTGATAATTAATTTTCTCTATTGTGTTCAGTTGAGAGTATTGTTATTGAACTTGTGCTTGTGTATAGGCGTTCTATATTATATCAAAACGTAAAGTAAATATCGCCTTGGCTATTCTTCCTTGTTGTAGTAGTAGTTATTCATACCTTTAAGTCGTTGATGTTATTTATTTTTCCTTTGGATATTGCAAGGAATATGAACAAATAAATATCAGAATCATGGACACTTTTGTTGGTTTTATTTGTTCAATCAATTCTGTTAGTAAGTCCAGTTAGTTGATTATGTTTACACCATGATTCGTGATAGAATTAAGCTTAGGTGTATAAGCGCTATTGAACTTTACCGCTTCATATAGCAGCCTCATATTACGTACTAAACACAATTTTATTGTTTCCATAAAAGTACTTTATCTAGCCTGATATAGATTGTTAACGATTTCGAACGTAAGTTATATTAAACAATATAGGATAAATATACGTAAAATATCAAATTTAGATTATAGCTATACATAAATTCTCAAACGTTATAAAGATTATTACAGTTCAAAAGGTGGAAAAATATGGACTATAAATAAACCATTCAACGACCAAAAGAGACCTATTTGATTTGGAACCCAACAAGCTGTCACGAATATATCATTTTTACGCAAAGCCAAACTTCCATAGCAATAAATTCATGTAATTCAATACTCACAATAAACGGTTAATTTTCTAAAATTTTATAGACACAAATGTCCCACAAAAGATCATAAAATACACTCATTTTATATTCGACTACACGAACATCTCGGGCTTATTTGATTGTTTGCCAAATGGAATAAGAATTAGACTTTAAACTTATATATCGGATGTGTACATTTCTTCGTTCTTGAAAATAATAAAGGGATCATTTTGAACTTATCCGCCAGCACTTATTTAAACAAATTAAAATATAATCGTTGATGATTTTGTCAAAGGGTGAACGAAATGTCGTTGTTAAATAGAATGTACAATCATTCAATTTCAAATCTAATTCAGTCGGCTATTTAGAGAAGAGACTTTACACAAAGAAAATGTTCTATCATGTTGATTGTATTAAAAAAGGCCTTTGTACATTCGTAGAGCCATCTAAAATGATTATTTCTTTATTATTACAACAATTATAAATCTAAAATACCAAGCGTTTTAATACCAGAAAATTTGGAAAGTTGGAATAAGTTTTGTGGTTTATGTTGTAAGATTAAGATTGATAAGGGAGAGGAAATAACTTTTTTTGTTGTAAATACAAGTAAAAGACAAGAAGGTGGACATTAGCGAAACTGTAGTTAGTTAAAGCTAAACTTATCTAGCAAGTTGGTCATTGTGTTCAATGTAACTAAATTTCTACCACAATACCTATACAGGCAAAGAATAATAGGGCATGCAAGTTTAGCACTTAAATTATACGACCTCGATTTACAGAATTATTAAATTAAAGCTTGAAATTTTTTGTTACAGTTGATGATATCCCAACAACAGGTTCGAAATTTCCAATTACAAATCCAGATTTCGATGGGCCAATCAAGAATGTGACTGTAGCAATTGGCAGGGAAGCAATCTTAAGCTGTTCCGTCACCGATCTTGGTAATTTTAAGGTAAAGAATTTGTGATTGTTACAGTAATAAATTGTAAAAGTTTTAAAAGCGTTTATAAGCTTTGATTTATTTGTACTAGCAAACTTAACGTTGCAATAACGACCCTTGGAACGAACAAGTTGATAATCGGTCTTAACGTACTATTATCTGAAATGAAAACTCTTATTTATATACACTTATACAGGGTGTAATTAAAATGACTTACAATATATTTAAACCTCACTATCCATCTATACAATGTAATAAACACATTTTGAAGGGTTGATGGAAAACATTTTTTCTAATAAAATTGCAGAAATTTGAACCATTGTTTGATGGTCGCTGGTTAACTTACCGTAATGTTGTTGTCGAGAGTTGATAAGAAAGCACTCTACATAGCAGGGAACGGTGCACGTTTAGGCAGTTCCCGAATTTCGTTTGCAACTTTACAAATTTGGGTCTGCAACTGTTCAACATTTTTGTGTACTGAATACTTACACTAATTGTTTAGAATGGTCCCACAAAAAAAGATAAAAATATGGAAGTTAATAGCCAAAAAAATAAAAGATCGCAATCATCGACAGCAACTGAACACTGAACGTTAATATCAGCTGAGGGGGATTGATTGACTAAGCACAATTATTTATATTTCAGCCCTTTTTTTCTCGAAAACAGGGCCCTACTAACCCCTAATGTATTATAAAATCGGCTCATTTTTTCGGGCTTTACACGTAGCTTGAAGTTTGTAAGGAATTTCGATTACACCCTGTATACTGGGCCTTATTTTTTATTTATTTTATATCCATAAGATCTTGCCCTAGTTATCCAGTGAAATATTAGATTGTTGATGGAACAACAATGATTTAACTTGGAAATGGTAGTTATGACAACGTAACAGCTCAATATAAATAGGGAGAAGGTGAAATTAGTTGATGTTCTAAACAGTTGTAGTGTTTCGGTAATTTGACGATGTTGTTAAGGCTGCAAAACTAATTAGAATCGAGTAAAAGATGATTAATCAAGAATGTTGTAGACTAGTGATTTACAGGGCTGTAGTTATGCAAGAGCCCTATCTAGCGCAATTCATTGCGTCTCCTGTTTTCTATTTGTCTGAAGTACCATGAGGACCTTATCAGGTTAAAATAAGATTTGCCTTAACAAGGCAAACCTGATAATAGAATCAGGATAAACTTGTTCAAAAAAGTTATTTTCCCTCAGGTCCAATTGAGGTTGTTCTCGGGATAACCTTAAGAAATAGCTAGTTGTTTTGTATCAGGTCATCGTTTTCAGGTCAAACTGAGTTTACTCTTAGGATCATCTTATAAAGTGTTGTCTCTCATGAGACCATCCTGATAAGGTAAAGATGAGGTGATTCTCAGTTTAGCCTTATCGGTGTTTTCTTGGTTTCCGGCTCAGTTCCAAATGATGAATCCTTAAATTTAAATTTCATCCTAAATAGTACAACCCTAAGAGTTATTTACAGGGTAAATATTCTAAAAACATAAAAATGCTTAAACAGGTGTTTTATTTTGTAATTTTCTATTCAATCCTCAACAAGGGATGAAAACGCGACTTACACCTGTTAATAGCCTCAATAAATCTGTATCAACTAGTTTTCAAACCACTAAAAAATACTGAACTCTTATAGAATTATTAAATTAAATATTTAAATTTAATTTCTAATATCTCTCTTAAACTCTAAAACTGCACAGCAAAAGTAGCTACATATGTATGTACTGAACTCTATATTATTGTGTATTCTAAAAAATGCGCCCCTTCTGGAATACTTTCCTGATTACGGCCCTGGTGGTTTACAAAATATTTTCAGTCATAAAATGTGGATGATGGCTTTTGTGTATGAGAATATTTAATCCCAGTCCTTAGATATACGCTTATAATTAATTAATATACACTTTTAATATCAGATTAGTGTGTTTATAATGGCAGGACAAGATTGGATCTGGCTTCTTCTTCTATGTAGAATAAACACGAATTAGATTTGAATAAATTGATCTTTGTTTTAATAATTGAACGAGTACGCTTGATAATTTCAGATAATATACAATACATTACATAATTGTATTATTTTGTTGTTAAACAAACGATTATTTATGCACTCTTGATCTCAATTTCAATTTACATTATTAATTGTAAAATGCAAATCGCCATCAAGATAATCCTTTATAGAAAGTTTCAGTCGAACGTTAACTTTATGATTGTGATAACGTTCTCGTTCCGAATTCCATTTAGAAAGAAGGCTAATAATGAAAACTTGACAAATTGAATGAACATCGCCACTATCACGTATGCAAACGATTACAGAGAATGATAAACGACGACGACATACACACATACAAAACAAAGGATGATTTGAAGTGGAAGTTGGTCGATTATTATCCATCGATCAACTAAAATTGACATTGGTTGATCTTTATGCTGTAAAATACGTTAAAAAAAATCGTCCTACTTAAAATTTTCCGTTCTTTTTCATCGTTAAAACTTGTGTAAAGCATAGGTAATAATACAGTTGATAGTTTGAATAAGTTTGAAATTATCATCGAAATAATGTTGAGCTAGTTTCGTAAAAGTGGGATATGAATGTTAGAAACATCATGGTGCATAATTAAAATAGATACAGTCATCATTAAATTCGTAATTTCATAATTGCTTCATGTTGGAATACGCTTTTATTGTATGTGATTCAACAAAATTTTAAATTTGTTCCAATACTTTTATACAATTATTTTCAATTATCTTCCATTTTGAGCACTTTTCAAAAGTGCCAATCCAAGTAAAATTAATGTCAACTTCCTCCATGCAAGCATGACACAAAAATTTAATTTCGATTAGAAACTTTCATCTTAAACGGCTCTATATTATAATTTTTTCTTATTATTGTTGTAAATTTGGATCAGTGCAAAGCTTATAAGAGAAGCGCAACGTATTTTAAAAACACATTCATTATAATTGAAAATATTCAATTAGTATGAGAAGAAGACATCTGGCTTTTGCAAAATTATTTACTGTTTATACTGGTAGTGTAAGGAAGTGGAAATCAACGTACAAACACATTTCCCAACAAAAAAATAGGTCAATTTTCATCCGTTTATTTACTTATATAAGTTTCAATAGAAAATTAACTGAAAAGATTAGTATAGTCGAGTATTTTTCAGATAGTGTTCTCTTTTAATTTTTCAGTGAGAGCCCATTCCTCTTCATTTTCCACTTTGTCACTCTCAATCTCTCCAATTCGAGCTACATTAATTTTCTTTGACTACACTACACTCAATCAAGACGACGTTTTTGCCTTGGAATTCAAAGGAATTTTAGCAAATATTACTTATACGATTAAAGTGATAAAATTAGAGCAGTAAAAGGAATATTTAACGAAAATCTGTGGAGTTTTATCGGAATCTTGCGATAACGTAGAAATAAAAGTCGGTGGTGTGTGAAAAAGGAGGCGTTGTTATACAAACAAGTTTTCTTAGGGATTTTATCTGGGACAATGGAAATAATAAAGTAATAACGGCCGTTGTTTGTATTTGACTATTGCAACGTTAAACTTATATTAATGCTAATTAATATCGGAAACTTACAGGTAACACTATTTGAAATTCAATCAAACTTCATTTCCCAGATGCAAACAAATTACAGTTAACAAACTAGAAATAAAGTATACCTTCTCGGCGAGATTCGTTGTAGTTGTAATAATTACAGTTAATTAAAATTTCGGGTATTTGTTAATTAATAACATGTTGATGAATGTGTGTCTGCTTGTATATTTATGAATTATAATTGTGTTATTTCCCAAATAACAGTCATTTCTTGTTGCAGGTTGGTTGGATGAAAGCTGACGATCAAACAATATTGAGTTTACATACAAGAGTAATCACACACAATCCACGTATAACAGTTACACACGATGATAGTTTACGTACATGGCAATTACGTATACGTCAATTGAAAGAATCAGATCGTGGCTGTTATATGTGCCAAATTAATACAGGTGAAATGAAGAAACAACTTGGATGTATTGATGTACAAGGTAAATACACAATTTTCAAAACGAGCTTTCACGGAAATTTAACGTTCATGTTCCGATTGTCGATAAACATGAATTGAAATAAATTCATGGATAAACATGACAATTTTTTTATTAAAAATTGTTTCATAATTCCTGTATTCCAATAAAAATTCAAACTTTATCCCAGTATAAATATTATTTCTAGTCATATTTTCCCTAGATGACCAATTTTATACAGATTTATTATAAACATTACGTATTGGAAAAACTGAATTTTTACCTATTTTACATTTCATTGTGGTAGAGCTTATCAGTTTGGTCTTTGAAAACCATATCGTATAACTAATACAGCTACAATAAAAGTTGGTCGAGTGAATTTATATATACGAAAGTTTGGCGAGACTGTAAAAGACTTTAATATAGATTCTATTTCATGATTGTGATTTTTTCGCTAGATACCTCGATAAAATTGTCTTCATTCATCTGAAACTTTTCAATTTTCTATAAGTTTATATTTTGCTTCGAATTTAAATCATTTATTTATAGAACAAAAAGTTATCGAAAGACGCAAGACCGGCGCATCCACCATTTGTGAATATTGTTAAGGTGACCAGAAATTCGAGAAGCTATACAGGATGTTTCTTTCTTTAAATGTCGTCCATTTTTGGGAAACGTCCTATTAGTTGTATTGGAGAAACGTTTCAAGGATTGGTAGAGACTGTGTTGGCAAAATTAGAGCCTTGTAGTTCATCGGAAAATTGGTCAAAACGCTTATTTCTGACGGTGTGATTTTGAAAAATGAGCTCAATACGATTATAAATGACTCGAAGCCCCTTCCAACTTTGATTTTTTTTTTGTTTTCTCTGTTGCATTGTAGAAAAAAATGAACATTTTCATCTGTATCAGAAGAAAATGGAGAAAATCAATGTTAGGAGGATCCTTGAGTTATTCTAAGTCATTTTCCGTGCTTGACAATTTTTTGATCTTGTTCAAAATGAGAGTTTTTTGATCAACTTCCAAATGAGTTACGAGTTTATAATTTTGCTAAAATGGTCTCCAGGGGCCCGTTACAAATCTTTAAAATATTTTTCGAATGAATACTCGACAAATAATGTCTGTACGTGAAAGTCTTTCTAGATGGAGAATCCTTTGTTTATACAGCTGGTATGGCACGCCTCTCAACATACGCTTGTCTCCTAAGTTTTGCAATCTACACTACTTAAATGAATATACAACCGGGTTTTTCTTCTAAACATGGTAAATTCTTATAAAACTCCTATTAGTTGGCGAACAATTCGGAAATGATTACAAGAATTTATAGGATAGTCCCTTGAGGCCATTTTAGTAAAATTAGAGTCTAGTAGCTCATCTAGAAGTTGGTCAAAAGCGTTTGTTGCAATGTTGCAAACTTGCAATTTAAAAAAAAACGAGCTAGACACATAAAACGACTAACCAAAAGAGTGACTCGAAGACTCTTTTCTTTTCGTTTTGCCCCATTGCTTTTCAGAAAAAATCAAAATATTTGCACCTGTTCCAGAATAAAATGGAGGAAAACGAAAAAAAAAATGTTGAGGATCAGTTTACGTCTTTGACTAGTTGTTGAAAATCGCGATATCGTTAGAAACGAGCTTTCCAAATTTTGTTCAAATGGTCTGCAGGAACCCTTCTACAAATCCTTGAAATAATTTCCGAATTGTTCATTAACTAATAGGAGTTTCATGAGAATTGGCATTTAAGATTAAGCGATCTCACACTACTATTTTTTCAAACAATTCGAGCAAATGTTAAAAATTCGGGACCATAAAACGAGTTGCAAAATATTGGAAAAGGGATTGAAAATTCTTGACTGTTCCGGAAAAATCAGGACGTATTGAATGGGCAATAAGGTGACCGAAAGTGTAACTAGCAAGGAGTACAAAATAATTCCCAACACAAGGGTGCATAATAAATTAGCACCGGTCCAGCAAAAACGAATCTTGGCAGTGTAAAAATATTGTTGGGATATGTTTATAATTACCACATTTTCTACTTTTGTGTAAATAACGTTGGAAATTTTTTGGGAAACATTATAATAATGTTAACATATACCGGAGGTGACATGCCACGAATATAAATGATGGTGTAACATGACCTTTTTAATCTTTTTATAAACATAATTTAATCCCCCAACTAAGTTCTGTTCCAATAAAGAAAAACCTATATGATGCAAACTTTAGGGCGGGCTTTCTATGTGCGTATGTGTGTGTGTGTATTGAAGAAATTTATGGCCCATATTCTTAGTGTCGTATAGATAAAGCCCAGCTATAGTTTGAGATTTTCTTTCTTTTCTTTGCCATTTCCCCAACCACATTCATATGCAAACATTCAACCGCATTTACACACACACACATAGATACCTACACGCATTTATATTCAGTTATTCTAGCGAAAAGAGCCCCGGCAATTTCTCGAGGACTTTGTAGACATCAGGTGCAAGGTGTCAGTCGTTGATATTCTTACAAATTCGGATTATTGTGCCCCTCCTTTAAGCAGCCGTCATTCGGCTCCTATACATATGGCACGTAATACCAATTTACTTGGCCCTATTTTTTTCGGCTTTCTCGCCGCCAGCTTCGTTTCTTTTTTCTCTCTCGCTTTTCTCTTATAGTTCTGTTTAACTTTATCATCCACCATATTTTGACCGTTATCGCTCGTATTATTCATCGCTAACAAAACTGTCACACTTACACACATACACATAATATACTTACATATAAAAAATAGTCTTATGAATATGTAGAAATGGAACATTTCGACACATACCATTTAACATACAGAAGCATGGTGTGTGATGGAGAGAATAACGAAAGATTGAGGGAAGATCGATACGACAAAAAAACAACACATATACAAGAGACACGACTGTTTTCGTTTACGGATATACGAAAAAACGTATCGCAGAAAGAGTTAATCAAGATTTATTTTCAATTCCTGTAGCTAATCCTGACCACGGGAAAAACTAGAACTGTTCGTAGACGGAAGGTATCTCGGGATTGCAGTCGGATTAGCCTATTTGAAATAGAAGCAACCAAATGAGCTTTGTTGATATTTTTATTGTAAAATGTACAATTCCAATTTAAAATTGAATTAATAATAAATTCTTGTACAACAAAACTAGTTAAACACTACGAAAAAATGGAGATGAATTATGTTCTTTCTGACGTATTATTGATTCTTCTTTTAAAAAAGTGAGCAGTCATTTTGAAATCTTTCCATCCGATCGGTTTTATAGATTTTATACTCTTTTTTTTCTCTCCCGTCTCCCAACCGTCTCTTTAATCCAAAACTCTTTTTCTCGTTTTCCTATTGTCGCTATTTTTTTCCCCTCCATCCGATGTCTCTATACATTCACCTCTTACCAACTATTTTGTTTGTGTGTAAGTTTTTGTTAAAATTGTCATCACGGCATTTCAATTCTTTTTATTCGTCACTATAGCTGAGGCTCATCTATTTGTTATACGACTTCAGTTCGAATTCCATTCGAAAACGCTTTGTTAAAACATAAGGTGAATTTGGCGGCTTCCACATTCAAAACGCAAAGACCGATATTCGTGTCGGCTGTTCTAAATTGGCTCACCCTACCAACGTTAAACCTTCAATTTACTCGCCAATTTGACTTGATTAATTCCCACCGACCCTTTCCCTGGAATACACTTGACGTTTTAATGAGATAATTACAGATGTCTTATAGAGAAGTCGCGATGAATCGATAAATATCGGTGTGAAATACTGAATAAGCTTCAACGACACTAAAGTGATAAGAGTTTATGAAAATCTTTTAAAATTCTAGTTCTCTAAAACTTTCAACTTGTAAAACTCCAAAGATGTTGAAAAATGAATGTCTAGTCGATAATAATGAATAATAGTTCATTTAGGATTGCTATATTTAAAAAAATTCGTTTATATTTTATAAAGTTTGTTCATTAAAATTACTTCTCCTAATCAGACAATTGTTAGACGTTCCACCTACATAAAAGATTAAACTCGACATCACAATCTTGAAGTTAGGAGTCTTTTCGATTAGCATTCATTGTTTTACTGTTACCAACTTAAATACAGACGTAAATTCTCCGTTAATGTGTAATTTAATTAAAGTTTATCTGTAAATTTCTATTTAAATTGTGAAAAATTACAACACCTGTAACTGGAAAATAATGGAATGTATAAATAAATACCATTTTAAAATGGAAACATGCCTGATTTCATACGAATACACGTTTTCAAATAAATAATTTCCATTCGGAATGGTTTATTTGTAAAAATCTCCAATCCCACAGTCAATATTGGAAACCAAGTTGTATTAATTGAGTGTTTACATTAAAACAAATACTTATCTAAATAATTGGAAAAATTGCGAAGAGAAGATACAAATAATGATGAATTTATTTGAAAACGTTTCAAATCTCGCATATGGTGTTGACTTAATCGATTTAATGTATCAACGATTTCCTGCAAAGTAGAGTATTAGTAACTAAGATCTACAAATATACAGCTTACAGCAATTGCTTTATCACAAATTTTGTATGGTTTTGGATTTGACATGTTGTGATGATGAATCTTTGTTGATATATAGAAGTCAAATAATCTATTCATAATTTTGATATTGAATTTAATAGAGGAGATGTGCGATAAAAGAATCTTATCGTGATGTGTGATTGAATTTCCCCATTAATATTTCAGAGCGATTAATCAATTTTGTTGATTATCTAACACAAAGAGTCAGTCGCAGTATGTTTCCTTGTTGTTTTGGGGCTATACCGGGTGATTCACATAAGTTAAAAAGTTCGTATAGTAAATCGCATTATTTGGCGGGCGATTCGAAAAAAATTTCAAAGATTTGTAAGGTGGTCTTCAGAGAACATTTAAGCAAAATTAGGGCCTTGTAGCTCATTGGGAAGTTGGTCAAAAAACGCTTTATTCCGACAATATCGCGAATTCAACCAACTACACGCATCAACCGATTAAAAATAGCTTCTCTGTTGTTTACTATTTTAAACTCGATGCTTATTGCTCTTACTCTGATTTCTTTTAATGTAAAAACAATAAAAGTAACGTAATGTTTCCAATGTCAAGGGTTTCTTTTAAAAAAGAAACACTCAATCCGCATAACAATGTTCCCCCATCGAGTTGAAAATAGTAAACATAGATCTCCTCATTCATAAGGATGTCGGAAAATCGATGTTTCCATTTTTGCAAAGATCCAGTGATGAAAAACGAATAAAAACTATTTTAAGGGGGTCTTCTAGTCGTTCTTACTCCTTTGACGGGTATAACGGGTTAGTGAAATTGTTCTGTGGGATTACCTTCAAATTTCTGAAATATATTTCGAATCGCTGACCAAATAATTGTAGTTGCCATAAGAACTTTTTTATTTACGTGAATCACCCGGTTTTGCACTATTTCCGTAATAATAGAGAAAGTTATTTCGAATTCACGGCGTGTAATTCAGATAAAACCTGACCGAATATAATCTGCGTGTTTGTTAGTTTACGAGAAACAGAACAGAAACAAAGATTCACACACATACACAAATTTTTTAACAAGTTAACAAGGGATAATTAGTAGCGATTTTCGGTTTATAAATTATCTAGATTGATTAGTGTGCGTGAATTTTTCATTGGACATTGAAAAATTCTATTACTACTAAAAATTACGAGACAGTTACATTAAATATTCATACTTTTAAAATGTCTAAAGTGCTAAATTAGACTGTTGAAAGAGCATACTTCAGGGGATAGATATATAGAGACTGTACTAACTACATACATTTTCTTGTATGTATGTACCAAAGATGTTGGAATATTGGATGAGTATGTGGCGTCGACGCCACTAGTGTCTACATATTTCATAGTTTCCTCGTCAAACTAACAAGATTATATTATCTTACAAGTTCAGCTTTTCCTCTGAGACAGTTGTAATACGATCGAATTTCGTTTACTGTATATATACCGTCGATATTTGTATCGGTGGTGTGTTTTTCTACAATTTCGGTAGCAATAACAAGGGATTAAACACGCCCTTATTTGTTTACAGAATTCCATTTTCCTCCTATCGTACTTCTATTAAATCACACCAAATAAAACCAGTGTAAATTCCAAAATTAATACCAGTAAATAACAAAGATTCTACATTGTAGTTCCCATTCATATAATTATACACACGACTTAGTTTTTGTTCATCGACGTTGATAACAGCAACTATAACACAACTGTTGTTATCTAGAAATCCCTTATCCCTATTCACACCTAGTCGGATAAACGTGCTTCTCACACTAAAACTATATATTCATTCCTGTTTATCACTATTTTTTTTTGTGTGTGTGTTTCCAGTACCGCCAGACATTGATGATTCGGGTACTAGTAGTGATTTGGTCGTACATGAAGGTGATAATGTTACATTGAGTTGCCGTGCGAATGGTCATCCGGAACCACGGATTTTGTGGCGACGTGAGGATAACGATCACATTACATTACATCCAAATCCATATGAAATTCAAAAAGGTACGTACATAAATTTATTATAAATCGAAATGTAGCCAGCCGCTATTGATGGTCTAGCAGTATTAGCCGATAAATGCTTCAATAGTGTCACGTACAAAAATAATCTGGGATTTGGAATTTTAGTCGATTCACAACAATTTCCATTTAATTTCCAATATGTTTAGGAAAATATTGAATGAAATATAAGCTTTTCTATCACATATAGACAACAAATGCTTGATTTTCTCATACTGAATATATATGCCTTACGTTTTTATTACAATCGAGAACAGGGGCGGATTTAGACATGGTCTTTAACAGACTCAAGCTCAGGGCCCTCTTTGTACTCAAAAGAATAAAAATAAAAATCAATTAAAATTAAGAATGCAAGGAAAAAGTATTAAATAATGCATAAGGGAGTGCCTTGTGTTAAATAAAGTACACCTCGTTAATATTCTAAAAGAAGATAAGTAGCTACATATTAAGAAAGATGGAGTGAATCAATGGAAATACAGTCTTATAATTTTCTTTACTCTTTTTTCTTGTTTTCTTTATAGCCGTATTAAGGGTAAACATTAATTTTTTTGTTGGAACAGGCATTTTAAGGGACTTTTAAAGACACTTCCTTTTTTGGAAAATTCTGATTTTTTTTATATTTTCTCTATAACTTAACCAACGTTAATTAGTTGGAAATATTCCGGAAAATTTATTGGAACGTAAAATTTTTTGTAGAGCTCGTTTATTCATAGGGAAAAAGCTCGAGGACATGCTTGAAAACTTGAAAAATCGGGAGAATTCTTTAACAATTCATGTGTTATTTTGATCTACTAAAAGTACCTAATTCTTTTAGAAAAATTTGTAGAGAATTTGATGGACTTTCCAATAATACGATTGACGTTGAGAAATTCTTAAAAATTCTTAGAAACCCGTTCTGAAAATAGACCAGGTCCGTCTGAAAGTGGACCAGTCTAGTTCGCAGGGTACCCAAAAAGTTTTATTTATTCATCTTATTTCTAACAATAGAAATAAGTACTTTTGTTTTATTAGATCCAACCTTGGAACATTTAAACAGATCCCAAAATAATGTTAGCCCAGGGCTCGTAAAAGCTACGGTCCTCCCCTGATCAAGAGATATTTTATTCGTTAGTCATTCTTAACCAGAGCTTCGAACCGGAACTGAATCGGAAACCAGAAACCAAATAAACACGAAATTTTGGTCAGAACAAAATCAGGAGCTGGACTGAAAACGAAAACCGTTTTTTTCAGTTCAAGCACACCACTTAACACAATATTTTTCTCTCTTTTTTCCTTTTTCTCTCTTCTTTTCTCGAGGGTTAAAATTATACCCTCCACAATGGGTTTTTTACAAATTTCTCTGGAATGCCTCAATATTTTTTAGTGACTTAAGAACTAAACAGGTTAGCTAGAGCTATCAAAAGATTTAAGCCGAGTTTGATCCCGTCTTGGGGTTAAATTAATAGACGATTATAGGATTATAGACAATTTTTTATGCTTTTTTCGATTTTTTTATCATAAAACATATCTCTATTAAAGTTATTCTGCTAATAGAAAATTACTAAATAAAGTTACTTATTCCAGAGTTTTTGTGTATATAAAATGTATACCTTATTAAGAGCTCTTAGGGGTTGTACGTCTTAAGGTAAAATTTACAGATTTGAAAATTAATCACTTGAGACCGAATCGAAAACCGAAAAAACCGTAATTTATGTAGAAACGCAAGGCGGTACTGAAGCGATAATTTCTTTTTTCGATTGAACCGGACTGAAAACCGGAACAAAAAATAACAGTTCAAAGTCTTGTTTTAAATTATAAAAAATTCAGGACTGTATACTTCCTTTTCAGCAATTGTAAAGTTTTCAGTCAAATCCACTAGTGCAGAGCGAATTTTTCACTACTTGCATTTTCTTAATAAGAAATTGATGAATTTAATATAAAATTTAAAAAGTAATTGTAGTTATTACTATTTCAATAGGAATTATTTCGGATTTCTTAATCGACTTTTAAGCGACATCTTTACTAACAGCTAAACGGAAATTAATTTCTTATATTACGGTTGGTGAATATCAAGAGCCAATTAAATGTAGATTAAATAAACGGAAAACGGTTTTAGATTTCGATCAGAATCAAAAGATTGTGATTTTTACAAGTTAATTTATAGGAAATTGACTTTCATTCATTACATTGATCTGTTCATTATTCAAGAAAGAGATCGCCCTGTGAATGGCAAATCTCATTTGTTTCCCCATATCACAAATAGGGTCCGGATGTACGCTAGTCATATTTCATTTTTATTGCAATTTCTGTGATAAACTCGCCGGAAAAGTATCTTTTTAGATGGGCGAGAAGGCGCACAAGACATTTTCCGTTTATCTACCCCCTCTAATAGAATTATGAGATTATTTATTTACAACAAAAACATTTACATATATGTGAATCGTTGAGAATTTATACAATTTTTCTGTTCAATTTCAGTTGATAGTTACAGTGGCCCAGTTCTGCGTTTGATCAGAGTCGATAGGAGACAAATGGGGGCCTACTTTTGCATTGCCAGTAATGACGTTCCGCCTGCTGTTAGTAAAAGGGTTACGCTTTCAGTGAACTGTAAGTAAATATAACATGTGTTTTCACTTTGGTATTTTTATATTGAAAATATATTACAGAACCTTTGCCTTTGTTTTTTTTTTAACTTTTTGTTTTCTTTTTACTTTAGTGGTAAAGCCAGTAACTCGTCGACGTTTGTTCAAGCTTGAATTTTTCAAATATAAAATTTTTCAATTTATTGATCCCGTCTCGTGAATCGTACACTGAAATAACTTTAATAAAACCAGAATTTCTGATCACCTATTGAATATCATCAAAGCTACATGTGATCTGTTGATAATTTCTAGATTGAACGTCGATTTTCTACGTCTCATTTGAATCGAGAAAACGAACAAATTTTTCATTGTAATAATTCCCAATTTACTGTTTGCCATATTGAAATAAAGTTGGAAACGTTCGAGGGTAATCTTATTGTTATAGACAGCAGGAAAAGAAAATAAATAAGGACGAATTTTTTATGTTTTCAAAACAATACTTGACATGATTAATCGCCTTATCTTTACGTTAAATAAAAATAACGTAAACACACACACAATGCACTGTTTTATAAAGATAACAATGTTAATTGTGTCAATTTTCATTTATACCGAAATTGAACACTTCATCACGTACAACGTTACCTGATATGATTACAATATAGGTTGAACATTTCTCAACTAATACACGGCTATTTTAATTTGGCTGACTTGACCGAAATAGACTGTAGACAAGTTCTAACACAATTACTTGTCAATTAGACCTGTCTTTACTTTGCATTTCTAACAGCACGTAAAACTTGGCCGGTGACAATTTTCCAGAGCGGATTATTAAACGACAACGCCACTAGAAAAACGTAAAAAGTTTAACTAATTACAGTTGCGTCCATTAAATAAAATTAAATTTGCAAGTGAATCCTTGGTGTTTTTTTTTTCTTCTTCTCATCTGTATACCCACTAACGAAAACTCCATTTTGTGTTTATTTTTTCCCCATCTTATCCACCACAGACAGAATTCCAGATAAAACAAGCCGAGTAGTTTGGGAATAATAAAAAGTGTAAATAGCCACCGCCTGTAATCTCTTGATGGTCGTCTGTATTTCGATTAAAATATGTTTTTTTCTCAACAATTTATTCATAAATTATGTCTGTTTTTCTTAGAATTCCAACAGTAATTAAGATTATCTCCTTGATCTGTTCCCAGTCGCTCCCAAGGTGCAAGTCCAGAAGTCTCTAGTCGAAGCGCCGATGTTTTCCAACTTCAAACTTAAATGTGACATTGAAGCTTTCCCATATTCCAATAATTATTGGATGAAAGAACGGGATGATGTGATAATCAATAGGTATGCTTATATTAGATTTCAAAATACAACTTTGTTGTATTCTAATTTGGTTCTAGTGACAAATACACAATACAAGAGAAGAGGAATGGTTATAAAATTACGACAACTTTAACCGTTCATAATGTTAGCAAGAATGATATTGGATCGTACACCTGTGTGGCATCAAACAAGCTAGGAAAAGCTGATGCTTCTATAAGAGTTTACGGTGAGATTATTGTTTGCATCACCAATTAATTAGTGTGTTATATAATTATAAATCTCTATACATTTGCTAATAATACAGTTTGAATTAAGCCGATAATTCCTGATAGAAATCCGCCACCAATACCATTTCAGCATTAAATTTACATCGTCCATATGTATATCATCCATCCATTATTATAGTAAATGGCTTTAAATGCTTACGACAATTTCACTCTATCTTTGATTCAAATATTGGACGTCTAATGAACAATTCAACCAAATCATAAACCTATATCAGATTGTAATACTTCTTGGATTTCAGCCAAATTGTTTGATTATAATCCAAATGATTTACTCAACAGGATAAAGTTCAGACATTTCAAGTATATCCACGGTGAAATATCTACAAAATTTCAAACTAGTCTACTATAACAATAATTGAGTTAATTTAAAACAAATAAAATTCATATTGTTACTCGTCTTCTTCTTGTATATGACAAAAATATAGTATTAATCTTATGAAAGGAGCCATACAAGTCCCATTGAAGCTGGATTGGTAGTGGCTTCCTAAGACTGTATGTATTAAATCTTAAACAGCTCCATCATGTGATAGATTGGATTAAGGAAAGTTCGATGAGTTGGTTGTAGGAGACTTGATCTAAATTTCAATACTAAATTAAATTAATCCAAAAGGGATGAAATACAATCATACAACTATAGGAGGGGATTCGGGTACAATTAACCGATTTTTCAGCTACTGAAACACTAAACGAATCAGTCTCCTTACCCATTTATGTTCAATCATATTAAGGATTAAAGATAAAGTGGGTCCTGAATTATCAACAACTTCCTTTTTTTCGTCCTATATTGATCCACTTTGACGCTCATACAATTATTGTACGTTGTAAATACGATCTGAATCATTAATTCACATATTAGATGGACGTTTTAATTATTCATAAAATGGAAAAAGCCACTTTACAGTTATGACAACAGCGTTAAGTTTAGACATTCAGTTAATAAACAAGAAAACCATCTTAGTTGTGCTTTCATTAAAGTTTGAGGGTGATGTAAATGTTTGAGAAAACGATCTAGTATTAATGTCGAATCTATTTAAAATGTAAAGAAGCATTTCAGTGAAATGAATACTTTTTAGATATGCGATACGATAGTAAAAATTCATGACAGTTAAGCAACGTTTCACTTCAATGGAGACAATTTAGAAAAAGTCAAAAACAGATCATCGTATATATTTGTGGTACAGATCTTTGCCTAAGGACAATTTAAGTGTCCTTTCCATTTTTTTTTTTTATTAAAGCTTCCCCTAATATTTAAAATGAAATTCCGAAATATTCTCACAAACGGTTATTGTAGTGGATTTTTCACAGACAACACCAAAAAATCGTTGAATATAAATTAAAATTGTGGCAATTTCCAGAGCCGACAGACAAACAGTTGACGTGGAAAATGTAGTTTAACATTCGCACACAAATTCTTGTGGTGTACATGTAGTTAGAGAATATACGAGAATATTGGATTAAATTTCAGCCAAATATTTCGATGTGATTTTCGATAAACTACACACACGCATAAATGGGGAGAAAAATTGCCACCCTCACCAATTTCTGATTTATCATCTCGGATGTCTACAGACATGTCAACAGCTGCTTCGATTAGTCCTTTCTGAATGATTAATGTGTCTGATCGGAGTTTATAGATTGAAACTGGGGTGGCGAAATATGAGTGTCTCCAATATTGAAATTATTTATTTTTTTTAATTTACAGAAATTAAAACTACAACTACAACTACAACAACTACTACAACATCAACGACAACAACTGAAACGAATTTAATTTTAGGTATGTATTATTCATGTACAGAATTCTCTAATTTTCTCCTATATTAAATATATTTGAAGGAAGTAGATATGAAGTTTTATAGAAATCAATATTTCTCTCTACACAATAAGTATTGAAACAGCGTATAGCTATATTTTTTTTCTCACAATTCCACCCTTTCACTACCTTATATATCTCTTCACTTCTATTGTGTGATGTGAAAACATACAAGCATCATCAATTATTATGATTTCTAGACTATTTATTTCACAACTTTAGATGTGGTGTTTCATTTATCTTCCCCACACTATATAACCAATGACTTTAGTCTTTTATCTTGAGTCTCTCGTCTTTTGCCTGGTAAATTAAACGTTCATTTCTTCAATAGTATTTCGACACGAAGTGATCTATTTTAAAAGACAAAAGTCATTGA
Source organism: Mylabris sibirica (assembly GCA_039776855.1). Classification (NCBI taxonomy): domain Eukaryota; kingdom Metazoa; phylum Arthropoda; class Insecta; order Coleoptera; family Meloidae; genus Mylabris; species Mylabris sibirica. The sequence continues at coordinate 7,639,142 of CM077836.1, forward strand.
ATCAACTACATCAAAATAATTGTTCTAGATTCGTTTTTTTTCCTTCGCTATTCACTACTACCAGTAGAAATTGGATTCACTAGAAGAATTGATGATGGTGTCTTTGAGAGTAGCAATTATGTTCTTAGATTAGATCTGAATCCTTTCTAGATTCACTATGGTAGAAGATTTATTTTTAAAAGGAAATAGGTTATATTTTTTTAGCTAAATTATCTGTACTTCTGGTTATTTTATAAAATAAACATCCCCTCTGGATCTGTTTTTTTAATGTTGATGTTACTGATGTTTTATTGTTTGTTGTTATTTTATATTCCAATCTATGAATATTATCATGACCGGCAATAATTACTTTTTATTATCAAATACTATGTAGAGATTACAAAAACAGGCGATTTGTTTTACTGATTTTTCGTTGTTGATTTCGCTTATTTATCAACTATACAGGGTGTACAAGCTGGGCGTAAACATCAAACAGAACGATTCAAATGCAAAATATTTCGACTTGTTCCAGAATTGGGGGGTAATCCAGTCATTTTAAGTCATTTGATTACCCTACGAATCGGTCTATTATTTTGTTGGAAATGTCCAAATTAGACACCCTATACAGGGTTATTCACTTCAGACTATATAGTTCTTAAGACGAGCGATTCAAAAATAGTTTAACGGTCTTTAGGGAGTTACCTGGAGATTCTTTTAGCAAAATTAGAATCTTGCAGCTCATTTGGAAGTAGCTTAAAAAATGTTCGTTTGGACAAGGTCGCGATTTTCAAAAACGAGCTAAACATGCAAAATGCTTAAGAATGACTCTTTACTGAACAGAATGGAGAAAAACATCAATATTGGGAGAGTTCTTGAATCATTCTAAGTTATTTTGCGTGTTAAGTTCGTTTTTGAAAATCGCGACATCGTTAGAAACGAGCGTTTCCTGCCCGACTGCCAAATAAGCTACCAGGTTCTAATTTTGTTAAAATGATCTACAGGGAGTAGCCTATAAATCCTTGGGCTACTTTTCGAATTACTCGACAAATAATGGGAGTTGCCAGAATAATTCTATAGTCCCAAGTGTAAACATTTCTAACTTTTTGTTGTTATCGTACTTTTGTTATAATTATACGATTATTACAGAGATAACAAGCAACGAACACAGTACTTCTATACCAGTATCAGACAACACGATTGGTAAGTAGCTAGAAAACCGGTTTAATGTTTTATAAACTCTAATATAAAGTCTTTTATAATCCACGCACAGGTTTAACTATTAATGACCATATACTCGACATAAGCTTCCTGTTTAACAAACTTGTCTAATTAAAGCTGTAGATACATAAACTGATCGTGATGATGATGTTGATTTAATTAGCAATGTTAGATCGACTCTAGCATACCTTTCCAGCTAAAACTTTTCCTGCATTTTTTCATATATCCAGTCGAATTTTGTGAGTTTTAATTGGATGATTGTTATCAGTTACCAGTCAATGTAAGTTTTCGTGTATTTTTAAAACAAAATTGTTTAGATAAAAACATCGAATGTGACGCAAGTTTAGATGGGTGTGTTATCATCGAAAAGTCGACGATTGACGTATTCTTATCACATAAAAAAATCACTTTTCACGACTATCGTTTGATTGATGTGGCAGCTTTATACTGCAACATCTGCAGCTTAGTTTTTCAAAATTGTCTCTTATGATATTTTTATTCCTTATTTTTGTCAATTTAATTCGTTAAATTCGATGGAACTAGAATTGTTTCCAATCCATTTCTCATTTATATTTCAATTTCTGCAATTAACACAAGGACTTTTTAAAGTGTAGTTAATGGAAGTGTTCTCTTTAAATTTATTATAAAGCTAAAAATAATAATGCTAGTTATTCCATTTGCTCCATTTAATTCATTATTATTATTATTATTATTATTATTATTATAGTAGATAATATTTTGTTTTTTGATAAAATAAATTGAATTATTTCTCTATATTTAACAGATTTTCAATATGCGGATAAAGCTTTCGTTTTGAATTGTTTATTATTAACCGATATTGTAACAAATACCTACATGAATTTTGCATATATGTTTGAATATATCTATTGTACACTGGCGATCAAAAAAAAAGAGACCACCTCTTGTGCGGCTGTGTAAAACAAGCTTATGAGGGCGGTCGTTACAATGCAACAGAATCTTAAAAGGTCAGAATTTGGAGAAGGACAGGGTGGAAACACTAATATTTGGAATTCAGTAATTTTTCTTTTCTATAAAGAGGGTGGTTCTACATATTTGCTATAGCTGAAACTGGCTATCTACCTACCTTCATATCCTCACGAGGGAAACAACCCGATTTACACTAACGAAATTTTCGCTCAAGACTCGATCTCTTTTTTGATTGCCAGTGTACGTTTCACTGAATCCACATAAAATTACATCGTTTATTTGATAATCAACAAGAAAATTCTCTTATTATTCAATTATTAATAAATAAATATTGATAATTAAATCAACATCGCTCTTTTTGTAGATAATTTATACGAAATTCAGTTTGTGTTCGAGGTAGAATTCGATGAGATGGCAAAGCTTTTGCTCTACTTGTTTATATTTGTTTGAATTAAACAATTTAGTTTCTCCTTATTCTGTACAGGTGATACAATCCACGATGATCCATCAGACAATTGGTTGTATCCTAGTGTAGCACCTGCCCCATTGGAATTGGAAACATTAGCTGCCAACGGACACCCAAACAATAATAAAATTATGACACAGATCATTTTTCATTTTGAAATTATCATAGTTACATTGTTGATAGTGCAACAACTTGTACTCAGGTGACATATAATAATATATTTTCAAGTTTTGTAAAAATAAAATTTGGTGCAGAATAAAAAAAAAACAACGCTGACAATGAAGCTGAAATAATAAAAGTTGTGTGATGGTGTATACGTACATACATAATGAAATTGTAAAGGTGTTTACAGGGCATATCCAGCCGCTAATATTGATTAGATAGAGTTCATTTTTGTTTGTTTTTATAACATTATCATCGTCCCCGGACATGTATAGAGTGTCGTAATTTATTGTTGTTACATTCATATCAAAATTATTGTTTTATTTAAAAGTGATGTGCCAATCCTGAACAAGTCCGTAGATATAGAAATTGTAAAGTCTCAGTTGTGATATATACAATAAGAATTTGTTGTATTGTTACAATAATGTTGAATATTAAATAAAAAAAAACTTAAATCTAACGGAATATCAAGAGGTTGATATGGGAATTAAGCCGCAATTGTTCAAATTTCAGTCCTAATTGTTGTAAATTCTGAAAGGATCCTGATTTCAAAGCAACTTGCATAATAAACAGTCACTGAAAATCCTTATTGGAAGAGTAAATTTTGATCTTGCCTATCTACAATAAAAAAACAAACAAAGTAAAAAGCGTTTGTGGCACAAAAAATTATGGTGTAATTCCGTTATTCATTGTTACAATTAGTAAAAATTCTGCACAAGTCTTAATTTTATTCAGACTCGTTAAAAGGCTCGATGTTTTTTTCCTCGTGTTTCGAAATTAAGACTTGTTCAGGATTGTATGTTATATTTTTTCTGTCATGTCGCCAAATTTAATAAAATTTCATAAATATGGAAATTATAATAAAGACTGTAAATCCTACATTTTAACAAATATTCTCAGTTTTATTGTAATCAAATACCGAATTATCAACAAATAAAATGGTCACGTTATGCAAATTATTTTTTGTTTCTTAAAGGAAATTAATGTACATATCCTGCTGTGTAGCAGTAAGTCTGTTTTAAATTGAAATGTAAGAATGCAATAAAATTAACTTTAATACAAAATTGACTTTTTAATAAATTTCCCATTAACCAACCATGTTGTTGTAGTGGAAAATTATTCCAATTTTTAACGAAATTCAATTTGTTACAATTACAATATTGATGATGGTGGTGGTAATAATCATGTTTCAGACACATCCACCTTCGGGGCAATTGCGTAAAAGCCAATTTACAACAAGTACTGAATTACAATTTTCAATTCACTTTTAAATTATATTAGAATCTACTAAGATATGGTGGAGAAGATTACACAATTACAACATATACGCTACATCTAAATAAATTTTAATCTTCACAGCTGACATGAATTAGTTAACTTGAAATTAGTCGTCTTAATTAACTACAATCAACTGGTTTAATTATACCAAGGACTATACAGACAATCTAATTAATATTCGTAAAGCTCTTCTTTTTTGTTGTAACAAATATGTCTTGAAAATGTCATTGTAAAAGAACAAGAATGGAGATGGCACATTTATGTTGTTATCACCAGATGTTATCTGAATTTTGTGCAAGTGTAGATGATTAAGGTAGCCCAATTGTTCATGGATCGGATAGGATATAGGTGTTGTGTCAGCACAGTATTGTTGCCAACTGGGGTGGGTCAATGGGCATTATGGACAAATACCCTGATACAATCGTATCCATACACTCGTCATACATCAATGTCACATTACAACTGAAAGATGGGCTTGCACACGATTAGTATCCCTCCAACCATTACTGTTTACAACGCTTATAAAGTGGAATAGAGATAGATATATACACATGTATAAATATACGAGCAGAACAACTTGATATATCGGCTAGCAGGGTGCATATCTTCAAACTGTTGAGATATATTCGCACAACCGTCTCTACAGAGTGCCCTGCACGAAACAACAGACTGTAAACACACATCTAGATTAGTTTATGAGAGCTTTAGAATATTTGCCAATTTGTAGTGACGGTTTTCTATCAAGCGGTAAATACTCACCCGGCGCATCCACCAAAATTGGTCCTCTCCACAAAATCTCGACGGTTTAGAGGATAGAAAAAAAGTAAAATAGAGACACTAATTCGGCACAAAATTGCGGTTTGGTCAGTTTAGGGTGTAGCTTGGAAAAAAAGGACGGATAAAAACAGTTTGGATCATTTATCAAAATGTTTTTTCCGTTTTCCGGTTGTCGATCAAAACAGTTTTATTTCCACATATATACATATGTAGTTTGATTGTGTTATGCAAATGATGTTGCGTCGAATTCAGCTGACACAATTCTTGATGTATTGTCAGTTGAATTTTTCGGTAATATTTGAATTGCATCCCAGTACGACAATATTGAAATGTCAAACATAGTGTTGGTATTCCATGTACTATTTACTAAATTTTATTTTATAAACATATGTATAGAGCGAAGAGAGTGAATAATAAATATATCAATGATCCGTTATAAATACAATTTATTTGTATTGTTGTTAATACTTTCATTTCCTTGATTATAAGAAATTTTATCGTTTGATAAATACGAATAAAATTCGTATATTTTCATGTTTGTCTTCTCTCACTTGGCACATCATCAATCTAGCCAGTGTCGTGTAAAATTGAGATATAATTCAACAAGGAAAAACGCCATACAATGCAAATTTACAACACACCGGTCTAGCTGGGTGGTTGGCTATGTTTTAAAAGAATGGCGAACGAACATTTTACGTATATTTTCAACGTTATTACTGGTATGAATAATGGATAGGCAACAGTTTCTTGTCAATATCACGTAATTAATTATAGCGCGGGCTCTATCGTCTGCAGGAAATTAAAAATACGAAAATGTGTTTGAGACGACATTAATCAGTGGGCTGTCGGCACTGTAACCGGCCGAAACTCTCTCTCTATGTGTGTTAGTGACAAATGTTTCAATAATGCCGTCTCGTAAAAGTTTCGAGTTTATAGGAAGAAAGTGATGTTTGAACGATCGTGCATAAATTGGGATTTATTCGTAATAATCAATAAATGAGTCTATATTGCAAGCAATCTGGACGATACAACAATAAGGGATTACAATAAATTTTATTTTTGCTATAATACAAAATGTTCTAGTTACGTGGCACGTATATAGTATCGACAACAATAAAAACACATATAACTAAATCTAATGGGAATATCTTTTATTATTAGCTCAAGTTTCCTCCGACACGGTCTCAACGTCAACCGTCTCACTGATATATCCCTACATATAACACATGATTTGATTATATGGTCCCACTGAAGGGGCGCATATGGTGATGAACTTTAGCTAGAAGGCATACTACATATAAATTCCAAGTTAACTGTATAACCAATTTGAATTTATGATGCGCCTGTTAAATTGCATAACACTGTGATTGCTACATATTCATGACCAAAGGGACAATTTAGTAGAATTTTTGAAAACGCAAGAGATTTCGGAGGTAGTCAATATTGACACGAAATCATCAATCAAAATTTAACTTACCGTACAATAATTATTTGGTGAATCTTAAAAGTGGCTCGATTTCAATCTAATGATGAATCATTGAACTGCAGGAAACTTTAATATTTGGATGCGAGCAAATTGGAGAAATCTATTTTCAGGAGTCTACCACAGTTTTCTGTTTGTGCTCAAGATTTTCCGAACAGTTTCCAGGAGCAATGGAAACTGTGTTACTGCAAGTTTCGGCTAGATGTCGACATTGTTCGGTTTCTTTTACGAAAATCTATTGATAGAATATCGAGAATTTATAAATTCTTCTCGATTATTATTATTATTTCCGTAAAAGCACAGCTTCAAAGAAATCCACCATTTACGATTCTATAATCGTTGACATTATTATTCTTTTAAGAATATATTATCGTTTCTTCTTCCTTTTTAAATGCTATTGCCCCGAATAAAAGCTACAAATTATACGATTCTTTGTGTAAAAAGAATGTCCCCAAAGCATACACATATACTTTATAAATAAATTCAATATAGCTACTGCTTTATCAGCGAGTGAACATCAAGAAGATCGAAGTCTTATTAGTTCTCAATCATTTGTAACGTATAAAAGGAAAAAAAATCGGTTGGTATTCCTTAGAGGTCTTGTAATTGTATACATTTGGGATCCCTTTATACTATCGGTATCAACATATCCTGTTGCTGACAGGTCAAGTATAACGATCAAAGACCGAACGGTGAGCTTTGAAATTTTCCGTATTTTTATTGTATACAACAAGAAAACAAAAAGAATCCAATCATTAATAAATTAATAATTAATTCTACTTTTAGAAAAAGTAAGCATTTCAGCTTAAATCCACAGAGTTTACGTTACAAGTTTTGTTTGATGTAAAAGTCCATATTGTACTAAATTGTTTGTTCCTATTTGTTTAGGAGCGATAGGACAAATATCCGTAACGTAATCGTATTATTTTTACCGTTTATTCAACATCTCTACAACATACACTACGTCTATATAAACATATCAGATCTTCATTTATAATGTTTACTGTCGTGTTCCAGGAGTGTGTCCAATTCTATAAGCATCATTTATTTCTCTTTATCTTGAAATTCGTCGTTGTTGACAAACTAATCTTTGTTGTTTATAGTTACAAATTCTATTTGATTCGAACAATACAAATTGAATGAGTATATACTAGGAATGATTAATGTGTATCCAGTTCATCTTTGAAGGAAGATGTTGCATTTGTGGCTTTCAAGGTACTTACAACTTGTGTAATTTGACCAATCACTAGTACAGATTTGATATTAAATGTAAGCCAAATGGTATATTGTATAGTTGAGAAATTACACTTGGAGATGGAATTGTGTAACATTTAATACCAGTTTTAAGCACAAGTGATTGGAGATTATTCAAAGACTATGCTTTGAATTTACTACACATATATATATCTACGATCTTATACACGTCCTAGCTTATTTTCTGATATACCATTCCCAATATGGTACTTTAGGGATGCCGCATATCACTGATGGAATGTATTAAACTCTAGACGCTTCTTAAATAGATGTTTATATTGGAATAATATAGGAATCGGCGGTAATGGCTGCTGGCAACCTGAAAAACCATTCCAGCTGAGATTAAGTAACTCATCATCATCTTATGTAAACTTTTCAACCGATATAAAGCTATTGTCTTTATATTTGATCCATGAAAATAACGATTGAAAATCGAAGATTTGTATTTTTAAATATAATTGAAATTCGGATCTTGGAGACGAAAAAATCTCACACCCCAGCCATATCTCTATCCATCATCTATATCGTAAAATTTATGATTGTAATTTCCCCTTTACAAAAAAAAAAGATTCGAGTTTGAATCTAATCCTACATAACAAAAATATTTGATAGTCCCTTCTAGTCTCCATTCTTGCCTCTCCCTAGATATTCTTGTGTTGCATTAAACAATTTTGTAGAGAACTTTATGAACAACGTCCCCCTAATTCTCTACTTCTCCCTTATCTTAGTGGCTCTTTATTTATTTTTAATGCCCGACCAAAACATCCCTTCGAGAATTCACAAATGTCTTACAGTCTATTCCTTTTTTTCCCATTCTTCTTCCACAACCACAACTTTTCCCATCTTATATCCACCGGAATCCTATTCACATATTCAAAACATTCTTCCGAACAATAAAACCATCAATTTTTTTTTTAAATAATCCAATTTCTTAGTTTGAAATCAGTACATTTGATGATTTTATTGCAAACAAATGTCGGTGGCTTTGTGGTGGCATTTGAAATAAACTTTGACACGTCGTTGTTGAAAAGAATCGGAAAACAATTAAACTTTTGTGGACAAAGAACGAAATGTCTGGCCTATTGGGAGTGGAAAGATGTTTAAATTGACGAGGGACGACACAGTGAGGTTGACAATCAATAAACACACTACTGTTGTCGTATGTGAATAGAAAAAGCTAGAATATAAAACAGTACAACGGGGAAATACGGTGAGTTATCATAGTGGCGCAACTACGAGGCTGCAGCATCCCCAAGGCTCTTGAAACATCATTTATTTTGCCATTTTATTTAATATTTGGGTAGATTTTTCCCTAGAAGTCTCCTTAAATGTTGTTGGAATGTCTCGACAAAGTAATGAAACACCTCATATGTAGAGATCTTATTCAGCGACGGGATCGGGAATTTATTTCAGATTGGCGCGCGACTATCGTCAACGTCATTTTCGATTCATACTATAATCTTCATTTATATTTATATTTCAGCAAGTACTTGAACCCACCTACTCGCTGCGCTTACTAATATGTAGTAGAAAATAAGGGGGCGAAAATCAGCTACAGTAGACCGCCTATTTATTGTTTGTAACGTCGTTTACTCACTTCATCAACTACGTTGAATAATTGTAGTGTTAGAATAGCAACAAATAAGGCTCGGAGGCGCTTATGTTAAATTTAGTTCAGAGCAGTGACGTCAGTAGCGCGAAAATGCGTGCAAATCCTGCTGCTAAGATATTATATACCGTTGTAGCCCCTAAGAAATATTTTTGGTTGCGCCACTGAGTTATCATAATCATTTATAAATTCATTTGCCACTCTGTTGAATTGATGTGGTGGTGATGTTGTGTTTGTCTTTCGCTTCAAAAGTTTAATAATTAATTTAGAATGTTGATTGAATGGTTGATTGTTAAAACAATGGTGAAATTATAGCGAATCGATTGAATTTATTTTTGAACGAATTCTAGTCGGAATAGGGCTAGACAGTCCTGATGATGCTGGTCGTCTTCGTGCTGGGGTCGTGTGATGGTGCGATCTGTCTCCTTAATCCTCTTTCACAAATGTTTCTTTCAAACTTATAAATGTAGGTGCTTGAGTTATTTTATTAAAAAGAATTTCGAATTCAATATTAGTCTGTTTCAACTGAACCAAGCTCTACTCTCTACAAGACGTACATACAACATTTGGGAAAGTTTCCAGTTCTGAAAATTCAAATTAAATAATATTTCGCTTTTATAATAGCGTAAAAAATCTGTGCAGCGCAAAAATGAACGATTTTCAACAGAAAACTAGCAGCTATAATGCGAGAAACGAGAACAAATACGAATTGCATCTAATTATGCATTACTTTGAAAATTTCATTTAATTACCTGCTCTCTAAGCTCGAAATTACATCGATAAGATAAGCTTCACCATTTCTTTTTCGTATACGTATTTCAAATAAGAAACCATGAAAGTAGAGAAGCCTGAATATCAATGCTTTAATGGTACATTAATTTCAAGTTAACTTTTAAATTGGTCTTATAAAACAGTTTCTTTGATGCTATAAAATTAATATATTCCTTTACTGTTAGATACTTGAAAATACTTTGTAGACACATACAAGAATATAAATAGATAAAATGTAGTTTATCTGATGAGTTGTAAATTTGATTCGTTAAAGTAGGAGCGTGTCTCTCAGTGATTGAATACAACCAATTCCGGTGCTCAGGTGTTCATTTAACCTTTGGCTTAGTTTAGACACAACCAGGTCCGTTATCGTAACGTTAACGATATCGAAACATATTACAACAAACTATTAGAGAGTATCCCTAAAAGACCGGTCTGTCGTATCGACAAGCTATTTAATTATTTACGACGAAACTTGCAGCCTCACTAACTCACCTATTATAACAACAACAACAACAACAACAACAACAACACGAACAAAGTACAGACTGAATATAAATATGTGCTTTACTAATCAGAGTTTGAAATCTTTGTTTAATCGCAATTTAGTTTTCGAACGTGTTTCTTTCGTCAATGTTTCCATAAGAAGAACTGTTTTTATTGTTGTTTCAAGTGATTGACCGCAAAATAGCCCTCAAAAACACTTGTGTTGAAGAAATATCACCAAATATAGTTTGTAACACAAGCTTATTGTGACAGAAATAAGCAAATTTCGATTTTTCCCACTTACTTTACTTGATCTACTGTTCTTTTGTATATTGGCTAATATAGTGTACCACTTGTACAACATTTTCGGCAATATAGAAGAGAAAGGAAGTCGTAAATCACTAATGGCCAGTTTCTAGAAAGTATTTTTATGGATTCAACAGTTATGAATTCTATAAAGTTATGGATTCGATAAACTGAAGGTCTGTTTCTGAAAACAAAATATGTACTCCATAACTATGAATTCCATAAAATCGGTTTATCTATCTGAGGAGAGATGTCGCTTGTGTATTTTCAGATGCTAGCCAATTGCGGTGGGTTTTTCTAGCGATAAATTCAAAAAAAATCTCCAAAGGCAGCAAGTAGCTTATATAGCGAATTTTTTTTTATGTATCTACATGCTGAAATATTATTAATTCACAAACGATAAGAAACACTAATAAAATTTCATTCGTTTAAAATTTTTTGTTTGTCTACATAGATCTAGTATGCTAATATTAACATACTAGATACTAGATCTATGTTTGTCTAATATTAACTGTCAAAATTACTTGCTCTCTGCGATTTTCAATTTTTTTTTAATATCAATTGTCAGAACATATAGCCACCTGAGATATTCGATTTTACTGCTTATACTCAAAAAAGAGATTTTTGCATTTTTCATGCGAACCAACGAACCGATTTTGATGATTTTTTTCTTGATCATAGAGAATGGTCGGCTCTACTGTTATTTTAATTTTCATCAAAATCTAAGCAAATGTAATATTGAAAATGATTTTTTTTAACATTTCTTCAGCTCTTATTCCAAAAGTGTTGGCCCTACCAGTCTGGCCAACGAACTCATCCAAGCTATCCCAAAGACCGATTTTTGTACCAAGTTTCATTAAGATTGGTGTATTTTTACGGCAGTTATCGTGGATATACATATATAAATATATATATAAATATATATATACATATATATATATATATATAAAAATTTTAACGAACGGTGGATATGGGCTCCTGAGGTCCCAAAACGAACTTCTGTGCAAAAATTTTTCGGAAATTCAAAAGTGAGGATCTCGTCATAAGCTAATTTTTTTTAAAAAAATTCGCTAATATGATCATAGGAAAACAAGATAGAGAATAAAAAGAAATTCCTACTAGCTAAACACTGTAATGCCTTGAAATGTCTTAAATTTACCAGTACATACTACCGTTGTATAAAGTTTATGTGAAAAAAGCACCTATTATTGACAGATGTCCAGTTATTGACAATATATTTAATTTTGTTATTTATTTAATTTACTTTAGTCTTAATAACAATCTAGACAATTTTTACACAATCTTTATAATTCGAATAACGTACAAGGATTTCATAGTATCAAAATCAAAATGTTTCTTAATAATTGTTAGTGTATGAGAGTGATTGGTTTCACTTAAAAATTATTATTTAATTAAATTAACTTACAATTACTTGAAAGGAATGCATTTAATTAATAAAAAGATGAATTAGGACAATATTTAAAAAAATCAACAATAATAATCCCAACTGTGGTGATAAAAATTGAAATCCTAACCATATTTCTTATAGTGCCAATATTCGGTGCTTTTAACCTATTCTATTATCTATCATTGAAAATGAAAAAAACAAATGGGCAATGTTAGCGTTGAGAGAATCAATTTACATGGAAAAAGTCCAAGACATAAGACAGCAGAACCGCTGGATGTGTGTGCAGCCGAACTGATCATGCGCCACATTATTATGCATTACATATCTCATGCTTGTGTGTCCGATAACTTGTGGAACGGTTACTGAATCTATAACTGCTATGTACTCTTTCAGAAACGATTTTTCCACTTTATGGATTCCATAACTTTATTGAATCGATATGTATCGTTTTATAAACCGAGCATAAATCGAGTACAACTCGAAATATTCAAGTTTCAATTCCAATTGTTTTAGAAAAAAAGCATGTCTTGTAGTTGTATTTTAGAGAATAACGAGAATTTTTAATTAAAAATATTTCAACAATAATCCATAAAATTTCTGCATTTAGGACTAGTGAGTAAGCAAATACAATAAAATTTACAAAAGCAGGTCTAAGTAAAAATAAATGCTTTATTTTAATTTCCCTAGAGAAATTCCTGAAATTATACAAAAGAATACTACCTATAGAAGACTATAAAAATAAAAGTCATTGTATTAAATAAATATATCGATTATTTTATGAAAATTTCATTTGAGAACATTATAAAATGCACAATTGAAATAAATCATTAATTAGCTTTCAAAAGCAATGAATTATTTAAAAAAATAATTCCCACTTTTAGCACAGAAATAACATTTTAATCTGTCTTTACTTATAAAAGCTTATAATGCAATTTTTTATATGCGACTACACGATAATAACAGTAGTCTAATGGCCAGTATTTGGTTAGACAGGTGATCATAAAGTTTAAGATGAGTTAGATGTGGGCCTAACTAATACTGTTTAACAGCAAGTTAGTCACTGTTATGCTCTAGCTAGTTTAGAGGTAAAGTGATGTATCAGAGTGTCAGCGATGCGCAAGAACCCATAATACTTTCCCCATGAGAGTCGTATAAGATTCCTCTCTACACAGCGAGCTGTGTCAGTTATATTATTGTAAAATATCACCATCTCACCTGTAATTAGCCCAATTTACCTCTCAATGTAATAAAAACTAAAAAAGTATTTTATTCTTTAATGTGTTTAAAGTCTATTTAGATATTTTACAATGATTTAAGGGTTACAAGAATCATTCTCTATGAATACGGCAAGACTGAAGGGAAACATAAAATTCTCACAAAAGTACTTTTGTCAAAAGAAGGAAAATAAGCGTAACCGGCCCATATTTCATAAGAAACTCCAACCACATATATAGAAACTGTAGTAGAAGAATAAGATAAACGCATTTGGTCTTTCTGGCCATATATACTTGAAATTCTCCACAATTGGATGTAGAGAAATGTGATTTCCGTTATTTCATTTCCGTTACTTTCAAGTTGTCGCAAACGATGGACGGACGTAGAATTTAGGACCTGGAAACGCATTTACTACTACCCGTTTGCCAGTTTGGAACTTGAAGACCGGCGTCGGAATCGTATAAGTGTTTATGAAGACAACGTTACCGCATTCAAAATCCTGGGAGAATTCTAGGACATGATGTTGTCCGTCTGTCCAATCATCTGTGATTAGATTTGTCGATCAAACATTACGGTTCACCTAACAATTTGCACGCTGATGTACTTATATATGGTGGCAATAGATTGTCGCCGTCGACACAACACAAACACTTAAAACTTTATATTAGCCACTCCAGTTTCTTTCGCACATTATCAAAATATTTTTATTGCAAAATATAAAAAGCACTTTGTCCGATACTAGATGGTGATTAAAATTTTTTTAAAAATAGCACTTACCAACTGGATTAGTATATCAGATAGTAGGGATAGAGAATCAGGATCGAGTAAGCGTGAATTCTCAGTTAGTAATCTCAAATAGCTTATAAACCCTCTTTAACAAACTTGAATTAAAAAAGTTTCCTTGTAATCTGCGTACAATCTGATTAGATTGTTTTATACTTGGACAGCTGGATGAGACTGAGAAGGGCAACAGACAAAAGGACCAACGAGTGATGAAAGATGGAGGAATGAAACCAGTCAAAATAACGTTTACTGATTGTATGATAACGATGATGAAAACTTAAAATATTAGAGCACTTAATACGATTAGCCGGCAACTTTTCAACTTGATGTATCTTAAAATGTACGAAATGATGTGCTGCAAACATTATTTTAATTTTCTGAAAAAGATATCTAACCGAATTCGACCACTGTTTAATCTGTTTAAAAGCATCTAATTTCGAGAGGCCTGCAAATTAACAATAATAAACAATAAAAGAAAAACAGAGAAATATTACAATAAATAAAAGATAATTATTGAATTGTTGGAATTGACAAAGCAATGGTCCTATTATCGTTGTTGTTTCCGCTGTTGTAACAATTTGATCGACAACAAACTTTAATTGCTCCAGCCATAATGAGTACAATTTAATGTTTCTACATTTATGGACCAGAAGGCGCTATCATTTCAAGAGCTAGTGTTGTGTAATGGTCTCTATTTGCCCTCTTTTTGACCATTATTGGTAACATTACCGGGCTCATTCCTATTTTATATAAGTACGTTAAAACTTTGCAGTATAATGCTGGTGTATAAAAGAGAAAAGTAACGAGAAGGAAAAAAAGTGATAAATCTTTCCAACAACTCCTAGACGGATTAAAGAAATGAGGGTGAATTGCGGTAGCACCAGCCGTATTTGAGGATGTGAGTGGATTCTGTCTAAAGTGTAAAGTTGTTGTGAGCTCAGGTGTACATCTTTCTAGAACGGTACTAAACCACTCAAAACATGTCTAAATAATAAAAAAAACACACATATATAGAACGTACATGAGAAGAAAAAAACGTAAAGATGAACGTAGAAAAATAGAACTTTTATAGCGAACCGAATTGAAAAATTTCAAACAGCAAGAACTGTTAGTTATGTGACAAGGGACCAGGTGATCATTTTATTTACGATTGTCTCCGGCTAGGCGTTCAATTAAACGTCGATCTCGTTGTTAAATTGGATTTTCTGTTAGGGACATTGTAACGAACGAGTTTTGTTTGTTCCAACAAAGGACTCTCATGAATAATTTTGTATCCTTCTTCAATACAAAACAATGCAATCCATTGATGTATGATATAATCAGTATTGTCGATGTGTGTGTAAGTGAAAAAGCAATGTTGGCAAATCAAATTTCATCAAATTTCATCGCACGAAAGTATTGTGTTGAACATAAACAATACAGTTGTGCTGCCATGTGTATGTGCTTAATAATTATTCAGCTTATAGTTAAACAATCAGGATGGCTTAGTTACTGTTATCAGGGACAGTGGGGAAAAAAAAATGAAAATATATAAGGTGATTTTACAACATCAATATGGGATTTTATCGTTTTCAGCCATTGGCTATGAACAAAACTCCTGAAAGATAAACGTAGTAAAGACATCGGATCAACGTCAGTGATGGTATTAGTTTTATCGCAAGTTAATCAATAATGTTCGACGGTTGCAGCAGCATCTGCGGCATAATCTACACACATACACACACATATACGGATAGAAATAGAATGTTTATAGTTGGTATTGTTGCCAGCACAATAGGAATAGCAGTCCTGTTGTTAACCAGTAGATATCAACAATGTAACAAGAAAAAAAGGGAGACAATCATTTGAAATCGTATAGCCTTTTCATCTGCAGATATATCAGAGATGTTGTTCCTGACAATAACAGATCACATCCCTCTCTTTTACGTTGAAACAAAAATAAAAATAAAAATATAAAAAAACATCAACAAACACAATAGAAATTGTAAGGTGGCGGAAAAGATGGAGGAAACAAGACACTAATGGATGTCTTGACGGGTCTGTCACGTGAATTGCCTGCCGATAACGAAGGGAGAATGGTCAATTATCCATCGATCTCAAAATCAGTTGAGAGCTTATGTCCACATCTATTTATATTGCATGATTACAAAAGTTCGTATAGAGGGTGTTTTTTGGGGCTGCACTTTTCAAAATGTTGATTTCAACTAAAAATTCCAACCGCCCGGAATAACGACATTATGTTGCTTTTCTGGCAAGAATCAACGATTACAACAGAAGAGATTGCAGAAAATCTGAACGTCGATAATTCTAGATACGTTTCCAAGCTTGGCGCATTTCTCAAATGAGAATATCAAGCTAAACCGTAGCAATTCTCTCCTAGCTTAAAATGAATAAAAGTCTGTTTTAGATCGAATATTAACAAAAGGTAAGAGTGACAATAAACAGCGTATGGGGATTTAAGAGAAGAAAGTGAAGATGCAGAATCCGTCACTATATCTGGCTTGCATCCAGTCAAAATATTGCTGTGTGATTGATGACAGTGTAGGAGCAATCCACAAGACTTAAGGGTGGCACTCGAAGCAAGCTACTATATAAGGAGGTGTAATCTAAATTCCTTACAATTTTCAAGCCGCGTGTAGAGCCCAAAAAATTTGGTCGCCAGATCTCCTTTTTGGGAAACAAAAGGTTGATAATTTTGCCAACATTTTTAGAGCCACTGGAATAGAACAGTCTTATAGAAAAGTACTTAGTCGATATATTTAATACCTCTCAGCTGATATCAAAACGGTTCTGTCAAAATATGTTTATTGTACTCTATTCCACATAAGGATAGTGAGGTTTGATATCGAGTCTCATTCAATTTTAAATACGATTCTACATCTCGCTTACCCCATAGATATTTGGAAAATCGATCGAATTTTCTGATAATTCGGAAAATTCACGTTTTTGCACTGAAGAATTTAATTTAATTTTCCGTTTTTCGAAAAGCAGGGACCAAAGTAGCCTATTTTTTCGATATTACAAATGTAAAAAACACAGCAGGTGTGGTCTCAAGACTCTTGAAAGGTCAAAACAACCAATCAGTATTTTTTCAGTATAAACAAATGTTCCAAGTGTTTTGATTTTCTTGGAATTCCAACTTATTGCTTAGCAGCGAGATCGTGAATTTATATTAGATTGTTACGCGATTATCGTCAGCGCACGATAACTCTCGATTTTTACTATAATCGTAATTTATATGTTTGTATGTACATATTTCACCAAATACAGCTGAATGCACTGAAAATATGACTATAGTTGAGAGGCTGTTAAGCCAGGATAACGAGGGAAGTTCTCAAAAATATATATCCAACAAAAAATCGTAGGTGGGACTAAAGGTGTCATCTTGTATATTTACAGAAAATGCACCACACCAGATGGAGAAAGCTTGGTTTACAAAACTAAAATAAGGGGTATTTCTCACTCAAGAGTCATCACATTTTCAGTGCACTCGGCTGTATGTGAACCCACCTACTCGCTGCGCTTATGAAAATGTAGCCAGAGCGGGACAAAAATCAGCTACAGTAGACCACCTGTTTATTGTTTATAACATCGTCCACTCATTTCATCAACTACATTGAATGACTGTAGTATTACAAGTGCAACAAATAAACGTATAACTCCATTGAGAGGTCGATGGGGATCAAGTGCGATTTAAGAGCGCTAACAGAGCATTACGTCACCTGCACGCAAATGCGGGCAAATCCCGCTGTTAATTTATTAGCGACAATCATCAGATTGTCGCTAATTCAAAAATTTTTAAGTCAAAGTCTTAGATACATATCGATTGCCTCCTTAAATTCGCCAAGTAACGAGGGAGATGTCTTGGACAATTCTGCAGCTTCCACCGTCATCTCCACATCTTCAAATTCGCTTTTTACAGAGTAATTCGAAGGAAACCAAGAAGATCTTTCTTCTGCCTGCACAATAAACAACAATTGACCAATAGTACTTTATTATCATCTATTTAAACTAAAGAACCTAAAGGTAATAATGTTAAATCAGTATTTGTATACAATATCACAGATCTTAAATAATCAATTTCGTCTTGATGGACACTCCATCCATTAAGTTGTCCGATAACTCTCAATTTTGGACAATGACTCATTAGTAATTCAACGGATGTAATTGTTAAATTTTTCGCACATGAAAACCACAATTCTTCTAAATAATTAAAATCTAATTCAGCACACAATCGAAATATATCACCATCTGTTAAATTTAATACACAACCACATACAATACGTTTTAAAATTGGTGTATTTAATAATAAATATTTTAATGTTGTATCACTAATATCACAATAGAGTATTTCAATATTTTGTAAATTCATAAAAAACGTATCGATTTGTGTATAAATAAGTCTCATTTGGAAACATTCCAATGTCAACAAGTTGGGTGTATTCAAACAAATCTCTGATAGATCTAATGATGTTGTTTTGTTGTGATTTAATTTTAAAATTTGTAAACGCCAACCATAATTTGATAAAAATTCGAGAAATTCTTTTAAATTCGGTTTTGTTAATTTCAAACAATTCAATTTATTTATTGAACCTAATTTAGAAATTACACCAAATTCGGCACTGTCAACATGTAGACTTTCCAATTGTGGACACAATTCGATCACAGCATCAATAATATCGTTTGTTGTTCCTATATCGTGTAGATATTTTATTTTTGTTGTATAATTTCTATATTTTTGTTGTAAATAATGTAAAGAATGGCCAGTAAACGAATATACTCGCGGATATTGTAGATTTGGCAAATTTTCAATGACTGTTGCCATTAAAGCAAAACTACTTGTTTCTTGTTGTTGTGATTGTTGGCATAAATCAATTTTACCAAAATTACCCAAATCGAGCGTTGTCATTTTTTGATTCTTCAACAATTTTAATCCATCTGTAGTGAACGAACATTCACCGGATATATCAAGTGTTGTTAAACATTCACAATCTGCAATAGCTTTCAATACTTGATCATCAGCCATATGTGGTATAATCAACACTTTTAATTTCTTTAAATTCTTTATTAATTGACTTAAAATAGCTGGATAGTCACGTACCCATACACCTTTCAAATTCAACTGTTGTAAACCGATCCCTTTATGAATTATTACTTGTAATATACTTCCATAATATAAATGTGGAAACATTCCAGTATCTAACTTTTGAATGTCTGACCTTAATAAAACTTCTAAACAACTAAATCTTGTTGATGCATCTAAATTTTCAGAATTTAATATATTCTTTAATAAATCTTGAATGATTTCATATGTTGCATCTGATAGATATGATGAAACAATATCATAATTTTCACCTTCATCATCAGCTAATAAATGGATTATTTGTAATGTTACAAGTTTATTACAAAGATAACTGAGTGTGTACACTTGATTTTTCGGTGACATTCTCAATTTTACACTAGAAACATCAAAAATTTCACGTTTACTAACAAACGAATCTTATTTTTAGATACAATCTTGGCAACCTCTAATTTCATAAATAGATTCGTACTGTACACATGCTGAATAGGAACTAAACTGTTTGTAGCTTGGTATTTGAATAAATACGCCGAATTAACAGGAATCATTTCTAAATTTATTGAATTTCTATAAATAGTGCAGCTTTTCTATACAATTTATCCGATAAAACTACTCACAACGTCATGGAAAATCAATTTCAATTTTCCAACAGGAGGTGTTATAGATTAGCATAATATTGAATTCAGTCTCTGTGCATTAAAAGTAACTTTATAAAACCGTAATCGATCACTTTGGTATTGTGTTACCGTTGGTTTTTTCCTAAAATTACACGAATTATTAAAATTGATTCAAACAGTTTTAATACAACAAGTAAACATCTAATTTGTATTTTATCGAATATCGATAACTGTTGGTAAATTTATTGTTAAAATCAATTTTCCCCACTGTATATCTAATGAAACATTCAACAATTCTTATGGAAACAAACAAATTTACACAATAGTGTTTATTGTATATTAACCTCATTTTTTCTATGAATTTTATTCATTATAGTCTAAAAATAATTATAATATCTGAAATATTATCGAAATCTTTTCATTTCGAAACGACTTTCTATGGATTAATATTGGATTACAATTTGATTTACGATCAGATAAGTTATAAATTGTGTAGGTGTGTATTTGGCCCTATATTCTTGTGCTTCAACATTGAATAACCGAAATAGACTATCACTAATCTCCTTTTTAATACACCAAATATTAACGCTGAAAGAAATAGATTATAATTCGTGTACATTTCAAAGGTGTTGAAATTGCATGTACAAAACATAAAAGTGCAACTTTCTTTTACTTGTAAAGTTTTACTAAAAGTACAATTATCATCCATTTATGCTTGCTGTTAAGAGATGCATCTTTTCTCTTTTATGTAGCTAAAAATGTATAAAAGACCATATACATATACAGAAATTTTATATTCAACTCCTCTCTTTACGACAATAGTGTAACATCTGTCCATTAGTTTCATTACAATATACTATTTCAAATGAAAGACTTGGAATCTTTAAAATTTTCTGCAATTTATATTAAAAGCTCGAATCGTTATTGTTACACTGTATTCTTTATAGAAACATATTCATCTTTTTAATACGTTTAAAACGACTATTTTCGTTGTCTTGGTGATAACCATCATCATCATCATCAACACAAAACGTGCTTTCCGTCTTCTTGTTGGTTGGCTGTGTGTGTGTGTGTGTGTGTTTTTTTTTATTGTTCGCTGAAAAATTATTCTAATGCGATTATATTTGTTCTGGTTTTATTGTCGGTTATTTATTTTTATGGCCCAATTTCTAAATGAATAGACGGTAATGATATTTACAAAAAGGAAAGTCGTCCAATTTCAAAATGTAATCCAATTATTATCGTATAACGTTTTCAATTGAAAGCCGTTATTTATAATGGATTAAGTCAAAATTCATAATAATAAGCATTATGAAAATAGTCGAGATACAGTTGTGATGATTTGTTCAGAATACCATGGTACAATTTTGTTCTTTACACCATTCAATTTCTGATCCGAGTTGCCGCATCCGAGAATCTTCCGAATTTACATCCGATTTTATCAGTTTCTGTTCGGTTTGAAAAAAAATGTCAAGTGCAGTATGCTGTTTTGAGAATTTTAGGTCATACCATGGATGAAAATCTAGGTGTAAAAGATTCGTGTGAAACTCCTATTGTTGGCGAGCGATACGAAAAATATTTCAAGGATTTATAGGAGGGTGTCTAGAGATTATTTTAACAAAATTAGAACCTCGTAGCTCATTTGGAAGTTGGTGAAAAACAGCTCGCTTTGGGCAAGATTGCGATTTTCAAAAACGAGAGTAACACACAAAATGATTAAAAATGACTCGAAGACCCTACAAACATTGTTTTTTCTTTATTCTTCTTGCAGTGTAATATTGAAAAAACAAAAAAAATCAATGTTGGGAGAATCTCTGAGTCATTCTAATTCGTTTAACGTGTCAGAAGAAACGAACGAAACGAACAATTCTCGACTTCCAAATAAGCTACAAGGTTCCAATTTTCATGAAAATTATCTCAAGACACCCTTGCAATATTTTTCGAATGGATCGCCAACTAATAGGAGTTTCACAAGGGTTAAAATTGAAAGGCATGCGCCAACACTTGATGAAGAATTGGAGAGAAAGAGAGAGAGAGAGAATTTATATGAGATAGTCTTCCTTATCTCTGTACTTCATGATCCAATCATTACGCTTACCCTCTAGCTACACTAGCGCTATTCTGGTCATTTATCGAACCCTTCTTTCATACATTTCGGTGGACACTTTTTCGGTTGAAGACCCATATGAGATAGTTCTTCTTATCTTTATACTCCATGGGTCATATGCATGTTGAAAGCATGACGGTGACGTGGTTTTTGTGGTATCGACGATTTTTAAATATTAGCGCCTGCCTACACATGCAACTGACTCGGATTATATAAAGATGAGAATAACTCGGATCCGAGTTGAATTCCGATATAAAATCGAATAATGTAAAGGGGCTTTAACGTTGCCCCAGCTGTTTTTGACTAGTTTTGCCCGTCTTGTCGAACTAAAGAAGTTATTACTGAACTTTCCATTGATCTTTTGTGATTAAATTTAATTTCGAGCTGCAATCAAACAGTAAATATTCAAGTGTACAGTTTGAACTCTGTAAATATTTCACAAATTGCCATTTTACTTGCACCGGCTGTGTATATTCATACATCTATGTAGATTTGAACATTTAGAGATAGTGTAGCATATATATATATATATACGAACTAGATAACCTAAAATCGAATACGAACATGGAACCTATGTGTGACATCAATTTTACGCCCAATGCATCCGTCACTACCTCTAGTTCCGCCATTCTAGCCCAACAATAACGCTTCCAAACACACAAATTCCACTGTATATGCCCCGAGTAGAGGACAAACATACATATACATACATGTATAGAAATGTAAGAGGAAACATACCCATCTGTTTTAGATAAATTGCACTGTCCTTGTGTTGTAGTAGAAGTTCAAATTAGCTAAACGTTAAATAATTGCATCGTGGTATCGTTCGTTTCTATTCAAATAAAATCCGTACAATTGTGTTAAACAAGACAGGATTTTTTTGTCATGGTTGATAAATGTTTAGTTTTAGACGAGAAATTCAAACTGTTAACGACAATGATTCTGGGTTGAAATGCATTAGTGCAACCATAACTGCATTCTAAAGTAGATGCTTTAAGTGTTAGTCTGAACTATTTTAAAATGCCACAATCACCCAGATTGTCATTGTTGTTTAACAATTTTATTAATTTAAAATTTAAATGGAAACTGGCTGTATTTTTCAATCTCTTTTCAAACAACAGGAGTGTTGTGTATGGTAAAATGTCAAAGGCATCAATGATTTCAAACGTGCGATTTTTGTAAAAGTGTATGTGTGCTATTTCAAAAAAATAGAGGGTGAATGAAATTTTAATCTTGCCTGTTTTTTTTTGGAGTTTTGCAAATCAATCCAGTTCATTTTCAACATTTTTTTTCGATCTCAGTTAATTTAAAATGAAAATGTTTCACTTTATAATTTACACACTATTTATATCACCAATTATCAATGAGTAATAATTGTAATAAAGTAATAACAATAATACAGAAAAGGAATATTTTCTATTCAGATTGACAGAATATAATCACTGTATTGACATTCAATTTGAATTTACATAAATAGAAATGAAAATTACTCTCATTGTTCTTTAGTTTATTCGACGTCGAAGGCACAATTCTGATATGAAATCAACGATCGATGAACTACAAATAACATATTACTCAATAAGTCTCCGATCTAACTAATTGTAAGAAATTCCATTTTACTCATCAACATACTCTCCTACACTATTCTAATTTTTCGATACTCTTTGTATAAAACGATTTGTCTTTGCTCTCAAGATAAGCCTCAATTTCGGCAATCACTTCTTCATTTGAGCCAAATTTCTTTTCCTTGGGCATCTTTTTCATGTCTGCAAAAAAACAGTAGTCACTTTGTGGTCAAATCTGGATACTAAGATGGGTGGGGAAGCAATTCAAAGCGCAATTCATTCAATTTAACCATTGATTTCATTGTCCTAAAACGGCACTTTTTTCTTTTGCGCATGTAGGGCCGTTTTTCCTTGATTTTTACGCTCAATCGATCTAATAATGCTATGAAATATTTACTATTGATAGTTTTGCCTTTCTGAAGATATTCAATGGACAAAATTCTATGCGGGTCCCAAAATACGGATGCCTTAATCTTGCCAGCCGACTTTTGAGTTTTTGGTCGCTTTTGACAACTTTCACCAGTTGCTGTCCACTCAACTGACGAGCTTTTGATTCAGGTGTGTAGTAGTGGATTCATGTTTCATCCATTGTTACATACCGACGTAAGGAAACCTTTTCTATTTCGTTTGAATAGCTCCAAACAGCGTTCTGAGGATTTGTTGTTTCCAGTCCGGTATGAGCAAACGCAGCACCCAGTTTGAAAGCGGACTCGCAAATTTTCATGTAAAATTGTAAAGACTGTAGCTTCTGTTATCTTCAAGGTGTCAACGATCTCACCCAACTTCATTTTACGGTTTTTTAAAACTATTTTGTGCACATTTTTTATGTTTGTCGCAACAACTGCCAATTTTGGGCGACCGAGCGTTTAGCATCATCAATGCTTGTACGACAGCGTTTAATTTCAGCATACCAGTCAATAATAGTTGCTTTCCCTGGTGCAGAGTCCCCATAATTCTTATCAAGCCACTGTTGGGCTCCAACAGTATGTTTCTCCCATCGAAAACATAGTTTAATCAACACATGACATTTCTTTCTATCCATTGTCTTGAAATTTACAAAAAGGGGGGTCACTAAAACGACTGTAACTTCTAAACTAACGGTTAGAATGCTATGAACTTTTGACACATTCTGTTTGAAGATCAGTACTATCTGGCTTGTCAACAATCTTGCCATAACTATGTCAGACCGGGGACATATTGACTGATCTGGTAAATTGATATAGCGACAAGAAACAAAGTAGAATATGCCAAATACTCGTACATACTTTTTTTCAATCAATAAATTCACATCGCTAATATACCGCCAACAATTAAATTAAATTAGCTGCAATTACAGAATCTATTTACATCTATCAGGGGTGGACTAGCCAATGAACCACCACTTTCCAAACAAAAGCTTCCACTAGAATCTTCTCAATTCGCTATCACTTGAACTTCTATTCAAAATGTGGCGATATACCAAGACAAAATTTAGCCACCAGCCAGTTCGCCCCTGTAGTCTCTTATAAATTGAACGATGCGTATGTTATTACAATTAAATAGCTTGCAAATCAATACTTGATTCCGGTTATCAATAATAGTTTTCTTTTTGTATAGATTAAATGGTAAAGAACCAATCTTTCCAGTATTTTCCATTCAATTTCCCTTACTTGTATCACACTTGGAATATTTTCTTGGATAAGTCGTGAATTTATTTAAGTGCCAACAGTGATGTTGTGTGCCATTTTGGATCGCATTCCAACAACTAAAGCTTTACAACACAACATTCATCCGCTTTACCTTTATTCACAATTATATGTATAGTTATTTTGCTTGTCTTCTTCCTGTTGCTTTTATTCGTTATTTTTATAGTTAAACATCACACGTGATATGTTCACTTCATTTTTTATTCATGACATTTGATTCTATGAAGCAACGGTGGGTTAAACATCAACTCGCATTTAGCTCTTTTCAACATTGTAAAGAACTGTGGCCCCCTGTATTTTTATGGATCACAGTGGTTGACTTCAAAAGAATATTTTATTTAAGCATACATATTCTTTTTTGAAGTTTTGATGGTGTTCTTGTTTATGTACATTCAAAAGACACATAGACGAAACATTAAATCGTTATATATTTTAATTTGAAAATTAATCCAAAAGAGTGGCTTTTTATCGGTTCTCTTCGATGTACTTTCCAACTATAACTTTATTTTTTTTTCTCATATTTATTAACGTTACGGATTTGGAAAAATTGACGAGATGAGTTGTCTGCTTATCGCACATCACACGTCGCCACGTTCTCCCTTGTACAGAATCAATTTTCCGTAAATTTTCTTGACGAAATCTTGTTGTTGTTGGTGCTTTAAACTTTTCAACATTACTTCATCTTGAAATTATGCACATCAGTCCTTTGTTAGTTGTTGCCTTGTGAAATAACAACAGATAGCAAAGTGTCTCTTTATATTCGATTTCGTTCTCGGTTGTTTCGTTTTTATTGCATGGAAGAAAATGCTATAATTTAACGATAGACGACGACACTCCAAATAACTTTGACGCGTATAATTTTTATTGTTCCAATGTGCAATCAATTGTTTCATTTCGGTTTGTTATTAAGACTTTGAAGATGTATGGATCTAGTTTGGTGGTCTCTAATCACTTTTTTAATAGTTTTTATTGCTTTATCAATACAATGACAAAGACACATTACGTTCCAATATGATGAAACTACAAGGAAATTCTTTTAAAGAATTGCCGTCGATAATTACTACATTTTTACAAAGAAATGGATTGAGTTTTCCTTATTTTACCTGACGTTCAAGCGTCCAAAACAAGACAAATAACCGAAAATAGAAAGAATGGAGTATGTTATTGTCCACAAAAGATTTCTAACCAATGATTTATTGTAGATAACAGAAATGGCAACATTAAAACGATCGAAATTATCGCTTGTCTATCAACCGAAGCGATAAGTGTTCTTGATTCAAACATTTCTCCGATATACAATAGAATTTGTTATTTACCCGTCATTTTACCGATTCAATATTGTTGAAAGTTATTTCAGTTTACGATCAAAATTCATTTTAAATTTCAATAAAAATTCCCCAGTGTCTTTACCGAAAAGTCACCACATTTCCTCGAAATCTGTCCTCAAACGACATATAGAGCAGGTAGAAACGTCTGTTTCTAAAATTTGCAAGTCTATTTGATTGACAAATTGTAGTCAGTGCACTAAAGGATAAGCAAGAGTATGTTTAAAAGATGATAAAAACAATACTAATTTTATGAAAGTATTAAAAAGACCTGCATTTGAACAACAGTTTTAGAAACTTCCAATAATCCCCCTTTTGTGCCAGTAAGATTGGCCAAATTTTTAGGGATCAATAAAGATTTGGATCTTTTATAATTTGTGACGCCATTCTAAATGGATTAACTTTTGTGCCTTTTCTTCTTTTTCTTCTGTTGTCTATTGAATTATTGTCCGGTTCGTCATTTTGGCGTCAACTGTTCATTTATAAGAAGCATACTTGTCGATAAATACACAAACATGTACAGTATTCTAACGTTAAACACCATATTCTTGTTGATTTTATGCACCAATTCTAGTGCTCAATTTCGCAGGCGTGGTGCTATTAAAAGTGATAAAAAATGTAAATGTGTACCTTCACATCTATGTCCGGATACAGCAACTGATGATGATAGTTTATTGGATATTCGGTGAGTTGAAAACAACAAATAACAAATTCGTTTTATTTGATTCGATTTAATTTTGTAAATTTCAAGTTTCTCAGATGGTGTTTGCCCAAACTATTACGATGTATGTTGTGAAATGTCGATTTTAGATGAACAACCACAAACGGCAACATTTCCAATTTGTGGTGTACAAAATACTGTCACGTCTCGTATCACAACCAATTCAGAACAGACTCAATTTGGTGAATTGCCATGGACAGTGTTGGTGTTGCAAAGAGACCGCAACAAACAAGAAAGGAATGCATTTATTTGTGGTGGTTCACTGATCCATCCACAGGTGGTTATAACGGCAGCACATTGTATTCAGGATGGTGGTGTGCGTCGTATTAAAATACGCGCTGGTGAATGGAATCTAAAGAATACAAATGAACCGTTACCACATCAAGATTCAAATGTTGAACAAGTCGTTATACATCCATCTTATCGTAGTGGTGCCCTTTGGAACGATATAGCCTTGTTATTTCTTCATGAACCATTAATAATTACGAAAAATATCGGTTTTATATGCTTACCACCACCTGATTATCATTCAAATGCATCAAAATGTATCGCTAGTGGATGGGGTAGATCATCACTAAATAAAAGTCGACATTCTGTTATTCTACGGAAGGTAACTCTACCTTTAGTGTCGAGAAATCAATGTGTTGCAGCTTTACGGAATACGAGATTGGGTAAACATTATAAATTACATAGGAGTTTCATTTGTGCCGGTGGTGAGAAGAAAAGGGATGCTTGTAAGGGTGACGGTGGTAGTCCATTGATTTGTCCTATACCAGGTGAAAATGGGCGATTTTTACAAATGGGTATAGTATCATGGGGTATTGGTTGTGGTTCAAATCGTACACCAGGCGTTTATGTGAATGTACCGATTTTTGTTGATTGGATAGACGAGACTTTACGTTCAAAAAACTTTAACACAAGTTATTATAAATTTTAATTGACGTATATACAAAACAATAATAATAATAATAATTTTGTTTAGTTAAACTTTTGAAAATTATTCATTTATTCACCTATTTCGTTAAACTTTGTTTTTAAATAATTAAGGAGCGGTTAAGCGAAAATTGAAAGACTTTTTTTAAAACATGGTAGACAGTTTACAGAGTAGCAGCAGTCCGGTTAGCACCAGTCATCAACCATAAGGAAAAAAAAAGTAACTCGAATAACTTTCAACACAAAAACGTCAAGTTTAAATCAAAGAAAAACTTTACTCACAAGTTGAAATCGAATTTCTTGACTAATTACTCAGTTAATTTGTTCTTAAAGTCGCTAAAGTCGTTATGTATACTTTGTTTTATTATTCTTTCTTTCAATTCTACGCAGTCCTAGTGCTGGCTTGGCTGCTCTCCAATATTACTTTTTTCACCCATTGCTAACTTTTTCTCTCAATTTTTTTTTGTGTTCTCTTTTAAAGTGTCATTCTCTGTTCAAAAGTACCAAACTTTGACAAACTAAGAGTATTTATAATATGATGGCGGCCAAACAGGTCGACGAAAAAGTCAAACAGATTGTCATTCAACAATCGAGAATGTGAGTGTGTGTGTGCACTTATAAGAAGTCAGTTTCAAGATAGACGACGTAATAGTTTGCCTTCTTTTGTTTTCCACATCATTTATCACCACCACTTGATCTATACACCGGATCACGCTGTTTCCGTACTTTTGTCGGAAAATTGGTCACTACTTGAGTTATTTATACAGGGTGTTTACAAATTGCCGCAAAAGCTACACGTAGCGATATTCTTCTCCCGATTCTGAATCAAAAATCTTAATGCTAAAATGTTGTATCGTGCTTCATACGTCTTCACGAGGTTACTGAAGTTTAGATTTTTAGTACGTAAACAAGCGTTTCTACTTGATATCTCTCAATAGAGATATCTGCAATTTAGAATAGAGACGAATTTTGATCATATTTTTTCGAAAATGTTCTCTTTTCAAGTTATAATCTCATTTTTAACATTTGTTTATTAACATCCTCCCACGAAAAACACATTTGGCAACGTAGTACGGCAATGACATTTAAATGTCAAAATATGACAGTAATGTTTATGTAATTCGTATCGTATAATTTTGTGTAACCTTAGATTCGTAATTTTTGTATTATTTTCATTAGTTTTTCTGTTCCTGTGTTTTATCGTTCTTGTTTTATTAAATTGTATACTTCTAATGAATAATTTTACATTTAATGAGTATGCCGATATGTACATGGTATATGGTTTCTGCAATGGAAATGCAAACTTGGCAGAAGAAGAATACCGCATACGTTTTCCAAACCGGAGACATCCTAGTGGAAATGTATTTCGAAGACTGGACCAACGTCTTCGTGAAACTGGTTCATTTAATGTAACGAGACCTAACGCTGGTCGACCTAGACAAAGGCGTACTGTGCAAGTGGAAGAGCAAATTCTAGACGTAGTACAACAAGATCCCTCCGTTAGCACCCGACAGTTAGCTTCCACTTTTAATATCCCCAGTAATAGGACAGTTCATTCGGTTCTGCGAGAAAACCTTCTTCATCCATACCATATAAACAAAGTTCAACCTCTCTATGAAAACGATAATAGACATCGTTTAAATTTTTGTAACGGAATCTTAAATAGGATTCAAGAAGATGGCAACTTTTTAAGACGTATTCTTTGGAGCGATGAATCTATGTTTACGAGAGATGGCGTATTTAATACCCATAATTTTCACCATTGGGCACATGAAAACGACCATGTACTTACTATTACAGTAGTATGCAATTACAGTGTTGCCAAATGTATGTTTCTATTAAGTGGTTCCTGAAGACAAACGAAGCATGATACAACATTTTAGCATTAAGATTTTTGATTCAGAATCGGGAGAAGAATATCGCTACGTGTAGCTTTTGCGGCAATTTGTAAACACCCTGTATAAACTGTCGATTTTAACGAGTGTTCCCTAATTTAAACCAACCATATGAACAATATGAGACTTTTATAGATTATTCGTCTTTTTTGCTTCAATTTAACAAAATTTCCATTTGACGAAAGTGGTGGAAATCGAAATAATATTATTGGAACATTACGGGTGTTTTGTATTGAAGAAAAGAAGTGGTAGTAGAAAGAAGAACGACAAAAAAGAGGGAAAAGGCAAATAAATGAAACGAAATAAAAAAAAGCAAACGTACAAAGTCTACTACGGTTGATTTAGAAAATTCCTCAAGTTTTCATTTGAACACTGCCAGAAACAGTGGGGTGATGTGCTTTTCAGGCGCCAAGAATCGAGAAACTAATGACACAGAAAATGGAATCACTTTCGAATCCATTTGTTTTGAGGGCCGGATATGGCCGGACGATTCTTGATTTCTACTATTACGAATTAAACTTCAGTCCTGTGCGTAATATTATTACGTGTATTTGAAAATGATTTCAAGGAGAAATCGTGCTTTTTACGATAGTAATCAGTAGAGACAATTGTAGTAAAATCCAGCTACATTCGCTCTTTGAAAACATTAATCAACCGACAATATTTGTTGTCATGATTACCTACGAATTCTCTCTGTTAAGACACGATTACACTTGGTTCTTCAGCCTGAAAGAAATCTAACAATTGTAATTGAGCCCCGAT
The DNA here is from genome assembly GCA_039776855.1 of Mylabris sibirica. Lineage (NCBI taxonomy): Eukaryota > Metazoa > Arthropoda > Insecta > Coleoptera > Meloidae > Mylabris > Mylabris sibirica. The sequence continues at coordinate 7,669,975 of CM077836.1, forward strand.
TCTTAATTATTACAGTTTTAACTAAATATATCAAATTATTTTAGTATGGATGTCAATTATATTCAAATGATTTATAGTACACCAACGACGACGGCTATAATATTTCAAGAATACGAACGACAGTCTAGGTGTAAGAATGATGGATCGAGCCGTCTATCTAAGACTACTGTGCACACCAAGGCAAACAAATAATAATATCAGAATGGATTCGAATAAGAAAATGATTCCTCTACAACCAAATTCATCCCCTTTGTATCCGATCTTCAACTGAATTCAATGCTTATTATAGTGTCATTTCGCTAGTAAATCATATTATAGAGAGAGAGAGAGAGAAAGAAAACACAAATCGATTTGTGAAATTTAAATATCATTCTGTAATCAGATCGGTATTCTTCAATAAATAAATGAATGTTGTAATACAAACAGTTTTCTACAATTGTCTTCAGGATTGTTCAGCGCTAGATTGGATTTCGTTTCTTGTTGTTTTACTTGTAAAACAAGACTTTAACGTTAATTTCAAAAGCTGTGAATTTAATCATTCGCGTATTACAAATGAATTAGTTTCAAATATTTATCTAGCAATTTGCACATTTTCAATAGCACTTCCGATATTTTTCTCAAGCTCGCATGGATTTTTTTCCAGCTTTCATTATCTAAAGATTATCGGAAATATGTCACTAATAAATATACTTCACGATAGTACTACTGCAAAAATTTTCTGATAAGCCAAGATAAAATCTTCATCAACCATCATAGGAAAACTTGCAACTGAATGTGTATACAGAGATCGTTGGCAAGCATTTCTGGCGTGTATCTTGTGAGTTTTTCCAAAATTTCCCTTGCAAATATTTGGGGATAATTTCTTGGATTTAAACTAATACCCAAAAGTTCCCAATACAACTCCCTAAAGTATCACTATTGAATTAACAATCTTAATAATGTAAAACAATAAAATTTTTATAGACTAATTGTAAAAGCATGAAATTAATTTCAATAAGATGTCTATTACAATCCCCATTGTTGTGAACGTGGTTTGAATTTCAAAGATTTCAAAAGTCAGCATTGCGCATTATTGTAGACCTGCATCATTCCCTCCTTGACAGTAGCTTTTTCATTCAATCGATTGTTCCATGATCGAATTTTTATGTTATATCAAATAAAATAAATGTAGACAATATAATAAAACGAACGATATATTATATTCATCTAGAATTCATCTTGGATTATTAATTTACAAATTATTCTACTAAGAATAATATACAACCTGAATTGATAACTTGACATGTTTTATCTATAGAATAAATTCTAAAATGAATGATTATGTTTATTGTAATAGGGTGGTTTAATAATTCTTGCTTAAGACTAGATACATTTCAAATCCTGTAGACAGAATACAAATTTCCAGCTGTCACTTACAATTATAATTAACTTGCTAATTTGCTAGCAGAACGTCACGTGTATAATGTATAACACTGCAATGCTTTATATCTATGCATGCTCGAACGTTGAAATGAGCAAGACGGGCAACAACAAACCATTCATAATTCTTAGGTACATACATCATTGATCTTTATGTCATTTTGTCTTATACACGATACGAACAAAAAACTATCCTCTAGGACAGGGGCGGACTGGGCAGTTGGACCATCGTCCGACCCTAGTACAGAAACAGATTTAAGAATGCTTAAAGTGATTCGAGTCGAACAGGCCCTTCTCTCATATGCAACTCAAAAATCGTCCAAAAATTTTCAAAATCGCTTGTTCACTACTATTTAATGCTACAGTTCACTAAAAATGGATGATTAAAACCTGCCATTTAGATTAAATGATTAGAATTGAACAGGAGTATCTCCTTTTCAAATTTCAGTAACAAATTCGCTATAAAAACTAATGATTTAGGACTCAGCCGACGAGTTGAGTTTTTATTACCACAATAAGCTAGAAGCAGGGCTAAGGAGCTGTCTTGGAATGAGCTAAGTTGTGCTCCGGCTTCAGAGCCACAGTATATACAAGTTGTAGCTCTAGCTACATTGTTTCCAAACTGAGTTTTTAGCTCCGAGTCCGACTCCAGTTTCATTACAATAAACATTTTTGTGGCCGTGACCGTTTAACATAAATATGTAGTTCAAAGATTTGAGCAATAATTGCAAGATTTGGCAATAAGGAAAGCGTAATAGGTTGGCAATTTGAATAATATTTGAAAGATTTTCGAGTACCCCCTAAATATTTTAACGAATTGAGAGCCCTGTAGTGCTTTACTGACAATGAGTTTGAGCATTTTACACATAGTGGAATTCTTTATGAAATATTATGAAAAAAACTCAAATGATTAGGAGCCAGAGCCAGCAGAAGTTTCAGTGCTTCCAGCTCTGGCTCTATTGAATTAATATTCAAGAGCGTGAGCTAAGTTTCGGCTCGTCCAAAATTGACCGGCTCCATGGCTTCGAGCTCCGACTTCAGCTCCCCAACCCTGGCTAAAAGTGTTTCAATTATGCCTTTTTAGACTCAATAATAAAATTCACTCGCAACTGATAATTTAGGATGAAAATGTTTTGAAACATTGCTTAAAAAAATTGATTACTCTTGAGTATTCGATAACAAAGTTGCTAAAAATCCTGATTTGGAAGGAAAATGTTTAAAAATCTTAAAATGAAAGTCGAGAATTCTACTTAAAAATCGTCTAGAAATGTCCAAATGGGTTTTCTTACAATTCGTTACAAAAATTCGCTAAAAATTAGTGTTTTACAATTTTACAAGTGCTTTACTAGTCAAATTAAAAGTCAAGAATCTAGCTCAAATAATAGATTAAAAAGTTTTAAGTAGCTTTCTTTTTACAGCTTAATTTTTTTAGGAAATTGAAACCAAATTTGCCAGCGTTGTTCCTTTTCACTATTTATAAGCAAAATTTGCTTCAAATTAATAACTCAAGAAAAAAGTGTCTCGAAACTTATACTTGAGCTAGAAAATTCTCATCAAAAAGTTAATAAAAGTATTCTTTGTGTCCTCTGCATGATTCCCTAGCAAAATTCTGTAAAAACTGATGATTTCCCAGCACAATGTTTTCAAATCTCAAAAATTCGGCTCTGAAGTGGAAATGTATAGCGCAAAAATAAAATAAATCTTCTAAATTTTTGTGCATAAAATTGTAGATAAAATTCATACCTATTGAGTCACATTAGATGAAAAATCTCATGGCAATTCCCATTATTTCAAGGATTTGTAGGGAGGTCCCAGAGAACATTTTAGCAAAACTAAGACCTCGTAGTTATTTGGTTAAAAAACGCTCGTTTCTGACAATCTCGCTATTTTCAACAATGAGCTAAGGACGCATAACTACTAAGAATGACTCGGAGATCCTTCCAAGATTGATTTTTTCGTTTTTCGCTATAGCATTCTAGAAAAAGGTGGGAAACATTCCCACCTATCTCAATGTTGGAAGATCTCCGAGTCAGAAGCGAGTGTTTTTCGACTAACTTCCAAATGAGCTATGAAATTCTAATTTTGCTAAAATAATCTTCAGCTACCCTCCAATAATTGCTTAAATATTTTTCGAAACACTCGCCAATAAGAAATTTTCATCTTACTTGACTCACCCGGTATACATGTTAAAAAATTCTATTACACAGAGAGTGGGTCAGGCCGCAAGATTCATCCGCCAGAGCCAGTCCACTCCTGTTCTAGGAAATGTCCACGATTCTATTAAGGCCTCAACAATAACAGATAAGCGCATCCTTTACTTGTATGAAAATCCGGAGATAAGTTGTGTGCGAATACTTGTGTACACCACAATAGTTGTATTATTGCTATTACAACAATGGGACAAAAAAAATTACGGTAGAGAAACAAGAAAAATACGTCTCCAATGCAGTCGGAGCTTCTACATGAATTTACGCTTTAGTAAAACAAGGTGAGAATTAGGAAAAACGGTCGCAGGATCTAGTCCCGTATATAGGTAAGGTATATAGGAACGGATTGGTTAGTATTCGAGCGCATGCTTGTAATATTCAGTGGTCCTGCTGAACTGTACTGAAATACGGCTGGTGTCGCGGCAAAGATTCAGTTCAGGACGCGACACCGTTCTTAAAATCGGACCGTGACATTTGGCTAAATCCCAACTACCGTACCATAATGGTAAATTTACCTCATTGAAATAACTGAGAAGAAAAAGTGAATCTCTCCTGTTTCTACCAATCAAACTACAATTAATAGACTGGTGTGGAAACGTGACGGAAATCATTATAGTTGGAAATTCCGCAAAAATAAATCTTCAAAAATAGAGCAATTACAAAATAATATCCAATTATCTATAGTTAGATCAGGACGGGATAAATCAGGAACCACTTGTTACCACAATTGGTGATTTATATGGTGGGCCTGAATTGCAAACACAGCGATTTAGTGCGAGAACAGAAAGGATATTGAATACATTTTCCCAATCAAAACAAGTATGTAACTGGTGGTGGTGGTGGTGGTGGTTGTTGGTGGTTGTTGGTGGTGGTGTGTGAATTTATTACCTATGCATTTTATTAACATGGCTAGACAAAGTATCCTAATTCTGCTTATAACAGCCACCTTATTGGTGACAAATCTACACGGATTCCAAGGTAAATATCCAATAAATAAATCTTTGAACATTAAAGCGCGCAAATCAATATGAAAGCACTCAAACGAATTACACGATCTTTGCGGACGCTTTTTTCTCTTCCAATAACTAAACGAAAAATTATGGAATGTCTCAATAGAGAGATAGAATTCCTTTTCATGTGTGTATATAGAAAGTCACTATCATCGTCATCAAGTGCATTCAACCTGATAATTTCAGTGAGATTAACACGGGTGATGATTCTCGAACGGTGAATAAATCAACTTGTTCAATTCAATAACAACACCTACAAGCGTCGATAAGCTTATAATAATCAATTTGTGTTGCTTATAAGAATCTAAATCCAATTTTGTACAATTGCACAAATCTCCCATGTTTTTTTCGGTTGATTACCATACTTCGATCAGTGAATATCTAATAAAAAAATCCAATACCAATTTTATAGATAGCTGGAAATGATCACGCCATCGTCAAATTAAACGAAAAATTATCAGAGATAGTATCTTATATAATATAGAAGAGAAAAAAAATAATGTTTATCAAGATAATCCTTATTTATAAATAAATCAACTTGGTGTTTATTAAATGTAAAGAAGAGGCCTCCTTAAACAGCTACAATATTCATGATTACGTTCATTTCAGGATATATGCTTTAATTTCATTGTTTAAACGAAATAATCCAAGTGAATTTATTGCTTTCTTTTATAACATCGACCGTTTCGCTTTTAAATTAACGTTAATTTCATTTGATGTTGTTGTTTCCCTATACTTTTTTTTTAATGAAAAAATCGCGTATAATTTGTAATTGTAATTCTAGGTATATGCTGATGTTAAAGTTTTGTTTTATTATACACACTTTATATAATGACCCTTGTAGAAGGGACCAAGATCAGGTCTTTACAATTCAACAACATTAATGTAAGTTTGCTACCAATAACCTTGTTCTATATGAGATAAAGTTGGGATTTCCTATATAACTTTACTATCTCAATACAGAATACCAATTTAACACAAAGATGATCCTATAGGACTCATTGAGATCGAATCACCAAATATAAAGATCGATATTATTGAATATTTATTAATAATTCGTAGAGATTTTTCATCAAACAAGCGTGTTCAAATGGTGGAAAATTCACCAGACAGATGTTGTTCTTCGTTATATTCGTTTGGCACGTACACGTAATGGATAATTGAATTGTATTGAATTTCTGTATAAATATACCAATTTTTATGCCTTCTAGTACGCATTTTGTGAAGAAGTTTCTTATTCAACGGCCCCGGTTTAATCAAGAATTATTCACGTTCCAAATATTCTGTTAATTTGATGCGAAATTTATTACAATAATGGTTGTCTTGTTGTATAAAACCACCAACAAATTGAAATCTTTTCAATACTTGAACAGAATAAGAATTTATATATCGAGTGAAGGTTTTTGTAATCTGCTAGTTGAGTGGCAATATTTCAGAATTTAGTCGGTTGACAGACAGCATTTATGATATCTTCTAATATTATTTCACGCGATTCTCTTTTATAAACTTGTTTCTCGAAAATTTACAAATTTATATAAAAAAAAAAAAACAATAAAGCTGTATTATTCTATACAAACAATGTTTAGAAATTACATAGGAGTGAACTCTCTTTGAAGGCCCTTTTACGTGGAAATGATTGAAACTGTTCTTTGTGTATATAGGGCTGTTAAAGGAGTTACACGGTTACTACAATAATTAAACTTTAGTTGATTGTGTGTTGGAGATTTTCACATTGTTAATAATAGAGAAAATTTCCGATTCTATTTGTCATGATTGAAAGTTATATAGGATGAAATATGTAAATTAATATGTCGACCCTTTGATGGTATTTCCAATCAAATGTAACCGTGATAGAACTTTATGAAATTAATATGCACAGAGCTATGACAGTTTGTCCAATCTGGTCCGTCTTTATATACAATTGACTTCATTTGCATCAAAATATGAACGTAATCTAATAATAAAATATAATTAACTCAATTATTTTTGTAACGTTAATCACTTTAAAGGTATAAATTTTATGAATGATGTACGACAAAATAGAAAATTGTAGATTTCCGTGTTTTCAAACAATCAAAATCAAGATAGTGAGAACAATCTGAGATGCACCAGACCGAATACTAACGATATATAACCAGATATAACTTCAACCCACCGGACATTCACTAATACTCTCGGAAGAGAGATTTAACCCAGGTTAGGAAGTCTGAGTTGAATTCAATATATATACAATGGGCAACATTGAAAGTTTGTTTTTCCATCCACACTCACTTGAAACCACACCAACAACTCGATAGAATTCTACAAGGTATTCGTTTACAGATTTAAAACGTAAAGTAGAAGAGACAAGAAAATAAAATACAACAAATGGGCTTAAATCAACCGAGCAGCAACACAGAACAAACTGTCAAAACTTTAAACAATGAATGCTTTTATTATTGAGACACTAGTAGATATTTTACTTTTATTTTTATACATTTGACACGTTTGTTAAACAGCTAATTTAAAGTTGGATTCACTACCTAATCTTCACGATTTAATTAGTTGAATTAAACGAAATACTGGTAAATTACCATTGCAATGTATTTACAGAATAAATATTGCTGTAGTGTGGAATTAGTAATCGATCCCGATTTAATGAACAATTTAATGGAGAACAGTGTTGGTTTAAAATAAGAACTAATAGTAGTACATCTTGTTAAGAGATCAGAGTAATTTGCAATATTTTTTAAAAAGGAAAAACTAATCTCTATTATATTTCAAATAGAAACTAAATAAAGAGCCGGCCAAGAATGAGCAATAAACGGCCATTTCTTTCAGTACTATGTACATAATTCTGAGAGTAAATATTGAGATAGAATGGTTAAAATTAATGTAGTTGAACGTTGGTGTATGATTCTTGAATAGCTTCTCAACTATAATTGGCAATTCAACATTATAAAACTATTTAAAATGTAATCTACTATATTTAATATTATTATTATTATTATTATTATAGTGATTACTAGAAATGTTGGAGCATTTCGTGATAATTTAACAAATGTGATTAATCTTCTAATTATGATAGAATACCGTAATAACCATATATTAGACTAATTAACGTTGACATTAATCATTAGTCTTTCCTGTCGCGTTCACACAACCACACACTTTTAATTACAACTAGGTACTGACTGTCCATATGATAGATTATGGTCGAATTTATCTTGTCTTTCGGCTTTTTCAGAAAATAAAATCAACATCGAAATTAATTTAAAATTTCATTTATATATGTCGTATAAGCAATACAATTTAATTTCATACAAACATCGAATCGTAATAATTCAAGAGACGTCCAACTAGCATGAATACAAAAAAAAAAATACAACCACTCAACTGAATCAATAACAGTTGTATTTTCTCAATTTTGTTCAGTTAAATAGTTTTGATACTATAGTTTTGTTGTGGATGTACATACATATGTGGAATAAAATGGGATTTAAATTGAACAACTCACCACAAAGTTGAAAGTTTCACCCATCAGTTGGACGTAAATGAGAATTTTAATAGGAAACCATTTGAAATACAATACGATACTTATTGTAAGAACATGTAGGATTTGTAGGGAGATCCCTAGGGAACATCTAAACAAAATTAGATCCTTGTAACTCATTGGGAAGTTGGTTAAAAAACGCTCGTTTTGGACAAGGTTGTAATTTACGCCAACCAACTACACGCATGAACCGATTAAGAATGGCTCGTAGACTAAGGAAAAGTTGATTTTTCGCGTTTTTCTCATTTGTATCATTGAAAAATTGAAGAAAAAAACGAATTAATCTAGTGTGAGTAACCTTCTCTGTTGTTTACTATTTTTAACTTGCTAGGGTAAGATTGTTTATACCTACTAATTCAGTGTTCAGTGATTTTCTTCAACGTAAAAATAATAAAAGTCACGTACTCCTTATTTGTTTCTAATGTATCCAATGTCAAGAATTTTCTTAATCAGCGTAAGCAATCTTCCCCCATCGATTTGAAAGTAGTAAAGATATTTAAATGACCTCGTCATTCATAAGGATGTCGGAAAATCAGTGTTCCCATTTTCGCAAGGATCCCTAGTTGAAAAACCAATAAAAACTATTTTAAGGATCGATTTCAACAAGTTCAGTTAGTAATTTTTGGAAGCTTCAGTTTGCTGAGTCTCTACATTTGACATTTCTGTCAAATTTAAATCTTATAGTAGAATAGTGGACAGGATTTATAACAATTGTTTCTATGTCTTATTTGTTCGTTAAAATTTAACAGACATTGGTGAAATCGATCCTAAGAGGATTATCTAGTCATTCTTAGACCTTTGACAGGTATAACCGGTTATCATTTGATCCACGATAACTGAAAGGCCTCAAGCGAGGGCCAAGTACCTACCTTGCCCTTACGGTTGTTTACCCAAGATTGCAAGTATGATTAATTACAGTATTTAGAGATGTCAATGCTAACACCATCCGTACTCATATTTTTGGCCCTAGGTAAAGTCGTATTTGTAAATACGGACCTGTTTTGTGCCCAGGTCCAGGTCTCTCTCTCTCTGATTCATTTTTTGAGGTGTAGCTGTAAAACTCAACCACCAAAACAGCATACTTTCTCCAGTAATTTTCCCAATAAGCTACGAGGCCATAATTTTGCTTAAATGTTACCTGGCGAGCCCCCTACAAATTCTTGAAATATGTGTAATTTTGTAATCTTATGAACGTTTAGTAATCTCTATTGTACTTCAAAAATAAATAAAACATTTATTATTCAATTATCTAAAAGGTAATGAGTCTATTCAGGGCCGCAGTCAGAGAACTACTCCAATAATTCGAGAAGAAAAAGCTCTTATGACAGAGTAGGTCTAGGTATTGCGCTACAGTCTACGCAGTCGTAATTTTATCTTGAATTTAAATCAATTGTAGGAAAAAACACATTTAACCTGTATTAAAATTCGTGAATAATTAAACATTTAATTGCGTTACTCGTAAAATTAATGCTACCAACATTATAAAACTGACATGGCTGTAGTAGTGGTATGCTAGTGGTGATAATAAAATATTTATATCTATCTGATATTACCGGCATTATTATTTCTATAAAAGGTTCATATATTAGACTATTATTATTATTATTATAGTAATAATAAAATGCATGCATTCAACTATACGTATTATTAAGCTAAATTGAAAGTTGAATATATAATTAGGTAGAGAAAACCATTAAAACGTTGTATAAGTTTAACAAGTATTGATTATATAATGAAGTATTTAGTGATAAAGTTACCAAAGAAACAATCTCGATTACCGATCTTAATTTAAGATCAAAATCAAGATTTAAACATGTCAGTCATAATCTGGTAATTTTCATCGAGAAAACCACACACATCCTCAATTTATTATAAATGAGATGTTGGGATGATTTCCGTAACTACAGGTGGTCTTTACTGATCATAATATAGGATCATCATCTTCAAATTTTCATTTAAATAAAAATTTTGATATTTTATTAAAATTGTATCATATTCCAAATTATCAAAGACGATTAGTAATTGCGTGATTTATAAAAGAAAACTTCGTTTGAATTGATCAAAAGTCACACACACATCTCGTTTAGTTGAACATTCCAGTGAGTAGGAAAAAAGGCATTGCTTTAAGCTGCCTTAAAATGGAAAGAACTCCATAAAATAGACTGTAATAAATATAAATCTGCTCAAAGGTAACAACATTATCAATTTCAAGTTTGTTCAGTTCCCAATTGTTGTTGGATCAATACCTGATAAGCTGCTAAAGCTCTCTTAAAGTCTCTCTCGCTTCCTTTGCCTGTTCTCTTAGTGAAAAAGTAGACTTTCGGTTACGATCTAATCAAAAGGTACTCGATATAAATAAAAGTCTTGACACTTTAAACGATCATCATTAATTCAAGCAAATTATTTTAGATAATATAGAGTTTTTTTAAAGTTTATATAAAAGAACGTTTATTTCTATATGAGATGGTACGTTGTTAAAATTTCACAATTTAAATCATAATTTTATCCGTGTAACTGTCATCTAATGAGGGAAACCTTTAATAATGGTTTTAAGATAATCACGAATCTGATTTATAATTTAAAATAAGGTCATGATGTTCGGCTTGCTTGTTATTCAGGATAATTCACGTCAGACAAGAAGTTCTTATGGCAATTCCCATTATTTGTCGAGTGTGATTAAACAAATATTTCAAGGACTTCTAAGGTAGTCCATAGAGATAATTTTAGCAATATTAGAGCCGCTTAGCTCACTTGGAAGTCGGTCAAAAATCGCTCGTTTCTAACGAACTAAACACGCAAAATGACTCAAAGAGCCTTCTAACATTAATTTTTAGTTTTTCTCCATTGTATGGTGGAATAGATGGAAATGTTTCACATTTTTTCTAAGAAGCATTGGAGAAAAACGAAAAAATCAATGTTGGGAGGGTCTCCAAATCATTCTTTAGCTTCTTTTTGAAAATCGCGACCGTGTCCAAAATGAGCATTTTTTGACCTCTATATGAAGATTTCGCTGAAGAAATTAATTATTTCAAGATTCATGTTTTAACATTAAAATAAACATCTGTTTATTATTAAATATCTACAAGATTCTCACACTTATAATACGTAATTATTACGGATCAAGTCGCTTTATTTTCACTCTATCCTCCGTAGGTACATACAAACAACTTGAATTTCTCTCCCATCATCGTTTCATCTTTCTTAATTACAGTTATATTGCACGAATGTAATTGGATTCGTGTGAATTTCAACATTTTAAAGACCTCAGAATTGGTTTTTAGTATTAGACTTTGATAGAATTATGTAAAAGAGAACGGATAGAGAATGGTATCGTGTATACATACCCCACATAGAAGACAATTTTACACCATGATATTTTGAATGTTTATCCAACAGAATGTAACGAATTCAATTAAAACCGTTTCCTTCATTAAAGTATTTTTACTAAAACAACAAACATTAAGATGGGGATTATTTTACATCTAATTCGAGTTTCAGGTGTAAAATTATCCGTAATTGTCTTGAAATACGAGCCGAATTTCCATATGAACTCTAATTGTAACCGAAGAATCAATAAACGTTTAGACATCAACTTTTACTGCTGAAAGCGTCGATTTTAGATATTAAAATATTCATATTTTTTAAACAAATATTCCCATTTTTTAACGTTGATTTTTACAATGACTTTCTTTATATCTGTGCCCCCGAAAATTTGTAATTTAATAGCATTCAATTCAGGTACAGTAACAAGCATTTCTTTCTTTCCAACTCTCTGAAATGCACTTCACCGATAATTGGTGGTTTATTGAAAGAAGAAGAGGACGATGAACAGGAAGGTAGTAGTGGTGATGGCAAGAAAGTATCGATTCGTTAAGCATTCACAATTGTGTTTTTCTTTGGTGAACGTAATTTCAGAGTTTTCTTTGTACTGTTGATTCCGTTGGAAAATCAACTCGAATAGCAAAGTTAATACATAAAATACTTGGCAACTTTCAGAGTAGCTTACACGATCGTTTGGTAACGATCATCTTGTTGTACACTTGACAATACTATTGGATTGATGATTCATTGATATTTCCATTATTGCATTGCATTTTTTTATTCGGTGCTCAAGAAATGTCAATCTTTAACCCCTTAACGCACTCCCTCGAGCAAAAGGCACATTTTTATTATTTGTGGGCAAAAATAGGTTCAAATTTTCATTTTAATAATAATAATAAATGATCCTTTTGCCACTATTTAAAAAAAAGTGCGTCAAGAGGTCAATCATCGATATCTCGCTTATTTTCACAGTTATTGAAATGCATAAACCAGCTTTAAAAAGACCATTTCTAGATGCGTTTAGGGTCGTTTTTCGTCTTGTAAAATTTTGGCGGAATTATGAATTACAGAGAAAAATCTTGAAGCATGTTTTTTTGTGTATTTTTCCCTTTAACTGGCTATAACTTAGCCAGCCAGTAGATAGAAAAATGGAAGCATTTAACGTAAAATGAATGAAAAAGTCAAAAATTTCATTCCCAGATTTTTGCACAATTTTTAAAATAAAAACTGAAATTTTCACAATATTTCCGAAATAAATTCCAGCTTCTCGTCTAAATTTTCAAATAGATAGAGGGCCCAAAAACGTTACCGTTTACCATAAAAGATAAGTAAATCCGGCCCTGAAGACGGTATAGACAGCAAAAATGACAGGGATTTTAAGTTTGAAGGGATCGTGATAAGAAAAGGTACAAGTTTCTACTCGTGTTCTAATTTATTATCTCTGTAGGTATACCTTCCGTAGACAATTTAATATTAGTGTAGTAAAAGGGGTAGGTAGATTAGTAGTATTTAAATTTTCATACGGGTGAAAAGATGAGTGGGTGTATGAGAAGATGTAGAAGGTAAAAACATTATATTCTACTAAGTAAACATTTAAATAATAAATAAACGTAAAATGGAGTTTGGAAAGGTTAATTAAAAAATTGCATCGCTAATAATCAATTAGTTGAACAAAATTGATGTTTTAAATTATTCGTATCGCCTTCACTAACAAGTAAACATATCCAACCTAAAACTCCCGATTTTGATAATTTTTGGTATATAGGTAGTTCATTCTATTCTAAGGGATGCGTGTTTTTTCGTTCGTGCCCATACTCAAGTTTAAGGGAGATATTAGGGGTTGAAGTTACCCCTGCAAAATCAGTTTTTTCCAAATATCTCTGGAACGGCTGAATATTTTTTCGCGGGACAAAAACTAAACAATAGAGATCTACCAAGGCTATCGAAAAATAAAAACCGCGATTTCATCCCTTGTCGGGGGTCGAAGTTATAGATGAATATATGTCATTCTTTATGTTTTTTTGCAATTTTCTACCCCATGGTAAAACATATCATCATGAAAATTATTCTGCGGATAGAGAACTAAAAAATAAAAGTTACCTGTCCGAGGATTTTTTTGTATTAAGGCTACTTACCCCATTAACAGCTTATAGGGGCTGTACATTAAGGGGTGAAATTTGGCTATGTATATTAGTTTTCAAAATACAAATTATATGCATCTTAAAGGTCTTTAAAGGATCTTTCAAATGATATATAATCAACCACCCCTTACAACCCTTTATCGAATTATAAGGCTATAAATTTGTGTAATTTCTTACAAGTAATAATTCTCTTCATAATTTCGATATATGATTCAATTTTGTATTTTTTATCTAGTCTAATGTTTGCTATCAACCCTTTAACTGTTACATTGTCAACGACCCCCTTACCTCCTTATAAAATTATGAATTTCTGAAAAGTCTCCAATAATTCATTCTGCTTGTAATAACTTTATTGTATCTAATTTGATACATTCACGGCTTAAATTAACAATTACGAATCCATTTAACTATTTTATTCTTAAAAATATGCAATCGTTAGTTCATAATCAAGTTTCTTTCCCAAGATATACAGAACTATTTAAATATGTATGGTACCGTAGTGGATTCTTGGATGAACGGCCAGAAACGTTTGTTACGCCAACATATTTTTCATTTAATGCATATCACACGAATCGCATATGTGACGTTTGTGGAAAACCTGGGATTGTTACTTGCGGATGGTGCAAAGAAAATCTATGTTCTGAACAATTTTTCCAAGACTATCATTACTCTGTAACAACTACCAACCATAATAAACTAGTTAAAACATACAGAAATAAGGTATAATATACATATACCTACAAATAAATGTATGTACATCTACTTTTCATAAATATATTTTCAATAAGTATATTCATACGCGGAAAGATCATCTTAAAGTTAAATAATAATAATAACAATTACATATTTTTAAGAAAAAAATAGTAAAATGGATTCCTAATTGTTGATTTAAGCAGTCAATGTATCAAATTAGATACAATAAAGTTATTACATACAGAATGAATTATTGGAAAACTCTCCAGAAATTCATAATTTTATAAGGGGGTAAGGGGGTCGTTGACAATGTTGTAACAGTTAAAGGGTTGATAGCAAACATTATTACTGATTAAAATTTTTTATAACAATAACAATTGTTTATTATTTATGTACCACATTACTACCTACTTTAATTTACACCACAAAGGTCGTATTAGAAAGGTAATGAACAACCCAACATCCAATTGCATTTAAATATTTCTAAACATTAAAAATTAGATCAGACTCGATCAGAAATACAAAATTAAATCAAATTAACACATTATAATGAGAATTATTAATTGTAGAAAATTATACAAATTTATAGCCTTATAATTCGATAAAGGGTTGTAAGGGGTGGTTGATTATATATCATTTGAAAGATCTTTCAAAGGCCTTTAAGATGCATATAATTTGAATTTTGAAAACTAATATACATAGCCAAACTTTACCCCTTAATGTACAGCCCCTATAAGCTGTTAATGGGGTAAGTAGCCTTAATACAAAAAAATCCTCGGACAGGTAACTTTTATTTTTTAGTTCTCTATCTGCAGAATAATTTTCATGATGATATGTTTTACCATGGGGTAGAAAATTGCAAAAAACCATAAAAAATGACATATATTCATCTATAACTTCGACCCCCGACAAGAAATGAAATCGCGGTTTTCATTTTTCGATAGCCTTAGTGGATCTCTATCGTTTAGTTTTTGTCCCGCGAAAAAATATTCAGCCGTTTTAGAGATATTTGGAAAAACTGATTTTGCAGGGGTAACTTCAACCCCTAATATCTCCCTTAAACTTGAGTATGGGCACGAACAAAACAACACGGATCTCTTAGAATAGAATGAACTACCTATATACCAAAAATTATCAAAATCGGGAGTTTTAGGTTGGATATGTTTACTTGTAAGATGTCATGAATACTATAAAAATTAAGCTCCAAAAATAAGATTTTGTCGATTGAATTTTAATGAGACTTTTAAAAGTGTACTTGATTGATGTTTTATGAGTTTATTTGTGTAAAATACAATCAAACTTTATCGAAATCTATAGAGTTATTATTAATTATAACGAATCTGTGTGTTAGTTGGTTTAACCATCATCAACCACTATTAACCGTGATAAGATGGGACCCCTTTAATTTCCCACCCTCTATCTATACCAAATACTCTACTCGTTCTCCCTTGTCGCTTTACACAGATGTTCCGTCAACTTGGCTCTAACATAATGAAGATTACCAGCCCTTAAGGACCATCGTCGAACTAGAACTTTGATAATCATCCTACCCATCTAGGATTTTATAGCAACAATACACACTATTCTCGTCATTCTTCTTCACACCGACAAACTACACCACTACTAACACACTGATCAATATTGCTCTTGTTTATAAATGATGAAAGTAGAGTGGCTGTGCTTTTATGCCATTATGTTTAAATTGTGTGCACATTATGGTGGTGGTGGTGTCTGATTTTTATTAAATTTACGACATGTATGTGATCCTAGAGTTTGAAGTTATCGTTAAATCAAATTAAAATCGATTTATTTTTATCGGACTCTACTCGATACCAATCGAGATTTATTAGAAAACTTATAGCATGGTGTTGAGTTTTCACAGTTTTCCAACACAATGTGAATAAAAAAGGAGAAATGGAAAAAATAGAGTATCCAAGTTGAGATATTGAAGTATGGACCCTCATATTACCATTCAAACTTCAGGGAGAATAAATTCACATCCCCATTCAAATAGTAAAAGTTTCTTTATTAATTTCTGTTTCAAGTAGTCGTTCTAACGGCATGTCCGAACATTTCTCATATCGGAAATAACAAATATGAACATAGAAATACACTCAATCTGTTTCAATTTGATCGACTTGACTGTCGGTCAATTTGAAAATGCTAATACGCATGCAAATTTGATGATTTACCAAGTAAATATTAGTTTTAATCTAATTAATTGATAGTTTTAACCCTATGATAAAATTGGATGAAATTAGAAATGAGGGGGGCTAATGTCAATGTTGATGATTTAAGTAAAGGGTATATAATCGCTATAATAGCTTCATTATAAGTACTTTACGGTTTTATTTAATTAGCATAGTTGACAAGCCGTCAGGTCAAACTTCAGAGATTCACTACCGTACATTCCTTATCTTATTAAACAAGTAGAAAATTGGGTTTAGATGTGTGTGTATGTGTGTGAAATAGGGAGTAACTGAGAGTGGAATTATTCACAAGTCCATTGTGGGGCTTTGAGGTCAACATTGACATTAACTAACAGAAATTGCACTAAGAAGCTTGAAGCCCTTCCAATGAAACAGTTTTAGATAGGATAGTGTCCAACAATCAGCTTATAATAGCCATCGAATATGGGCTCTTTAGAGGAATCGGGATGTCACAATTTGACAATTGCAGCTTAAACACTTGAATTGTAGACCAAAAAGAAGTTCTAATTTCGTCGAAATTTCTATAATAGTAAATGTAGATACAGTGTTTATGATGGAGGAGTTGATTCACAAATTCCATCCCCTATATATGTTATACATATCGTTCTAATATTTGGGGCGGCCACACGTGTATCAAATGTCTATTCTAGCAAAAACCTGTAATGTAGCTTATACCAAACACTATACCATCACATGTGCATAGAACGATCTACCAATCTACAATATTTCTACTGTTGCCCTCAATTCCAATATAAAACTGTGTTCAACTGAACAATTTCACATATCCGTATTCAAAACAATCCCTCTATATCTAACAGCTGTTTAATGTTTTATTTAAAGTGCTCTAGTTTTATAGTCGACAGTTTTACGATAGAGGGATATATGGTGAATTAGAATGGTAAAAGTGATCTTTTTGTGATTTTTTTCTTTCGTTTTTATAGTTTCCTTCTTGATTTATATTTTGTATAAATTATACAGCTTTTATATAGAAAGTAAAGAAGCATGAACGTTTACACGTAACATATAGGCGAATATTTATCGTATTTTATTTAAACGCACATATAAAAGTACTCCACAGTAATAAATCGGTGGAAATGTCGTATGTCCTGTTCTCCCCCATCTCTACAACTTGAAACATTACAACGCATGTTTTATTCGAGTTGAGTAATTAAATTAAATTACAGTGCGATTTGTATAAAGACCATCAGTAATGAATTAAACTGAATATATTTCAAAAATAAATAATACGATTTAACAGAATGACAATTGAAAATGTTGTTAGTTTGACTATTGAAGGTGGAAAAATATCAATTAATCAGCATTTGTACAATTGTCGTTGTCGCATGTTTTAATCATTTGTGCTGACCAGTTTGGTTGTTATAGAACATTGTGAAGGCTTTACTCTGCACATTCAGCAAACCAGTAATAAACGTGTCGGTGGTGATTTTGCAGCTTAACAATGTCGCGACACCTAACTATCAACCACTCTCTCTATACCAGCACAATGTTCATCATTGATCAGCATTTATCTCAGAGTTATAATTATTACAATTTCAAATCGGTTTTATTTTAAAAACTTTAAATCAATACGACTTGATGGTATTCTTATATCAATCGATAGACAAGTGTTTGCTTGTAATGGTTACAGAATAGATTAAGTTACAAGTGTGTACTTGTTTCTCTTGGTGTCTGATTGAATTGTTTCAAATTTACACACATGATTGGCTTTGTTTTCTAAATTTTTGAATACACGAATGGAAGTAGACATATTTTAACGACGTTTGAATACAGGGTGTAATCGAAATCCTTACAATCTTCAAATCACGTGTAGAGCCTTAAGAATTGAACCGATTCTTATAATACATTAGGGGCATAGGCGTAGTTGGGGCGTACTTGAGAGAGCTAAGCACCCCTAATATCTAAATTTGCACTCTAAAAAAATTTCTATATACAAAATTAGAACCTTGTAGCTCATTTGTTAGCTGCACACGTAAAACGATTAAGACCGAATCAAAAACGCTGTCAACATTGATTTTTTTCGCTCTTCTCCATTGCAATGTAAGAAAGTGCTAAGCATTTCCACCTGTTACAGAATAAAATGGAAAAAAAACGAAAAAAATCAATGTTGGTCGGATCGTCGATTCATTCTTAATCATTTTACGTGTATGGTAAGTTTTGAAAGATAAGGGCATTATCAGAAACGAGCATTTTTGACCGACTTCCAAATGAACTACCAGCTACAAGATACTAATTTTACTAAAATTCTTACTTTTCTTTTAGGTGAAATATCTATTTTGTTTCTACTTTTAATTGTGTTGTAATTAAAAGTAGAAGTAGTCATTTTTTTGAACTTTAGCACCCCCAGAGTTGAACGTCTAACAACGCCTATTATTAGGGGGTCTGTAGGTTTCCATTTTTGAGAATAAAATGGGTTGAAAAATTCCCCCAGATTTTTAGTCATATGTAATTAGTACCTTGAGCTGATATTTTTTTTTTGTCTATTAACTTCCATATTTTAATCATTTTTCGTGTGATCTTGCGAAATAATTAGTGTATTGAGTGCCCGTCAGAAATGTCGAACAGTTGCAGATCCGAATTTGTGCAGCTGCAAACGAGATTCGGGAACTACCGAAATGTGTACTGTTCCCTACTATGTAGAGTTTTGTGGGGAATCGAAGGGTGGGTTACCTTTTGAACAATTTCTATAGTGATATTACATTATTTTTATAGTTTTTAATCAAATGTGTTGTGTTATGTTCAATAATTATGTTAGTAAGATTTGCGTGGGTTATTCATAGAAATTTTTACTAATTTTTTTTCCTTCGGCCCTTCGAAATAAGTTTATTGCATTCTATTCCACATAGGGATAGTGATGTTTGAATATTGTAAGTGATTTTGATTACACCCTGTATAATCACAAAAATACAACAAAAGCAATTCTAACATATTGTAAATTTTTCATTTATAATCGTATTTTATAATTGAGTATTTAATTTGGAAGAAAAATTAAAAATATTATCAAAAATTCATTATAATATTGCCAAGGAAATATCTAATTCTAAATTATACAGGGTGTTTGATCTAAATATGGTTGATTCTAAGAAACTCTTATTAATCGACGAGCGATTTGAAAAATATTTTAAAGATTTGTAGGAAAGTCCTTAGGGAACATCTTAACAAAATTGGAGCCTCGTAGCTCATTTGGAAGTTGGTCAAAAAACGATCGTTTTGGACAATGTCGCAATTTTCAAAAACTAACTAAACACGCAAAACGACTGAGAATGACTCAGAGGCCTTCCGAACATTGATTTTTTTCGTTTTTCTCCATTGTATTTCAGAGAAAATACAAAATATTGCCACCTGTTCCAGAATAAAATGGAGAAAAACAAAAAAAATCAATTTTGGAAGAATCCTAGAGTTATTCTAAGTCGATTTGCGTGTCTAGTTCGTATTTGAAAATCGCTACATCATCAGAAACGAGCGTTTTTTGACCAACTTCTAAATGAGCTACGAGGTTCTAATTTTGCTGAAATGTTCTCTAATGACACTCCTACAAATTCTTAAAATATTTTTCGAATCGCTTGTCGACTAATAGGAGTATCATAGAATCAACCATATTTAGATCAAACACCCTGTATACATTACGAAAGAATCTAATAGATTGCATGATTACCCTGTACGTATTTATTGCGTGTTAAAGTACATGAAATACAAAGTCTTAATATTACAACAGATGATTGATTTCGGTTTTTATCAGTTTTATTAATCGATGTTCTTGATACAATAAATAGAAAAAAAAACGGAAAAACCTTGTTTTAATTGCCAATGATAGATAAACTACACGCATGTATGGTAACATTCCTTGAATTGCATTCTACTTACATAAAATGCAAGTTAAGACTGACATTATGTATTTACAATTATTTTTAATTTCCGTATATTTTTTTATCGATTTAACCTACATTTCCAGGGTATCACAGGAATATAATATTCGATATAGTAGTTCGGTTGAAGGTCAAGCACGAAATTCAATTTTGTTGATCCAAAATAACTTTTTCGATTCAACAAACAGAATTGTGTTGGCAAATTTTCTAAATAATTTTATATAAAATAGTAGACTTATAATGTAATCTTATTACAAGATCTACTTTGATCGTAATAGTATTATTCAATCGTTATATCGTTCCAGGAGCCTTGACATAGCCTTTTCTTAAATAAACGTCCAGGGAATTTAAAATTTACAACCAATACACCACAGGATTTTAATTTTTAAATCCGTTTTTCTTGTGAACCTGGGTAATCATAAAGTTTCAAATTTGTTCTCGTTTTTTTTGGTAAAATTAAAGATTAGTCTTTTCAAATTATTGAAAATTGATATTGGTTAAAAATAATGGCAAGTAATATTGAACAAAATAGAGTAGTAGTGGAAATTTGTACGACAAATCGATTATTACATTTTCTTTCCAAGAAACAATAATCTTCTCATAGAGAAACTGTAGGAGATCTTTGAACAATAGCAAATAAAAGAATTTAGAAAGTGTTGTAATAATTTCAACTTCAATTGAAACTTTGTTTTATTTGAATTGAAACAAATACAATAATACAGTGGGTATTATGTTTGTATTGTAAATAGGAAAATTATTTGTGCACATCATTTATCCCGATTATTATTAATACATAAAGTATAATAATCGATTTAATTAGCAAGTAACGTGTTATAATAATAGGTCATGTTTATGTATAATGCAACGATGTAAATTTGAAAAGGGATTATCAGTTGTAACGTTAAACGAACTAGTGTTATCTTGTCATAATATTTTGTGAATATATTTGCATGAATGTGGATTTTGTACAATTATTTACTCATTACTTACATACAATAAATCCGTCTTCTATAATAGAGCTATGAAATTAGCTTTATTCTCAATCAGTTGGCTGATTTCTGATTATTATGCCAGAATATGACCACTCTTCAATTTTAATTGAGTTTTTTTATCTATTGCGATAAATATTCATAAAATGTTTGTCTATAAAAATATTCTATTTATTCCAAAAAAAAAAACATGGAAATATAATTCATTGGATATATTGATATTATCTAAAATTCCTGGTCTATTTTTGATTAATGTTAATAAAATGCCAATATTCGTTTGTTATCTATTGAGAATTTATTGTTGTCGATTCCAGATTTGGGTGCAAAAATTTTCCGTTTATTAACAATGTGCTTCAAATTACAACAATTGTAGTTTTAATTTTCTTAAACTCTCTCTCTACTCTTGTATAATCACTGAATTTGAAATTTACAACCATTTCTATTTGAATTACAAATACAATTTATATCAATTAATCGCAAAAGTCACAAATCAAAATGAGATTAACTTTGAACTCGCATACAAAATATACAGATAAATCCCCATTTCCCGGTTTAATTAGTCCAGGATGTAGATAAATCGAAAATAAAAATATCTATGTGTGTGTGTGTGTGTGTGTGTGTGTTTGTAAGAGCGGAATACAGGATAAAGTTCAGGTACAAGCAAACATTGGACATATCTGGCTAGATTAAAATATAATGTTGGCGGCGATTTATGACAGGTACAGGTATAATTCATTTCCATCATTCATACACCGACTTTAAACTAGTTAAATTATTGAATTTACAATGTTACTGTTGTAATTTTTAATATAAATACACACGTATACATACATAATCCGATAATATTAGATACAATAGAAAAACAAACATAGTTGATCAACAACTTAATTCAATAAAGCAAGTTCCGCTTTGATAAACCGGCAATTTTTATTTCTTTATCATCAACATGAATGTAATTTTATACGAAAAAGATTTATGGAATGAGCAAAATATACGCATGACTGAAAAATGTAATTTATTAACATAAGCTCACAGCCGAACGGTGTATATATACAGTTTTTTCCCGACTTTTTGTTAGGAAAATCATTAAATAAACGAAAGCCATCCGATTTAGAAAGGAGAAATCACGAGGAATTCCAATGAAGCGAGTTAGCGCGGCGCATCCACCAAAATTACAAAAATTCTATAATTTTGATTTGAAATAAAAAGGAATTCTAAAAGAATTGTGGCGCGGCGCATCCACCAAAATTGCACGCTTCTCAATAGTTTTTTATTTGAAAGAAAAATCCAAGGAAACGACTGGGCTATGATTTAGTTAAATTCACCCCTCTATCAAGTTAATCGTCTCATTTCCATTGTACCATTTCCTTAGTCAACTAATATTTCAGTTTGCAGTTCAGTGACTTGTGAATTTCAAAATTAGATTCATTAATTGTGTAAATGCAAGAATTAAATGTACACATTTACAGGTTAAAATCGTACAAACTACAAAGAATCGTTGTAATTTCACATATTTTACATTAAGAGCGTATTTATCACTATGTTTTATCTGTCAAGTCCACTTTGTATCGATTTGAATTATAAACAAGTCCCGACACGCACCGACAATTAATTTTTGTCGATTATATATCGTTTGTTATCAATGTTGCAAATATTTAGTTTCGATATACAATTGAAAAATCAGTTGTAAAACAGTTTAAATACTGTGATAGCGACCTTTTAATTGCCTAAAACTTCTTATCGCTACCTTATCAGATAGAAGGGGAGCTAACATTAAATAGTTTCAGTATCCCTTCATCTTTGTCGTACATATTATTGTGGATTTACTGTGTTTTAGTTTGAGGACTACACTTGCTGATTGATGGGCCCTTTTAGTCTTTGTAACATAATCACGATGACACTTGACAATGCAAGCGACACAAATTAATGAGGCCATGTTGTTGGGGTCTTTATGGAACTGGTTTTTTTTTTGTCACAACACACACACATCTATGGTAATGATAACAAATCAAGATAGAAAGAACGGTATAGAATGAACTCTAAACGCTGTTATGTCACAGGCAGTTTTAATTAATTTTTTTTCCCCAATCATACATTTTGTTCGTTAACTGGGATTTATTTGAACATAAACAATAGAAAGGCTAGCTTGTAATTATACTAATTATATATTTACATTATTTACATAACTATTTGTACTTGAACTACACCCACGATAAGATTTTACACGCTTGAAGGGTAATTTATTTAATCCAAAGGTCTAATTAAAAAATCAACCATTACTCGATGTGTAATAAATTATATTATTCTATAATTTATAGTTAATCGTGATAGCCTCAAAGGTGACGAATAAAAAAGTTATAGGCATCAATTTCTCTGTGACATGGAATAATAAAAGTGAAGAAATTCAATCAAAATTGATGGAGTACTAGTAGAAAATTCTGGATTTGTGTGTGTGTGTGTGTGTGTGTGAAAAAAGTTTATCCTTAATGTAATTTAAATTTGTTTATCGGTGACATTAGGTCTACGGTCTACCCTATAATCATTTCGTTAGTTGGATAATGTGGGCGAATTAAAGTTGCATTAGTGTTTTTTATTTCTTCACCCTTGAAAATTGTTTTATTAGATTTAATTTGTCGATCAAGATATTTATAATATTATATCGCATAACTGAGGCCATGTCAGTCATGAAATGGAATGTATTCAAACTATCAAAATGCTGTTGAAAATCATGCTGATCTATGGTATGAAAATCGGTCAATTCAGCTCGTTGAATGTTGTCAAGACAAATTGCGGTCTCATTCATCATACCGTTTTGAATAGAGGTCCATTTTCTTCTAGGCGACGACGGTAAAAGTGTAAAGCCACCAGTGATCCTTTGCATAAGTGACGGTAATGACGTTAAACCACACGAGTATGGTAAAATACGGGTGGCATCGTAAAATCGGTAAAACAAGTTGCTATTGTTGCAGTCTTAAGAATTTTCCACTATCTACAAGGTACTAGTCGGTGACTAGCATGTCTATTGGCTATAGTCATTATTACTGAATACAAACAACCGTAAAGAACCATCATGATAAATTCTGGTTGCATCTTGTCGACTGCTTTGATTGAGTATTCATGTTGAACTACAACATTCGACACGCCTTTGCTTTCCAACATTCGCATATCGAATGTGTGCACAAGAGAAAATAATAATAACAACAACGACAATCTGAAATCTACAACAACACAATAATGGAAATATCGGATTTGGATTTGAAGATCTGAAGAGAAAAATAGTGATACAACTGTTACATCTCGATAAGTATTAGTCTGTTTAATTTCTACTGATAGCAATTTTATACCTGTATAAGTTTGCTTTCATACAATTGTAAAGCTTCAATTGTGTAGCTTTATAGGTCGAGAAAAACGATCAAATAGGAAGAAAAAAGTCGTTGTACGAAAACGGAAAAGAGGTCAGTACAACAGCCGGTGGCAAATGCGTATAAAAACGGAATTGTCCGTTGTCAAGGCTCGAGATCTTGTGGAAAGAGAACGGTATAACCGGACATAGTCGACAGCTGACAGGATGTAAGATTGTAGAGTATGGGTGGCGGTCGCTGTTATATAAAATTTATATACGTATGGGGTTGTAAATGGTCGATTTCCGTATTTAACATGGTAAAGTACGAATATACACAATCTTGTTTCATCGTCCTTAAAATTGTCGTTTTTATTTCCATTTTATACGATGATAGGTAGGAGAGGACAATCTCAAGTGCTAATTCAACACACACTCTTACAAACATCCTACGCATTTTGCGTTTTTAGTGTTAAGGACAGAGCCCCCCTGCTGCGGTTTATTGCCCACAGGTTTAACCAACATCCATTTGGTTTTACCGCAAAAGCTCAAGTGCCTATGCAAATTTGCTTAATGGCCACGGTTGGAATTAATTAGGGATTGTTGGTAAGGATTCATTCAAGATACATTTACAATAACAAAGTAATATTTGGTATTATTTCAATTTCTTTACTTGTCGATGTTACTTTGGTTCTTAAATAATACCCTCTAAGGCTGCTGTCATGATCTCTGTTCCAACAAATTGAAAATTCGTTACGAATTTATCCAACCGCAAGATAATTACATGATTACATTGTAAACTTTTCTTATTGTTGCTATAGACAATTATTGTTGGAATTAACAACAGAAACTAGATCAAAACATTCTTCTATTGAGAAGAATCTGTTTTTAAGACACCTCATATTCGAAAATTCTGTTTGGTGGAATGAATAAACATAAAGTTTTCGAGATGAATTGAAAAGATGACACCCACACAACACCACTACCGCCTAATATATAATTAAAAATTATATATTCAAATCAGGCAAATTTTATTCATAAGCCATTCCGGCTTGGCAGGATTAAATTTTTCAATACGACATCCTTATAGTTGAATCTATCATATTATCATAACGTAATACATAATGGACAATCATTCCATTGTGCACAATTTGCTTTATTCGTTAGGATTACGAAAACGTACAAAAGATTCGCAAATTAGCCAATGTTGTCTTTGACGATTATATTGTTGAATTATCATATAGTGGAATAATAATGCATATATGTATTAGATTACATACAAATGCGAAACAATTTAATTTTGCTTATTAAGGATAATATCGTCGATGATTGACGAATATTGAAACGGTTCCAATTTATTTCCATTCGCTTTTTTATGTCAATTTACTGCTTCAAGGTAAACAAATTGAAGCTATAGAAGAATGTCTCTTATTGATTGCGTGACATAGCAGCCCACAAATGTGATATATTTATGCAAAAGTAATCAATAACGAGTAACCCATACATGTCGACATATTCTCATCCCTTATCTACTGCAGTATTCTTACAATTTTTCCTTATAACAATAACGCTCCTTTGTCCGACTATTGTTAAATTTATACAACGAGAAATCTTTACAATAAAAGTGTGCTTTCTCGCTCGTTTTTATTTATCACTGTTGTTTATCTATCTACATATATAAAAATGGAACGAAACGAAGAGCAGTCGTAGTAATAGCAGCTGGAGGAGAGAAAAAAAACACATATCACCAACAGTGACATGGTGGAAGTAAATGAAGTGTAGTATTGCCGATGACACATCTGTAAAGATCATAAAAACTTTCAAGAGTTGTTAAATGAAGGGATACAGTTGAATGATGTAAATGTGTCTGTGTGGTGTGTATTTTGTAGAGGAAATCCGACAGTTTTTCCTCTTCACAAAGCGAATAAAAGAGCGTGTAAAAATGGCGTAATATTTACCAACAAGACGGGAAATAATATAAAAAAATGAGAGATAATAAATTTGGTTTAAATAATTCAAAATTATCGGTATTAATTAACAGAATCTAGTCTATAAATTTGGGATATCTCGGTATCTATCAATTATTAATTCGGTCAAGATGTTTCACGTGCGTCCGATTATAAGACAATTAATTTACATATTCTCCTATAGTTGTATTATATATACCTACACCATAATATAATGGGTGTTGTATTATCAAATTCGATGAATAATTTATTCAATATTGATTTCAGAGGATTGGTCTACAGCCCGAATTATATCCGATGAACCAGAATTCTTGGCACCTATACATAATTTAACAATTCCAGTTGGACGTGAAGCTATACTTTCATGTACTGTTAGCAATCTTGGTAGATATAAGGTAAGTTAGTTTTTCAATTAGGCACATCTAATTCACCAGTCATTTTGTCGAGGTAGTAGTAGTAGTGTGGTGTAATTAAACTTTTGTTTGCTGACCACCCGACCCCGTCTAGTAAATGGTTGAAAGATCACGACTGTAAGTTTAGCAATTTGCGTACATTGCAAAAACTATTGTTCATTCAAAACTGAAAAAAATCTGACGAAAAACACGTTACTTTAGAGCTTCCAAATATAGCCGCCCTTGTTACTCAATTCATAATACAGTTATCGGAAGAATTAAGAAAAAAGTGCAACAGGACCTTCGTACTGCAATCTTTGTAGGCGTTGTAGTTTTGCTGAGGATTATTAGTCAATTTTTCGATTCTATCACAAATAAGTAGCTGGAAACAGGTAGGGCTCTTCATATCTTTAGTAGGGCGACATTGTAACACATTATCCATAAGTGATCTCTTGGGTGGTGTAATTTGTAAACGGTAAGAGGTATCGAACTCCAAAATACCTCAATCAATCACAAATTTTATTCTTCATTGGAAGATGTCCGATTTTAGTGGAAAACTGATTGGATTTTCCAAATATCTGAGAATATCATGACTTTTCACCTAAAAAATTAGTGTTAAACGGGGTCACATAGCTGTTTGTATAGCTTTACATTACAATTTTCTTTTTCATTTCTGAAAATATTGCATTTAAAGTGGCATGTCAAAAAAACTCAATACAACGCATTATCTTTTAATTTTAAAGATAAAAAATCGTACAGCCACTTATCTGAAAGCTTATTAATGTGCAAAAGACATATAGATCCCCAAAAATCCAATTTTTTAAAATCCAAAAAGTTATTGAAAAAATAAAAATGAAAAAGTTAGAAACAATGGACATAAATGTCCTTAAGATCAGAGCCTTCGCTAGCCCTCGGGCAAATCAGGCACTATCTGAAGGCCACATTTCACAAGGAAGGCAAAATTATGACTCAATGTCATTTAATATAATATGTTCAAAAACAAGATGCTTTCATTATAAATTATCAATTCTTAATAAATTTTGCTAAAAATTAAACTGTAAAGAACACACCTTGGGTTTGCCTTTTAAAGCTACGGCCAGCCTGTGGGGTGGATCAAATTCAACCGGCGGCGAAACCCCACCGAGTGATTACTCAATTCAGAGATTTTATACCCCTGGTAGTCTCCTGGCCCACCTGGGTTCTTGTAATCAGGCCATTGCCAACGTCGTCATCGTCATTGTCCAGGACCTAACTAATCGAAAACCAAAATCACAGTCCATGTCCATTGACGTGAGTCACTCTTAGCTTCCTCATCCATCCTGAACCAATCCGGCATGGGTGTCCCTGCTAGGGGTCTCTTCATGTGTAACCCCCGCCGGCACAGGTTCAGGAGTTATGGATGAGTACTGAGCCCCCCCCACTACGGCAAGGTGGTGACTCTTCGGGGAGGAACGAAGACAACTCAGAAACTTTTAATCTATTGTAGAACTAAATTATTAACTTTTAGGCACTGATTTGTAACGAATTTTCGCAATGAATTGTAAATCTATGTGGATATTTTTAATTTGTACCCTAGAAATTCAATTAAGATTCATTTTCCTCTTGAATTATAATTTTTAACAAATTGTATTATCGATTATCAAAAGCAGGAAATTTAGTTAAAAGTTTACAGGATTTTTTTATTGAATTTTGTTCTTGAGTCTGAAATGGCAAAATTGTAACACTTTTGACATGCTTTTGTGCTAAAATGGCGACATTTCGGAAAAATTGCCATTGAAATCACATTGGATTAATTTTGCAGCTAAATTCTAATCTTATAATCTAGATTTAGTACATTTGTGTGTAAGTCATCCAATTTTAGTGAAGTTTTAGTTTTAAATCGTACTGAGAATAAAATTTAGACAATTTTTACTCGATTTTTGAGCGTTTGAGATTTTAACACATTGTGATTATGAACAACCAGATTTTCGACGAATTTTTCTATAGAATTTTTTAGGAAAGGAGATTGAGGCACCTTTATAAAGTTTTAGACCTGAATTGTCTCACTCTAATCTAGATTTTAGGTTGCAGTAAAATAATTTTCTGTATTGTAGACTCTTAAAACCAACACATAATTCAATAAAAGCAAATCAAATTTTTTCCAAGTATCTTTGAAATGAAAGAAGGTCCCTCTACGTTACCAGCCCCACAAGGTATAGCGCCGGCTCTGGATATGGAAGATCCATATTATTGACCATATTAGTTAAAAAGACACCAATTTATTTGGAGCAGCTCTTATTGTGCAAGAACTTTAAAAAACCGAGATAGCTGATACTAATAATACTTAAAATTAAAAATGATTGTCATTGTTTTACCGGAGGCCGAGTTTTATAGTAATTTCCCGGGCCGAAAAAGTTTGCCAGTCCGCCACTGGCTCTAATTTACTAGGTGTTCCTCAATATAGAATACAACGATAATGAATCATTCAATTAGATTCATGCGATGTATTTGAGGATCGCATTTTTTCACTGGAAAGAGTAGCGAAGCAAAAAAAAAACAACCAGTAGGAACATTATACCGTCACATAAATACAGACAACGAACAAGTAAATAGCAAACTTTTCTGCCCTGGTGGAAGACTAGCAGCAGGAGGACTATTTATACGAGCAGCCGCCCACGAACCGATGAGAATTATTGTCTGTAGTCTTCCAGTTTAGAAGAACCAGCCAACCAACGAACGACCGAACAAGAACAGTACTATAGTTTGAATTTTATTCGTTTCATTTTAAATTACTGCTTACATGTAGAGTGTAAAATGTACAGTGACTCAATTTAATTTACACCAACATTGTAAATTATATACAGAAAAAAAAGAGACAAACAATGATGAAAAATTCTTAGAACTACTACAATAATAACAAAGAGAAAACCAAACTATAATCTAATTTTGGTAATTGTTTTTTAAAATGTATGATTTTAACGTTATCTGGACGAGCTGAAAGCGTGGTGCTTTTTGTATTTTCGTTTCTTGTTTGTAATCTACTTGAAGAAAATGGAGATAAATTGGAACGTACTTTGTGTACAATAAGTCTTTAGAGCTTTACGAAATAGTTTGCAAAAGTCGCTAAATAGTCTTTTCCATTTCCTTCAGCTTTGTCGTATTTTACAAGAAACAAATCTTTATATTAATAATTTGCGTTGTTTATAGTCTTATATGAAATGATTTTTAGATTACTGTTATATGTAGGAGTGTTTTTGAATTTTTAAAATGTGAATTTACTTGAAAGCTCTACAAATTGATTATTCTCTAAGTACTGATGTTGTACCGCAAATAGCTTTTATTTTAATAATAACAAAGTCACCGCTTACACGCAATTTATTTAATAAGAGTCACGAAAATCATTATTTTCTATCAACTTAATTATTATCATCATCATCATCGTCATCATGGTCATCTTTTTAGTTGATCGATAAAACCAAATTTCAAAATGTACGGTTACAGAAACTGTTTAAGTAATTTGTAAGCAGAACATGTTTCAACATTTATAAAACGAGTTGTATTTCAACATACCTTGACAGGTGTATTTTATTACTTTACCATTTTTTCTTTAAAGTTCTATCAAAGTCAAAGAAGACCACAAAGTTGTCTCTGATAAGGGAACGGTCTTGAAGTTTATTAAACCGAGCACGGATCACGTAGCCAAAGAAGCCCATATAGACCCTCCTAAACACCATAGAATAAAGATTAGACACTGGAACGGAGAACTTGGTAGAAGGAAATTGCTAGAATTTTTGTAATTTGTGAAATTTTAATGCCTCAAAATACGATAAACTTTTGAAAATTATGCACAATTTTGTAAAATTATCATTGATAAAATTCTATAGTTAAATACGAATGACTGTTATTAACTGATTCGGCAAACACTAATATACGCAATTTTCGGTTAATTTCCATCCCCTGTATAATAACTATGATTGTTAATATGAATTTCCTAAATTTATAATAACTGGCTCATTTTGCGTTTTGGAAATTACTATTACCGTTAATTTCAGGAAATGTTAATGATTCACAGTAAAATCGTACTGGATCTATTACAATTTAAATGTTAAAATTTTATTGTAACATAAACCCAACGGAATTGTTGAGTATTCATATTATTGACCAATGTGCAATTAGTTCAATGCGCATCTTTTATTTTGTTAGAAAATTTTAATAAAAAAACATAACAGACTTAATTCTCCAGTTGAATTATATAGAAGCGGAGATAGTTGATTAGGTGCATGTCAGAGTAGAAACGACCTGTTTTCTATGCCGTTTATAATTACATAGAAAGAACAGAAACAAAGTGAATATAGACACACAAGGGAGAGGATTGTAGGATATGAACCTGTATAAATTTAATGATTAAGATATTTGTAGCACGCACACAGCACACCAATAATACCGACCTCTTACTAGACTAATAGTAGACATTTCACAAAGAAAATAGAGTGAATTAATCACGCATATCACAACTAAATTAAAATTATATCTATTTAATTCTAGTTTAATATTATTTTATTTGTGGTAAATACAAAATGGAATAAGTTTTATTTGAATATTATCAGAAAGTATACAATAAAAGCTAACATATAAACCGTATAAAATTATACTGGAAATTATAAAACTGCTCTACTAATACTTTATAAATTAAATAACTTTTACTAAACAATGCTAGGCTACTACCATAGTCTAGATATGTTATAATATAAAACTTTATAATTGGAGATTATCAAATTTGTTTTAAAGATTCCAGTAGAACAATGTGAAATATTTCATAATCATCGAAATGAAAAATTCATAAAATTGAATCCAGTCAATTAATTTAACGCAAGCTTGCATTATCATCGTTGATAAATTACAAAGTATTTAAAGCCAAATTTACACTTGTATACGCATTAAAACATTTATATTCGAATAGAGAAACCTGTATAATGCGAACACTGAGATAATCATATAAAATGAAACCCATATACACTTAAAATAAGCTTGATATATACCGCCCTGTTGCTCTAAAAGTAGACGATTCGTATTGAAACCCTATTAGGTAGTTGGTGAGCGACTCGAAAAATATTTCAAGGATCCACAGGAGAGTGTCTGGAGATCATTTCAACGATATTAGAACCTTGTAGCTCATTTGAAAGTTGGTCAATAACGCTCTTTTTGCATAAGGTCAGGTCAGGTCAGAACTTTTAATCATCTTATTTCCATTTCATTATTATATTCTAGAAAACATGCGAAACTTTAATTCCTGCTTCAGACTAAAATGGAGAAAAACAAAGAAAAACATTATTGAGGAGTTTCCTGAGTCATTCTAAGTTGTTTTTGAAAATCGCGACATCGTCAGAAACGAGGGATTTTGACCAATTTCAAAATGAACTACAAAGTTCCAATTTTGCTAATATGATCTCTAGGCACAAATCCTTGAGATATTTTTCGAATCGCTCGCCTACTAATAGAAGTTCCATACGAATCGTCTACTTTTAAAGCAATGAGGGCGGTAATCCTCAAGTTGGATTTCTAAAGAATGTACCGCGTTGTTTTTTTCAGGAAATTGTTTTAATTACATAGGTGTCCTTATTAGAGAATGTCTTTACAATGAATATTGTCGAGTAAGCTTACACTTGTATAGGCACTAAAACATTTATATTCGAATAGAGAAACCTGTATAATGCGAACACTGAGATAATCATATAAAATGAAACCCATATACACTTGAAATAAGCTTGATATATACCGCCCTGTTGCTCTAAAAGTAGACGATTCGTATTGAAACCCTATTAGGTAGTTGGTGAGCGACTCGAAAAATATTTCAAGGATCCACAGGAGAGTGTCTGGAGATCATTTCAACGATATTAGAACCTTGTAGCTCATTTGAAAGTTGGTCAATAGCGCTCTTTTTGCATAAGGTCAGGTCAGGTCAGAACTTTTAATCATCTTATTTCCATTTCATTATTATATTCTAGAAAACATGCGAAACTTTAATTCCTGCTTCAGACTAAAATGGCGAAAAACAAAGAAAAACATTATTGAGGAGTTTTCCGGGTCATTCTAGCTCGTTTTTGAAAATCGCGACATTGTCATAAACAAGCGATTTTGACCAATTTAAAAATGAACTACAAAGTTCCACTTTTGCTAAAATGATGTCTAGGCACTCTCCTATAAATCCTTGAGATATTTTTTGAATCGCTCGCCTACTTTCATACTTTTAAAGCAATCTTCGAGTTCGATTTCTGGAGAATGTACCGCGTTGTTTTTTTCAGGAAATTTATTTAATTACAGAGGTGGCCTTATTAGAGAAGGTTTCCGCAATGAATATTGACGATTAAGTTTATTTTTGAAGATTATGCAAATTGACGATTAGTAAACAGATCGTTTTTAATTAAATCTTCAAATATTGTGAATTTTCTTTCCCAAGTTGGCTAAAATCAAATAAATAATAATGCAAGCAAAAAAACCTTGGTATTTGTTTTATTATATTCCGTGTATTAATTTTAATTTCGACGAAACCGAATGTTGTAAAGGCCTGGGTAGAAAGCACAACTTTTTTGCTCTTTTCTTCATTTAAATTGGAGAACATGTAAACGTCTGATTTTTATTTATTTTAGACTGAAAGCTTAAGAAAAGTATTTGGTAGTAAAACGGAAATAATCCATTATTATCGTGGAATTCTTCATGTATAAGATTTGGTAGAAATGAAAGAATTTTTTGACATGGCATATATACGTAAATGTAACATGCACACATCTAAAGTAAAATCGTACACATTCACTAGAGACTAAACAGTAAAATGCACTTAAACTTCTATCAACGGTGTAAGGTTTTGTACAATGCAAAACGAATACCCTAGAGGCCTTTCTTATAATGTAACACAACCATGTGTATGTGTGCACTGATTTATTACCGACCGCCCCTATGGGAGAAGTTAAGTCGGTTTCCATTTCTTGTGCTGTCAGCATACTTTATTACTTGTGTTTCATGTTAGACAGTTGACAAGAGTTGAGAGTACTTTTAAAATATAACAACACTTTATATCAATTATTTCAATTCGTTTATAAAGAACAAAATGGATAAGTTTTTAAAAACGAATATTAAAATTGTGGATGACTTTCGTTACAAGAATGTAAAATGCAAATAATTATACAAAAAAAAAACAATGAATTTAATTAGTTGAAACTGCAAAGATAACCTAGTTTGTTTAATACATAAAAGCTTTTAGCATAACTAAAGTTTTTATGCTTTTTAGTCTACCACTCCTATTTCGGTGTAATTAAAATACATGTATTATTATTATTCTTCTTCTATTTGAGCACAATATCCCTTCAATAAAAGAACGGTTATTTTAATTTAGCATAATTTAAGGGGCCTTTAAACATATTACACGATTCTCAATTTTCAAACATCGACATAAAATTTCTGACATTCTCATATCAATTTTGAAGAAAATAATTAATATCAATAGTTTCAAATAATAATAATGAAAAAGAGGGGTCAAATTTTTCGTAAAACTCACTTAATTTTCAAAACTGAATTTTAAGCGAACTTTAAAACAATTCCTCTCACATCAGCTTTCTAAAAACGTGCGTACAATTTTATATCTTTAAAATTAGGGAATGTTTAAAGACGCTTTAGATTTTCTTCATTTTCCGGAAAACTAACAAGCTTATCGGGAAAATTCTTGAAGATTCTGAAAGCTCTACAATTTTCTATCTAAATTCACCTGATAATTGTTAAAAATCAATAATATTGGCGAAATTTTAACCAATTATGAACAGTTCAAGACAGATTCTAAAAATTTCCTACATTTTCATAATAATTTTGAAGCAAATTCATTGATTTCAATAACCTTGTAATCTTTCTAAAAACAAGAGTTTGATTCTATATCTTTATAATTATGCAAGGCATCAATATTGGAAATTTTTCTACATTTGTTTCAATTATTGGAAAACTACCAAGCCTATCGGAAAAATTCTTGTAGATTTGGAAAGCTCTTTCAATTTTCTATCTAAATCACTTGATAAAAATTGAAAATCAATAAAATTGGCTAAGTTTTAGCCAGTTATGAAGGAAAATGTACGAAAAAAACAGGGTCCAAGAGTTTTCTCTTCCGTTTAGAATTTTATCACATTTTTTCAAAATAAAATGCTTTAAAATATGCACCTTAAAATTCTCTATCTAATCCGCCTTAAATTTTTCCGATATCTTGAAAAACAAGCGAGATATTGATGTTTGAACATTGATAATTTTCACACGCTGAATCGAGTAATATATCGGAAGCCCCTTAAGCTCTTTGCTTACAAAAGCACCTCTTATTATTCTACTCTACAAAGTTTTAGAGTTCAATTCAATCATTCCAACGTCTATTCACCGTTTAAATTGTGATAATTTCCGTCTTTTTCTTGATTTCGTCCAATTCTTATTTGTTTGTGTTGACTTATCATTCTTAAACTACTTAAACAAAAGTCAAACTAACAGCATATAAAGTACAAGAGCCCATTACTGTAAAAGTTAGTTCTCTTTACAATGATAAATGAATACTTGGTAGAGTTGGCAGGGTCTGATAAAAACTGTAAGCTGAAAAGGCTGCTTGCTGTTGATCCTTCTTATATCGTATATATGTGTACGTGTTATTCATATGTATATGTGTGAATGGATTTAGGTGATTACTATCGTGTAAAAACCACACACACACACTCTAAGCATTAAGCAGCTTTTTGTTGTATAGATTCAGTTCTATATAATGGAAATGTTAATGTTCTAAATTCTAAATCGATGAACTATTACGGTTTCAATAACAATTTAAAAATATTTCGAATAGAGCCGTTTGTTTCAGTTTATAATATTCATCAACACGAAATTTTCAACAATTCCTTTGGATAAATTGAGTTGGTACCAAATGCAACTGAAACTTTGCTTGTAACATTAATATACTGGGAATAATGATTGCGAGACAAATTATTCACACAATTGCTATAATAACAATATATGGTAAACTTGATTTAAACCACAAATAATAAAATACCAACAAACAACTCGTATAATAAACTATAAGTTATTCAAGTAAGTTTCATTTGACAATTACAGTGAAACTTACACAACTTTGAGGCCAATTATAATAATTAATTTGAAACATTTCTCTAATTTCTTGCGCATTAAAGTTTTTGTTATTTTACAAGAACATCAACAATTTCTTGTTTTATATACAGTTCAATTACAAGTGAAGTTTGTGATTTTGTATATCGAACTTTGATACTCTCATATCATTGTATAGATTCGATATAGACGAAAAAATAGAAATAACAAACGTGGATCAAAACAATGAATCTGTTATAGTATATTTCAGTGTGTTTCAAGTACGTTGTTCATAAAATTGTTGATCTTTGATGGAAACAAAAGCAGTAATAGAACACGATATAATAATAGACGAGTATGTTTGTACAGACTACAGTCCATAAACTATCTAAAACACAATAGGAAATCGTACAATACATAGTCTACATCAATTTAATAATAATAATCATTACAGCTTTCAAATATAACATTTTAATTTTGCTTGTAGCTATTATTGTCTCCCTAAAATATCCGAAAGATTTGTAAGGATGAAATATTGGCTCCGATTCAAAAACATTATAGTTCATATTTAAAGATATCTTAGAAGATAATGCCAAATAGGAAACAGAACGATAAATGTGAATCACTCTGTAGAGGCGTATTTCCTATATTATTCACACATATTCATTTATTGTCAGTATTGTGTATCTTTTCATTCCCAAAACCGTCTTAACCGTTTATCATATCCGTATTTATACAACATATTTTTTCCATTCCATTAACCCGCCTTTGTTCCTTCACCCATATATTATCTTTGAATATTGTAAAGACTGGCTGTATTAACAGAACGGCTATAACGTCTTCGGCTTATTCGTACAATTCACAAATTACCATGCATTGATAAACGTGTGTGTTTGTAGTGAAAAGAAACTTCAATATCCGCCAATCTAAAGGGATAATTTTAATCAGACTGTTTGTATGCAGAATGTAGTGAAATCGTAGATAATTTCTCAAAAAGCTCGCCAAGCAAGTGGTCTATACATGTCGCCTCTTCTCGAGCTTTATAATCAATTACACAGTAACAATTAACGTTTCTGTGTACGAAGCACAACTACCAGAACGAGTTAATAATTAAGAATTAATTGCAATTTGTTCGTTGTAATTGTTTCAAGTCAAGATACAAGAAGACAGTGATTGAGAGAAAAAGTCTTTTAAAATAAAAATGCCTTGTTAATAATTAATTCAATTATAAAACTAGATGGAACGGTTTCAGATTGTTGAGAGTAGATTTTTTGACGGATATAGCAAATAATCTTAATTATTATATCAAGATTGATATAAAAGATTCTCTTGTTTTGCCCACCGCTTCCTCTACAGTAAATTCAAAATCTAATCCTATTGTCAGTTTTTTTACAGATTTCCCAAATCCATCCTTCTTTCACTCATTCACATTCACTTATAGTTTTCCTTTTGTTTCTCCAGCATTGACTGTATGTTTTCTCTTTTTATTCTTAACCGTTAGACAGACAATGTCAATAGTAAAAATATTCTCAATAGTGAAGATTCGCGGTTCAACAAGCTGAATTTCCACCTTTTTCGTTCAAAGTTGACGATTATCCCGGAAATCCTATTTCGATCGTTTCAAAATCCTTACAGGAACGGTGTGGAGTCGTTTTGTAAAATTCAATTAGGTCTTATTGAATCGACAACGACAGAATGTCAGTTGGAAGAAAAACACACACACATATACCTAAATATACAAGAATCGAAGTTGTACAAAATATAGAACTATGACGTTTAAATTGTTTATTCAAGTGACAAATATTTGAATTTAATAATAATCAAGTAAGTAGACTGTTCTGTATGAATACGAAGACAGCTTAATTACTTTCTAGTATTTGTGGTTGGCAATAACGTTCCAAAACTATACGATTTGTTCACAGTAAGAAACCCGGTATTTACAAAGAACTTTAGTAATGATTTGAGTTGAATCGCTTAAATTGAGCAAATATTGTCAATCGTAGAAACAGAAATTATACTTTAATCCACTGGCTTAGTTAGAAATTTTGAGCGCAGTTAATACACACTTTTATGGCAACGAAATAGTAGTTTCCGATAAAAGAGGATGTGCGATGAGTTTTGCAAAGAAGCGTTTCCACTCGAATATCGAACACTATTTTTACTACGATTGAACAGAAACTAAAGAATTACTCTCTAAATCAGAAAATTTCATAATTAAAAAAGTTGTTTTTCCACCCTAAGGCGGAGATGTTCTTTTCCGCCCGCTCAGAGACGAGTTACTTTCTTGTTATTTATCTTGCCAAGGAATGGTCACACTCTATAGCAATCGAGAGCTTTACACTTGCGAAACAGGGCAAAAATTTTGACATTTTCTGTTCAACCGTAGAAAATATTTCAAGAATTTGTAGGGTAGTCCCTAGAGATTATTCTAGCAAAATTGGAACCTCGTAGCTCATTTTGAAATTGGCCAAAAACTGATTGAAAACTGATCGTTTCTGATGATGTCGCAATTTCCAAAGACTCGATTGATTTTTTTAATTTTCTAAAATTTTATTCTGAGAATGCTTTGATTTCTTTTAGAATGCAAGAAATGTATGTCAAGAAGGTCTTCGGATCATTTTTAAGTCGTTCTATGGGTGTGTAGCTCGTTTTATAAAATCGTAAATTGCCAAAAACGAGCGTTTTTTACCTATTCCTAAATGAACGAAGTGGTTCTAATTTTGCTAAATTGTTTTCCAGACACTATTCTATAAATTATTAAGATACGATTCGAGTCACTCTATTATTTTGGAGGTAACGGCCAAAACTCATCCTGTACATCTCGTATACGTTAAACAGATTTAATGCTCAAAAATCGAAAAGTAATGCGCCCTTAAAACCAGGGCCGTTGTGAGGATATTTGTCGCCCTGAGGGAAACATTTTTATTATACCCCTCTATCTCAAGTGGTCTTTAAAGTCAATTGGTCCCTCTTTAACTAATCTGGTGGCAAATCAATAATCAAGGGTCAATAATACTCAGACTGGGGTTATTTCTTGAGAAGCCCGGTGTAATATAATAAAGTAGAAGGGTTTATCATCACATGAAGCATACTTAGAAAATTTCTGATTTGCTTTTAAAGATTTGTTTTTTGGTTTAAAGGGTCTGTAGTATAGAAAGTTCTTTTACTGCTCAAAAGTTGATTATCCAAAACTGCTAAAATTTATAGATTAGTGTAAAGAATTCAATTCTAAAACCTAATGAAGGTGTCTGAATCTCTTTTCTTAAAGACCTCCAGAAAAAAATTCGTTAAAAAAAACTGTTGATTACTAATGAAAAATGTCTTTAAATTAAAAACCAAAATTGATAATGTGTCTCAAAAATCAACCAAAGATTTTCTAAATCTTATCCTCGCCACGATTTTAAGTTAGAATTCACTAAAAAAGGATGATTTAAGAAAAAATGTTCTAAAATCTAGATTAGAAGACTGGAACATTAACTTAAAGTATCCCGTTATTATAATTATGTAGTAAATTCACCGACACTTTGCGATTTTAGTAAAAAAAACAGACCAAAAGTGACACAATTTTGTCTTTTTAGATTCAAGAACAAAATTCAATTGAAACTGAAGAGTTCAGTTCAAAAATCCACTAAACTTTAACTAAATCTACTTTTGACAATTTGATAAAATTTATTGGTAATTATAATTTATTGTAAGAACGAAAATGTATGATGATCTTAATTGAAAATCGATTAAAACTATCCAAATAAGAAGATTTTTTTACAATAAATTACAAAAAATCACTAAAAATCAACACCTTGTAACAAATAACTATTAAAACCAAGACCACAAGTCAATAATTTATCTCAAAAATAGATTAAAACTTCCTAAGTTGTCTTCACAGCTTAATTGTTAGCAAGATTTATTTAGTATTGATGATATATAAGTATCTTGTTCTTTGTACACTTGTTAGATGACATTGAGTTGTCTGAGCGCTAACGACAGCCCTGCCCAAAACAGATGGGTCCTTAGGCATTATCTAATCTTGCTTATCGATGGTTAAGCCACTACTTTATTCGCTGTTGTTGTATTGGAGTTCAATACAACAGATTCTAATTCGATCATTTATAATTCATTATAGTTTATCGATAGTTTATAAGACTAGTTATATGTTCATTTGGAAGATCAAAGGAAGACCGATAATACTTTTTTGTTGTAGGAGTAATAAACTTAATTCTTTTCATTAAATTAATCATGATTAATAAAAATAGATTAACGCGAGATATTATTCATCTTCATCCTTACAGTAATTTGTTTTCATTAAATCAACGTAAAATGACACTTTTGCTTGTGACACGCAAATCTTTGTTGAAAGAAAAAGAAGAAGAAAGAACCATATACAATTTAGGGGAGATAAAGATGCCCAACATTGTAAAGTCGGTTTTTCTATACAAGACAGAATGTAGACGAGACAACAAAAAAAAAACAATCTCTTGAAGCGAGAAACGAAATAAACCTTTAATCAAAAACGTTCAATATTTGATTGTTTGTATGTACATCTCGCCCGAATCCATTGTAGTGAAAGAAACTTTATTGACAGATTATTTGGGGGCGTCAAGTGGATTTAACAGTTCAACCAAAGTGGACCATAAATACACACACAACGTTGACGGACATTTACCCGTTTGTCTATATATGTACAGATCCAAAAATGACACGCCTATAGTAGATCGAGAGACAAGAACGAATTGACGTTTGTAACAAGTTTAGATTTATTATTTGAATTAGTGTCCTGTAGGATGACAAATAAGGACGTACAACAATCGACCTGTTCGTATATTGTGAGCATTCTCTATTTTTAGGCAGCCTTTTCAAAATCACTACGAGCTTGATCGATCCTAGAGTACCGCCCCCAGCAACCGCCACCCCTCAAACACACATCTACGTGTCCTTAATACAAATTGATGACGGAACCTTTCTGATTATTTCTATTGTTTTACTTGTATACCAATGTGAATACGTAGTAAATGTTATGTTGTTTCGAAACAACTTGCATTAATCATTGTTACAGTAATAAACGAAATTTCACTATGGGTCTTGTTGTTGATTTTCACTTTTCATTTCATCAAATATTTTTACACAATTCCTGTTATTAGGCGACTATTTGATAGTTATTTGTTGAATACTGTCACAAATTATGGTAATAATATCAACAATAATACAAGGGTGAAATTATATAGTAGGCAAAATACAAATTATTATGAAGAGAGCAATATACGTAATTACAATAGGGATTTAATTTACATTTACAAATCATGAATAGTTGGAAAGTAAACAACAAATAGAGGGACATTAATCTGGTATGTGTATTTCATATGGGTCTGTACACGTGAAATCAAACAATTCTCTATAGAATTAACAAATTTTGTGTGCATTTTAATTTGAACTTGTGTTCCTAAATTGGTCAAAGGCTTGATAGTGTAGCTTCCCGGATCTCATCCGACTGTCAAGCGCTACAGGTCCTGAAAATTTGACTATATTCAATAATTTGCCTTACAATCCCCAAATCAATAGAATAACAACGTTCAAGTTTTCGTAAATGATGGTTATCAATTTTTTCATGATGATAATGATGATGATGATGATGAATCTGGAGGCTTGTCTTGTCACAGTAATGTAGGTCGACCGAATAACGCGAAAATCGATAACACCTTATGTGCGGATAGATATAATTTACCGAACAGAAAAAAAATCATTATCTCCAGGAAAAAAAAGGAATCGTTTTATTATCGTTCCCATCTCGTGTTCTCTTCACGTTGGCAAACGACAGCAATTATATTATTCCAACAGAATTCTCTCCAACAATCTGAAAACGTTTAATCCAAAGATTTCCTAATACAAGTCTGTATATGTACAATTGTAATTCACTTACAAATATTTGAAAATTACAAAATTTCCTCAACAACAATACAATTTACACGCAGCTAGAATTAATCGGTTTTTATCGTTACAAAATGAATTTTACAATTATTATTAACTGTAGGGAAATGATGAAAATTCATCGCTCTTTTTTGATAATTTTTCCAATTCCAGGAAATTCATCCATGCTGTGACATATTGGCAAAATCAGGAAATGAGCAATCAACTGCTTCATTTCGAACAAATCCCAGTTTTTCCCTATATCTCCACGAATATGTTTTTAGTTGATTTTAATCGAAAATCTCATTTATTTACAGGTGGCATGGGTAAGGGCTGAAGATCAAACAATACTCAGTTTACATACAAAAGTTGTAACGCATAATTCAAGAATTTCTGTAACACACGACAATTTAAAAACATGGCAATTACGTATACGCCAACTGAAAGAATCGGATCGTGGATGTTATATGTGCCAAATTAACACCAGTATTATGAAGATACAACAGGGCTGTCTGGATGTTTACGGTAAGATATAATTTATGTTGTTGGCATAAAAAGTAATACAGGAAAGCTTGTTAAATTAAAAAAAAAAAGATTTTAACAAAACAACACCCATAAACAAGACAAATACCGACATTCCAACAACTGGACTTGACCCATAACTCTCGTCTATTACATGATTGATAAACGAATCAAAGATGGGAAATTGTATTAGTATTTCCTATAATTTTTAAATAAGCTTATAGATAGATTAAGCGATGTAGGACAAAATTCAAACGATTATAATACGATTAATTCTCTTATATTTAGATATTTATTGTTTGTGTTTGTTAATTATTAACAACAAGTTTGAAACCTTACTTGGGAATCAAACAGAATTCTAATTAACTAGCAGAGAAACGACCTTTGTTGGTAAAGGAGTCAACTGTACAAAATTCGATTTTCTCAAGCTGCCACAATATAACGAATGACCAGAACGTTTCGTTTACCTCTACTGCCATTGAAGGGCAAAAGCGTAAAGTTATAGCCATGTTCAACTTCTTACCTACACCA
Organism: Mylabris sibirica; assembly: GCA_039776855.1. Lineage (NCBI taxonomy): Eukaryota > Metazoa > Arthropoda > Insecta > Coleoptera > Meloidae > Mylabris > Mylabris sibirica. Next base: position 7,713,121 of record CM077836.1, read on the forward strand.
CACACATATACCCTAACAACGAATAGCTTTGATCTCAACATCTTTATTGAAAGATTCATTTTATTCATTTATATCGATGTAAAAGCTTTTTGTTCATCTAAAAACAGTTGAGGTGAACAATTGCTCTAGCATATTCTCGATGATGATTAAATATACTTTCTTCCTATTGATGATAGGTTCAATTTCTCATTGATGTTCATCTTAGCGATATTACTAAAATTCATTAATAATAGATCGAACATCATCATCTTAGTGTTTGTAATAATGAACATCTATCTTTGTTGAAATTTTGAAGCCAACCAACCCATTATCTTGTTGGTATAAATTGAAGGATAGCATCTTGTTGTGGCTTCGATATTTTCCACGAGAATACCATCCAGTGTTTATCACATTATCGAAAAATATTGACTGAATGAAATAGAAACAGTATCCACTTACACACACAAACACACACTGGAAAATAAGGAAAAATTACACTTTTTCATCTGTACAAACAAATATTTGATGTTTTACATTCAAGTCAGCTACAGTAAAGCCGTCCCTATTTTTTTTTTTTCGTTTCATATTCTTTTATATACAACAAAAATCGGCGACTTTTGACGAGTAAACACAAATCGGAAACAAAAGGAACATAAATAACTTTCTTTTATTTATCATACAATTTATGTAGATTTCCTGCTATTTCTCTCAAAAGAGCCACCCTTTATTCCGTTTATTAATAAAGACTTGGTTTTTTTTTTGAAAAAGTAGAAGAAACAGTCACTATAATGTCAACCATCTCACAAGCTCTTTAATTAATTATAGACACTACAACTGGGGAAATGGTTCTGTAAAGATGACAGAACGACGCCGAAAGGGAAGAGAAAAATAAAATAAAATTCACCATTTGAATCCATTTTTACGAGATTTTAACACAAAAGCCATTACGCTAAATGCTCTTAGTTTATTTTAAAACCATCAACATTCATTAATTATTTAAGCAGATATTTTTCTCTCCTTGCTTCCATTTAAAAAATGAACCAATCTAATTGGATTTTTGTTTTCTTTCATTTGATACTATCCCGCATTTTGGTGCTTCTATAAACGTGTCTACATCGATAAAATAAATTAAAAATTAATTACTCATCTTTATTGAATTGCTTGATTGTGGGATTGATGAGAAATTATGTTGTTCGTTTATAATAGCATCAAGATTTTTCAATTAAAGTTTCATAGAGGATTGTGAAATGTTAATTAAAAATGTGTACAGTCGTCTGAATTTCTTTGTTTACAAACACACACACAGTGGTATGAATAAACAAGAGAAAAAAAATTACAAAAACCAACTACATAGAACTAATTCAACTTTAAAGAAAGTTTTAATTGTTATATTTTACTTTGTAGTCGTATTTATTTCTCATTTTTTTAGTCAAAGTACTAGCAACATTACTAGCTTGTTGTATATCTATTCATTGCATTTCCATTTTCTATTATTCCTCTACTTGGTAACAATGTTTTTGGAAAAGAATCCGCCCAAGTTTAAGAGTGTGAATAAAGTTTAGCGAGATACGGAAATAAGCATTACAATTTCAAATCGTATAACTAAATAATCCCTATTCCATTGTTTGTTTGTTTGATTTTTTCCTATTGTTTTAAAATTCTCTAGTTGGTCTGCAGAATTACTGGATCACAACAAAAAAACCGACTAGATAATTGTTAAATTAGCATAGATCAGTCTGAAATCTCTACAAATTGTGTCGAACTTTGATTCAGGTTGATGTGATCTACCTTTCGTTCTATTTCCATTAAACTTGTTCTCTTTTTATAACTTTTGATCGTTAATTATTTCTAATTATTCTGCTAGTTTATGTGTTCGTATGATGTCTGTTGTAGTTTGTAACTGAAAAAAAACACACGGGTTAATTCAATTAAGTGAATGAGAGAATTGTCAGTGTTTTGTAAAATAAGAGATTCCAACTACTAGCTCTCTAATATAGTCAGTTTTAGTTTATGAGTTATTGTTCAGTTAATATAGTACAACCACAACGATCTTTATTATGTTTTTATTGGAATTTTAGTCATAAAATGTAAGCTAACAAAGCCTTTTTACGATCGAGTGTACGTTAAAAGTACTGGGAAACGTTATGAAAAATCTATTCATTTTCCTCCAACCTTAAATATCAGTTGTATTGTTTTAATTTTTTTTTTCAGTGCATATTTACTTATTGACTATCATACAAAAATGTCGATTTATTGAGTGATTTTTGTATTTTTTCGTGTTATTTATTACAATGAATATTATAGCAATTTAAGCTACAATTTTCCACCTTAATTGCCCAATATTTTATCGAAAATGTTTGATAAAAAGAATACGTTCTGTTACTGTTTGGACAATTATAATTACCATTGTATAATTTAAGCTTCTATTTCTGACAACATATCCGGTACTATCATATATTCTCGATTCACTAATCTATTCGTTCAATATTAAATAGAACATTATGAAACTCCTTTTGCATTATCAATGAAAGACAATAAAAGGCCATTAATGTCGTTCTGATAATGGACCGGAGAATTACAGTTATAAGACTTCATATATGTGTGTAGTGCTTTAGGGGATTAATTGAAATTAATATCAAAACTTTATGTAGATACTGGGCAATGTATCATATATTTGTTTTTAATGTTGTTCTTGTTTCAAGTAGGAGCAACAAAGAGGGAATTGTGAAGACAATATACGATTCGAGGTCTATAAACTAAAGCCACATATTAGACAGCGTAAAGGGGATAGGAGAAAAGAGGCGCATCGTTGGTTTGGTAGTAGTAGTAGTAGTAACAAAATCCGTTTAACGTTGTAATTAATAACAGGCGTTCCCTGTCCTGAACATGAGTTCGTTTCCTATTTCGATAAGGTTGAAAACAAACAATAGTCGTATAGAGAAGGAAACTTTAATCGGACAGTTACGATCTCCGCCACCTAGTTCACTAACGGATATCCTGTAATCAATATTGTAGACGATACCTCTCTTCAAACACATACACATACAAATTTATATCGAATAATATAATAATATATAACACAACTATATAGTCGATATTTCTATTCTGTAAAATTTCATTCTAATCCTGACATGAAATTTGAATATGTGTCACGAACGGTCAACATCTGTAGAAATAATCAACATGATAATAACGAACCTAGCCAACTACAGAATACAAACAACTTAGTTGACATACTGTTAGATAAAGAATATAAACAAAAATTATAGAAATATTTGTGTAAACAATAAAACAATTTGACTTCAATTCAACTATATTAACGTAATATTGAAATAATGCCAATACCTAACTAACCGATAAAAATCAACGAAATTATCTGTGTTTAACATTTTTACAGCTCATTTTCTTTTCTATAATTATCTTTTCAATAGAATTATTCATAAAGTCTGTCTGTTTAATATAATGAACTTGTTTTTATTCCTACTGGACGTATTCATACAGCCAGTTTTAATGTTAAGCCTAGAACAAACCGAAGCATTATGTTTGCTGAAATACCATCCATCATCACATTGTGAACGATAAATTCTATTTACCATCATTTAATTAAAGGATAATTAAGCCTACCGTATTCATTGAAAAATAATAGTCTTGTCTTAGAATTAGTACAATTTCTGGAACAAACCAAGTCGTATGGTGAATGATTGAAATTCAACTAATATTGTGGATGTTTATAGTAAAGTAGTAAATGAAATTTTTTACTACAGTAACAATTTTAATGTTCGTACAATAAAACCTTTCAAACCATTTGATCTGTGAGTTATTGAATATTACATTACCATATGAACCGGATACTAACCCCCATATCTACTATTATACCGCTTGTCATTTACTAGTTTTCTAATTTATTGTGCAATTCAATAGAGAAGATTCTAAAAAACAGAGAACAAGAACGAGGCGGAAAAACTTTTCAATTTTATAATGACAATTCAATTAGTTGTATGCAGTTGGATGCATTCCAGTTAGTGTCGTTGGAAACTATCCGTAATTCTTTCCACTATGTAACAATTTCAAGTTTCCCCCAATAGACACACACATAGACACAGTGTTCTAGTGCTTATTAGATTAATACATAAAAGAAGCCCTCTCTCTTCTTTCTCTCATAGAATTTCAATAAACCTCGAAACGGAACTACTATACTCTCGAATCTAATCCATCCATACATATATAGATATAAGAAAGAACGAGAATACGAATATACGAATACATTATTTACGGTATATTAAGAAGAAGAAGAAGCTTTAAGTTCACCCTGTTGAAATTCGTCTAAGACAACCTTGCTTGTCGCTTTATTTTAGGGGTTGAACTTTTCTCCAAGTTCACGTTATTCATCGTCATTGTTGTTGTTATTGCCATCTCGAACCATTCCACTAGTTTTGTTGATTTTAATCAAAAACGTTTGTTGTTGATTCCACCCAGTCTTCTTAAAATGTAGATTTTATGTATTCTCTGTGTGTATTGTCGAGTATCATTGCGCTACTACTGTTGCTAATGTTAATTATGCAAGTCACATGGTGACAGTGTAAGCCTCTTTGGACGTTTGATATTCGATCGTTGTACAATATCATGTTTATTCTACACACCAACATTTAATCCATACAAAAGTATAACCAATTTTATTTTTTTTATAATACAATTTTTTTAAATTCATGAATCATGATGTTATTTAAACGTATAATAAATGTTGGTAATAGCATATAAAAACCACTTGATAAATCTATACATAGATGTGAAGTTATGACCAGTCATTTATATGTCATATGCAAATGTTTGTTGATCTATAGTCATAGTTCCATGATAGCCATGTTACTAGCAATAATTTCTCATTATACAGAGACACACATATGGTCAATTTTTATATCCACCTACCTATATGACACATTTTTCTCATTAAACAAGATACTTCAACATTTTCCCATTAGAAACATACAGATTTCTAACAAAAAAAAACTCTACAGGTACAAGCAACGAGTCGAATTCAATTATCTACATGTCATTTCTTTTCAAATAATTCAATTGATTTTGATTTATTTGCCACTATTGAAGTAGAATTGATTGATTTGTTCTTAAATAAGTAAACTGGCATGATATTTCTACAAGATTAGAAAATATATTTCAAAAAAATAAGACAACTTGTAAAAATGGTGGATGCGCCGGGCTACCCGTTACGAATTCCAAATCAATTGTAAATTTAATGAATAATTTAATGAATCATTCAAAACGAGCTTGATAGATATCAGCGTTGTTGATATTCAAACATGTTTTTTTTCTTTAATTAATCAACTTTTGAGCATTTCTTTAATTAATCTGTTTATATATCCCAATTCTCAAATATACGTGAATTAGAAATATAATTTAGAGAAGGCAAGTTGAAATTATATTCAATTACTTCATTACACTTGTTTGTTTCTTGAAAATCTCCTGTGGCACAATAATAAAAAATTTATACAATTTCCACATCAGAAATTGCATTATTCTTCTGGTTGTCCTTATTACTGTATCATCAATACAATAAATAATCGTTGTTGTTTTGAAATGTAAACGAGTCCTGACTGTACAATTTCTCAACTAATAAACATTCACAACACTCAAAACATTCTCTAATTAGCGAACAACATGCTTACAGCCTTCACTAACAGTGAAACTAAATAGAATTAATAACTATTTCACCATCTTGTTTGTGTGTGTGTGTGTGTTAGATTATTACAATTCACTTTAACTGCTCTTCTTGCTTAGAATATAAAGTCCCTGTTTGTACCCATCTTCGTTTGCCAGTTATTTCCACCATAGGAACGTTTCTTTCTCATATCTCTCTACTTATGTGACATCTGCATTAAGCAAAGACGCATTAACCCAACGACAATTTATGGTTTGGAAAAGATTTGTGTGAACAACATCCATTTCTAACGATTAACTAAGAGAACGTCAAGTGAAATACGACAATAAATCGAATATTGGACATTTTTTAATACAGTAAATTGGTGCAATTGTGTGATTGGCATTGATTTGGTCGCACACACCCTTGTCAAGTCTGCAAGTCACCACCACCACCACCACCATCATCATTATTATTCGGTTATGTGGAAATTTAATTCTGCCAAGTTTGAGGTTTAATCTGTTTGTCTGAGAGGCTTATTGTAATAATTCAACTGAAATAGCTATAACACAATTTACATATTCTACGTAACGTTTATCAGCTTTATTTAATACATATAGGATTATACCCCGACAACAGTCCTTGCGTTATCCTTTGCCATTGATGTGTCTCTGCTGTGTTGAATTTAAGGGAATGATAAAAGCACCAATATTGACACAGTTTTTCTGTTGTTGCGTTCAACAAATAAAAATTCAATATTATTGAACGAAATGATACGACAATTATCTATCCTTGACGCTGTTTATTGATTATCTTTATAAGGAACTTCAATTTCAATTTCAGGATATGTTGACGTTAAAAATTGAGATACAGACAATTTTCTAAATTTAATTAGCATGATTGGTGTGTATAAAAGTGACATGAAAGCAATACCACTGTTGTTTGAACCAAAAAAGAAACTGGCGTTATCTAATAATAGCCAGACTCCCCCGGCAATTGCAGTTAAATGTCACCACAAATCCTCATCTCTAGAGACTAATTTCTGTTTTAGATAACTTAATTTTTAGCAGTCTCTTCCTATAAAAACACTACACTCTTTAAGGCACCTAATTTATGTAAATTTTTTCGACAATCTCAAAAATAAACGTAAAATCTTGAATATTTGTCCATCCTTGAAGCGATCATTTATAAAAGGTTCACAAAAAAATGTCAAAATAAATGTTACAATCATTATTTATTTTCAACAAGGACACGAATAATAAAGAATATGTTTTCATCTCGACAGAATTGAGTGCAGTTTTGTATTTCCGTACGCGTACACTACCTAGGAACACCGGAAGAAAATATAAATTGTCCTCCTTTGACATTTACTGTCATCAATAAACACTAGTCGATTTTTCACCAACCTTATTCACGATTCTATTAATCATTAGATACTAGATAGCTGGAAACTAGTCGATTTTTTGACAGAAGTTGAGGGGAAGAAACCTTTACAATTACATTGCTATTAACATTCAAATAAATGTTGAAAGGGTGCTAACCTTTTATTACTCATAGATAATAAACAGAATGCTAATTAAAGCTAATCCCACTTTGAGCCAATAGTTAACAACAAAAGCATAGGAGAATCTTATTGTATACAACCCACAACCCTTTTATTATTAATGCTTATCATACGTTAGCGACCAAGTTTGCATAGATCTTTTGTTCAATGTGTATCAAAGATCTGGTATAGTAAAAACATGGTTGTAATCTTGATCAATTTGACTGTAATTGGTGTAACTTTGCAACTGGATGGACGATGTGTTCTAATACGATTATTTTGAACAATTTAGGAGTTTGTTTGTTTAAAGAGATATAGAGACGAGAGGGTCAACTATATAAATGGTTTGGATGAAATTTGCATATTTTATACGGATAATAAATAGTCCTCAGTATACTTGAAACTCTTACGGTTCGCTAAACAAAACTGTATAGAAATTGAGCGCCTAATATAACATTTATACATAAAATTTACACAAGTAGAATAAAATACCTTATTTATGTTTAAATATGATTAATAAAATCTACTGATTTATTTAAGTATTTCAACGTTTTATATAAATCTGGTAATTTATTTTAGAAAAATGTGTTAAATTTATCATGATTTAGTTTCGAGGTAAGTGTAATAAATTCAAAATATGTCATAGAAGTTAAAAAGAAGAAGAAAAACAACAAGTGACAAGAGATTACGATTTCTAGAACAGATTCTATTTACAAATTTTCCTATCGAATAATTTAACCGCGTGAATTCACTCTTTTTTTTTTAAATCATCATAAAATACAATCTTCATTCGGTTTTAATGAGATCATTCCAGATTTCATCTTGACACACTTTATGACGGTTTATCTTTATAAAAAGATTCATGTAATCTTTTTCACCATCTCATTTCATAAGGCGAATTAATTAACAAATTTCCATTATGAACAGTTCTGTGTATTGTGAAAATCTACCCTTTAGTAAGCATGAATTACCAATTAAGTAACTCTCTATTAAAATGCCTACATGTTCAGGTTTAGAGCTCACCTAATGGGAATTTGATAGAAGCACAACGACGACATACCCTCTATAAAACGTTATTACAGTTGTAAATATACGTTTTTGTTGGAATAATTCGTAGAGTACCTCTTCAAGTATTGATTCTGTAAAGGAAACAATAAACTGTATATCTTAATAACTTGGTTAAATTATTGTAAAATGTCAAGTTTTAATTTCAAATAGAAATACAGCAGTGTTGTTGTTAATATTACAGTTCGTATATCTAATAAAATTGAAGAACAAAGGTTAATTTGAATGAACTCAAACAGCTTGAAACGAACACTATAAAGTTCAAATGAGTTTCTACAGGCTACAAAATGATTTATTCCTAAAACATCATAACAACAATAGCCTAGCTTGTTTGTGTTACTAGACGTATGTCTCAAGACAATTGTTATAATTTTTCAAAAGTCTATCAACACAGTGTATTGAAACAATGAAAAATTCTCTATTTTTATCTTAACTGACATGAACGTAACACTTTATGACAACATATTTCATCTCATATATAAATAGTAGAAAAGTTTTAGCCAACATTGAGATGATTAAAGCACTTTTTGTTGAGATTTACGATCGAATCGTGCGACTCTTTCGTAAAGGTGTGTGTTGGGATTGAATTTCTGTCGACGTAAAACATAAAAATTCAACTCGATTTATACCTTATAGTATCTTTATATAATATATAGTTTTATATATCTATATATGTGTATGTATGTATAAGAATGGTCGACAACCAGGGTCATGTATGGATATATTTCATTTTTAGTGATGGTTGAAATGGAGGGAGAGAGAGAGAAAAAAGAAAAACTGAAAAGATATTTCAAGATTTCATTCGTATTTCCATACATTTATACATGTCCGTACATAGAAGCGGACACACCCTGAGAATTACCCCATCGTTCTTTACTAAATCATAACGGATTATGTTCGATATATGTCCGTTATCTTTCTTCCATATAAGGTATTCCAGTGGATTAGGGTACATATGGAGACCTAGATTCTAGGTACCACTACGACAATTTTTCTAAATTTCCACCAAAACCTATTAAATCACAATATTATCATTGATCTGATTTACCTATGTATCGATACAAATCTAGCTATACAAATGAGCTCATTCTGTGTCTATAAATTATGGTGTAGTTTGATATTGTATATGTTGTTTTAACTTGATTTCATAGTACTAAAACTAGTGGTAACACTGTAGTTGTTGTTGCTATTATTGTACATGATTTCGACCGTGAAATTAAACAACTTTACATTTGTTAGAGGTGTAGAGACAGCGAATTGTTAAAATCGTTACGATTTGATATGTGCAAATTTACAAAATCAACAAAAAGGTGATGGTACAGCAATTAAATTAATTCATAAAAAGTATAACAAACAGATGTACCTACCGTTTAGTGATTTTAATTTTAATTTTTCTAGTTTTAATTAAAACAAGTTGATAGTGGTCCTAACGGGCTACTATTGCGGTTTACCCAGGACCCCGTCAAACTTAATTGCTCCTTGGCGGATCTCAAACTTTATATTCTAGCAGACATCCTCTCTACCACAACAACAACAACAACAACAACAAAAACGAAGTATTTTCCTTTCCTTTTCACTAAATCCCACAACCATTATGTGTGATGACAATTGTTGTCAAGTTTTTTTTCTTTCTACGATAAAAAACACTTTCATCAAAGAAATTACATCCAAACTACGGTATCCGTTATTGTATTTAGTGTAATGAAAATTTGTTAAAAATTGCAAATCAGGATAAAGCGGAGTTTCTATGGTCTTTTAAATAAACAATAAGCTAAAATTTGTATTTTCCGCAATAAATTGCCATAGAATCTGACTAAACTCCAACTTGATTATTCATCACCTTTAAAATTCACAAATACAGTCAATTATTTATGTATTCTCATCTACATTATCGTTTAAAGTATGTTTGACAAGTTTGGTAGTTTACTACAATTCCATTAATAGTGAAGCTTTTGTAAAAGCCCAAGAAAAAGACGACGATGATGACGGCAACACATCTCGGTGAATTTAAGTAGAAGGATGCATCATGCATCAACTACTTCCAAATCATGTCATGCCAACATTTCACCTCCAACAAAGTAGTACTTAAAGTGAACTTTTTACGGAAATAATAGAGATAAGTGGCTATAGATAAGTAAATAGTTGGTATAAAACAAAAAGTTTTACATGTTTTCAATGTGTTACAAAAATAACGAAAATATTTAATATCTCATCAGTTATTATGTTTTGGAAAAAGCAACAAAATTAATTACAGTTTGTTATTACTTGAACAACTTCAACTACAGCTGACAGATGGGATATTTGATCATCACCATTATCATCGTCATTATCAGCAACATCAACAACAACTTTTCTAAAATATGTAATGTTTTCGACATACACTCATCTGTTAACTTTATACGTCAATGTTGCCGTATCATCCCGTTGATCGTTAAATGTTATATGTCCATTTGGTGAGATCAAGACGATTTGTGTGCCCTAATCACGCATCATTTCGGTCTTAAGCACATTGTAGAGCGCATTACAAAGCCAACGATTTCAATCTAATTTTGTTGTCTTGTAAAAATCGAGGTCTATGAACTTCAAAAGACTTGTAAAATAAGATAGTCACATTAAAAAATCACTGGATTGCGAATAATTTCTACAAATTCTCTTATTTAGACTAGAATTTTAGTATTGTGTACCTCAATAATTCCACAGTTTCGTGTATAACGTTTTTACGATGTCATATTAATTATTCATTCAATGCTTGGTTTATTTTGACGATAAAGTAGAAGAAATATAGTGAATATATGGAAGAGGATTATAAAATGTAACTGGTATAACAAAGTACACTTTGTGAAATTCAATCTACTTACATTGATTGAAACGTGCAACATTGAGCTGTTTAATGTTGCTCGAAATTCAAAATTTTAAGACTTGAAGAGGACTAAAAAAAAAACAACACGAACATAACAACGCACTCACAAATAGATTTTGTTGTGGTTCAACTACCGTATTTGTTGATCCATAAAGGAATTTCTGTGTATAATTATATGCGACAAAAAAGCCCGAAAAAACCTTTTTAGAGATCTATCCTTTGATAGAGATTAAATATTGTGTGTTTACAGATATCTCGAGTAATGTCTCTTTTATATTACAGCCGTTAACACGTATTATCTGTGCTTTTAGTGTTAAGAGAACAACAACCATAAACTCCTTCTCAATTGATTATTCTTATGTGTGTATAATTTGTTTTAGTTCCACCTGACATCATAAATGACGATACTAGTGGCGATTTATCCGTGTCAGAGGGTGAGAATGCGACACTATGGTGTCGTGCAACCGGCCATCCAATACCACGTATTGCTTGGAGACGTGAAGATGGACAGCCTATTATTATTCGACGTGGAGCAAGGGATGCTATCAAAGGTATATAAAAGACACATATCTTTTCAGGAAGTATCGTTTCTATTTCTCGACAAAAATGCGAGATGTATACAGGTGGAAAGAATATCATTTATAACAACACGTACTCTATTTATTCTACTTTTATTTGTAGTGTTTTTTTTTTGCTTCACCATTGTCGTTTCCTATTTTCTTCAATTAATATGCCAGTTGTGAATTATATACATTTACAGAGACACGTTTCCGTTTCCCATAGTACACTTTAACGACAAAATAGACGAAAAAAAGGCTCAAAACAGTGCAAGGGAACGAGCGAGAGAGCTTCAGGCGTTCTGCCAACAATAGTAAAGGCGGTGACAGTATATACAGAGATATTGCGAATGTTGTGTAATACAACTAATTCTCCAACATTTTTTTCATCCTCCTTCTCCAACTACTCACCATTCTTTTCCCTATCCTTTTAAAAGTCTTTACGTCTTCTATTTGGAAGAATTCACGTTGTGCATTGCAAATGATTCTACAACTCTTAATCCGATTGTTGTTCGTTTTATTTTAAAACGACACAGTACACGTAAAATTCTCTAATTTTTGCCAACAAATTAAATTCAGAAAACTGTCAAGTGGCGTATAGAATAGCACTTCTTGCAAAGATAGACGTGAGATTGAAGAGAATTCAATAGTACTACTACAACACTAATTAAATTCAACTAATTTTAAAATTATAGAACGCCTGTTTATTGCTAGAGCGAATAAAATGATGGAACAAATAGTAGAATTTATTTCATATTTCATCTCTTTCTCTCAAATCTCATCATTATCGTTCATAATGAATTAATTAATGGTGAAAGAAGCGTATTTTTCTCTACTTCCGTATTCTTTTTCATGCAATTTTTATTATAGTAGAGCAAGAGTAATTAAATTCTCAATTAGTCAATCTTTTTTATTGTACTCTACTACTGAAAAACGGCTTTCTTATATTTTCCAACAAAAGCACTCCTATTTCTTCTATTTCTAATGATTTTCTGCATTTCTTTGTCTTGTGCTCTTGTAATAGAGAAGAGTCGCTTATTGACGTTCAATTTTCAATAGAGTTGAACAAATCTGAAAAATAGTGGCCGCGACACATTGTTTATTACCATAAATCATCAGTGTTGCATCCTGTTTGTAATTGTTAAGCTCGATGTAACAGTGAATAAATGCACAATTTTTAGAATTAGTTGAATGTACACACAGTAAAAGCCCGTATAGGACCTATGTAGGAATGATATAAATCACCCTTTAAGTTTCATATTTATTCATAAGGATGGAGGGCATCAGTATAATGAATAACTGTTAACTACTATAAGCGGTTAATTAAATTTTATGCATCCGTAAAGTTTCATGTCTTGACAATCTCCAATTTTTATGAAATTCAGAAAATTATACAAGATTAAAGTAGATTTTTTTTCTATATATAATTTCTAACATAGTCCATTTAATATCCCGTGTATCTCATTAAAAGTTTTTCATTTAATTTTCAAACTGGTGAACGAAACGATTGGACTTTTGAAGGTACTCTTGAGAATTCTCTATATAAAATTGTAACGGAAACTTTCAGTTGCAATTGTACGTTAAGAATTCGGTTTATTACTTGTAATTTAGTAATATTAATTATTATTTTGTTGTTGCAGTTGATACTTATAATGGAACAAGTTTGCATTTTTGGCGTTTAGATCGAAAACAAATGGGGGCTTATTTGTGTATAGCAAGTAACGATGTACCGCCAGCTGTTAGTAAGCGGATTGCTCTCAATGTGAACTGTAAGTAATAATATTTGTTGATTCTCTGATTATTCGTTATAGTTTTATTTCTATTATTTCCATTCAATGATTTGAATTGCAAAAATCTCTAGTAATACGATTTGCATACATATAAGCATTTATTTTTATTGTTGTATTTTGTAAAATCGACCATATGTAAATGGATTCTGTCAACTTTTATTCTGATTGACTATTAAAACACATCATATGAAATCGCTCCATTACATTCGATATTTTAAAAATAATTGAAATTCTACAGTGTATTTATACTACTGTTGTTGTCCAATTGTTTGAAATATTGGCAAAAAGTTGTGTGTAAAGATTGACGACGGTGTGTGGTGAGATTGAAACCACCATCACGCATCAACAAACTTCTGTTTCAGATAACTTCCTAATTAGTTTATAGTAGTCATGTGTTAATTCCCACGTCCAAACACATGTATTCGATTCGTTCGATAAATTGTATATGTAGATAGTAATTTCTAAGCAAAACTTTTAAACTTATTAAATGTTCCACAAGTTGAGATAATATTTCAACAAATCTTACATTATTTGTTACATTTTCTTTAGTCGTATTATTGAGCTTTTAGTGAGAAAGCTTGCTACTCTAAATATACCCAATTCATATGGAATTCCTATAACTTGAGGAGCGATTCGAAAAATATTTTAAAAATTTATAAGTGATTCCCTTGCGAAAATCTTATAAGAAAATAACCCGAGGTCGAAACTCTCGATTTTGCTAATTTTTTTGGTATTTATTCTAAGGGATCCATGTTTTGTCATTTGTGCCCATACTCAAGCTTAAGGGAGATATTGGGGGTGGAAGTTACCCCTGTAAAATCAGTTTTTTCTAAAAATCCCTGGAATGGCTGAATATTTTTCAGTGGTTCAAAAACTGGATGATAGAGATTCATTAAAGCTATCAAAAACTGAAAACCGAGCTTCCATCCCTTGCTAGTGTTGATGCTTTAACTTTAGATGATTATATGCCATTTTTTATGATTTTTTGCGATTTTGTATCCTATAGTGAACCATATCAATGTGAAAATCTTTCTGCAAGTAACAAAATAAAATTATATGTCCGAGGATTTTTATAGATTTAAAATATTAAGAAGTGAAGTTTGACTACGTATATTATTTTTCAAAATTCAAATTAAAGGCGTCATTTTAGCAAAATTAGAACCTCATAGCTCATTTGGAAGCTGGTCAAAAACCCTCGTTTCTGACGATGTGGCAATCTTCAAAAACGAGTTAAACACATTAAGGTCCAACTTCAGTCATTCAAGATTGAGAAACACCCGGAACCGCACTCATTAGATGGCGCTTGTTCCACCACGTCTTTTATATCTATATTTTTATCGACATTTACAGATTGCTTTATTTTCTTTGAGAGCAATATGGCGGAATTTATAAATTAAAATTTTAATACTAATAAAATGTGTTAATTAGCGAAAAAAATGATTTTGATGGCAAATAATTTCGTGAATGTTACTTCTCATGGCTGATTCTATACAATACAAACTTGGTTTCCAGCATATATGATCGTTTACGCTTATTTCGATTTTTCAGCTCTTTTATTTTGTGGTGTAAAGGTTTATCGGTCTCATTCATCCACAAAAATTCAGAAGCTAAATAGAACTATCTCGGATTTGATAAAAAAATTTAAACAAAATCTGTCGACTCATTTTCGAGATAAAAAATAAAATAGTGCAAAAAACATGGTTTTTTCGCTTTTTTCAAAAACTTAACGACAGATTTCTTTAAAATTTGGTATAAGTAATGCTTAGACTAATACTAAGCTTTGGTGATTTTTTCAAAATTTTAGACCGATAAATGTAGTTTCGGCCCACTGAAGTTCAACCTTAAATGACTTAGAATGACTCGAGAATCCACCTAGCCAGGACTTTGAACCGTTCAAGTAAAAAAAGAAAATATCAATTAGGTTCCAGTTTTCGTTCCTCTAAGAGTAACGGTTTTTTCGGTTTTTAGTCCAGTTCCAAATGATCAGTTTTTAAATTTTACTCTACAACCCTACAACCCCTAAGAGGAGTTTATAGAGTAAATAATTTAATAATTTAATTTAAATAATTTTATAATTTTAGATTACGTTAGAATTTCCATGGTGATGTGTTTTACCATATGGTAGAAACTCGCACAAGAAACATAAAAAATGGCAAATAATTAACTACCAACAAGGGATGAAAACGCAGCTTACACCTTTTAATAGTCCTAGAAAATTTATATCAAATAGTTTTCAAACCACTGAAAAATACTGAGCCTTTGAATAAAAGAACTAATTTTACAGGGGTAGTTTTACCCTCCAAAATATCAATGCTTAAAGAGT
Organism: Mylabris sibirica; assembly: GCA_039776855.1. Lineage (NCBI taxonomy): Eukaryota > Metazoa > Arthropoda > Insecta > Coleoptera > Meloidae > Mylabris > Mylabris sibirica. The sequence goes on from CM077836.1 coordinate 7,728,891, forward strand.
GTAATGCACTTATTACAAAATACGCATTCCTTAGAATAGATAGAAAAAACTAGAAAATTTCGGGTTTTTACTTCGGGCGATTTACTTGCAAATTCGTGTTATGTTTTGACACAATTTTTGAGACAGAGGGAAAAGAAGAGATTCAAAGAAAAAAAGCTAAAGATCTGTTGAGTGATATGCTTGAACCGGAAAATGAACGGTTTTTGTTTCCGTGTTCGGCTCCGGATTTCGTTCCGGAGATAATTTCGGTTTTTCCGGTTTTCAATTCAGTTCCGGTTTGAAGCCTTGCTCCTAACATCGATTTTTTCGTTTTTTCCATTTTATTTTTAAAATTCAGTGGAGAAAAACGAAAAATATCAATGTTGGGAGAGTCTACGAGTGATCCTTAGTAGTTTTACGTGTTAGCTTGTTCTTGAAAATCGCGACACTGTCCCAAACTAGCGTTTTTAACCAACTTCCAAATAAGCTACGAGGTTCTAATTTTGGTAAAATGATCTCTACGTACCCCCCTACAAATCCTTGAAGTATTTTTCACATCGCCCGACAACTAATAGGAGTTTCATACGAATTCACTTTTTTCATCTTCTATCTTTCGCACAGTTTTCAACATAAACAAACACCGTTTTCTGCATAATTCACAAATGAGATTTATATTTGAATTTCGTGTTTAATCCTAAATTCAATATCCTGCCGTAACTGGTTAGAATTTTTTTCACCCGTCTTCTTACGTTTCTATCATCGTCGTTGATGATTCTCCAAACGATCGACATTTATACAAATAGAAACCACTCAATCGTTACACATAATATAATCGAGATGGAAATGGCAGTTTTCGTTGTAGAAAATAAAAATGATTTAATTAATTAAAATTTAATTATTTTCAAATAGATTGTGTACACATAGCAATCACATCAATCGATAATTTATTTTCGTTCTAATAATTGAACGTTTTCAGTTTAAATTAAACAACAATTCTGGTTGTGATTGTCTATACGTTGTGTAGCACAATTATGTTTTAGTTATACCTTTATGTTAGAGATAGCACACGTTCATAATTTAGACATTTCCGCACTAGTTTGAAAGCATCAAAAACAGACGGAAACTTTCAAGTTTGATTGATACAAAGTAAATAAACTAGTCGATTAACGAATAAATATAGGTCGGGACTCTATTAGATGATTATAAATTTAAATTCTATAATTGTTTCGAAATGTTGCAGCAACTGAACGTGAAATATCGAAAAAAATCATCTATAAACCCCAAATCTTTTGCCATCCAAAGTTACGTTGATATGCTGTTGGGTCTCGTCTATTTTTTTTCGTCAAAACTGACATAAAAAGTCCCACGGTGATTTACAATCAAAACGAATTCGTTCCCCAATTCAACAATATTGTAAATTTAAAACATAACAATAAATTCAGAGATCTTTTAACAAATTGGAATTCCATATGAAAACTAGTGACCATAAACGTATTCAATTTTCATCTATCAATTCATATATTCAAATTTTGTATTGAAAATTGACATAATTTGATATAAAGACAAATATTTCTCGCTTATATTAAATTGTCATTGTCAAACAGGAAATAGAACGTTCTTATACTAAAATCGATGAGTCCAAAGAAATTCCATCAGATGGAATAGATGAGAGAAAGAAAAAAAAATTATGTAAAAAGAGAGATCGTATATAAAATCATTCCGTCAATCGTAATTTACGAATCCCCTTACGATTACCTTTTCTCATCTCCATCTCTTCTATTTCTTGAAAAAGCTATGTTGTAAGAGCTTTAATATGAATTTACGTATAAAAATAGAACATTACCAACTATCAGTAATCACTTCTACAACACCTTTCGAACACAAGATGATTGATTTGGTTGATTCTACTCGATGAACATTTATCTGGATAAAATGTATGGGGTTTAATTGATTACCATGAATTAATTAATCTTGGTAAATAATTCTAATTATCCCTAGATATACAAAAGGAGCAATTATTTCTGTATTATTTACAGTGAAACAGTTCAATCATTCATGCAAAGATATTCTCGCACAATATCGCTTCAATATAGTAATGATTTGCATAATTCTATTGTTATATTTGTTATTTACAAGTTCAATTCTCTAGTTGATTAGATGTGTTCTACATTACGTTAAAGAACAATAACTATAACGAGATGAAGCCTCAATTGTGGAATTAAACAAGTTTTGTTAATCGATTGTTGGAAAATGATCCATACTTGGAGAATTTCAACAAGATGTAAAGGTGTAAAATGAACATCTAAGGCATTGTTAAAAACTCTACTTTGAGTATCATTTTACATTTTAGATAGTGTTGGTAACGTGTATAGTGCAAGGCTTATAGTATACAATTGCTCTCAACAGTGGCGCAGCGAGGGGGGGGTTTTGGGGGTTAAAACCCCCCCCAGGGCGCCAAAGCCCCAGAAAATAATCCAAAGTAAAATAATTTTCAATTGACATCTCACATGAGAAAAAATAATTTATCTACATATATTTACTTTTGTCGCCAGTTCATTTGAACACGTGAAACATGATCCTAAGAAAACCGATACATTTACATTTACATATCAGCAAAAACGGAAGAACACAGAACAAATTCTTCAGATATTAAGTTACTTTGATAAGCAATTAATAGCATTTTACCGATGTAAATACTCCAGAACCTAGACAGTATTATTATACTATTTCAAAGAGTCAGTGCTTTAGTCTTTTTAAAGTTATTGTCGCTCTTTATATTTTCGGCTTGTTAGTATTTATAAATAATTAATTTTATTGTTGTTATTGCTCGAAAATTCAAAATTTTGAGTGTTATATTGAATTTGAATTGTAAGTGTTTGTGCTGTTAGCTTAATCATGGATAAATTTGTTATAAAAAGACGAAAGTTGGATCAAAATCAAACTACATCTACTCTGACTGGCTCTAACAACAACAATGCACCAAGTACATCAACATCACAGGGAAGAGATAAGGTAGAGAAGGTGAAGTAAACGTCAATAAATAAATTGCAATTTTGTTTTGAATTATCATTTGTAAATTAGATGAACATTAGTTCGGTTGATGCTAATGTCAACAGAAATTTGGGAATAAAATTACATGAATATGAAAATGATATCAGCAAATTTGTTGGGAAAGTGGTAAGCAAGCATAATAAATTAGAGATATGTATGTTCGTATTTTGAAATGCATTTGCACTTTTTAAATTGTCTCAGATAGATGATAACACCAGAAAAAATCTGCTAGAGAATCCTTGGGTGCCAGATATAAATTATAAATTTAAATCTTCGGGAGCTCGTAATTTGAAATTTCAACTTAAATGGCTGGCTGATTTCAAGTGGCTTGTCTATTCTCCGTCAGAAGACGCTGCTTACTGTAAATTTTGCGCTTTGTTTTGTATTGTAGTCGGACACCAATCATCTCAACCAGGAAAATTAGTCAAAACTCCTTATAGGAACTGGAAAGACGCTAAGGAAGACTTTAAAAAACATGAACAAGCACGATATCATACTCATTGCGTAGACAAAGCAGTCAATTTTCTAGCCACGCAAAGCGGTGTGAAACAGAAAATTGATTTGCAAATTAATCGACATTATAAAGCACGGATTCAAAGTAATAGAGAATGTCTCAAACCTATTATCAAATCAGTGATATTTTTATCCAAATTGGGACTTGCTTTTCGAGGTCACCGCGATTCAGGTCCTCTAAATTTAGACGAACCCCCATTTAAAGGTGAGGGTAATTTCAGAGCACTGTTAAAATTTAGAGCTGAAGCAGGAGATGAAACGTTGAAAAAACACCTTACAACTACAGGGGCAAATGCAACTTATATCAGTTGGCAAATCCAAAATGAAATAATCTCTGCCCTTAATTCTATTATGTTAAGGAAATTAGTAGAGAAGGTCAATAAAGTAAAATTTTTCTCAATTCTGTGTGACGAAACTACTGATATCAGTGGAATAGTTCAACTTTCTTTTTGTGTTAGATTTGTTGAAGAAAATATCATACGAGAAGAATTCTTGCAGTTTATTCCCGTGACAGATACAACCGGTGCTGGGCTAGCTGACACAATATGCAACGCTATGATCGCTATGCAGTTAAAAACTGAAAATCTTGTAGGACAAGGATATGATGGGGCTAGTGCAATGAGTGGGCGTATAAAAGGTGTTCAGGCGTTAATAAGAGAAAAATATTCTAAAGCTGTATATGTCCATTGCTGTTCTCATTCTTTAAATCTTGCAATATCAGAGGGTTGTACAGTTCCTCAAATTAGAAATTGTATGGGCACAATAGAAACTTGCTACATTTTTTTCAGCTACCCTAAACGTCGGCAAGTCTTACAAAAAGAAATCGATTTAATGGAAGATAAACCAAAAGCTGAAAAATTAAAAAGAATGTGTCCTACAAGGTGGATAGAAAGACATGATTCTGTTAATGCATTCATCGAACTTTTCACCCCAACGGTTGATGCATTGAATGAAATATTGCAATGGCCAGACAAAAAAGTTGCAAGTGAAGCACAGCTTCTATCTTCTGCTATCTGCAAATCTGATTTTTTGATAAGCCTTTTCGTAACAGAATCTGTTTTTGAAATTACCTTGCCCCTAAGTAAGTACCTTCAAACTGAAAACTTGGATCTTCGACTGGCCATGGATTCCGCCGTAAATATCAAATCAACCCTAATAGGAATGCGACAAAATGTCGAACAGTGTTTTTCTAAGGTAATGGAAAAAGTTTCACGCATTTGCGAAGACCTTAGTATTCTTGTTACAAAACCTAGAGTTATAGGGCGACAAGTACATAGAATCAATCTGCCGTCAGTTTCTCCAGAAGAGTATTTTCGAAGATCCCTATTCATTCCCTTCCTGGATGAGACAATTCAAGCTCTAGATGATAAATTCGTTAAACATAAGGAGACTCTGGAGCCATTTCAATGTCTATTCGACACTGGAGAAATTGCAGAAAACAATGTAGAATCTCTACAAAATTTAGTTAATTTTTATGATCTACAAAATTATAATATAAAAGGTGAATTTATACTTTGGAGACAGTATTTCACACAAGTAGAACAGAAACCACGTGGACCTTTGGAAGCTTTGCAATTATGTAACGAGAATTTGTTTCCGACAATACACAGTCTTCTTAAGATATTTGCAACACTACCTGTTACCACCTGTTCCTGTGAGAGGTCATTTTCATCATTAAAAAATTTAAAAAACTTTATAAGAAATACTACTTCAGAAGAGCGACTGAATGGGCTAGCGGTCATGTATGTTCATGATATCTTTTTAACTGAAGAAGAGGTTCTTGACGAATTGGCGAAGAAACCTAGGAGGCTTAATATCGAATTGTAACTTTCTGTTTGCTCATCTTTTAATCACATAAATTTTTCAAATTTAAGTAAGTACGCATTTTTATTTTTCAAACCCCCCCCAGGAAGAAATTCTGGCTGCGCCACTGGCTCTCAACTATGCACATAAAAGAGTGGTGTACTTGAGACTTGTTCGATGCAATAAAGCTCAATTACAACACATTCAAGTGAACATTACAGTAATGAATGATTCTGTATTGGTGTATTATTGAAGTTTTTAAATGGGACGAAAAATTGAATAAATTTAGATGAACATTAAAGTTTCAAAACAGAATGTTCTAACAGTAGACGATTTATAGGAGGGTACCTAGAGATCGTTTCAGCAAAATTAGAACCTTATAGTTCATTTGGAAGTTGATAAAAAAGGATTTGAAAAAACAGCTACACACGCAAAACGACTAAGATGACTCGAAGACCCTCCCAACACTATTTTTTTGGTTTTTCGCCATTGCATTTTACACAAAAGGCAAAACATTTCTCTCACTATGGAGTAAAATGGAGAAAAACTAGAAAATGTTGGGGGATTCCCGAGTTGTTTAACGTGTATAACTCGTTTTTAAAAATCGCGAGAAACTAGCAATTTTTGACCAACTTCAAGATGAATTACGAGGTTCTAATTTTGCTAAAATAATCTCCAGGGATCCTCCTATAAATACTTGAAGTATTTTTGAAATCTACAATTTTAAACCCACAATAAAAATTGAATTAAAAGCTCGACTATAAATAGTAAATGTCATGAACTGGCCGTAATGAAATTCATTATTGTATATAACTATAGAAATATTCAGGCAATAATTATCATTAGCAAGATTATTAATGTCAGTCTAATGGAGCGTATCAATTCAAATAAATGACACGACCTACACACTGTAGTTTCGATAATAGGAATTTGAATTAGGGAGATTAATCTGTTTGAAACTATTACAAAAAAAAATTGTAATTTAATCTTGTTTTTGAATATATTAATAATATTTTATGTTACAGTTGCACCAGTTATAAAAGTACCAAATCAACTATTAGGTGCTCCATTGAATACATCAGTTCAATTAGAATGTTATGTAGAAGCTTTTCCCAATACAATCAATTATTGGGTGAAAAATCGTGGTGAGATGCTGTTGAATGGGTGAGTTATTGTCTATTATAGTAAAATTTATGTATTTCTTACACGAAATTTTTGTATACCAAAAATACCCCCTGACAAATTTTTTGATTCTGTTGGTTTTACAGTAAACAATAACAGTTATCCATTTCCGTCATTCCTAAACAAACACTTTATATATGAACCTATATTGAAACAATGTGTAAAAATGTGTATGGACACGCGAAAAAAGCTTGCAAACAAACCAAACAACGTTTTTGTATACATACTCATACCAATTACTACAACAACAACAACAAAAATACCCATACATGTATAAACTCTGAGAAATTCACTACAAACACAACGGGTTATATTTCAAAAGAGCACGATAGGCACAAGAGAAAACAAGGCCTTTGTGTGTGAACTTTTCTATATGCTACCACCAAATTTATACTCAATTTTGTGTCATAAATTCCATTTGAACAAGCCGAGACACACCAGTAAACTTTATGTGTATAAAAAAACTTGAATTTACTCTCAAAAATTAATTAATCATATATGAAGTTTAGAATCAACTTTGAAAAATGATGAGAACAATACATTATTTAAGTATAGATTATTAACTAAACTTTCGGTCAAGTGAGTCTTGAATTCTATTGTAGACAATCGAAAATTTATCCGAATAGTTCAGTGATTTGAATATCTAGATGGAATAGAAAGAGAATTTGACCGGATTGGTAGGTACTCAAAAACAGTAGTGGATTAAGATTAAAGCTCTATCTAAATGTTGAAAAGTTGGTAATACTATAAGAATTATATGCGAAAGTCTCTCCAATTGCATCTCTATCATACTTTTAATAATTCTTTATGAGATTAAAGTGTGCTCGAATCGTATAAGATTGATTAATACCTGCTCACCTTTTATGAATCAAATTCGTAATAAAATTAAAATAAAAGTGGAGGATTTTTATAGTATCTGACATTAGTTGGATCCATGTGGTTCGAAAAAGAATCAAAAGTCTGTAATAGGAAAAGTATGACGACTTCTTAAAGTCATAGGGATAAGAAAGATATACGTGACATACTGTGACCAATATATTGTGGATAAGTTGTAAAAGTTTGTATACGGGATCAGTATTGGTCAGTGTTGAATCCAGAGATCTTATCCCGGAGGAAAATTTGATTTTAATTAATTACAATGTGTACCAAATGCTTAATTATTATTAATTTGAATTCAATTAATTAAAACAGCAGGTATAAATTAGGGCTGAACGAATCCGATACGAATTTAATCGAATATAATTCGGTTCGATAGTCGTTCGAATTATTCGAGTCCATAAACGTACGTATAGGTACCATTTGGTATAGCTCAAATATTCGAAAAATTTGAAAGGTTCGAATAGTTTAGCTCATTCGAACAGTTCGAACGAATATCTAATCGCATTATTCGATTCGATTCGTCTCGAATAATTCGTTATTTCGAATTATTCGCACAACCCTAGTATCAATTAAATGGATTATTCATCGTATCTTATCACCTATGAAACTTATTAAAAATAGCCCATAATTAAATATTCTTTGCAATTCTTCCGGGGGTGAATCTCAATTTCCGGTGGAGGATTTCCCCTTGGATTCATTGTAAAAAAGCACAAAAACTGGCGATAAATGTAATTCATAGAAAAATAACTAAATATAACGAATTGCTTACAAAATTACACATATGTTATTTGGTTTGTGTAGTAAATTTAGGCCAAAGCTAGCGGCATGTAAATTTACATTGTCCTAATCGTAATTTATAGTTTCATTAAGAAAACGTTTGCTTTATATGGCCAGCAAAAAAACCGTCAATATTTACATAAACCTAAACTCATATATGAAGGGATATACACATACACATATATTAACAATAAAGCTAATTAAGGTCGTTAAAACTTGAAATAATTTAAACAAATTATGCCATTATTACTATAATTAAACAACATTTAATTGAATAATTCTAATAAACTTATCATTAATTATTTTGAAATTAAATTATGGAATTTTAAAATATAAATTTGTTACAATTAGATGAGTCCATCTGGTGATTATTTAAATTTTTCATTCAAGTGTCAAGAGAAATTTAGATAGATTGATTTAATTATTATTATTATTAGGATAAAGCCGATGAATGTTGGAGAGGAAAACCGTTTGGGAATTGAGAATGGAGTGAAACAGGAAAGTTAATTATGTTGACGCTATTTCCGGTGACAATGAATAATTATTGTAGCATTTGTAAATCACGAAACTCTTCACCTACAAATAAACGATTTCTTCAACATTTCCATCGTCTATTTCTGCTTGTTTGTCAGTGAAAAAACTTTATAAATTTCACAAACACAATCGATATAAGAATCAAGAATAGAATATAATAACGAAACAACACTAGATTGTGTCTTGTTAGTCTAACGATTAGAAATTTCCAATAACCTGTCACCTAAATCTGTTGATTTTTAATTAGAAAATTTCCACATTTAAATATGAATTAGTTAATCTGAAATACAACCAATCTTCATTATTTTCCTGTCGAGTTTTTTCCATCTATTGAAAAGAGGAATGGCATTTGTTATACATCTACATAATCGTATTTTAACATTTCCCAAACTAAGGATAATTTACACATCAAAGCTTCATTGGGGAAACCAGATGATTACAATAAAAATTCAATTACGTTGATGTTTCCCAATTTGAATCTTCCTTCCGTCGTTCTTTTCGTCAAGAAGCCCAATTTATTTCAATTGACCCTATACGAAAAAATTGCGACCGATATTGTTCTTCTATCTATTGATATACTGAAAATGTGTTATAATTCTTTACAATTGAATTGCGAGCTTATGAATTGAAACTAGTCACTTTAGGCGAAATGTACAAGTGGCTGTTGACGAAGTAATGAGAGCTTTAGTTCATCATCATTATAAATAAGTGAGTTTTAACTCTTGTTGTTGCCTGTTATATTTGCCAAGAACTTGACATTTTCGTATAACAAACAGAAACAAGAGCAACGAAGTAAATTTATGAAGTGTCCATATTTACACACATATACACACATAGAAAGAGGCTTTAAAAAAAAAGCACTAAACGACCTTGCTTGTAATGATTCCGTCGAGTTTTATGTTTCAATTTCAGCGTTATTCATTAAAAATCCTCATCAGAATCCTGACAAGATGTAATAGAATTGTTGTTTTTTTTTCCTTTTCTGTGTTGATCATCGAAATAACGATCGTTGAGAGAAATACACCTGAAACATGGCAAAAAACTAATTTTTGGTATCTCTACAATGGTTGTTCCTTACAGATGGACTCTCTCTCAAAGATGAGCGATGAAGAAACACTCAAACTAAAAGAAAAAAACTACAGATCGTTGAAAGCGGACTAGATAAACTTTTCACGATAAAAAGAAAATAAACTACTTTAAAACTTCTTTCTGTTGTGTATTTGATACAACTATACATGCAGAAAATAAATGGTTTCTCGTTTAATTTTTTTATTTTTATTTGTTTCCCTTGTCTAATTGTGATTACGGTGTTTTTTTTCCACGATTATAACTAAAACACTAAACTTTCTTAGCTGTATTTTACAAAGTTTAATAGATCTTTAATAATAGATACACTTTGTATTACGATACACAATAAATATAAACTTTAGACATTAATAGACTGTACGATTATTTCAACATAAGCATTAAATTATCCGAAATTATACCAACTTCTCGTATATAATTTTCATACTATCTTGTATCATATGGTTGAGTTCATGAAACATTATCTCAACATTACCCAAAATGTATATTTATTTATATGTGTGAATATAACAGCCAGAAGCACTAAATGTGGTCGATTCGTAAAAAATTGCTGTTCGTTGGCGAGAGCGATTCGAATAAAATTTCAACCGCCCTGACGATCATCCAAAAACGCTCGTCTAATTGTAAAAATGATTCGAAGATGCTGCCAATGTTGACTTTTTTTCGTTGTTCTCAATTGGATTCTAGAATAAAATTGAGAAAACGATAGAAATCAACATTAGAAGGATCGTCGAGTCACTCTAAGGCATAGTTTTTTCCCTTACTTCAGCTCGCCTTAGCAAAACTTTACCTTAAATCGAATTAAACGTGGCTTTAGAGGCATTTAAGTGGGGACCTGTACCCAAATATGTAAATTTACCGTTAGCTCGATGTAAGCCAAGGTCTTGCTTAGTATAAGAAGAAAAGCCGGCCCTAAGTCATTTTAAGTGTATAGGTCGTTTATTGATCAACTTCTAAATAAACTACGAGTTTCTAATTTTGCTAAAATGGTCTACAAGGATTACTCTGAAATATTTTTCAAATCGCTTGCCAACTAATCGGAGTTTCATAAGAATTGACCAAGTTTCGTGTTCGTTGACGAGCGATTCGAATAAAATTTCAAGAATTTAAAAAGAGTCCCTGAAGATCGTCAAGAAATGCTTCTCTAATTGTAAAAATGATCCGAAGACCCTCCCAATATTGACTTTTTTCCGTTTTTCTCAATTGGATTCTAGAATAAAATGGAGAAAAACGATAACAATCAACATTAGAAGGATTGTCGAATCACTCTAAGGCCTAGATTGTTTTTCCCTTAATTAAGCTCGCCTTAGCAAGACCTTGGCTTAAATCGAACTAAACGTGGCTTTAGAGACATTTAAGTGGAGACCTGTAGCTAGACAGACACCCATCCAAATATGTAAATTTACCGTTAGCTTTATTTAAGCCAAGGTCTTGCTTAGTATAAGAAGAAAAGTCAGGCCTAAGTTATTTTAAGTGTGTAGCTCGTTTATTGATCAACTTCTGAATGAGCTACGGTACAAGGTTCTAAGTTTGCTAAAATGGTCTCCAAGGACTACCCTAAAATATTTTTTGAACCGCTCGCCAACTAATCGAAGTTCCGTAAGAATTGACCAAGTTTTGTGTTAGTTGGCGAGTGATTCGAATAAAATTTCAAGGATTTAAAAAGGGTCCCTGAAGATCGTCAAGAAGCTCTCGTTTAATTGTAAAAATGATTCCAAGACCCTTCCAATATTGACTTTTTCCGTTGTTCTAGCATAAAATGAAAAAAAATCAAGTCACTTTAAGTCCGGTTTTCATTTCGCTTTTTAAGCTCGATCTAGACTTGGCTTTAGAGACATTTGGGTGGGGACCTGTAGAACCTACGCCCAAATGTATGTAAATCTACCGTTAGCCCGATTTAAGCCAAGGTCTTGCTAAGTATAAGAACAAAAGCCAGGCCTAAGTCATTTTAAAGTGTGTAGCTCGTTTTTGAACCAACTTCCCAATGAGCTACAAGAATTGACCACGTTTTGTGTTTAGTGGCTGTATAAATAGAAATTTTGCTAATTTACAATTATAATTCCTAATTCTAGATTATTATAAAAGCCTCTATATGGTCGTATTCTTTATTATGTTATAGGAGTAAATATATTATACGTGAAGAACGCAGTGGTTATAAAGTATTTATGTTGCTAGCTATACGATCATTCTCCACAGCCGACATTGGTACTTATAATTGTGTTTCAACGAATTCCCTTGGAAGGGCTGAAGGTACACTACGTCTATATGGTGAGTATTTAAATTTCATTAGGCTAGAATTACATACAGCCGACTGAATTATAGGAATTCCATCTATTAGAGATATTTGTGTGACCATTTTAGGTATGGAAATCAACTAGTGCTCGTTTATACAATGACGATATTTATAAATTATACAAAAATTCGTTATATTGTTTGACCTACTATTACAATAATGCAGCGATCCTGTCTCATTTTTCGTATAGTGAAGGATTATTGATTGACAAAATATAAAAGCTATTCCACCCTCGACTATTGTCTCCACTTATATTACAATATCTTCCATTAATTCTTATCGACGAAACTCATTTCAGAAACATTGTTTCTACTTTATAAGACAACGTGTTTGTACAGTGTAATATATCGTTTTAAGCTGGAATTTCAATATACTATTGCAAGGCCGCTTCTTCAATCTACCCCATATAAGACAACAAGAGTATTTTTTTATTGTAAACACACTTTTAATTGAATCGAAACATTATTATTGATCGATCAAAAAAAAAATCATTCTTATTTTAACAATAATGCAATGGTATGGGAACAAACGATATTAAAATGTGGAATGGAAAGAAACCATTATTGTATATAGTTCAGTATTTTATTAGTGAACAAGAACGAAAGAATCGGCCTCATTTCAATTTATTTGAGAATTGTTGTAGTGAATTTTCCCGAATTGCGATTTAATGTTGTATACGTTTTCCGATCACGTTCCCCACTGAATTAGTCAGATCGATACGACTAGGGCGATTCACTGAAATCTAATTGTTTTATTCTATTGCATCTTGAGGAAGAAATCATCAAACTAATTAAATTCCTTCGATTATTCGAAAAATTGTTACATACTCAATAATGTCAAAATATAGATGTTAAAATAATACAACTTTTTATCTAATTCGCTATACCGGTAGTGAATTTTTTTTGGTCGTTCCAGTCTCCTCTCAAACATCAAAGTTTTTGTTGTCGTTATCTGCCAACATTCCGTTTTTTTTTTTGTCTTCATTCCGGCTTTCTTCGTTACATTATTGATATCAGATTTTGTCGCGTATACTATTCTATACATAAATATTTTATCAATTTTCTCAAATCTTAAATTATTTTTGCTCATCTCCGCTATGTTCCTGGCACATTTCATCCCCAAAGTAAATATTTTTTTACAACAAGTAAATCCTGAAAATATGTTTTTTGATCTCTTCTCGCTCCATTATTCGAGAATTCATTATTGAAATACAATAAAGTAATGGAAATCCACCAAAATTACTAGTTGTATATCTACTTTCATTGAAATACGTGTTGTTGTACGTAAATTAGTTTTGATTAATTAAACTCCAACAAGTAGATGGTATCGTCATTTCATTTCTTTTGTTCCGTTTCAATAGCGCATCACAAAGGAATTTTTACAATTTAAAATTAAATTCTCTTTTGCCATTTCTATTCCCTGGTAAAAATAATTGAAAAATACTATAGTATAGAATTGTCCTAATAGAAACTGATAAGGTCTAGGAGTTTATTAAATTTTTCAATAAACTCGTCCGGAAACATCTACGAAAATGTAAAACTTGTGGAATTTGCATGACTGGGGATGTGCATTTCAATAACTTAGACAACTATGGAATAAATTAAAAAACTTTCCCTGAATAAAATAACTAGTTTGGGTAGTTTTCAACACAAATATGATAGTAAAGAACAAATAAAAAGTATATGTCTGGTTTTTCGTTTTGATTTTGTTTCTTTTCCAGAAATTAAAGTTGGCTCGACTGGAACACAAAATAACCATGTCAGTATAGTTGGTGGTAAGTATTTTCAATGCTTAAAATCAAAAAAGTTGATAATATTAAGGGTAGTTGAGAACATAATTTTGTTGTTAAGTTTAGGTGGAAACTACAGTGAAATCTCAATGTGGACATCTTTATAGATGGATCAAGCTAAGTTTGCTTAAAAGCATGAATACGCAGTGGATCTTGCCTACAGTAGAAGTGCAATAGAGTGTAGTCTCTCTCTCTCTATCTCTAGTACTCTACTGATAATAGATTTGAACAAAATCGAATTGGCACGATCGGTAAAGCGGACTACTCTGAAAATCTTGTTTAGAAGCGCCGACTTGGGCAAACTTAGATTGATCCATCTATACATACAGGGTCTCGGATCTAAATATGGTCGATTCTATCAAATTCCTATTAATTGACGAGCGATTCGAAAACTACTTCAAGCAAAATTAGAACCTCGTAGGACTTATTCAAAAACTTGCTAAACTCTTAAAATGACTTAGAATGACTCGAAGAATATCCCATCATGCAATTCAATAAGAAAAAACGAAAAAATCAATGCTGAGAGGATCTTAGAATCATTCGTAGTTGTTTTACGTGTTTAGCTCACAACATGCTCGAAAACGAGCGTTTTAGACCAAATTCCAAATGAGCTACGAGGCTCTAATTTTGCCAAAATATTCTTTAGAAACCTCCCTACAAATACATGAAATATTATTCGAATAAATCTTCAACTAATTGGAGTTTCATAAGAATCGATCACATTTAGATCCGATGCATTGTATGCATTTACTCATAAATGTTTGCACTTTTAATAAACCTGGTAATTTCGAAATTTTTTACAAAAATCATGTTCAATGAAACCCATGTAGAAGTAGAATAAGCTCCATTAAACTAATATTGAGGGTAGTTACGAACATAATTTTGTTGTTTAGTTGGAAACTACTGTGAAACCTCAATGTGGACATCTTTATAGATGGATCAAGCTAAGTTTGCTTAAAAGCATGAATACGTAGTGGATCTTGCCTACAGTAGAAGTGCAATAGAGTGTAGTCTCTCTCTCTCTCTCTCTCTCTCTCTCTCTCTAGTACTCTACTGATAATAGATTTGAACAAAATAGAATTGGCACGATCGATAAAGCGGACTACTCTGAAAATCTTGTTTAGAAGCGCCGACTTGGGCAAACTTAGATTGATCCATCTATACATACAGGGTGTCGGATCTAAATATGGTCGATTCTATCAAATTCCTATTAATTAACGAGCAATTCGAAAACTACTTCAAGGATGGAAATCATTTTAGCAAAAATTAGAACCTAGTAGAAGTTGGTCAAAAAACATTCGTTCCTGACGATTTCACGATTCCCAAAAACTTGCTAAACTCTTAAAATGACTTAGAATGACTCGAAGAATATCCCATCATGCAATGCAATGGGAACAAACGAAAAAATCAATACTGAGAAGGTCTTTGAATCATTCGTAGTTGTTTTACTTACTACGAGCGTTTTAGACCAAATTCCAAATGAGCTACGAGGCTCTAATTTTGCCAAAATATTCTTTAGAGACCTCCCTACAAATCCATGAAATATTATTCGAATAAATCTTCAACTAATTGGAGTTTCATAAGAATCGATCACATTTAGATCCGATGCATTGTATGCATTTACTCATAAATGTTTGCACTTTTGAAAAACTTGATTATTTCGAAGTTTTTTACAGAAACCCATCTAGAAGTAAATAGAATAAGCTTCATTAAACTATTATTTATTTTTAATCATTTTGACTGTACTTGAGACAGTCTTCTAGTTCAATTTGTAGAAAATATACAGCTTTCGTTACCTACGTCAATGGAAAAAAGCTTTTAACGCTTCTGTTGTGGCCAAAGCTCCTTTGGCAATTTTTTCAGGGAGTCAATACAAAATTTTTTCCAAAGAACAATTACACAAATTGTCTAAATTAGGGAGGTTCCTTTTACATTTCTATTTTCATTAGGTGTGATTTCACTGTATAAATCTAGTAAAAATACAAAATTTCCCCATCTATTTGTCGGTTTGTCTAACTAGAAAATCGAAATTTATTGTTCGTGCTTGATTAGCAGAACTCGCGCTAATCGACCGTCAATATTTCAGCTTTTTATATTGTTCTACTCTCAATAGATTCTTTCGCTAAACTCATACACATACACACATTCACAAAAGAAGTAGAGAACATCAAAGTTTTTTGTTAAAGCCTAGACACATTCACGCCGGTCTTGTTGATGTAATCACACAGAAATTCTCTAAATCGATATATCTTGTTGAATTATTTTTCTTGTTATTATATTTTTATAAATCTTGGTAGATTTTGATAAAGTTATTTTACAGGATTAGCTGAACCGGCCAGAGGCCATCGATCTCGTGGCAATGATGCATTCTCTTCAGCTATTTTAATACGTCCATTACTGTTAGCTTTAATAACAAGTTTTCTATTGAATTCAATGATATTACGGTGATTTTAATAAGTGTTTATTATATCAATATAATTAAAACAATAAAGAATTAAAGTGTCGCGTATTGTGAATATGAAACCACAAAAGGGGAAAGAAAATAAAAGAATTATTATTGCAGTGTAATTGCATTAAAGTAAAATCTAATAACTTCATATCCATCCATCATTTAGGAGAACTCGAATACTAGCAGGATAATATGAAAAGCTAGTTATTATACGTGTCAGTGTCTATGGAATTGAGCTTTTCAATTTGAATCAATCATACATACATCTACATAAATGTGAAAATGAGATATTTTAAATTTTGTGAAATCCTTTTTGTATTTGTTTTTTGAAAAATAAATTGTTGAAAACAAGAAAAACACTGATTTTTATGAGAGATTTTGTACAATTGTCGATACAACATTTTCATCAAAAGGAAGCTTTTATGAAATATATTTCCATTATTTTTTACTCTACCATGTTGTTTTTGGTTTTAGCAATTGATTAAGTTTATAAAATATTCATTTATTATTAAAACAATGTATAATAATTGTAAATAATTGTTGTAGCTTTACAATTTGATTTTGTAAAATATTGTAAATACTATAAAGCTTCTAGTATTTGAAAATTTATAATTTTCACTATATTTGTGTTGAAATTTTATTTGTTTTCAACAAATATAAAACTTCATAATTAGACTTTAAAAAAAATGATGTAGTTAAAATAGGAAACATGTATGTATTCGAATGGTGCCAAATCCAACGACTAAAAGAGATGACATTCAAATAGTGTAATAAATGTAAGCAAATCCATGTAGATTAATTGAGATTAAACAGAAAAACACTGATTGATTACTTTGCTCATTTCAAATAAAACTTTCTAAGTGACAATTAGATTTTTTAATCAACAACAAACTCTCTTTACACCCTCTTACATATTTCAATAAAACACAAAAATAATATAAAACTCCTATTAGTTGACGAGAAATTCGAGAAATATTTCAAACATTTGTAAAGAGGTTCCTAGAGACGATTTTAACAAGATTAGACCCTCATAGCTCATTTGGAAGGCGGTAAAAAACGCTCGTTTCTGACCATATCGCAATTTTCAAAACGTAGTCAAGCATGCAAAGTGACTTAGAATGACTCGAAGATCCTCTCAACATTGAGTTTTTCGTTTTTCTCTAAATTCTTCTAGAACGGGTGGAAATTTTTAAAATCACTGTTGGAAAGATCATCGAGTCACTCTTAAATCATTTTAAGTGTGTAACAAATTTTGAAAATTGTGACATAATTGAAGACGATCGTTTTTTACCGACTTTCAAACGATCTACGGGGTTCTAATTGAGCTAAAATGTTACTTAGGAACTATCCTACAAATCCTTGAATTTTTTTTCAAATAGCTCGTCAACTATTAGGAGTTTCATAGTATCAACCATACTTAAATCTGATATCCTGGATCCGACTTACGTCCGATATTTCCCCTATTTAAGCTCGCCTTAGCAAGGCTTTGTCTCAAATCGACCTAAACGTGGATTTACAAGCATTTTGAGTGGGTGTCCGTCTACACAAATGTATGTAAGGTTACCTTAAGCTCGACTTAAGGCGAATTTGAGTAGCGGAAGAAGAGCCGGTCCTTAAAGGATCTATACTAAAATTCAAATTTAGAATAATTTTAGAAAACTGATTAACGTTAATAAAATTGCAACTATAAGCTTTCTTATATGTACAACCTGTGAAGAAGAAGATGAAAGCTTACATTATATGTCATTTATGTTTCTTTAGAATAAGAAACCCTCCCTTTAAACCGAATCACAGATTTTATCAAATATACAAAGAATGTTGGGGTTAATTAGCCGACAATAGATTTGATAAGGCCTTATACTAATTAATTAATTAGAATAAAATGAGGAATTCAACATAGGACCCAATGGAATGTGATAACTTCTGTAATTTCCATTCTATTATTGATTCCAACAATTTCTCAAAAATTCCAAAATTGTGTTGGATTCTTGTATTTTTTGGATATCTTAACGGCTGTTTATATAATCGATTTGTTTTATAAACATTAAGGGATGATGGTTACGTTAGTAAATACGACAACAGTGGATAAAAGTTTACTATAAAGGCTGAGCCAAGAGGAGAGCCTATTCAAAGTATAAGATGGTGTTCTATTTGAAATAAGCAAGATATTAGTTTGAAAATTACTTGAACGAAAAATTCATTTCAGCTAAACACTAAAAAAAGATTTGATAGAAAGTGCATTATTTTCGCTATTTTGAGTCAAAATTTCAAGCTTTCAACGGCAATAGTTTCAAGCCTGAGAATTTTTTAAATCCTAGTCGACATGTCCAAAATACTTTCAGCGTTAGATCATGGGTTATATAATCAAAGGTAATAATAATAAGATATACAAAAAAAAAATGGTCATTCGAGCGTAGTTGACAAACGATTCGAAAAACATTTCAAGAATTTGCAGGGGGGCTGAAGATTATTTCAGCAAAATTAGAACCTAGTAGCTCATTTCAAAATTGGTCAAAAAAAAAACGATCACTTTGAACAATGTCGCAATTTTCAAAACGACTAAGAATGAAGAAGAAAATGTGAATCATTCCACCTTTTCCAGAATAAAATTGAGAAAAAAGAAACAGATCACTGTTGGGAGTCTCTACGAGGCATTCTTAGTCGTTTTGCATGCCTTACTCGTTTTTAAAATTTGAGACGTTGTCAGAAACGAGCGGGTTTTGATCAACTTTGAAATGAGTTGCGGGGTTCTAATTTTGCTAAAATGGTCTCCAGTTCCCCCTATAAATCCTACATAGTTTTCAAATCACTCAACAAATAACGGGAGTTGTCATAAGAATTTTTCCTCTGAAATAATCGTGTAGGTATACAACATACAACAATAAAAGTTCTAATATACCAGGAAAGTATTGCAATATAGAGAACAATGAGGCGAATAAATATTAAATAAAATTGAAACGAGAACATGCAACGTTTTATTCAATAATTTCACTTATTTTCCAAGTTTTTCATTACAACTCGTGCATTCCTTCGGTATATTGTCGAACTTTCAGACTGCTTTCAAATAATAAAAATCATTTAATTGCTTATACTTTTGTTTTTATAAGCATTTATGTTGTAATAGAATTGGCAAAAGGCCAAACACACTAGTAAATTATCAACGTTAAAGTTGCCTTTTACATGCTATCTTTGCTGATTTATAGACAATGAGACAGAGACCATGTAACCATGGACGACGACATGTGACACGTCATCGGAATGGACCGCAAATCGTCCGCATACACTTTGCCCATTTTATGCCCAGTTGTCCTTTTGTTAGAAATCGGATGGAATGCTAATTTACGACACACTGTGCTTGTGTCGCTTGAATAATGCGCATAATTGAACGTATGTGAATCGTATTTATATATACGATCAGCATGGTTGTAATACACGTACATACATGTATGTTTGTGTCCGATACGATTCTCTCAAGTTATTTATGTTTTTACAACACTGTTAAATGTGTAATCGGACTTGGTTGCTTCCAATCGTTGTACCAGATTTGCTCAACTGACACGCCTACAGAGCAACGACAACCTAACAAATTGGTGATCATTTCTCATTTTTTTCCTCTACAATAATGTTTTTCATCTATTTTTACACTCACTAGGGAAACGTAATTTAGTTTACCTTGTCGACATTATCATAAATTCAATGAGAAACATCTAAAATAAATAAATAAAACAAGAACTTGTGTATAAGCTAATATTGTCGAAATGTTTGTACGGTGCATGGTGTATAAAGTGGTTTTTAATTGAAACATTAAAATTATGAATGTTAAAATACTTCATCCCCTGTTTTACTTACTCATGAATAAGGAGTTTAATTGACTTTTTTTAAATAAATTAAGTGCAAATTTCTACCTCCAAGGATAAGTGGTGAGAAAAAAGCCCTGTCAGAATTATTCACCCGGCGCATTCACCAAAATCTAATTATATCGTCGAAATACTCTTAATTATGAATCGTCTATAAAATGTATAAAATTTTCAAGCTTTTTATAAAATCTCAAGACTGTTTCAAAATATTTTATACCAAATAATCTAATTAATTAATTAAATTAGACGAAACTTTAAGTATTGCGATTCAACAAATAAGTCGTTTTGATTTCTCAAACTTTTCCTCAATTAGAAAAGTATTAAAATCAAGATAACTTTATTATCAGGGACGTATTAAAAGCTGGATGTCCCAATGATTACGATTTTTTAGGCTCCCATTCATATATCGCAGTTATAAACGACTTTAAGGGTGAAATTTATAATCGTCAAAGCAATCTCTTTTTTCCTTCATCAAAAAAATAATAATTAGATTTTAGTTGAGTGTTCAATTTCAAGAAAACAAAACTGTCGGGAGTTGAATCTAGAGAAATTGAATTATTATCTTGCTTTCTATGGGATCTTCACAAAAAAAAAGGAACACCAAAATATTTAATCAGTATAAAAGTCTTCGTTTTATCAGCATTACAGACTAAGCGTTTTAACAATTCGGCTTTAAAATCAAAAACCAATCTGTAAATCTATACTAAAAGTCAAAAAACACGTCTAAATTATAATCAATAGGAAGAACTCCTTATCTGATAAGTGGAACGCTAACTTTTAAAGCCTGGATTCAAATTTGCGAACTTAGCTCTAAAACCGACTAGAAGTCTACATCGGCTACTTTTTTCAACTTAAGAGCAAAATTCGTTAAAAAAAAATGAGAATTTACGATAAAAAAACTAAATTTAAGATCGCGAGTTTACCTAAAAGAATAACAAACTCGTCTTCTTTGCATCACAATAAGCACAAATCCGATCTAGCTTGATATGGATTTGTCAAGAGATTCTCAAAATGTTTTTACTTTAAATGATACAGCCGTGAAAGTAGATAAAATTTCCGACATTTTCATACCAATTATGAAGCAAGTTTATTAATTTCAATAGCTCTAAATAATTGGTGAAAAAGAACTTCAATTTTTCCGTGAAGATTCCTTTAATTTACAAAACTTGCATTTACATGTCGGGTGATTTTCTATCTTTAAAATTATACAAGGCATCAAAAATGCTTTAGATTTTCTTCATTTTCTGGAAAACTAACAACCTATCGGAGAAATTCTTAAAGGTTCGGAAAGCTCTACAATTTTCTGGATAAATTTACCTGATAATTGTTAAAAATCAATAATATTGGCGAAGTTTTATCCAATTATGAACAAAAAAAAAACAAGCTCTAAGAGTTTTCTCTGCCATTCAGAATTCTATCATATTTTTCCAAAATGAGCAGATTTAGTACATGCACCTTGAAATGCTCTGTCTAACGCACATTTACTTTTTCTGATGTCTTAAAAAACAAGCGAGAAATACTGAGGGCCATTAAGAGTAGAATGTGTAAAAAAATGATTGATTTGGCAGAAATCAATTTAAATCTAGATTTTTTTAAAAAAAGAAACGAAAATACAATCGGATCTACATTGATTCCTTACTATGATAATCAACTTATCACTTGAAGGCCCCTTACCAAATACCGATAATAGAAAAATTAATTATCAATAGGTAAGTAACATGAAAAGCTCGCGCCCTTACTTTTGGATTAAAAAAAGAGTTAAACGAATGTTAAATCAGCTTGAAAATCAACTCAAATTGTGAGTCTCCTCCTATAAATCCTTGAAATATTTTTTGAAACATATACATTTAGATTTTCTTCCCTTCCTAGTCTTAAATTCAAAAAATATTCCTAAAAAAGCGACCAAGTCTTTAGGTTTCATTCATAAATTTCACACCAAATTTGATAAATTAAAAAACCTTATGTGAGTCAAGTCTCTAAAATTGAGTTCCTACTATTTGCTAGAAAAACTCATGATTTAAAACTTTTTTTTCAATTTAAATTGGAAAACTCTCAAAAAAAATATACAGACTCTCATGGTGCCCCTCGGACTCAAGCGCTCACGCCTTGTTACGCCTCTCGATATGTGTAGCCGTTTCATCAATCACTTTTAATATTACTTTTAACAGATGTTTGTACAAAAACACCTTTTTTTTGGTTAAAATATCAAATCACATTTTTTGTAGGATTATTTCTCAAAAAAAAAAATATATCAAATAGTCATTAGTTATGATTAGTTGTTAGTTATTAGGTAAGTTGAAAAATCATCAATGTCAATCAGTTAAATGTCCGAAATTTTGATACATTAATCGTACGAATTGATTACAGATGTATTTAAGCTGACAAATTTATATCCATCCTCTATTGAATAAATGTGTACACACAAACCTATCATCATTGCTTCTATTATACATACATATGTGCAATTCATACTATCAAGTAATTAATACACCCTTGAAAGCAAGTAGAATCGTGATACATAACTCCGATATCAATTAAACAATAGAATCATAATTCAAATGACTTGGCTAGATGATGATGATGGTATACGTGCCAATTTCCAAACACATGCTATATTGTCACCATTATATTCATCATAGCGACAAATACGTCTGTATTATGAACAGTAATTCAACACCATACTATTATTGTTAATAGTTGTAATTACACAAACATGTTTGTTTTATATACAATTTAAAAGAATCAATAAATTAATAATTTAATATCAAAGTACCAAATACAAAATGTTTAAATAAATAAATTAAGCAAACACAATCTAAAATACAATTAAAAGTGCATAAACACCTGATAATAGTAGACACGGATATGCGATAAGTAATTGTTGATCATGATCACCGGAAATAGCCACAAATAATCGTGATGCTGATATACTTGACCAGATCACAGCACAGATAGCTAATAATGCACCAATCGTACTATATAATGTAAACAATATACCAATTAATGATAAACCAACAATTGGTATTAAACTATATCCTAAAATACTAGCTACAGTTGTTAAATTAAAAATACCATTTTGTACGGACATTAGTGTTAATAAACAAAACATCATTAAACATGATATTACAGATATACCATAAATATAACCGAAATGTGCTTTATTACCAGATAAGAATAAAGATATGGCTAGAATAAAATAGAAGAATATCGGTCCGGCTAGATCTGGATCTTGCATTAAATAATCGGCGTTATTTGTTAGGTTTGTGTCATTGAATGGATTTAATACGGCTTGAATTTTTACTAAAATACGTTCTGGATAGATTTCTAATTCTTCTAATAGTGGAGGTTCGTCATAATGTTGATCTTGTACCTGTTTCGCATACATATTTGGATTATACATTTGTGAATAATCATTAGCAAACGAACCATTATAGTCCTGATCGGGTGTTGTAAATTCTACAAATAATTGTAAAATTTATTAAAATTTAATTAAATAAAAAGGAGATTATACCTAAATTTTGATTGAGAAAACCACTATAACCGGTCTCGTAAAATTGATTATCAATAAAAGAGTTACTAGGCGTATTCCAGGACACTCTTGGATTATCATCGTTCATATTCGTGAAAGCTGACATTCTTATTTTGTTTATTATTAATTAATCAATAATTAATTAATTATTTGTACTAATATTTTAGCGAAATTACGTTTATTGTAAATTGATTATAAACACAAAAATTGACAATTCTGATATTTGACAGCTGATGAAATTTAGTGATTTTTGCTTTTATATGGTGGCTGTATAAAGTTTTCACCATAGATCAACTAGATGTAGATCTAAGGTACAATATATTATTGTTAAGTAGAGTATACAACACACCATACATATTTATGGCGCAAATTTTAAAAATCAGTGATCTCTGAAATTATTTCAAATTTCGCTTGTAAATTCTAGAAAATTTCATTTTCAATTACTTTTGAATCTTTGAGCGTTTTTTTTCGTTCATATTTTGAAACATTTGTATTGTTTTTGTAATTATTTCGTTATCATATCGAGTTTGAAATTGCAAAATTGTTACAATAAAGTTCCTTTATTTGCATCACGAAGGCATCTGCACTCAATAAAATCAATGAGGAGAATTGTACATAAAGACAATGAAGCATTATGTTT
Source organism: Mylabris sibirica (assembly GCA_039776855.1). Classification (NCBI taxonomy): domain Eukaryota; kingdom Metazoa; phylum Arthropoda; class Insecta; order Coleoptera; family Meloidae; genus Mylabris; species Mylabris sibirica. The sequence goes on from CM077836.1 coordinate 7,753,252, forward strand.
TATAAACAGACATAATATAGTCATTTTTCAGTTTGAAAAGTACCTAGAATGTAATACCTTACATATTTTGTGTATTAATACTACCTATAACAAACCCCTACAAGTACCTACAAAGTACCCAGCACATTTTTTTTACCCACTTATTGAGTACCTACCACAGCAAAAAGTTCCTAACTGTAGTGTTTTCAATTGTTGCTTGTAATCGCCTATTTTTAATTATCCTACAGAAGTCTCGAATAGTTTCTGTTCAGACTTTTATTTGAAGCGATTAATGATAAAAACGGATGTAGGAATGTATATCCGTATAAAATCGCGGTATAAATAAAAAGGTACTTACTACCTAGCTGCATCTCTGCTCCTGTCCCTCGCTGTTCGGACCTACTGTAATTAGACAAAACGAGTTGGAAAAGGGGCCGAATCGAAGACCCGGCCTAGCAACTTCCCCGACTGATCAGTCCCAGTAGTTAATCATTAATTAGAAAAAAAATTTTCTACGATCAAGAGAAAATTGTCAAATTTCTGCGAAAAGCACAGTGGTTGCGCTCTCGCCTGACATCTGTTTGCTACGGGGTTCAATTCTCGCCAGAATAACTTTATTTTTTTTCTTTTCAATTATGGAAATAATCATCTTTACTATTTTGTTATTTTATTCTTAACAAATAGAAAACTTTAGTTTACTTACTGCCTCTATGGATAGTAAAAGTATTATTACTCATTATGTTATCCATTACAATAAATTCACAACAAAAGATTAAACAAATATTCCAGTAAAGCTTTTAACAAAACCAAAGATGTCAAAATCAGCACCGAAATTTAAAAAAAAACAACGCAATTATTTACACCTACTCGATCTTTCACGAAACAGTCTTGTTGCTAGACAACGGCCGTAAATCCTGATTTATATTTGATATATTAATGTCTTATGTCTTATTCTTTTGTCTTGCGTACATACTTGATTAGTAAAGAATCACTGTCCATCTAATTAATTTAATCATTATAAGTCGCCAGATTGAAAAATATCGCACATGATGGGTATTATTTCTGACATAAAAGCACATGCCCTTTCGATTGGTGATATCAAATTAATACGTTATCTTACATTTTTTTCAATCAACCCCCTCCCCCGTCCACCCCCGTTGTCCGATTGGCACCAAAAACTAATCAACTCGAAAGTCCACGGAATAGTTGATGCTGGCCAAATTTGAACGCAATCGGTTAAGCCGTTTTTGAGTAATCGTTGGAGAAACGACAGACGCGCACACACACACACACACACACACACACACACACACACACACACACACACACACACACACACACACACACACACACACACACACACACACACACACACACACACACACACACACACACACACACACACACACACACACACACACACACACACACACACACACACACACACACACACACACACACACACACACACACACACACACACACACACACACACACACACACACACACACACACACACACACACACACACACACACACACACACACACACACACACACACACACACACACACACACACACACACACACACACACACACACACACACACACACACACACACACACACACACACACACACACACACACACACACACACACACACACACACACACACACACACACACACACACACACACACACACACACACACACACACACACACACACACACACACACACACACACACACACACACACACACACACACACACACACACACACACACACACACACACACACACACACACACACACACACACACACACACACACACACACACACACACACACACACACACACACACACACACACACACACACACACACACACACACACACACACACACACACACACACACACACACACACACACACACACACACACACACACACACACACACACACACACACACACACACACACACACACACACACACACACACACACACACACACACACACACACACACACACACACACACACACACACACACACACACACACACACACACACACACACACACACACACACACACACACACACACACACACACACACACACACACACACACACACACACACACACACACACACACACACACACACACACACACACACACACACACACACACACACACACACACACACACACACACACACACACACACACACACACACACACACACACACACACACACACACACACACACACACACACACACACACACACACACACACACACACACACACACACACACACACACACACACACACACACACACACACACACACACACACACACACACACACACACACACACACACACACACACACACACACACACACACACACACACACACACACACACACACACACACACACACACACACACACACACACACACACACACACACACACACACACACACACACACACACACACACACACACACACACACACACACACACACACACACACACACACACACACACACACACACACACACACACACACACACACACACACACACACACACACACACACACACACACACACACACACACACACACACACACACACACACACACACACACACACACACACACACACACACACACACACACACACACACACACACACACACACACACACACACACACACACACACACACACACACACACACACACACACACACACACACACACACACACACACACACACACACACACACACACACACACACACACACACACACACACACACACACACACACACACACACACACACACACACACACACACACACACACACACACACACACACACACACACACACACACACACACACACACACACACACACACACACACACACACACACACACACACACACACACACACACACACACACACACACACACACACACACACACACACACACACACACACACACACACACACACACACACACACACACACACACACACACACACACACACACACACACACACACACACACACACACACACACACACACACACACACACACACACACACACACACACACACACACACACACACACACACACACACACACACACACACACACACACACACACACACACACACACACACACACACACACACACACACACACACACACACACACACACACACACACACACACACACACACACACACACACACACACACACACACACACACACACACACACACACACACACACACACACACACACACACACACACACACACACACACACACACACACACACACACACACACACACACACACACACACACACACACACACACACACACACACACACACACACACACACACACACACACACACACACACACACACACACACACACACACACACACACACACACACACACACACACACACACACACACACACACACACACACACACACACACACACACACACACACACACACACACACACACGGACATCATGCTAAAAACTTCAAAAACGTGTTCAGGGGACCCCAAAACGTAAAGATTTGGTGAAATCTCGAATTCGAAATTTTGGTCCGAAACTAATAACTTCCCTACCCTCTGGTCGGGGAAGTTAAAAAGAGAAAAAGTTAATAATTTTGGAATAATAGTTTGATATTTCGACTTATCCTTTTGTTGAAACTGCTACAACGGAAATCCACCGGATGACTAGCTCCTTCGTCCATAAAAGCACCAGCACTTTATTTTAGATACGTACACTTGATTTATTATTATTTTTAAAAGCGTTTGATTTATTATTTATTTATTAATTTACTATTATCACTTCACTATATTTTAAATGCACTTCATTTACTGTTATTTATTTATTTATTATCACTTCATTATAATGTATACATATTAAAAGCACTTAATTTATTATTAATTACTTATTAATTTTTAAAGACTGATGTTAACACTACGACGAACAAAACTGAAATGAATAAAAAACAGGCATGGCCAAGTTTAAAAACGAACGTTACGTGATTTTTCGTTTGTTGTTTCCTTATCAAAAACCAAAGAAAAATTGTTTAGACATTCTTGTAATTTTGTCGTTCTACAAAAAAGTCGAGGTAATTTTTGTCTATAACTCCTAGACTTGGGCAACCCGTTATACACATATCACGTAGACTATGTATAATTGTAGTAATCTTAGTTGCCTATACTTGTCAACCACAATTCGGGATTGTTATGGTTTTCAGAGTGTAGAAAGGACAAATAAAATTTTGCAAATATACAAAGCTGTTTTATTTAAACAAAATTGATTATGAATAAAATAATTATTTAACACAGATAATTAACTAGCAATCAACCCAGTTGAATTCCGGAGATATTTAAACAAAATTGAATTACAATCAATTTTGTTAATTAACAATCAATTTTTGGATAAAAAAGGAAATAGATTTTCTCAAATTTAGAATCTCTATAATACTATCAAATTAGGTATTTTATAAATTAAAGGAAATAAAAACACCAAATCAAAAAGAAAAACACAAAATTTATGTAAATATATTTGTTTTGTGATTGTTATTATTGTGACAACAAATAAATAAATTATTTACGAAATAGTACCTATCAACTCGGGAAATGTTTTGAATATGGTTACTGTTGCCTTTTTTGATAACCAAAATTTCGTACAAACAGTCCTGTTTTACTTTTAATTATTTTTAAATTTAAAAAAAAAAAAGATTGAAATTTATTGTAATATCGTTCAGTCGATATATTGGGCAAGCCAACGGAAACCTTCACCATAGCCTTGACGTTTTAAAATAGAGCACATAAACAATTCCAATGGACGTGCTGATAATTCTGATCGTGGTACTTTACCCTATACAACAAATATTTAATTACAATTTAAAAATTAATAGTAATCATTAGAATAAAAAACCTTTCCAGTTGTTTGCCCATATAATTCAAAAATATGCCGAAGTTCATCCTCTGAAGCTGCTTGAGCTAAATCAATCTTATTGCCAAGTATTAGTACAGGACATGTAGATAATGTTTCATCACTTAATAATGATATTAATTCTTCTTTACTTTCTTGAAATCTATCACGATCATTTGCATCAATTAGAAAAACAATAGCATCAACTGCTGGGAAATAATCCTTCCATACACGTCTTGCTGCAAGAGTTCCACTAAATTAATAATTTGAAAACAAATTATAGATAAGAATTACCTTGAGAGTGACCACCTAGGTCGAACGTTGTAAATCTCATATTACCAATTGATAATTCCTCCGATGCTGTAATAAATAAATAACAATAATTATTCTAATTATACGCTAATTAAGTTGAGAATTATAGTGATTTTGATCAATATGTTTCCTGTTGGAAATTTAATTTAAAAAAATGGATTTTACATAATTTAATAAGATATAATTTAAGCAAACAAAACAATTAGGTGAATATATCTTACTGGGGTGTAATGTGGGAAGATGCTGTGCTAGCCTATCATCCTTGAGCATATGTAATAGTGTTGTTTTGCCAGCATTATCCAATCCAAGGAAGAGTAGCTTGCCCGACTTCTTCCACAATCCTATTTATATTAAAACATCTATGTTAAATTAATAAATTTCTTTATACAAACTTACAATTATTTATTATTGTTTCATTATATGGTATAGAATCAATTGAACCATCTTCAATTAATAATTTTATTAATGTAGTTTTACCACTATTTGATAGACCCAAAAATACATAACGACCTTTCTTTTTCCAACCTATATCAGATATATACCATTAAAAATAAATAGAATTCAATTTAAGAATACACATAAATTATAAATAGAGTTAATATGTAAATTAATGCGCAATCATATGTGATGTAAAGAAAAAAAACATTATCAAGTCATCGTCATGATGATTTTCCAAAAATCATGTACATAAAAAAAGGACAACAAGAACGACTTACCTAAATATCCTAAAACGCCAGTAAACCAATCCCAAATAAACATATTTCTTGCTTCTGTAAATAATTAATTAATTAAATAAATAAATGTGACAAATCAAGTCTAAAAGACAACGTAAAACTGGACAAAGGTGGATAACCTTGATGTTTATAATGAAAGACTTAAGCCAATTTTAATAAAAATTCTCAATAAAATTCTAATACTAATATTGAAAAACGTACAATTTTTATGGAAATTACATGAATTAATGTGTAATTTTTTAATTATTTTATACGAATTTTAGACTAATAATTAATGATTTGACAGGCCAACATGACACACATCATGCTAAACAAAGTACAACCAAAATAATGAATTGTATTGAAATTATTTTATTGGTAAATTATTAATTAATTTACTTACAATAAATTAACACTAAAACGTTACGATTTTCGATTTATTTCAAGTATTTTTTACGTTTAGTTCAAAGTTTACCAGCTTAAAGTTTTACTGTTGGCACTTCAAGGATGATGTGACACTTTCGGTATGACCAACACATATAGAACAAAAACCCTAACGCACTTGACCTTAAAAAACTATATTTATCAAATAATAAAATATAATTCTAAATCAACAGATTTCAATTTAAAAAAAAGATAAGGTAAAGATAATAATTTCAATAATAAAACTTTATTTATTACAAGTAATTTGAAGTTCAATTATAGTGACATCTATTGTCCAAATGATGTGCTACTAAACTAAGCTTAGTTGTCACGTCTAACCATTTATCGGTAATTATGTTCAAAAAACGGTAATTGTTTAGTTTACGGACTTTTACCAATACTTACTCAATTGTTATGAAAATTCACAAACATTTTTAAAATCACTCTCAGAATGCATTTCTGACTGCAGCCAATCTAAATTTTGGTTCTAAAATCCTTAAAAAAGCTCGCGTTCTTCTTGGCCGTCTTTGTATTTCTTTGTACTACGTAGATAGAACTGGATAAATCTATTTTACTTTATTCTTGTTTAACGTTTACAAAATGCTATGTTCGTATTTGTTATTCTTTTCCAATACATGGGAAAAATAGTACCACCCACGTTAACACCCAATTAGTACTGTCACTCTCTAACATGTTTATGTATATTAAAAAAGTGAAATAGATTTATCCAGTCATACATCTGTAAAACAAAAAAATATTCTGTATGTACTCTTGATAGTGTATGTTGAGTTGCCTATACCAAACCATCGCTCGAGTGGCAACACTGCCTAAAAGTTTCAATCTTGAGCGCCAATGCTGTTAAATAGGTGTCAAGCGGAGATTCTAAGCGCTGTGATTGGTTATGGTGAAAGGGCCTTCTTAAAAATTTCCATTTGCATTTGGCACCATCAGAAATAGGTTCTGTGAGTGACTTTGAGCCTGTATGTGAAATTTAATAACGATAGAGTAACGGCAAATTTCCGTAAACTAAACACTTACCCAAAAAGCGACCAAAAATCAATATTTATTATTATAATTTTTGTCGATCCGGCAACGTTGTTGAACTTGTCAAACTGACTTTTCTCATTTCTAACCTATTTTTAAAATCCAAACAAGAGAACGATAATTAATAATAAAATAATGAGAATTTTTGTTTAATTACAGAGAAATGTCAGGAAAAAATCGTAATATTCGTCATTTACCAATACATAATTTATTAATAAATCATCCATTACCTGATGAACATCCAAATAATGAACATTATTTTGGTGAAGAACTATTATCGAATGGCAATTTGTTATTTAATGATAATTTTAAATGTGATGCAAGTAATGATAGTTTAGATTCGATATTAAATAGTATACACGACTTAAATACAGATAAAAGTTCATCGAGTACAGTCAGTTGGGGTGTTGGTGATGAGAATGAAACAACAACAATACTCAAAAATGATTTGGAACGTATCGAGGAGATTTTAACTGGCCAACAACCTATACCCGATGATTACGATACTGAAGAGTACAAGAAATGGTTAAAATATTTCCCAAGATTTTGGTAAAGCTAATTTATTATATAAAAGTGTTACATTTCGTTAATTTATATTTCTTTTAGTATCATTGGAAAATCATTGGGATATCCTACGAAAAATAATAGTAATTACGATTATTTTGAAGAAGTTATCGCTATACATCCTGATAAGCAAGAAGCTTTAATAGAATCTCCAATTCCTAGAGATACAATCAAAGAAACTTTAATCGATCATATTTATAATAAACTATCAAAATTATTGATAAACACCGAATCGTTCACAGTGGATACAAAGAAAGCGGTACAAAAACCATTGAATTCATCAATCAGTATTGATGATTATTTAAAAATCTCACCAATATCCTCATCGTCATCATTATTGCCACAACGGCATCGAAGAATTCGACGTGGCCATTCATCAAAATCGCTTGTATCGTCGCAAATTTCATCAGCGAAATGGTTGAAAGACGACACAAACGAATACACATCATTACCATTCTTGGCTGATAATCATCTGATAAAAGATGAATGTAATTTATTTATAAGAAAAAATCCATCAGGTATCAACATGCCGAAGAGTATATTGAAGGCGCGTTTAGTTCTACCACCGATTGATCAATTCCGATCGATATCGGCAACACCACGTGCTATTTATAATAAATACTCATCGAATTTATTGAGTGTGAATGGTGAAAGAACAAAATTGGAGAATGATCGTGGTTGTGGGAAGAGGATATCGGCTAGAAGGAAAATTAATCGACGGTTGGAGAGGAATAAGAGCTATGAAGTTGATTGAGGTGTAGTTGTTTATAAATTATTGATTCAGAAATATATTTTTTCAAAGGATAACTTGTTGAATTTGTCGTTTTGTCCATTAAATTTCCTCTCTTATAATTTTAATGCGAAAGTTTAAAAGGAAGCTGGAGTCAAGGCTTATTGGCCGAGGGCAAATGGTGCTCGAAAAATCCAATTTTGGAAAATCATAAAAGTTATAGAAAAATTTTCCAAAATTGGATTTTTCGAGAACAATTTGCCTTCCGCCCATTTATAAGCTTTCACACAAACTGCTGTACGATTTTTTATCTTTAAAATTGTAGACATGGCGAGATAAGAAAATTTTTGGCATGCTGCAACATTTTCCTCTGCATTTTAAAATTGAGTGAAAATTTCCCAGCGTTTGAATATCTCAAAACACAACCGAGAAATCACTGATTAAACAATATAATTTTTTCAGACACTGAATCGAGCCTGACTCCAGTTTCCCCTTAATATCATTATTAATGCTTCTTTTCTTGAACAGATTCTTATGGAACTGTTTAATATTTTAAAAGGCAGAGACAGCTTCAAGGTATGTGAAAAATTAAAGATTTCTCGTCTTTAAAGTTGAAAACTTTGAATCTTTGTATATTTAACCATTAGATTTTCCAAGAATTGAAATAAAAGCCTCTACCTGGCTATAATAATACAAAAATACTAAGGGTGAATTTTTGAATTTTTCAGTTATCTCTTAGCATTACAACTACCTACTATTAGTAAACCGTTAAAATATGAATATTCGTTCTATTATTTTGTTTTCAATAAATCTAACCGAGTTTTTAATCATTTCAAGTAAGTAGTGCCTTTTTGATTAAAATTTGGGTAAGATTAGGGTTCTTGAGTTCCAAAATTTGTATCAATCATACAAAAACAAAATTTTGTGGTTATAATAAGGGTGTCATTAGAAATCTAAGAATAGAAAATCAATCGACTAGCTTCGTCCCAAATTGGGGTACCTCCCTTGGGGACAGGGGGAGTGATAGATGCACAAAAATATTATCAACTTGAGCGGAGTATATTCAAAGGTAAGTGTGATTTTTTTAGATTTTTATTGACACTAATCACCTCAAAAATTAATCAACAACTCACTACAATCAGTGTCTCCCAGCGATTTTTTAGTCTCTCACTTGGAATCGACATACTTGTATTATACAGCACCCCTAAGACTGTAGAGATCTTCGATATGCGATTTCTATCAGTGCGATTTCAGTGAAAATTTACACGTTCTAGTGACATGTCTAATACAAAATCCTGAAAAAAAAAACAGCCTCCTCTAACAACTGACGCGGCGGCTAGCACGTCTACAGGAACGCGACTAAAAAATCGCCAGGTGACTTATACTTGATTGTTAAATTTTTGGTGTAATTAGCATCAATAAAAATTTGCAAAAAATCACACTCACTTATAAACATGTTCAGCTCAATATTGTAATATTTTCGTGCACCTATCACTCTCCACATTCCCTCTATGGTAGTTACCCCCAACATGGAAAGACCTAAGGGATTGATTTTTTTCTCAGATTTCTAATAATTAATCGCTTTATCCCTAAACTAAGGAACGAACCCAAGAGCCTCACTCTTGCCGAAATTTGTTATTGTAAAAGAGAATTTTTAGGCCCTATCAAATACAAACGAGCAATAACATCGAATACAAAACGTCTCTGGGATTACGGTGTGATTCCTTATCAAATCGATGGAAATTATACGGGCTGGCAGAGGGCACTTTTCAAGCAAGCAATGCGTCATTGGTCTAATTATACCTGCATCAAATTCGTCGAAAGAATCGCCAAAGACCATCCGGATTACATCTTGTTCAAAGAACAGAAATGCGGGTAAATTAACGTTAAAATTTGATAAGATTCTCTGTTAATTGCTCCATTATATCGTTCTAGGTGTTGTTCTTATGTCGGTCGTAAAGGTAACGGTCAACAAATCATCAGTATTGGTCGAAATTGTGCCAATTTTGGTACTATTGTACACGAATTAGGACACGTTATCGGCTTCTGGCATGAACATACACGACCAGATCGCGATAAACATGTCAATATTCTCATTGATAATATTATGAATGGTCAAGAATATAATTTTATTAAAATGAAAGATGAAGATGTGGATTTATTGAATTCAGTGTACGATTATAAATCGATTATGCATTATGCGAAGAATACATTCTCGAAAAGTCCTTATTTCAATACAATCGAACCGATTGGTAAGAAAGAAATTGGCCAAAGAAAACATCTAAGTGATGGTGATATTGTCCAAACTAACATCTTATACAACTGTCCAAGTCAGTGTTTTTCTAAAAAAAAAATATTATAAAGACAAATAAAATCAAATTCTTGCAGAATGTGGTGGGACTTTACAGAAGAATTCGGGGAATTTCTCATCAATTCGATCGGAGAACTATTGCGAATGGAGGATTGAAGCAAGCGCCGGTGAACGAATCGAATTAAACATCAAATACGATTTAGGAAAATCGGAAAATTGCGAAAACTCGATAGAAATACGCGATGGATACTGGCATAAAAGTCCACTAATTAGAAAAATTTGCAATGGGAATTCAACTACAATCATCTCAAATAATTTTCGATTATTTATCGAATATCACTCGAACAATCCTGAAATAACCCACTTTTCAGCTACCTATAAATGTAAGTATTGTTTGGTTCGATTAGAATTGTCTCAGTCATTTAATGTTACAGTTATATGCGAGGGTGAGTTGTTTGTCACGAATGAAAGCCATTTAGAATCGCCCAATTACCCGGAAGATTATCCGGAGAAGCTTGATTGTCTTTGGCGGATTACAGTTGCTGAAAATCACCAAATAGCTATAATTTTCGAATCTTTTGAAGTCGAGTACCATTCGGAGTGTTTGTATGATTTTTTGGAGATTTATGAGAGTGGCGATTCGCTTGGTAAATTCTGCGGCTCCCAAATACCGCCCAATCTAATCTCGAAAAGTAATCAAATTTTTGTGAAATTCGCCTCGGATAATTCGTTGGAAAAATCGGGATTCTCGTTGAAAATCTACAAGGAATTCGATGAATGTGGTCAAGAGACGAAACATGGGTGTTCTCAACAATGTGTCAATACTTTAGGTGGTTATCGATGTAATTGCAAGATTGGATTTGAATTGAAACCAGATGGAAAAAGTTGTGAAGAGACTTGTGGTGGTTTAATCGATTTATCCGCTAATACAACATTGAAAAATACGATAACGAGTCCGTTATTTCCGAATTTGTATCCAAATAATAAAACGTGTATTTGGGAAATTCGAACTAATTTAAATTATCGAATTGCAATTAATTTCACATATTTCGATTTAGAAGGCAATAATCTATCAACGATACAAAGTTGTGAGTTTGATAAATTGGAGATTTTTGAAATTTATCAAAATTCTGTTAAACGATCGGCAGTTTATTGCGGTTCAAAACTACCAAAACCGATAATTTCAGAAGGGAATATCTTACGATTAGTTTTCAGTTCAGATGGGAATTTACAAAAGACAGGATTTGAAGCCAACTATCTAACGTGTAAGTATTTATCAGGGCATCGAACCGTTATTTTTTTCCAGTTTGTGTTCTTGATAAGGTCGTGGAGTAGCTAACATTTCCGACATTTCAATAATAATCAAGAGGGAAATTAATTAATTTCAAAGCTCCAAATTATAGATGAAAAACAGGTTTCATATTTTCCGTGAAACTCACTTAATTGTCAAAATTGGATCTTAACGACCATTTCTCTAACAACAGCTTTCTAAAAACGAGATTATGATTCGCTATCTTTAAAATTTTGCAGTAAGATATTAATGTTGGATTTTTTTTAATTTGCTTCACTTATCAGAAAACTAAAAGCCTATCGGGAAAATTATTGAATATTTAAGAAGCTCTTTCAATTTTCTATCTAAATCCGCTTGATAATTACTAAAAATTAATAAGATTTGCTAAGTCTTAGCCAGTTATAAAGGGAAATGTACGAAAACAGCAGGATTCAAGAGTTTTCTCTACTATTGAGAATATCACCACATTTTCCCAAAATGGTAAGTTTTAGAACATGCACCTTGAAATTCTCTATCCAACATATGTTTACTTTTTACAATATCTTAAAAAATAAGCGAGTAATCGGTGTTTGAAGATTGATAATTTCCGTATGCCAAATCGAGTAATAAGTCCTTGTCCGGCTGAAATTTCGTTTAATTCCGGTTTTCGGTTCAGTTCCGGCTCGATGCCCTGGTATTTATTGTTCTTTTTTTTATCAAAAAAAACCTCTTTTATTTCTTTTAAAATCTAGTTAAAGACGACTGTGTGCTTAATAATGGTGGCTGTGAACAGATTTGTCTTCCAATACTCGACGAAACATTTTCAGGATCCCACATATGCAATTGTCGTCACGGTTACAATATAGCTAATGATGGATTTACTTGTACTAAAGGTAATTGTACATTTGAGATAACATCACAACATCGTGGCCGTATAATTAGTCCACAATTTCCACATTTATATCCACCGTCATTAAATTGTATTTGGAATATTACAACAACACCTGGATTGAGAATACGATTGATCTTTCGTAATTTCGATCTAGAGAAATCACACGAAAACGGTTGTTTATATGATCAAGTGGTAATTTTCGATGGACCGGATAATGATAGTGTTACATTAGGGAAATTTTGTGGTAATCAATTACCACCAGTTTTGACATCGTCTGGAAATCATATGTGTATCATTTTTCAGTATGTAACAAATTAATTGAGAATTATTGAATTTATCTGATTTTGGTAATTATTTGTTCTAGATCGGATGCAACAATTAGCGGGCGAGGATTCCAGGCGAAATTTATAAGTATCTAATAATTATTAATAAAGTAAATAGCCAACGACAACTGTTTAAATTCATTACAAATGATAATCTAAGAAGAGAATGTCAAAATATTTAAATTAAAGATCGAAAATTTAGCTCAAAATCAATGATTTAAGATAAACATTTTCTAAACCTCAGTCTGGAAATCAAGAATTCACCTCAAAAATAAACCAAAAGTTTATAAATTGCCTTTTCACAATTAGGTAGCAAAATTTAAGGCCAAAGTGCTGTAAAATTTGGACTTAAAAATCTTAAAAACGGGACTTTGAATCGTTATCGTTATCTAGCTTTTTAATCATTAAAAAATATTGAGCTGTTCCCGAGATATTTAAGAAAAACTGATTTTGCAAGGATAACTTCAACCCAAAATATCTCCCTTCAATTTGAGTATAGGCACGAACGACAAAATATACTTCTCTTAGAATAGAATAAACTACCTATTTGCCAAAAATCATGAAAATCGCAAGCTTAGACCTCGGGTGGCTTACTTGTAAGATTGTTTTAAATGCCGTGAAATTCCTGGGTAGTTGGAAAAGAGCAAAGGATCGTCTTAAGTGGTATGTTTGAACCGAAAAAACGGTTTTCGTTTTCTATTCAGTTTCGGAAATGGCTCACAAAAAATTGGTTCTTTCTTGTTTTTGATTTTGGGTTCAGTTTCGGTTCGAAGTCTTGTTTAAAATCTTCCATTAGAAACAATGAAAAGCGTCAAAATTGTTCCCTTGCACTTTAATATCTAAATTCGTAAAAATAGCTTACAAATTTCCAAAAATCTAGACAATAATTTAAGAATCTGGCTTGAAAATCACTTTCCCTAACGTCTGTTAAATTTTAACAAACAAATAAGTTATAGAAACTCGAAACTAAATAGTCCCTAAATAGTGATTAATAGTTTCCTTTCAAAAAGCAAACTTTACTCAAAGAACTGTTGATTTAGGACAAGAATCAAAAGCAATAAAGTCAAAAATTCCTTTCAAATAGCGGCAGATATTTCTAAATTGTCTCATTTTCATGAATTCAAAGCAAAATTCTATAATTAAAAACTCTTTTTCCAAATTCGATGCAGGTATCTAATTTCCCTCTTTTTGACAACCCTGAAGGGAAATTCCTTAAAAAAACTGTAAGCCAAAGGCGTAAACGTTCTCAGATCTAGGCTTAAATTTAAAGATGATGCCTCAAAAAAACAACTAAAACTAAGTCATCTCCTTTTCACGATTCAAAATTACTATTAGGTGTTATTTTAATACTTTCATGTGTGAAAGTTTCAATTGAAAACAAATCATTGCTCAAAACAAAGATCAGAACACGCTTAGTACAGACATTTTTATATTTCTGAGCCAGAAATGGATATGTAGTGATTTTTTGGGAACTAAAAATAGAGTTACTTAGGGTGGATGAATGAATAAAAACTGCAGTTTTACCTCTTTTCTTCTGGGAAAAAAAAACTCATAAAAACTGAGGTAATAGCGTGACTTACTAATCTTTGTTAAAACAACACGCTATTAATAATATTTTGCCTGTTTTCATTATAAAGAAAATTATTGTATTTACCCCACAATGATCGTTGTCGATTTATACAAAGTTTCAACATTGTTGTGGTGCCGGGACGGTTTCGAATTCGGCGCACACCATCCAGGCATTGCTACGTATTGATTCCCGCATCGATAGCCGTGGTGGTACGACAACAACCCGACGGCGATGACGACGACCACGACGACGGCGGCGGCGGCGGCGGTGGTAGCAATAGCAGTGGGGTAAAGCTAAAGTGCCAGCGTCGGCGTCAGTTACGCTTGAAACCGCGTCCTGTGATTGTGATTTGTGTGCTCATGAATTCTTCTGGTGTGCTCCTGGTAACAATCACTAATGAGTCACACATACTACTAACAAAACATATAGATATACAGACATATAAATAGATAAAAAATAAGTATAATCCGAATGTATTATAATCGGTGAAAACGGACAAAATAAAAATCAAGTGGATGGTTCTTCTACGCCATCTAAACCAACAACAAATAACAACACCAACAACGGGATGACTAGCGAAGAGGCGGCGGATTTGCCGCCTTCTGAATCCATTGATTATGATCTATCACCGAAGAATATCACAATCGACGACTGTCTAAAGGTGCGAAAATATTGGTGCTTTCTTCTATCTAGTATTTTCACCTTCCTTGCTGGTCTACTTATTGTATTGGTTTGGCGACTATTTGCATTTCTTTGTTGTCATAAAGATCCACAGTATGGACCAAATGATCCGAAACAGAAAGAACAAAAAGCCGCCAGACAGGGCAAACAGGAATTTGAAGGTACATTCATGACCGAGGCCAAGGACTGGGCGGGAGAACTCATCTCAGGACAGACAACTACTGGTAGAATTCTGGTAAGAATAAAATTTACCACAATTCTTCATACAAAACGATATTTATACAATAAACTACCGGTTACGCCCACAATATTCTTATAAATAACGAAACTCTCTATCAAGCTCTATTATCATTCATAATGCAACTTTACGAAGCTTTTATTAAATGACAAATATTGAGCTTGCACGGTTAATTTCAATCTAAGCCTTCTTCTTTACAAGAGTTTAAACAATACGTTAAAGTTGTTGAATCAATGAATCATTATTAATGAAATCAATAAAACCGTGGACAATTATTAATGTGTGATGTTGACCTATAAAAGTTTCATATATGTAAATGTGCCTATTGACAGTATATCATCCAATTTCAAATCCTGTCACATATACCAAAAGCTCTCCCTATTGTTCGCAGATGCTATTATATCAAAAAATAGGCAAATATAAAGTATTAGTTGAAACTTTTCTGCATAATAAGGGAATAAAACTGTTATATGATAGTATTTATTAGTGGATACGTGATCAATAAAACGAGGGACAATGTAATCACGTTGCGACATAAATAATGTAAAATTGTGTCGGCGGAGAGACAAGAAGATCGATTTTTAATTATTAAGTACGCCACTGTATTGGTTGATTTTAATAGGAAATAGTGGGTAGTTGGGGATTAAAAGTAATCACAATTTATTAAAATTTATCCATTTAATGAACTTATTTTATCAAATCTATTTGTGGTTAATTTCTCAAAATATTTATCGTTACAACTTCCCGGTACTTGTGACCTCTCTATTAACCATTATATTTAAGTTGTTATTATTGTTTTTCACCAAATGAATGGTTAAAGTACAGTTTAAGTATATTGATTGTATGTTAGACAGTGTTGATTTACCAGCAAAATGGTGTTTGTAGCACAAAATCCAATTACGAGTTGATTACATGCTTCTGTTCCTTCCTACTAAACACTTACTACAGTCGTCTATCGGTTAATAGAATATTTAATTAAAATTGTGTATTTGTTGTTTTTTTCTTCTCACACAAATTCAACTTAAATATATTTATTAGAAGGACAAATATTGATCAAGTTTGCCAAAATTTCAAACGTTAGATAAAATTAAATTTCAAAAGTGGGTAGTATTTTTCAAGGTAATAAAATTGAAAATTCCATCGAGTAATCCTTATAAAATTAATGATTACAATGTGTGTATGTGTGTGAGTAGAGAGACCTAAAAATAATTCTAGACATACACGGGAGGATTCAACTGGCACTTTACACTGCACGAAATTTTTATAATAATCACCCGTTTACAAACAATACGCATTTATTTATTTATACCAAAAATATTAGAAAACAATCGCGTTAAAAGACACTGTTGCCGCATCTCTTAAGAATGATAAAAATAAAGGTACAGTTAAAATTATCACAGAAAACTTTTAATGTATTTATAAATTGACGTTGCTTAAAATACACATTATAACGTTGTTGTTTGAATAAAATAGACGATATTTATGGGGAATTTTTCGTAGTGTATACAATATTACTCAATAATATGAGCGATGAGTTGATATTTTTAAAACACCTGAAATTTTTTAAAGTAAAGGAAGCTTAAAAATCAGGTCAATTGTTGAAAATTTTCGTTAGTAAAGTTAAAAACAAATTGTTGATTGATTACTAAAAAAACAAGAGGCTTATTTAAACGAAAATTGGATTAGAAAAATCATGTTCGTGTCAAAACATTTAAAAGTAGATTGTTGAAATGCGAACTCGAACATTTACTTTGATCTCTAACAAGGTCTCAAAGCATAATCAGTTTCAAATATCGAGACCCTTCAATTAAACATTGTTCATTATTTCAACAGAGTTATTGTTCTTTCGTTTCAGTTTTATCGTAATATTGTCGATTTTATAGCAAATTCTTGATAGTCTTCGATAATATTTGGTAGCTCATAAAATTGTCATAGATTGATTGTCAGATCCTGCTGTGATTCACACAATTTTCACCCATGAAATAACAATGAAAATATATGCAGTGATTGATGATGAAAATAAAAAAATTTAAACTCAGAATTGATGCAGTTGAACTTTCGAGCAGGACCGTCGTAAGGATATATTCCCCCGTTATGCAAACACTTTTATGTGCCCTCTATCTTAAGTGCCCATCGAAATCCTGTGAATATATCAACCACGTTGCATTTCGATATTTTTTTATGTTCTTGCATAATAAGAGATCTTGCAATTGAATTAGTCCCTCTTTAATTAACATGGTGCAAATCAATAATTAAGGGTCAAAAATACAGATCCCCTATATCCAGGACCGGCGCTATATGTTGCGGTGCCCTGTGCACAGTATAATGTAGCAAAACCTTTTCTCATATCGAAGATTTTCTTTTACCGAATTTGTTTCTTGGTTTCAATCATTCGTCAACTAATAGGAGTTTCATAAGTAATAATCAAAGCCTACTGCGTCCTAAAAGCTGGAATAAAGTGGAAAATTCAGTTCTAAAGACTAACAAATGTGCCTGAATCTCCTTTCTTAAGCGATTCTATAGAAAAATTCGTCAAAAAACTGGTGCTTTATAATGCAAATATTTTAAGATCTAAAATCGAAGACGGGAATGTAGCTCAAAAAACGGGCAAAAAATTTCTAAATTTTGTATCCATGATGATTTAGGCAAAAAATGTTCTAAAATCTAGATTGGAAGACTAGAATTTAGCTTGAAAATCAACCCTTTTCATAATTCTGTAATAAATTCGACGAAACTTTGCAATTTTCGTCCAAAAATAGGCCAAAAGTGTCACAATCTTGCCCTTTTATAGTCAAGAATAAAATTCAATTAAAATTAAAGAGTTCAGTTAAGAAATCCACTAAACTTAACTAAACCTCATATTTGTGACTTTTCGATAACAAAATTCGTTAAAAATTATAATTTAGGAGGACAATGCCTAAAAACGCTAATTAAAAGTCGAGAATCTAACTCAAAAATCGATTATAGTATCCAAATAGATTTTTTTAGGTCATTGCGAAAATTCGATGGGAATCAATGCCTTGTAACCAATATTTTCAAAGCCCATACCATAAGTCAATAATTTAACTCAAAATGACATTAAAAATTTCCAAATTGTCTCCTTCACTGTTTAATTTATAGCAGCATATTGATGATTTGTAAGGAAAATATCTTACTTTTTAAAATAAACCACATTAAATTTTGCAACTCTCAGACAGTTCCTGAGTTGTCTGAGTGCTAGCGACGGGTCTGCTTTCAAGTATCAGGTAACAGGAATAATAATTTTAGGATCTACTCTACGATTTGGCAATCCTTTTCACCTCAAAATCGACATTTTCCGTCCCAGACATTTCTAAAATTAACATAAATACTTAAAATTCTATTCAAGTTATCGAACACCGGATTGTATGATCGGAAAAAGATCATTGAGTGTTTTTCAAGAGTTATCGATACGGATTAGTTATTCTCGATTGGTTCCTTGAACGTTTAAGTTGATTTTTATATTGTGTGTAAAGTACTGTGGTGAATTTATGAAAAATTCACACTTTAATAATTGTTTCGATTTTTATATGGAAGGAAGTGCCTCTCCTTATAATTCTACAAATAATGTTGAACTTTGTTATCATCGATTTTTTTTCGTAGTCACAACAGGTGACATGGGCACGTTACTATACTATATTGGATTGTTTCCAAGTCATATGGATGTAGATATTTAGCTTACGTTATAAATTATAAACCTAAGAAATTTATTCGGTAAATGACTTGTATAAAGAATGACGTGATGTTTAGATGGGGAATTTTCGAAATTGTAGTAAATTTCGAAATTGCTATTAATATTGTTTTAAAGAAACAACCTTAAAACTAACCAAAAATGTAGTTTTCCGTTATAGAAATTTAAAGTATTCGTAAATAAACGATTCTATTTCTACTGTATACACAAATTTTATAATTTAATAAAAATACACAACGCTAGATTGAATATTAGCACAACTACAAAATTGCAAAAGCATTCGTGTTTATTCAATATAAAGCTCGAATAAATCCAAAATTTTGTCTGGTTTTTATATTAATACAAGAAATTGAAATTTAATTTGCAAAACTATCATTATCATAGATTATATATTTAAGCAAATCCACGCTGTTTTTGTTGAACCGAAAACGTCTCTGTTTCAACTACTGGGTCAGGGAGTGTATTGATCTAGCACCTCTACTCAAATCCTGCTACCTAACAGTCCAACAATAGCACGAAATCATTTCAAAATTCTTCTCCCTAACGCTTATGAAATCTGTTTTTTTTTGTCCATCTACAAGAATTTGAGGAATTCTTGTTAGTGTCTCTTGAAACGTTGTAAAATCCTGACAATAAACGATAAGAGAAGCGTCGAGAATAACGATTTTCGGGAAATATTTGTATCCCTACTATAGCGTGACCCTAGTGCTTACTCTTTCTATATTATACCAACACATACACACATAAATAATTCAAAATGTTACGTATTTGTAGGGATATACTTTGTCTTTAAATATTCATTTCTATATTCCTATGAAATAGTTGAAAACAATCAGAGAATGAGCTTCAATAATAAAACAATAAGATCACTTTATAACGGTCATTATTTCATATTTTAATAATAATAAAATTGAATTATTGCTACATAAAAGTGTACAAACGGAAATATTGAAAAACTATTAACTAGAATGGAATATTTCGTTTAAAAGAATTCATTATTAGAATGATATACAGAATGTGTGATATGGCGATTCAATGAAACTCCAATTAGTTGACGGGTGATTTGAAAAATATTTTCAGGGTTTGTAAAGGAGTTCCTAGAGATCATTTCAGCAAAATTAGAACCTCGTAGCTCATTTGTAAGTTGGTCAAAAACGATCATTTTGAACAATGATGAGCTAGACATTTAAAACGACTAAAAATGACTCGAAAAAACTCTCACCATTGACTTTTTCTCATTGTACTCCGTTGCATTCTACGAAAAAATCAACGTTAAGAGGATCTTCGAGTCATTTTAAGTATGTAGCAAGTTCAGAAACGAGCTTTTTTGACCAATTTCCAAACGAGCTACGAAGACCTAATTTTGATAAAGCAGTCTCCAGAAATCCCCCTAAAAATCAAAATATTTTTTGAATTGCTCGTCAAAAATCCCGTTTTTTGGTATACAGAAGTAGTTCATTCTATTCTAAGGAACGCGTATTTTGTCGTTCATGCTCATACTCAAGTTTAAGAGAGATATTAAAGGTTAAATTTATCCCTATAAAATCATTGAATAATTTTCAAATATCTCTATAAAAACTCAATATTTCTTAATGGTTTAAAAGCTAATTGATATAGTTTCGATAGGGATATCCAAAAGTCATGTTTTCATCCCTTGTTGACTTGTTGAGGGTTGAAGTTATAGATGATTATATATTTTTTTGCGATTTTCTACTTCACGGTAAAACACATCGCCATAAAAAAAAATTCCGCTAATAGAGAATTACAAAATAAAAGTTGCCTGTTTGAGGGTTCTTCTGTTTTTAAGTTAACCTGTAACTGAACCGATAATTTTTTTTAATTGAACTGGAATGAAAACCGCAACAAAAAAATAACGTTTCGTATCTCTGTTTAGCTCCGACACCTTGTAAAGGCGTTTTAATTTTGAAAAGTAATCTTAAAGTGTACACTCCGGTGCACATAAAGAAGACCACTTCTTGTGCAGTTGTGTAAGCCCGGCTTTTGAGGGTGGTTGAAAGAAAGATATTCAATCAGAAGATGAGGGTGGAGTTACTGATGCCATTTTAAGTATTTACTTGAATAGAAAAACACTTTCGACAAATTTTGTATGGTGGAAGCTCATTCTAATACCTCCTACCTGCCCACCTTCTTACCCTAACGAGAGAAACAGCCTGACTCACACTAACCGAAAAACGTGATATTTCAGGTTCAAAAGTCGGTCTCTTTTATGTGCACCCAAGTGTACATATATGAAAGAGTGCACAATTCAAATATATTCACATCTAAATAGTATAGAAAGAGAGATGGTTGGGAAATATTTGTAGTCTTTGATTTTTTTCTTGTCTACGCAATTTCCAAAATACTCCATTCAGTTTTTCTACAATAAATTTGTGTCTCATTCTAGATTTTTGTCGGGGATTACAACGCTAATTTGACTAATTTGAGCATTATTCAGAGCATAAATTCGTAAAGTTTCCACTTATTCAAATTTGTCTGATCGTGAAGCCAACAAAAATTGTATTTTCTTAACAGTTACAGTATTGATTAATTCTATTAATGTATAAATGATATTCACGTGTGTTTGTTATTTGTATTGCTTGCCTATAATATTGACAAAAATACGATAATATCGATTATAAGCTTCCGATTCGGGGTGGCGACTGTATTTACTGAAGCATAACGTCAAAAGGGGTCGTCGAAATGGTGCTAAAACCTTTCAAAATTCTTGTTCCCTTTTATTGGAATTTTCCCGTTTAGTAAACGTAGGCAGGAGGCAGAACTATCAATATTTGCATAATTAAACAAATTTATTTTCTAACAAGTACAATTACCATATAATTTATGGATTTAATTAAACACGTTGCCTCTTAGATGATTTCCATAGTTAAAAGGCGACTATTCTCTCACTAATTCAAATCTATTCGACTAAAATTGGTTCATTCTCAATTGTCATGAAAATAATATTGGAAAATGTCTTGGTGAAATTTCCATTCTCAACATTTCCGTTGTTGAAATCATCTTTCTTTATGTTTGATACAGTTGAAGCCTTTTATTAATAATAAAACATGAATATTGTAGTAGATTTTATGATTAACTTGAAGCATAGATATTTAAACTTTATTGTTGTAGTAGATGCAACGAAACTTCATGTAGAGTCATTTAGTAAAGTTTTATTATCTTGCCGGACCTATCTCTACAACACTATACAGAATCTCATTTTATTTGTTGCTTTCCAACAATTTTATAACATAAACTTTTCTCTAATGTGTTTATTGTAGAAAACACATCTAAACATACACAATCGTGTTGTATATTCCGGAGAAAAATCACACTGGACGTGATCTGTAAAGAAAGTCCAACAGAACACACACAGTAAACACTGCAACCGGATTTGATGATAGATGATACAGGCTGAAATGCTGTATTTGAGGATTGTAAGCAGGTCGTTATGTTGCTTATTTCAAATACTAATAATTCTATCAGAAATTATATCACTATGGCTCTAAAGTTAACATCGAACACACCCTTATTCGATGTAATTAGTCCTTCGATTTAATAACAGAGAATAAATCGTCTCCTATTCAAGGCTATTGATAGGGTTCAGGCAATTCAGGCTCTGCATGAGGGTGGCAAAATTACCACTCATTCTTTATACTTAAATGTTGCTATCAATTAAGCAGTGAAGGAGACAATTTGGAATTTTTTAATATAATTTTGAGTTAAATTATTGACTTATTGCATGGGTTTTGAAAATATTTGTTACAAGGCACTGATTCTCATCGAATTTTTGCAATAACCTAACAAACATCTATACTTTTAATCGATTTTTCAGTTAGATTCTCGATTTTTAACTAACGTTTTTAAACATCGTTCTTCTAAATTATAATTTTTAACAAATTTTCTTATTGAATTATCAAAAGTAGATTTATAGTTAAGCTTTGTAAGTGAATTTTTGATTTGAAGTACTCAGTTTTCATTGAATTTTGTTCTTGAGTCTTAAACGGTAAAATTGTGACAATTTTGGCTTGTTTTTGCACAAAAATCGCAACTTTTACTTTATTTTCCAACTAAATTCTAGTCTTTTATTGTAAATTTTAGTTTAAATCATCCATTTTTTTAATGGCGCAATAAAAATTAAAAAACTATTGCTCTATTTTTGAGTCAAATTCTCAACTTCTATTTTAGATATTGAAACGTTTACATTTTAAACCACCATTTGTTAGACAGATTTTTCTATAGAATCGTTTATGAAAGTGAATTCATTAACCTTTGAGGTTTTATAACTGAATTTTCCACTCCAATTTAGATTTTAGGGTGCAGTAGTCTGTAATCATCAATTTTTGAGCAGCAATAAGTCTTTCTACGTCGGCTGTCGGTTCTAAATGTCGTCGATTTTTATAAATTATTAAACTGTTAGTTGACGAGCGATTCGAAAAATATTTCAAGAATTTATAGGAAGGTCCCTGAAGATCATTTAGCAAAATAAAAATCTTGTACTTAATTTTAAAGTTGTTCAAAGCACGATTATTTTGGACAATGTCACAATTTTCAAAGGTGAGCTGAACAATTAACAATGACTCGTGAAACAATTAAAAATGACTCGAGAATTCTCTCAACATTGTTTTTTTTCGTTTTTCTGTACTGTATTCTATAAAAAAAAGGCAAAACACTTAAAACTGTTCCAGAATATATGAATCATTCTAAGTCATTTAAAGTATGCAGCAAGTTTATGAAAATCGTGACATCGTCAGCAATGTGCATTTTTAACTAACTTCAATATAAGCTACAAGGCTCTAATTAAAATTATCTCCAGGGACCTTCCTACAAATCCTTGAAATATTATCGGAGTTTCACAAGAATCAACCACATTTAGAACTGACTCTTGAAACCAAGAATCAAGGTCGCAATTTAAAAAAAAAATACCTATGCATGTAAAACGACCCTTAATGACTCGTAGAACCTTCCAACATCGATTTTTTTTCGTTTTCTTTGATTGTATGCGAAACATTTCCAACTATTTCAGAATAAAATGGAGGAAAATCAAAAAAAAACAATGTTGGGAAAATTCTCGACTCGTTTTAAGTGTGCAACTGGTTTTTGAAAATCTTGACATCGTTAGAAGCGAGCATTGTTCGACCAACTTAAAAATGAGCTACAAGGTTCTAATTTTGCTAAAATAGTCTGCAGGGACCTTCCTACAAATCCTTAAAATATTTTTTCTAATAAGAGTTTTGTAAGAATCAACCACATGATAGCCTATATTATAAATTCTTGAAATCAAGAAACTATTCAGTTAAAAAAAATCAATTTATTCTATCTTTCATATGTGGAAAGGTTATAGCACCTGCCCTGAATATTGAAGATCCATATTATTAACCCTTAATTATTAATCAAAGGCTTACCACCACGTTAGTGAAAAAGGGACCAATCCAATTGCATGATAAAGAAATCGAAAAGTTGTGCAACGATCATGGTTAATACATTCACAAGATTTCGATAGCTATTTAAGGGGACGCCTTAGTACTTTTTAGGAATTTCAATCCACGATTTCTCGCTTCTTTTTTTTAAGATGTGAAAACGCGCGATAGCGTTATCGAAAGAGCGTTTTAAGGTCCAGGGGAAGGACGATCCTGTATTGGAAAATTTTGAGAAAATTCTGAATTACAGTCAATTGTCTCGGACCATGTTTTTTTGATAATTTTTTTATGAAAATTTTATTATATATAACAAATTTAAAGGGCTTTTCAAATGTTCAAGAAATTTTCCGATCGGCATGTTAGTTTTCCGGAATTTTAATAAAAACGGGTAGGCTTATGCAGTATTTTTTTTTGTACAGTTTTAAAGATGGACAAGCGGACGATTGCTTATTCGAAAGCTTATCCATGTGAGGGAAACCTGACGTCCGTGGAAAATCCAATTTTTCAAAATTTTGGAAAATTTTTGGAAAGCTCATTTGTCTTTTTTATCTATTAAAAGATATATGTTCGTAATACAATTGAGAGAGTCGGGAGACAAAAATGTTTGCCCTCAGGCAACATACATATCCTAAGGACGGTCCTGCTTCTATTACCTTTTTGTTAGTTTAAAGATATATAAACTGTTAAAGCGTAGTTGTAATTGATTTGAAAACACGAAGTTATTTTGTCTAACAATAAAACATACAAGTTTGAAAAAATTGTTAACCAAGCTAAAAGCTTTTTCTTGATGCAATACAAATAGAAAAGCTCTGCAAATGGAATAGCTTGTAAGACGATTCAACTATAATATTTGAAGTCGTTTTGTCGAAATACTCGTAAAACTTGTGTTGCTCTTCATGATTGTATGGCTATTGTTAGAGCAAACAACATAAGTGTATTCATAACAGAAATACGATGCTGTATGGAATTTTTATATTAACATTTCAAAGTTATTAAGCTGATGTTTTCTTTGTTAATCGCTATTTTAAATAAAATAGTTTGTTTATTATGTAGAGTAGATGAATTAAAACAAATATTTAGCGTTTTATTAACAGATAAGAGAGCCGGAAAAGTAGATACGTTAATTATACAACGTAACAAAATGTTAAAATTTCACAATATCGGTCAAGATGTACTAGAGAATTCAGCAAATAATACATCACTTCTTATAGGAACGTTCTTCTTCATATCGCTATCATTGAATATCTCAATAAAATCTTTACATGAAAAAAAGTCGCGCAATAGAGACGTGATCATTCTATTGAAACTGAGAAAAGGCCAAAAAAATAACTTATTTGAAACAGTGAAAAGTACTTTAAACACTATTTCAATGTCTTTCCTGAAGCTTTCGTCTACTTGAAAAGCCTCACTCCTATTATCGACCATTAAATTTTATTACACACACCATTTCGACGCAACTTTCAGTTCATCCCCGGGGATAAAGTTTATTGTGAAGAATCGAGCCAGTATTCGGACGAAAAAAAAAATAAAGATTTCATGTTTATTCTCGAAACGTATAAATACAATACCCGACAAACTGTTTTAGATTTTACGAATGATATATGTCACCACCAATCTCCACAAGTCCTTCGTGTTTGTGGCGTGACTACCACCAATATGCGTGCCGGAAGTTTTCTTTTAAAACTCATGAAGACCGATTCCCCTTTTTCCTTTCGCTCTACTTACTTGTCGTTGATGGATTGTTTCTTTGTTATAGGTGGTTTTGGTGTTCATCTTAAGTATCGCATCGCTTATCATCTATTTCATAGATGCGTCACAGTAAGTAATTATTTAATTAAATTTTTTGTCTAATTGAAAATTTGTCATGATAATTTGTGTTGTGTTACGCCTATTAGGCTTTATAGTTTCGTTAAATAATAAACAATGTGTAAATCTAAATCTAGAACTAATGACTGTTCAATATTGTTTTGTAGTGAAGGTGTGGAGCACTGCCAAGAATGGAGCAACAATATCACGCAACAAATCGACCTTGCCTTCAACATATTTTTTATGGTCTATTTTTTAATAAGAGTAAGTATAGATTTGTAGATGCTACTAGTTTGTTTTGCTAGAAAAAAACGCAAATTAATTAATCGCTTAGAAAGTTTCGAGAGTTTTTGGCAAGGAACAACCAAAATATCGACATGTTTCCCATGTTTTTTTTTCGAAAATTGAAAGTTCTATTTATACAATCACAACGAAAGTCGACTTGTATCCACCGATTGTTGAACAGTTCATTAACGAAAGTGGATAGTTCAAATAAAATTTATGACGCCATAAATTTACGTTATAAATCACAATTTGCAGATGTTCCTTTCTATATGTCGTTTTCAGTACAATTAAATGAAACGATATTAAGATGCACAGGTCGTAAAAGTTCAAGGAAACAATCAATGCCCAGTTTCATTCTAATTTAGATATCGTGTTACTTTATCGCTTACAATTTGAATAAGCAAATTGGCCAAATTCAAGACGATTATTGTATTTTTAAGGGCTTCCTTATTAAGACTTCTTTTGTTGTCTTGATAAATGAATCCTCTTAACGTGGAATTGTAGCTTACAAACAATGGGATGAGTACGGGATGCAGTGGTGGACTGGGCCGACAAGCAACCGGGAAAATGACCGAAGAGCCGCATGCTACCAAATCTAATAACGTACTTTTTGACTACTTTATTTTCTTGTATTTGTTTTTGTTATACCACTTATTTATACAGGGTGTTTGGTCTAAGTATGGGCAGTTCTAAGAAACTCCTATTAGTCGACAAGCGATTCGAAAAATATTTTGAGGATTTATAGAAGAGTCCCTAGGGAACATTTTAGCAAAATTAGAACCTCGAAGCTCATTTCAAAGTTGGTCAAAAAAAGATCGTCTTGGACAATGTCACAATTTTCAAAAATGAGCTAAACACACAGAACGACTAAAAATGGCTCAGAGACTTCCTAACATTGATTTTTTTCGTTTTTCTCCATTGTATTCTAGAGAAAGTACGAAGTATTTCCAGAATAAAATGAAAGAAAAACGAAAAAATCAATTTTAGGAGGATCCTAAAGTCATTCTAAGTCGTGTTGCGTGTTTAGTTCGTTTTTGAAAATCGCTATATCGTCAGAAACAAGCGGTTTTTGACCAACTTCCAAGTGAACTACGTGGTTATAATTTTGCTGAAATCTTCTTTAAGGACCCCCCTACAAATCCTCAAAATATTTTTCGAATAGCTCGTCGACTAATAGGAGTTTCTTAGAACTCACCATACTTAAACCAAACAGCCCTGTGTATGAATGTCTTTAAAGTCAGAAACATCGCTGGTGCACAGGAACGCCAAAATTACGACTCAATATAATTTAATATACAGGATGAGTATAAAGTAACGCAAGATCCTCTTAACTTTTTTTTATTAAGTATTTCGGTTCAAGTCTAATATGCGTACGTTAAGCATCTATAGACTTATAATGCTTAGTCAAAAGTGTTGTGCTTTTCTTGTGCTATGCTGATTCATGAATATCATGATGACTGAGAATCTTGCAAGCTTCAAGTATTTTTCTCTCAAAAATTTTCTCATGCAGCTCCTACAATTTTTAAGCATTTGAACCTTGAAAACCCGAAAATGCAATAAAAAGTAGGGAGTGATGGCATAATTTCTTTGCAATGATAACTGTTAGAGCCATTTTGGATCAGCCATAAATAAATAATTAAAAAATAAAACTTACTTGTCTTGGCATTTTTTTACAATTTTCATAAAGGAGTTATGAGGATTATGCATTGCTTTATACTCACCCTTTATGATAAAAAAAATGATACTTTCGTAATAAGTCATCAATTCCTAATTAATTTTGTGAGCAATTAAGCTGTGAAGGAGATAACTTTTAATCTATTATAGAGCTTATAAGGCACTGATTTTTAACAAATTTTTGCAATGAACTGCAAAAAAGTCTGTTTGGATCCTTTTAATCGATTTTTAATTTGAAGTCTCGATTTTCAATTGGCACTTTTAGACATTCTCCTCTTAAATTCTTAACAAATTTTGTTATCGAATTGTCAAAAACAGGAT
The DNA here is from genome assembly GCA_039776855.1 of Mylabris sibirica. Lineage (NCBI taxonomy): Eukaryota > Metazoa > Arthropoda > Insecta > Coleoptera > Meloidae > Mylabris > Mylabris sibirica. The sequence continues at coordinate 7,782,495 of CM077836.1, forward strand.
ATTTAGTTAAGTTTACTGGATTTTTTTACCTGAATTCTTCAATATTAATTGAATTTAGTTCTTGAGTCTAAAAGGGGAAATTATATGACTTATAACATGTTTTTGCACTAAGATTGCAGCGTTTCTGCAAGTTGCCATTAAATTATAAAAAGAAGTCATTGTAGGTTAATTTTCTACCGAAATTCTAGTCTTCTGATGTAGATTCTAGAACATTTGCGCTTAAATCATCAATTTTTAGTGAACTCCAGTTTTAAATCGTGATGAGATTGAAATTTAGAAAAATTTTGTTCGATTTCTGAGCCACATTCTTCTCTGGTTTTAGATTTTTGGACGTTTTAACTACAAACCATCAGACTTTCGCCAAATTTTTCTATAGAATCTGTTAGGGAAGGAGATTGAGGCACCTTTATAAAGTTTTAGACCTGAATTCTCTCTAATTTAATCTAGATTCAATTTTTGAGCAGTCTTGAAACCAAGAGATAATAGAGTAAAATCGATTCAAAGTTTTTCTTATTATCTTTCATATGAGAGACGGTTTACTATGCACAGAGTCACGCAATATTAGCGTCGACCCTGGATATAAGAGTCCTGTATTATTGACCCTTAATTAAGGATGAAATATTTGCCACCATGTTAGTTAAATAGGGACCAATTCATTTGGAATAGCTCCTATTATGCAGGAACATTAAAAAATCGGGATGTGCAATTGCCCGAACCGAAAATCTTTGCCATACTTCGCCACTAATGGAATGTTAACAAATTTTCAGATAAGCCATTTAACTAAAAACAACATTATTTCTCTATTTGTTTCCAGTTTATGGCAGCTAGCGATAAGTTATGGTTCATGTTAGAAATGTATTCATTTGTAGATTATTTCACGATACCCCCGTCCTTTGTTTCAATCTATTTGGATCGCACGTGGATTGGTAAGCTTGTTTTAAATTTTAAATTAGAATCTAAAGAGAATTGATGGGATTTATAAATGTTTTGTAATCATTGTAATCAATCAAATTTAATTAAAAACCATCATCCTGCTGTCTATTATTGTTGTTAATTATTAAACAGCTGTAATGATTCCTAAAACAATATAAATTGCACCTGTGATTTTTCATTTTTTAGGCCTTCGTTTTCTGCGTGCTTTACGCTTAATGACAGTACCAGATATTCTTCAATACCTCAACATACTGAAGACTTCCAGTTCAATACGTCTTGCTCAGTTAGTATCAATATTTATATCAGTATGGCTTACAGCAGCTGGAATAATCCATTTAGTAAGTATTTTTAATTAAATTCCCTTACTCCTTTATGTCTATATAGATATTGATTTCTATTGTCTATTTTAAAATTACACAGCTGGAGAATTCCGGTGATCCATTAGACTTTGATAATGCGAATCCACTATCATATTGGACTTGTGTATATTTTCTAATTGTAACAATGTCAACAGTGGGCTACGGTGATGTTTTTTGTAAGACAGTTCTAGGACGGACGTTTCTTGTGTTTTTTCTTCTAGTCGGCTTGGTGAGTAACCATTCATTTCTAAATCTACCAAAAATTTTTAAATAAATAAATAAATGTTAAAATCAAAATCCAACAAAACGAGAAAACTTCACTTTTACTCTTCTTCTATTCAAAATTCTGTACCGGAAACAGATCATTGTAAAATAAACAAAAAGCAACATTGCTTTCAGCTTCAATCAAGAACTTGAATTTGTCTGATATCTAAAAATAATTATAAAAAAAAGTAGCAGCGCTAAGGAGAGATTTATTAGACTAAATAAAGCCTCCTTTTCCTTGAACTCTATTCTCTTCTTCTTCTTCTTCTTCTACTGTCTTAATAATGGATTTCGTTCTATTTTCGAACAAAATCTCCTAATTTCCCTTCAACAACCTTCTCTATATTGGAACAAATTTAGGTACTGTGTTTATTGTTAAATGAAACAATTTATAATTTCTTGTATGACTTTTATGTTGATGTATTTTTGATATTTTCTACCACTTTCTATCTTTGCATGATATCGTTTCAGCACTGCGCAAACAGCTTATACACTGCTTTTATTCACTGCCCCATGTTGTTTAGATTGCTGCCAAAAATTCTTAGCTTTTTAGTTGATTTGAAAGCAAAACAAGGAGATTAATTTTCAAACAATCTCCTCTAATTTGCTTTTGTACCGTTATATCCTATCCTTATATGTAACCATTTTATTTTTATGTTTTTGTAATATAAAGCACCAGGAATGTTTGTTTTCCAGGCAATATTTGCTAGTAGCATTCCAGAAATCATAGATCTAGTAGGCACTAGGTCCAAATACAGCGGTGAATACAAGAGAGAGCATGGAAAGAGGTATAGTTTGTGTTTCTTTGGGGGATATGCCTCGTTTTTCTTTTTAAATTCAATTTTGTTGTCAATCAATGGAAAAGTTGAGACATATATCCCAGAAACATTCAATCAAAACCTAAAAGAATGTTTTTTTTTCTTATTGTACCAACTAGTCATTAAAAACTTTATTAACAACAGCCGGAAGCATGTAGGAATTGTCGCGACAACGTCTTTATGAAGAGAGGTTTTTTTTTGGGTTCTTGAAACACAGCCAGCCCCGCACACATTACACAATTATATTTAATGAAATTTTGTATTGTTTGGATACTACCCCTTTTATTTGTTTGTTGTTTTTTTTTTGTTTTAATATTTGTCGAATTTTGCAAAATTTCCTCATGCACTAACTGTGGGCGTTTGCGTAGTGATGATGATGATGATGGTGATGATGATGATGATGATGTGTAGATTGCACAAGCATTTTAAAGTTTCCCCCAAATCCTGAAACTTATCAAACTTTATCGATAAAGTTTAGATCCTTGATAATCATTAGGCATATCCGACAACAACAAAAAAACTCCCATATCCCAACATAGATCAATACATGCGGTAACTAGGAGACATCAATGAGCAATGCAGATTGAAACCTTCCTCGAACGATAATATTTCTTTTAATTAATTGATTAATTGATTAATTTTTGTTTTTGATTATTTTGAAATTTTACGCTGCATTGTCGCGAATTCTATACTGTTTTTTTGTTTTGTTTTTTGATGATGATAAAAGTACTTTAGTGTTGGAGTTTTGCAATGAAATGAAAAATTAAAAGAAATTATAAAATGTAGTAGTAGTAGATTAGATTAAAAATTTTTGGGGTCCGAGGAGGAGCCTGATGGGGTGTGTGGGTTGTTAGGCCGTATTTGCCAGCTGGATTCCTGAGATCACAGAGCTCGCTGCCAATCGACCCAAGTATGGCGGAAAATACAGCAAAGACATACGACGCAGGTATTAAGCCAAGATTGCTACATATTATATACCATTTCATTATTTATACATATTATTATTATTATAAGTACATATATTTTTATAAATATAAATAATTAATTGGAATGGCACTCTAACTATTACTAATTTTTAATTACATTATTGTTTTTGTTATCTTTTCCCTTCATAAATTCGTAGCACTTGGGTTATGCTTGGCGCTATCGATAATTTAGCACCCAAAACAGAAAAACAAATGGACTTTCTACGATGACATCAATCTAGAAATGTCGGCTGTTTTATTTTTCTGTTTTAGGCTGATTTAGCAAAAACCTCACCGATTCTTAGAGCGTTTAGGGCATGCTGAACTAGCTGCCTGAGTTTTACAACAACAAAACAATAATAGCATTCTGTATGTCTAACCGATATTTAATTTCTAACAATTTTTTATTAACTTAACAAAGAAAATTCTGAGCATACAGAATGGGATAATGTTTGAATTCTAGTTAGTGATAGTTGGTTTTGTGTAGATGATTTTTTAATAGCACCCAAAGCCTGCACAAGCCTGCTAGAGCCACGCACGGCCGCGCTGCATCGATATAAAGTGCAGGATGTGTCTTTTAAAAAGAGGTTGAAAAAAAAATATGACAAAATTAGGGTAGAAAATTTCAAATTTAACGGCAACAACAAGAAGAATAATTTCCACCTGTAAGGCTCCTCTAACTGGACTAAATCGATGTTTTTTACCGTGTATTCTTTTTGTTTTTGTTTAATTTTTTTGTTTTGTTTTAATGTCGTTTTGTCTCATACAATCAACATCCTAGACCTCTGTTCTTCTTTCTAATCCTTTATCCATATCAATCAATAGATCGTAAGACGGCTAATCCATGAATAAATTGGCCGACTTTCGATTATTATCCATAGAAGATCAAATACAATTTTTGTTTTCAAATAACAACATGACCTGTTCTATTGTCTCTTGTCTTGGCATCTAGGCGATATTTGCGAGTTGTATCCCCGAGATCATTGACTTGATCGGAACTAGACCAAAGTATGGTGGCACCCTGAAGAACGAAAGAGGCAGAAGGTGAGAATCACAAACAATTTTGACAGTAATACTATTGTGTTTTTTTTTTACTTTTTGATAAAATAAATTTGCATAAAATAGAATTGTTGTCGTACGGAACGGGACCGATTCTCGATATTTCTAAATAAACAAATTAATAAAATTAAATCGGAATTGTTCTCCAATCCTGCACGCTTGTCATTAAAAATGTTCCTCTGTTTTATTTTTATTTTCATTTATCTTACTGTATCGATGTTTCCATTCATTATCGATAATCTCCATGTAATCCCTCCCTGTTCTCTTGAGAGATGTGGGTGTGTTAGATGTGTTGTTCTTTATATTTTCTGTTGGTTTCTTTTCTTTCTCTCTTTCTCTATCTGATTTTAAATGGTATTCTATTTTTTTTCGGGGGCTGGGCATCCACCATGCCCCGGAGGAGATCGATGTTTAGCAAGTGGAATGCATGAGAGATATGGCATGCAAAACTATCGTGTGCCACCCGATAATTGTGCGTGGCCAGGCTGTGTGCACAGGCGCTCACCTTGTACATATTAGAAATTAGTACATTTATGCATTAATTATTCTTTTTTGAAACAAAAATAATAGTTTATGCTAGTTTTCAATAAAATTCTAGTACAGCACTTAGTGAATTAACAAAAAAAAAATGGATTATAATTTCAAGCGTTTCACTCATTCTACTAGAATTACAGTAGTTTTTCTAATGCATGTTATTTTAACAAAATTAACAAGTTCGAAATAATTTTTTAATAGTTGTTATTTCGCTAGATTTCCAGATTGTTCACTTCATCATCAGAAATTTTTCGTTGCAAAAAGATTATTTAGACTTGTGATTAGATGATCTTTTTGCAATGACTTTAAAACAATCATTTATTCGTCCAAGAAACTGATTGAAATTTGTTGAAAACAGGCACATCGTTGTTTGTGGACATATCACCTACGAATCAGTATCACATTTTTTAAAAGACTTTCTACACGAGGACCGTGAAGATGTGGATGTTGAAGTTGTATTCCTACACAGGTAAATTCTAGTAAAACTTTTCAATTTTTCAGCTACAATTATACCGAATCTAAATGACGGCAACAATCCCCCCCGGATTATCCTTTTTGTTTTATGGGCGTTAAACTTTTTTTAGAAAGGAACCAGATCTGGAATTGGAAGGCCTCCTCAAACGCCATTATACGACAGTGGAATTTTTTCAGGGAACAATGATGAACGCTGTAGACCTTGAACGTGTCAAGGTACCTTGGGCATTTTTATTTGGATTCTTGGATTGTTCATTGAATATCGCTTCTGTATTACCTCGTTTGCACATAAATTTTCTACAAATAATCCAACAATTTCCCTTCAACAAACGGCAAAGATACAAATTTTGTTTAGTAAACGAAAGGAGATTGTTGGAGTGTATTTGCAGACTGTAGAAGAATCTTAGACACAATCTGCCTTACTGCTGCATGGTTATTTGCTCAGAACTCAGAACAGTAAAACAATTGGGAATTATTCGCGGTTATTTTAGTGATAAATATTTGAACAATATTCACACCTCCCAAACATATTTCTTTTTCTTTTTTTTGTTCTTGTGGTTAACTGTTGGGATGTGCAGGAAACCACCAGATCTCGAATTGGAAGGTCTATTCAAGAGACATTTTACAACTGTAGAGTTCTTCCAGGGTACCATCATGAATCCAATTGATCTACAAAGGGTCAAGGTAAGTGTAGAGAGGACTCTTAACAGAGACACTTAACAAAATCGAAAACAATCAATGTCTATTGTTTCCTTTCATTGTTGTATTATCTCAATAACACCAGAATTATTACTTGTACATACTGAACAAATAAAACTAAAATCTAAAGGGTGCAATCAACAAAATTAAAGGACACCAACTAACAACCCTTATTATGATTATGTTATCAATCAAGTTATTTTCATACCCATGAAACATTTTCTTGTTAATACAATAACACAAATAACCCACGCTTACTACCAACAAACAGCTTGTGATTACTGATAACGGAGCTTTAACAACCAGTTGACCATGTGGTAAGTTAAGCTCTCTATATTTTCGACGATATAGTGGAGCAGAAAACATGCCACTACTCTAATTATGGAATTTTGATTCGATTTTATCTTTTTACATCAAGCAAAATCCTCCCAAATACCTGTAGTAACTAGGATTGCATGACAGTTTTCTTAAATTGGCTAATTTTCGCTATATCTTTTTTTATTATCAATAAAAGTAGGTGAAATTCTAGATTTTTATGTGGAATGTTAGGCGACATTTTTATTAATGCATGTTTTCACAAGTATTCAATCAAATAGAAATTGTAGAAGTCAGTAACAAGTTTTAAGAGAATCTTCACTTTTTTTCCAAGTTGTTACTGCAATTTTCTGCACATAAATATTCCCATTGACTATTTATGTGTGTTCCCAATAATATCACTACTAAAAATGATCATTATTCGGGCTTATCAGGTACATGAAGCTGATGCTTGTCTCGTCTTAGCCAACAAATACTGTCAAGATCCGGATGCTGAAGATGCTGCGAATATCATGCGTGTGATTTCAATTAAGAATTACAGTGATGATATTCGTGTCATAATTCAATTGATGCAATATCACAATAAAGTGAGTTATAGAATTTATTACAATTGATGTTCTTTATTGATTGATTTATTGACTCGTCGATAATAGGCTTATCTTCTAAACATTCCATCGTGGGACTGGAAACAGGGTGATGATGTTATCTGTTTGGCCGAATTAAAATTGGGCTTTATTGCCCAATCATGTCTAGCACCAGGATTCTCAACAATGATGGCAAATTTATTTGCAATGAGATCATTCAAAACGGTAAGTGTTATTCGGTTTATTATTGATTGAAAAATTTTGATGAGTTATGAAGATGAGAAGAAGGGATCAACAGCAGATCTAAAATTCTTTATGAAATTGTTTACATTTTATGTTGAATCGAATCGTTACAGTCACCAGACATGCAGGTGTGGACGAATGACTATTTGAGGGGCACAGGCATGGAGATGTACACAGAAACACTGAGTCCTTCATTTATAGGCATGCCATTTGCTCAGGCGACAGAGTAAGTCGGCATCAGAAATATCCCAGAAAATAAAAAAACGATAAAATTTCTATATTATCACCAAAATGAAAAACGATGCACTCCATATGTTCATGCAGAGCCTTTTTCATTCAAGAAGACCTTTTTTACTTGACTTCATCGAATAGACTGATTTTTAAAAGTGAAAGTCTCAGATTATCTCTTGAGCAAAAGTTTCCTGTAAATATTGGCTGTAAGCTTTATGTAAATCTGCTGTTGATGTTTTTCGTTCAGTGTTCACAGAGAAGCTTCTCTTTAAATTTCCACCAATTTTTTTAATCTATTCTTAAATTCTAAACTATTTTGCTTCTTTATGGGATAAATCATAATTACTTCAACAATCAGCAGGTATCGGACAATTTATGGATTAAAAGTGAGAGCAAAACTGAGAAATAGTGAGCCTTATCTTAGACAATTCAGACTTGTCCGAAATTTCACAATTTTGCACCTTTCCTAAAGACCCAATTTACGCTTCAAAATCTAGCAGGATGATCTTATGGGAAAATATGAGAAGAGCTATGTTATGTGCTTGACTCCAAGAACTCACTATTTATCAGTTGTTATTTTTCCAACAACATTCGTAGTTTTCTGTGATATGCGTTAATTTTTATTGGTGTTGTTCTGTTTCTTCTCTATATTGTATGGTTTCAGTCTCCTGATACGCAAGTTTGGCAGAACGATTACCTGCAAGGCACAGGATGTGAGATGTACACTGAGACTCTATCCCCCTCGTTCACAGGCATGACATTCCCTCAGGCCAGCGAGTAAGCTCTGTTTTAAACCAAACAATCAAAACATTTACCAACACGCAACACAATTACTTTTCTTGACAAAAACAATACTAACATACCATTATTTTTACCACAAACAACATTTATTTTATTTTGTTGTTATCGTTGTTTAACTAACACTACAATTACTATAAAGTTGTGTTTATTTTTGATTCTTTAGAATCAAATCAGATTGTTTTTATTTGCAATTTTTACTAATAAACTTACATATGTTTTTTGTGGTGTTACAAATTTTTTAGTTATTTAGGTGCAGAATATAGTGGAGTCTTGTGTAAAGTCCTAGAGCAACCTTAGTGAGCACACCAAATAGAAACTTAATTTATTTATTTTGAAATTGCATGAATTTTGTAAAAAATTCCAATACAAAGTACAAATACTAGTAAGACTATCAATGATAATAAATATAGTGACAATAAAAGTAAACAGCTTGCATGAACTGGCGTGCATTTCCAAAGCTTCACGCATCCCCATATCGAGAAATTTCAAGATTATCTCGTATTATTTTCTAGAAAAACTTGAAATTTCTATAATTTTTCCTGTCTTCTAGGAAGTAATACTAAAGTTAATTCTTTTGGATCTTCTTAGGTTGTGCTTCACTAAATTGAAACTCTTATTATTGGCCATTGAAGTGAAAGGCTTGGAAGGTGCCGATACGAAAATCTCAATAAATCCACGTGGTGCAAAAATTGTCGCCAATACTCAGGGATTCTTCATTGCACAATCAGCCGATGAAGTCAAAAGGTAACCGTACACAACTTGAAAATTGTCGTGGTTTTTTTCTGGGGTAACAATCTTTTATAATCGAATTGGTGAATTTCACAGGGCGTGGTTTTATTGTAAAGCATGCCATGAAGAGATCAAAGATGAGACGTTGATCAAGAAGTGCAAATGTAAAAACTGTGAGTTTCGCTATTCATTCAATAATATTTATTTTTAATTTGAGACACCTTTCAAATTTTATTTCTTTGACAACGTTTTATTGCCAATGCTACTGATTAAATCAACTGTTATATCATTGTTCTATTTCATCATCATCATTGTTGTTTTCCCGTCAAGTCTCTTGTATTTCTAACGCTTCAATTTTGTGCGTTCAAATCTTCGATAAATTTCTTTGGCATTTACATTTTTGTTTAAAGAACAAATATTTTTTTCATATAAAGATCAATAATAAATCTCTTCAATATTGTATGCCTAACAAAATACTATTTATCTCTGTTTTTTTGTTTTTGTTTTAAATATATTTGTGGTGGCTTTTAGTGGCAGTTCAACAACGTAACTGGTCCCACGATTTAGGTAATTTGATACGATCTATAAATTGACACTAGATCTGTCTAGATCCTGCCTGATGGATCGGATCCCTTCCTTTCTTACAATAATCTTTCTTCAATTTTTGCCAGTTGAACAATGGATAAATCTCCATCTAAATCGTGATCTTTGTTTAGTTTTAGTATAATAGTCGATTAAAGATCAAGTTCTAGATTGAGATTTGTTCAAAATCAAACTTTTTTTTTTGAAAATAGTTTGGCTATCGTGTTTTACCTAATTTAATGCATTTAATTTACACATTCCAATATTTTTGCTTAATTAATTCAATTAAAACTAGTTTTTTATCGATTTGGTATGTGTAGCTTTTGGGAAACACGATTTTAATGATGTTTTTTTCTATAATTTTTTGGAATCAAAAAGTAGCCTTTCTCTCTCTCTCTCTCTTGTAATGAACTATTTAATTGAACAAAAAATTTAATTAATGAAAGAAGACAACTTGCTGAAATTTTGCCTGATTATACGGAATGTTAATTTTATGACACACACATTCTGTAACCTCTTTTGCACACGTTTTTTTTTCCTCTTAATTGCATGGTTGAAACCATTTTCATATCGAAATTCCGGTAAAGTAACAAAACAAAAAGCGTAACAAAACACACATACACATAATGTAAGTATTTCGAAGTTGTGGACCAGAACTTTTATTGAAAATTGTAGTTGTTTATAATACATTTTTGTTGTTGCCCTGGGCTTCCATGAATTCCGTAACGTTCCAGTTTTTATCGATATATGACCACCCTTTCTTTTTACAATTTTTTTGTTTTATTTAGAGAGAATATTTTGAAAAACAAAATCAATCCTTTTTTTATTTTTTTTTTGTTTTTTTTTTGTTGATTTTTTTCTTTACAGATGTCGGAATGATCATGATGCAGACAGGCATGGTCAAACAAGGGCTTAATTCTACCTACCAAAGATGCCTGGATGGTAGGCCGACCCATCATACAAATACATAAATACACCATGCTTTATGCCTTTTGCTTTATAATTTTTCCAAAATATATGATTTTAACAAATTTTAACAGCTCGATTCGTATTGCAGTCGCATATTCAAGCTAAAATTGCTAACTAACAATCAAAAAAAATATATATTTGCTAACTGCTTGGATTTTTACTGTATGGCTATTGGGAAGCAGCTCAATATCAAATGTGCCACACATAAGACATAAGTCAAACGAACACCCCTATTGATCTACGTGATAATTCCAGTATTTTTGTGAGATATTTTTGATATTTTCCTGCAACACGTCCCAATTATCCCGATTTGAAACGCCCAGGGTTGTATTTGTAATTTTTTTATTCATCATCATCATCTCAACAATCAAATAAACAAACAGTTTTTATTCATTACGACTAACCTTATCTATGATTTCTGTCTGGTTTTGCTGTACAGTGGCAACATTCAGGAAAGGTGTCAGAGCTATTCAAATGGTCGGCAGGGCAAGTACGTAATAATTATGACAACATCTCACTTAATCATTACTCTATTTACACATCATTTGAGTTTTTTTTTAAGATTTCTTTCTTTCTCCAGAAAAAAAAGCAACACAACGTTATAATCTTATTTTTTTTTTTGATAACTTTTCTCTTGTTTTGTCGTGTGTCTTTTGTAAAATATACTTTTTCTAATGATTTATGTGACACGAAAATTCGTCAGGGCTGTGTCGGTAAATTTGGGCACTCGGTTGCACCACAATAGTTACACAAGTCACTAATGTAACTATTATTACTTGCACAGTTCTGATATTTGTGTGCATGCGGCACGATCACTGTGAAACTATCGTATGATTCAATGTATGTCGTGATCTTTAATAGAAAAATCACTTTTTTTTTAAATCGTGCCGCATGTGTGTCCACTTTTTTTCTTCTATTACGTTTTTACAATTTTTTCCAAATATTTTCCTTTTCTTTTCCAAAATACTCAATGTGTTAGATCGATGTATAAAATCAAGTATTAGTGGTGTATTTCCATAGAAATTGTGTCTTAGGCGAAGATTAATTTTTGTGTGAAAAAAAAACAACTCTACACGTATTTTTGGACATTCTTTAATACCTCATTGATCACTCATCATTACACTACTAGTTGACAGAAAACGAAACATTTTCACGAATTTTTCCTCATTTTCATTTGGTAATGCAGGCGAGGACTTCACGTTTTCAAGTAAGTTTAGTCGAAAATCAAAATACAAAGCAAAACTCATAAACTGGAAAAATCACAACGAAGGACCACAATTAACAATTAATTGGAAAAAACAACATCAATTCTCTCTCACTTTATTCTTTATCTATCTCTTTGACTCTCACTATTGTTATTGCTGGAAATTAGAGAATGGATGCATGATTCTTTTTGGTAGCCTTTTGCATGTCAATGTCGTTAAGTGATTGCAAAGCATGAGGATTTTATCGAATTTTAAACTTCACTAAAAACTGAAATATTTCTAAATTAAAGCTTCAAGAGGTTCTTGGTTTAGTTTGTAGCCAAATCTCTTGAATCTGTAAGTAGTAATATCCATACTCCAATTTTTGAAGAATGGATATTAAGCTCTAAGCTGATCAAAATAGATGTGTATTCAATTTATAAATTAGACTTATAATTGTTGAATAGTGTAGGGTATAGAGATATAGTTGAATGTGCGAGATTGGTTTGTGATTTACAGATGACCATCATCCTCCTCCTACTTTTACACCACCAGAGTTGCCCAAGAAAGTTCATGTCAGAGGTACTTTAGAATTTTTTTTAATTTTTGTTCCTAAATCAACGCTTATTATTAATTTTACAACCTTTGCACAGATATTTTTGATAATTTCAATAATAACAATAAGCACTTCCTCTTTATTTTTATTTTCTATTAATCAAAGCAAACCGCTTCTTGAAAAACTCTGCTAACTTCCCGAAATTATCCTTAATTATCGTAGATTCCAATTAGGATATTTTCATGCTTTTTGATGAGTTTGTTTGTGATTTATTGACGGTGATTTCTTTACAGGTGATGTGAATCGTCATGACGATATACACTGTAAGTTCGATTAATTCTTCTGTTTCTTCTCAATAAAGAGGATTATTGTTGTTTAGTAACGCATCGAAACCACAACCAACAGAGGAACAGTACAGTACCAAATATGGTAAATTCGGTAAAACAAGTAAATAAAGTGAAACCAAACGTAAACAGATCAGAAAACATTTCATCGCCTGGTTATAATTCAAGGTAATTTCCTGTTCTATTCTTGCTGGACAAGCAATAATTTTATTAATCGAAGCTAATACTTTTTTAATATAAATTTTAAATCTTTAGCTTATTGACAGTTACAATTTAAAAATCAATTAATTCAATTGATAATACTTCTCTTCTAGCTCTAAACATCACCCTATTAGTATCAGTGTTAAATTTTTGGGTTATTTGAGCCAATTTTTGAGAGAAATTTTGGAAAAATTCCAATATTTCCAAAAATTTACACTCATATGCACTGCATGTTTCAAATACTACAATTTTGTCACATTGTTAATCGAAAAAAAAGTCTTCATTTGAAGAAATAATGCGATAGGGTGATGATTGTCTGTATCTTTATCCTGATTTTTTTCGAACAATATTCGAATATTTTTAAAGATACTTTTTTATTTCTAATTTGCAATAAATTTAAAAATTGGTTTGACATGTGTGGTGTGCTATCAGCAGTGTGCTGTTTTCAGACAACCGGATCAGGACACTACAACTTATGCCGGCTATCATCTTGCCTATGAAGTCAAAAAACTCATGTACGCTTCAGCCAAATAAGACTTATACACTAACAATCTATTTTTTTTTTTTTTTGTTTAATTTTTATGTCTAAGATTTTGCGAGAAAACAAAAAGAAGGTGTAATTGTTGCTAATTGCTTGGTATATTTGTGTTTAGTTATGCGCTTATCAAATTAAAAACAAAAAATAAAGTCAAAAACACAGAGTGTCTCTCTATTACTTTTTGATTTCGTTTATTGCTAATGCTTTAGTTACACTAATACTAAACTATTAAGTTTTCTTGAGTTGGAGAAATGATGCAACCTTTTCTACTTTTACTCAATTGTAATGCCGACAATCTGCTTGTTATTTTTTCATTTTGTATTTAGCAAATTCTACAAAATAAAATGAGTTTTTCTTATCTGCAATTACGGTGTCTGCTGATAGTCAAACCAAAATTCCATTTGAACATTACAAAACTCACCAATCTTTATTGGATGCATGTTATGTATATGTTGACACGTCTACCGGAAAAGAACAACTACATTACAAGCTGTATTCATTCAAGCATGCAGGCAATTGAGATACAATCAGGTAGTTTCTTGCACGTCTCAGATTTTGCTTGAATGAATACTGAAAATAGTGCTAATGTATTTCTTCCAGGTGCTCTCTTATTGCTCTAATCTGTACATGTCTAGATCTTAATTTCTAAATCGCTAAATAGCAGGCCATCGGACCGGAACTGAACCGAAATTTTGGCCAGAGCAAAATCAAGCACGATCTTTTTCTCTTTTTTACTTTTCCTCTCCCCTTTCATTGCTGCCAAGGAACTGAGTCAACAATATTTCAGGGCTTTTAAGAGTATGCTGGGACCGAGACTGATTTTCCGAAAATTTTCAATGTTTTTCCATAGAGGATGGCATTTTCGGGGAATTAAGAAAATGCTCTACAAACTAGTTGAAAAGTAAAAGCAAAATAATTATTCTTAATGGGTGATTATAGCCCTCCAATACCTCCGAATTGTTGGAAAATTTTCTAGTAACTTTTTAGATTTTCCAAAATTTGATTTTTTGGGCTCCAAAAATTTCAATTTTTTATCTTTAAAATTTTGGAAATTACGTTATGAAATTTTGAAGTTTATGTTAATTTTCCGGAAAAATAACAGTCTGATCGGAAAATTTTTTAAAAATTTGGAAAGCGTTTTCAATTTTCTATATATTTCTTAGCTAAAAATGGAAAATAAATGATATTTTTGCTAAGTTTCAGTCAGTTTTAGGGGAAAATTACCAAAAAAACATGTTTAAAATTTTCCTCATTACTCATAATTTCGTCAAAAATTTGCAAAACGAAAAATTCCCTCGGAAGCACCGTGAAATTTCCGTTCCAACGCTAATCTACGAGTTTCGATATCTCAGAAAACAATCAAGATTTCGATGTTTAAAAATTAGCATTTTTCGCTCTCGATTCCAGCATACCCTTAAGAAGATTCCGGACGTATTACTCGATTCGGGGTGAGAAAACTGTCAATCTTAAAACATCGATATCTCGCTTGTTTTTTGAGATATTGGAGAAAGTAAACCTGGGTTAGATAGAGCATTTCAAGGTGCATGCTCTAAAACTTCCTATCTTGGAAAAATGTGGTAACATTTTGGATAGCGAAGAAAACTCTTGAACCCTGTTTTTTCGTACTTTTTCCTCCATAATTGGCTAAAACTTGGCCAATATGCCCAAATATTCAAGAATTTTCTCGATAAAGAGAATCATATTATCGCTTTGATGCAAGAGGAAAGCACATGAAGCTCGCTTAAATATCCAATTTTGAAAATTGAATGAGTCCCACGGAAAATTTGAAATCCTTTTTTCACCTATAGAGCTTTGAAATTAATTAATTTAATAATAACAATTATTGTTTTTCTAATTTATGGCAAAAATAAATTGTTTATTTTTAAAATTTGAAAATTAACCACTTGGAACTGAACGGAAAACCGAAAAAACCGTTATTTTCGCAGGAACGGAAAGCGAAACCGAACCAATAAAAAATATTTAATTGAACCGGAACGAAAAAATAACGGTTCGATGGCCTGCTAAATAGAGCCAAAATCAGAACGGAGATCTATATTTGGACAAAACATGCAGACTTTTTTATTGATATCTTCATGTGTTGCTTCATTTCTCTTCAAAAATGTTGAAGAATTTTTCAATTTTTCTATAAACTTTCCAAATATTTACAAATTTTAGATAGTTTCAATTGGAGTGCATGAATTTTTGATGAAAAAAAATTACAAAAAATTAAGAGAAACTGGAAATTTTTGTTGTAATATTTTTCTAAATTTTTTTATATCCTAGCTGGAATTTCTCCCTGTTCCCAGTATTAGTTGATTGTATAACTGCATTAAGGAATGAGCTGTAGACTGCAAGTTTGTCTTCCTGAAAAAAAAAATATTTGACAATATCTTTTGGAATGCTTAATTGTGTATTAAAAATAATTCCAGGCCAACAAGTCGCAGTAGTGGTGGTACAAATCAGAACAATAACGGTGTCGCTTTGCCAGTCGGTCTGGCTGATGATCAAGCGAAAGATTTCGACTTTGAAAAGACTGAAATGAAATACGACAGTACAGGAATGTTCCATTGGGGCCCAGCCAAAAATTTAGAAGAGTGTATTTTGGTATAAATTCCATTCTAACATTATTATTATTATAATCAAAATAATTGTCGTCACAATTACAGGACCGTAATCAAGCGGCTATGACTGTATTGAACGGTCATGTTGTTGTATGTCTATTCGCCGATCCAGATTCACCATTAATCGGCTTAAGAAATTTAGTAATGCCGTTACGTGCCAGTAATTTTCACTATCACGAATTGAAGCATGTGGTTATTGTTGGATCGGTTGATTATATACGACGCGAATGGAAAATGTTGCAGAATCTACCCAAAATCTCAGTTTTGAATGTATTGAATTTTTACCATAGTCAATAGTTTTCTAAAATTGTTAAAATTCCAGGGTTCACCGTTGAGTCGCGCCGATCTAAGGGCAGTCAATGTGAATCTATGCGATATGTGTTGTATTCTATCAGCGAAAGTTCCAAGCAATGATGACCCAACATTAGCCGATAAAGAAGCAATTTTGGCATCGCTCAATATAAAAGCCATGACATTCGATGATACTATCGGTGTTTTAAGTCAAACTAACGGCGAGAATGGTGTTGGAACGCCAGTCGGTAGTCCTATAATACTCCAACGGAGAGGATCCGTTTATGGGGCTAATGTGCCTATGATTACGGGTAAAGCTCGAAAATTAAATCTTTTCTATAAAAATTATAGGGTTTAAATTTTTAGAATTGGTGAACGATAGTAATGTGCAATTTTTGGATCAAGACGACGATGACGATCCAGACACTGAGCTCTACTTGACCCAACCGTTTGCTTGCGGTACTGCATTCGCTGTTAGCGTCCTAGATTCGTTAATGTCAACGGTAATCAATTAAATAAAAATTAATCATCTCATGTTGATAATTGAAATTTCTAGACATACTTCAATCAAAATGCCTTAACTTTAATACGCTCATTAATCACCGGTGGAGCTACACCAGAATTAGAACTAATCCTAGCCGAAGGAGCAGGTCTCCGCGGCGGCTATAGGTAAACCAAATTCTTATCATCATCCATTAACATTGATTAATATTGATTACAATTGTAGTACACCTGATAGTTTACAAAACCGTGATAGATGCCGTGTTGGTCAGATATCTTTATATGATGGACCATTAGCTCAATTCGGTGAAACTGGCAAATATGGTGATTTATTCGTTGCTGCTTTAAAACAATTTGGAATGTTATGTATAGGTTTATATAGATTCAGAGATACAAGTTCCTCGTGTGATGCTAGTAGTAAACGTTATGTGATAACAAATCCACCTGATGATTTTCAATTATTACCAACAGATCAGGTAATAATTAATCATAATTATATAATGAAACAATTTATTGATAATTTCTTTGTTAAAAGGTTTTCGTATTGATGCAATTCGATCCTGGTTTAGAATATAAACAAGTCCGTGGACGTACTGGTACAGGTCAAGGAAGTGGTACTGGTGGCGGTGGTACCAATAAAGACGAT
Source organism: Mylabris sibirica (assembly GCA_039776855.1). Classification (NCBI taxonomy): domain Eukaryota; kingdom Metazoa; phylum Arthropoda; class Insecta; order Coleoptera; family Meloidae; genus Mylabris; species Mylabris sibirica. The sequence continues at coordinate 7,799,936 of CM077836.1, forward strand.
AATTCTTGACTACTGCTCTGTAGCGCCCTTACTGACGGTCCCTATTCGTATATTTAAACAATATAGAATAGGGATGGGGAATTGTACCCACCATTCCATACCTTATTGTTCCAATTTTTTTCTCGTTAAAATCCACAAATCCATAGAGACAAATTTTAAAAATTCTTACTTACATCCCCAATTTGACTAACACACGTACTAATATCTTTAATTATTTCTTTGTTTGAATAACTTTAATTGCGTGGGTGTAATTACTGATGAGAGAGTGAGGTCGCTACGCTTTTACTAACATTTCTTCATAGAACAATCGAATATAATTCCAGTGCTGTACTGAATTTGATTTAACCTATAAATAAGGCCCTCAAGTGCGGGACAATTTGAGCCGATCCTTTATTTTAAAAACAATATAAAGAAATTAATATTTAAATAAAGCTGTTGTGCCATGTGGATAGACTGAGTGAAATTATGAGCTTTTTATAGAATGTATGTACATGATATAGAAAATATTAAAATTTATTATATTATTGTTAGAATGTACAGAGGTGGGTATTATTATTATTATTATTCATTGTTAATTGAATTAATTAGTTGGAAGTTAAAAACAATGACCTAATTGTTATTATCGGATTCTAGTTTTTTTTATAAATATTTCAAAAACAAAAACGAATAAATTCTAGTTACACGTTGAATTGTTTTTTCGAATTATTCTTAGTATTACTAGCTAGGAATTTGATTAATTAATTAATTAATTAATTAAAGATAAAAATGCACCCTTTATTTGTCAATATAAGGATAAGCGGGAATTGTAAGATATTGTAAAAAAATGATATTTAAATTGTGATATTTGTAAATAATTAGTTGAAGATTTATTATTATTATTATTAATTATTATTATCATCTTTGTTGTCAATTTCTCATAAAATTCCCAGTTTCTTCGAATTCTTTCACAATTAATTAAACTTTCGCTCCATATATCTCCTCTCATCCCTCTTGCAATTTCTATCTTAATTTAGCAATAATAATAATAATATCAATAATAATAGTGATTTTATTGTTTATTATGATGTAATTAAAATCAAGGCCCATCTCTGATTATTTGAAGACAAAATGAAAAGAAAATTGGCCAATTGTTGCAATTTCACATGTGTGTCTTGTTATTTTATACGAAATTATATTGTTTTAATGCAAAAGCACTAGAATTTAAAACCAAAGAACAAAAAAAAAACAGAATTATATGTATATACAAATTTAAAATCTCCTCACGCTTCGAGTGAATAATTTTCTCGATTTGAATTCGTTTGTTGCAATCGTTTAAAAAAATTTAAAAAAAAATGGGTGTAAAGCGTGAGATATGACTGCTCTTCTTAGATTTTTAGAGCTTTTTTTAGATATTTTAATATGAATTTTTTACGTAACAGTGATACTGATTAAGGATAACCAAAAACAGAAACATTAATAATAAATTCTAATTAAATTTAAATTATAATTATAACAATATAAAAAAAGAATGTAATATAAATCTGTATATACGTATACAGAACAATCACTGTTTTCTATTTTGTATGAGAGTGAATATCTATGGTTGAAATATGATGAAAAGAAAATTTAAAAAAGATTATATCTATATTTAAATCTAATTTTTGAATTATAAATTAATAGAAAATTAATAAATTACCAGTGAAAGTTCTGTATTATTATTAATAAAAATAATAATAATAATGCACTTGGCAATTAATAATTATTATTGTTGATGTTATATGATTGTTAAATAAAGATACAAATTGTACAGAGAATAAAACATGTGCGATATACGAAAAATAAAGACGCTCTATTTGAAATACAATCGAATTTTTGAATAATTTGTAGAATTCACAGTTTCAATTTCAAGCTGTATTCTATTTTTATCCTCAACTATTACTTTTAAAGAAAATTAAAAATTGGAAAAAGGTGACAATTTGAGTAATTTCCAATTTTTGGCTTAGGTTTCAATACATTTTTGACCGAATCATCGTTATTTGAGCAGAAGGAAAATCGAATTTTAGAAGAATCTACAGGGTGTTTGGTCTAAGTATGGTGAGTTCTAAGAAACTCCTATTAGTCGACGAGCGATTCGAAAAATATTTTAACGATTTGTAGGAGGGTTCTTAAAGAACATTTCAGCAAAATTAGAACCTCGTAGCTCACTTGGAAGTTGGTCAAAAACTGCTCGTTTCTGACGATGTAGCGATTTTCAAAAACGAACTAAACACTCAAAACGACTTAGAATGACTTTAAGATCCTCCCAAAAATTGATTTTTTTCGTTTTTCTCCATTTTATTCTGGAACAAGTGGAAATACTTCGTATTTTCTCTCGAATACAATGGAGAAAAACAAAAAAAAAACAATGTTGGGAAGGTCTCTGAGTCATTTTTAATCGTTCTGCGTGTTTTGTTCGTTTTTTAAAATTGCGACATTGTCCATATCGATCGTTTTTTGACCAACTTTGAAATGAGCTACGAGGTTCTAATTTTGCTAAAATGTTCTCTAGGGACTCTTCTACAAATTTTTCGAATCGCTCGTCGACTAGTTTCTTAGAACTCACCATTCTTAGACCAAACACCCTGTATACGTAAGCAAGGGCGGATTTAGGCATGGTCTTTATGGGCTGCAGCCCAGGATCCCGTTCAATCAAAGGTTCCTCTTCGCACCCAAAAGAGAAAAAAAACAATTCAAATTACGAGAGCAAGAAAAAATATTAAGTCATGCTTACAGTCCCTGAATGGGATAAAGGGTGCCTTGTGTTGATTAAAATACACCTTCTCTTCAATGCTCTAAAAGAAAATAAGTCCATATTAAGAGTGATAGAGTTAGCAATGGGAATCCAGGGGAATATTTTTCTTTACTACATTCTCTTTTTTTGGAGAGTGTGATATTTTTTGTATTTCCCCCAAATTTAGCCAATGTTAATAATAAGTTGGCAGCAGTTTCTAGAGAATTTTATGGACTTTTCAATAATTTTATTGTCGTTAGGAAATTTTTGAAAATTCTTGGAAAATCCCTTCTGAAATTAGACCCGGTCCGTCTGAAGGTGGACCAGCCTAGTTTATAGGGTACCCGACGAGTTTTATTTATTTCTTTTATTTCCAACAATATTTATTATTTTTGTTTTTGTCTGACCTACTCTAAATTTGGGCAAATTGGGTAGGCCTCAAAACATTGTTAGTCCAAAGGCTCCAGAGGTTACAGTCCGCCCCTATACGTAAGTCATTTTGAAATTTGTAACAAGTCGTTGAATTATACTAAATGCCATTTCTTCTTTTTGACTTTCTGTTTTAGAATGCTTTAAAATAACATTCCGAAAGGTATTTTACAAAAAAATTCTTGTAGACATGGGACTTTCATCCTTATAGTCCTAAACGTGTGGGTGTTTTTTGCAAAAATTTGTCTCAACTAGAACCCTATGGGTTGTTTTCTCATTTCTAGAAAATTATTTGGGTTCAAAAGTTTGAGGAACGCTGATCTATATGGATGCTCACCTATCTGAGTCACCGCCGATCAGGACTGGAGATCTGGAATCGGAGTCGGAGCTCAGAGTCATGAAGCCGGACAATCATGGAAGAACCGGAGTTTAGTTCTGGCTCTTGAATAGTACTTCAGTGGAACCGAAGCTAGAGCTGGGAACTTCTACTGGCTCCGGCTAATAATCATTTGACTTTTTTCATAATATGTTAAAGTACTACAGGGTTCTACATTGGTTAAATTATTCTTCACAATATTATTCGGATTGCTAACCAATTGAATGTCAAATGACATAGAATACGCCAAACAACTCCTGGTAAAAGTATTTTATTCTTCTTTTGAACATAACGCTGTTACAGTTGCACTACTATAAAGCTGTAAGTAACTCAAATCTTTGAACTACATACATACATCTATAGTAGGTACTATAATTGTAGATCCATTGCCGCAAAATTTCATTTATGTTTAACAGTAACAGTCACAAAAAAGTTTATTGTAATAGAGCCGGAGCCGGAGCTAGAGCCTCAATTTGGAAACAATGACTCTGGACCTGGAGCTACAGCTTGGATATACTGTGGCTCCGGAGCCGGAGCTTAGCTTAGCCTATATCAAGCTACCTGCCGCCAATATAGAGTTCGTAGAAGGTAAAAAGCAAGAAAACATTGCTCTTTTTACATCCCCGGATTTATAAGCTATTTTCGATTAATTTCTCCCTATTCCAAATGTTGTTGATATAAATAAAACAAGAGTTCCTTTAATTAATGTCTTTTCTATTTTAAATTTAATCTACATTGATCAGCTAACTCTTCTTAAAAGAAGAATACTTTGATATACTTACCGGTTTTCTCATATTTATCGGCAGTGCTACCAAATAACAAATCGCTAATCTTCTATTTGTTAAAAACAATCTATTTTAATTTTAAAATAAATTAACTCATCTCAGTAGCATCATTTTTCTTAATTTTTTGCTTTTGAAACAATTCAGCTTCCTCTATTGTATCAGGTAATTTACAATCGACAGTTTCCGGTAATTTTAAACATAGAATTGCACCGATTAATGGTGCAATACCGAATATTACCGGTGGTAACCAATCTTCAATTATTGTTAATCCGGCAATAAATGGTGCTGTCATCGAACCAATTCTAGCACACATAGATGATGTACCAACACCAACATTACGTACAACCGTTGGGAATAATTCACCCGAATAAATATAAACAGTTGGGAAACTAACAGCTAAACCGAACATTGAAATACAACTTAATGTTGAACGTATCCATGGTGGTTCTGTTGGTACCATACTGATAATCACCATTGATATACCACCGATTAGATTTGCTGTAATTACGGTTTTCTTACGACCTAGAGCCCTTACCGCCCATACGGATATTAAAGTTGCCGGTATTTGCATAATAGCCGATAAGGCAACATTTATAAATATGTTGCCAGCTAAATGACCGATATATTGAGCGACACCGAAGAAACATAAACCGCACACCAACCAATTGAAACCAATACAAAACGTATAAGTGCGCATTATTGGTGTACGTATTAGATCAATTATACTGCCTGCATGCTTTTTCTGTTCTTCGGCACTTAATTGTTGTCGTTTCTTCAAAAAATCATTCACATCATTCTTAATATTGTCTATTGGTAATTTATTATGTTTTGCTGCACTCTCTAACATTTTTATCGCTTGATCTTCTTTACCAACAGTTAATAACCAACGTGGTGATTCTGGCAGGATCCAATAATATGAAATTAGAAAAATTGAAGGGATCGATATTGCCAATTGAAACGATTTCCAATCACGTAGAAAATAAGAGAATAACGGTAATGTTAAATGGCCTACATTAAAAGGAATTTGATAGATGATACCAACTGTTGTTCGCCATTTTACGCCTAAAATTCAATTTTATTAATAACAATCAAAACTAATTCAATTGATTACCAATTAACTCCATGATGAGTACAAAACTTATCACCATAGTACCACCAGTTGCTAAAGCTGATAAGAATCGCATTATTACAAATAGGATAAACCATGGTGAATATGCTGCAAGAATCCCTGATAAGGTCTGCAGAATTACAGCTATTGTTAATGGTAAACGTCGGCCGAATCTGCAAATTTTGATATTCTTTAATTTTAAAAAATTTGGAGATTTTATATTTAAGTATACCGATCTGAAAGGTAGCCAAAAATCATATTTCCACTCAATATCCCAAACATTGTAATAGTTTGAGCCAAATTATTCAAATGTGATTTCTCACATACCAAATCCCACTCCATTATGATGGTATTTGTGAATACCGATCTAGAAAATATTACAACAATTTTAATTTACAAAAATTACATATTTAAATAGTCACCGATCGTAAATATATTCGCTACAATTTGTTGCACAACGATCCTCTGGATTGTCGACACAAGTGAAATTCACCGGTGGTGCTAGGAAAACAATACTCAATTGTTGCCAGGCGACAGCGAATTTTACAAGAAAAATAGCCAAACAGATCCATAAATGCCAACGGCCCATTACACCAATCGACTTCTGGATGAGGTCCGGATCGGCCGACTTGTCCTCAGTCACTGGAATTTTTATTAAAAATTTATTAATAAGTATAGAAGGTTACAACTACCTGCTTTCATAGGAGTAGATTTGGCTTACTCCAGAAAATGAAGATGTGCCCTTTGGCTATTAGCCAAATTTTCGCTTTGCAAAGTCCAAAACAGCGCAGAATCTGGCCTTATTTCGTTGGACTAAAGAAGAATCGCTAGCGCTGCTCATTTCAGGATTGTTTTATTAAGCCCAACAACCTCAAGTTTTAGCCCAAAATTATGGTAAGTTGAAAATTTTGCAAATAGAGTGGAAGACAATCATAATACTGACGAATAAAGCATGAAGCTTCTAAAGGCGGCAATAATAATAATAATAATAATAAAAATAACAATAATACATTGCAAAAAGAAGAAAATTCAGGCACATTTAGCAGTTTTTTGAAATAGATCTTCGCCCTTAGATCTAAATTTTAAAATCCTCTATCTTTAACTGTCAGTTTTTTGACGCTCTTATGTAGTTAAAAAGATAACAATTTAGAAAACACTCTTGGTCAATTTTGGAACTGAATTTTCAAATTTTAGATATTTTTTGTCTTATATTATCAGCTTTTGACAAATAGCAGGAAATTCAAACACCTTTAATCAATTTTAATGGACATTTTTGGCACGACTCATCAATTTTTAACGAGTTTTACTACTAAAACGTGCAGATGAGAGAATTTTATCGCCTTTAATTTATTTATTTTCGAAGATTTTCAAGTTTACGTCTATGATTTGAATTACTTTCATCCGAAATCATCAATTTCTAATGAATTTTGCTCTTAAACGAAGTAATTTTAAAAACATTGTAATTTAAACATTTTTAATAGATTTTTGGACTGAATCGTCTTCTTTAAGCATCAAATTTAGCCAAATTTTGATGTAAATGCTGGTTCTTTAATTCGTTCTTTTTTATAATAAATAATTCGTTTTTTATCGAACTATGGTAAGATTAAGATTCAGACAGTTTTCTGTTTGAGCTACATTATTAAGTTTAATTCAAGTATTAAGTACGTTTATGTCTTAAGTCATTAATTTTTTGGTTAATTTCGCTATTGAGTAGTCAAAATGGGGAAATTCGGGCGCTTTTAGATACTTTTATTTTGTGAAAACCACTTTAGACACTAACAAACTTGTTTGCCAATACACGAAGAATACAAAAAAAACCTGACGGATCTTGTAATTAAGATGATGACACAAATTAGACAAACAACTTTATTTATATAAATGTAAAAAAATGGATATTTATTAAATAATTTTTTGTGGAAATTTCTGCGTTTTTTTTCTCTTATAAATAAAATACAAAATAATGGAAAATTGGTGGCAAATTATAAATGAATTATTGAAAATTTTCCAGCAAACCGACAATTAGATAGACATAAAAAAATGATAAATGTCCTTATATAATTCATTTATTCATCAATTTACAAATCCACGATGATTTTTACAAGTTCACCATTCAAATTCAAACAACAGTTACTTTCGTGCTATGTTAATTATAACAAATCATCGACATGTAATTTGTGTAATTGACAAAAATAATTGATTTCATATACCTAAATACATAGGAACTGGAATAATTATAGATAATTGATAGAACAACTAGATGCGCTCTAATTCTATTCATTTAAAAAAAAATTGTGGATAACATTGTTTATTATCAATAAATTGAAGACAACGTAATCTACAAACATAAAAATTATAAAATGATTAAGGAAATTGATCTTTTGACATTCAATTCTATAATTTAACAGTCTGTAGTTAAAAATTACAATCACTTAAAGCAATAAAATGGTTGGCGAAAAAAAAAACAATCACGAAATTTGGCGAAATTCTAACAATAAGTGGAATTATAAAAAAAAATATTAATAAAGTCCCCATTGATTATTTGTCTCCACAACTAATGTCAAGGCTGATATTTTGGTAAATATTCAATAATTATTCATTTATGTGCGAGAATTAATAAAACAAAATTATTGTAATGTTGCACTGAAAGTTGCTTCATTTAAACACAAAATTGGCTAATCGATTTCAAAATCAAAATAATTATAATAGACGATTATATTGGATGTCTTCAGTTCAGGCAAGTGTTATTTATTAATAAATAAATTAAATTATTTGTTATTATTTTTTCGGCGACCTCCAATTACTGACCCTTTGCAACATAATTTCCTCATATTTCCTGTGTTATTGTTTTTAATTATTTGCATTCACTTTTAATAAATTTTCAAAAAAATTAAATCTTAGGTATATTATTTAATTCCTTTGATTTGCGATAAATAATTCAAATTTTAAGCAGAAAATAATCAACAAATAGACAACTTACTCGCTTCTTTTCCTAGTATGAATTGTTTCCAAAAATTAAAATTAAAACAATTCAGCGATTAAACAGGTCAAGATATCTGTTCACAACACTGGAACTATAGTTAATTTACACAATGATTGACGAAAAAAATTAAAATAAACGAATTCAATATCCAATTGTATATATGTTCCACCGAGCACAGTTAGGATACAACGACTATCACAATCATAAATAAAGCACAATTTATATTGTTGAGAATTCGGAATTACCGGGGATACTAAACTGTTTGTTATCAAAACAGAGGTTTTAAAATTAAACAATAGTTAATAATAATAATATTAATACCGATATAAACGTTGATATCGAGGTTACTTCTATTATTTCTTTTTTATATCTTATGGATTCTTCCTAAGGGGCAATTAGAAATGATAATGATTCTTCAGAAATGCGAATAACCGATGCGATCTTATGTAACCTTTAAACCTACGATTAAAAATAGACAATTTATAAGGTGGATTGTTGATAAGCCGCAAACAATTTTTTATTGAAAATGTTGATTTCTTATCGGTCGATTATTTTTCAATATTACTTTTTTCTACTTAATTATAAAATCTAGAAAATCTTTAGAGAAAGTAGAACAGTAAAAAGCCTTAAGCTGAGATCAACAACATAACCGATTCTAGTTGCTACCAATAAAGATTTAATGATTTCTCAGTCTTTATTTTTCTTATTGTTGGCATTTTAAAGATTCGTAGAAAAATACAGTTACAATTAGTCTACTATCGATCAATCTAATTCGTGTGAAAAGAAATACAATTTCCATTCAAAACAAGGAACTGTGATTAATTTAATTTAAATATCGTTAGCTCTTTTATTGTAACTTGTACTAAAACAAAGAGATTGAATTCAGTGAACTTGAAAAAAATTAATGACTTTCGCTGACATTTAGATAAGGAAATGATAGAGTTCAATACGATTTGAAGGCTTGAGGAAGACCTCCACAAATCAATCGCCGGCATCCAAGTCCAATTTTCATCAATGAAACTCCACTAAAGTTCTGGTTGAGAAAAATGAATTACGGAATCACCAACAACTTATCAATAATAAGATAACTAAGCTCAAGATTGTAAAACTCCTTTAGATTGTCGCGCGGCTATCGTCGGCGTGCGCCATGGACGTATAAAGGACGGTTTGTTTGTTATTTGTAACGTCGCTTGTTTATTTTATTGCTAAGCCGTGTCCACATCATAGAACAAGCTCGAACGAATGGAGATGTAAACATCAAAATGTGTAGTGTGAACGATGAGACCAATGCGAACGAACGCGAACAAGCATTACGAACAATTTCCCGTCCCATGTCGTTATTTCAGAGCAAACTGACCGTTTGTCTTCGTTCGTCTTCGTATAGTGTGGACAGCAACTCTTTATTACATTTAGCAGAACACAACTGAATCTACAGATAACATTTGTTTCTGTTTGAGCATGTTGGTTTGGATTTGTTGTTTTTGGTCGTTCATTCGCATTCGTTCTTGTTCGTCTACATATAGGAACATTGACGTCAGGGTCACGATACTTACTTAGGCAAATTCCTCTGCTTAGTGATAACTTTCGCAAAATGGGCTCAAAATTTATAAAATTCGTCTCTGACGTAAATTCAATTATCTAATTACAGAGACATAATAGAATATATGACATATGTATTATCTAAGGTCTACGCATTTCAATAATTTTTGTAATATTAGAAACATATAATAAATATGAAGGTCGTTTGGAAGTCCAAAATTTAATTAGTTTACGAAAATAGAAAAACATATCATTATCACGCTTTTTACCTTTGTCATCACTGAGGTTTCATCTTATGTATCCTATAATATCGTCGATTTTTCATTAAACATAGCCACATAAGTCACATTAATGGGGAGGATTAGAACTTTTTACGATTCAGTTTCTAAGAATTTGAGCACAATTTTATTGATGGCGAAGGAGGTGATAGTTTATTTGGAAGCTCATACTTTGGGCTTTTGTAAGAAGAAAGCAATAAAGCGATTTTTTTGAAAATTTATTGACTCTCTTCAATTGTTATATTGACCTAATAAGAATAATTATTTCGTAACAGAATTCCTCTATGTTGTATAAAATTTTATGGCCTTTTTGAGTCTAACATTATTTATAAAGGAAAATTTGTTAATTTTCCTTGGGAAATTAGAATTAAAATTAGCTGTTAGTTCGCAAAACACTGGATAGATGACGCTAACAGTTGTAAGATATTGTGGGTTGCAGAGGCATGTATTGAAAGTTGCCGAATTCGCTCTATTCCAAGCAAAAAATCCTCAATCAGATTCAGATCGTTTTAATTGTGGATTTTAACAATATTTTCCTATAAATTGCTGTAATTCACAAATTTTATACAATTTTTCGTACTAAATAGCTGATGTCTGGATGTTAAAGTTACGTTATTTCAAATTTCCAATTTTGCCGCTATTAAGGTTGGCACCACTATCCACTATATTCCCCAGCTTTTAGTAACATAAATTATGCAATATTTTAATTCGATTATTTCGTAAAGATATCGATTCTTTACTTAATAATTAATCATTTAAATCTAATTTTATTTAGTTTATTCAACTTAAAATATCAATTTTGTTAATATTCATTCAATATTTGTCAAATATGTCAATTTACGGTTGGTAGCAGTGGTCACTAGACAGGTTAGTTTTCTTGTCAACACGTGTATACAAGTTTATGCTGGATAATTATTTGAAAAATTGTTGGAAATTTGTGTAATTTCTTAATAAAATGGCCGTAATACAACGTGTGGTGTAAGTTTCAACATATCCAATTGTATTTCTTTAATTTGTTTATTTTGATTTATTAAAAAAATTCCAGTAAAGCGACCACACGTAAAGGCAAGAAAGTTTTGTTGAAAAAAGAGCCGCAAATTATCGAAGGACCAAAACGTTGTTTATTCTTTCAAGGTAGACGATCATCGGAGAAATTACGTCGTCTCTCCAAAGATTTGTACAATTTAAAGAAACCCGATGCTACAATGTTATCAAAAAAGAACGATATTACAATATTTGAAGATGCAACACCAGTTGAGAATTTCTGTCGTAAACATGATACATCATTATTCGTTATGGGTTCACATAATAAAAAACGGCCAGACAATCTAGTCATTGGTAGAATTTATAATTATTCAATATTAGATATGATTGAATTACATGTAGAGAATTTTAAAAGCTTGAAAGACTTTGCCTGTGAAAAGATACCACTCGGTATAAAACCGTGTCTTGTTTTTAATGGTCCAGCATGGGAAGAGACTGATGAATTTAAACATTTAAAATCGATCCTTATTGATATTTTCCACAGAGAAGAAGTAGAGTCTGTCCGTTTACAAGGATTGGAACATACAATCAGTTTTAGTATTACACCTGATAAAAAAATTTTAATACGTTCTTACAAAGTGATGTTGAAGAAGTCTGGTATGAAAACACCGCGAGTGGAACTGGAAGAAATGGGTATAAAACAATATTTATCAATAGAACACGTAATATTTTATTGATACTTTATAGGTCCCAGAATTGATCTCTCTATCAGACGTACAAAATTACCTAGTGACGATTTAATGAAGGAAGCATTACGGAAACCAAAAGAACTCAAACAAACGAAAAAGAAGAATATCAGTACTGATAATTTGGGTACAACACATGGACGTATACATGTAGGTAAACAAGAGGTTAATAAAATACAAACACGCAAGATGAAAGGTTTGAAGAAAACAGCAGAAGAAAAGAAGAAAATTAAAATTAAAGTGCAAAAATCATTAAATACTAATATTCAATCAATTGTTAAAGTTAAAAAGGGATAGCTCTTATTTCGATTGATTGTTATTGATCTTGTGTATATTTGTAAGAATTTAGGTGTAATTATTTAGTAAAATAATTTTTTTAATTATAATTAAAATATAATTGTTATTTTAATTGCTTATTACAGCAAATTAGCAATATTAAAATTTGTATTTTGATAAATACAATTTTTGTAAAAATTAAATATGGCGCTTTATTTTAGGGATTTTTGTGTGGTTAAACAAGCATCACTAAAATACAATGATGCCAAATTGCACGTTTTAGATATTGCATCATATTCTAAAAAGCCGATTTCAAAGCGTTCATTCAATAATTTTTGTATTCTTTCACCATCAAAAATGCAAATAAATCCATCAACTCTCAGATTTGATAATGCCAATTATTTATTGTTTTTATCCACTGACTTGCAGCGATACTTGGCAACGTTGAACCATATTTAACATTTATCGAGTATTTAAATTAACCTAACAAACATTCATGTAACGAATTAAGGTTAAATTTGTATTTTTTATATAATTTATGTTATGATTTGTCTCTTTAAAACTCGAAAATGTTCCCGTTTGCTGTACGAATAATCTCTGTTGATTTCTATATGTCGAATCCTATAGATGGACTCGATAGATTCTATTCAGAATTTCGAGGTGCATCAATCAATCAAGTGCCTGTAATTCGCATATTTGGTACAACTGATGATGGTAATTTCTCAATTATCTCACCACTATATATTGATAAATTATTTAAATTTTAAGGTAAAAAAATATGTCTACATGTACATGGAGTTTTCCCATATTTCTATATACCGTATGATGGTTGTGAGGATTCGAATCGATTCATGTATCAAATCGCTGCAAATATCGATAAAGCTATCAATATATCATTCGGACAGACCTTATCAACGGCCCAACATGTATATAAAGTAACACTAGTATCAGGAGTGTAAGTAATTAATTTATTTTCAAATTGATTACATTATTAGTGTTTTGTAAAATTGAAGACCTTTCTATGGGTACCATCCGAGACAACATCAATTCTTTAAGATATTCCTATACAACCCGATATTGGTACGTAAAGTTAACAATTTATTACAAAACGATACAGTATTAGGTAAGCATTATCAACCGCATGAAACTCACATTCCTTTCACACTACAATTTATGATCGATTATAATTTACATGGAATGAGTAAGATTTATTTAAACAATTTGAAATTCCGTCGAAATCCTAATAAATTTATAAATATCGATGAGGATTTTTATCTACCATCGTCAATAAAGAAACAGAGTTGTTGTGAGTTAGAATGTGACACTACAGCAAATGAAATTTTAAATCATATTAATATTGGAAAAGGTCGATTATTAGTAAATCCTGGAATTCATGCATTGTGGGAGGATGAGCGACAACGTCGACGATTAAAAAATGATAATTCACAAATTGGTTCTTGTTTAACATTAGATACCAATAAGAAAACACAACCGACTAAATCACACGAATTCTATCGTAAAGCATTAATGGAACGTTTAACACTTATCAGTGATGATTTAAATAGTGACGATTTAAATCAATCTGTGTATCCGGCAGAAACACCAGAAGATAATCAATTATTGGATGCTTCATCTATTGATTCATTAACATCGAATGATAGTTTAAACGAATCAATAAATCTTGATGCTACTCTAAAAGATGATGCTAAAGATTTGTTTAATATACTACAAGAACTTGGTGAGCAACAACAACAACAACAAGATAAGGATGAAGATTCGATTTTATCACAAATTATACATGTTGATGAAGATGATGATGAAGATCTAGATTTAAGTCTACCGTTAGAAATAAAAACACCAACTAAACTTGATGATGATTTTAGTGATGATGATGATTTATTTGATAAAACGCTAGTACCTCAATTAGACGGTGCTAATGATTCAAGTTCTGATGATGATTTCTTTAATAATCGTAATGTTAAAAAAGTTAAAAGAAAATTGGGATTTAGTAATAATTCGATATTAGATTCGAGTTATAGTATTGATAATTTTGAAAAATCACCAAATAAGAAAAAAATTTTGCACGATTATTTCTCTTGCAGTTCGTCTACAGACGGATCTGTGATATTAACACCGCCTGAAAATCGAACCGTTGCTGAAATTTATGATTTACAAACGAATTTCAATGCAAAAGAAGGTACATCAACACGATTAACACAAAATTCAAATCCTGATCTATTTGATCAAATCAAATCATCATCATCATCACAAAAATTCGTAATTAAACCACAACAAGATCCACCGGATCGTAATCGAATTATTCAAATTTTAGATGCAGCAAATTTACCTAAATTAAGATTTCAAACACCTTTCTATAGTGATGTAAATGATATTACCGGTAATATAGAGATTGGTTATAATATTTTAAAAGTTCCAAGTAGAACAACACAAGATTTAGACGATTTTAAAGCAATTTATAATGGAATTAACGATTGGAGAAAGTTACAATTACCCACTGGTGTTAAATGGAGTTATGATATTGTAAAAAATTTGATATTATCATATTGTAAATCAACGATATGTTTAATAACACCCATCAAACAACCATTAAATCGTTTACAAGTTGAATGTTGGATTGATTCGGGTAAAAATTTAGAAATTACACATACACAAATCCAAAAAAAGAACGATAAAATTAAATTATACGTACCATCAAGTCAGAATAGAAATGATGATAGTGAATTAGAATTATCATTAACATTATCGCCACATGATCCAATTGAAATTAGTCCAATTTTGGGTAAGAATCAAAAAAATTCATCTGGTAATAATTCTGGAATATCTGGTGTAACATTAGATGATACATACGGTTTTAAATTAACACCGGAAAATTATCAAAATTGTAAAACAATGAATAATTATCAATATTTAACGATATTAGTGATTGAATTACAGATCACAACAAGAGGTGATTTAAAACCTGATCCGAATTATGATCAAGTCAATGCAATTTTCTATGCAATCTATCAAGATTCACCTATAACACCACAAAATCATTGTGGTATAATTGCTATAAAAAATTCCATAAATTGTGTTGATAATAATGTGATTCTTGTTGATAATGAAGAGAATTTATTTAAGGAATTTGTACGATTTCATCAACAACTCGATCCGGATATAATCACAGGTTATGAAATCGAAATGTTATCATGGGGCTATTTGATAGATCGTGCTAAAATCTTACAAATAAATCTAGTCCAGATGTTATCACGTGTGGAAGAGAGACCATTGAGTGGTGATGATCAAAATTTACGGATTACTGGACGAATTCTGTTAGATTTTTGGCGATTATTACGGCATGAAATTGCATTACAAAGTTACACATTCGAGAATATTTCTTATCATATTTTACACCGTCGTGTACCTGAGTATACTTTTAAAGATTTATCAAATTGGTGGAATTCTCCATTATACCGTCACCGTACAATTTCCTATTATTTGTATCGAGTTGATGGTATTTTAAAAATAATGGAACAATTGGATTTAATCGGTCGTACTAGTGAATTAGCACGCTTGTTTGGCATTCAATTCTATGAAGTTTTATCAAGAGGTTCACAATTTCGCGTTGAATCGATGATGTTACGTTTAGCAAAACCGTTGAATTTCATCTCGATATCACCAAGTGTTCAACAACGCGCCCAAATGAAAGCACCCGAATTTCTACCATTAATCTTAGAACCTGAATCGAAGATGTATGTGGATCCGGTGATTGTTTTAGATTTTCAAAGTTTATATCCATCGATTATAATCGGTTATAATTACTGTTTTTCAACATGTTTAGGAAAAGTTCAACATTTAGGTAGAAATACACCATTCGAATTCGGTGCTACACAATTGAAAATCACCAAAAATCTACTAGAAAAATTATTGAAAAGAAATTGTTTGAATTTCTCACCGTGTGGTGTGGCTTTTGTTAAGTCACATATCCGTGATGGTGTATTACCGAGGATGTTACGTGAAATTCTCGATACACGTCTTATGGTGAAGAATTCAATGAAACAAAATAAAGATGATAAACTATTACAAAAAGTCTTACACAATCGTCAATTAGGCTTAAAATTAATAGCAAATGTTACTTACGGATATACAGCAGCTAATTTTAGTGGACGTATGCCATCTGTTGAATTAGGTGATAGTGTTGTTAGTAAAGGTCGTGAAACCCTACAAAGAGCTATAACAATGGTGGAGAATACACCAGAATGGTGTGCTAGAGTTGTTTATGGTGATACTGATTCGTTATTTGTTACAACACCGGGTAGAACACGTAAAGAAGCATTTGAAATTGGGAAAAAAATCGCCGAAGCTGTTACTAACGATAATCCAGATCCTGTTAAATTGAAATTAGAAAAAGTTTATCAACCATCAATTTTACAAACAAAAAAACGTTACGTTGGTTACATGTATGAAAGTCCAGATCAAAAAGAACCAATCTATGATGCTAAAGGTATAGAAACTGTAAGGAGAGATGGTTGTCCTGCAGTCTCTAAAGTAAACTTCCATTTACATGCGATAATTAAAATAAAAATTAAGTTTAAATTCTAGATGTTGGAGAAATGTTTACGATTATTATTTGAAACGAAGGATGTTAGTTTAGTCAAACAATACGTAATAAAACAGTTCCATAAGATCTTAACAAATCGGATAAGTTTGCAGGACTTAACATTCGCTAAAGAGTATCGCGGCGCATCTGGATACAAGTCTGGAGCTTGTGTTCCATCCCTAGAACTCGCAAAGTTTGTATCAATTTACTTATGAAAAATTCCAATTAGGGTTTTCCGGACCAGCTAGACGATTTGGCGTGCAGAAATTGTCATTTTTCAAACATCGATAGCTTGTTTTTTAAGGCTATAGAAGGGTCAGGCCTCGTTTTGGTGTCTGAAAAAGTGACAATTTTTAATCACGATTTCTGGCTTTTTTCTGAGATATTCAAACGCTGTAACCAGCATTGAATTGGGCGTTTCACACTGCATCCGAAAGAGTTTTCTATTTTGGACAACTTTTACTAAATTCTAAAGTGAAGAAGAAAATGTCGAGGCATGTCAAAAAATTAAAAACAACGCTTTGTCTACAATTTCAGAAGTTAGAAAATTTTCTTCCAATAAGGTTTTCGATTTTCCAAAATTAGATTTTCCGGTCTCCACCTGCCCTCCGCTTATAAATAAGCTTTCAAACAAGGTGCTATACGATTTTTTTATCTTTGAAATTGTAGAAATGGCGCCAGTTATAAAATTTTAATATGCTCCGACATTTTCCTCTGCGCTTTAGAATTTAGTGAAAATTTTCCAAAATGAAAAGCTACATCGGATGCACCGTGAAACCCCCCAATTCAACGCTGATTTAAAGATCGACAATTTTCGCACGCCAACATGAGTATTTTGTCCGAATAGCTCTAAATAATGTTTTATTTTGTAGAAAATGGATCGCGATGGATAGACGCAGCGAGCCACGAACTAGTGAACGTGTACCTTATATCATATCCAACGGTCCACCAGGTGTACCATTGATACGTCTAGTTCGTAGCCCTCGTGACTTCTTAAATGATGCAAATTTAAAACCAAATTCCTTCTATTATATCACAAAAGTGATAATACCACCGATTAATCGTTGTTTGAAATTGATTGGTGTCGATTTGAATGTGTGGTTTAATCAAATGCCACGTAAACTTGTCCGATTAATACCAACATCATCACCAACAAAGAAAACAACAATTTCACAATATTTTATAACAACAAATTGTGCGTGTTGTGGCCAACAAACACAGGAGGGATTATGTGATAGATGTTTGAAACGTCCACAAGAAACTGTGATAATTTTACTAGAAAAACTTCAATATATTGAACGAACTTGGAGCGATATCAAACTTGTAAATTCACTTAAAATCATCCGATTTTCTTTTAACAATTTTTCTTAATAGATTTGCCAATCTTGTACTGGAATATCAGATGGTGATTCGTGTGTCTCTCTAAATTGTCCTGTGATGTACAAAAGGAACCAATCGAATAGAAATCTACAACAATCGAATAGTATTCGAGAACTATTGAAATTACCGCAATATCAATTTTAAATCTTATTATTATATTTATTGAATTTTAAATAGATTTTATTT
The DNA here is from genome assembly GCA_039776855.1 of Mylabris sibirica. Taxonomy (NCBI): domain Eukaryota; kingdom Metazoa; phylum Arthropoda; class Insecta; order Coleoptera; family Meloidae; genus Mylabris; species Mylabris sibirica. Next base: position 7,818,352 of record CM077836.1, read on the forward strand.
TTACAATTTTCTAGAGGTATATGAATAATAAAATAGAATTCCGATAAAAATAGCATTATATTTCCCACAACAAGCATAACTCTGTGCAATAAACGTAAATTCTGTCCAACAAACAAGCACTTTTGTTAAATAGAGAATCTTGAAAATTATAAAAACTCTTATATAAAAAATTACAAGCTATAAAATTTAAAAGAGGTAATATTATATGACTAGTGAAAATAGTGAATTTGAAAAAGAAACCTTATTTGTACACGTTTTCTTATAATGAATTTAAGCATTTCCACGCAACAATTCAATCTTCATACAAATTTCCTCCCGTTTCTGTGGATCGGCAATCAATATAACCTTTGCATTGTGATTTGAACCAAATAATTTCTTTTTTGTATCCGGTGGTGGTATTCTTACACCTTTTGGTACAACTGTAGCTGGATGCGTTAAAATTTGCCATGTATAGGACCAATCAACTTGCCATGAACCAAATAAATCATTATGGGTAACATAAGCTATCCTTTTATCAGTTAATAATAAAATTTCTTTGCTTTCAATAACAACATAATGATAAGCATAGATATCTGTAGTGGAATATTTGCCCTTATCTAAGTCATACAATAATTTATGACCATACGATTCGTGTTGATTATATGGACGAACTAGACCGTCATTTTGTAAAAATCGTGGATAACGTAAACGATTGGTATCTTCACTCGTTTCAGCAGCCCTATAATTATTTATTTTCTCAACTATCCATTAATAATAACAATAATTACCTTTTAATTGCATCCAACGAATTACTAGCGAAATCTACTACGCCAGATGTTGGATGTGCAATCAAACCAACAGCACCTTTACCTAAACCCTTCAAGAAACCACCGAAACCTTCCTCTTTAGCACCACTTATCGGTTTTGTAACCACACCAGTTACACCATCAACAACACCCATAACCAAACCTTTACCACCACGTGCTATACCTTCTTGTACTGTTGACGGTCTCTTATTCAATTGATCACGTCGTTTACGTTGATAATCTTGATCGAAAGTTAAAGCAGCAATGCCTTTGCCTAATGCTCCGGTTATACGTGATGCTGCACCAGCAGCACCACCTACAGTATGTCCAAACAAACTTCGTACACCTAAAGCTAAACCTTCAGCAAATTCACCAGGTCCTTGAATTGCACCCTAACAAATTAATCAATTAAATATTGATCATGAAAATATAACCAAATGAATACTTGAAATGGTTCGTAGAATAAATCTTCAACACCTTTTGTGATACCTAAGACTAAACCGTAAGGATTACCGATCACATCCAAGCCTAAAACTAAGACGTAGAGTTGTTTAACTGTTTGGCCAACATAATGTTTGGTAGCTTCGCTTATTAACTGTTTTCTTGTTAAGAATGTGTAAGACCGTTCGAAAAATGCTAATCTATAAAAAAAACATCGGTTATTAATAGGAAATTATTGAAATTAAAATATTTACTTAAAAACAACGTCTTGTAGATCAGTTAGTGTGACACCAATACCTTGTAATAGAACATTTAAGAAATTCGGTGTGGCATTTTGATCGGTTGTAGTATGTCCAGTAGCCATTGAGAAGCTTATATGTACTTTTAATGGTGAGAAATGTAATAGGTCATAAAAACTCTTTTGTTCTTGAATTGATTGTGATGAAACATGTTCAAACAATTGTTTATCAACTAAACTACAATCTTCTAAAAATTGTTTTCGTATATCATCATTATTTTGTTCTGTATTTTGTAAACAATCAACCAATGCATTTATAAAACCTAAATCAACTTTTATATGAAATTCTTGTATCAATAATTTAAAATATTTATATTGTTTTATTTGACTGTTTTTAATTAATAATTGAACAATACTAATTTCAGCAAATGGTTTAATACCACTATCAATTGCAACACTTTTCGGTAGTGGTACTGGTGCTAATACAACCGGGAATATACAATCAAACATTTGATTATCAATTTGTAAACGATTAATTTTTCCATGTAAATGTAATTGACTAGGACTACTTTTCATTTGTATCCATAAACCAGTCTGATAAGTACGTCGAATTTTACGTTTACGTGGCCTTGACATTAAACCCAATTTAAAATCAACTTCTGTTGTATTATCAATAACAATATGACCATCTGGTTCAAATGATTTCTCAATATTTGTTAAATAGAGTTGATAAGCACGTTCTAATAACATACTATCTTTACTATTCATATGTTTAAATCGTCTCGAATTGATTTTGCATTGTTCCCAAATTACACCAGAACTAGCTATAGCTAAATACATGATTTCTTGTCGTGTTAAATTATTTACAAGTGATAAACCAACACCATGTATAGAAATTGTTATTTCTTGTTGGATAATTTCAAATAATTTAGCAGCTTGTGCATTTTCAGCAATTGTTTGATTTTCAGTAAATAATAATATACGTTGCATACCATCCAAAAATGATACATAAAATATAAGTTTATCATTTATTGGATATTCACCTAATATATCTTTACGTAAATCTGTTGATAAATCTTTCTTTTGTTGTCCAGTTTCCCATGTTAATATACGTGGTCCAGATGGATTATCCCATGTATACAACATAAAATGTTTAATTGGTAATTCTTTAATTTGTACTGTTTCTTTCTCACAGAATTTAAGAATTTCATTTGTATCATTAATAATTAATGCTGGTGCCATACCAATTTCATAATGTGCAAAATTAATATAAACACCACCTTCAGTTAATTGTATATCAACATTTATACCACCATATTGATTTTTTAATTTTAATAATGTTGTATGACTTTCTGTATATAAGAATGGTGTTGATATTTCATCTGAATTAACAACTCTTAAACGTAATAATTTATCTTCTAATTGACTATGTGGCCATAATGGTGTACATGAATTAGCTTCAACACGTATCCAACGATCAGCTGGACGATCATTCTCTTGACATTCAATAGCAAATGGTGCTGTATTTATAATCACATAATATGGTGTAAACGTGATCTGTTTTGTTAGACCATTGTAGGTCAATTGATTATGGACACCAATCTATAAATTTCAAAGAAGAAAATGATTCGAAAAAGCTTATTTCAAAATTAACTTTCTTTAAGGGGCCTTCGGACATATTTAAGAATTCAACGTTGCCAAACGTCGTTTACATTTATAAATGAGATCACGTTTCCTTCTTCCACTGGCTAAAACTAAACCAATTGTGAAGGAAAATTTACGAAAAAAACAGGGTCCAAAAGTTTTCTCTGCCATCCAGAATTTCATCACATTTTTCCAAAATAAATAGCTTTAAAAAATGCACCTTGAAATTCTCTATCTAACGCGCGTTTACTTTCTACAATAACCAATAACATATCAATGTTTGAAATTTTCGCACGCCGAATCGAATAAAATGTTCAAAGTCCCCTTAAATATTAAATCAATTGAACCATATTAACGTACCTGATAAATTAAACCTTCAGATTTACAGGAAATCACTCCAGAAGATCCAGCCACATCTAATGAGAACTTATCAGACCATTCACCATTATTGATACGTACTGAAGCTTTCTTCTTTCCAAAGAAATTTTTCGCATTAAATGAGAACAATATGGGTCCTTTAAAATCTTCCGGGTGATACAGAATATTCGTACATTCATCTGAATTCTGTTAATTAATTAAAAAATAAAGAAAAATTAGTTAACGAAAGCATTTAAAAAAAAAAAATAGTGTGAAAATGTTGAAAAATCTAACATGCACATATGAATAGAAACAAAAAAAAACAAGAAACCAGCAACCAAACCAATGAAAAAGCTACCTTTGAAGGGCTGCCTGTGGTGTCATGTTTTTCAGTTTTTTTAGATTTCTGAAATATTTTTTATAAACAATTTACTTAAATTATCAATAATCATTAATTTATTAAAAAATATTGATAATAATAAAACTTACACGATACATTAACATCAATCCAGTTTTATTTAACATCCAAAATGGACAATAAAGGGACATTTTCATTGAACCATTCTCTATAATAGCATGTAAGCCTAAATCTACCGACATTTTACTTGCACTATCGTAACTATTAAATGTCCAAACGGAGAATTCATTCGGTTCCCGTTTGATTTCCTGTCTACACGACCATTCCTTCTCCAAATAATCAGGCAACTATAAAAATTAAAGTAGAATCAATTCATTCATTTTAAATATTAATAAATTTACTCGAATAATTATAGCAGATTTTCCTGGATCTATATTAGGTAGAATTAATTGTTCACCACGTTCTATAATAGTTTCACTACTAGTGTCTTCAATACAACAAACAATATCTAATGGTAAGCAATTAACGAAAATAACAGATGGACGTAGATGTATATTATAACAAGTACTAACAACAGTATGTTTCGATGTATTTTCATAATAGACTTGTTCCATTTCACCAATAGCACGTATAATAAAATTTTGATTACCTTTTTCTTTATTTCTTGGTTTACAATACAAATTCTTTGCTATTGAAACATTAGTTTGTAAATCTTTCCAAATATATGGTGTTGTTGTTACTGAATAATCATTTGCCGAAAAAAATAATTCATTTGTTGGTGTATAAACAGCATTTAATGGTATATTTAATGAATCATTTGGTTCAATAGTTTCTATTGATTGTAATTCATTATCCCTTTTTGTCATATAATAAACATCAATTGGTACATTAAAATGATTAAATACTTTCAATATACTACGTATTGTTATTATAATAATACCATCATCAACACGTATATCTGATATTAGACCCCAATTCTCATTATTTACATTACGATAATTCAATTGGAAATAACGTTTATCAGCACGTACAACTGGTAAATCAATTATACAATTATTATTATCAATTTTTATACGTAAAATTCTCTCATTATTTGTTGTTGTTTTTGTTGATAAAACATGTTGTAATTGTAAACCTTGTTTATTATTAATTTCTTTTAATTGTAATGGAGCAAATGTTCCATTCTCTAAAACAACATCAACATTATCTTTATCTGTATTAGCAACTTTAAATGATCCATTTGATATTAATAATGTAATAGAACAACCTAATTCATTTACTAATTTATATGAAGCATCATTATCACTAGTTTTAGTTTTTTCATCATCAATAGCTGATGCAAAACTTGTACCTAAATTATTCAATACTTCTAAACATGTTTTTGTTACAGTTAATTCTAAATTATTTTCTGATGTTATATCAATATTCATTACAGGTTGAATATTTATTATATCTTCATCACAAGGACTTATTATATCTTCTTGTTCATTCATTGATATTTCTATTTTCAATTCCCATGGTACATAATTACCAATTTGATTATTATTATCCTTAATTTCAACAGGTTCAATTAATGGTTCCCATAATGCTAAACGACTATTATAATAACCCATTTGTAGAGTTAAACTTGCTTCTATATTTAATTGATTACTCCAATTACGTACAGTACCTTTTAAACTACTTTCAAATAATAACACTGGTAATGGTTTATTACCAACACCAGCTTCTAATGTTATAATAATCGATGGTACTGAGACTATACATAATTCTTGAATATCTTTTACCCTTTTTGTAGGTAAATCCAACAAATCTGACGCTTCAATAGCCTCATCTAAAATTTTAACATAAAATAATTTAAAAAAAGTTACAAAGAAACCTATCCAGGTGTCCCATTCCGATTTTAATGAAATTTGGATATGTTGTTCTCTGTTAAAATATAAGAGATGCACGTTTTTTTTATCGGTCGACAATGTTAACCCCTATAACTCGCGCCCCAATTAATATTTTAGTGTGCAACAGCATTTCTTAAAAATAATGCCGTCTGTCCCTTTTGATTATTCCAACTGTAAGGATGTGAAAGTTGAAAAGTACCCCCTTAGACCCCAAACTTTGAGATGTTTTTCCACCGATAAAAAAATGCATCCCTTAGATTTTAACAGTGAACAACATGTACAAATTTCATTAAAATCGAAATGGGACACCTGGATAGATTCCCTTGTTAGTAACTGCATCAATTACCTGGTTTTAAATACCAAAAATCGTTATTTTCGAACTTCTTAACTGTCCACAAATCAGAGTAATCTTCTAATTCAACATGTGTAGATGATGTTGTAGTACCACCTTTTGTAGCTGTTGCTAAAACACTATTCAATAATTCTATAGTAGCTGGTGATACACATAAATGTATATCTGTGATTAACAACTGTAATAAAAATTATAATTTGATAAAAATAAAAATAAGAATATAATAAATAAATACTTCAACGTGTAATCCTTTTTCTTCTGGTGTAGATCCAGCTAAACTAATAGTCATTGGATGTAATACATCGTATTTACTATCATGACGTTTTAATGGATTATAACAACACATATACAGTTGTATGTCTTTGATTGTACCATGAATGACTTGATGTTGACCTGATAGGCGTAATTTCACCAGAATTTCACTCTAAATTTACAATTATCAAATAATTACTGAATCATTGATTAAAATAAAGACTTACGGTTAAAAATAAAGCTTTAGTATCAATATTATCCATATGTTCAACAAGAATAATATCAGGTTTTTCTACTTTTAAATTTAATGTTATATAGCTTTGTTTCTGTTCTGTAGTTTCTTCAATTATTGTTGTTGTTACTGGCTTTGTTTTTGATTTAGTTAAACGTAGATCTTCAATTTCTTTCTTTTTCTCGTCTTCAATTTTAAAAAATTCAGCTAATTTCAATAAATAATCAACACATAAAATGACAGTAAAACTATAAACTCTAACATCAGTAAAAATACTATTGTCTTTCATTTGTACAGTTATATCGATCATGCTACGTAGATCGCTTAATGTTGTTGTCGATGATCGTAATGAATCCACGCTAATATCAATATCACCATCTTGTGTTCGTGATATTAAACGTGTCAATTTATTCTCACATCCAACACGTAAATCATCCAATATACAATTCAATAATAACATTGATACAACCATTGATTTATCATCAAACATACGTGTTTTTATTGAAATGCCTTCTAATGAGAACCGTCCCAAACCTGAATGTTGTTTATTTTCACTTTTTGTGTCACTTTCATATAATGTTATACCGATTTTTTTGATTGTAAATGAAAAACGTAAAAATGTCGATACTCTCGAACTCATCTCTGATAAGGAAATTTTCGGATCTCCTTCGATTATTTGTATTTTTTTTAAACGTCTTGATTCAATTATAGCAACCGATGTTGTTGTTGCTCTACTTGCTCTTGATTCTGTACTTTCTTCTCTTTTAATTGGTGTTAATGGTTCATCAGGTTCTTCAATTTCCGTTAAATTCTTACTAACTACATCCACACTAATTTGATAATCAGTTTGACTTAATAATAACATTATTGTATCTAATTTTCCTGATATATCAATATTTGGTATACCATGATACCAACTGGCTGATAAATTACGTTTTATTGTAAAATTCAATGTAGTCGGTTCGAATAATTTACATTCATTTATAATTTCATAATTTTTATCTAATTGTATTCGAGCTAAATTGAAATCTTTTAAATTCATTCTTAAATTATCAACAACAGCTAAATGACCATCATTATTCTTTATATCAATATTAGAAAATGTATTCGATAATAATATTTGACCTAAATCAATAAATAAAGCATCATAACTTTTTGAATCTTGCGGTATAAATATATCTGGTGCTTTTAAACGTATATCCAATAGAATTTTTGTTGCTTTTGAATATGCTAATTTTACATTATCTTTAGCTGATTGTGCTGCTGCTTGTGATGCTTCTATAATCATCTGTTGAGCAGCTTGGAATTTATTCAAGAAATTCTTCAATAAAATATTGTAATTAATAAACAGCTAATTAACAAATAAAACAAACTCACCAACATTCGACTGACGAATAAATTTAGAAAAACAATCCGTAAGCCACCCATTGTAAGAATTACAGAGATATCAGGTTTTTCAGTTTCATGTTTAGCTAAATCATATAAAACTATACGACTATCAAGGGCACCTTCTTCAGATATACAACTTAGAATCTAAAATTATTCATATTATAATTATTTTTTATCATAATTTAGACAATAACAAACCATTTTATGATGAGTAATTGGATTTAGATCAATAACGGAAATATCTTGTAATTTTGCCATAATTTGTGTATATGCAGTTTTATTAATAATCTCAGTTTCTAAACCTTTTACTGCACATGTTGATAAACGACATTTATCCGATGTAAATTCTACCGATAATTCTTTTAAACTTACTGATAATTTAAATTTAACAGTTTCAACAACGCTACTCGTCAATTTTGATGGTTTTTCTATAATTTTAGTTGGGTGAATTAATAAAAGCTAATAGAAATTAATACAAAAAATCACATCATATAGACAAATTTTTGAATTATCAAAATGGAGGATATGGGGCATTAAAGTGAGGACGTAAGGCGTAACTTGATGCATTATTTAGTAAAATTAACGCGTTTCATAAAAAAATAACAATTTCATCAAAAGATACATCATTTGGTGATATTATTCAATGTTAAAAATCTCATATAATGTGATTTTTCTGGGGTGCAATTACAGGGTTATTCATGTCAGACGGAAAATTGTTATGGCAGCTTTCAAACTGTATCACTTCTGGCACTATCCGTCTCGCTAGAGGATCTTCCCAATATTGATTTTTCCTTTTTTTTCTTCTTCTTCAATGCATTCTGGAGTAAGTGAAATTATTTCCCATTTTCCGTAGAATCCAATGGAGAAAAACGAAAGAAAATCAATATTGGAAGAGTCTCAGAGTCATTATTAATCGTTTTGCGTCTTTTGCTCGTTTTTGAAAATCGCGGCCCTGTCTAAAACAAACGTTTTTGATCTACTTCCAAATGAGCTACGAGGTTCTAATTTTACGAAAACATCTCCTAAAGATCCTTAAAAAAAATTGAATCGCTTTCGAATAATGGGTGATGCCATAAAAACTTTTTGTCCGATGTGAATAACCCTGTATAAAAAATTACCATGTGTTGCCATCTTGTACGTTTGACTTATTGTAGACATTCGTCGGCCAAATGAAAGTTCATCAATTGAAACAATACGATCTTTTTGTCGATTATTTTGATTTGTAATCTGTGTAACTTTTGTTTGTAAATCATTTGCATACTTCATTAGAACAATTAAACCATCTTGATGTAATATAAAATCTAATTTACTAAATTTCAATGATAAACTACTCTCACATGATTTATAAACTGTATGAAATTCAGGTGAATTTTTATCAATTTGAAAAAAATTCATATCAAATAAATATTTATCATTATCAGTAAATGGTGTTGTTATAATATAAATTATATCATCATCACGATGTTGTATTAAATATATACCACCTAAACGTAGATTTATTGTTGTATTATAAGTTTGTTGGATTAAATAAAATTCAAGATTTTCTATAGACAATGTTAATAGATCGATACTTGGTGAATTTATCCTCTTTTGATGCAGTAATTTCAATGATACTCCTATAAAATTTACAAAGATTGATTTAATGATACAAAACAAAAAAAAAATGTAAACTTACTCGACATTACAAATTTTATATCCAATGTTGTAAATTGTACAAATTGATCTTTATTTGTTTTACTTATTGGTAATTTTTCAGACATTTTCTTTGCCTGATTTTGCATTTCAACATATTTCAATGTTAATGTACTAGTACGATTTACATCATCTTTTTTAGATTGTACACTCATTGGTTGTATATCATCAATATCATCATTTTGTGGTAATGGTAAACTTGTAACAATTGCCAATACTAACATTAATCTAGCATCAGATAGATTAAAATCAATTATTGGTAATTCACCGGAAATTTTTGTTAATGGTAATCTAGGATCATCATCTATTAAACATTTTGATAAAATTATATGTAAACTAACTGGATTTAAAAGATGCATATCAGTTATATTTGATTCTTTCATACAATTTAACCAATTCTCTTTTTTTTGTGCTATCAATATTTGTATATTTGTTAATTCTAATTTAAATTGATCATAACTTTGTTCAATCATTGTTTTAAATATCTCCTCATTTGTTTTACCTTGTTGATGTAAATCTTTTACAATCATTAAACTTGCACGTTTTAATGATATAAAACGTACACGACCTAAATTTATAATTAAAACATCCTCATTTGATGTAAATTTACCATTATGTGGTATTATTATATATGGTGCTTGTAAATCGATATTTACATCAATAAAAGTGTGCGATTCAATCATATGTTGTAAACCAACTGATGATTTCTCTTTAATATTCATTAATTTTTGATCTGCTGCTTCAGTTAATTGATATAATGATGATGATGATGGTACTTTAAATATATCAATCACCTTAATTATGGTAGCTGAATCAAATATAATTTTAAGAGGTTTTACTGTTACATTAATCCGTTGATCACAACGTTTATCTAATGGATTTAATTCAAATGTCACCTCTAATAAACCATTCTCTTTCGTATCAATATCCGAACTGACTATATGTGGAATTAAATCGTCTTGTTGTAAACCGTAAGTTGTTAATTCATCAATTTTAGCATGGAATAATAAGCCTTTAGAACTTTCTCTAGTATCAACACGACATTTTACACCGATCAATTCAGTGAATAGAATTCGTGGAATTGTAGCTTCATCATCACGAAATTCAATTTGTAATGTTTTCAAAATAAACGTACAAGATTTATCGATAAAATCATCAGGATATTCAGCTGGACTGAGATTCTCATGATAATCGATTGCTTTAAATAAACGCGCTTTTTCTTCAGGTGTCATAGCTTCTTTAAATTGTTTTAAAATCGTTCCACTATCAGTTGCATCTTCATCAGTAGATTCTGTCTGACTACTCCATAACCAACCTAACCAACCTCTTGCTTGTTTTGATTGTTTTTCTTCAATACGTTTATGTTCTAATTCGACTTTTTGTCGCATTAAAACAATATTAAATACATCTAATCTATCTTCACAATGTTCTAACTTTGTTTTAACATCACCTTTTAGAGTATTGTTTAATTTCTTTTTATATAATTCACCATATTCACGGCATAATTTACGATGTTTACGTATATGATTCCAATCCCAATCACGACGACGACGACGTACTTGTTCCTCTAATACACATGTATAGGCGTATTGCCACCATTCTTTATAATGTCCACGATAACCATCAACATTTGGACGATATTTACGATATGGTAAAGCTTTATTCATACGATCTACTGAATCAGCAAATTCAATTATATCACGATATTGTGCTTTACTAACACCAATAAATAATGTCTTCACATTGAAATTTAAATGAACTTTTGGTATACTAAATGGTGGATCATCTTGTTCAGGGGTTTGATTGATCCGTAAACGAGCCAATGCGTTTATCGGGCCCAAAACTAGAATTTAAGAGAAAATAATCACAATCTATACCACTGATCTCTAAACATTTTTAACCGCGTATCCTTATGTCGAAAATAATTAAAAATTGTACCCCCCTAAAAAAAATCGCCAAAAAATTCGCGAGAGGACATGAAGTATTTTAAAGAGAAATGTGGCGTACCCCATGAATTTCTTACGTACCCCACTTTGGGGACCTCTGATCTACATTATCGAGAACCAAAGTAAGTGGTACACTTCGTTTTGTATTTCAGCTCATTTCAAAATAGAATAAACCATAAAAAATTGGTGATTTTTTATACAGTTTATTGCAGGATTTGAATGTTTCCGCAATCATTTCCTATAAATAAGTGATGAGAATCATTTGCAAGATAAAAAATCATAGTAATGAGCCGACACGACCTTTCCAATCGAATGACCTCGTTCTAACATAACTATGACATCATTATAGCGTATATAATTAAAAATAACAGACCTAATTTGGGTTAATTATATAAGACTAGCAATAAAAAACGTAATAAATAATTACCATATTTGTAATGAATGGGTTGTGTAGTTTTTGTGGCAATATCTCGTTCTAATGTTGCTGCAATTTCATCACCAGTCAGATTTACATAAAGCGGTGACATTGGATTCCAATAAACTGCTAAAGAATCCAAATTTACAACCTACAAAAAAACATCCTTAAGAATTACATCAAAATTGATTACTTTTAATGAAATACTTTGAATATTATTGTGATATCGGATTTTGTAATAGCCGGTCTCCATTCTTCATCAGTACTAACAACATCTAATTCACTTAATGTAACACCTAATGCGAACGGTTTCCCAGGACTTGTTATAATATCCTCATAACGTATATGGATGTTTTTTATATTCAATTGAACATTTTTGATAATTTGCGTTATTAATTTTTCAACAAATGTTGGATCAGCTTTTGGTTTATCTTTTTCAGCTTCACGTTTCTTAGCCTCTTCAATTTTTTCTAATTCAGCTTTCTTTGAGGCACATGCATGTTTTCGTTCTTTCTCCGCGTTATATTGAACTTGTTGATCAGGACATGCTACTAAATATATGTCACTTACGCTTATTATAAACGGTGCACCATAAAGATTCTTCCATGGTATTTGCAAAACAAGCAAACCTAAATTTGTTTTTGAATTATTGATTAGAATTTTGAAAATTGGAAAGTCTTACCAATTTGTCCGTAAACAATCTTGAACGGTAAGCCTAAAACATCTAAAGCTGATTGTTTTAAGATCAAATTCTTCAATTCTACATCGCCTGCAATCAACCAATCAACGATTAATGGTAAATCAATAGATTAATAATAAATAAAATTACCTCCCCATATTCCGAGATTTAATTGGTTCTTATCCAGATTTTCAACATAATCACCGATGAATTTATTTAAAACTTGTGCAATAACATTTTCAAACACCATTTTCTTTAGTCTCTACTAAAAATTTAGTGGAGTGTTGTACTAAAAACACTCCCTAAATACTCTTCTGCAAGATTGAATAATTCTAAAAATGGTGATGACATCAATCAATTCAAGGTAATAACAAAATTTATTACTTACTTTAATGACCTTTCGACACTAATTAGAGCATTTATTTAATAATCGTCAATGTAAATAGATCAAATACCAAAATTTTTTTTATCAATTTTAGGAATGCCCTAATTTCTCAAAATTCAACACGGATAAAAATGACAATTAAATAGCTCACAAAGCTGCCAAAACAATATATCGTTAACACTGTTTCAATCATATAATTTAAATAGAGATAGAGAATCGTAAGAGTTATTAAAAGGTTGGCATTATTGTAATTTTCCTATGTCATCTGTCAAAAATTGTTATAGGGAAATTGAGGTTATATTGAATTTAAATTATAGGAAAGACCAAGAATTTTTATTATTTACAGTCTCTATCACTATCCATTAATTAGAAATGTGTTAATTTTAGAATTTTTAAATAAAAATCTCTTATACCACCATACGGCCAAATAGTATGGGAGTAGGGAACAAAGACAGCAAATTTGGATTCTTCATGTGAGAAAGAAATAGCATAGACAATTATAGACCGTTCAGTTAATAGTATCAAGTAGTCCACCCTTCATCTTATTGATCTTTCAGAGGGCGCTGAAAGCAGTTATAGCGCTCTGTTGTAAAATGGTGTAGAGCTAAGATAATTCAATAAATAAAACGCGGGAGATTTAAATTTTTTAGAAAAAAAGCCTATAGATTTACAGAATTTACAATGTGTATCGAAGTACATGTAATTTTTGAAAATGCTAGAACAACGATCTTTATATTCAACAATTGATTTATTACATCTGCAGTAAATGATTTTCAAAAATACATGTACTGATGGTAACCTTTGCAAAAAAAAATCATTTGAAATAATTCTTTCGTACAAAACAACACAAAATTACATATTTCATTGAAATTTACCACATAAGTCACATAACAGACACTATCTGATATTGTTTATATAAAATATACCAATAAAGCTGGTTGAAATTTGATAATTACCATCGAATTAACTTCGAAAATTAAATACGAGAATGTTCTATTCATTATTTGATCTTATGTATGTCGTAATAGGAGATAATATTTAGCATGCATTTTCTCAAACTGTTTTTATTATAAATTGCCATAATTTGTTGCATGTATTCCATCCAATAATATTTAAAGAAATAAGACCAAGACCATAGATAACCAAGACCAACAAGAAAGAATTCATTTCAATTTAAGATTTGTAGAAAAATGACGAGCTGTGATACCATGCTCAGTTTCGTAACACAATACACATATTTGGCTAAAATGAACATTTAGAATTTAAATTCTATTTTAAATATATAATTCAGAAGAAAATTAAATACTTACCAATGTTTTCCATGCATAATAAAATAAAATATGCGGAAATAATAAAAACGAAAAACTGAAGAACCATAGATAACACTAAAGAAGAACTTTTGTTGACATGAAAAACTGCGCAGTAAGTTTTAACAAAATCAACTATTATTGAAGAGAGGGGGTGAGAGAGTGAGAAACTCGCCTCGCAGTGCCCCCTGAAAGAACAATAAGATAATAACCACGTGACCGGTGGACTACCCCTTCCATATAAGAGGAATGAGCCTGGAGATAGACTGCAATTTGGGGATATTTTCATTTGATCGCTATTTTTGCGGCGTTGCCGGATCTAAATTTAAAAAATCAGTAATTTTTATTTATTTTACAAATTACTAATTGTTCCGCGTTTTGAAGGGTTGTTGTAACTAATTTAACTGAATACTGATCTTATCCAAATATTTTTGGATCTTTCTGGCTTCGAACTGTGCCAAACAAGAGTTAATTTATTTCGAAGATTGTTAAAACTGATATATTCTTTCCTGATTGAAGCTGCTGAAACCTGAAAGATTTTTTTTAAAGGAGCTAAACAATATGCAAATTAATTTTTAAACAAAGCGATTCCGCTAAACAATTAAAAAAAGTTTAGACTTGATAATAACATTTTTGAGGAACTTTGATCGTAATTTTGGGTGGATAGCAATTCTTATTTTACAGCAAATGATGCTGATGACATTATTATTGTGGCAAAATATGCTTCTTTCCTTGAAATAGAATCCTACAATGTAAGAAAATCGGTTGTAATCCTTGGAAATTCAATCCAAGTTAGATGAGAAAATTACTAGAGAAAATAACTACTGAAAAAACAATGAATCTGGCAACATTGCAATTTGATGATTTATGTCAATATTATAAATCAATTTTGACAGTTATCAGATCACGTTAAATGTAGCCCCTCGTTATAAATTGATCAAAATAAAATTATGTGTTTTTAAAAACTGACTCGTCAACCGATCATTGTTTATAAAATAATATCATTGATAACACTAATGATATCATAATTATTTTCGGGTCATATAGCACTGATATTTACTGCTTGTTAAATTTGAGGTTAAGTTGAAACGTGAAACGTTATTGTAAAACTTTTCCAGTGAAAATCTGTAAAAATTGCAATGTCTGTGTGGAAAAAGGCAGCAAAAGCCTACCAAAAGACTCATAAAGAACGCCACCAACCTGCTGAACGTGATCATTTAGGTTTACTCGAAAAGAAAAAAGATTATATACGTCGTGCTCGTGATTACAATGAAAAGAAAGCAACATTAAAATTATTACATAAACGTGCATTAAATAAAAATCCGGATGAATTCTATCATCATATGATCAATTCATCAGTCCAAAATGGTAAACATTTTGAGAAAAATAAAGAATCAGAAGATACACCTGAACAGATACGTTTAATGCAAACTCAAGATTTGAAATATATTGTAACGAAACGTACAATGGAGTTAAAGAAGATTGAGAAATTACAAGCACAATTACATTTAACTAGTGTTAAACAAAATCGTGTAAATAAACATAAATATTTTGAAGATAATCTTGAAGATGATACAGTTGAATCATCGAAAAACAATGAATTATCAGAACTAGAATTACCAGATGTTGATTTAGATGCATTAGTTGTAGCATCAAAGAAACGTAAACGATTATACGATGAATTGGCAAAACGTATAAATCGTGAACGGGAATTGGCGATAATTCAAGAGAAAATCGAAATACAACGGCATCTTCAAGATAAGAAGAACGTCTTGCCGGCGAAACGTGTGAAGAAAGGCAGCAAAAATAACGCTCCGGTTTATGTATGGAAGTATGAACGTAAAAAATAGAAAATTATCAATAAAATCATTAAAAATTTATTTGCTGTTTTAATTTCGAATATTTAAAAATACAAATTAATGATGGAATAATCTTAGATTGGTGTGAGCCATGGTGATGTTGTGCTCGTTACAAGCCTTAATAACTTCCTCATCATTGGTGGATCCTGCTGGACTTGCGATGTAATTAACACCGCTCTGAAATTTTGAATTTGTTGAGAAATTTGTGATTTATCGGATTTTAAAAAAAAAAATTACCAATCGTGCCCTGTCGACGTTATCACGGAATGGGAAGAAAGCATCCGAACCCAAAGCGACATTCTTCAATTGATCCAACCATGTTCGACGATCTGTTTCAGTTAGATCACTGGGTACTTGCTCGTACATCGATTCGAATAATTTCCTATCCATATCTTTACCAACCGTACCATTGACATAATTGTCGATAGCATTAGAGATTTCTGCACGTTTTACACCTTTTCTAAATTTCATATTGATAACTTTGGGATGCTGTCTTAACCACCAATTATCAGCCTTATCACCAGCCAAACGTGTACAATGGATACGTGATTGTTGTCCAGCACCGATACCAATCACTTGTCCATCGCGTGCATAACACACTGAATTACTTTGTGTGTATTTTAATGCAATTGTTGCAACAATTAAATCACGAACACCCGACTCTGGTAGATGTTTGTTACTTGTTACAATATTTGTAAATAGATTCTTATCAATTACAGCATTATTACGTTGTTGTTCTAATGTTAAACCGAACAATACTTTACGTTCCATTGGATCAGGTGTATAATTTGGATCAATCTTTAGAATACAATAATTACCATTCTTCTTTTTCTTTAATATTTCTAAAGCTTCATCTGTATAGTCTGGAGCTATAATACCATCGGATACTTCACGTGATATTATCCGTGCTGTTGCCTGATCACAAGTATCAGATAATGCGATAAAATCACCAAATGATGACATACGATCAGCACCACGGGCACGAGCATAAGCTATCGATATTGGTGTTAAATCCTCAACAAGATCATCAACCATACATAATTTAGCTTGAATTGAATCTAATGCTACAGCAACTGCAGCACCAGCTGGTGAGACATGTTTAAAACTGGTTGCTGCTGGTAGATTTAATGCTGCTTTTAATTCTTTTACTAATTGCCAACCGTTTAGAGCATCACATAAATTGATAAAACCAGGTGCACCATTAACAACAGTTAATGGTAATTTTGGTAATGTTGTAAAGATTTGTGCTGGTTTCTGATGAGGATTCATACCATAACGAAGTGTTAATTGTGATACACCATTAGAGTATTGTTTACGGAAATAATCGGATATTGCTAGATCATATTCGGATGTATGGGTGAAAGCTTTCAGTGCTAGAGATTGTCTGAAATTTTACTAAAATTAATTAAGAATTATCACAATTTACATGATAATATACCGAGTTTTTTCGCTGGTATCTCTATTGCTGGATGTTTTAATCTCTTTAATTACAGCATCGTAATCAGCAGGATCGCAAACTACAGTGACTCTAGCATGATTCTTGGCGGCGGCTCGTAATAAAGTAACACCACCAATATCGATATTTTCAACGGCATCATCAACGGTAACATTCGGCTTAGCAACAGTCTCAACAAATGGATATAAATTACAAACAACAATTCGTATCATTTCAATGTTTTGTTTCTTTAAATCATTCTGATCGGTGGGTATTAAACGTGCTAAAATACCACCATGTATTGTCGGATGTAGGGTTTTAACACGTCCACCGAGAATCTCCGGTGCACCGGAAACTTCAGCAACATTTTTTACGGATAAACCGGCATCACGTAGTGTTTTTGCTGTACCACCACTGGCTACCAAAACGAAACCTAACTCGTTTAGATTTTTTGCAAAATTTAACAAGCCAGTTTTGTTCGATACAGATAACAGGGCTAAAATACGCATTTTAGAGGTTAAATAACACGTGATTTATTAAAAATTGTTTATTTTAAAATAGAAACTCACCTAAATTACCACCTGATGCCATTATGGATTCGGTTAATTTGATTGAACTTAATAGAGCAAATTTCAATTGAAACGTCCGTTTTTAATGTTCGCTGGGGGGGCAAGAAGGTTAAATTAAACGATAAACTCTTGAGCAATCTGGTTGGATACACGAAAACATGTTTATTAAATAGCGGTTATCGACATGACGCGATAATATAAATGAAGAAATTCTCGATTTATTTACAATTCAATTTTTATCAATACATTTTTTTAGTTGTAATTTATAATACATAAGAATTTAAGCAATTATCACAATATCTACAGGAAATAATCAACATTTATTCAAATTCTAAGCTGATCTTCCTTTACTACCCTCTTCGTATTTGCGATGCCAATCCAGGTTCCTCTGTGTGGCGCTTTCGCCCCTTTTAGCGTCCTGTTTGCCCAAATACACCATTAAAAGACACCCAGCAGCTGTTGCAGCCATCATATAATTCGCAATACGGATACGCATACGATTTCTGGCACGTTCTACAACATTTTGCCTGAAAAAATTGTCAACAATAACATTTCAATTCGCCCAAAAAAGACGCAATTTAAAAAAGTCCTAATCAACCTTGACTCTGACCCCGTTTTAAAACCTTGTATTTTCCTTTTGTTTAATTAAAATTAACTCACTGAACGAAAGTTGGAACTTCTTCGATCGTTTTATATTTTCCAGTCCAGACTAAAAATCTCTTTTCTAAATTGTTAACTTTATGATTCGCCCTTGTGTTGTTGGCATCTTCAGCTATATGCCGATAACGGAAATTATTTAAACCATTACGGAAATTTAATAAATTATTTTTAAAATTTCCAAAAATCGCCGCCATATCTGCCAAAATTTGATAAAAATAAATAAAAATTAGAAAAAAACAATGACCACAAAAGTCAACTAACCTCAATTCTAGTGATTGTTTTTTGTTTTTTTGTTTTAATTTCTATTGGTTATTTGATGTCACATGTAACCAATCACAATTGAGAATTATTTGAAAAATCACCGCTAACTATCGAAAATAATCCAATTTTACTTCGATTTTAATTAAATTAATTTAAATAATATCACAACATCGATGTTACATTTATTGAAGTAAATTGTTGATGACTGAGGTTCACTTGTTGGTTTTATATCCAGGCCACCTCTTCCTTTTACCTCTTGTATACGTGATCGTCTATGAGTATGCCAGATAAACAATTTCTTTTTATTATTATTTTTTAAACAAAACTAATAAACTCAATTGTGCTGTCGGTTCATGAGACGCGTCACGTATTCTATATTTAGTTTTCGACTGGACCAAATTTACCTAATTTAATTAATAATGATTGATATTTATCACATTAAAAACTGTAAGGTCAATAAACTAGAAGTTATTATACTTGTATGATAATTGATAACAAACAATACTTCCTGGAATATTTATAGAGTTGCATATCTATTTATTCAATTATTAAAATTGATTGGGAAAATTCGAATAACCCGCTATTATTTAGGGATTTTTCGTCTAGACAATTTAAAAAAATTACGCAGCGAATAGTTGTGTGACTGAAAGAGGTGCAAATAATACAATTCTATCTCTACTTAATGACAAGGTTTTGCACAAACTAGACAAGGCAATAAAAGTTCAGTTGTATTGGTTTCTCTCTCTTTCAAGTGTTCGATTTTTAGTGATGGTGGCTAAGATTCCAGATTGCAGTTTAAATGTCATTTTTATTTGTGAAAATTGTGAATCACCGTTTGATTTTCTCGAAAATTAGGAATTAGGGCAAAATGAATCGACTTTTTGGACGAGGTAAACCCGCAGAGCCGGGTCCAAGTATATCAGATGCTACAAAATCGGTAAATGACAAATTTTCACTTAATTCATTAAATAGTTGATTAAGAATTTTCTTTGATAAGGTTGAAACAAGAGTACAAAATTTGGAGACAAAAGTTAATAATTTAGATAAGGAATTGTTGAAATATAAAACACAATTATCGAAAATGCGTGAAGGTCCAGCTAAACAAGCGGTCAGACAAAAAGCTATGCGTATATTGAAACAAAAAAAGATCTACGATAATCAATTAGATAATCTACGAAATCAGTGCTTTAATATGGAACAAGTGCAATTTACCAATCAAACATTAGAAGATACACGTACTACAGTGGTTGCAATGAAGGATGGTATGAAGAAAATGGAAAAAGAATTCAAAAATATTAAAATCGATGAAATCGATGTAAATCCCATTTTAAATTCGATTAAATCATTAAAAAATCACCATTCAAATTATTGTAGGACTTGCAAGATTCATTAGCCGATATGATGTCGTATGCTGATGAAGTTCAAGAATCATTAAGCCGCCCAGCATATTTAGATGATGTTGATATTGACGATTTAGATGCCGAATTAGATGCATTAGGTGATGAGATTGCTTTAGATGAAGATACAAGTTATTTAGATGAAGTCATGAATGCACCAGCCGCACCAAAAGATACAACCGAAGTGGAAGCGGAAACTGAAGATAAAGTAAAGTTTTTTGCCAAATAAATATGTTTGCTAAAAAAAGTATTTTTATAGGGACGTGTACCAGTTGATGAATTCGGCTTACCACAACTTAAAACACATGCAAAATAATAAAATCAATACTTTTAAATAGTTTTCTAGCTATTTTAGGTAAAAAAGCATTCGTTTATAAGAAAAGTATTTAATTTCACCCAAATAGTTGTTTTGTGTAAAAGCCATCAACTGTTCGAGTAAGCTTTTTTAATAATTATTTTCATATTGTTAATTAAAAAATATATAACTATAATTTAATTTTTCTCTAAATCCCGATATAATTTGATAACATTACTGAGAGTATTTTGGCAATCATTAAAATAGGATTCTTCGAAACCGGGGATATTAACGTAATGATGAACGTGCGCCTAAAAATAGAGTATTATTAAATTCGGATAAAATAAACCAAAACAAAACCACCATACCTTTTTTTGATATAATTTAGTGAATTGATTTAGGGTATTTTCAAATAGACCCGACATACCTGTTGTATTCATTAATGTAAATATTGCAAAATCTGTATTTACAGGCGGTGTACTACATAGACCGATTTTAAACGATTTTTTCGACCATGGCAAGAATCTTAATTTCGTTTGTAATCTACCAACATAATTCCTCATATCGTCTAAATTATAATCGCCTCTTCCTAACAATAGAGTACTCATTGTTACATTTTTAGCACCTTTAAATAATGTCATTAATATCTGAATTTATAATTTATATGAACAAAATACTCACTTATTGGATTAATTTTGATTAGTTGATTTGTATGATCGATTGCATTACTGAATAATTCATTTTTCGAATATTTATTTGTTGAATTATTATTTGTTACTAAATTAATGGGACTAAAACTAGTTGATAAAAATTTCAATGTTGGTAACGGTACAAGATTTGTGTTGATTTCGTTTAAATCGTAATTTAGATCGCCGGCGAAACGTGAACCGCTAGTTAAATGCAATAACATATCAACAATGATACTATTTAGATCTCCAAATGGATTAAATATTGATTTTGTGGTAAATTTGGTTGCATTTTGGCTTGTTAATTTGTTTAAAATTGCTAATAAGTTACGATTTTCAACTGGAAATGTACATGTGGAATTTTCAATTAATTTCTCTGTTGCAAAACCGATATTGTACGGACAAGTGATAACATCTTCGGTACCAGTAGGATAAACACAAGCTACAAATCTAAAAATCTTTTTAAATATATTCTGGTAAGAATTACTGAAATTACCGTTCTATTTTGGGATAATAATCGTTTAAGAGTTCTACGATGAAAGTACCTAATCCAGAACCGGTACCACCACCAACTGAGAATAATAATAAGAAACCGTGTAGACGATTACATTTTTCAACCCAATACTTGATCGATTTTAGTATTTCCTGTTTATATTCAGGACCATGGTGGTAATAACCGTCTGCCCAATTATTACCAGAACCAGGGTAATTTGTTATTAAACAGGTTTTTTCAAATAAATTTCTATATTTACCATTACGATACCTGGCAACAACACTATCCTCCATATCGATACAAATGAACTACAATTAAAGAATTAATGAAGAATCAAACGAATAATTTGAAAAAAATATATACCCGAGCTTTTGTTCGTTTATCAGCTAATAAATTTCTTATGTTATCAGTGCAATCATATTTTGGATTTAATTTGAAAAAACTCTTCATAAATTGTGATAAATTATCGGATTTTAGTTGTTGATATTCTTCTATGATTTGTGTAAGAAAACAACTACCTATTTGATTACCACATTGTCCGACTAAAAATTAATTGGAAATAATTATGTTTAATTAATCGGTATTTAATAATTACCTAAAATAACAATAAATTCACCCATTAGTAATTTTGTTGAGATTTTTTTTTCAAATTGTAATGGAAGGCGGCTGTGAAACAAACGAATTTTCATCAATACCAACAACTGTAATACCAACCTCTAATTGGTATTGTCTCTAAAAAGAATTTTTCAAATTATCAGTAATTGTTTAGTAGACGGGATTTTGCCAATATTTACCCGATCGTTATGGAATTTCACATACAGGCTCAAAATCAGTCATAAGAGCCATTTTTTGCTGTGCCTAATCAAAATTTTGACTCTATAAAGTTGTTTAAAGGTTTTTTGTCCTGGCCAATCACAGCGCTTTGACAGTTATTGGGCAGCGATGCTTATCTATGAGCGATGCGATGACTCGATATAGGCAATCCAACATACACCATCCAGAACCGAACTCACATTTTATAAATAAATAGTGATAGCATTGTTTAAATAGACTAAGTCTATTTAAACAATGGTGATAGGATGTCTTTTATCTATGGACGTATGGACAGATGTTTATTCTTCCAACCGATACGTTAACGTAAGCTCGCAGAGCGCACTTTTAAAATTCCTAACCTATTTAAATTGTCGAATAATGGCAACGAAATCTGTTGAGTCCGGCGTTCAATTATTCTCCAGAATCGCACAAACGCTGGATCTATCCGATCTTATTGGAGAATGGACCACGATCGAATCAAATCATTGAAATTGTCGGCGATTCAATCTACGATTTACAATTGGATTTCATCATTCGTTGTATATTACCGAAGGAATTGAACAAAAATTGGAAATCTTGTGGTGTTATTCTAATGAATACTGAGTTTCATTTGAATATTTTGAAAATTGTTAAAGTTATCAATGAGTATTTGAAACACTACCAAATAAAGAATCGTAGTAGTGTAATAGAGAGATCATTGAATAATTTGATAATTTTAAATTGTTTCGATGGTGAACAAATCGATATAACGATACGTAGTTTAGAGAAAATCGTTCACAATCATGACAATATTGGTTTTATTGTTATCGATAATATAACATCACAATATTGGCAAGCTAAAGAATCGAAAAGTAGATTGAGTTTGGATCAGCATTCAAGAACACGATTCGATCTCTTGTACAACATTGTGAAGAATTTAAATATTGTTTTAATGTTTGGTCGACAACAATTAACCGATTTTCGTAAAAGCTTAACGAATTATATTAATTACAAGTTGATAATTACAAAAATTGATCAACAACAATACCAAATCAATGTAATCGACTATGATAAAGAGACTGATAAAACAATACAATTTAAATTAGATTTATTTATAACGTTTTGTTAATTAAAACTTTTTCAATTGCGCCAATTGATTATTTCGCCTTAATGCCATCTTTCGTATCCTACGCCAATATTGTTTTGTATTCGGATCGAGTTCTTCTAATTTCGGTGATGGTCCTAAACGTATACTCCACAACCAATCTGGATATTCACAATCTGGTTTCAATTCAATATCTTGTCCTGTTGTGTAAATATTTGATCCACAGACGAATTTTACTAAACGATTCGGATCCGTTTCCACCGGTATTACCTTTTTTTCAATAACTGGCCCTAATTTTCCTAGTTTTTTCTTCTTTAAAGCACCACCAATCATACTAACAGCTATTGAAAAAGTTGTATTTTTAATTAAAATATTTAGCGATTAATTAAATTAGATGGAAACATACCACCGGAATCTTTTTTCGCATAGTTGGCACGTGGAAAATTCAGTTGAAAACATTTGGAAATGTTTAAAATTCGAAATTGATTGTTTAGAAAATTCATTTTGGTTATGTATGGGCAGGGGGGTCCAACTAATATGGAAGGGGTACTCCTCTCAAGGTCGTCTTGACTGGGGAGATAACCAGGGTGCGCTGGCATCGCTCTATAGTCAGTAGCGTAACAACAAATTTTGAATCTCGTCTGAGAGCCTTAATAACAAATTCTCTATTACCCCAAAAACATTTTTTGCGACTCTATTGTTGATAAATTATCACATATTTCTCCTTTTACCTCTTTTTTACTCAATTTCTTGCGTCAACACTCCCTTGTGCAACGCGGTGGCAAAAGAGAGTCTTGTTACGCCACTGTTTATAGGGCTATCCTTATTTAATGATTTAGTTCTAGCTATGTTTCCAGAGGGCGCTTAAGATGATTTAATTTCCTGTCTTCTGTCTTGTTTATTTTATGATAAAATCAGAAGTAGACATAAACAAATCATGTGTTTAGAGGTAATTCTCTTTATTTTACATAGAAAATGGAAAAAAGACTCCAAATTTTGCGTTTCTCTAAGGTATTTGTTTCAATTATTTCAAGTGAATTTTTTTATACAAAGGAAAATGTTAATTGTGATTAAATGTATTAAATGTGATTGGTGATTGCAATGCATTATCTGTGAAGTTACAACTTTTCTATTTATCAGAATGTGTTATTTATGTAATGATTTTTTGAAAATTAACTAGATATAATGAATATTTAATTGCTTTAATATATTGTTTTAAATTTTAAACATGTTTTTATTTATTTTTTCCTTGATTTTGAAAACACCTACTAAATACAGGTATATATACAAGAAGTAAATTTGAATTTCCCCCTAAAATTGGAAATGCCACCATATTGACAGGACTCACGCCATATTGGCAGGACCTACGTTAGCGCTACCTGAACATATCCCTAGTCAACTAGGAGTAGTGGGGGCTTAAGAGTGGGAGGTCTATACTTGTCTATGTGTATGGGGGCTCATGTAACCTCAACATACCATAGTATACATTGCAACGTTGCCACTCTTATCAATACAATCACACTCATCTTTTTTTAATCGTTAACGCTACAAATCACAGTAAAATTAATAAATTTAAGCACGATATTTTGTATTGTGGTTAAAAATTATAAATATGAAAAATTAGGCTTAATTTTTATATTTGCAGCTTAATAATATGGCAACTAGGCATAACCAACGTTACTGTATTTTTCTAATGTAGTTACTTTGACAACTAGAGGAAATTTGAGGTTATAACGTGTATAGTTAATTGCCTATATAACAGGCGATTATATACTGTATATCCCAGTGGAAACTTTATAACATAAAGCAACCCCTTTATATTATTTGTAATTAGGTATACTTAATTACCAAGTTGCAAAAATGAAATTCTGGCCATTTTACCTATAATTTCCCAATTTTTGTAATAATCAACTGATGTTTGTTATTACTAAACTGATAGAGAGGTTTAATTATAATTATTAGATTGGATAATAATTCTTAATTAAATACTAATTACTTGCAATTCATAAATGCACACTACTTGTTGAACACCCCTTCATCTATTCGTGTGTGGTAAATGTAGTGGAAGCGTCGACGCTTCCACTACACATTTTCAAGGAGTAATGTAGCAACAACATTCATTGTGTTGCTAGCAAACTTTGCAATCACACACGCAAACATTTCAAGACGAATACAATATTACACAATATTGTTGCTTAAATTACGAAAAAGTCAAGTTAAAGTTTAGAATAAAAAATTACTTTATTTGAAGGGTAGAAAATTAGAAAAGAAAGATGTATGGGATGCTGTTGGAGAGTGTTCAACATTTCGTTCAAGTAAGTATAGAAAACTGGTGATAGCACGTTTAATAGGTACCTATCTATATTTTTTTAAATATATTTCTATTAATAACAAAATTATTTTTGGGGAAAAACAGGAAATTCGTCTATCATAAATTGGAATTTTATTTGTCGTCGTTTCAATTAACTCTCTATTGTTTGCATGTTCATTAGTTTAATTGACAACAATTCAATCGATAGTTGGATTAATAAAACGTAAATAGAAAGTGATAAAATAAGAACTCATCCCTATTTGTTGTTAATTACAGGCGCATCTTGAATGTAAATAGTGTTATTGTATTTCTTAAAGGGAAACTTATTGCACATTTGTTTTGAAATGAATATTAATTCGATGAGTTTATAGAAATTTTCCAGACAAAAAATAGAATATTTTTGTAACTGGACTGTTACTAATTTCAGCAGCTGACTATAAGTAAACAACGATGTTGTTCTTGATTCGATTCATTTTCACTTAATTTTTGAAGGGCAGGGTCAAAATCCACCCTAGTTTCAATTTGATTGATTCAAGTGCAACTCTAACGTATCCCATTTACATTATTGAACCGATTCCTTTTATTTTCCAACTGTTGAAAGCAGATAAAACGGTTGTAATTAAGAAGGGCATTTTTACATCTATGAAATGGAATAGAAATACGATTTTTCTCAATCTAAATCTGTTCCAGTTGGAGTACGGTGAGGTAATGTGGCAGAAAGCTCTAGAACTATCGGACTGTAAATATCATGTCTTCAACACACATCAAGTCTATCCAGATAATATCATGTCATCATTAGCTCAAGTTTTGGCCAATTTAACCGGCCAGAGTTATGAAGATTTCATGTTCTTCTTCGGCAAGTGTTTTGTGCGATTCTTTAGTAATTTTGGGTAAATTTAGACAATTTTACATCGGAGATAATTTGAGAAATTTTCGTAAATTTTAGTTATGATGTGACAATCAAAGCAACAGGTCGGAATTTTACTGATTTTTTAGAAAATGTCGACAATATTCACATACAATTCACGCTATCATATCCGAAAATGAAGAGTCCATCGATGTATGTCACTGAAGTCGATGAGAATGGGTGCATTTTGGTGTATCAGAGTAGTCGACAAGGCTTCAATCACTATCTAATGGGTTAGTTACGATTCTCGAACATAGGGGAGCACACAAAAGAGACCGATTCTTGAAGGAAAATTATCACGTTTTTCGGGCGGCTGCTTCTCTCGTGAGGGTAGTTTCCACTATACCAAATTTGTATTTTTCTCCCCAAATTCTAACCTGTGAAAGTTTAGTTATATTGTTATGACCGCCCTCGAAAGCCGGTTTTACACAATCGCACTTAGTGGTCTCCTTTATGTGCACTTCAGTGTACAAATTTCAAATTTTAATAATCAACGAATTTATAGGGCAATTAGATCAAATCGCTACAGAAATCTTCAATTTGAAACTAGAATCACAAGTTCTCGACGAAGAAACCAAAACGATCAACGGTAGAGGTATCACTATTGTTAATTTACGTTTAAATTTCGATAATTCTCAATATGTAAGTATGTCATTTTAGACGCCGCATGCTTGAATATTTGAAATTTACCCTTAATTAATTTCTAGATATTAGCGAAACGGGCTGAAACACGAGCACATTTAGAAACACGACAATTACCATCATTTTCTTGTGATTTACTTTTGCAATTATTCCCATTTGCTATTCTATTCAATCCAGCGATGATAATTGTCGGTTGTGGTGAACGTATTGTACAAGTAGCTGGTGGTACAGAGAAATTATTACAAAAACCTGTTGAAAAATATTTCCGATTGAGACGACCGAAAGGCATCACTTTCTCCTGGAAGAATGTAACAAATAATCTCCATCTGTATTGTTGTTGTTTTTTTTTAAATCTACCACTTTATAGGTGATCAATCTACAATCAGTGCTATTTGAAATAGAGATGTTGCGTGGTGATCTTGTTAATAAAAAAGAAGAAATCGACGATAATAACACATTAAAACAGATTGAAATTGATGGTAAAAGTATCTCACCGTATGCTTTAAGGCGTGATAGTCTATCCGGATTGAAGAATATCCTATTAAAAGGCCAATTACGTTATCTTAACGATATTAATAACGTAATTTACCTCTGTAGTCCGGTGTAAGTTGTACAAAAATTAAATCAATCAGCGACTATACAATCTTACAATTTTATAGCTTGAATGATATTAGTGAACTACCAGATCAGGGATTGTATTTGAACGATTTGAATCCTCACGGACTTGGTAAAGAGATGGTTCTAGCTGGATGGCAACACAATTCAAAGTCTATTATTAATTACATGTTAATTACAAAATTTTGATTCATCCATCAATTGTAGATTAGGATTGTTGTTTGATAAGGCAGAACAACGTGCTACAGAACTTGAAAATAGTCACAGTTTGTTGGATACTTGGAAGCGTCGTGGTGATGATCTCTTGTATTCGATGATACCGAAAACTGTAGCTGATTTATTACGAGCTGGTAGTTCTCCGTTGGACACATGTAAAGTCTGTTTTAATTTCCTATACAAATTGAGATTCGTTTTGATTTAGATTTTAATTTTGTAGAATTTCGATTGCGTTACAGTAATGTTTACAGAATTAGTCGGCTTCAATTCTAGTACAGTCGAGGATGCAATGGAATTGGTTTCAACAATGAATGCTGTTTTCTCGTGTTTCGATTCAATTATGGATAAGTTTGATGTTTATAAGGTATTTTATTATCATTGCTCATCATCATCATCATCTTCATCTCCATCTCAATAGGTAGTGTTGGAATATTTGTCGATTTGTTCCTCCAGGTGGAAACCGTTGGACAGATCTATATGGCAGCTAGTGGAGCACCGGAATGTAACGAGAATCATGCATGTAATATTTGTGATGTATCTTTATGTATGGTACGTCATGTTGGACAACTCCAAATACCATCCGGGACGAAAGTTGAAGTTCGAATCGGTATTTATTATAACACAAAATGTTGACAAAATAATTTTTGATTTTATTTAATCATCGAAAGGTGTACATTCAGGACCTGTTGTGGCCGGTGTTGTTGGTATTAAAGTACCAAGATATTGTTTTTTCGGTGATACTGTAAATACAGCATCACGTATGCAATCAACTAGTTTGGTAAATATTTTCCCTAAAATTCTAATTTGATTTCAATTTGTTTGAATGTAAAAAATCAGCCAGGTATGGTTCATGTTTCAAATACAACAAAAAATTTGCTACCAAAAGGTCGATATTTGATTGAATCGAGAGGTTTGGTGACTTTGAAGGTGCGTTACAGGTCGAAATCTGAATTGAAAAACTCTCAAAATCTTTATTTTTGTAGGGTAAAGGAGAAGTGGAGACTTTTTGGATTTCTGAAAGAGAACCGATTTGTGCTCAAGAAAAGTAAATACATTTAACATTCCTTAAAAATGTTCTATTTTGTGTAATTTAACCGAAAATAAAGTATTTATTGGAGAAATTCAGACGCCTAATTATGTAGTTAATTTTATTTAGAGTCGATTCCACCAACGTCTGTTACATTTTAACGAACAAATAAGGCATAGAAACGATTTTTATAATCACAGCAACGAATGTTTCTAACTGTTCGTTATTCTTCATTAAAGTTTATTAAGGAAAAATAAATCAATTTTTGAGCTAAACCAGAGGTTCGTAAACAAAGATGCACGCACCCCTGGATGGCGAAAAAGGATTTTTAAGGGTGTGAACCTTGCGAGGTCCCTTTGTTTTAAGAAAAACTTTCCAAAAGAGCATCTCCCTTTTTATCCATTAGGTAAATCTATAATATTTTAAAGGGGATGCAAAATCAAAATGTAAGATTCATTGATGGTGCCAATCTGTAAAAAGGTTGAGAACCTCTGATCTAAATCTAGGTCTTTACTAAATAAATACTCTGACTCCAGTTGAAAATCAAGATGAAGATGAAGATTTATTCGGCATTGATTCATAAATTTCTCAAAAATATTGTAATTCGGGCAAATTAACCGAAATATTTTTAGAAAAATTTCTTTTATTAGAATAATAATAAACGCCATTACCATTACCCTTTTAAATAATAATTCCACCCCTAATTCGCATATAAATTTACTTGAAAAGCAATTAAAACCCATTTATAAATGAAATAATTCCTATTCTATTGTCTAATCATTAATGGAATAAGGGAATCAGGAACGGCTCTAAGGAAATCTGGATGATTTATCAATAAAAGAATACAGTAGGGAATCAATTATTACTTTACGTTCTATACCTATGTGGTGAACGAATTGAAAATTATTTATTCCGCCTCTGTTCCCACTATTCCTTTAATTCATTCAGGACTGTTTGGTTAATTAATTCGATCAAATACATTCATTAAACATGACATTTATCTATTTACCTTTAATTCGCTTTGAAAATAGACACTCTAGATTATAACCGATTAGTGAACACAAACAGATACGATAAAGAGACGGAATACGAATCAGTCTAGTCGACAAAAATTCAATAATTAATAATAATTATCATAAACAAAAAAAAAACGATAAGAATGTACGGTATGCTTTTGGAGAGTGTTGAACACTTTGTGAAGGTACGAATTTCACTATTTTTTCCTCAATTTTAAAACTTTTAAATTCAGCTTGAATACGGTGAAGAGATATGGTTGCAAGTTTTGGCAAGATCTAATTGTAAGTTTGTTTCATTTGAAACTCACAAAGTTTATCCGGATACAATAATGGCATCATTGGCATCAGCTTGTGCTGAAATCACATCAGCTTCATATGATAGTTTTATGAATTTTTTCGGCCGTTGTTTCGTCCGTTATTTCACCAATTTAGGGTAATAACACACTATTTTTATTTTATTTACAAGATTAATTAATTTTGTTGATAGTTATGATATTACAATTAAAGCAACAGGAAGATACTTTACCGATTTCTTGCAAAGTGTCGACAATATTCATTCACAATTCTGTTTTACTTATCCAAAAATGAAGAGTCCTTCGATTTACTTGACTGATATCGATGTTAATGGTTGTGTATTGGTTTATAGAAGCGGCCGACAAGGATTTACTCAATACGTTATGGGTATATTGTTAATTTAATAACAAATTTAATTAATTAGCGGTGAATTTTAGGACAATTACAACAAATCGCTAAAGATTTCTACAATTTAAAATTAAACGTTCGCGTTTTGGATAAAGCAACATCAGCTAGTACCACAAAGAATACAGTTATTGTAACATATCGATTGGATTTCGATAACAGACCTTATGTAAGTTGTATTCTAAAACAATCTCAATCTCAATCTCAATATCGAATCTTGTAGATGTTGCAGAGAGATAAACGATCATCACTGCATGAAATCAATAAATTACCACAATTCCCATGTTCATTATTGTTGAAATTATTCCCATTCACTGTAATGATTAATCCTGATATGAAAATAATGGGTGGTGGTGAGAAATTAATGGAGATTTGGCGTGGACCACTTGATGATTTTTTAGAACAACCGATTCGACGTTATTTCAAGTTGCGTCGACCGAAAGGCATCACATTCTCTTGGAAAAATGTAAATTCTATGCAAGGCTTGATCTAAATGCTGATCTTGATTGTTGTAGACGCGTAATTTAGAAACGGTTATGTTCGAGTTAGAGTGTAATCGTGGATCGGGTGATTTCACCGTTGTTGATCCACCAACAAAACCTACCACACCGGATTCGGGTGGTAGAAATATCCTTCTGAAGGGACAGATGAAATTTATCAACAATATCAACCGGATTATATTCCTCTGTAGTCCGGTGTTTGTATCATAAGATTTTGATATAGAATCACAATTTTTAGCGGTATTTCTTTTAGTATTAACGATTTAGATGAGTTACCGGATCAAGGTTTGTTCTTGAATGATCTAAATTCGCACGGTTTGAGTAAAGAGATGGTATTGGCCGGCTGGCAGCACAATTCCAAATTAGAGATAATGTTCGATAAGGAGGCGCAACGATCCGATGAATTGGAGAAGAGTTATGAATTGTTGGATAAATGGAAACGTCGCGGTGATGATCTTTTGTATTCGATGATACCGAAAACTGTAGCCGATCGATTACGGACAGGACAATCGCCATTAAGTACCTGTGAAGTTGTTTTGTTCGTAAAGAATAACACAATTTTTTCTTTAAATCCTGTTTAAATTGCAGTCGTTTGAATCTGTAACAATACTCTTCTGTGAACTTGTGGGATTATCATCAGAAACTGTCCGAGATGCAATGGATGTTGTATCAATAATGAACAAAGTCTTTTCTTGTTTTGATGCATTGATGGATACATTTCACGTTTATAAAGTACGATAAGGCTCAAGATTAAAATTTAGAGTAATTTTAATTTGTAAACAGGTGGAGACTGTGGGTTATGTCTATATGGTAGCTAGTGGGGCTCCAGAACGTACCCAATTGCACGCTGAAAATGTTGCTGCTCTATCTTTGGAAATGTTGAAGCAAGCGACTGAAATTAGAGGACCTAATGGTGATGGTGTTAATATCAGAATTGGTTCAATATTTGTTGGTATTATTGAGGAATTTTTGTAGAATCGTTCAATTCTAGGAATTCATTCAGGACCGGCTGTTGCGGGAGTTGTTGGTGTTAAAGTACCGAGATATTGTTTTTTTGGTGATACTGTAAATACAGCATCACGAATGCAGTCTACAAGCTCTGTATTATTTTAATAATTTTTATAATTATTAATATTAATCATTGAATTCCAGCCTGGAATGGTGAACATATCGGTAAATACGAAGGAATTATTATCAACTGATAAGTACCGAATGGTGAGTCGTGGTAATGTGAAAGTCAAAGGTAAAGGTGAAATGCAAACTTTTTGGCTTTTCAAAAAATAATTTTAACAATAAATAAATTACAACTAAATTAGCATCAACAATAACAAGCATCACGTGTATTGCTTTTAATCCATGAAATAAAACGATTCACTCTTGCATAAACGCCTGGATAATTCGCCATAGCACAACCTTCGCCCCATGATACAATCCCTTAAAAAAATATTTCTACAGTTTAATCGAAAAGGAAAAAAAAACACAAAAGACACTTACCAACAATCGAATGTATTGAATCATTGACCACATGTAAAGGTCCACCACTATCCCCCTGTTTCCAAAATTGAACACAATAAATTCAATTAGATAAAAATAAGGGTGATTTTATTGACTTACCTGGCATGAATCTTTACTACCTCGTGGAAAACCAGCACATAGCATATTATCAGTGATACGATTCCCATAGCCAGTACGGCGACATTCAATATTCGAAATGATCGGTACTGTGACTTCACGTAATATATTCGATATTTGTCCGTGGGCTTGTGTAGCACCCCAACCGATTACAATACCATCATGTCCAGTGAAACTTTTCCCTAACGGTGGTAAACATACCGGTTTCAAAAGGCCAATCATCGGTAATTCACGATCAAGTTTCAATAGTGCTATATCATTATTATAAGTACCACCGCTGCCATAATAGCGATGACGTAACACTTTATTGATGGATCGTGTAAAGGTGTGCGTTTCAAATTGATTGGAACGATCATGATCGAGGAAGACGGCTGATAAGCGTTCTTTTGAAAATCTTAAAAATTCTTATTAGTTTCTATTTTGATTTAATAAAGACATAAAATTACCCATTAACACAATGTGCAGCAGTTAAGAGATATTTATTGTTGATAACTGAAGCACCACAGTAGAAACGACCGTTGTATTGCAATGCTGTCATCCATGGATAAGCATTAACTTGAGTCTCAACACCGCCGACAATTCGTTTATGTTTATACGTCAAACCGCATGCTAAATCCAATTAAATTAATTTAACAATTAGGGATTATTGTAAAGACTTACAGCATTGCGGACAATTCTTCGGTGGTTCTACAACTTGTTGATTATCAGTATTACCATTACTGATACCCAAAATACCCATTATCCAATCGATGAAACCACGATTATCTGTAATATTAGCGATGGTAGTAGCGTTTGGATTTAGAACGTATGGAAAATTTGTTGTTGTTTGTATTGTACGAAGACTTCCCGGCCATCCTGGTGGTATTCCTGGTTTATGTTCTACAACAGCTGATGTTGGTATAATGCGTCTTGTTGTGGTTGTTGTTGGTGTTGTTGTCCAATTCTCTAAAGCTTCAAATAATTCGAAAAACGTCCTATTTGTGTTCTATAATCAATTAAAATTGTAGTTAGCTTAGTATGAGATTGCGAATTTGGACTTACTTCGCTTTTTATTTGTGGTATTATCATTGAAACACATACAATTAAAATAAGGAACATTGTTATTTTCGGTTGGAAATAATTTAAACTGAACACATTAATGACTTTTAATTCACTGTTTTCTCTATATTTGATTTGTCGTGATCAATAGTAAAAAGTTGATTTGTAAAAGTAGGTAAATGGGTAGACATGTTTTGTATAAATGACCGGAAGATTTCGAATGTCTAGGACCTGGTTTTCTTCCATGATGCGTTTTTCAAACACGAATTGAACGTTGATAAAATTGAACGAAAATGCGATTTTTACACATGGAAATTATGTAATATTTTGCATTATTGCAAATGTGGGATATTTTTCCAGGTCATCCCATCAATGCATGCATAATCCTGATAAATTTTCTCTTAAATATTGGTGTTATCACACGCATATTGCCAATGTCAAAACCAGACAATAGTGATAATTGCGCTTCATTTTTCTCTGTTATTAGATTATTATTTACAAAACTACAATAATTTACATAAATAAATAAATGGATATATGTAGTTTAACCTAATAACGCAACTTTTGTCTGAACTCTCGTTCAACAATAACAGAATATAACACAAAAAAAATTGCGACAAGATTAAATTGTTACGCAGTAGTTATCCTTCCAATATCCTTCACTATAATTATGGCTAATAAATTATGAATTTTGTAAAAATAAACGACAACAATAAATAAATTTATGTCAAGTTTATAGGAACTAGGCGATCATCTCTAAAATAGAAATTAGTGGTTAAATTATTAAATTAAAACAATACCTACAATTTTTGTTGTCGTTAAAATATTGGAACAAAGGTGTTCAAAGACCTTGACTCAATTCTAATAAAATATGGGCTAATAGGTCACATTTAGTTAATTGTAATATAATCGATACGTTTTAAATTTTAAATTTCGTACACAAATTCAATTGTTCCAATTTCCTTGTTCCTTATTGGTCCATCTAGGAGGAAATCATCAACATTGGCGGCGTTCTTCTTTTAAACCAATTAAAATCGACTTGATTGTAATTAAAATTGAGGAAAAATCGACAAAATGATTCAGTAAATATAATAAATATTTGATTATTGTAAATAATTACGATTATAAATCGAAAAAATTGAATTGATTGGATTATTTGCAATGTTGCGCCACTGATGGATTAAACGTTACTATAACAACCAGACAATTGAAGTTTAATAATGATGGCTTCTTTGGCGGTAAAGGATTAATATTTAAATGAGAAAAGCGTGAAATTATGACCAGTCGGTAAATCTGTTTAATAAATTCTAATTTAAATTATTTAACACATGAAGATTAGATTATGCAGTAGCGTAGCTAGCTTTTGAGAGCGGGGGATTTAGTTTCAAGAGTTTATAGGCTAATTAAATAAAATTTTGTTCTTATTTAGTGCTCTCAAAGGGTACCTAAATAGAAGCAATAATTAGGTAATGAGAGTATTAATATGGTGCACAAGGGTGCAATATTTGAAAGGCGAAGGGGTAGCAGTTTCCCTTCGCTACTACTTTTGGATACTTTTGTAAATTTATTTCTTTAAACTGTATTGTTTAGAAATGCAAGGGTGCGATTGTATTGGCGAAAGAGATGGTAGATTGATTCTATCAAACCCTCATTGTCGTGTATTTGTTTTATTTATTGGTGTGAAGATGGTATTTTATCTAGGACTGATTGCGTAAATATGTCAAACATGCGAATGCATTGTCCTTGCTTTAGCTTCATGAGCCCCTAGACATTGATCAATTACGATTATTATATTGTGTAGGTGTGATCACATCTACACCTACCTAGATTTTATTAAATAATAATTATTTAACGAAAAAAAAAATGGTCAAGGCGATCTAACCCCTCCAATAAAACGTTAAAAAAAAATAACATTGAATCCATAAACCAATTCGTATATAAAAACAATTTATGTTCAAGTGGTAGTAATTAGTTTATAGTTGAGTTTTATTCTATTAACACTTTTTTGTTGTTGTTGTTGTTGTTGTTGTTGGCAACAAATCGATAATTGTTAATAATGATTGCCCGGCAGATTTTACAAGTTTTTCTAATTTGCAATTTTATCATATTACAAATTATAGCAGCACCACCACCGCCACGGAATAATCGTAAAACACGGAATATTTCAACAGATTGTAATTGTGGTAGGTTGAAAATTCCCAATTTTCTCTTAATAGTGGATGAAAATTTCTTGTATTTTTTATAGTTTGCGGTATGAGCAATCGACATATGCGTGTTGTTGGTGGTAATATAACGAAAATCCACGAATTTCCTTGGCTTGTTGGATTGAGTGAAAGTGGTGAGTTCCATTGTGGTGCTACATTGATTACTAGACGACATCTATTAACAGCCGCCCATTGTGTTAGCGGGTAAATTTAATTAAAGACTACATCAATCAATAATTATTAATGAGTTAATATTTTATAGTTTTCATATGAAACATTTGCGGGCGGTTTTAGCGGATCACGACCGCACCGCTACTGATCGCTTATCAAATATCGTGATACGCGGCTTTCGTCGAATTCGCGAACATGAAGCCTATGATCCGGACAGTTTTAATAACGATATTGCTATTTTGGAATTGGATGAACCTGTAGACTTCAACGCCAATATTCAACCGGCTTGTTTGCCAGATAACGGTGAATTTCCCACGATTTTAATAATTTCGAAATTCTAATAATTAATTTTGCCATAATAGTTGTGGATTATACAGGACAAGTAGCAGTAGTAGCCGGTTGGGGACAATTAGGGGAAAATCAACCCTCTTCGAATATTCTACGTAAAGTCACCGTACCGGTATGGTCGAAACAGGATTGTTATGCTTCAGGATATGGTGAACGGAAAATTTCAGAGAATATGTTCTGTGCTGGTTATCCTGGTGGGAAATTGGATGCTTGTCAGGGTGATAGTGGTGGGCCGCTTCATATGAATAATGTAAATGGTGATATGGAGATTATCGGAATTGTGTCATGGGGTCGTGGTTGTGCACGTCCAAATCTACCCGGTGTTTATACAAAAGTTAACAATTATTTAGATTGGATTAATGATGCTTTAAATGGTGAATGTTTATGTCAACATCCACAACATACATCAAGACGTGCTAAATATTATTTCTAGTCATAAAATTCTTGTTTGCCAAACTATTTAACAAATGTGCCAAATTACCATTAATTGTCTATTTACCAACGTATTAATTGTGCCAAAGATTTAACATTAAGATTATAATAATTATGAATTGTAACGGATTCAGGTCAAAATAAAGAAAGTTGAAAATTAATGAGTGTATTGTCAATAAAATGGGGAAAAATTCAAAAATTATTAGATGCAAGAAACAACGTTTTGCCTCTTTAGAACACTTAAGTTTCCTGCAAATATGCATTAAAATGTCAACTAAAGCTTTGCCTACACAATTCATTAAATTATAATTCAAAACAGTATTCATCAGTGAAAGTAGCGACCATACACATTAAGAAAGGTAAGTGCTGCTTTACACGTATCACAAAATGTACACCCAATTTAATTATTTTCATTTAAAAAGTAATGTTAACGTGCAGTTAAGTATTTTGAGCACGAGTTTGAACTGAGCCGAAAACCGAGAAAAAAACAAATATTGTCCGGGACGAAATCCGGAACTGAACCGGAAACAAAAATCTTTTTTTCGGTTCAAGAATACCACCTGTTTATCTCATCTTTCCTCCCTGCTCCGAAAATGCGTCAACAATAAGTTACTTCAGGCCATCTAACACGAACTTGAAAGTACACTACCCAAGGTCAAAACTTCCAATTTCGGTGTTTTTCGCTACATACAGGGTGTTTGTTCTAAGTATGGTGAGTTCTAAGAAACTCCTATTAGTCGACGAGGGATTCGAAAAATATTTTGAGGATTTGTAGAAGAGTCCCTAGGGAACATTTTAGCGAAATTAGAACCTCGTAGCTCATTCAAGCTGGTCAAAAAACGATCGTTTTGGACAATGTCGCAATTTTAAAAAACGAACAAAACACGCAGAACGACTAAAAATGACTCAGAGACCTTTCCAACATTGATTTTTCTCTCCATTGTATTCCAGAGAAAATACGAAATATTTCCACCTGTTCCAGAATAAAATGGAGAAAAACGAAAAAATCAATTTTGGGAGGATCCTAAAGTCATTCTAAGTCGTTTTGCGTATTTAGTTAGTTTTTGAAAATTGCTACATCGTCAGAAACGAGCGGTTTTTGACCAACTTCCAAATGAGCTACGAGGTTCTAATTTTGCTCAAATGTTCTTTAAGGACCCTCCTACAAATCCTTAAAATATTTTTCGAATCGCTCGTCGACTAATAGGAGTTTCTTAGAACTTACCATAATTAGACCAAACACCCTATATGGGTAGTTTATTCTATTTTAAGGAATGCATAATTTGTTGTTCGTGCCTATACTTAAGTTTAAGGGGGTTAAGTTTACCCCTGCAAAATCAGATTTTTTCTAAATATCTCTGTAAAGGCTCAAAATGATAGATATTCGCTTGGGCTATAAAAAGGTGTGAGCTGCGTTTTCATCCCTTATTTTTATGTTTTTTTGCAATTTTGTACCGCATGGTAAAACATATCACCATGAAAATTCTTCTAATAATGGAAAGTTACAAAATAAAAGGGTATTTCTGTATTCAAGATAATGTAACTATGTAAACAGCTCTTAGGGGTTGTACCTTTTAGGCTAAAATTTAAGAATTGATCACTTGGAACTGAACCGAAAACCGAAAACAGCATTACCTTTGCAGGAGTGAAAAGTGGAACCGAATCGAAAGTATTTTTTTTTATTGAACCGGCATGAAAACAGAATAATAACGGTTCGAAGCCTTGATTTTGAGAACCTTAGACAAAATAGATTTTGGGCTCCTATTTCATGCCTTAACAATGTGACAATTTATAACGAAGGCATAGATATGTATGGGGACTCCAGGCCTAATTTGACTACGGTATAACGCTACACTGATAAGGTGAAATATCTAGCGCAAATTTACAATAGTTGGAAGAAACTGAGCTTTTAAAATAGTTTAAGGACTACTTTACGTTAGTTTCAAGAAACAAAGATAATTATTATATCTTCACAGTGATTTGTTTTTGGGTTTTCCCTCTTGTTGCGGTCCAGTTTTTGATAATTCATGGTTAAAAAATAAATGTCCCATTGATCATTCAACCATGTTATAGTTTTACTTTCCAGCAGATATTCTTTGAATTCCATATAACTTTCGATTCACTTTTTCAACAGCAACAAATACGATGTTTACCCTGACTTGAAAACTAGTCACTTTCTTCTGTAGGTGTAGTGAAAGAGCTATAACAGTCCTTGGTAGAGACGGTGAAAGCACCACGTGCACGTGTTATCAACAAAACATCAAATAATCATCAAAATCTACATAACTGAAAACGATCTACTGTGTTATCAAATAATTTCAAAATTGAAAGAAATAAAGTAAAGAAAAGTGTGCTGAATTTTACAGAAATCAGAGCATGATTTTCACTGTTCTATAAAGGAAAAAATGTCAGTTGTATTGAAATTGTTGCACGTAATATTCGTTATTTGTTTAATATTTGTACCGTTTACCAAAGGATTTATCGCGTCGATTGAGGTAAATTTGTTTATAATTTCAACAGTTTCTCTTGTAAAACTTTTATTTTCGTAGAAGAACAAATCTAGTGTTGCTAATTCAACAATGAAAGTAGGTACTAGAAACGGTAAGATATTCTTTAATCAGATTTTGGGCTTAGCATCTTACCTTGGAGGCGGTGGCGGTAGTGGTGGAATCTCATCGGCTCTTGACGATGATGACGATGACGACGATGATGATGATGATGATGCTAGAGCAAAAAATTGCACATGTGGTCTGTATAAAGTGTCGTCAATTGTTGATTTTTTTATAATTTAAAATTTTTCACAAAATAGAGTGCGGCCAATCGAACCAAGAGGATCGAATCGTTGGTGGCCGACCGACTGGTATCAATCGTTACCCGTGGATAGCTCGAATCGTCTACGATGGCCATTTCCATTGTGGTGCTTCATTGTTAACACAAGATTATGTGCTAACAGCCGCCCATTGTGTACGTCGATTGAAACGATCGAAAATTCGCATAATCCTCGGCGATCATGATCAATCGACTACAGAGGATGTACCGGCTAAGATGCGCGCCGTTGCCTCCATCATTCGTCATCGAAATTTCGATCAAGAATCCTACAATCATGATATTGCATTGTTGAAACTGCGTAAACCTGTTGAATTTAGCAAAAATATCCGACCGATTTGTTTACCAACAGTCACAGATCCATCCGGTCGGATGGGTACAGTGATCGGTTGGGGACGTACAGCCGAAGGTGGAATGTTACCAAATATCGTACAAGAAGTCCAAGTACCAATCTTAACACTATCCCAATGTCGGGCGATGAAATATCGCGCGTCAAGGATCACATCGTATATGTTGTGTGCCGGTAAAGGCGCCATGGACTCGTGTCAAGGTGACAGCGGTGGGCCATTATTGATCACTAATGGTGACAAACACGAAATTGTCGGTAAGGATTGTTTTTCGTGTGTTTCCCCCGAAAAAAACAACAAAAAACATGCAACTTTCTTTTTTTTGCATATATGCAAATTGATAATTATTGAATTATTAGAAAATAATGTCACATTTTTGCTCTACTTTCAACTTGACCCAGTCTCGTTTGTGTATAATAATTTGAAAATCAATTACAGGAATTGTGTCGTGGGGTGTTGGATGTGGCCGTCCTGGATATCCTGGTGTCTATACACGCGTCTCCAAATACATTAATTGGCTCAAAACGAATCTCGATGATACCTGTCTGTGTTCATAAACGATAATTTATTGAAAACAAATTTATAATTATTTTTTTTTATGTAAATGAAATAAATACTTTTCTTATATAGATGATAAATTATTAGAACCGGTACCGTGTCAATGTCCGTCGAAAAATCCTTAAGGTCTTCGTAGAATTAGTCATCGATATAGATTTATTCTATTTTAATTAATTCAAATTCGATTATTATACGGTCAAAACGGCGATTCGATTGGCTCTAAACTTGAATTATAACAAACAAAACAAAAGTATCATCATCATCATCATCATTTTAATGATGATTAAAGGTAATCGACATGTCCGATTCCCGGCCAGATTCAAGTTCAGTTTCACCTGACAGTTCGCAACTAGAAGTAGTTGGTGTTGGAGTGAAGACATCCAAATCAATGTGATTAACAATAGCAATAATAATAATAGAATACAGAAATTAATTTATAAAATAATAGTTATAAAAGAAATAATGATGTCGTTATTGCAAACAATAATCTGTGTCCTATTTATGTGGATGTGTTTTATAGAAAGTGGAACTGTAAGTAAGTCTTGGAATTCAAACAAAATCACCATAAATCACGAGATTTCAAGCACTAATAAGACAATTTATTTCAAAAAAAAGGACAATATTAAATTTCTCTCTGTTATTTTATACAGTTAGCTCAAGAGCCCGGTCTGAGGAGTATTTTACCAAAATTCGGTAATTTTGGTAATCATCCACCACCCCGACATGATACACCACCATCGTCGTGTTCTTGCAGTAATCAATTTTGCACTTTTATCCTTTAAAAATTGATTATTATCGTCAAATTTTTAGCCTGTGGTGAACGTAATGAAAATAGCCGTATAGTTGGTGGTAAACCGGCGACAGAAAATGAATTTCCATGGATGGCTCGTCTATCCTATTTCAATCGATTCTATTGTGGTGGAATGTTAATTAATGATCGATATGTCTTGACAGCCGCCCATTGTGTTAAAGGGTAATTAAGCATTGTTGTTGTTGTTTTAGAGGAGCAAGTCCATTAAAATTCTTCACTGTTGTTGTTGTTATTATTCGGCAAAAATTCCATCATTAATAGATCGTTTTATCTTAATCGTTATTTTTGTCTGGTATTTTTTCCAACTGATTTGCATATTAAGCTGTGCAACTGTGCAACTTCTGAAAATTAGGCTAAATTGCCGGTTTTTCAGCAATATCTTGTGTTGTGCAACAGTATCTGATTAAAGCACATTCACCTGTAATCTATCAAAAGAAAACTTTTACTGAACAACAACAAATAAACACATCTATTAAGTAAAACTAGTTTGAGACAAGTTCATTATCACTCCGATAAAGACCTTGACTATAATGACAACAACAATAATACATTCTTGTTTGATTTGTTCAATCTATAATTTGAATTCTAGATTTATGTGGTTCATGATCAAGGTGACATTCGGCGAACATGATCGTTGTTTAGATAAGAACAAACCAGAATCAAGATTTGTCTTACGTGCAATAGCTGGTGCTTTCAGTTTCTTAAATTTCGATAATGATATAGCATTATTAAGACTTAATGATCGTGTACCAATTACGAAAACAATTAAACCAATTTGTTTACCGAAAACTAAAGGTAATTCTATCACTATAATTTCTACCTATTTTAATAGAAAAATGGTAATTTTAGATAATTTGTACGTTGGAACGAAAGCGATCGCATCCGGATGGGGAACATTGAAAGAAGACGGTAAACCGTCGTGCATTCTACAGGAAGTTGAAGTGCCGGTAATCAGTAATGATGAATGCAGAAATACTAATTACTCTGCAAAAATGATATCGGATAATATGCTCTGTGCCGGATATCCGGCTATTGGACAGAAAGACTCTTGTCAAGTACGTTTTTAACGCAATTCCTTGCTTACTCCTAGCATAAGAACGTTTTTAATAAGTTGCTCTTGATTTTGGCTTTTTTAGGGCGACAGCGGTGGGCCTTTGATCGCCGAAAAGAAAGACCAACGCTACGAATTGATCGGTGTGGTTTCATGGGGTAATGGTTGTGCACGTCCTGGTTATCCTGGTGTCTATACACGTGTCACCAGGTATTTAGACTGGATTTTAGAGAATTCTAAAGATGGTTGTTTCTGTGACGATTAATATAAAATTTCTTAATTCTTCTCTATTGTGTGATATCAGTAATTAGTTGTAGATCGATTTATTATAAATAAATTAAAAAAAAAATTGCTGTTGTTTATCTCGAATGTTGTGAAAACGGGGTCGGACCCTTATTGTTGGCATCCAACTTTTACCGCTAGAATATCGGAATATAAATTCGAATAAATAACCAGTTGGAATAACTGAAATCCTCTTTTCCCATTGTATCGAAGAGAACGACGAAAATAATAATAAAAAAAATAATAATAATAGACAACTTGAAGAAAAGTGCAGTGACCTGTAGTGAACCTTAACTTGTTGTTTCATGGTCGTCATGCTTTCAATACCGTCAACATTAATAATTATCTGCCTATCAATAAGTGTAAGTTACGGTGTTGTTTATAGAATAATTTAGAAAAAATTACCGATTGTAATTGTAGACAAACATAAAAACGCAGGAGACTCGAGGATTTTTCCAATTTCTTTTCAGTCCATGTCGGTGTAGTAAGTTGAAAAATTTTTGCATAATTTTACTCAAACACTAAACAATAGAGTGTGGTTTACCGAATCGGGAGGCCAAATTTTTAGGTGGTGAATATTTACGCACCCACGAATTCCCTTGGCTATCATTGATCCAAATCAAAGGTCAAGTATCGATTCCTGCAACAATCATTAATAATAAATATGTCATAACAACAGCATCGCATGTAATCGGGTAAGTTATAATTTAACCAATTTTATAATTAATTAATTTATTAGTATTGTTGCATCAAGATCGACTCCTTACGATTTGAAAGTAACTCTCGGTATTT
Organism: Mylabris sibirica; assembly: GCA_039776855.1. NCBI lineage: Eukaryota > Metazoa > Arthropoda > Insecta > Coleoptera > Meloidae > Mylabris > Mylabris sibirica. Next base: position 7,862,693 of record CM077836.1, read on the forward strand.
TCGATCGTTGTTTCACTGACACCTCTTCAACTAATGTTAGCGTCGATAAAATCATCATACATCCAGATTATGCACCGGCTAATGGAGCTAATGATTTAGCATTAATTCGTTTATCACAACCAATCACATTTGAACGCAGAATTTCACCAATTTGTCTATCGATTCCTGGTAAAATTAATCAAATCGATTGCAAATTTTTGTTTAAAACTATAAACTTTTAGGTAACCAATATTTGGGCCAAGTCGCTACAATAGCAGCATGGACAGAGAATGAAGTGGATAAAGGACAAGAAAATGCTTCGTGTCGTCCACGAAAATTAGGCTTACCGATTTTGAATTTTGAAAATTGTTTCACAACAGTTACCGATAAAGGATGTATTGGTGTTGTTGGTACTTTAAGTGTGGTCTGTAAGGTATGTAATTATTCAGGGCCGGCACCGATATGTTATGAGCCCTGTGCTGAGAATTATTTTGCGTCCCTTGCTAGTTTGCAATCTTATTATAACTTAGCAGCGGAATCGTGAATTTATTTCAAATGGCTGCGCTTACGGAAATCTATCGAGAGAGGGACAAAAATCAGCCTCAGTAGACCGCCTATTTATTGTTTATGACGTTGCTCACTTACCGCATCAACTACTTTGAATGATTGTAGTGTTACAAGCTAACATATAAGATAGTTGAGAGCAGTGACGCCACCTACAAGCAAATGCGGGCAAATCCCTCTGCTAAGATATAATGCATATTTTTCGATGTTTTCGGTCACTTCTTTTGCCCTGTTAGATTGGCTCTTCCTTGGATATGCACAATGTGGATGCGCCGGCCCTGTAATTGTTTGTATATAATTTATAATTTATGATATAATTGGTATTCTTTTGTTGATTATTGATAGAGCGATTCTGGTGGTCCTGTTATGTATCGTTCACATTCTGGTATTTATGAGTTAATTGGTATTCTAACTGAACATAATCAATGTGGGAATAATCAACAGAACACAGCACTGTATACTGAAATAAATAAACATTTAAATTGGATTACGAAATCAACAAAGGATGCTTGCTATTGTTTTAAAACGTAATCATTATTAGAAACAAATTTGTAATAATAATAAATCAGCATTTTAATTCTAAATATTTGATTTATTTCCTTTATTTACTAATTGTTTCAGGTGATTTGTAACGTCGAATTTTTACATCTTTGATTCCAATTACTGAGTAACCTACAACCCACATGTTAGAATGTACACTGTTGTAATCCACACAAAAATGTATAATTTGGTTAATTTGCAATGTCAGAATCTAAAGATTGATGACTTTTTAATTTATATATAAACTTATAATAATAGACAAAATATCTAATATTATTTTTTTTTTTGTAATATTTTAAACAACGGTACGTGAGGTAATAATTTACATGGATATATGTTAAACATTTTTCTCATAAACTGTATAAAATTGTGCAAATTTTGAAATTTTTCTTGTAAATGTTGTATACGTGTAGACTTTTTGGTTTTAAAAGAAAGCTGATTATGTAAGAATTCGCAACAATATATGCTTTAAGTTCAGATTTAATCGAATCCAGACGCATCATTATTATTAATTATATTGTCAGGGGCGTCTCTAGAATTTTAACCGCCCGTATGCAAGAGGGATTTTAGCCGCCTTTTCAAAATTAGGCTTACTCACGTTGGACGAAAAATTCTTATGCAACACCGATTATATGGCAAGCAATTCGAAAAATGTTTCAAGGATTTGCAGGGTATCCCTGAATTTCATTTTAACAAAGCTAGAACCTCGTAGCTCATTTGAAAGTTGGTTAAGAAAACGTTCATTTTGGACAAGATCGCGATTTTCGAATACAAGCTAAGCACTCAAAATGTTTAAGAATGACTCGGAGACTCTCTCAACATTGATTTTGTGGAAAAAACTCGAAATATTCCCACCTATTCCGGAATAAAATGAAGAAAATCAATGTTTGCAGGATTCTAGAGTCATTCTAAATCATTTTGCATGTTTAGTTTGTTTTTTAAAAACCCGACATCCTCAGAAACGAGCGTTTTTCTTCAACTTCCAAATGAGCTACGAAGTTCTAATTTTGTAAAAATTTTCTTCATAGTTAACTTTCTAAATCCTTGAAGTTTTTTTCGAATCACTCGCCAAATAATGTGAGTAGCCATAAGAGCTTTTCGTCTGGCGTGAATAACCCTGTATGGTGAACTATGGCCGCCCCAAAAATTTGACCGTTTGTATTTCTTACACACCTTTTCATGACACCCCTGTATATTATTCATCATTGACTTTCATTCAAAAAAAATCCACCACAAGGCTACAATTAACAGTTCAATGTTTTGCAATAACAATTCAGCAAAAAATTGGAGAAAAGCTTTCATTAAACTATTAAACCACAATTAACATTGGAGTATTTAATAGGACTAGAATATAATAATATGATATAATACTTTACATAGGTATAGTGTCTAATAATAGTAATAATAACAAAGGAAATAAAGAGTTATGACGCAAACATTTGTCCTCAGAGCTAAAATTAATTAATTACAAGTAACTTAAGTCACAGTACAGGGTTAATACCCCATTGCCACTATAAATTTGTAACCTTTCTATATATAAATAGAATGATACAAGTAATAGAATTATAGAAATTTTAATTTTATCCGTTTGAAAGTAATTACATCATAATTTTAAACGATTAAAGAAATTGAAGAGACAGACAATTAGATTTGGTCGTGAGAGCTAAAGGTGTCCTAAATTTGGTACGTTACCGTTCTTGTCGGTAATAGGGAGTGCGGAAGCTCTACGTGAAGAAAATTTCAGTTTTTTTTTTATACAAGAAATTAGGGAGAAAAGAGAAATTTTGCGATATCCGGCATGTAAAATTACCGAAAATAAAGTAACAAAAAGCGTGTCTGTCTTTTTATTTATCGTTGGTTTCCTCTAATCACTTAGCAACGGACATTTTATACCGCACGGTAGCAATGAGATCATAGCGCTGAACTATCACACATGTGAGCGCTTGTATAGTTACAACTCGATCGCTCTGAATCTCTCTGCACAGTTATACGTTTATTCGCCGTGCTTGTAACATTACAGTCAGTCAACATAGTTATTGAAGTAAGAGATCGACGTCACGCACAATAAACAGGTGTCCCACAGCGCTCCATATCTGTTGATTTAATTGATTTTATACTGCCTTTTCATGAGCGCCACAGTGAGGTTGGCTGGCTGTTGGAATATTTTAAACAAAATAGAAAAAAATACCTACATATATCAAATCAATTAACAAAAAAGTGAACGAAATTTTCGAAATATTATTTATGGATTTTTAAGATAGGTAATTGGCAATTTAAAAATTATTATACGATTATTAATATTCGGCTTGTAGACCTCAATCAGGGAGAAATAACGAATTTCGATATTATTGTTTTTATCTAGTGTAATGTTCCTTTTTTTTCGATTTGTTTATTGATGATTGTCTCAATGTTTATTTTAACTTTGTAGATAAAGTTTCACGAAATGAATGAAAGAGAAAATTCTTATTTAAATAATTAATATTCAAGTTTAATTTAATCAATATGTAATTGTACTTGATATTGATAAATTGACTTTGCATTTTTCTATTCTTTTAAATATTAATTTTGTAAGAAAATTATCAAGAATCTATTCTAGCTTTAATTGCGTATAAATACGTATAATGTATCTCTGCATATTGAAGAGATTCAAGATGTGTTTTTAAACAATAAATGTGACACAAATTGCGATGTAATCAAATATAAGTAAGTGTTTGTGGATTTTAAATTTAGAACGATCCCCCACGCCAATGGATGGCTACCGACGTACGACAAACGCCGGACACGCGCGCCGTATATTAGGGCACAAACACAGAGCTTTCTATGTCCGTTGCTTGCTAATCACACAAAAATATTGAGAAATTCTCAGATAATAATAAAATAATATACGCAGTCAAAAAAAAAAAATTACGGAAATTTAATGATTGTTGTTAGGGCGACAGTAATTGTAGAAATATCAACTATAAAATTAAATCGTGTGGAATCTGTTACAGTTGACGAATTTTTGTTTCCTATTCGATTCTAATTTCTACAAACACAAATTATAGTCGCAATAAAACATAAGAATCGTCAAGTGTAACAATGAATTTTTGCCAAAAAAAAGCAATGAAGAAGACGAAATTGCACGTTTTCCCTTTTCATGTAGGTGTTTTTTTTATTGTTGTAAACAACGAATAAATCATAAAAATTACACAATCTATTGTCCATTTTTGTGTTATAATTAAACTCAACTCCCTTGATGAGTACACTGGAACAAATTGGGCTTGTTTTGTTGAATTTCCATGCCACTGGACAGACTTTCCACAAACTATTCTTACAGTTATTAATGAGAGATGAGGACCACGACCTAATTTACCGGGAAGACTCTTTAAGAAATTTAATTATTAACGATTATTAAAATCGAATTCGATCCACCACCTACACTTATTGTTTTTTCATACAAAAATTATTTACAGTTCTTCTAATTATAATTAAGCTGAATATTTGAAAATAACGACAACTTTACATAATCATAATCATCCCACTCCACTTTTGTTTCTTGCGTTGTTTGTATTTTTTTGCCTAGCAAATAGAAATTTTTTTTGCAAATTTATCGAGAGGGGATGGTGCTTTTATTGTTCATATTCTATCATTTTAAATTCATTTCCTTCAGTGAACTTGTTATAAGATAATTGTAATATTTGCGTGTATATGTGAATAGAAAAAATTAAAAATGTCAATTAGTGAAGATCACAGAAACGCCAATATAGTTCTACCGAAAGATATCGGTACAGATTTTACATTTAAACGACAAATTGTTTGGTTCAATGCAATAGGATTTCTTCTATTGCATATAGTTGCCCTTTATGGGATCATTTTAATACCGCAAACTCATTTTTCTACGTTAGTTTGGTGTAAGTTTTTCATTAAAAATTTTCCGTTTGATTTTACCGATAAAATTCTAGGTGTTTTCTTTGGTATTGTTAGTGGTTTAGGTGTAACGATCGGTGCACACCGTTTATATGCCCATAAAGCATTCAAGGCAACATTCTCATTAAGATTGCTATTGATTATTTTACACACCATAGCCGGGCAAGTAAGTGGAAATTGTAGAAATTTGCTAACTGATTCTGAGCGAGTCCCCATCTCAATCGTGTGGATCGACATTGAGATAGCGATTTGTTCAGAATCTGTATTTTGTTATCAATTAATCGCTTCGATGGTTGCAACGATTTCACGAACATATCATGTCTTTGTTGGTTTAATAGTGGTGACATGGAAATTTAACAAACCATACCAGTTTTCATTTCATTTCCATAATTGCTATAATTATCAATAATTCTTTTTGTTCAATACAGAACTGCATGTATATTTGGGTTAGAGATCATCGTCAACACCACAAATACAGCGATACAGATGCTGATCCGCATAATGCAACACGCGGCTTCTTCTTCTCACATATTGGCTGGTTGATGAGCCGTAAACATCCAGCTGTTATCAATCGTGGTAAATTAATGGATTTATCCGATTTAGAAGCCGATAAACTAATTATGTTCCAAAAGAAATACTATAAAATCCTATACGTAATCTTCGCATTAGCTCTACCAATATTAGTGCCGATGTATTATTGGAACGAAACACTAAAAATTTCAATATTTGTTAGTTATTTTGCACGATATTTAATCTCATTGAATATCACATGGTTGATTAATAGTGCTAATCACATGTTTGGCTATAAACCATACGATCGGTGCGTTAATTTGTTTTTTACTAAACAAGAATTTTATATAATTTTAAACAATTACAGAACAATTAAATCGACAGAGAATCGTTTAGTTGCATTCTTATCAATCGGTGAAGGTTGGCATAATTATCACCATACATTCCCATGGGATTACCGTGCAGCCGAATTTGGTTTGCGATATTCATTAACAACAGCAATCATCGATATGTTAGCCTATTATGGTTTTATCTACGATCTAAAAGCGGCTAGTAGTGATATGGTGAAACATCGCATCGAGAAAAAAGGAGATGGTAGTCATTTAGAATTAATTGATGATAACAATAATTATAAGAGTACAGATCAAGATAATGATATTGGAATACGGTATGTTGTCAGTGCACAGGGTTAGTTTTTAACCAGTGGCGGAACGTTAAAGTTTGGGCTACCTAGTAAAATTCAATGATAATTTTTCTTTTATAAATTTAGCAGTTCAAATTGAAAAGGACGAGAATGGGGTGCTTGTTTGTGAATTATTTTTAGCACTGCTCCCTTTTACGACAGTTCCGCCACTGTTTTTGATTTGTTTGTTATTTTTCCTTGATAATAATGAAGGGTGTTGTATTTTTTTTACGAATAAATTTTCTAAAACAATCGTCCTTTCTTTTATCAATTCCTGTAAATGTATTCATTTTAAAAAATTCCAACATTTCTATTTGTTGATAAAAATGGTAGTTTTCGTATTGTTAGTTCTCCAACTCGTTAAAATATCGAGTGAAATTCGAATAAACGGCCAAGGTAATTACCAAAAATCTTATTTCGAAATTATTATTAATAATAATGATATTAGGGAAGATTTGTGGCCGTCCAATCGGTACGAATTTTAAATTAGAATCCGAGAATCGTATCGTTGGCGGTTATGATGTTGGTTATTATCGTTATCCATGGTATGCTGCATTCACCATGGATGATACTGTTGTATGTGGTGGTGTCTTAATTGGTCCACGAATCGTTCTAACCGCCGGTCATTGTTATAAATCCTACGATATATCAAACAATCAAACAGAAGAACGTACAACAATGGAGAATTTAATGAATGTCACACTGGGTTTATATAATAAATGTGAAAAAGAATCGACAAGAAGAACGTTTCTTGTCGATAAAGTTATCGTACATGAGAAATATAAAGAGAATTTTCCATATTTCGATATAGCATTAGTGTTATTGAAAGGTGATACGAATAGTTTTGAACCGATTTGTCTGCCTAATAATCATATCAAGAGACGACCGAAAGAAGGCACAGCTCCTGGTATGGGAACGTTGAAATACCATGGATCGACACCCTGTACACTACACGAAGTCCGTTTGTTGATCTATCAAGATGATATTTGTCGTGATATGCTGAACAGAACGGATAATGATTCAGGCAAGATGGTGAACGGTTTCTGTGCCGGTTATCTTCAAGGTGGCATCGACACTTGCCAGGTACGAACTAAACCGACCTGTTGCTTTGAAAGTGGATAATTCGTTTGAAACTCTAATGGCGAGCAAAGATTCATGGGAGAGTAGCTTAATTTGAATTTGGTCAAGAATCGCTCGTTTCTAACAATTACGCGATATTCAAAAACGAGTAATACAAGTTAAATGACTAACAAGGGAAACTTCCCAGGTGTCCCCTGTCCGATTTTAGTGAAATTTGGATATGTTATTCTCCATTGAAATCTAATAAATGCATGTTTTTTATCGGTTGAAAAACATATCCAGGGGGTGAAATCACCGATCAAAGTTTGTGGTCTAAGGGGGTACTTTTTAAGTTTCACATACATGCATTTGGAATAATCGAATGGGACCAATGGAATTATTTTCAGGAAAAAAAATCATGAAGAACGGTCTTTGTTGGGGAACAGCTGGGTAGATTCCCTTGTAAGATGTTTTTCACGCCTTATAATGAATTGTTTTAACTACTGCATATATTCTTACAACTGGGTATTTGTTTGACATATCGTTTTATTTATTATTATTTTCATAACAACTATGATTCAAATACTATTTTCTGATTGGTCTAGGAGAGAGGGAATAATGGTTCATTATTTCCTCTCGATATCCATAGTAGGGAATAATATAGGGCATTATATTGCAAAAACCGCAAGTGTTATATAGTCATTTTATATATAAGTTGTAGATCAAATAATTTCATGCTAAATAATATGATTATTACCTTAAAAAACTCCAAACATGATTCGCTTCATCCAACGCTCCACATAAAATTGGAAACAAAGTTTTACTCTTCACTCTTATCTCAAATTTTACTTATCCATGAAATGACATCACACTAAATATGTAAGTTTTGGTACTCTCTATTTTTGTTTTTCAATAATTCAGAAAAAACAGTTTAGTACATTTTTCCAGTACTGTAAAAGCATTCCAAGCGGATTTCAATTCGGTTGATTTCAGGGCGATAGCGGTGGTCCATTTCAAATTACCGACGATCAAGGTAATATCATCTTATTAGGCTTAGTTTCGTTCGGTTTCGGTTGTGCATATCCTGGTTATTTAGGCATGTATACGGACGTATCGAAATTTCTTGATTGGATCGAGAAGACAGCGAATAAAAAATTGAGAAGTCGTCAAGTTTCTAACGAACAAACAACACCAACAATTCCATGTAAATATCGATTAATCTTCTAAATTTAATCAATGATTATAATTATTGAATTTTCAGTACCGTCACATCATCACCAAAACCAATTTTTTCCACCATTTCTTCGGCCAATCAATATATTGATTTTACGTAAAGATCGATTAATTAAAATGAAAAAGAGCATGATTGTACATCACCCGATCAGGAATAATTGATGCATATAATTAGATCTATTAATACATGTAATTATAACTATATAAAGTTACAAAAAAATCATGGTGAATTATTTACAGAAATTGTATGAAAACAATCATTATTGTGAATAAATAAATTAATTGTTTGTTGTTCGTTTAATAAATTACATTAGTTGCATTTTTATTACATGATGATGTTATTGCCTCTTCTAAATTACTATCTAATTTGTGATAATTTGCTGAATTTGGACGACGACTTCTATATTGTCGTTTACCACGACGACCCTCCAAAATTAACGCTAAAATCTATTTTAAAACAACAATAAAAAATTAATTATATTGTTTTTAAATCAATAATTGATTTTACCTTTTGTTTATTGTGATAACAAATATAACCAATAATAAAAATAAGACAAAGCATCATAAAATATGAGAAGAAATACGAATCACCTTCCATTTCTGTTGTATAATCAATTGCTTGTGATTCCTCAATTGTATTCGGTTTGTTATTCTCTTTAGGTTTATTATTGAAAATTTTTGGATCATCAACAGGATCTGTTTCGTCATCTTCGTCAGCTAAAATTATACAAATCATTATAATGATTAATTTTTTTTAATCAATTTACAAATGAAATCCTCATTTTGTTGTTGTTGTTCCTCTTCAGGACCTTTTATATCAAAATCGTCATTCTGTGGTGGTGGTTCTACAAATACCCCTTTATGTGTTATATCTCCAATATCTGCCTTTTTAACCGTACTACTATCCATAGGTTCATTATTCTTTACAGGCGTAACAGTAATTTCTTGTATACTTGTATTTGGTTTAGCAACATCTGTTTGCAATGCAACACTGTTATCTGATAATTTCTGCTTTTCAATTGTTTCTCTATTTTCAACAACTGTATGGACTTTAGTAATATTACGATTCACAATTGTTTTAATTGGTGGTGAATTCTGTTGTGAATCAAGTTCATTCCTTTGTGGTTTCTCTGATATTGCACCATCTTTCTTGTCTTCGTTTAATTGTTGCGGTTCTAATATTGTCGAAACAGGCTTAATTCTTTGTGTGTCGTCTATCACTAAACCATGTGTCTTCTCTACGTTTGATTGTGACTTTTGATTTGTTTTTAATATTGTCGAATTAATTTGTACCTTCTCTAATTTAGATTTCTTGTCTTCTGGTAATTGTGTCTGCTGTTGATTTGGTTCTGATTGTGACGAATTCATTTTATTTTCATTTTTTTCCGATTTCTTCAACTCTGAAGTAGGTTTAATTAAATGTCCATAATAATATGATAGACTACAAACAGGTTCTATTTCAAATACTAAACCATCGCTCTTACAAATTTCATTACATTTCTCTTCTGAATTAATAAATTTCTTCAATTTCTCTAATGATTGATTTATTATTGATGTTTGTGGTAAATCTGTTAGTATTGCTACATTATCACAGATTGTATTTAGATTGTATCTCGTATATATTTCATCTGTTTTGAATTTTGAAATATTCATAGTTTCTGTTTGATTACAATATGTAACGTATGTATTATAGAACAATAAACATAATAAATCGTTCTTATTTGCTTGTTTTTCAGTTAATTCCAAACTTTTACAGTTATTCAATATCTTAAAACTATTCATATTTGTATCGTTGGCAATTTTCGGACATACATTTCTAACCATTTCATAGAGTGTGTGAGTCTTTGGAGATGAAGTTGGTGCTCCCAATGATGTTCCAATATAAAATATCAACAATACATATATGAATTCCATTCTTTTACACAATTTTTCATCAAAAATTCCGGTAAAAGCTAAAAATTGACACATATTAGCTGTATTTTTCACTATAAAATTAATCAATTTTTATGCAATCATTTAAATATAAATTATTAAAATTCATGGTTAACCAAATTCATTATTATTGCTTTTTAATAAATTTTTATAGTTTACTTACATTTAATTTGGAGTAAACCTGTAATTAATGTTTGAGAATTTAATAAATGACACAAGCTTTTTGACAGAACACAGAATCGATTGACAGACAGGTTTACCAACCAAACAATCTAAATACACCAGCGATCTGTCTAATAATATAAGCTTTGTTCCAACCAACATCCTAAAATTGACTTTTATGGCGTTTCATGTTACAGTGCCATCAAAAATTTATTTTATTATCAAGAATTTATTTTTCTACTACAGGTTTTTCTAATATTCACTTCAATTCTATATTAATTTTATCAATATAATTCGTAATTATAGTTTATTTATTTCTAGGGAATTTTTAGAAATATAAGTTGGTATAGGTCATCCATGTCTCTTTGATTTAAGGAAGTTCTACCAACTTTATGATCTGAATCCATCCAGAAATTGCACTAGTTATACAAGATTATACAGATTGGACGTAAAGTTCTTATGGCAACTCCCACTACTTGGCGAGTAATTTGGAAAATATTTCAAGGATTTATAGGTGTTTAGAGATCACTTTAGCAAATTTAAAACCATGTAGCTCATTTGGAATGTCGCGACATTAGTTTTTCTCAATTTTAACTCAATTGATAAATAACATAGAGATTTCAGCCTTATGGGAGCTTTGTAATCAAAAAATTTGCTCGGGAGATGCTGCCATCTATTTGTTGCTGTTTTTTAAGGAAAATAGATTAATTTTGTGTTTTGGTATAGTGGTTCCCAAATTGTACTATTTCATTTGTAGATTTTCTTCGATATATTTATTGGTCTTTAATGTGGTACAATTGTGATATTGATTATGATTTGTATTTTTCTTAAGAAAAACAATATTGCCCTCTATTAGGCAACAGATTTTATGGTTCTTGTCTAAAATTGTATTCACATTGCCGGAAGTATTTCTATAGTGTCGTCGTCTGATGGTCGGAATACTCATATCGCTGTGAATACTTCGACAGTGGCACTATACCTGGTGTCGAGAGTACTTTTTTCGATTAGACAAGAAAACATGGGATTGTAATCTCAATGTTATTATTCACTCAATAGTTATAGTGACCTGAATTCAGATTTTTAAAATTAAAATTCCAATTCTGTTAAAATTTCAATACTTTGGCAAACATAGGTCAAATCTACTCTTGTGTTCATTTTTACAACTACGTTGAGAGTGAGTCTTATGTAAAGTATTAAAAAAGGATGACCGCTTAACGTGTAGGGAGCCATAAATTATTATCTCAGACAGTAGTTGTAAATTGCCATCCTTCTCTAACTACCTAAAACTATAATGCGAGATTTCTTTTAAGTGACAATTATTAGTTAACTCGTTAATCTTCCAAGTTATTTGGAAACGATTATAGTTTTTATTGCCCATAATAAAGACTGTTTTTAGTAATTCTAAAATTCCTTGTTTACATTTTGTTACATCTATTTCTTCTCAAGTTTCAACACAACTTTATTAGACTATTACATAAAATACTTCAGGAGACATTTGATTAAAATCAGTAGAGACGTCGAGCTTGCATTGATTTGTTGTCTGGAACAAACCTATTATAACGAAGTTAAATTTAATGTAAGGCAATCTACACACGATTACCCTGTTCGGTAAGGGCGTCTTCTCAAGACTCCTCAATCAATTTAAACTATTTAGTGCGACTATAATTAAGTAAAATCACGACTTAAGTGATTTACGTCAATAAATAAGCTAACAAAGAGATCCGAATTAGGAATATTAATTAAATAAACAAAATTGAGAATAATTTGTTGATTGTATTCATTTAGAAAAAAAAATACGTATTGAAATTAACAAAAAATTTTTTTAAATTATCCCTTTGTGTTTATTGTAGATTTGTAAAGTACCTAAACTTAATAAGGATGTGAATTAAGCTGAGATTGCATTCTTGTTAGAACGTCAACAACAACAACAAATAACAATAATACAATCCAAACCGGCAGCATCTAATTTAAAAACTAATTTTATTTAACTGCATAATAACAGGGACAGTCTATTTATCTTCTATCAAATTTTATTATTATATCACACATACTACAATTTAAATGAATACAATTGAAAGAATATTATTGTAGAGTTGGGGCGGTCTGTTGAAGAGCTTACATTTCGATTGGAACTTTAAACAACTGGTGGTAAGTTATTATAATAATTTTTCTACTTTTTTTTTAATTTCTACATAAATTAATATTTAAAAAGAACAAAATAATTAATCCAAAATTTACGTGTCTCCCTATTTAATACAACATAAAATAGAAATAATATAAAGCCTTGTAAAGTCGACGTTATGCAAAATATATAAAATAAGAAAACTTTTAAATTCGATATCGTTAATATTAGAGCAATTATACCAATTAACCATGGTATACCTAAAACGAAGAACAATAAAATCCCTAAATATATCTGTAATTTGTATGATGTTTGTTGTATTGTTGTTAATTTTCGGTTTGTTACTTGATAAATAATCAAACAAAATATTATAAAATTAATTAATGTGATTAAACAAATCGGTAATAATACTGTTAAATATAATAATAAATCATGTGGATAACAGATTGAATAATCGTTAATCGCTATATATGTTTGTTTAGTTGTTAATACAACAATTACAATAAATATTAAAGGTGATAACCAGCCGATTATTATTGTTTTTAATAATAAATTATTTGGTACTATTATGAATACTTTAACGAAACGTAAATATTGTAAAATTGCATAAATCAACATCCATAAAAATTTACATAAAACTATATAATGTAATAGTGTACCAATTATTTTACAATTAATTTCCGATTGGCGTAATTCATTGATTTCGTTTAAATATAAACAAATAATCTCTAACAAAATTACAATTGATAAATTCAATAGAACTTTAGTGCCTAATAAATGTCGCCATTTTTTGAATAATATAGCCGTCACAAATATACCAAAAATACCAAAAATTGATAATAAACAACCGATAATTGTTAGTATCTCCAATACAAAATCATTAAATTCATTCATCATCATTCTATTATTATCATTATTGTTGATTAATAATGCGAAATTTGTTAAATGTACAAATGAACACAAATAGAGATTTGTGTGATTATTGAATTTACCGTAGTAATTAACACCGATTTGCGACCATTTACCTTTCTTTTCAGCGAAATCTCGACCGTAATCCCAATAAGCGCAATTCTCGATATTTGTTCGATTCGAATGCAATAAAATCTGTATGGGACTAGTTAAATAACAACCATATCCAGGTATATCGAGATTTATAATAAAACTAGCAGTCTTGTAGTCTTCATCGACGAATAATCGATCGTTTTGATAGATCAAGATTTGTACAAACACTTCTGTTTGTGTTGTATTCGTATCGTTACGGATCTGTTCGAAGATTCTCTCAGGAATACAAATAATCAATTGTAAATTATCTTGATTTACATTGTTAAAATTACAATTACCGCCCATCAAATTTTCTAGAATTAATTCGTCCGATTGATTATTAGTAGAGACAATCAAGCCGGTAATATTGGTTAGAAACGGATTGAAAATGTTCAAAATTAAACGATTTTTTCGAATTAAAATCGTACGATTTATTCGCGAATAATTGACATTTCCTAAAAGATCGTCGATTTTATTTAAAGTCTCATCGGTTAGACTCAATAATTTTTCGGATTTTTCTAAGATTTCCTCGTCGATTTGTAGAAATTCATCAATAATCGTCAACATATGAAATAAATCGTCGATATTGGCGATTTCGAATCTATTCAAAATTTTTGTTAGATAATAAATATCGTAAATGGTGAAATTTTCAATAGTTTCCACAAATTTTGCTACATCTTCGATGATTATCGTTGTATTATTGTTGAAATAATTCATTAATAATTGTGTTTGTTGTTTTAATACGAATTTACGTTGACAATTATATCGGATTTTATCCCATTTAGCACCGGTGGAAAAATCACCACCACATTGTCGGATTATTGGCGAATTGCGTTGATCTAAACAGATCTCTGTCGGGAGAATTCTCGTGTTGATCGTTGTAATTGGCCAATTTATTAAGAAATTATCATTTAAAATTGTTTGTTCCGGTAGACAATAATCGGATGATTTCAAATCAAAATTTCCAATAATTTCACGTTTAAATTGTTGTAATTTGTATGAAATCAATGTATATTCAATGATTATATCGAGTTTACGATTCGTTGTTATATGCAACAACAATTCTAAGCTATCGTTTTGATTTAAATTAAAATTAACAATTTCCATCAGACGTATTTCCGGTTTAAAGTCCTCTAAATCGTCTTCTAAATGATTCATGAATTTTTTGATAAATTTCTTCAACTCACACGTGTATAATTTACAGATATTCTTCAAGAATAAACGTAACGCATATTCGTTACCTTTACGCTGTTTCTTGTATGCTATCACTTTATTTGTCCTAATAATTATTGAATTATTTGTAAAATAACCAATGTCACACCAATATTGTCCAATATATTTCTCTAATTCTATCCGATAAACGATAAATTGTTTTAACTGATAATAATTCGATTGCCATACTTGTTTAATTGATTGTTTCTTAGTTAAATATTTCGATGCATCAGTAAAACAATAAATATTAATATTAGTTAAATTCAAATACTGTGCGGAATAGATGATTAGAAATAATTTTCGTTTTTTCGGTTCAAAAGTTAATACAATGTCTAAATTATTAGAATTGATTAATCGACCTTCTTCTTTGTAATTAAATTGTTTACAATTTCCTTTATTTGTTGTCGTTGCTGCTAGATCTGAACACATTCGATCATTGTTAAAGTTATTATTGATAAAAAATGGTGTTTGTGTTGAAATTTCCCCATCTTTTACTTGATTTTGTTGTATCTTGATAATAAAAATAATTAAATTACAACTTAAATTAATAGTAAATTTCAAATTTACCTGATCTGTTGATTCGCTAATTGTTTGGTGTAGAATTATTAATAAAATTAAACAATTTTTGTTCGTTTTTGTTGTTTTATACATAATTTCTATACATTGACGATTACACACTAATTTTAATCTAATTAATTCTTTAAACATTGTAATTAAACGTTGATAACTACATTTGTTTGTTAAATATAATAAAAGTTTTGTTAAATTAAACAAATAGCTGTATGGATTGTAGGCGCCATTATTAGAAACTTGCGGTATTTTTATTTGTTTAAAAGACAACAGAGATATAAATCAATAATTTATAGTTGTTTTGGGAAGAATCTTCAAAGATATTTAGAAAACAATAGAAAATTGTGCATAAAATTTGCGCCTTTTGAAAAATTCGACCTGGCGCATCCACCATTTTTACACACAAAACCTTTTTCTTGATTTTTAACAATTTCTATAAAACTACAAAAAATACAATTTTCTTTGGAGAATATTTTGCGAAATTAACTTTCAATTGATTAGTAACATTAGATATGCTATTGTCAGCGTTAGTCAGTATTCTTTTACGAATTTTAAAACATAAAGTTTGTAAAGAGAAAATAGGATTTTAGCAAATTCGTACAGATGTGACAAAAAATGTGCAAGTTTGAAGTTATTTCACTTGAATCCGATAAAAAAAATCCTAAAATCTAATCTATCCAATTATTCACAAAAAAAGGAATTTGTCCTGGCGCATCCACCATTTTTACACGCGTAAGACTCATTGTCAGTGGATTTTATGAAATTTCCTGGATCTACAAAATAAATCCCAATACAGTTTTCTTTGGCGAATACTTAAAGAAATTCACTTTCAAATGACTGACAAGACTATCCTGTTATTCTTTTCTTATTGTTGGTAATTTTTTCACGAATTCTGTAAAATCTGTAACGAGAAAACGGGGTTTTAGTAAATTTCTACAAAAAGTAAACGAAATAAGCTCATTTTCACTGTTATTCCACTTGAATGCAATAACAAAATCGAAAAAAGTTTGAAGAAACTATCTGTTTACCCACAAAAGCTGAAACAGAATTTATCCCGGCGCATCCACCATTTTTAAGACTTGTAATCGTTTTCATCAATTTCTCGGGAACTACAAAAAATTTATAATAACAGTTTTTTTTGGCAAATATTTTAAGAAATTGATTTTCAAATGATTGATAACTATACTATTGTCAGCATTTTAAGATTCATACAAAAATGACTAAAAAATGTGCAAATTTACAGTTATTCCATTTGATATCAATTAAACTTTGAAAAAAATCTATGAAAAACTATCCAAATATCCACAAAAAAGGAGAATTTACTATGGCGCCTCCACCATTTAACACGCTTAAGACTTTTATATTGATTTCTATTAATTTTTCTGGAACTACTACAAAAAATACCTAAATACACAAGTTTGACGAATATTTTATGAAATAAACCTTTGAATGATTGGTAGCACTATACTGTTGCCAGCATTTTAGGTTTTTTTGCGAAATTTTAAACATTAGAGTCTCCAAGTAGAAAATGAGGTTTTAACGAATTTATCCAAAAAATGATCAAAAAACTATCCAATTATCCATAAAAGAGAAACAGAATTTATCCCGGCGCATCCACCATTTTTACACGCGCATCACTAGTTTTTATCAATTTCTCTGGAATTATAAAAACCTAAACACTAAGATAAATTAGCTTTCTAACGATGATAAATTCTTCACTCTTATTTATGTTTCCCTGTTTTTCTTTATGGACTTATTCTTGTGGAATTCCTGCAATAGTTATTGTTTTCATCTATAGGATACTACAAGGATGTGGACTTGTATCTATATAATCTTCTTTCTATTAATATCGACCGATGCACATTCCCGAAGAAGTATCGATTTAATAGCAGCACACAGTTTAATATCAGATAATCGTCTACCACGCGACCTAACACCAGATAGTTATTATTTAGAATTGGAACCGTATCCTAATGAAGGTTATTTCAGAGGTCATGTTAGGATTAATGTAACATGGCAAGAACCAACCGATCATATCACATTACATGCACATGAAGAATTAGATATTTTCAAAATTATCGTTACACAAATTGCTCTAGATGATGAAACGTAAGTTAGAGAATATTTATTAAAATTTAAATTATTAAAGTTTCTGTGATGTTTTAGACGAAAAACGTCCAATACTCCATTAAAACCGACAGAAATTATCGTAACAAAAACCGAACGTATACCGAAAAAGCCATTTTATGTGATACATTTAGAGAAAACTATCGATCGTGGTGCTCAATGTGAAATCGATCTAACTTTTAAAGGCAACATGTTTAATGATAGCAGCGAGGGTTTATTTAGAAGTTGCTATCAAGATTTAGAGACAAAAACGAAGAAATGGTTTGTTGCCACCCATCTACGACCGAATCTAGCACGTACAGTTTTTCCGTGTTTCGATGAGCCCTCCTATAAAGTACCGTTTATTGTTCGAGTTGCTCGACACAAAGATATGGTAGCTATATCGAATATGCCTTTGGATTTCTCAGAAAAAATGTAACTATTCAAATAATTTCAGCAAAATTCGTGATTATAATGATTTTTTTTTTTAGGAAGAGTAAAACCGACTGGATATGGGATCAATTCCAAAAAACACCACCAATGTCAACTTTTACTCTAGGAATTTTGGTCTCAGAATTTAGTAATACTTCCTACAATACAACTGATGAAGAGAACAATTTTAATTATGAAATTAGAATTTGGGCACGTTCTGGTTTTATTACAGCATTGCAAAATGTTACCGAAAAAGTCCACAAGTCAGTCAAAATTTTAGAAGAATTCTGGGGTACTCCGTACCCATTACCGAAACTCGACCTAATCGCTTTGCCAAACTACCAAGCTACTCGTCCGGCTGATAATTGGGGTCTATTACTGTTCAAGTAAGAATTTTGATATATTCCTAATTTCTTCAAGATTTTTTTTAATATAATTATAGAGAAAGCGAATTGAGTGGCAAAGGCTCCTGGCATCTGACACAAGAGTTAGCATACCAGTGGTTGGGCGCTCTAGCAACGCCATTTTGGTGGAGTGATGCACACGTGAATAACGCTCTAGTTCGTTATGTTACAGCCTATACAACAATGAAGGTAATTACTAAATTGATAAAAATTAGAGTAATTAAATCAACAAAATTTAGATGGATATCAATGAATCGTTCAACAATTGGCCAATGACAATGCTGTATTCGATTTATTATGAATTTAGTAAAAGATATCCACATGGTAAAAGTACAGCAATTAAGCAGGACTCAACATCAGCCAAAACGGAATTAGTTTTTAGAATGTTGAACTATACGTTAGGTGAACGAACATTTAAGCACGGCTTACAGAAATTTATGGCAGACAGGTAACTATTCAAACATTTATAGGTTAATTAATTAAATTATTGTTAATTACAGGCAATATAAAACGTTCTTCTCTGATGATATATGGCATGCTTTAAGTGAACAAGCCAAATTCGATAATGCCATAGATCCTACAGTCCCATTAAATTCAGTTGTTGGTTCTTGGATAACAAAAGATCGACTTCCTGTTGTTAACGTTACACGAAACTATTTTGATAAAAGTGCTACAATTAGTCAAGTATGTGTACGGTTTAGATCTCAATGAAGATCGAGATAAATATGATAACTTCTATTGAATCTCATTGTTTTTTTTATAGCGAGTCTATTTGAGGGAACGTCCACATGATGTGCCAGATCAAGAGAAATTCGTGTGGTGGATTCCTATCGTGTTAATTCGTCAAGATCGCATGAATTTCACAAATTCCACACCGATTGCTTGGATGAAAAAACAGAAAGAGATACGTTTAGATGAAATGCCAGCTAATGATCAGTTTATTATCGTGAATCCAGAAGAAATTGGTCCGTTTCCTGTAAATTATGATGTTAGAAATTGGAATTTATTAGCACAATATTTATGTAGTGGGAATCGTTTAAAGATCCCTGTAAATACAAGAGCAAAATTGTTGCATGATGCTTGGAATTTAGCGTATGCTGGTGATTTAAGTTTTGCAACAGCATTAAATATGACGTTGTTTTTGAAACATGAACGCGACTATCTTGCATGGGATCCTGTATTTACTTTAATCGATCATATTGGACGACATATCGATAGTACAGATGTTCATAAAAAATTCCAAGTAAGTTTACATAAATTGTAGAAAAATCTTAATCATCTTAATTATTGTAGACCTATGTTCGATTATTGTTAACACCGTTGTATGAAGAATTGGGTGATGAACCACAAGAAGGTGAATCTGATGGTAGATCACATCTACGTAGTTCATCGAAAATTTTCTTATGTCAAGCCGGTTATAAACCGTGTATTGAAGAGGCACAAGCTGCATTCAAAAAATGGATGGAAAGCGATAATCCCGATGAAGGAAATCCGTAAATTACACTCAATTCTTAATCAACATCTTAAATGAAATATATGAATGTTTTTAGGGTATCAAATCAATACATCTGTCCGGTATTTAAATGGGGCACGAAAGAAGAATGGGAATTTGGTTTACAACGTGTCATTAAATTCCCACCGCATCGTAAACAAAATGAACGTACATATTTATTGAAAACATTAGCCGGATGTCCGAATGATGCAGAGAAAATTGAACGTCTATTAAATATAACAATTTTAGAACAAAATGGAAATTTTACTGATAATGATGTACATTTAATATTTAGCATGTTAACTGGTAGTGCTAATGGCTACACAACATTGTTTCATTTCTTGCAAAAGAACTGGGATGTTATCAAGCAGAGGTAAGCATTCTATCTTTTTTTAAAGTAATATCTTATCAATCAGACTGAGACACTCTGTATAAACAATGTATAATTGTTTGCCGACACTTGATTGCTTCCATGAAATATTTGTGATAAGATCCCAGGTTGATATACAGGGTGAAATTGAAATCCCCTGAAATACGCCAACCTTATTATCCCTATGTAGAATAAAGTGCAATGAACATATTTTGAAGGACCAAAATTGCAACTATTGCTTGATGGTTACTGAATAAGTAGGTCCAGTCAAGTGCTGAAAATTTTCAACGAGATAAAGGATACAATTGATTGATGTACCTGAATAACCACGATTTTTTTTCTTTTTATCTCCCCTTTACCACCCTGGGCATTCAGAACATTCGATACGAACTTATAAATCAGCCATCCGAGGTCAAAACTCCCAATTTTGTGTCCATGTACAAGTTTAAGGAAGATATTGGAGGGCTAAAGTTACGTTTGAAAAATCAGATATTTTTTTTCGATTATCTCTCTAAAAGTTCAATATTTTTTAGTCGTTTAAAAACTAGCTAAAACAGCTTCGTTAGGGGTATCAAAGAGTGTAAATTGCGTTTTCATCCCTTGTTAGGGGTTAAGATTATACATGATTATATGCCATTTTATATGCTTTTCTGCCCCATAATCAAACATATCACCATGAAAATTGTTCCTCTAATAGAAAATTACTAATAAAGGCTATTTGTTCGAGGGTTTTTCTGTATTTAAAATAGTCACGCTGTAAATAGTTCTTAGGGGTTGTACTTTTTGTGGTAACATTTAAAAAATTTAAAATTAAGCATTTGGAACTGAACCGAAGAAAACGGTTATTTTTGCAGGAACGAAGACCGAAACCGACAATTTTTTTAATTGAATCGAAATGAAAACCGGAACAAAAAAAATAACGGTTCGAAACCCTGTTATTTTTTAACAAATTGCAAATTACATACTTTTAAATTCATTAGAATCCCACACGTACAAAAAGTATTTTTGATAAGTAAAGATGCATTAAATATGGAAAAATCGTCATTTGAAGTAATTATTTTTTGTTATTCACTTATTACCATTTTAAAATATGCATGTAATTCAGTAATTATTTTAACAATATATTTAGAGGAAATTTATATGTACAGTGAACAATGATAATGTGTTTGAAACATTAAATTAAATGTTGATAAAGTCCCATTTTTCAACCTTCGACAATAAAAACACTTCAAATTACTATATTGCGAAAAAAAAACAAAATATAATTCACTCATATTTTTATATTGTTATTATAAACGAACATAATTTTAGACTCGTTTTCAGCTCCAATCACCTATAATTTTTAATAAAATTCCAATAAAAATTATTTTATGAAACAATACTTAATAACGTTTACAGTCTGTAAAGAGAATATTATAAATCATATTCTAATTGTAATTATTTCCCTAAAGTATAGATAGGTATTATAATTTCAGTTATCTTCAAGATATTACGTATGTTTGGCTATTATCTTGTTACCTTGAGAAAAATATTGAATAGCCATTAATAATATACCGGATGATTCATGTTAGACGAAAGTTCTTACTGCAACTCCCATTATTTGGCGAGTGATTCGAAAAATATTTCAAAGATTTTTAGTGGAGTCCACAGAGAACATTAAAGCAAAATTTGGGCTTCGTAGCTCATTTGGAAATTGGTCAAAAAGGAAATCAAAATAAGAGCAATGAATACAGACCTAACATAAACAATCTTACCCTAGCAGGTTAAAAATTGTAAACATCACAGAAGGTTACTCATTCATTTTTGCCACGATAGATCTCCACTATGTTTTTTTTCTTAATTTTTTAAGGATCCAAGTGAAAAAACGGAAAGAATCAATTTTATGATGGTCTACGAGTCATTTTTAATCGGTTGACGGAAATCGCAAAATTGTCGAAATAAAGCGTCTTTGACCGACTTCCCAATGAGCTACAAGACCCTAATTTCACTTAAATGTTCTCTGGCGACCGTCCTACAAACTCCTGAAATATTTTTCGAATCACTCGCCAAATAATAGGAGTTGCCATACAAACTTTTCGTCTAATATGAAAATCACCCGGTATAGTAATACCAATATGATTTATATTTATCACATTCGTCAGTTTAAATTTGATTTCTGCTTACGCAAAATCGTTAGGAACTTGTTGACATAATGATTTTTCCATTTGAAAATCTTTTTAGATACGCTAATATTGCACTATTGATGTCTACAATTGCTTACTACAACAAGTAGTACTCAACGTTTAAACTATTGATACAAAAATAGATCAAGGCAGATTATTTTGTTACAATAAACAGGATGATTTACCAAGCTGGAGGCTTAATCCTATCTAAATCTTTTCTAAAAATAAAATGATTGTAGTGTTTGATAATGCACTTTGAAGCCGATCATAGTGTAAATTGTTTGTTGACAATTAGAGAATTTTTATTGTAACATTGAACCGGGATTGATAACACGAATAATCTTTATCTTTCTCTGTTTACATTCACTTTTTTTCGTTCTATATGTATGTAAATTTATAGACTCGAAGGTAAACTCCAATTATGGAACAGTTTAATAACATCAGCAACTAGCGTTTTCAAAACACAAGAAGGTCTAGACATGGTCTCAGAATTATACGTTCAACGACAAAACGAATTTGGTACGGCTGATTTTGTAGTTGAGAAAGCATTAAAGAATATTAAAGAAGAAACAAAATGGAGCAATGATAACCTTCCAGTTATCGAAAAATGGTTAGACGGTTATTTAAAAACAAATAATTCGACGAATTAGCAGATATATAATTCTGCCAATCAAAATATTATTAATTATTAATCATTTTTAGAGTAGATTTATTATTATTAAATCAAAAATTATATAATTGTTTAACAATATTTATTATAATAAATAATTAAATTCAAACTATAACCAATTCTTTTTAGCCAAAGCTAACACTGTGTTTTTTAGTTTTTGTCGATGGTGTGGTCCTAGAAGATCTTTCCGGCTCCAATCAGTATCTTGGAAATTTTCTAAACTATTTTGGACTTTTCCTCGTTCAGTACAAATAGGTTTCAACATCACTAAAATGTGATAGACTTCAGTTGGTGCAACTTGGTTGATTTCATTCAAATAAGCCTCCCAAGAGAACTGTTCCAAATCCAAATTGAAATGTTTCAAATTATCGATAAATGAATTGTAATATAATTCAATGAATTCATCTATATGTTGATCAAGTACTGTATTCATCACACTAGTGAAGAGAAAGAAGATTAAATCACGTACAGCAGAAGCATAACGCATGATTTGTAAATCAACGATTTTATTTGCAATTGGTCGATTTTGATTGTCTCTCAGTATCATCGTATTACTGACCCAATAATCGGAATGTGCCATTGTGCCCCATGGTTCATTAGGTGGTGGTCGATTAACATAAGGATTCGCAAGTGCATCATCACAAATTTCTTGTAAACGTTTCAAATACGGTTGTAATTCGACAATTTCACAAGCTCCTTCCATAATACTATCATGGAATGCTTGACCAACTTCTGGTGGTAATTGTTCTAAACCTTTATTTTTCGCTAAAGCTGGCATGACTTTTTCATGAAATTGTTGCGGTCTCAATAATTTCAAAGCAATAGGTATTGCATGAAATCTGGCTAGATCTTTAACAATCAGTTTTGTTGTATTTAAATCGAAACCGGTGAGACGATCTTCTGTTTTATATCCTAATAATTTAAGATTTTCAAATAATAAAACACCATTTTCATCGACTTCATTCTGATTCTCATCGAGACATACACGAGCACCGTAACATTTAGGGAATAGATTTTCGTATAATTCATTTTTATCAACAATACCGTAATCTTTTTGTAATTGAGTTAATGTTGGTATTGTTTCCATATATGCAATAACTTCTTTTTTGAATGTTACCGATATATCGAAGGCGAGCCGTAACATCTCATTAGCTGGTATCAATTTAGCAACTAGGTTTATATTATTTTCTTTTTCATTGGTTTTTTTATATTTTATATCAACTGCTAACATAACACTACCGTAATGTTCACCGGGTGATGTTAATAGGGTCGTTTTCTGATCCAAAATCTCCACATCTTCACCTAATGATTTGGTTAATAGCGTACACAAATTATTAACTTTCGATTTCACCATAATCGAGCGATCGATCCAATATTCTCTATTGATTCACTGATAATCACTTTGACGTTCACTAGTAGACGTTTATTATGAAACTGATGCCTACCGTCGTAATTTTGAAACGACCGATACACACACAGACACATACACACAAATGGACAATCATCACGTGGTTCTAGTACGTTTTATAAACAATTTCAATTTATTAAATTGTACAATAGATGAGCTAAATTGTCTAAAATTGACATTTATTAATCTCCTCATACCGTTATATAACAAGTCAGCCGTAATTACAGTTGCTCCAATTTCCGTTCGAAACACTTCTGAAAAATTCCGTACTTCTGTTGATCGTGATAATTACATCATTCAGGAGCAACATACAGAGAAATAAACATTTTTTTTTGTGTCTATTATTGATTATATTAAATAAATTTATGATAATTTATGTAATACAATAAACAATTCCTTTAACTTTTCAATATTCATAATTAACAAACTGTCCACGAAACCTTTGGCTTTCAACCAAATTTCTATTCTAAATCCAACTGCGTTACGAATTAACTACAGGGTTATTCACTTCATTCTTATGGCAACTTCCATTATTTGTCGAACGATTCGAAAAATATTTCAAAAATTTATAGGGAGAGTTCTGGAGATAATTTTCGCACAATTAGAACTTCGTAGCTTATTTAGAAGGTGGTCAAAAAACGATTGTTTATGACAATGTTGCGATTTTCAAAAAGTAGTCAAAAAGGTAAAATGCCTAGGATTCTCCCCAAAATTGATTTTTTTTCGTTTTTCTTCATTGTATTTTGAAAATAAAGGAAAATGGAGAAAATCAATGGTGGGAGGGTTTTTGAGTCATCCTTAGTCGTTTTGCGTGCTTAACGCTTAACTCGTTTTTGAAATTCGCCACATCGTCCAAAACGAGCGTTTTCGAATGACTTACAAATGAGTTACGAGGTTCTAATTTTGCAAAAATAATCTCCGGAGTTGAACCTATAAATCCATATAATATGTATATATATATATATATATATATATATATATATATAATCAAATAGCTCGTCAACTAATAAGAGTTTCATAAGAATCGTCACCCTGTACTTCAGATATTCAATGTATACCGGTTAGACCAGTTAACTATTTCTAGTTCTTGTGCCAACTCCTAATATTTGATCAGCGATTCGGAAAATATTTCAAGGATTTGTAGAATAATCCCTGCAGACCATTTTAGCAAAATTAGAACCCCGAAACTCATTTGGAAGCTGGTTAAAAGAAGTTGTTTCTGACAATATCGGTATTTTCCAAAACGAGCTGAACACGCGAAACAACTAAGAATGACTCAGAGACCCTCCCAACATTGTTTTTTTTTTCGTTTCAGAATAACTCGAGGATCCTCTCTGCATTGATTTTTTTCGTTTTTCTCCATTTTATTCGTTTACAGTTGAAAATGTTCATTTTTTACGAAACAAAAAAAAAATGTCGGAAGGGCCTTCGAGTCATTCTTAGTCGTTTTGTTTTTCATCCGTTTTTGAAAATCGTGATATCGAAAGAACCAAGCCTTTTTTGACCAATTTACCAGTGAACTACGAGGTTCTAATTTTGCTAAACTGATTTTCAGGGAACCCTACAAATCTCTGAAATATTTTTCAAATCGCTCATCAAATAATGGTAATTGCCATGAAAAACAGAAACAATTAAGTGGTACACCCGTTATATTCATAAGAAACTAGTCAAAGAAAATAAGCCAAGAACATGACTTTTCGTTCATTGCTTCAAAATTTATGTTCTACAAAGTCGACTTGTTCAGTGGCACCAAAAATTAACATGGAAAATTTGTGTTAATCATTTTCAGAATGAGCATAAAACTAACTATAGATAACATTAAAATAATGCATCAAAAACAGGACTATTTGTACAATTTTTAGTGCGGCGAGTATCAAGAAATAGTCCTATTCCTGATATATGATTGTCTCAAATTTACAATTAAATTCTCGCTTTCTGATACCATTGTAAGACGATGTTTTGATAAAAACTTGAATTTTTAGTGTAAATTAGCTAATGATACAATCAGTCTTAACCCATAAACCTACTATACAAGATGAAAAAAGGAACCTTTCAATTCTATTACATTAATAATAGAAAGTAAGTCTTTCTTTTACATTTACTATAAGGGTTTAATAAAAAATGAGGATACAGGTTTATAGAAATAATTAAACGTTAAATGTTGTTTACCTTCAATTAGAAATGTTAGTAGTTCGCCTAATTTAATGGTAAATTATAAAGAATTAGCGCTATTGTAGGAAACTAACAATTCGATTTTTACTTACGCAACATTTTTAAAAGTTAACATCATTTCAATTAATTGCTTTGTGTCCTTCTAACATTATTTCACTATTCAAATTGCCGAATTTTCATTGCTTTTAATCATGAAAAAATAGACACGTGTACATTTTAAGAAGAAAATTGATTTTTAATTGAATCTATAGAAAATTCCATTCTAAAAGACAAATTGACAGACATCTAAATTTAGGAAATCACACATTCAAAGATCTATAAGCACGTACTGCTAATTATTTATTTATTTATTCCATTGATTTTAGAGTTAACAATTACTGAAATAAGGAAGATGGAGATACAACTGCTGCGCCAATATTTTACGAAATTATGCGAGAAACGCACATGCGAGATTTTTCTCAAGACCATTGATTTTATAATTTTTTTTCGATATTTGTTTTCACCTCAAATGTCCTCGTGATTAGTTTATTGTTGCTTTGCGACATCGTTATTTTATCATCTTTGAAAACAATGAATGTAGGTAATAAATTTTGTACATTACCTTGAAATGGTCATTTTCACAAAATGTTTTGTATTTAGCGCTATAACATAGACACAATTTAGAGATTTTCTTGAGTGAATCTAAATGTTTTCAATTTTTCTATACTAGGTTTTCTTAGAAATTAATTTCACGTCTTGTAAACAAATTTATTGCAAACAATAAATGATACAAGGTTTGATTAGATAAAATTTATAACTATTTGCTGTACCATAAATAATTTATATCACAGTTATTTCAATGTTTTCTATATTCCTCAAACGATGTCACAAGGTTAGTGTGTTTGACGCATTGCCAAGGAGAATCCACTAACGGAGACTTCCTAGAAAATATATAACAAGGCAATTTTAATATTACAACTTGTTAATAAACAGAACGGAAGAGATTCATTGTCAACAAACAAGACTTTTTCTAATTGAAAGGTCAATAACTATAATTACATCTTTAAATAATGTTTGGAGAATTATATAATTAGAAGTTAAAGCAATTTCTTAATGTGTTTAGTGGAACCGGAAAATATACAATGAACGCATAGTAGCAGTACGGGCGTTGTGAATTTAGACTTATAAGTCAAATAATATGGTTAGGGGCACAAAGAAAATTGTCTACGGTAATTTCTATGAATAGCAATGCATAATTTACAACTTATTCCAACATTTCTTTAAAAGCAGGTAGTCTTGCCCCTACAAGATCTGGTGAGTTGTAAATTATCCACTGCTATTCATATAAATTACCGTAAACAATTTTATGTGTCCCCTAACCATAAAGTAATTTGACTTATAAATTGAAATTCACAACACCTAAACTGCTACTATACAGTCTATAAGGCGACTTAAGAGATTGGCTTAAGTAATGAAATTAGTTCATAATAGATTCACAAGCGAACAACTTGACAGGGATATTAAAACATTGCAAGTACAAAATATTTGTTGAAAAATTACCTGCTTTATAAAAGACCGACACTTTTGCAATTTTTATTAAAAAACATCTAGTTGCTGTTATCAGTGATGAATTTATAAAATTTATTAATAGCAATATTTCAGTACCCCTAGTTGTTTTCTACTTAATTTATTATGAACTAATTTTATTACTTGAGTCAATCTCTCAAGTCACTTCACAGACTGAAAATTACTAGTTGTAATTAACTTAAGTTGTAAATTAGGTATATTCGTTTTACAATGGATGTTAAATTAAAAACAGCCGTTTGGAAAGTAAATCAAAAAAAGAATAGATAAATTAACCATCTGCTTAGAACATTTAGATCTTTCTTCAAGTAGATAAAGACAAGTATAATTGTTGCATTGAAATAGTGAACCTTATAAAATAAGTCACTTTATAATTGGGGGATATGAAGGAAATTATCCACAGTAAATAAGATTCACTATTTCCATGTGACAACTATATTTGTCTTTACCTACTAGAAGCATGATCTAAATGTCTGAAACAGATGGCTACTTTAACATCGATTGGAAAACCAATAACTTTTATTTATAACTTAACTCAAATATGATTATATTTTCCAATACACTATAGCCTATGGGTTTTCAATTTGCACCTCCGCAACATTCCATATGATCTAACAATACATAATTTGAATATTAGTGAACAAACTCTATTGTTGAATCATTTGATACATGTAAGTTATGTTCACTATTTGCAGTGTTCAGCCATACAATCATTTAATTGACACTACCTTATGCATTAAAATCTGCACAGATGGCCCTAAGGGTGGATATTTTTGATTTATTGTCCATATTTAAGATGAATTCAAGCCTGTCTTTCATCCAGCTGTGCATCCCTCTTTGACCCATTTATTCGGGTGTAGCTGTAAAACTCAATCACCAAAATTATTCTGGCCATTTTCAATTATCGTGATGTATAATACCATAAATTCTAAAATCATATATGTATAGTTTCTTTTATGAGTTAAAAGTGGTAGGCCGGAAGTATAGAGGAATCTTATAAGGTCAAATTTCTTTATTGATGGAGCAAATAAAGGAAATTGTATACTGTAATTTGTGAATAGCACAGGTGTAAAACTACCTGCTATTAAAGAAATATTATCGGCTTCTTGTATAAGGTATAAATTATCTATTTTTAATACTCACCAATATTCTAGTCATATAATTACGGTGACAATTTGGAAATAAAAGGAAAATTACCTCGGTACATGTTTAGTTTCAATATACACCTGGGACCTTTTAGAAGTTATTTCTATAATTTTGCTGTTTCGAAATCTTAAACTTCAGAGTAAAGCTAAAAATACTAGAAAAAAGTAAATAATTAGTAGATAAATGGGTAATTTGATTTTCATGATTATAACAACTCCTAAAATGCAGAAAAATTGGCTGTTCCACGATTATAAAATTATTTTTTTTCCTGGCATCACTCATCAGCAACAGCTCTAATCTTGACCCCTGAAAAAACAAGTTATAAGTTAATAATGACAATCAATATATTAAAACCTTTTTTAAGCAAATATTTTTTTGCTAAACCATTTATCATAACAATTATTGGAATTCTTTGTGCGAAAAATTTGGTGGGGGTTTTGAACCTCCCGGAAAAAAGGAGAATACAGGATAGGTAAGAAACAGCAAGGGAATGAAGGTAAATAGGAGAAGTTCAATAGATTAAAGGGCCATAAAGGTAAAGGAATTAAGGTATCACAGATTTAAGGATGGAGATGAAATATAAATGTTTTTGTTTTCTTTACTTTGCGTGAATGTTGGAAAATATTGCTGTATAAATGACTAAAATTTTTTTTTTAAAAAAAAGTGAACATATGAGATCCAAGATATGCTTAATTAACAATAATAGTTATAATAATCATAAACCTAAAATAAAATCAACCATTAGAGATCCTAATAATAAAAATAATAATAACCCCATACACAATTTAGATCAAATTAGAAAAAATAACGTTTAGTAGTACAAATAATCATGTTAAAAATTAACATCACTGGAACATAATTGAAAATTCAAACTGTTTTCTTTAAAAAAAATTCAAATAAAAAAATATACTGAAAATTAGAATCTCTAATAAGATATAATTAAAATATATAAGAGATAAAGCTATAAATTTTGCAATTTTATGTTGAAATAATATGATAATTAATGATAATATTGCACATCACTGCAATTTGTTTTATAGGCATTTTGGAAGACAGATTCCATCTCGTTGCCTTTAAATACAATTTCAATGATGGTTCCATTTATATAAAAACAAAGATATACAATTCAATATTACAAAATTTTGAACGAAAATTGTTTTGAAAGAAAAAACGTAAAACAATTTCGACAAACGCCCTTTGTCAACATTTTTTGCTTTTACAATTAGATTGTTTCGATATTATTGGATTGTATATCTTAACAAATTTCGACTTTATTAAAGTTTTATAACTATTTGTGATTACAGATTTGTACTCTTCTTATTTTTTTCAATTATTAACAAAAATACACGTCGTAATTGACGATCTTTGTTTTTCTGATTTAATAACAAAATAGCATTATTAATATTAGAAATTTCATTTTACAATAATTTAAATCGAAAACTTTTCCAACAATTACACAAATAATCAGTACATGCTTGTAAAACAAATTCTACAAGCTGGTGTAATTATTCAAAAAATATAGATTTAATTGGATTAAATGAATGCTATTTTGTTATGTGCAGATTTTTTTTTTGAGAAACAAACATTGTGTGTGTGACACTTATTGAGCTCAGCTCACAAAAATACAAACTCAAATCATCTCTCTCATTCACAAAATTAACAGTTTTAGAATAAAAAAAAATCACATTCAGAAATAGACCTAAGTAAATAGTTTAAAATTATGTAATATTTACAATCTAAATGGCAACCTTTATCTAATCATTTTTTTAAAATGATGGTTGCTTATTAATAATATCACAGTGCGGCTGAACAGGACAATCTAGTAATAGTTCATCAAATATATAAACAAATTTCTCTCCCATATATTTCTACTGTTGTTTAGTTCAGTAGGAATTTGTGCTTTACCCATGATATCTTAGCATCAATAGAAAATGTTTTTAAAGATTCTTGTATTGTCGTGTTCACTCGCTAACTGGGTTAAAATATAGAACAAAAAGAAAACAGACTTATAATTAAATAGTTCTCAATTATATGTTCACTCTGCGCAATTATATAAAGGTATTAAATGTCTTTTATCCTGGTATCTGCGATGTTTCGTTGACCACCAACATTTTTGTGGTCAAGCTTGTACTTTAAGTAGCATCTTCAATTGACTGGCAATATCAAATTGTGCTACATTCGGTTTATCATGTTGATTATGGAATTGTAGAATTGGTTTTATTGTTGTTAATGATGATACTGATGATGTTGTTGTTGTTGTGGTTGTACAAGGGGATGTTATTTGTTGTTGCATCCAATGTTGTGGTGGTGTCGGTAATGTGGATGGTGATGGTGGTTCACTCCATTTACAACCAGCATAATGGCCAGCAATTAAACCAGGTGATTGACGAGGACTTGTACGTATTTCTGGTGAACGTACCCGAGGACTTGGAGTTTTCTTTGAAGCACCATAATTATTATTGATAGTGCTTCTTTGATATTTCTCAGGTGTTGTTCTGTTATTAGAACAATCTAAATTCTTTCTTGCCATCATCTACAACCAAATCATAGAACCGTAGCAATTGTAGAAAAACCAGAAATTGATTCTATTGACACACTTTTCAACAGTCTTTGTTTACTTTGTTTTTTTTTGTTGTTTTTTTATTTTACTTTTTTTTGGTTAAAACGAAAAAAATAGAAATAAACTATGAAAAAATACAATTTATCACAGGCCGATGTGGCAATTTTTTTGTTTTGTTATTAATTAAAACTGTTAATCAGGTAGAGATTACGACGCGTTATCACTATTTTATGTGTTTTTTTTGTATTTCTTACTTTCAATATATTCAAAACTATCACAAAATGGACGCGTCGTCAATATTACCAAACAAACAAAGACGACAAGGTTCCAGCTGTTCGTTCTGTCTCGCCTTCTCCCATATAAACCATATGTGCTTTCCTGTTGTCGTTTTTTTTTTTTGTATTCTTTTGTTATATCTATATATTTATATTACACTCTAATACGCACACAAATTCACACTTAAAATTATTATTTTTCTCTCCACCACTGCTAATCTCTTTCACATCAATAATAATCTCCACAATAATATTCTATTGTCGGATCGAACAGTTCTACAAGAACAGCTATTCCCAGCTTGATTGATAATAATAAAAATAGCACAATGGCTACTACAACAAGACTGCCTTTCACCTTCCTTCATGTCACAAACAGAAATGGCGACCCGTTCTCGCTGTTGTTGTTGTTATGATCGTGATTCGGACTGCGTCATTTGTTTGCGTCAATCGATAGAAAGCCTACTTTGAATGGTGGCAAGAAGTCACGTAGACACATTCTGATTGGTTATCAACATACATTAAACAAGGATACAACGATATTATTATACCTTTTTATTTGTGTTTTGTTCACGAACATTCACGATTTTTATAATGATCGAAGTAAACAAGATTTTTTATTATACAATAATAATAATTATTATTGGTAATAATCTTTATCAAAGATAAACAATTAGAAAAATTAATTTTCATTGAAACTTTTCAATGTACAATTTTATCAATAATTGCAAATATAGTAAATTGGTTGAATTACTAATATGGTTTTTATGGTGTTAAAAAAAAAATAGAAATTTTTGTTGCCATATTTGGAAACGATAAAAAAAGTGGAAAATTCCATACGAATTACGTTCTTTCTCGAATGTAAATTGGGTTTTTTTCTGTTGTGCAAAATCAATCACCCATTTCAATCTCGATATTCAATTGTTTTAGTGACTAAAATTACATTATCGGTCCAGTGGCGTAACATTTACTTATTAAAAATAACTTTAAAGCAAAACTGACTACACGACCACATTCATTAAAAAAATGCTCCCAAAAAAATAATTGTTCATAGCTCTAATTAGCCCCATTATAGGAAATAATTAGCCTTTTTTAAAAGTAAAAGTTAAATTTAAAATCGAAAGTTCTTCTCAAATGTCCAAAAAGGATTGTTATCATTATTATTATTAAATTATCACCTGGAGGCCTTCGATGGATGTCGATTTCACTCATTTGTTGAATCGTTTCTGTATTAATATACTGGATAGGCAATTACAACTAGAAACATTAAAAACTTCGATTTTCTATAAATCTTATAAGAATTCAGTTGTTTCCAAAATAACTCGATCTTTGTCTAACTTATTTAGGAGATAATGAGAGAACAAAATGAATAGATATTTCCAGTTAACAAAACAAATAAGTATAAACTAGTATATTTTTTATTTAAATTTACAGGTATCGAGACAAGGTCGGTCTTGCGACACTTTCTCTTTAAATAAAACAACAGGTCATTGCAATGTTTTAATTAAAAAAAAGTATAAGTATTTAAATATGTGATGAAATCCAATATTATCAGCGTTTCCTGTTTTCTAAAATAAAACGAACGTGTTGTTTTCCATACAAGTCTTATCATATAAAACATTTATAAATGTTCTTATTTATAAATATTAATAATAATTTATATTTAAATTATCAATTATTGACTTTATAAACAACGATTTTATTTTTTAAAATTATTTTCACATATAAATATAGAAATATTTATTTTGTACATATAAATTTTCTTTATTGGAGGCTTATAAAAATACAACTGCGTAGTTTATTTTTATCGATCCACCTCCGATGAAGGGTTAAATCTGCAATGAAATATATAATTTATATTTTATGTTAAAAATATCTAATATATACAGCTATCTATATATACAGCTACAAAGTCAAGGAAAGT
This sequence comes from Mylabris sibirica, assembly GCA_039776855.1. Taxonomy (NCBI): domain Eukaryota; kingdom Metazoa; phylum Arthropoda; class Insecta; order Coleoptera; family Meloidae; genus Mylabris; species Mylabris sibirica. The sequence goes on from CM077836.1 coordinate 7,896,886, forward strand.
TATAATTATCATTTGTATATTTTTTCAATACTGAAATGGATAGAAATATAGAATGTTAGATAGAAAATTCGATTTTCCGATAATTAATATGACCTTGCGTGACGACACTGTATTTTCTGTCATGTGATAGTTATCAATAAAGCGACATCTGTCGATAATTTCTTCAATTATTTCAAATGAACTTAAATGGAGAAAACTTTACATTCTAGTTTAATAATTAGATCAATAAGATACGTTTGTTGTCTAGTGTACTATGGTATTTTACCTCAGACTTGGCCATTGATTTGGATACGTAGGGCCGTAACTTAGTTCATACTTTACTACATTTGACACTTGTTGGCGTATTTTTTAAGCTTATATTTTTGATGAATAATCGAAAATTTTCTACGCAAAAATGTAATCGCAATAAATTAACAAAAAATTTATTATTTTAATGGAAAATTAATTAGCAACAGTTATCTACATTACCGACAAGTGTCCATGGCTAACTATGAAGTTAATTATTGTTGCAATTCGAATTCGAAGGTTTAAATGTGAGCTATAATTATCCGTAAAGTGATGAAAATATTACTGAAAAATCACACTTATTGTTATCATCGAAAGCATTAAAATGTTTGTATTTTAAAATAATAAAACTAAATGAAATGGGATAATTTGGATCACCCGTTAATTAATTTGTATTCTTGCTGTTGGTGGCGCTGTTGTGATTTTATAACCTCAATTATTTGTGTGTTATTTAAATGTCAAAAAATTGAATTATTTGTTTTTAAAGAAAAATAATTGTGAAATTCATCTTAAAGTAGTTAACTGAAGGTAAATTTACGATAAAAACAATCTAAATTTATAAAAAAATTACAATTTTTATCAGTGATTCTGTCATAATTTTTTTTATAGATGTAAAATTATAAAATCGAATGTTCCAGAATTATTGTTTCAAGTATAGTGAAATAGCGCAATGCAGATACGTTAGTTTTCAAAAATCTTTATAAAATCTTCGTCTTTTTAATTTAGTGACAATTTATGGTGTTAAAAAACAAAATGGAACGTGATAAAACTGATTTAAAAGAAACAGAAGAGGAGGAAGAAATCAAATCGAATGCTGTTGTAAAACTATCAGTCGGTAAAAATGCACAATTTACAAAACTCAAATGTAACACGGATCTGAATCTACCACCATCGAATTGGTTGAGTAGTTCAGCTGATTCGTACGGTTTACAACATGTTTTATATAACCAGAAAGGATTCTCCAGGTATTTTTCAAATTAAAATTAATATTAACAATATGTTGGATTGTTTGTGTAGTTTTCAGATGGCACACATGTTTCCCGATTGTGTCGGTGAAGTAGATGTTGTTTCAGATGCTGAAAATATTAAAAAATTACTAAAAATACCGTATTGTAAAAGTCATGTTAGTATGATGGTGCATCGTGTTGAAAATACATTATTATTAGATGATTTCGATATTTATAAATATTTATTAAGAACATCAGAGTTTGAATGGAAGTGGCTGAGAGAATTCTTCTTTGAAAATGTCAATCATGAAACATGTGAAGAAGATCGTAATTTATATATAAAAAGTCGTAGACGTGAAGCTTTAAAACGAAAAAGTTTAGTATCGAAATTTCTCTATCATAGTCTTGTTGAAAATGATAATAATAATAATAGTAATGATACTGATAATGATATGAAGAACAGTACAAATATGCCGATACAAGTACATCAAGAATGGCCATTATTACCTGAAGCTCATCCAGAAACACCAGATCCAAATAAACACGATCATAAATATAATCGTAATGTATTATGGACATTTGAAGATATTGAAATGTTAATCGGTACTGATTTACCAATATTTGGTGGTGGTACACACCCATGTATCTCATTACGTTTACGTGATGTTAGTAAACCAATAAATGTACTAACAGGTATTGATTATTGGTTAGATAATTTAATGTGTAATGTACCAGAAGTTGTAATGTGTTATCATTTGAATGGTATTGTACAAAAGTATGAATTGATAAAAACTGAAGATTTACCACATTTAGATAATTCGAAATTCTCACCGAAATTAATACGTGATGTAGCACAATGTATTTTATCATTTTTAAAATCAAATGCAACAAAAGCTGGACATACTTATTGGTTATTTAAAGGTAAAGATGAAGAAGTTGTTAAATTGTATGATTTAACATCATTATGTACAGAGAAAGATGTTGAAAATGATCATAATCCATTTATTATACCTGTTGCTATGTTATTATATCGTGTAGCACGTAATATGAAACATTCAAAGCATACAACAAATCGTCAACCGGGTACAATTAGGATGTTATTAAAAAATTGTATTAAATTATTACCGGAAGAGAAATATCCAGAAATTGTTACATCATCACATTATATGTTATCAGATTTGTATGTACCGGCTGATACGAATCCAGAAAATCCAATATTTGAACCACAAGATTGTGATGATAGTGAATCGATTTATGATGATGATCTTAATTATGCTTGTAATTATGATGTTGATGATGATGATGTTGATGATAGAGATTCAGCAACGAAAATTCTTGTATTAGATCAACATCATGTTTATGAGAAACAAATAAAACAACAAAAACCACCACCACCGATTACAGGTAGTGTTGAAGAGCGTTGTTTACAAGCAATACAACATATAACATCAGGTTTAAAATGTTTGAAATATTTTATTAACCATAATAATGAATCATCAAATAAAGAGAATATCAATAGAAATAATAATGATGGAGAAGAGGAGATAAAAATGGCAAAACCATTTGAAGCAATTCCGATGGGTTATTCTAAAATAGAAAAAAATACCGATAAAGAATCACAACAAAATCAAAAGAGAAATAAGAAACGCAATAAAAAGAAGAATAATCATAATATTACTGATGATTCTAATGATAATGCATTATTATTACGGAATCATCAAGAGCAATCATCGAAGATTTTGAGTTTACATCAACAAAATGAGAATATCTCATGGAAGGATCATTTAAAAACATTATTGTATGAGAAAGCTGTTTTAGTTTATGCTACATTAGCTGAACAAAATTATGTTAATCGTAATTATGGTAATTGTTTACGTACAATTGAATTATTAGCAAGATGCCAATTAATTATCAATAAATTATTGTATACATCGAACAGTTTAAAAGAGACATGCTTATTAGGTAGAGCAGGTGATTGTTGTATAATGATGGTACAGAATTGGAACAAAATTGATAGTTATCGTGAACAATTCCATAATAAAATTGATGAAGAATTGAGAATGATTGAACAATTAGAACAAGACGAACAATATTTTAATATAAATATAGGTGAAACTAATATGAAATGTGTATTTATTTATGATATACGTACAATTGAACAGATGCTATTGAAAGGTGTTGAATGTTATGATGAAGCATTGAAATTAAATCGTAACGATGATAATATCTTACGACGACAAGGCAATAGTTTAAATGAGATTGCATCATTTTATTTAAACAAAGCTAAAATGAATAAAACTAAAGATATAATAATTGAAATGTGTTTAAAAGCTGAACCATATTTACATAGAGGTTTATTAATTTTTGAAAAAATCAAAGATGATGCTAATACAGCATTATTATATACAAATTTAGGACATATGCATCGTTTATTAGCCCATGCACATACACCAGATGATCGACAAGAATTAACAGATAACGAAAAATTCCATTATAATAAAGCATTCAATAATTATAAACGAGCATTACAGGTATTAGGTGATCGTAAACATAATCCACAAATTTGGGATGCTGTTAAATGGGAATTATCAACGGCTTTATTCAATATGGGTTGGATCATGCATGAGAATCCTCCATCGAATTGTGTAAGTATTATCAAAAATTTTATTGTAGGGACATAGTTGAGATAAAGCACGTTCGTCTCTAGCTACGCCTAATCGGTGAAGTTTAAATTGTATTTAAACGACCAGTGGTGTGTATACGACTTTCTATGTGAATTACATTTTTGTATCAATTTAGATTCAATCAAATTAGGTGATTATCTCCACGCCACTGAATAGTTTACATGTAATCTATTATTGTTTTTTTATTGGTTAACAACTCTTTTTCCTTGACCTACATTTAACTGGAATGAATTTGTACAGAGCGTCTCATTTTCCATGGTATTTAAGGATATTTGCTATAAGGAATATTGTTATAAAATAAATTATAGCACATTCTAGTGTTACTTTTTCAAGGCTAATCAGATGGTGTAATAATTCGATTCTTGCTATCTTCTTTTGTTTTATGAGTTATTCGAATTTTCTCGTTTTTTCGTCATTTTTTAAATGGTTTTTTTTTTAATGGAAGCATACTTAAATTTTTAGTCCATTGGCAGCATATTTTTTTCTGATAGTAATTTGGTATTTTTTATTGTTGTTTTAGTCAAAGAGTGAGGCTGAAAAACAGGTGATTGAGACATTACAACGTGCTTTACAGTACTGTGATTGCGATGAAGATAATCCGAAATATCCCTTATATCAATATCGTTCAGCAATGATCCATTTCCGTATTGGTTCATTGTATCACAGTCATATATGGTCGACACAAATTAGCGATCAAGTAAATCGTAAAAATATTATACAATTAGCTAAAATTAATTATGAGAAAGCATCGAAATTATATCATAGAGTTTGTGATGTTTTCGGTTATTTTACATCGCAAATGCAACGCTTGGCTCTATTAGAATATCTAGTCGAAAGTAAGTATTTATAGTACTAATTATTATGTTTAATTTTTATTTATTTTAAATTGAAATTAGCCGGAAGTGTGCCGAATGCTAAAGTGAAAACTCTACAACAATGTCTCGATATTTTCACCGAAATGGATGATATGTTACTGCAAATAATTGATAAGAAAGTCGATTTACCCGATAGTGAGAATGATAACAATAATCTATCTAATAGTGACGATTTTAAAACGTGTTATTCGTTATTAAAACTAGTTAAGCAACGATTACAATATATTCTAAAGAATTTAATCAAATTATGTTTAACAAAACCGCCGCCGAATAAAGATTGCCCGAAATTAATCAATATTTACAAAGATTTGTATAAATTATCTTTGAATATTAATGAGACAACATCGTGTTTACAACTCGTTCAAGATTTACATCGTGTTATCAAACAGATTATTATAAAAACTACCGATACTGATACTGTTAATTAATTAGTAATTTGTTGAGCAGTTTTTGTATAGATTTTTGTGTTTATCAATCAATTTCTCCTGTGATAAGCATCTTTGTATTTTGTGTGTTGTGGAAGACTTTGTTCGGAAATAAAATATTTTTGCTTTAAATATCTGTAATTTATTCAGTCATTCTTGATATGATTTTGTATACAAAAACACTCATTCATACATTCAATACAAATGTGTATAATTACAAAAAAATAATAGCTAAATACTTACAAAAAAAAAACTATACGGAAATAATTAAATATTTAAGTCGTTTTGTATAAAAAGACGATTTATAAAAATATATTTAAAGATAATTGTGTAGAAATGTTAATATTTTACATGAAAAATAATATAATTTAACAACTATGGTAGTCCTTAGAATATAAAATAATATTAACAATAAAAATTGTTCACTAGAAATTTGTTCAGCTACTTGAGCATTCTTAAATTAATTTAATTTCTTTTATTTTTTCAATTAATAATTAAACAAATTTTTTATTAATGGTTGACCAGATTTCATTGACCTTCACTGTCACTGTCACTTTTATCTGTAATCACGTTTCAAGCTTGTTAAAAAAATTGATCAATTCCATATGAGTACTTACGGTAATTTGTATTTGTTTAATCACCTTTTTTACCAGGATATGCATGCCGTTTTAATCGATCATATAAATCATCTTTTGTACCATAAATACTGGCATTCGAACGTGCCAAACTATTCATTTTACCATTAATACCATTGTGTAGGCTCTCTTTCATGTAGGTTTCATTATAGAAATTCGGCATCTCCCAGCCATCTTCTTCATCGTCATAATAATGCGCATAGGTTGAATGGTGGCTAGGTGCTATACTTTCAGCGTACGGTGTCGGTGCTCCGTAATAGAAATTCACTTGAGAGCCGTTCTGATCAGTAGCCGGCGTTAAGAGTTTCTTTGGTTCTTTACGACGATTCGCTCTATAATTTCACGATCAAAAATCATTCAATCTATTATTAAATATTTCTAATTTACCTTGCACATATCATCCAGATTAATAAGACTATAATGATGATTATAACAACAGTTACAGCAATACCTGTAGCGATATACGCAAATTCAGATTTTTCAGTACAATGACGACCGGTAAAACTGCCAATACAACGGCACGACGGCTGTCCTCGTACATCTTTGACACAAACACCTTCATTATCGCAATAACCATCACAAACATCCGAACATTCTTTGCCGGTACCGTTGAATCCAGGCTTACATTCGCATTTAAAATCGTTGATTTCGTCAATTAGAAGACAATAAGCGTTTGGATCGCAATGCATTTCAGGTCCGTTCATTTCGCACGGATTCGTACACTCGGTTTTACTTGTCTAATAGTAAATAAAACTTTATTAATATATAGCAAAAATAAAAAGAGATATACGTACAGCTCCAGTAGTGTTGGTACTAGTGTTTGGTGGACAAATTATACATTTAGTTTGTTGCGAATCTGGTTGGTAATAGCCTTTCTTGCATGGTATACAACTGTTCAAGGTACCATTCAGATAGGTACCCGGTGTGCATACTGGTAACGAACATTCCTCAATTGTTACAGCACCAGATTTCGCTGTAGTCCGTCCTAATGGACAGCTCTGACATGCCGCTTGAACGCCTTGCGTACGGTACGTACCCCTTGGGCACGGTTCACATTTTCCATCTAAAGCCAATTGTAGACCGCTACCGCACTCATCGCGACATTCCTTCTGTGAAACTGCTTCGTTTGTGCGTGTAGTTTTACCTAAACCGCAGATTTCACAAGAGAAGGATCCTTCGTTTGGTTGGTAGAAACCGTGACCACAACTTCGGCAAAGACCAGCTTCATGGTCGTAGTATTTACCAGCAGGACAGCGTTCTATTTAGTAGAATAGTAAATCAATATTGTTCTTATAGGATGATTAATTAGTGTACCTTTACAATCAGCAGCGCTACGAGCTCCATAGCTTACGGTAACTCCAGGCCGGCCGGCTATAATCGGACATTGGATACATTGTTGTTGGCCGAATTCGCTTTGATAAAATCCTTGCGGACATGGTATACAAGTTTTTGTTTTCTTATCATAATAAGTACCAATAGCACAAGGGACTAATTAAAAAAGTAACAATTAAACGAGATTAATTGAGATAATTGAAACACTTACCGCAATCCGGTGCCATTACGACTTGACCAACAGGACAAGCGTAATCCGATTCAAGAATTAATGAAGATGGATCTGGTACGGTATTTGGTAGAATATCATGGACATCGAATTGATCTTCTTCAAGGATAAGTTTTTCGAGTAGATCTTTTACTGTCGATCTTTCATTACTATTTGAATTGACAACAGGATCGCTAAAATTGTTAATTATAATATTAATTGATATTGATTTGGAAATTGTTGATGATTTTTAAAGAAATCCATGCGTCTGAATTAAAAATGAAGTGCTTACTTTATTGCTGGGAAGGAGATTTCTATGTTGTACGTATCACTGGATGATTGCCGTCCTTGGCGGTTTGTTCTACAATACAAAGGAACATGCTTTCTACACATTCAACTAAACTACAAACATTCTACTACATGCAAATGATTATGGTAAGATGCAAATAAAATTAAAATAATAACACATCTACCATGCCTCGAATATTATTTTAAACGATTTAACAATTTAAAAAAAAGTGTTAGAAAGACTTACTTTTCAACAGGTACGCTAGCATTGACAACATAAGTACCACCAGCGTCTTCATCGGATATTTGGCGTACTTGTCTGCTGACTCTATGGTCACATTTTACATCAATATTCAATTCCCTACACTCCCGAGTACCTTCTACAGAGAACGAACAGAAATTCCAATCTCTATTTAGACTATTAACAGCGTTTCGGACACGTTGCCTCAAAACACCCTGTCCTGCTTCATTACAAAGTACTGAACTGGGGAACAACATAGCAATCTTGAAAACGCGTTGAGCCGGTTTGGATGCTGCAACAATAACAATCGAATTATCACGGAATTCTTGTAAGAAATTGAAAATTTACCAGAACAAGCCGGATAAACTAATGGTAGATTAGGATTGGATGTTGGTCGCCAGAAACCTTCAGCTCCGCAAGTATAAAATTTCGGTATTTCCTGCGAGAATCGTAAACCTTGTTTACACGAAATTTCGCAAACTTTAAATTGTCCACCAGCACCCCAATCTTTACATGCTTGTTTACCGCCAATAGGATCCGGTAATTCTGGACAGAATTCGGCTAAAACTGATACTTTAAAGCTACAAGTGGCTGAATTTCCAGCTTTATCAGTGGCTACATAAGCTATCTGATAAATTCCCCATAATAATGTTTGTCCAGGACGGTGGTTATTCTTTTCTTGAACTTTAACAACACCAACATTATCACTGAAATGCGGTTCATCCCAGGTTACTAATGCTGATCCATTTTTAGTGATTATCCATAGATCTCCAGGACAATATTCAACTTTCGGTGGGATTTTGTCGGTTTGTAATTCTTGACATTTAGCACCAATGTAACCTGGTGGACAGTTTCGTTGGCCACAATTCGATGGGACAATTCGTTCAACACCACCAGCTGTTTCTTCATAACCGGCCCATGTTAGAATCAAACTACGATACAAGACAGGTTCCGTTCGGCAATCTCTCACTTGTTTCTGGATTTCACTTGTAATATCTAGAGCACGGCCCCAAATTTGGACTTTAGTTAGATGTCCTTGGAAACCGGATTCAGTGTAAGCTTTAGGATTACCAGATCGTGGTTTACCCAGCGTTACCCAAGCACTAAAATTATTCAGAAATTAATCTATTGAAAACAAAGATTGTGGAAGATTTTACTATTCAGGTAATTTACGGCCACTTCCATAACCTTCAACTTTGCTGGCAATAAGTCCTTCAGTAATCAATTTCAATTCGCCACCGTTTTCTCCATCCCACACAATAGCGATGTGGTGCCATTGAGCATCGTTAACAGTTGTGTAGTCGCGATAACTCAAGTAAACATCTTGAAGGTCTGGGAAAATGGACACTTGGACTCCATTGGAGTGGGCCTGGATGATGGGCCGTCTATCTTTTGGTACATGTTTAGCTCTATAAAATACAATCCATTGTTAATCTACACGGTGATATTTTGTGAGGTAAACTTACGAAACGCTGTATAATGTGAAGAATATTCCATTTTCGTCTTTCTGTGTGAATTGTACCCACATTGCTATCGTTAGACTAGATTTAGAGTCAGTGTAGAATGGAATCGATTGAGATGCTGAACTTCTCGTAGCGTCACTAAAGTATAAATCGTAATCGACGGAGATTGCTGTAAAATTACCGAATTAAACTTATTATCAGATACAAATTATTATCAAATCAATACTTTTACGACAATCTTCCCCAGTTAAATTGAAAGGACATTGACAATAGAATCTATCAGTTAAATCAATACAGGTAGCACTTGGTGGACATGAGTTCTCTTTACAATCGATAATATCATCTTCACAGTATTTACCAGTGAAACCTGGAGCACAAATACATTTGAAACCGAACGGATCATTTGTGCAAGTTGCTCCATTTTTGCAGGCGTTAGCTTGACAAGCATCGTACTCATATTGACAACCAACACCGGCATAATCATCAGAACAAGAACAATTAAGACCTGAACCGAAATCTTGACATTTACCACCATGCATACACGGATTACCGATACAACGTTCAGGGGCTGTTTCGCATTGTTTTCCATCAGTACCAGATGGACAAACACAGAAATAGTCTTGGAATAAATTGATACATTTGGCATCGTTCTGGCATGGTCTGGTTTGACAAGTTCCAATATCAATTTCACAGTTAGTACCGGTCCAACCGGGTGGACAGATGCAGCGAAAGCCGCCGATTTCATCGCGACAGGATCCGCCATTCAGACAAGGCTCAGATTTGCAATCGTTAATATTTTCCTATAAAGATACAATTTTAAATATTTTTGCTTTTTTGGTATATAACATGATTTACCTCACAGTAGGTACCAGAGTAGCCTTCTCTACACATACATAAGAATTTATTATCAAGATCCACACATTTATCAGTTCCAATAGGATTACAAGGATCGCTTAAGCATTCATCGATTTCGGCTTCACATTGTAAACCAACGAAACCTGGACGACATTTACAAGCGAATCCGTCAACTAAATCTGTACAAGTGGCACCGTTCTGGCATGGTTTCGATGAACAAAAATCAATGGTGTGTTGGCAACGTTTTCCGGTAAAACCAGGCTCACAAATACATGTGTAATCGTTAATTTCATCCGTACAATGTCCACCATTCTCGCAAGGATCTTGTGCACACTCATTAATATTCGTGTCACAACTCTCCCCAGTCCATCCTGGATGGCAGACACACTGATTATAGAATAGTTTATCAACACAGATACCATTTTTACACGGGTTTCCATCACATAAATCAATCTTCTCTTGACAACGTTTTCCTGTAAATCCCGATGGACAATTACAGCTGAAATCGGCAACTAAATCAGTACAATTCGCCCCTAACAAACACGGTTTCTCAGCACAATCGTCAGTGTTAATTTCACAAGTTTGACCTTCCCAACCCGGAAGACATTCACACATAAAACGACCTTGTTGTAGAGCAACACAAGTTGCACCATTATTACAAGGATTTCCGTTAGCAGTACATGGGTCAATCTGTAATAAAAATTTATTTAATTTTTTTTTTTGAAAATTTCGTGATATTCTCTTGAAAATTACCGTTACATCACAATCAATTCCGGTATATCCGGATCGACACAAACATGTATAGTTATTGTAACCTGGTTCATCTTTACACATGGCACGTGCAGGACACGTATCATTCTTACAATCTGACCTTTCTTCTTGGCAGTTAATACCGGAATATCCTGGAGCACATTGACATCTATAGCCTTGCGGTTTATCGATACAGGTACCGCCATTATAGCAAGGCTGTGATGCACACTCATCTATATCGATTTCACAACGACGTCCAGAAAATCCAGCAGGACAAAAACATTGAATACCATGGCCCATTGGTACACAGAGACCGCCATGTTGACATGCATTTTCGGTACATTGAACTGGTTGACATTCTTCACGACCAACAGCTCCAGGACCGTCAGTTTTCGTATTACTTGGACATTCAACACATGAAGTCTGTCCTTGTAGCGATTGATAGAAATCTCGTGGACATAAAGAGCATGGTGCTAGTCCAGTTGGTGAGTATTGACCTGGGGTGCATTTCGGTCGACATCTGTCTTTTCCTGGAGCTGCTGGTTGATAAGTGAACGTATTTGCTGGACAAGCTTGACAGTCTTTGAAACCACCAGTTGGTGGTTCATTTGTGTAACTATTTCGTGGACATTCTAAACAGGGGACTAGACCAGTTGGCGAATAAGTACCATAACCGCAAACAGGTACACAATCATCAATGCTTTTTGAGCCTTCCTCTCGAGTGTAAGTTCCTGAAGGACAACGATTACATGAACCTTGTCTGGCGCGATTCTGATAGAAACCACGAGGACAATAAGTACATTTTTGTTGTTTTTCACCGGCAAAAGTTCCAGCGGGACAGTGCACTGAAATAACAAAATTTATAAATTTGGACATAATTTGGAGAGATAGAAAACTTACAGCATCTAGGCACATCATTAGTGTCCATATTGAGTACTTCACCAACATTACAAGTGAATCCTCGTATGTTGGTCGAATTTAAAGCACGTAGTGGAGGACATTGGTTGCCGATAGCAGAGACGTTCAATAGAGGTTCAATAATTGCACTCGTTGACGGTACAGATAGATCAAACATCAAGCTTAAAGTACTACCACACAGATCATAAAGTTGTGGTTGACGTACAACTGGCACAATACTTAAGATAAAATCGATTTTCACTACATTCTCTTTAACTAGTGACGGTATTGATTTGATGAAAGATACGTTCATTTTAACATTAACTGCAGAGCATCGGTCTGATAGTACAGTATTGAGGTTAGTGTAGTACTGTGAAATTAAATCGGTGTATTGATTTAGACACAATGATGGTACAGCTCCATTTGCACGATAATTTACAGATGCTGTTATGTGATAATCAGCTTGTTCAGTATCTAAAAGTTGTCAACATTAGAACGAATCTAATTAATTTCGCATAGTACCTACTTTCAGAGACACAATCAGGTACGACCGAAGTTGGAGTCCATGGAGTTTTTGCTGTACATGAGAAAGTCTTAACTGGATCACCATCTGTAAACCTGTAACCTGGATTACATGTTGCAATACATTGTAGACTACGATCTCCTGGTAAACAATTCAAAGCACCATTAACTGGCGGTGTCAATTCCCAATCAACACAAGGTGTAGCTTGTACTGCAACCTATTTAATTTGATTAATAAGCTATTAAAAATTTTATAATTTTGAAATTACTTGAAAGTGGCAAGTAGCTTTATTTCCATATTTATCAGCAGCTACTACTGTAACATTCTCAAAAGTTCCTATAGGTATTGTTGCTTTATCCGGAATGAATGTGATTTGGACATCTCCAGAGTCATCAGTTGCGTTAATTCTGCGACGTGTTTCATTGAAATTGACCGCATAACTGTCTTGTTTATCGATCAATTCGATAACGTAACTTTGTGGACAACTTAATCGTGGCGGTGTGTTATCTGTAATTGTTGTTTTTATGAGTTTCTATTTCTAGTTATTGGTGAAATTTTAGTACCTGGAACTGTAATGTTGATTTCACAAATGGCAACATTACCATCATAATCGAAAGCTACATATTTAACGACCATATCTTCAAATACATACATGGGTGTTTTGAATGTTTGTGGTTTAACTTCAAGTCGTGCAATACTGCCTGAGTTGTCGACAGCTGTTGGTTCAGTGAAATTGATTGGTAAAAGTCCACCATTTGCGTCTTTTTGCACAACGATTGGTTGTTGGGGACAATTTTGGAAAATTGGCGTTTCGTTGTCGACACAAGGCGAATAACCGTAATCATAACCCAATAGTGGTTCAGCTTCAGGCTCGTCACAACCCATCAGTTCGAATTTCAAACAAGCATTATCCATATAACTAACAATACCTAAAATAACATGTCTAGCTTGAACGTATTTCGGTAGGGAGATCATAGCTAATTCTCCATAGTTTCCAGGATCTCTCATAGTTAGATTGAAATTGGGGAAATAGACAACGTAATTTTCAGAATCTGCTTGTTTGTAGAAGAAACGTATTTCAGTAGGACGACCAACAATATCATTTGTAACAACTCCCTTAACCAAAATGCCTTTTACTCTATACACTTTTCCTAGATCTACATTAACATAAGTGAAGGCTTCTTGTTTACCACACCATCCAGTAACTGAATTCAATCGTACATTTCTAGCTTCATAATTCGGACGTTCACTAGTAGCATTAATTGCTGAATCTGGTATACGACCTGATGCGATACCAAGCGGACGAACTACCTTACATTCAGGATCTCGTACACAGGTTAATGGTCGTGGATTGATCAAAATATAACCGGGTCTATTACAGGAGAAATTGATTTCGGAACCTTGCTCATAACTTCTAGCTATTTGATAACCGTCACTCGGCCGGCCGGGATCTTCACAAACCGGACCTTCACAACGTAAATCGCCAAAGTCCCAAACACCATTCGCTTGACAACGGACGATGTTATCGTGTTTGCTACTCTGGCCGGCTAGTTTAAACGTGTTTTGGCAGCCGAAGAAGAATGACGATTGGTACTTGGTGTCGATGTAGTTGCCGTATTCAGCGCCTGGGGTAGGTGGTGGTGTGCCACAATCGACACGCGGGCAGGATGGTTGGGCACCACTCAGCCAGTAATCGGGAAGACCCTAAATTTATTTATTTTTTAATAATTTTGTTTTTTTGAAAATTATACAACTTACAGGTTTAGGGTCGTAAACGCATTGTCTAAAGCTAGCTGTGTGAGTTCCGCGTAATTTTCTCCCATTGGTGTTACAATGTAATGTGACATTATCTCGGAATGGTACTAAAACGCTATTTTCATCGTTTCTTAAAACTTTCAATCCTTCGTTCCTATCGTCGGGTAAAGAAACACATTGGGCATCTAAAATATAAAGTAAACAATTAAAAAAAAATAATAGAAAATATTTTTAGGGTATTAACATGAGCATTCTGGGGCTGTTCCATTCCAAACTCCTGTAGATGTACAAAGTAACGATGAAGATCCAGACATAACGTATCCAAAATTACATTGGAATCGTACAAGATCGCCAAAATGATATTTTTCTTTTGTGGATAAAATCATGCCGTTCTCAGGCGATTGTAATGACGGACACATAACAGGTACGCAAGATTTATTGACTTGGAACGTATCACCGTCTCTTAAACCATTTTCTGATGTTTTGATATAATAGCCCGCAGTGCCGTTGCGTTGATAAAGTTCGAAGCCAACATTACATCCACATGAATAATCACCAGCACTATTGATACATTTCTGATCACAACCACCATTATTAACGGCACATTCATTAATATCAGCACATTCTAATCGAGTACAACCCATGATTTCTAATTTCAAACACGGAGCACCATCATAATCTTGTATTTTGAATTTCACATATTGTGCTTCGATCGGTACAGGTAGATTTAAGATTGATAATGTGGGTTCTAAAATACGAAATTCAACAGCACTACCATCCGGATTACGATAATCTTTGAAGACATCGGTCAAATCATCGGTGTATTGGATACGAACTGCTGATGTGAAAGCTAGAGTGCCATCGGGTCGAGTTACGCTAGTTGTACGAAAGCCTCGTATGATTGTCGGTGCTTTCAAATCGATTAGTACCCAATTGGAGCCTCCTTCGTTTGTGTTGCCACACCAACCGGCACCGTTATTCAAACGCACCATCTAAAAATTGAACGTTGTCTTATAAAAAATACTTATAAATTTTTAAAGAGAGAGAGAGAGATTCTAGCTTACAGTTTTATCGTATCCAGGTTCGCTGCTGGAAACTGTGATGGAATCATCCGGGATTCCTCCATTAGTCAATCCAAGATCACCGACAGGTCGACATTCTAATGTCGGAACGAAACCCTTCCGGCATTTGCAATGAAATGAGCCTTGAGAATTGACACATTCGGTTGATGCGATATCGCATTGTGTACTAATACATTCATTGATATCCTCGCATTTTGGTGGATTATTGAATTGTTGATTTTCACCGCATCTTATAATACTGTTACCGATTAGTTTATAGCCTTTGTAACATTGTACTCTAGCTTCATCATTGTAGAGATATTGTCTTGTAGCATCTGTTATGAAACCGTTTTTAATATCTGGGAAAACTGGACATCTTGCTCCTATAATTTAATGAATTCATTATTGATTTCTTTGATGCTGTTTTTTTCTACACTTATTACTTACTTGTACATGTTGGTACTTCTCCGGACCAAGTACCGTTGCTCATACATAATATAACTGGCGGTCCGTTTCTTACATAGCCCGGTTCACATTCATAACGGACGATAGTACCATAAGAACGGCCCAAACCGTTTAGTACTGTGACATTTGCATGTGGTACTTCTGGTAGTGGAGCACACTGAGATGCTGGATTTTTTTTTAAAAATAATTAGATTTTATTTCGATTATAATGATGATGGTATATACCTAAACAATTTGGTTTTTTTTCCCATCTGCCATCGGACAGACACGAGATTCTTTCAATACTCTGACCGGTTGGGAACGCAAAACCAGCGTAACATTGATACATGGCTTGTCCACGGTAAGTTACATTTGTTGAACCAATTGAGAAGCCATTATCGATTTGCGGAACAGGTCCACAATAGACTTCTTGGCATTTTGGTATGTAACTAACTGACCAATTGCCGCCAGGCATGCATTGAGTTGTTATACGATTACGTCCAGTTGCGAATTCTTGACCAGTTGGACAGCTGAAAGTGATTACAGTACCGAAAGCCGTATCTCGACTTGATGCCATTGCACCAATACCCGGTTGCAATTGGGGACAATCTAAAATTACATTTAATAGAAAAAATAAAATTTTGAATTTTAACTAGAGCAGTACCGGCTGAATATTTAGCAGACCATCCAACACTACTGTGTAGTGCATCAGTGGTGAATCTTATCAACATTTGACCACTTTCCGCAGTTAGGGTAATTTTCGGTTCAGATGAAGCAGTAAAACCGTTACCGGAATGAAGACGTAACCCACTGGTGGTTGCACCATCGTAAACTTGTACGAAATCAGATTTGTGAACTTCAAAATGATCGAAATTCAACGATAAAGGTCCACCACCTGGATTTCTAATTCTGTATAGACATTCTTGATTACTCGGGTAGTCGCTGAGACCAAAAGCAGGTGATGTTATTGTGCCATTACGGGCGACAATCGTAGCTTTACAGCCTTGAATCAAACGAAAATTATCTATTTGCTCTTTTGTGAGAAATTAAAAAAATACCTTGTGTATATCTGATTCGAAAACCTCTCTTTGAATCACCTAAGCTTGTTTTGAAGTATAAATAGAGTTTACTATTCGTTGAAATTACAATATTTTGGTTGTTTTCAAGATCACCAGTGAATCGTGCAATTGGTTGGTTTTTAGGCGAATCACCGTCACGCACCAGGATATAATCCCGGCCATTCTCAAGATCCAAATCGTCAATTTCTAATGTAATAATACGACCATTTTGGGCTCGAATAATATACAAACACTCCAATCCGCCGGGGTATTGTTCCGGATAACCGGGTGATGTTAATACTTGTGGTTGTGGAGTCGCCCTCAACACACCACCACAAGTCTGTGGTTCCGTCTTCCAAGAGGCTCGGAAACCTTTCCGTTCAACCGATGCGTCTGTACTGAATTTGATAATCATAAAATTCGATGCAGATACAAATGATCGATTTGTTAGATCTTGTCGGCCGGATAATGTGGCTAGATTGACTGAGGTGTCCTCAGTTCGACCACCGACAAGTATCTGGACGGTATCGAAAGTCTTCTCAGTTTCGAATTCTTGAAATTGTAGTAGAATATTGTGACCCTGTGGCCCTTCCAATGTCCATTTGCAATTCGTTAATGGTGCATATTTATGTGGATAATAGGGACTTTCAACAAAATCTCCACTACTGGCTAGATAATAGTTGCAATTTGATGGACAATCAATTTCATCGGAACCATCGCCACAATCGTCTTGTTTATCGCATTTGAATTGTTCATTTATACAATTACCATTAGAACAATGAAATGACCCGATTGGGCAAGCCTTTGATCTACACATGAATGGCAATAAACTTTCGCACGTTGTCAATTCCCATGACTGGTTCTCTTCAGTTACTGTTACATCAACGCATTCGCCAGCTGATGGATCCGGCTGTTGGCGCGACCAAAACCCTATTTGTTATTTTAACAATTATTATCAAACAATTCGGTTGTTTGTAATCGAATCAATTTACCGGAATATTGCGAGACTAAGGTACCAGCAGCTGATTCCAACGTATTCGTTCTGAGGTCATCCAAAGAGGCCAGGCCGAGCCAATAATGATTCACACCACGACGCTCTAATGGGACCGATGATGTCGCTATTGTGGCCGTCAAATTGTTTTCACTGTACGTTTCTACTGACATCAAATCACTACCGTATCTGTAAATTAATTGCAAATTTTTGGGCTCAAATAGGTCAGATTTTACAGGTGCACTTGTAGTGCTATCTCGCCTGGAGGCAGACACGAATTTCACGTATCTTTATATACGTGAAATTCTGCCGTCTACTCGTAAGATTGTGTCAATAATAATATGGCGATTTTGTGAGTTTCTAACGGGAATTGTTTGAGGTGTGGCTCGGATTGTTAATTTACGATTTCAATCAAAACTAAAGACCTTATTCTAGGAGTGGATACGGGTCAAGGATTGTCGCTGAATTTACAGCAAATTATGAATTTAGTCCGGAACAGATTTCTGGCCAATTTACAGTTAAATTTGTGGAATTTTACCATAAATTAGTAATTCATCATTATTCTAAAGTTTTAAGAGTGTTTTCTTCATACGAGTTGAACGAAATGAAAGCGTTATAGTCCAACAATAATGATTAAATATTTAGGTTGTTTGAATCACGAGTTTCTTAAATTATGAATTAAAAAAACACGCAATTTTTCACGTACCTACAATGATGTTTCAGCAATCTTACAATATTTCTTAACAAATCCTAATTGTTTTCTATTTAATTTTCCACATACATTCGTTTGTTAGTTAAGCTAGATTAATTAAGAAGAATTCTCATGAGAATTTTTCCGTAATCAATGTAATCATAGTAATTAGGGTAGGTGATTTGTCACTAGGCTTCCTTTAACATCTATCTGTAGTCTAATTAAAAATTCGGATGCTTTTTAAAAAATATTCAAAGAATGCTACTATTTAGATTCAATGGTTATAGAACATTGACCGTTGGAAAATATTTCAATATTCTAATCGATGCGTATTTAATCCGTTATTTGTTTGTTGATAGAGAAATGTTTTAGGTGCAGAAAGTGACTCATTCTAACACCCAATTTGGTTCGCAAGAACACCACCGTTATAATCAACGATTGGATTTTTTGCTATTATTAAATTAATCATGATTTACCTTCGACATAGTTCCGCTGCTTTTTCCCAAGAATGCCTAATGTTGAAGAATTTGTAACAATGTAATCCTCGTAATTCCCAACCTGTAACAACAAATCAGTGATTATATTTTTAAATCAAATATATTAAAAAATTCGATAGTAAAATTATAGTAATTAGTGAAAGTTACAAAATTGAGACATTTGTTCCATTTTATTATTTCTTCCTCTTTAATATTTTATTATTCAATGATTTATTTTCTTAATTTTAAAACGATGTTGTAATCATTCTCTATTATATGAAGATTCGGTTTTCTTTTTGTTTTGGCTGTTGATCATCAATGGTGAAAGTGTAGATTGTTTGTTTAAAGATTTGTTTCGTGCACCTACATTTGGCTAAATCGATGAATAGTCGAATAGTTAAACTGGACGTTAATAGACAAAATTTTCATAAAAGATGTCTATCAATTTACCGTTTTTGAAACAGAAATCAATGATTTTTAATTTGTTTGATCAGTTGACATAAATTTTCAAAGTTGTAGAATTTACAGAATTTAATTAAAATGTCGTTTTGGTTTGTTAGAGTACCGTTCTATGAATATTAAATCTTCTATGAGAGTCTTATGATAGATCTTCGCCAACGAATTCTCCGTTACATAAGCCTTAAAAAAACGTAATTAGTGAATCGGTAGTATTTTATGAAAATTAAAATTTTCTACTTTGACAAGCAAATTAAAGCCTTTCTAATCAATTTTTACTTTCTCAATTGTTGTGGGATTTTCATCGTATTCTTGAGGTCTATTAGAAAGATCTTGATTGTAAATTATCGAGGAAGCCCCCCGGATGATTACAATTTATGGACCCCTACACATAATAATAATAATAATAATTAATGAGCAATTTTTCATTGCTTGAGGTTAGAGGGTGAATTCATTATTATTAAAAGACAACCAAAGAAGCCATCTAGAGCCAAATCTAGAAAATCCTAATAAAAAAATTTCTTTCATCCAAAAAGCAAATACCTTCAAAATGACTCAAATATTAATTGTTCTAAGAATAATTCTAATTTTGTTTCGAGACCCTCTAAAATGTCCTCTTATTATCCAAAAATTGATAATCTAGAACAAAAATATTAAGAATTCGGCTTAAAAATTCTTTAAAGTTGAGTCAATCGCCTGATTTCAAGAGTTTGGCTTAAAAGGCGATCAAAAACATCAGGGTCGTTCTCTCTTCACAGCTTTTCTTTAAAAATTCGACAAAAAACTGATGTTTTAGGAAAGAATTGTCCTAAAACGTGGACTAAAAGTCTCCTTTTTATAATTCAGTAGCAACATTCGCTGAAAGTTCTACTTTAAAAGTCATTAAAATTCACTGAATGTTTTTTTGACGATTTTTTGATTTACAATTGAAATAAAACTGAAATTGAATTTCGTTTTGATTAAAAACCTCTAAATTGTCTCCTTTCAAGAAAGTTACAAAAGTATCTTAAAACCTTGACTAAAAGTAAAGAACTCAGCTTTAAAATTGATCAAATCGTCCTTTTTTACAACTTCATCTCAAAATTAGGACAAAAATATCTGAAAATTTTTATAAAATTGTGAGAACTCAGCTCGATAATTGATTAAATCTCCTTTTACGATACAATAATTAAAGCTAAAAATAGAGAGTTCTAAGAGAAAAAACCTACGATCGGCTTAGAAGAAAATTGGATGAGAATTTGAAGATAAAGCACTTTATGTACAGTGACGAGCATAAAAAAGAGACCACTTTTTGTTTGGCTGCTTATAGCAAGCTTTTGACGGCGGTCGTAGTAATCTAACAGAATTTTCGTAGGTCAAACTTTGGAAGGAAGATATTCAATCAGAAGATAGGAGTGGGGTTAATGGTGCCATTTTGGCTATTTACCTGAATAGACAAATACTTTTCACAAATTTAGTACGGTGGAAACTCGTTCCAATAGCTCCTACTTACGCTGGGAAACAGCCTGACTCACACGGACGGAAAAATGTGATTTTCTAGCTCAAAACTCGGTTTCTTTTATATGCTCATCACTGTACATGTTTATTTCGTGGCTGATTTTCTGTGTTACGATTTCTATTGATAGAATGTACATTCCAATATTATTTCTTTACTATTAAAATTACAATGTTGAAACAATAAAACTGCGATAAAAAGAAAGTCTTGGGCGAAATTTGATTGAAAAGATTATAGATCAATAGATGAAAAAGCCGTGATTTATCAAGGCTACGAAAAATTTCAAAATGTAAGATTCATAGAGTGATAACAATTAATATCCAAAGATTATCAATTGATCTCGAGTGTTTTCTTTGATAAATTTGATGCTTTCTTGTAAAATGACCACCTTCTATTTCACAATTCTCATGCAAGAAACTAGGGCGATTTGAGAATAATTTCTTAATTAGAAGTTTTATAAAAACTAAATTATAATTTTCTAATACGGTCATGCACAGTTCTTATAATTATACAGTGAAAATTAATAAAAATTGAAGGAAAATTGAATAAACGAACTGATTTATAAATTTTCTTTCAACAGAAACAATTTCAACAAGCCAAACTTTCACAACTAAATCGATCATGTAGCGATATCAAGACCATTTAACAATTCTACATGATAGAATTGACGAATCATATGGAAAGTCAGAGAAAATCAATTGATATACAACTGGTTCAAGTAGAGACACAGAGAAAAAACGAATGGAAATTAGGTCGATAAACGATAAACGTGTGCAAATTTAGTTAAAATGATAATAATCGTCGAATAAAAACCCTGAATCTTTATAGCCAAACACTAATCTTTTAATATTTAACAGTTATTATAGGATTTGAACTAGATTTTCTACAAGGTTATTTTATTTTAAACTTAACCTTCAATACACGCGAACAGCGCAATATTTGATAAGATTAGAACTCAACAATTTTGTTATAAAATTAAGTATTTATCTAACATCAGTATTAGATTGAATATCGAACGAAAATGATGATAAAACGTGTTATAATCGATGTAGATGTCGGCATTGATGATTATTTAGCTTTATTAATCTTATTTCATGCTGAACTATTAGGCGAAATTAAAATTGAAGCAATCGTCTGTACAAATGGCAATACAACTCTTGATAATGTTTGTAAGAATGTTGTAAGAATCCTTGAAATCCTTAACAGGACTGATGTAAGTCAACGTATATAAATAAATTCCAAACTTAATAGTTTTATTGGAAAGATTCCAGTATATCGTGGAGCTTCAACGGCTTTAGTCCCACAAAATTTACAATTCCGTAAAGTACACGGTACAGATGGATTTGGCGATTTACAACACGATAAAGAACCAAATCTTAGTGTAATTAAAGACGAATCAGCAGCTGTGGCTGTTAGAGATCTATTATTAAACTATCCTGAAGAAATCAGTTTAATCTGTATTGGTCCTCTAACTAGTCTAGCACTAATGTTACGTTTAGACGACCGGCTTGTATCGAAAATGAAAGATGTATGGATTATGGGTGGAAATCACACTGGTTGTTTATATTTATAAATTATTTTATTTAATTTCCTATTGATTTATTTGTCTAATGTTAGGTGTGGGCAATGTGACTTCGACAGCTGAATTTAATTTTTACATGGACCCGGAAGCTGCATACATAGTCCTAGACAGTGTCACCAAGCCGATTTATCTCTTAACTTTAGAAACCTGTAGACTTACTAATATGGAATTGGTAAATTGTGAATATAGAAAAAATCAAGAAAAAGAAATGAACAAAATCGTCTTTTTTAGGAATGGCGTGATCGAATTCTTAATGAAAAAACACATGCAGCTTTTGATCTTTTGAAACGTCTCGAATTCTGTATGGATAATAGAACGAAACGAACGAAATGGTGGCCGTATGATGCATTTGCAATTGCAATCTTTCTAAATCCAAAAGAATTGATTAAGACGCAAAGTTGTCATCATGCTTCAGTTGAATTACACGGTTATCAAACACGTGGACAAGTTGTTATCGATCATCGGAAAGAGAAACCGTCCAATATTGTATTGATTGAGGAGATTGATGAAGAGAGATTTAAAGAATTGTTGATTAGGATGGAATTTTAAAAATTTATACTATATTTTGTTGTCATTACAATTTAGCTGAAAATATATCAGAAAATCATCTTTACAATAATATTTCCCATATTCTCAAAAACATAAAACAAGAAAGAGGGTCTATAGAAAGCGTATGTCTGATAATATCAACTGGAAACGGTAATCATGGGCGAGATTTTAAATTTTCCTGTCTCACTATCAATTAAAAAAATCGATATACCTGCTTAGTTGGACACTCGATATACTATCAAGAGTTGACCAATATAGACAGGTGTCCAAATTATGAAAAATTTCTCATTTTTTGGTACTATCATCTATAGCAGTGTTTCCCAAACTTTTCACGTAGCGCACTTTTTAAGTTTTTCGAAGAAGACATGTCCGATAGTGGTAGGGCAAATTTCCTAAAAATTACGTATTAACGGGGCATTTTCTCCATCCTTACATTTCTAAAAATTTTGGGAATATTTAATTTTAACAGACTTAACTGTAAATTTTGATAAAGCTCAAATAATTTACTAAAAGCTGTTATTTAGAAGCCCTCGAAGAAAATCGTAAAAAATCAGATTAACCGTGCGATGGTAAGTGGTAAAAAAGTTACTTTTCCACACTAGCTCGGAAATAGTTATTAGTAAGTTGTTCTAAGAGGATCACTCTATATGGATGCTCAGTAGACCCTTGGTGAATGGTGGTAGAAGAAAGACGTGTAAATAAAGGACAGACAACAGCGAAACTTGTCTAACACACTTCGCACCTTGCGCCAAAAACATCTTAAAATTAGAACAATTCACTAATATTTATCTAACTAGAGTGAAAAGCCTTTGTGAAACGAATGTGTACGTTAAAGTATGAACTTTAATCACATACCGCCATAACGCATCTAAAATTCAGCGTGCGGAAAAGTGGTATTTCTACTCTAGTCACTTTTCTGCTCGCTGAAGGACCAATCAGAAACAAGCTACCATTTTCTTGTTACCGTTGCTAAAGAATGGTCACACTGTAGATATTGAGCGCTTTGCACATGCGAAACAGGGCAGAAAATTGACAGTTGAGAAAGGATTTTTCCTCATTTCAAGATCAACACGTCGTATTCCCCTTCCTATAATAAATTCAACAACGTAGATAACTAAATGGATAATAAATATAAATTATAAGATTGATAAAATAATCGCTTAGGTATGTAAGTTGTAAGTGTTATATTGTGTCTACGTGTGATGGGGAAGAGACGTGTTATTGTTGATGTTGATGTTGGTGCTGATGATTATTTAGCATTATTAATACTTCTAAATGCCGAGAAACATGGTGAAATCAAAATTGAAGCAATTATCTGTACAATGGGCAATACAACCGTTGACAATGTTGTTAAAAATGTCGTACGATTATTAGAAATTTTAAATAGAACTGATGTAAGTACAATAGATGTTTAGATTAAATAAAATTTTATTTTATTATCTCATCATATTACAATCATATTTAGATACCTGTGTATAAAGGTGCAACGAAACAATTAATTCCACCAGAAGAAACACCAAAACCATTCTTTGGCACAGATGGTTTATGTGATCTACAATATGACAAAGAGCCCAATTTAAACGTGATAAAATCAGAACCAGCTTGTATAGCATTACGTGATTTAATATTGAAATATCCGAATGAAATTAGCATAATTTGTTTGGCTGCTTTAACGAATCTTGCATTAACTGTACGATTAGATGAAGAAGTCGGTAATAAAATCAAAGATCTTTGGATTATGGGCGGCAATTATACCGGTAATGCTATTCACGAATGTCTTGCTCTCGATCTTGTCGACGATCAAGATCGAGATGTTTTATAATTTTTGATAATTTTCAGCTGTTGGAAATGTTACATCATCGGCTGAATACAACTTCTATGTTGATCCCGAAGCCGTCTATATTGTTCTTGAAAGTATAAAGAAACCTATTTATATTCTAACGTGGGAAACTTGTCTCTTGACAAATATAAGTTTTGTAAATATTATTCGTTTGATAACATTCTCTCAATTAATTGTGATTATCTTGAAATTTTTCAAGGATTGGCGATACAATGTGTTCGGTATAAAGAATCATCCAACAATTCAATTATTAAATAAAGTTGAGAAGATAGCTTATAAAGATTTCGCAGAGCAAAGATGGATACCATGTGATGCATATGTTGCAGCTGCTTATCTATATCCAGACGATATTATTTTACAAAAAAATATCCATTATGCTTCAATAGAATTACATGGTAGTGTAACTCGAGGACAGGTTGTACTTGATCATATGAAAAAAATCAAACCGAATGTTATTATAATTGAAAAAATTAAATGTGGGGAATTTCAAGAATTATTAATGAAATTATAAAATAGAAAAAAATGAATGTGGGCGAAATTTGTAATTAATTGAAGGTTAAAATTTTGTTAAAAAGTTGTTTATAGTAATTGTTTTTCTCTCTCTCGCATTAGATAGCGGAATTTGATTGGTAACATTAAACTATTAAATATACAGTGATAGTTTCTAAGTGCATGTTTTTCTATTTGACCCTGAATAAATAACAGAAACAACAACATAAAAATACGGTATTGTACAATTATATCTTTAAAACAATTTCCTTCTAAATGTTTTCATATTCTTTTCGATATTAGAAGAAGTAACACGTAAGGGTGAAGGATGAGAGTTGTGGTGCAAAAATTTCGCATATCCGCCCAGTGATTAGTACATAATTTAAACAATTCTATAAAATTCACAATAGAAGTTATCTTAAAATCTACATTGTTTGTATGTCTGATGCTTTCTTATTCTGTATTAAACTCATCTTTACATATGTGATTATTTTACGTAACCACTTTCTAGACGATAGTTATAGTCCTCAGGTTTACGCTTTTCTTCTTTTAAGTTCTAATGGCTACTTTTAAAGAAAAGAGAGACGAATTTTATAGTTGGAAAACTGTCCAGTTTTGGATTCAAGGCTACTCATGATAGTAGCTACAAACGTTTATACATAGTCCACCAATTTTTCTCGTATGGGAAAATATTAGATCATCAAATCCTTCAAAGTTACCTAACTGCATTTCTCTCGACTCCATCCCGATCTTATCGAACTTTCAATCCTCTTATTTTGATTGGAAAAGTAAAAAATCTGTTATAGTGACCGGAAATAGAACGCATAGCCCTTTTAGTATTTCTGTTTCATTGCAGAATCTTTTTCTGGTCTACAGCGAAAAAATTCTGGAGTGAATACTTAAGGCTACTTTTAGGGAACAGAGAGACGAATCTGATAGGTGGAAAACTATCTAGTGTAATTTTTTTTGAATTTAAGGCTACTTATGATAATAGTTGTAAACGTATGCCCCACAAAGGACTTTATCATACCAAAATATGAGGTCAGTCAATTCTTTCAAGTTAACAAACAATGCTTTTTTCCGAATCTATCCCGATATTATCTGTCCTTCAATTCTTTTATCTCAAAGGGAAAAAGCCCTTATAGTGGCCTGCAATAGGAAGTATAGTCTTTTTAGTCTTTCTTGAAGGGGTTTTATCATGGCCTAATATGAGGTTAGCAAATCTTTTCAAGTTACCTAAGTGCATTTCTTCCGAATCTATCCCGATCTTACCCAACCCTGAATTCTTTTATCCCGACTGGAAAGGGAAAAAGTCCTAATTATAGCGGCCTGCAGTAGGAAGCATAGCCTTTTTAGTCCTTCAGGATTATTGCAGAATAGTTTCCCAGTTTACAGCAAAAATGTTATGGAGTGAATATTTAAGGCTTCTTTTACAGAACATAAAGACTCTGAAAGACCAAAAACTGTCTGGTACTCGATTTTTTTGAATTTGGACAGCCTTATAAGTTACAAAGCTATTATTAGAGTAATTACTCTAGAATTTGGCTGAAATTTTGAATACACGCCACATGGTGTTTGGTAAATCACAGAATTTACAAAGCAGAAAATAGAAGTCATTTATTGTATTTGTCCTCCAGAACATTCGTTCTGGGGCGTGCTATAAGTGAGTAATTATGCAACTCCCTCTTTAAATCAAACTTGACACATTATTTTTAATTATATAACAATCTCATTATCTTAACAATGACACATTTTACCATTCGAGTTAAATATTCGTTCATTAAAAACAACATTCTGTTATTAATTTGTGATTATTAACATTGTTTTGCATTTTTATTGTAGCATTACATAATGAATTTCTGAAGACATACCTACATCGATTATACAGAGTGTTTGGTCTAAGTATGGTGAGTTCTAAGAAACTCCTATTAGTCGACGAGCGATTCAAAAAATATTTCGAGGATTTGTAGAAGAGTCCCTAGAGAACATTTTAGCAAAATTAGAACCTCGTAGCTCATTTCAAAGTTGGTCAAAAAACGATCGATATGGACAATGTCGCAATTTTAAAAAACGAACAAAACACGCAGAACGATTAAAAATGACTCAGAGACCTTCCCAACATTGATTTTTTTTTGTTTTTCTCCATTGTATTCCAGAGAAAATACGAAGTATTTCCACTTGTTCCAGAATAAAATGGAGAAAAACGAAAAAATCAATTTTGGGAGGATTCTAAGTCGTTTTGCGTGTTTCGTTCGTTTTTAAAACTCGCTACATCGTCAGAAACGAGCGGATTTTGGCCAACTTCCAAGCGAGCTACGAGGTTATAATTTTGCTGAAATGTTCTTTAAGGGTCCTCCTACAAATCCTTAAAATATTTTAAAATAAGAGTTTTTTAGTACTCACCATACTTAGACCAAACACCCTGTATAAGAAAATTGAGATTTTTCAAAAATATCGATTAATTTTCTGTTTAATTACGTTGGGTGAAGATCCATCAATAAATTTAATTTTAAAATAAATTGGGAATTTTCAAAGGAATTATTTTTGATTCAATATTCAATTGTGGTTATGATCTCGCCTTTAACAGCTTTAAAGGTCATACATGTGTTTAAGTATAGTTATAAACAGTCAGGATTACTTTCACAAAATAAATTCCATCCAACCTAAGATGTTGCAATTAATATTCAAAATATAATTCCAAGCAACTATTTCCGTATTGTTGTTAATAAACCGTATTTTATTTTTTATTTCTTCCTTCTGTTTTGTTCAGAAGGAAAAATCGATTTAAAACGGTATCGATAAATTTTACAGTATATCAAATAGTAGATAAATATTCAATTTAATAATTTTAATACGGTTAAGTCGTTGAAAACATCTGTAGAATAATTATAAATATTAAATCATTTAATAACTGTTACCGTTCCAGTTATAATCCTATTTTCTTTTCATTGAAAATAATTGAAAATTACTATACAAATCTGATTTCAACAATAAAACCAACATTATTTCAATATTAGAACAATTTTCTTCAACTGTAACAAATTCTTTCGTATTGAATCAGAAACAGACAAGTCAGTGTCATATCAGATTGTGGCCATAATAAGCGTGACATATTTTTTTGTCATCGTCATTGTCAGATTATCGTATAGAAGTTTATTTATTAATAGTCTGAAGGCAGCTAAATTACAGTTGATTGTCTCTAATAATTCCACAATTTTTTCGTTAATTCTATTTTTATTATGCCTAATTGTTATTTAAGAAAACTTGTAATTCCGGTTATTATATTACGAATAGGATGAATCAACTGAAAATAAAGCACAACTAGTAGCCTAGCTAGATATTTTGGGCCTTTAGGCAAAACTTGGAATAAGTTATAGACACCGAGTTGTTCATTTAAAATTATGGCAACTCAATCTCATTATTCGGCGACTGATTCGTAAAATATTTCAAGGAATTGTAGGGCAGTCTATGGAGAAGGTTTTAGCAAAATTGGAACCTCGTAGCTTATTTGTAAGTTGGCCAAAATATGTTCGCCTTGGATAATGTTGTAATTTTCAAAAACCAGCTACAAACGGCAAAAGAATGACTCGACAATCCTTCTAACGTTGATTTTTTCGTATTTTACCATTGTATTTTATAGAATGTAATGGAAGAAAACGGAAAAAATCCATATTGAAAGGGTCTTCGAATTATTTTTAATGTGAGTGTAGCTAGTTTTAAAAAATCACGATATTGTCTAAAGCGAGCGTTTTTTATCGACTTCCAAATGAGCTACGAGGTTCTAATTTTGCTTAAAAGCTCTTCAAAGACTACTTTATAAATCCTAAGAATATTATTCGAGTCGCTCTATTATTTAGTGAGCTGAATACTCCCAGGTCGGACATCCTGTATACATACAGGGTTTCTCACTTAAATATGGTCAATGGTAATAAATTCGCTACAACTCTTTCATTTATTAATAGAATAAAATAATTTTTATAACAACTTGAAAGAGAACACCTAAGCTAGCTTTTGGAGGTAAAAGAGCCTTTCTATAACTTTTGGAAATAACAGAAATTGACGTCAACTTTTGGTAATTACGCAAAACTGAATGAAAAATTGCCACTTTTGTAAAATATACAAAATACAAAAATACAAAAATTTGTGACTGATCTTTTTTAAGAATCTAGGTCAGGGGATTCCTTTTCCACGGAGTCATGAATTTGAACAGCAAGAAAAATGGAACAAATTTAAAAAGCTCAATGCCTTAAATTTACGTGATAAAAACTGTATATTACATAGATATAATACTCACAAATCAAATCGTAATGGGGCCTTAAAACAGAAGAGCCCTTAGGCATTGCCTAATCTTGCTTATCGATGTTAAGTCTCTGACTATAACACACCATTATTTTAAGCGCGATTACCGTTAAATAAGTACGGTTATGCTTACATTATTATTAAAAAATATTTCGCAGCATAGTTTATCAAAGAAAACCCAATTACGAATAAAATAATGATTACTTACCATTAGGACAGGTGAATAGACTACTAGAATTCTGCGAACAAAAATAAATTAATTAGCAAATATTTAACAAGTTTAGATTTCGCTATCATTTCAACTTTTTTTATAATTGATACAAACAGAAAATTTCTATCAATAATAGTTGGAATCAGTCGTTTACCTTGGAATTTCTATACTATGATTGAATCATAATTAAGTATTAATAGTTTTAAGTTAAATGATACATTTTTTTGGGGCTGAATATTAGTTAAATTTAGACGCTTACCTGTGCTGAAACTATCCTAAAATAGACTAGGATGACGACCGTAATGGCCGCCTGTAGCCGTATCAGCATCCCCTGAAAAAAATCAACATGTTAAAACAATTCCATATACTATATTTATCAAAAAATTGAAGATGATGTTGATGAATAAATGATGAGCATCGATGATGATCAATTCCAATAATGCCAAGGCAATATGACTAACGTATTATAAATGTTGAAATACAATTTATTATTAACGATAATATTTTGTTGTTTTAATATTGTATTAAGAGAGATCTATTGTTGATTATAGAATGACCCACTTCTTTCCTTATTCAAGAATTGTTACAACATAAAATTACTGGAATAATGTTTTTAAAATCGTTGGCGCACTCACACATGCTTCTCACCTTATTGTTCGCCTACATGGCTTCAAAGTTTTAACAGAGCTTAGTTCTGACTTAAACTGTCTAGTCAACGTTTTATGACCTCATAAATAAAATTTGTAACGTCTCAGACATCCTGTCGGAAGTATTCATTGAGTAGAGTGATTTTTGTTACAATTACTCCTTTATTAAACCAGAACGGTACTGATCTGTCTCATGATCTGAGACTTTGAGGATACATCGCTCAGGCGGATTAAAGATTCTGAGTATATAGGTATCACATCGTTTTTAGTTGCTTCAAAATACAGAAAACGTATCTATGAAGCCTCTCAAATTTCTGGTCATGTTACAATGGTTTAAATCAGATCCACACCTGTGATTCTCGGTAATCAATTTTTGGTTTAGATATTTTAATTTCCGTTTCTAAACAATTATGGAAGACTTAGATTGGACTATTCTTAATTTCAGTTTGTTTTTTAATTAATAATTTTCACGTTCTAGAAATTAAATTGGCTTCAAAATATTTGAATAATTTTATTGTTTAAATTGGAACATATTTGGTTTATAATTGATCGCTTTTATTTAGAGCTCAACGTTCTCAATCCAATTAGTTTTCCTATATTCAGGTGTAAAAATCATTCCATTTCCATTAATAATTCGATATTAAATACATGTGTGATTATCTAATAAAGTCCTTGATATGTAGTTCAGTATTAATTACAGATAATACCATAAATATTGCAAAATATCAAGGAAATTATTATAATAATTAAATAATATTTATTCTAAATATACGATAATAATTAAACGACAAATTGAATTAATTGTAATTTGAAATTCTCCAAGGGACAATCCTACAATTGCCTTATAATGGGTAGAACAATGTCATTAGTATCCTTGAGTGTAAAATTGTTGAAATATTCACCTTGAAAATGATCGATTGGTGTTGTTGACAAAAAAGTCGATTATTTTGAAATTTTTCGTTAAAAATTATCATGAAACACACACCTATTTTGAATCGAATTGTTTTTCTATAAGGAAATTATTTAAAAAATTCAAAACTCGTCTATCGTACACTAGTGGCACGTTTCAATTCCTTTTATATTATAAACGTTGGTAGATTATAGTTTAAAGGAAGTTCATAGGAGTTCTATGCTCTTTGATGGAACGAAGAAGTTTTATACAGAAGCTAAAACAACATGGTAATAGATTTTGTGGTAGATAAAATTGTGGAAAAATGGAAAAAGAAGCGTTGTTATAATTATCTAAATGAAGATAAAAGTTTTGTGATCTTGAAAAAACAACAACAGGAACCGAGCCATAAGTGAAAACTTTTATTTCTTCTCACATTGTGATTTTAAATAATAGTTAATTGTGATATTTCTCAAACTTATCATATTATAATAAAGTCTTATGCAAAACTTCTCTGATTCTCATCAAAAGCTAGTCAAAAATTATTATTGTAACAAACAATTCTGATTATATAATTGTTATAAAATCGTACACTCGATTGCTTTACTAGAAAGTTGTATTTATTTAAAATTAATACAAAAATCGTAAGAAAAACATTTATTATTCTTTCTCTTCATCGTAAAACAATAAAAATTAATCATCTCTTAAAATAGTTTGAATTTTTTTCTGTCTACTTTCAAAGCAGGTAGTCTCTAAATGAATTGTTTTTGGAATTGAATCGAAAAAGGACCAAGTGGTCAGTTTGAACATCGTTCTGCTTCAGTTCGATTTGTTCTGCTTGCTTTCGCTCCAGTATTTCTTCTTTTCATACATGACTACTAGACTATAACTTTATGTATTTTAAAAATACAAAATAGCAAAAACTCCACACATACGGGGTTGTTTAGAACTACAAAAATCGTGAGAAATTCTTCCTTGTTAATTGTAGAAAAAGTCGAATTAACCGCATTTTACACGGAAATCAAATCTAAATCGTCCTTGAATGGACTACTGGATTTTCTGTAATAATTTCAAAGCTAAGTAGTTTTGCATTATCGAAAAGCAAAACAAAAACAATTCTAGGATCTAGGAGTCAATTTAATGAAGAGTGTTTAGGACTTCTGGATTTCTAGATAGAAAAATTAAAGAAAAATTGATTAGACCTCGAGCAATAATTAAGGGACATCGATGAGATAAAGCAAGTAAAAATTCATAAGAATTCTAGTTAAAAGTAGGTGAACAAATAGAGCTGTTAATCAATAAAAAACAATAATGGTTGATTTAATCTAAATTAATCTAAAAAAGTCATTCATCGTTGAGTATCGTAGCTCACTTATTGAGTTATTAGTAAAAAATTAATATAGAAATGTAATTTAATTTAAAAATTAATCTAAATACTTATTTGGTTCACATAAAAAGTCGTTTAAGTACAATTTCAACTCCACTGTTCAGGCGTGTCTAGAGACGAACGTGCTTTATCTCTACTATGTCCTTTAATTCTGATTCGCACTCTAATTCCAGGGTTTAGTAGTTGTTAATTCTTTAAATATCGTCTAGATGTGTACGAGAAATTCATTGAAGCTTTCCATTGATGTTCGTTATACTTATCTGACTTGGTGGTAATACAATTTACGTTTCAATTTAAAGTTAGTTAACCTAATTAATTAATAGAAATTTTTTTTTTTTTAGAAAATTAACAAAGACCAGTTTTCTAAAGAAACATCTCATAATGTCCTTCCTGCATTGATGCCATATCAGTTTATATGAAACGTTGCAACAAGATCCGGCTTATTGTAAAGAAACATTTCATATGACCCACTGACATCGACGTTGGTTATGTTATTGGTCGATTTGTTGGTTGGTAGTTGTAGTAAAGAGATATCTCATGATGATGAGTCAAAGAGTTGTATTGACGGCTTTGGACAGTGCCCTCGAATTTTTATCAAGCCAGTTTGCAAATTTTTATTTATAAAACCATCAAAATATTTCAAATCGAAGAAGCAACAATCGAAAATTTCCATCGACTATAAAAAGATGATTCAATGATTATTTTATAACGCATTAAATCATCGTTGCTTGATTTGAATTGTTAATTAATTTGATTGAATTTGTTGAAATTATACAATAGCGGTATTGCTGTTTATAAGAAGGCTTAAAATAGCGCTTTTCATGTCAAGTACATAAAAAAAACTGATTACTGATTTACATGTTTTCTGTCTAATTATTATTGATCCCGTTTCTTTATAATCCAACCATTGTATCTTTTCATTGATATTAAATTGTTGAGTGCAAATTCCTGTTAAATTGATGTGTGTATGTGCGCGAATTGTAGCACAAATTCCCGTTAATTTTCGCTCATTATAGGGAAATTGAAAATTTGAAAGCTCCTCGCACTCACAGTTAAAGTTCGCCGCCTGATTGACTATTGAAATCACTCATTACAAATTGCCGTTATTGAATTAATATGGCATTATTAGCGGAAATACTTTAATTGTTTGATGCTTCTTAATCAGTATACGATACAGATCCTTCCGGTTTTAATTATATATGGAAGAAGCAAGATTACCGTTAGGGACTTATTTAATTCAAAATAATTATTTATGGAGAACAATAAGAGAGGAAGAAATTACAGCCTTGACTTTCGTTTATTTACATAAACAATTTTGTCGATAAATAGAAATGTTGAATGTTATTTACTTGAGCTACTTGAAATTTTCGAATTGGTTTAATTTTAGGACAACAATATTTAAGTTTTCTTTAATTCGTTACCATTTTCGAGATTGTATCGAAAATCGCTAACGGCATAGAAGTCGGTTTTTTACACAATTTAATCGCTATAGGTTTACTTTCTAAAGACGATAACGACAAGTTTACAATAAAATCAGAACAATTCAAACAAATTCCTTTTTATTCTTCTGTAATTTAAACAATTGGCACCATTTCCTTGTGTTTATTTATGGAAAGGTCAGAAAATTTCGTTCAGTCTTGTTATTAGAATAACGGCGAATTCACCTCGACTGTATAACTGGGCAATTCAGAATTTTTGCAATTAATTTTTACAACAAGTAAGCAGACGGCCATTATGTTGGAATAGCCAAAAACCCACTTTAGAATTTCTAAGATTCAACGTTGTTATTGCCGTTGTTGTTGTTTGGGGTGTGGTAAACATTCCACTGTCCTTTACGAATGCTGTAATGATGCAACGACGTCTATCTTTGATTTAAAGAAACAACAACTTTAAAATTAGCACCATCGCTGGATAGTAACCCGTAGACTCTATAATCTTCCATTATTATCGCAATTATTAACTAATTAATTCAAGAACAATATAACACTAGATACAGAAATCCTTGAATTAAATCTCAAGACAATTGTGGGGTTTTATTGGAAACTTACTCAAAATATTCACGTAGAAATTTCTGAATTAAATCCACAAAATATCATGTAGAAACTTATTTAATTGTTGTGTTTATTATTTGAATTAGAATTTAAATGTAAAGCTCCACTAAACAGAAGCACAGATATTACACTAAACAAAAAGAGAAAAAAACAACACTCGCGGTACTGTTGTCTGGCTCTACGCTGATGGCACCTTCACAATACTGGCGGACAACAGCTCAGGTGCTTTCTTAGAGTTCTCCGATCAAGACACCGTACAGGTAAAGTGGGGAGAAACATATTATCTCCATATTTACTATATTAATAATTTAATTCATCTAAATTTACAATAAAACAATTTTGTGTTTATTAGAGGGGAGAATTTTATTTTAATCGCAAATAAGTTTATTTGCGGTGATTTTGATGCGGGTAGAGAAAAGGAACCCGGATATAGTAGGTTGTTATCCCTTATTGTTGTTATAGCTAGACCGAAATCGATTCAGGTAAAAAACTCGAAAAATATTTGTGTTGTTTTCGAATTTTTCTCGACAGTATCATTTTTAAAACATGTTTTTATGACAATCCTGGTAGTCTAATAGACATATTTATAGCTTAATTCTTTTGTGTGTGTATAGGGAGAAATATAGTCACCTGTTTGTGTCGTTTTAATAGTAAACACCTGTTATCAATGGCTTATGTACGTGACTTTAGTTGCATTTCTGGGCTTTTCTAGTGATAAAGAATGTTTACAAGTTATGAACCGTATCGTCGAACAAACTGTAACTCTACGGTCTAATAATAAGAGTTGAGCATCAATTCTGGATTGTTATTGAGAACAAACTAATTGTATTAAAACAAGAAATAGAGTATCAGTTATTTAATTGGTGAATTAGATTTAAATTATAATTTACCGTTAATGTTTTTAATTATATCTAATATTTAACCGATAAATTACAGATTTATTATTTTGGTCCACTTGATTGAATTTTAATGTATTATATGTATATAGGTATGGTGTCCTCCTTGACCAACATCCAGTTGATTGTTCTGGGAATTGTTAAATAAAGACACTACTATAATATGATATTATTATGGTTGAGGGTTATACTTCTTGCAGAACACACCAACAACATTCCTGGGCCTGGTCGCTCAACGGTTTCTTCGGGTCGATGTCCGCCCAATACTTCAACACTAAACTAAATTGGTGTGTAAATAATAAGGTGTATATGTATACATATGTTAATAAAATGCTAATCGCCATTACACCGATTGGACGATGGAAAGAATGTGGGCAAACATGACGTGTGCTTGTATAGGAAATACGGAAGGGTTACAATCGACACTGTCCTGAATAACAAAAAAAGTCGGCCAAAAATAATTCCAATTTGTTGACAGTTTTTTGTTTATTACTAATGCTGTAAAAATTTATAAACATTCAATAAATAATCGATGACAGGATGCGTCCTTTGTAAACTTCACATACGGTTCATTTCCGGTTCGTATTGCTATTTTAAATCGATTGTCAATCATTTGTCGTAGCCATACAACCTGAAAAGTGTCCATTACAGGCTTTACTGTAACATAATCTTCATTTTCAGGTATCGGTAATTGTCTAGCACTGCCACCAGTGAAGCCTAATTTTTGGCAAATCTCCTCCAATTGATTTGTTGTGTAATTTCGTGAAAAACAGCCAATATGCCAAATACCCGCCGTACGTCGCATTACTTCACCACTATTGTACCTTTAAAATTGAATTTAAATTAAAATTGAATTATTTTCGTGTAGAAACACCAACTTGTTTGGATTGGTTTTTAGAGAATAGCAGAGGTGTTCATCTTCGCCATTCGGACAGTCTTTGTGGCCGTCACACAGCATTTCATCAGAAAAACACAAATTACTCCTAAAATTCTAGATGAATTCGAAATCTCAACAGATAAACGTATAGCTTACTCTCCACATCGGAGTTTTTGATGTTTCTTACATCCACAAAATTGTGGATCTTCATCGGTCCGATCATCACAATTCACAACACCATCGCATATTCTTTCCGGATGGGCTAATTCCATGTAATTCCGACACGTACAAACGGCCGGCTCATCAGACAAATCACCACAATCATCGATACGATCACAAAACGCTGCTTTATGGACGCATTTTCCATTCCGGCATTTCATCTCGAACGAATTACACGCTAAAATTTTGAATTTTACTAAAAACCGCCACAAAACGCCATCTCTTACAAGGTAGATTGAATACCAGTTTTCTCTGGTAGTTTCCTTATAAAATATTTCAAGCTTACCGCAGGTTTGCGTAAGAGAGCAGACTTGACAAAAAATTGGATCCTCATCTTCGCCGCTATGACAATCCGGGATACCGTTACAAATTTTATTTTTATCGAGACATTCGCCTAATTTGCATCGAAAATAGGGACATTTCGGCGGACTACTAACGAGACTATTGTTTGGTAGATTCTCTATTTGTCTGTTCGTTAACTTTATTTTGGGTAGTTTCAATTTTGTATTGTTGAGACGGTTGAAAACACCAGCGAAATACCAATTGTGTCTGGATAGACATGTGATTGTACCAATCCATGGATGTAAATCCTAAAAGTAATAGTTTTGAGTTTATTGCCGTAATTTGTTTGTCATATTAACCTGAAGATTTTCGTTGTTTTCTGATAATAAATGAAAACATCTAGCTTTACTGCTGCAATTTTTTGCTTCTAAATGAATAAACCGTTGACGTTCACTCGCAAGGCCGATAATTATGCATGTTTCATTTATAAACCTGGTTCTTTTTAAATTTATGACAGCTTTAATCTATTATTAATCATTACTTACCTTGTGGTCAGTGCGGCTGGTTGGACATATCGAGTAAAATGGATTTTTTCATTTGTTGTTAATACAGTAACGTCACTATCGTTTAAAGCAATCCAACTGTATATAACCAAGGTTTGTTCATGTGGACTTTCCACACCCAAATGGGTCTTACCGTTGCCTAATCTAGTTGCAATATAATTGAATTCCGGACTGGAAATTTTAATAATTACAACATCAATAATAATACAAGTCTTGTATGTTATTATTACAAAACTTACAAGAGTCCCTGTAGACATGTTGTTGAAGTTAGTATCCGTCTATCGCTGATTATAGTCCCAGTGCATCTGAATTTACCATCTGCATAAATCAGTGCATTCCATGGTGCATTGTAGACTTCTTCAATATTAATGTTATTACCATCTTGAAGTTCATGTTGTACTAGTGGTAGATCTAAACATTTGATTAACAATCCATTACAAGTATTATTAGTATCATCATCATTATTATTTGTACGAATTTTATTGGTGTTGTTTGCTAGTGTTGGAAAACCAACGTCAATTGTGACAAGTATCGGCTTATCTTGAACTGGTAATTTATAGTACACTGTATAGTCTTCGAAACTTAACAAATTGCAAACATTTGTGGCGATGGATGGAGCGTTGTCAGATGCGTTGGTGCAGAGTGGTCTCCAGGCACCAAAACGATTGATTGTAATTATACCTTTCATGGTTTGTACAGGACGTAAATCACTGTCAAGTGTTAATGTCTTGCCATCAGTAAGGGCCACTGTATAGAATAAATCGGGAACACGATTAAATGTGCAATACACGTACAGATTTTCAGACTATATTTAAATTCTTGATATAAACTACAACTTACCACAATCCCATTCATCTTCACCATTAATACAATCTAGTTTATCATCGCAACGTTTCAATAATGGAATGCAAGTTTGATTGAGTCGACAATAATAACCAGAACTACACCGTTCTGAAATTTATCAAACGCAAAGAGGGATGATAATGATAAAACTAATGTATAAGGCGACTTACCGCAATCTATTTCATCTGAAATATCTTTACAATCAGTTACACCATCACATATTGCATCCTTGTTGGAAACGCGAAGATAATCAACACAAGAGCAATTTATTTCATCTGTACCATCTTCACAATCTTGAATCTTGTCACATACTTTATCAGAGGAGATGAGTTGTAACATCCTATAAAACTCGCAAATTTAATTTTTCAATCCAAAAAAACCCTTAGAATCTTTACTTTTTGCATTTGAAAATAGTTTGTTGTGTTTCATTTTGTTGTAGTGTTGTACGTAGAATATCCTCTTTATTTCGTTGTGATCGCAAAAAGAAAATTGGTGGATGCGCTCGTGCAACCCAACAATTCATCTCATCATCACCTTGCAAACAATCAACAATTTTATCACAACGTCTCTTTTTAGCCAGACACTTTCCTGTTGCTTTACAAACATATCCAGGGCATGTTTGCAAGGGAGTTCTTGCTTGAAATTTACTATTGCTATTCACATGAATCCATTCAAGGTATCTACTGACTTTCGTGTAAACTCCAGGCTCATTTGGACGAGCACAACCTTCACCATGACTCACAATACCAGCCAAATACCATTGGCTTGGATTATTAACAGTACGACACATTAACGGACCACCACTATCTCCTTGACAGGCATCTTTACCGCCTTCTAATAATCCAGCACATATATCATCGCTTTGGATGTCATCAGAATGCTTACATCGAGCCAATATAGGAACATCGACTTGTCTCAATTGGTCAGCTGGAATTTTATTAAAGCATCATTGAGGAAGAAACAATGCGTTTTGAGTGTTTATTACGATCAGATCCGTGTTCGATTGTGGCGCCCCAACCAACGGCCACACAAACAGTTCCAGCAGCCGGGCCTAGAATAAAATCTCGTCCAGCTGTTGCTTCAGATGGTAAACATATCGGTCTAACGTATCTGTTAAAATGAACAGGCGATGACAGTTTCATCAAAGCTATATCGTTCTTTAACGTTTTCTTATCGTAGTTTTCATGTGGTATCGCTAAAGAGGCCCAACGTGTTTGTTGCGTCGGCGAAAACGAATATCGTCGCAACATTCCTGCTTCGATTTCGTAGTAATAAAACCAAAATCTAAAATTTTAAATATAGCAAAATTGATGAATTTCTTAATGAATCCGTACTTATCAACACAATGTGCCGCTGTTAGTACCCATTGTTCGTTAATTAACACACCGCCACAGTGGAAAACGCCGTTTTTGTAAATTGAAACCACCCACGGCCAAGATGCTGGTTGGCAGGCTTTACCGCCAACTACTCGCGAGCTGCCAACTGACTCATCCTCGATAGATTTTAGAAGATTTTCATTAGCTACCCTTTGCTGTTGAAATTGATTCAAGAGCTCTTCAACACTTGTATCTAATTCATCTGAACGATAGGGATTTTTAATTGTGATTCTCAAGCCGCAATACAAAGGTGGACATTGGACGAAAGTAGCTTGGTTTTTTACACACGTTTCAATTAGATTTATTTGATTGTTTGGTGAGAGTTCAACGAACGAGCCGCTATAATCAGCATCAGTCAATACCATTTGGATTTGCGGGAGCCTAAAATTTTTATTTAAATTCTTGGATTTTATTAACTGTATTGTAGTGTTTACATTTCACTTGGACCTGCTTCTGTTTTACAAACTTCTCGGGCCCAAATCTCCGAGCCGGAACAGGTTGGATACCAAATTCCTTTGAAATTTCTATGAAGAAATCCAACTGTATTCGAGATAGGATTTAGAGATTGGTGCCCTATTTGGTCTACTAGAATCGAACAATCTTCTTCATCTTTCCCAGTAATTTCGCATTGTTTAATACCATCACAACGTTGTTCGATTGGTATACAAGTGCCTTTTCGAAATTTCGACCAATCATCACAATTTATTTCATCATCTCGACAACCTATACGTTAGAATTAAATTAGGATTTGAACAATGAAAAATAGCATTGGAAGAATTACCGAAACAGCCTTGTTCGTCTTCACCGTTCGGACAATCGAAATAACCGTCACAAAGACGTATTTCACCGACACGATCCCGACACGAACACAACATTTCATCGCTAGCATCGCGACAATTCACCTCATTATTACAGACCAAGACTTGTGAAATACATTTGCTGCCATCAAAACATGACCATTGACCATTTGGGCACTCTATTGCTGCCCGGTTTGTCAAATTGAAATAATTTTGACTGGCTTTCAATAGCTCTTGTTCGGAACTACGACGAATTTCGACTCCAGGCACATTCACAATACCATTAATCGATGATGTAGGTATTGGATTACAAATGTAATACTGTCCATCTTGCCCAGACGCTTGAATTGGCGTTTTTGATAAAGCATTTTGATTTGGAAATGCATTAATCATCTGTGGATAGTTACCGTAATAAGGATAGAAATTATAAGCCGTATAAGGACTAAATTGGAATTGAGGCTGTGATAACGGTGGTGATAGAGAATAGATTGGTGGATTCATAAAATATAACGGTTGTTGTTGGGATTGTTGTAGAGCATTAACCATTGATGTACTTGAAGCTCTTGTCAATATCGGACACATAATGTAAGGATTAATAACACGACTTTGACTGGATTGTAAATCTTCAGTGATCGTATGAAACGAATCAGATTTGGTTTTCATGCCAAATTCTTGATTTCCACTGATTCGTAAACTATCCGTACTTGTAGTAGATGAATTCAATTTATTGATTGTTGAAATATTTTTTATTATTTTTTGATTTTCCAAAGTTGATTCATTTAAATTTGGTGCGAATTTAAGTGTTTGCTCTTTGATGGCAGGATTATTTGTAGAAATCTCTTTGTCGTAATGAGATTCTCGATTAAGTTGATCTAAATTATAATAACCAGCCGCAACTTCATCTATAGCCGGCCGAATATTGTCATAATCGTCTAGTTGGTAATTATTTCGATAATCCGGATAATCTTGATTTTCATAATAATTTTGATAATTCTGAAAATCTGTATATTGAGGCATATCATAATTTCTCTCGTAATCTGTTTCATAATTAACGGTTTGACGCTTGATTCGATTCTTTAAATTTGTATTAATTTGAGCAAATAGTTGTACCATTTCATCAACATTACAATTTTTCGGTTCTGGTAAAAAATAGCAACACTCTTTGTACGTTCTTGTTAATAAACAAATCTCTATTTTATCTCGACTTATCACAGTATTATGTGGAATTGAATTTTGATTTGTGTAGAAAAATTTGTGAACAAATTCTAGAATTTAATCGAAAAAATGTAAGCTTTTCCATTTTTGAATCAATAAAAACAAACCTTTCTGCTGGATTACAAACATAAACAACAACATAAAGAACATTAATGTTGCAGCAAACAGTACAGATGTTGATGAAACTCGTAAACTATTTTGTTTGAATTTCTCAAACTTTTTCTCATTTTCTAAAATTACACAAATTTAGATTCCATATAAGAGAATAAGTAAACTTACCTTTTTCTAAAGAGATCTCAACCATACCCGGAGGTTCAATAATTTGTGTTTTATTTGCAATAGATTTCTCCGAATCTTGATTGTGTTTCGTATCCATTTCGACTAAAACTGATCTAATTGATAGATAAAGCGTAATATAATGGACAACGTTGATACTAATCAGCAGAAAAATTGCCAGCCTAAGCATCTTTAACATATTTCGTTATGCACAGTTTTATATTTATACTCCGTCGATTTCGGTTTGGTCAACTCGACTTTAATAGATACATACGTACAAAAAGGCAATTTGGATGGGACGCCGTGTATAGATTATAATATTAAAATATGTGAGATTTTGTGAATTGTGTTGTCGAAATGAAATACACAACGATACATACATATATTCTCTCTGGATTCCTATGACAATTTTTAATGGAAATATTTTGTTGATTTAAATTCCATTCAATATTTCTGCGGTACTTGTGATTGACATTTTTCGATTATCCCAATATTTATAGTGGCACAAAACTCAACGATTTATAGCACCGATTCGTATACCGAACATTGAAATTTATTTATTTTCATTTAATATAAAATCTAAACGATTGGATGGGGAGAAGAAAAACCGTAATTATTATTCTTTTATCCAAATGTCATCCGTCTATATTGTGAATTTTCCAATATTTCACAACCACATGCAAATTTCAACACATCTCGTGTCTAATTTTCTTTCCAACGACAAGTCAATTCTTTTGAAAGCTTAACAACAACTCAGTTTCAGTTATAGTTTCATCCAATTTGTATTGTGGTGATAAATCAAGTACAATACTGTAGTGTTATCAGTGTGACTAGCCCGGTGGATGATTACATGATAAACTCCACCAAAACAAATTCCACATTGTTGTCCGGCAGCTAGAGAGATGCGAATAGGTCGTTTATCAGTGAAACGACATAAAGTTTAGAGGGTCGAGGTTGCAAACACCGACACGATACGCGATAAAGAGGCTATGAATGAGGAAGCGGGCGTTTAAACTTACACCGGAGCTTTGGGAGCTCTCTCGATGTCTCTCTTGCAAAGATAAATAACCCCTCAGTAATTGCGTGCAGAGCGATACCATATTTCATACACGCCATGAGCCATAACTTTGAAGGCAATTACTATGAGTATGTCGTTTATCATCCGACTTCTCGAGACACAAGGGTGGTGTGTTGTACGGTGGTGCGCACACGACTTGATAATCGAGATTAAATTGATAAGGAATCTATATATACATAGAGATTTTAATGTATTCAAATACTATGTTGAATAAATACATAGAGAATTATTTATATAGAATGAGGGATTTGTCATAAAATATTGAAAAATTTCATCTCATTTATAACGATTATTAATTCACTTTAGAAATACAAATGGGGAGAGACTGAAAAGTTCAGTCGCAGATCGCCGGTTTCATGTCACCAAACATTCATCATTCACTTCAACAGTTGTCTTTGAAAGGATGTCTTGATGAATTAGCCCATATTAAAAAGATGACGGTCAGATGTTATTTTGCATCCAACTAAAATTTTCTTCAAATAAACGAGCAGCTTTTCTTATAAAGGCTCAGGACAAATAATTGATAACATACGCTTTCCTGGTAATGCAAACAACGCGTACGTTGAAATCCTACGATTAACATGTTTTATTATATGACCAGAAGGATTGGCCTTCTCTAAATATATAGGCGACCACAACGACGCCGACGCCGACGCCGACGACGACAGCATAATTCCTTCCCAGTTTATATCAGAGTCTATTGTCGCGGTAACAGTAAACGGTCCCACTGGTCCGCAATTAATCCACTCACAATCCTAGGGTAGTTTGTGGTAAAGCCGGAATGGTTAGCGGTCAAACTAGCCTTGCTTTTGCTCGTTCTCTCTCTCTAGATTTCGCACATTCACACCATACACACCTCTAAAACCCTCACACTTGATAATTTACTATTACAGCTTTGGGACCACTTATTTTACCCTATAGTATGGTTTTCTTTGATCGTTTCCGGATGACGTATTGTCCAGGAAAAGTAATTCTATATCAAACATTTCAAGTTTTTATCCAAACAAGTTTCGTTTTTCTTTTATGTCGTTTCAGATGGGGAAAAAAGTCTGCGTTGATACAGGCGACGAAATGAAACGAATGAATTGCTTTATCCATTCACATTCCGGCTTTCCTGGATTTATGATGAAATTTTCCACAGCATTAAGGCGACTTGTTATTTCATGGTTTTGCATTAAATCAAATGTGTCATAAACATTCACTAGAAGAGAGAAAGGGGAGGATTTTTTTTTATGTATATATAGAGGAAAACTGTAAACATACACAAAGCATTCGTAAACAGATGCGGTTTTTATATTACCTTAAAGCTTGATAAAAAGAGGGCGTTGATTGGTTCATTCCTACACATCATGTATACAAAGCTTTGGATGATGTATAAAGCTCGAAATTGTAACAGTATAAGCAAATTTCCTACAAACTAACTGGATTTAGGCATGTATATGGCATAGACATGGACGCTTTGAACTTGTTCCACACACATATTTTTTTATTTTAAATCATAAAAACGATAAATAAAGATGGTTAAAATTTGATAATAACAGAATAATTTTCCAAGTACTGATAGAGAGATTGTGTTGGAGAAAATGAGGGTGAGCATTCAGAAGGGAATAAGCAATTTTGTCTGTGGGAAAATAATTCTAATGCGCCTTTTCAATTAAGCTCCCACTAAATCCTACATTAGCTGTCAATAGTTTTTAGTCTATATAAGACTAAGATTTCCAAAAAACTCGACCTTTTT
This sequence comes from Mylabris sibirica, assembly GCA_039776855.1. NCBI lineage: Eukaryota > Metazoa > Arthropoda > Insecta > Coleoptera > Meloidae > Mylabris > Mylabris sibirica. The sequence continues at coordinate 7,941,825 of CM077836.1, forward strand.
TTCTTCTGTGTTAATTCAATGCAAAAAGCTTCTTTATTGCTGTATTGCTACTAGAATAGAATTTAATGAGAATGGGAATTAATTAAAAGATAAAGTGATTTTATACTTTACAGGGCAATAACGTAGCATGTTTGGTCGTCAGGTAAAGCGCTAATACATGTCACCAAACAACCATAAAACTAGCAATATATTCTCTTATAACTCTTCTTCTTGTTCTTCTTCATTCACTTTACTGGCTCGTATTTTAGTATGTTGTCCCATTCTCGTGTATTTAATGTGTTGGAAGTTGGAAGGAGGTGGTCGTTTTGCTAGCCCATTACCGTAATTCATTACGCTTTGACTGCATCGAATGTTTCATATAATAAATGTTTACATTTATTCGTTGTAAATATGCTAATATAATAATGATTGAAATATCTAATTACATTGATTTGATCTTGTTATTCATTGGATAACAAAACTACTTCAACATCAACTAATAATCCGATTATGAATTTTTCGTTTACAAGTGTTTGTTCAGACTGTCCCCTTGGTATTTGTCGGTAAATTTAATAAAATGACTCATAAATCCAACATAAGTGTAGACGGTGGAACAGAAGGCGCAATTAAAAAAAAAAAAACGCCTTACAGTCAATATTGATTCAGGTTCATGGCAGCATCTTTCTAATAATCCATTATGGCACATTTTAAATAATGTTTCATCCAGAATATGGTGTGACATTAATGTTGACATTATCCCAGGAATATTTTTTTTTTAAAGGAAATTATTCATTTAGGTAATATAGTGGTAAAGTTGTGATAAAAGCAATAATAAATGGTGACAGGATAACGATTTTGAAGGAGACAAGGGTGAGAGATTACATGTCACTTGATGATGGCGCTTTGTTTTCTTTAAAAGGACCACTGAGCTGTCCTTTTTAAGCTCGGCCACATTTCGCATAAGATATTTTGTAAACAAATTAGACGCTGTTGTTATCGCAGTTTTTCATTCATTTCTTTTGCATTTCTGATAAAATACAACCTTTGAAAGGTGACAACGAAATTATTGAGCCAGTTTTCGATCATTATTAAAAATTATCACGCTAGTTTTAATTTATGTTAAGATAAAAAAATGTTTAGTGTCATCAGTTTTTAGTGAAAGGGAAGCGATGCAAGAGTGTTTGCAACGCATTTGAAGATGTAATGGTTGTGATAAGGGCGAGAAAATGTGACTGTTTTAAAATTAAAGTGTAATAGGTTTACTCGGCTCGAGATAATATAAAAAGTATCATAACTTTTCTCAGTTAAACAACCGTTTCTAATTTTAAAAAAATCTCCAAAGGCAGCAAGTACCTTATATAGCGAATTTTTTTATGTATCTACATACTGAAATATTAATTGCAAAACATTCTTATGATACTGACAATTAATATATTTTAATAACATTGAATCAACTAATAAATTCATTTCCCCGATGTTATTTTAATATTTATTATTTTTATTGAAAAATACTTTTAATCCACAAACAATAAGAAACACTAAAAAAAAAGAAAATAATAATGAAATTTGTTGTTTGTCTAATACGTCTAATCAAGGCCTGCTTGATTTTTTCAAGCGAAATTCTCTAGCAGGCCTTGCGTCTAATATTAACTGTCAAAATTAGTTGCCCCCCCGCGATATTCAATTTTTTTTCTAATATCAATTGTCAGAACACATAGCCATCTTAGATACGTGATTTTACTGCTTATACTCAAAAAAGAGATTTTTGCATTTTTCTTGCGAACCAACGAACCGATTTTGATGATTTTTTTTCTGGGTCATAGAGAATGGTCGGCTCTACTGTTATTTTAATTTTCATCAAAATCTAAGCAAATTTAATATTGAAAATGATTTTTTTTAACATTTCTTCAGCTCTTATTCCAAAAGTGTTGGCCCTACCAGTCTGGCCAACGAACTCATCCAAGCTATCACAAAGACCGATTTTTGTACCAAGTTTCATTAAGATTGGTGTATTTTTACGGCAGTTATCGTGGATATACATATATAAATATATATATATATATATAAATATATATATATATATATAAAAATTTTAACGAACGGTGGATATGGGTTCCTGAGGTTCCAAAACGAACTTCTGTGCAAAAATTTTTCGGAAATTCAAAAGTGAGGATCTCGTCATTAGCTAATTTTTTTTAAAAAAATTCGCTAATAGCAAAGCACAGTATTTAGCACATAAAGAGTAATTTTGGAAGGCATGATAAGGCGAAACGGCTGCAATAAACCGAACATAGGATAGGATGATGAGATGGTTTTGGTATATATAGTGGTGGTTTGGTTGGTTAAATGCGACTACTACTTGACTCGACATTCTCGAAAATTTTTAGCTTTGATATATGAAAGATAAGCGCGTATAATGTCGTGTACTAGCGTGAATTATACAGGGAATCAGGGATGTATACTGGAAACATTGTGATGACAAATCGGCCCAGTTACGGATTTAGACCGCACTGTAATCAAGGAGAGGAGTGACACCGACGATATTGCGGACCGTGAAGACGGATGAACGGCAATATCCGTTTGAGGCGGTGTAGGGATGAAGCTCATAACTTGCAACACCTCCATTTCTTACGAAAACTGGCTGCACATCTCTTATCTTGAATGGCGCTCTCTCCAAGAATAACCAAATATAAAAGATGGAAGGTGTTTTAATTTACAGATATCAATTTTAGCTGAATTAATTGAGACCCTTTGATTTTCCAAACAATTTGTTTTATCGTATACAAACAACTTTTACAGTTTAATTAAATACACCAACCTACATTTGTTTTCTATTTCATCAGAACTGTCTGTGAGGGATGTCTTTGTTCTATTGTTCGCGGAGGGAGTGGTCGACGTTGTCATTTTGACGCACCTAACGCGTGTCTTGCTTTATTTCGATATAAATCACCATACAGGATATTAACCCCGCGTGTGCAATGTCCACACACAACAGTGATTTACGTGTCTAGAGGGTTGTTTTCAACCAAATGCCCCCGCCTACTTGTTACAATGTATACGAGCAGCGTCACGTTGCATATAAAAACGTGTTTATGGCCGCCGAGGTGATGGAATATGTACCAGTGTCGCCGGAAATGGCCATCATCAATCACAATTTACTAAACGTACATTTGACAATCATGCTACTGTAGCTGCTGCTGTAGCTCGGACCTGGTAATTTGATCACACAGTAACGACGTCGGGAGTGACAATTATGAAATTACATTACTCATTGAGATGTACGGGAAACGTACCGCCCTAGGCTGTCATTCATAAATCATAATGGTTGTCAGCCTGCTTTGAACGGCAACAGCTAAAAATACATGGTATTTGTCTTTTGCCTGCTTTATGTCTTTTGACATATGACATTTTTGCTGTACAGTGTCTCTTCTATGGCTCTATCCCAAAACTAGCCCCATTTTCGTATTTAGTAATGTCCAACAGAGGAGATTTTTACGATTTTTCTATGCAAAATTCATAAATCTCCATCCATTTTGTGTTTTGTTGTATTCTAGAATGAGCTTATTTCTGCCAATGTCATGTGCCAATGCAATTTTTATTTTCAAACGTAATTTACAACACAATCGGACAAATTCAATAAGCACGAATAGTCATCAAAACTCCAGTTATATAATGATCGATATAATTTCGTTGAAATCTTAATAATCATCCGTAATGGTATTTTGTCCTGATGCCGCAATGAGTGTGCCATTATAGCATTATCCTTGGGGATAGCGGACGTGCAATGGTCGTTGTAGTGGTAGCACAAATAATTAAATCGTTAAGGCAGGATGTTGTCGGGATGTATTTGTGTATATGTGTGTATAGTTGTATAACAGTTACTTGTCTACCCATCTCCGTTTCTCTCCACCACCACCACCACCACCGTCACTAATCATGGTGGTTTAAAGGGAGGGTTAACCCGTTCGCCGCTGACATCGGCCACTCAATTACCATGGCTTTAATTAGTCCGTGACGGCCCATTGCCAGCTCATTAATACGTAGTACGGCAAGTTCCCAGGAGAGGGTAGGTAAATCATTCCTGACATCCCTGGCGCACTCTGAAAGCCATCGTCTCGTGTCGTTGCTTAATCACTGAATTAATTTTAATTGCACGCTACAAATGGTAATGAACCGTGTTTTTGCCTTATAGAACACAACACATTCTGATTCATGTTTCATTGTGAATATTATGTCGACTTTATAATCAACACTGGCACATGTTTAACATTCGTATTTTGTATATTGTAGGGATAATTTCCTGTTGGACAAATGTTTGTTGTTTATTAGTTTTGAATGGTGTATGTGCACGTCTAAAAGATGGTAATTTTCCATTTCTTTTCCATGAACTTTCTAGAGTATAAAAGACGGATCTTGTTTGATGGATGAATGAAATGACAGTGATCTCGAACACGTGACCGTGCACCCTCTTTAAAGCTCTACTTACGAGGGTTGCCACTTGAAACATTAACTAATAATAGCCAAACATATCGTCGGCGTTTATTCAAAATTTATTATATCCCATCCGGTCTCATTGAGGAATGCCCATCTCTATTATCAACAGACATGCATATGAGGACAAATTATTTAAACTGATAAGCAGTGGCGGACTGGGCAAAAGCTAGAAAATCTAAAAAATGCTTTTGACTACTGATACTATCATGTTGTGTTCTTGTTATGCAATTTATTTATTTTATGTATGTAGCTCAGCTCTATGAAGAGCAATGCATATAAAGTTTCTTAAAATCAGCAAAGTCGCTAGTGCTCAGACAACTCGGGCTTTACTGAAGACGGCACTTCACATAGGCGCCAAAATTACGATACAATCTCACATATACCGAGTGACAATGAAAATAGGCTACAAGCTCAATTCATTTACTCCAAATTTACAGGATTGCTTAATGATAAAATTGCGCAGATCATAAATCCTTGGTAATAGTTAAGCCACTTCTGTTTTGACCGGAAATGGACCTATATTTTAAATAGCGTAGCAATCCTTTGAAATTTGAAAAACTGTACTGATACTGATAACTAACGAAGTTATAGCCTGTTTTCATTGTCACTCGGTATGTTCAAAAATAATATGCTTTATTCTTACTATACAGGGTGTTTGATCTAAATATGGTTGATTCTATGAAACTCCTATTAGTCGGTGAGTGATTTGAAAAATATTCAAGGATTTGTAGGAGAGTCCCTAGGGAACATTTTAGCAAAATTAGGACCTCGTAGCTCATTTCGAAGTTGGTAAAAAAAGATCGTTTTGGACAATGTCGTAATTTTCAAAAGCGAAATAAAAACTTAAAACGTTCAAGAATGACTCAGAGACCTTATCAACATTGACTTTTTTCGTTTTTCTCCATTGTATTCCAGAGAAAATACGAAATATTTCCACCTGTTCCAGATTAAAATGGAGAAAAACGAAGAAAATCATTTTTGGGAGGATCCTAGAGTCATTCAAAGTCGTTTTACGTGTTTAGTTCGTTTTCGAAAATCGCTACATCGTCAGAAACGAGCGTTTTTTGATCAACATCCAAATGAATTATAGCCTGTTTTCATTGTCACCCGGTATGTTCAAAAAATAAGATACAACCCCAGATACAACTTTCGTTATAAATCATCAATTCTTAATAAATTTCGTTAACAATTAAGCTGTGAAGGAGGCAATTTAGAAACTTTTAATCTATTATAGATTATAGAGCCAAATTCTTGACTTTTAGTCTGTTTTTTAAGAAGTAAAAGTTATAAGGCACTGATTTTTAGCGAATTTTTGCAATGAATTATGAGTCTGGTTGGATACTTTTAATCGATTTTTGATTAGCACCCCCAACTTACAACTAAGATTTATGGAAATTCTCCTCCTTAATTTCAACAAATTTTGTGATCGAATTGTCAAAAGTAGGAGATTTAGTTAAGTTTAGTGGATGTTCTAACTAAACTCTTCTATTTTAAGTAAATTTTGTTCCTGAATGCAAAAATCACATGTTTTTACACTAAAATTGAAACGTTATGGCGAATTTTCCATTGAATTATAAGTCACTTTAAGTCATTCTTCCAGCTAAATTTTAGTGTTGTAATCTTTTAAGACATTTGTGCTTAAATCATCCATTTTTAGTGACTTCTAACTTTAAATCATGGTGAGAATGAAATTTAGAAAAATTTTGGTCGATTTTTAAGTCACATTCTCATCTTTGGTTTTAGATTTCAATAAATTTTAATTATGAATCAACAGTTTTTCAAAGGATTTTTCTACAGAATCGTTTAGAAAATGAAACTGAAGCACCTTTATAACGTTTTACACATGAATCTTCTCCACTTTAATCTAGTACGCAGTAGTCCTAGATCATCAATTTTTGAGCAGTAAAAGGACTTTCTTGTAGACTCTTGAAACCAACAAGTAATTCAATAGAAGCAAATTAAATTTTTTCGAAGAATCTTTCTTCAAGATATAGCACCGGCCCGGAATATGGAAGACCTCTATTATTGACTCTTAATTAATGATGAAATATTTGCCACCATGCTAGCTTAAGAGGAACAAAATCGATTAGAAGCGCTCTTATTATGCAAGAACATCGAGATATGCAATAGTCGTGGCTGATGAAAATGGTTATATGGTAATTACCAGGGCCGAAAACGTTTGCCAGTCCGTCACTGTTGACTGGTTTAAATTTTTAATTTATTATCAAATGATGGGGGGTGTGTGTGGAATACATGACGTATTCCAGCTCGTTTTGGATTCTTATTCAACAAAGCTGCATTAATACGAGACCGTGATCAATTTTCCACTGCCAAAACTGTCGGCTTTCCGTGATAAATTCCATTTCTGTATTGTTTTCTGAACGAAATATTCGTCATGACGAGCTGCCAACTTCACTCGACGTTCTTTTATTATTGGAGATTGTCGAGAATGAGGATTTATCCCATATGTTATCCGCAATACAATTGTGTTGTAAAAGTTGTCGACTACGTCTATTATCCTATATACAAGAAAGAAAAGCGAATATAATCAAACAAGAATAGTTAAAATATTGTTTAAAATAAATAATAGGAATATTTTCGTGTCAAATTGGGATTACAATATAAAATTGCCAATCACCACCAATCCAATTTCAAACAAAATGTCAAGTGACCGTTAAGCGAAATCTCCGAAATCCCCAGCTGCCTGCTGGACGCCTACTGTAAACACATAACTCAGAACCCTGCCGGATTATCCTGTGATCGATTCGAGACATCCCTGGCCAACAATTTGTAACACAACACCTTGAAACTTGCTAACAACATCAATCTGTTTAATAAAGATTTATAATGTCCAGAAGACGTAAAAATAAAATTCATATATGTAGAGAGATGGATTTATATAAAAAATTTTATCCCATTGAAATTTCCATTACAAAAGGATACATGACACCACTACTTGTATGTAATGTTAATTCATGCTTGTATTATTTAATGCGACATTGTTCGCCAACGTAAAACTTGATATATTCAAATTACACTGTCACCATCAAGAAATTTTAATCCGTACTTTTCCGCGCATACACATACACACATATATAGATATACTATAAAAATGGATATAAAATTCCATAACACGTAACTTCATTGCAGTACTTGTCACCTTCAGTATATTTTCTACTATAATGCAATAAAAAGAAAACGTCGTTTTTACCCTCTTGGAAGTGTATTTTTACATCACTCTGGGGTCTCCAAAAATTTCAAATTCCATTTCACACAACACACTTTCCTCACCCCCGTGCCTTGTTATATAGCACTTTGGCCTGGGCCCACCGTTCACTCTAGCTATCAATAGTCAGAGGCACACTGTAAACCGAGCACTTTGAAGGTGTTGAATGACTTTAATCCACCACCCCCTTACCAAATACATGTTTCATAAACGACAATGTGAATTATTCGAAACCATCTTGGTATTATAATCAAATGTCTTTTTTGTGTATTATCCAAAAATAGAAATAGAATTTGTTTTAAACGTCATTTAAAACTAATCGTATAGAATAAATTATTTATAATTTAAGATAGACGAAACTGAAATATAAAACTCCCTATATTTAATGTTATCATGTCACATATACAAACGCATCACTGTCAAATAGAGAGCTACTTTAAAACCCATTTCGTCTACATTATTTTTGATATTATAAGGATCTTATTACAGTTGTTATAAATTTTGGCAGTCAGAAACCGATATTCAACCGGCATCAAAACATTCTCGATTTCATTGTAGCTTTTTCGAAAATATAACAAAAACAACAGCCTTTTCTCCAAATATTACGAATAAAAATCAACATTTAATCGGAATTTTGGGATGATCAAACGATTGTCACAAACATTTCATCAACCCCTAAGGCATTTAATTTGTGATATAAAAGGTATACGGCATATATAATTTAACAGTAGCCATTGTATTGTTAATTGGTCAGCGTGGTATTTTATAATTACCAACAGTTACCGCCTGAAGAGTTAACGATGTGAATCAACTAGCCGTCATCTTTTTATTATACACATTTAATTAATTAAAATAGTCGCTTTAAAGTATATCAGATGGACAAGAAAAGTTCACCCTTTTATACTACTTTGAACATTTATTACCACACTTGAATGCGAGGGAAATTCCAATTTTTTATAATAGCATGATTAGAAATCAAACAAAGTCTCCATTAAAGTAAACATTTTTGTTATATTGGAAACAATTAAGTCTGTGTTTTACAAATACGGTAAAACATAATGTTGTAAAATCTAAAGAAATCCGATTTAAATTGCATTCCATTATTGTACCATGAATAAAATGCGCAATGAAATTAGTTTATCAATCTAGAAAATAATCAGTCATTCAATAATAATAAATGATATAAAACTTGCTTGACAGTGAAAAATACAATCACGCAAATTAACTTTTCAACCATCATCATTCATTGAATTTGTCATATAGCGTTTTATTTAATTCGGATTTCTTTTTTTCTATGGCAATGAAGATGTTAAAATTTTAATATTCCAAATCTATATTTCATATCGTAATATAAGCGTGATAAAGGTGGTGTTCTCGTCTGATTTTCCACGATGATGATGATGATGATGATGGTGTAGAGTTTTAGAGTATAGTGGTAAAAGCAACGATAACGATAAGCCTTCTCACGGAATGACATTTTGTTTACTTTATGACTACTAACGGAGCCATAATTCATATTAATATCCGTTATGTTTTTAATGTGTTGCAACAAAGGAGGTTTTACGTACAATATTCTTGGTATTTTTATATATAAAGTCATAATTCATAATGTGATATTATTGTTTCATTTTTTCCACTTACATTTTTGCCAAAGATTCCAAGAGCTATAAATTTTGTTTCATTAATGTTACACGAAGGGAAACGGCAATTGAAGAAAAACTTTCTCAAGTTTATTTATAAGTTACATCTAAATCAACTGTTTAGTTACTATTTTATTGAAAAATTGTCTTCTTTTGGATATTTTTAGACTGCCAAAGGCACTGTTTCGATTACCTACAAAAAAAATCATAATCAGCTTTTAATGGTAGTTGAAAACTGTAATGCTCCAAAAGAAAAGTTAACAGCACTGGTAAATTACGATTGTATTTTCTGCCTTTATGGCACTTGAAATAAGTTAAAATTATTTTTGTGGTATTTAAGCTCAAAATTCGAAAATTTGACCATCTTTGATAATGTGTGAGATCTTTATCAGCCCTTCAAGCTTAATCTGTGGTTCAAATTGTGGACACACCAAATCCCTGCTGTATTTTGGCCTCTTGCAGGTTAATTATCTGGATTTTTGATAAAGTATTTTTTTTCTTCAGATGTGACATACTCGTTTGCCAAGCGGCACGTTATGGCATCTCTGAAGTGAAATTTCATCTTCTTTTACTCAGGCTCTACTGTAGAATTGGCTACAATTTAAATTTTATAGGGATGTTTTATCAGAACACAGTCACCAGTAAACAGTTCTCTGGTTACAATCTTAACCACTGTATGTTAAGTTTTAAGAATTGTCCAAAACTTTTGTCACTGAAAGTAAATACAACACTGTTGACGAAGGAAAATGTGAAATACTTCCTATAATAATGAGCTTATTTAAGATAGAATAATACCTACGGATATTACATTTCTCAAACGTTAGATGGCGCTTGCTCCACTACTTTGTTGTCGTAAACTTTCTACTAGATTGATTTTAAATTTGGTATAAGTGAATCTTATTGTTAGACTAATAGCTCTGGTATTTTTTTCAAAATTTTTGAATCTTAAGTTTTTTCATTCCAGTAGGGTTCAACCTTAAAAGAAATTACAGTTAGGTATTATAGATAGATCAAATTAAGTTTACACAAGTCGGTATATCCTAACAAGTTTTTCATAGTAGTCTGCTTAACCCACAGTGCATATTCAAATGATTTTAAGTGTATTACCAGTGGAGTAAGAGAGTGAGAACACACTATTACAATTCTAATGTAAACAAACTTAGCCTTCTATATCTATTATAATAAAATTTGCACAAATGGATAGAGAGCTAACCATTCTTTGATTTACTATTTTAAGCTAGTTTTCTATTTCTTTAAGATTCAATATAACTATATATAATCGGTTTAAATTTACAGTTTAGACGTGATTCTACATTATTTATGGATCACTTTGTATGGAATGATCGATAATCGGTATAAATCATCAAATAGGGATTAATTTTATGATTTTGTTTGTCGATTGCACAGAATCAACAATATTAAAACTATAAAATATAAAAGTGATAAACTTGTCAATAGATTAAAATGCCCTCAAACACACACATACACAAACACTCATGCAAACAAATATATGGACTTGTATTAAATTATATTTGCAACAAAAATATCACACAAATAACAATCCAATTATATCATCGGAATGTGGTGATATTACTATATATACATAAACTTTATGGTACCATAAATTTGCTTTATCTTTATGAATATTTGAAAATATATGGCTATGATCAATTAAACGTATACCAGGTGCCCTTTACAACATTGACTGGCCACAATGACATTTAGTTTTAAACAATTTTAACATCAGCATAACATCAACAGTAATTGCTTCATGTACGAATTTTTAAACGTAGGTAGGTACATTGACGATCAAAAAAAAGAGGCCGAGTCTTGAACAAAAATTTCACATATTTTCGTTAGTGTGAGTCAGGTTGTTTCTTTCGAGTGGGTGAGAAGGTGGGTAGGTAGGAGGTAGGAGGTGCTCTAGCCAGTTTCAGCCATGACAAATTTGTAGAAAGTATCCTTCTATTCAGGCAAATATCCAAAATGGCATCAGTAACTCCACCCCCTTCTTCTGATTGAATATCATTCTTTTTAAATTCTGAGCTATCAAGATTCTGTTACATTGCGATGATTGCCCTCGTAAGCCTGTTTTACATAGTCATACAAGAGGTGGTGTTTTTTTTTGTGATCGCCACTGTACAGTGAAGAGCATGAAAAAAAGACCATTTTGTGGAGCTGTGTAAAACAGGCTTTTGAAGGCCGTCGTGACGATGTGAAAGAATTTCCACAGGTGCCATTTTGTGTGTTTATCCGACTAGACAAATTTGATATGCTGGAAACTCATGCCAACACTATCTACATACTCACATTTTTATTTTCACGAAAGAAACAGCCTGAATTACACGAACCCAAAAATGTGATATTCTTCGCTCAATACTTGGTCGCCTTTAAATTCTCGTTATTGCACGGTGGCAGTCAAGAAAAAGACCGAATCTTAAGCGAGAATTTCACATATTTTCGTTAGTTTGAGTCAGGTTGTTCTCTCTTGAGGGTAACAATATGGGGAGGTAGAAGGTGTTGGAGCCAGTTTCAGCCATAGAAAGTATCCTTCTATTCAGGTAAATAACCAAAATGGCATCAGTAATCCCACCCCCTTCTTCTGATTGAATATCTAACTTCCTAAATTCTGACGTGTTAAAATACATTTGCTGCTCTGAACTAAATTTAATATAACCGTTGTCCAGTCCCGCTCGTTCTTCATCGACCTCTCAATAAAATTATACGTTTATTTCTTGCTATTGTAGCACATAATTCAATATACCTAGTTAATAAAATGAGTGAGCGACGTCACAAACAATAAACAGGCAGTCTACTGTAGCTGATGTTTGCCCCTTTCTTGCTGGATTTTTATGAGCGCAGCGAGTAGCTAGGTTCAAGTACATGGTGAAATACAAATATACAAATAACGACTATAGTATGAATCAAGAATCACGTATGTCTATGGCATGCGCTGACGACAGTCGCGCGGCAATCTGAAATGAATTCCCACCACCGTTCCCAAATAATGACCGCCCTCATAAGTTTGTTTTACAAAGACATACAGGAGGTGGTGTCTTTTCTTCGATCGCCACTGTACCTACCTTGTGTGAATAAGGAAAAAAGCAATGTGGAACGTGGTTGGATTACCTTAATCACCCGGAAATTTTGTTGCCCAATTATGGGTGACTATTGGTAAATTTTATAAAGTGTCAATAACCGTAAAAAATCAGGTAGACCTTCTGCATATTAACATCACGTAAATTTCGATGTTAATATCAGATTTTTGATAGTTCCGGCTTAGGAAGGAAATCTTGGTGATTTAAATAGTGGAATACATTAACGGTACCTTGTTGAATAGACACATGATATATTTTAATTTTTACTGAAATTTAATTAAATTTAATAAAAATGTTTTGTGTTATTATAATTGCATGCGTTTCCTTTGATATTTCAATGTTAAAGACAACGACAGCTCTAATATAACCGTATTTTCTCATTACATTCACTTGATATTCGAGCTTAATAAACATAAATTCACTGAATATTACAAAGTATGAAATTGAGTTTTTATTACTGAATTTTATTTTCTTACTGTATAATATGATAGAACCGTAAATTTAATTATATTTTTCTTCAATGTCTTACGATATTTATTCATATCTTTTAATTCTATCGCTATATATAAATGTGTATGGTTGATAAAATATTGAGAATTTATATTAACGGGCAATTTAAAGGATTATTGATGGTCTATAAAACCGCATTAACCATAAACATGTTATACATGAAAGCATATGTTGGCTCTACAACTATGTGTGCACTTTAACCAGTTGCAATTAATATACAATCGAATCCATCGAATCATCTTATACTGTGTGTACTTTAACAACGTACTTTATAAATCTAATCATTACTTGAACGTATTTCCATGTAAACGTGCACATTAAACAAATTTATGGTCGATAATTAGGGTCGACAGGTCATGGGTACTATGTTCATATGTGTATGCATGTAGGTATGTACAGTGGCGATCAAAGAAAAGAGACCGAGTCTTGAGCGAGAATTTCACATATTTTCGTTAGTGTGAATCAGGTTATTGTTTCTCTCGTGAGAGTAAGAAGGTGGGAAGGTAGGAGATGTTAGAGCCAGTTTCAGCCATAGCGAATTTGTAGGAAGTTTCTTTCTGTTCAGCTAAATACCCAAAATGACATCAGTAACTGCACCCCCTTCTTCCCAAATTCGGACCTATTAAGGCTGACTTTTATCCGAACTGAATGCTACCAATTACATGTATTTTCCATAAGACAGTAAAACACATTTTTCTCTTAAACGGTAACAGATAGCGACCAGCAAATAGTTGATTTCGGTTCCAAAGATAGTCATATACAAAAATACGCGCTAGGATTTTTGAAAATTTGACAGGATTTTCTTTGTATAAGGAAAAAGTAACTTTTCGTGCTGAAACGAGTGGTTTGGGAAAACACACAATTCCCTGTGTAAAAGTTGATAATTTTAATAGTCACGTATATAAAAAGATCGAGCAAAGTTCACTCTACAAAAATCAGAGCTTCGATTTTCAATTTTCTGTACAGGTTTTTCATATTCAACATGCAAAGTAATCTATTTTTCCGAAATTATGAATGAACTAATACGGACAGACACTCCTAGTAACCTAACGCACCAATCAGCGGATTCTATTCAATGCAAGTGTTTACTTTGGCAATTTTTACATCAATTGGAATTTCACTTTTTATATTTTGTAAGACAAAACACGCCCTTTATATAAATATCGACTACCTTACAATAATTCGCAAAGAAAGGTGGGGGAAGTGATCCTATGTTATCCTTAAGATTCTGTTACATAGTGATGACCGCCCTCATAAGCCTGTTTTACATAGCCGCACAAGAGGTGGTCTCTTTTTTTTTGATTGCCACTGTACCTATATGTGGAATATTTGAAGGGGAAAAAAACGTTACTCGAAAAAGAAATTGTTGAATGTAATAATCAGGCCATATTGAGTAATTGCAACGAATCACGAAACTTTTTGCAAACATACACATTATAGATATATTACATTTAGTATGTTGTATACTATAAACATAGTTAGATACTCAAAGGATTGGCATGTTTATGATGCAATTATAGAAATGAGCTGGTTTAATCGCCATCAAACAGGAATGATTAGTGGCTTCATTATTTCCACCAATCACGTTCCAACTAAAATACTACGCATGTATCGTATATAATTAAAATTGCAATTTATTTCGTATTGCTCTATGTTGTTTTATACACGGTCAAAGTCTAGGCAATAGTTTTTATTGTCATATTTTGCCGCACTATCCGCAACAAATCGACCGATTCATTTCGTTTATTTTAATTGAAATTGTACAACAACAACAACAATAACAACACGTACAATAATCGTAATGATTTATTAAAGGAAATTACTCTATTGCTTGGTAGAAATTGGTAAAAATTAATCATTCTATAGTACAGAGTCGGATCAGGAAACCAAAAATGGTGAATGCTCTACAGCTGAAAATCGGTGTTCCTTACCATACTAGACGCCATAAAAACCAAACATACCTATACTGAAACATTAAAACATAGGCACGTATTCTGTAACTTATGAAAGATAATCTCTATCTGTAGTCATATACTTAATTTTCTTTTAATTAGTAATAAAGTGCTAATTCTTGTTAAACTCCCTAACAGCTAATGAATACATTATTAACACATTATTCGAATTGCATTTTAGTTAAATAAGAAATATGAAATTATCCGGAATTATGTGGCGGGCGCTGTATTCTACTAGAAAATTAACCAATAAACAATTGATAGTTTTTTAATTAATTTGAATTTTACAGATGTATTTATAAAGATTTGTATGATTTATGATGTTTTCAAAATTTTACTAACCTTTTATCAATATGTAATTTAAAACAATTCAAATATTACCGCAATTTTGTACCGTTTTGATTTTGATTTGAATTATTTTAAATTCGCTCACGCATACAAAAGACTGATGAAAATTACAAGATATTTAACATTAATTATAATTTAAACTTTTTTTCTCTAATTCTAATTTAATAAAATCTGATAAGAATTAAGAAATGTCCACGTTAAGCGGCGGACGCTGTATCTTATTTAAACAATTTCAGTTAAAACAAAACCGATGTGCGCCCTCTATAATATTATAAACAATTAAAAATTAATGGTGATTTTTGCGCCTTTATTAATGTCTACCGGGGTAAATTCGGCAGCTTATAATTGACGCGTAATTTTTTCGAGTTTTGTAAAATAAGATCGTCATTATTATTTATTTTTTCAATATTTGTTTTAATAACAATGGAAAAATCAAATAAGGGTAGTGTTTGAGTGCAATAATTGCGTCATTAATATTTAAGAAGAGTTTTTCTTGAAGATGACGCCGTTGATAAAATGGCGGGTGCATCTTCTTGTAAAAACAGTGCAATTTTCATTCTATTAAAATTAAAAAATTGGATAATTTAATATTTTTCTATTTTGTATAGTTTTTTCGATAATTTAAAAGCAACGGGAAGTTCCTTATAAAAAGTCGTTTGTAAATATTACGCGTTTTAAGAAAAATTGAAAAAGAAAATTTTGGGATGTGTCTAAGGTGTAAATAATTATATGTGATTGCTTTTTACATGTCGCCATTGGTAATATGGGGTGTGCATCTTACAATGAGAATAGTGCATTTTTCAATTCAATTAAATTAAAAAAAAAAAACGGTTAATTTCAGAATTTTTGAATTATAATAATTATTAAGTCAAGTTTATGTAATTCATACGTGAAAAAGTGTTGTAAAAATTCGTTAAAAATATTCAAAAAGAGAAATAAGGGATGTGTATAGGGTGTAATCATCAGGCATGTCTGTTTTTCAGATGTCGCCATTGTTAACATTATGTTACAATCACTAAATACGTACAGTAGCACAAGGTCCGCCATGTCCCTTCTGAAATTTACGGGAATATTTGAATTTGAAACTATAAGTTGGTGATATTGAGAAGTTTATATCAGACAAGTACAGCGAATAGTACGACAGTTAGCCTATCGGCGCACGCATATAGTAAATGCCGCCATGTTCGTTTCAAAATTTGCTTTCTCTTTTTAACACATTAGCCCATAGGGTTGCGCTCCTGTGTGTATTTAGTGACTGTACATTATGTGTGCAATTGTAAATAAAAATTAAAAAATTCGCTTAAAGTGCACACTTCTGTTGAAATTAAATAATAGGATAATTGAATTGAAAAGTGGTGAAGTGTGTGAATAGTCAAGAAGTACCTGTGAAAACCTACCTGTTGAAGAAAGCCCAACCGTGGATTAGGGCATGTGATTAGGTGCTAAAAATTGAGTGTGTGTGTGTGTGCTTTTTTTCAGATGACATCGATAATGTAGTGAGTGCATCTTTGACCACGAAAAGTGCAGTTTTTCAATCAGCTGGAATAGTAAGTAGAAAGTGGTGAAGTGTGTGAATAGTAAAGAAGTGTTTGTGAAAACCTACCAGTTGAAGAAAGCCCAACCGTGGATTAGAGCAGGTGATTTGGTGCTAAAAATTGAGTGTGTGTGTGTGTGCTTTTTTTCAGATGACATCGATAATGTAGTGAGTGCATCTTTGACCACGAAAAGTGCAGTTTTTCAATCAGCTGGAATAGTAAGTAGAAAGTGGTGAAGTGTGTGAATAGTAAAGAAGTGTTTGTGAAAACCTACCTGTTGAAGAAAGCCCAACCGTGGATTAGGGCATGTGATTAGGTGCTAAAAATTGAGTGTGTGTGTGTGTGCTTTTTTTCAGATGACATCGATAATGTAGTGAGTGCATCTTTGACCACGAAAAGTGCAGTTTTTCAATCAGCTGGAATAGTAAGTAGAAAGTGGTGAAGTGTGTGAATAGTAAAGAAGTGTTTGTGAAAACCTACCAGTTGAAGAAAGCCCAACCGTGGATTAGGGCAGGTGATTTGGTGCTAAAAATAGAGTGTGTGTGCTTCTCTTTCAGGAATCGTCATCGATAATCTAGTGTGT
This sequence comes from Mylabris sibirica, assembly GCA_039776855.1. Classification (NCBI taxonomy): domain Eukaryota; kingdom Metazoa; phylum Arthropoda; class Insecta; order Coleoptera; family Meloidae; genus Mylabris; species Mylabris sibirica. The sequence goes on from CM077836.1 coordinate 7,959,190, forward strand.
GCATCTTTGACAACGAAAAGTGCAGTTTTTCAACCAGCTGAAATAGTAAGTACTCTAAGTGGAAAGCGGTGAAGTGTGTGAATAGTCAAGAAATGTCTGTGAAAACCTACCAGTTGAAGAAAGCCCAACCTTGGATTAGGACATGTGATTAGGTCCTAAAAAGTGAGTGTGTGTGCTTTTTTTTCAGATGTCATTGATAATGTAGTGAGTGCATCTTTGACAACGAAAAGTGCAGTTTTTCAATCAGCTGGAATAGTAAGTAGAAAGTGGTGAAGTGTGTGAATAGTAAAGAAGTGTTTGTGAAAACCTACCAGTTGAAGAAAGCCCAACCGTGGATTAGGGCATGTGATTAGGTGCTAAAAATTGAGTGTGTGTGCTTCTCTTTCAGATGTCGTCATCGATAATGTAGTGTGTGAATCTTTGACAACGAAAAGTGCAGCTTTTCAATCAGCTGGAATAGTCAGTAGTGTAAGTGGAAAGTGGTGCAGTGTGTGAATAGTCAAGAAGTGTCTGAGAAAACCTACCAGTTGAAGAAAGCCCAACCGTGGATTAGGGCATGTGATTAGGTGCTAAAAATTGAGTGTGTGTGCAATCCAATAAGGCAGAGAAGGAAAGTGAGTGAAGAAAACATAATACAACTTTTTTCTTGATCTTTTCTAGATGCATCACTAATCGCAACTATATTTGTCATTATTTTCAGTTTGCATAGTTTCTGATTTTGACACTTCGTCAAACGGGTTGGAGAGACTAAATGTGAAACAATAGCAGCAGCAACTATGAAGGTGAGTGTTTACATAATTCATTATTTATAATTAGGTCTTTCAAATCGAAGTAAAACCTCCATTTACAGTAAGTTCTATATCTAGCACTGAGGTGATTTTTTTTTCTACTAGAAAAAAGTAGTACAATGTCCACAAAGTAAATAGTGCTAAGCCACGCAAAGTACTCTACAATCTCCCAATTTTCCCTCTTACAATTAGTTTTAAAGTTTTGTCATATAGGGCACATATTATTCTACTATTTGTTTTCATTAGATTTTATATGTAGGTATGTTTGAGTGTTATACGTCACATGCTTCCAATATTGTTGCACTAACACAAGTATATCGGGAGTTTCCTACAAAAAATCCTACTCTAGTGTATGATATTTCTTCACTTTGTTATATTCAGAAAGTATATATTTTAAGACCTTTTGATTGCTGAGGAGACATATTGGAGTATAATTTAATTTGATTCGTTTATTGATAAGACTTCTTATATCTATATACCTCACTTTAGATTCATTTGTTATTTTTCTTCTCGTTATTATTATTCTTCTTTAATGGTTGTTATATTATGTAGATCTAGTTTATCAGGCGCGAATTTTTAATTAAACACTTTGCCTGATAGCTGTGTTAGGTTAATATCGTGATGTAGAGACTGTTTATACGATATTGTTGAACAATTTTACCTACTTTGCTTAATTACTAACTTATCATCAAGTTATTTCTGCTTATTCCATATTGTGCTATGTTTTTGTAATTAAAATAATTAACAATGTTGGGCATGGTGTAATAATTGCAATTAGATTGTTCGACATGGGATCGAATCAATTAGATTTGCCAATTTACTGCAAGATATCTGGTGATCTCTGAACGGTTTAATTGATACGATACAGCAATTTATTATAAATTGTGAATGAAAGAGGTTATTTTATAACACTAATTATAGTATTTTATATAATTATACATATATTAATAAATTTAGTTTCATTAGTAATCATTTACTATCAGTCTTAACTAGAATTATTCATAAACATTATTACAATCACAACAAGCATAAGACTGTGTTTAGATAATTAAATATCTATTCAGCGTTAATCATTATTCAGTTAAAATACATATCTGTCATAGAGCAATGTCTATTGTCAACATCTGTACGTTTTCCAAGTAGTGAATGTTAATAATATTAATTCAAACCTTCCATAAATGACGTGCATAATGTATAATCCAGTCAAAGTGTATGCATGCCAACTAGTTATGCTTCTGTAATCGCATCATTTCAATGCAGAACATGTTTCATTCGTTTCTAGTGAACGACGATGTGCTTGTTGCTCTTAAAGTAATGGTCACACAATACAACAAATTCTGATCAGCCTGGGTGGTAATATGATTAGAATAATTAACAATTTAAATAAATCGTATAAAATAATATTTTATATTATTATATCTTGTAATAGATTTTTCGTTGATATTTGTCAATTTTAACATAAGTATCAATCATCCACTATCTATAAAGTAGGCGAGACAGTCAGTTGGTAACAAGTAACAGTGGTCGGGTTACAAGTAAGCTTAGATATGTCGGTGCTCCTGTCCAGATATAATTACAGTATGCGGTTCGCCTTTTATTCATTGATTGATGGATTGCTATGTCACAAAACAATTTTTATTTTAAACTTCTGAATGCATGATGCATGTCAAGTTGTGAATTAATGCATATCTGTAAATTTTTCGCACTCAACGAATGAGTGGTACCTAATTATTTCCTAATTTGGTCAACAGACACACTTGATATGAAAGTCAACATAATGACATGTTTGAGATAATAAAATTTGTGAATTTTTAAATACAAGATTTGACTGTTAATTTAGTTGAAAGTTGAGATAACATCTGATTTGTTTACCTATGTGTTTAATTAGAATGGTAGAAAAATGGTGATTTTTTTTGTAAGAAACCAATAAAATAATCAAATACCACTTCTAATGGGTCTATAAAATTTTATGGAATAGAATGAGGCCTATAAGACCAAAGAAATTTTCCTTATTATAAATCAAAGGAGACTTTATAAATTTGAATATTAATGAAGGTAGAATAGCTTTTTAAACACTCGTCACAATTGATACTATCATATTAATGAAGTAACATTGTACATTACAATATAAATTTGCATAGGTATAATACAATATTTTCTGCTTATCTATACCGATACATATATAAAATTAAAAATACGTTTATAGTTCAAGTTATTATGACCACTATACAATTTACGATTATTTGAGTCCATTAAGCTTTCTATAATAAAAGTCCAAGTGGAGTTGTTTACGAGCGCTTGTCCATCACACACACGATAGGGACACTAGGATTAGTCGATGAACGCTACTTTCTATGGTAGTTACTACTTTATCTTTGTATAAATTCAAACCATAAAACAAAGATACATACTGATTACTGATTAAAACTTGGCCGGTACATGCGAACGGACGCTAACAGTTTATGGATGTCGTAAATGCCATAAACACTACGACATTCCGACTGTATTCCGTACATGCACAGACCATAAAACATATACCAATCGCCGCCATACGTGGCCAATCCAGATGAATCTTTGCGGTTCCATAACCAACTCAAATAGATTTTTTTCAGGGCCAATGACTGTAATTACATTACGCATACCTGAATTTACAATTTGTTATTTTATTAACATCTCAAAGGTCATATTTGTTTCATGTATAAAAATATAAAAACAATGCGTCTCTGTTACTGTTTCTAAATAACTATGGAGGCAGTTAACTACAGAGGCAGTTGGTGGAATGTCGTTTAAGGTTGAGATTTAATGTCCTTTGGGATTTCAACCGCAATTGGTGTTAATGCTTACAATAACAATAATACTAATAATAAACCATGCACGCTCATCTATTACCAACATTAGGAGACTGTGTTAATAAGCTTGTTTCTATAACACTTTGGAGGCGTGGTGTAATATTGACGTTGTAACTCAACATCACACCAGTCCCCATACATGTCACCTAATCAAATGTAAGGGCTCTATCCTGGCACTATATAGTAGTAAACTATACCTTTAAAACTTCTCCCCATACTCTATCCATCTCATTCCAACTCTTATATTCTTAACAAACCACAATGTTATTGTATACAGATGTATCTGTATGTGTTACTACTGGTGTCTAGTTGGTATCTGTATTTGTGTATGTATAGATATAACGACCAACTTCCGTACTAATTTGTCTGTCGACCAGAGTCGTATTTCTTTATTTAGGCAGCCATTTGACTCTCACCTCCTAGCCATTATCTAGAGCTCTTCGGTGATGTCAGCCGGTTCTCTGATGCGTTGCCGCAATTTGGTGCCTCATTCCGACGCCTCTGTAACAGCTCAGAGTGCTTCCGCCTTCGAGCCTGACAGTTTTACGACTACTGTGAGCGTACATACATAGCATTTCTCTTCATCAACTACTTTATATATCTATGTGTTGGGATATTCTGAGTGCACACGTTAATCTCAACATCATAAACTAATTCACCGATAAATAGTCGTTTGGAACAAAAAGATAAAATCGAAAGGTAATCTTTAAAAACATTGGTGTCGTAATGTCTCTGTATGTAGAGCTTTTTATTTTGAATTACTTAATGTCTAATATAATATTACAATGTGAACAGCTCTTTCGTCGATCTGTCTCTTTTTTTTTCTCACTTAGTTTACCATCTCCATACTAGATGATTTACATTTTCTATCGTTACGAAAAGTGGCGCATAAATTGCACAGATGTGCCGTCAAATGGCCCATATATCTTCCCAGTTTTCCTCTGTCCGAGTGTTGCGGCTACACGAAATCGTTCATCATGCGACGACCAAAGCGCCCTCCAATTCTGACGGACATCGTTAAAGGAGGGTTGGTGTGCTGATAAAAGCATTCATAAATCTACAGAGCATTAAAGTGCTTTATGTCTGCACACGATTTCTATACCTCGTACTGATCATATCGCACAGTAAGCGATCCAGTGAGCACGTCACATCCGATGACTGGATTCATATGTTAACATACATTGTTGTTCCGGCAGGTATATAAAGAGAGAGAGAGAGAGAGAGAGAGAGAGAAAGGGTATTATTGAATTTGTTCCAGGTCGATGAGTTTAATAAGCTCGCGGCTGTCCCTATCGAAATGCATAACAACATGTTGGCCGTGTTTACTGATCCTAATTGGCATCCCTTGGATCTACACATCTTAACAATTTGTATGATTGTAGAGCTACAAACTCTCTCTCTCTCTCTCTCTCTCTCTTTCTCTCTGTACGTACATAGGTGCATACAAAGCTTCTGTTTGACAAAGGAACAGCCCTTTATTACATGTTCGTCAATAGGAATTAATTACGAAACTATAATAAGACACCCGTTGCTTGTTCCTGTTCAATAACTCTACTGGACTCCAATGATAATGAGCTTCAATTGAATACTGAAGGTTCTTTGAATATAACATAACATTACACTACTCTAAATACTTTATAATCCGCTTAAAATTTAATGATTAGTTTTTCAATTATTACCAAAGATTGCAAATTGAACTTTATGTTTAAATAATAATAATAATAATCATAAAAATGATGATGATGATGTTTAAGAATAGTACGAATGATGCCATTGGAACAATCAGCATGGAAGTAATAAATATAAATGACATCGACTTCAATTGCTTGCGTTCGGTCATAAATCATCAACATTGGGGTCATACTCTGACACAATACTAATGAAATTATATTGCATGATATGAGAAAAAGAACGTCACCACAATAATAACGAAATAAAGTATTACAAATTTTTATTTTCCTATATGTTATTATTTTATATAATTAATTAATCTCATTAAAATATCGTATTCCACTAATTGGTTGTCTTCTACGTATGTAAATGACAATGAATAATCGTTTATCTAGTTTGGTATAGGCTCCACAATGTTTATATAGTATAGGATATAAACTTTAAGCCGCTACCTTTAATACTATACTAGACAACTATGGCGACAACTTGTTATGTTTTGTTTACTTGAATTCTTCCTTTCATTATCTCCTCGTTAATCAACATCCATCTTGGAATCATTTAAGTGCATTAATTAGCTTAGTAATGCTAAATACTTTACAACAAACAAGAATGTAGAAGAGGAAGACAAGTAAAATTATACCCACTAAAACATACTGGTATTATCTTTTTATTAAAAGTGAAAATGTAGATATCTATTAGAATGGTATTTTGAATCTATAAAATGTATTACTATCATTTCCCACAAACGTTACCCAGGTGTTGGTTAGAAAAACATCGAGGACAGTGAACTAGGTAACGTAATTAATCAATTTGAATGCAATACTTGTCGGTAATAGATGTTAACTAATAGAAACCTTTTTCGAACTGTGAGATATGTCATGGAATCAATTTTATCTTATTGGAAATATCACTTTCAGAAACTAAAAGTAATCAAAGAAATTGTTGAATAATTATCGATTAGATGCCATGTTTAAATGTTAACATCTTACTGTTTTCTATAAACAGAATGAATAATTCAACAAGTGATGACATTTCTGAGCATCGATATTGATTCCTTAAAATAAATAGCTCTCTGTTGTTTTTCTTCACCCTTCAATTCTGCAACGTTTCAAACATTGAAACCAATCTATATAAATCGTTTTCGGTCAATATAAACTTTCAATACTTACAACTAGGTATATTGGCAAGTGTTATAATGCCATGTTCCAAAATGAAACACTCGAAAAGTGCAGAGGTGGTTTTCCACATTTGTTCGACCATTAATCGGACGACACAAATACATCGACGAGATCAGTGATTTATCTTGTCTGTCACGACCGGAAGCAACCCTGTGCTCTACAAGCGATCCCCACTAATCGCCCACCATGTCTTCGCGACTTCCCGTCATACATCACTCTTATCGGCTAGATAATCCTCTATGAGACCAAAACTAAATGTGTTCTCTTATACACCACCGGTAGTATTAAATAATTCAATACATATCCAACATTGGCAGTTGTATATATAGATGACAATTTCCGATTCACATTAAGAATTCGTGTATTATTTCAGAAAATTGCTGTATTCTTCTTGTGATCATTATTGGTTATTCTCTATAATTCAAACTGGGAGTATTCATTATTTAAGCGATGACAGGTAATGACAGATAATGGTTTCCGTTTCACATTACATTGTCTAATAAATTTGCCTGGTGTGGTGAAAACGGTTTGGGTATGCTCGTTAAAAATAAGTGCAATGTAAGATTTATCAGTTTTTCATTGCCTAGATTCCCTTAGACTTGTTATGATGATATAGAGAATTCAACCGCAATCAATCAATTTATAGACAGTTCTATCAAACTCCACAAACTCAAACAATTAAAATACCTCTCATCTGACAGTATATCCATTATATCCATCAATATTCAATTCTTTCAAAGTTAATTGTATTATTTACGAATTTCTATAACCATTCTCTGTATATCTACGAGTGACTGAGTGTTTATTATATGAGAGAGGCGAAAATGTACTATAAGCTTTCCAATATCAAATAATTGGATTTGACAAGTTAACAGAATGTCAACTAGCTAGATAACTGTCAAGATCAATCATAATCGTTCAATTGAGGTCTTTAAATTTTTGCTAACGTTAAATAGACTTGACAGACATATTTTTGATTCCATTAAATTTGGAAAATTCGTTAAAGTATCAACGATAATTTATTAAAATGTTACCAAAATAGTTGGTATACATGTTTCATTAAAATGTTTAATAAATTATATGTTTTATAAAATAATTGTATTGTAAAATGGTATTATTACCCATTGGCTATAAAATATAAATAGGTAGTGTGTTTTTTAGTCATTCTCTATATAGAAATATTAATATTTTCAACCATGATACTAATAATACATATAAATATCTGATTATATTGAAATATTAATGAATACTCGTTTATCGATTATTAAACTTTTCAAATGATACCATTTTTAGATTAAAATTAGTTAATAGTTCACATTATGAACACGTGTAACACAATAATTTATTTCATTTGTGAAAATATTATAGGCGAGTGTTTTGAAACTTTTTAGAGACAATCTCTATCTAGAGTGACTGTCATCTATTTCAAAGTGACAATTTGTGGTAAATAAGATACTTGAGAAATTTAGAGATCGTAACAATCATTATAACGCCATCTATGAGATGACTGTTTTATTTATCTCTTGGCAATCACCTAAGTTTTTCCGAAAATTTGTTGGTCTAGACGGTTCTTTACGAATTTCCTCGAACGCTTACAAACTTTAATTTGATATAATAATTACCTGTTTATCACACTTATAAAGTACGGTACAGAGTGAGTCAGAACGCGTGTTAAGGCTTTTAGTTTTCACGGATTTTTCGAAATAAAACTAAAGCTAACTAATATTTTAGTATTAAATTATAGTATTTTTCAAGAAGTAGAAAGCAATTCAGTTTTTGTAGTTTTGCTACAAATTATTTTATTATTTTTCCCTACTTTAAATACAAAGTGATTGTAAAAACGTGGGTAATCTTTTAGTTTTTCTTATTAAATATTGTCTTTAGATGGTAAGTGAACAAAGTTTCCTGGAGAATAGGTACAATAACTCCTCTCTGGGTAAACAACTTTGTTATGGATGTTTAATCTTTTGTATTCCTTTATCATGTTGGTCGTTTTCTTAAAATAATTGATATATATCCTGTTCCTCCTGAGAGTATACAATATGGCCGTTTCCACTAAACTAATAGAGTGATTCAAATAATATTTCACGGATTTGTAGATGGTTGCCAGAGAACATTTTAACAAAAGTAGGGCCTCGTAGTTCATCGTAATTGTTGATTAAAAAATGAGTTTAATGAGAATAAAACAGAAAAACGAAAAAAAACCACCTTTTTTGATCGACTTCCAAAATCCTTAAAATAATTTTTGAATTGCTCTATTGAGTTGATGAAAAGCGCCAAATTGTAGACACTCAAGTCGGACACTCTGTATACTAGCCAAGAAAATAGCTTAGCACTAAAGTATATTAATAAGCTATGTTTTCTTCTTAAAAGCTCTAACTTAACGATTGTAACGCAAATAAGTGTATTGATTTATATGTTTAATGGACCCATCAAAATTGTTGCATGTTTTATATAACCATGTTGATCATATATTAGTATCGTATATAGGAGCACTACTGCTGTTTTTTTTATTTAGGATAACAGTTGTTTCCATCTTACAACTCATTCTTCAAAATAATGAATTACTTGTACAGCTAACCGTCATTGATGAATTCTGATCGGTTATTAATAATTTCTACTCTTGGAAATAAAAAAAAAAGAAGAAATATTGCATAGTATAGAGGATGATATAATTCATTTTTACCATCCGACAGTTAACGTTTCATATTCCAAAGGCAGTTGTTAGACTACAGTCTTGTATATAATATAAAGAACTTACCGAAGCAAGAAAATTAATGATGCCATTTGAGCTATTGATTGTATAGAGCTTTTAATAACATCGGGTCGTGCTTTACAACTCAGTAAATTGGTACTTGGACTTGATATATTGTTCTCTATAAATCTCTGTGCTAAAATGTAAGCGTGCAAATACCGGTAAATTACTGCCTTGGTGTACCGAGAATTCACTCATTCATATCGATCACTTTATTTGGTAATTGAGTTAGTGTTGAGAATGTACATTACATAGTATATGCATGTTGGAATTTGTGCTCAATATTTCAAATTCTTTAAACATTACGATATGAAAATAAAATAGAAATTATATTAAATAATGAATTATTCAACAATTTATTTTATTTGTCGTCTTTTTTTTGCCTATTTTTCATTTTATTATAATAAACAACTAGAGTAATAATTCATTTGTAGGGAAACTTATCGCCCTTGTGAGCCTTGCATTTTCAAATTTTCCGCCACATAAACCGCATTAAGATTTAGATATGCCGGTCGTTCCAATGGCATAACCAGAGAAAAGAACGGCAACGTTAAATTATGGAGTGTAAAAATAAGCGATATGTAGCTTGATCTTTTTATTGCTCTCCAAGTTGTAAATTATTGCAGTAAAACAAGCTACATTTTATACGAATAAATAATAAAAAAAAGAATTGAAAATGAATACACAAGAAAATTTTACTGTATAGTTATGTATGACGAACATCACTAAAAGTTAAAAGTTAAATTTAGAGACCACAAATTGATTTTCTTCTCCTTTATTTTGTCTAGTTTTTACATGTTATAAGAACAAAAAGATTGAGCAGTTTGTTTTATTATCTTTTTTATTACCATTATCGTAAACAGGCCTTTAAATAATGCTCCATTACAATTTTTGTAAAGAAATTGCCGTTGAAGAATTATGATGAGCACATGAACGCGCGTTAATAGCACAGAAAAACCTCATCAACGGGTTACAGAAATACTACCGTCTATTTATCTAGCTTAACAGCTGTTGACAACTATTTCATTTTATTTATTACAGACTTTTTATTCTCGTTAACAAATTATTATGGCTTTTGTTATATGGTTTCATGACATTGTCAGACCATTTAAGTAAACCTTAATCAAACTAAAAACTTAATTTATGTCGCTTGAACAACACAAATATGTGTTTCATCATCATTATTGATTTTGAGTACAACAACAACAACAAATTAAATGGAATATAAAATTCAAGGTTGTTTATGTAATTTTTGCAATAATTTAAAAGTTGTTTGTTGAATTATTTAAAGGTACCATATACAAAATTTATATGCATTATAGAGTTTAACAACAAATGTGATTTCCGTAGCTTGTTACATAGAAAACATTTTCACTGAATCGATATAATGCGATTTCTCGCTTGTCTTTACTACAAATAATCTATTATTTGGGGCGCTATTAGTTCACTTTAACCTAGATCGATGTGAATTTTACAATTTTTATTGGCAAACATTTAAAATTTCAAAATATCGATTGTTCGAATTTTGTGCATTGTATTTTAACGAGTGATTTGAAATTAAGCAACCAAAACTGTTGGAATTATCTTTAAATTCAATTTAATTGTTCCTAATTTGGCTAATTTGGCTGACTATTGCTCTTCTAAATTACCAAAACGTTCAGTTTCCTTACGTGAATTGATTTATTCTGTTATCATCGTTCCTGAGGAACTATACAAAATGTTTTTAACTATTTCAACTATAATTATTATACCCCAAAAAACATTTTTGGGAGTGTAATTTTCAGAAAGAGATATGTTCAGAGTCTTGACAAATCCTATCAACCTCTGTAATTTTTTACTCATCATTGTGCTTAAAGAAGATTGGTTCACATTGTTTTTTATCTTTCAACAAATACTGTAATTTAAAGAAATCGCTTCCAGTCTAGAGTTATATTATGAAATTAGATACCTACTTTTTATTCAGATTCTCTTCATTTGCATATTTCAGTGAATGTGAAAAAACAAACTCATTATAATTATGTTTTCAATTATAAAAAGATATGGTACCTAAAGGAAAAATGATTCTTTGATCGACCTTTAGAAGTCACTTCTAATTAAGTAAATGAAACAAATTTTTACTTTTCAAATGATTGTGAGAAAGAAACTTTTGATCGTAATCTAACTTGGGATGTAAAACTCTTGTTTTTGTAACAAATTGTTTAATCTATGAAGTAAAACTGTCTGAATTTACAAGCTTATTATTTGTTTATTTTGCCAAAGTTGTCGTTGTTATCTTAATAAAATGTTTTCTTTAATGAAATTAACCTGTTGTTGAAGGGAAGCAGTGATTTCATGTCTTAATTACCTCCTTGTATTATTTGACAATTTTATATGGTAATTGTTTAAGTCAATGGTGCAACAATAATTGAATCTGTCGTCGTTTTTCTACATACAATAAATTGCAATTGCATTTTGTATCCTATACAGAACACAAATAACACATTTGTTTCATTCGGCTATAAAAAGTGAACGAAATGGGTGGCAGTAAATGTCGGGAGCACATTCGAGTTTAAAAATTAAAACCCTGACTGGTACACTCTGATTTCTCGACCATTTACTAACTGAATAACTGGTAGCGGATGGTGTTTATTCTCCTTTTCTATTCAGTGTGTAGATGTGTGTGTTTCTCTATCTAAACCAAATGAAGATATACATTCCTCTATATACATGTATTCTATGTATGTATGCAGTGGCTTCACTCTTTTGCTACTGTTATTTCTACCACATGTGGAAATATTTAATTTGTGTTTGGATAAATGTCACGAAAATATTTGAAGTTATAACCTTGTCTGTAAATGCTATACGTTTCCACACAGAGAGACACAAAATACACACATACACATCAGGGAGCGTAAATTACTTTACAAAATGCGCTTTATTATGTCGTACTTTATTGGCTTTGTATTTTGGGCCATCTTTGCTATTTTTATGTGGATTTACGTTTGTAAGTGTGCGACATATTATGTACAGCTAGGTGCATGGAAAAGGTGACGATAGTTGTAAGGCTGTGTAAATCAGGCCAAGCACAGAGTCCTGACAAGGTTTAACAAACTAGTAGGCGAGAATAACGGTGTTATCTTGTTTATTTATAGAGCCTTACATGGACCCACCCTCTTTGCTTCTAATTGGAGAAAGTCTGGTTTACACAGCTAAAAGAACTGGTATTTCTTGCTCAAGTGTCGTAACATTTTCTATGCATCTAGCTGTACATTCGTCCGTTTATTTTCTTTGTTGATTAGTTGAAATTTTATAAAAGTTTCTATTTAAATATTGTTGAAAAGCCACAACTGTACTAACTCGTCTATATAGTTTTTGATAAAACTATATACTAAAACATAAAAATAGGGCGGATTTTATGGATCTTTAAATCAAAGCCTTGTCACATCAAAATAAAATATAGCATCATATTGGCTACATAGAAAAGGCAACTCTTCAATGTTTATGGTCGAAACCGGGAAATAAGCTAGCTGCTGTTGACGTTTATGAGATATGTATTTGCAAGCCCGTTGGTGCTGTTGTAAATTTTGAATACGAAATGAATGAGAGACGGTGGAAGTGTGTTTACTCGACTTTATAAAGACACAGACTTTTAAGTAAACTGTTTGGCATAATGGCGCTATATTTTCATACAGATAAATTATTATACGCGACTATATACACACACACACACATATACAAAAATGCTTTCTATGGGAAAAATGGAAACATCTAAAATGAAATAAACGATATAAAAATGAAATATTAGAACAAGATGAAAATCTTGAAAATTCTAATTTATTTTTAAACTTTCCAAACATTACTGTAGCAAATAAATTAATATCGAGAGATTGTAGGAAATGTTTACCGGAACATATAACTGAAAATATTTGCCGATTTTACAGACACAATAAAAATGTTAATATCGTCTGTAAATTTATTAGCAAAGGGTAGCTTACACCCCAAGTTGTGTTTCCTTTTAACACAACGTCAAACTTTTTGTTTCCCCTTTTTTTTATTGTTTATTACATTTTTCATTTTCTGTCTTTCTCTTTCATTCATTCTCTGTATATCTAAGGTTCAACCTACCAGATCAGTTAGAAACGATACGCTTTATATTACTGTATTATGATGATGTATTACAAACATATTTTATTTTACTCACGCACTTGCTTGGGTAGAGAGTTATAATCGGTTGATTCAGCAGCGACAGAGGCTGGAATTGTGGCGGCACATGCAATTACGGCCCATAAATCAGACGACACAAATGGAGTTATATTAAGACTTTTATTAGTTGAAACAATAAAGTAAAAAAATATGTATTGTATTTGATTAAAAACTATAAGTATACCTACGTATGTATGTACAAGTATGGGGTAACACAATATTAAATTTTAAGATTTATTTTTGCTTTAAATCTGTCTGTTGGATGTGATTTCCGGTTGAATTCACATCGGTGGTCGTGTCAGCTTGGTAAAGCCAAAAGGCCGGCAATAATTACTGACGCTGCCACTCAAGCCACACGCTATAGTATTATATCGATTAGTCTATTAAACACTTTTGCTCCATTTATCAAAGTCATGTCTATCCGCCATTACGATCCGTCAAACTGTACCCTTATAAAATCAGATCATCCTATATTTATAAAGCAACCCTAATAATAATGTTTACAAAACCATACGAATTATTGATAACGTTTCAATCGAAAATCATCATTATGGCAATCATTCTATTATTTGACATGAAAAGTTTCATTCGTCTAAACGACAATACTCTACTAGATGATTGAAAATAAAAAAAAAAATATGTATACGATATCGACAACAATAATTTCCGTTCTCTATGTTTATACAGCTTGTGAATATCGATGAGTTTCTATTGTTGAACTAGTCTATAGTTTCACTATTATAGTTGGCAGTTTTGGCGTGAATTGTTGCAATAAATGGTTGGTAGAATTTATGGTAACCGAAAATGAACGCAATTAAGGTTAGTCCTGTACTGAGAGATTATCATCGATGGACATGTAGATAATTGAGAGCATGAGAGCTACATTAAAAGAGAATTATGGTTTGATCGTTTAGTCATCATCAATATACAACATATAGTTTTGTTTAAAGGCTATAACTTATAATATCACCCTACTCGGTATTACTACTGATTTGTTGCAATCAAAAATCCGCGACACTATAATTTCGTGGGCAGCTAAGCTGTGATTTTAGAAAATGGCTCCGTCGGGAAATACTAGTGATTACTCAAACTGTATACCCTGTGATTTGAAGGTATATTGGCGGTCGATGTGGGGATATAATAAAAATGCCGCAAAGGTCCCGGCCCCACTTGTGTGTACAACTATAGAAAACACATTAAATGACTGCAACTTTTGATTTTCTTGTTAAAACTTTTATAAAACATAAAAAATATAAGTATATGGTCAATATTACATATATGTTTTATTGCAGGGTTTTCCGGTTTGGCGTTTTACTGTGAATTGTCCCTGTACATATACAAATACCAACGTAAATTATAGGGTGGGATTGTCGGCGATAACTCGTTTTTAATGTTACAGTTACGAATAAGCGGACGAAACGGCACATATAACCAACCAACTAAATCGGTTGTGTGACCAATAATTAAATGACCGATAAATTGGCTATTTTTGGGAGAAATTAAATTATAACGAGGCTTTTATGGTCGATTTCAGAACGAAATTGACAAGTTTTACGAGCACGACCCCTTCAACAACCAAAAAAAAACCGTCCTACAACATCATACATTCAACAATACATAAGCAACCATTTTCATTCTTTCAATTTTTTTTTTTAGTTTGAACGAAACAAATACCTATAAATGTGAATTCTTATAGAACAAAATTGTAAGGTTCTTATCTATCTATGTATGTATATGTATGTTTGGGGCTTGAACGTGAAGGCCAGTCTGTAAATTTCAAATTTATTCCACAGATAATGGTGGTAAGATACTTTTCCTAATCCATTCAAATCCAAATTATGGTTGAAGACAGAGCACGGTGGGCATATGCATATAGATGTAGTTATTATGTAAACAAAAAGCTTTAGGCGTGTGGGCAGAGCACCTACGCTAAACACGCCCCAACCAAACCTTTAACCCTCGTCTAAAGATGCAATCCGGGATGTATTTGTCACGATGCTCAGTCGTGTTACAGCAATTTAAATGCAGATAAATCCTATATAAACGATGCATTGCTTAAAAGTGTTTACAAGTGCGCCATAACAAGAATTGTTTCACCACTGCTTCAACCGAGACCCACGAAGAACAAAAATTCAATTCACAAATTTATTTATTATTATTATTATTATCGTTTGAATGTCTGCGAAAATCTCACCGTTGTCATTGAATGTAATCTGATATCGTGGTTGTAATCTCTGTGACATATTCAAGATGCACATTGCCAAAGCGAATTAAAACTTGTATTAAAAAAGTGGGTAGGTAATAAAATAGGTTTTTGTTTGCATCTCTGAAGGGGATGCAAGATTCGATCTGTTTGTATGAAAGGCCCCGTCATGTCACTGTCGTAATCCTCTTCTATTCTTTGTGCGAATCGCAGGTAATCACCTCCACTTAGACCGAACATCGGAAACTGTCATATTAGATTACCTACCGGTAACGCTACAAAGGAAGCGCAATCCGTTCACAAATCAGAGGTGTAACATTAAATCCATCGACGAATAAAATTGAAAAATTCAGTAGAATTATTCTGCAATCATAGAATATATAAAATACTATCGAATTGATTGGTTTTATTTGATGGTTTTTAAATGGGAATGCAGATAAAGTTGAAAATACTGTATTGGAATACTTTTTGTCTCCACCACTGGTTGTTATTGTGTTCAGTTGATTGGAATTAGGGCTTGTTAAGGTTTTCAGTTACTTGACGATGTTGGTAAAAGGACAGATGTCTGTAACCCACTACCATGTGATGTGGTTATACGAGGTGCTTAGTTCATCACCCTGGAAAACCACTCCTTTGTCCTGCTGTCAGCATGTTGCGCATTGACACTCGCATTCAACAAGCTGTTCCACCGATCAAATCTGTTCGAGTTGATTGTGTTGCGGTCTTTTGTCAAATAAAACATGTAATCCTGTACGTATTATAAACATGTGAGGTGTATAATGATTGGCCTTATTCACGATGAAATTAATTTAATCTAGCAAAAATTTGTATAGTTGGATTATAGTTTCAAATATTTTTCTGATCGTCGGCATGAGAAGAAAGAGAAAAAAACACAATTTTTTCAAAATTGATTTTTCCATATCGTTGAATTGAAAAATTAGAAAAACATATTTCATGGTTCTTTTTATTATAAAAGTAATAGAAGAGAGATTTCAATGTTTAGCTTGTAGTTAAACCACAAAGTGGGGTTGATGAAATTAAGAGGCCTGAGGCATTGCAACTCGGAACGAAAGCGTTTCGATCTCTTTAACTCGAAGAAATATTACCTCATCAATCTTTTAACGGCTAATTGTGAAGGTTAGACTATTTGTTTGAACCTTTATACTAGTATGCCGACTCTACTAGTCACAGTTAAATACAGATCTACAAATCACCATCTACTGTTCCAGTGCAAATTGGATTTTTTCTATAATTTATCCCACCTGATGAAACTTTAATAAACTGAGAATTGACTTGTTATGGTTGGAAATTACAATTGAACGGTTTCAAATTATTGTAAATTTTTTAGAAGGTTACTCTTTAAGAATCGATTTGGAAAAATAAATCTATTTATGGTAAATATTCAATTGATTTCAATTGAAAGAAAGAATTGGGATTGGTATAGGATAAAAGCTTTATAGTAATCTGCACACAAAACCATTTCAACATGTCCCTATGCAAATAAATCTCATCCTTTCTGAACGTTGCGAATTAACGTTTAGCCTATGGATATTGACAGCTATTGGATATCATCACCATTGGCAATCCACCCAATATGCATAAATATTAAACAACGAATTTGTCTGCATTCTAGTTCCGATTAATCAAAACACATATTGACAGACTTTGATGATAGAATGAAAATATGATGATATAACCGCGATTAATTATCACACACCAAAACTGCATATATTTGGTATGTTTTTGACATATCACCAATGCTATGATCACAAACTGATTGCATTGATATCATCACACATATCAGTGAGTCTGCACTAAAGTAATGAAATTTATTAATATTGAAAGAGACTTGAACCGATTCATACGCCAACAACACAATCAGTTAAATTAATTTACTAAAACATGGGATAATTAATAATAGTAATTAGAACACAGTCCTTAGTTTATTATTAGCATCATCATCATCATAATAAACACCATTGTAAAATAAAATAGGAGTAATCATATTTTTAGACGTTAATATTTTCTGAGATCATAAGGAAGGATTGAAAGAGACTGCTATTAGTTGAGAGTGGCTTAATAATTTTGTCTTAAATTCCCTAGCTCGACACAATATCGAACTGTACGATATCGTGTTTAGAACCAGATTAACATTGCGAATACGGCAATTATAGGGATATATTCTGGAGCCGTTATTATCTCTGTAATAGCGCCTTGCCGCAAGTTGGCCTTGCAGACAACAGGCAAGCAGGCAGGCAGCAGCAACAACAGCAGTTGGGGGTAGTGGTTAACCGCTGTTGAAGCCGCAGACAAGCAATGATTATTATCAGGAACTCTATTGTATACGTGCTGATAGTATCGACCATCTTCGCGCTCCGTTTGCAATTGCCCTGTCGTTTAACAATTGTCTATATATATGTGTGTATATGTACACGTAAATGCTACCCTTCAACGATGGTAAATATTTAAATTGGATCAATAATTACAACTCCTATATTTATGTAAAAATGGTTTTGTGGTTGAATAAATCAGAAAGCAATGAAACGTCATAGTCCAATTTACATGTCATTCATCTCCAGCTGCTAGGAAATTTTAATAAGGTATTCAAAAGAAGCAGCAAAACAAAATAATGGAGCCCAAAAGAAAAAAAAACGTATCCATTAAAATTGTATAGGGTTGTTCAATAGGTGGTGTATACTATTATACATATGTATACATACATATAGGGTGAACATTTTCAGACTACTTCACACCGTCAAGTTGTATATGTATACATACAATAGATGATAGTAGTGGTGAGAATTCAAAAGTTCAACTTTATTGTTTGTTCCATCGAAAAAAAATAAGGGTGTAGACATATATGCTCTCAATAAATGTGACATACCCTTTCCCAATGTAACAATATATATACTGTATATATGTGTTAGGTTATACGCCTAATAATTGGAGGCCCTACTATTGAAACTGTATTTGAAATAAATTATTGCTTTTATGATTATGGTAGTAACATACCTACTTGTCATACTGCGTCTATATGTGTTACCCTATATGAGTTTTATTTATGATTATAGGACAGTGTTGGATTACTGCAATCTGATAATATGTATTACGATTGAACGTGTGATGAATAATAATGCAAAGTCGTAGCAGCAAATTGAACAACATTTAAATCAAAAGATCCAATTTATTTAGTTCTATTATAAATTTTCCCCCTTTTTTTCCTGCATTTATACTGTAAAACTGATTTCATATAATATATAGCAAGATCAGTCAAGTCAAATTCGATTTACTATAGTTGTAGCGACTGTCAAAAAGGTTAGCACAATCATAAATCAATCTAATGTTGAACAAAAATTACTTAATAAAGCAGTGGAAATAATCGTCGGCAACAAATAAGTAAATGCATTAATATGTTGCATTTATCATATTTATTGACAGACGGAAATGACGACCATTCTAATTATACTGATCCAAAACATCTGGCTTACAAACTGGAACAACAGGAAGGAAGGCTTTCTTTACAATTATTATCTTATTATTAGCAAAAATCCATGAGTTTCACAATAATTTATTAAAGTTGGAAAATTCAGCGTTACATCATCGGCTGTTGTAGGTACTGTGAAACAAATTCCATGATTGATTTATAATAGATTGAATTAACATATAGAAATTGGGACAAGATAGTGTTGTTATCGTTTTTAATTAATAATGTTTTGGTTTTCTTTTACAGTGTAATTTTAGTCATTTTTACACTACAAAGGACGTTTAAGATAAGGTTTTGATTAATTCGTTTCTGTCACAATTTCAATAATATCTATTCGTATTTATGATATTTAGATGATCTAATCACGATATTAATTAATGTCCGACAATTTCATCACTTTATATTTTTGTGTTGGTTTTTTTTTTCGAAAAAAAGTCATCATTAGTTCTGACATCATTATTTTTTCTCCTACTTTTTCAAAATAAATTCCTATTTCGACATCAATTTATGTAAACGTTACTTTTTAGTCACTTTTTTGAAATTAATTACGTTATAAATTATTCAGTTATAAATTAAAATTTCTAATTAAACATTATTTATTAATGTTTACAACTGTACGAATATACAAATAATGTAAAAACAAGATTATTAATTAATAACAATATATATCGATTGGTTATGTTAAAAGCATTAATTAAATGCCGGAGGTTATCTATTTAATGTGTATATTTGCAACGATGATATATGGAAATGTCATCGTAAACTATAAATGATCCTGAACATTTCCGTCAACCATGTCAGTTTATTATTATGAAGCAATTAAGATAATCTGGCTAGTTTTAATTATGAATTTACATATTTTGCAAGATGATTTTTTATTTTGTTGTAATTTAATTTGAAAGTCGTAATTATTAGACTGAACCATTCATATTTCTTTAGGGAACCTATCAAGGTATTGTTTGATTTATTGTTTAACAGGCACTGTTGCAGACAGACACTCAATTAAAATTATTTTAAACTGTTTTAAAACTGATTTATAACACGAAAATTAGCAATATTGAATAATTTATTATTTTACGGGCCGACGAAAAAATTTATTATAATGCCAACTATGTGAAAGTTTATTTCATTCGATAAATCAGACACGTGTTGTGTGTTAATTTTGTAAAAGAAAAAAAATTGTGGAAAACAACACACAGGAAAAGAATTAATAATAATAATAAAGACCGGAATGGTGCTATGCATTTTCCAAGTAGCAGTTAGTTATACATGTCATGACAAGGTGTATCGGATTGGTCCCTTGAGTAACCGTGAAACTGTACGATCTTCAGATATTAGGACCGTATTTCAGGTGTATCAACAAGACTACACCGTACCGGTAACACTAACAGCTCCTTAGAGGCCGATAACACCGATAGAATATTTTCAGCACATACATAGACGGACAGTGTTGGAAAATCGTTGTTCTTTTCTACACCCCCAATTACCTCATAATCCGACAAGCAATTCCATCAAGGTGAAGATCATCTAGAATAAAATCCACAAGAATAAAGAGTAATAATCGTAATAACAGGATAATGTTTGAGATTTTTTTCTAAAACGAGAACATTAGAAAATGCAAAGACAACGCTTATAAGTAAAGTGCGTTAAAATAATTGTCCATGGAAAATATAGGAAGCTATTTAGAATTGAGAAGGAAAAATCCAATTTAAGATTCGCATTTCTCCCCCCTGTTTGAATGTGACAGGTGTCGTGGTTAAGATTTGTAGTCTGTAATTAGAAAGCTGAAAGGCGTCTTCGAACAGTCACACACACATTTTTCATTTTACAAATCTTCAGGATGCCCTTTTATTCATAAAAGAAATATCCTCCTAATTTTCCACAGCATCCGGATCAGGTCCTTTACATCTGTTTTGAAAATTATGAAAATTACAGATAAACAGTGAGGAATTTAAATAAGAAATCAAAGAAAAATTAAATAATTTGTTGTTTAAATGGTTGCTTGTTATAAACAAGATCGGTCGACGTCAGGTCAAGATCGTAAGAAAGATTTATACAGACGAATGGCATCTCATGCAACAACACTGTACTAACCATATATGGAAAAAGTGGTCGGCAATTTTGCACATAGTTTTTCATCGAAAGATTTATGAAAATTGTTGGATAAATTCCTTATTAGGGGTTGGATTCCAACGAAAATAAATCCACAACGTTTGATTTTTTTATCAGAATACACAATTTCTAGTCGATGTCACTCAAACATCTGTTGGTGAAAGTCTTGTCTATAATGATAATAGCGGGATATCTATTAGAGATCAGATCAAGTAGAGGTTTTGAATAATTTTTCTTTCAAAGTCGTTTTTAATGTGTTTGGTTGAAAATTGATTTGTTGAACATGTGGTCGTTTTTTCAGTTAAACAACAATTGAATCTAGTTTTTATAAACAAATCAATAATAATTTCAATTAAGTTATAAATAAGGATCAAACAACTTTAAGATAATTTCTTCAACTACACTATATATTGTATAATATAAACTGTAATATATAACACAGTCAGGAATAATTTTATACGGCAGCCGACAAGAGTCCGACAACCATCTTTTCTTGTGTAACAACGCCTTATAATGCTGCTCTTATTACATGTTACACGTACATATAAATGTCTATAAATCAGCAACCATGCGGGAAAGTTTTATATGAAGCAATGCAAAACAGTATAATAAAAGCGCGTTAAGCGCATATTTATAGTTCAAGCACTGGGTGTCGTGATTAACGTTCACTCATTATTCAAACATAATAAACTGCGTCCTGTTGCTATCGACTGTAACGAACAAGTTAACACAAGCTGGAGTACCACCAATGCGACAAAATAACAACACCGATAACAACAAAAATAGAAAAAAAACACGAAAACAACTATAGTTTTTTTTTATTATTATTATGTACCAGGTATATAGGTAATATGGTAAAGACGTAAAAGCAATTGTCCAACAATTGTTCTCAAGTCAGTCGTATCGTTGAATGGAAATGATGCTGAACGAAATACCAAATTGAATTCACACGTATATACAAACGATTATACTGGAAATTGTCTATCCTACACACTAGTCATAATAAATTATAAATTAAACCGTATGATTGTTATAAACACAATAACAATTTTAAAATGCAATAATAATCCGTGTATACAGTAGCTGAACTAATTATAACTCTGTAAATTTAAGTTTTATACGAGCCATTGTAAGAAATATAAGAATTGAAAAAGGGGATATTAAAACATATATGTATAGAGGTAGTATAATAAGAAATTCAAATTCAATCGTGTTTAAGATGGAATTGAAGGATTTGTAAAGGTCCGAACCATTGCCTTTTATAAATCACTCCAAACATGGTCGGTTGCTTGTATGGTGGTCATTTGTTTTGATCTTTTATGATTCAATTTAATTGAATGATCAAAGCTCGATATACCGCCCAATATTGAGAATATTCTCGTTTTATTCGCCTCGATCTGCTTATATTTTACTACTACTACTACAACTATGACTACCACTTACTTCTAATTATTCCACTGTTTGATTAATATACACGTAAAATAAAATTAATCGTTGTTATTTATTGTTTCTATTATACATAAATTGATTGATGTTTATCGTGTTTTATTAATAATATATTTTCTCTATTCGATATAGAAGAAGACTTAAAGTTGTATTGTGTATGTATGTATATGGATTTTATATAATGTGTTAAAGTAGGATGGTGATAATAAATTAGCAGCAGCGGTCGTTCATGACAAGGATTAATAGATTGTATTGTCAGCAGGGAAGACTTTGATGTATTCCCTAAACCATTCAGTTAATGCTGTTCAATTCAAACTGTTCTCACATTCATTATAATTTGAATGATAAGATGATGGCTGAGACGCCCGACGTCATTCTCTCTAATATCAACTAAACCAACTTTTTTCTACATCTATACCATTGATAAAAAGATCTCCAAAGGCAGCAAGTACCTTATATAGCGAATTTTTTATGTATCTACATACTGAAATATTAATTGCAAAACATTCTTATGATACTGACAATTAATATATTTTAATAACATTGAATCAACTAATAAATTCATTTCCCGTAATACGTTTAATCAAGGCCTGCTTGATTTTTTCAAGCGAAATTCTCTAGCAGGCCTTGCGTCTAATATTAACTGTCAAAATTAGTTGCCCCCCGCGATATTCAATTTGTTTTCTAATATCAATTGTCAGAACACATAGCCATCTTAGATACGTGATTTTACTGCTTATACTCAAAAAAGAGATTTTTGCATTTTTCTTGCGATCCAATGAACCGATTTTGATGATTTTTTTTCTTGGTCATAGAGAGTGGTCGGCTCTACTGATATTTTAATTTTCATCAAAATCTAAGCAAATGTAATATTGAAAATGATTTTTTTTTTACATTTCTTCAGCTCTTATTCCAAAAGTGTTGGCCCTACCAGTCTGGCCAACGAACTCATCCAAGCTATCCCAAAGACCGATTTTTGTACCAAGTTTCATTAAGATTGGTGTATTTTTACGGCAGTTATCGTGGGTATATGTACATATATATATATATATATATATAAATATATAAATATATATATACATATATATAAAATTTTTAACGAACGGTGGATATGGGTTCCTGAGGTCCCAAAACGAACTTCTGTGCAAAAATTTTTCGGAAATTCAAAAGTGAGGATCTCGTCATTAGCTAATTTTTTTTAAAAAATTCGCTAAAAATGAACCTTTCATATCATCACCAGAAACATCTTGTGTGTTTTTCGTCAGATTACTACAACTAGTCGCAAGTATGATGCTTCATTTGCATCTCAACACTCAAAATTTATTCATCAATCGTGTTTTTAGCGAATTTTTTTAAAAAAAATTAGCTAATGACGAGATCCTCACTTTTGAATTCCCGAAAAATTTTTGCACAGAAGTTCGTTTTGGGACCTAAGGAACCCATATCCACCGTTCGTTAAAATTTTTTTATATATATATATATATATATATAAAAAAATGTTTTATTCGTTCGCAGATTTGTTTTAATCCCTCAAAGTCCCATAGATCAAAGGTAGATTCTCTTCTATTGTTGTTAATGATTGTATGGCATGTTTGAATCTAAACTATTCAGACAAGTGAATTTACGCACTAACGATTACGACTCACAAAGGAAATAGCATGTCATTTTGTCAATGTATAGGACATGAAATATATGTATGGCCAGGAAATGAACTATATTGAATTATGGCAATATACAAAATCTAAAGATTACATTGACATATTTATTCTTTTTGTTATAACATTATTTTTGAAACAAAACAAGTTGTATCTTTCATCGATAAAATTCGTGTTAATCATGGTAATTTAAGGGAAACCTTTCAGTCATAATAATCTTGACTGTTTTATTAAATTGGAAAAAATAGTAGAAGAATCGGCGCCAAGTTTGGACCTTCCTTATTTTAACTCTGGCCCGTCTAGGCGTCGCCTTCAAATTGTAGTGATTTGCAACGGCTGGAAATAGTTACTAGATGCTAATGGTATACTTACAGATAAATACATATTTGAATCGTCTCACACCCATCAATTATCTCAATTTTAAATTATAGATAATTAAGGCTAACAACTACTATTAAATCATATTCATAAATAACTAATCTTCATTGTTTTTCTTTTCATTTATTCGGAAAGAATACACATTGTCAGAAAAAAATTTGGTAAGGTCGACTACATTTTCAGAAAGAGTACTTATTGTCGCTGTAGCTTTAATAATTAAACAAATATTACGTGTTTTTAATGTAAAATTATAAATTAACATATTTCATTTTTTTTTTGGTAGAGGATCATTGTCTACGCAACATAATTTTTAAATGACGTATTAGCGTTTAAAACAGGAAGAAAATCTGTGAAATCGTTGAAATTATTATTAATTACAGTTATCTATACTGTTAATTTATTATAATTGGGTGTTGCTGTAATGGATTGGCAATAATATGTTTTCGGGGAATAATATAAGAAGTTGGTAGAATTTATACGTTAATAAAAAGCATAAAATACGACGACATTTAACCTTTACTTGAAAATTAACTATGTATATAGAAAGTTTTAAAATAAATCTAGTCGATAGTAGCTTAAGTAGTTATGGACTAATAGAAATGCCAAGTTGAATAGAAATAAATTACATTAATGTATGGTAAACATTCATATATGTAAGCGTAAGAATCATAAATATGTCACTACTGTTGTCAAGTAAATGCCGATTAATGTTTTCTTGGGAAACCTGCAAGTTTGTCATTTCAAATTTCCGTACATTCCTCATATGCTCTTTTTCTCTTCCCTTTTGTCGAGTTAAAAAGTATGTGAGATCCCTCTCTTGTTTCATGTCCGATACAAACAACTATTATGAGATTGAAATTCAACAGCTGGTATTTTATATTTTCATGTTTTTGATCTATTCTAAGATTTGTATAGATGACACTGCCAACAAAGTTTTAATTATTTTTCTTTTATGATTTTTTGATATATTGTTCTGAACATGGGAAAAATTCTCAAAGATTTAATAAATATGCATCCAATAATAATTATTATTATTATTGAAAGGCAAATAAAATACATTGTCAAGATTTGAAATTTATACTGCTTTTACTTTTAAAATAAAGAAGTAACATGTTAAAAAAAAGTTAACAATAGAAAATTATACGTTAATGATATGAAGATGAATATTATTGAACAATTTTATACAAATAGATACATCGATAATTAATTAACAGATTACACTTAATTAAAAAGTCCTATTATATGATCACAATTAGTGATCTTTACAGTAACTAATAAGAAATGGTAATCCAATTAAAAATCATGCTAACAATAAATAAAAATTGAGATCTGTACATAAATTTACAATAATCGCATATCGATGTGGATATTTCCACGCCAATTAAATCAGCTTAATTATTTACAAAAAGATCCAACTTTCACAATATTATCAATATTATTAATATTCATATAATATATGCATGTATATTTATTTTTAAAAAATAATATCACACAGTCACGTCCACACTGAGAATAATAAAAGAAACACCATTTAATAGTTGATGACAACAAACAGTCAAATAATTGTGTGCGACTAGTCGGAAACAAAAACGTCAACTATTATCAAAATAAGAATTAGATATAACACAGCTTTATTATATTTGGCTTGGCGTCTATCCTTTATGGATGCATGCCTGGCGTTGCACCCAATCTGGGTCCATATAACGAATAAGGCGATAAATACGGTGGCAATCCTGGATGGCTCAATGGGAAGCCTGGTAAAGATGATGTTAAAGACGGTGGTAATAAAGGGGACGGTTTACTATATGGATGATACCTGGCTGTTGCCAATGGACTTAATGGTGGTGTTGGGTATGTTCTATGTAATAATGGATGTGTTGGTGGTGTACTTAACATTGATAATGCTGCTGAATTTGCTTCTGATACTGATGTAGTATTCGTATGTGATCTTAAATGTGATAATAATTCTTCTGAAGTAGCAAATCGTTTACCACAATATGAAGCATCTCCTGATATCCAACTACAAGCGTATGGTAAATGTGAAGCTGCAGCTAATGCTGCTAATTGAGCATGGGCGTATGCTGCTCCTAAATAACTAGCCGTTGTTGTTGTTGGTGGTGGTTGTGCTTTGGCGTGATCACATTGAGTACATCCAGCCGGACATGGATTTGAACTTTTTCCACTTAATAAATGTGAACTTAAACCACATCCAGTACAATAAGGATCACGACATACTGTTGATAATGAATCGGCTGTTTTCATCCTACCATAACTTAAATATGGACTTAGACCACCTGTTTTTAAAGCGTGATGTTGTGACATTAAACTGCTCGTCATCAAATCCATTGGTAATGGGAAAGCATTCGGTGGATAACTACCAAGAAAAGCAGATGTTACAGGAACACCCGGTTTAAATGTACCTAATGGTAAATCTTTGATTGCTGGATCAGATGATGATGTTAAAATATTTGGAGTAAAAGCTGTTTTCGTTGCTGCTGTTGATGATGATAATGACGATGATGATGATGAAGACGATGCTGGTGTTGAAGGACTAGCTCGTTCACTTGACGATTTCGGTGTTGTTTGTTCAATATTAATATTACCTTCACTATTTGCTGGTGTTTTTCGTTCAGAAATTGCCGGTGAAGCTCTCGGTGATGCTGCACTCTGATTACTACTACAACGTCCATTATTTGTAGATGAATTTTTTAATTGTTGTGGTGTACGTACACGACTGCCTGTCGACGCTGAACCAGATCGTTCTTCTGGTGAACGTGATTTTTCACGTGATAATACATCATATTGTTTACTATGATTATTTGTAGATTGTTTATGATGTGAATCTATCGATGAATTTTTATCTTTAGTTTGGTCGGATTTATTAGATCGGCTCGATTTTTCAGCACTTTGTAAAAGTTTAGAATTCGGAGCATCGGCACCGATTTGACTACACGTTTGAGCGAGTAGAGCTAAAGGACTCTTCTTTGCGTCCAACTGTAACGAAAATAAACAATCAGGAAAACTATGTACAAATATAAGACGGAAAATTTTTGCAAGTCACGGAATTTCAGACGATAAGGAAGGGTAGTTGAAATTATATTTCCAATTGATTTTAGAAAGTGTTTCAAAACAAATTAAAACATTCACTTTTGTATGCATATAAAAAAATCTAGGAAGAAATTAATTAAGTTGCAATTTTATAGTAAAACTTTGCTAATTAATAAAGTATTTCCTGTTTTTTTTTCTCTCAATAATTGAAGCTTACCGTTGTGGGCAGGGGGGTTAAATACTCCGGTCTAAGGTATTGATTACTAGGTGATGTTAACATTTTAATGTTGTTTAATAATTCTGTAGAATAATTTCAAAACACAAACACAATTGAATCTTATCGTTTACACTTTATTATTGTTTCACTATAAACTAGTAGCAATGATTGTGAGAAACTCGCACATCTACCACAATCTATAACAACACTCACACTGTTCACACTCAAGAGCATGACTGACGCTCCAAACTAAACTAACCGTGCGACAGGCGCTCCTCGTAGATGTGACGTCACGCGTCGTTCCATCCCCACTGCCTTGAGCTTTGACACCCTCGACCACAGATCACCGTGTTATTACTTCTTCTGTTTGCTTGTCGACACTCTTTTGCCCTCTGTCGCTCTGTTCTATAGTTCCCTAATCAATCTCTAGCTATCTCGCTCGTCTTCATCCCCCTTTATCACCAACATATTCACTGCGCATCCTGACAACTAACCATTCACGCGCGCACTACATTACATATATATCCAAACAGTTAACTCGAATTTAATATCAAAGGATTGAGTGAATGGAGAATAAAGTGATTTGTTTTTTATTGAAGAAAATACCGCCATACAGTCGATGGCTAATTAAATAACTTCAATCACCGTCAATCTTGCTATTATTAAAACGTCTAAAGAGGCAATAATTCGTTAACAACCCCTTGAGAACGAACAACAGGAAATATTTATCATCGTCTACTACAAGAAGATTATTTTATAATTTTATTGACTTTTATTAATTTATACTCAATCCAATTTGATTTGAACATATTGAATACTTCAACAAAAAAAAATTCCCTAGTTACCATCAACATAACAATAACGATAATCATCATATTTGTTCAATAAGCAGCTTTCTTTCCAACCGTTGCGTGTGTGTCTTGATTTATGGTTGTATAGGCAAGAATAGAATGTCACCAGGACAGAACATTTATTTTTTTCCTCTGTTGTTATATTTTTCTTTAGTATTTTGTTCAGTGTGTAGTAAATCAATCGCAAGTATTTGCGGACAACACAATACGGATGGTAGATATAAATGAATAGATCCCTGGTTATCCTGCTGGTCCTGAATTACACGCAAAATTGCACAAAGTGCCTTATTTTCCGGCGACATTATGACATGGAAAAATATCAGTGAAATACCCCCTGCTATTGAGTGTCACTATATATATTATGCACGACGTAAATTAATGTGACAGGTCCCGACCACCTCCTTCCTTCATCTACGTATATTATAAACCGACAGCTGTTTTCTATACATAGACATACTATAGTGTTATGCCCTAGTAATGTCCGGTTTGTCACTTATTCTGGGTCGCTTTTCTTTAGTTGCCCAGCGGTGCGACTAATCCGAAAATACATTAATATTAGTTATGGTCGGCCATGTGAATAGTTCTAATGATATATTACAGGATGAGGTCTTTTCAAGGGACGTAGATGTATAATGCCTTTTCACCCTTGGAAAATGTCAGACCAATAGAGCGTTGTAATCTACTGTCAAAGTCGATAGTCATCCTTCACTTTCCACGAAATGCGTTTATTATAGTTTCTCTTCTTTTATTTTTATTTTTTTGTTCTTGTGCCTCCAAAGACAGAGTCTAGACGCTATTATACGTCATATTATCATACGTTTAAACAATAAAAACAGTAGCCATACAAGTTCTTAAGATAAAGGGTACAATTTCAAATATTATAATTTATCTCTTATTTGTTGGTAAAATATTTATACTTGCTACTATAAAGATAACAGTGTATATGTAAGAATTTTTGATTTTTATGAAGCATACTTAAACACATATTTTTTATACATGTCGTCTAATTTTGGAGCTATTTATACGATCGCACAATAAATACTGTTTGGTAAAATTTAGAAAAGCACTTTGGGTGCAGCTATCAAATGAGGCAAGTATAATTTATGTCAGTCAAGTCGTATCTTTATAGTTGACTTTGATATACAGTTCTCGGAAGTCCACGTGGTGTTAAAACTAGAAATCAACATAAACTCAGTTCCAAACAAATCGTTTCAAAAAGAGAGAGGGGTAAAAACTTCTTTTAGTCACGCATTTTCAAAAACAAACACAGCCAAAGAACAGCTGTCCACATTCACTCAAAGTCACAATTTTATATTATACAACTCGTCTAAATTGTAGTTGAATACAATGTAAAATGTCCATTTGAGTTTGACCTTCATTCCCAATGCTGTTACCATATAAATGTGTATGTTACGTTAATAATTCAGTCAGGATGCTATCATGTCGGTTCTGTACACATGTTGAGTCATTAGCAGTCTCTGTACATCAACGTCTGCCATCATAAACACATCATCAATGTGAACGCTTTTGCTCGTTAAGCCTTGCCCATTTCAATTGTCATTCTAAAATAAGACTTGAAATAAATAAATGCAATCTAGATAATCAATCCTGTCGCAGCTGTCCTCAAACTAAATCTGATTGGGATAATTATGAGTTAAACTTGAAGAAAGAATTTGTAATAAGATCTAATATTAGGCGACAATAGATAATAACTAATAACCAATCACGACTCATATAAATTACATACGAATTATAGTCTACCGGATGTGGTAAAGCAAACATAATTACACTAGTTATAGAATTTGAAATCTATACATCTTTGATTGTTCCATTGAGATTAGGCTAGCAGTGATAATTCCCTGTCCGATCGGTAAACATTTATTTAGAGTAGTTAGTTTAGAATTTAATTTTATTACGGATTTGGTTTTATTAAATTGTAGCGTTTAGATTGTTAGTTTTGACTGACATTGGTCGTCCAGTCCCTAAAATTCTAGTCCAATATGACAGCTGTGACAATAAGAGGCGTTTGGATTGTAGAACACAATAGGCTTACGTAACTGGTCCCTGTCGGTCATTATATTGGATTGTGTAGCATCCGGTGGATTACCTCCGACCCCATACAATGAAGATTGATAGTAGCGGGGGTTGCTACGAATACATCATCTTTCTCAGAATACGAAGCTGTCACCACAAATTATCGAATATATATGATAGATATTTCAAATAATAATAATAATACTTGACAATCTGCATAATCGATCGTATATTCTAACAATCCACCATTTTATATTATGTGTATGTTTGTTAAATATAAAATTTTTCACATATATATAGTTAAACACATAAATGTTTATATGGGGCAGTGTTTGGCATTATATACGAGCGTGCAAGTGAACGACAATGCCTCTCTCAGAAGTCTCAGACAGCCATTCTGTTGCGGTTCATAATGGAATAACCGGCTTATTTATTGGGGTGCTATAAACTACGTCTGGGCATTTATTATCTACAGCACGCCGTGAGTTTTACAGTGATCGTATATATATATCCTCAAAACAACCAACCCGTGACTCTATAACTCATTTTGTATATATAGATACGTTCTTTCAATTTTTCCTTGATAAATATGTTTTATTATTAAACAATAGTTGAAGAGAAAACGAGATGGAGAAAGAAAGGCAACAACAAAACTTTGCAATAAATATTTCAAATTATCGATTCAGTATATGATTTATATAACGGCTTAGGTAAAAAAGCCCTTTCGACCTTAAATAAAAGTTTTTCATGCTTAAAAATCCCTATATCCCACTATAATTGTATCAAATTTCAAGAAATCACAATTTCTATAGTCTATCAACTTTTACCAATCCCTCCATTACTATTTTATTATTGTAATAAAGGCTCTTAGTTTGAATTTATATTAAACATACCATACACTGCACTCCACATTCTTTTACTGTTTATACGAATAAAATATTTGACAATTCTTATTACATTCGGGCATTGAAGCTAAAGACGGCTATGTAAACCCCAGTTTCGGCTTAATCTGAATATATGATCGTCCTTATTGTCCTACTACCATCCGGGAGTTGTAATACTAAAAGCGAAATATTTATTTTTACGTTAAAATATTCTATAATACCAAATAAAAGAAGATGAGAATCAAATCTAAATTGATGTATAAATAAAGGATAAAGATTGTTTAAATGTAAAGTTAAAACTATAATTTACTATAAGAATATTAACTGTTCACTTATGCTATGTAATAGTTGGTATATGCTGTGATCACATTTGGGGGGATTTCATAAATATAACTCGGTATCTATATGACTCGACTTAATGTAGAGCTACTGGTTTATGTCTCATAATTTCGATTTTAAAAACAGATAAAATAAATTGCAGACAACTTTATTTTAATATAAACTCTTAAATTTATTATTATGAGAATTGTCGTAAAAATTTTATTTTTCATTACGAATACATTAACATTTAAACATTTACATACTAATAAATAATTTATTGATGAGGAAACATTCATTATAGGCGGCTTTTAATGAATTATAACCATAACAGAGATGGTAAATGTGTGATTATCACTTTAACACAATCTAAATTCCAATTTAAATCATTTATACAGCATGTTCCACATTTGTAAAAATAGTAACATTGATTAGAACGGAAATATTGAAACTACAAAAGCGTTTTTATGTAAAACAAAACATTCTGTAAGTGTATATTCTCAATTTTATTTATGTATTGTGGTTAACAACTATGTTTCGAACTAGTTTTTCTCTAATTATCATCTTGATATACGTATTAGAATTATTGATGATTAACATAAAGTCGATAAAGAAATCAGATTTTCTAAAAACTTTGTAAATTCCTATTTAAATCTGTTCCATTAGAATTGGTAATTTTTTCCATTTTTATCTATAAACATATAAACACACAGATATTTCCCTATTTTTTTTTTGACAAGTTGCTTTGATAGCTTTCAGGTACAATTAACCATGTTTACTCTGAAAATTTATGTTGCGATAAAACGTTCGAGTCGTAAAATTGTTTAAAGTTTCAGAAAATATTCGTATTTTAGATGTTTGTTTTATCTATTTGATGATGGTTGGACAGTTGTATCGAAAATTTTTCAAACGTTCCAATAACCATTATCATTAGCATTGGTATAGATGAAAAAGGAAAAAAAAGGACAACACTATGTATATGTATAGGTATAGTATATATAGATATAGTAGAACAGCTGCGTTTTTCCTAGTCCCGACGTGTGTGGTTCAGGATTTATTTGGCGTATAAATATTTCTTGCCCTGAAATATGGATTTTTATTGTCGCTTGTATAAAGTCATAAATTTAATGAAAGGCGGCTTTTCGAAATATCAAACATATATAGGCTTATTTATTGCACTAAGCAACATTAACAACTATAGATATATTTATTTATATTGTATACACACTAACTATATAGGGTATTCAGGAAGAATCAGTAAAACACAATTATACCCATTCTGTTATTTATTTGATTTATTTCAAGGTGGGAATTGACGGTGCTTTTTTCGAGGTATATTTGACAAAGGGCAAGTTCCACTGTCTTTATATTACAGACAGGGCAATATAATTTGATTGTTATTGGCTCTAGCTAGCTACTAATAAAACCAAAATGCCGCCATCATTCATGAATTGTAGTCGAATTTTTGAAATGAATTTAAAACTAGTTTTGCTACTGTAATTTTTCTTTTAACACACATACATACAAACATGTATACCATATCGAATACGTTAAGAAAAACTTCTATTGTTGTTAAATAATAAGAGAGTGGTGATCATTTAGGGACGTTATAATGATCCTTTGTATGGGGTCACGCTAAATTGTAAAAGTGCTGTCTAATCCAGCTAGAGAATAATTACCAGCTCTTTCTTGTAATCATCTCCAATGATGAACTAAGGTTGTCACGCTCTATAAGACTACCAATCATTGATTTCCAATCATCATCAAACAGAAGCTTTAATATTATATAGAAAGAGATTAATGTATGTGTTCAACAAAAATTATATATTTCTCAGATCGTCATTTTAGATCGTGCATAGTCATTTTCTGAATTAACAAGTTATTAAGTGGGACGATGATAAAAAGAATGAAAAGAAGAAGAAGAAGAATAAAAAAAAACAACATCTAACAATAGTTATATGATGTCGACGATGATCGGTGAATATTTTTATAAAGATCCAACAACGAAAATCTCATTATTTCAGATTGCATGATGATGACCGGATGGCGCCGACTATACAAAGAACTTGAGAAAATTAGAGAATCGTTGTCGGTCTAAGTTAATTTAGAAAAATTGGTGTATTTTTTTAAGTCAATATTGGCGAAAATCCTCGACAATTTTTTATCTGAACTCGTGACTTTTAACACAGATCTTGCGAAAATTCTCGTTTAGGCGAATACTTGAATTCAACTTTAAAATTGAAAAATCGTTCATTAATTCAGTTCTTTAGAATTTTAACATTTTTGGCTATTTTAATCGGTG
Source organism: Mylabris sibirica (assembly GCA_039776855.1). Lineage (NCBI taxonomy): Eukaryota > Metazoa > Arthropoda > Insecta > Coleoptera > Meloidae > Mylabris > Mylabris sibirica. Next base: position 7,993,545 of record CM077836.1, read on the forward strand.
CAGATCTAGCCGCTCTTTAATCATAGAACGGTTGAAGACAATTTGTACTACCAGCAGGCCTTAAAAAAGACTAATTTTATGTACAAAGCAGTTCTTGCAGCAGAACCAAATTATAAACAATAAAAGGAGCAAAAATTGTCTATTTGAAGTTCAGGTTTCAACTGCAGTTTTCTGGTATAATAGTCACTGCAACGTTTTTATTCATTCGCCAGTAGTGCGCTAGGCAATAATTTTAATGAAGAAAATATGTTTATCTACGCCTATGAGTTACCTATACATGTGTATTTTAGGGAGGAAAAAATATCCTGCTTGAAGGGTAAAATAGCAGGTAGGTCCTTGAAGATATTAATTTCAGCAGGACAGATGCTTGGTCGTTCTATCATTAATATTCCCTTTGTATCAGTTTTTAGGGAACCAGTCTTTAGTTGGACTCCTAAGATATTTTTTAAATTTCACATCAGTTTTTTAGAAAAGTTCTTCTGGCAACTCCCATTATTTGGCGAGCAATTCAAAAAATATTTCAAGCATTTGTAGGAGTTTCCCAGAGAACATTTTTGGGAAATTAGAGCATTGTTGCTCATTTTAAAATTGGTCAAAAAATGTTCGTTTTAGACAAGGCCGCGATCTTGAAGAACGAGCTATAGATGCAAAACAACAAAGGTCCTCACAACATTGGTTTCTTTCGTTTTTCTGCATTGAATTCTAGAAACATTGCGAAACATTTCTACCTATTCCACAATAAAATTAAGAAAAACGAAAAAAAAATGTAGGGAGGATCCTAGAGTTTTCGTTTTGCATGTTTAGTGCGTTTTTGAAAATTGCGATATTGTTAGAAACAAGCGTTTTTGACAGACTTCCACTACGAGGTTCTAATTTTGCTAAGATCTTCAGCTAACCTCTTAGAGATCCTTGAAATATTTTTCGAACTGCTCGTCAAATAATGGGAGTTGTCATCAGAACTTTTTCTTTTAGGTAAATCATCCGATATTATTTAAATGAGCAAAGGATACAGTATAAAGTCTCTTAATTAATTTTTGTGTAACCTTAGTTGATCACTCATTTCGCTTACTTTGGTAGTCATTTTGGCATGAAAAGATCATCGGTATTTGTTATAAATGCCAGATTTCGATTATTTAGCTGAAAATGATTGGACCTTGATGTTTGACATTTTTATTATTTTCCTAGTGTTAAAATGACAAACTCAAATCAACAATCAAATTTTCATTCTATTAATTCATCAGGATGATGAATTTTCCAAATATTAGTGAAACTGTATTTTCCAGTTGCTTTTTATTCGTTGCATCTTTTATTTATGAATGACTATTTTTTGCTTTTCAAAGTTTTAATATTTTACAAATTTCCCTAAAGCTAGAAATCTTATTAGATAACGTGACATATAGTCACATGTCGAAGAAATATTAGTAATAAACTAAATAATTATGTAAATTATTTTTCTTAACACTTTGTAAATAAATAATATCTTTAAAAACTTGTCATTTTATAAACATATTTTATTATGATTATTAAACTTATTAGTATAATTTATGTGGCATGTGATATCTATACATATAGATACATGTGTATATTTTTACCTATTTTGGTTTTTATTTTTATTTTGATTATCGTATAGTGTGAAGAAAAGTATGTTGAAATTCTAGTTGAAGATCCCATGGGTCTATTTCGATTTGACCAACCCGCCGATGCAATAAAAACACAGATGGTCCATCAGTGGCACAGTAGTATCATAAAATGTCCAGTCTTTTCACTATTGCACAATCCACCAAGGATTGAATGGACAGTCGACACAAAGGATAACAAAATTGACAGGGTGTGACTAAACTAATTTTCAGTTTTTACCATTTGTCTTACCGACAATTTGCTGACTAATAATTAAATTACAAATCTACAATTTATGCGACTGTCAAGAAATACTACAATTTTATACATGTGCATAGATTCCTCAATTTTAAATTGATAAAAACTCGTATTTGGTTCTTTAATAAACTATAATAACAAGAAAGTCAAGGGCGGGTTATTGTTAGTTAATTATCGGAAATTAATAAGCGACTGTCCTCGTTATTATCATTTTTAAATTTTTATGATACTTCAACGATACAACTCTACTAATAGTCGCACAATTGAAACAATTTTAATAGACGATCGTAAATTGGCCATTAACAACTAATTGTAAGTCCAATTACCGGATAGAACAATCATCAAATCGACGAGTTAGTTGTCAATTTTGACAAAATAAAAATTCTAGATTATCCAAATGGTCAATACATTATATATTTTTTTTTAAATGATGAGACAAAAATATAAAATTGCGGAAATATTTTACATGTGTTAATGATAACCAGGCCGTACAAGTTAAATGTCACCAATCATAAATTAATTTTATCATTCATATGGACTTGTCAGGGAAAGTATACTTAATATGTGTAATTATATTGGATAGAGGCAATGAAAAAGTCTCCAATCGTAAAATAAACGATAATTATTTATATTTATTGCCAGTTGAAAGTCGATTTCGTAAATATTTCATCATTAATTGCTCTTAACAAACATAAAACGATGTTATTAATTTGATAAAACTTTTGTATGTGGTTTTATTTCTTTTTTATATAGGCCATTATTAACTGGCGATAATCTATAAATTATAAACGTTAGAGTTTGCAAAGTTCTAAGGCTGAAAAATCATAACAATAGTAGTGGCGCCAAAAACACATTAGAACTGCTAAAAAATATTGAATAGTTAGATAATAGTGTTGCAAAAAAAACGTAAAATATCAGGGGCTTAATGTGTCTCTACTTGGAAGAGAAGAAGAATAATAGCATGGAAGGAACAAAATTGGGAGACGTTATAATTTGTTATAAACATTCTGTTTGTGTTAGATGATGTTCAAATTGCATCTAATCATGTGAAAATTGATCAAATCACATGCAACTACGAAAATTTCCTAGATCCAGTACGTTATATTCAATGAAACTGACAAATCACGAGATTAATACCTATGTTTACACGAATAATTTTGAAAATTTTTGTATTAGATACTCGTAAATATCCTAATAGTTTATAGCTAATCATTTGATCGCTTCATATCTGTATATTTATTAAATTGAAGCGATCATATTAATCCCAGAGGGATAATAAATTTTTTTTTGAATAAGCATAGAAAATGCAACTTATATGTATACAAACAGAAATCGGCCACATATCTTAGGATTAGAACCGTCTGGAACTGGGCGATATATACATTTATTTATTTTTCATTTCGCTTGTAATGATTTGTGGAAATGCGGGGTCTGTCGACTAAACGGCCGTATAACTTGATATAGAGCCTGATAAATTAAAAACGTGCACTCAAATCCCCCATGTTCTGTCGAGTTATGAAATCGAAACAGTGTCGTAAACATTGGAAAACAATAATTCGCCAACCCTCTGAACATTCCATCTGTCCTACTCTGGCAACGATAAATATAACTCATTTTTTTTTGAGGGGCAGGGGGGCGTATCTGTCTGTGTATGTAACTAGAATCTGAATAGTGTGATAGTTTACATAGAAATCTAACACTCATTATAAAAGTTATTTTATGGTAAAGTTTTAGATGGATCGATTAAAAAGATAGTTGCTAGTTGAATATCATGCTGTCAAAAGGGAGCTCTTCTGTTCGTGATGTGTTTTTCGAAGGCTATACGTTACGTCGACCACTACCAGATCAAAAAGATGATTAGACTTGCCCCGACACATTCCTGCTACTCATATTTAATGAACTGTCAAAGACTTGTGTGTATTGCATATGTATATGTATGTTGGTTTAGCCTTTGATCATAAACCTTCACTGTATAGAGAGTTGACTTTACACTTTTATAACAGACTTTGATTGAAACTAAATTGAAACTTCATATTATAAATTCTTCATTAATGTTAAAGTAGCAAAAAAAGCTCCAACTAAAACATAAGTTCTATACTCTGAAAATTTTTTGAAAAGAACTAAGATTAATTAATATAGCGAATATCTACCCTATGGAAGCTTACTGCAAATACCCAACAACAATAAATATTATAACAAAACTATCAGTTAAAATAACATTACAGTCAGAATGGTACAATTATTTCAATTTGGTTACAGCTGTTATTATTATTATAGACTAGAACGTATAAATAATGCCGACACAGCACTATTTTAGTCTTTCTCTAGTTGTAAACGGCGCCCCTGGACAAAGAGACCCTCTAATGGTCTTCAACCTCCCACCGAGACTCTTTCATCTATCGAAGCCGCTTTACTGTTTATAACCAGAATTTTCCAGAGTGATTTCTACTCTACCAACTATAGGTATATATAAGAAAAATAAGAAAAAAAATGAGTAAAAGCTATAATTTCAAACTATAATCACTGTAATAATAAAAATCAATAAGAATATGGTTAAAGCAATGTTCAGTTCGTCTTCTATTTATTTTATTTTTATTCTATACAAACATTACATAATAGAGTTAGCCAGACTAAACTAAACTGATTTGTTATAGTGCCAAGTAGCGAGTCTGAAAGTTTTTTAGTTGGCTGTTGTAAATAGACGGAAGCTCTTGGCGTCAACTGAGTTGACACAACTTTGTTTAAACATTCTGTTAAAGAGCAGTTTTTTCTTAATGATTGGCGGCCAAGTGTTTATCTTCAACTTTACTTAACCGACGACCACTAATGGAGTGTGATACATTGACATTGTACACATTGTTGAAAACAAGTATACATACACATGTACCTATAGGTATAATTATTGTAAAGTTCTCTGTTGAAGAAATAATTCCATGTTGATCTGTATGGTTGAGCTCTTTATTTAACCACTATACATAAGGATATGATTTAACAGATTCGTGCAATCAATAGAGACTGGCATGTTAACAATAGAAGCTATTTAACATTACAATAGTAAACGTTATTTTAATATGCGATAGTCGTATGATATAGCAATCTATGCTTAGTGCTTTCTAAATGTGTAGGTAGTTTGAATTATTTCAATCTATACGGCTTGTTTGCCTGGGGCAGGGGTCGGCAAACCGTGCCTCACAAACCACATGTGCCTCATTAGCCTATTGATTGTGGCTCTGTCACTAGCTGTTACGAGGTCCTAATTTTGATAAGATGTATAATATACAGGGTGTGGTAGCAATCAGTGACAATCTTCAAACCACGTATATGATCCAAAAAACTGAACTGTGCGGCTCTGTTTTCGAGAAAACAAGGCTTTCAAGATTCCAACAACCTTCCTAGAGCTACTGGAATAGAGCAAACTTAAGGATAAATGTGTTTAGTTGACATGCGTAATGAATACTCCTCGGCTGTTATCAATCAACGTTCGGTATTCAATTGAGTGTGCCGCGAGAACTTTAATTGTGGGACCATACGGAACAATTAGTGTATCCATTGTCTGTCAAAAATGTCGAACAGCTACAGACTCGTATTCATGGAGCTGCAGGCGCGATTCTGGAACTACCAAAACGAGCAGCTTTTTTTATAGTTTTTGATCAAATGTCTTGTGGAATGGATTAGTAAGATTTCGTGGGTGATTCATGTAAATCTGAGATGTTTTATACTGGCACTACTTTCTCACCAACTCTCTACAATAACATTACGATAGGTTAGGACTTAACCAGCGACCATCAAAGAATGGTTTGAATTTGGAATATGTTTCTTGTACTCTATTCCATTTGGAGATAATAAGGCTTAAAGATGCCCGTGACCCTGTAAATGGCTCGTTGATTTTGAGAATTTGGCTCTTCTCTCTTGAAAATTTGCCGATGTCTGGCCTGAGGTAACAGTAATAATTTCCACCTAGTTTCAGATATGGAGATAATTTTTGAAATTTGTCCTATTTATTTATTTTGTTGAGACAATTTAAATTAGATAAGGTTTATGAACAATTTCCACATTGTATACTGTATGAGGGCATTATAATCTAGCTTGAATTTATATGCGTACAAGATAATTCGGCCAGTTGTGAATTATTATAGACTACATCGGCTATAAAGCATGCTTCACAAGTGGTTTTTGAACATAAATGTATGTATTTATTTGGTCTGAAAGTAGAGAGATTCAAGGACCGGTTTCGGTGGTTATTGTTGTTATTATTGTTATTACATAAGAAGGAGCTTAGTTATAGTGATATTGTATGAATTATGTTTGCTATACAATAATAATTTAATACAATCATAATACTAAATCATCCGCAATTATTTCGTTATTCTTTCCAATGATGGATGCCGTATAGACATCGCCTTTTATATGCATACACTACTAAATCTATCTTTTTTTTCCTTGTTCTTTTTTAAACGTTTATTATATAAACTGTCTTCCATTGGCATAACTAACGGCTTTCCCTTATTGTTGTCTATAGTAGAAGCGCGTTCCGCCGCTGCCTGCCAATATGCTGTATATCAAAGCGACTGTATAAAATAAACGTTCTCTTTATGCTGAATCGTTCTGTTTAAATTTATGACTTCAATATATTTATATGGAAGGCAATTTTGTGAGGAGAAACTTTTGCTTCCCCCTATCAAATATAAGACTGCCAGCAATAGTTTGCACCGATAATAGAAACATATTACCCTCTCACGACTTCAACGACTCGTAGCCATTATACTAAGGCTGGTTTATGGTGTTAATGCGCCCTTATTATACACATCGTCGGTGAATTTATATACGAATCTAAAAACCGACATGTTAATATTACAATTTATTATTAATTAAGTGTGACGGAAGGAAGAATAACATTGAAATTCTTCAACATTACTGTCATCAGTTAACATTTAAATTGTATAAAAATACAATTAAATCACATATGAAGATGCAGGTGTAAAATAAATAGCAGCAATAAAAATACCCAGCTGTAAATGTGATTTATTCAGATCTCATCATTCTTTATTTATCTTCAGTAGTCTACTGCCAATAAATCTGCCGGATTAAGGATCCATTGTCCCTGTTTTATTTATTATAACCATTAACACTAGTAATAATGCATTTGTTATCCTTCAGAGGATCATATTTTATGGCCATGTCAGCAGCGGTAGCACATATATGTATGTGTATATGTATGTTGTATACCTACATATGTATATGTGTGGTGCTGTGTTCACAGACAGACTAAGCATTCTCTTTCCCCATATAGACACATACACACATACACAAACACATTGGAAAGAGAACAGAAGCCAGTCTTGAGGATTAATGGTGTGCGGTATACCTTTTCGAGCATAGCGACTGAATATCTCCGACATAAATCAGTAACAAATACTGTGTTCTATCATTTGTTGTGTGAATGTCATCTATTTTACGCCCATATAATGCCACATACAGTATTATTAATATGTGAAAAAGAGACGCATGCCATTGGGATGGCCCGAAATCATTAATTTCTACAATTGTTGTATTTTTTTTTTGGAAAAATAATTTCACCGTTAGAATAAAATTCTTCTAGCTTTCCACAAGTACAATTTGAGTTGATTATTCAACTACTGATAATGGAACTTTACTGTGCCAGAAGAGATAATTTTCTTGTTGTGGTGACCTTCTCGCAGGAGAATTCCTATGTAATCGCCTGAAATAAGTTTTAACAGATGTAACCTCTGTCTGGTGTTTCGTTTTGTTGTTGTTTTTTCCCTTCCTTACTTTATTGTACACAGCTACAAGCATCTTGTAAGTTTCCCACTTGTAATTTGATCTTTAATGGAAACAGCGTGATGCATTTACCGCCTCACTAGTTTTCGCATCATATAGATAGTTGTTTTTTTTTTGCTTCTCTTAATCGAATGCGTGTATAATTCTCCCTTTGTCATCATCATCATCATCATCATCGTCATTATTATCAAAGGACATGTTTCGTGCTATTCTTTATGCTTTGATAGATGTGTCAGATCTGGGACAGGTATTGTTGAGGTTAGATAAATGACGGCTAAGCAAGGAAGCAAAACAATCTCTTTTGTTGGTGTTAATTTAGTCTTTGCTGACGAGACCCCTACCTATATATAATAATAATAATAATAATAATAATAATAATAACAACAGCAACAACACAACAACCGGTATATCAAGATCTATCGCGACCACATCTGCTCTTTTAAAAAGGACATGCTATATGTTTTTATTCTTGATTTTTTTTATGTTTTAACCATTGTATCAGAATCTATGATTTATGATTGTATACACGTTTACTAATAACAATAATAAATATCATGAGACGTGTAGTTTTTCTTCTATAAAAATCAATTTCAATAAACAATTTTGTTGATAAACTAAGCGCAGTGATTGTGAAGAATTTATTTTTCTGTTGGATAAAGGGGTATAGTTCGGGAACAAGCCATCTAATCCGTCAATGACATCAAATGGGCTGAATTGAGCTTGGAGGCGGCGTAAATGTAGAGACTCTAACACATACACATATTTGTTTGCCCTTGTCATTCAACAGTTTGTCACTAACCGAAAGGAGACCAACTCAGTGGAATGGCTTGTATCTGTCTGGCACACTCGAATCATTTATCATTTCGCCATATTTCTCAAGCTGTCAAGTCGATTTCTCTCTAGCTTATACACCACCACTACCATCACCATCACCACTGTGTGTTATTTCGACGAAGTAGACCGCATACAAAGACAGGAACCCCGTTGAGTTTTCCTTCAATTAATATTAGAAATAGACGTTTGTGTGCAAATAAGTATTAACTAAGAAGGTCTGTCAGTGACGGCAGGATGTGATGGAGAACGTGAACACATAGGAGGTCTTCACTGTGATCAAATGTTCAGATCCCCTTTCCTACTACTAATAATGGGAATGGTATTCATATCGATGACAAGTCAGAAATTATAATTTCACTTACATCAATTACAGAAATCTCAATCTATTTATAAATAATAGTAATAATAATAATAAAATGGAACAAATGTCCGTTCTAACTTTAGTTTATGTTAAGCTACAAAAAATATTCTTTTGAAGAATTCCGTCTGTACACGATAATAACATAAATCTGTGTGACATAAAACTATATAATACCCCTGAAAACATTGTGAATGAATGAAATTTGTGCTATGGCTACCCGGTTTTTGTTGTGTCGCTCCTGAAATATTTATACTATAAGGACAACTGAATGTGTAGATTATGTGTGTTTGTGTGTTGTTCGCCGCCAATGTAGTAAGTTTTTAGAAAGGGGCTACAACAATAACAACAACAGCAAAAAAATCATCCGACTTATAGTTTAAATACCAGTAGTCGTCGTTAATCAGGTAGGCAGGCTCTAGTCTGGACCAAATGCACTCCTTTTGTACCACAAGCTGATACAATAATACTAAGAAGAACAAATTATAGAATCGTTTTTTTAATAGAACAATTCATTAAATTCAATTAAATTAGTAGAAATAATTCACAAAAACTTCAACAAATTAACAATTCTCATATAAAAACAACATCAATCATACCTTTTCACGTTGAAATATTAATTAACTTGACCTTGATGCTATAATAATAATAATATATTAAAGGTCATAAATCAAATTTATCATATGATCATGATGAATGATGCCGAAATGTTATTTCGTTTGGTTTTTCTCCGTTCTTTCATTCACAAGATAATAAAAAATCGGTATAAATAAATAAATATGCCAATCTTAACATGTGACACGTTTTTTGGACTAATTTTATTCTACGTAAACAACAATAAATTAATAATAAAAGATCTTAAATATTTCAGTGGTTCTATTATTAAAAAAAATACATTATTTTATTTAAAAGAATTATGACTTGTCTATTTCGATTTCCTCTTAAAATATAATTCTATTAAATGATGGTTCTATTAATTTGAAATTACCTTGAAATTTGTCTAAAATTAAAAATTATGCTTCTCTATATTTACTTTCTTGTATATATTTAAATAATTCCACTATTTGTAAAAATAATTTAAAAATTATAATTAATTGTTATTTTATAATATAATTATTGTACCTTTCTATACTGGTAGCTTATTAAATGACAGCTGACATAACAAGGATGGTATTTATAAGAAAATCTAAAAGTTACTGATCATTAAACGATTTAAATTATCGATAATTGAGATAAAGAGACAAAATAATTAAAGCTTAATGATGATAATTAATATTGTTTTATCATATGCCTTGCAATTATTTTCTTTACTGTATACCTGCATTATTTTTGTGTACGTTTTCTTTAATTAATAGCAGGTGTTGAAGGCGTTTAGGATAATATAGAGAGTGCGTAATAAGTAGTATAAGTTGCGTTATGTAATTGTGCATCGACCGATGGATTGGTTCCTTCATGAAGTTACAACCTGCTTCAAAAAGGAACCATTCAAGCTATATTAAGTTAGTTAATATACCTTCCTAGGTAAATCTAAGCCATTGTAAGGCATCATCTGTAACTGAAAGTGACATCAGCAAAATTCAAAATTTCATTACAAATCTAAATACAGCCGCCATTTTATAGTCATTAAACTACTTCGCGGTTTTTCATCTATTTTGAATACTAATGGCACCTTCTCTTTCATTTGTCTCCCAGGTAAAGACATTTTTCAGTCGGGATTCGGTTCGAATCATTCTCAAACAGAGCCGCTGTCCGAAAATTATTGCAGATGGAAAGCGTTTTTTGGAAGGCAGGGCAACTTTTAAAGTAACAATGATTTGACGAAAAAGTTCTTATGACAAGTGGCACAAGAACTTACGCTAGATAAGGCTCAGGCTCATTTGCCCCCCCCCCTCGATTCTGTTATCAAACAACTTTTTCGTCCACTGCAGCTACAAAATTAACTTAATCGTATTTCTTCTAAAAAAATAATTGAGATTTCATAGTGCGAGCCCAAATTTGGACTTTATTTTTATTTAGACTTCTTTTAGACCCAATAATGTTTTAAGACTTACTTTATATATGTATGACCATTATGGATGCTAGTAAGCCGATCCGGACATTATATCTAATTTTTGTAAGCATCTAGAATTATTAAAACGTGTGCAAAATTAAAAATTTCACTACAAATTGAAATACAGTCGAAGCCTTTTACATATGGTTAATTGTAAAAACGCAATAGTAAACTTAAATAGTAAGCTTCAAAATCGGATTTATTCATCTCTTTTGCATACCTACTGCAGTTACAAAATTAACTTTATCGAAAGTAAGAAGAAAAGAGAGGCTGATACTAATGTAGGCAAAAATTTCACTATAGAGAAATTCATGTACAAATAATTCCATTAACTATTAGATTAAATATTTCTCGTTTTCAGTCACAAAGTTCAGATTCTAAGATATATACAAAGCTTCGATTATATCAAAATTTCATACAATGTTTTCAATTACCTACTATACTTCTTATACTTACTTTAATTGCATGACCATTGTGAATAACCTTACAGTTAAGTAGCGTTGCTCTATTAGAGAATTCAACTAGAGGCTTAGCGGTGCCTATTTTGTTGCTCTTTAAGAGAATTTTGAAAAAAGAGAAACCTAGAAAAGGAAACTCTAATTGCACTCATCACCAAGGTAAAACGAAAGAAACTTCTATTTCCTGACTGTCCCCAATTACGACAACTTAAAATATTATTGCTTTGACCATTATGTCGCCCAAGTTAAGTATGATTAAGTTTATTATTGTTGTTAAATTATATACTATGTTATGTACACTCATATTTCAACCGTGCTAGAGATAGTTTTTAGATTAAAAAAGCCTAATTAAATGTACTGATGCGTAACAATAGAACTTAAATATATGAACAGTCCAGCACTTAGTCAGTCCACCTTTCGTGACAAATGTTCCCTGTTAATATTTCCTTTGCGTGTATGTATATATCAGTCAGTTACGTTCAATAATTACATATTGTCTCGCACTGGCACTCACTAATATTGTTATCACCGCCTTGTTCCATTGTTTCATTTCATCTAATTGCCGCTTGTCATAGATAATTCACTTAACATGAATCAAACTATAACCTTAGCAAATGGTAGTTTATAATGTCACATATACATACATATAGGTGTTATTTATAAGGTTAAAAAGGGAATAGAAAATGAAACTATAGGATCGGAAAAAAGTAATAAAATAGAAATGAAACACATCAATAAAATTATTGTGCAACAACAAGAAAGGAAATTGTCGATTGCTGTGTGTTATTTATCATTTTTTTATTACATATGAATGTCGGGAGGTTTTAATGTCCGGATATGACAACAAAATAGGAGATTAGGGGAACTGATTTATGAGTATTATGTGTGTACTTTAATAAATTATAATTTAAAAATAAATAATGAAATACTTTTAATAATATTTTAAATAGTTTACAGAACAATTATTTTAAACATCCTGATTTTAAATTATTTAAATATCATAAATTTATTACAATGATTACTAAAAGTCTAATTTAAACATAGGTTTTAGTAGCTAAATGATTGATGATCTAAACATGTTAAATATCAATTTTTACATCAATTTTGTTATACTTGATTTGATTATTTGTACAGTTTTATCCCGTTGAATCTTATTAAACAACGCTTATTAAGTATCCAGTATTTTCGACAAAAGACTTTGATGATGAGTGAGGAACTTATCACTAAATAACTATAGCCACCTTGTTTATTTGTATTTGTCAGGTCTGTAAGATGATTTAAGAGATTGACTAAAGTTATAAAATAAGTCCACAATAGATACAGTACAAACAACTTGACAGGGTACTCGGATAACAACAACCAGATGTTTTTATAAAAATTTGCAAAAGTTGCGGTCTTTTACAAAGCATGCAATTTTTTAACAAATATCTTGTACCTGCTTGCAATATTTAAGTAGCTATGGCTGGATCTATTGTAGACTAATTTTATTACTTTAGTCAATCTCTTAAGTCACCTTACAGACTGTATAAGAGCGTTTACACTAGGTCCCAAGAACTTGTTGCTATTTGTTAATGCTTCAATTCAGAAGCTTTTTGAGTGTTTTTGTCAATTTTAAGACTACTCTTTTTTAAAACAAACTAATATTGAAAAAAATTAGGTAGGTGTATGTACATACATATGAGTTTTGTCATCGTCATCCGGTATCCTAAGCAAACAGAGTATGATCGGCCACATCTTTTCAAAACTACCAAATTGTCGTATTACAAAATAGTCAATTATTGTTGACATTATTATAACAATTGTTTATTTAACTGATGGATCATCGTTTGCTTTCCTGTTTACACATTTGTACTGTCAGAAGAATGGTGAAATTTTCGTTGAAACGAAAAAAAATATTTAGATTTATCGATTATCTAAATTTCGTCGGTGTATTTGATGTCGTAGTCTTGAATATAATTCGATTTTCAGTTCTTTTGTCGGTCCGGATGCGCTTTGCGAATACCAAACAACAACAAAAAAACAATGCCTATTACCATTTCCAAACTATGCTTGTTGTCGTCGTCGTCGTCATTGTTGTCGTGCATAATTTATAAGTCAACTAGAAATGCGATGGTTTGTTGAAAAACTTACCGAAATTGTTTCACAGTCAGTTTATACATGGACAATTTATTGTTATAACAGAAGACTAGATGGACATATTTTATACAACGATAAAAATTCTTACATATCGATATTGGCTGGTAAAGATGCAGAAAAAAAGCGACTTTATCAGTTTGTATTTTTATAATTTATTGTTTTAAAATAATTTCAAATTAAATAAACGTTTTGGTATGTTGAAATTGATGTTATCGTTATTTCGTGACTGACGGCTAGTTGACATTCGTCGTCTTATATACATTTTATACAGCGAAGTAAATCCTAATAAAGAGGCAGAAAGTAGCGGACAACCATTGGCATTTCGTCTTTCTGATTCTTGATGCTAACGATATCTTATCAATGGAATTTAAAAATAATTACAAACGAAACAAGAGAAACCGAGAACGAGTTGAGAAGGCATGTCTGTCCATCAGCAGTACAAAAGTTGACTGTTAACGAGTTCAGAAGCTCGTTCTCTTTTCTCCATCGTCGTCGTTGTCGTCTTGTTCTTTGAATTGTTGTTGATGGCTGGATGATAGCAACTGGTAGAATGCTTCAAGAATATCAAATATCATAGAATGGATAAACACACTTGTAATCAATGGTATTTGAAAAATTGACTTTGAAATGATATTATCAAAACATTATTTTTTATAGTCTCTCTCTTGTTTGTTTCACTGTTGTAATCAATGTGAAAATGTTGTTAAATGTTAATTATATGGATGGTTTTGTCCATTTATGAACAACAGTAATTTTAATGTTGTTGAAAAATTTACAAATTATAGACATACACAGAAGACTCGGCTTCTTATAAGAGCAAATTACATACATTGAAGAAGACATTCAAGTGAACCGTGTGTTCTAAGAAAATCTTTTAAGGAGCAGCTATTACCTATGCAATATAAGGAAAAATACGATTATGACAGACTCAAATTAGCAAATAGGATTAAAAACTATATTATGTCTGTTTAAAGCTTCACCCCGTCTTCGCCTATGTTCATACTATTGGCAAGATTTACGGTCCTTTTATTAGCATCAAAACCATGACGTTTAGACGTGAAATAAGATCCTGCCGTCTTCTTTATAGTTTTTACCACTTACTTTAACGTATAAGAGTCGAATATAGCGGTTGATTGGCTTTATAACGTTATTTTTATATCGCTCCTATAAGGACTGCGGGTTGTTTTGATTACATGACTGGGCCGGTTGTAAAAGTTACAACAATAATAACAACAACAACGTTTATTCTTTCTACTGCGTGATTGCAACTCTTGTGCAGCCGCAGGACGTGCGTGTTTCCGCCATCTTTGTTGAACGACGTCACTGGTACAGGACGGCCCACTGACCAAGTCTCCGCCTCTCGTATTGCGAACGAAGGACTTGGAAGCAGACGTCGTCGTCACCAGTGGTGGCTGTTGTGGAATTTCTCTTATTTTGCTATAACAAAGCGGTTTTGATTGTTGTTAATTGATTGTTTAGATTTTAAATTCAAATGTTACTTGTATTAATTATGTATATTCAATCACGTTAGAGTAGGTGACGATGGTGTGTCATAATCGCTAATTAATCAGTCAAATGATATTTTTAAGCGTAATCAATTTGAAATTGACAGAAGTAATTTACAAATGTCAAATACATTATCGATGCTAATCAACATTCAGTTATAGTCTCTTCAACATTGACGTTACTCAATAATAATTTACATATTTTAGATTATTAATAACTTCAACTATAAAGAAATTTCATCATGAAAGTAATCATTAGCTAAACTTTAATGAATTCGACACAGCTTATCCAAAAATAAATGTGATTAAATCGTATAAATTAAAAGAATTTAACTCTACAAATAAACATTCTGTATATTCTTTGAAAATACCAGTCAAGTTAATTTTGAATAACTATACATGTATTAATAGCACAAGACCATATGATAGAACACTCAGCTCTTCTATCTGTGAGTACCATTCAAGTGCGGAAAAATTTTAACCACTCTTGGGGAGTATTTTGGCCTCTTTTACACAGATTGAACCATTCTTTTACCATTATTTGCATTAGGGATGAACCGAAACTGCTTTAGTGCTTTACCTGTTTTGATGAATAGTACCTAGATGTTGAAGTTGAGCCATAAATAAATAGAGGGTGTCAAATACCTGATCAACTATGGGGGATGTAGGTGTGGTGTTTTCTTTATTCAAGTATGTGCATACTAAATCGTCTCCTTCTTTGTTTCTTCAATCGAAAGTGTGGTTTACACCATACAACCCTCACCGTTAAAACTTCTCCGGATTTGACTGTACACCGGTGGCCAAAAAAGAGATCAAGTCTTGAGCGAAAATATTACATATTTTCCTTCATATGAGTCAACCTTTTTCTTCCGTCTGAGTAACTAGGTGGGTTGGTAGGGAGTTTTGGAACGAGTTTCAGCCATAACAAATTTGTAGAAAGAATTTTTCTATCCAGGTAAATAACCAAAATGACCTCTTTAAGGTTGAGGTCTTACAAGTATTTTTTTTGTTTCTTCACAAATGAGATGATTGCTGATGATCAATGAAGCTGTAGTATATTATTATTTAATATTATAGATAGCACAGTTTTTTACAGAATCAATGAAATCAGATTTCAATGTTATAGGTAAGTACACTCACGAGCACATAAAAGAGACCGCCTCTTGAGCGAGGAATATATTTTTTTTTTCGGTTCGTGTAAGTTAGGCTCTTTCTCTCGTCAGCGGAAGAAGGTGAAGAGGTAGGGAGTGTTGTATAGCCAGTTTTCTCCATCGCAAAATTGTAGAATCACCCTTTTTAGAGAAAGTTACAATTTACTACGTGGTCTCTTTTAAGCTCGTAAGTGTACATAAGTAAATTTCTAGAAGGAAGAAATATCTTTCAAAGTCCAATTGGTAATAAATTAGCTTCGGATAATTTATAGTGTAAGGTAGCACTGACGTCACTTCTTGCGACTATCACAGTTACAACTCGATGTCTCTACAGAATTATGTGTTTCTTCGTTACAATTATAACACGATAATCATTCAATTTATTGTTAGTTAATAAAGTAAGAAAGCAACGTCATGTGCAATAAACGTGCGGTCCATTGTAGCTTGAAGACAAAAAAAAAAATACGTAATCAAATATCTATTTATTTATTCTAGCTGTAATTGCAATTGTAGTAAGAACCGAGTGTCACGTGGGTTCATGGGGTGCGCTGACGATAGTCGCGCGACAATCTAAAGAAAGTTCATAGTCCTAAGCTTAATGAATCTTTCGTTAGGAGAAGTGTAAAAAAATTTCTATTTACGTATCGGTTCATCAATACGCCGCCACTGGTGCTCATGTTGATATTGTTATTTACACAAGTTAGAATAGGATGGTCGAATTAAAAAGTTAGATAGAAAGAATATGTGAGAGAAAGAGAGATATCTGTTGATGTGGCTGAGAATGACTAGCTGACTATAAACAGGCGCTGAGAGCGGTGCTCTTCAAAGAGCCAATGCTGATGGTTTGAAAGTGCCTACAGTAATAAATCGACAGAATCAACGGTGCTATTCATAAAAGTTGCCGCTATCGCATTAATTATGAACCCGCTGTTCAAAACTCGATTCATTTCATCTTTACTATTTCTATACTGATACATGTATGTAATGTTATAGTATAGTATAAACAGTTTGTGCATATGGACATCATAAATTATGTTGTCGATTTTGATATCTGTAATATCAACATTGAAACCATTCTATAACAACATTCTCGGCAAATTTAAATCAACCCACATCGTTATATAGGTACCAACATTTTTGTTGTTATCGTTTTTTATTTTATTTAGAAAAAACAAAAACAGGAGACGAGTTAATAGTCAACGCCAGGTTGTGTCAGTTTAATTAACCTGACACAATCAACAAACACACACATACACACATTGTAAAACTTGATATATGTTGTACTGGTAGTGCTTGTACATGAAGATATAAAACAACTGACAGTCTACAAGTTTTTAATTTTTGTTTGGTAGCTATACGGCATTTCATATTTCATGACAGTGTAATTGGTTGATTGATGATCACATAGTGTATCTACTCGTATTTTCCTACAAGCATCCTTTCCGCCAACATACCAATTTTAGATGGGGTATAATTGTAAAAAATGCATTTTAAAATAAACAGTTACCATAATTTTCAAATAATCATTCATGAAATTACTATGTTTACTAAACTGGCAACTGTAATTAGAAACAATGTTAAAAACTGTTGGATATTACGTGACTCGATAAACTACAATAAAAGTTAATTATTCATTAATTATCAACTCCCAACAGCTCCATGTCTCCTTCATTTATTTGAAAAATTGATTATAATTAATTATGCTTTAGTTTCGATTGTCAACACCGTAGATACTAAAACGACTATGTTTACATATCCAATTTAAGATGATAATAATTAAAAGATAAATTAGGTTAGAAGACTTGTTCGATAATAGCCGTCATTCTAATATGAACATTGAGAGGAATTCAAATAGGAAATGATATCTATAAAATATAAGTGAAGTTACAAATGACAAGATATAAGTCACAGCTCAAATATGATTTTTTAACAATAAAATAAGCACTCAGGCGACTTACGCACTGCTTAAGGCGACACTTTGCAGTGGCGGCAAAATTATGACTTAATGTCATTTAATAGGGGTGCAAAAATAAGATAAATCGTTAATTTTGCTATAAATTAAGTTGTGAAAGGGAAAACTTACTGTTAGAAACTTTTAATCTACTTTTGAGCTAAATTATTGACTTTTAGTCTATGTTTTAAAAAGTATTTGTTATAAGTTAGCAGCGGAATTTGCCCGCACTTACGTGTAGCTGACATCAGTGCTTTGAACTATATTATATGTAAGCGCTCTACAGTCGCTCGATCTCCCTCAGCCTCTCAACTGACAATAAGTTATTCGTTTATTTGTTGCGACTCTAACACTAAAATCATTCAAAGTATATAGTTGATGGTGTCACTGAGCGACGTCACAAAACATAAACAGGTGGTCTACTGTAGTTGATATTTGTCCCTCTCTTGATGGATTTTCGTAAGTGCAGCGAGTAGGTAGGTTCAAGTACTTGATACTTGATAGTCCCATATGTCTATGGAGTGCGCTTATGATAGTCGCGCGACAATCTGAAATAAATTCACCATCCCGCTGCTAAGTTGTAAGACACTGATTCTTAGCCAATTCCTGCAATGATATGAGAAAAACATCTATTTGTGCACTTTTAATCGATTCTTGAGTTGGACTTCAACATTCAATTAAGATTTACGGATATTTTCCTCTTAAATTATAATTTCTAACAAATTTTGTTATCGAATTGTCAAAAGTAGAAGTTTAGTAGTGGATCTTTGAACTTCTTTAGTTTTATTTGAATTTTGTTCTTGAGTCTAAAAGGGCAAAATTCTTACACTTTTGATTAGTTCTTGCATCAAAATCGCAACATTTCAGCGAATTTGCTATCCAATTATAAAATGAGTTACTTTAGACTAACTTTGCAACTACTTTCTGGTCTTCTTATCTTTTTAGCGAACTTCAATTTGAAATCTCTGGTCCATTTTTGATCTACATTGTCAATCATGGTTTTGGATCATAAGACATTTTCAAAATAAGCCACTTTTTTAACAATTTTTTCATCAACTCTGCTAAGAAAAATAATTCAGACAGCTTTCTTATGTTTTGAAATCTACACTTAATTCTAGATTTTAGGTCGCAGTAGTCCCTAGGTCATCAATTTTTTTAGCAGTAAAGGTCCTTTTAAATTATAAACGATTAAGATAGACGTATTTCTCGTATTATGTAATGCCCTTCGAGAAAGAGGGGCCTAAGGGCACATATCCTCACGACGGCCCTGAAAATAAGTATCTATCCAATTTAATCTTTTAAGAAACACTGCATGTTTTATTTGCTTGTTATACAATTTCTATAGGGTTTTATCGTCAATTTTATTCACGTAAAGTTTGTATTATCAAGTATTCCCGTGACAATAATCAACACTGCAACGCATAGTACGTATTTGTTAAGGTCTAGAAATAAATGTATACAGATTAAGGATTAATTAATTGCCTCGTAAACGAGTAGCGAGCGAGAGAAACACAACGATAACAGTGCTAATGAGATTAACCAACACAACCAGTGCAGTATAAGTGGCTTAATTGATAGTTGAGAGACTTAAAGTAAAGGAGATAGCCTTGTAAGAACGCATGTAAGTTGAACATTTTTACAATCAACTAGTATTTATATCATCTGATATATAGTTGTTTGGTTGCTTAGAACATTGTGTACCTATTATGTAGAATAGGTGTAGAATAAAACTAAGAATTATTGTATACACCCATATTCTAGCTTGTTGTTGTTGTTGTTATAAGGTAATAACGATTAGTGTAACAGTGGCGGACTACTGTCTTGATCGGCGGCTTGTTCTGCCACATTCATTGCCATTCTAGAGTCAATTAAAGGAAATTGGTGAGGTCATGGTGTTGTAAATTCGATTCGTTTCCGAAGATTACATCCAGATACGAATCGTACAGGTCATATATATAACTTATCTGGCGGTATAATAATTGGTTTATCGACCATATCAGATTACATTTATACGTTTTTCAGTTGACCATACTATAAAGAGAATGAATATTGAGATGTTCTTTGAAAATTTACAGTTCATATTTTATCTACAGATATCAGAATACACCTTCGCTATGATGATAGTATGACGAAACTCTTAAATTTTTTTACAATAATCCTCCACTACCGCTTATATAGTCGACTTGTAAATTTTGTTTTTCCATTATCGTGTCAGATTTCGCATCTCTTCAAATATTGTCGACATTAAATTTTTTTTTCTTCTTTTATTCTATAACATAATTTAATTACAACACATAAGATAATTGAATATATAATTACGATAACTTGTAGAGTGTGTTATTAAGGTGGTATTACACATAGGTAGTAGGGTGAGGGAATAATTAATTTCCTCTTGCGAACATTGATTACGTAATTGGTAAGTTAGCAGACTAGGAGATAAACTAATTATGAATGAACGTATAATATATAGACCGTTCCATTAAATCTGTTATCAGAGGCTTAATCAGTAATGCGGGTTGTCATGTACAACATTAGTGTCATTGCCGATTTACTAGGTTGTCAACGTCCACAGATGAGCTACATCATACGGATGTTATACTATACATATATACATACATACAACTAGGGGAGGATCATTAAATTATAGCTATTATATATCCGAATTCTTGACAAATAATATCAACGTCAAACTTTATCTGACTTTAGTGATATACGCTATATAGATTGAAAATTGAAGCCAACCGACCCTCTAATTAGACAATCTTCTGTCTTTCATACGTCAACATTAATACTCATTACTTAATTATCAACACGACTATAAACTTAACTTAGTGGTGGGTCTTTAAATAGATTTCACAGAAATGATATACAACAGTCCCTTTATTCTGTTATGCTTCCACGAATAATGATCGGTTCGGTGATTTTTACTATGAATCTATTATTTCCATCTAAATTCATAGTTAATCCAATATTTCTCAGGTTAATTTGCCTTCTATTCGTTTGTTTTATACCGTGTGTCCCACTTAACTATGGCTAGATCTTATGACAACTCGCATTATTTCAAGGATTCATAGGAGGGTAGCTGTAGATCATATTACCAAATTAGAGCCACGTTTCTGACGATGTTGCAATTTTTAAAAACGTCTAAACAGGCAAATTGGCTTGGAATGACTCGAGGATCCTCCTAACATTGACTTTCTTCGTTTTTCTTAATTTTATTCTGAAATAGGTGGGAATGTTTTGCATTTTTTCTAGAAAGCAATAGCATTGGAGAAAAACGTTTTAGGTGTTCAGCTCGCTTTTGAAAATCGCGACGTAGTCCAAAACTAAAATAATCTTGAGATATTGCCCTACAAATCCTTGAATTATTTTGGGAATCCCTCGCTAAATAATGGCAACTGTCATAATAACTGGCTATAGTTAAGTGGAACACACGGTATAGAGTATGATTCGGGGGCTAGTAGTTGCTATAGGGCAAAAACTTGATGAACTGTAGCTCCAACTTGTTGGTCATTATTAAAACTGATTTCCCGTGGCGATCAAAGTTAATGACATGGCATCGAACACGCCACTGCGTTCAGCATGATATCTCCTCTTCTGTCATCCATGGTGAGTAGTCAATAAAGAAATGATTTGTTTTAATTCCACATCCCATGACTATATAGATATCTATACATGTTTTATATATCAAAAGAACAAACAGCATTAATCATTTTATATATATATTTTTGTTGTCGGCGGCGGTGGCGGCGGCGGCGGCAAAAGTTGAAAGAAGACATTACTGTAACGAATGGGGTCAAGTCAAGCTGAAACAACATCCCGATGTGAACAACGTTTCGGTATCGCGGCACACATCTCGGAATTGGCTCGCAGTTAACAGAGGGTGTGGAGCATTGATAAATGGCATCATAAATTACAAACGACTCCTCCCTGGAGTTGAGTGGGCAAATATCTATCACAGTTATAATTTAAAAGATCGTTTATCAAGATATTTATTGCAATCATAAACCGTCTACTGGGTTGAAATATGTAGCCGATGGTGGTGCTTTTCATTGAACGATTTTGATATTGTATATTGGATAATGTCATGGTCAACGATTTAAGCTCCACTAAAACCAGTCGAATCATCTACATATACATATATATATAGTATATATACACACACATTGAATTAATTGGACACCCACAGTTCTGTGATAGGTGCGAACTTGAACAGATAAGCCATTGAAATATTGTACACCACTACCTTCTTCATATTGGTATCGTTATACCGATATCTATATCTGCATATGTATGTGTGCGTCTATACCATTTATACCTATAGATATACTCGTAGTGTATAATAGGTATAGATATGTGTGTACTGACGACGTTGCGTTTATATGTGGTACGTGTTAATCCCTTTCTAATTTACATTTTCGTGTCGTGAATTGCAAAACTGCCAGTTCGGATCAACCACTTATCTGACATTTACACCCGACTACTTGAATCTAATTATTATTTATGGAGGCGTTCGCCTTACTCCAACACACTTTTATTACTTCATCAGATACCACCGACAAGCCATTGTTTTAATTTATGGATATTTGCCCACGTCAGACTCAATTCCGTTTCTTTTCTTAACGATAACAAACGAGAGGAAACCCAAATCAACTAGAAACATCCACCTTCTTTTAATATTGTTAACAACATGGAAAACAAAGACATGTAAATTATTTGACGTGTCCAACACCTTATTACACCCTAGAATAAATTCAAATCAAACTAAATACATTTTTATACCCTATAAATAACACACAAATAATATAGAAACATTTAGCCTTTTAACACTAATTTGGTAATATTCGATGGTAGTTTTTATCACAACAAATAAAGAGTAATCAAATAATAAAGCAAGCCAGTGGAATAATAAATGGTTTTATTGTGCTAGGTTTTTTCCAGTATCATGATTGTCCAGCTAGTTAGCCATTTTAGTGAGACAAGAGTCCTAGGGCTATACAAGTGTATGTTTGGTCTTTTTTGCGTCCGTCCTCACAACGACATCCCC
The DNA here is from genome assembly GCA_039776855.1 of Mylabris sibirica. Classification (NCBI taxonomy): domain Eukaryota; kingdom Metazoa; phylum Arthropoda; class Insecta; order Coleoptera; family Meloidae; genus Mylabris; species Mylabris sibirica. The sequence goes on from CM077836.1 coordinate 8,016,709, forward strand.
TTGGGTGATATAATTTCCGTTTTATAAACGTGCTGCCGGTTCTCTAGTGTGATTAATGTACCAGATTCCATTAAGCAATGATGTTTTTGTTTGTTCAATGTTGGTGATGATGAGCCTCTAGCTGTATGTGTGGATGGATGAGACATGATTTCCATACGATAAAAATAATTACGATTAGATAATACATCATCTATAGGGTATATAATCTCTTTATTTCGTTCTTTTTTTTCTATATTGTTTTTATGATGGTAAAAAGAAATAATATTTATGATGGCTAGGGAACTTTTAAAGTCCACATTTTTCCAAACATGTCAAGTCATCGTCTCCAGTTAGAAGTGAACTCAACCCTGTCGTCTTGAACTAACCGAGCATACAAGATGATTGATGTTAGCGATTCATCTTCGTTATTGCTTTCTATGACATTCTTCCAAGTTTTCTTTGTACATAATTAGTGATAAAGTCGATGATATTGATGATGTATATCTTCAAACATATGCTTCTACAAAAAAAATAATCGATAATTTTCAATTTATTTGTTGATTATTTATAGTTTGGTCAAGATTTATTGTCATAAAGATAAATACATGTAGATGTATGGTTTTCGAGCTCCTGTAACCAATTGTTAATTTATCAATGTCGTACAGTAGGGAATTTATAATAAACTGGTGGTGTAACAATCGGGATATGGATGTGGTTCAACTCTGATGGGACGACAAACACCGACAGTCTGACCTATGTGATCAATCACATAGTAGTCGAGTTTATACTTTGCAATCAATCAGTACTCGCTCCATTCCCACTGTTGGCTCATTAGCAATCGTGTTTTTCACCAAATGTTTGTAGAATAAATATGATTGGAAATTTTCCTTAATTCTCCATAGTTAAGACGATACATATCTCGATACCTGTTCGGTTTTCTTTACAATCGAGTTTATGTGATATAACTTCATTTATTATACTTGAACGGCAAACGCACGTCTATCTTTAGACAACACTTGCAACGATTATACAACGAATCAAATTAATTCAATTGAAATGGTTACCTTAAATGGTTCAATAATGGATATTTTACCAGTTACAATTGGCACTCTTGTCGTAATTGGAACAATTCGAATTAATTACATCTCAAGTCTTTATATTATTCTATCTACTGTTGTTTTGTAATTGAAAACTTTTATCTTCGAACGAGATATAAATAAGTACACAATTCCACATATTTGTTATTGGTAATTGTTAATACTTCCGCATGGTTCGAATATCAACTAGAATGTAATGAAAAACAATATAAATTATTATCCAGAATGGGCAGGTGTTAAATGTCCTTCATTACTAAGAAACCAGCCTATTGTTTCGATAATTTGCCAAGTGTGGAATGTATTTTAGTCGAGACCCTTACAATGGCCCAAAACAATTTACGATGCTTTGTCTTTCTGTCTTGTTTTATTCTTTTATATACAACACCATGTGTACCTACAACTTGGGGGCTTAACGATATTGAGTTTTATTAGATGGTTATATCCCATTAGAATTATTGCTGGCGGTAATTATTACAAGAGGTGTCGAATAATACAAGGGCATTTCGATTTAATCTTCCACATGTACTATCAATCACACAAGAAAGTGACCAAGTCTTGATTGAGGAATATCATATCGGTTCGTGTGATTCAGGCTATTAGAACGAGTTTCAACCATACCACATTTGGAAATCTGCCGCTTAATAGAAAATAAAACTAAAACAATTAGGTACAGAGACAGCCAAAAAAAACAGACAGAGTCTTGAGGGAGATTATAACATATTTACGTTCTTGTGAATCAGGTTGTTTCTCTCGTGAGGGTACGAAGGTGGGTAGGTAGGAAGTTCTGATTAAATGTCTTTCTTCCCAAATTCTGACCTGTTAAGATTCTAGTAAATTGTAACGACCGCCCTCGTAAGCCTGTTTTACACAGCTGCACAAAAAGTGGTCTCTTTTTTATAGCCACTTCTCTTCATATAGTATACCAACAATGACCTGACCTGTGAAATTCTGTTAAATTGCCACGACCATCCTCAAAAGCCTGTTGTACACAGCTACACATAAGTGGTCACTTTCTTGAGTGATTGATAGTACAACTAATTCTGTACAAAAATTTCTTGTATTATTTCTAAATAGTTTCATGACTATTGGGAAAGCCTCCAAGTTAAAAATTAATGTTCGTGTAGGTGCAGAAGAGTAGAGACAGTTCCACAACGATCATTAACGATAAGCATCGCGCCTGCCACAGTCCTCTACCCAAGACAAATGGAGGTGCTAGCTGACAGCAAGCCCATTTAGTCGGGAAGTTGTAATTATAAGGCGTGGTGATGATCGTGATGGTGATGGTAGTGAAGAAGGCGAGATACACTCACAACATTGTCAGGGCACCGTTAGACAAACAATGTTGAGTTTCCGACACCAACAGTGAATAGTTTACAAATACATATAGATTAATTACATGTAGATATTTACTCATTAAATTAGCTAATCAATTTGGATTTTGAAAAATTCATTTTGGTAAATTTTGTTATCAATCAATCGACTCGTATGTTCATTGAAATAGAAAAATAAATGGAAAATGGATTATGCCAGTATCTGTCAATATAATAAATTGTTAATTTGTGGTGTTATTGAATTAAACCGCCAAATTGTTGAAAAATGATCGAGGTATATGTTTTCTAAATAAAGAATTTCTATGGTTATTGAAATAAAGACAAACGACAACGTTTAGTACTGATGTTTGCAGTAGCAATGACGATGACAACAACCAACAACAACAGCAACGAAATGCGGCTTTCATGTGATAAATGTGCTCGAGTACAAACAATATGCCTCCTTTTAGACGTAAAGAAAATAATGTTGGAGATTTGTTGCAAGTCAAGCTGCATGGAAATTAGCAGTGAATGTCATTAATAACATTCGATAGCTTATTGTTGAGCCGTCAGTTTTCTATTATGTCGAGGTCGGGATCATCAATCTCTTAGTTTCATTTTATTCCATCTCTTTCATTCAAACATTGTCTGTCTTATTCTAACTGTGGAACTAACCGCGGCTTCCGCGGCCTCTATCCCCGCACATGACAAACGACAGCTGCCTAGCACTTGACGGCTGCCTATCAACATTTATAAATGGCACCCACGATGAATACACCCCGGATACTTGGAATAATAACAATAATACCATATACAGGTCAGGTAGTTTCACTAGGTACACTTGTACATGAGTTAGAAAGAGATAGGGACAGATTAGTTCCTTTACATTGGCCGAGTTTTCTATTCAATTTTATGTCCGAATTCATCTCGGATTCTAGATATGTTTATATTTACATTATCCGAGTCAGTTGCATGTGTGCGCAGACGCTAACATTAAAAATCGTTGATACCATAGACAAGTTGATATTAAACGACACCAAAAAAACACGCCAGAGCTTTCAATTTGCATATAACCTCAAACGCTCAAAACAGTTGACACACACGTTTAGGTAAATCGGATGAAAACTCGGTTGAAATTAGAGACCGTTCTATTCTGAAAAAATCGGATGAAAACTCGGACGAAATCTTTTATGTGGCAACTCGGATAAGAAAACGAATGATCTAAAGACACAAATTTATCGTGTTGTTTGCTCGGAACAAACAATCGGATGTAAACTCGGCTTTGGGTTCTTGATCAAACAATCGACCTTCTTTATAGCAAAAGATTTACATTTTTAATTTAAAAGACATAAACAATCAGATGTTGATGATTTGATATCTTTGTCACACTTGATAAGAATTGCACGCAAACATCCTCTTATAGATGCATCAGACAAAGACGAATTATCCCCAAGATATTCGTAAGATATTCTCTTTGAGTTTTAAGATCTACCTATTTTATCTCTACGCCACTCTTATTTATATGCAACTAGAACAACCGGACGGGCCCTATATTCTCCAAATGTAGATACCTATTTAGGTGCCCAGTGCTGTATATATGCGTAAAAGTATACCACCCGGTTTTCTATCAAAAATGAACAATTTTAATGTCGACTAGCAATAGAACTCTCCACATTAAAGTCATATAAAATAGCAAAATTAATTGAACTGTATGTTTCTGATTACAAATGCCAGCAGAGTATATATCGGTATGTGTACGTTAAGAAATGAGTAGTAGTCTTGTTATTTTTGTTATTTAATTTTACAATAAAATCAAAATTTATTTTCCATTGTTTAGAATAATTCGAAATTTGGTTTCTCAATTTACGATATCTATTCATAATTTTTTTTCCTACTGTTTATAAAATGAATTATTATTCTCAATTTTTTTGATTATCATTTATCTTTTATAAATTGATAAAGGAATAATAATTTATAATTAAAGCACATTATTTTGTATAATAAAAACTATCCATCCATAAACATTCTAAAAAGTTTTTCATTGAATAATAATTTATTACAAACCAGTAAAATTATAAATAATTTAATTTGGTTGATTTTATTGAATAATCGTAAAATGAAAATTTTATTGCATATCTGATGTGATCGTAAAATTTTAATGAAATTTTTGTAAACTCTTATTTTAATAATTATCCAGCTTTTTTACACAATAATTTTGAAATTCTTTTTTTTTTTATTCTCTTGCGTTAAATAAAAATCAATGATTTATGTTGGCAATTAATTCTTTTTCTTCCGTTAAATTCAATATCTGTAAACTTCGCCTACAATTCGACTTAATCTTATGCTAATTGTCGGAACTGTCTTGTATACATTTAATGTTTTTTTCCGGTTGTTTATAAATAATACCCGCATCGTTGTGTTATTGGATAATGAATGCATTAGATCTTATCAGTTGACAAAATGTGTGTAAACAAAAGAGGGGACGAATATTGTCTTTGTATCATGTTACTATAATTCCACAATGTTATGTATGTAGTGACAATTTTTTTATTGTTGTTTGTTTACCAAAGCCAAGCTCATTTTTGGCAGACAAAACGATAAAATCGTGTTTTATTAGTTCATTAAATGGACAAACTTATCGTACAAGTCCGATCTTTACAAATTTGTTTGTACTTGTGTCTTTATGGTTCATCTGCCAAATATACTTGAACATTCCATAAACTACAAATTTAAAATGAATTTCTTTCAACCCGGTCCTGGCACATTTTCGTATTTTTCTTGGTTTCTGTTGAAATTATGGGAATTTGTTTAACTTAAAACACCTGCTCCAACGGAATAGTCTTTGAATAAATCTATGTTGTCATAATAAATTTTTACCTTATTGTATACCAATTTTCAGTAGAATATTTTACAATTTGTTGAACATTCAACAGTTAAACAGATTAACAATTTTACGTTTTTATGACGGTATACTTTCCGGAACTTGACAAACTTTAACAACATGCACCTAATAGTTGTAAATCTTTCAAAACTTTCAACAAATTCCGCCAACTAAACAACCAGGTAGTTTCGTTCCATTGGATGTTTGTTTTCTTTTAATCAACTATTTTTCTTACATGTTGAATTTAAATACAATACACCGACATATCAGTGTTTGTATCTTATAATAATATTAGAAATGTGTTTATAGCTTTCAACGATTAGAATAAGAAACAAAGATCGATGACTGTAAATTGCTGGCCATCAATTTTAGAAAAGGGAATGGCATGGTCGGAACGTTTAGTAATTTGAATATATTATCCTTACTCCGGTTTTATTTGTAAAGAGCAAGTTAGTTGGACTGTATCCAAAACTAAAAGCGGCGCCAAGTCTGTTTGTAATTGGTGTAATTCTTCATGACACTTTGAATTAAGAGAGTGTTTAAGTTTTCAAAGCTTTGATCCACTAAAAATGAATCATAGTATAACGTCTCATATTTCCGTTCATACCAAAATATAAAAATTATTATACCAGACAAGACGACAATGAAAACTTGTCGACAGTGATCGTTTCACAATACACAAGTTGTAAATTTTTATCGGTCATACTAGGGGTGACAAAACGTTAGGTAGATAGTAATAATAATAAAACTCGAGAAATTTAAGAATTGTTAAAGGTATAGGTAAGTGGATTATACCGAGCAGCAATCGTCTGTCCGACCTGAACGATTGTCTGGGGAAAACATTTAAATATAGAGAAATTTACAACATACCAATTCCGTTTTTGACACTTGTTTAAAGACGGTAAAAGTTATTGTTGGGAAAACTTTAACTCTAACAGGATTTCTTATTGCACAGCAGTTGTATATAAGTCGACTATTGTTCAGTTAATTGCCAACTTTGTCCTGTCTGTTTTGAAGAAAAATGTTTTCGAGCAGATAGAGAATCGACAAATAGATCTGTTCTTTGTGGAAATTTATTATTGCATTGCATTCCAACTTTTAGAATTACATTCCAAGATTAAGTTAATTCGTTCAACTACAAATAATTTATCATGAAGACAACAAAACGAGAGAAAAAAACAACATGTATACGTTTATCTACCTAGATATGTCATTTAATTTACAATTTATGATCAATAAACCATATTTAAGCTTGTTTTATTTTTGGATATCCGCAAAACATCCATTAAATTAACAATAAATTGATAATACAGTTATCTTATAATACTATTTGGTTGTTCTTGTCTTATAAATAGTATTTCGACAAAATCCATGTTTAATTCTTGTTTGGAAATTTAAAAACAATCGACAGAGTTTGCAAGTTTTTCATTAAATTCTCGTCAAACAAAAACATTATGGTGTGTGTGTGTCGTATCTCTGATGTTAGTATGCTGAACACAGCTAAAGCATCGGGAATGATAGAAATGCATCTACATTAGCATTGGATGTACAAGTTCTAAGGGAATGCATTCATTCATCGTTGAAGAAAACCAGATCTTGGTAGAGACCGGCGACTGCACCAATAATTGGCTAGAGTCGGCATGGTTTTTAGAATAGTTTCAAAAAAATAAATAAAAACAGAAAACAGACACATACGTATACCAACTATACTATATATAAAAAAAAAACCGATCGCGAAATGGTATAAATAATTCCTGCTGAACGTCAATGGTAAAGGTCTGATTTATTAGACATCTTTGCGACAGTGATGGAAGTCGCGGAGAATAAACAATCAAAGGGTCCGCAATGCCGACACAGAAGGCTTCCGCTGGATGAGCTGTTCGATAATGAGACCGTCTGGGACTTTTATACACGTACAAAGATTTGGTACAGATGAAACAACAGTGAAACTGTTATTCTCTATATCGGCATATGTGTAATGAAAATGTGAATTGAATTACATAGAAATTTACCTTGACCAAAATATTAAAGAAATTCACGGTTCAAACTGGTGAATTTTTCGGTTCAGAAGACACACAGACATACAAGTAAAACGGACATTTCTTTGAGGCTTATGTACTGGGAAATTTCTTAATTAATTCAGATAATAGGCCGATTGGATATTTAAATAATATACATACATAATATCTTTATAATAATTAATTGGTAAATATTCATAAAGGAAATTGTGTGTATACAGGTTGTCTACTTTAAATAAGGTCAATTCTTATAAAACTCCTGCTAGTTGGCAAGCGATTCGTATAATATTTAAAGGATTTTTAAGGAGACTCCCTAGAGATCATTTTAGCACAATTAGAGCCTAGTAGCTTATTGGAAGTCAGTCAAAAACGCTCTTTTTTGACGTGGTGCGATTTTCAAAAACATGCTACACGCATAAAATGACTTGAGTGACTCGAAGATACTCTCAACATTGATTTTTTTTTGTTTTTGTGCATTTTATTATGGAGCAAGTGGGAATATTTCGAATTTTTTCCCAGAATACGATAGAGAAAACAAAAAAAATCAATTTTTGGGATGGATTTCGAGTCATTTTTGCAATTAGTCGTTTTATGTGTTTATCTTCTTTTCGAAAATTTTGACATTGTGCAGAACGATCGCTTTTTGTCCAACTTCCAAATGAACTACGAGGTTCTAGTGTTGCTGAAATGGTCTCCAGGGGACCCCTACAAACTCTTGAAATATTTTTCGAATTGGTTGCCAACCAATAGGAGTTCCTTAAGAATCGATCACATTTAAAAAAAACACCCGGACCCGGGTAAAATATTAGAATTTTTTTTTTGAAATCAGCAGGTGCATATTTTTATATTATTGTCCAATAAAAACATTGAATATATGTATGTATTTGCAAATTATCTTTACTTTCATGTAGAAACGATAAGACTATAGTTGTGTATCAAGTTTTTCTTCAGTTTTTGATAAGAACAGAACAAAGGAAAATTTATCTAACGCGCTTATCTAGACTTGTTCATTTCATTTTTGCACATCGAAGTGTTAACAAGAGCTTGTCAAATTTAAAATAGTAAAATAAATAAATAAATAATAAAATATAATAGTGCTAATGCTGGAAGGTGTAGGTCATCCCTTAAAGAATAGGCGGTAGAAATTTCTGCATTTCTACCTCATTTTTGAAAATTGGGACATTGTCCATTTTTGATCGACTTCCAAAAGAGTTACGAGATTCTAATTTTGTTAAAACGTTCTCAGTGAACCACCCTATAAATCCTTAAGATATTATTTGAATCATTCTGTTTGTTTGGCGGATACAGACAAATTATACAGTCCTAGATCGGACATCCTGTATAACCTACGTTGCGCTTATTAATAAATTCGGACGTGTTGATCGACAAATCTGTCAAGCTTGTGATGGAAAGCGTGAAATGATTGATAAACACTATTAGGTAATATTCCTGAAAGGCTATTGTTTCTGGGAAATGTCTTTCAATTTTGCTACACAATCTAATTACCTGTCAAGCTTTACTTTTACTCAAACATTTCAACTTGTCTGTACATAGTTGTTTAGATATTTTATTCACTTAAAATTGTACATATTCGAAATTGAGATTTTTCTCTTATAGCAATTATGACAGTTGTATTGGATGAAACTGTAAAATGAATAAGATCTGGCTATGGCCCAAGTTGCGACATGCGGCTTCGATTGAGTATGCCCCATAATGTCATTCCTGTTTATTTGTTGTTCTTTTCCGTGTGTTCGTTTGAGGCTGCTACTGATTGCTTGTTGGGACATCTTGAAATGTTGTAGGTGCGGTAAAGTTCAAAGCATCCAGAGGGTCTGTCGTCGTCACCAACTTCATGGGTGGTAGAAACCGACAGGCTAGAAACGTGGCGGTATTAACGCTTTGTCATGCTACGACTTTCAGCAGCATTGTGTGTGTGTGTGTGGTGTGTATGCAGGTATATGTGTGTGTATATATAGTATACAAGTAGAGTAGGGGGAAATGTTGAGAACATGCGCATCTCTTTGAATTTAGACGAAGGAGCGCTGTTCTGAACTAGCCAGCATACGAGAGTTGTCCGTTGTGAAAGTGTGAGCTTGTGTTGAATTACACTGTGACTGACATCTCCCATATATCGTTTTACCGTTTTATATTTTTTTCCAATTAATTTTTTAAAATTTAATCCAATCGTGAATTTATTCCAAATGGTTGTGTTAGAAGGCGGCGGAATGTTGTCAACATCTGCCAATCAGTATCTTCAACCTGATTATTTATCACCTCTACCGACTACAGTAAGTTATAAAAAAAATCACGCATTTTATTTTTTATTTTAATTTTTTCCGTGTTAATTTATTTATTACAGTTGGACGCAAAGAAAAGTCCATTAGCTTTATTAGCTCAAACATGTAGCCAAATCGGTGCCGATACACCATCGACGAAACCATTGATTTCGACTTTAGAAAAGTCGAAGAAAACACAAGAGAGCTCAACGCGCTCACCATCTGTAAAAGATAAGAATGAGAAAGCACAAAGAACTACCCCGAACAATGAAAAATTAGTTTTCAAACCATATGAAAGTAATGTGGTGACCAAAAGAAGTGACGAGAATCGTCCGAGTTCTAAATCCGGAAGTAATGATGATAAAAAATCAGAAACATCTGAACGAAAATCCGTATCGCCAGCTACAAGTACAACAGTGACACCTGCACCAGAAACTGGAAAAACATCACCAACAACAACAACAACAGAAAATAAATCAACAACACCATCGGCTCGTGGTGCCAGTCCTATAATCAGATCAGGACTTGAAATTTTGCAAGGCCATACGAAAGATTCACATTTAGGTGCATACAAACAACACGGTTCTTTATCGTCCGGTTTATCAGGTGGCTTAAGTGGTCCATTAGCTAGTTTATGTTGTCCACCCGGATTGGAACATACGAATCCAGCATTCCGGCCACCATTTCCTGGTGCACCGTTCTCTCATCACCATGCCGCAATGATAGCAGCTGGTTATGCGGGCGCCACACCTGGACCATATCTGGGTTATGCACGTGTTAAAACTCCATCAGGTGGTGAAGCTCTAGTACCAGTGTGTAAAGATCCCTATTGTACAAGCTGCCAATTCAGTATGCATAATCAACAATTGTTGATGAGTGGAGCAACAGGACCGTGTCCTAGTGGTTGTACACAATGCGACCATCAAAAATACAATTTAGCAATGGCGATGTCATTAGTGCCTCCACCAGGTCCTGTACCACCATCATCACTCGCCTATTCACAGTTGGGACGGCCGTATGTTTGTAATTGGATTGCCGGTGATACATATTGTGGTAAACGGTGTGTTACATCTGAAGAATTGTTACAACACTTGAGAACACATACAAACAATACGGACACAACAACAGCAACAACAACAACAACAGGATCACCATTATTAAATCCACATTCATTACACAGGTCTGGTTATCCTAATCCACCATTAAGTCCATTATCGGCGGCTAGATATCATCCGTATGGTAAACCAACATTGCCAACATCATTGGCCGCTTCACCGTACAGTGCATTTAATCCGACGGCACTTGGACCGTATTATTCACCATATTCAGTGTATGGACAACGTTTAGGCGCTGCAGCTGTCCATCCATAGTGATTATTATTATTATTAATATTAATATTATTTTTATTAATTGAATAATTGGAACGATACAGAAACTGTTTAACTGTGTTGTCGTTGTTGTTGTTGTTGGTCTGTTGCTAAACTGTGATAACATGTAAATAAATAAATTTCAAGCTGATTCTGATGAAATAAAGAGAAATTTGAAAAGAATAATTAAAAAAGTGCAATGAAGAAAGCGGACTTGTTTAATTTATGAAATTGTCTATTTTTTTTTCTGTTTTATTTTTTAAATTATTTTACTCCCATTTACATTATTATCTTTAAAAACAAATCATATTTGTATAGAACTGTAAGTATTTCATGTTGAGTTGAGTTTCGATATTGCTTTAATAAAACGTTTGTAGGATGAAGGGTGTAATTTTTATTCAAATTTAACGTAAATAATCATATTACCCCAATTCCGCCCTCTCTCATATCAAATTATCCAAGCAGGACGACACAGTCTTGTCAGGAATCTGCAGGTGAGTCCTGTCATTGTTTTATTACATGTACACACACATACAAATACAGAGTTTCAACGTTGAAAACGAGACAGATGGGTGTGAAAGCCGGGTTTATGATGGATTGCTGGCAAGTGACCTTCCCTTGGCATCTCCAATCTCTTGTATATGATGGATCACCTGAACAACGTCATACAGTCATTCATCATTGTGTCTTGACGGCGACGGTACTTGTTGTATACACCATTGGCGCATTAATTGAAATTTAGACACTAATAATACACAAAAAAAGAACACACTAATCGTGTTATTCTCTAGTCGAAGTTCAATCATTATTTCAGTAGTCGGTTGTCGAGAATATATGTTTGTTCATTGAATTCTATTGAGTGATATATAACTTTAGGGATCTTCTGAAAATGTATAGTATAAATATATTTTCGCTCTATTTTGACAGTTTGTTATTTTCATCTTTTGATAACAGGCCGTAAAACGTTCATCAAATGATTCTGTTCATCTGTATATCTTTCCACCCAGTTGTTATTGTTGTTATAGTCTGGTGTTTTTGCGAAACTACACGTATACCAGTGACGGTTTTAGAGTATTAATTGATAGATTTAATACCCATTAACAGGTGTTAAATTTGACTAATGATAAAAATATTAGAAATACTGAATCAATAGAATGTCTACATGGATATAACATGGACAATAAGCGTGTCATCGATTGTCGGATAACTTTAGAAGGATCATGAAAAACTTATTACGTGTGATTGAACATATATTGACAATAATAGTTGATCTTGTTGTATACGCACATGCACATTTAGACTAAATTATTTGGGAATTGTGCCAAATGTGGAGGATGAGTGACACGATCTGTTGGCAATTGGCAAATAAGTGGCAAACATCCAAAGTCGATGTTATCCTGACAGCGAAAATAACCAACTCTAGAGATAGTTGTTACATAGTCGTTTCAAGTAACTGAATCAGAAGGAAAGAGGCAATTGAGAAACGTATTTTTTGAGTCGTTTGAAAAATAAATAATTTAATCGCAATGACACACAATACTACAATAGACATGATTTTTTTTATAAATTTTAAACGCTTTACACCTTAAATGCTTTAAAATTTATAGTTGCGTGTTTGTAAACTATAAAAATAGAATTTTGTATCTATTCTCCTATATGCTCAAGCTTACCAAAATACAATTGACGTGTTATTTTAGCATGCAATTATCATTAATAATAGTAGAAAAATAACGTATAATTATTTCTATAATGGACAATAAATAAATTATAATTATATAGCTTCCATATGTTGGTTTTACCAAAAATAAATTGTATTTTTTGGCGATTATATTGCAGGATTTTCCAATAAAAATGATATTTCCTAGATAATACCCTGTTTAACAACTTGGTTATTATGTAAAAATAGTAGTTTAAATGCAACAAAAACCTGTTTCAGGACATTTTGTCTACAATTTTTTTGCTGTTATTTTGACCGAAAATTTAGCAAAACATTTCAAATCATTCGAATTTTTATTAAACATTGAAAGCATAGTTTTAAAAGTATTGTAATCCTCTCAGGTGCCTTACGTTATAATAAATAATAAATGTGCCTTTGTTTGATTTATCGAAAATTATTCTTGTTGATTTTTGATATTATTTGAACAGAAGAAAGATTCGCGAAACTTTGAAACCATTCTCCTACACAAACTGAATAAATTTAACAACTTTTATATATCCATCAGCACAAAGATGGGTTATCTCAAATAGAAATTCTGGAAGATTCTACTGAATATGTTTATTTTTTTAAAAAAATTGATAAATTGTCAATTGTTAACGGGGCCAATCGTTGCAAAGTATTTCAGTTGAATAGACGACTATCTATACCATAGTTAGTGCCATTTTTCTGCATAAAACTCTCTCGCTTAGTAGATTTGTGTGTGTGTATTCTATCAAGAATAAAATGGGGAGACGGATCACAGTATAGAGTCCTGATAGGAAGTGACGATAAACCGTCAAGTATGTCACACACCATCAACACTCTAATCTAAATCACATTACCGCATGTCAGACACCAACAAAAAAAAAAGACAGGAATATTTTTTGGTGGGAGAGCAAAGAAAGAAACGTAGACAACTTTTGCCCATATACCTACACGTTAGTTTCTCGTTCCATATACGTTCTTTAAAGCCATTTACGATTCTATATATATTGATTTATAACATTATCCAACTTCCTGATGTATCACATACATATGTAGTGATTTAGACAGATATAGCAGAGTAGTGGTTTGATGGAAAAGAACATTAACGTTTCAACAACATTGGCAACAGGCATCGCGACGTTACAGGCTTCTCGTTTTAAAGCGACATCAATAAATTATAAACCAACAACCACGTAATGTTACTACGAAATCATTTACATGTGTAACTTCCTCTCCCACAATCATAAATGCTTCATAAACAAGCTATAATTCGCTAAGCAAATGTTTGTACTCATTGTGGATTCCTGTTTCACATACTAATTACAAATTCAATATCATCAAAATGGAAAACAAGGTTTTTTCGTTTTATTTTTGAAAAAAAGATACATTTGTGATGGTTACCTAATAATCAATATCAACCTCAGTATATGTTCAATATTTATTGCGTTAAATTATACAATACTAACTGTATAGTTTCGAGTAAATCTGTTATGCCTAAAAGCATACATTTTCCATGTATGTATAGTTGTTTATTTTCTATTATATGTTAAAAGGAATTTACTGGATTGCATGCGGTACCATGGATGGCGCCTCTGGAATGCCGTATACATACACAACAATCAGCAAACCATTAAAGTTTATTTTTCTAGTTGTATAATTTAGTTAAATACACGTCAGTTTTATGTTTAGAGGATAGAGTGAGAAGTAGTAATAGTCCAGATCAATAATTATGTCGTCATCACTATATAGTGGGATTTCTCCTGTCGGCACGTTATTTTATAATCATAAAATTATCCATCAACTATACAATCGATCAACTATATAACAAACTATAGTTGTTATTTATGACTTTTCCACGTTTATTATTATTTAATAGCATTTCTACAATTTTGATGAAACAACAATAACGACGAACACAATCAGAATTTCTAATCGAAATACAAAAGTATTATCAACGATACGTTCTACTTTTATTGTTAGCTAATTTAACTGATGCATATCTTTATTTATACAGTCAGATGTAGAAGCTCAGATCTATCCTGAATATCTGGAACACAGTGTGATATGTTGCTGAACGCATGTGGGGGCACTTCATGTTGCCACATAATCAATTCACATACAAAGAAGATAGATTTAGGGCTACGTAATCATGGGAACATCAAATAGTATTTTAATGGTAGTTATAATAATACTGGATTATCAGTAGGGGTTGTTTTGTCAGAAGAATTTTTGCGTAATAATCTAGATTTCAAAACATTTTAGTCATTTTTTTGTTTCTCTAGTTATAGAGTCGCAAAGGGGGAAAACTTTCAGTGCATTTCAAAAATAAAGCCATGATTTTTAATCGATTTTACAAGGGAATTTTAGAATTTTTGGCTAAATTTATTTAAAAGGCACTATTTAGCTAATTATCCAATGTGAATAATTCTTGACGTGTTGTTTACATTTTAAAACCTTGCTCCACAGCCGCATTTTTGGCCAAATCTCTTCTCTCGTGTGGTTGAAAGGATTTTAAGACAATTTTTGTCCCAAAGGATCAACGCTGAATTAATTTTGCTGCTGAAATGTGCAGAGAAGACAATTTTAGAGGTCTTAAAGAAGGATTTTTAAGTTCAGTTTTTATTTTAAATCATTTTTGGGTTAATTTTCAAATCGGATTGTTAAAAAACGAGGATTTAAAACCTTGAGACAATTCTGGACTGAATTCTTAACTTTTGATCAATATTGTAAGACACAGTTATCATAAATCCACATTTTTTGAACAATAAATTAGAAATTTTGGATACAACAAACAATTTGGAATTATTCTTATAATGGCGCATGTAACAAAACAAGCATAATAATGCTACAAAACCGAACTTCAAGTCAAAAAAATGTTCACCGGAAGAAACATATTTTGTTCTTTTTTTTTAGAGTTAACTCCAGACCGCTTTTTTGACCATTTTTTGTCATGAAATTTTCAGTTAAAATCTTCTAATTTTTTTTTAATAAACAAGAAAATAAATTGCTTTGATGGGTATCAATTACAAAGGCGAAATTGCTATTCAATTATAATTATTATGGGGTGGCCTTTGGTTATAATAACCAATTACCGTACCGTTGAAATACTGGGAAAAATGTGGCAGATTTTGACACATTGTACATATCTGACGCCATTGATTTGAAATTTTAGTAGTATGCTTGCTGCTCTTTACAAAAATAAAATGGAAAAAAATGAATCCTCGAGTCACTATAAGTCATTTTACATCTTTGACGAGTTGTTGAAAATCGTCATATCGTTAAAAACGAGCATTAATTGATCATTTTCCAAATGAGCTACGAGGTTCTAATTTTGCTACAGTGGTCTCCAGGGTCTCTCCTGTAGATTCTTAGAATGTTTTTTGAATCGTTCATCAAGTATTAGGAGTTTCAAAAGAATTGACCACATTTAGAAGAAACATTCTGTATACAGGCTCTTTTTTTTAAAGATGATTAACTGGAGCTCGTTTCTGACGATGTCGCCTTTTTCAAAAACGAACTAAACGTCTAAAACAGTTATTTTTTGCGGTGTTTCTGCATTTTATTCTGGAACAAGTGGAAATGTTTCGCATCGTTTTTTGACCAACTTTGTAATAAGCTACGAGGTTCTAATTTTACTAAAATGGTTTTCAGGGCCCTTCCTACAAATCCTTGAATTATTTTTCGAATCGCCTGCTAACTACTAATAGTTTCGCTCGAATTGACCATCTTTAAAAAAGGACCCTGTATGCTATACCGAGCTGGCGATGAGAAGTAGGAGCAAAGCGAAATATGTTCATTTCATTATGGTATTACTTCCTCAATAAGTTGAATAAGGATTGAGAGATCAAGTCAAATCAATGTTAAAGGAATTTTCTATTCAATCGGACCAATTTTCAAGAAATAACTAGAAGGTTTTGTAGATAAATCAGCTGTTACAAATTAACTCATTAGTTGAATCCTTAACTATTATCGGTGAAATCGTTTTTTTTTTTTTTTTAGAATGGCTTTCAACAGTTTTTGACGTATTTATGTTATTTTTAATTTGATTAAATTAAATAAGAGTAAATACCGACTTACAATTTATTGACGATCGACGTATACTTATACCTGCGGAGAAATATTTACTAACCAATAAATTTTTATAAATATATTATTTATACAATTAATTAAATTGAAATGTTTATTTTTATAACCTGGAAATAAATTATATTCGATACTCTCTACTGATTAAAATTTGCTGCACAAGTGTCATAATTAAGCTGAACATATACATATATTAAATTATTGTAATTAGACGGAAATCGTGAATTATTATCAATTAATATGGGAATAATAATGTGAAATTATCGTAAATGTCTCTAGATAATTATTGCTAATGATTAAATAAATTCTAAACAAAATTAAAATAATGATAATAATAAAAAAATCGACCTTTCTACCATTATTATTCTCCTTCAAAGTTCCAATTCTATTAAATTTTTTTTTTGCTTTTCCAATTTTTCTAAAGAATAATAACATATGAATTATTTTAACATAATTGTTATAAAGATTATCATGGTAGAGAGTAGAACATAGCTGTTGGAATAACAACCATACCATTATCAACAACGGCCATCAGTTTAGGTAGAGAGCGGCCGTCAAAGAGCGCCTTGTAACAGCATAATGATGGCCTATCATCCAATTACTTGCTATCATCAATTCTAGCCAAACTGGTTATGGGCTACTCTCTTCATGTTGATGATGATGATGATGATCAACTACAACACAACATGATGATGTTGGCGATGTTGAAAAAGGAAAAAGATTGAAAAGGAGAACGGCGGCTGTCATTAATCATTGTGCAAAGAAAACGGTTCTTGTCAGTCAAAATTGATATCAAAGGCGGTGCATGGGTACGGGATGGATCGTAGATCTAAAAGTAATTATTGTAAATATTACAGATTCAAAAATATTTTAATACATGAATAAATAATCAGGTGTGATTGTTATTTGATATAAAAGCAATATAATTCATTGACTGTCATAAAAGTCACCAAATTTGTGACTTGAAATTGATTTATGAAATGTGAACTGTTGTTGTATGTTGAATAAGATTTACTGTTGTTTTCCTGTTGAATTTTGTTTAAAATTACTTGCAATAAACATTGCGAAAGGCTTTTCAGTTCATCTACCTTTTTATACATATACATTCATGTTGTTATGGTTGTTTTTTTTGTGTGTATGTATATATGACTTGACATGATGGTGTTTATTTATGTTCTTTAAGATCAAAAGGAGAATGTTTTATGTTATAATTTATGAGTAATTAGTGCATTCAATACACATCTGGCGTGGGCTCAACGAAAACAATTACTTTTAATGTTGATATTATACTGTGAATAAAACGTGTATATGACTATCATTTGGAATTTATATGAGAACATTTTAATTACTAATTCAAATTAACCAAACAACAACAAAAAGACATAAAAAATATATAATTTATTACGTATTCTTATCAAGAATATCCCTACACACAAAATTCAGTTATTGTAGAATAAATTGTTTAAATAGTAAATTTATCAAAAAAAAAGACATTACAGGAAAATAAATTTTAAAGCCTAAAAATTTTCTCATAACGGAAGTAACAACAACAACATTTCAAAATTGTGTGTGAAGATTTATGATAGAAAGAGTGAAAATTTTTCATGTAGGCAATCTGCATGTATATTACGGAATCTTTTCGGAATGCTTCTCTACAAGAAAAAAGCATCATTCCAAACATTATCCAACGGTTAAAGTCTGAAAAAAAATTAAATAAAGAAAAACACGTCAACTCTCTCTTTATAAATGTTGGAAATAGTGGAATTTTGATTGAAAGTAGTATTGATTACTCATTAAATACTGCAAAATATTTATAAAGGCGATCGAGCGTATATTTAACGAACAAACAACTATTAGTCTGTCTCGATTTTTTCCCCCGACACAAACCAAAAAAGAACAAGTTTGTAATTTATGTTTATGGCAACAAATTAGGCGACTATTAGATTGAAGTTTGGATAGAAAACCAATACTAATTGTAAGCTATGACGCAGGCTAATGGGGAACATAGACGTAACTCTTTATACCGAATCATGTTTTTAACTTCCCGCTAAGAAAATTGAAAATTTTCAAAATTTCGGGAAGTTATTGGTTTCACCCCGATTTTCGAAAATTGAATTTTCAGCAAATCTCGACGTTTTGGGACCCTATGAAGCTATTTTGACTATTTTAGCGAGGGTGTCTGTATGGCTGTATATATATGTGTGTGTGTGTGTGTGTGTGTGTGTGTGTGTGTGTGTGTGTGTGAAGACTATGTAAGCAGCTCATAACTTTTGAACGGATTGACGTATTGAAACGCTCTTTACGGCATTCGAAAGGGTTCCACCAAACTTAGATTTCATGTAAGTTTGAACCCATTCGGCTCGATAGATTTTGAGAAATTCCCGAAAAACCGAAAAAATTCTTTTGTTAAAATCATGTTTTTCACAATAACTATTGATCTGCTGTACCGATCAATTCCATAATCTAATCAGCTCTTAACCTTAACTAATGATGTCGAATTCCGTTTGAACGATCAAAATCGGTTGATTCGTTCACGAGTTATCGTTGTCGAAAAATATCGAAAAAAATGTTTTTTCAATATAACCTCAAAATTACTTAACCAATCAAATTTGTACCTCTCGCAATCATTGAAGAGCTTTAAAAAATTCGTCGAGTGCCGCAAAGCTCGTCAAAATCCGTTGATTCGTTCACGAGTTATCGTTGTCCAAAAATATCGAAAAAAGTGATTTTTCAACATAACCTCAAAATTACTTAACCAATCAAATTTGTACCTCTCACAATAATTTTAGAGCTTGAGAAACTGCGTCGAATGCCGCAAAGCTCGTCAAAATCCGTTGATTTGTTCACGAGTTATCGTTGTCGAAAAATATCGAAAAAAGTGTTTTTTCAATATAACCTCAAAATTACCTAACCAATCAAATTTATACCTCTCACAATAATTTGAGGGCTTAAGAAACTGCATCGAGTGCCGCAAAGCTCGTCAAAATCCTTTGATTTGTTCGCGAGATATCGTTGTCAAAAGTTTTTGAAAAAGCGTTTTTTCAAGAAATTTGTACTCCTCACAATAATTTTGGAGCTTTAAAAAGTTAGCGGGAAGTTTCAAGAGTGGGTTTCAGGGTCAATCCCATTCCAAATTTTTTTCGTTGATATAAGCAATTTTCGTTGTCTTCCAATTCTTCTTTATGATCCCTTAGTCTCCTCTGCAACATATGATCCCTTAATTTTCTCAGAATCAAGCCAAAAGAAATATCACGCAGAAATTGACTAAAGTTTCTTACTATTGCTTCGCAAAATCTGCAGTTTTTGGGAGCTTTAGGTGAAGCTCATCAAGAATGTCAGATGTGTAATTTTTCCTAATTCTGACTGTCTTTCTTTTAGAAAAAACTGTCTCGGAAATGGAACATCTTGTAATTGAAGCAATAAGATGACATAGAAAGTGTTTTCTTGATTGGCCATGTTCTAATTAACGACAAATTCAGTTAATTTATTAGGTTCTATAGAAATTACCGACACGATATGTTGTAGTTAACGAAAATTTGTTTGTTCTAAATTTGATTTATGATAGCAAAAACTGAAAGGTATTGTTTGTTAATGCGAAAGAGCATAAAAGAGAGAGTGTGCAAAATAAACTGCTTTTGAATGCATTGTCTTCAACACACAGAACAATAATAAATACCGTAATTTGTGTTGTATGTCTCAACGAAAATATAGAGAGCTGGCAACTAGAACTGGAAACAATGCATGGCATGTATTTATTTCTTTATTTATAATGTTTTATTTAAGAATTGATAAGAGAATAAGATACTTTGATTTACAATCAACAGTACAGTATCTATTTTTAAAGTTTATTGTTTTAATCGTTCGAGAAAAAAAATGTTATCGATTAGTGTCTAAAATAAAAGATGATGTTGATAGGTAACTCATTTTATAAGCTGCACGAATAACAGCTTAAACAATCGGATAATCAGCACTTGGCGGTGATTTATGGCTTGTAATAAGTTAATATCTGTCAGATACAAGTTACAACACAATTGAGTTCATTAATACCCGTCATAGACACTTTCTATATAAAGAGAGGTGGTTTCATACTACAGTTCTATGTCCTCTTTTGTTAAATTATAAATGGTGTTGAATCATTATTCATTATAATAATAATAATAATGATAACGTTGATAGTAATAATAATAGTAATCATCATCATCTTAACTATCAACTATAATAAAATATATAAAGAATCATCTAATAAGCAATAATGTTAATTAAACCTGTAATAATCACGTGCTACTTTTCATTTAAAAAAATCATAGATGATTTTTATGATAATCCTCTACAATGATATGAGAGAATAAACATAGTTTGACAGTTGTTTTTCTTTTTTTAGCTCTGAGATGATTAATTGCTTTTCAAGCTCTATCTCTCTTTCTCGTATTTGATTAATTACAAAAATCCAATAAACATACAGATAAAACTGAACAATAAGGTATGTGTGTGTATACCAGGTGTTTCATCAATAACTGGATAGCACTTATTAAGTTTCATAATCATTAGCGACCGATTCGAATAAAAGTTTACTAATTTATCGAATAAGAAGAAAATCTTAGCAAAATTCGAATCCTATAGATTAGTAGATAATAATTTTACAATATACAGAAAATTTGTATTTGTGAAATTCGCCTCAAAATATTAAATAGATTCAAATGGATTAAGAAACATTGAAAACACAGTCTTTCGCCTCCTTGTGTAGGTATGTATTAAACATGTTTAATTTTACACGTGTAATAGACGCCAAAGACATTTGATTAAGCAAACAAACGCTGAATTGATATAAACAATCTCACCCTATCAAGTTCAAGATAGATAAATAAACAACACAGGAGGTGAATGATTAGCGCTTTTCAATTTTTAAAGAATCTATGCCCAGGAATAATATTTTTCACGTTTCATTCAGAATACAAAGACGAAAAGCAAATAAAAATCAGCATTACAAGGTTCTATGAGATGTTAAAATATTATTAAAATGAAACACCATAAGAGCCGTCTACTCCTTGGTGAAACATGCGGTACATTTTACAATTCTGATTTTACCTGAGTGAAAGTATTTATAATTGATTTTTTTCTCGTGAAAAATTAAGAACCAGTTTATTAACAAAATATAAGATCTTGACAGGTGCTGTTGCCGCTATTACTACATTTACTGCTACTACTATACAATCTTTGTATAGTGGTTGGCCTTTCCTCCTCTGGTTCTTTCTTCTTGTTTTTTTTTTTTTTGTTGGATTTCGATTCTGTTCTGTCGAGAGATACCTAATTAACATGTCACAATAAAAATCGTTTTCTGAACACATCGAATCTTATTTGAATTCATTGGCCATGTAAATGTCATGGTTGACCCACATCACAGAATGACGTCTTTTTAGTTGTAGTAGTAGTAGTAGTAGTTGTTGTTGTCGTTTGAAACTCGTTAACGATCATTTTTAGAATGCAAATTGATTTATTTTTTGTTTTGTTATTATCTGGCAGCAGAATCGTGAATTTATTTTGGATTGTCGCGCGATTATCGTCAGCGCACGCTATGAACATACGTGATTCTCAATTTATACTATAATCGTAATCTATATGTTTGTATTTCACCAAGTACTTGGACAAACCGACTCGCTGCGCTTATGAAAATGTAGCAAGAGGGAGACAAAAATCAGCTACAATCGACCGCCTATTTATTGTTTGTAACGTCGCTCACTCACTTCGTCAACTAATTTGGATGATGATAGTGTTACAATCGCTAGAAATAAACAAATAACTGTATTGGGAAGTCTAGTCCAGAGCAGTGACGTCACTTGACCCATTTGCACGCATTTGCGGGCAAATCCCGCTGCTAAGTTGTAAATTAAATCATTAATTTTTTTATGTATAGTAATTAACAATTTCAATTCTTATTTAAATCGAATTTGACAGCATATTCGGAGTAACATGAAAACATTAAAATAAATACGGTAAATTACAAATGATGGTGATCGTATAGCGTATCAACTTTTAAAACTACATTGGATTACTTCATTGTAATAAAAGATAATTCATGGAATTAGCATTGAATAGGTCTCAAATTGGTAATCTACACTTTTATTTACTTATTATCGTGGTATAATATCGTTAACCATTCAGTTTTATAATTAAAAATTTTTCGCACAATTCCCGTTTTAAAAATGAGCACTACATCGACTCATTGCTAATACATAAGAATATATACAGGGTCTTTCCCGTAATATGATAGATGGCAGCAAATTACTAGAACTCTTTCATTTAGTAATAGAATAAAATAATTTGTACAAGAATTTGAAGGGAACACCTGGGCTATCTAATGGAAGCTCTACAACTTTATAAAGAAAGACTAATTGTAAGTTTATTCTTTAATTTTTCAATGGTCAATTTCCGAAGAATAACAAATTGAAAAGAGAAAGAATTCATCAATAAACAGACAGATGTTTTGTCTATCGAATTGACAAAATTGTAGGCGTTCCAATTTTATTACATATTTTCTTGCTCTTTAAATTTATTACCAGTAAACTTGGGAATCCTCTAATCCAAATTAATTTTTCAAAAGAAAAATATCAAGTTGACGTCAATTTTTCCTATTTCTAAGAATTGTAAAAGGCGCTTTCGCTCACATTGGATAGCTTAGATGTTTCTTTTCAATATTTTAAGAAATTATTTTATTCTATTAATGAATGAGAGTGTTATAGCGAATTTACTGCCATGAACCATATTTACGTGAAATACCCTGTATAAGAGTATCAAATCGAAAGATAAATCTTTTATATGAGTGATATGACTATCATACAATTGAACCAATTCACGATGAATGACCCTTTAATGAATCAGTTAAACTTTTCATGTAACCAAAATTATAGAGTTTCTCTCTTACTTGTAAAATAAATGTAATTAAAACTATCTGTTGATCGATTCTGATGAGTGTATAAAGTATTCCCATGATGGGGTAGTTAGACGATTTAACAAAAGATACTTTATGTGTTTTAATGGAGTTTAATTAATTTTAATGCGGTAACAAATTTTCGATTTTATCATCACCCCGTTCATTATCATAAAGTAACTAAACTGTAAATTAGAATTAATTGTGGAATATTTCAAACTTACAATAAGTCTTCATTTAATGTATGTAGATTTACGTAAATGGTAGCTTCTTTATTTCAGTGTCATGACAGGAATTGTTCAATAAGTCAGCAACTTTACGAGTTGTTCCTCTCGTTGGCAGTGCGTTAAATCTACAGCTCTCTGGGTTGCCATTTACGCCATTCTTAACAAGGTTTCACCATTAGATTTATCTCCTTTAATCGTGTTCTTCGGCGTGTACAGCTGTCTTAGTCTACAAGACAGAACACTGTGGCCGGGGAGACATTCTTCACTCTGTACCTATATATACACATATGTGTGTATATGTGATACATTATGGCTTTATACGTGTCGACCCATCCAGATAGAAAACTAGATAATGCCTAGAGTGGACTTAGTATTTGGCGTAAAGACGTGTTTGAGGCTTATAAACTTTAGTAAAGTTGCCTCTGCATTTGACATTATCATTTCGAGTCGGCTTTCAGTTATCTTACTTTGAATAAATCACATTAACTATCTCGGGTTTCTGTTGGCGATGCCAGAATGGAAAAATATTATGGTTACTAAAAGGGGCGGTTTGGTAGTGGGAAAATGGTGCCGTATCCGAAACTATACCCATTTCTTGTGAAAGAAAAAATAATGGTAGTTGCTAAAGGCCAGGATCGCGGCCAACTTGGGGCTCAACTGAATATATTGCTCAACTACACAGATCGCCTGCTAGCTCTTTCCTGCTTTCTCGCTGCTGCTGCTGCTTCGGATTTATGAGTCTGTCATATTTCGCAAGTTGCAAGCCGGTAATTCTTAGGCAAGGATTTATTATATTGCCGTCCCTCCTGGCCCATTAATCCGTTTTCTCGACTGACGACTGAATCGCCGCCGTCGCCGCTACAGCCACAAAACGGGCCCAGGCTGAGAAAAATACAGTTGTCATCAATAGATGAAATATTATATGACTGGTGTTTTTTTTTTGCTGATAGTTTTTGATCAACTCTTTTCTGTCGTCGTTATTGTTGTTGTTGTTACTGTTACTGTCAATGTTGTAAATGGAAATCGTGATAGTCACGGCGGCCACACACATATGTCAGACAGAGCACGACACGAAAGTGCACCTGCTGGGAGGCGACGACACTCATCGTAGGCCATGAATTATGTCTTTAGTAAGTTAGTTGTTATAGAAAAATTGACTGGACAGAACACGCGATATGATAGTTGAATACACGGAAAATCTACGACTCTTTTTTTTTGGGGTAAAAATAATAGCTACTAGTTATGGTAGAGAGAAAAGCGACTGTTGTTGACTTTGATTTCCTTCGCTGTCACACAAATCCTCTATGGCATCATTGTAAATCATGATAACTTTGTGCAAAGTCGCCGTTTTGCTAGTTGGTTGTCCTCTTTCTACAATCAAAGCTTAAAGAGGGCTTGTCACGTCTGCATTCCACACAACCATCAGCGACCGCATTGTCCTCATGTCAGCCGTTATTCAATCATTACGTTTCCTTTCGTCAACAATTGACAGTCCATCTGTTGTTTCATTGAAACAAACATTTTTGGAACTGTTTCATTTTATTCAATTTATATGCAAGTATCGAAAAATCACCATTCGTTCATTAAGAATGGCCGACAACATCCACCAACAACAACAACAACAACATATAAGAGAATTATATTCAAAGTCTTTTGTGGTTGTTGGGTGTTTGTTTTCAGCGGCCAGCGACACAAACACTCTTCACCCGTAGGTATACACACATATAAAAACATATACAGTGCTTGGAAAGGGAGTCACGTAACTACACGACTCCATTGTATGTAAAGCAAAATGCTGCAATAGCATACTAGTGTGTGTGGTGACCTCCCAACACGTTATTGATAATTATTCAATCCTGTGGATAGCTCACAACACTATTCTTCTGTCCTGCCACTATCATACAATCACTAACAATAACAACAACTATAAAATATCTCATACACTAAACAAACTGTCAATTTACAGATAGTCCAAGTCTTATCAAATTTTTAAAATCTCCCTTTAATATTTTATTCCCGGTAAAGGGGGAGAAAGAATTCAATTCGAACATGCCATATACTATACATATAGTTAGACTTGTTTCCCATCGATCGTTTTTCTAATGTTACTATAAATTAATGTCAAAGACTCTGTTAATTATTTTATAAATAATTACAGTCATTTATTTCAACGTAATTGCCATTCAAGTTATATTGAACGAACGGCTTGCGTTTTTGGAAATCCAAATCTATTAGTGATGGTGTTTTGATAATCCTGTAATAAATCGATAGATGATCTTGGCTTTTACATAGTACTAATATGGGAAATGTAGTTTTACTTGCAAGTATAAATGGACTACGATCCATTAAATTAATTAATATACATGTTGAAATATTTCCTTATATCTATCCCTATTTATTACCTCATTATAAATGATAATAATCTTCATGTTAACTATTTTTGTGACAATTTTACGATAATTTTGCTCCTCTAACATCAAAATCTCGAGCCAACTTTTAAGCAACTTAATTGTAACGCCACAAATAGTATCACTTGTTGTTCGTAAATTATATTTTATCTTCAATATGTTTTTATTTAAAACAATATCTGATATGTCTTGTAAGTCGTTTATAAATTCTACTTACCTATCAATTATATGTAGATATCCTACTTATATGTTGTTATTGTTGTCGTTATTATGTTGCCGGCATAATCATTAACATAAACCGATGAGGATGAAATATCGATTATCGCACCGAATATACAATATCATTAATATTAATTTGTCTATCTGTTTACTACATGCACAACTAATTATTTTTCACGTTAAATAAACAGAATATAAATGTTAATTTTTTTTTATTTAATGTTCAACATTTTATTGTTATTTATGATTATAATTGTCAAATTAACTCTAATATATTAGTTTATTATAAACGAGAAAAATTTATTCATCAATTTTATTTATACGTTTACCTACTTATTTTTTTTTAAAGGCAATAAAATAAAGCTTAATGACGTTGAATTATTTCTAATTAATACGACATTTAATTTTTTTGTCTTATATTTAATGTTATAATGTATATGTGAATATTTTGGAAAAAATCTTGCAATTTCCAAATTTATTTAAATTATTGACATTTTATTAAAACGGTTTTTACGTCTAATTTCTAATCGATTGAACATTTCCATGCAATTTATGTAAATTAATCAACATAGTTTTGGCAAAAGCAAAAAATTCAGATAAACAACATTAAAATGTGTCTAAGATCCGTGTTGCTTTTACTATTTCAAAGTCACCTCTGTGCCAACAACGTACAGTCTGTCAGGTGATTTCAGAGCTTGACTAAAGTAATAAAAATAGTCTACAATAGATTTAGTAGCAAACAACTTGACTGAAATATTGCCACTTGCCACTGTGATAAATATAAATATAAATCGGTCTTCCACAAAGCAAATAATTTTTCAAGAAATATTTTATATACTCTGTAAGGTAACTTAAGAGATTGACCAAAATAATAAAATTAGTCCAGAATAGATTCAGTCGCAAACAATTTGACAGGGATACTGAAATACTGCAAGTACAAGATATTTGTTGAAAAATCATCTGCTTTTGCAAAATTTTATTAGAAACATCTGGTTGTTGTTATCCGTGACGAATTTATAAAATTTATCACAATATTTTAATATCCCTGTCTAGTTTTTTACCACTGAATCTATTGTGGACTAATTTTATTATTTTAGTCAATTTCTAAAGTCACCTTACAGACTGTAATTATGATATTTTGCTACACGAAAATTCTATTATCTAGTAAGAAGAGTACCTACCTAAGGAGCTAGATGTCTTGAAATTTTATATTAAAATCAGATAGAATTGTAAAAGTTCTTGGGAATAAGGCAAAATTTCTAAATCTTAAAATTTCAGACCAAAATTGCCATTTTTTAAGATTTTGATCAGTCATGTGGCGCAATAATATGTATCTATTTGAAATAAAACAAAATTTCCCATAAACTTTTGAAATTTTGGACCAAAAGTTCAAAATTTATAAAAATTTTGTATTACGATCAAATAAAGTGGTGGGAGCTTCTCTTAATAAGACAAAAATTGCTTAATAGAATTATTCTTGAAATGAACGAAATTTTGTATTCAGCTCAAATAAAGTAACAAAAGCTCTTCGAAATGAAAAAAACTTTTTCATAAGAATCTTCAAAGTTTAAATCAAAAGGCCATTTCTTAAAAAAAAATCTGGAATGGGATTGACCCTGCAGGCCATTCCTGAAACTTCCCGCTAAGCTTTTAAAGCTCCAAAATTATTGTGAGGAGTACAAATTTGATTGGTTAAGGAATTTTGAGGTTATGTTGAAAAAACGCTTTTTCAAAAATTTTTGACAACGATATCTCGCAGACAAATAAACGGATTTTGACGAGCTCTGCGGAATTCAACGCAGTTTTTAAACCTCTAAAATTATTATGAGGGATATAAATTTGATTGGTTGAGTAATTTTGAAATTATGTTGAAAAAATCGTTTTTTTCGAAATCTATCGACAACGATATCTCGCGAACAAATCAACGGATTTTGACGAGCTTTGCGGCACTCGACGCAGTTTTTAAAGCCCCCAAATTATTGTGAGAGGTACAAATTTGATTTGTTAAGTAATTTTGAGGTTATGTTGAAAAAACACTTTTTTTGATATTTTTCGACAACGATAACTCGTGAACGAATCAACTGATTTTGACGAGCTTTGCGGCATTCGACGCATTTTTTAAAGTTATAAAATTATTGCGAGAGGTACAAATTTCATTGGTTAAGTAACTTTGAGGTTATATTGAAAAAACTTTTTTCGATATTTTTCGACAACGATAACTCGTGAAAGAATCAACCGATTTTAATCGTTCAAACGGCATTCGACATCATTAGTTAAGGTTAAGAGCTGATTAGATTATGGAATTGATCGGTACAGCAGATCAATAGTTATTGTGAAAAACATGATTTTAACAAAAGAATTTTTTCGGTTTTTCGGGAATTTCTCAAAATCTATCGGGCCGAATCGGTTCAAACTTACACGAAATCTAAGTTTTGTGGAACCCTTCCGAATGCCGTAAAGAGCGTTTCAATACGTCAATCCGTTCAAAAGTTATGAGCTGCTTACATAGTCTTCCCACACACACATATAGCCATACAGACACCCTCGCTAAAATAGTCAAAATAGCTTCATAGGGTCCCAAAACGTCGAGATTTGCTGAAAATTCAATTTTCGAAAATCGGGGTAAAACCAATAAGTTAAAAAATTGTTTAGATCCTACCATAAAGTAGTGAAACATTTTTAAAATAATGCAAAGTTCACACGAAAATCTGGAATTTTTGAACTGAAAGTGCCACATTTCTCTAATATCTACTTGAAAAAAAAGCAAAATCTCTTATAAAAATATGGAGAAAAAGTTCTGCGGACGGGCGGTTAAGAATTAAGAAACGTTACTCTAACTTTTTGCTCAAATCAATCAACCCGAAAGCGAAGCACATTTGATTCGTAATTTACCCAATAAGATGTCAATATTGCAAATATTTGTTTGTTGATTGAAACTATATTGATGAATTGTAAAAAATACTACTTAATTGTAAACAACTCAATTTATTTAAAATATGACAGTTTTAAATTTACTCTTATAATAAATAGCAACAAATACATTTTTCTATGTACAGATAGCCAATTTATAACGGCTGCTACTAACACAATAACTATTACCTTTAATAAGTCTTATCAATATTTATAAGAGGAAAAAAAATGGAAAATAAATAGGCTATTGTTGGTCTAAAGAAAGCTACATTATTTCTATACATAGGTACAATACTACAAGGGGCCCCATTATTATTATTTTTTTGAAGGTATATGTGCCTCGATAAGAAACAATTATATCGAAAATTTACTTTAAAAATTTAATACCTAAGTAACTTTGACAATGTTGCACTTCTTTCTGATAACATATCAATTATCATATGTAGTACTATTATTACGTATATTGTACATAATTTTTGATTCAATAGTCATTAAAATAAATGCATCTAAATGTTCATGGGTCAAACTGTCACTTAACCTAGTCTAGGCTATTTTTAACTTACAAGGAAACATTCCCAGGTGTTTCTATTCGATTCCAATGAAATACAGATATGGTGTTTTTTTTATTGAAATCTAAATGGCACGTGTTTTTTCATCCGCGGAAAAACATTTCTAGAGGGATGAAATGACTCCTTAAAATTTAGTCTGTTAAAGGGGTGTTTTGGAAGTTTCACGTACTTGCAGTTGGAATAATCGAAAGGAATTAACGGCGTTGTTTTCAGGATGAAAAATCATGAAAAATGTCTTTCATCTTATAGTAAAATACTAAATAGAACCGGAGTTATAAGGGTTGAAATTCACAAAATTGACGAAACCAATAGCGATTGAAAGGGACAATACATAATACATCTCTTAGGGCTTTTCTGAAAGATTATGTTTTGGGGGCGAACATCCTTCAAGCATATCTACAATGACCACCAAGAAAACATCAATATTTTTATTATCTTCCGTTTAAACCATGGAGGATTATTTTTTTTTCTAAATTCTTAGTAGTGTGGACATAATAATAATGTAGTAGGTACTCTTATTTTTAACACAGAGCTTTTCAGCAGAGAATACCTCATTTTCATGGAATTTAATGTTAGTTGGTAAGTGATTAAAGAAATATTGCAATGATTTGTAGGGTAGTCTTGTGGTCTTTAGAGAATATTTAGCAAAATTAGAACCTTGTAGCTCATGTGGAAGTTCGTCAAAAACGCTCGTCACGATTTTGAAAGTCTAACTGCACACATAAAATGACTTAGAATGACTCGACAATTCGCCCAGCATTGATTTTTTAGTTTATTTTCCATTACATTCTAGAACAAGTAAAAATGTTTCGTTTTTTTTCTAGAATAGAATTCCGAAAAATGAAAAAAAATTAATATTACGAGTTTTCGAGTCATTTTAAAGTGTTTTACGTATTTATTAACTATTATTAACAGTATTAAATATGAAAAGTAAGAAGTGGCAAGCCGGGGCCCCTCACATTCGCCCGATAGGCTAGCCCGCCACTTTAGCTAGATGCATAGGCCACAACACATTTTGAAAAAAAATCAACGCTTTGTACTTCACGTATGGCAAAAACTGATAAGGCTGCTTGTCAAATTGTTTGTGTTTTAAAGACACAATATTATAATAAATAAATAAAAAAAAAATACAATTTTCATGAACATGTTAATAAAGTTAAAACGGAAATGACGTCAACGTTACATATATGTATGTATGTATAAGTATATTATATTGAGTTGTTCCATATTTCCTTTATAATAACCCAGTTGACAGCTGTGATATGTCTAATTTATCATGACATTAGTTCAACTGTGACATTTCAAAATGAACTGACAGCCGACAATATAAGCTCGCCTTCCTATCAATTAATTCCACCATTGTTTATTATTAATAATTCTGATAATTATAAATTATTAGATAAAAGAATGCATGTAGGTATATGTATATGATTTTAATAAAATTTCATATATTAGAATTTTACGATTTCATGGTTGTTTACCATTTGTGGTTGCAATAAATATTGCAACATTCCAAACAATTCTCTATCATTAATCAAAAATTGATACCTACATTGATTTGTCGACGTTGTATGTCAGTGACAAATTTGTTTTCACCTTGATAATGCCCATTTAATAATTGTTTATTAACATTCAACAACTATTAATTGATTTATGTATGTGATTCATGGTGCTTAATAAGCAGATCAATATGTCAAGTGACTGGTGTTATTATTATTGTTATTGTTACTAAAATAATAAAAATTGTCTTGCTATACAGGGTGATTCACGTCAGACGAAAAGTTCTTATGGCAACTCTAATTTATAGGAGGGTCTCTAGAGAGCATTTCAGCAAAATTAAAACTTCGTAGTTCATTTTTCTCAATTTTATTCTGGATTAGATAGGAATGTACCGCTTTTTTTCTACAATACAATTCAGAAAAACGAAAAAAATCAATGTTGGGAAGGTCTGCGTGTCATTCTTATGTTAGTCATTTTGCGTCTTTAGCTCGTTTTTGAAAATCGCGATCTTGTCCAAAACGAACGTTATTTTGCCCAACTTGAGCTACGAGGTTCTAATTTTGCTAAAATGTTCTCTAGACACCCTCCTATGAATCTTTGAAATATTTTTCGAATCGTTCGCCAAATAATTGAAGTTGTCATTGAGACCTTTTCGTCCGACGTGAATCATCCTGTATTATAAAATTATAACACAATTAGCCCTCATCAATCAAGTCATCTAGTAATCGATAAAAGTGACATGTAGACGACTTAATAAAATAAACAAAGGTTTCAATTGGTAATGATACGAGTGGCTACATGTGTTCCTACTCAAATACCACTTGTCGTTATTGTGATGTTGTTATCATGTCGGTACAACGATTCCTTTTGTCCTGTTTTTGTGTACATACATATTTACACCATTACAATGTTTGAATTTTTTAACAGAATCTGTATAGAGAGATGACAACGAATATTTGCGGTTCTAAGGGCTGTAACATGACAAAAATCAAAAGTCGCGTCCTTAATTTTGGATTAAAAAATGAGAAATCAACTTGAAAATCGACTAAAATTGTCTAAATTTCTTTCTTTTGATGATTCCATAACAAAATTTGCTAAAATCGATGATTTATGGGAAAAAACCTCTGAAAATCTTGATTCAAAGGCGAGAATTAGCTATAAAATCGATAAAATTGTCGAAATTTGTTACCTTTCCACAATTTCCTAGTACAATT
The DNA here is from genome assembly GCA_039776855.1 of Mylabris sibirica. NCBI lineage: Eukaryota > Metazoa > Arthropoda > Insecta > Coleoptera > Meloidae > Mylabris > Mylabris sibirica. The sequence goes on from CM077836.1 coordinate 8,049,373, forward strand.
TGCTATAGAAATCAATGGTTTAGGACAAACATTTTTTTAAAACTTTAATCAACAATAGGCATCAATAATTCAGCTCTGACATCGAGTAAAACCTTAAATCGTCTAATTGTGCCAATTTTTGTAGAAAAATTTATTAAAAATTGTTAATTTAAGTCGAAATTGTCTTAAAAAATGAAGAATTCGCCTCTAAAATAAAATGGAAGTGGTCGAGTCACCTTCTTTTGATCGCTTAAGAGTAGAAATTTTAAAAAATTATGAGACACTCCAAAAACCTTAGTTGCAAGTCAAAAATAAGGCTTGAAATTCGATTAAAAATGACTCAATAGTCACCGTTGAAATAGCAAAATTACCAAAAAATTATGATTTGAGACAATAATATCTCAAAATGTAGTCGCTTAAAAATATTTGAGCTTAAGATTATTATGTTGTACAATTTTACATCAAAATTTGATAAAAATTGATAATTTATAGACTCATTGATTAAAAGTGTCTGCATTTCTTTTTTTTTCACGTCAATTACAACATTTTTTAAAAATTGATGATTTAGACCGAAAATATTTTGACATTTAAGCATAAATTACAAAAATCTTCTCAAAATATGAAAAAGACAGGCTCCCATGTTGAATGGCGTTTCTCGAACTGAAGCTCAGGGCTGAAGGCTGAAACATTGTTTTGTACATCCATTCAATCACTTTTCATTTCACTTTTAAGAGATAATTGTCCAAAAAAACTCATATTTTGGAGTAAAATATCAATTGACATTTTTCATAGGATTATTATTTTCTAAAAATAATCATTATAAGGTATGATTATTATGCTGATTGAAATTGGAAGGTTCTGTGCCCTTGTTTTCTTTGAATCACCCTAGTTACGACACTGGTAGTTCTTTATAAAATACTGGGATGGATTGTGTACATTTTCCGTAAATTATTGAAATAAATATTAGATTACAGTGTATGAATAATGCGGATTTCATTTAACCGGTAAATTATTCGTTTTGTTTGTTGTACTAGTTGAATGTGCACTCATTTCGTTCTAAATATAGTTGACAGACTGATCTCATAATCTGAATAATCTCCACTTTGACATCTTTATATGTAGTATGGATGTGAAATCTATTGGACACGAACAGTGTATATTCTACTAATTTATATTCAACTTTATATTTTATTCGATACGATCGTTGAATGTTCCCGTTCACGTATATGCATACATATTTCATTACTATACATTATCACTACCATATTTTCTTTACTATTACCGTGTTTGTTTAGCGGTTACAAATATTGATTGATGATTATTTACAATTGATAATACTACAACAACTACAGATAGGATTATTTTCACATCTGTGGAAAATTCCGGTAAATGCAACCCAAAAAAAAAAAATTGGAGTATATCGGTGTGAAACTTTAAAAGAAGAACTTGTTATACTACATGTCACTTACACCGGTGAGTCACACGAGTTGGCAGCTAAGGTCAGATACCCCAGCCCCCAGGTCAGGTTGTTGAATGCGTAATCACGGCCTGTCAGTGCAGAAGGGCGGAACCCGTCATGCAGATTGAATTTTCTTTTCATCCTTACATAATGGATTGCTTTAGGGGTCCTACAGCAATGAGACGACTACCCCCATTGTTTATACATGCATAGGTACTTTATTCTTATGTTATATTAAATAGTTTTTAGTGTGAGGCGGCTTGCCGCTGTCAAAAATCTTTTTGTCTGCATAAACTTGTTACGTAGGTATTAGGAAATGCGATGTTGACGTTGATCTGAGTAAGGATAAGAAGGGTCAAATGTGTGATACTAGATCGACCACATGGTTGTTCTAATTGCCACATCGCTGTAATAGATGGGTAAAGAGTAGAGGGAATAATTATGGATTTCACAACAATAAAGCAAGACTATTGTTGATGACATTATTATTAACGTTGAGAACGTTTCACACCGCACTTTTACATTTATATAATTGAGATTTATGAGCGTCTTGATCAAGTTTAATCAATCATAATTGCAGTATAGACATGTAAAGAGAGTGCACGCAATAATAAAATAAGCGGCGTGACGACGAACGATCAAAGTGTCATCATAATGAAGAATAGTTGCATATAAATATTGATATTGATGTGTGAAGGGATACGACCGACAGTTCCCTAGGAGTGTTTGCAACTTTGCGTCAACCATTTATTTCAATCTGCCAGACTGTAAAATGTCTGCATTAGTTTATTGTCATTAAACATTAAGAGTTGACAACAAAACATATCTACTACAGTGACCTTTTTTCTTGTCTAATTTATTCCATTGTTTATGATTATAATAATTTGAAACTGGGGAAAAAAATTGTGTAATTTTAAGTTTTGCTGCAAGGCACATGTCGATTACGTGGATATAATCAACTGCAATGGACGGAGCCACAAAATTACTAGCTTGCACCGTGCAACACCCTGTGATTTAAACCATGTCGCTACTCCACCCGATAAATATTGCCCTTATGGACACGTCAGTCATGCATGCCAGTCTAACTGCCTTTGTAAATGACTTGCATACAATATTAAAACAACTTTATATAGTTTATGCAGAAAATGCATTTGTAAATAAGTGGTTAGATTGTTGATAGATATTTATGAATAAATCAACAACAATAGTATATGTTAATAAAATATTTAATTAAATTATCAACACGAATAGATGAAATATAGGAGAAAAGTGGAATATTTAGGCTGTTGAATTTTTTATAATGATAGTCTAACGGCGCCAACTATCATTACCGTAAATTACAATTAATCTTTGTTGAATTTTTAAAAATATCCACCCAATAGATAGGTCGTCAGTCGAATCTGGCCCGTCCACCTTTTCCCTTTATAAATTTATTAATAAGAGAAAAAGCAGCACGTTATTAATCCATACCACCAGCCGTGTATTTTTTATGATAACATAGATTTAAATTTACACACACCAATATTTATATCTTCATTTCATTCAAATAATGAATAGGCCACGTAATGGGATGTCGCGGCTTGTTGCCGTGCTCAGGTGTGAACAATGACTAATGGCCCCAGCTCTGCAGGATGTACGAGTACTTACTCTTGTGTTTAAATAAATCCCAACCTTTTCTTTTGTGTTGTATAATATCTACAGATCTCTACACACAGACCCATAAACTTTCTCTCTTTCGATTACAGGGTTAGGCTCATTTTTATTAAAACAATCAATTGTGTGTCAATGTCGGCTAGATAATTTAATATATCGGATTTTCTAATTGATTTGTCTATATATGATTGTTGTTGTGGATGTTTTGAAAAATTTATTTTTAAAGACGAAATCCACTTGTGGTTGTGTATAGATCTAAAACATGACTTTGTACTTTATTCTCTGTTGTTGTATTGGTCTATGAGTGCCTTTTATAATTTATAACTTTCAGAGGGATGTTCGAAATTAGAAACGATATGCCACACACCATAAATCTAAAATAAATGAGATGCATTACAAAAACACGGAGCCAAACATATTGAGTAGGCGTGTATTAATGTGTTCCAGAGGCAGAGAGTTATGTGTGATGACAGCTGAGACATACAAGCCACATCGTAAAAATCAAATTTATATTTAAAAGTGAACATATATATGTAGATATACTATACTTATATACGGATTTTTCCTGTCTCAAAAATAAAATAAAAGATGTATAATAAAAACAGGCAGTAAACAGATATTTCAGCAACGCAGCCCCAAGGACCTCTTAATTAAAGAAGAGATAATTCAAGTCCAATAAACTATAGTGAAATATCGTAGCTTTCAAATATTGTACACCTTTAATTAGTTGTAGAGAAGCGACTTGACATTTATGAAGTAGGCTCGTATTATATGTCGGCGGTCCGAAGGCGCACGTAATTAATGATGTGTAAATTAAAAGCCTGTAGCTGTTTCAAAAAGATTTCTCCATGGATATGTAAATTAGACAGTTGTTAAAGTACATATTGTAAACTGTTCAGTCAATGTCATCGTAACGACATTCAACCATCAATCCTTCAAAAATATGATATAGCTAATTGTGGATGAAGTTTGTTGCTGTCTTAAAAAAATTTATAAGCAAATTAGAGGCCACTATCCTGTAATATAATTGTAGATATAGCTGTATATTCAACTATCTACACCCACACTATTTAATCCAAATTCCGTTAACCTACCGTGTTTCGTATAGACGATGATCATCATCATCATCAACCATTCTTCTCGGTCGCTCGATAGACCACCCGACTGTCGTTGATAGTAGCTTGTGTGCAGGCCCCCAACAGTGAAGTTCTTGACAACTAAGATAAACTGACGGCCGTGGGTGGTGGCTTGTTGTCGCAGACTTAATGTTCATGTATTCATTATTTATTATTATTATTTTTTGAATGTTGGAAATGCCGATGTCGCACTCTATTATTGAATATAGAAGGTATACCGGGTGATTCACGTAAGCGATTAGAAAAATATTTCAAGGACACATAGTTCATTTTGGAAGTCGACCAAAACGACCAAGAATGCCTAGAAAATCCTCTTCATTTAGTTTTGTTCGTTTTCCATTACTTACTGGATCCTTAAGAAAACGGAAACACTGACTTTCCAACATCCTTATGAATAACGGGATCATTTACCTATTTTTACTATCTTTAACTTGATGGAGGAAGATTGCTTATGTTGATTAAGCTTTTTTTAAAGAAAATGCTTGACATTAAAAACATTAGAAACAAATAAGACTATGTGACTTTTATTATTTTTACAATAAACACTGAGTTAACATAAGCAATCTTACCCTAGCAAGTTTAGAATAGTAAAGAGAGAAGTTTACTCACAGTAGATTCATTCATTTTTTCCATGATCAATCTCCACTACGGTTTTTTTCTTCACTTTTTCAAGGAAAAAACGGGAAAAATCAATTCTACGTTAGTCTGCAAGCCATTTTTAATCAGTTCATGCGTGTAGTTGGTTGAAGGTATACCGGGTGATTCACGCAAGCGATTCGAAAAATATTTCAATAATTTGTAGAAGGGTCCCTAGAGAACATTCAAGCACAACCAGAACCTCGTAACCCATTTTTAAAGTAGACCAAAACGACCAAGAATGCCTAGAAGATCCCCTTAATTTAGTTTTTGTTCGTTTTCCATCACTGGATCCTTAAGAAAACGGAAACACTGACTTTCTGATATCTGTATGAATAACGAGGTCATTTACCTATTTTTACTATCTTTAACTTGCTAGGGGAAGATTGCTTATGTTGATTAAGTTTTTTTTAAAAAAAATCCTTGACATTAAAAACATTAGAAACAAATAAGACTATGTGACTTTTAGTATTTTTACAATAAAGGAAATCAGAATATGTGCAATAAACACTGAGTTAACATAAGCAATCTTACCCTATCAACAGAAATAGATTCTATCATTTTTTCCACGATCGATGTCCACAGCGATTTTTTTCAAATTTTCAAGGAGAAAAACGAGGAAAATCAATTTTACGATAGTCTATAAGCCATTTTTAATCGGTTTATCCGTGTAGTTGGTTAGAGGAAGTCGCAAAATTGGCGAAATAAAGCGCTTTTTGTCCAGTTTCCCAATGAGCTACAAGACTCTAATTTCGCTAAAATGTTCTTTGGCTACTTCCCTACAAATCCTTGAAATATTTTTCGAATCGCACGCCAAATAATGGGAGCTGCTACCATAAGAACTTTTCGTTTTACGTGAATCACCCGGTATATCTGCATATGTTGTATTGGCCACTGTTAAGCCTCCAGGGATAGTTTATAAAAGAACCACAAACAAGTAATGGTGGAGTTATTGTAATTATGACTGCATATGTCAGTTGTATTTGAAATTCTCCTATTATTTCAAGCTTTTATTATTATCATTAAAAACAATTTATTGTTCAATTTATAAAGAAACATTTACATTTGTATTGTTGAGAATTATCGTAGTCGTTTACTTGCACTAATGTGTTTAGTTATAAAATAATTTGTGTAAATTTACAAGAGTGATTCAATAAGAAAAAATCTTTATAGAGAGAGTGGACTGGACGATAAAATTCGTGTTGAAAAGACATATGAGACATGGTATGTTGGCCAAGTCGAGGACCTGTGAAGAAATAAATTTCGTCAGAGGAGATGAATGGCTAGAGTAGGTCTCCGGGTTCAGTAGGGTTGTCTCCTATCAGGGTTGAAGATTTCTCAATTTGCCACTGCACATTTATCACAACATTCACTACTATAAAATCCAGTGGTGGTTGTCGTTATTTTTATTATACAATTTCAACGTGCTTATTGCAAAATGTCGACCACGTTTACGTCAAATTCATGAATAATACAGTTATTAAATAATAAAAGTTTATCATAGATATAGTCTAGAATATTGTCGTTAACTATCTAATGTTTATTAATGGATTAAAATATTGTAAATTACATATAATTACTGATTAAAAGTAATCATTTTAAGTCAAAGTCAATTTTATGTGTGTTGTGGTGTTTTTTAATTAAATTTATGTCTCTGTTTACAGTGCGATAACACAAGTCGTTTGCATTATTCTGTCTAATGCCATCTAATCTGCATCTTTAAATAATAACAATCAAGTCAACACTATTTACATTTATGAATTATGAAACAAGTGAATCGATTATGTTTCAAAGTCGTTGGAAAATAAATGGAAACCGACAATTATTTGCACACTCTTTGTGAGGAATTCAATAATAAATGTCGTACAAATTAATTCATAATTATTACATTTTCATTCAACTTTAGTAACCACAATTGTTAAAGTTTATTTTTTTGCTTTTGAATAAAAAATCGGTAGTGCCTTTGATATGCCGCTATCTACTTTTTTAAATCAAATATTTCAGTTTCCACCAAACAATACGATTTTGTATTCCGTTTTGGAACCGTATACGAGAGGTCCTTGTATCATTCTCAAAAATCTCACTTCTGTGGTTCATATTTAAAAGTATATGTCACGTTTACGTGTTTTATTATCATTTTTCATGCAGAGAGCCCACAATAACCGTTTAAAATATTAGATAATTCCATAAATTTGATAATCTCGTTGTCGTTTATGTATATTTCTTACTAATAACAAGGCATGTATGTATATAATCTAGTCTTGTTTAGATGTATACAAATAAAAAAATTTGCAATTTAAAAGATGAACGTTTGTGGAGACAGTTGTTGACGTTGGTCTGGACTCTCTTGTGTACTCTATCATTTTTACGACCATTCTCGACTAGAAGGAATGGATGGTCATGTCCCGTCCGCCGCAGATAGCCAAAACGGATGTCGTACATTTGAGAAAATAAGCTTATTTTATCTCGACTATAAAGCATGATTTATAGTGGACCGTTGGTTGGCGATGGGATCAAGTCGCAACGTTGGAATTTGTTTTACTTCATTTATAAAGTCGTAGTCATTGTATATGAAAAGAACTGGAGATGTTTTGGAAATATTATCCTTAAGGCTATCTATGTATAGTCGACACTTTCCACCCTATCGCTTAAATTTACTTTAGAATATAGAGTGTATATCCATCCATATATCAACTGTTCAATGTATTGTTATATGATACTGTTTGGTGGAATTGGCATCATCCTAAAAGACATGAAGCATCACGACTTTTGGGATTTAAAGCTGTCGAACGACGACAGTAAAAGTATTGAAGGGGAATGTGAAAACTACACCGTTGTGTATGTAGTAAGTGTACTTCAACTGGAAGGCTTACAGATATTTCCCAGAGAGATTCACATGTTTCACAGACTTGACTTTGGCTTGATTTATTGCAAGCTTAACATAGAAAATGTCTAGCTTGAGAACTGTAGCAAGTTTTTCTGAATTGTTTTTTAGGATTTACTTATATATACCTAGCTAATCTTACATGTCAAAATATTAGTGCTATATCAACATAACAATTAATTCCAAAACATAAATTATCTGTGATTCATGTTGTGTCCATAATTTTGATAATCATTGATGTTGCGATGATTAGATATCACTTTGATATTGGAACATTTAACGGGAGTGACAGTGTAAAAAGAAGATGAGATCTCGGAAGCGATCAAATCCAATCTGAACGCGAGAAAGACTAAACATTAACACAACTCGACACGGGATCGCCTCATTTGATGAGATCAAAGCGGACCGCTGGATAGAAATTGGAGTAGTAGGAGGAGGAGGAGGTGGAGGATTATGACGTGCCCTCCAACAACTGTCAGACCGAATAAACTGTACCACTGCCATATGCAATATGTCAATCCTTGTTCGCGCTTTATTACTCATCTATCTAGTTGTGTCCATCAACAATTTAGAATATATTCCGATTTCTTCTACATCCATGTAAACATAAAAATAAATACGATTTGTTGGCAGACAAAGATCTGAGATATTCTCTTGATTGTTGGCTAACGTCATCCAACAAATGAACTACAAAGCTATCGGGGCGTTTTATGATCCATCTCACAATCACCATAATAAATAAGAAAGGAAACATAAATTTTATACACGACTGACGTATAATTAAATCATTTAAATTTAATTGCATTGTTGACCATTTCATATTTTTAGAAATCATCTTTTCTATTTCAATCTACGATTCATATGAAAATTTAACAACATCAATAATACAACTGATGTTGTAAACTTGAACAACAAAGCATTGTGTTGTTTATGACCGCTATGGAAGTACATCATGAATGAAGACCATATTTCATCAAACAATGAGCTATATTTATGGGGCAACTGTTGTTTCACGAATATATAAGGAAGAAAAAAAAATCAAGCATATAGCCGCTTTACGAGTCATAATAAAACTTTTATATCTAAATTTTCAACGCTTCATGTATGAAAAACCCGTATAATAGTTGTTCAAAATGATTTACAACAACACATTATATTCTTTGAAATATAATAATTCTTTTAACTGCACGTAACTCATTAAGATTCATCTGGTTGAGAAAACAAAAATCACACCAGCTGCACGATTTCAGTCAGATGAAAAATAACGAAATCCTTCAGCCTGCAATCGGACGTAATGATGGAGTTTTATACGTTAATTAAGCCACAGTACGTCTAATTATCCGAAAATTTTTCAACGTGTAGATCTGTTGCATAAAACGGGTTATACGAATAAATGCCATGTCGTACTTAGATATTTTATTAAGAGTCTCTCTCACCTGTCGTGGTTCGTTTTCGGTATTCCCAAGTATAACAAGGAAAGAGAAACGGATGTCGTGTCTGTCTGTAGCCGGTGACGGGTAATTATACGGTGACAGTGACATAGTGTGCGGCTTGCTTCTGCATTTTTAAAAGCGCCCATCTTCCACATCAGTAAGCATCAAGAGGATACGCACTGGCATATACGTTGATAACGTATATATAGATAGAGATAGAGATGCTTTTGTTTGGGGGCGATTAATGTTAATAAATAAAATTGTGTCCTTTGCTTGTTGGTTAATTAGCAGTAACAAGAAATATGTTGTAGTTGTTGATGCTTTAATTAGTATAACAATAGAAAAATTTGTATGTAGATTATATAGAAGAGAAACAATCTGACAGATGAATGGATAATGTCAGTGTTGAGGAGTGCTGTGTTGCTCTTTTCAGTCGTTGTCCCTTCAAGCCAACTAAAGTTGTTGTTGTTGTTGTTGTTGTATTGTAAATGGGACGTGAGGTTTTTTGTTATGAGGCGAGGCGCGGCCGTCGTCAAAGGATCTACAAAATCCGAAACGATCCAGTCATCTTGAAGAATATACATTGTCCATATTACAGGTGAATGCACTGGAACGTCCGACGTCATAGCAATTAAAGTTGAATAATGGAATAGACAGTGGCTGCCATTCCATATCAATATAAAGTAAATTGTACAAGTTTATGGATTAGTCGATTTATAAATGGATATATAATAAAAATCAAATAATAATAATGATAAACAACCTGGAATGATGGCAATATTTTCCACTATACACCATCATGTATAAATAAATTCAAAAGATGATGATAGTCGCCAGTGGCAGCTGTCGTTGTTGTCATATAGCGGCGTCGACAACAGCAGCGTCGTGATGCCAACAAGCTTATGGTGCAGATCACACATTCATTCGTGTTATTTGAGGTGACAGTTTGACGAAACACGACATAAATGTAACATCCGCCAGAAAGTTAACGAGCCGTTTTTGACGAGTTCCACCATAACATCAGGCTGCGTACACAAGACTATCAACTATCAAAAAAAAACAATAAAAAAAAAACGTTGACGTGTTTTAATTAATTAACCGATTTTCTACAAATATTGCGGTCAAATACAACGGATTCACAATTAAAATTTAAAGTCTTAATAAATCTTGATCTTAACTTGAATTATGTTATCATTAAAATGTCAGGAAAATAATACAATTAAAGGAAAAAAAGTGGAACTCATGTTAAGTGAAATGACATTGCTGGATTACACAATGAAATCTACATGATTTATAACTTTACTCTCTGTATTTACTCGTGGAAAATGAATAAAATAAAGATTACTTTAATTCTCTTCTACTTACAACCAGTTTACATTCTTTAATAAAGTTGGTTTCCGTTTGTTTATTGTAAATCGATTTCCGTTATAAGTACAGATTGAATTTTATTGTCGAAATAATCGTTAAAGGCTCGATTTATTGAAACCATAGGGGTGATTTTTTACTATTCCAGTTACATTTACAGCTAAATTTAATTTCTTGTTACGATTATTGTTATTATTAATATTTCTAACAATGATTTTCCACAAAAAACAGATTGAAATTGACGAATTGTATAGTGAATTATAGACAGTTGATCCACACCCCATCAGCCCTTTTTACTATGTTACAATCACTAACCAGCTGTGGTTGTGTATGTGGTGGTTTGTAAGTTGGCACAAGAGCTCGATGAATAAATAAAGCTATCTTGAAAGCCATTTATCATACCCGTATCAGAAGCGTCGCTATAAATTTTCTTGGTGAGTCGATAAGAGGCGGTATAAAACGAAATGGAAGCATGTGCCGCAATAAGTTAACCCCTATAACAAGACCTTGATTATTTGTGAGATATGCATCTTGTCAGTGCGAAACAAATAATTCTCACTTGTTAATTCATAGATAAATACACCTATATTGTATAACAATACAATGAAATAAATCTAGTAGTAGTAGTAGTAGTAGTCTTGTTAATTTGTGATAAATTGTATTTAGGATTTTATCAAACAATTGTCTTTTATCAGTTTCATGTGTTTGTTTGAATGTAGGGGGGTAAAAGACGGTAAGAGAATCGGTGTGTTCCAGATTGTAAAATACAATCACCACCTCCGATCGTCTGGTTAGGTATTCACACCTGTTTCGAAACTTACAAGCTCACATTGTCAACGATACAGCTACTGTTTTACGCTCAACGAGCTGGATGTAGGTGTGTCTTATGGCGACCACCTGAAGAAGTCGCCGTTGGTAATATATTTTCATCTCGTTTAACATATTCAACTATAATAAATATTAAAAGAACATTTTATATATGAATCGTGTAGAGACACACGACGCCAAAAGTGACTGTAAATCATTTATTTTCTAGGAAAGTGTGGTAATAATTTAATGTCAAATGTAACTGCAACGGCAGTCTGTAAATGGCAAGAGGTGAGCGAGTTGAATGCAGATGAGTTGTGTAGGCCGATGAGACTCTTTATGGGCACTGCTCATGCACACATATACACATACACATAGACAGATATAGCACTAGTATAATGTAACACAACACACCGAGGAGATGCCGATAAATATTCATTAAGTGCAATTATAGCACCACCGAGTGAACGCTTTATTGCATCGTATATTTTATTACAATTTTACGAGGTACACATCCATTTTATAAGAACTCGTACATTACCCCAATATTTTATAACATGCGCGTATATACATTTCGAAAATGTGGCTTGTTTCCTTTTAATCTAATGTTATTTACGACCGACACAAACCTGGTCCGCCGGCTTTGATAAATGTCCGTCTTGATACGATATAGGTGTAGTAGGTAAATTGTAACAATAGAGAACAGGTGAATCGTATACAACCAGCCTTATAATAATAAGTGACAGAGAAAGAATATACAGGGCGAAATTGAAATTCCTTTAAATGTATAAACCACGCGTAGGGCCCGAAAAACTGAGCTAATTTATATGATATACAGGGTGTTCGATCTAAATATGGTTGGTTCTATAAAACTCCTATTAGTCGACGAGCGATCCGAAAAAAAATTTAAGGATTTGTAGGAGGGTCCCTGGGGAACATTTTAGCAAAATTAGAACCTCATAGCTCATTTCGAAGTTAGTCAAAAAACGATCGTTTTGGACAATGTTGCAATTCTTAAAAACCAACTCAACACGCAACACGACTAAGAATTACTCGGAGTCCTTCTTACATTGATTTTTTTTGTTTTTCTCCATTGTATTCTAGAGAAAATACAAAATATTTCCACCAGTTCCAGAATAAAATGGAGAAAAAACAAAAAAATCAATTTTGGAAGGATCCTAAAGTCATTCCAAGTCGTTTTGCGTGTTTAGTTCGTTTTTGAAAATCGCTACATTATCAGAAATGAGCGTTTTTGACCAACTTCCAAATGAGCTATGAGGCTGTAATTTTGCTGAAATGTTCTCTAAGAACCCTCCTACAAATCCTTAAAATATTTTTCAAATCGCTCGTCGACTAATTTTATAGAATCGACCATATTTAGATCGAACATCCTGTATTAGTGGCCCGGTACAGTCCCTTTTTCTAAAAAAGGAGGTTGAAAATTTTGACAACATTCTTAGAGCCACTCGAAACGAGGAAAATTATCGATAGTTTATAATAAAACGTGTTGTGCTTATATTATTATATAAATAAATAGGTTAGTAAGACTTGCTTGGGTAGTTCAATGGAAATCCGAGAAATGTTTTACTGGCAACTGTTTTATTATCAACAAAATATTTAACCAACACCTACTTTAAAATTTAACACTCACCTACTTTCTTATCAACTCTCGGCAACAACAAAACGGTGGGTTAATTTTTAATTAGTAGTAGCTTCAATTTTGGTCGATTTCGCAGCCAATTTTTTTTGATCCCTCAAAATATTTTTATTGTATATACTCTATTCCACATAAGGGTAGTGTGGTTTACGTATTTAAAAACAATTCAATGTCACCCTGTATTATATAGAAGTTATATTGTCACTGAGTCAATTTATAGTAATCCAAACTTGGCTTGGCTTATTGTTGGTCTTACTGACTGAATACGCAGTGACTCTTTTGAATGAACCGTAGGGTTTATTGTATATACTCTATTCCACATAAGGGTAGTTGTTTTACGTATTTAAAGGTAAATCAATGTCACCCTGTATTATATAGAAGTTATATTGTCACCGAGTCAATTTATAGTAATCCAAAGTTGGCTTGGCTTATTGTTGGTCTTACTGACTGAATACGTAGTGACTCTTTAATGAGTGAACCGTAGTGTTTGCGATACAAATATCAATTAAATCAAATTCAGATTATGAGTAGTGGCATTAAATGTGTCCTTCATTTCAAGTGTTTGATGGCGTGTATAAAGTTTATTAAAATTCGTCGACTAGAACGAAATTACAGTATTATCAAGATTACTTTTTTTTAAAAAAAATATTAATTTGTTTCTTGATCTGATTTGCAAATATGTTGGTTTTTGTTTTGTAAATTTATATACATACAAGTTAACTGTGTGTGTGTGTGTGTGTGTGTATATTAAGAGTCATAAATATGGCTTAAAATAAATGTATGTTAGAGCTTTTATGATGTTTATTATATGGAACAATTTTGCATTTCGTTATACAGTTATAGCCAATTTACTTATAGAAACGATGTTCGTAAATACTGATTATCGTTGCCAACGAGCTGATAAATGAAGGAATACCTATTGGAAACATGTGTTTATAGGTATATACAATAATGACAATTTAATTTAACAAACTGTCTTCGAGTGAGATCTACAATAAACATCAATTTGTTATTTGTTTTGTCCCCTTTTCTATATATTTACACTGTCGAATACAACAAAAATGTCAAATGATAACAGCAAAATTTGACATGAAATGCCTCTCAAAGTATAGTGTGTGCCTTCCAATCTAGTAATTGCTAACGGTCGGTTTTGTTTCCTAAATATAACAGGATGTCCGGGAAATTCCTTCTATATGACAAATGTTAGTGACAGAATCGGTAGCCGCAACCGACGTTATCTGCCTTGTTATGAGTGGACAACGGACTATACATATAGTGTATAGTAAAGCAATGTGACAGACACGACGACCGCAGAGACATTTGCTGTTCTGTCCATTTTATACAAGACATACCCAAAATGATTCAACAAGAAATGTTATATATTAGGTAGCTGAATATACAATACAAGAGGAGGGTGGTAGTATTAGTGGTATAGTCGAATAACATACTATACAACATTTGACTGGCAGGTCCAATACGTAGTCTGACACGTATTAATGACGATCCAGTACGATTCATCACTCTTCCACCTCTGTACATCCCTTTCGCACTGGAGATCAAACGTGCATCCTTGTTTATCTACCGTGATCAATCACTTTTGACTGTTGGAAAGGAGCGCTCATTTATTATCTAAAGCTCATCGGGAATACATCTTTTCAGGGACATTTCTCATCAAATATGAATCGGATAAGATTAATATGTTTGTATATGACAAGCGTAGGTGTGTATTGCCTATTTTGGACATGTACACTGACAACTATAAACATCTTATTCAATCAAAAACTATTATAAACAATTCTTAATGCTACTGAATTTTTTTGAATTTTTTATTTAATACTGCAAAGAATCAATTGTTTGTTTAAAGTTATTGTAGAATGATTGATGAGATCGAATTTAATTCACTTCCGTTATTTTTTATGCTTTCACCAATTCACACTTAAATAGAAATTTGTATTTTTCAGTAATTTTATCTAATTAGAATACATCAATCATTATATTGACTTGTCCATATGTTTCCGTAATTTATATTTTATAAATTATTATAATTACATCAATTATTTCCGTTAACGCGTACATGATGATAAAACGGAAATAATTAATTAGATTAAGCAATATTTTAAATTTCCTTGCACGTGGAAAATACACAATAGACGATATAATAACGGTTCCTGAAGCTATACGAATATTCCATCACCAAACTTTATGCTTTCAAAGTAGAATTTTCAACATAGATCGTATACAGACTGGGCAGCCTCTCTTGGTACATTTTTAAGACAATCAGTATCGCTTGCACATGGGTTAGAAAGTGATACATATAGATAAAATACCAATAAGATAAGATAAAGAAGGGACTATTCTCTTAAAATCATTATTCGTAAGATCTTAGGTATTTTTTGCGCTATAAAAAGTTTAAAAAGTGAGCTTGTTACACGGGGTAGAAGTAAAAATTTTAAATTGCGGCTCTGACAATAACAGAAGTTCAAATCTTGCTCGATGAACTGTTTTTTGTTGATTTTTATTTGTTTTCATTACAATATTCTTTTAAAATAAATCTAATTTTTTATTAATTATACATTTTAAGAGAAATAAGGATTTTTCAAAAAATTTTGATTTTCTTTTTTAGAATATCTTAATGAGCAAAAAACCAAAGTGGGGCTAAATTTGATAAAAACTTGCTCTAATTTTATTGCTAATATCCATTCATAGAGAAAAATAATACCTCATTTGGTAAAATAAATAAAAAGCCCATTAGTTTTAAAACTTACTTATTCAAACTTTTTACGTCAACCACGCTGCTATAAACGAATCTCTTAAATGTTTCTTAGCACAAAAAATACTTTTAAAAACGGTATTTTGAGATTAGTTCCTTCTTTGTCTGGTGCATTTGTTGTCGAATACTTTACGCGCTCACGACAAGGATACCAAATTTTAAGCATCTGTTTTTTTATTGTAAACTTGTCAAGTCTAAAACTTTTTAGACTAAAAAGAAGTGATGTATTTGCAGAATCATTTCTAATTTTGAGACCACTCATTTTATCTCCATTTCTTTCTAACTTGTATGCGAGTGAAATAGAGAAGTGGACCACATATTTTCCAAATGTACCTATTTTAGTGGCCAATGCTGTATAATAGAGGACAGAATACTTTGTGCACCTACCTGTTTTAATTACATCAAAATTTTAAATATTTATGTGTGAACCGGCCCGTAAACATTTCTTATACCTGTCAGTTTCCGTTCTTTCGTTATTTTATTGTTAGTATATAAAAGAGAAAAAAATAAATGCACACACAGAAGGAATTCTTGTTTATTTCCTTATTAATAACTCAATTAAGATTAAACACTTGGCAATATCATTATTCAAATGATTTTGTTGATTTATAATAGCTTTTAGAATTACTGAGAAATAACAAAGAATAACAACAACAAAAAAAATAAATTATGCAGACTGTCCTAGATACGTAATTTTAATTATGTAAGAATAAATTAGGCTACTTTATAGTTAACTGAGTGATTGTTTCACTTTCTTGGTTTTACACTAAATTGAGTCACGATTCGTGATTTTCTTGAATTTTCTGTAAGGGCTAATTAGTGTTTATAGTTGTCGCTGCTGCCACATTGTGTTTCCATTAATGTCGAAATTGCGTTCTGTTAAATATAAAATTCATAACATCAACCGCTAATTATTAAAATTCCCTATAAATGATAGCATCATGTTTGGCAAACATTTTCTATTTAACTGGTATCCTGTTGGTGTATAATTAATAATTAACATCAACTATATGCTGTTTTGTATCAGGTGGAGCCGTCTATCTACATTATTTGTGTACGTATTGTTAATTGTCTTTACGTTAGAGCCGTTTTTCTTTTCACTTTGATGCATGTTAAACAAATATGTATAATAATTGAATGAGTTGGTGGTATAGATCGTATATGCATATAATAAAATATAGTGAATGAATGTTGTTAAACTGGTCACTGCAGGGAGCGGCACTGTATGTTGATAGCCTCCTGTCACTGTTTAGTAGTTTTCTCAATTATAATACATGTCAGACATGTACATTAGTGTTGCTAAATATAAGCCGTAACACATTGAATTTATAACATTTCTTATACGACGACACAAACTTATTAACATTATGTTGTTGTTATTGACCATTAACTGATAAATTATTTATGTTAAAGATATAAAGTTTGTTATGTTTATTGTTATGGTTGTCAAGTGTCACAAGGAAATGTGATAATGTCCAACTAGTTGCAGCTGTTGTCTTCTCTACTCTTCTCTTTAAAAACTGATTGTTATCGATTTTGCATGATGTCAATTGAAAATACATACATAAATAGTCAATGCGCTTTTGTATAATATACGACGACAATACAAGGCTTGTCCAAAAAAAAACTACAAACGGAATTTAGTTTTCTTCAAAAATCTTTTCTCATTTCGTCGAACACATATTTCGACATATTCTTCAGACCCTTCAGCAATTCTGCCTTCATTTTTTCTCAGTTTGCAGAACGGGAAGAAATCACAGAGGATTATGTCTGGTGAATACCGAGGCTGTGCCATCATTTCAGTTTAGTTTATGGCCAAAAATTCACGAATAAGCAGTGTAATGAGAGCGAGTGCTTTCTTAAATTGTTTTGCTACAAAATTTCCGGATTGCTTCAGAAAAACAACGCAGAACGCTGAACGTTGAGTGAATAATAACAGAGTTTTTAGTCTTATGGGAGATTTATAATCGAAAAATTTGCTCGGCAGATGCTGCCATCTATTTGTGCAGTCATTATTCGAACTTCGTGTTTTTTAAGTGATACAAATTCTTGGTATAGTGGCCTGCAAATTATACTATTTTTTACAATGATTTATTTTCGTTTTTTCAGGAGAAAGTATTGTTCGCTTTTAGGCAGATCCACTTAAATCCACTTTACATTATCCGAGCTTACATCCGATTTTTTGTTCCGAGCAAGTAAAACACCATTCGATTCTTATCCGAGCTGCCACATGCGAGATTTGTTTCGAATTTTCATTCGATTTTTTCCGAATATAGCGG
This sequence comes from Mylabris sibirica, assembly GCA_039776855.1. Taxonomy (NCBI): domain Eukaryota; kingdom Metazoa; phylum Arthropoda; class Insecta; order Coleoptera; family Meloidae; genus Mylabris; species Mylabris sibirica. The sequence continues at coordinate 8,067,431 of CM077836.1, forward strand.
TCTCTAATTCTATCCGAGTTTTCGTCAGATTTGCCAAAAAGTGTCATGTTGTTTTGAAAGCAAATTGAAAACATGTCGGTGGCGTGATTTCTTGATGTATTTTAGTATCAACTTGTCTACGATACCAACGATTTTTAAATGTTAGCGCCTGCGTACAAATGCAACTGACTCGAGTAATGTAAAAATCAAAATATCTGGTATTCCAAATGAATTCGTATATAAAATCTAATAGAAAAATCGCATACAAAACTCGGATAATGTAAAGAGGCTTTTAGTGATGGTTCTTATCTGAAATTGCATTCCTATCGCCGGAGTACTTCGATAGTGTCGTCGTCTGGTGGTCGGAGTACAACGCTTGTAGTACTTTCGACAGTGCCACTGCCTGGTGCCAGGAGTACTTTCTTCGACTACACAAAAAGTATAGGTCTGAAATCTCTATGTTATTATTTACACAACGCTCTAAGTCTCAGAGTTTCATTGACCACTAGATGCGACCGTGTTTAGTACCTCCTGAGTAAGCTTTATTCGGTCCTGCTCTCGCAAAACTAGTCGAACCAATAATATTTAGCGTCATGTGTCAAAGATTTAACGACCCAGTAATGATACACTACATACCAATAGTTTTCGTTTCGTGCTTAATTTACAAATTTAGCTACCGCTCGAGGTCATTAGAACGTTGATTGGTTAAAGAACGCAGACTAGACTAATAGCATTGTTGATTGACAAAGATGAACAACGCTGTCATTTCTGATTTGGCCATCAATAATCCAACTGCACATGCCAAGCTGATGATAAACGTCCTAAAACTTATACCTACAGTTATACTATAGTAGATATGAAGTGAAACGAATAAGAACAGAGAACGAGATCTCTTTTGGTCATTAGTGACTTACATTCAAGTCATCTATCATTTTCTTCTAGGAAATGTTCAGTATGTTTACTTTCATATCAATCGAATGCATATGACAAGGTGTAATTTATTAATTTTCTCGCTCGTTAGAAAACTGACAATTTTTTTTTTTGTACGAATGGTGTTTTTTGATAAATTAAGCCAATGTCACTCAATTTAGACGCAACATTTTCAATAAATAAGAGTGACATCGTTGACGTAACAGAAATAATTTAATCGGACAGTTTTAGGGGAATGTGCCAAAACTGATATTTAGGGTAGTAATATAAACTCGACTGTCACGACTAATTATTGCTTGTGTTGTTAAAGTTATACATAACGTATCTTCTTTTTTTTTACAAAATACTCTCAACTCTCAGTTGGGCATCTACATAAATCGTAATAGCTTTTAGTGTCCCAGGATTGGAGATCTTGGAACGCGTAAACAGCTCAAAAGTGCTTTAAGAGTCGTGTTTAGTACTACTGAATGCATGCACGAACGGCTCGTATCAAGATACACATAAGAAATCTTCAATGACAAGTTTATGAACGTTTTATATGTTAGGTACGTTCTTTTTATTAAAAGCAGAAGCATTCATGTGTGTATAAATATGCTACAAAAATGGATGATAAAGAAAACTTGATATTTTCCAAACGTCAACATAGTATACCAATATTATCGGATTATCGTTAGACTTGATTGATAGACATTGGATTTATACGTCAAATCAATCATCAAATTATAATCATATTGGACACCTGGATATGTATTTATTTATTTACACATATTTTTTTTATCTTTAAATGTATTTAATATTTGTGTCATTGAAATTTACACATCGTTACAGATTATGGACGTATATGGCTTTAATTTTTATTTTATTTTTTATATACACGAGTATTTGCGTGTATGTCAATCATACAATTATGTTTTGGGGCCCAATACGCCGTTTAATATTTGTGAAATATTACCATCACTAGTGCTGGTGTTGGTTGGGTCCAACGTTGATAAATTATCCGACATGTGTGTAATAGGAAAGTTTATCTGCATTCAACAGAGCTGTTCATTCATCGTTATTTTATATCTATATTCGGTTTGACAGTGATGTATGGTGTGTGTGCACTTATTCATTTTACGACAGGCGCGTCGGAACAACGATGCGACTCGCCCTAGGTTTACTTGGACGATGATGATGATGATGATGACGACGCCGTCGACGCTCGGCGTCACTCCCTGCTGACATACTGATTGATTGCACCCTCACATTTACTAAATAACACAATTTACTGCTTTATTATTATTATCGGTATGTGTGTGGACGACGCCAACTTGGTCGATGGCCATACAATAAATGACAGCACAAATTTATCACACTAACATTCCAACCGCAAATGCCAGTGGCGTCGCGATGATAATACAAAATTGTAAAAAAAATTAAGTTATAATAAAGACTGGTTCGTTTTATTTGTCCGCATATCAAATCAGAGATACCTTCAATAATGAACTACTGCCGTGCATCAACAATAGACACGTCTCTAGACAAACTTAATTCTTTTGGTTAGTTGGCAGGCATGACCGGTGATAAGTCTAATGATATCCACTCCAGGAGGTCCACAACAATATTGAATCAACCAGTTGGTCCCTGTTTGAAACATCATATTTTTTTTCGCCCCTCTTCTTTTTCTCATTTAATGTATTTTGAGTGTCGATTGAAAAGTAGCAACGTCACGATAGGGGAACTCAACCCCATTATAAAATCATTGTTTGGACCGGTACTAATTTCACATCGAACACAGACTAATAATCTTCTGCTAGTACTGTGCAAAGTCATCCTACCGTGAACCAGTTACAATTAATGTTGGTGTGGATATGTGCAGCTGCAACATTATAACCGATTGCGGTTGGTCGACAATTATTTACGGTTTATTGAGTTTGCGGCAACATTTTCAATTTAACAATTTTTAAAGAAAGTCCTCACAGTTTGCCGTTGTTGAACATTAAAAAATCCTTTTTTATTTCAGTTTTTCTCTCCACTTGGAAGTCTCTTGTTTACCAACTACAAGTGGAATGAGTAAACATGAAAATTAAAGTGTTTGCCTACGATATTCAAGACTGCCAGTTCTTTTTGTTATGTGTATGCATACATTTAACGTAAAAGAATACCGACAAAACGTGTTGCTTTTAATCTATCTATTTCAATAAAGCATATACAAGCTGTGCTTCTGGTCTTACTTGAAGTTAACATTAGTGTAACTTCTTGAATAACTGGTATTTGTTAATACACACTTCATTTTAACATCAAATAATTCAAAGGAATATAAACACTCTAACATCCTTTTTAAAAAAGTTAATTTACAACATAGTAAATTGACGAATAATAAAAATATTTATATTATCACGACTTGCATATAGAAATAATTCACTGCTATCTGTACGTCTAATTTATGTTGATGTTAATTAAGTATTAACGTCAATCCATATCGTTTGTTACAATCAAATGTTATAAACATGAATAGTTGATTGGAAAATACACGTCAAATACAATATGAAAACTCATAGAAATTTCCTAGGCATACATAAATAACAAAAAGAATGCTAATTGTAATTTCCATTTGCTAATTAGTGATGTTAAAAATATAATTACGGTTTTTATAGACTTGATTATCAATTTAATTTAACTGTAGTTGGTGAAATTACACTTTATATCCGTTATATTTCGTAAATATTCCCCATAAACTGGATCATAAATCTTATAACGCAATTTTTTACGTATAATAAACCTAACTGGAGTTCATTAATTTGGTTTTGAAAAGAATTCAGTTCGATTAAAGGCTCAAAACTTGTAAGAATCTTGTATTTTCCTAGAGGAACCTTGTTAATTTATGAGTATTGAAGATAATTTCGTGCAACATTAAATATTGAAGATCGATTGATTAATAAAGAAACATTTAATTTTTCTCGTCTTGGGCAGCTTCCAATGAAAAATCGTGAGGAGCCTTAGCTTGTTCTTAGTTAGAGAAGCTTCTCAATATTTTTTTGCCGAGTACTCCAGTAGTCAATAAACAATTTCGCCTAGTTTGTTTCTAGTGGGCCATTTTAATTCTTTTCTCCCACTTGCAAATCGTTTTTTCCTGTACCTCTTTACTAGCCCACAATAAGAAATCGGGCTTAGAAGAGCAGTTGCTCCTGTTTTTACAACTAGTTTTAGCTTGAGAAGGAAATTTTGAAAGAATCATAATCACAAGTGGAACAAAGCCCACAAAGGAAAAATTAGACAGAAAACAGCTACTCAGGGAATTAACAGGAATAATCTTGTCAAAGACATTTCTAAGTTTTTGGAAGCATAGTAGACCTAAAGAACTCTTAGACAATTAAGGCAGATCATAGGACTGTTTACTGATCACTATAGGTACTCTGAGCAAGTATCTCCATAGGGCCTCAGAAGCCTCACTTCACTTTTTAGGCCACTGTGAGGCTTTAAAGGATCTCAGAGCATGGCATTTGGGGGACTGGGGGAATATGTCACTATTGAAGAAATAAGCAATACTCCCTTAAACAGTATTCTGCATTTTGTGAAGCGTACAGGACTGCTGAGGGTGAACAATTAAGACAACCTAGGCGTGATGATAGGCGTACAGAGCTCGTCAAAATTAAGTGACCACTTTTTGTGCGGCTTTGTAAAACAGGCTTATGAGGGCGGCCATCACAATGTAACAGAATCTCAATAGGTCAGAATTTAGAAAGAGATATTCAATCAGAAGAAGGAGGTGCGGTTACCTGAATAAAAAAATACTTTTTACAGCTATGGCTGAATCTTGTTCTAACACTCCCTACCTACCGACATTCTTATCCTGACGGGAGAAACAGCGTGACTCACACGAACGAGGAAACGTGATATTCTCGTTCAAGACCCGGTCGCTTAGTTTTGGCAAGCTCTGTACAGTCGACTGTGGAAAAAAATTAACGATGATTATTTCATGGTGTAAGTCAGGCTTTCGCTTGAAGGAAACATCATACTATTGTGTATCTAGAGAAAGAAGGAGACGATTTATTGATGTACCTGGAATAAGAAAACATCACACCCCTATAGTAGGTCAGGTAATTTGCCACCCTCTATTTATTTATGGTTCAACTTCAATAGCTACAATTCGCCAAAATAAGTAAAGCAATAAAGCTGTTTCGGTTCGTGCCCAATACTAAAAGAACGGTTCAATCTATATAAAACAGGTCAAATTTCCTATCAAGAGTCGTTAAAAATTGTACCCACAGTGGGGATTGAATCATAGCACGGGTGTGAGGGACTGTTAAAGACCTCACAGACAATAATAATGACAATAATAATAAATAAACAAAATCTAGAAGTTTCGATATTGCTCGCCAAATATTTTCAAACTGCTTGATTCTTTGTTAATTTATATGAACAGGTAGTACAAGAGAATGAATTGCACTGATTTCACTTATGTTTCTAGTTTAAGTTGCCAGAACGTTACAATCTATACAGGATGTCTCGTAAGTCACGCATTTCCTGCTAAGGGGCAGATAGGGGGTGAAATTCTAAGATGAAAAGTAGTATTTTTCATCTGACGTACAGGTAATTAGCAATTGATTAAATCAAGTAGCGAATCAGATGCTCTCTTACTTTGAACGGCTCTCGCGCCAGCCTGCTAACTGGTCCGCTTCTACGTCCTAACGTCAAGACTCTTTCCTTCTCTCTTTTTATCGCTATATCGAGCAGCTGATTGGTTATATGATTTAATTAATAACTAATTATGTGTGCGTCAGATAAAAAAATGGTACAGGAATTTTCACCTTAGAATTCCATCCCTTATCTGCTCCTTAGCAGGAAATGCGCGACTTACGGGACACCCTGTAGAAACATATGTAGAGTCACTTATTTTAGTTATTATAAATATGTAGATTGAGCTAATATTGCAAGTATTTAAACTTAACTCTTACTGACTAATATCCCATAAATATAATAAAATGAATTAATTTAGAACGTTGGATATAGAGCATTTATGACAAGAATGTATATTTGTTTTTAGAAACTATTTAAAGATGGCTTTATAATAAATATAATAATGAGATGTAAGAATGAATAAAAATAAAATTTACTTGGTTTCCTCTAGACAAATGAAAAAAATTTATTTTAAATATTCCATTTAAATTCCCATTTTGATATATTAAACACACTATGTTGTACATCAACGCTTGAATTGATTTGATATATTAATTTACATTTGCTATCCAGAATTGGTTTGGCCATGATCATCATCAGATTATAATCCAACAACATCAACATTTGACGTATTTATGTGAATCAGGTGTAGTTTTTAAGTAGAAAATAAATTAAGAACAAGAAAAATGCAAACAACAAAATGTAAGAAAAACACATACTATGGTTGACAGACAAATTTAAAACAGTGTGTTTATTATTGTCAGGTACTTTGATAGTTTAAAAGCGTCGGTATGTATATACTAACATAATTTTCAAGTGTTGACAAGACAAACTTTTCGATTATATACAACATAGCACGGATGTTCCCTCAAATGTTCAAACTTTCATAAAATAATATGTTTTAACCCGAGTCGAAATTTAGGGCATCTTTAGAACATCTAGTACTTCAATTTCGTAGTAGAACTGAATTTCTGGATGCTCTATTGACGACGTCAGGGGTAGTCAGTCAGTTATGAATTAAGTCATCAATAACACATCAAACATGCGCTTATTTCCATTTTCGCAGGTTTGAAGTGCTATTGAAGACCTATTTCTAACAACTAGCGCTTCAATAACATCTCAAGAACGTCGAAATTTGAGAATAATAATAATAATAAATATTTGTTATTATAAATGACGTGAAAAATAAATAATAATAATAACATATCAAATTATTTTATTGTACTTACGAGTATTATAAAGACATACATTTTACACATAAATATTTTATAATTACAAAATTATATTTTGACATATGTACCAATAAATGTACTTACAATAATATAACGGTCCCTCACAAAATGATATTTCTTGAACATTTATAGTTGTTTGATTTTGATTGTCCGAATGATGTTTATAGGAAATGTGAGAGTTAAATTGCAAGTTTTTGGCTTTTGTTTCAGATTTTTGCGTTGTTTTTTCTTTTTATGTTATTCTCCTGCACTAAATTCACTATATCATCGGTTTTCCATGATTTTCGCAATATACCTACTAACGGTAGTATTTCTGTTAATTGATCCACATATTAAGCACAAGGTTCCTTTTTAACAATTTCTTAACCATTTGTTCAACCAACTGATTAATTTTAACACAAACTCATGTCTACCTACTTTGGACAATATACATAAACTAGTTTCGATCAGCTGATCGAAAAGAAACGTGCTTTAAAGACGTTACAACAATTTTCTACCGTTAAAATTCAAAAGATAGAAGATTTTGAAGACTTATCGAGTTGCTATGATGTTTTGAAAAAAACAGATACCCTAAATGACTTATTGAAGCTTTATTTTATTTCAAATATGTCTTTGATGTGCTATTGAAGGGCTAATTTTAAAACAGGTTGTCAATTTTGGTGCGTTCCATCTATGATTGAAAGCTTTAACACGCTATTGATGACCTAAAAATTGCATAACAAAGGAAATGAAGACTTAAATACTTTATTGAAGCGCTAAATTTCGACTCGGGAATATATAAACTTTGATTAGTGTATGTGTGCGTGGGATCAAACGAATCGACAATCATTCTTAATGTATGTAGATGACAGTGTTATGGCGTCATTAACTCTTCAATAAACTGAATGTAAAGACAAGACACATGGGTAATGTTTGTCAACAACTGCTTCTATGATAGACATTAAGTTAGCGCTACTAGTAGCACCCTCTTCCGTTACGCTAAAAAGATTCACCCTCTGGTCGTTTCTTTTGTTAACATTTAGCTTGTCACATAAAACAAAAAGCTAGAATAGCAGACTAAACTGTGACGTTTCTTTGGACTAACTATAAATTAATGTTTTAATTTGTGTTCAACGCTATATCTACTATTTTAACAAAACTTTGCTTACACCATTGTAATTTTGTAGTGTTTTAAGAACTTTAACAATACTTTATTCATATTATGCTTTGTTAGATTGTTACACGAAAGAATTGTGTCAAATTATATAAAATGCAATTTAATCTATTTTTCTTGGATGAAAAAGAAAAAATAACACTTGTGTGCTATTTGTTATTGTCACTAGCAAAGTCTTGGCAAGTTGAATAGTAAAAAGTACATCATCCCAAGTTTTACTTGTATACTTTGTCACACTAACCGTTGCCGGTGATGTATTCATGAGTTTCCTTTCCATTTCATTAGCATCACTAATGTTTCGCTCCCCTTGTACAATAACTTTTAAACTTGAATTTTATTGGCAAATAACAGCGATGATGGCATTGCTCTTTGGTACATTTTCCTTTCCTTATTCCACACTAAATTCTGACTGTTTACGATACTCTTAAAGAGCGTTGTATATAGGCGTGATATTGCGACGTTAATGCGGCTTTATGGAAATATAGAGCTCAATATTGGTGTGAAGGGGGGCATTAATCATAATTAAGTGTTTGGTAACGACCGTAGTCGTGCAGGAAATGGCTCCAATAAACGTAGACATGTCTGTGAACGGAAGATCATATTGGTTGTGCCAGATAAGGTGAAAATTGCATTCCTTATCCTTAAACCTTAGATAGGAACTTTTAACTAAACTTGTACATTAGTTAAAGATCGAATCGGCATGTTTCAATGTTATCCAATGAATAATTGTATAATATTTTCGAAATTAATTGTGTCGTTGATTTGAATTTTGTTTAGTAAAAGTGGTAGCACAAAGAGATGACGTATATTTTTGGGCCTGCTGGGTTCATTTGACAATGACCGACGAGTTGTTCACGTTATATGGTGGTCGATTTCACGGCATGAAGCAGGATATAATTACCTGCTGTGTTCGTTTCAAAGATTTCTTGAAAGCTTTCATAAATCGTTACAAGAAGCTGCCGCAGTATGTGAAAAGAACCGTCTAATTTATTATAACACAACCAAGTAAAACGAGCTGTTTTTCATCTTGTATTTATTACAAATTAGAATTGATTGCAGAGCTTTCAGAAAATTATAAAACAATCAGTGACAACTGTGTTTATTAAATATTAGATAGGGATATTGTGTGTGTGCGTGTGTATGGCCCAGTTTATAGGCTAATTCCCCAAATAAACATATAAATCAGTCGAGAATATATTGGGGCACTTATTTTAATGGAATGCCCACTCATTTATCAAAGTCTCGACGAACTCTGTGCTTCGCGCTTGTTATAAAGACATAATTTATGAGAAAGGGAAATAGTTGATTCAATTTGAATCGAATTTGAATCGCCGGAACGTGCACAAGAGCCTAAAGGGCCACGAAGATGGCGTGGTGTGGTAATTAAGAACTCCAACGATGATCAATAGGATCGTAGGGGTCGTCCTCTACACTATTCGCCTCATTAATCCTCGCTGGCTTTTATTAAAAGAATCGGAAGAAATATGGGCGGAGCGCACACTCAAATACTATATTTCTAAGCCGATCTTTACTCTCTATAGCAAAAGTTACATTTAATCAAGTGCCAAGACAGCAATTGAATTAACGGTAGTACGTGAGGGCGGAAACTTGTAAGTCTAAGGACCATTAGTCTTTCGGTGCAAATCAGCGTTTTGTCGACGCTCCATTACTAATTTCACTCGTTATTGCATTTCTTTATATCGTTAGTGAAACGTTTCTTGTTTTTTTTTTTTTTGTTTGTTAAATGATGGATAAACGGCACCACCTCTGGCTAAGTTGACAATGATGGGAGCCGCCTCCAGGACCCTCTTCAAATTCACATTAATCATCAAGAAGCAAATCGAAGGGATTTAGTGAAGTGGAGTCTTGTTGATTTCCAATTCCGTTAAGTGAAACGAAAATAAATCAAAAATTTCGCCGTTTGTAAAACTACTTGAAATCATTAATTATTTTAATTATTCCAACACTCATGCTGCTTGAATAATGAAAGATTTGATCCAACTGGGTGCTCAATACAGTGCAAGGAAATTCGAAAATCTTTGTTCTTTGATCGTGTAATGGCTCCATTAATGATTTTATTTAGAATTTCCGTGAGGCTGGCCACAACTGGTCGATTGTCATCGATGATTATTTATACATCGTTCTAAAATTGGCTGCCCTATCAAAGACCCGTTGTTGTTGTTATTATTATAGTTGAGGACTGTATAATTAGATTGACGTGCGGATGTTGATATCAGTCAAGCCGCCACTAAACATCAAAGACGATGATATTCTGTGTAGCAGGACCACGCGGCAAATTGATGCTACATCAGTTTTATGCATTCGTTACGATTCTACAGGCAATTAACTTTAATTTATATATGGCAACTGTCATTTTTAATAAACGAACATGACTAACGCGGTCTACGACTTTTGTCGAAAATAGATTTTTATGTAAACCGACTATCTGTTATTATTATAGATGGTGAAACGCTTAATAATTTTAATTTATTACATAGATGAATTCACATTTTAAAATGCTAGCTTTTGATATAAAACAATTTATCATCATTATTTTCAGCTCAAGGTGGCTGAAATGTCACCATTTATTTTTCACATCCTGTCTTATCCAACAGTTTTATTCATTATCACTTGGTTTTTTTTATAATAAATTTTCCAATATTTCTCTTGCGTATCTTTCTACTAAAACTGATATAGTTTAGGTAATTTCTATAGGAATGAAAGGAAAAAAGACCGTAGTCACATGTCATGTTCTCTCTATTTAAACAGATGTAGTATTCGACGAGGTGAAGGAACGTGAAATAGACATTTCTACTTCATATTTAATTTTGAGCTGTCAGCAAAGTTTTATTGCCTTGAGAAACGTCCCATTTCTTTTTGCATCTGCTCATGTCAGAATGTAAATACTGAACGGAAATTGCACGACGCCCCCGGCACTCCACTTAAGATGATGTGCTGCTCACAAACATTTTAATTAACAGTTGGACGATGAAGAGAAAAACAAAACAGATGACATTTCAGTTATAGGTCCTCAAAAATCTTCAACACTTGTCACTTGTATAAGGTTCTCTCTATCTCAATTTAGTCAGTAGTAGTACTATTGTATATCTATCTTCAACATTCTTCTTCACTTATGAAATGTCCCATCTGTTATCTACATCCACGCTGTATTTCTCGCCCTAAATCATCAGTTAAATCTATTTCATCGTCAGAAAGTCCTAAAACAGTATAACCCAGTCTTTGGTCCGGCCATTTATTTGTCTCATAGTGTCGCAATATTGCTTTTTCAGCGGCCATCTTGGGACACCAGCTTGATATAACAGCCAACCATAAAAATATTGCAAGTACAGTTTCAAATTTCCACTGAAATTACAATTTGAATCAATAATCAAACACTTTTTTGCTCCTCAATTGTATTTAATGTTATTTTCTAATCAATTTTGACGTGTTTAGTGATTTATAGAATAGAAAGAATAACGAGCGATTTTAGTGGTGGCATATTTCTCCTATTTTTGTCGAGTGGACAAGCGGCAAAAATGGCCCACTCTACTTATCTGATATTCCGGACGGTATAAATTTTCGTATATTTGCCGGTCGTGTCATACAGAATGGGGCAGTTTTCTCGGAACCTAATGGTTATTGCCTTTCTCGAACGGACATATTGCGTTCCATCTAGTGCAATGTGTGCTGGTTATACATCACTGCTTATAGAGCTGCAGGGAGACGCTGCGGCAGACAGAATTGCCTCTATATGAAAGGTGAGTATGTGTATAAAAGTGTGTGTATATTATATTGTAGGAAATGAAAGGACCGGAATGGCCCCATCATTTCTAGAGTGAAGCCGGAACACAAATTACACTCGAAATTGACGATTTGTTTCGCATCATTCAAACAGAACAATCACTATTTTCTGCATTTATATTTACTTGCTATAAATCAGTCAAGATAATTTGTAGAAGAGAAAGAATTAAATGAAAATTTTCGCATTATAAAAGTTAGATGTAGGTATGATTTACGATTAGTTAAAGTAGAGTTATTTATTTGAATAAAGCTTATAAATTTAATAAAGGGTCATGCAATCCCACTAGGTTCTTTATATGAAATTGTGGTATGAGCAGAGCTCCGGGTTTGATGGAGCTTGGCGGCCCTACCCTGCTGGCAGTGAATAATGCGAGCATATCGTGCCCTGCCGTTAGGCAGATCAATCTTTGTCGAGTTGTCGGGTGCGCCTCACCACATGCCAATCCTCCACTTGATTTACACGCTATTGTCAAAGTGGATCGGTCTCAACATCAAATTTCCATAATCCTGCACATATTGATTCAGAAAATCAAAAGAAATCATAATAATAGTAATTAGAATCACAGTTTCTAAGTATGTACATAGCAAATTTGTTCATCATTACATTTTTTAATTGAAGATCTACCAACAAATGTAAAACGCTTATCTAAGGGCGAGCCACGTCCGGCTCCCGTTGGGACGCCCCAGGTCGTCGAGAGTGAGTAATCACCGCTGTCACCCGTGTAAGAGAGTGCTGTCTGCTCTTCCGCCATCGTGTCCGCCGCCCCCTAACCCCGTCAATTCATCTTCTCCGGTCTTATCTGTTCAACCGTTCGAGTCGACAAGCAACCACCACCACCACCACTACCGACTATACGTGCTGTTTGTTGCCAACAGCTTCGCCATTTCGCAAATATTCTTAACCCAAGCTTAAGCGTCAAATGCATAATAAATGCAATAATTTTCAATACTTTATTGCAACAATCGTTTCATGTGTGCGCCTTTATAGCTGGAAAAAGAAACAGTAAATCAAATGAACACGCCAAAGTCTTATTTGTGATTGCAACAATAAATTAAAGCAGTTGTAGTGTAGAAGAGAAAAAAAAACAAATAAAAAATTACTTTGTAGTAAAAAGAAGACAGCGAAACTAATGGTGAATTAATGTAAACATAAAGCATAGATTGAGGCAAAATATTAATAATGCTGTCAGAATATGAAAGAATATTTCAATGATAATTACATTTTAGCGTGTTTGAATGCTATCAGAATGCTAAGACTGGACCTAATAAGAGTTAACAGAAGTTTATAACGAATTCATCTGTTGTCTCATCAATTCTATCGCTTTAAGCGCCTTTCTGAATTAATAATGTTTTAATGAACATTGTAAAGGAAATCGTTATTAGACAGATTTCCAATAATAAAAACGACCTGTAATTTTTCAAATAGCTCGCTTGTAATAAATCAAAAAAAAAATCTGTTGGAAAAATCGTGCATGATTTATGAATAAAACAAAACCTTTTATTCGAAGAAACTGTCTTTTCTCTCCCTTCGTTTAAATCTTAAATATTAATATGGGACATTTCAAATTGAGAAAAAGATTGAGTAGATGTATGGATAAATTTAAATTGAATGTAAAATTGGAGTAGAATCTCATCGTATAAGAAATGGAATTTTGTGTGTATTTGACATGTTATTACATATAGAACTGTGACGCCTGCGGTATAAATGAAATCGTCAAAAGTATATTGCCACAAGTGTTGTTGTAATCTGAAAACATTACTTAATTTAACACGATTTGATAGTGGAAGATTATTTTGGCATTTGGTGTGAAAATCACCTGATGATCTTTGAAGAAGATGATGCCGTTCCATTAGATGCGCACTATGAATAAATTGTTATGGACGATGTGGATTGGTTTCTGGATTCTTAACACGTCCAAAAATCGGATGTCATAGACGATTTTAACCACGGCCAACAGTAACTAGTAGGATATTTTCTCTCTTTTTTCTATAACGATAAAATAAAACTTGATAGAAACGGAGTTCAATTTAAGCAAATCCTCAAAGAAGAAGTCATGTTTAAAGATAAGATTGGAAAACTTGTATAAAGTGAGTAAAAGTTATGTTGCTATAACCGTTTATTGGCCGATAGGAAGGTCAATAATGTACCTTAACTGTTCCGGAATAAAAAGAATGAAAATGCATTGCACTAGTTCACTTTATATGTTTTCGATACGTTTCTCTTATCCTTTTTTTATTACTCACAATCTAAAGTTGATATAAATTCAGTTGTTGTTGCTGTTTGTCGGATAATTCAGCGAGTAAAGTAAAGAACTAACTAATGGCCAGTTTCTAGAAAGTATTTTTATGGATTCAACAGTTATGAATTCTATAAAGTTATGGATTCGATAAACTGAAGGTCTGTTTCTGAAAACAAAATATGTACTCCATAACTATGAATTCCATAAAATCGGTTTATCTATCTGAGGAGAGATGTCGCTTGTGTATTTTCAGATGCTAGCCAATTGCGGTGGGTTTTTCTAGCGGTAAATTCAATATGAACATAGGAAAACAAGATAGAGAATAAAAAGAAATTCCTACTAGCTAAACACTGTAATGCCTTGAAATGTCTTAAATTTACCAGTACATACTACCGTTGTATAAAGTTTATGTGAAAAAAGCACCTATTATTGACAGATGTCCAGTTATTGACAATATATTTAATTTTGTTATTTATTCAATTTACTTTAGTCTTAATAACAATCTAGACAATTTTTACACAATCTTTATAATTCGAATAACGTACAAGGATTTCATAGTATCAAAATCAAAATGTTTCTTAATAATTGTTAGTGTATGAGAGTGATTGGTTTCACTTAAAAATTATTATTTAATTAAATTAACTTACAATTACTTGAAAGGAATGCATTTAATTAATAAAAAGATGAATTAGGACAATATTTAAAAAAATCAACAATAATAATCCCAACTGTGGTGATAAAAATTGAAATCCTAACCATATTTCTTATAGTGCCAATATTCGGTGCTTTTAACCTATTCGATTATCTATCATTGAAAATGAAAAAAACAAATGGGCAATGTTAGCGTTGAGAGAAACAATTTACATGGAAAAAGTCCAAGACATAAGACAGCAGAACAGCTGGATGTGTGTGCAGCCGAACTGATCATGCGCCACATTATTATGTATTACATATCTCATGCTTGTGTGTCCGATAACTTGTGGAACGGTTATTGAATCCATAACTGCTATGTACTCTTTCAGAAACGATTTTTGCACTTTATGGATTCCATAACTTTATTGAATCGATATGTATCGTTTTAGAAACCGAGCATAAGAGATTTAAATTTTTCAATTTGATTTGAAAACTGAGAAACGAATGATATTTTGATGTAAATCTGATTTTCAAACAGTTATATAGCTTATAAATTATAAAATATCTGATCGTTGTGTCGATATATAACGCCTTTAACAATATATTTCTGGTAAGATAAGTTATGATATCGTTCAAAGATGTCGATTCGAATGGAAAATGTTTTCATCAATCGATACCAATGTTGAATAGAAACACATAAAGATTCATTTGTGCGTGTTGTAATAGACTCTTCTATCTCGATTTATTCGCATTTTATTCACGTTCGTCGGAAAATAATCGGATTTTTTCCGGCCCTCCCCCACAACGACTGGTACAGTAGGTACTGTGGAAATGTTAGTTTTCAACTATCAAGATTCATATCATTCCTCCACTACCCGTCTGGTACTTTAAGAATTTCGTTTAAATTTGACATTTGTTAGTTGATTTTTCTTCCGTTCTAATTTGATTTATACACGACTGTATATTTTCCTGTCTGTCTTCTTCTGTTTTTAATTATGAATGATCTGACAAAATGGTGGGCAAAGATGTCAGAAACCGGCAGACTGTGATTAATAACTTGCCGTCGGCGCGACTTGCCCAGCTAGCCTACTTATTAGCCGGGCGAGCAACGTAATAACCACTCATGTTGGATATCCATCAATCATGTGCAAATTATACAGGCGAGTCTCACACATAAGAATTATGACTGTCATTCTGATAATTCCATGGCACGCCATATTCTATAGACATTTACGATTCGAAAATATGAAATTAGTTTTAAATGAAATTGTAGGCTAGCGACGACGTAATGAGGTCCATTGATTTATACCTCAGAACCATTTTTTCCTCTTGTCCATGTTGTTGTTGTTGTTACTGTTAATGTTGTTACCTTGTAGTTTTGTAATTATAGTAGAATTATCAGATACTACTAAAGGTTAACTGTTCCTTCTTTTTGTCTTTGATTAACATAAAAATCTTTACAAGAAATCTGCCCCAGGTCTCCCTATCAAATAATTTTGTTTTTAGAGCAAAAAATAACGATTTTGGCCATGCAAAATTGACTTAGAGAGCCCAAATTTTGCATACAATCAATTCGAAAAGCAAATCTTTGTTTTTTCGTGTTCCTACAGAGGGAAACGCTTAAAATAACGCCTTTGGGAGGTTATGATTGCACAAAAATTAATGTATGTATAGTTAAAAGTATTTCATTTTTTAGAAAAACGCAAACACAGGTTTCTCCTTAAGGCGTTAATTTTATCAGAATACAAGCAGTAGTTCTTTTCTTAACGGAATATTAGTGAAAATTAAACATTTTTGAAAGACTCAAACATGTCAAAAAGAAATACTTTAAGGATGCAATTTAGAAGGCTCATTTGGCTCTTTAAATAAGCTCACCACAGGTCGATCATCGATAATATATAACAAGAAGGTCTAAAATTGTTGGGAGACACTTGAGACGGTATCCTTGTTAGAGCAAAAGAAGCGGGTTCTTCTGTTTCGACCAGTGAAGATGACGGGCACCTTTAAGCAAGAGAGAATTTTAACGCCCTTAAGGCCCAAAATATGTATGAACTTAAGCGAACCATTCCATTGAATAGCTTTCAATACAACCAAAATAATTTCACAGCTCTAGGCGTTTTGCTTAACAGTAAAAAAGTTGAAATGCTTTCTTCGAGGTAATTTAAACAAATTCACCATCAAATTTCAGCTATGTAATTATTGTACGTTTAAGTACTATATGATTAATATCATAGTGGTTTATTATTTTTTGATGTATTTTTGTAGAAGTTTAGAGTGGAATTAAAAAATTGAAAGTATTCATCGTCAAGCGAACATTCTACATATGGAACCCTTTCATTTTTACGACAAGCAAGGAGAAAGTGAGTATTTTAAACCTTTGACACTGTTATTTTCAACTGATGTAAAAATAAACTCTCTGTTTAATCGTTTATTCATTTTTATATCAAATTTCCCTTGAAGTTGATGTTATCAGATAAGTAAAGTTGAAGTTTTCAGTCGTTTTTTGATGAGGATTCTAAAGCTTAAATCCATATTCTTGGCCACTTTTTTCCCACATCCATATTTTTGAGCGAACTTTGCGCTTAAGTGGTGTAAAGGAAATTCAGTCTCGATTTTAGAACATTTCAGCCTAAATTTTTCAACAAATCTCACTGCAAAGTTGTGAATTTTTAACTTTTAATTGAAGTTCTAAAAAATCTTTAATCATTGCTTTTTAGCAATTTTTTTTAATAAATTGTAAAATAGTCATAATTTGGATACCTACTTTAATAGAGTCGCTAAAATGAGGCAATTTAGTTTATTTTAGTTGACTTTGACACATTTTTTCCGTTTTTCATCCAAAATTAAAGACGCTATTTCTCAGTTTTTTTGCCAGGTGCATACTTGATATGCTACAGCACTAGTTTAAGCATAATGCTTACAAGTTTAATTCGTTTCATAACATCACTTAGGTTTTCAGATGGTCAAATAAGCCTTATCTAAAAATTAATTTAAATATTGTAATTAATATTCCAAACATACCGTCAGCTATACGGCTTAACAAAATTGAAACAACACCCACGTTTGTCGATTGGACGCACTCATCAATCATTCTAAAGAATTCTTTAAATTAAAATATGATGATGATGATGATTATTATTATTATTATTATGATAGAATTTACATTTGAATTAATGATTATTATTTTCTATTAAATGTAAATTTATTTAATAATTGAATATTAAAGGAAAAATTATTGTATGCGGTCAACTAGAACATAATTTATATTAGCACAATCTCAAGGAATTTTCTATCAAGAATTAATAATAATAATTCTTTATAATTTATAACAATTACATATAGTTATTGTAATCAACAATGTGAAAATCACTGTAAGGTTGTGAATTGTTTAAACATTCATACACACACACACATACACACATACAAAACATTGTTAAGATAAATTCAAATAACAATTTATTTAACCATTACGCCTTATAAATTGTATAATTTATGTATTAAATAGATTTCTTCTTATCTTTTAATTACATAGACATGCAAGTTGTTGAATTTATTCAATGATTAATGATTCAGCGAATGAATAAATTGATTTATTTATTGGATGACTTTATCCCAATATTCAAGTCAATTTATAAAAGTGACAAAAATAATTTCATGTTGTATGTCATGAATGATGACAATATTCAATTTAATCGGTTTTTTCCCATCTTCGTCATTGCTGTTATTATTGCTATTTAATTTAGAAAACTTTCTCTTTATTTTCAAATTCATGTCATTTTTTCCTCTACACACGCACACATACAGGGTGTAAACAAAATCAATGACAATCTCCAAACCATGTGTAGGGTCTGAAAAACTGAACCGGCAGTCGGTATGGCCACGTTTTCGATAAAAAAAGCTTTGAAAACCAACATTCTAAGAGCCACTGGAGTAGAACAATAAATAATTGTATTTTTTCAACAGACGTAATTAATAATCTCTCAGATGAAATCAATCAACGTTCAGTATTCAATTGGAAGTGGAACGGGAACGTTGATTATGCATTTTTTGTCTATTAACTTTCATATTCTTGTCTATTTTTTGTGGGTCCATACAAAGCAATCAGTGTATTCAGTGCTGATCTAAATGTCGAACAGCTGCAGACCCGAGTTCGTGAAGCTGCAGCGAGATTGTAAAAGTGTCAACATAGAGTGCAGCATTGTGAGGAACGGGGGAGGTACATTTTGCATAATTTGTTAGTGATTTTGATTACACCCTGTATACAGAAACACAAATTGTTATTATTGTTGTTTCCACCAAGTTTCTGGATGATTGATGGCTGTCGAGCCTAGTGCAGATCTGTCAATCAATAAATAACATATTAAACTTGGTGTGTTGCGTGTTTACTTTCCTACTTCAGTTTAGTGGAACTGTTTTTATATCATTGATCGATGCTTTGATAGTGTCATCGTGTCAAAATTGAACGTTAACATCTACAGTGGGGCAATCAAAAGAATTATGACACTGTTTGTTCAGCTTTCAATTTGTTTAGATCTCTTATCAGGAATTGTCGTTCAAGTTTTTAGAAATAATTTCCGTATACAAATAGAAATCTTTAATAAATTAACTAGATTCAATTTGTCAGTGTTGTTTATATTTTTGTATTTTTCGGTAAAAGGCTAATAATAATAAAAAAAAATAGAGTAGTATAACAGTTTGTGGCCGATATATCACATGTAAGTGTGTTTGACAACAACAATCCCACGTAAAACCCTCTACGAGTCCTTAATGCTTTCCCAGAGGGCGACTGTTGTAATTATGTGGTAAGCGTCGAAACAGCGTCGGGGATTTGTACACTAGACGTCTGTCATTCATTATCCAGCCTTCACGACAAACTGAAAAGCCAACTTTTCTAAATTCGATTCAAAATAATATAAAGACAGTAAATGTGGAGTGGTATAACAGCAGATTCTTTTTTTTTATATATAAATTTCGGATTTCGGTGGGACGTTGAATGCGACGATAAATGAGCAAACAGCTGAAGTGTTAAAGAGTCGGACAGATTTATGTATATTGGCAAATAACGTTCCACTTAAAATAAATGGGCCAGTTTACAAATTACCCTAAAAAATAATGGGCTTCCTCTGTTTGATTCACATCACTGAAAATAATAACAAAACAAAAATGTTAGGTATTTATAATGTGAATTTTATACACTGTGATTTTGAAAAATTTACCCATAAAAATAACCATATAATAGTGGATGTTGAAAGGATTTGAAAATGTGAGAATAAAACTTGTTGTAATATATCTCTTCCTGTGGGATTAAGCCCAACGGAGTTTGTGTATTAACGGCACAATAGCTGTATATTATTCGTTACTAAATACTGTTTTAAACCGGTGTAAAGCTTTATTACATGAAATTTAGATCGTTTTTTTTTTATGTTGGTGTATAAAAAAACTACTCAACGTATTCTCTTCAAATTAGGCAATAGCAAATTTTCAAAAGTTTGTTTTTTTGAATGGTTGATTTTGCGGAAACTAAGCCATTACTGTGTAAATGAAAATTAGCTCGTTATCGTTTTCATTTTGTTGAAAATCTACTAGTAGCAAGCAGATTGTCGGTTAGGTATTATTGGGGTCGAGCCACTTGGACAGAACTGCTATAAATTTGTGAGACCGGGATTGCATTGCCGAAGACCAAGGATTAGCTAGTTGTTATCAAGCCAAGCTTAGGGGTTTTGATGAAGTCGCCGTGCTCGGAATGTCGGAACAAGTGTCCATAATGGCAGAGCGAACGGGTCTTTACTATCCACACATACACATCCACTCTACACATCAGGTTAAGATTGTCGGATCTCAATGGCATTACTATAGTAGCAACTTGTATTAAATTGCAAGGATATTTAATAATATCATTAAAACTATCGAGAAACTTATGATGTTGTTTTATCCAATTATGGATCGTCTTTATTAAACACTGAAAACTACACATTGAAACATTCAGAATAATAACAAACATCAAGTTTTTATAGTTGACAGATGGCTCAATAATTTTGTTCGGAATCAGCAACGTAACTACAAAAATTGGCTGAAAACAAACGTTTTATAGAGTCAAAAATTCAGCTTACAAAAAACCTGAATTTTTGAACGAAAATATCGCAAAATCTGCTGTCAAACTTCCAACATACCTACTTTATAAAAAAAATCTCCAAAGGCAGCAAGTACCTTATATAGCGAATTTTTTTATGTATCTACATACTGAAATATTAATTGCAAAACATTCTTATGATACTGACAATTAATATATTTTAATAACATTGAATCA
Organism: Mylabris sibirica; assembly: GCA_039776855.1. Classification (NCBI taxonomy): domain Eukaryota; kingdom Metazoa; phylum Arthropoda; class Insecta; order Coleoptera; family Meloidae; genus Mylabris; species Mylabris sibirica. Next base: position 8,088,365 of record CM077836.1, read on the forward strand.
ACTAATAAATTCATTTCCCCGATGTTATTTTAATATTTATGATTTTTATTGAAAAATACTTTTAATCCACAAACAATAAGAAACACTAAAAAAAAAATAATAATGAAGTTTGTTGTTTGTCTAATACGTCTAATCAAGGCCTGCTTGATTTTTTCAAGCGAAATTCTCTAGCAGGCCTTGCGTCTAATATTAACTGTCAAAATTAGTTGCCCCCCCCGCGATATTCAATTTTTTTTCTAATATCAATAGTCAGAGAACATATAGCCACCTGAGATAATCGATTTTACTGCTTATACTCAAAAAAGAGATTTTTGCATTTTTCTAGCGAACCAACGAACCGATTTTGATGATTTTTTTTCTGGGTCATAGAGAATGGACTGCTCTACTATTATTTTAATTTTCATCAAAATCTAAGCAAATGTAATATTGAAAATGATTTTTTTTAACATTTCTTCAGCTCTTATTCCAAAAGTGTTGGCCCTACCAGTCTGGCCAACGAACTCATCCAAGCTATCACAAAGACCGATTTTTTTACCAAGTTTCATTAAGATTGGTGTATTTTTACGGCAGTTATCGTGGATATACATATATATATATATATATATATATATACATATATATATAAAAATTTTAACGAACGGTGGATATGGGTTCCTGAGGTTCCAAAACGAACTTCTGTGCAAAAATTTTTCGGAAATTCAAAAGTGAGGATCTCGTCATTAGCTAACTTTTTTTAAAAAAATTCGCTAAAAAAACAACTAATTGACTCAATTTCACCATTTAATAATAACTAGTGATCGCCCAATGGTCGAAATTTGACCGCAATTCGATAATTTTTCAGTTATATAATGTATTAGTAGTATTCTAATACCTACATACTATACAGGCTGTCCCGTAAATTGCGCATTTGCTTCTAAGAAGCAGATAGGGAATAAAATTTTAAGACGAAAAGTCCTGTATAATTTCTTCATCTGATGGACAGGTAATTAGTAATTAATTAAATTAAGTAACCAATCAGGTGCTCCCTTAGTTTGAATGGCTGTCGCGCCCGCCCGCTAACTGGTCCGCTTCCCGTGTCTACCGTCAAGGGCTCATTCCTGGTCTCTTTTCATTGCTATAGCGAGCACCTGATTGAATACTTGAATCCTTTAATTATTAACTAATTACCTGTCCGTCAAATCAAGAAATTATACAGACTTTTCGTCTTATAATTTCATGCCCTATGCAGGATGTTTGGTGAGTTCGAAGAAATGCCTATTAGTCGACGGGCGATTCGAAAAATATTTTGAGGATTTGTAGAAGAGTCCCTAGGGAACATTTTAGCAAAATTAGAACCTCGTACCCCATTCCAAAGTTGGTCAAAAAACGATCGTCTTGGACAGTGCCGCAATTTTAAAAAACAAACAAAACACGCAGAACGACAAAAAATGACTCAGAGACCTTCCCAACATTGATTTTTTTCGTTTCTCTCCATTGTATTCCAGAAAAAATAAAAAATATTTCCACCTGTTCCAGAATAAAATGGAGAAAAACGAAAAAAATCAATTTTGGAAGGATCCTAGACTCATTCTAATTGTAAGTCGTTTTTCGTGTTTAGTTCGTTTTAGAAAATCACTACATCGTCAGAAGTGAGCGTTTTTTGACCAACTTTCAAATGAGCTACGAGGCTCTAATTTTGCTGACATGTTCTTTAAGGAGCCTCCTACAAATCCTTAAAATATTAAATATTAAAATATATAGAAGTTTCATAGGATCAACCATATTTAGACCAAACACCCTGTATATTCTTTAGGAAATGCGCGACTACTGTATCGAATATTTTGGTATAAGCACTACATACATACAGAATGAGTCAAAAGTAACATATAATATTCATAACTTTTTTATTTATGAAAATTTTGAAAAACGTTTCTATCAATTACCATTGCAAAGAAATAACATCATCATCATCATCAATTTTTTTTTAAATGGCAGCTATTTTTAACTTCCCGCTAAGAAAATTGAAAATTTTCAAAATTTCGGGAAGTTATTGGTTTCACCCCGATTTTCGAAAATTGAATTGTCAGCAGATCTCGACGTTTTGGGACCCTAGGAAGCTATTTTAACTATTTTTGCGAAGGTGTCTGTATGGCTGTATGTGTGTGTGTGTGTGTGTGTGTGTGTATGGTAAGACTATGGAAGCAGCTCATAACTTTTGAACGGATTGACGTATTGAAACGCTCTTTACGGCATTCGAAAGGGTTCCACCAATCTTAGATTTCGTGTAAGTTTGAACCGATTCGGCCCGATAAATTTTGAGAAATTCCAAAAAAACCGAAAAATTTCTTTTGCTAAAATCATGTTTTTTCAAAATACAAACTATTAAGCTGCTGTACCGATCAATTCCATAATCTAATCAGCTCTTAACCTTAACTAATGATGTCGAATGCCGTTTGAACGATTAAAATCGGTTGATTCGTTCACGAGTTATCGTTGTCGAAAAATGTCGAAAAAAGTGTTTTTTCAACATAACCTCAAAATTACTTAACCAATCAAATTTGTACCTCTCGCAATAATTTTAGAGCTTAAAAAAATGCGTTGAGTGCCGCAAACATAATATTCATGCATCAGCATAGCAAACGAAAAGCACAACAGTGTTGAATAAGCATTGTAAGCATTGTTAGATTAAGTATGCGTATGTAGAATTTTGAAAAGACTATTCGCAAACATGGCGGATTAAATTGTCAAAAATACAATTGTAAAGTTTAATGTATATGTACCTAATTGGGAGTTTTAGCTGCATACAAATTGTTAAATAGATCGAATGTACTTCACCCTTGCTTCCTATTCTCACTTCAGAAATACCCATCCTTAAGATTTTCGATGTTAATTCTGATATTTTGGTTCCGCTATATTTTCCGATAATTTGGTCAAATATTTAACACACGCCTACTTGATCCAATAATAAATCAATGCTTGCAACACGTCATGTCAGTTATTCTATGTATAATAATTATTGATCTGTGATCTGTGACTTACAATGCTTATTCAAGGGTGTTCTTTTTTACGTACACTATTCTGATGCATGGTTATTATGATGAGAGAAAGGCTTGCAAACTGTAGAAATTTTTCAATGAACTGTTCTTATTTAACCCCCTACTATTTTTACATGTCTGAACGTAGAAAAATATGTCAATGGTAACTGATTGAACCGTTTTGGCTAAATCACAATTAAATAATTAAATAATAGAAAATTACCTGTCTCGGCATTTTTTAAATTCTCATAAATGAAAAAGTTATGAGTATTATGCGTCACCTTTGACTCAGCCTGTATATTGTACTGTAATTTAAAACATTTTCTCAGTAGTTGACGCTTGTTTTGTTGTCATCGTTGTCATTTACGACTGTCAATTTTCAACAAAATTAAGAATTTATTTAATGTATTTGTAACACATATTATGCATAAATTTTATCTCTATGCACTTCTTCTCCATATGAACTTTACCTATGCCAAATCTCATACTCCTCCGTGCGCTCAATAAGCTTAAAAAGGGGGGCAAAGTTTTTCCTTCACGTATTAATATATAGATATTCGATAAAAACTGATAATTTGTAAAAAATGTCCAAAAATCTTGAGTTTGAGTCAAGACTTTATCTCCAAAATTAATTAGAGTACATATTCGAATTTCTTTGTTTGTATGGTTGGATAGAAAAATTTGGAATAAAACTCTACATTTTTCCTCAAAAAGCGACTAAAACTGTCTAAATCGTCTCTGTTTCACGATTCTTATTGTTCAGAGCTAAAACACCGCTCGCCACCTCTATGAGACGCCTCTGACAAGTACCTATACAGTTTTTTCACGTATGGTGCATGGCAGTGAATTCGCTACAACTCTTTCATTTATCAATAAAATCAAATAATTTTTAGAGGAACTTGAAGGCGAACATCTAGGAGGCTATTTATTAAAGCCCCTGCCATTGTCCAAGTTATGTATCCGATTTCTTTATTCGATTTTATATTCGAATTCATCTCGAATCCCAGATATTTTCATCTTTATATTATACGAGTGAGTTGTATGTGGTAAGCAGGCGCTAACTCTATACGTGCTTTGAAGATTGTAAGGGATTTCGATTACATCCTGTGTAAGGGGCTCAAAAATTTTGGTTACACCACTGTTTGGAATTACATATAAATACGGTTGATTTGATAAAGATACACGATATTGTCATTTATGTTCTGAATACTTTTGAAACATTCCATTATTATTAGTTGTATTCTCTTATCAATAAACAAGTCCACGTCTATATTTCTATAGTATTCAAAACATTGTGTCGGCAAGAAATAGAAGGATATGCCATCAAAATGATAGAGGAAGAAGAAGAAGAAGAAGAAGAAGGACAGTATAATCTGGTCGGCGTCAGATCACTGTTATTATGTGCTACCGTGTGACAGCTAAAAGAACCCTCTTCATACCAGTGAGTGGTTTTTAGAACATATACATACCTACCTATAGTCTCATACAGTATAGAGAAAGAGAAAAAGGAGTGTTTTTTTTTTATAGGATGACAAGCGGTGAGGCTTGGCATTACATCCGGTTGGTTGACTTGTCCCTGTCAATTAGGTAGGGCCGCAGGGTTTCAAGTCGACTCGTGTTACCTGCTGACAGGACAAACAAAACAAACCATCGCTTTGCTCGAATTATGTTTGTTGCTTTCACCCGATAATTTCTCATATTTCCAAGTTGATGGAGGGACAACTGCCTCACATCAAAGCATAACGTAACGCAAACAATTTGAGAACGGATGACATACATAAAAAGGGAATTGTATTTCTACGGTGGCAGTAGTGTTTTTGTAACCATCATGATATAATGGTGATGTTGGTTGGTAATAGTATTGGTATGATGGACTGTCAGACTAGAGACTATATGAAGAGGTCTTTTGTTAAATTTAAAAAGACGGGTCACAATAGGTGCTCAACCGGTGACAGGGTGTATTGTTGATCCCGTTTCTCTTCTTACTTTCGCAACAATTCAACTTGAATTTCATCACTATAATTAGACTACACTAATATTTTGGGAAATTACCTTTATTCCATTATGAATTCTTAAATTTCTCAAAATTGTATCAAATGACATACTGTAAGAAGATAAAGCTCTAGTTTCTTATTTGACACTTGTCTTTTGATAAAAAAAATAAGATGTAACAACTTAAATTATAAATATTCAGTTCCCCATTCACCAAATGTTTAGTTTAAATCATCGTATTTTATATTTTTAAGACAATAACAAAGATCGCAGTTGTTACAAAATACAAGTTGTAATATAGCAGATGACACCCGATAATTTGAACAACAAAAAGTGTCAATTTTGTGTGTTATAAAGTGCATCATTATTATAACCTATTAAGTTAATTTAACAATATCATATACGATCCTGTAAATTAACGTAACGTTGAAAACAGCTGTCCCAACACTTATATCGTCGCTCATTATATCATTTTAAGGACATATCAAAAAAAAAAACTTGCCAACTTTTCAACATTCCCCATTCTATTCAGTATTCTGTAAATGGCAATATCTACAGCCATGACAATTGTGGTGAATTATTCTCTTTTTTCCTAGGTCTTCCACAATACTGTATTTCTATTCAATTTAAACGCTTTTTGTACTTTTGATTGTCGTACCGACACTCTTCACTACACTCGATTAGCTATTATTAGGCACTTGTAACTTTCCATTGGTGGAATGATAATAGCACCCTAGACGGCTATTTGTGACACAACAGGTATGATGACAAGGTATATACACGTATGTGCATTGAAACTTGACAGACAAGGGAATGATTGGCATATAGATAAGCCGTCCCTTTCAAAACCCGTCTTAGTGAACGACGAAAATACTCAAAGGATTCAACTGAATAACGCTACATCCGTTTTTCTACTTTAGTAATTTAAAATCAATTACAACAGTTACTTATAATATAAGTTACTAAACTTGTATATTTGTAGTCTATAAAGAAACGTGGGAGATAATTTTTAAAAAAAAATGCAACATGTGGAGGCTTGAATTCGTACAAAATAACATCTGTGCGTTGTCATTCATCAGTTTCGATCACATTTCCCAGTCGAAATATCGGCAAACTAATTAGCACATGTTAACATGAACGAGATGGGCGGATCAAGAGCGGCAACATTATGATTGACAGCTCGATCTCCCTACTGAAATTCACCACCATTAACAACCGATTTATCCATATGAGCAAACTAAAAGAATTGTAGACTTGAATGAGAATTTATACGTTTTTTCTTCTTCTTTTCTTTTAGAACGAAGACTACTTTCCGTTGACGATCCTGAAAGACCATATTCAGATTCCCGTTATGTCTTCAATATCCCTATTTGCAGTTTATTTAAATTACTTTCATGGTTGCGGATATAGAGCGATTTTCACGTCGACTTTTCGAAACGAAATCGTGTGACAAAACAAAATTGATGGATTTTCTCAGATATTGTGGACCTCTTTTTTGAACAACAATAAAAAGATCTTTTGCTATATCCACACGCTACCATATTTCATAATTGATTGTGTCGAAGGAAGAGCGACAAAACTGGTTAAATTGGCACATTTATCTTTCCTATTTTTTTTTTGTGTATGTTGTATCATTTCTTGCTTTGTTTTATATATACAGGACGCATTGGGAAGACAATAGTTGTGCAAAAGCTAATTTTAAACAGCTTTTTAGGGAGACGGAAAAGTTGAAACTTTTCACTGTTGTAATAAATTGTAGTGATTTACAGTTACAGTCATTGCGGATTGTTGGTGAAGAATAGCAAAAAGAAAGTTGTTTATCAAAGATAAAATCTCTAGGAAGATAATGAACGTAAACCATTATCATAATTAAAGAAAAATGCAAATGATTGTGTATTCTCTTCATTCTTTTCTAGGTAGAAACGTTTTTTATCATGATGGACTAAATTGTGATTAACAAGAAAACAACACATCCTTCTGTGGGTTGCAATTAGATATTCAGTTCTCATTTAGCTTAATTAAGCATCACCTTTTACTCGGCAATATACACAAAACGAATCTTGCCTTGGCATCTGTCTTGGTTTCATTCTGTTGTTGTTGTTGTTGTTACTGCTGTTGTTGGCGTGATTACCGAAATTTACGGCTTTATTTGACGGTGTCGACAAGATATTTAATTAGAGGTTCGATGTAGGTGCGGACGGTGTGGTCGTCGGGCGTGGTCAAGTCAGTTGTGTCTGGGTAATTAAGGCAACAACACACACACACACACACATATTTAATTTTAACATATACCATATAGACTGAAAGAGAAAGATGTAGTGATAAACAAACACATAGATTACAACCAGAAACAGATATCGACCTTATATAACACATACAAAAACACACGCATACAACCAAACATAAGACAAGGAGACATTTCGGTTGCCAAACAGGCGTGTTTCCGTCCCCCGGACTTGGTTCCGGAAATTTACGGTTTAGAAGCGGCCGCAATCAAATTGCCCACATAAATCTTGACCGGCACCTTATTGATGCGACAACCACAATAGTGGAACTGTGGTCTTGTTCAAGCAATCTAATCGCTTTGGGCCAACCCGAACACGATAGCGATTGCTCGGAATTGATTTACTTACAGATTTCATTTTAGTTTCCTTTTACACCAAGGGAATATTCCGGTTCTATCATACTTGAATAAACTTTATAAAATACTTATAAATAAAATAAAATAGATGATGTTGTCGGATTGATGATTTAATGTGTGCACATTGTAGGGTGTATTTCTATTCGTGTATTAATAATGTCACAAAAAGACATATGTATATGGGACAGACAAGACGGGAAATTGTTGCTGTAGCTTATAAAATGTATCTGACACACATTAACTGAAACTCATTAAATTAAAATATTATCAACTGCACAAATATTTTTCGTTATAAATGTTATCTGGGTGGAATATTAATAGGCAAGTAGCGGCTAATTATTTCATGTCCACAAATGAATGTGACATTGTCACGCATCCTAATAAAAGTACCGACAATGACTACATAAAAAATTGATAATTTATATTACATCAATTTATTTTCAATACGATATTCATTAGTAACATTTCAATTTTTCAATATTAGAAAATTTGATGAAAATAATACAATTTGTAAGAAATTGTAGGGAAATTTTTAATGAATTCACGCAAATGGCTCAATGAATAATTAAAAAGAAAATGGATTATTGTTATTATAAAAGATAGAAATCTTTTCAATTTTAATAAATTATAACGATAACGTTGGCTTTGAATCATAACTAACTGTGTGTTTCTTTTTAAAACACGCACATCGTTATGTTGAATTTACATAATGATTCGCTCTTAATTAAGATAACGAATGCGTCATAAAAGTTTCACATGCGAGTGTCGTTCTTTAATAGAGTTGTCCAACATTTTTCGTTCTACTAAAAGGAATTTTTCTAAATAATCACGCAAACATATGGTGATAGAGAGAGATAAAATGAAATTTTTGTATAAACAGAAAACGCTCACCGACGATTAAAAGCATTTTCAAAAAGACGGCAATAATTCATGTTCTATTGGGAGATTTTTCAATATGTTTGTCTGTTTATAAAAGATGAGTGCGACTCAAATCGTGGTGGATATATTTGAAAAATACAAAGCGTTGTTGTTGTTGAACTTTGTTTTATATAACAAAACAAAGTAACGTCTGTTTTATAGAAGGTGAGATGGTAAAGTGAATAAATTTTTACGTCTACCAAAAGTTATTCGGCAAAGATTTATATTCTTCGAGCAGCACGTACCTGTCACTGAGTATTTTATGTAAAACCAATACAGCAGATGACATCAGTGAAATTCGTATTGTGAATTATTCAAACTATAAAAGGGCGTACAACGTACAAATATCTGTTATATGTGTGTGTGGTCCTTTCCGATTTGATATTAATAAACTAGGGTTGTATTCAATATGTGTATTCAATGAAAGAAGGGAGAAAATTATTTGAAAATTGATAGTTGATCGTTATATCTTCTTTTGTTGCTACAAAAGCAAAAGCTTTTAATTTTTATTCAAATAAATAAATAATAATTTTTGAATGATATGAATTTATATGTAGATTGTTGAGTTGCACGATTTTACAACATCCATTACTCAATAGGCAGATTAATGTTCGCGGTTCATCCATTACATTTATCCTTCATCTCGTTCTCACCGCCGCCAATAAATCAACAAAGCCCCGGCAAGAGAGTACGCTACGGGCAAGCTCACTCTCGCTATATAAACTATGAGGCACAAACTCAGATTTACGGCCACTCTCGCGGAAAGTGTTAAAGAATTATGCTTCTCTGTAAATGAGATGTGTCTGCAGCCATACATATACATGTCATCTTGGCAGATATAAATAGAGAAGATGAACGTTTTCTTTTAGGCGTTCGCTTACATCCCTCGTTTCTCTTGACTTGCAAGCGTAAGGGTGATTTTTCTTAGTCGCCGGAAGAGTTTCGGGAGGGTAGCTGAAGACGTATGGGCTCATCACTTTGGCTGGCTGTCAGACGATCTTTCTATCTTGTCGACCCGTTTTACGAAACCGTTCAAGTTTGTGTTTGCCGTTTGCACTGATTTACACGATGAAGACAAATGCCGGCTTTCAATGCGACCATTCATCAGCCAACGAAATTGGAAATACCGCCGCCATAGCTGTCGTTATTCCAACAGTTTCTTCGACACTTGCTTGTCTTTTATAATTCTGTTTTATTTTTCGTTCTTGTTCTTTCTTCTTCTTCTTCATCTTACGCGCGTTTTCGATTTGTTACATCATTTTCGGTCTTATTGGTGTAATAATTTTAAAATATGCTCGCGTTTATATAGGAAAATGTCGTCGAATCTTGCCTTCGATTAGATGTTGAGCCCCTCCATCTATCAAACTGTGCCACTGCCATTGACAAAGTCTAGGTGATAAATTGCCCAGTCTACCAACATTAATAATGATTTCCCTAGCGATTTTTACACATAAATTCTAATAGCAGACGAGAATTTATGCGGCCATTGTGTGTGTTTATCTACTTTCACAACAACTTTTGATTTATTAATAACGTCTATATAATATGTAGGTACCTATAATCCAATTAGATTGATCACTTGTCGTATTTAAATAATTTTGCAATTTTCATGGAAGCCTATCGACTATAAGAAGCAACAATTTTATTTTGGAACCTTTAGCCAGGCTGTAATATGAATTTAATTAAAATAATTCTTATCCGAATACCTGTCACAGTTAATAGAGCCGCAGTACAATATTTGTTATCCATCACAGCTGGCCTTTTAATACCGGTATAATGAAATTATTATTTACATAACAGCGACCGTAACTATATATATATATATATATATATATATATATATATATATATATATATATATATATATATATATATATATATATATATATATATATATATATATACAAATACAGGCGCGGCCGTTCCACTAGGACGATAAATCTCCGTGATTTATGGGTGAGTGGTGCAACTCGACTTTAATCTGTGCAATGCACTTTGCAATGCAACGTAGGTAGATACTTGGAAACGTCACAGCCACATACTGATATACAATAAACATGCCATTATTGTGTGCACTGTCGAAATGTCAATTGACGTGCAAGAATCCACTGTTGAATCGTTAACGATGATTCCGTTCATCAAACGAAAATAACACACGATTAGTGATAGAATTAATGGAGCGACGTCCTGTTGTTTTCGACTATTTGTGACGCCTAAATATTTCACACATAAACGATGAGAGCAAGATAGAAATTGAGGCGTGTTGCCACCACCACCACCACCACCAACGACACTACCACGAACAGACGCTGTTCCGGAAAATGTATTGTTGGTGGTCGACGGGCCTTTGTGATGTCGCCTGCCTCATAAAGGAAAATAAATGGCGTCATTAGGATAGGGCCGTGTCCTTGTATTTTTGCCCGCATTTGTCGGGCCTTGTCGCCCACTTAATCATTGTCGTCGGGGCGCGCGTGACGTGATTTGTCAATGGTGGTAGTAGAAGTTTCGACATGGGCGGCGAGAATATTACAACTGTTGAAATTATCATCTACCACCAGTGGCGGACTGGCAAACTTTTTCGCCCTGGGCAATTACTTAATAATTATTTTTAATTTCAACCATTTTTAGTATCAGCACATAATACATAATAAGAGCTCTTCCATTTGAATTGGTCTCTCTTTAACTAATATCTAATCTGGTGGCAAAAGTTTCACCATTAATTAAAGCCGGCCCTGGATCTCCCATATCAATGGCCCCAGCGCTATATCTTGCGGGACCTTATGCATAGTAACGTAGAGGGACTTTCTCTCACACGAAAGATACTTGGAAAATTTTTAATCTACAATAGAAAAAGTCCTTTCACTGATCAAAAAATTATAATCCAGGACTTCTGCGTTCTAAAATCTGAATCAAAGTAAAGAGAATTCAAGTTTAAAACTATATAAAAGTGCATCAATCTTCTTTCCTAAACGATTCTATAGAAAAATTCGTTGAAAAACTGGCTGTTTATAATCAAAATGTCTCAAAATCTAAAACTAAAGATGAGAATGTGGCTCAAAAATCGACCCTAAATTTTATTCTCACCATGCTTCAAAACTGAATTTATTTAAAATTTGATAATTTAAACACAAATGTTCTAAAATTTACATTAGAAGACTAGAATTTAGCTTCAAAATTAACTTAAAGTGACCTCTTTTCTAATTCAATGGCTAAATCATCGAAACATTGCGATTTTAGTGCAGAAAAATGTCAAAAGTGTCACAATTTTGCATTTGTAGACTTAAGAACAAAATTCAATTAACATTGAAGGGCTTAGTTGAAAAGTCTACTGAACTTGTCTAAATTATCTACTTCTGATAATTCAATCGGAAAATTTGTTAAAAATTATAATTTAGGAGGAAAATGTCCATAAACCTTAATTGAAAAGACGAGACTCCAAATCAAAAATCGATTAAAAGTGTCCAAAGAAAATTTTTGTTAGGTACAATTCATTTCAAAAATTCGTTAAAAATCAGTGCTTTATAACAATTTCTAATTAAAACCCAGACTAAAAGTCAATAATTTAGCTACAAAATAGATTAAAAGTCTCTACTAAGTTGTCTCATTCACAGCTTAATTGTTGGTAAGATTTATTAAGAATCGATGATTTATAAAGAAAGTGTCTTATTTTTTGAACATAATTTTGGCGTCCCTGTGAAGTGCAGTCTTCAGGCAGTAGTGCTGAGTTTCCTGAGGGCTAGCGACGGCCCTGATTTTAAGAGCACTTTTATGCATCGATAACATAAATAAGTTGCATAACAAAGACGCAGCACGTGAAAATGCAGTAGTCAAAAAGCACTTTTTTAGATTTGCTAGCATTTGCCCGGCTGCTCGGCGGCCCAGTCCGCCACTGGTAGCAATAGTACAAAAATACCATTCTTAATCGGTTAATTAATGGAAACGGAACAATGTTGAGTAGAAGAACAGAGTTGTTGTCAGTTTGTCAGAGGGACTTTGGGAATCAACTAGGAATTTTATGACATGATCAACAGCCGCTAATATTCAATGTGACGGAATAGCAAGTTGTTGCTGTCAGCTGTCTTTAGCGCGCAGTCGAGCTGTCAGTTAGCTGTCTGGTTTACATGTCTGTGGGGCCGTCGTCGTTACCACCACGATTGTGATTATGTCTGATAGCCGGCAAAAATTGGATCTGCATTTTATCAACTAGCCGATTTGCATACGTAATGGAATGCGCAATCCTGTAAAATTACCAACAAGGCATGTTGCCGTCCAAACGTTCACCTGTTTTTTTTAATAATAATAATAACGACGGCTTACCGATAACACCGACCATACTGTCAGTATAATGACTGTCGACATATACTTTGTGTATACACAGCCGTCTGTCGCCCTATACTAGACGACTAATTAAGATCATTTGAATGGCGTGAGTGACAGTTACGGTCGCTCAGGCAATTACATGCAACGCCGACGAAGAGAGCCACGGGAAATCGTTAGTGGCACGCACTTACACAAAGACAAACACTCTTGTTGTTGGACACATACATAAATAGAACGAAAAAATGAATGATTGACATATACAAACCAAATTAGATAAATTGTGTGCGGCTTAAATCAACAGTTATAATTATTAATCGGCAAACTCTAAGTATAAGATTCTATAATTTCCATGATTATTGCACATGATGACATTCTTATTTTTTCCCAATCATCATAAAATGTCATTAATAATTATAAAGGTGTACGTGGTGTGAGACCAATGTTAGTGTATTTAATTGCCAGTTGCTCGTTTGATGTTATCTCTACCCGCAATTATGTTCACTCTATCATTGTGTTTACCAGTTGGCGGGCGTGTTCATCAATGATGTACGGCCGGCAATGCATAATATGCCCGGATACACACACACACACACACACATACACGCACTATATATTTAATAAAATAACTTGTGTGAGTGTTGCTGAATAATAATGTAATTTGTTGCTGCCAACGGTGACCTCACACCCGGAGGCCACCAGATAATCATTAAAGTTTACAGCGAGAGGTTTTCTCCGGCCGCCTACATCACACTGTAAACCAACGCTGCCGAGCACCTATTACCGCAAATATATGGCCCTCATTAATCACAAGATGATTTTTTATTTATAATCTTGAGGATTGTATTTGCATATTTAATTTTCAAACCTCTCATAGTGGTCATTATTTATTTACAACACAATTTTTTATAATGAATGAAAGTATATACAAAAGAATACAAAGAATGTCATGTTTATAAAACTAATGAGATTTCTATGTGGTTTTTATAATATCGACATGTACTTATAAGTAGAGAAATATTATTTAATGGGAAAAGTTCGGAAGCCATGACCACAGTATATCAAGCGTATCCAACTGTGTTGGGATTATAATACAGTCCCTTTTCGACCAGTCAATCAACAATAACAATAGCACGGCTAGATCGGCACGTCCGTTCTTATATAGTCGCGATATAATCAAGAAGGAAATTAGTTTAAGAGCTGATCCTGTGTCGGCTTTCTTTTTAAAATGTCATGTCCGCGTGTCAAACTTGAATAGAGTGCCGTATCACGACAGGTAATTGACCATTGTATGCTAGTAATACCCGCTGTATGGAAAGGAAGCATACAATGCACGATCGGCGTTTATTATCACGGTCGCTCTTTCAGCACAACCGTCACAACTCTACAGTATAGTGTATACAACATATACATTTATATATAGTGCCGTCATTGCATGTCATCCAAGTACAAAGCGCCCACCTAACCACCACCATAGATGGCGTAAACCGCCTGACAAGTTGACAGTATAATTAAGACTTGAATACAAAACGACAAAACAAATCCACAACATACACTTCAATTCATTATTACATGCAAACATTGTATATACAAAACACACAACCACCACACATATTTCAAATACAGGCAAAAAAATTGCGTCTATCGTCGATAAATGCAGGCCTGTAGCATGTTTTTTTTGCGTTTGGTGCAACAGCAAAATTGTTTTTTAACAACAAAGACCAGTAGATGGAAAATATAAGGAGCAATTATTTATACCTATGAGAGTAAATAAACTAAATTCTAAGATATTGAAACGCCTGATATAGCGTTTGAAACAGCATTTCAAGGAACAACTTGCGAACTGACTCCCGTGTAAAACCAGGTTCTTCATTCCGTGATAATTTAATTAATATTGAAAAATCGGATTTTTAAAATATTTCATAATGAATCCAAATGTATAAGTTTTCAAGCAAGATATCATGCAATTCTTTATCTTTGAAATTGTGTAAAAAAAAAACAGTGAAAAGCTTAGGTTTTTCTTGATTTTCCGAAAAACTGCCAAGGCTTTGGGAAAAATTCTTAAAGATTTGGAAAGCGCCTTCAATTTGCTATCAACAGCTCAACCATCATTACAAAATAAATAATACATACTAGCTAAGTCAGTGGTTCCCAAAGTTGACTGGGCTCCGACCCAACTAATAAAACCTGCCAAATTCGTTACTCGCCTCTTTGCCGTAAAAGAAGCAGAAAATATTGGTACCGCTCATTGTCAGTATTATTGGCCGTCCGGCTGCCCGATCGGTCGGAATATCGTCTTATGATTTAGAACCCACTCAATATTCGCTTGCGACCCACCACTAGGTCAAGACTCATAGTTTGGAAAATGCTGAGCGAAAAAAATAAAGAAAAAACGTCCTCCAAAATTTTTCTCTGTAATTTACAACTTTATGAAGAATTTTCAAAACGGAAACCGTTCTTAAATGCTCTTCGCAATGATGTATCAAGAATTTCAATATCTCAGCAGACAAGCGAGAATTCGACTATTAAAGTTAGCATTTTTTGGAAACCAAAACGAAAAAGATGTAGTTTCGCCCTACAGAGTGTCGATTCTAACAATAAGTATGGTCGATATTATAAAACTCTGATTAGTTGACGAGCAATTCGAAAAATATTTTGTATTTGTAGGAGGATCCCTGAGCAAAATTAGAAACTCGTAGCTCATGTGGAAATTAGTCAAAGAAGGCTCCGTTTTGGGCAAGATTACTATTTTCAAAAATAAGCTAAACATGTAAAACGACTGAGAGTTACTCGAATAGACCCTCTCAACATTCATTTTTTTCATTTTACTTCATAACATTCTACGAAAAATGGGAAATATTTCCACCTTTTTCAAAATAAAATGTAGCAAAACGAAATGAATCAATCATCGAGTCACTTTAAGCTATTTTAAGTGGGTAAATAAAAAAAGCAAACAAATTCCAAATTAGCAACGAGGTTCTAAATTTTGCTAAAATAGTTTCCAGGGACTCCCCTACAAATCCTTAAAATATTTCTTGAATCGCTTGTCAAATGTAGCTATTAATACGTGCAGGTTGTCGGATCTAAATATGGAAAATCTTATGAAACTCTCATTAGTTGACGAGAGATTCGAAAAATATTTTAAGGATATGTAGACGGGTCCATAGAGAACATTTTAGCAAAATTATTAGCTTCTAGCTTGTTTGGAAATCTGTCAAAAACGCTGACAATGTCGTGATTTACAAAAACTAGTGAAACACGTAAAATGACTTAGTGACTCGAGGATTCTCGTGAAATTGTGGAATTTCTAGAATGCAATAGAGAAAAGCGAACAAACTCATTGTTGGGAGGGTCTTCGAGACATTTTTATCGCTTGACACGTTTAGCTCATTTTTGAAAATCACGACATTGTCCAAAACGATCATTTTTGAACAAATTACAAATGAGCTACGAGGCTCTAATTTTGCTAAAAAATGTTCTACAAATACAGTATTTTTCGAATCACTAGCCAACTAATAGCAGTTTCATAAGATTTACTACATTTAGATCTGACAGCCTGTATTTGGACGCATTTTTTATCAAAATTGGGCGTCCCCTAAAAACAACGCTTGGTGCGCAGAATATCACGATACGGTCCTTATAAATGAAGAAATAAACTTGTTCGAAACCAACAGACTATGCATATTTAAATCGCTCCACTGTTAAAATCACTTAAACCATCACGGTATTATACAGCTATGCGAAATTAATTAAAAATAACTCATTTTTTATTCGCTTCCAACAGATTTTCATATACGATATATGTATATGATACAATTCCCATTAATGTTTGCAATTATTTATTTTATCCCATAATAAATCAAAAAATGTGGTGGATATGAATCATGATGCGTGTTATAAATAATTAACTGATTCTCTTTAAAAGTTCAAAGCCATAATTTACCTTGTAACGAATACGGTTTTAAACACCAAGGAAATTAGAGTGAGACTTGTAATTACATTAATTTCGATAATAATAACAATAACAATAATAATAATAATAATGATGATCGAAACGCAAAAGCCTTGAATCATTTCTTTAATAATAAATTAAATGATTATAATTAGATAGAAAAATTAATTACTTTCAAATATGTAAATTTATATTAAACGCTATTATTTATGATAGAAATTGCGGAAATCATTTGCAGCTTTTGACATGTTATTAATAATTTATGTATACGTATATAACAAGATTTGATAAATGAACGTCTTTATCATTTGAAAGGAAATTATGATTACCTTTCATGGAGATTAATGTATTTGATCTCGCCCCTCAATTTCTAAACCGAAATGAAACAAATTATGGGGGGGTTGTGAGGGGTAAAGGAGGCAGCTCGGATAGCCGTCAAAATTTAATAAGCACACATTTTTCTTCACTGAACACCAGTATTGAAATACAAACAACAACATTATTGATTGAATTCTTTTTAATATCCATCTTGCTAACAAATCATAATTTTAATAAATTAATAATAATTTGAAGAATAATACGATAATTAAAACAAAATTGATTTCAATTTGTTAAAGTTGAATATCTTTAGACTTTTATTCAGGATAGAAGGCTCCATCTGTGGTATGTTGTCTAGACTTGATTCAAAATGAGTTTGTGAAGAAATCTGGCCTTTGTTAAAATAAATTTTGATTTTATTATATTGTTTTGTGTGAATTATACAGCTGGATGCGAGATGGAAATTTGTGATTTAATTTAAGTACCTGGGGCATTTCTAAAATTCAACTTAACAAAACAAGGATTTATCAAACATCAGGCAATTAGTTTCCACTTCAAGTGTTCACTTAACAAAAAGGAATTTTGACTAAAGTAATATTGTAGAATAACAAACAATTCTGTTTGAGACATGGTAAATTTACTGTTATTGTTAAATACCCTCAAGGGTGTATTTAAAAGCATTGTTATAGATCTTTGTACTGTTGTACTTTTATATAGTTGAGTAAACAGGAATATATTCTAATTTTTCTTTCAATTTTTTTAATTAAGACAGCAATTAATATACAGAGAAACAACCGATGAATCATACGACTGATTAACGGATTGTTTGTCATTAGTTGCTTGTTTCGAATGATTTACGCTCACTAATCAATCATTTAACATTATAATGTCTTAGTTTCTTTCTTTTTATTTTAATGAAGCAATTTATTTTCATAACAATAATCATCATGTTTGTTAGATTCCGTTTCGCTCTCTCTATGGAAATACTTCTTTCCATAATTATTGTTGGGTTATTATCTGTTTAGAAATGATTAATGTGCTATTCGATAAAAGCAATAAAAGATATAGATACGTATACAGTATGTATAGATTGAATTGTTTCAACAGAGAACATAACAGTAATAACTTGATAAACTACAATGATCTATTGTGTTCATAGTTCTTGTATTGTTTTTCAAGCGAATAAATCAATAGATATATCTCCATTATTTGTCTATTTTATAGCTTCATTATGGATTTTGCCAAGTTTTTATTTAACTAGAGATTAAAGGATAATCAAACGATATGTAGGTATATACCATAATGGCGATTGTAAGGGAATACATACGTAAATACGGTTAATAGCAGGTACAAATGAGTTTTTAATCTGTATCCTGTTTTACACGGTTTCAATTTGCACGATGTTTTAAAGAAGGTATCCACCGTGTAAATCAAGACCATTTGTTACACACTTTGAAATTTTATTAGTCTCATTATAAAAATTGTGGCTGTGATAAAAATGACTGTAGTTTTTGGAAATTTAATGGCGTCAATATTGTAAGAGTAGTAATCGAAATTTCCACGTAAATTTGCAGGAAAAATAAAATCTTTGAAGAGGGTATGAAAAGCAAAAGACTTTTTTCGTCATCTTCTTTTTTAATAAGGCGTATGATAAGATTCAGCAACTCTACGATCCGTTCCAACAAATTAATGTTATTTTTTCTTCAAACCTAGCTATGACTGTCTTTATAGCCGCCTGTGGAAAAATCCATGTTTATCTTCAAATTTCTGGTTTAACTTAGGCTTTTCAACTCGCAAAATTCGACAAACTTGTGCAAATTTCATTTCTGTCGATTGAATTTTAATAAAATATGACTCTGCACAAAGTAACAGATCTAATTGAGTTTTGCTTGCAACACAGTAGTAACTCTTCCTTAAGTAAATCATATCGCCCTTAATGCCCTTCGTTTTTGCAAGTAATAAGTTTGCGATAAAGTTCTGAGCGAAAATGTTGATATTATTTAAGTAAACTTTGTTTCTTTTCTAGTTTATGGCGTTACAAATGAAACAAATTCTTTTTTGGTGCTGAAACTGTTAAATTTAATGCCATCCTGAAAATACTATGACATTCTTGTTCAGCATTTGTTCAAAAAATCTTAAAAGCTAATTTTTGAAGCAGTCCCATGATTTAAATGATTTTTTCTCAGAATGTAAATATTTTGGAAATTTCTTCGTTTGTAAGTATTCTTAAACCTTTTATTGATAAATAACTTTCAAAATTGAATTATAAATATGCTTCAATTACTCAAAATAACAAATGCGTAAAATACACCCCCACAACGCTAGCAGTGATGAGGGGCTCAAAGTCAGAAAGGCTGTACAAAGCTTAAATCTCTTTTCTAGAAATGATTTAGCTCAATAATGTAATAAATGTCTTCTAATGAATGATTTACCGTCAATTCTAGGTGAGTCATTAATTTACCAGCGGGATTTTCACGGATTTCCATGCTTCTGACGTCACTGTTCTGAACTAAATTTAATATAAGCGCTTTCCACTTGCCCTCGATCTCCATCGACCTCTCAATATAGTTATACGTTTATGTATTGTGATTGTAACATTACAATCAGTCAACGTAGTTGATGAAATAAATGAGCGACGTCACAAACAATAATCAGCTGGTCTACTGTCGCTGATTTTTGCCCTTCTCTTGCTGGATTTTTATGAGTACAGAGAGTAGATGGCTTCAAGTATTTACTTGTTGAAATATAAATGTACAAATTACGTCACGTATGTCTATGGCGTGCGTAATCTGAAATAAATTCCCGATCCCACTGTTAAGTTATTAAGTAATATACTAACCTAACGAGTAGAGGGTCCCTTTTGTTGCTTGGAGGTTCTGAGATTGTTCATTACGCGACTGCTAAATAAATATAACTACCATCAATCAGGTACCGTACTTTACCTATCCTCTTCAAAAACATTTTTTTGCTGAAAATTATTGAGTGGATTTTTTCCTTACTCATTATTCTGCAAAAAATGGGAATATTTCGCATTTTTTCAGAATACACTGGAGAAAAACGGAAAAACATCAAGATTACAAGGGTTTTCAAGTCATTCTATGTCTGCAACTGTTTGGTGTTTTTGACCAATGAATCACAAATTCCAATTTTTACTAAAATATTCTCCTGGGAACATCCTACGAAATGCTCATTGTGGAAAAAAACTGTAGAGCTTAACTTTCAGTTCTTATTGTCTAGCAAATATTTTTAAATGACGAGTTGTAATTGTGTTAATTTCCTTGAACTTCTCCAAAATACTGATACCATCAATTACTAGAAAGTGAATGGCAATAAGTATGTTTACAAGGAGAGTTATTCAAGTGATACTTTGAGCTCTCAAATAAGGCAAATTTTTCATGTATAGGTATACTTAAAAAAATAAGAATACAGTTCAAAATTTGGTGTTTGCCGTTGACAATTTCCATTTATATATACGTTCACTGCCATTTATTTCGCCCATTAAAAACGATTTGACAAGACAAGGTTGGCCATATAAATAATGTCGCTATTGTGCGAGGATATAGCTGAGTTGTATATCCTGATGATGACGACGACCTGTGCAGAATTCGTTATAAATGTCGGCATTTCTTGTCATGTAAATGAGACGCTCAACAAACATTGGATATTCATCAATGTTGTTGTTGTTGTTGACAGGGACCAGTCCGATGCATTATTAACGCACTTGATTCTATATCTATGTATAGACAAAGTAAATAGATGTGTGAGTGTGTATTGTGACAAAGACACAATAAGAACGTTTTGGAAATACAATTTTTGTATTCGTTCCGATGATAGTTTCTTTCCGTTTGTGGTATTGACTTGAAGCGAGGATTGATGGTTTCCTTTTGACGTGCCAGTAGCAGTATAATAATAACGACAATAACAACAGCAACAAGCTGGTCTTTTTCTATCATCAACCAAATAAGGAATCGTTTGGTTATTTTTGATCGATGCAACTATATTATTTTACAATGAACGATAATAATGTGGATAATAATAAGATAAAGTTACACATAAAAATTTAAGAAGAAAATTAATGTGCCATTTAGATGGAAGGCGAAACATAAACATATGTTGTCCTATATTCCTCATATGTTTAAATGTTTATAATCATGTAAATCAGCTCGCCATCCATTCAATAAATATAGAATACAAACACATTAATAAAATTTATATGTTTATACGGTATATATACGACTGGATATAACAATATATGGGTATGTTAGGTGTGAGATTATGTGACAGGAAGTCGATTATAAATCAAATATTAACTGTATATCATTTATATGTAGATAAAATATATGTTTATTATTTACTGGGACTATAAATGAGAGAAAGGTACTAATTAAAATATATAAACAAGTCTACTGTTAATTATAATAGTTTTATATACATATATCTATAAAATTTATTACATTATTATCATTATTTGAGTTGAGTAATTATTAGATTTAATTATGGAGAATTATGTTCAAAACAATTCTACAAGGATTACATTATTTATGACACTTGTGTTGGAATTAATAGATAGGTATGTGTATAAAATGAGGTGAATGTGTATATTTTATAATAAGAGTGGGACATATTTATCATGACTAATTCATTTGGATAAATATTAGCAGATTAACAAGTGATTTGTATGGCCTTTGTGTATTTTTTGTTAACAAAGAAATAGTTGAATTATGGCTAAAATGGAAAGTTTCAAAAATTATAGTTGGAATAATTTTAGTTAATCTGACATCTAGGAATTGTAGTCATAATTTGCCAAAACTATACAGTTTGCTTTCGAATATCCTCTTGTTTGAACAGGATTCCCATAAGTTTAGTACAGGAACTTCTCTCATAGATGGCAAACAAATCAACAATTTCAGCTCGAATTTATTCGAACTGATACGTTTGAATAAATTGCTCACAATCAGTGAAAATGAATTAATATCTAAGAATTTAAAAAAAAAAAAAAAAATTCATTATCTCGAGTTGGCACCTGCGTTTATAAGGTCGTAGGAGTAATTGTGACGCTTAAAAGTTTTTTTTTTAAAGTCACAAAAACTCATGACTCTAAATTTTATATCTTGAACCAATTTCACCCACTATGTTATGTATATTTTACTATTGGTTTTATAAAAAAATGCCATCAATGGGAGATTGAGTTCTTTTCTCTTTAATTTAATAAATTATTTTTATAATATACGGCTAAATTCTTGGCATTTTTCAATGTTATGAATGTGAGGGAAATTTTACATTATATTATTTGTTTCCCCAAATACTTAACAATTTAATTTTGTATCGCATATATGCTGCAAGAAAAATTAAATTATATGGCAAGAAAATTTAGAGAATTTTATTAAAGATTTCTACATTACTTTTTTTAATATTCCAAATATAATTCAATAGACCACCTATATTTAAATAAATTGTAGGCTATACACAAGCATTAAATATGGTTGTTTCTGTGGAGTTAATTCATATTTTTTTTTTAAAAGTCGCAATTTTTTGTAAGTCCACATCGACGTGTTTTCTTATTCCACAAAAAACCCTAACAGAGATTTTTGATTCAAAATATTCATGATAATACTAGCTTGATTCCCTGAGGGCTCTGAAATTTTAATTATCACAGGGGCAAGGAGCGAAGTCGTCGTTTTCATTTACCCTCCAAAAGATGATCGGTAAAGATTTACTCGTTTTTGAGTAGAAACTTAAATCTAAAATTCAAGATACTCTTGTGTTAAATAATCTGATCATTTTAGACACTTTCAATCGAGCTGAATTTTTTGGCGAATTTCGCTGTAAATTCATAGAAGGAGACGATTTAATCACCTTTTGAGATGATCTTTTGAATTTTTGCCTATATTTTAAGACATTTTTTGGTGAATTCTTGCTCTCAAGTTATGGAAAAATAGTTAGTATAGGTTTTCATGTAGTTTTAACTGCTTTTCATTGAATTTTATGTTTTTGAGTTAAATTTTCCAAATTTAATTCTAATTCTTAGTCCTTTTTTATAGGAATGCTCTCATATAGAGAAGTCGCCTGGTAAAGGAATATTTCCTTGCTCCCTGTCATCAAATCAATGTTACTTTAAAAATGGAATAGTTTTCTGGATATCAGAATACTTATCTATTATTATCATTTAGAATAAAATTCTCATTTTGTGCTCTTAACTTTAATGAAAGAAAGAAGATATTGATTCAATGATTTTCAATTCTTCCCATATTCAAAGCAACTTCAAAATCGATCGTCAGTTGCTATTATTATTACGTATCTAATTTTATTATGACGCATAAATTGTAAGAAGCGATATTCAGAACTTAATTTGCTTTTAACCTGTAGTATATTCAACTTTAATTCCACCAAAAACAGTGCTGTAACAGCTATTTATGAACTTCTCTAGGAAGTCTTAATCGTTTAATGATGAAGGTGTATGTTGTCCATCTCTAGTTATTTAGTGAAATATTAATTTGAACAGAGATAATAGTTGCTCTTTCCTAGAAAAATATTTATTCAAAATTCTAAGTTACTGCTGTACCGGTTTCGGCCATTATCAGCTGTGTTTCACATCTCAGAATACCTTTATGTTTTAGAATTTGCATCTATTGACTTTTTTAAAATATGTTTTCGATAATTTGCTGTTGGCCGATTTTCTGACGTGATTTAATATTAATAAATTTTTTTCTCAGTAACAATAAAGTTTAATATTGATGATTCTAATATTTATTGTGTAGATATAGGTACTGATAATGGCGTGACAGGCAGAAATCGATACACTATAGTAACTTATTAAGTAAGCGACCCAAAAGGACGCCTTTGAACTTTAAGTTTCCAACTTATCTCGAATAAGTTGCGTTGAAATCAAAATCACCATCATAATACAAACATTGACAGTTCCTTTCAGCTAAATTAGAAAAAAGTCTTAATATATTTTCTATTTTTGCTTGTCTACGCCACTGTATCGAATTCAGTCGAAATTGTATTTATCTAAAAAGAATTTATACAAAAAATTTAGCTTATGAAAGTATAAAACGTTTCTAATTCGTTATCAATAAATTCACGATAAAATTGTTACAATGCACTATTACTCAGAATGCATAGAAAAAAAGTACCTACCTTTAATTTATCAATCTTCTATGATAATAATTCTATGATAATAACTACGCTTATCTATTAACAATAATCAAATCATTAGCTAGTTACTAATAATATAGTGTAAAAGATGGGTGTTGAAGGAGATAATGTTGATTGTGTAACTGATCCTATGTCTATTAAATGGTCGAATAAATGTAGTGAACATTTGGAAAAATTGTGGAAAAACATTCCTGAATTATTAAAAAAACCATTGATATCATTATTGATTTTTATTTTCGGCATTTCGATTAGTGGTAAGTATTACTTTAATAGAAAAAAAAAACAACACAAATTTAATTTAGCTTATCAATCAACTAGACACAGGTGTTAATATAAAATTGCACAATTCCATTTATTTACATCATTGTTGATTACAGGTGATTGGCTCAATGTGCTCGTACATATTGGCAAGCAATTCGGATACATCCCTAGAGATGATGTCGATAATAATACACCGGGAAGATTCGAGTGGTCGTTGGAATCTTTCTATTTGAAGGATTTATGGAGTTTTCTAGTGCCATCAATTATAATATCCTACACCATGTATTTTGGTATAGGTGGAATTTTGCATGTAAGTATATACTACATTATGTTGTCTTCTTAATGAGCATAATCCGGTATATTTCGGAATATTTGCAACAGATTTATTCCCGATTCAATATACATTATAACGACTTTAATCTTATCAAAGTCATGTTGGAGAGATAATGTTTTTTCGTCGGATAATTGTCATTCATTCTCCCTATTTTGATATTGTCTGTTTTGTTGTGGCTTGTTCCCCAGACATTTCAGATGAAATCATTTTAGTTGGAAAAAACAGATCAAACAGGGACAGGCGAATAAGTAAATAGATAAAAATAAATAGAAAACCGAGCACAATTTTCTTTGTACATTTTATGTCAAGCGTTTCCATCAACTTGTAAAAAGCGAAACATAAAATGGAAGAGGTGCAAATTGGTTTTTATGGTAACGCGTAAAATTCCTTGTTATTTTCGTTGTTTTCGTATTTTTTTTTTTGAAAACGAGCGAATGTAAATTTTAAGACATGTGCTGACCCATTGTATAATTTTTTTTCGTTACAGTGGTACTACTATGTAAGACAGCGTGACCGTCCGGAAGAATGGAAATGTCAACCGACAAAATGGTTAACACCGGAACTTGAACGACACGAAATTCTATTAGGAACATCAACACTCTTCTTGAATGCCACCACATCGGCTTTTTTATCCTGTTATATCTACAATGGCGGTTATAGTACTGTTTATTATAATATAAATGAATACGGTTTGTTATGGTTTATATTACAATGGCCTGTTATCTTTATTTATATGGTAAGTAGGTAATATAGTTTTTAATTACTATTAAAATATACATTGAAGATGAAGTTGTAAGATTAAGGCGGTTTTGTTAAGTTTTGCCAAAAGCAATTAACGTTCCCTTACTAATTAGACCAATTTTTGTGAAGGCTTATGAAACTTTAACAATCTCCAAAGTGGAATTTGAAAATTATAGTTTCATAAAGTGTTACTACTAATTACAGTTTTATTGCAATTATTAGGATTATATAACTTATTGGGCACATCGAATTTATCACACACCATTCCTTTACAAACACTTTCACAAATTACATCACAAATACAAACAACCGACTGTCTTCTCTGTCACGGCTATACATCCGATTGAGTCGCTCAATATTCAATTACTGGATGTTGCCCCATTATTTCTAATTCCAATACATTGGGGTAAGTTTTCGTTTAATATATACAATATATTACAATATATACAATACAAATAATAAAAATATCAATTTCTAGCTTCGTTTTATACAGTAGCATTATACGTTTATTATCATGGTATTGTTGACCATTCCGGTGTGAATTTGAAAGCGTATTGGTGGCAACCGTGGCAGCCTGATGTTATTTTCCACGACAATCATCATCAATACTTTCATGTGAATTTCGGTTTCAATATGAGTCTATGGGATAAGGTCGTATAGTTTTATTCAATATTTAATTTTTATCTATTTCTATCTACAAACAGATACACGGTACATATCGTCTTAAAGATCGTGTCTATACTGAAGATATCTTTTATGGGAAAGGTAAAAGGATCAATGAGGTTAGTGCCGAGGTCCTCAAAGCAGATTTAGAAGAGCGAGAAGCTGAAAATCCATTGGCATATCGGGACAATCGACTCGAGTTCAAATTATCACAAAAAGAACTAGATTCTTTAATAAATAACAAATGATAATATTGATTATATAATAAAGAAATTCACACACAAATCATAATATATAAATAATAATAATGTAAAGTTTTCTTTAAAGCTAGCAAAAGTTATCAATTTCAATTTAGTACATCCCTGGAGGTCTTAAAATGCCCGTTCTATTTCAATGGAATCGATAGTTTGAAACTTTACTGTCACATTTTATGATCTATAAAACTACAGTGATGTGCAAGAATGGATATTTTATACGATTACCTGGCCAGACTGATGGTGGTCTTTTGATCGAAGAAGAAACAAAGAAATAAGACCCCAACATTGTCCGCTATTTGATGTTCACTATAGAATTTAATACCGGCCGGATCAAATTTGAAACAACTGTAACAATATCAGCTATTCATCAATAATAATTAAGCCTTATCGACGTTTCCTTTTGTTTTATAAAAGCTAACCCATATAATAGCTTAGTCTTCTTGTTTATATCCCTGTAACTTTATTAACCGGTTGTTTCAATAAAGGTATTTCTTTTTGTGACATGATGAGGCTAATCAAATGAATATCGATTGTGGTAACTGGGGTGTGGAACAAGTATAGACCCAAAAGTGAAACAACCAATACTTGAACCTATTGTGGTGTACCATCAGCTTCACAAAAAAGTAGTTGACTCTTGAGCAAGAAATGTTTTTCGGTTTGTGTAAGTCAGGCTGTATCTCTAGTTAGAGTAAGAAGGTAGGAGGAGTTGGAACGAGTTTCTATCATCATAAATTTGTAAAACTAGATTTTCGAATTTTTAAAATTTCTTGCCAATCAATCCTTGATCTTTCTTCCTAGATCCAGATCTGTGAAAATTTTGTTAGATTGTCATGACCGCCTTCTAAAACTTGTTTTACACAGCCCCACAAAAAGTGGTGAGTTTTTTTTGTGAAACTGATAGTACATGTTCAAAATACATACAAATAATCTAAATTCCACATACTTACCTTATCGAGTAAAATCGATATATTTTCAGGATATTGTTTAAAACATAATAGCTCGCTTTTAACTTAATCAAAATCCCGCAGAGCTTCCGTATCCATCATAAAAGCAAAACTGAATTGTTTGATAAGCATCTTAAAATTGCACTGTTGCATGTTTTTATGATGCTATAAAATATGTTTTTTTTTTGTTGAATTCAATGCAACTTTATTGCAAATATTGGTCTAATTGAAAAACTTGTGCTCGTCTATGTACCGGAATCAGTTCAATGTAGGTACAGCGAGGTGCATGGAAAAGTGAAAATTCTTCTCAATCTTGACGGGTAAAGGGTAGTACCATGAAGGGCTCTGTAAATAAACAATTCCGTCTAATATTTTTTGTTGAATATCCATTTTTCAATTTTGACCTGTTGGATATTATGGGGACGTCCCTCGGTAGCCTGACTCACACAGCCTCACAACTATTGTCACCTTTTCCATGCACTTAACTGTACATGCGTGTATTGTTTTAGAGTTGTGCCAACGAAACAACAAAGCTATTCATTTAAATGGTTTAGTATAGAATTTTTAGTTTTATCTATTGTATTGAGAAACGTATACGGCTGTTTTATCGTTTGCAAGAATTCCGTTTCTGTTTCGCTGGTTGAACATCAAACGAAAGAATTTTCTTCGTCATATGTTGAATATACCACATGTTGACAATATTGCAGTTACAATTGAATTTGTTATGAATTATAATACAAATTCCAAACTATTCTCAACTACAGTTTGAACTTACAAACGTTGAAATTAAACTTTCAATACAGAGTAAATTTGTTGATTGACGTTTTAGTAATTTATAAGATTTCCTCTATTCAATTCCAATTGAATAAAGAATTTGTTAGAAAATTTCTACTTGACAATTTTTCAATAAAGTAGTCAACGACAAATGGAGTCTTTATCTCAACGACCAGTCTATAAAGAAAATTATTAAGATTCTTTATAAAACTTTGAAATATAACAAACAATCAATCATTAACGCCTATTATAATTTCAATTTGAACGTTCATCGTTCGCACTTGTCTATTGATTATTCTATAAACAACCACATTCAATCTGTAATTGACACAAAGCGATATATATAGGAAGATAGAACATTTCTCATTTGACAGTCGACATCACTGTTAATATTCACAGGCTGTAATAAGTGTATGTAAAGTAAATGTAGATGTAAAGTGGTAAACTGTAGGTCACTTCCGCCATTATGTGGTAGCTATGTTTACCTACATTATTCAACCTAATACAAGTGGAGATACGACGACCGTCCCTTAAACTACCAAACACATCTAATTACTCTCAAGGTTTCATTAGTAACACACACACACACACACACACACACACACACACACACACACACACACACACACACAAAGATTCACTAAGGAGGGACCACAAGGAATTGTTTTACTTTAAAGCAAGTCGACCAAACACCCAGGGGGATCGACTATAGACAGTTTTCGTAGTATAAAGCATGGTCGATAATAAAACCTTTAATAATTCTAACATCAAACTTTTTCTTTACTGCTTAATTATAGTTGAATATTTTCTTATGCCGTTAAATGTGCAAGTTTTCAAGTAAAACTAGTTGAGTGTAAGAAATGCAACTACACCCCAACAAAATGAATTAGTTTTAAGATACTTCCAGACTTATTTAGATTATATAGCTCTGTTTTCCATGTAGAATGAAACTTGAAGGAAATATGATTTACTTATAGAGTCCTGTTTCTGTTGAAACTAATGGGCGTAATATCAATTTACCGATAAAATATTTAACAAATGGAATAGTTTAGATACAACCCAACTTCTTGTTGTATAACGTTATTTCGATGTCAGACAGTCTTGTATTATGCATGATGATATGAGCAATATCGTTGGTCGTTAAAAAGCCACGACAGACACGATATAACATCGATTTAGTTTTAATGAGAAAATTCACTCTCTGTATATACGCTAATGGGAAACGTTTACAACATTCGTTAAGATTCGTCTTTGTCGTTGATAATGAAGAGTTTCTGTTGCAAATTCAGCGGTTGCCTAATTATCAAACGTTCGTTGAAGCAAACTAGCGGTCCGCATGTAAACACCTTCATTATATGAGGCGCTTGTAAAATATCGTAACAAAATGGGATCGTAAAAGGTTAATGGGCGACCCCCGGGAACCACAAACAGGTCCTTAGGGATCGAATTTAGCCGCGTTTACTTCTTACACCCCACTGCATAAACGATTCAAATCCAGTGATGAATCATTCCTAATCCCACCCTATAGCGTACATCATTTTTCTAAATAGCACTCGTAATGCTTTTTCGGCTTATTAATGCGGCTTTATCGTATCTCAATCGAGTACGATGCTTTAATTAACAGCGATCTTATCAGTGTAATGAACTGTGTATTGTAGATGGTCGATTCTATATCGAGTATTTTGGATTATTTATTATTGTCTATAATAATATCGTTGAAAGGTCGCTAGAGTGATATTCAGCTAATCAAGTAATTTGTAAAACGTAAATAATTAGATCCGGTTTTGGTCTTTTATCCATCACTCGGGGATTTCCTCATTTAAATTTGACTTGATTGTTGGTGAAAGATACGTAAAACGACAACATGGTATGCGTTCTGATGGTTAGTAAATGACGGTCTCTTAATTTTATGTAAACAGAAAAGATGTCAATTTAAAAGGGACAAACTAAAAGCATCTGTCACGCACCAAATTCTGTTAAAATATATTCTCATCCAGGGTGAATGATTGAATATTTTGATACTCTGAAGGTTAGTTTTTGTGTGTTGGTTACG
The DNA here is from genome assembly GCA_039776855.1 of Mylabris sibirica. Lineage (NCBI taxonomy): Eukaryota > Metazoa > Arthropoda > Insecta > Coleoptera > Meloidae > Mylabris > Mylabris sibirica. The sequence continues at coordinate 8,118,702 of CM077836.1, forward strand.
TAAATTATCATGTTTTCAGAATTAATTCTTCAAAACAAAAGATTGAAACAATGAAATCTACCTTGAATACTAAATTTAAAACAATTAAATTTTGATTCTGTTATGTATTGTTGATAGTAAATCTGGTTATCTCAGTATAACAAATATATAATAATTATTCCAATAATCTCATTAACAATCTTTAAAATATAATTGTTGTGTAAAACCTTTGTGTTATTGTTAGAGAGTTTTGTACATCACTCGAACATACCCAACGGTTGTATAGAAGAATTATGAGACGCGCCCATCTTTCTGTATTGTTAGGCCACTTTCAACTTTCCATTTTTTTTTTCCAACTGGAATCAAATCAGGTTGGAGCACGCGAAAAATACATCGTCAACTACGATACAACAGATGACACGCAACAATTTGTGACGCCGTCGTCTTTGCAATTGTTAAAGTAGAGGAAGAAAACTCCCGAAACGAATTTAATTGGTTTTGTTGTATATATTTTGTGTTTGTTATGTATGGTTATTCATAAAGTTGCAATTGTTGTCCAGGAAATATCGTGACAATACTGTTGATGAGTTGGCGTATATACATAGAGAGAACACTTATACAATGAACAAAACCACAATTTAAATACATGTTAACCAGTGATTTTCCTAGTTTGCGTGACCAATTTTCTTATCGATTTTCTTTGTTAAAGTTTACGTATCAATTCGGGCTCGGTACTGCGACACATCATTACGCCGATTGTATCATGAGTCTATTGTGATGACATATAAATGAGAACCGTGATATGACTAGTTAAAAGTTGATTGGCGGCTGTAGTTGAAACGAAATCAACTTGTTTAGAAAATGCATTTAACAACCAATCCTAGAATAATTTTACCAATATAGCACAATTTAAAACAGATTATTGAGCTATAACGGTAATAAATACTATTGTTACAGTCTTTGATAAGACTGTTTTTTTTTCTTTTTTAAAGCTCAAATAAATTCAACTAAAAGCATCATATGACGGCTTCAATAATAATAAAAAGAAAGCAGAGAAAAGAAAATAACAATATTTTCTATGTAAATTGAAAGCTTAGAGAAACCTTAATATGTCGAAAGTCTGAACGAGAAAAAAATTGGACAATATCAAATAAATGAAATATAAACATGACTTGTGTAAGAATGGATTTTTTCATCCAAGGGCAGACGTTGAACGACCTCTGTCTATATGTGAAAATAATGTCCTTATCTATATTCAGCTTAAAATAATAATTTAGTTTTTTTTGCTCATAGAAAATCATAACAGAAACTGTGTATTTGATCCTGTAGATTTCAATATTTATAATATTCCCATGTTTCAAATTTGGTGGATGCGCCGGGTCTACTCACATTCTCTTCCACAATTTTTATTTTATTTTTAGGCTTTTTAGTAGTTTTACAGATTTTCACTTTTGTTCACTAATCTGATTCCAGAATCGGATTTCTTACCCTATTTATAACATTTACTACTTCGTAATGTGAGTATAAAGATTGGATTTTCTGTAGACTTTTAGCGAAAATTGTAAAAAAACTAAGACGTTCAAAATGCTCAAGCTAGGCTTGTAGAAGGGCAGATTTTTATTCCTTCAGAAAATTACAGCTAGAATAAAAAATGTAAAGATTTTGAAACTGGTTTGACATTAATTCACTTATTCATCAAATTAAAAAGTAACTTCGAATTACTTCAAGCTTGTTTTAATTTAACTTTGTCAAGTATCTGTTTTGGGACTAGGAAATTTCAAACGAAATTCGACTTTTCCAAGCGCTATAACGTTATCAAACAGAGAAAGTCAATATGAACGTTCATACTTGTTTTAATAATAAACAGGAGCGAGAAATCGATACTAGAATAATTTTTTTTCAAATCACACTAATGTTGATTATTTGATAGAAGATGAGATGAAAAGGGACTTATTTAAATAAATAATCACGGCTAATGGTCCATATGTCTCCTTTTTTTTGTAGCCACCTACGTTGGTGAAGTTTTCCCTTTCATTTTACTCGAATTGCGTTGTTGAAAAGAATTCAAACTACTTGTGTTTTATTTTTTAATACTAGAATTGTTAGCCGACTGTATACGTCGGTTATGCTAAGCAACTTTAGTTGAGGAGCGTTGAAAAATGCATAAAAATCGCTTTGAATCTAATATTTATGACATTATAATCACTTGAAAGTTGATGTTGGAAACTAATAATGAAAAATTCTAAAGGTAGCTTGTACACAACTTTACCACTTATTAAATAAAAAGTATTTAAGTCCTCAACGAATAAAACAAGTTTTATTGTCGGAGAAATATATGAAAAATTGACTAGTTTTCGAATATATCAACGATATTGAAAATTCTTTGATTATATACAAAAGAGAATCGACAATATAATTTATTTCGCGTTATTGTTTGATTCATTAAAAACATTTCAATTTGTTTTGTTTAGTCAGCATCACACACATATCATTGTTGAGGTATTGTAGTTGTCGGAAGTTGCAAAATGATTATCAATCTTTATTTCCTGTTAGTTGTAAATGTTGTGTGAAAAACTGCAAACTTTAGATGTATACGTATGTGAAATATGTTTAAAAACTGGATATGATTCATAACTGGATAATAAATTAAAATTTTCATATATTTATTGGAATAATTTTTTTTATTGAGGAACTTAATGTTTAGATACATAAATTAAAAAGACAAAAACATACTCAGTCTCAATTCCACAATATTCACCCTATTGCGAGATTTTAATTTAAAAAAATATTCGATTTTGTAATTTATCAATTAATACCAAGTTGGAATACTCGCTTTTTAACATTTGAACTTGATGGATTGGATAGAATAAAGGGAAAAATATCAGACTACAACCATCTATATAATTATTTACAAACATAAAAATGACTATATCTTGACATACTAATGACTATACGTATATCAAACTAATGTTGCCATACTTTAAATATGTACAATATCAGTTTAAATAACACCATCAGGATTGTTTTATTTTACACACCACTAACAGTTAAATGGGGACCAGGTAAAATAATGTCCTTACATTTATCTAAATAATACTGGTGATGGAAATGTATAGTTGTGTCGTTCAACCCGCTTTAAGTTTATCAAAATTAAATTAACGACCCCTATATGTGTTTGTGTGTTTGTGTATATATTACAAAATATACAAAAGCAATACTAGATTCAAATAAACAACAAGAACAATAGACACAATATGTTATTAATAAATTCCCGCATTTCTATCCCACCAGACGACGACGATGACATCAAATATCCATCGTCAATATTATTCAAGTGATCTTGAGTTGTTTGACTAGGATTGCTCCGGAGGCGTAGATCTGGAAACAATACAAAATAAAATTGGCATCCTTCATTCATGTACTGTCCACTAAAAGCACACAAATCCAACCATATTTTTCCCCCCAGTTTTCTTTGTATGTGTTAAACAAGTGGCGACTTTAAAGCCTATTTTTTTTCCATGTCAAGATGGATTACAGCTTTTATGGTATTCTTCGAATAGAGTTGTAGAAACATAAATTTGTATATGCCGAAAGCATTTACCTCGTTCTTTTGTATTATCTGAATCGTATATTTCATTGACTGTCATATCAACGTTTGGCTCCTTTTGGCGGTCGCGTTGTTGAGTGTTATCTATATATCCGATTTCAGCGGAAAGAAAAAAAAAGTTTAACATACATTGTTTAAATTAACGTTAGATATTACCTTTATCTAACGATACATTTATCGGAACCATTGTTGTTGAAGATGTTGTTGTTGTTGTTGCTTGTGTAGACGGTGATGGAATATCTGAAAATAAAATTTTTCAACATACTGCTTAAATTTTCCTTAATTACAATCGTTTATTTTAACTAAATTCTCACTATTAATATTGGCTAATGTTAATTAAATCTTGTTGTTGTTGTAAATGGATTTAGGATCAGGAAACGTTTCGATTCCAAACAAACATAATGTGACATTTCTTTGACAGTATTGGACAAATTTGAAAAGCTCCCATGTAATGTAAACGGTGTGACGTTAGTGTGCACGTGACATTTTCAGGGAAAAAGCTTCTACTACTCGATCTTTTACACGCACACATATAACAGAGAACATTTCTGGTAGGATAAAGGTTGACAGAACGTCGGTATAGTGAGCTAGATCGTCACACAATACACCTCGTCTCATCTTAGGAAAAAAGCTTTATAGTAAATCACATCCGATTTCTATGAGTCGCTTAACCAGATTGATGACGAAGCTTCTTTACACATATTTTATACCAGGTAACTTTTATCGAATTGAAAGCTGATATTCATTTATTTAATGGTTGAAAATCTACAACCGCTAGAAAGCTAGAAAATTATTAAAAGCTGTGTTAAATGTGTGTTTTGAATGATGATTTTAAAAGGTTTTTTAATTAATCGTGAACTTTGAAGGATATTGATTGTTAGATGTATAAAACCAGTTTTTTTTTTGTGAATAATAATCAATCAGTAAGGTTAGAGCAGAACTGATAGAAATTAATCAATGTGCGACGCTGAAAGCTGTCTATACTACGTGTCCATCCGATAAGGACATTTTCATCTGCTCTAATTAGTCAACATTTCATATATTGACACATAAACCATCAACCAGAGAGAGTTTTAGTTCAACTAACAATTAATTAACTGACCTTTGATTAAAGTAATTATTAGAAACTGTCATCTCTTATTTATCTTTAGAATAATGACTAATCTATTTAATGAGAAAAGCATAAATAGACCAGAATATACAACGTGTATCATCAACAGTTGCAAATTATTTAGCCAGCGACTAAGATATTATTTTAAGAATTGGTAGGGTAGTTTCTAGGGGGCAAATTTGCAAGTTTTTTTTGACAATATTACCAATTTTCACCAAAAAGAAACTCCTAATATCAATTTTCGTTTTGTATTCTCCACTGTATCTGAGAATAAAATGGAAAACATGAACTGTACAAAAATTGAAATGCGCTCATCATTCGCCTCCCCAGTTGTTTCTCTATTTTTAACTCAGTGGGATTTGTTAATTTAAAAAAAAAGTGCTCGGTATTCGACTTTATATTATTTTTTTTATAAAATCAAGAGAATTTAAAATAACTAATTTATTTCCAATTTTTATTTTTTAGAATTAAAAAACGTTCAAGGAGCTAGACAAAGAGGCGAAGGACTGAGCTTTTGAATGTCTTTCGGCCAATCGCCATTTTAATTCATTTTATTAATGTTTTTCGAGGTACAATCATCAAAACAAATAGTTAGACATGGTTAAAAGTCTCGCAAAAAGTGCAAGATGTTCAAAAATTAATTCTAATTGGCTTGCTAACTGCTAACTCGGTGAAGCACGTGATAGATATAAGTAAATCGAGGCAAAATAATAAGGGGTGTAATTACCAAAGTGTTATTTCCAGTATTAAGACAATAGCTTTTTGCTTCATTCAAGCCATTTACCTAGTTTTGTTCGTTAGTATACTAAAACAGCAGTCTGTGGTTGATTTTTTTCCTATTTTGTACTCTCATGAGTTTTACGTGCTGAAGTTTTATGATAAACATTCGATACATGGGTAAATAAGCGAACGTCTAGACTAAAGTTTGAGAAATCATTCACTTTTTGTTTAATGTTGTAATTTAATATGTTGAACGATATTAAAAATTCAGCATATTTTACTCCTATAAGTTGATATCAGGTTATTAATTAATCTATTATGTACTAATAATTTTCCATAAATTGTTTTATTTGTATGGAGCACTAGCATGGTTTTTTAGTCTCTGATCAGCAACTTCAATGAATATGGGGGAGAAATCAATTGAAAAGCTTCTGATTGAATATCATTTCATTTGTCTCTAAAAGCTCCCAAAGGATCTTTTTAAATAAATTAAGAGTCTCTAATGGAAACAATGAGATCGATAATAATTGGATTTTGCATTTGTTTAAATCACTAGAGAATCGTTACAATGTCAGTTACAACAATTAAATGAAAAATATTAAAATTGTAAATTATGGAAAATTTATCGAACATTTTCTGTATAGTTTATATACAATGTCAAAGGATTGTGTCAACAAAACGTTCAAATAACGAATTTTCCAAGACTTTAATGAATATCTATTGTGTGGAGCTTATGTTGCTTGCTTCTCTTGATCCGCTCTGTTCTCTACTATATATTTTTTTTATACTCGTCGATATTATTGTGTATGACGTTTATATAAGATCGAAAGGGGCAAAATCATAACGGTGGTAAATACGTTATACGATAAAAGCTCGACGAGATTTGAAAAGATAAACAGAAAAAAAATACACGCCTAGACGGTAAAATTATACTTACGATAAAGCTTTATTGTGCCGTCTGTTTCACCAAGTGAGTTCTTCGCTACACATTTATATGATCCATAATCAGTAGGGCCCACAGATCGAATGGTCAATTTCATATGAACTTTATAAGCATTGTCTACCAATATCGGTTCGTACTTGGCACCTGAAAGTAGTATTATTATTGTTCCGATAAACTCGTACAAGTAGTTGTTTCGCACAATAAATTAGCAGATTATTAAACGACACTTTAATGATTATAAATATATTGTTAAAGTTTGTTTAAAACCCTTATTAATATTGTTAAATTTATTACATTTAAAGTACATGCACTTAACAATAATAAATGATGATTTATAGTGAATTGATGATGGTTTTTTTACACATACACGAGTGATATTTGAAATATTCATATCGACTACTATTACTGATCAATTCACATCTGTTCTATTGAAATACTCTCATATTATTTGCTCAATAATGGTAGCTGATAAAACGGTGTCCTCATTGCCAATAAACCCACTCTTCAATATTTCATCCGACTTGTATGTTTAACTGCTATTACGAATGCCATACAAATTCACAAAACGATCACCAACTTGCTATAGAAATATAGATAACAGTGACTTGTTGTACACAATGTATGCCATGCTTTAAGACATCATTTATCTGGATGGAAGTGGAGAATCATCGTCGTTTATGACAATTTTTTTCGATTGGATGCAGTTCGATGATTACGTGATCAGCGCAACAATTTCACAAAATCCAAAACTGATAATAGATTGGAATTATAGAAATTTTACAGGCGTTCTATTTGAGATTATCGTTGCTTAAATTGAATGTGTGTTTGTTATAGCTGGTGAACCAATTTAAAGCTGCTTGAGGTGTTCTTTTTTTGTTGCGATGCACCATTTTAGGTGCATCACATTGAAATTCTAGAATGAATGGATTCAATCAGCGACACTTGATGTGTGTCGTACGTTATGCGTTATGTTTGTATCCGATTAGAAGCATAAAATATGATTTATTTTAATATATTATAAAGTCTGGTTTGTAGAATTCTATCTCTTATTGTCGGTAAATGATTTAACATAACTCAATTTATAACCATCAATTTCAATTTGGAATAAAAAGCTTGTCTAGTTCATATCTGAAAGTAGTTCCATCATAAAACAAACATTTCAATTTTAATTTGAGATTTCAAGCTGGATACACACTAAAAATCAGCGTTATATAATACAAATATTGAAGATATGATTTCTAGATTCCATCAGAAATTACAAAAAAAAGAAACGCGATTAGATTTACTTGAAACTTTTCCATCTCATTTCATCAATTAATCCGTTTAAATGGGAATAATAATAGCTCAGCATCTTCTGATGTTGATTACGTCAAATTTTTTTCTCGCCTTTCTCGTATTTGACTGACTCGATTAAAAATTTTCTGATTAATGTTTTGATATTGAAGTAATTATCTATGTCAAAAAATGCTGAATTAAAAAGTTTGTGAAATGTGAGTTAATTAGTTTAGCGGGGTGTTTGGTTTGATAAATAATTCATCAAATGAAGAGAACAAAACGGCGTTTAATAACGGTATGGCAATAAGCACACTCACACACATTTTGTATATTTGTCTTAGCACGTGTGTAGACAGATATTTTAGTGTAAATATGAGAAGGGATGAATAATTCGCGAGAAACACCCAGTGAAATCTCACGAGTAAACATGAGAATATCTTGTTAAAATACCAGATTTGTTACGGTGGAATTGTTCGTGAGATTGTGTGCATACAATGAACGTTAATGATCACTGTTAACTATCTTGTCATCGTTGTTTTTCTGTCTGTATTTCTCTTTATTATCAGAAATTTTGAATGAACCAACAAGACATGCGATTAAATTCGCTTCTATTACAAAATAAAACATTTTACACAATGTTATCTTTAGGTCAGAACTGAAACTTCTTATAATAAGGATTTTATTATCGCGACGTGCTTTCAAATTATTAGCGTAATACACGAATGCAAGAATAAATTTATAACAGTAAAAGTATTAGTATTCTGCTATCATAGATAAGCGAATCCAGGCCAGGATTTTACCATACAAGTCAACTAAACAATTCCAACTTTCTACAATTCATTAACACTTGCATGTACATAAAATTTGATTAATAACGGATAATAATAAATCATTGTTAATTGAAATTAAAATATTACCTTCTGAAATTATATTACCATCATCCATGGTCCAATAATTAATAGATCTTGGATATGCTTCAGAATGGCATTCTAGTGTTATTTGTTGGCCTTCCATAGCGCCGACTAACTGATTCTGTATCCAAATCATTGGTGGAACTGTACGATAATCATCAAGAAATTATATTAGTGATTATCGATAAATAAGCAAAACTTACAATGTACACGCAACATGATCCGTTTGCTTACAGACGGTGGTACACCATTGGATGCGATACACAGATAAGGCCCCATATGAAGCCGATTCACTTTACTTATGTTAAATGTAGTCCCCTCGACTGTGGGAACTGGAAATCACACACACACACACACACACAAATCTATTATTACTTATTACATATTCATTGGTCTGTAAGTGGAGATAAGGGCGCCATTGGAAGCCTATTAAGATTACTATCATCTATCGTTGAAGTCAATAGTGGCTGATCTAAATAATTACAAGTGATAAATTAGGAAAGATTCGACGTTTAAAGATAGTTTTCAACAAGCTCCTGAAACAAATTAAAGCGAAGTCGCTCTATACAGAGATGAAAATCTACGTAGATGTATACGATTCGTGTGAAACTCCTATTAGTTGGCGAGCAATTCGAAAAATATTTCAAGGACTTATAGGAGGGTGTCTAGAGATTATTTTAGCAAAATTAGAACTTTGTAGCTCATTTAGAAGTCGGTCACAAATTGCTCGTTTCTGACGATGTCGCGATGTTCAAAAACGATTTATTGTTAGAATGATTCGAGGATCTTTCCAACATTTATTTTTTTGTAGTTTTCTCTATTTTATTCTGGAGCATTTTCTCTAGGATGCAATGGGGGAAAAAATTGTCGGGAGGGTCTTTAGTTGTTTTACGAGTTTAGCCCGTTTTTAAAATCGCGACAGCGTCAGAAACAAACAATTGACAAACTTCCAATTAAGCTACGAGGTTCTAATTTTGCATGATCTCAAGACACCCTTCTATAAATACTTGAAATATTTTTCGAATTGCTCACCAACTAATAGGAGTTTCACACGAATCGTGTACATTTAGATTTTCATCCCTGTATATGGACGTACGTGTGTTTGTGTGGACAAGTTTCAATCTAGATTATTAATTGTTAATATTAAAGGAGACAGCTTAGAATTTAGAAGATTTACTAGCAGATTTAATAAAATTAAAACGATTTTGTCACTATGATACACGATCCAGTACATGTAATTGTGTAGAGAATTACAGCACGCACATTAATGATTTTTCTGGACACGCAACAAACATCACTTGCACGCAAATTGTAAAGTGTTAAAACATTATCTTGTTATCGCTTTTTTATATATATAGATATAATACATCGTAAATTACATCGATAAATTACCGATTTTCGAAGTTAAATTTTAATTAAAAAAACACGAATTAAAGGAAGAAAATTATAGAGGAAAAATGTTGACTTATATGTCGGTTATATACTGTAGAACTAGACGAATAAATCCAACAATGGCTAGATAAAATTAGCAAAAGTTTTAAAGTTTAACCTGGAGAATTTCCATGTAGATTCGCAATAATGTCAAAGAAATTCCAAGTAAACTAATATCTCCAGCTTAAAAACGACGATTTTGTAAATTTCCAACGAATTCATTACTTTAACGAAATAAACGATACAAAACATGTCTATTTTACATATTCTGTTAGATTATACTTGGTTTTATTTGAGGACAATAACCTGTACTTATTTAATAATTCAATAATGTTGATAATTAACACCAAATTTTAAGGGGAAAAACTGGAATAATTACACACGAATATGGTGGTTAACCTGGATCAATCAACACTCGACTTCTAGGCATGTCATTTATATTATTGCTGTTTTATTGTTATTATGATTATTATAACACGTAAAAGCACTATAAACGGCTTAGAGAATATGAAATTGGGTGATTAACCGTTAAGAAATCAACATTTTCACTTTTACATCCCTATTTAAATCTATGTACTTTTGTTGATGTAAATTAATGGATAGCTTTAAAGAATTCTTGACAGTTTCTCGTGAGTTGAATTTATCTCAACTATTGTATTCAATAGATGCTTAAAAGTGAAGTATTACTACTCTACATTCATATATACAGCCTCTTTGCTTACATACAAGTAAACTAATTTATTTCGGTTCGGATGAAATGTGAGTTGCTTTCTCATAAAAATTTGTTATAATTAATTTTACACAGCTTTCATGTACAATGTATTTTTTAATTAGCTGTACAAGAGAAAATTTATTTCTACAAGAAATTTATTTTCGTTTTTAATTCAATACAATATTACAGATTTATTCGATTTTTGTTTAGAATACAAATAGAACAAATAGAAGACCTCTCTTACTATTTTATTTGTTATTTATCTAGTTTTTTCCTTATTTACGTAAACTCCCAACCTGTCAAATATAATCAACGAAGAAAGACATGACTTTAGGAAAACAGAAACGTAAACAGTCTAGGTAGGAAAGCAATTTGTCTGAGTCTTTCCAGTTTTTTGCGTCTGAATATCTTTGGACTTTTAGATGGAATTAATTGATAGCGACATACAAGATATTGAAGACGAATAAAACTACAAAAATTGTTAAGCATTTATAATTAATGTTCCAAGTAGCATTATCATCAAATTAATAACTATTATAAAAACATAGTGTCTTAGTGGTATTCTGTAACAAAGTTATCATGGCCGAATCTGATAGTATACAATAATGTTTGTGTTAAGTGCTTTTTCGATGAAATTTTGGTTGATTAAACAATAGAGCAAGAAAAAGGGTACTTTATTTGAAAAATAACATGCACTGGTTATATTGATGAGTGCCATTTTTTATGAAGTAACCCTCTAAAAGACGTTTCAACATCAGCTTCAAATGTATTAAAATATGACATGGCAAAAAATGTTATTGTTGTTATTTTTACACGATGAAAAAAATAGAGAATGAAGCAACAAAATAGAAAAACAGTGAGAGAATCAGAAATTTTAATACATTCGTTCTCATGAATACTTGAAATTGTCAGTCTATTTTTTTGTGTTTGTTTGTGCTCCTTATTTTTATTCTTTAAAACTAGTATTTGTTTCATTTAAGATAAAAACAAAATATAACTTGGCACGAATTTTTGTGTGTAAAATCAAAATTCCCTTTATTTTTAGCTGTATTATCATACAACATAATTAGTCTGATCGAGTTATCATTGTATACATTTGGGAACTGTCCAGCATATGTCCAATTAGTAAGTTTAATTATTTCGCTTATCTAATCGTTGTTGAATAAATTTTGAATTTGTTAATGTATAGTATAATCTATCTCTAGGTATATGTAGTAGGTTTATGTTTAGAGTAAATGCATATACATATATGTTGTAGGTATTATAGTAGGAATGTAATTACAATTAACAATCGATCCTCTCTTCCTGTTTGTTTCTAGATATGTAAAAGCGTGATGATACAGCTATCCAATTGGCAAAGAGCTCACTCTGCTTTGATCCTTTGAAATGAACTAAAACAAACATCAAGCATCCCGTACATCGGTTAAGTGCATTCATTCAATATAGACACATGTATAAAGGGAGAGCGACAGAGAGAAATTTCAGGATTCATGTATAGAAATGAAAATGTCAGATGAAATACTAACAAATCTCTGAAATTAATATGTTGAAATAGCGTTGGTGGCGAACCATCAACATCAGCCCGAGGATATAACTGTTTTTTTTTTGTGAAACATCATTTTTTTTGGGTAGAAATAACAATTTCAGTATACCGATTTGAAAGAAATATCGGTAAAAAATACCGATTTCATTGAAATTATAATCGAAAATATGATCTGAATCAACAATACCACACAACACCCGTCAACTGTAATCACCGTTGTTATCTCTTTGTGAATTTGAGTTTGTTAAAGGGCCAACTTTGTATATTTTCAAAGATACGAAACGAGAACGCCTTGCCGATTCCCATAAAATTCGATGATGTTGTATCGTTAAATTTCCTCTAGTATATGTACTTCTGTGATATTTATCACAACTGATAATTACTCAGTTTTCTGTTTCTTAAAGATAAATACCGTTCCGCCTTACGTTAGCTATTTTAAAACGACTTATTTATGACTCATTTAAATCGTAAAATACCCCACTGTGTGCTATGTAAGTACTTCATTAACAAGGGGGTGTGTAAGCACCGTTATAGCCAGGCGTTGTTGGTAAGTTATGGCAGGTGAGATTATCGACGATCTTAATGAATGCACCAAACAATAGAACGTCGTATAAGGACTAGAATTACTACAACAACAACAAATAAACAACAACAACAACAATAAAGTAATGGTGCGAGAAGGAGGTGTAAAGTGGTTAAGCGTCAGGACGGCCCAGGAACTAGTCCAGAACCGACCGACCGGAACCCCTCGCTCGCCTGAGGTTCAACGTTAAATCATCCTGTTCGTTTACGCGTTCAAATGTCTGTATTGTTTCATGAAATCGTTGTGTTTATGTTACCAACTCGTGCATATATTATGTTTCGTATACTTTAAATTCATTGTTATATTTATGTTTGTACAGAAAACTCACGGATGCGGCACAAATTAATAGATCATGCCTGTTGAAGAATATTTAACCAATTTTAACGCATAAGATAGCAACGACAAAAGAATCATGGAATGTTATCTTTTGGAATTTTGCTGTGACGTACATTTATGCCGCATTATTTTTATGCCATTTTTTTTAGCATGGTCCCCAAATAACATTTCAGCAAAAGTAGGACTAGGTAGCTCATCGGAAAATGCGTGAAATTATAGCAAGATCCAGGACCGTTCTTAGGGGTATTGCCGCCTGCGTGCAAAGGTCTCAACTGCTGCCCCTATATTTATTAGTATGCAGGGTGTTTGGTCTATGTATGGTGACTTCTATTCTAAGAAACTCCTATTAGTCGACGAGCGATTCGAAAAATATTTTGAGGATTTGTAGTAGAGTCCCCAAGGAACATTTTAGCAAAATTAGAACCTCGTAGCTCATTTCAAAGTTGGTCAAAAATGATCGTTTTGGACAATGTCGCAATTTTAAAAAACGAACAAAACACGCAGAACGACTAGAAATGTCTCAGAGGCCTTCCCAACATTGATTTTTTTCATTTTTCTCCACTGTATTTTAGAGAAAATACGAAATATTTCCACCTGTTCCAGAATAAAATGGCGAAAAACGAAAAACATCAATTTTGGGAGGATCCTAAAGTCATTCTAAGTCGTTTTGCGTGTTTAGTTCGTTTTCGAAAATCTCTACATATCGTTAGAAAAGAGCGATTTTTGACCAACTTCCAAATGAGCTACGAGGCTTACGGACCCTCCTACAAATCCTTATAATATTTTTCGAATCGCTCGTCGACTAATAGGAGTTTCTTAGAATAGAAGTCACCATACATAGACCAAACACCCTGTATTATACTATACAGGGCGTCCCGTAAGTCGCACCCTTGCTCCTTCGGGGCAGATAGTGGGTGAAATTCTAAGGTGAAAAGTCCTGTAGCATTTTTAATTAATTAAATCAAGTAGCCAATCAGGTGCTCTCTTACTTTGAACGGCTCTCGCGCTAGCCTGCTAACTGGTCCGCTTCCTACGTCCTTCCGTCAAGACTGTTTCCTTCTCTCTTTTTATCGCTATATCGAGCAGCTGATTTGGTTATATGATTTAATTAATAACTGATTATGTGTGCGTCAGATAAAAAAATGGTACAGGAATTTTCACCTTAGAATTTCATCCCTTATCTGCTCCTTAGCAGGAAATGCGCGACTTACGGGACATCCTGTATTACTAATCGGCCACCCTTTCGGGCGGCCGCCTGTGTGCGGGGCACGCACTGCACGCCCGCTAGGAACGGCCCTGGCAAGATCTACGAGTCTTGTGCACCTATCAAAAGTGTTCAAGTACTGTAATATGTTCGTAACATTTAGATTTTTGAAGTTTGTCCGTTACATTCTAAAAAAAAAAAACTAAAAAAATTGCAATTCGAGATTGACCGTGAAACATTGAAACGCAAAAATCCTTCGCCTCCCTGTGTCGGTCATTGTTCTTCTCGTTAGTTTAGTATCAACCTCCAAATCAGTGTTTCTCAACCGATATCGGCCCGCAGAAGAGATTTACACATTTCAAAAGGAATAAACTGTTCTTTGTAGAAATTATTGGTCTTTAAAGGGTTGTCAATAAATTTACAGATCGACAGTACGAATAAAGTTTGAAAAGCACTAGAGTAGATTGTTGAAACTATTCAATGTTTATTTATTTAACGAAAAACACACTTAGAGTACGTGACTGCAACAATAAACCATCCATAAATGTTTATGTTCTGTTTTTTTACATTTTACAATTTTTACTGATTTCCTACTTTTCACAATTATTTGTTTATAAGTATGTCAAGGATGATTTCTTCCGTTAACAAATACGATAAGGCCGGTCCCACACATAGGCCCAACGCATGTTGGCCAACGTTGGTTGAAATTGAAGTGTTTTTTTTTTAAAGCTCCCGTACATTGGAACTAATTGTAAGATAAGTTCAGTCTATGATAAAAAAAACGATTTTCTGTGATAGAATTTATTTTTTATTACCCCTTTAAAGTGAATATCAGCCTATAAAAACAAATACGTGTCTCTTATTTTTTCAAGTACTACAATATATCACAGAATTTGACAGAATGGTTGAAATCGGTGGGGTCGGGTTGGGGGGCCTTCCTTGTAAGTGTCAATGCGTGTGTAGCTAGTCAATACGTTAAGGCCGATCCACACACGGAGATATATCTTATAAGACGGTCTCATGGTACGGTGCAATGATATATATCTATCTCTGTCGGTATCATGTATAGACAAAGCTAGATATATATCACTGTACCGTACCATGAGACCGTCTTACTAAGATATATCTCCGTGTGTGGATCGGCCTTTATCGTGAAATCCTTTGATCTTTGGTTCAAAAACCGCTTAGAAACGGCCAACAAACCAACGATCCAGATCCCTTTGCGGCACATCGAGTTACGCCGATAAATCATTGCATTATCACTGTTTGTGTAAACAATTTGACTAGAGAGAGTGCCGGAGTAAACAACCGTCTATTCAAATCTAACGATCAACAGTACAATACCGCCAACCAAATCATGCGCCAACGCTATTGGCATATGCAATTGGGCCTATGTGTGGGACCGGCATAAGAAGCACTTGTACCGTATATGTAAAAATAGAATAGTTGAAGAGGCGTACAACTAGTGCATTTCAATTTTTACACGATCAATATCTGAGAAGAATATATCTCAATTTTTCTCAGGATACAGTGGTCGAAAATAAAAACAAATAATTTTACAAGGATCCTCGAGTCATTTCAAGTGATTTTACGTGTACAGCTGACTAGTGAAAAATTCGAAATTGTCGAAAAAAAGTCGTTTCTTGACCAACTTGCAAGCTAAAATGTTCTATGAGGACCACCCTACAAATCCTTAAAGTATATTTGAATCGTCCACCAACTAATAGGAGTTTTATACAAAATGTTAGATTTACAGCAGCAGCCCTGTATAGTACGTTTCCGTGCATAAAAAAATCTGTTTTATTTTATAGATATTGAGAGACTCAATGTATGCGAGTTAGATTCGCGTTAAACGAGTACACCTATCAGGGATACTTCGTGTAAATTAAGGGAGACATGTTTAATTATTGTAGTAATTATCGCAAGTTCAAACTGGATCTAACTGATTGTAATCGATTTCTCACTCTATTAGTCGTTTTGTTATTACTGAATACTTTAGCGAGTTTATTTCAAAGTTACAATCGATAATAATGCAATGATAAGAAAGATATGTGAAGTAAATTGAACTGGCTGCAATAATTTATTCAATAACGTTAGAGATATCTTGAATGAACATTATTTATAGAAAATTGGTTAAAGTTTCTGTTACTAAGACATAAAATGCAACGAAAAAAGTCACGTTCCACATTTATATTTGATTGGAATTGGAAAGAATTTCTTGAAAATAGTTGTAAAACTTGTATAAAATGTTTCGTTAAACACATCCATAATTTAGTTTGTGTAAAATAACTTATAGCAAATGTTACAAATTGATCAAAATTTTTATAATTTTCCTCGTGATTTATTTTACAACTACAACAAATGGCAAAAAATAATTTTGTATTATCCACCCTTGTTTCCACTCAAATCAAATGTGACTATTTCATGGTTATTTCGTTTTGCATAAAATTGATTAGCTGTCGTGAATTATTACGGTAATAATTTTACGGTAGATGCGTTGTGATATTATTTCATTTTATTTCGGATTTTTTAAGCTTTTGTTTACGATTACAGTACAGGCAAAGCATACAGTGTATAGTTAGAACTGTGAACGATTAAAAATTGTATTTGTCGAGGAAAAATTGTTGAAACCGATCCGATTAATATCACTCAAGTTCATTTTAATCTTCTGCGGCACGATTAATAACATTTCACTTGACATATAGGTGTGATTCGGTAGATTTACAAGGTGGAATATTGCAACCGCAACTGATAAATTCATCCATCAGGGACATCATTAATGTTTATGAACAAGACTAAAAAAAGTTACGTTGTAAATTTGTTCCGTTTACCGTATTCTTCTTATCGTAATCTTGCATGTCGCCTGTTAATAGTAAAAACGCTTAATCGCATAATCCAAGTTCACACTTAATCCCATAAAATAACACGATACTAATTAGTAACGGTGATTATATTTGTAATATTATTAATTGAGTTTTTGTGTAGAAATATTGAAAATTTTTATACCTTCTTGGCCGTTTCCTAACGGTATTGCTTCGCCATTTTCTCGACGCCAGGCTATATTTGGTTCCGGTGATCCAGTCGCTGCACATCGTAAACTAACATTTGATCCTTCCCGGACCACCATATCAGTACTTGTAGGATAGTCGAGTATATCTGGCGGAACTGAAAGCATAAAACGTGTATAATTATGACCTCCGAGGGTTATAAAACAGTTGGCCTGAAAATTCTTTCATGGATGAACGAGAGCGTGACTCAAACATAAAGATTGATGAGAATTTTTCCAGTTCTCACCTGAGAAAATACACACTCTCTCTCTCTTTTAGGTACCTATAGTGATGATTCGAAAATAACGTATTTTTAATTAACGTTCTAAATCGACTTTTTTCTTGTATTGTTTCTAAATTAAAAACACAATGAATGTAATGATATCCGACCAGTAAAGCAAGAGAGCAGAAATTTAAAAATAACAACAAATCAATTCTTGTTATTTTCTTTACCAAACGAGATTCTCTTTATTCTTGAAAAGTACCTACATAACGATAATAATGAAGAAGGTTAAATAAACAAAGGGAAAAATATTTAACTTTGCATCAAGAAATACAAAAAGCTTGCAAAATAATTTTGTAATAATACTCCTAAAACGTAATTTTCTTTTAAAATGTAAGCACTACGAAGATATTAATTAAACAGGAAGAAGATTTGCTCATCAAATAAATGGTAATTGGATTATTTCGAGACGTGTTCCATTTTAACAGCAAATCATTCTCTTTTATTTATAATTTTAATCAAAGTAAGACTCACCAACAACATCAAGATAACCGATCTGACTCTTCATCGGATCAGTGTTGATTTGACACATATACCAGCCTCTATCCGATTCACGTACATCTCTTATATGCAAATACCATGTACGATGTTCACTGTGTGTAACGCCGATACGATGATTCTTGGTAATTACATGACTGTGAATTGTTAGAATAGTTTGTGTGTCCACTCTCAGCCAGGCCACCTGAAAGTTAGACAATTCAATTTGCTTTGAATTCGAAGCCTCTTTAGTGAAGCCACAATAGTATTCAATTAAATAAACTTATAATAACTGCTGATACAGTCGCCCTTCTCTAGTTTTGGTTATTTTAAACGTGCACAATACGTACAGGGTTTCAGATCCAAATACGGCAGATTCTATGGAACTCTTATTTTAAGGATTTGTGGAAGGTTCCTGGAGGCTATTTTTGCAAAATTAGAACTTGTAGCGCATTTGGACGAAAAACGCTCGTTTCTGAGGTTGCCACAATCATCAAAAACTTTGTATACACTTGAAAAAAAAAATCGGTATTGAGCATGGACGTATAAACAAATGGACTCCGCTAGTTTGGTTTTGTTGTGAAGCCGAGTACGCTTCACATTCTAAGCACACGGCATTCTACGTTGCCGTCTTAGACATCTAGGAATCAAATCTGACGAATTATAAGATCGAGTTCCTACGTACCGGCGAATAATGTTCGAAAATTTAATGCGCACATTGGCAACGTTGCTGACTAACGGCAGAACAGCTGTTCGAAAAATGGAAGAACATGGCGGAATTTAGTTGGTGATTGTTTATGTCCGATTTGCCAATATTCCATCTGTTTTTGTGTTTATTTCTGTGTTGTTTTTCATTATAAAGTCAAACAAACATTAGAACAATGGTTCGACAGTGTTTTGTGTGCAAAAAACTGAATTACCAGAATCCGGACTTATCTTTTCACAGGTAGGTGATGTTATATTGTTTACGTCGCCAGTGGCGTAGAATTTCTTGTAGCTGGGGTTAGAAAATAAGACAAATTCAACGATTAAGATGAAATACATATCTATGTACTCGTAATTATTGTTTTTTTAGATTTCCGAACAATCCAGAAATTGTTCGTAATTATTTATCAATTTTAAACATGGACGTTCAACTGCCTAAAAGTGCGAGAATTTGTTCGGCCCATTTTAAAGAAAGTGATTTCGAATTCAGAGGTGAAACCAAAATCAAGTGTTTAAAAAAGGGAGCTGTACCACTTCCGTTTGAACCAGATACATCGGATACAAGCGCTTCTGAAACAAGTATTGTTGAATCACCCACAAAAAGGTAAACATTTGCAAACATTTATAACATATAATTTTAATTAATTGATATTATGTTTGTTTTAGACAAATAACACCGTTAGAATTTGATCAACCTATTTGTTCCAAAAAATTGCGATTAAGCCAAGAAAGCAGTAGTAGCACACTTACAGCAAGTGAATGTCCTACATCCAGCATTGAAAAACGTCAAAACATTTTGTAAGTACCATTATGTTGTAACAATTTGAATGGCTCCTTCTTACATTGTAAAAATTCAAGGAAAATAATTAATGCTATTTTATAATTAAAGGTACGAGGAAGATATTTCACTTTCAAAGGCATCACCTCAATCATCCCTAACTTTAACAGCTTCAAAAGTGGATGTAGGTGAAGGAAGTGGCATAGGTGCAGCAGTTGAAGTTTTAAAGGAACCACTGCATAAGAAAAGGTTTGTTGAATATGCAAAATTTTGGCGATATTCAGTAACAAAACTAACTTTTCCATTCTAGAAAGAGACGCACCCCAGGCAATTTAAGCAGTTCAGATTTTTCAACTCCTAGAAAAGCTAAACGACACTATAGTTTAATGAAAACTCAGTTAACAAAACAAACATTGAAAATCAGGTCGCTTCATCAGTCTGTTTGGAGATTAAAATCTCGAGTTAATAATTTAAGCTCCCCTCTCAAGATTTTAAGAGAAAAATCGTTAATAACTGAAAATGCCGAATCGACGATCATGGTAATATTGCAATAATGTTCTAGTAAAATAATTTTGAATTTAAATATTTTAGTCGTCTGTACCTTCAACATCATCTGAAATTTTCAATCGCATGCTGAAGGGACCTACGAAACAAAAGTATAATCCAGCATTACGATCATTCGCCCTAACATTGAGTTTTTATTCACCAAAGGCATATAATTTTGTTAGACAAACTTTCAACAAGTCTTTGCCACATCTAAATACAATTGCAAAGTGGTTCTGTTCAGTGGATGGATCTCCGGGGTGGACAAAAGAAGCTCTAAACGCGTTAAAAATTATTATTGTAATTGTAATCTCCTAGACTGACCTAGCAAATAAGTAAATCTAATAATATACATTGATTGATTTGGTTTATTTATTATTCCATCTTGTATATTATATTATTGTTATTATTATCTATTATAATTATTATTATTATAATATATGTATGCATGTATGGATGAACAAATTTTTCGTTTCCTCTGTTTTTCCCACAATATCAATTGCTTAATTTTTCCACTATCATCAATAATGTTGTTTCGATTGATTTTTTGATTTGTCTTTCCGTGTTTTTTTATACAAATTCAGCTATAACCATCTTTGTTTAAAACCTGGGATTAATTATAGGTTCACATGTTCGTTTTCTCCTTTGTTTTTTTCCATGGCAGTATAATAGGCGTTCGATTATATCAATTCAAAATTTTAATTTAATAATTTAATTAGAACAATAATTGACCCGCCACTGGATTAGCTCACATGTTTACGGTACGGTCACAGTATGAACTTGGAAGAAAACAAAACCCGCGTACCCCTCTCCTGTGTTATTTGGCTTCAAAACAAACTGTGTATTTTATATTACGATGCGGACTCCATTTGTTATACCTCCATGGTATTGAGAAGGTTTTCGAGTCATTGTAATCTTGTCCAAAAAGAGCGTTTTTGACCAACTTCCAAATGAGCTAAAAAGTTCTAATTTCGCTAAAATGCTTTTCAGAGTTTTTCCTGTAAATTCTTAAAATATTTCTCAAATCGCTTATCAATCAATAGGAGTTTCATAGTATCGACCATCTTAGAATCGACACCCTGTATAATTTACATAATTGCCCCTGGAACATATCGCGTGTAATTGGCAATCTATTTTAGATGATTCAATGAACAAATCCATGATAAACATGCTACTTTCGTAAACCCTACTTCACTATAATGATAATCAATTTTTATTCGATTTATTGTACATTGCACTGTATAAGTAAACCATTGTTAAAATGTAGTTGACACAGTTTTATTTGCCGAAAAAACAATGTCCATTGTTCTTTCTCATCATTTTTAAATGACAAAATAATAATAGAAGAAAGAATATTAGTGACAGATATATTTTATGTGAAATAAGATTGTATAGTGTTATAAAAAAATGTTTTCTATACGTTGTACCATACAATTTTTGACTTGCCCTCATATCCTAATATGGAATTATTGATAAAGCTGTCATAAATATGATATTCTATTTGTATTTCTGTGACATAAAATCAATCACACCCTCATATGTTATGTTGTAAGACAATACGAAAACACCCCTAACAAAAGCCATGTCCCACAAAAAGGGATTAAATTTAAAGATTGTATGACCGTATTATGATGATGGTGGTGGATAATGTTAGACAATGTATGACTTAATTTTGTGAACGTTTGCCAAAATCAAAACATTTATCTTGACTGCATCATATTGCATTTTTATTAAAGCTTTTAGAATTTCCATGGAAAAACGACTGGAACTGCCGTTCTTTTATTACCGTATTTTTAAAATTTATATTCAACCGTTTCTCACCTGCTTTGTTCGACCAGATTCAACATTCACTGTTGAACAATAAATACGAAAGAATAGACAATTTAACTTTGATGAGAAGCCTAATAAGATGGTAGGATAAAGCTAAATGACGGATTAAAAAGTTTAGTATTATTATAAGATCCTATATATATATATATATATAACAGCAGTCCCAACTGGAATGTTGGGAAGATTTAGTAATCTCTCTTGGAGTTGTCTTATAAGCGCCCCCCTTAGAGACTGTACGATAAAATGCTTTTAGGAAGCCTTGCACGAAACAATTGAATCAATTTTATATATAAATTTATTGAATAGTTTCACATTTCGTTGAAGCCCTTTATAATTCGTGATTCATATCCGTTTTTGTTGTTGTCAGTCAGTGAGAGAATCCGATGTTTCAAGCTGTATGAATAATAAACAGTTAATTTCAGTTTCCTTTTCAGGAACTTTGTATATTACGTAAAAGGGTTAATAACTGTGTCATTATTAGAACGTTCATTTCTTTCACTAAATTCATTCTCGTTTCCTTTGGAATTCTTTTAATGAAATAAAACTGAAATACCTTCCATTCCAGTTGCACTCCTGCTTGCTATATAATACAACTACTTATTCAGGTATAAATACGTTTAATTTAAGAAAATGTTTAAGCCTTTTCACGTTTAATTTACGATACGCTACAATTTCTTTTTTTCTCTTCTTCTTCTTCTTCTGTTCTACCTCTACTCAAGTCATTTATTTCTACCCCCCTCGTCACCTCCTTCCGTCTACATGCCTCTTTTAGTGAGATCTTTAATTAGGCGCCAACAATGCTGGTTTTTCATTTAACCGTTGGACGCAAATTAGCAAGATAAATTCACAAGATTACTACTTTACTCACCTTAAAAGTTGATAAGTTGTCTACGCCACATTCAAGTACTGCTTCCCTACCAACCGGAACTGTTACATTCAGAATAGGCCCTGTGAAGTTTGGTATGTCTGAAACAAAAAAAAATTATTTTTTTTTGCTGTGCTTTGAGAGCGTGTGAAAGAGAACCGGACAGTTGGAAATGATCTAAAGTTTGAAATAAAATTTTCAACGCTTTCAGCGTCAGATTCCTTCAGCTGTAAGAATTTTCGACCATTGATTGATTTTGATCCACTTTTTATTAATGCAATTAATTAGAATTAATAATGACATACGATGAAAGTACTTTATCGTATTTGGATTAGGTAGATTACATGTCTGTTTGGTAATAATCATGCGAACGGTATAGGTCTATGCTGTATAAACTTTGGGGGGGTTATTCCTGTCCTGAAACCGATAAGGATAGACATCGTCCTGATTTACATAATAATATCCTTTAGTTGTGCAGTAGCTGTGACAGCCGTCCTATCCAATTTAAAGCAAATAAATTATAATTCCGTTACATTTCGACTTATTTTAGATATAGTATACGAATACTACACGAAATATCTGATTAAATAAACTAACTTGTAATAACTATATAGAGTCTATAATTTTAGTGGTCGTCTTGTAGATTACTCTGTAATTATCTTTGTGTGAAATTATTTCAGTAATACTAAGAGAAGCTTAACTAAATATTGATGGAATCAACTTGAAATTCCTGTATATCTACCTAGATATAGAAGGGGAGCAGTATTAATTACGACTTTTTGGCCGAGCGGAAAATCAACTTGCAAGAAAATCTCCCACTAATAATCGGCTAGTACAACACAATTCTATATAGAATCAGTGGATTAAGTATACACGTGTCCAGTTTGATGAATTATTAAACTTTTTATAAATGTATGTATAGGATTTTTTTGATGGTAAATAATTTCCTGTCGCAAACAAAGACAAAACTTGGAGAAAAAAAAACGGTTAATAATAAATCTGACTGAAGGCTTTCCAAATCAGCTACATTTCCAAATATTTTTACCCGAAGGATTTCTAGTTGAATGACAGTTTTCTAATTGAGACGAATCTGTTTCAGTGATTTTAATCTTTACTGAATTGGTCTAATCCGTTGGTACGGGAGAAGGTCGGCAAATTCTGTTTTTTTTTTTCGTTTTTAATCTGCTTCTTGCCGATGTTGTTTCATTTCGTTTATTTTTTGTGTTGTTCTCGTATAGCGCGCATACTTGGAGGATTCCTCAAATTTTAACACAGTAATAGTACAGCCATTTAAGTTAGCCGACATTGATAAATTAACCATTGCTATATAAATGAAAAGAATTGTTTTATTTTGTGATGAATCTCAGACATATACACCAGAAAGATGTCGGACATACTTTAAATCAACCCAAGTAGTGATAGATTGGACGATTTGTCACTAGTGGGTTATCAATAAACTGGATAAGGTGTGGCCAATGTATCACCGTTTCGACATTTAAACATGATTATGCTTTTTATGATTTTAATGAAATTGGATTATAAAGATATTAGAAGTTGTTGGATTGTTGACGAATCGATAAGAGTTGTTATTATGATGATTAGGCATTATGTTAATAAAGTTTTTAGACTAATTACTATGATAGCACGCCTGTCACTGAACCATTTTCGTTTTTAATGCCATCCAACTGGATTAGTGCTTGGCATGTTTGCATACAACATGACGTGTGTATGATGCTGGAACTGACATCCCACCACCACCAGATCGTATCCAACAGTGATCCATCACCAGCCCCCTTGTCATGTAGCCAACCGGTAATCATTGATACCGAATTCCTCCCCTGTGACACACTATGTATTATTTCCGTGGCATCATGGCTTGTTTTGTATCTAAAGCCCTAACGAATTCTACCCCCAAAATCAATTGCTTGTTGTATTATATATACTAGATACTCTATAGTACTCTATACGATTCTAGGGGTTGTATACACACACTCATACACACATATAGGATATCCGACAGTTGTAATCTTAATAACGTTGATAGTTTTCATCCCTTACCCCACAATATTATTTCAACTAGATTCACCCCTAAACTAAACTCAATTTCCAATTTAATTAAAATTTAATAATTCTCTGGGAAAAAAAAAACATATAGATCTAATTCAAAGTTTTCGTTATATTTGTTGTGATAGATTTGTGTGTAAATAGGGGGAGAATGTTATTGGCAAGTTGCCCTGAAGATCTGTCTTTCACACTAGACGTGGACGAATTTTCAGTTTCAAGGCGGAAAATTTTCACCTGTTGCGTGTTGTTGTCTAGTTATAACTAGAGAATAACGTCAACATATATTTGAAGAAGAAATATACGAGGTTTTTTCAGTAGATGATTAACATTCGGTGTCTATATTTCAAACAAAGCTTTGGTTCAAGTAAAAAGAAATATATTATTGGTTCTGTTTCGGTTTTTGGCTCAGTTTATAATGATTAGTTTTCAAATTTTTAAATTTTACAGGGTCCAACTTCTAAGAATTATTTACAGGCTAACTATAGTAATATAGAAAAACCCTCAAACGGGAAATTCTTATTTTGTAATTTGTTATTATAGCACAAGAATTTTCATAGTGGCATGCTTTACCATGGGATGGAGAATCGCAAGATCTATAACTTCAATCCTCAAGAAGGGATGAAAACGCGGCTTACAGTTTTTAATACCCCCAGTCAACCTCTATCATCTAATTTTTAAACCACTAAAAAATATAGAGCCGTTCCAGAGATATTAAAAAAAACTCACTTTTAGGGGTAAATTTAACTCTCAATATCTCCCTTAAGCTTGACTAGAATGAATTAAGTAAATAAAAATAATAGAAATCTGGTGGTTTACGTGCACGATTGTATTAAGTGCCCTGGAGTATTGTTGACGGAGTTCCGGGGGCATGAGAGAAGGAAAGAAGAAATGGAAAAAAGATTGTGTTAAGTGGTATGCTTGAACCGATTCAGCTCCGGGTTTCGTTCCGGCTAAAATTACGTTTTTTTCCGATTTTCATTTCAGTTCCGGTTCGAAGCCGTGATTTCAAATATAAATGAAATTTCTTGCAATTAAATAAAAAACAGACGAATTTCGAGCTTTTTCAGTATTTAGTATTTTTAATTTTGTACATCAAACATAAAATGGGATATATTGTTCTGTGATTTTAGTATTCTTTAAATCAGTTAATTCGATCGGAAATGTACAGTCCGGATGAGGTAAATAATACATCAAACATGCCAATGATGGGGAATCCGTTAGTGAGTTTAATGGGCAAATATTTAACGAACAATAGTCGATGATGGTGTGACGTGTTGGGTGAGTTAATTGCACCCGCTGTTGCTGCACTAGATGCAATTAGGATGAAAATTTGTAGTACATGCAATCGTTCGTGAATGAACACACACACACAGAACACACGTACATATGATTATATGATGATTGTCACTTCAACCGATTAGATATACAATTTTAACAACGGATTCGGCATGATGTTATACACACACATATCATATGATTATAGTTTTTCGGAAAGGAAACGAGATGGGACACTAAAATATAGACACTACTCTAAATTTTCATTTCTATTGTCCCGTAGGATATTAATGGACTGGTGCATATTTTTCAGTGTTTCGAAAAATGGAAGAGTTTTGAATTATAGCCTCAGTATCCAAGCAGTTTCGAGTATAGTTTGAATGTATCAATGGGAAAACATGTAACAACATGTTGTAAATGGTGATTTTCCAATCAAATTTCTATATGGTTTCATTTAATTCTCCACCAATGTACGAATAAACTATAAATCTCCCCTCAAACATGTCACGTCTTGATAAAAAACAACAACAAAGTTGAACAAATTTGTCGTTGCTCGATCCATTTCTTTCCGTGATATTCGCATGCGTTTTATCTCAAGCTCTTGTCGACATGGCAAAATTGAATTATATACAATTGTTTTCATATACAACTGTCGAATTATAGGACATTGTTGACCCCAGGGATTCCCTTTTATTTATTAAACAACCCAAAGAGTTGTTAACATTAGTATAAAACGTTGATTACTGGCTGAAAATTGTAATAAAGTTTCACCTCTAAACTTTACTTTGTTCCCAAGTGAATATGATAAGCCGAGTTACTAATTAGCAACAAAAGCAAGTATTTTGAAATTTTCGTTCTATTTTTTTTGTGTGTTTTTCCTTGTGTAGCAATAGAATTGAGTTTACCTGCCGTTTTGTTACCTTTCAAGACTATAGAAAAAAAAAAAATCAAGAGAGAATTATGAAAATGAAAATATAAAAAGTGTAAGGTAAAACTTCTTTTCGGCATTCTAATCCATGCCAGTTTCCATTAGCTGACTTGCATTGCTAATGAACCACTTGAAGAGAGAACATTGAAGTGAAATAGAGTAAAGAGGTTTTTATACGGCTGGATTATGCTTCAATTAAAACTTTAATGAAAAGAACGCATTTTCAGTTACGGCAGTGAAAAAAAAATTGTGTGCTCTCTGGTTCTTAAACTCAAGCAGTCGTGGTCGGTTTATTTCAGCTTTTCAATTATTTATTGGCCATATTAGTATAGAGAGGAAACTTTTCCTTGTTTAATTTTAAAAAAAATTGAAAATCATTGTGTAAATTAATGCTACTCCATGTTGAAATGTAATATCATTAAGTAGATTTCAGGCGGTTACCATTAATTCCCATTATATAAATGAGATATTATAGTTTAATAATTTACAGTTAGATATTGTACAAATAATAAAACTGTATAATTATCAAATATTTCGTTTTTAAAACAATGTTCTAGTAGCATTCCAAAGACACTTGGCTTAATTACTAATGCATATTCTACTCAATACGTGACAATTTCCTCCTGTTAATAATTAAATATTTAATCAATGGTTATTTGTAGTCATACTGTTAATAAGATTCTAAGAAAACGGGGATTGGTTTCTTTCTTTTTTCCTTTTATTCATTCTAAAGGAAATAAATGACGAAAACAGAACGTATTTCAGTATAGTATATAATGACATTTATTCCAAGTGAGACCTTTAAAACATGAATAACAATGTCATTCTCGCTACATTAAACACGACCGTTTCTACTCTAGGTACGTAATCCACCATAAGCTTAAATGTCAATATTCGATTTGAACGTGTCTCCAGTTAGGAGATTTTTAAATCAAATGTAGGGTGCAATCCGATAACGTTGTGCTCATAATTCATTCCCCCATCCGCCTAAATACAACACCTAGACATTTATTATTTTCACACCATTCCCTATTGATTCATATTTGTTTCATTACCCAAAAATCTTTAGATTGTAACACGGTTTTTTCGGGGTTTGATTATGAGTATGATGATAGATCGTAGACATTCTGACTTTGACGTTGGTGGAGTTTCGCGTGACCACAGCTTGTCTACTAGCTGTCACCTGGAAGTACTTTAGGAAACATGAAACGTTTCAACGCGCCCGATTTCAAGCACTATAATAACTCATAGCCAACTGTGATCGTATATCAAGTTATCGTCATTGATTAATCTACTCTTGAAGTGTTCATGTTGTTGTTGTTTGAGTAATTTGTTTTCGAAATTTTCAACGATAATGAAGTATAGTTAATTTAGTTTGTTTCTAGGCAAGTAAAAGAGCTTGAAACTTTTTTTGCCTAAAAAAAAAAAAGAAGAAAACTACTTATCTGTAGATTGGTAGAGAGAAGTTTTTGGTAAATAATATAACTTTTAATAGTTGCTTCACAGACAGGTATCCAAACTAGACTGTCAACAGTTAATGAATGTAAAGGATTAATGAAGCAGAAAATTAGCTTTTGTCACGCTTTCCTATAAGAAAAAAAAGATGCCAATCCCGTGTACAGATGATGAAAAGAGAAAAAATCTACAACAGTCTGGTTCCTAAATTATTGACTCTCTATATCTCTCTTATTTATAAACTAAACTTTATTGTTAGAATTTTGGCAACCAAGGAAGTTAATATGAAATTTGTTCAAGTACTGTGAATAGAAACAAATCGATGATGAGCGACAGATTTTTCCAAACTTCAACAACATTAATAAATATGTGTAATAAGAAAGTAAACTTTTTGATCTAAACGCTATAAGCTTCTCTTCCATAAATTTATAAGTTTTCAGGTAAAATAAAGTTGTGTGTTCATTTGGACTAGGACTAGGACATATGAAGTTAGCACAAATGCCCAGACAGATATCCACATAGAATAAAGCAAGATAAATGGATTTGTTAGGAACACTAACAATATGATGTCCCTACAATGAAGTGAGCAAGTAACAATATTGTTGTGGCAATGTGAAATTAATTTATTGAGATAGTATAAATTATCTAGAACAGATTTACGATATAAATATTTTGAATTGTGATCAAATAAACTTTATAATTAGTCCTAGAGCACTTCATTCTTAATAAGATAAGTTCGACGATTTTTTTTCCAGTATATATAAACTTTCCCAAGATCCTTGAAAGTGGACTATTATCGCGACGAAACACTTAAGCACGTCCGTTCAACTAAAACTAAACTCAAACTAACAGAATTCGTAATTATATTTAGTAGTTTAATCTGTGGTCTTTATCTGGTCGTAATTAATCAAAATTCTATCGATTCTAAACAAGTAAATCTCCTGTTGACTGTTAATAAGTTGTCCACTTCAACTTTTTGATCTTAATGTACACCTAAGTGCATGGAAAAAGTGACGACTCTTGGGGGTGATGGGAACGGTCGGGGATAACTTGTTCAATGTTAGAACTGATAGGATTGGTTGAATATCTCTCCTTATACCGTCCCCTTTTCCGTGCACCTAACTGTACATCGTGGAGTCGATATTTTAATACTTCTCCTACCTAAAACTAAATATGAAGAGTTTCATGTGAAACTTTGAGTAAACTTTTGAGCTTGCAGAACTTTCCATTACTTTTGCTCTATTTCTATCCGGTAAAGTGGTGTGAGGCGAATTAATTAAAATGATATGACCGGTCTTTTTTTTTATTTGGAAAGAAAATAATTGGCGACTATAGAGATATCGACATTTATGAATAGCACATCCGTTGAGAATACAAGTTAAAACAATTTTGAAAGTAAATTGTATCAAGTTAACGTGCAAACCGGAAATAAGAAATCGATATATTGGACTGGATTTATATTACACTAGAGTGTGGCATGAATAGTGAAGCAACCTCATAACAACGAAAATATGTTGGTTTGTTGCATTGGATTTCTATATCTTTCGATTGAAACAGTTGAACCACAGTAAATCAACAATGGTCCAGATATATAAACATGGTCAGAAACCCAGCTAGCCGTCATTGATTACGTTAACAAACTGTAAGCTTGACTGCTTGTAATAGAACTTGTGTACTTGATACCTTCTGGGTAGAAACCGGATAAGTTACACAAACGCTAAAATCGGACAATCTAAGCTTTGTTTTGTAATCTCACCCGCCAAAAATTGTTTTGTAACTGTGAGAAGAAGACCACCTTACATGGCTAAACACTGTAAATCCTTGGTAAGGAGCTGGAATTTATTAGCAAAGGTACTAACAGGAATTCTTCAAGCATCACCACTTTCAGAGGTTGATACATCAACCTGAATATTTTTAATAAAAATGAAAATAAACTGTATAACCCTGGGTAAGCATAAGCAATGCATTTGTTGGTAATTTAATAAAACAAACAAAAATACCGCACTGTCTATTGGGAATAAATAAAGCGAATCTGTGTTTATAACTATAAAAGCAAGCTCTACATCAAGGGTCTATTCATTCGTATAAAATGTATTTTAACCGAGACTAAAATCCGTTTTATTTTTACTAAATCAGATTTGTGACATGCTCAATCTTCAATTGCATTACCACATAAAAACACACAAATAAAAGGAAGAAATATTAAATATTAGATTTGTAACGATTTGAAGTATGAAAAAGCAATATTTTTTTTCAAGAATCTTTGGGTAAACTTTTTTAATAAGTTTTCAAGTAATCTTAAGTTTCCCAACAAACGATTTCTTTCATACATTCTATTTTTTTTCTCCTCCTCTCTTTTGATTCGTTCATTTCTCCAACTTTAAATCCTTCTAGCCTTCGTGTGCAGTACGTGTTAAATCATCAATGCATTTAGTGGTTGGATGGCTAACAATACAAAGACGAAAAAGGGGGAAAAAGGAGCAAAAATTTCATTTTTATATCAGTTGGATAACTAATGGGAAACTCGCCGTCTGTCAAATCGTCCTATAATAATACTGGATTTGTGTCATTTGCACCGTACTTTTTCCAAAATTATCAAAAATGAATCCTATAGGTATTGTTATCCATATTTTGTTCTATTTATTCAGATTTAGTAAAATTGAAAAAAGGCCGTTCTAGTTGGGTATTTATTATTCATTGTTAATTCATTAAATTTAGCTGTATTGATATGATAATTTCGGTAAATACTAATCAAAATGCCAATTTGAATCCTATTTAATGTTTCATCATAAATGTATCGAATATGCTGCATGTCCTACTTTGTGTATAATTTATACAAAATTATAACGTATCCGAATCATTCGATATTCTGTTAATACAAAAGCCTTTATCAACTAGGGGTTCTTGGTGAGCAACCATTATAATGAAAAGCAGAGACTCTAGTTTTTCCCCGATGAAACCTTGTAATTTTCCGGATGAATTCATTGAATTTTCAGCGAAATTATATTACAATACCGCTGATTCACATATTAAAATTGCCGTTTTATTCTTGTTGAAATCCTTTTGCCAGCTCCTAGGATAACTGTTTGTTCAGTATCGTACGATTTAACATTCAAATATTTGTCTGAAGAGATTTTATTGTTGAGCTAGTTACCAAACTAGTCTGCTTTGTTTCTGACATAGACACAGTATAGTAGTCATCCGGAATTGTGTTGCTGGACTGTTGTGTGTGGTTAAAACTGGAGGCACCTGCATCCTGAACATACTGTTAAATTCTAGAGCCTGTTCCTCACCCTTTCTATTGATCTTTGTTAATTAATGCTCTCTAGAATTAAACTAGAAATGTTGAGAAACTGTAAAGCAATGCGGGACGAGACATTGGTTTCCTTATAGTATAGTCAAGTTGGTAATAGTAATGGTAACAACAATTCGTTGAAACAATACAAGTTTGATTTGTTTGAAGTAACTGATGCATATAGAAAGTTATTTTGAAATTAAACAATAATCGATACAGTTTTCAATCTGTTTGTATGTATTGTGGAATATAAATTGCTTCAAGAATTTAATTGAATTGGTTCATCGTTGAATTGGGATTCAAACGGGATCGATTTTTTGTTGATTTTAGCTTACAACTCCTACAGGATAGCGTATAAATACTTACAATCGTAAATATAATCGCCAATTGGTAGGCGTTTGAAGCAAATATTTTATCGAGAAATTTGGTCAAGACCCTACTCAATAAAATATATTCGACCGATATTGTTCTGTGATAAAATTCTATTTTCTTTCCTGCTTTGTTACTTTGAAAATAACATAAACCGATAGTAGGCGGAAATATTTTATTTAGAATTACAAATAGAAAGCGCTTCCACATTTGCAGAAATTTAAATTGTAAACGACATTTCTCACGGTTAATTTTACTCACAAATTTTTAATCTAACGATAGAAAATTCCACAGATTACAAATTTCTATTGGCTTCGAATGCTTCAAACTGTGGTCTAACACCATTGTGGCCAAACAATCATGCACGATTGTTAGCCGCAGTGAACTGTAGGGAATGCAAGACACTTTTTCTATGTCATTGTTAAATCAGTGAATTCGAGAAGACGTTTTAGACCGGCAAATACCCGAGTCCCGTTTAAAATCCTCTCGGGTGGTTGTTGTGGTGCTCAGTGGTATGGGCCCCAAGAGTGTTGAAATCCTTGGGAAGGCATGATAGCGCCTGTGCGCGCGTGTGTGTGTGTGTGTATGTAGAAGGATAGTCTCATGGGAATTTGACCGTTAATCCATCGCTGACTGAAGCACTAGCAGTTTCTTGAATCACCTATCGCACATAACAATCAACCGCAAAGATATAGACTGGTTCTTGACAAGGAACCGGGTTGGTTTGCATTGTAGTCCATTCTAGCCGGCGTAATCTAGATTGTGTCAATTTAGCAAAACTGGTGTTATGACCAACGAAAGATCTCACCAGTTATCCTTTGTGGAACACTGTCAGTTGGGAAAGATCATTATTTAGACAAGAAAATTGAATACAGACTATCAGAGGGTCTACAGACGATGACGGATTTTATTATTTTTGTTTAACAATGAAAATAGCTGAGGGTATTTTTGACCATCGATAAATTCTCCACCATTACAGAACAATACCTAAGAGAAATGTTTTCGAGAAGATTAATTGGTCAAAAATATATTTCTGTTTTTACTTACTGAATCTAGAAATCGAAGAAGTGAAGCTTTCTTATTTTTATTATACGTTAAGTCAAAGATACAATAACAACCCCTGAGGTGAGGTGATATTGGATAGTGGTGATATTTGAGATACGTATAAGATTTTCAAGGGCTACTCTACGATGACCACAATCGATTATATACTAGGGATACAATTTAAGTAAATATTCCATTCCTCATATAACGTATCAAATCAAATTTATGGTTAAATTAAATGATAACAGTGACAGTAAAAATTAATCATCTGTTTCATTGTCAATAAACTAATAAATCGTGAAATATTGCTTCAAATAAAATATAATTTCCTGTTAATAATTTTAATTGTAATATTGCAACAAAAATGATTACAACTGGCTAAAGAATGGTGGAAATTTCGAATATGTTGTCAGTTTATTTATCAGCTGACATTGCACGCCTGTTGTCGGCAATTTTTTTTTTAAAGTCACATGGATAATTTTTTGATTTAGAATAACGTCTAAGCGTTCGATAGAATTCCAATTCGTCTAATCTGCACACTGAAATTCGTGAATTTCGGACGAGTTTTACCCAGAATACAGATTTCGAATCAACTATGAGATAATCATTGAAAGACCAAAAAGGTCAAATCGATCGTGTCGTGTTCATCTTAATATCCTGTCAGGATATTTGACAAACTAGATCTTGCCGATGATACCGGAATTAGGATACCATAAACGAAATAATTCGGTTTCTAAGCATCGAATTATTGTTCGTGGGGAATCTCAATTTGGATTGTTCGACAACATTCGAATCGGTGGCCACCATTATAACTCTTATCTATAAAACGATTTAAATTGAGGAATATTGTGGATTATAATGATTGTATGCGGGTAGAAAATGTGTGTGATTCGGTTTTAATTATTCGAATGTAGTTGTTGTAGAATTGTGGTGAAAGCGCCCGGAAATAAGGGGACACCTACTGAGTTGCAAAACTTAATTATAAACCATCCGTCAAAATAGTCAAATTAAACTGTTTGGCAGTAGAAGACAGATTTTGCAATTTTAATTTGTAAACTTCAGAGATGTTCAACTTTTCAAACCGTTAATGAAGCAAGCCGTTGACTGAATTTATGCAACAAAAATGAGGTTGCTTCATCACTAAATACCATTGTTGAATGTACAATTCTATACAAATACAAAAAGTTTAAAATTTAGCTTTAGTAAATGGTGGTGTTCGATTCAAATTATAAAGTTATTATAGAAACGTTGGAATGGTAGCATAACAACTATTCGATGTTCATGTTTAGAATTCGAGCAACTTCTCGAATGAATTTCACGTAATGGAATTGCCTTTAAAACGCACCAACATCAACTTGTTTGCGTTAATTTGCATTATTTAGCATTAAAATGTTTTTACTAAATTACGTAAATCTCAATACTATTGTATCTTTATATAATATTTGTATTAAAACATGGATAAAAATTCAATTTCACACTTTGCATTTAAATTGGATCTGTTTTCGACGTTAAGATTCTTCCGATGCGAATCTATATGCTTCATTTTACCAATACTACTCCACTTTATCGATATGTAAAAAGACACAAATCTGTATTATATTTTTTCTAATATTTTAAATTACAAAATCGCTTGAACAACTTTAATATCGCCGCAATCGTTTGAATGGAAAGTAGTAATTCATCCACTCGGTAAAATGAAGATAAAAGTCCTTAGGCAATATTAGAAACTAAAGTGTAAAGTTTTTTGTAGTTGGAGAAAAAAAAATTGGCAAGATCCACCAAAATGGTCTAGAGGCGTGTTCGTAGCTGTCGTAGATGGTGTAGTTTGACCGCATCCAATACTCATCTCTTAAAACGTTTCCAATCAGTGTCGCTCTCGTATCTCAAAAATACTAGAAAAAAATAACCCTTAAAGCTTATTTCAGTTTATTTCAATAACAATACAAAGTTGCCGTACAGGAATTTCACGTTAACAATAGAATTCTGTAGTCTGGTTGAATTGAATGTGATTTAATAGTCGTATAATAAAGCTGTTTTGATGAATGTAAAGTTAAAATTGTGTTTATGATTTGATGGTTTTTGTTTTGTTATTCAACAGCATATGCAAATCTCTTTGATTATTGCAACAAAAGTATTTGCTTGAGTGAATCATCATCATCATCGTAATATTATGAGTGGTGTTCGGGGAAAGTTTTAGATTATTCTCAACTAAAATGTCCATTCTGATTTATAATTGTCGGTTACAGTAGACTGGATAAAGATAACGCAAACCAAGCAACAAGGGAATGCCTATTATTCTTAGGGCCGGTATTTCCACCTCCCTGTAAAGTAGCCGATATCTACCGGCTACATATACTTATAGGTCATATTTATCTGGCCTGTAAGTTTCTGCCGTCTTTCCATTCAATTTTATCCTCCAGATAGCTACAGGACGCTTTGCACTGTTGCCAATATGTCGGTTGTGTGAAAGGAGAGAAATATATCTAAAATATCAATAAGTTAAACAATGATGAAACATGAGTCGATCAAACGTAAAAAGGCGCAAATAAATTCAAATTTTAAAAATAAAAGAAATTGTTTTTATAATATATGGGTATGTAGACGATAAGTACTCAAGACCAAAATTTATCAAATTACTTTATAAAACAATTTTTCTGTCCGTTGATCAAGTATAAAAAAAAATTGAAAACAAAATTATTATAATGTTTTACAAAAGATATCGTTGTTTAAACTTAATCGTAAATGCATATTGCATATGCATAATGAATGAAGGATGAATTTTGCTTAAATAAGTAACATTGATTCCAACGATTCAACAAAGACTCTTTTAGTGCATAGATACTTTAATTCATGTCTCTTTACCTATTTGTACGATGAAAAAGTTGATTTTAATTAATTAATCAATTAATTAATTCTAATAGAATCTTTTGATAAACGGAATCTTTGTAGAAATTCTTTTTCATCCTGGAAATTCATATACCTATGGTCTATACCTACGCCTATATCGTATATTGCTTTCTTTCAATATCATTTAAATCAAAATCTAATAATAATTCAATGTCTTCTAAAATTTCCATTTTTTTCAACAAAATTTATAAAATACAAACACCTTTTTGGTGAACGTGATGGAAATTTTAGGTTATAATCTTCCCTGTAAGGAGTTAGAGGCCAGCGCATCCAGCCTACAAGTTAAAGTGAACTTTATTCTTAACGGGCGGTGGAAAGACGCAGTTTTTGTTACCGGAAACTTTATCTGCCTGATAGACTAACGGCTACTTTACAGGGAGGTGGAAATACCGGCCCTTAATATAACATCGTTTTGTTTTAAATCCATTGACTAAATATAAAGGATAAGTCAAATACATGAATTCGACAGATATTTAATAATTTGCTATAATCGGTATATAGAATTTAAATTTAATTTTATTCTTTGATCTTTTCTAACCATTCGTATTGATGCTCTACTTTGTAGATACTTTTAAGTTGTTTATTTATATGAAACGTGTTTTCGTAAATTTGTTAAATATTTTATTGAGTAACAGCTTTGACGATGCCCCTTAGAGAGGTAGTACAAATTACACGATGGCCAATGATATTTGTCTTAGAACTCTGCCAAAGAGTAAATGAAAGGCACGTTACTATTAAGCATAAGATGGTAAATAGAACATTTGGAGCTGTTCCCACAGGATAAAGAATTCTAATAACATTGTCGATTGGATTAAGCATAAAGTTTAACGGATAACAAAGATGCCTCTTCTTCGTAAACATTGATGAATAAAATCGAAAATAAAATTGTTAATCGAAATAGAAAAGTAAACTTTTGCACGAAATGTAAAGGAAATAATTTCACGTTCAACTTGGAAAATATCTTGAATTTTTGATACAACCGTAATTCTTCCAAATGAGGAAAATGTATAAATTCGAAATCAAATCTATTTCGTTTCCTGTACGTTTTCTGTTTCGTCAAATTACAACTTGAAGAAACTGTACAGCCTAATCATTAAACTTGGTTAATCATCAAAAATTGATTTGATCGTCTTTATTGAAAGTTTGCAATTGAAAGGCGACGAAATTGTTTCAAATAAATTGGGGAAAAACGACATTTCTCTCTCTTAAGTTTATCTAAAAGATGTTCCGTTAAATTTCCTGTTACTTGACTATATGAAAGAATAATCTGTTAGAAATTTAAGCATAGTTTCTAGAGAAATCAATCAGTGCAAATACAACATCTTTAGCAGGATAACCGTTGTATCCTCGGTGAAAACCCTAAATCCGATCTGTGAAGATAAATTATGAGGCATCTCGATTTCGACTCTCATTATATAGATGGAAATTGACTTTAAAATATTTGAACAATGGCACACTAATCACAACAACAAACTGAAAAAAATTCAAATTAAAGTAGTGAGTTTAATGAAAATTTATGCATGCGTGTAATTAACTAAGTTTGTGTATTTCGATCGATCGTTGGATAAACATGAAATATCACTAGTCACGTACTAAATACCATCTACCTCAACATAATACAATCATAGAATGGGGAAGTTTACCAAACGGTTGCAAGCATGTAATCGTATCATTCCAGAAGGATTTTGTAACGTTCCAACATTGAAGAAACGTATCCAATAGCAAGAGAAACGGTTTCACATTTGTGGCAATCTTGGAATAGTCTCTATAGAATTCACTATGTAAGGTAACATAACCGTGTTCTGTTTTTGATAATATCCATTTCTAAATGCTAACTTGAACAATTTGTGCGGATAACACGTAAGCATTGTTTCTAATACCAGATAACTATTTAGATCAACATCTCAAAAAATTCTATCTTTTAAGTTTGCTCTAAATGATAAATAAGAAGAGATCAACAATTTTTATTTGTTGAAGCTTTATCAACTTTTATATACCTACGTTAATAAAATGTGTGTTCAGTATTTATCAACAATCTCTTCAAATTTATCGTTGGATGTTTAAACACGTTTCTCGACAGTGTTTCATAAAATTTCGCCCCAATTTCGTTGATTTGAAAACGAAATTGTGGATCGTTCATATTAATTTACGTTTGTTGTTAACGTCAGTCTAACACAGTCATCAATTAATTTGGTGGTCATTTACAGATTCCTAAAATGTGATTTATGATTTTTATCAAAAAAAAATCATATAAAAAAATGGATGAGATTTGTTTTATTTAGGAAACTTTCGAATATGTTCTCATTGTGAATTCAATTTGATTTTTAATTCATTTTATTCTTTTACATTCTCCATATAGTTTTTGTTTCCTTTTATTTAATTTAATGTATATGCGATATATAACATGGTACAAAAATTCGTCCCGATCTGTTTCTCTTCTTTGCTTTCAAAGTAATCGATTCGAATTAGATTAGTGTATTTTTACCGTATCTATTCGAATCTCTCTCTCTGCCGCCTTCAAGGTACATCTGTATTATATGTCGTTATCAAGATTGTTCACAGAAAAAAATAACGAATTTCTATAGAGAGAGCGAGATAGATGTAAACATAAAACGTATCTATAATGCTTTTTCAAAACGGAACTGAGATCGTATTGATAAAGAAGAAAGTCAATAATTGACAAAGGTAAAGGTAATTGGAAAAATGCATTTGACAATTCTTCAAATTTATCGCATTGTCTTGTCGGAAATTAAATTATAATGATTGCAACTTTTTCATGTCGCGCAAAATCTCAGTGAAATGTCCGATCACTTTAAATTTTCTACAATCTTCCTATAGACAGTTACTATTCATTAAGGCAACATAACGTCATCTCTGAAATGACTGAAATACTGCACTGTAGCCTGTGTAACGGTTGTTTATTTGTTACCCCGGCTGACTCTACGAATTTCTTCAAAAAATGACAATAAAGAGCTTACGCCTATCACCGATACGTTATAGTTTCAAACAGTACGATAACGATTATAACGGAAAGACGTTTTCGATTTACGTGAAAAATTTGAGCTGTTATAAAGACCAAGTAACATACATTGAGATTACTATAAATGCATGGAGTCACGTGGTTTATACCGACAAATTTTCATTGGTTTCGTTATTTCTGAACACATCGTAAAAATACACGTTATACGGTATGATTCTTGGTCTTATAAGCTTTAACGTATCGGTGACTGGTGAAAACACGTTATAGAATACGAACATCAACCGTTCTTCAATATTTTCCATAAAAACTTATATCATGGAACGATTAAAAATTCCATTTGTTTTTCCATCGGCGTTTATACATAGACAAATATTTTAATTAACAAAGTTGTAAAAACGTATTGAATATGTAAAATTACTAACTGATCCTAATTTTTTTCTTTTGAAATTCGCCTTTTTTATTCAATATGGAATTTTGCAATTCTAATGACACACATGTTGGCGTATTACATTTGAATCGAGATAAAAATCTGGCCGAAAGCCAGATCGACTGGATACATTTCTGTTCTATACATATATAAAAATAGTATTTGTTGGTTATGGAAGCTTTTCCCTACCATTGATTTCAATACAATACAATTGTAAAGAAAAATTTATAAATATTATTGTAACAGAGAAATACTTTATATTCTTGTATAGAACGTCCAACATTAGAAATGTTTCTTACACTAAAATTTAATATTCTGCACATTCTATCTCGATTATAAACATCAATGAATTATAATACGCTAATATCTGAAAGCTACGATTAACTTTTACCTATATTTAAATTGATAAGGTAGCTACATTTGTAAAATTAAATACGATTAAACTAAAGCGAGATTGTCGATAAACAGATATATTTTTGGGGGTTGAATTTTGAATTTGATTTTACGTAAAATTAACGAATTACGAATTGAAACATCAACCGAATGTTTATTTTGAGCAGATGATACACTTGTATGCATTCTTTTATTAATACACAACATGAATATATTTACCCAAGACAACAGGTGTATAGGCAACTATGCTATTCGTAGGAATGCTTAGATATGAATGCATGTATGTATGTTTAATAAAATCTCATATTTTTGCATACAGAAAGTAGAGTTAGAAATTGCTGAAGCGTACGTTTTGCTACAATATTGGGTAGTTGCAAGCAGATATTTTACTCGATTCAACCTTTAATTTTTTCATATAGAAATATTTCAAGATCTTTTTGGCGAGAAAATCGTGGGTTTTAATTTTTGTATTTATGGCTTAATATTTATCGTTCTCTTCGAGATAAAACAATGGTTTGGGACGGTAATGGAAGCTAATGCTGATGATGGGAGGTTAAACTAGTTTTCAACTCGTATTGTCAGTTGAGTTATTCGCAACCTTCTAGTTTATACATTTGGTCAGCATAGTTTTCTGGTAAATTTGTTTCAATGGTTGATTGTGTGAAAGAGAAATAGCCAGTTACAGCAGTTCGTTACAGAACATTTAGTAGGTCTATATTATTATTATTATTATTACGGATCAGAGGTGAAGTACAAATCACTTTTACTTTAAAAGATTTGTGTCTAATATCAGTCTTGCTTTACAGTTATAAGTGTAGATTTAAAGTTAATTTTTAACACTAATTTGTCTTGTGAAGTTTTCGGTTTTCTTTTTGAACCATTGGCTATTAATAAGAAAGTAAGCATTACTTATTGTTAGATAAAGAACCACGTGTCGCAATTAGGGAGTGACACTTAAGACGATAATTAAGGCAGTTTATAGAGTCAATTTATGGATGTAATCGTGGAATAGAAAAGACAAGAATACTTAAAATTTGAATTGCTATTACTGATCTTTCAACTAGACCCGGAATGTTACCCTGCATAAAATTTACGGGGCTGTAGGTGAAACCGCCCTAACTTCGCCCCAATTGACATTCAATTTATGATGAAACACAACGTGCATCATTGCTTCATCTATTAATAATTTTCTATTTTAATTTGATCAATTAATTTAAGTGGAAATAAACTAGAACGTTCGTTAGAGTTAAGCTTTATCGTAGAGTGAATATTATTTTATTATATGAATGTATTTTAATAGGTATTTTATGTGGCTGTGATCAGCTCGTCCCTACGAAAATATTTAAGATTCCGCTACTAACAATAAGTGGAATAATTTCGTTACACAATTTTCATTTACTAATTTTGAAGATTAATTAAATTAAATAAAAAATCACAGTTTAAGCAAAGTCTAAATATTTATCTTAAATTGAAATTTAATTTGAAAACACAAGTGTACCCTCTCTCAAAGCTCATACAAGTACCAAGTATTGGTTCTAAATGTGGATAATTCTTATGAAACTCCTATTAAAACAAACAATTTGAATATTCCTTCAAGGATTTGTAGAGAAGTCTTTGGAGATCATTTTAATACAATAGAACCTCGTATCTCATTTAGAATTCGGTTAAAAGATGATGGTTTTAGACAATGTCGTGATTTTAAAAGATGAACCAAATACATAAAACAATTAAGAATGACTCGAGGACCCTCATAACTCATAACATTGATTTTTTTCCGTTCTCCTCCATTGCATTCTTGGAAAAAGTCATAGAATGGAGGATCTTCGAGTCATTCTTACAATTAATCATTTTACGTATGTAGTAAGTTTTTGAATGAGTTTCTAAATGATTTCCAAATGAACTACGACGTTCTAATTTCGCTAAGATAATCTTCAAGAACCCTCTTACAAATCTTTGGAATATTTTTCGAATGGCTCGCCAACTAATACGAGTTGCATAAGAATCAACCAAATTTAGAAGCAACTACAGATTGCATATTTCGGTTTTAGTAGAAAAGTTCTGTAGATTAGATAAAAGATAGCAAATATTCCAATCTATCTGCTACATAAGAGTAAAATTTGGTAGGGATTTTACCTCAACAAACACATGAGCTTTATTTTAATATAATCGAAGAGTATTTGACCATCATAGTGATTTACTACAAGAAAGAGTTGCTAGTTAAACACCCCATAGTAACGATAAGCTTCTCTAATAAATATTTTTGATTGCACCACTTGGAAGCATCTAATCTTATCGGAAAGTATGAGAAATGATGATTTCTAACGATAGTTCACCGACTTGTTATCGTTCAAGTTCTGGTTTTTTAACTGAGATAACTAACAAAAGCGAATTTTCTCCCATTGTCCAATTTTCATATTATTTTGTGATTGTTAACATAGCCAATACTACGTCAATTATGCTAATTTGTCCGACGAGCATCGTATAAGGAGTGGAACGAGAAAAATCTATAAATTCCAGTTTAGATAAAAAGAAGGGATGTAAATTTGCAATTTCATATTTGATTCTATAGTTAGGCACGCATTTTTCAATTTCATCATTGTATCTCAATTTTTATCATAAATTTATAAATAAACCATTAAAACCAAAGTTGGTAAGGAAATGAAGATCCAGATATAGTCTTGAATTGGGAATTTCTATTTGTTCTTGTTTTTATGATCATATTCTATAGATTTTCACACTTACTGATTATAATCTCAATAGATTTTGGTTATGCGGTTTTGTTCTAGTTGTCGGTAGAGAGGTATACCTACATGATATTTATAACGTAATCTGGCCGCTTGGGGCTTCTTGCTATCAACTCCTGTTTTGCCATCCTTTAACTAGAATACCCAAACTACAATATATGATTCCCATATACTTACACTGTTATTCTATGTGTATATTACAGTTGTTGTATATAGTGTATGCATACTTTGTCGCATAATAAAACGACTACGCGCTGAGATCTACCAACATGTATGTTTTTATTGTTATTAACTGCCACTGTCTGTGTTTATTATCTGACATTTCGTGTTGGGAAATTACAGTTATCTTTACATTAGAAATAAAGATTCCTCAATTAATTCCTATAACATTTTTTTTAGATATGAAACGCACCTTGTGGAATATATGAACAATTTTAAAACACAATGAACTTTATAACTTTTAGAGAGAAAGAGAGACCGCTGAAAATTTGGTAAACATCAGCGTATTATCATATTTTTGCATCTTCCTTTTGTTCAAAGTAGCGAAAGTACTCTACTGATAACTTGACTTAACGTTCACATCAAATTTAGAGATGCTCTTTAAATTCTCTATCG
This sequence comes from Mylabris sibirica, assembly GCA_039776855.1. NCBI lineage: Eukaryota > Metazoa > Arthropoda > Insecta > Coleoptera > Meloidae > Mylabris > Mylabris sibirica. The sequence goes on from CM077836.1 coordinate 8,162,081, forward strand.
CCAATTCATGATTGGATTATTTACAAAATTCTCACCGCCATAAAATTGTTTGAGGAGCTTTATAATAAAATTTAATCGAATCCATTGCTTATCGGGAAGCTTTATAAGTGAGCATTGATCAATAAACGTACAACATTTGAAAAAAATACTAAAGGTTGATTGTTGTAGTAGCTTTAAAAAATCGTTATTAATGCGAAAGGTGTGTGTATTTAAAATTTCACATCTGTACTGAATCGGAGAAATCTTATAAAATTAACATTTCCAGTATTTAGGGCACAGTGGAAGATTGCGTGCGTTTCCTGTTGTTGCATAAACAAAACCGTGGGTAATTTGAATTTGTATTTCTCATCTAAAATCTTAATTAAATATTGTTCTAAACTATGATAGAAACTTTAAAGATTATTTTAAAGATATGTTAAATTAAATATTTAAATCAAATTCAATCGTATTTTGTTGTTGTTTTTATTATGTAAAATGCGTCAAGTTGAGTTTAGTTTGTTGTAAACGTCCACTTGATGAATGAAGTGGTATATTTCATCTAACTGGAGGCTTTTAACTAATGCGGTTGCATTCCTATATGTATAAAGGATCAGCATTGGGGGAAGTAAGCGAGTAAGTATACATGTTGTTATGAACAGCCTGCAGCATTCATGTGCATTTTTAAATTTTATTACATCTATACGTCTGCTTGCCGCATTAAGGAGACCATTTTTCGAAATTAATTCTACTGTATAGAAGTTTATTTTGTTGGAATATTTTTCTTTTATACAATAAATATTAAATAATACACGAGAGGAACGGTATACATACCGTATAGGTATATGTACAGATTATATTTCATGCTGTTGGTAAATAAAGGTATTTCATTTTAACTGTTATATAGGTTAGTGTCCGCATGAGACGAGTACAATAAAATACCAAATGATGTTGGATAGATGTGTTGAAAATAAGAAAACTATTCCATATGTACAGAAAACCTAAAATGGACATTTAAACCACAATAAACCTGTAACTCTTAATGGAGATTTAACGTTTTGTGGTTTTCGTTATGTTTTTTACTGTTAGTTACAATGAGAAAAGAAAATAACAAGGCAAACTAAAGAAAAAAACAACGAACATAATTGTCATTTAGATGCATTTTAAACAACAATTACAATCTAAATAATATTAAACGAATCTGGTACAATCAAAAGCTAAACGAAGATAATTTGGGCTCTATTAGGATTCATGGTTTGCGGTCGTTTTAACCATGTACACAATGTTCTTGATAAATAGTCGCCCCTATTAACATCAATTGTTTCGTTATCTAAACTAGTTTTCAACTGAACAAATATTAGAAAGGATTCTGTTAATTAATTGGCACTATTGTGATGGTAGACTCATCAGTTGGTGTTGTTGTCAACATGTTTCTTTTTGTATAGTTTGTGTATGGTCCGGAATAAAACGATAATAAGGACTCTCAAACGGTTGATTGTTGATTGCTATCGTCGTCAGATTAATTATGTTTAGAGAGAAGTGTAATTAGTGTGCATGTTAAATGTAAGCGTGACCCTCCCTCAGCCTTTTCAACTCGACAACCAGAAGTCGGCTGCTTAAAATACACATGTCACAAAGTTAAATGAGCTACATGACAACTCTATCCTATTCAAGATAATATCAACGACACCACGACATTATATAAACAAATAAGAATGAGCTAATATTGTGAATATGATGAGTATAATTAAGTGCCAAATATTGTTGATAAACTTCCAAAAAAACAATTTATTTCGATGAATTTATCATGGAAAAATTGCCGGTGAGTTTTCCGATTTCATTTCTTTTCGTCCCGGTTTATTCCAAGAATTTCCATCTGCTGAGATTTATTTATGCAAGCCTAGAGGTGTTATAGTTAGCCTTCGCTCTGAGCTTTCCACCAGCAGGATTACAATTTTCAACAGCACATTAAGTTAACTTGTTGAATTGTTTGTATGGTGTGGTCGTTCAACTTTCTTTACTTTTGAAAAGAATGCGTGTATGTGTGGGTGTGCGAGCTGAACAAAAGTCTAACACAATCGCGACGAAAAAAAAACAACTCGACGTGTTTCCATCAAGTTGTTTTTAGAAAAGAACTACATTCAAGTTTATGAAAAGACTTGAAGAAAAACACGCTTCCGTATCTCGTCACCATTCATACTATCCTATTATAGTGTTAAACTTATTAAGTTTTATTATTATTATTTAACACGTTTAAAATTAATTTGTATTTTTTGTTTTGTTTTCGTTTTCCCTATTTGGTCGGTTTTGTTTTGTCGGTTGTATACTGGATTACGTTTAATGTTGGATTTGATTTTGGATCGATGTGGAACGAATTCCAACAGTTTGAAAATAATTACGAACAACCCCTTTCTGATCAATTCCAAATTAAAACGTAAATAAAATGCTTTGGTTCAAGTTGGTTATCTGCAATGCGTGAATTATCGTATCAGGCGGCGGTGGTGTTACCTATTTTCACACATATATACACACATATAAGCTAGCTTTTTATTTGTGATAATTCATGTAATCGTTAATCAATCCGTGAAGCCGTTTTATAATTAGTCAAATTCATCAAACCTTTCTCTTGAAAGCTGTACTGAAATCAATTAGATGGAAATTTGGCATCCATTCGAAGTCAAAACGTCTAATTCATTTTACAATTTTGCGGTTTCTTTTAATATTTTCCAAGTGTGGTTTACTCAATATTGTTGAAGTGAATTCGACAATAGAGACGTGCGTCGAAGGAAATTACTTCTTAGCCAATTTCACTTTTTAATAAGTGATATTAATACATTTTTCGTTAATAAAGCATTAAAGGAAACGCTTTATAGAACTTTCAAGTTTGTTTATAATAGTGGTTAGTGTGTCTGGTAAAGCGCTCGAGTTAGTTGCATTGGTGGAACAAACAAGTACAACCATTCAAACGATAATTGGTGAAATAAACTAGAAGATTATTTACCATAAAGTGAGAATATGAGTTTCCAGGTTTGAATTATAAATTGGGTTTAATCGTTTTGTTGTCCATATATAACCAGTTTAATATGGTAATGTAAATATATAAATTACAATGTAATTTTAATCAAAATTGAATAATCAATAGGATTTTAAGAATAAATTCCTTTACGACTTTATTTTTGAATTATGATCGTGGTACAGATCAAAATTTGCCTAGAATCCTAAGCGATTAAGTCTTTTACAATGATCGCAATATAAAGAAGTCGACAGAGATCAGATTAGTGGAGTTTATCGTACAAAACCAATTTGTTGAACTTGAATTACAAACTTTAATTAACTATTACAACTATTACGACACGAACTATTTTTCGTTAACTTTCAAGAACTTAAATTAGACCTTAATAGCCTTAATACAGAGCCTTTAGGCTAAATATCAACTTTACATATTGATATAAAATAAATAAATTGTGATAAATTACTCGTTTTTACAATGTTCGTGTCTCAATAGAACACTTTACTACCATTCTTTTAGACAATTGTGAAACTATAAAATAAAATTCAAAGTCTACCGTTTTCTATATCGTTTTGTTCGTATTATTTGTGAAACAATAAAGTTATTTTCTTGATTCTCAACATTTATGTCTTCTTGTATCTCGAATTTCTGGCAACAAGCCCTTATAATATGGTCTTGACATCTATTGTGCAAATGATATTTTGGGATTCATATAAAGTTTCTCGAGAATATTCATGATAAAGGTAAATAATTTTCAAATAAATATATGCATGTTGTTGTTAATATTCCTTTTTTTGTTTATGTGTATAGATGCGTATATTTCAATGTTATACAAATTCAAGTTTGTTCCGCACCTTTTTCGCTTCTATTTCTCATTGTTTACAGTATACAAGTTGTTATTTACAAAGAATATTCCGACAAAGTAAACAACAGAAAAATTGCAATATGAAGCAGGGCGTGAGTACCTCATAATTTGTCGTATCATCGTCATGAACAGCAACACAACGGATAAAAGAACGACAATCTTTGTCACATAATACAACAATAACATAAAGAGACTGTAGAGGTGGGAATTGTTGATAATTTTCATACACTGATAAGAAATAATTCCATGGTTCTTCACGAATTTCTTTAAGGCAAATACAATAAATACAATCACTCGGATGTGTTGTCGATATATAGAACGTTAGTCGCTTTTCACTGTATGTGCCTTGTTAAGTGCCTCACACACATCAAATCTATTACCTAAAATTCCAAGTACACTCTTTTGTTGTAATTGATTTACAGACTTGGTCGATTCCAAAGACTAGAAAATGTACTTGGACTATTCGAGATTATGTTTGCTATCGACGGCTACATTTGGTCGAATTTCTTTTAAAGCTATCCCAATGAAAATAAACGTAAAATAACATTAATGGTAGAATTGATGCTTTAAATTCCATCGATTGAGTTGGTATAATTTTTTAATCGAACCAATATTTTTATTACATTCGGGATACACTATAAATATTGATAGATTTCCTATTATAATTACATTAGAAATAATTGCAATGATCGTATCAGACGGTTTGATTTGATTCAAGGGGAACTTTATAAATGACTGAAACGATCTCAGAAACCATTATAGATGATTGAGTTTGAGGAACTGATACGGTTGCTATGGTCGCCTTTGATGGTTGTTAAATATTTTTCAAACTCTCATGCAATAACGCCAAGATAACAATAATACAAAATCGGGATTTATTAATTTTATAGAAAGCTTTCAGGCGGAAAACAATAAGATTCGTTTCATCGTATTTTTTATGTGTGACAGGTAAACTTGGATGTCTTATTATCAAAATAACTTTTATTTCATGGTGGACGACGGACATAGCGATCAGAATTGTAGACCTCAACGTACTTCAATTATTGTACGCACTTGAGAGCCTAACATAATATATTATTTTCGAGTTTTTTCTCTTTTTTTTTTATATTCTGAATACGAATAAAAATGATCCACTTTTCCCAATTTGTGGGGTATTTCCCAAATGGTTATAGAATATTTTCTAAGAATGATGATACCTGACAAATAGCATACGCTACTACTCAAGTTTGCATCCCAACTGAGATCCATCAGTGTGAAAAGTTTTGATTAACGAATTTCGAATGACTAGAGGTGTAAAGGATCGTTTGTCGGGTTGTCTTGTACAACTTTCTATCCGCTTAAGTGGTTCTTGGCAAATACAAAATACAACCATTTTCTAAATAGACACTTGACGGTAGATTGGAGGTGGTGAGAAAATGAGTATTTTTTTCTTGTTTACTTGTTTGTTTGTTTGTTTGTTTGAGCCGTTTGGAAATTTCATCGATTCCGTTTATTATTGTATACACCTCTATATATGAATTATAATTTAGACCCTTTGGCAAGGCCAATTCGTATATATCATTGTAAACATGAAGCTGTTTTCAACAGTAAAATGGTTTTACAGACCATAATTTAAATCGATGCGATCGCTTTCATCCGGCTTGTCAACAATAATTGACTGCCGGACAAACAAGAATCAACTGTAGTGAGTTTATGACTTTTGTTACCGATGCCTCTATAAATATATCAAATTAAAACCATTTTTCGTTTCTAATTAACTTTTGCAATAAATATAGAAACAGTTCGATAATTACAACATTACAAACATACGTTGATAATTAGACAATCAGATAATAATGGATTTTAACAAATAATTGTACTAATAATAATAATAATAATAATAACAGTGAAAAACAAATAACGATAAATTTTCAAATAGTGGTTGTTTGTGGTGAATATAGATTAAGTAAACTAAAGAGCTTTCAGATTGTGTGTGTGTATGGAGACTTAATAAGGACAAAAACAACAGGTAGCCAGAGAATTAACACAATTCGTTTCTATTATAAGGAAATTAATTACGTTATTCACGCAATATTCTAATAAAGATAAATTGCACAATTTCTATCTATTTAATTTAGAATAATGTTTGATTATCTTTCAGTTACTATAATTATTAAACACGACATCAACAATATTTCTTACTTTCTATAATAACCAATTACTAGTATTAAAAAAAATTACGCACGCAATAATTTCAATAATAATTCATTAATATTAATTGAAACTCCAATTTTAAATTGCATACAGTTGTTTATCTGTACAATAGTTTCAAAATCAACAAATAATTGTAATTAAAAGCCTGTAAATTTCAGTGCAAACTATAATTAGAGTACCTACAATAATTTTGATCCAAATAAAAAAAAAGTTTAATTAAACAATAATTGGTCTAATTGAATTTTAATTGAATTCCCAAAATACATCTTTAAAGTAAACAATCAAATATTCATCCACAGTCATATCGCTTAATTTGAAAGGATAAGATCGTAATGAAGACGTTTCAACTCAAGAAGTGGACGTAATTTTTCAAATTCTATCATTTACAGATTCGTTTACACTTAATAATCAATTAATTAATTAGTTAATTAATTAAAACTCACCGATTGTTGGATCCATTACAGCTTCTGTGATGGTGAGTATAGTTAAGAATACGTAAATCAAGTGTATGAACGCCATGGATACGATGATGGTTCGTCGACCGCGTGCCGCATGCCGACTGACGTTGTACGTCGCGACGCTTAATGTGGTCAACATTATAAAGCGCATGCGTTTTTTGATAAAAATTCCTGACCTATACAATGAGGAACAACCATCAGTATATTACTTACTAGATTTCGTCCATTTATGTTTTTTATGCCTTCTTTATAAACATTATACAAAACAACAGAGGTAAAAAAAAATAAATGAATTCAACATGAAGGATGCATTAAAGTTTACTAAAAATTGTATTATCAAATGGTTATTTTGAGTTATTTAATAAAAAATATGGCTCGAATGAATCTTTTATATTAAAAGCATTTGATATACCTACATATGAAGTTGGGGTAAATGAATATTTCGAAAAAGTCTCAACAGTTAGCGTAAAATATAATTAAATCTAATGGAGATTTTAATTTTAAAAGGACAAAAATGCAGACTGACTCCAAATTTCATTCTAGTATTCCTGATTAAAAACTAAATTTCCTCAATTCTATTCTAAATATTGTAATTGTCTCTAACAGATAGTCATCTATGTGCTCTTGGACTAGCAATAAGCTTGGAGATGTTTGTTTTAATCGATTTAGTCAACTTGACTTTCAGGTAATAATGTCAATGATAACAAAGAGATGTCTGCACATTAACAAAGACGAAAGAAATCATTTAAGGGGTACTGTTTTTTGTTAACGAGGGAAGATGAATTTGAGCGTGGGCAATTATATGACGGTACTTGTCTTAATGATACTAGAGGACATTTCAGTAATTTTGCCCACGAAACCTTAAGACGATACTCAGACTTATAAGAAGATTATCATTGACAGTAAGTAATAAAGGTTTTTTTTAGATGAGAATCAATAAATCCATCCACCATCGTTCGAAATAAAGCGATTTTTTTTCATAAAAATTGTCAAAACATTGATTGAAAATATTTGTTTTGTTCTTAGAAAACCACAAAAAAAATAATGTCCTTTAGTGAAATTTGAAAGTTACTGGAATAGAGGAGAATGGATTGTATTCTGCAAATTTTTAGAGACTATAACTATCCATAATGACAATCACCTATGAGATGACTGAAATAAGATACTCGCGTCGTAATCTTTGAGACGGTTGTTCTATTTGTCTTCCATCATTTAAAGTTACTACAACCACAATTAAAGATCTGATAGTTATAGAACTATAGGCGTGTACAATGATATTTCAGTAGTATCGTAACTTAGTTCATACTTTATTATTTATTACATTTGACATTTGTTAATGTATTTTTCAAGCTACGATTACGATACTACGTAAGAAAGACAGACAACTGCGAGATGAAATACTGTTGTACTCCCTGTATATCTGTCACCAGGGCCGGCCTATAGAGCGAACGGTCTAAGTGTAAAGGGCCCCATTTTCCAAGGGCACCGCGCCGCGCCGTTGATTAATTTAGCGAAATCAAAAATTGATCGTTTCTGTTTTAGTCGGAATTTTAATCAGAAATTTAACAAAAATTTGAAATTTCAAATAAATGTTTTTATACCACGTGGATTTTAAAAAATGTCCGATTTTTTTAATGTTGTTTAAGTTAAAGTTAGTTGGAAAGCGATTCGTATAATATTTCAAGAATTTGTAGCTTTGTGGCTGGAGAATATTTTACCAAAATTATAGCCTCGTAGGTTATTTGAGAGTCGATTAAAAAAATTTTTGTACACGTAAAATCATCTTTTTTTACTTTTTTCATCATTATATTCTGGAACAGGTAGAGATATTTGGTATTTAAACGAATAAAATAAATTAATGATGAAAGAGCCTCTATCGTTTTATGTGTTTATCTTATTTTTGAAAATTTCGACACTATCCAACTTCAATATGAGCTACCAGGTTCTAGTTTTGTTAAAAAAGTGTGCAGAGACTCACTACAGATTTTTGCAATATTATTAGAATCGTTCGTCAACTAATATAAGATTCATATTAATCGACTACATTTAAAAATGACACCCAGTATATGAGAGAAAATATTTGCAAATTATCTCTAATTCCGTATAGAAACGATAAGATTAGAGGTGAGTATCGAGGTTTTCTTCAGTTTTTGATAAGAGCCGAACAAAGGAAAAGTTATATAACGTTCATTTCTAGACTTGTCTTTGCCCATTTTTAATTCATTTTAGTTTTGAACATGTTTTAAATGTCGCAGTTTTAACACTAGCTTGTTAAATTTAATATAATAAAATAAATAAAAGATAGTAAATAATAATAAAATGTATTAGTGTTAATAATGTGCAGTGATGTGTTTGTGTTGGTTCTAATGTTTGTGCTTTGCTGGAAGTAGCTAGTCATCCCTTGAAGTTAGGGGTAGGAATTTCATCGAAAGGGTAATTCAACATATTTAAATTTTAATTCCAAAATCACTAATTTTCTCTTTTTTTTTCTAATTACAGTAGGTTCGAACAGCGTGGGAGAGGAGGTGAGATGCAGTTACGTAGTAAGTACATCTTTTATTTATATCTCGCAATTTTGTGCGCTTATGTAACATTTTTGATTATTAATAGAAATTTAAAGTCTGGACATAAAAATTGACTATTTTATTACTCACATCGGAATACAAATTGATTTTTGATGTTTAAAACATAACAATCATTTATTAAACATTCAATTACGAGCAATAATTGATAATAGGCAGTCACATAAAACGGTTAAATTATTTTTTTGGCATTTTTTCCTATAGGAAACACCAGTTAGGTACTTTGTAGGTATTTGTATAAGTTCGCCTTATAGAGAAATCATTTTATAGATCTCGATCTCTCTATGAAAAACCTAATATTTTTTTAAGAAATAATAATAATTACCAAACAACTAAACGAAAAAGATAAACCAATGTTCGTATTAATCTGTTACGTACTTCGCAGGTACTTATTTTTAACTCTCATCGTTGGTATTGTTAAGTTTACAAACTTTTGTTTGGATCTTTGATAAAAGTTGGAGGAATACGATTATTGTTATCCCAATTTCTTCAACTTTTGTCGCCGAAATATTAATTTGTGACCACGAATATTAAAACTGTGCAATTAAGTACCAATTTGGGGCTTATAAAATGATGTGTTACGAGTACCTATAGCTTTAAGCTCTCGGATTTTCCTATTTTTTGGCGTCGATATGTCAGCAATCGACAGAAAATGCTGAAATTGTACAATTAAGTATAAGTTTAAAACATAGAACTGATGTCACTAATAAAGCTTTGATGCTTTGAGCTCCGATCTATCTACTTTTTGTCGTCAACTGTATGTTTATGACAGAAAATAATGAAACTGTACAATTAAGTACAAATTCGGAGCCTGTAAAAGGTGTTACGAGTAAAGCTTTAAGCTCTCGGATCTTTCGAAATTTTGCCGTCAATGTGCCAATACTGAAATTGTGCGATTAAGTACAATTTTAATATATGAAAATGATGTCACGAGTAAAGCTTTAAAGCTTTGAATTTTGATCTTTCTATCTTTTACTGTCAAGGGCTCATTTATTAACAGAAAATGCTGGAATTATACAATTATTAAGTACAAGTTTAGGACTTGAAAATGGTGTCACCAGTAAAGCTTTCATGCTTGGAAGTCGGATTTTTCTATCTTTTGTCGTCGAGTTGTCAGTTATTGACCATAAATGTAAAAATTGTACAATTAAGTACAAGTTTAAGACATGGAAAAGGCGTTACGAGTAAAGCTTTAGGTAATGCTTTGAACTTGGATTTATCTACCTTTAGACCCCCAACGCACTAGGCGGCCAGCCGCGGCGGCCAACGAGGTCACAAATTTTACATTGAAAAGCTATACACCATAGCGCACTTGGCCGCGGCGGCCAGCTTGCCGCCGCGGCCACGAAATTATGCTCGGATACACAGGCGGCCAGCTGGCCGTCGCGGCCAACAAAATGCATGTGAATATATGGACCTCCACTCACTTGTATTGCGGCCAAAGAGCGGCCAATAGAAAAAGGTAGGAAATCATTATTATAAAATTTTAAAAAAATGTTAAGGAGATTCAAGTGGTTATTATGCCAAAACTGTACATCCGGACTCGAACATAGACTAGTTAAGATAAGCAAATCGTCTTTAACATAAACAAACAGTCGAATATTTCGGAAATTTAAGACATAAGTTTGCTCAGTCAACGTTGAGATGTCTTTTGACACAGAGAAGTTTATTGGTGAAATCGAAGCAAGAAGACCATTGTGGGATCTTTCATGTAAAGATTATTCAAATAGAGATGTTAAAAAATTACTGTGGGAGGAATTGACCATGTTGTTTGGTGGTGAACGATTGGGGGATAAAGAGAAAAAAGAACTAGGTAAGTAACTGTAAATAATGTATTTTGAAAATGTGTACAATTATGAAATGAAATACGTTCAAACTGCCATGGGACTTCTCCGTCTGTCATAAAATATGTTGTAAATAATTCTCTATACCTTGAAGAAGATCTATTTGCTCTGTCGGGCGGAACAGGAGTCATTTCTTCTAATGCCTCTGGAACTGATAATGTATCCTCAAATCTATAGCCATCTCTTTCTCGCACAAAATTGTGCAAACCGCAACATGCTTTTACTATCCTGATTGCAAATTCTACATCAACATCGATAGGACGGTGGAAAATTCGCCATTTATTGGCTAAGATTCCAAAGGTACATTCTATATAACGGCGTGCTCGACAAAGTCTATAATTAAAAATCTTTTTTTCCTGATTTAAATTTTTTCCCGAATACGGTCGCATTAAATGTTCAGACAAACTAAATGCTTCATCTCCAACTAAAACATATGGCATCGCTATGCCATTGTTTGAGATGGTGGTATTTTGCGGTATACACAAATCATTATTAATGAGTTTTCTATAAAAAACTGAATTTTTAAATATCGCAGAATCACTGCATTGCCATAAGCTCCAACATCTATACTAATAAATTTGTAGTCTACATCGCATATCGCCATTAGAACAAATGAAAAAAAATTCTTATAATTATAATAGAGAGAGCCAGACAACGGTGGCTTGATAATTCTCATATGTCGTCCATCTATTGCTCCTATGCAGTTAGGAAAATTTGCATTTTCTTTAAAGCCACGCGCTATTTCTAACCACCTTTCCGTAGTAAGCTCAGGTAAGGTAATGTCCTTAAGGTTATCCCATATGGCTAAGCAAACTGTTCGTACTATTTCTCTGACTGTAGTTAATCCAATCCGATACGAATGATGAATTTCTGTCAGAGAACATCCAGAAGCGAGGTATCTGAAAAAAAATTTTTTTTAAGTGTTTCTCTACAAAGTAAATGGAAGAATCTAAGAGACAGCTATAAAAGGGAACTTCGCCGATTAAAAGGTAGCAAGAGTGGATCGGCCGCAAAGCGAAAGAGTCCCTACGTTTATTTCAATCAACTTTCCTTCTTGCAAAGCTCGGTAGAAGTAAACGAAACACAATCAAGCGAGTTGGAGACTTCAGTTGAAAACATTGAAGCGACTACTTCTGCCACAGTGACAACCCAACCGCCTTGCAAAAAAAAAGGGATGACGTCGGGGTAGATCTTGTCAATATACTGAAAAAAAGTATATTTGACAGAGAGGAACGGGAGAAAGCAGAAAATTCTGATACTGACAGAATGTTTTTATTGTCGCTCTTGGAAGATTTCAAAAAAATTCCAGATCAAAATAAGACGAGCGCAAAGATCAACATAATGCAAGCAATCGAGGATGCAAAATATATACACCACCCTCCGGTTTTTGGTCAGGTTTCTTACAGTGGTTATCAGCCGAACTGGAACAGAAGCACCGATTATGACCCTAGAGGTTTTTCTGGGCATCCCCCTTCACATTTCCAATTACCTTGTTCATCAACAATACCAACAGTTTCTGCACCTGGACCAAGCAGCTTCTCCGACAATAATGCCACGGAAAAAGAAAAAAACTCACAATCGGACACAGCCATGTCAGACAAAACCGAAAGCTCTGGAAATTTAGATTTATTTTGAGCATTGTAAATAAATAATATCTATAGATTAAATAATTTTGATTAAATGGAATTATATCTAATTGTTCTCATTTTAAATCCTTAACTAATGGTAAATATAACCGTGTGTTCCTCATTAAAAATGAATTTTACAACGTAGAAGCTTATTACTTACAGTGCAAATTATTTTATTGCAAGTCAAATATTCGCAGTAGGTAAGTAACTAATTACTTTCACTGTTCACAAATAAGGTAAATGGATATTTCATGATCCAGATCTAACGTATAAACAAAACTAAATTATGAGAATGCATTTACCTTAATGTTATGACTAACTTTTCATGAGGTGATATACAAGAACGTAAACGTGTTTCAGTACCACTTATAGAGTACTTTGTCCTTCCCAACAGTTCATCAAATGATCTTGTCGACATCCGTAAGTAATTAAAAAATTTATTTTCATGTTGTCGCAAATCACTATAATAATTATTAAATAAACCTTTTGAATGGCGTTCGAGTAATAAGGGATGAACCCAAAATCTTTTTTTCTCCTTTTTTTTCTCGCGCAAATACAAATACGAAATCACTGCTATTTCCTCTACTTCCATTTTAACAGTAACGTCTCTGTCGTTTATGTTGGCCGCACAAATTGGCCGCGTCAAAATTGTGGCCGCCGCGGCCTGGCCGCCTAGTGCGTTGGGGGTCTTAGCCGTTAAAATTGTGAGTTTATAACTGCCAATACTAAAACTGTACAATTAAGTGCAAATTTAGGCCTTGTAAAGAGTGTTACGAGTAAGGCGTTGATGCTTAAAACTTGAACTTTCTTTATCTTCTACATTAATACTTTGAACAATAGCGTCCATCAATCGCGATCTGGTACAATAACTCCTTTACATTATTTTTCAATGGTGAAGTTGAGTTATTCGATTTTTTGAAACGAACCGTGTTACAGTGGAAAGTCTTTTAAAATAAGCAGATGTGTACTTGTGTAATTCTCACAGGTGTAAATTTATGTAAATAAATGTTAATTTCAAATCGGTGTGTTATATAAAAAAGCTACTTTAATGTAGATATTTTCATTCTATTTCAGGATAAAATTTATATTTTTTCAGATATGTAATTTATTTGAATTCTTATAAAATTTATTGAATTTTAGGTAAATTTTCTAATTTTATTTCAAGATATGAATTAGAATTTTATTTCTCAGATTTTTAATAATTTTCAAGTATTTCTTTTTTATTTTATTTTTATTTATTTCATAATGTAAAATTATTTTATATTTTAGGTGTATTTTTGTAAGAATTTTTTTAATTTGAAATTTTTTTTTCAGAACGTGTATATTTCCATTAATAACTCTTTAACTTTCAGAACTTTGTAATAAAAAAAAAATATTCTTTCGTGTTTCAGATAATAACTGTCATCAAGATCGTCATCTTCAATCTCTTTATACCTTCAAAATTCCATTCCATCAAATTTTACGAACTTATTTATAAATTTAAATGATTTTACTCGTAAATGATGAAAGTATGGAAATTAAAATCGTGTGATAATGTGGGAATTTTTTGTCGATATACATACGAATTATTGTTCTTTTGAGATCTTCATTTTTCTTTCGAAGCTAACATTATTAGTTATAGAGTTGTGTGTATTGTGTTTTTATGTGTAGGTAATTATCAGGTTTTTATCAACATTAGTGGCAATGGTGGATATATCTACCACTAAATAGTGGATTAGGCCTACAGGGGATACCACTACAAAAAAAAACGCACCTTGTGTTTTACCTCACAGGTATTGTGGAAAGCAGCACATACAATTCTGTTATGCATCAATAACTTTATAGAAGTTTGGTCTACATTAAATGAGTCTAAGCAGTGATGCTTTGTGGTCTTGTAATTTTGAAACAACACTACAATTGTTTGGTGAGGGTAATGAATACGGGCAAAATTTGGTGAGCATCTCTCTTTAACAAACACAATACGAGTTTTCTTTTTAGAGTAACGTAAGAGTATTTGCGAATAAAAATATGGCCAGACTGTCCACTGATATTATAGTAAAGAATTTTATTGTTATTCTTTTGTGCAAAGTTTGGTTGAAGGGCCCGCTTTTGTTCGGATCGGTCCTGTCCGTTGTGATGTAACTGATTGAAAAACATATCCAAATAGAAGCGAATGTTAGGAAAAAAAATGTTATAAAGTACTTGTTGCATTTTCACTTTCGTGAAAGCTAGCAGATGCACAAAAGTCGTCCATCTTTCTCCTGAAATCCCCAAAACACTCAAAACTATTAACTTCACGTTAATTGATAGAGTTTCACTGAGCACTATTTGTTTAATCCAGACCTTGTTCTATATAGTGTTTTTTTTTTTTTTGGTTGCGGTTCTATTAAGAATACTTTTCTCCCTTAAGAGTTTCATTCTCGTATCTCTAGTATGATAAATATGTGTTTTGTTTTCCCCAACAAGTCTATTTACTGTGCTATATTTATCATTTTTCCCTATTTCACCAGTGGGAAGCCTATTGATCTTTCCTCGCTTCGTAATTTTCGTTGAAAGATTTTCTCGAAAATATTTACTCGGCAACTGTGTTTATTTCTTTTTCGATGTAATTAATAGTGCAAGATATCGATTCTATATAGTATCAACAGAAGAAATTTCGATTTTTACGATTTTCAACATTAAAAATCGTCAGTTGTTGAAAGTTTGTGTGTTCTATGAAACTCGTTAAAACTGATATTGATATATATTTCATGCAGTTCCATTTCGATGTGGTCGAACTCTATCGGCATCATCGCTTTGTTATTTAGAATCGTCAATATCAGCCGCACCTTCGTTCACGAAAAAAAAGAAAAATTCAAACATTTCTTTCATATTTAATTGAATTCAGTTGCCAGTAGGAAGCGACCATCGTATTTTATTGAAATGAAGTCGCAGGTGGTAACAGTTCGATTTTGGTCGAGCTTATGAAGCACAAGTGGAAACGGTGAACCGTATATAAGGTAATAAGTCACCGTTATAAACCAATGCAGGGCCGTTATAAGGTAAAACAAAAAGATATATATGTTGACAAAAAAAAACTGCTTTGTAAATATACATATGTATGTTGAATTTCTCAACATAAACTGTCTTTGTGCGGTTGATTTACGGAGATGTTTAGAAAATCGCTGAAGCTCACTGTTATATGTGGATGGTGTAGTGTGTTGATGCCGCCAAACTAGACGTAGAAGTATAAGTGAATATACAAGAAGATAGAGAACTTGATGTAATCGAAAACGGCTCCCTTACAATGAATTAATCTTTTTTCATTCTACACTTTGCTTTCTGTGCATGGTGTATTGAAGCGTAAATTCCAATCTAATCGATTCGCGATGGTGTTTGGGTGAGAATTTAGTGGATTTTTACAATTTTAATGTAAATTAAATAAATTCAACATCGTTTTTTTTTCTATTTTCCTCTACCAGGCTACTTTTCATCACGTATTCCAATTACATAGAATTGCAATTGCAAATATTGAATCTCTTAACGTTTTCTAAATTAATGATGAAAAGTAAATTGTAAAAAGCAATTTCAATGTACGGAAAATCAACATGCTCGATCATTAATTTCGTTTGACTATTGACTAAATGGAATAGCTACTTTTCACGATAAAAAGACCGGTGAGAATCCTTTGAAATGCTGCATCTTATTAAATTGTACCTGTTAAAAACCACGCCTGAAAAACTACAACTTTTACAACGTTGTGTAAATATAATGTTTGTATAAATTTCTGTTGGAGAATTTTCCAAATAATTCACAACGAAATAGTGAATGATGGAGTGTAGTACAAAACTAAATTGCTAATTACCATCATTACTCTCTATGAATTTCAAGACGAATTTGTAACGGAATTACTTTAATATTCTTCCACTTTATAATTTTGAGTAGTCCAAATTTGATCTGCCAATTAATTTTACACCAACTCACACTAGATGCATGTATTTAGTTATATAGACGTGGATGTTAATTAAATTTTAGTCTAGCTGAATTGTTATTCAGTGCTTTCGATTGCAGTAAATATACGAGCTAGCCATCAATCACGATAGGTAACAACCACAATTACTAATTATACTACTAATAAATTCTGTTGATCATCAAAAATTGACTGTTTTAAATAAAATTCCTAGCATTGTGAGAATTTTAAACAGAACATCCCCAGTGTTATAATTGATTGAACTTTTCCATTTGATTGATTCGTTGAAATATCAAATACATTCACAGTTTTTCCATTATTGTAACTGTCAGCCAAAATAATAACCAATTGGTTTGTTGGCCTTAATCTGGAAATATGAACGAAAGTCATGAATAGGGATCAACAGACATTTCACAGTTTGATTCCTTCTACCAATTTTCAATTTAAAATTTAATCGTGGAAAAAGTCTACATAATTGAAATGTAGCAACACTGGCGGAGCCAATTCGATGCTTTTTAGTATTCACAACTTGTACCTGAATCAAATTGCTAAATTTTGAATATGGACAGAATTGAAGTGGGCGAAAAACATAATCTTTAATTGAATTTCCAGAAATACACTAATCAAATATTTTATAGGCTAATACTAATGATGTGTTTCCAATAATTTTATTTAGAAGCCGGATTTTGTTTGTTTTTTTCGTTCGTTTTCTTTTTAGATTCGTATATTAATCTTAGTGTTGCCGTTACGACCATAGGAACGGAATGTTTCCCATGGGCGGCACCAAATGACCACTCAACTTGTCCCTTTCACCAAGATATATTAACTCAATCTACCTAACCATTTTAACCATATTTCTAGATTGAATGACCACTATTTTACACAACCGTATCATTTACTCAATAATTCTCTGTTCGTTATAGATAATCTTGCTTGTATTGTCAAGATTCTATTCTGTCTATTGCCACAACAACTGACTTGTAGATTTCAGTAAATTTAAATTCAAGTATATTTGAATGATAATAGAATAACGACGCTACTTATATTCTAGGGAATGTCAGGCTGTTGAGGCGAGAGAAAGCTGCGAATGCTGTGATAAGCTGTGTAAGCTAGTCTGTTGAGTTCCTCTATAAGCATATAATAGAGGACTTGGTTGACTAGGATCGTCTCTTACAATAGAAAATATGGTAGCTGTGACGGTATAGTAATCCATTATTGCGTGTTATCCACGAATTTTCTAAATGAATCGGTGATATCCAATCACAATATAGTTAAGTTAAGTTTTTTGTCTTTATAGTCAACGGTAACTATGTAATAGCACCGTAATTTTTTACCGGATTATCGATACTTGAGAACTAAAGTGTAATTTCAGGATTCTATAAAGAATACTTGAAATAAAGCGCTACGTGGTGGCTGAAATTAATCCAAGATAAACGCTATTCTATAGTCGTAGACAAAACAATCATCCAAACACAAAACTTATAAATTCTCTATAATTTTCCCCACTATTGGCTTTTTATCTTGGTTACTGAATACCACCGATAAATTTTTATTCAATTTTATATAATATTACAAAACTATTGGACTGAATAAGTGGTACCTACAGTAGGAAAATAATTCATGTGAAATTAATCAACAAATAGCTATTATCAATTTTTCCGTAACAATAAACCAAAAATATAATTTCAATACATAACACGTTTAGTGGTATATAATTGAATCGATATATGAACGTGCATTTTTACCAACAAATCATGCAGAAATCATTCTTTTATCATGTATATTCAAATATATTTTGCTAATAAAATGCACAATGGTATTCCTCTATATGCTGTTCTATTCGAGCTGAGTTTTTTTTTTCGAATTTTTCTATCCATATATTTTATATTCTATTTTAGTAATTTGAATCGTGATTGGTCGATTTTCACAACTGCACCAATTCAAGTGTTCACTTTGTTGCAATATACTTTTAATGTTATCACTGTGACCAGTAAGGGCATTCCTTTTGCTTTTGTGTAATAAAACAGATCAATTTTAAAATTATTGTTTATTTTTGTTGGACAAAAAGACAAGATAAACAACATTAGTTTAATTTCTGTGGCGTTTTTATTCGTTCAAAATTTTATGTTTTTATCCAGGAAAGATTTTCATTTAATTAATATTGTCTGATAGTTTGAGACAAAGGTAAATGTTAACTGAGTCCGACAATCGTTTGCAAAACTCGCGGTAGATTATTAAAACTTTGTAAAATCGGATGCATTCGTAACAATAGTAGAGAAACTTTCTTTGCTGAAAATAAGTGAAAAAAAAAAACAACGTTGAAAAATGATTTAATTACAATTCAACTCTTCAACCAAAAACACACATAGATAGACAGTTGTTATAATTTGTTATTTTTCAAAAATCATCTTTTGTTTGATAGTAACAAATGCGATGTATTTCAGAGTGGAGACGTTTCATGAATAATATTCAGCATCTTATGTCATTGTTTAGAGATATTCTCGTTGAAGCTTCCAAGATGGATTGTCCTTTTGTTATTAATTTAATTATTTAGTATCGTCCTAAATCACTCTAAAATCCTTGTTGTGTTGTTGTTGTCACTGTTATACTACAATAGAAGGGAATATTTCACACATTAAGCTACAATAAATAAAAAAAATGATCTACTTCTACCACCATTTATTGACACGTGAATACTAAAATAAATACACGTGTATATGCCTTTGAAATGGGAGCAAACACGTATTAACATCCAAGCAAATGATATTTTAATGAGTTTATAAGTAGAACACGTAGTAGAACGATATAATCATTATTGGAACGTATAAATAGATGTTTATAAATGAGAAATAATTTATCTCTACTGATAAGCTCTCCATCATCTTATAGAATACAGATTTTTCAACTATCATTTTGATATTTTCTTGTAATTTAACTGTTTAATAAGTCGTTAAACTGTCTGGGACGGAAATGTGAATCAATTCTTGTAAACTCATGGAATAATTCTTGTATGTACTTACAAGATATTAAAATTAACAGCTTAATTTATAAAATGAATAGGTTTCGAATATTCAATCAAATTCTGTATAATGTGCAAGTTTAAATTAACAAATTGCAAACAAGTTGATAAACTTTAATGAGTACGAACTGATCAAAGCGGGATTTGAAACAATCACAATTGATTGTGGAGATTTAATTAAATATAACAAGACTAAATACAGTTTTCTTTCAGATTTCGTGTTGTATTTACGAGCTGAAACAACTAGGTGGCGTATTATTCTATATCCTGTTCAACTGAACATTTCAGTAATCCTCATCGTAAAATACACGGAATTTTTTTACGATTATTGTTATTAATTTGCATAAATGCAAGGTGTACGATAGTGTTGTTTGCCACAATGTTGAAAGTTTTAATCCTTAATTATAGAGTAAACAAATTTCGTTTATTAGATTTATTTGTCTGTTTGAAATACTGGAAATTGTAGATTATGTTGCACACGTAAATCCAAAAAGGATTTCTGCGTGTTTTATCGCCAATCAATTGAAAATGAATAGATACCACGTATATTTACGTAAAATTATAAATAGATTCGCTTTATTAGTTGGTAGATAGAAAGCTTGCATTTTATGTGGCGTATATTGAATAGATGTATACTGTATTGAGTGAAAATTGTGTATTTGTTTTGCTCCAAAAAATAGCAAAATTGAATGAAATTGCAATGAATGAAAAAATGCAATATCCATGATATTACAGTTTAGAAAATTTCCATTCAGGTGACTTCAATAATAATAAAGTTCAAAATTGTTTTATTTAGTCAATGCAATAACATGTAATAAGATCAATGTAAACAAAAAAAAAGTAGAGGTAATAAAAGCGGTTTTCCATGTTGGTAAAGGGAAATATAACGGTGATTAAACATTGCATAAAATTGTTATGGGCTTATTTAGAGTTTTTATGGGATGTTTAATGAAGCAAAATCTAAAGCTTCGTTGCTATATATAGTAGCGTTTGCGTGCAACACAATTTTATTAGATTGTTTCAGATGCACAAAGTTCTTTTACAATAGTCTCTCTAAAAGAAATTGCCTGGAAATTGAACTTGAATTTTCCCATATCTCTCTCTGTGTGTGGGTATTTATTCAAATCAATATTCACTTTGATATGTGAAAAATTCTAACAAATGTCCGAGTAACTAAAGTTTAAATCTATTGTTGTTGATGTTTGAAATAATAGAAATGGTAGAAAATCGGTATAGTGCTTTTGACAGTCGAAAAATTTATACGAACAATCCACCTTTAGGTGTCTCTTTATTCCGGAAATTCAAAGTCAATACATCTCCAAAGTCTGTATATGGTTTAATGAAAGAGGAAACGATCTATTTCGATTCAATACTTGTGTGTGAGCACAATGTGCTGTTTCCCTATTTTGTGCCGTATACACTTTGATATCATAAATAATCGTTGTTATCGTCTATGGCATCGTCACGATTCGACCTGAATTGGGTATAAGGTCGTCGTCACAATGCTCACACTATTTTCGTTTTAGCGATTTTTTTTAAAAAAAATTAGCTAATTACGAGATCCTCACTTTTGAATTTCCGAAAAATTTTTGCACAGAAGTTCGTTTTGGGACCTCAGGAACCCTTATCCACCGTTCGTTAAAATATATATTTATATATATATATATACAGGGTGAGTTTTATGTATGGAACGCCTCAATTATCTTGGAAACAGCTTGTACAATTTTTAAAAATTTTTGTGTGCAAGGGTCTTGTGATACGGCCGGTATTATGGTGGTACTCTCTTATTTTAAATAGAATGGTATATTTTTTATTACATTTTTGAATTCTTTGATGAAATCTAAGTGGACTTTGATAACATGACCCATGGTCTAGCGCTGAAAGTTTTTCAGATATTTCAGCTTTTATTGCAATTTTAATATTTGCAGTGTATGGTTGAAAAATTCAAATTTTTTAAGCTATAACATTTGAAGTGTTAAAATTTGGAATTTAGGTATTCAAAATGATGCACTTTAAACCAATTTAAACAGAATTGAATTATCTTTCAGCGTTGAGCTGAAATAATTTTTTCTTTCAGACAATTTTCAGTCTATAATATCTTACTTATTTTAAATAGAACACGATATTTCAAATGCTATAGCTTCAAAAATATGAATTTTTCAATCAAACACTGCAAATTTTGAAATTGTAATAAAAGCTGAAATATCTGAAAAACTTTCAGCGCTAGACCATGGGTCGTGTTACCATAGTCCACTTAGATTTTATCAAAGAATTCAAAAATGTAATAAAAAATATACCATTCTATTTAAAATAAGAGAGTAGGGTGCACTACCCCCTATAAGGGGGGTAGTTAAAATAACGAAAATACCACCATAATACCGGCCGTATCACAAGACCCTTGCACACAAAAATTCATAAACATTGTACAAGCTGTTTCCGAGATAATTGAAGCGTTCCATACATAAAACTCAGCCTGTATATATATTTATATATATACAGTACGTTGCAAGTCGGCTAGGAACATAAGAGAAACTTTGGCCACGCCCATATCCCATCTTTGTCAAAATCACATGTTTCATGAATAACAGACAGAAATACCAAATCCACAAACCAGATCTGGTTATTGTTGTCTTTTAAAATAGAAAGTTTTCAAGGTTCTTTCGTACAAAAGAAATTGCTGTGTTTGGTCAGAGGGCTAAGGGTTGGCAATAATTTCCGCCATCATTTTTAATTTATAGACAACCCAAAGTATTTCTGTCTCTTTCTAACTAATATGTAAGTAGTTTAAATAGGCGTGGCCAAAGTTTCTCTAATGTTCCTAGCCGACTTGCAACGTACTGTATATACCGGCAGAAAATGTTGGATAGAAACATTACAGAATCATTTCTCTCTTTTCCGCAGTCATTTTCTCACATGTGTTAGAAAAAGTTCGAGCAAATTAAGGCGGGGCATTGTTCTACCTCCTAATACTCATTTAACTCCATTGAATAGACGGAGAAAAATGTCTACTGTTTCTCTCTAAGTTAAGTCGATGAGAAAAGGATAGCGAGTGGAAACATTGCCAGTTTCCATAAGTTAGACAAGACAAATAAATACATGAGATGGAATGATGAAAGCGGGAGATAGATATATACTTTGCTATGTTTCTATCCAATTCCGCAGATATGTATATATATATATATATATATATATATATATATATATATATATATATATATATATATATATATATATATATATATATATATATATATATATATATATGTATACCCACGATAACTGCCGTAAAAATGGTCCAATCTTAATGAAACTTGGTACAAAAATCGGTCTTTGGGATAGCTTGGATGAGTTCGTTGGCCAGACTGGTAGGACCAACACTTTTGGAATAAGAGCTGAAGAAATGTAAAAAAAAATCATTTTCAATATTACATTTGCTTAGATTTTGATGAAAATTAAAATATCAGTAGAGCCGACCACTCTCTATGACCAAGAAAAAAAATCATCAAAATCGGTTCGTTGGTTCGCATGAAAAATGCAAAAATCTCAGATGGCTATGTGTTCTGACAATTGATATTAGAAAAAAAATTGAATATCGCACAGGGCAACTAATTTTGACAGTTAATATTAGACAAACATCTATAGATCTAGTATGTTAATATTAGCATACTAGATCTATGTAGACAAACGACAAATTTCAAAAGAGTGAAATTTTATTAGTGTTTCTTATTGTTTGTGAATTAATAATATTTCAGCATGTAGATACATTAAAAAATTCGCTATATAAGGTACTTGCTGCCTTTGGAGATTTTTTTTTTCCTTCTGCTCCACTACACATGTCGGTGCTCAATTTGGAAATGAGCGGGAATTAGAAAAGAAATAAACAAGCTACAAATTATAATCTAAATTTACACACATTTATAGTACAATTTGGAATTTTAGTTTCATTTAACATCAATCAAACTTGTGTGTAGTGGGATCACGCGATTATAACAAAATCTCAATATTTACTTATAACATACCCTTCTCCCATTTCTAGTTTCATTTATACAAATCCAAAATGTGGAGGCTTGTGTGCGAAATCAAAACAGAAAGTTTTGCGCACGCGTCCATTAGTTTGTAAAACACGAGCGTCGCGATGCCAGCGTCAGTCGACATGCTGCTAGCATTACATGTTAATCCATATGGCCGAGACACGTATCGATGTGGTACTCGGTGTTCTAGTGTTGGTAATTTTACTACAAACAACCACAGGAAAACTGTTAGGTATGCCATAAATTGGACATTATCGCACTTATAAATATTGTCGCACGTATATATCAAAATTGATGAATAAGTCTAGATGTTGAATATCTCGAAAATATAAAATTAAAATATTTGCCTCTTGGCGAAATAATCGAGAAAGATTTTGATAAAAAATTTAAATAAAAACATCAAACACCTAGGGAGAAAACTATCCCGGCGCATCCACCATTTTTCGTATACACCCGCAAGGCTTGATCAATTTTTGTTGTTATTGTTGTTATTTTATTTCGCCGATTTTATTAAATTTTTGTTTACAGAAAAATAAAAAGAGCAAGAACCGACTGAAAATTATCGTACGTCTAGTCGGCGGCTCTATTGCGTGTGTGTTGGCCATAAATATTCCAAAAATTATTTACAGTCATTCCAAAAAAGGGAAAACAATAATTACCACCAAGCGTTACTACAAATTAAGCCACTATTATCGTATATTTTTATACAAACAATCGAGATGTTGCGGAATATCAACGCAAATGAAGCATTTATCAATTGACAACGTGTTGTTACAGATAGAATTCGAATTTTATGTTTATTATTCAATGTCAGATCCATTATTTAGATTGAAAGTTTATGAGACTTTGCATTATTGAATTTGGATTTGGCTTTTTTCGGTTAAAAAAAATCCATTTGAATCTAAACAGTTTTGTTCGCTTTGTATTCAATACAAATACACAAAAACACATCGACGCATACGTGCAGAAAAACCAAAACACATCTGATCCTATGTCGCTTTTCAGCATATATCCGCACTCATTTTTCTTTATTATGTATTTGGTAACCCTTTGAAGTTTTTTAATTGGAAAACAATTGGGAATACAATGATTCCTTTGTTTTGGGATATTTTTGGTGAATTATTTAAGCACATATATTTTCAACAGCTGTGGCAAAACCGGTTAAAATATTAAATTACGCCCGTTTTGGCCCCAACAAACCTCTACACCGAAATCCCGGACAATATTCAAATAGGCAAAACTTCTAATTGTTCCTTTTAGATTAACCCCATTTATATCTACACATATATTCGTATTATATACGTATTTTATACAAATTTATATTAAAATATCTAAAGTTTAATTAGGCTTGATTCTAATAAAACTATTACACTTGAATCAGTTTAAACTAGATCGGTTCGGTTGTTGTAAAATCTATTTGCCATTTTCTATTGTAGAACGTGTTAGTAAAGGCAAAACTACACTTTCCGGTGTTGTCAGACTAATGTACAAATCGAGGAAGACCATCAGATCAAATCAGATTACATCTTTGACATGTTTACCATTAGTTTCAACTAGTATGACGATCAATAAATTTACTTTCAATGTACGGACATATATCGAGAATATTGATATGAGTCAAAACATGTTTGTTTGCTCGAACTGAATGACGTGGAGTTATGGAGTTTCAATATAAATCCACTTGATTATAATACAATAATAATATTAATAATAATAATAATAATAACAACAAATCATTAAAATATAATTATGTAGAAATATAATTTTGGGTAGTTATATTGTGGAAAAATAGCTAGTTGTAGATTTCAGGATGCATCTGGGATTAAATCAGACTAAATTGGAAGTAGCACAAACCGCTTCCGTGCTTATAAAATCTAGTGGAAACCCGCCTCAGGTTGAATATAGACTAAAGCATCTCCAATTACAACATATTCTCTGTTATTAGCCTCTTTGCATTGCTAATAAGGCTCTTGGGGAATAGGACTTGCAGTTAAGATTAAAAATTTCGGCTTTAATTCGAATTTTCCTCGTTTAATTTGAATTGGTGTCTGTGTATACATTGTAATATACATGCATAAAATGTTGAAACAAGCAATTTCATCTATTTTATACTAATATGAAAAATCTGCCAACATGATAAATTGTTAGCTAGGTTAACAACTACATTCATTTGTAAGAATTTAATAATACTTCATCACGCTTGGCGTCTTTTTTTTTCTCTTAACTTTACTCGTTCTTACTAAAAGTAATAATAAATTTGATTTAAAAAAATTTAATCAAGTATCAAGATTATAACGAATCATATTTCAACTTTGTACAATTCAAGTCCTACCAACTTGCAGAAGTTTATAAGTGAAAATCAATAATTAATAGAAAAAAATGAACGTGTCTTAAACGTGTCGTCGTCCCATCGGCATTAAGCTCTCTATTATAAACTTTCTATAACGGCGTAAACATTTTATGATACTTTCGTATTATTTAAAAAGTTCCAACAATAGAGATGGCTTTTTGTTGGGGAGGAAACAAACGAATCTTTTCTTTAAAAAAAAAATCCGCATCATTCGAGATACTTTGAACGAAAACCGATCGATTACCAATGACAGGAACTGTCGTCGATTATCTAAATTTTCTTCTTATTTAAAAAAAAAATCATGCATAAGGTGTAGATGAATAATAATGGCCTGTTTTATTGTCGTTCGTTCACTATTCGCGAGAGATTCAATTATGAAATGCGGCTTAATTTGATGCTTGGTGGAAGCGGCGCGCGTCCTCTTGCCTCTCGAAATTTATTTTAGCGTTATCAATGGTGCACGCTCTTACTAATTTGTTACGTTTGTGAGATGTTTCGTATTGTCATTAAAAATTGTCTCATTGAATTGAAACGTTAAGTAATTATTAAATTGAAAAAGACCAATTAACAGGGGTGGAGGGCGATACGATGGTTGATTAAAATAATAGGGCAAGCATTCTTTTATTTAAAAATAACAGAATGTTGGGTCATTATTGCAAGAAAGTAAAGAGGAGGAAATTGAATTTGTACTCGGGAAATTAGCAAAATTTCTCATTAGAATCGTCTGTAAAGGTGCACTTTTTCAACTTTTCTGCTTCTTTTCATAATTAAACACCATCCAGTTATGAGGAGAATTTATATTTTCCCATTTACACGCTGTTGAATGAGTATTTGAAAATTTCTTATTAACACTTTCCGGCTTATTTGTAACAGTTTTGAATACTTTGAGAGTATTATTCCGTTTTTTTGTCGTTATTTCTGTGTAGTCCTTTTAGAAAAAGAAAAACTCTAAATTATAAACAGTCTTCTCTTTTACACATTCAAGTTTTATTGTTCGAATAATAATGGCTTCTATGTTTGTTTGTTTTACGATTTTTTTTTTGGCGCCTTGAAAATTGAACAGGTAGATAGTAGCGTGGGAAACAATAAATTCGGTAAGCTGATTAAGGAAATGGTGGAGTATATCGTCGTAGTCAGTACTCTTGATTCCCATTCGCAATTGAAAGCTAATCCTAACGAACTGCTCAAGCAGATACCGCTTTAAATAATAGCATTCCCTAAAGCGCTTTAAGATATCGTCCATATTTATATTCAAAGTTAATTTCGTTTGGTGAGATTTAAAATTTCGAGTCAAAAATGGCGTTAGCATAACGTTTTATTTCTCTCACCATTCCTGCATTTTTTAAATTATAACTAGATGACATTGCTGGTTATTAGAATTTTTCCCGTTAGTCATCACTGTATTTTACAACAATTTAATTAAAATAATAATGATTATTATTCAATTTCAGAACCGCCGAGATTTAGTCAGCGTATTCCGAATAATACTGTTGCCGTTGGACGGGAAGCAATTCTAGCCTGTTCCGTTGAAAGCTTAGGATCTTATAAGGTAAACTTGAAGTATTCACAAACCATTAGAAGAATCCATTATTTCCGGTCAATTATTTGATTCAATAGAATCTTACCCGGAATAATTGCACGAGTATTTCTATAATTAAATTAAATATAATGAATAACAACAGTTGGACAAAAAAACCAAAAACTAAATGTGTCGTAAATCATTGTGGATTTTTCATTACCAACTTTTTCGTTGGACACTTTTTTTAATGGCTTAGTTATAAATTTTGATAACAATTCGAAAATGTCCATGGTGGTGGCGTGTTTTTTTTTGCTTTCCCCCTAATAGGTAAAGAAATGAGATGGAACCCATTTGGCGTGGATGGTTTCAAAACATCGAAAATTGCACGACGTTTCATTCTGATTAAAATGTGCACAGAGCTTTTATAATTTGATGATGAAACACGAAGTGAGGAAAATTCTCTACAAATCTTCTTAAACATAGATAGAATGTGGACTAATTTAGAATATTCGTCCGTCTATTGAAACGAACAGATCCGAGGATCAAAGGTGAAAAGTTAGTCAATGTTAATAATTATTAATGATAATATTCATTAGATTTTCCATTAACTCTTCTATTTATAACATACTAAATTATTAAAAATTCTTATTGTTGTTTCATCAATGTTGGATTAATTGATTTAGTTTATTATCGAATCATTCAATCAATATAAGTTTACTTGGTACTTCAAAGTCATTGAATTCTCGACGGTTTTATTAATTATTCAATGAGGCTATTGGGGTCTGATTATTATTCTCCTTATATTTCCAAAATATGAAACTAAAACCGTAATCTATCAACCTACACTATCTACCCGTCTAGTTCTGTTAAATCAACTTGATTTTAATTATTAATCCAACTGATTCTGTTTGAATTTTTAACACAACCGCATGATGTACGAATAGAATTGTGACAAGCTTTGTGTGATACAATATAAACCTCTAAATATAAACATTAAAGTTTGATTTTCTAAATTAGTAAATGTCGTGTTTTAGTAAAGTTCCAAATGGGCAATTTTCAATATATAGAAAATGTGTCAGGCTAGATTCTAGAAAGCATAGTAACCAAGCTTTCAGGCATCCTTTTTAATTTGGCCACAATTTTCAAGAAATAGACGAAAGTTGTTGGTATCAAAGGGAATTTGTAATGTTATTCATTGAACTGATCTCTCGAGCAGCTTATTCAGAACTTTAACCATGAAAGATCTAAATTAAGAACAGCTGGGGTCAGACTTTCAACAAACTAAAATCTACCGCTTTCTCTTGAAATTATTTAATATACTTCAAATTTAAACAATCGTTTCCATCACGTATACTTCTTTGAATAGTTTGTGTTTATAATGGAAAGGATCCGTATCCTTTATATTTTTATATAATCCCTGATTTGTGACGGCTCCCTTAACAGGTCATATAAAAAATATTTCCTAAACGAAACTAAACCGTATTCAACCAACAGCTACCTGTAAGGGTTAGCAACTTTTATTATGATTTTACTCATCAAATTTAATATAATTTGACGTTTGGCAATATAGTAGAAGTTAGGCACAGGTCCCGGTGAGATTCACCTTTTATTATTCTCCATTCACATGATCCCTCCAATTCGAACGAATAACAATACCCCAAATTAATTTAAGTATACCCCATTTATTCTACTGCCTTCTACGCTTTAAAGCGGGATATTTGTTGTCCTTATAATGTGATGTTTACAAAAAATAAAGAATATACGGATAATCAAGATGCACACGGAC
The DNA here is from genome assembly GCA_039776855.1 of Mylabris sibirica. Classification (NCBI taxonomy): domain Eukaryota; kingdom Metazoa; phylum Arthropoda; class Insecta; order Coleoptera; family Meloidae; genus Mylabris; species Mylabris sibirica. The sequence continues at coordinate 8,191,270 of CM077836.1, forward strand.
GGTCTCTAAAGTATACACCATATACGACAATTTCTTCTAAAACCATCACTTTTATCATTGGCCATTTTGTTGTAGTCAACGCAAATAATTCGTGCATGAAAATGAGTTTTTCAGGCAACACATCGGGTTGTTCGAAAAGGCTTTAGAAGCTTGTTAATACAGCAGTCAATCAGATGATTCATTGACAGATATTTGCTTGAACTCTCCAATCATTGTAATGCTATTCAATGTAAACATTTTAATTAACTTTGAACAATAGACTAGGGGTAGTTTAACAAACTTTGAAATAAAATGGTAGACGTATTGATAATAGTGTGCGCAACAAGTCATTCTTTCCATATGATGTTTTGATGATTAATTGTAATTCAGAATGGGGAGAGGAAAATTGGTTTCTCTATGCTTCAAATAGAGTGAGGATTAACTGAGTTGGCTTTTAAGATCAGACGGATTTTGATTTTTTTGTAGAAAATCGTTTTTTTTTCACACCGAATACAGATTATGGCCTGTCTTTTAGTTTTTCTAGATTTTAATCAAAAATCGTGTTCTATTTTGATGAGTTAAAGTTGAATTAGTTATTCTCATTCAAATCGGGCAACATTTGAATATTATTTAGGTTCAATAAAAGATCCGATTTAAATTATGCAGTGTGATATTTTATTGCCAGTTACCATTTGGGTAATCTTGTTAATATCAACCCCTCAAATGTCATATGTATAACCGTCTTTGGAAATGTCACAACGCACATATATACGTATGAACTTTTTATTATATTTATAATATGGATGAAATTTGTAATATTTTGATTGAAGAAATGTGGGGAAATTATTTTGATTGAATTTTTCTCTTCATAGGTTGCGTGGCTTCGTGTTGATACACAAACGATTTTAACAATTCATAATCATGTTGTTACAAAAAATCGTCGTATTGGTGTTACACATAGTGAATTGAAAACTTGGTATTTACATATTAGGGAAGTTAGAGAAACGGATAGGGGTTGGTATATGTGTCAAATCAATACAGATCCAATGAAAAGTCAAATTTGTTATCTAGATGTTGTTGGTGAGTAGTGTATATTTAAATATTTAAAAGTAGTGAAGCTTTATGCTTTATGTAAATTTTATTATATTATAAGGCATTTTGCAATGTGTCTAATATTAGCCTTATCGACGGCACGGATTTCCTATCTATTTCATGTGAATATTTAACAACAGGTTCTTATAAATATTTAATTTTGTGCAATAAACCACTGCACACTTATAATTTGATCACCATATCGAAGGTGGTAGTTTTTTTTTTTGTGTAAAAAGAAATGATCTCCAAGGGGACGAAAATATTCAAACAATTTCCAATGTCTTCAGTACCCCCGGATATTTTGGACTTTCCAACTAGCGCCGATGTTGTAGTGGACGAAGGGTCAGACGTGACATTGAGATGTGCCGCTAGGGGATCACCAGAGCCATCGATTATATGGAAACGAGAAGACGGCCAATATATACCTAGCACAACCGGAATAGATTGTGAGTATTGCTGAATTTTAAAGGGTGAAATCTAATAATAAAAAAAAACACACGAATGGTCACTATAATAATAATTTCTAGTAAGCACAGCTAGCGGACCGATATTGAATTTGACACGAATCATGAGACAGCATATGGGCCCATATTTATGTATAGCCTCAAACGGTGTCCCACCATCTGTTAGTAAACGGATAATGGTGACAGTTCAATGTTAGCCATTGTAGATGATTTCAATTCAATTTACCCATGATGATTTAATTTTTGTTCTGATATAGTTCCACCCTCTATATGGATTCAATATCAACTTGTGGGCGCCTATGATGGTCAACAAATTACACTCGAATGCCATTCAGAAGCATATCCGAAATCGATCAACTATTGGACTCGAGATAATGGGGAGATCATCCCTTATGGTATAAACCGATTTTATTTTTGCCATTCACAAATATTGATTGTAATATTGGATTGATTTTAAAAGGTCTCAAATATACACCGGAAATTATCGATGATGGATATAAGGTTCATATGAAATTGACTTTATCATTAATGGGACCAGAAGATTTCGGTATTTATAAATGTATATCGAAGAATTCTTTGGGTGATATGGAAGGAACAATAAATATTTATAGTGAGTCTATTTAAAATTCACGATTATAAATTGTAACAATATTTTTTTATTTATAAAGAAATCCCAAATCCAAATTTGAAAAATAGTTCAATTTTTCTAAAAAATAAAGGTAATATCTCCCATTTTATTCCGCCTATTGTTCACGTTAAATATTTCAGGCTTAACAAAAGAAACAAACGACCTAACTTATCCAATAGGTACTATGGAAAAAGGTAAATGTCTCTTGAATATTTCAAAAAAGAAGCATCAAGTCCATGTTATTTTATTATTGTTATTATTACAGACCGTGCAGACTTATTTTACGTTCAAGATCAATATTCTAGTTGTGCTCATCAAATGTCCACCATTTTAAAACAAATATGGCTACCAATATTATCCATTTTTTATGGAATTCATTTAGTTGATAGATGCTGAGAAGAAAAGTAAAAAAACTTTCGAGATATATCTCAATAAATAATTGATATGTTTTTATATGTTTCCCCCTTTATACCAGTCGAACATATCTAATTTTATTAAAAGTTAATTGAGTTTTTAAAAGTTTCATGTTTCAATATAAAAAAAATATAACTTAGTACTTACTCTTAAGGGCTATTTTTGTACGCTTATTTTAGTGTAGTTGAGTAAAATAAAAGTTTTATAACAATGTGTTTTTTTGTTGTAACTTTATTGCTAACTCTAATACCAAATTTCCGATATTGTTCATGAATAAATTTGAAACCCCTGTTGGAAATTCACGGTACAATGCCGACAATAAGAAAGCGAAATAATTGAGAAATCAGACTCTTGCATTAAGAGTTATACAAAAAATCTCGCCCATTGAAATTTTGCAATTATTGACGATTTATATATCAAGCGTAAATAAGTAAAATTTCTAAATTTATTTGAATTTTCGCCTAATCAGAATAGTCGGAGTGTATAGTTTGTATTGAAAAACGAGCTTTCGTACACGTCTCGAGATTTACGTTCAAAGGTAGAATTGATGATTTTTCGATAAATGACAAGCATATATTCGAATATTGTGCAATAATTCTCTATGAAAGAAGCTAGAATTTCAAATTCTTTCCCCAGGCAAGATAAACTTTTATTTACAAAAACATTCTTTTAAAGTTGATTGTAAATGGTGAATTGCACGCGCTTCTAATATGCTACTGTAATTATTTCATTCACCTCAATTAGATATAGATAAAGAGTCTTATTAAGTTATTTTGAACGGTTTCACAGTCATAAGTATGATTGTGGTAACGAGCACAGATCCTCAAAACTGGAAACCTGCTCAGAATTGAATAGGTCGTCTCTACTACTTCACTGATCATTATTGTAACATTCTCACATTTTCAGCAATATGTATTCACAACGGTACAACGATCATATTTAAAGTAAAGTCCAATCTTGGCCATCGGCACCATCACATTACAATAGCATTTGTCTAACAGTATAACAAAGTTGAACTTGTTCAATCTATAAAAGTTTGGATTGGAGCCGCAAGAGCCGCTTTGTTCCCCTTTATACAGCAGTATTATCAACATTTTGCATACAAATTACCGTATAATCAAATATTGATGACATTTTTAATGTGTTCATGACGGTGTTAAGTGTGGAAATTTTACGTTAAACATTATAAATTGTCAAATTTTATCGCTCCATTAATTAGATCTAATCGAAAATTGATCGTAATTTTCGCAACATTTTAGGAATGAAATTAGCTTATGTTTGGACAGTTCAATCACATGTAATAAAAATAAATAATTTTCAATATTAATGAAAGTATTTTTATAATATTTGATTGCGTGCCGTCGTGTTCACGTCTTTCCTATAATTTGCCGTATCCATTTTTGGTATAAAATAGAATAAAAATATATTGTGCTGACATGAAATATACTGCAGCAAATAATGTCGAAGGTTTTCATTAACAACTTTCTATAAAGTGCATAAATTTTATTTCCATTTTTATTACATACAGACGTGTTTCATTAAAACAACAACAAATTTTTACTGGTTTTTTTTTGTATTTTATACCAGTCGGTAACTGTAATTATTAATTAAAACTGATTAATAAATAGAAAATGTTCAAAATGAGACGACATTACAGAGCTGGATAAAAAGATAGAAACATTAAAAAATCTATCTATCTCGCTCTCGGCATCATTTTCTCTCATGTCTTTTTCTCTTGTCTAGAGTTAAATAAGCGCTAGGAAGTGAGATTATATCCCTTCCTAATTCACTCGGTTTCCTTCTAACACATGGGAGGAAATGACGCAAAAAGGAGACAGATACATTCCCTAATGTTTATGGTATAAGCCCAAGATGTATAGTGAAAAATTTCTGTTCAGGTGCAAGTTTGCAACCCGTCAACTCTTGGATACCTAGACCAAAGCTCTAAGCCTTCAACTTTTAAGGTTGGAATGTACAGTGATGGTCACAAAAAAGAGACCACTTTTTGTGTGGCTGTGTAAAATGAACTTTTATGGGTGGTCGTAACAATGTAACAGAATTGTCATAGCTTAGACTTGGGGAAGAAAGATATTCAAACAAAATATTTATCAAATACGTTCTAGTTTCACGAAAGAAACAGCCTGACTTACACGAATAGAAAAATGTGACATTTTCGCTCATGAGTTGGTCTCATTTCTGTGGCCGACACTGTACAACTTTTTGAGTATCTAGCTTTTAAATGTAGGATACAGAGGAAAGAGTTCTCGAGCTTACAATTCTTATTCGTTTAAAAGCAAGACTGTAAGCCTTCAACTTCTAAACAAATAAAGCTAAGCCTTGCAATTTTTAGTTATAACAGTTTCCAAAACCTCAACTCTTACATGTCTGAATATAAATTACTAAGGTTCGGTTTTTTCTCCCTCAGTTGCTTTAGTACGATCTTACCTTAAATCGACTTAAGTGTAAGTTTACACACATTTAGTTGAAGACCGTATTATACGTATACAGATCCCCATCCAAAGGTCTTTAAGTCCACGCTTAAGTCGATTTAAGGCGAGAATAATTGAGGGAAGAATAACCGAGTCTAAGCCCTTAACTATGTAGCAATCAGATTTTAACAGTTAAGTGTCTAGACGTAAGTCCTTATGCCTTCAAATTTTGTAAGCTTTTGAAACTTCAACTCTGATTGTCTAAATGTAAATTTTTAAGGCCTCAACTTCTGGCAATAGAGTCCAAGATCATTGACGTTATCGATATTTAAAGTTTTAACGCAATTCTCAATAAAGAAATTAGTAAATTTTAACAAAGACTAGAATAGAATACATAATTTTTTCATCTATGTGTTGTCAATTAGAAATATTTAGGCCACAATTGTCAATAATAACAAACGAAAAGTTGTATTGTTTTAATCCTGAATCAACAACAATTGAATGTTTTCCATTTTATACAGTTTTATAAAACAACACCACAAAAATGATTATTGTAGTCGTGCGAACAATCATGAATCAACAATGATCGCATTTATTTATAAAATAATTGATTGACTGCTGTATTTTTTTGGATAAGTCACAAAAAGTTTAGCTCTGATGAATTTACGTTGGTATCAATCATAAAACAATCTCTTGATGTTATTTTAATTAAAGTTTCATTAATTCGTTTACCAGAATTAAATTGATGCTGGTTAGAAGTTAATAAATGATATTAGATATTGTTTGTCTAAAGTTACAGAATACGAGCACATGCTAAAATTGGAAATATTCCGAGAAACAAATTGAACAACGTGCAAATAAATCAAACTATTGAAGCACTTGACAATTTTAAGTGTCATTTTTGTTATTTGTCTATATGTTGTATCCGATTCTATTCATTAATTTACACACTTAATCAGACATTTTTTCATAAGATTAAAGTAATTACAACTGCAATTATTCGCTACCTTTGTTGTTATAGAGTAATCAATCAAAAAGGCAATTTTTCTTATAAATCATTACTCATATGCCAAGATAAATCGAAAACTCCTTCAACCTACACGAACCGTTTTCTTTTAAAACTAGTAGTAGATATAATAAAACATCGACTACGTTTCGGTTAATAAAAATCTTCATATGCATATTTATTCATGTAAAATTATGATAGTAATAACTTGGAAGATTGAAACGGAAAGCTCTCACACAATAATCTCAGACTGTTACATATAGAATAATTTATTGTGACCGATATAGTAGTAGATAGAATTAAATAAATCCATTTGAAATTTGTTGAAAAGCTAAACTCGATTCTAACTAAATTCGTAATCAATTTTAATGAATTAAAAGTTTAGTAAATTGACGTATGAATTATTGATGATTAAGTTAATATCTAACGTTTATAAAATTAAGTTTGATTCGTATTTCAAAACAACTACGAAAAATAAAATGGAAACTTACCGTTTTCTCAAATTGTTTTTGTTTGAATGAACCACGTGCCCAGGATGCAAACCGAAATATTCGCGGATGTGCTAATGAAATTTATCCCAATTTCTCCATCTATACATATAAATAGGCCGATTGTTCAGTCCATTAAAATCAAATCTTCTATACAACGACAAAGCTCGAATTGAAATTCGCATGTTGTTTCGGTGTTTTTATTGTTGTTGCTATACAGTTTTTCGTATTTTCATTACACAGTAGTAGAAGGAACGAATTGAAACAAATTCGATAAAAAACTATTTATTTATTTTTAGCAACGCTCTGACCATATACAAAATGGAATGACAATTACTAAATTTACTTTTTTTTGCTTCAATACAAAACAATAAAATTCTAATTAAAAGTTGAAATTAAGTCAGAATTGATATGGAAACGGAATGGTGGCTGATATGATTTTGCTTTTATTTTTTCCCCCCATTTTTGTATAGTAACTTTTAATCGATTTATTCTTAATTGGCATCTTTCTGTATGTGTAATTCAATTTAAAATTGACCTGATTTTTATCAACATACTGCCAATTTTCATTGCAAATCTCTCTGATTATAAATACTATTGCTCAATACTCTAATGATTCAAATAAAATTAAAAAACATTCTCTACATTTATTCCTATTGGCAGCAACTATTTTATTTGTTATTACGATAATTAATCATGAATCAATCATGCGGCTACCGGAACCACTTGTAGCGAAGGAAGCATTTAAGAAATAGTTTCAGGATAGTGAGATCCATTGTTTCAACACACGGATAAACATTAGAGAACACACAAACTTATTATACCATCACGTTAACCCTAAATATCGTCCGTACAAACATACACATACACCCCCACACACATACACATATACGTTACAAACATGAGTAAGATTTATTGTAGGATGAAAGGCAGCACGACTAAAAAAGCAACAAAGAAAAGTCCGGTTTTTGTTTGGCGTACAGTACTGTTGTCTTCTTGGAATAGCGAGTCCGGCTGGTCGTCATCCAATTCTGAAACAAAGATCTAAATGTTAGTTTCAATCAACTGACAACAGTTGATACCGTACAAAAGTTAATCAAGACGATTGATTGATTGATAACGTCGTCTCTAAATTTTTTTCGTCCGTTTCGCTGTGCTTGATAAACAAAAAAAGAGTTAGATTTCAGGGAATGTCCAATGAAAGTTTCCATATTCGAATCATGCCAACTTTTTGGCTAAAGTTTCTAAACTGGCGGTAGTATAGTGGTGAAGTATGTTGAAGGTAATGCATAAAATTCGAGTATCTATCAAGTGATGTATGTAAGTTTCGAACATGAAATAGATGAAGTTGTTGAAGTCTAGTAAAATGTATCGATGTTATTAAAAGACTTTGAGGTTGTTTTTATTGAAACACACACACATATCGTTATTAGACGGTAATTGGATTTTTTCTAAAATGATTACTTTACATTCATGATAATACATTATTCTGTTTATTTCAAAACTGTTCGAGTCTAATGGAAACAACTGTCTCATAAATCAGTTGAATTACCATGCAAAACAAACGTTAATACACAACAATTCTGTGAAATACACGTGCAATTTTGTGTGCAACCGTATAATGTACTGAATTAAAATTAATCCAATGTATAGGTAGTCTTCTAGAAACTGGAAATTACAGAAAATTTTAATAAATTTCCTTGTTGAATTTGCACGTAATTAATTCTTTTACAAAAAGTTTCTACATCAAAAATAGCCTGTACTTTTACTTTCAACAAAAATCCCACATTAATATAACCGAAATGATTTATATTCAATGGTCTCAGTTGCGTGTTTACATTCTAAAACAACCCCCCTATATTACACGACTTTGTAAAATGTTTTACATTTCAACATCTCTTATTTGTGGAAATTAATTGTAATTTTCAAGTTTTACAAATTAACCGAATCTCCTAAAGCGAATTCTAGCGAAAGTAGAGGGAAAAAATTGGGAAATTTTTATATTAAAACAACAAAAATAACAGCAACAACTTGAATTCTACTTTAACCACTCGTAAATATATAAATTTTTATTGTTGTACTTTGTTAACAACGTGAAAAATAAGACACTCCAACTGCTTTCAAGTGTACAGTTTAAGGGTCTATAGATATAAATTTTAGTTCCCTATTATTTCAAATAAAGATGTTTGTATTTCTTCAAGTTTTGTTGTTGTTGTTTTGTATATCTATATATATATATACACATATAGATATAGTATACAATATAAGAAGTTGTAAGGATTGCTGTCATGGCCACGAAAGCCTGGCAGCTAAGAATCTTTACAGGTTCACTTCTCTCACTCATCTATTTGCCCGACCTATTGTTTTCATTGGGCTCGTTCGTTCGTTTCACATAAAAAAAAGTTTACGACACTTTATAAAGAAGCTTCTGTTTATTTGATAATATATCGAGAAATAAAATGAACTGGCAGTATTTATATAGTTTCCTACGGTTTATTAAGAGTCACAAAATAACGTGATACAAACATGTTTTGGTTAAGATAAAAAAAGAAAAACTAACGACATTGTTAGTTAAACATGTTATTACAACGACTATAAATAGAACTAACAAAACTTTCCTACATTCATAAATATTGGTATTTGAGTGTTAAATTTCGTGCAACTGTTCCAACATATTTAGCAAACAATTTAAATGCATTGAAGTTCAATTTTCAGCTAATACTACTGAACAATCAAAAACTCTCTATACATGCAATGACTGATTAGATATTCAGTTACTCCACATATTAAAGTTACAAATATTCTGATCTGGTTAAAAATAAATTACTAATTATTCATCTTATAACATAGATTTGGTTACTAAAATTTGCACAAGTATCTGTCTGCATACGGAAAGTTTTGATGGCAAATTGAAAAATTAATCAAATTAGAAACTGTCTCACCTACACAAATTCTGATTTAGATCTCCAAATGGAGTGAACATGTCAGCGTGAGAAACAAGCTTTGAAAGCTTTGTAATTGTTCAACTTTTAAATAATTTGAATATGCCGATTCACTTAAAAATGTACACTGGTGATAGCATACGAACCAATTCATGTATTGGATGCCGGTCGGAAATGTCGAACAGTTGTCGACCCGAATTCGTAAAGCTACAGGCGTGATTTGGAAACTTTCAAAACATTCAGCGTTTTCTCCTACGTAGGGTACAGATTTGTGTGGAACAAAGGAGGAAGGCATTATGAACAATTTTTGAGGTGTTTTTTTGTATTATTCGATTTTTATAGTTCCTAACTCAGAAATTTAGGGCCCTGGACTATTTCTTGCTTAAGCGCCCAAAAAACGTAGCTACGCCACTGCTGATTCTAACAATGAGTTCAAAATGCAAAGATTCCTGTTTTATCTTCACCGACAAGGTATTCTTTGGTAGACCCAAGACAGAAAATCTCAAACTTCGAAATAAAATCTTACCCAGTGGAAGGTAAGGAGAAGATTGCTATTTTTTTTTCTCCAAAAGCGAAGATGTCAGTTTTATAATAAATGGTTTTTAAGAACTAACTCAATGTATTTACAAACCTTGGGCAAATCAAGCACGTAATTAGTTTTATAATCATGTTTATAGCGCCTATAAGTTAGAAATTTGTGTTCTTTCAAAGAAAATTACTTGGTTGAATATGTGAAGTAATGAAGGTGCAAAGAAAAAACGCTACAAAATACATAAAGTTGAACATAGCTATAGCCATAAAGGGACCGCTTTTTTTATATGCGAGAGAACATGATGTTTTCCAATTTGCAATTAAGACAAGATGTGAAGATAAGAAGAAGAGAGACTAATCGTGCGTTTCAATCAATATAAAACTGTAATTAAAACCAAATCAGTTTCCTTATAATTAGTTAATTAATATCAAACGTATGCTAAACTAGAAATTTACTTTGCTTAATTTAGATTTGAACAAGACCACAATTTAGCGTAATATTGTTTTCAAATAAACATACATTAATTAAAATGAACAGAATTCGCAATTTGAAATCACTACAGCTTCCTCGAATTGTATGTGTTGTAATTATACAAAATACACGATTTTCGAGATTTGTGCAATAAGAGAAAATAATCAACATTGTATATTCTCTAATTTTATTTTCAATGATTCCACTTACCATCTCGTGTATCAACATCAAGTCCCTCAATCGCATTATTAATCTTCTTTAGTTTTCCTGTAAGTATAATAATAGGCGGCTTTTATATAGGTGAAAATTAATAAATAGTAAACTTAAACTATTGACTATAGTGTATGTTATCTATAATTTATAAAACGTAACCGGCGTTGATTTGTAAGTGAAATAAATTATCAAATTGCATGCTAACATGACATTTCTGCCAAAATTCGTTGAAAGTGACTGGAAAGTGCGGAATCGTGCTTGTTAATTCGTGACAGTCTGCACCATGCTGAGCTTTTGTATATTAATCAAGACGTGGCGCGAACTTTAAACAAATGTGGGTAACATCCGTTAACCACAACAATAACAACAACAACATGATGAACAACAACACCATCTTCCTGTAAATCTTCCGTTAATATGAAAATAATTCATCAACATTTTAATATTTTATTGTATATTTTTATGTAAAACTTGTATAATTTAATAACAATTGTTAATTGATTGTCTTGGCATGTTGTTAGATTGAAATTGAACATAAATAACGATCAAAAGGCGATAAATAACTTGGTGGTAGAACGGAACGTCGGTTTTATAAATTACATCACGTACCTGAGAAGTTTTAGGTAAGGGTTAAATGTTAGAAACTCACCTTTTCTTGATAAACCATTTGAAAGTTTTGATGGTTTGGGGATGGCTGTAAGCATAGAAAAAATAAAATTTGTATATACAATAAATATTTAATATTTGATCTTTTATGGAGAAAGTGTTTTGTTCCCGTCTCTCAATAACATGCAATCAAATATTCTCGTTTCGATCAAATCCAGCTATATTTCCATTAATATAGCTTGTTTTTTTCATCTAATTTTTATAGAAATTCAGCCTCTTTTGTATTATATTTTCTTGGATAATGTTGATTTTACTTAATTTTCTACTGATTGCCTTCAAGTTTCTTAACATTAAAAGCATAAATGTCTAATTAGGAATTGAGATGTATAGTTTGTAAAGTAGGGCCCAAGTTATTTAGCTTGGTCTTTGATGCATGAAATACGATTGCCCGGTTCGCCAGTCAAAGATGGAAAATTTTCTATATATACAGATACGTGTATATATCCGTTATATAGCAAATGGAAAAGCGGAAAGTTGAATATTAAAAGAGAAGAACGTCGTAATAGAGTCAATTTTTCTTTTTTTTACTCTTCATCTCCGTTCATTATAAAATTATTCAAAATTTTGCAAAAGAAAATTACATCAATTCAACCAACTTACCGAAAACTTGTATTGTACCATCTGTATCACCTAGAGAATTTTTCGAGACACATTTATAATTCCCATAATCCGATGGTGTTATTGACCTTATAGTTAGTTTCATATGGATCTTGTAGTTATTGGTCGAATAAGATGGCTCGTATTTCCCACCTGGAAAATATCGAACACATAAAACTTTTATAAATTGATGTACAAAAGGAAAAATATTGATTTTATGAGTTATTGTATCGCTCGTCGACTACTAGTATTGAATTTTTTAAACGAACACATTCCAAGAATTGCACTTGTACTATGTGTGTCATTCATTGCATGTTGGAGTCTTTGAGGATTTTTCACAGAACTACTCAATTATAAAACCAGTTCAGTATTATTATAAATTAATGAAGGCGAACATTATTAAATCGTTAATATTAGTAGCCTAACTAAATTAGTATAAGTTCTAAAGTTACACTAAATGATTGACAGCAACTTGAAAACTAAAAGAAATTAAAAGAGCAAAATTGATGCAAGAATTCTTAATTTAAACGAAAGCATAGCGTGCAATTTTACTTTGTGGGACAATTTCGCCCTTATCGGTGGTCCAGTAGTTGATCGACTTGGGAAAGGCCTCTGAATGGCATTCTAACGTTATAACTTGGCCTTCATAAGCGCCTACTAGCTGGTTTTGGATCCAAATCATCGGTGGAACTATAAATATCAAACAAATACAAATAAAACAACAAGTTTTTATTTAATGATGATGATGTATACTTACAATGCACGATAAGCATGATACGTTTACTGACAGATGGGGGAATACCATTTGAGGCGATACATAAATAAGGACCCATTTGTTGTCTACTCACTCGCGTTATATTCAATATTGGTCCTTCGACACTATTTACTAGAATGAAAGACACAACAAATGAGAGTTGCGAAAAACAACAAGAACAAACGCTTCATTAGTTGGTATAAAGTGTAGACTGTAGACAGTGATTGATAAAATCGTATTGCATTAAACAAATTAGAAAATGTTGGAGTTTCTAGAGAATTTGTTGATTTGCTTTTAGCATTGACAATAGTCTTTAGTGATATTTTATACGGCAACAATTTATAAAATCCTTACAGCACAGCATGTACTTTTGCAATTCTAAAAGGATGACGATTCAAACTGAATATATGATGGGAATAAGGCGGTGTTAAATAACAATAATAGAAGAAATTTCAAGAATACAACAATTAGCAAAACGACGATTACATTTCAACACAAATTTGTTAATTGGGTTTAAAATAGGGTAGTTTTTGGTGGATTGTGGTGTATATGTATGGAGCATTTGCACCTCCCTACAATAGGTCTCACAATAGTCTTTTTCTCCTTAATCCTGTCAAGGACTATTCATTCCCATAGACAACAACTACCACACTCTATATAATCCTTTACGTTACAAGTACACTCTTTTATTTCGCAAAGAAACTTGACAAATGTATATAACATGTATACAAACGTAAATTTTCAAATAACTTGAGACAATAATTAACAAAAATTATACGTGTCTGTTCTGTGGAAGTTTAACAAATTTTTAGAATTTATTTTCTTATTATAAAGTTTATTTCAAACAATTGTATTCATTTTGAAGTTTGTAACTTTTATAAGAGTTGTAAACAATTAAATTCAATGTATTTTTTGTTGTTGTGTGAGCCTTTATTGTATGAACGGTTAGTTTAAAAGAAAAGTTGTTGGAAAGTTAATGAAATACATACTTTATGTGATATTATCACGCAAAACAAATACAATAGTTGATCATCAACATTGAGAATATGGAAATTGTTGTGTAATTGTTAAACGATCGAAATTTTGAAACAATTCTAAATATGCCTGAAAATTCTACACAACATTCACAACAAAAAAAAAAAACAACAATCTAGAATCATGAGCTTAGTTAATCGATCGTAAGTGTATTCTAACGACTATAATCGTTAAAATATACGAGTATATATCACTGAATTCAATGCATTTTTTAAAATGATTGACGTATAGATAAATGGAAAATACCATTTTCTAAATGTTTACATTTAGTTTACATTAAGTATGTTTCTTTATTTGTTGAAATAGAAGAAATGTGAAGCTTTCAAAGTGTGTGAATCCTACACCATTATCGATAAAATTGAGAAATTTCAGTTACCTTCTTCACCAGTTGGTAGAAGGAGTGGTTCTCCGGTTTCTCGTTTCCATGTAATTGACGGCTCTGGTGATCCTTTTGCTACACAACGCAGATTCACATTGGAGCCCTCTCTAACTACCATATCAGTACTTGTTGGATAATCGAGAATATCTGGTGGTACTGTAATTGAAACGTTTTGACAATAAATAATAAATCACAATAGATTTATATGTATTTTAAATCAATTTGTATGTTGTTAAAGTGATAAACATTATCAAATAAACAAAGTTAATAGTAACTTTCAATAAGAATATTGATTGTTATTGTTTGTAGTTTAATTTGTGTTGTTTTTTAAAAATAGTTATAAATAAGGATTCATTCAATTTGTTGTTATCGTTAGGTTTTTTTTTGTAGCGCTATTACAGACACCTCAACTGTTTTGTTGGTCTTTTGCACGTAAAACTCTAGTGTTAATAACAATATATTTTCGTCTGTGGCAATGTTGTTCTATATTCGGTTCCTTTGGAATTGACGGTTTCACGTGTAAACCCTTGGGATTGCATTTTTGTCCCTTGTCTTGGAATAAAAACGTGAGACGACTAGGAAACCAGTGTTAAGTTTGAAAATTTTCAACTATAAACCCATCGATTTATAGAATATTCATTATGGCATCCATATTTGTTTTTTATGAAAATCTTAATAACAAATAAGAACAATTTTAAAATGTACTCAAAATCAGAAATCTTGTTTGTTCAACAACAATCGATATTTATAGTTAATTCATGGTTTTATCAGGTATCAAAATCGGAGCGTGGCAACCACATATACCGAACCCTTTCCGCTTCAACTTTAAACTCATTATAATTTCCGTTCTGTGGATTGTTCAGTGGTCGGACGACATATATCCAAGTAACTTTCCAAATAAATTAATAATCAAATTAGGTAAAGCTGTTATAATAAATGTTAGTATATGAGCGACCGAAGCTAATCCGAGGGCATCTCAAGCAGGGCCTTATTGGACCAGTTTGGCCCCGGCGCAGATTTATTATTATACTTGATACAGGATAATAATTGAATCTTGACACAAACCTAACAAAATAAAATTTCCCAAATGTATCTATCAATATCTAGGAATTATAGAAAATGTCATTTATTATTTTTCTTTGTTCTCAATTAATAAATTTCAAACATTTATTTTCACTTAATCCAACAACCGATTTATTCATTTATTAACAGTAAAAAAAAATCGAAAAAACAAATTCTTGTCGAATAATCTTGTTATAGTTTAAAATTTCGCGCCACTACCAATACGTCTAGTAACTTTTCTGTCAAATGAAAAATTCAATTACTAACGTGTACGGAGTACAGGGTGCCCCAGGGGTACGTGCAAGCTCCATAATTCCGTTTCTAGAAGACATATCGACTTGCGGTTTTTTTCTTACAGTATCCATGGACATTCTGTACAACTTAAAATTATTTTCGTTATTCTAACTACCCCCCTTATAGGGGGTAGTGCACCCTACTCTCTTATTTTAAATGGAATGGTATATTTTTTATTACATTTTTGAATTTTTTGATGAAATCGGAGGGGACGTTGATAACATGAACCATGGTCTAGCGCTGAAAGTTTTTCAGATATTTTGACTTTTCATGAAATTTTTAATTTTGCAGTGCTTAAATAAAAAATTCACAACATAGAAACTATTGCATTTAAAATGTTAAAATTTAGAATTCTAATAGTACAAATAACGTACTTTCTATCAAACTGTAGAGCATTTAATTATCTTTCAGCGTTTGGCTGAAATGAATTTTTCTTTCAGGCAATTTTCAAACTATAATATCTTGCTTATTTTAAATAGAACCCCATATTTCTCTTTATACGGTTAAATAGAGAAAAAAAAATCTGCATCGAACTGTATTACCATTTCCTATACCTATCTTTGATAATTTTTCAGTTATTCAGAATTTTCAATTTCGTCTAATTTTCTTTCCTGAAAGAAAATGTAAAACATAGAAGGCTTTGCAAAACAACCTCCAATTCAATTGTCACAATTAAGATGAAATTAATTAATTAAATTTGGACTATCTCAATGAAATAAAATGGAAGAAATTGATAATTAATTAAAGTAATATTTATTTCTTTTGCTTTTTGTGTATGTAGGATGTCCTAAAGTTGTAAAAATACAGGTAAAATATTCAATATTAACGTCATTTGTGATATTCTGTCGTTTTGCTAAGCCTTCTATGCATTTTATTATAGTTGAATTATTTTGGCATAGGCGACTAGAAGTATTACATTTTGCTTCAAGGGAGGTGATTGAACGAAATTGAAAATTCTGAATAACTGAAAAATTATCAAAGATAGGTATAGGGAATGTTAATACAGTTCGATGCATATTTTTATTCTCTATCCAATCATATAAAGAAAAATATGAAATTAGCAAGATATTAGAGTTTAAATTGATAAAAAGTACATTATTTGTACAACATAACTTTTAAGTTTTAACATTTTAAATGCTATAGCTTCAAAAATATGAATTTTTCAATCAAGCACTGCAAATTTTAAAATTTCATGAAAAGTCAAAATATCTGAAAAACTTTCAGCGCTAGACCATGGTTCATGTTATCAAAGTCCCCTTTGATTTCATCAAAGAATTCAAAAATGTAATAAAAAATATACCATTCTATTTAAAATAAGAGAGTAGGGTGCACTACCCCCTATAAGGGGGGTAGTTAAAATAACGAAAATAATTTTAAGTTGTACAGAATGTCTATGGATACTGTAAGAAAAAAACCGCAAGTCGATATGTCTTCTAGAAACGGAATTATGGAGCTTGCACATACCCCTGGGGCACCCTGTACATATCTAACTGTCTTCTATACCGAGTGATTCACCTTAAACGAAAAGTTCTAATGATAAATGACAACTCCCATTATTTGGCGAGTGATTCGAAAAATATTTCAATGATTTGTAGGGGACTCCCCAAGGAACATTTAAGCAAAGTTAAAACCTTGTAGCTCATTGGGAAGTTGATCAAAAAACGCTCGTTTTGGACAAAGTTACGGTTTGTAAAAACAAGATGAACACAGAAAACGATTAATAATGGCTTGTAGATCATCATAAAATTGACTTTTCCTGTTTTTCTCATTTGTATCCATGGAAAATTGAATAGAAAAAACGTGGAAAATGAACGAATCTAGTGTGAGTAACCTTCTCTGTTGTTTACAATTTTTAATTCAATAATGTTATGTTAATTTAGTGCTTATTGCCCTTATTCTGATTTACTTTAGTGTAAAAATTATGAAATTCATGCAGTTTTTTATTCGTTTCTAATATTCCCAATGGAAAGATTTTCTCTTAAGAAAATAAAGAATCAGCATCTCCTCGTAATTTATTAGGATGTAGGACAATTATTGTCCCCATTTTCGCAAGCATCCAGCGATGAAAAATGAATATATTATGTAAAACTATTTTGAGAGCATCTTCTTGTCTTTCTTAGTCGTTTTACGGGTATAATCGGTGGGTGAAAACTGCAACTTTGTCACAACAATGCGTTTTTGACCGACTTTTAAATGAGCTACAAAGCCCAAACATTGCTTGATGATGGACCATTGGAAGGACAAAAAGTTCTATTGAATGAAAGTTCATAAAATAATGACTGGAGCCTTTTTGCACCTGAACTAGTCCTAAATAATGTTTTCGTTAATTTAGCAACCTCTGTTATATGGAGTAGTGAACCTTACTTTCTTATTTTAAATAGAACAGTACATTCTAATATTGAATTTTTGAATTCTTTCATGAAATTAAAGGGAACTTTCAGATATTTTAATTTTTATTGAGTAGTAGAATCTTAAATTTTGCAACGTTCGATTCAAAAATTCATATTTTTGAAACTATTCTCACTGAAAGGTTGAAATTTGGAAACCAAGTAGCACAAATGATGTAATTTCTATCAAAGCTTAGGGCATTTAATTGCCCTTCAGCGCTTAGCTGAAAAGTTTTCTTTCAAGTGATTCTCAGACTATAATATCTTGCTTATTTCAAATGAAACACCATACATATGTTTCTTTATATGGTCAGATAAAGAAAAAATCTGTATTGAAGTGAATTAATATTAACTGTATTAAATTTAAAATATCACTAAATGTCAAAATAACTGAAAAACTGTTAGTATTGAACCACAAGTTATACCACCAAAGCCTCTATTGATTTAACCATAGAATTTTAAATGCAATAAATATGCCGTTCCTTTTAAAATAAAAAAGTTACTGTGCGGAGGTTGCTAAAACAACAAAAATATTTTCTACAGGTATTTTAGGTGAAAAACGGCCCCAATTAAAATAACATGAACTTCCATTAATTAGAACATTTTGAAAAATAGATTATGGCATTTTTTTAAGAATAATTGTGTAGCGCTTTAAAGAAATTTCCGCCTATCCACCCTGTCCAGTCGGGGCCTGATCTCAGGTAAATCGACATTGCCTCAAAGCTACTAAATTTACCCTTTCGTTATTGTATAATAGATGTCATTTTATTGTAATTTCATCTATATCATCTCTATATAATAATGATAATGATGATCTTTACAACTACAACTATTCTCTCATTCATTCCAATCTTCAATAAAATGCAAATTTATGCAAAACAGCCATCAAATTACATAACATCGAATCATAGTAACGTTTTAATGTTGTCGCTTCTTGGCTTTCATCCATATACACATAGAGAGAGAAACGTCAACTTGCCTGTCGTTTCCTATTTAGTAGAAGGCTTATGACTGTCGGCAAACTAATTGATTTATATTATCCACCATTGTGGTATTCCTATTATTGTACGAATACAATAACAAATTTAACGCACATGGTTGATTGTATTTGTATATACAAGTTGCCTTAATAATAATAATAATGATAATAATAATAGTAATAATAAACAACAAACAGGATGGACATAGACAACAAATGACCAACTAAATACAACACCAATTTAGGAATTGTTCAGTTGGAATTCTTGATAATCAAGTAAAACACAAGAGAGATAACGGCGACAAACCATTGTTTATTCCTCATTGATACATAATTATTTAATACAATTGTTACAAAATGCCGAATTAGGAATTCCATAGAACATCGAGATGATTATCACTAACTATTTGTCGAAAGACAGAACTGTTGGACCATTACAAATTTTGTAATTAATCGTTACTTTAACTATAGTTTTATAATTACAGAAATGTTCATCGAAACTTTATCAAAAAATAGATAAAACTAAGAGTCACATCGAAACTGAATTGTAACCCAGTAATATTACTTCTATTTCTAAAGATATTTATTCATATGACTACAATTTGAACGGTTTATCTGCTCGAAACTAATCAACTTGACTATAAGCCGGTTAAAATTAACCCAAAACATCAACAAATAAGCCCATCTTACTGATTTGCCAATTCTTCCAGATATCCTCCACTGAAGACGCAAATCTTACTCTATAATTCTTCAATTGATGATTTTGGACAACATCGACCTAAATGTACCCTTATTATAGATTTAGGATGTAAAGATAAACAAGTCCTTGGTCTTACGGATGTGTGCATTACATTCCAAGGATTTGTTTTAGGGTCATTATTAGTTCATCGATATGTTGGGATGCATATAACAATATTGGGGTGAATTGGATCCTTACCTGGAAGTTCAGGAAATTACCTGAAATTGAAAATGTTCCCTTGGCTTGGATTAACTATACTTAGCAATCATTCGAAAACTATTCTATCCTTAATAAATTTTACCGATAATCAACCCTTAAAATTCATCATTGTATTGAAGAGTTTTTCCTCTAAGTGGCGTTTTGTTGGCGTGTTTGAAAATGTTCAAATTTAAGCCGAAATCTTACTATAATATTTAAAGTATTCGATGAAATTCAAAGGAATGTTTTCACTGATACATCAAAGTATATCTAAAAGCCTTATGGATTTAAATCAATTTTGAAAGTTTCAACAACCAGTTGTTGCGCTATACGCCTCATTGAATTTTTTTCAATAAATATGTCGAAACGGAATATAATGAGCTTATTTCTAAATGACAGTTGAATTTCTAAGAGATTTGAAATAATTATAGAAAATGTGGAAATAATCATGCGAAATTCAAGTTTGCAAATATGTGCGTTAGATGGGCCCCAGAACAAAAACAGGGCTTCGAACCGTTATTTTTTTGTTACAGTTTTCGTTCCTGTTCAATTAAAAAGACTATTATCGGTTCGGTTCCGGTGTTCGTTCCTGTAAAAATAACGCTTGTTTTCAGTTATCGATTTTTGGTCCAGTTTCAAATGAACAGTTTTAAATTTCAGCCTTAAAGCTAACAACCCCTAAGAGCTATTTGCAAGATAACTATTTTAAATACAAAAAAACTCTAAGACGCAACTTTTATTTTGTAATTTTCTATTAGCAGAAGAATCTTCATGTGGTAGAGAATCGCAAAAAAAAAACAACAAAAAAATGTCGTAATCATCTATAACTCGAACCTCTAACAAGGGATGAAAACAGAGCTTACACCTTTTGATGGCACTAGCGAATCTATTTCAAATGGTTTATAAACCACTAAAAAATATTGAGCCTTTACAGAGATATTTAAAAAATATCCAATTTTACAGGGGTAACTTTAACTCTCAAATATTTCTCTTAAACTTAGGTATGAGCACAAGCGATAAAATACACATTCCTTGGAATATAATAAAATACCTATAGTACCTATATTAAACAAACAAAACATCGAAATCAGGAGTTTTGTTTTCGGTTCAACTCCAGATTTTGTTCCGGGCAAAATTTCGGTTTATTCTGTTTTTTTCTTGGCTTAGTTCCGGTTCAAGCTCTGCAAGTAACAAACAAAAATTGCTGATGTTAAAGTTGAAGTTGTTTCCTTGCCAGGTTTCTCACAGAAACCTGGCTGAATTAAAAAAAACAGCAAATTTTATGTCAAATTTCGAGTTAACTTGTAGTTCTTGATTGCATAGATTGGATATTTTATCTGACTCTAGTTATGAGTTATGAGGCCCTCAAACATCCGCGGATAGTTTCGGCTAACCGTTGGATGAAGTTCTGGTTGTAGCAGCCAGGGCAAATCTTCCTCGCATGTCAACCTCCTCGTGGTGAGGGCTGGGTAAGCCTTTCGCGACGTTGTGGCAATGTCGCATTGGGTCTAGCTAACTGACAGCGGGGGAGTGGTCGACCAGTGCCGAGTGCTAGACGACTCAACTGGTAGTGGGCTCGTAAGTTGTCATGTTTGGTAGTGGATTCACTGTGCATGCCGGCATGTCAACTTACGGGGTCATGAACACCCCACCAATGGTGTGAATTGGTACCGGCGATCCGTAGGCTTCGTGGGGGCAGTGGTTAAATACCCTAGGTATTGGGGTAAGGGAGTGACGAGGCCTTGTTCTGGTACAATAGGGAAGATGGAACTGGCGCCTCATCGGAGGGTGAGCTGCTTCAAAAACAGTTCAGGTACTGACTCGCATAGTCAGTAGAGGTCTCTCCACTCAGCCCAGGTGCCTGAAGAGCCTGTAGCTCTGATGGGAATTGGTAGTTAGGAAATATCATACTAGCAGCGTTGATTGGGCCGTCAGAGTTGAGCCTAACGACAGGCATCTGACGTTAAACTTTTCCTTTGTTATGAGGTCATTATTGTGATTTTTGAGTACGATTCGTGAGCCTAAATTTAGAGGTAGTGCGTTTTCCCCTATCGGTTTGATTGAACGAAGAAATGCTAGAATTTTATTACTTTCATTAATGATATTGATGGTTGTTTATGGTTGTAATCATACCAATTCTGAGTGTATTATTGATAATGTTTCTTTTGTAAAGGAGCACAGTCGAATGAATTACGTGTAAAAATAAATATGACGGAAACATCGTTCTGTTGGAAATCTGCAATAAAGAATCACATTTATACGGATTGTTATTATTATTGTGATATTCACCAATGTCATATTCAAATTGATGTAAGACACGCAAAGTGTAAATAATATTTTCCATTCCATTCTTTTATGCTATAGTTATGATTAGTTAACTATTTTATAATAACATCAATATGATTGTATATTATTGATTGCGTTTAAACTTTTATATTTTTCTATATGAAATTTCATTAAAACTTTAATTGAATTTATATTAGAAATAAAAGAACTATACAGATGTTGTGGATGCAATACAGAACTACTGTTGAGAGAATCGTATAGAGAATAGGTGTCCAGTCCTCATTTCTTTCTCTCTATAGTCTGTTTCCTTTCTTTTTATATTTCCTTCACTTTTTCCTCGTTTCTACTATGTTGGAAAAAGATTGTAGAAACTGCGGCTGTTGTTGAGATTATACTATTGAATTACAAGTCCTTAGGGAGACTCTCCTGTGAGAAAGGACTGTAGTAGTATGTGTATGTGTAGAATATACGTCTGTATACACAAATAGCAAATAAGAGCGAGAACGCGAATAAAACAATCCGTTTCGTAGAGATCCCGTATATATGCTATATATGTACTTGCTATTCATTACATGCCTCGAGAGTCCTTTTACCTTCCTACCCAGTCCTGTTGTAGCTACTACTACTACTATTACTACTAGTAGCTTCTATCTCTTTCATTGTCTCTCTATACTAGAGAATGGATTTGTATACCAATTTACCTTGGATCATATCATCTTATTTTGGTAGATGTTGAATTAAGGATGAGAACAGAATATAGGACTGGTTAGATTACCGTTACCAACAAGATGACCGAAACTATTAACACGAAATTAACTCAAACACAAATTGGAATAGATTTATAGTACGTTTACTCTGCTTACGTTTTGACTTAAGTTGTAAAAATAATTTGTGGTTTTACACAATGGATGCAAAATTTACGATAGCCGGTTGGGGGTGTTATAAATCATAGACAGAATCGACAAATTCACCATCTGTTTATACCTATAGGTACATACACATTTGGATGTGTCTTGTAGCAGGTAGGTAAATAACAAGTATTTTCAAGGGTATTTCTCTAAATATTTCTATTTATAATTGTTTGAAAAATGAATTCTAAACAATTGAATTTCTAAACACAGCAACATTTATTTTATATATTTTTATTAAAATTATTGTAATTATTGTTGAATAATTACAATAAATCCTATGGATAAATTGTAATAAAAACTATTTTTTACAAGACTAGTGAATGTTTTCCATTTGAATCATTAACCGTTAGGCAGTTTGTAATGTAATTTCTTTCCACGGAAGGATTAAAACGTTCTAAATTTTTCTAAATATAAATTTCAACCCTAAAATTTGTATGCGAACGGGTATATGACGGTTTGATCTTTGCAAAATATACCTGTCCCTTTAGACAACTCTTCAGTTTACAAAGTCTTCTTGTATTGTACAAGTCGAATATTGAAACATTGTTACATTTTTTTTTGTGTGGATTTGTGTTTTGATAATCATGTTATACTAAAAATGTGGCGAGCTTGGGAACCTGTTAATGATGATCAAGTTGAAGAGATGGATATTGTAAATATTCATGACGATGATGATGTTGAAATCGTTGTAGACGGCGTAGGACCATCGAGTCCATCGACCAGCAGAACTGGTGCAGAAAAGGGTATGAGTAGATATCAATTTTTTAATATTTATTCACTTTATGCTACTGTCAATCTTTCGATTGCAGAAAAAAATACGAGGGATAATCTATCAGAAGACGGTAAGAAGCTAATTCGCACACTGCATTCTTCGTTGGTAGAGCGTGGTGAACCAGCGCCGATTAAACTAACAGCCGATTTATTAAAAAATCCGTATAGCACTATCCACGGTTTACCTAATTTCCAAGTCGGAAGAATCCTTAGGGGGGAAAAAGAGAGCGTGAATCAGTTGTAGATAAATTAGAGATAAATAAAAGAAGAAATAAAATCTACAATTTACGCTATTTATAAAAGGAAAGAGGTGCCTACTTTTCTTGCTGGACGGTTTAATTTGCACATATTCTATAAAAAAGATGTGCAGTTCAAGTAAATGATAACTACTTAGAATAATGCAAATTAAATTGACTAATGTAGAGTTCGGTAGTCTTGTTTAGTTTTTCAGTTCTTTAACGGAACTTATGTAATAAGTATAACTTGATTTTTACTTCTTATACTTTTCATTACAATTTATCCATAGGATTTATTGTAATTATTCAACAATAATTACAATAATTTTAATAAAAATATATAAAATAAATGTTTCTGTGTTTAGAAATTCAATTGTTTAGAATTCATTTTTCAAACAATTATAAATAGAAATATTTAGAGAAATACCCTTGAAAATACTTGTTATTTACCTACCTGCTACAAGACACATCCAAATGTGTATGTACCTATAGGTATAAACAGATGGTGAATTTGTCGATTCTGTCTATGATTTATAACACCCCCAACCGGCTATCGTAAATTTTGCATCCATTGTGTAAAACCACAAATTATTTTTACAACTTAAGTCAAAACGTAAGCAGAGTAAACGTACTATACTTACCCTTTTTTTTGTAGTTTAGTCTAGAAAGTTTGTATTAGAAACTCGTATTTAATTTGAATCTCTTCAATGATTATTATTGGATTAGATAGTTGATTAGCAATTTTTACCGGTTTTGATTAGCGTAAATCATTAAAGTTTAATTTATTATAACCGAATCGTCTCACGTTACAAATTTATCGTAGAAGTAAATTGGATCAAATTTGCATGAACGTTGTAAACATACTAGAAGCAATAACAACAACATGAACTATTTGCAATTTATCTGACGAGAAATCTGAATCGAAAGCCGCTTAATCAATCGATTTCGATAATACAAATGGTAAAGTTTTTAAAACAATAAATATTCAACACATACCGACAATGTCGAGATATCCTACTTGGCTTTTCATCGGATCGGTGTTGATTTGACACATATACCATCCTTTATCCGATTCTCTCACTTCCTTGATGTGAAGATACCAAGTTTTGTGTTCACTATGAGTCACACCAATACGATGGTTTTTGGTAATAACATGGCTGTGAATAGTTAAAATTGTCTGCGTGTCTACACGCAACCATGCTACCTGGAAAAAAACCAAGCCGAAAAAAAAAATTAATACGATAATCTATATATAGCCCATCATATATATGGCTATAAATATATTAAATAGAACTATAACGTTCATTAATGTTAATATAAATATACGCTACATAACTTTTTCGTTCTGCATAACTAGTCTGTTTATATCTAAATACCAATAAAATATTTATGATGCAACTACAATTGCACTATTGTATCTAACAAAAATATAAAATTCAAAATAAGATATTGATTTATACGTAAAGTTGATGTGGCGCTACTAAAACTGTATATTGATACAATAAAAAGTCCAATATCGAATTAATGTATTTCCATGTATATTAACAGAAATGAGCATCCGTGGATGTTTTAGACCGGGTTTACAATTTTTTCTCTCCTTCCTACCGATACGTGCCACTTCATGCGAATAATAACATTAAAATCGATATTTGCACAATGGTTTTTCAGTTTTTCCATTACTAACTCTTTTTTTTAGAAGAAAAAACGAAACAACGAATGAATCCTGATAGTATTCCATCTATTTACAGCCTTTTACTATTTAATACAGAATAGAAATGGTGTGAATTTCATGTTAATATAACGTGATCAACGTGTGTATTTGAAACTAGAATTCCTTTTTTCCACATTTATCGGTTATGCCATAAAGTTAGAACTGGTGGTTTGTTATCACATCCTACAAAATATTCGTTTGTGTTGAATATACGAGATAGGGACTTGTCAATTAGCTTGTTCACTAATTTTCAGTTTCAGTAGATGCACAAACGACACAATTTATAAAGCCATTTTGTACAATCTGTGCTGTGTTTTTTTTCTCTTGTTGTCATATTTTTTCGAATAAGTTTGATTCATCATTCAACATTTAGAGTTTTTAATCAACTGGTATTTTTTCGTAAAAATAAATAAATAAAACGACTACTATTATTACCTAAGGGAGTTTTTCATTAAATTAAACCCTTTTTGTGTGACTGAGAGAAATTTTCAAACTGAATTTTACTAAAATAACTTTATTCAAGTTTAATGTGTACATACATAAAACAATTTAAAAATAAATAATAAAAAGTTTTGAGGAAACATTAAAGTCTCTAAAGGATTAAAAAATGAAAATATTCATTAGATATTCTCTTTTGTCGTTCAACTATCTTATAGTGTGGAATTAATTAACAAATCGATCTTTCATTAATGGGAACGTAAACAAATCTTTTGAAGGGATGAAAATTAATATTTTGATATGATATGATATCAAATATAGTAGTAGGGTGCAATATGTCAAGAAGGTAATTTCAACATCGAAGGGTGATTCTCTCCCTTTATATCACCGAAATCTATCATTTTCTACGTTGATTATAGCGAAACTTGATATTTACAATGACATTATATAAGAAATAATCGAAAATTTGAGACTGATTTTCACATCCATTAATTAATCTTTTCTAATAGAATTTTAACTTGTTTTTGAGATCGCTCACCCAAAACAATGTTAAAATATATAAATTAATTACAAAGAGATAAAAGTTGTTCAAATTAAGATTAGTAGGTACACTTTTATAACAAACAGTTTAAACAATTTAGTCTGGGTAGGTGTAATAAAGGAGGTATTAACATAAAGTCATATTCTTAGATAAAGGCTTGAGTTTAAAATGGCAAAAGCTATGATTACACATAATCCATATCTAAGAACTACAGCTTACATTTTCTGTAGAGCGATAATTTGTACTATGATAACTCTACCGTATTCATCCCTTAGAACGGTTAATGTGGAATACTAATTCTACTTTAACTTGACAGATAATACTTTAGTTCGCACGTCTTAGGCAGGTTTTCTTCCCCTACTTAAGTTCGCCTTAGCAAGATCTGGGCTTAAGTCGAGCTAACGCTAAGCTCACATACATTTGGGTGGAGATCCGTCCATGTCCAGATCTCCACCCAAATATATCTAATGCCTGTATTTATAAACGAAACTGAGTCTCACCCTAAAGTCTAAGCTAACCTTAAGTGTGAGTTCTATTTTATAATTCTTATCGGAGATTTTTAGCGAAAGTTGGGGTTGAGCTTATAAAGAGTAGATAACTTGGTAATTCTAGTTACTTTTATCGCTATTAGGTTTTTTGGTGTTTAATACAATGTCTAACAAGCGAGTGCTCAAGCACGCCTTAAGGTAACACAACCTTGAATGGAAGCATCGGCCGGTGCTTGAGGTTGATTTAGAAAAAAGATTTTATTATTGACGAAATAAAAGAGTTACTCGGAATTCGAGAGAAGAAGAACAGCTAAAGTCGCACAAAAATAGAGACGTATGCTCCTGAGAGAACAACAAAAGAAGAAGTAAAGGGCACAATTACAGAATACTTAAAAGAGTAGTTCAGAGAAGTCGCTCAAAAACTGGGAAAAAACTCAAATTTGACTTGAAAGAATTAATTTTGAATGGCTTAGTTGAATATCCTTAACCCTTCATAAACTGGTAGAAATGATAATAACAACAGGTCTCTTTTCTGGTGGATTTGTATCGCCCTTTAACATTTCGATTAAAATTTAATTAAAGGCAACACAATGATTATAACCGAATGATATTCAAATCCATTATTCTAGTTACGATTGAGTAAGCTATTAAATAATCATAGACCTTTTGATTCACAAGACAACTGACCTAACTCCTATTGTTCGATTGAAATTCACTCTTATCTTATTCACCTATACGTTTAAATAATTCAGATTATCTAAATTGATAACAGATATAGATTCTATTATCTGTTATTTTTACCAATGGTAGCATTATAACTATTAGGAAAAATGATAGTTTTATATAGTATTGTTTAAAACAGTAAACTTATTTGTGGATGTATTCAATTAATGGGATTGTAAATGACATGTTTACTAATTAACACGAATATTGCAAGGAATGTTTGGGAGAGAGAACGAAAGAGAGAGGGGCATAAATTTATCCAATTTAATATTTCATTTCAATTAACAATAACAATGTTAAAATAAATAAAATTCGACTTTGATGTGTTAATTAAAATTTCGTTAAATAACAAATATTTTTCACGCAAATATCGCTTATAACGCTGTTCTTTCTTGTTTTGGTGTTAAAATAAAATAACCTGTAATTAAGGGTTGCATGCTTATTGTATTTAAAAAAAAATAACGAAGAAGAAAAGAGGGAGAAAGCTTCATTTAATTGGATTTCATCCCCTTCGATCACGTTTGTATACATCAATTTTAGGATAATTGTCCTATAATTTGGTATATTATCTGTATGTGTCATTGGCATTGTATTCCTGTATTCGTTGTTCCAGACAAATTCAGTTAAATTTTCATTACAACTCTAAAATGTTGTCAACATTTCAGTTGATTAAATTCAATCTGTAGAGACAATTTCTATTTTCTATTATTAATTTTTATTTTGTCTGTTCTCTATTCATCTGACTTCCTATATTTGTACTTTGATATTTCCTTTATCGTGTGTTCTAGTTGAGTTCTTGACATTCAATTGGGAACAATATGAATCGATCATGTAACGGAGATAGGTGAGGTGTGACAAATTCGTTCACAGATCCAACTGAGGTTAATATACGTCCGTTTTATAGACAACGTTTCCTTTACGTTGTGATATATCGTTTAAGGAGACAAAAGCGATATCAATTTTCAACAGAAAAAAATTGATAAATATAGCTGGAGATCAAATGTTATGACAGGACACTAAATCAAGTCTTTGAAGCTATTTTTATAAGAGATGGAAGAAAAAACTTACCTTGTAAGCACCTAAATCTTCCACTAAACAGGCTAAGATTGCCTCTCGACCAACTGGTACAGTAACATTTGTAATTGGTTCACTGAATCTTGGATTTTCTGCAAAATAAATATTTAGAATTAAAACGAATATTTGTACTATTTTCTCTACTATTAGAATTATTATATTTTTTATTACGTTTATTTTAACTCATTTCCCAACTAGTGTAATTTAATGAAGTGTGTTAATGACTGGCTACCGGCAAGCTGGAACGACACAGATTAGTAAAACGAACAAAGAGTCCTGTCTCACTCCACACAGGACTTCCTGTTGGTAATCGAGAGAGTATTCTGGAACTGATGCAATTAAGGGGAAATTGGTAGGGAAAAAAACGAGTATAAACACACTCTTTATAATAGCAGGTACTTTAGTTTTAATCGATTCGTTGGTTATAGTTCTATGGCAAAAAAGGCTTTTTACCTGGTTTTAAATAAAAATCACTTCAATCTCATGTTAGCAAATATGGTTAATCGTCTTCAACAATTTTAGGAGGGAAATGTAATTAAAGCAGTAATTAATGTTCCGGTGCAGATGATGCTAGTGTACAGCCAGGTAGAACTAATAATCTCGTGGATAGTAGAAATTTTCATTAAAGATTAATCTATAGTTATGTTTCATTTAACAATATAATTAATTTATAAATTTAATCCGAATTCAAACTTTAACAAACACTAAATCGAATTGTTTAAATTTCATTACAATTACGTATTATAAATGACGTTTTTGAAATTAATTATTTTTGAATCAACGTACGGACAGATGTAGAGAATAGAAGAGAAAAAAAATTGGGAAACTTTTTAATAAAAGCGTTGATTTCAAGTCACAAGAGACCAACAAGGTACGAAACGCAAGGGAGAAAGTTCATACTAAAAGAAAAAAAAATTATCAGTGACTGATTATCGTTTAATATAATCACAAGATCGGGAACAAGATCAGGAACATTACTTTGAGACTATAAGGGTGTATTCAATCACTTAAGAACCAGTCTCAGTAGACACAGTTTCCGACAGATCTAAAGACTGATAATGATAAATATATCTTGAGGAAAGAAAAAATAGGAGAATAGGAAGAAAAAACAACAAAATATTCAATTAAACCTATTTAATCATTTATAGTAAAAAACGAGAATATCTTGAAAGAATCTCAGACATTAAATCAATTTTAATAACATATGTACTTATTTAAAAAAAAAATACACAACAATATAACTAGATTGAAGCAATTATTATTTTCATTGGAAAGAAATTCTTTGTAAATACAAGAAATTCTTTTTAATTATCTAACGTTCTCTATATGTAGGAGAACATATAGAGTAAGAAAGAAGCTCAACTATATTGCTCCAATGTAACATCTGTTCGGGGGATGAGCGAAATAAAAAGAGTCTCACAATAGAGTACACAGTCGCCCAATAATGGTCCTTATAGTGAGATTAATTGAAAATTAAATTTTATATAGTTTATCAAGTATTGACAACGTTTTGCCATCTCCCTTTAGACCAATTGTAAAACATGCTATAAAGTCTGCAAATAACGAATAAGCGTTGTAGACGTAGGTACTCACAAAACGGTAAGTTGTAAATTATTAGATATAGAGACTCAATTTTTCTATTTATCAATTTCTCTCAAATGATGAAATATAAGCCTGTATTCTGTAACTTTATTAGGTAAGTGAATGTATTTAAAAATTATGATGATTACCTACAATTTATAAAAAATCTTGTCATGGATTTTATTTAGGCGTGCAAAAGGTGCAGAATATGCCAGCATTAAGAAAATCTATTCAACCAGAGTAAAAAGTAAGGGAATGAATCTTATATCGGCTTTTTTGGAGTATTAACAATGACGAAGGTTGAGACTCGTATTCTGTAAGTTTTTCAAAACAGTCTCTTCCTGCATCTACTGTCACAGCGCTTGCGCCAATTGTTACAACTAAAATAAGAGTCAAGATTGTCACAGGGACAATCCTGACTTGAAAGAGCACGTTTAGAAGTATTTAAAGAAAATGTAAACAAAGATAATCGATTATTTAACTAACTTTAAGTTGAACTTTTCAACATGCAACTTGTAAATAGACAATGTGGCTTGCTTATTATTGCTATTAAATTATCTAAATTCTTGAAATAAACCTTCAAGGTATTTGGTCTCCTCTAACAAGATGTCAAGTTTCAATTAGTTCAATCACTAAATCCTCTCAGTTATATAGGAATATATGAGAGTATAAGCAGTATTTCAGTTTATTTTACTTGAGAAATATTCATCATTCAATGACCTGTTTCCAATAAATCATTAAAAATTAAAACTCGAATACTGTTTGAATGCGATGTTGCTTTATTTGCCACACAGCAAATTTTCTCTTGAGTAGATCTTAAAAGTGCAAATCGAATTTTCCGGTTTTAGTATTACAATTTATTGAACTCTTAAGAATACATCCATTAAAATCTATCATAAATACGCAAAGTACGCTTTATAAAGTTTATATTGTTGTAAAATCCATTTATAATATGTGTATTTAGATGTCCTTCTTTAAACAATTGGTTTATGTCTGCTATTGGTATTGCAGAAATTCTATTTTTTTGTCGGTTTTGGAAGAATACCATTAAATTCCGAATGTGTTTTAAACGTGATCGTAAAAAGACTTGAAACTAGAATATATAGAGCCATTTGCTTTGTATATATTTCGATGTTAGCAAACAGGTGTCATAAAGTAGATACGTGCAATGTCGACATTTTCAGGAAAATAGAAATTGGTCATTTAAAATATCGTCTGTTGCTTTTGTCTCATCGAACAATTAAACAGGGACACGTGTAAAAAGAAGAACTAAAACAACGTCATTCCTTATTATTGTTATTCTACTAGTACTGTTACGACTTTTATACAAAGAACATCGATACAACATGAAAATAAAGTCAAATGTAGTAGTAATAGTAGACAAGTTCAAATACAGAAACTTGGACAATATAAAGGCACATACTGTATGCATTAGACAACGGGTATACAGAAATGCTGTCAATGTATTGTTGGATAAACTTTAAAACTTTCCAACTTTAATCGATATTTGCGAAAAGAAGTTGTTTCAAAAGCAAATGATCGGCAGCAAGCAAACAAAAATTTAGTACAAACATTTATAAATAATTAAAATTTACGCTTATTTTGTAGTCAATTTATTGTTTATGTGCAATTAAAATTCGATTGAAATTCAACTAAATAACCGATTTTAACAACGTACAAACTTAGTGAAAAAGCTTTGATCATCATAGAATACTGAATAGTATTTTTGTTGTTGATTGATTCTACATAGTATATAGAGTATTTTCAATTACTTGTTTTACATCAATAACAGAACACATCAAAAACATTTACTTTAGAATCACATTATGTATATTTTTGCATCAAATAGGCTTTTAATCGACACATCATTCACGACGACACACTGATTCAACTATATTACAATACAAAATATTTATATTATCATATACTACAGAATATCAACTTATTTATCAACTTTCAAACATTTCAAAACCTTACAAAAGTAAGAAATAATACTGTTATACAAGCAACAAGCTGTTATGTCCTCAATACATACATATTTTGAACTACATTACTTTATTCAAACAAGCTTCAACTCTATAAAGTTCATTTATTTATGAACAACAATAAACTTATTTGTGTGAACTTTGTATTTGTTTCGAAAATTTTGTAAAACAGTTTGCCAGTTTGCTTTTTTGTAACAAAAACCCATAAAATAACGAGTATAGAAAAGCAAGTTCCATACAGTGTCTCTTATTAATTTAGGTAATTTTGGGTCGTTTATCAAGAAAAATATTTCACGTCTCAACAACATAAATAATTGATTGAATATGCTGAAGAATTCGAGTTTGTGTAGTGGCCTGATAGCAGGCTCTGAAATCAATCATACTTAGAACATCTTTTTATAAAAAAAAAAAATTATTCACAATGGAAAATTTGTGGAAATGTTGAAAATCCTCGGTCATCAGTCTCGACATGTCGAGATTTGACTCGAATAGACTTGTGACAGAACATTTCTGTTGCATTAAATGTAAATAAAGGAAACTTTCCACAGAGTAGTAAAGACTGGCGATTGTCCGTTTGTAGCTTTGATGATTGAGGATCACTGGTTGGGTGTATAAGCATTGAATTGGTTTTGGGATTGGATATTGATAAACAATTTGTTTGGTTGCTTTTATTGTTGAACGTCAGCTCGGACTAAAGCCAACGCAATGGGACTATTAGACAATACTCTGCTTTTATTGGTATTTGATATTTCTTTAATATTTGCTGATGGTCGGTGATTGGAAAATTCGGAAAATGTAGGTATCGCATCAAGGGATTTATAACAAGCAGATTAAAGTGCACATAGTATAAAAAACCATATGCGACTGAAATGTTTCAATTTGAATCGCGCGATTGAATTTGACATTTGTAGATTTAAACGGACTGTGAAAATAACAAATAGCTAATATTGTACGCAATCATAAAATCCCGAGAATGTTTCCACTTTGTGGAAGTAATATGGATTGAAATCATTGGACCGTCACTTGTATGGACAGAGTAAAAAGGAAATTCAATAGTGCACTCTATCGTCACTACCACAACTAAACCATCCCCCAATACAACACAATTACATGCATAGAAAATACGATGGAATATAACAAACAACTCAACAAAGACTGAAAATTGTGTTTTATTGCATTGTTTGATATTTAAGATATGTATACATTGTGGTAAGGGTCAAGGGAAAACAAAACAGGATTAGGGAGAAGAAAATTTCATTTTGTAGTCGATGTTATTCTCTCTTTATATCTTCAAGTCACGCTATTTTTAATCCAACAATCACTCGTTCCACTGGCAAAGAATTTAGTGGCATCAAGGAGCACGAAATAATTATGAGCTATGCAAATTCTCTGTCTCCTGCACAAGACACTCCGATTTTAATGAAAATAGACAGTGTGGAGCAGTACATACAGTTGACTATAATTTATGCTAATAATGATTGACTTTACTACAATTTTAAGAAGCATAACAATAGAAACCATACAAAGTACGTTTGCTGTAAAGATGATTATGATTTTTTTTTTCATTAAAATGATGCCCTACAAACTATGATGTTGGCTTTATTCCTTCGTTTGTACGACAAAACGTATAACACGTCTCAAATTATAAAATCTTCTTATTTTACCCTCCCATTTAGTAGAAGAGAGACATTTAAATCTGAGACTCTAATTGCTTATTTTCGTACTGTTATTGAATACTTGGGCAATAATTTCGAAATTACATTATGTTGAATTGTATGCTTATAGTTAAAGCATTTTTATAGAACGTTTCGAGAGATAAACAACTTCATTTGGCTTTAATCCAATATTTTTATTTTGTTAAAAGGGACACAAATTTTGGCGAATGTAGGTAAGCATTTCAAATACGAAAATATTTGGATTTTCAGCATGAGCTTAGATGATTTTTTCTAAACCTCTAAAGTGATAGGAGCAATTTTCCCAAGGAGCATGGTTATCAATAAACAAACTGTTGCTGGTGTAATCCCCACGAAAAACGTTTTCGTGACTAAAGGTGCCAAAACAGAGCGTTATCTAAAGCAGAACAACAACTAATTATAATAACGCTATTATTTTAAAAATATTTATTGGTACACTTGAAACTTTGTTCTAAAAGAATCACCAGCAAAGCAATTCGGTATTTTACCTGCTCCTCATTCGAAAGAATAATTTTTTCGAATAGTTAACGAGCTTACAATTGGGTCTCCTCGAAATCAGTTTTTTTTTAATTAAGCTCCAAGTTGATTATTAGCGCTATACAGGGATTGTTTCGAATAAAAAACGGCTAATAAATAAATACAAAAATCTCATACGAGATTGATTATTAGTGGGATGTGTTAAATAACGGCTATAATACCAATTTTCAGAATTCATCATTTTAATTGAAATGGACTAATTTTCAATTACAATATCCCATAGGAGTTGTAATCATGCCATTCTATATATACGCACATATACAACAAAAAAAATAATGAAATGTGATTTTTTTTAATTCGAATTTCTCTGTGATTTATATTATCGTTCACCCTTCACTTTATATCAGTCGTGTTTAAAATTAGAAATGGAAAACAAATTCGATTTCCTTTTAGAGAATCTAAACATTTCCGAAACGAAAATTACATTTAAACTTAAACGTTTTATATAACAGGCCTTCTTTCATCATCACCAATAGCATCATCATCATCATCGTTATCATCATCATTATCAACAACGTGATTTGTGTAATATTAATTACTGTAATTTATTTATAGTAATGATTGAAATGAAGAATCTTTACGTCAACATGTTGGCAATTAGAGCATCAAAAGGGGCGCTATAAATGTTTGTTTATAATCAAAACCAAACTTTTTTCATAGGTAAACTAGTGATCAAAAAAAAAGAGACCGAGTCCTGAGCCAGAATTTTACATATTTTCGTTCGTTCGAGAGGGTAAGAAGGTGGTAGGTAGAAGGTGTTGGAGCCCGTTTCAGTCATAGCAAATTCGCACAGTCATCCTCTTTACAGAAAATAAGAATAACAAAATTCTAAATAGAGGTCATTCTAAATGCTAACTTGTTAACATAAGCCTGTTTTACACAGCCGTACACGATGTGGTCTCTTTTTTTTGATCACCAGTGTACCTAGAAAATACTTAAATAGACAGTCGAATATTCAATAAGATTTTGAGTGATATTTACATGGTTTAGTGGGAAAAAATAGAAAAAGTATTGTTCGAATAATCTTCCTTTTGAAGCAAGAGTTTTATATGTAGATATATTGAAGTCATATCTGTGTCCTCGAGGACGTTATAAGTTTGGTCGGATACAACGATACTGTGTAATAAAACATGACGACATAATTCTAGACTTAAAATTGAAATACCCACATGTACACATCATATTCTTTGTTGTTCATAAGACTCAACGTTTATATATTGTACGATAAATTAACATAGAAAAAAAAACAGCTACAAGGACCTCAGGAAAATACATTCATTTACATATAATTGAGGAACGGGCGGGGAGGTTTTCCATTTGAGATTTGTTCCAGATAAAGGAAAATAGACGCGATAAAATCATTGACGTAGTATACACGTGTGCCTGTATGTATACTGTTAATATAGGAGTCCCATCGCAGGTGTTGAACATTTGTACCAGTTGGTGTTAGTACGCAATTTTCCTATCCAAT
Source organism: Mylabris sibirica (assembly GCA_039776855.1). Classification (NCBI taxonomy): domain Eukaryota; kingdom Metazoa; phylum Arthropoda; class Insecta; order Coleoptera; family Meloidae; genus Mylabris; species Mylabris sibirica. The sequence goes on from CM077836.1 coordinate 8,227,465, forward strand.
GTTTCCAAATACATTTAATAGAGTCCCAAGTTTAAATAATCAAAATACTGTAAATTTGTCTTGTTAATATATTAATAAAAGTCAAATATTTAATAAAACCACATTGGAAATTTAAAATTTATTTAAAAACACACACGTGTATAGTTCTTTTTAAATAATTGATATCGACCTTATCAAAGGTGATAGGAAACTTCGATAAAGTTCTAGATTTTCTTATTTGATTACATTAGGTTTGTTATTAATATTAGATTGTTGTATTAATTTAGATTAGAAATCCCAACTAGACATCAACTAATACTCTGATAGGTAATTCAGGATATAAATTAATTAATTCAAGAGGGTCGCTGTTGGTCGGTTAGCATGATTGAAGATGCATTTATCGAAGACTTATATGAGTCGCTACTAAAATTACACACCAATAATGCTTTATTTTCATCTCCCTTCACAATTAAAATAATTTATCTACGACTTATATATAAAGTGATCATTATACTTGTGTTTTTTGCAATATAATGACCTATATTAATCCCTAAGGGATTAATGATTCTCGTAAGCCAATCAGAAAATTGTATTTCAATTAATGTTTTTCTCTAATATCAAAAAACCATGGTAACGACAAAAATAATTTACACGATAATTTCAACAAGTAGGCCTACAGTGGGCGTTTTTATGCCAATATGACATTTAATTTTTCTGACATTTCAAAAAAATATTTAGTTGTGAGAAAATTCGTAGTATTTACAATGGAAAGTGACCCAGAAAACGAATTTAGTAGATAATAGTTTTTGTTAAATGTGAAAAATCGTGGTAATTGCAAAAAATAAAACAGTTTCAACAAGTAGTTATAATAAGTGTCAATTTTTTGTACGATTTCAGAATCGAAAATGATAAAGAAGGTAAATATTCTTGTACACTACCAGTACCTATACATGTAGAAATAAGTTGTAGATAAAGTATAGTATACAACTCGCTTATAATAAATGCGAATTATAACCTCGAATGATTACAACACTCGCTCGCTCCGCTCGCTCTTGTTGTAAACTTCATTCTCGGTAATAATAGCATTCATTATAGACTCGTTGTATAATATACTATTATATGTTTATATCCAATAAGAATATTTTGATAGTTACAAGTTTATATTAGATGTAGACAAATTGGCAAATTTTTATTTCATCTTCCCTATTACGAAAGTTTCATTTAATTTGTAGAGTTCCTTATACAAATAGAAATACCGACATCGACATACTGGTTATGTTCATTTATTTAGATATCTATTCTTTGATAAGCATTCAATTTCCATGTAACCGAGTCGGATATTTTTCCTTTACATAAAAGAATGTTGAAGAACATTTTTTTCTGCCCCTTCACCCCTGAAGACAACCGTAACTGTGATCAACATTAGATTGAAAAAAAAATGTCATTATTGATTCGCCTTTCCGAACATTCTATCGAATACAGTCATCTTTAATGACAGTGTTGGTAAAATGATAAGACCTGAAATTGCTGATTTGTTACTCAAATTTCATCCATTGCAACTCCTGTCAACTCAACTTAAAATAAAAGTTATTAATGAAAAAGCATAGCATTTATCAGTTGTCAACAAGGCCGTATCTAGAAAATTTCGGGGGGAGGTGTAGAATCATTCACAAATAATGTAAAAATAGCTGACTTAATAATATCCAATAATAATTGGTTTTTTAATAAACAATTAATGATAAATAATTATAAAATAAGCTGCAAATCTCTGTTTTTTTTTCAGGGCTGGGGAGCTGCTTGAAATAGGCTGAGTTCCGCTCCAGCTCCGGAGTCACAGTATATCTAAGCTGTAACTCCAACTCTAGCTCCGGAGTCATTGTTTTGAAGCTGAGGTTCTAGCTCCGGCTCCAGCTCCACAACAATAAACATTTTTGTGACTTTTACTGTTGAAAATAAATTTAATTTTAGTTGGGTACAGCTTTGCAGTATTGCAACTGTAGCTGCGTTTTGTTCAAGAGGAAAAAAAATTTAAAAGCGCCATCAGTCAGCAATTCGATTGATATTTCAAGAATTATCGGGTACCTCCTAAAGCATGTTTTGAAGAATGTAAAACCTTGTAGTGCTTTGGAGAGTTTGGGTGTTTTATTCATAGTGGTACTCTTTATAATATATTATGGAAAAAGTCAGAGGATTGGGAGCCACAGCTAACAGGAGTTTTGAGGCTCCCAGCTCCAGCTCCGGCTCCTCTAAAATTGTCCGACTACACAGACCTTTTTTCCTTTCATGAATTTGAAGAGGGGGTTGAAAACCTAAAAAACTCAGATACGGCCCTGATTGTCAAGCATTAAAAACCATATAGGTGAAAATAATGCTAGTATTGACAATAGATGAGAATAGACGCATTGTGTGAGGTAGACTTGAGCACGTAGCTTCGTTGTGCGCGTATTTTATTGTCGTTTTGAGGGTGAAAAGTTTGACAAGCAGTGTTTTAGAATCTTTCTACAATAGTGATATATTGTAGTTTGTAATTTAAGTCAACAGGTTTTATTATAAAAACGACCCAGCTTTTCCCAAATGCCTCATTATTGTTGTTTGATAAATTTCCTTGTGGAAAACAGCATAGTAGAAAGAGAAGAGAGGAAAACACAAGAAAAATAACGCGCACACGCATTATAAAATATATTCATCATTATAATTAATAATAAATGAAATAAAATACAATTTCCAATAAATATGTGACTATTTTGTTTAAATAAACAATAATGAAAGCTTGTAACGAGGGTAAAGCTTTAATGGTGGCACAAGGTATATTAATAAAATATAGCTTTTTAATATCAAATAAAACTGGTCATAAAGTCGACCAAAATAACAGATCCAGCAATGTTCTCCTGATGCTGGATTACTAACAAGCTATGTAATGTAGATTTTATTAAGCGCATAATCCTTGTTAAATTTAAGGTGATATTTCGTGGTGGTTTCATGCTAAACTAAACCACTCTTCTCCACTACCATCCAGCTTCGCCCTCTTTTTTTTCCATACGTTTAACAACATCAGTTCACTCGTAGTGAAACGATGTATAAGGAGGCTTCACAATCTATTATCGTAAAACTAATACAGTGGAACGTTTTATGGATAATTTCACCTTGTTTGTGACATGAACACATGCTGGTCGTGCATTATAGATGGAAATCTTTAAGGAAACTAGTAAAAAGCTTAGTCTATCTATCTGATCGTCCAGACTCAAAAATGTATAAAATACGGATTTCTTTTTTGAATCTATCAGTTGGATAAATCTGTGGAAATGACAAACATAATATTTCCGCACGTGAATAAACAACAATAGGGCAAACAAAACATGGAAAAAAAAACGAAGAAACGTTTATCGAATGTTAAAATCAGTAAACAAATTCACAAATGGGTTTTGTATTTTAATACAAGCTATAGAATGAATTGATTTGTATTTTGACCTTTATAGTGTATCGTTTCAATAATTGACAGGATTTTCGTTGAATGCTAGTTTGATGTGTATTCAACGGCTCCTACGGTTTCACATATATTGCTTCATTATTACATTGGTTTCCTCAATAATTTTCCTTGTAATAAAGACCCCATTTTGATAACGCAAGCAACAAAAGCTACAGATATACCATTCCTTTTACGAAAATAGACACAACACATTTCGGATCATTTATTCTATATGTCTATGGTTTTATCAACCGAATTAATTAATGTAACCTTATCTTTATTATTCTAATAATAATTCTATACAAACAAATTTTCCTCAACATATAGGTTTGTATAAACAAATAATATAGTGGTATTCTCTTATTATTTAGTTATTTAACGTAATTTTTGAACAAATACCCATATGTGTTACATTATAAAGATTATGTTGCGATAATTTGATTTATTAACTGATTATTGATGATAATGTACCAATTTTCGGTTATAATATTGATGAAACTGTTGTGGTGTTTTAGAACTCTTGACATATTATCAGACAAAGACAAATTGTTTGATATTCACAAAAAGTGGAGATTTTGTTGTTAATTTGTAAAACTTTACCAGTGGTGTGGCTATGAAGTTCATTCAAATACAATGAAACCTCGAATTATGGATACTTTTACCATATCTAAGCTTTACATGGTCCGAAATCTTTCCATAGGGATTAATGTAAAAGGAGCCTCCCTTATATTGGCACCCTACCATGTTGATGTTATACTCTATAGAAAAATTAACCTCCTACGGCCAATAAAAAGGACGATGTTTCAGAAATGTCTTTAAAGAAACAGCATCATAACTCAACAACGGAATTGTGAATTTATTTTAGATTGTCGCGCGATTATCGTCATAAACATACGTAACTCTCCATTTTTACTATAACCGTCATTTATACATATGTTTGTATGTCACCTAGTACTTGAACCCACCTACTCGCTGCGCTTATGAAAATATAGCAAGAGGAGGGAAAAAATCAACTACAGTAGATCACCTGTTTATTGTTTGTGACATCGCTCACTCGGTTCATCAACTACATTCAGTGATTGTAGTGTTACAATCGCAACAAATAAACGGATAGCTCCATTGCGAGGTCGATGAAGGTTGAGTGCGATTGCAGACTGACGTCACTAGCACGAAAATGCGGGCAAATCCCGGCGCTAAATCATAACCACTTGCAGAAATATTTACTGAAAATCAGCATAAAAGCAAAATTTCCAATATTAAGATTGTTGGGACGTTTAATTTTACTTTTTGTTTAAAACAGGTATAACCTTAATTTTAATAGAACATTAGAAAAATAACAGAACATTTTAAAATTCCACGAAATGCTGATGATTTCAAGCAAGAAGAATGCTTGAGAAGCTGGTGACGAAAAAAGCTAAAAGTTTGCTGAAACCATGCTACAATAAAAGCAGAATTTGCAAAAGAATGGCCAACTTTCAGGCTTCATTTAAAACAATTTGTAGTGAGTCGGTTGGCGTTAATCAAGAACTAGTTTCGTACGTGATTACTTCTTAGGAGGTTCCTTTATTACGCTTTACCTAACAAGTTATGCTTGAAAAATGCCATTTGTAGAGCTGGTAAATTTTCAAAAGAACGCGTATGCTTTGTATTTACCTCCAAAAGGACACCTCTACTATGTGACCATCGTCCTTATGTGGATAGTTGATGAGTACTCCAAGGTGTCTACATTAGAAAGATTCTACTGTACTTATTTATCATCTAGTCACGCTACTGTACTATTGAGTGTTTAACGATGCACTTTATTGATTATTGAATGTAATATTTACTAATGGATCTTAGGAGTTCTAGAAAATGTAAGATCATCTAATGGATGGGTGGATTTGTATAGACGCAACACGTCAGAAAATCACGATATTCTAGTTTCTGATCATTGCTTTCTTTATTCAATGCTATCTGGCATGAGAAATAGAATTGAAAATTCAAATTAATATCCGATTACGATTCTTATGAGGGTACATATATACTACGTATAACTTCATTAAGTAAAGACTAACTAAATTTAGATATCATATTACATTTGGTTATCTAAGTCAAAGTTACAATACAATGGAACTTTCGAGATGTTGTTTTATTCTCTTATGAAACAGACAAAATGTTCCACCAAGTCAATTACAGGTTTAATATTTCTTCGATTGCACCTGGTTTTCTCTATAGTTTATTATAAATTTTGGACGAAAAATATGTAACTGCTAAGCTCGTAATCAATCGTTTCTGTACATTTTTTAATACATCATCATCAATTTTTGTATTCTTGTTAGACGGCACATAACAATTCCCAAATCAGCTAAGGAAACCGTTCTACATAGGTCACGTTTTCTTCCAATGCATCTCACAGTTCGCTCCCAAGACAAGTTTTTAATCTCATACAAAATTTTTCTATTCATACATTAAAAATTGCACAAAAATATTAATTTATTACACAATCCGCCCTTTATTGATATCTTCAAATTGGATTCTTTTAATTATTAATTCTATTAAAATATTCGAATGTTGTCTTATGCTCTATTTATTTGTCAACATTTACTCAAATCAATTATCTTGCTTTTATCAGATCTTCTTTTTTTATCGGTTGTTCAATTTTAAACTTCGATATTATTCTAATATGTGGAAAGAAAATTCGAATAAAGAAAAAACGGTGTGTTAAGTAAATCTAATTAGTGAACTACAAACACTTCATTAATGAAGCAACTTGTCGTTGGTAGATTTTAGTTTGGTTTCCACTAGGAGTCTAAAATCAAGCCTGAGGCTATTTTGGAAACACAGTCGGGAATTTTAAAATAGCGAACAAGAATTGCACGTTTTAACAAAATTTTTCTGTGTACAGTTTTATAGGATTAATAATAAAATAAGCGTTTTATAATTATTTGTTGCATAAGCCGTGGTGTTACATATTGTATAAAGAAACGTACACTAATCCGATATCTAATTAGTTAACGTTAATTTACAATTTGAGCTGTATAAGTCGTTGAATAAATTATTATTAAAAACAAGTTATAATTAAAGTTACTAATTAAATAAAACTGAAATAGCAAAAGTTATTATTTCTCCTATTGAATCATTTAAGGTTTAATTATAATGAACGTATATGGTAGTAAACTTTATGAAACTGACATGAATGTTTGATTTGGTAATAAAGTATAATGGATTTATAAAATATTCTATGATGGGGTTTGTCTACATTTATTCGACAAGAACAAGTCAAACAACAATACTGTTTGATGGAGAGAAAAAAAACAAGGAAACAATGCCGTATTGGCTTCCTTTTGTGGAATTTTTTCTCTTCACAACTGAATCTCGTCTCAATGTGACTACATTAATCATTCTGTAAAATGGCTCAGTTTCCATACAGCTTCTTAACATCTTTTTATTTTTTTGTTACACTAATTAAGTTTTTTTAATAAATATGCAGATTGGTAATTTTTCAAAAGAATACACCGGTATCTAATGTAAATTACATTTCATTCTTTTTTTCAGTTTCGAGAGAAAAAAAAAACAAAATAAATCCAATTAATTCTATGAAACGGAAGATTACTCTCCAATGATTCTGCACCAATGCCATTACACAAAATTACAATTTTTTTTTTATCGGATTTTTTATGTTTCAGTGAGAAAAAAGTGTTATAATTATTTCCATGCAAGAACAGCTCATATAATAAATATCCTCACTTGTTTGCAATCATGAAGTTTATATAATTTTAATTTTTGTATTAATATCGAACAATAAAAACGTGCAATAATTACTTCCACTTCCTCGATTATTTGCAGATTCACTATAAAAATTCAAAGTCGCAAATGATGGATGTGCAGTCGATAACTGAATCTACTAAAATCCAACATGTGTACTAAACTTGTTTCGTTAACTATTATTTTAGCTGTTGTTGCGGTAAGATTAAAAATATTTTTGAAACTATAAAATTTACATATTTTGTAGCTTGTTGTTGCTCTACCACAACAACAAGGTGGTGGTTCTCAGCAACAACGTCCACCACCACCGCCTCGAGGTGGTGGTAATCAAGGAGGAAATCTTGGTGGCCAAATGGGAGGTCAAAGTGGCTTAATAACTGGTTTTCAATCTAAATTAACTGCCAATCTTGGTAGAGACAAAGGTGCAAGTTGTTATGGACGCACTACTACTACTACAACAAGTAAGTACTTTACAATTTGACAAATCAAAACTAACAATATATAAATTTCCAGCAACTCAAGCTTCTGCTTGATGTATTAATGAAGAATTTTATGTAGTTTTAATTGTGTTTAGTTAATAAAAAATTATAGTTGCGCACGTATTTTGTTGATGTTTTCTTAAATAATCCTCTTGTGTCTTTTATATCAAGTTATTATGTATTGACTCTTCTACATTGGCCAATTTCTATGTTAAGTGCACCAGTAAAATAGGTAACATGAACGGATCCACGCCACTTATTCAAGCTATTTTTCGCTTAGCTTGTGTTTACTCAACAGTAAATGCATTGTTTATCCCTGGAGGAAGCTCATAAATGTGATCCAATCATCTCCCCCACATCATCATCATCATTGTCAACTAGTAAAGCGGTAAAAATATTGTACATTACAGTTCGGATAAAGGTAAAGACGTGCTTGACCTCTTTGTGTCAGACTGTTATAAAATGAAATTTGTAAATGCTCACATGAACATTTTTGAACTCACGTTCCCTATCTATCAACTTCTTATGCATTGAAATATAGTGGAAGAACAAATATTATTATAGATATAGTGAGGGAATCTGCGGGCATATATACGTGAAAATTCCATTGCTTTTTCGGTCTATCACAAGATACACTTTAACACGTACATGGTTTTATCTCGATGGTATTTCATTACAATTTGTGAGCCTCCTGTAATAGTGGTCTCCGTATTTATACCCAAAGGCACAACCACTTCAGAATCAAGCCTAAAATAGGTAATCTTATCGAAACTGTGGAACGTATTTACGGAATCCTACTGAAAAATGTTCTAGTTACAAATCAACGAGACAATATTAATGCCTGATTCATTATGCCAAAATATAAAAGGCCTCAATAATCTCGAAATGAACTCCCTCGTGTAGATTACATGATCAACGGTTACAATAGGAATAGACTACAATAATTTTGTTGTAATACGCATACTTGGAATTTGTTTACAGTCATTTAAAAATGAATATGATAGCAAATTATTATTACAGTACGATTTTCTTCCGCATTTATTCCACTCTAATCCGAATATAAGAGAAGACAAATGTGGATGACATAATTTCAGTCTTCTTCTCGTCTTACACAATCATTTGTATCGTTGAATTTTGTTTAAGTATTACAAAATATGAAATAAATTCAACTTCTTCTCTGAATTCGAAACGATAAAATTCATTTTGTAACCAATTCCAGAGCAATAATCTGAAAAGCAATTGTAAATTGAAGGATTTAATTTCATCGTACCGACACACAAGATTGCAAAAATGTAATTTTTTTCTTCTGTTATTGGTATTTCAATGAGATAGTCCAGTACAACTACACCGTAATCGTTCTAAATGTTGATATTTAAGTAGGAAAAAAAAAGTTGTATCAGAGTGGATGCGATAAATCCGTTTTTAATCTTCAATTCGAACGAACCAATTTTTCATTCTTTCTGTTTTTGTTGTTTTTACTGGCATAAGGGTTGAAACTGTTTAAAAATACACTAAACATAAAATATACAAATTTTCGTCGTATGGACGGAACATGCAAAAAGGCTTATCGTAAAAAAATTTTACAGTTTCTCTTTTTGTCGCACAAACTTTCGTTTCAAACATTGATTTCACTCTAGTTGAAAAAAAAATCAAGTACATTTCAATAGCCATAAATCAAACAATAAGAATGAATCAATTTGTAATTACATTTGCTAATTAACTTCTGAGTTATTTTTAATTAATAGTCGTACCTACATTGTTTAACAAAAATTGAATTCGATCTCACTTTAGGTATAAAATCAAACGTTTGCTTTAATTAAGTCAAATATAATTATGTAGAATTTTTTTGTAATAAATCATAAATATATAACTTCAAAGAAGCATTGTTGTGGTTAATGTACCTGTGTTAACATTTACCACAGAATGCTAAGCATTTCCGCACTGTATACTTAACGCTACTACAAATTCAGAGTCTGTTAGTGTAGTTACTACAAATTGTGTGTATTTTGTGTGAATTCCTATAGGAATATTAGGAATTTCTCCGTTAAAAGTTTTTGTAACTCAATTTTTCGCTATTACAACAATAGCTATTAATAATCATTTATTGAAGAATTTTAAAAAGTGAACGGACAGAAACGCATCAAGAGCTGGATGAGGACCAATTTATGGGCTTCCATACATAAGTAAATATTTGTAATAGGTAAAAAAAGGCGGTCAAAAAGCGATCTGTAGTCGAATCTACAAAAACTGAATAATGTAGTTGATAAATTCGAAGGTTCTATAAAGAGCTTATTTATATGCGTTTCTGTGCGAATGGAATCAAATTAACACATGAGAATTTATTTCAAAAATCGATTAAAAGTTAATAAAAATAAAAATATCCTAAAACCTAGACTAGAAGTTCAATGATTCAGTTTAAAAATTGACTCAAAGCATCTTAATCTGCACCTTTTCAATGATTCAATAACAAGATTTGCTAAGAATTGATATATCCACACAAAGGTGTCTTAAAGTTCGGATATAAAGTCTGGAATTCTGTTTGACTAAACTACCCCTTAATAAAGAGCAAAATAGAAACTGATTATTTAGAATAAGCGGTTCTCAAAATCTAAATTGAAGATTTATTTGAAAAAAAAAAACGACTAGAAGTGTCTGAATTGCGCTTTGCTAGCGGTCTAAGTTCACAACTTATTACAAATGGATAATTTAGAACAAACATTTCGCAAAACTTAGAGCAAAATTGAGAATGCAGTTCAAAAGACGACTAAAAATGAAGAAAATGGTTACAAGGCTAACGACTTAAACACAAAAAGTCTTCAAATCCAGACTAATAGTCGAAGATTTTGCTCTAAAACTGGCTAAAGTGTCTGAACCTTATCTTTTTTGACAATTGAATAGCAAAATTCGCTAAAAATTGCATCTTTAAGACAAAAATGCCTTAAAACCCTGCTTAAGGGTGATACTCGTAAAATAATGACTGTATTTTGTTTATTCATTCGTGCACTGTTCAACGGTATTGAATAGAATACCCGTTTCTTATCGGTTATTCCGACTTATAATTTCAGAATAATGAGCTACTTTGCATGTAATTAGGTGAAAAACGAAAGCGAAAATTGAATATTGAACCTAATTCAACCGTAAAATTGACTTTCATCTTTCTAATCACGTAAAGTCATTATGTTAACTGTACAAAAAGATATGCGGATTCTATAAGCACTAATATTTTTTCACCATATAATTGCTTTTTCCAAAGATCTGCAAAACCAGTCGATTAATCTAGTCGGAACATGTAGAATCGCATATTAAATCGAGTGAGCGCTTTAGAGTACGTACAATTTCAGTTGCAAGGTGACCTTCGGCTAGGATGCGCGAAGGCGGGGCTTAAGCAGATATTCGGAGATATTCGGTCGGCACCGAAGTTGAAAACGCCATCCTGAAAATGTAAGACACTTGTGTCACAAACACGTGTAAACTTCCCACTCGGCAGTGTGAACTCTATGGCGCTGTTAGAATTATGATAATGTTCTTAAATCGGGTAGTAGACATTAACACGATCTCAATTGAGTTCATTTAGACGATCTGCGCACCGAATGCCACCTTGCAACTGAATTTTTTTCTGCGATTCAGAGCCCATCAATTAGAAATTCTCTACCTTCTGTTCCAGCTTGTGTATTTTAAGACGAATTCGACGAATTCATCATAATAAAAAGGAACCGTATATCTTACTTTACGTCCAACTAGACAGGTGTATTACTAATTTTATAAAACAATAAGAAAGATCAGACACTCTTAATTAGTTCTATATGAAATCCCACAATTGAAACGGCTCTACATTAATGTATATGCCATGAATATGACGTGTGAGAATACTACGATCAAAATGTTTGACGTGACTATGATCCTTATCGAAAAGTTTTCACAATACGATAATTCTATTTTTAAACTTGGACAGATCTTTCATCGTAGAATCTCACTGTAACAAACGATTGATGTTCTTTTCAAGCTTTTTCAGCTTCTGTGGCATTAAAGTAGAATACACATACAGACATGAACAATCAAAAATGGACTCTAGTGAAAGAACAAATACGCTTCTCTCCAATCTCTCCTCCATAAGAATATATTCATATTTTGTTGAGTGGGAATAGTAGAAAGTCCTGTCATATGGAATTAACATAGTATATAAAAATAAAGTTGGAGTTTTTATTTGTTGCTTTTGCTACAATAGCACCTTGACGGTCATATCTTCAACTCAAACAATGTCAAAGTACAGGCAAACACGTAAATAAACGGAATTTGTGACGCTACGTAAATTACTTTAAAAATAAAAGAACAAAAATTACAAATATAACATAGAGACAACAATTGTCCATTTAAATGTTACGTTTAATTAGTTGTAACGCTCTCGTAATTGTTAAATTTTTAATCAAAATTATTCATTAAGTATAGATAATTATTGAATGGTGATTAGTTGATTAGATTTAATCATTGAAAATTAAACGAAATAATATTCGTAATAGAATTCTGGTGTTGTAATTTAATAATTCAAAGACACTTAAATTGTTAATTTTAACTAAATCTAAAGAGACTTCTGAATTGTTAATTTACTAAAAGTAGATAAAGATCGTCAACAAAATTGTCAGAATTTAATTGGGCGAGATAATTAAAATAATTAAAGTCCTCGTTTTGGTGAGCAAAAGAAAACACAACACCATTTAATGACACAACAATACACACATATGTAATATTATAGAGAGCTTTTACTGTATCTGTAATGATTGGTTTGTTTATATTACAGAAATAATGAAGCAATTTTTAATTATTTATTGAAGTTATTGACAAAAATACTTCATGACATTTAAACAATACTAATTACATCTTAACGATGCAATACAAAATTTATCACCTACAACAAGGGAGTATTTATCGAGAATTTACGTCAATTATTTTGTAGAACGGTAAATAAACTAAGGTGGTATTCTAGAACTGTTAAGATGTTCACAGATTGCACTACGTTAAGAATAGTAGCTTTTCAAAGAAATCTCCATCATTATCATCTATTTTTAGCCTATTAGAAGATTCAAATAAGATAGTTGCATTGTAATCTGTAGTAATTTTAGATACAATTACAGTCGACGAAAATATATCCCAAATATTGATTAATCTTACAGAATACGACCGATAAATGACGATTTATATAATATTAATAGCAGCAATTTCAAATACTGTCTATCAAAATTTTGACCTTAATATTATATTTGATATGAATTGAAAATATATCGATAAATAATTTAACTGCAATTATCCATTAAAATTTATTATTCATTAAAGTTGAAATAATAATTTTTAATTTCAAACTATTATCAATCAGTTGATAGATTATATTGTCTATTTAACATATAAAATTCTAAAATGTTTATTAATTATTCGTAGAATATATTTTAGCCCTGTCTTTTTTTCTACATTTTTTCTCCTAAAATATAAATGGACTACAAAAATACTCCATTAGGCTTCTCCCGTGAATAATAAATAATAAATTCTAATAAACAGTGGTACGTAATATACCATATACAGGGTGTTTGGTCTAACAATAAGTATGGTGAGTTCTAAGAAACTCCTATTAGTCGACGAGCGATTCGAAAAATATTTTAAGGACTTGTAGGAGGGTCCTTGAAGAACATTTCGGCAGAATTAGAACCTCATAGCTCATTTGGAAGTTGGTCAAAAACCGCTAGTTTCTGACGATGTAGCGATTTTCAAATACGAACTAAACACGCAAAACGACTTAGAATGACTTTAGGATCCTCCCAAAATTGATTTTTTCGTTTTTCGTTATTTTATTCTGGAACAGGTGGAAATATTTCATATTTTCTCAGGAATACAATGGAGAAAAACGAAAAAAATTCAATGTTGGGAAGGTCTCTGAGTCATGTTTAGTCGTTCTGCGTGTTTTGTTCGTTTTTTAAAATTGCGACATTGTCCAAAATGATCGTTTTTTGACCAACTTTGAAATGAGCTACAAGATTCTAATTTTGCTAAAATGTTCCCTAGGGGCTCTTCTACAAATCCTCAAAATATTTTTCGAATCGCTCGTCGACTAACAGGAGTTTCTTAGAACTCACCATACTTAGACCAAACAGCCTGTATGTATACACTTTTCATATTTTAGACTTTAGCTATTTCAATTCGACTTTATTTTAATCGAGTATTGATTACATTAAATTGGATATTTATAAATTTGCACCGTTCAATTTTTTCTTGTTATTATAGAATTGAAAGATTGATTCAAACATTATAAACATGCTAAATGTAAAAGTCTTTAAATAAGTAGGGCGAATTGAATTCTGATTGATTAGTTCATTTTATCGCTTATTCGTCACAAATTTTAAAGCTCTTGAGATCGGCGAAAAATTGATAAGAGTATACATAAGTTAAAATATACGATAAAACAACCGTTTAATGTACTCCAGTCGTAATTTGAACTTTATAACTTGTATCAATTGCAAGACATGAGTTGGTTTATATAGTGTAACAAAAAGTTATTATTAGTATAACTATTTCAAAGTTTATGAATTTAATTGTGCACATCTGAGCAAGTCTAAATCTCGATCCTGATTCTCAGATTCTTCATTTCGGTTAAGGTTCAATTCTGAAATTAGTCGAGACTGATGCCCATCGAGAGCCCAACAATATTTGGTAAAGTGAAACATTAACTGTCAGTTATAACATAACAGATAAAGAGATTCATTCGTCTAAGTGCACTTTAGGGAAATTTATGCTGTGCTGTAAGCCATATGTGTGCTAAATATAGCAAATTCGTCTGAATTCACCCAACTAGAAAAGCAGATAACTGCCCACAGATATTAGTCGAAACAGTTCTATAGAAGAGTAAGCATGGTCAATGTAAGAACTTTGTCAGTTAATATTTATGTTAAAATTAGATATACCGAGTCTTCAATTAAAATTGAAGCTTAATATTAAATTGATATTAAAATCTAGTCTGGCTGTATATTGTTTACTAAATATTTATTAAATCATAAGAATAAATAAGAAATGATGATCATGAGGAAAAATTGATAATTTCAATTTTCTAGATTACATGCATTTTCATAATGGCGATATTAAGATTTTTAAACAAAATATTAAAATTTGTACATTCATTATTTTCTTTTATACATTGTTTGTTTTACGATCGTAATTTACATATAAACTACCTAAAAGTCGGCTGAAACAGAATCTTTACAGTATAAACAATCAACAATTATTTTTACTTTATTACAGCCTACGTATCAAAATTAAATTTATGTTAACTAAATGAAACTCCAGGTAGATATTGATCGATTCTATTTTATACTTTTATTTATCGATAATTTTCGTGAGTGTTAAAAAACACAATTTTTACAATCTAATCAATTAAACTAAGGGGTCTTAAGCAGTTGAACGTAAAACGAGATTAAATTTGGTCTATTAACAGCTTGAAAATTGACACCTGTCGTAAATTCACCTGAAAAGAAAACTAGAGTGTTATCTTGTTAACCCCAACAACCCCAAACGGTCCAATTAGGTGAGGGTAACGGAGCGGTAAGAGCAACGTGAAGGTTATGAATGGGAACATCTCCTACTCCTGGACCAATATCTTATAATAGTTTCAAAAAATATGATGTTGTGTTTGATTTTTTTTTACAAATACACCTTTAGTCAATGGTTGTCGAGCTTTCGTCTATTTTATGTTTTGTGTCCATCTGTTTATTGCAGATCATATTATAATTCTAACGATAATTATTGATTTAAATAGAAGAGAAAAAGGCCGGAAATGGAACGTAATGGAAATTGTTATTTATTCAATCAACCCCAAAGGTGCAGAAGCATAAAATCCGACCCAGGGCCGAATTTTTATAGATCTCGTATTCAATCCACCTACATATTTCTGTATATTGTTCAACACTATACACGCAACTTTCGAATTTTCGTCAATAAAAAAATAAAATAATGCGCAAACTATAAACGAAAAAGAAACCATTTTAAGATGAATTTTAAAATGTATAGAAATTTATTTTAAATAAAAATTCTCACCAAGATAATCGGCTGTTGACAATGTTGGAATTGTTGAAAATATGAAAAGTATTGCGATGAAAGCGTCAAATGAACGTGTACGTTGCTTAGCCATGGGACCAAGCGCCGGACCCGAACCGATGCCACATACCGACTGAAAACTGACGCTGCCGACGTCTACAGAAAACACGCTGGCGCCCGTTGCGACGACAACGACAACAACAGAAACGACGAAAGCTGTTGTTGTTGTTTTTGTTGTTATATTGTAGTATGTATAAGTATTATATGATTTTGAATCAAAACAGCGCTTGCGTTACAAAGATTTATTTCTTATTCATAACGAACAACATCTCTCGATTTATTCGTAAATGTCACATCTGTCCATCAATGAAGAAAGACTGGATCAAAATGATAATAACGATGACAATGTTGACAACAGTTGGAGAGTTGTTAAATGGTAGTTGGTGACTGAGAACAATGTTGAAACAACAAGAGAACGTCTCCATTAGCACGTCGACTGTTTATTGCGGTCGGGACTCTCTCGTTGAAATAACGTGTGCGTCGTCCAAAATACGAGCCAAGGGTATCTATCCCAACACAAAAAAAAAGAGATTATAAGGATTGAAATAGATCTTGTCAGTTTCGAATAACTGCAGAAAATCTTCCAGAATTGTCACAAAGAAGAACAATACAGTATTAAGTTCACAATTTTTTTTTTGAGCACGATAAATCCATTGAGAAGCTCCTAGCCTATATAACCCTCAGGTCTTATTTGATAACTAACAGAAACAACAACATAATCCGATACTCTAATTAAGAAGAGGCAGCACGCTACGTGATTGTTTTATCGAAGAAATCATAATCAAAAAAACATTATCCATTTACTTCCAAGATCTACAACATTGCTATGATTACAACAACATTAAAAAAAAAATTTGTTCCACTACAATTATTACGCGTGTAATTTGCGGTAGAATATTTTAATTGTCGGTTGATGGATTTAATTTACCTGCCCCCCCTAAAAGCCGATCACGCTCAGTTTAACTCTACACATACACAATGTTGGCTAAGCAGCGCTTTTTGCTACGTGAACAAACAAAGTATGTTTGTTACGCGATCGTAAATCTACCGGAAAACACAATGAATTTTCGCTGATGCTGCTTGACTATGTTGTTATTGAATCAAAACCGGAGGAAAAAATTAACAGTGCATGGATTTAGTTGTTTACTATTTTTTTTAATGTTTTCTTTTTTTTTTAGATGATCACCAACATTGAATAGTTGACGTTTAGAAAGCAACAAAGCCTAATTCACATCATATTATTAAACAACAGCTGAATAAACATGTAAATAGCCGTATTTCAACTAAACCTGCTTGCAAATCACATGGATAGGTAATTAACAATTTAACAAGAGTTTTGTTATTTTAAACAGAGGATTTTGTGCCGAGTGAGGGATCTATCTATATGTACATACATACCTACACCCGAAGAAATGCTTAATGCTGCGTTTGCTTTTGTTATGTTTGCTGAAATCTAGCCTTTTTAGTTAAATTGGTTATGGACCAGTCTCGATAAGGACACACCGATTTTTTATCGTTTCCTATAAAAAAATAAGTAGAAGAGATCAAAGAAATGTGACTGTTAATATTACAAAATTGCGGTCCAGTGAAGAGAAATAAAATTAATTAAGGCTGACTTTCACCGAACTGAATGCTACCAATTACATGTCCAAAAACAGTTCTATACAAAAATATACGAGTGGATTTTTGAAAATTTGACAGGATTTTCTCTGTATAAGGAAAAAGTAACTTTTCGTGCTGAAACGAGTGGTTTGATAAAACACACAATTCTCTGTGTAAAAGTGGATAATTTTAATAGTCACATATATAAAAAGATCGAGCAAAGTTCACTCTACAAAAATCAACGCTTCGTTTTTCAATTTTCTTCACCAGTTTTTTATAATCTGCATCCAAAGTAATCTATGTTATCCGAAATTGAAATGAAATAACATGGACAGACAACTCGCATAGAAAGGTGGGAGAAGTGGTGAAAGACTAGGTCGTCTTTTGGTGGAGGCGCTGCGACTATGACAGTCAGCCTTAAGGTCCACTGTTAGTTAGATGTACAATTTAATTATACCTCTAAAAAAACGTTAAAATTGCAATTTTAAACACAATGGATACGCAAAAACAGTGCTAATTTATTATAGTTATTGTAAATTATAAAACAATACTGCAACAAACCGTATCAGCATGCACATCACAACAATCTAACAATAATGTTAATATTAGTTAATACCAACGGGATGTCCCGTCCCTAATCTGTCCGTCATTGTAATATGAAACGTGTGCAATATTAAATAGTAGCTTGTAAACTATTCGATCAACAAGAGAGAAGTTGATCCTTTTGTTTAGTAGTACCTAAACTTCCTTTAGTGAAAGTAGTAGTAGTAGTAGTAGTAGTAGTAGTAGTAGTAGTAGTAGCTTTAATAAATGGAAAATAAATTTGATTTGTCCTCTGCATATAATTTCGCTTAAATATTAATTAGTAATCCGTATAAATGGATTAGTTAATTAATTAAAATAGACTTATCACACATATTTTCATAAAATAACCATAATTAATGCAGTTATAAATTCAATTCAAATACTACTATGAATACGTTTACTAGATAGATTCGTCCTTTATTGCTATATAGTTATAGGATTCGATCGAAACTATCACTATATACACCCAAATGAGATGATAATGATCATTATTACGTGTATTGCAGTACCTGCATAAATGCAAACGAACAAAGCATGAACGTTGATACGAGTCTCAATACAATACAAATGTTCATTTAAGCTGTGGTTGATTTAAATTGGTAAACGTCTCAACATGAAATTGAATCGAAGAATATGATTGAAATTGAAAATTAGAAATAAAAGGAATTTACAACATTTAGATCTGCAATTAATTAAGGCTTAAAGATAATAACTGTGATAGATTATTGATAGATGTTGAATACTGGCATTCTTACTTAAATTTTAGATTTAGAAATAGATTGTTGAAAACAACGGTTCTACATTGTAGCTTTATTGTTTAGCTAACAGACTACAGGCTTAAATTGCCATCAAAGTATCGTTTGTAATTCCACTTTGAGTTTCAGACTTTATTGCACAGTATGTTTGATAGTATTTGAAGTATCGAAACAAAATAGACTGCAATTATGTACTTACGTATAGAATTTTAATTCATCCTCTTATTCTATAATATTAAATTGAATACTTGAGAAGATTCAGTTATACAGACACTCTTATCATAGCGATTGTTGATGTTAAACAAATTGTAAAATAAATAATATAAATTGTTATTGACTACAATGCAATTCTTTAATTATTATAGTCGTTCTAGAAACTTAATAACAATGTATTACAACACAAGACTATTGAAGAAACAGTGGACAGTTTTCTTCCTAACAACAATAATAAGCTTTTCCCTCTACACCATATGGGGTATGTTTAGACGACTTTCACTGAAAACGAGTGGAAAAAAATGTGGACTTGTATACAAAAAAGATAATAATAATAATAATAATAATAATAGAAGTTAACGATTAAGTGGTACAACAATAGAGGAAAAGGTTGGTAGACCATCGTTTCTATTGTTTAAACACAGTCTTTATCTTCAACGTGAGCAGAATAGATTGTAACAAAAAATAACAACAAGCCTAATAGATAAGTAAGGAAAGATGAGTTGAATAATCATTGTTCTCTAAAATTAGCGAAAACAACAAACACAATAACTGAACTTTTCAAAGATACAGAATCTGTAATTTCTCGTTTGTTGTTTTAAACGTCTTAAAATAAATCAGACATTTTGCTGTCTGTGAATCATCTTTTAAAGGCATTTTTTTTTAAGGACGTATACTACAATATTCATTTTTTGTGGTTCATGTTGAAATTGTAAAACTTTCAGATCTGGAAACAAATCAACATTGGTCTGTAGAAAACTGATACCATTGTTTTATTCACTAAATATATCCGATTGGCTTAACGTTATACATTTCTAATATTACACACTATTGTCTAGAATTTCGTGAACATATCCAATATTATCCACTTCACATTGTTATGAATTATGTATGTAGTTGTAACTATACGATTTAATATACGATCATTAGATTTTCATTCCAGGACATCATACAATATTAAAATAAAATTACCTTTAATTATGATGGAAATTACAAAGGAACAGAATCTCTTATTAATGCATTATATCATTCAACGTTTTTTAAATTTGTGGAAGAACAGAAAATCAATTATCATTGTCTTTCATTTTACAGCTTATTTTCAAACTGAATCCACTATAATTAGAACTATTTTACAATGTTGAACGGATTGCTGTTAATTAACTACTTTAAAATTGAATCCAACTCTTTGTACAAACAATTGTTCGTAATTATAGAAACAGTAAAATCAATAATAAACCGTCCAGTTTATTTTCCTCATTTATAATAAAATAAGAAGATGATTATTTATTTTCTGTACGGGGAATAATTAATTAGTCTCTATTATTATACGTATTATTTTAATAGTGCTAACTTAATTGAGAGTTTCGTGAAAAGGCCACTGTTTTATTTTCGTTGCACATAAAATTAATTGTCTTTTAAATATATACAATAAAAGCGTTATATGTTATATTGCTTAAGTATTAGCGATGACTGGATTCCGTCACGCATACCCTGTGCGTCTATTACACCTTAGCGAATAACAATAAAACTGATTATTCTTTCTATTGTTCCTTGTTTTTTTTCTTTCCTTCACCTATGTATTTACAGTAAAAACAAAAATAGTTCAATCTTGATTACCCCTTTAGGTTAACAATAATGAACCAACAATAATATTAACACATCACGCTAACTCTGTGTAAATGATAACGAATACGGAACGATGATGGAGGCAATGATGGTTTGGTAATAATCATCAAAGCAGGAATTGTAGTCGTAAACTTTACAAATATAAGCGTACTGTCATCACTTGTATATATTCAACAATGTTGGTAAATATGCGTTTCATATACAGTGAGTGTTCAATTATACACTCTTGTGACTCTTGTTGAATTATCTTAATTTTATCACAGTGCCACATTTCCGATTAAATATAAAATGAGGGATTGAATTTTAGCGATAAGCCTGATCACATGCCGTGCGATTTACCAAATAATATGCCTAGATTGGACCTGGCGCATCCACCATTTTAGCGATTTTTTTTTGCATTTATTAAGCATCACCGCTGAATTTTATGAATTGTGTAAACATTACAAATAATATTTAGGTGCGGTTTCCACTACAGAATACTACAATAAATAAGCTTTCAGGTGATAGTAAATGTGTACTTTTACGATTAAATACGAAATTAGAAATAAAATTTTGACGATAAGCATAATTACATACCGCGTGCTATTTTTTTCCAAATTATAAATCAAGACCGTAGAAGAAAGAAAAAATGGGCCGGCGCATCCACCATTTTTACACATATTGATTTCAGTGTGGAATTTTATCGATTTTGCGAAAACTACAAAAAATATTCAAGTGCGGTTTTCACTACAGAATACTACAATGAATAAGCTTTCAGTTGATTGTAAATTTGTACATTTAACTTTGTTTCATTAAACTTTACAGATATTTAATTAAAGTCATGATTTGTGCAAGCAACAGTGATGGTAAATATGTCTTTAAATTATCTTAATTTCACGATAAGGCCACGTTTTCGATTAAATACTCAATGAGAAATTAAATTTAGACGATAAGCCTCATTCTATGCCTTGCGCTAATTTTTACTTAAATTATAAACAAAGATAGTAGACAAAGAAAAAAATTATCTGGTGCATCCACCATTTTTACACTCACAATAAGTAACTTCAATTGGTAGTTTTATCAGTTTTGCGAAAACTATAAAAAGTATTCAGATGCAATTTCTACTACAAAATACTACAATAAATAAGCCTTCAGATGATAGTAAATTTGTATATTTAATGATGATTTGTTGCAGACAACTGTGATGGTAAACATGTATTTAAGTTATCTTAATTTCACCATATTTCCGATCAAATACAAAATGAGGGATAAAATTTTCGCAATAAGCTCGATCACATACCGTGCGCTATTTTTCACCAAATTATAAACTAAAGTTGGAGATGAAATAAAAGCTAACCTGGCGCATCCACCATTTTTATACATATTAACTTCAGTGTGGAATCTTACCGATTTTGCAAAAACTATAAAAAATATCCAGGTGCAGTTTCCACTAAAGAATACTACAATAAATGAGTTTTCAGACGTTATTAAATTTGTACATCTAATTTTATTTCATTGTACATTACAGATCTTTGAATAAAATGATTTGTACGTACAATTGTGTTACGAATTAAATACAAAAACTTTCGTAAAATTTTTGCATATTCAATTAATTAATTAAAAGACAATTATTATCAATACATGTAGATATGTAGAGGAATTCCCTTTGATTTGCTAGCTTTCATTATTTGATGCAATGAATCATTGCGGCACGTTAACACCACATTTGTTACATAAAACAGTTTGAGGAACTCAACTCGGAATTAATCACGAAATTACAAGACATGAAGCTCTTTATGATGGTGGTGGTGGTGGTAATCGTCATGGTAGTGGTGTATAAATTTAGTTAGATGTATATAATAGAACGCTTTCGACGCCATAACGATTCCCTACAATTTTCATCCTGTCGGTCTCTTCACAACAATACGAACTAAACGTATAAATCGTAATTAGAAAAGTTTCCGTATGTCAATAAAAAGACTGTTCGTGACGGCTATCATAACTCAATGAACAAGCAATACGAAAGGCTAGGTCTCGTTCTTTCTCTATCTGACATTGTATTTGTGCTATACTTGGCTATATAAGCACATATAATTTGTAAGACTACTAATGAGACGGCTATCGCTGCTCTCTCAGACGATCATATCGATGTATAAAAGCAATGTTGAGGCAATAAAACCTTATTTACATACTTTGAGGAATAATAAAACTGTGTGCGTGTAGTTGATTTTAGGGTTGATGTATTTTTAAACTATGGTAAAATGGTGTTGTTATCGTTTAGAAATTGGCAACGCTGTTGTATTGCCGTCAATACTATACTCACATTCAGTTATACAGCTTTTTCTTTCAATATTTCTTTAACAAAAAAAAAAGCGAAATAACCATAGTTGGTATTGATGTTTAGATTGCGATATTCTTGCTGAACCTAAATATTCCAGTAGAATATGTTTCGTGATTTCGGGTTACACGCCATTCGTCTTAACGATACCTCTACCGGGGCCGTCAACGACATTAATGTGACTTAAACATGTATATTGGAACTGTTACTTTGCTCTATTCGTATTAACAATAAATAAATATAAACTTTCGTACCTTCTTCCGCAATATAACAATCCTATTATTATTATACTTGTTTAGTAATTTTATTTTTGTTTTCCATCATTTATTGTTATTGAACAATGTTGCATATAATTGGAATCAATTGCTGACTTATAATAAACATGCATTTCACAATAATTAATTGTAATTGGGCGAGTTGGTGTATTTTCAATATGACACGTGTACGTTATAGTCTATTAATTTTTGAACAAATTTATGGGATTGTTGCAATGATAAATAATTCTCCCTTCATATACTATATATGAAACTCATCTTCCGGATACTTGTATGTATAAGATAATAAATATTAACAACGTTATCTCTATAATAAAAGTTCTAATTTTCTACAGAAGGAACAGATAAATTTCATTTTCGACGATAACAAATTAGAAAAATTTACATATTCCACCTTATGTTTTCCTCAATCTGTTTCCAGTGTTTTTCTGATTGTATTTCTGATGGTATCTTAATTGTATATCTCAATATTATTTATTAATTAGAATAAATAACAAAACTGACCAATCAATGCTTTTTGATATGTCAATTATTTAAACAGAATACTAGCTTGAATTTGTGTAAAGTATATGGATATTTAGGTAGGAAACGATGGTAATTCATGTCTCATCATTTCCGTTGAACCAAACTAGATCCTCTCACATTAATCATCTTAAATTGATTAAGTTGAGTTGACTTTATACATATGCATGTATATACCCCTATTTCTATGTATAATATACAAAATATATGTGATTCTACTTATATAAATTTGTTTATCTTATTATATAATATATCTCTGTAAAGGATAGGAAGAGATAATGATGACACTGTGTTGTCCTATTTATTAAAAGGCCTCTTTGCTGCATGTTGACAAAACGTACAATTACCGGTGATATTTCTCAAGTTGCAATCAGTTTTGTCAATATTTGCTTAAAGAAAATCGTATTAAAATGGTAGTCGAAACTATAAAAATTTCAATCTTGTGAATATTGGAGTATTCAGAATTTTCTTTATTATTTAAACGACAGAAAAGACCTTATTCTGTAATATTTTGGCTCTTAAAAAATGACTAGATGCTAGACAACTGTCTTATAAGAAATTTGTTGAACCTAATTAGCATTCAACATTGTTATGAAATTTTATAAATCTAAGCCAAACAAATTAAAAACTTAAGAAAGAAAGACATGTCATCAGAAATTGTAAAACCATCGGAATCAATTGATTTTAGAAAAGGCATCTTAAAAAATAAGATTTATCACAATTAAAACTTTGGCGTTGGATTTGTAAATCGTTCTTCGATGGTCGGTTCAAGTTTTTCCAAAATTTGTAGAGAAATATTCTTGAGAAGGTAACTTTTGTGGGTTGCTGCTCGATAATTTTCCACAATGAAACAAGAGCAAATTTCAGCAATAATGCCACCTTTTTAGGGGTGATAATTTTAAAAGCTACTAATTTCAGACCATATTCTCTACAGAATACCAATACATTGTGTTAAAAATTGTAATTAATTCGGGTAGAACCTTCATAAAAATGTATGTGCAAGTTTTCATTAGAATTGATCCAAACTTTATCCATTTAAGTCTTATGATAATAGTCTTAACTGGATTTGACTATTCAAATATAAGATTCAAAGTAAAGTTTACATAAAATTTCGTAATTTTAAGACAATGTAGAAAAGTTCTTGGCACATTTTGCATGGAAAAGTAAAATGTAGTTTCTATAGAGTTGTATTTTATATTTCGTGAATATACCAAATAAAAAAAAATCAATTATAAAATTTTGAGACTATAATTGAAATCGATTCTTTCAACAAATTTTCAGCTTTGCTTTCATCGACAATGTGGAAATGTTCTCGTTTAAAAACGATCGATTCACCTTTAAACACCTAATTACGTCTCATTCAGCGATTAATTAAACTTTATGCAACTTGTTAAAAATAGATTGTAATCTGTTTGATGCTAATTAAATATAACAGTCATAAATTGATGTTACTAGAAATGTGTATTGGTTGTATAACTTATGTTGAATTTAATAAGATTCTCTCCAATTCTATGAATTATCGTTAATGAGTTACGTTGATTATAATTTAACTTGTTCGTTGTCGTCTTCTTATTTCCAATAGAATCCTGATTATATGAAAGGATTTTTTTGTAACATTCATACCGATGTGTAATCAGAAACTATACAAATGATAAATGACGTTCATTGTGATAAAAAAAGAAACTTTTTTTGTGTGTGGAAAAAAAAAACTTATGCTTGTTGGTTTCGAAACGATTTTATTGATGTGCTTGGCGATGCACGTGTTTTATATCCTGTATCAGTAGAAGGGTAGAATATACTGCCTTGTATAACAGGAAATTATGTACAGCTCCATCCACATGACTGTATTGTCTGCATCTGCCTTAAATCATATTAATGATTTATCGCATATATGATGCAAATTGAAGCTATAAATTTATACGCACATCATACCGGTGCCTTTCTTTCAATTTCAATCAAAAAATTAATTAATCAATAATTACCTATGTTTCTATCAATAAGTAATGAGATCCGTATTGATTCAATTCACCCAACTTGTTAAATATGAACTTTATAGAGAAAGGCACATAAGAGGTTGAAAAGAAAGAATCACATGAAAGACAAACAAGCTAGTCTTCAAATAAAGAAATTATCGTGCATCGTACATGTTGATTAGTGTCGGTACACAGGCATTTCCTCGAAAATGTTGAAGAGGCTCCCAATGTGGTTGTTGTAAATTCACAAACAACTATAACTTGACTAGAAACTAACTAACAAGCAACTATAACATAATTGTGTTGGCAATCATTAGTTCTTCCTTCCAATATTGTAAATATGACGGAAAATCCGTTCTAGTTTAGCAAAAATTTTCTCAGAAGGAAATCGTTTTAAAAATGTGTGTGTATAAGTGTGAGGAAATTTCAGAGAATAAATTCAAGGAATAGTATTGATTTTTTATTTATGTATATACAAGTTCTATTCAACTTAAAGTTATATAAATAGGTACTGTAAATTTCGATTTTATATTTTTTAATGATCTAAATATTGGTAATATCAAAGAGTGCAATTACTGAAAAATATCGTTAAAGAACTCTCATAATTTTCTATGGTAGATAGTTGAAATGTCTGTAAATTTTATATAAACTACTAGACACATCAAGTTTTATAGGTTCAGTTATTATAAACACATGTTAAAGTGTCTTTTATTATAATTTTCATAGCACCGGTAGTAGTCATAAACATGAAAATGTACCATCTATAATTTAGTTGAGAATAGTTGGAAATAGCGCGACCATCGGTCGACTGGTAGATAAAAATAATGAAATGCTATTTTATATTCGTCTCTGAGGTGAATTCTATAAATTGATGAATAGACAACAAGTATCAATACCTACAGGAGACAATCATTTCGATCAGAAGTATCTTGATGATAATTATCGTCTAAGATTTTTCAGCTGGAAAAGCTTGAACAAATTTAATTTGAAAATTCAGTAGCGTATACATTGAAAGATTATTCAATGGCAGTGTAAGAATTACAAAACTAAAACATGGAATACTGTTTTGTTAACAGATGACGAACATGGTGCACGTCTTAAAACAACAGTTGCTCCTTTAAAACGTCAACGTCAATAGGAATTATTACAGTCAAATGTACGTGAAACCACAATAAAAAAAAAAAACCTAATTTTGTATGCTGGTACAGTAGATTGAGAAAATAGGGAGACTTATACAATCTAAGCAAGTTGTGGGACGTAATTGATAATGTTGTAGAAAGGTGGGTGTTTTGTCAAAATCATGCTATTTTTAATATAAAAAGCAAAGACGGGCTTACCAAATATTGTAGGATTTCTGAAGGATGCTTAAAAACTACTTAAAGCTCCGAAAATAAAACAATTCTCTTTGTCTGCTAATCATAGTTCTCCTCAATTGTATCGTATTTATTTTTCAGGATTATATGAGCCGTTTATTTTAAAACTTTCCCAAGTTTAATTTTAAGAAATTTTAATATCTCTATTTCTAGGTCGACTTTGAGTTTTCATAAGAAATTAGTTAATTGTTAATTGCAAAATATTTTTTTAATGTAATAACTATCGTATTATCAATTATCAATATTTTGAAAATTATAACATGAATATGCTTGAGCAGTATTGAAATATAAACAAATCTAGGGATTATTATCAATTCTCTCCTGATATGGCATTGATTCTTCATCGCTTACAATGAGATTTCAAATTTCACGCCATGATAGGACGCGACTTTTTCAGGCATTTCAATTTCAGAATATAATTTCCAAAATGTCACATTCAAAAGCTGTCAGTTGAATGCTACTGTCCCAGTTAATTTGTCAACAATCTACGACTTTCTGAAAGATATTCAATAGAGCTTTGTCGGTCATTGTTGTGTTTGTAGTTGATGTAATCGGATTTATTACGTTTATATAATAATAATAATAATAAAATAATAATAATAATAATATATTAAACATGTTTGTACAGGGTGATTCGTTAGCTATTTTATAAACTTTAAAGATTTTACTCTTTTATTAAGAAAGTCCAAGATCTTTCAGTTAGCAAAACTTACATCATTGATCGTAGAGACTCTGTAAATATCCATAAAATTGTTTTACATCTAACAATAATAAAAGTAGACTGAATAATTGCTTATAAAATGTCATTTTCATTCTATTGTTGATAATTGATAACGTTTTCATATTTAGGCGAAGAATATGAATGCTGATATTGCTTTTATTAATGCTTTGTGCAATGTTAAATTTTTTTATCTTTAATGTCATAATGCTGAAAATATTTAACTGTAAGCATGTAGCCTAATTTATTGCAAACAAAATCAGTTTTCATCACCACAGACATCATTAGGCTCAACTGAAGTTGGTGAAATCATTTGTATATTGAATAGGATACTTGTATCTTGTTGCTTATTCAGATTTATTATTTCGAAAAAAATGAGCTACTTTGGATGCAATATTATCAGAATTCTAAAAGGGAATATAACTTTGATTGACGTCCCCTCATGTAGTTGACTTTCCTATATTTATTCACGCCAGTTTAATTTAATTTTGTTCAGTACACAAGTAGTCCTGTTATCTAACTTACCACTACGTTTTTAGTCTTTCCTGAATTTTTGGGAAATCTAATTGGTTTTCCACCAAAAATTCAACGCTGTCCCATTTAGAATAATATTTGTAATCGAATGCGATTTTAACGAGCTCAATACCTCTTACGTTTCCAAATTGTGTGGCCCAACATTTATCATACGGAATTTCTATGTAATTGTGCCATTTCCGTCTTGTATTTGACTCTACCCTTAATGAAGAAATAAAATTTTGACCTTTATTGAGATTTTCTTCAAAAAACTTCATTTACTTTTCATCCCTAAAGTTTGTAAAGGAGCTAACAAATCAACCTGTATAACATGATACCCTGAATTAAATCACACCCTTATTACGATTACAACGATATTATTATATGTATATGATGATTGGCATTTGCAATAAATAGATTTGGCAAGCTCTAGTACAAATTGAATAACACAAATTTGGCAGTAGATATTCATTCTCATATACAACATTTTCGAACGTTGTCATGGGACAACTCGAAACGGACTTGTAAAGTACTATATCATGTAGAATTTGTCTTTGCTGTGTTATAGTTTTAACATCAGAATATCCCCAAAAGAATCAACTGAAAATTCTTCTACAACAAACAAGCATAATATTTAAATTAAATATTATTCAATAATGAAATGTAAGCACCAGAGTTTTTCCTTGTTAAAACCTCTTCCAACCAGTTTTAATAAAGTTTTTAAACGATTTGCATCAGCAGAAATAAATTAATGAACGCTTAATTAACTTATTATTAAACTAACTTCAATTTTACGTGTGCATTTCAACTTATTACAAGTAAAATTGAACTGCTTGAAAAGTTTTCAGTGTTTTTTTTTACAGAAAAAAAGTTTGTTTAAACCATCTGATTACACAAATACTGATATTATTTTTGGTACAATTTATTTTAGGGAAAAGTTTTGAAATAAATAAACTTGTAAGGGGAAAAAGTAATAGCAACAACACAGTCTCTAAATAAGATTGAAAGTAAATCCTCAGTATATGTTGATCCTCAAAGTTGTGACCGTTAATAATATCTTAAACACCGCAAACACAACACGCTAAATCCAATCAAATGTTCTGTCGGAAATTAACAAGATTTACGTCTCTTTTGGAAAGACTTTAATAAATTGTTATTTTCGATTTTAATAAAAATAAGAATAAATAAATAGTTGTACAATTACTGAAATTGAATAAATCGGATTTTATATTGCATTGTTTTACGGTCGTTTCTCTTGTTGGTTTTATTGTTTAAAAGAGAAAAATTTAGCGTGTTGACTGCCGGTTCTGAAATCTTTTATGAATGTTTATTATAGAAACCTAAACTTCTATAGTTGTGTAGTGTGTATTTTATGGTAGCCTGAAGTTAGTATATGTATAGATCGATTTCGTAAACTATTATTATAAGCAGCTTTTCTTGGAATCGACAACCAAAGAACGTACGCTGTTAACATGCAATAAGCCTCTAACGTAATAACTAATAACACGGGGGTAAGTTTCGACTTTGTTCTACTTATATTTTTTTTTCATTTTGTAAATAATATACCTATAAGTACGTGTTTTCTTTTGTGATTTTTCTTTAATGACACCAATAATTGTCAGATATATCTAAATATGATTACTAGGTATATAAAACTTGAACGTAGAAAAAATCGAATAAATTTGAAACTCTTGTTATTAAGACTAACATTATTATTATTATTTTATCGGTTAATAATCAACAGTCATCAACGAAATAACAATACAAATTAAACTTAACGAAACTAAAGAAACAGATAAAACACGCAATAATATCGTTCCATTACTGATTAGTAAACGAGTTAATGAGAACGGAAAAAAATGTAATCTCTTGATTGAGATAATTATTACATTATTGCGAGTATAATCACGAATCGTAGATAAGCAACACGAACAAAGACATCTAACAAAAACTCAATGATGTAGAGGTAGATTTCCCGAATTTTCAACCTAGTAAACTTCCACCATTCTATGTTTTGTGTAACACTCACAAGATGTCTCAAATAATGTGGAAATTTGTGAAATTCCTGCTTTTGAATTGTTGGCGAGCTTTCCTGTACGTTTAATATAAAAGCTTCCCGTTATGTGGCGCTATCTGTATTGAATACTATAATGTTGAGATAGCTTTTTTACAGATATATTTGTGGCTTATCCCGGATATTACCAAGAGCACCTTTCTGGGTTCGCTATTGGAAATTTGACAACCTTATATTCGATGAAAAGTTTTTCAAAAGTAGTCCAAAGAAATTCATTAAATTCCCCATGATTTATGGTTTGAAGAACCTACTTTAGGGGGGTCCATCCGACGAATCTTACAGAACGTATAAAGAAAACGCATAGTATTGTAGACAAACATAAATCATTAATATTAATTGTACAAACAATCTAAAAAAAAGTCGCGTTAATGCGGGAAATTGAGGGAGAAATACTCGATTTCCATAATTTATGGGTCCTGTCAAAGTATTTATTGAATATTGTTGCTAGTGGATCGATCGATTTGATTCAACATCAAAAGGTCATGTGTTTTGTTAATTGGTCAATCGGGTAGAGTAATAAATAGTTACAAATTTTGTTGTTGGTCAATGATACACAAACATATATGAATACAATACAGATACAGTAACAAATAAATTGGTTCCGAGCAAGCTAACCATGTTGTGGTCGTCAGATTTATTGCAAGTCCACAGTTGAACTGAAACCAAACTGGAAGATTAATCTTGCTGAAAATTTGCAATAATCATCTATATTCCTAACAAAAAAAAATATTTATAAAGATGGGAATTTATTGGATTAATTCCTGTAAATTCACCTGTAAATCTACCTAATTAATTTCAATTAACTTTCATTATTGTTGGATTATGAATGATTAAAATAAATTTATAAACAAGTGCGTTCAACATTCAATTCTCTCAGTTGCTTTCCAGTTTCACACATACAAACACATGCCCGCAAAGACTGGCGTTCTCGAAAGTTTTAATTATATTAAAGTTTTTGAAATTCTGCTCTCAATCTCTGCATCTAATTAGGTGAAAACTGTAAATTATTCATAAAAGTCGGAAAAGTTCATTAATTTCCATAATTCCAACGATTAACTTGGTCCAATTACATAAATTTTATTCGTCAAAAGAAGGCCGGACGAAAATGTAACAATAAAAGAAGAAACAGCACATCTAGAATTCATTTCATCATTTTGATTTTACAGTGAAAACGTACCAATCAACCAATTATATGAAGAAAAAGAAACTTTAGAAATTATCTTTTGCTCTCTTATTCACGTTTTTTGTATTCTCATTTCGCTCATCTGTTTTTTTTTACGCGATAATGTTGTAAACAGCTTCTAAAACAATGCGATATTCAACCAATTTTATTTGAATTAAGCAGAATTTATTTTGTTTTAATATTTATATACTTGATGACAGTAGAGTTTCAATAAAAATGATAATTTCTGTTGAAACTCATACCGGCTCATTTACAATTTTCTAATTAGAGAAAAAGATAATGATGAAGCAATTAAACTAAAGAAAAACAACAAGGGTGGAAAGAACAACATAACGATTTCTATGGATGTTAAATATACAAAAGTTACAAACATTCTCAAGTTGTGGAAACCCTTAAATTAAACGGCAACTGTACAGTTCTAGTTGGTTTTAACAACGGCCAAAGTTTCATCTTACTTCTCTAATTTGCGCATAATAACTTTGACTTGTTACCCAATTAACTGAAACAATAATAAAAATTGTACTGATAATAATAATTTTTTTCCCCTCATTCTTACATCCTTCAATAAATATTCTAAATAAATTTAAGCTACTATACAAATCTTTAGCGTTGGAGGAAACAGGGAGATCATGATGATTATGCGAGTTAGAAAAGTTGAAATGTTTTATGTATTCCTTGAGAATACTTGAAGAGCCCAATTTAAAAAAGATTGAAGACTCGTTAACTAACCCCCCCTGAAGAAAAAAAAATAGAACGAAAAAACCGGTATATTTTATTCATTTATTAATCTTCAAGTATAAGATAGAATTTCAGGAATCTGATGAGCCCTACCGCGCTACTAGTACGTATATGTCAAGATAATAGAGTTTCTGTCAGTTTTAAACTTCTACTTGTTAGTTGAACCATTCTACTGCTGGAATCGTGATGGTAAATTACTGCAATAATGAAGGATAAATATCCGGAAGGATTCATCATATTGAATCGATCAAAATACAGTATTGTTATCCAAGGAAATTGTATTGTTTAAAATCAAACAAAATTCCATTGATTGTTACTAATTAATAATTATCGTCAATCTAATTTTAATTATTATTATTTTTATATTATAATCACAATCATTAGATAAAGTTTTAAAAGACTGTTGTAATTTTGTTGCCATTTTACGACTACCAGCATGTGCTTGGATCAAATGTAATTAATAGACAATTTAACAAAGACCCGTATTTATGGCGATTCTAGTCTTTTGAGTTACGTAACAAATACATATAGAAGGTATATAGATATAGATATATGTTAGTATCTAACAAGAAGGATTAATTTAGACTATTTTTGGAATTGGCTTTATGCAGCACGTAGAAAAGCTTCAGGACGTTGTATAGTGTTGTTTGTAATTGTTGCAAACCTTTAATTATTGCCTCCAGTTAATTTCCACCATCTCTGTCTGTTGTTGCTTCTGTTGTTGTTGTTCTTCTATTGTTAAACAAAAGGGAATTGGTTGAAAATGGAAAATAAACACACAGACTAACACAAACAGATCTTTAACATATATTCATAACAATCTTAAGCTAAACTACCTGCAGGTAGATGGATCAATTATTACAATTAATATTTCAACATCATCATCATCATCATCATTATCATCGTCATCATCATTGTAACGATGTTTTACTTTGAACATTATTAACAAAATTTATCACTGCAGTTCCGCTTTGAACCTCTTGTAGTATACAGTAATAAGAATGCTTCGCGTAGCTTAGAATTATTTCTATAAGAATTAAAAAGAACAATGCCTTAGGAATTTACCTGGAATTATTTTTTTCTAAACGATTCTTAAGCCAATCCATAGCTGGAAATATAAATAAATTGAGCTTTCATCATCATAGCGGAGAACTCATTAGTGAGACTATAGTGAATAAATCAATATTACAACAAGAATTTCAAGTAAAAATATCCGAACATATTTTTGGCAAAAAAGAGCTGAAACAATGTGAAAGTTTGCTGAAGCAGATGAGACACCTACTAACAGTCTTCTTAGTATTTGAATCATGCTGCAAGAAACAGAAATTGGAGGTTTATTTTTGAATAACTACAAAATTTTGCTAGAAAATCATTCTATTTACTATATCAGTTTAAATATAGGAAGCAGTGAAGCAGTCTTACCATGAATGTATTCTCAAATAAAATCTTTGTAGTCGCCCTCAATTTACAGCGTCTTCCAACTGGCCAAATCGAAAATTTTTGTATGTTTTCAAAATCTGAAATATTCCAGACAGTAATCTAATCTGTTAATTTTATTGTTAAATGAATTACCTAATAGAAACCTTCCAAATATTTTCAAATTATATAATTTTACTTTGTTAGAGACAAGATTTTTTCTCTAGTTTTTGATAACAAGACAACAAAGAAACAATTATAAAACGTTCTTTTCTAGATCTGTTATTCATTTAAGTTTCGATCGTCGTAGTGTTAAGATCAGTTTCTGAAATTCAAAAAACATTTCTAGTTATTAAAATTTCACAATTCTGTCAGAAAAAATATGTAGGTAATTAACAATTTTAAAAACAATTAATTGTAAAATTTAAATTTTCAAAATATTCTCTTTAATTTAAGATTAAACACAAGTGCTTTTAAAATATCTATAGTGAAGTGGTGTGTTAGTGTTAGTGCTAGTGCTTTATGGATGAAGGCGTTAGTCATCCTTTGGATTTGGTCGATAGAAATTTCATCGAAAGGGTAATTTGATTTATCCAAAATATCATTCGAAAGTTACTAACTTTTCCTTTTTCTTCTAATTACAGTAGGTTCGAACAGCTTGGGACAGGAGCAGAGATGCATCCAAGTGGTAAGTACCTTTTGATTTATATCGCGTTTTTGTACGATTATGTAATTTTTTTATTATAAAGTGGAATTCAAAATAGGTGACGACAAATCACGGTTAAGAATTCTTAGGTACTAAATATGTTTGTAGGAAAAATCTGTTAAGTAGGTACTTAATAGGATCATCATTAGGACCTGTTAGGAACTTTGACCATATTACGACAAATCAATCACCCCTACCTTCCCAATTATAGATAATTTTGGAACTGACAAGCATTCGATATTTTTTTCACATCTACAAAATAATACCACACTGGCTAGTATTTACAACTCTCTTCGTTGGTGCTTTTGAGTGAAAATAGGTTTCGTTTGGGCCACTTTAATAGTAGTTGAGAGAAATCAATCACTATTATCTTTTTACTTTTTGTTATCAATGTGCCATTTTTTTGAAGTTTTACTGAAAAAAATTGAGTCTTGAAAAGGTGTCGTGCGAGTTAAGGATCCAAAAGATAATTTTGATTATTGTTTATGAAGTAATAGCTAAGAATACCCAAATTGAAAAAGTGTGTAGATAAGATGGCCATATTAGAGAAGTTTCACTGTATTTAGAGTATTACAAAAAACTTGTTCTATAATCGAATAAATTTCCAACTGTCTAGATTTATTAGCATTACTTTTTCTTTGTTAATGTTGTTCATTTTATGAATTAGAGCGCCTACAACTAATTGATTTTACTTCTGAGACAACTTTTGAAATTTTAATTACTTTAGTACAGAACTAGTAAACTATTCGTAAATTCCCAATGGCAATCAACTAATTAAAAATAAAAGTTTTCCTACCATATACGTATACCTCTATATACTTGAACTGAATTACTTCAAATTAATACTATTTAATAAGAATTTGACAATTTCGCAGAATTTTATCTGCTTTTTCTTTGTCGATAAAATATGATGCGTTCATTTCTTGTTATAAACCGTGTGCAACACACGTTCGTGAAACATAACAAATACGTAAAACGTTTCAGCACGTTCTCAACTATATCACATAGGTTCTTAGTGTTCAGGGGGATGATAGAAATCGTTTACTGACAACTCAAGTTGTGGACGATTATAATTTAGTTTATGAAAAATTATAGACACAAATCTGTTAAAATTACCGAACCGTATATCAATAGAAAAGCAATTTTGGAGCATCTCCAATATTCCAATTGACTTTATCTAATGATTCCAAATCATAATAGATTTGTGGATTCTTTTTGTAATATAATAACAATGAAATTGTATTAGTTGGCGGTACAAAAAATATTACACATTAGATGTAACACTGATCCATTCATCTTGTCATTTGATAGTATTTTGAGAGATGGTTGTAATGATGCTTTTTACAATACAAGTCAGTCACCGTCAGGCTCTATAATACTAGGAGATACGGTTAAAAAATGATTGCAATAAATAAATTCATTGTACTGAATTATCGTCGGATCTGTTTTCTATTTGGTGTAACGTTTTAAGGAATGAATGTGCAAGTGAAACGAAATCCATCTATTGTACAGTAGCAAGAGGAACATTCTGTTTTGCATCTTGGATAGTTAGTGAGAATCGGTTAGCATTATATCCGATCGCAGGTGCAATTTATGGTTTTCTCAAGATCGAATTCAGAGATTTATAACCGCCTATCGGCGTACAACTATTGCCTATATTTCTTATCTAGAGTACATCTCTGGAGACCTGGAATTTATCAAAAATCGCCACCATATATACAGTATTGGGCACTGAAATAGGTACATTTGTATATAATTTTGAAAAATACTTAAAGAGAAAATAGGTGGGCTAAATATTAGAAATGATAGAGGCTACTAACATCCATCCGCAGTCTTTTGCTCAAACACTCCACTTTCTTTTATACCAAAAAGCTTACTATGCCAGATTTTACAATTTTACATTGAACAGAAACAGATTTTTTATCTTTGTCATGAGCGCGTGAAATTTCATCTACAAATGCATCAGGCAAAGAAGGGACTATTCTCAAAACATCGTTACTTTCTTTTAGCTACAAAATCTTTAACAGATGAGTTTATAGCACAGATTTGAGGTGAAAATTTTGAGTTATAGGTTCGGCGATACGTAAGGTTCAAATCCTCCTCCTTCGATAGACTTTTTTTTTTAATTTTTATTAAATTTTTATTTTATAAAGCAATGTTTTTTATTAATTTTTAGTACCTAATAATAGCATTAGAGCAAATTGTTTATTAACTTTACCCATTTCGAATTTTTGGTACATGCAGGTTTTCTACAAGAGAAATGAAAATTAAAAATTTTTGAAAAATTATTTATTTGGCTTTATAAAAATCATATTACTCTTATTGTTTTCAAACTATTTTGTAAAAGAATAGTTTAATGAAAACAAGTAAATAGATAAATAAAGTTTCTCTAGAGGGATTTGACCCTTTCTTATTGTAATACTAACAATTTAAAATTTTGCCTCTATACTCCTGTGCTACAAGCTCAACTCTTAAAATAATTTTGGTTCAAAGGGAATATCTTCTACTTTAAAAATAACAGTATCTTAAGAATAGTCTGCCTTTGTCTGATGCATTTATTAGTAGATGTTTCAAAAGCAATTCTTTTACCGTACGACAGAGATGGCAAATCCTTAATACATCTAATTTTTCATGTCTTTTAGAGGAAAGCTTCTAAAATTCAGGACCAGCTTGTCAAATTTTTAAGGGAATGACTAAAGTAATGGAATAAAGTCAAGCGTATTTAACAATAAATATTACCAACTGCAAATAGCAACTCATAATAAATCAAAAAATTGACCGACAATTTCACCATTTGGTAGTTTTTGGATAAAACAAATAATGACGAGTGTTCTTTTTTTATTATTTTGTGAAGTGCTACTAGTAATTGAATATTCAATGTTGAATAGACTTGACTTTATTGTAACACTTTAGTCCTTCTCTTAGAAAATTTGGCAAACTGTAGAAGAAAATGGTTTGTTTGGTGGAAGGACTGAGGGTGTGGTAATGACTGCCATCATTTTTAATATTTAGACCATTAATTACATCTCTATCTCTATCTAAGTTATGTGCAAGTGGTATAGATGGATGAGATTGATCTTCTTAAATATGTACCTAGTGCAACTGCCCGAACTGTATAAATATACGCCTTAATCGAATCATATACAATGATCAATGTGTTTTGTACAGTACAATGGATAAACTATTAACCTGTCAATAAATATAATGACAATTTGCCTACTATGCGATGTGTCAACAGATACCAGCCACCACCACTGACTTGTGTGTTTGTAGCCACAAATCATTCTATTCCTTAGAGGTAACCAGTCAACTGTCACAACACGAAAATCCACAACGACACACGTTTCACAACAATAGAATCACGACGTGGACAGAAAAGCAACAGAAAACATTGAGATCTCTCATGAGAATTGTGAACAACGTGTAGCCCCCAAAAGGCTCAAAGACATGTTGAAAATTACAGTTTAGAGGGTGCATTGCCTATAGAGACCAGAATCTGGAATATCGCAATATAAATCATCACTGAAATGGGAAAAAGAGAACACTATACTTTGATAATAGATCTCACTGTACGAATAAAACGACCATATCCTTATTCTCTTTTCACTTTACGTATTCACTAAAAGCATAAAATCAAAAGAAATATAAAACGACCCATTTCTCATGTCTGTTCATTTTTACCATCAAATCAACAATTTACTTTTGATTACTTTATAAAAAATTTAATTCGTTTGTTATCCCTATAGACCCTTATTACCTCAAACACAGAAGGATAATAAAATTTATTATAAACTTACGCTGACTAGATTTGAAATTAGAAAATGTCCTATTGTTATCTATAAACAAAACACCTATATAAGGTATATGGGATCTAATTGAATTTAAATGTTAAACGAGATTAGTCGAAATATCGAAAACCATATTCAACTTGACAATGTAAACAAAAGAACCAGAGTAACCGAAACAAGAATTTTCGTGAATCGTAAATTACAAAAGGGTTCATAAGATTTAAACTAATTGTTTGGGTAAATCCATCTCATTGTCCACTTTGTGTGATAAACATTTTCCATTTGTTACAACGCTAAATTTCATTTATAGTTACAATGAAAACCGGAAGTAAGTTTCTATTTATATTAGTGGATTTTTTGCGGTTATAATTGTAAAAATAACCGTATCACTGGAGGATTTATTTAAAAGGTCGTGACCCGGAATGCAAGCTCAGTTGTTTAATCTTTAATAGAAAGCAATTAGAAGATGTCAGTCTTTATAGAAAGATGGACATGTTACTGACAGACAAACGAGTAAAGGAGACGCGAACATTAAAACTTTGACGATTCTTCAAATTGTCCTGTACTATATCTGAGCTGGCAAATGTCAACTGTTGGCATTGTCATCTTGTTAAAATGCACACCCAATACAATGTCACACTAATCAACAGGGAACCACTTGTTGATGTGAACACTCCACTTTATCATACAACAAGGTAGCCCCCACTTTTACCTTCAAACAACTAATGGTTAATGTTTAATTAACCTTTTACTTTATACCCATTTGGGTAATTCAATTTTACTACCACTGAGATGAACTACGACGAGAAGGAATTGTAGGATTTCGACGACTAATTTCCACTTTGCGACATATACATTCAAATTAATGGCAGATGGAATCGTTGAAGCGTTCCAATGCCCAAATACATTGTTGTTGTTGGATCCTAGACGTTGAAAAGCTTCCAAAACTGTTTTCTTCAAGTTTGTGTGTGACTGTACGACCTGAAATGTTCCGTTGATAACAGTCGAAGAAAAATGAGTTTGCTTTTTGTCTGTGTTTGTGTGCACGTACAAGAAGAACAATACGAATCGAGTCTGTTTTATAACTTTAACCAAAAGAACAAGTAACATTAAAGTGTGAATCTTGAGAAAAATTTAGTTATTCTCCCATCAAGAATCTTTCTTAATTGTAGTAATAATTATGACTTAATTATTACAAGATTTTTACACAGATGCTGGTTATTATCGTTGAGATTGAGACAAAACAATTTCTAGGGTAGAAATCGATTCAGATCACATTATTAATGTAAATATCTATGAGGGAAATTGGGTTTATTTTGATTGTAAAACTCCCACTGGTATTTCAAATAATTAGACAGCAACAGAACTTGTGATAACAAACGATAATATTTATTTAGGAATCATCGACTCGCAGTCGGGTTGAAGTGAAATTCTCTACAATTGTTTACACTTTTTACGTTAAGGCCGATCCACACACGGAGATATATCTTATAAGACGGTCTCATGGTACGGTGCAATGATATATATCTATCTCTGTCGGTATCATGTATAGACAAAGCTAGATATATCTCACTGTACCGTACCATGAGACCGTCTTACTAAGATATATCTCCGTGTGTGGATCGGCCTTTATTCAGAATTTTAATTAAATGTTTAATTTATCAGGTAGATTCAACAGGCGCTTGAATTTAATTTTGTTTTCGTTTCAATATGCGTATGGTGTTTTTAATTTACGTTAATTCAATCAATTTTTACACATTGTCCAAATAGTTTATTAAAGGACAAATTAACGTCTTGAATAACGACAAAAACTAATTGAATCATTTATTAGTAGATGAAATTGGAATTATAAATGAGGTAGAACGAAGCGATGATTGATGGACGTTGAAGGCGGCCGCTCAAGCTTTTGTATCTGGTATAAGTGCGCTGCATTATTCATTGGCCACGATAAAGGGATTTGTGTTAAAACTTTTTATCTGAACGGTAATTTGTTTACAAAATAGCCATTCAACAAAGGCAAGAAGAAAAAAAACTTTGCACCTCTGGTGTTTGAATAAATAGAATGGGGGCATAGATGGAACGTCGGCATATAGATATTGGTTTTGTTCAACTCTAGGGGATCAACTACTGTTCCCATATTGGATTGCAAGAGATCTCAAAGATTGTAAGGGATTTTCGAACCGGTCCCAAATCGAAACACACAACATTTCATCCAACTTTTACTACGTGACTTTAATACAGGCATTAGGCCCAAATGTATATACATATAGATATA
The DNA here is from genome assembly GCA_039776855.1 of Mylabris sibirica. Taxonomy (NCBI): domain Eukaryota; kingdom Metazoa; phylum Arthropoda; class Insecta; order Coleoptera; family Meloidae; genus Mylabris; species Mylabris sibirica. Next base: position 8,267,915 of record CM077836.1, read on the forward strand.
TCGATAACACATAACTGCGATTGATATTTATGAAAGTTAAAAGATTCTAAAGGTGTGTGTCTGACGTCGATATACGCGAATTTTCCAACAGAAACAACAGTTGTCGATTAAAATAAAATTCCACCAATTACAAGCCAGTTTTTTTCTAATTTATATTAAACCCAAACTATTACCATCGATTTTATTTCAGCAATGCTGTAAAACTTGAAAAAACCGATTCACGTCAGCTCAATAACTTTAATCCGTTCTCTTCCGAATGATTCACAAAACAACCGAAAAGCAACCGTAAAAATTATCAAGGTAACCGTGAAAAGAAAGCAGATTTTACAATCTAGCAGACACAAAACTGTAAAACTTATCGTTCGATCGTCTATCTGTTTTTTTTTTTACTTATCGTAGAGTAGTCAGGTGTGATGAAAAATTTGATAAACAGTCTTCTCAATGAAAAATTGTATATTCGCTTAGAAGATGTATTCATGAATTAGTAATTGCTAAATGGTACATCGTTGTAGTAGGTTCCATCAAAATATCAGCCTTTCAAGAAATTGCAACTAAAGAAAAATATGTTACCGGTCTAATCTGTCACAAAGGATTGGTCGTCTAACAAGTGATAGGCAGCGCTATATCCTGTGGGAATATATGAGTAATGGTTTTCTCGTCAACAACCAGACAGGTTGCATTTTGTAAATCGTGTTCGAATGATCGACAGAGGAAACAACAACGAAAAAAAAAACATCCATAAAGATGTAACATAATCGTTTTCATTTTTTTTTAGGAGGATGGAAAATAAAATATATGAATACTTGAATTTGACTACATTTTCCAATGATTTTACTGCTATTGGAAGACTTTGTGATTGAATTACGAGGCATGTTTCGTTTATAACGTTTATTGAATAAATCCATTGTTTTGTTGTGTGTTATTAAATGAAAAGACTGACTGAACTCAACATAGTAGTAACATTACAAAAGCGGATCTGTAGCTGTATCCTTTGTCGTTTAGGAGCATTCAACTTAATCAATATAATTAATCCGCTGAAAGCTATGCAATATGTAGGAAGCAATGGCCGAAATAAAACTAAGGACAATATCCGTATACACAATAAAATTGTTCATTGAAAAACATGCGTAAATTCACCATGTATTTCGCAAAAGATTCCCTAATGCCAATTTTTGCGAGTAATGAATACAGTCAACAATTTGGCTCGAATTCTATCACATTAGAATAAATAAAACCGTCGCGCAGGTTACTGCGCAAGTGCCTTGTTTTAATAGAGTTTGATGGAGACTTCAGATGGAAATTATCTCTATCCTGGAGACTTTGAAGTTCACAACATCACAAAACAGTTAGAAATTCAAATTGTTCAAAAGCAAAAGTAGACTTTTTTCTCTTTTATAACAGCAAAATCGACATTATTGGCATTTTATCGTTATTGTGTAGTTTTATATCGCTACTAATTGCAAGTCGCTTGATCCTCTTTTATGTTTCTCGTATAGACTTTTGTTACTTTAGTGGGTCAATTTTTACTTTTATTGTTGTCCTATTTTTTCAAAAACTTGAAGTCTACAAATAATCTATGATTTTATTGGAACTAATCGTGGATTATCATGATCCATTCGCTTGACAATACGGATAGCAGACGGTCTTAAATTGTTGGTTATTAAGACAGAGGATTATATCTAAATGGATAGAACCGTATATAAAAGTCGGTGTTCATTATATCGTTCAATCATTCTTGTCTTATGTGTTGATAAATTGTAAACAGTACAAATCTAATTTATACAATACTAGCGTTTACTAGATTTCTCTACGTTTGTTTATAAAAATATTACTAGAACCTGTTCCCGTTCGTATACTTGAATGTAAAGATTTTTATTTCAACTCTCTACATTTCAACTAGTTTCCCCATTTTTATTTTCATGTTTTCAACATTGGAAAATATAACAACTTGAACTGTTATTCTATTATTCAAAAATGATTTTAGTTTGTAAAATTTCAATAACTACATAGTTATGAGAGTCATGTAGAAAAACTATATTTGTTATATTTACCTACCACAATAAAAACTTTTCGATTGGTGCGTATTTACCGTATACAGGCAATTTAATTTGCATAATCTGCATAAAGGAATCGTTGCACTAAATAGTAAAGTTTTGAAAGAGCAAGATGTTTAATTTTAATTTGCCCCTGGGAGGTAATTCATTATTATGCATGAGCTATTCTGTCCGTAGTCAGTAACAGATTGGTCTCCATATAATAGAACAAAAGTTTGGATAACGCACGACAATAGACCTTTTTAGAAAACCAGGTAGTAGAAAACCGTGAAATTAGACCATTCTTATACACATTTAACTCGTACACTTATTGCTAAGTCTTGATCTTAATCGACAACAATAAACAACAATAACGAATGCAATTATTTCAACTGACCTGCCTTGATGCAATATTTAAACGTAATAGTTGTAAGTATAGAAGATTACTAGAGATCACGAATTCAACGACTGATTATAGACGATTATTTAGGCACGTTCTAGTAGATTTATCTATCACGGTTGCAATTTAAACGATCTAAATAACGCATCTGTATTTTAGAAATATGTTTTCCAATATTCAAATGACAATCGAGTTGTATTAAATGTTAAATCCGGAAGAAATCATCAATATTTTTGATTGGACAAAGAATTTGTAAAGAAGGAGTGATTATATTCCCTTCATTTGCAAACCATCAGAGCGAATAATACTATAATCAACATTTCCAAGCTAAATACGCCCCATGAGCGCAACAAAATTCTTGATTAATATCGTACCGGTTCTATGAAAAATAATCAAACTCTCCAACAAAGATGTCTGTTAAAAATTCAAGTTCGCTCGATTTATTCCTAACGTTTTATTAGTTTCTTTTCTTTCTTTTTTATAGTTAGAATGATCGACAAGATACATGTTGGTAGTATAGAAACTATAAAACCACAATTGATTCGATGATCGAACACTTGAAATTTTCCTCGTATGCGTACTTAGTTCTTGTTTGAATTATTAATAATAACCAACCAACACTCTTGAGATTAAGTACAGAAGTAATAAGAATCTGTGACAGTCCATTGAGGGACCTTATATACCATGAGAAATGGTCCGGTAAATCCATGTTACTTTGGAGTTGACTTGTGGGAATAGAATTGTGTGCTTTGTGCTTCTCTATCCAAGATGCTACTACCAGTCGTATCCTAATTACATCTAAAACTATTAAATAATGCATCAGCTATGTGCCGGCAATGGCCAATAAAATTCCACCATCTAATGGTAGATATATACAGGGTGAGCCAAGAGGATGGCACCCTAAAAGTATAAGGAGTTCTAATAGATGAAACTCTATGAAATTTGGTATGTGGCCGTTATGGCACTTGAACTACCTTTGGAAAATATTCTCGTTGATCTAGCTACCCCCCTTATATAGGGTAGTGCACCCTACTCTCTTATTTTAAATAGAATGGTATATTTTTTATTACATTTTTGAATTCCTTGATGAAATCGAAAGGGACTTTGATAACATGACTCATGGTCTAGCGCTGAAAGTTTTTCAGATATTTCAGCTTTTAGTGCAATTTTAAAATTTGCAGTGTTTGATTGAAAAATTCATATTTTAGAAGATATAACATCTGAAATGTTGAAACTTGGAATTTAAGTAGTACAAGTAGTGTACTTGTTGCCAATTTAAACAGAATTCAATTATCTTTCAGCGTTTAGCTGAAATGAATTTTTCTTTCAGGCAATTTTCAAGCTATAATAACTTGCTTATTTTAAATAGAACCCCATATTTCTCTTTATATGGTTGGATAGAGAACAAAATTCTGCATCGAACTGTATTAACATTCCCTATACCTATCTTTAATAATTTTTCAGTTATTCAAAATTTTCAATTTCGTTCAATCACCTCCCTTGAAGCAAAATATAATACTTCTAGTCGCCTATGCCAAAATAATTCAACTATAATAATATGCATAGAAGGCTTAGCAAAATGACAAAATACCACAAATGACGTTAATAATGAATATTTTACCTGTATTTTTTACAACTTTAGCCCATCCTACATACACAAAAAGCAAATGAAAAAAATATTAATTTAATTAATTACTATTTTCTGTTATTTTATTTCATTGAGACAGTCCAAATTTAATTAATTAATTTCATCTTAATTGTGACAATTGAATTGGAGGTTGTTTTGCTAAGCCTTCTATGTTTTACATTTTATTTCAGGAAAGAAAATTAGACGAAATTGAAAATTCTGAATAACTGAAAAATTATCAAAGATAGGTATAGAGAATGTTAATACAGTTCGATGCAGAATTTTTTTCTCTATCAAACCATATAAACAGAAATATGGGGTTCTATTTAAAATAAGCAAGTTATTGTAGCTTGAAAATTGCCTGAAAGAAAAATTCATTTCAGCCGAACGCTGAAAGATAATTAAATGTTCTACAGTTTGATAGAAAGTACGTTATTTGTACTATTAGATTTCTAAATTTTAACATTTTAACTGCAATAGTTTCTATGCTGTGAATTTTTTATTTAAGCACTGCAAAATTAAAAATTTCATGAAAAGTTAAAATATCTGAAAAACTTTCAGCGTTAGACCATGGGTCGTGTTATCAAAGTCCCTTTCGATTTCATCAAGAAATTCAAAAATGTAATAAAAAATATACCATTCTATTTAAAATAAGGGAGTAGGGTGCACTACCTTATATAAGGGGGATAGCTAGAACAACGAGAATATTTTCTAAAGGTAGCTCAGGTGCCAAAACGGCTATATAGCAAATTTCATAAAGTTCCATCAAGTAGAACTTTTTATACTTTTAGGGTTCCATCCTCTTGGCTCACCCTGTATATATATATACATAGATAGACTAATATCTGGGGCCGGAATACCGTTGGGAAAGAATTCCTATTTTCTGCATTTGCAATTATTATCTACAAAACACATCTATATGTAGAGGGTATATAACAACAATATAAATGTATATGTATATCCATAAGAATTGTGTATAAAACTGTAGATATTCAAATAGAATTACAAAATTCGTTTTGTCTATAATTGAATCCGATATGCAAATTTGAAATATTCAAAACGATTTATATAATTCATCAATAAACAACAATAATAAACAAACATATCTATTATTGAATACTGGACTATGTAATTTTACTCTAAATGTATGTTCACAGTATGATTGCATTTATTCTCAAGAGGATCCCTTTGTTACCTACTCCAACAATGTCCCAAATTATACCTTGATTATTATTCTAAACATAGGTAAACAGCGTTCATATTGTTTATAACAAGTTTGTTATATAGCTTTGAATATGTTCGAATAGTAAGAACGTTCTTGTAGTTTACTTCATTTCGCATAGTTTAACAATAAATTTGTAATTATCTGTAAATTAACTCCTAAAATTCGATTTTAGGTAGTATAATTTAGATTTATCACCAATATTATTACTACCTACTATAGGTAAATAATAGGGATTAATATGGATTTATTTACAACGATTAATTTTTGACATATTAATAACTGAGTTGCTAAATTGGTTTCATCGAAACTACACTCATAAATATTTCATACATACTATATATTTATCATAAAACTAATATCGGTTAGTTGTCAATAAAGGTTACAATAAAATAACATTGCCACAACTTAACTGTGGCTTTTCTTGAAACTTATAATACCCTGTCGATAGGAGTCTATTTGATACGGAAGTAACGGCTGGGTGAGAGGGTGATATTAAGTATTACCTACCAAATATAGGGGTGAGCGGCAGCTTGTGTGTGTGTATCACCAATTACACCCCCTTCAATAGTACTAACAAACCATATAGATTCGTCGTCTATAAAAAGATATTACACATCAACAAAAAGAATATTGGTTGGTTTTCGTTTAAAGAACACACATATACCAATATTACTTTTCACAATTTCTATCTATCTAAAAATCTAAAATCGAACGATCTGTATACGAGGTACGTGTCTAAAATTTCGTAGTAATAGTAGTAAGGGAATGTGATGGTGCGTTAGGCGAAACGATCTAATTAAAATGTGCGCAATGGTGATGTTCCCCACTAATAACTTTTAATGCTTAGATGGTAAATATGAAAAACTTATTAATGCTTATTAAGCATAATTACTTGTTGATTGATAATATCTCGCTTTATTTATTATTGAGTGTAATTTAATGCTTACGTTTAAGATAATTCGGCAAATTAATATACCCCAATAAGACCACTGTGCATTCACGTACTGATATTAGAAAATTGAAAATTGTTACTTTATAAATTCTCCAATAATAATATAATAATAATACAATAAATGTAAAATTAACATGCAATGCATTCTAAACGTATACGTATATACACTGTTACTAAATAATTATATTTTCTAATTATCAGACGTAACAAAGTTGTAAATTTTAAACTAAAACAGCTCGTAAACAGTAATCTCATTTACGTTGCAGCTTCTTTTCCTTTAGAGATCATCTCGTCAGATATAAAAATGTTTCCTGTACCTATGTTTCTTTTTTCTTGAATTTAAAGATGATAATACTATAAAAGACTGAATTCAACATTTGCTAGTTTGAATAAAACGACTTAAATCGCATATTGATTCATTATCTACTAGTTAATTTTACTTCTTCCATTATTTCAAATGGTTTGTTTAGATAATTATAGAAATACTATTTATTAGTGCCGTAAATTTGCGCAAATTAGCTACCTGATCAAATTTATGTTGCTAATACAAAGAACTGGTAGGTAGAATTGCTTAAAATGTTGATTTTTTTTAAAAAATTTGTTACTCATCAATTATAAACGACACGCCATGAGCTGGATAGGTTCGCAAATTTGTCGTTGGTATTCGTAATCATCAAAGTAATCCCTACCTTTGTTCATTAAAACTACAATTCAGAAGATTTTAACTGGCAGTCAAAAAAGATGTCTTGACTTAAATCCACAAAAACTGTGGTTTATTTGTATAAAGTTGTTCCCTTTACCAGTATAATCGTATTTCTTCTTTATACGCCAACGTTCCGGTAAATTCTGTGAAAATCGGCTTGAATAGTAAGTACAGGTTCATTTAAAATATACCAAAAAAAAATATCGAAATTTGTTCTGAATTGATTGCTGGTTTCTAAAGCTCCTAATATAATAAAAAGTCCTTATATGGCACTTGAGTTGTCGACAACTTAAAGTCTAGATTAAAAGTGAAGAATACAGGTCTAAAATTGTCTTTAGGTGAATCGATAGCCACCAAGAAAACTAATGATGTAAAAAAAAATATTTTCTCTCCGCTACTTAAGCCCGCCTTAGCAAGACTCTGGCTTAAATCGAAATAACGGCTGGTTATATACAGTTGGATTGGGTCTATCTATGTACAGTCCCCACCAAAATGTCTGTAAATCCACATTTAGGTCGATTTAAGCCGTGGTCTTAAAATTTGCTAAAACCTGATATTTAAATTAGAAGTATTTCAAAATTAGGCTAATCTCATCGATTCTGTAAGATAATTCCTAGAAAGCTTACGAAAATGTTTTAAAATTCTAAGAATTCGGCTGTAAACTGATTAGATGTGCCTGAACCTTCTCTTTTTGACGACTCAGGATCAGAATTAGCATAAAAATTGATGATTTAGGATAAAAACTTCTTAAAATTCAAATTAAAAGTGAAGAATTTAACTCGAAAATCGACTAGAAATTGCTAAATATAATCGCCTTTAAAATAACAAAATTCGACAAAAACACTGACGATATTGTATCAAAATTTGGTCTTAAAAACATCTATAATGACGACTAATTTGTCCAAATTGTTTCCTGCTCACAATTTTGTATTGTTATCATTACTATCATTTAGAGGTTTGATGATTACTGAGCGAATGCCGGGATCCGTTCATGCGTTCGAGCGTTATTTTCGGTGCTTGCGAAGAAAATAATAAAGAAACAAAGCTCAATGGGACAAATGTATCTATTAAATTAGGCATTTTACTTAGATTTTATTGATATAATTTGTATACTACTAATCTACATATACATACATGTACGTATTTAAATATCAATATCACGCACTATAGGAATTTTCAGGCAGTCTAGGTTGATAAATATACACTGTAGCATAGCAATTTGTATACACAATTTTCGTATAGATGTTGCCTAAAGATATTACACAGTTTATACATATTTACAATTCAGTCTCGCACTAGATATGTTTATATCACGCCGTATTTGATGCTCATCATAATTAAATAAATACTCTTTTATTAAATTTTCTCTTCACCCGTCTGCTTGCCTTTTATTATTATTCCCTTCCTTTTTATCATTGAAACGTTCGATTGGAGAATCACCTAAGGCCATGTACAAATAAAACTACGATAAACGATGTAACAACAAAAACACTGTAAAACTTTCTTGTATTCGTTGTTGCACAACTAAAAGCTCCTGGAGGCTCTTGAATTGGTGGTGGTCCATTCGACGGTAAAGTATATTCGCCATCATAGTCATAGTCTGTAACAAAATCACATTAAAGGCTAATGTAGAACGATGGTTGTAGATGGGGTATGGTGTGTTTGTGTGTCTGTAAAGGGCGGTTGCAATAGATGCTGTTGCTTTAGGGAAATACGTTTGACTACACTTGTACGTAAAATTTACGAAAAGGTTTTTAAACTTTCGCCAAAACATTAAAACGGAAATGGAATTTTCACAGAATGAAAACCGGTTGAAAATTCTCTCTCTTTCTATTTTTACAAACGTTGAACAAATGTATTCACTTTTAACGATATACCAAATAGCTTGCGTGTCTTTCTAGGGAATGTTGAACACTAAAACAATTTCTTAAACAATTTTATTATATTTTTTTTATTGTCGCCTTTATTGTCATTGTAATTTTTCCGCTCCACTCAAGCTACACGGTATTATGAATGATATAAAAATGCCATCACCTGCAATCGTATCATCATCTCTATCGGTATCAACTCGATTGCCATTAGATCCACCACGTTCAAGTCTATCTCCAGTACGACCTTTACCTAAACACACATTGAATTATAAACTAATCAACTGTGATAATATTAACAAGAAACATCCGTGACATTTAGACCTATTTTTATTTTCCTATATTTATTGATTAAATACCATTACTAAAATTCAATCAACAATCAACTTACATCGTCCTTTTACAAAATATAAAACATTTTAAAGCTCATTCAGAGCGTGCAATGTACGTAATTGATGATGTTTTATGGTTTAGTCAGCGTCACCAAGCTAAAAATAACGTATACCGGATGAATAAACTTTATTGCAACACGGATAGGATATATGCGCGTCCAAAAACTAATAAATGCTCCCAATACAAATTCCCACTTTTACATCAGTTTAAGTAAAGATACTTTACTATAGAAGATTCTAAATAGCGATAGTCAAGTTTGATAACCGGAGGCGGATGTTTTCTTATCAAAACGTCTACCAGTGCATCTACAAAATTGGATCTTTACCATCTTACCGATGCTTTAAGGGAAAAGCAACAAACATTCTCATAAGTGAATACACAATTCATGTTAATATCGTATAAAATTCAATAAGTCTGTATGTTAATTTATTAATATTCCACAATTATTTACCTTTCTTTTTAGTTGGTAATAATGGCAGTTGTGTAGTCACCCGTATTGTTGTCGGTGCTGGAATTTCTATGAAACGAAAAAAAATTAAAATTCACATATGTTTGTACAAGAACGTTAAATAAACGTATACCTTCCAATTTGATGACACCATCAGTTTCACCTAGTGAATTTTTGGCAACACACTTGTATGTTCCAAAATCCGATTTGTTGACTCGACGAATTTTCAACATCATGTATTTTTTATAACCATTATCCATGGATACTGCTTCGTACTTATCACCTAAGAAGATATCAATAAATGAATAATGTGCGAATAGGGTAGCAAAGATGGAAACGTATTCGTGCATGTAATGATCACTATCAACTACCAACACCCTTATCATTCACTACCATAACAGTTGATCTGATAATGTTATTGGTATATAATGTCATCAATATTTTAGTTTATTTAGTAGATCGAGCAGAGGGAAAGTAATTTTCAAAAGAACCGATCGTTTCTACCAGGGGTTCAAATCGAAAAGTAAAAGAAAAAACGAAACTTTTCACCGGAACGGAATCCGCCGCTGAACCGAAAACAAAGACCATTTTTTATCGGTTCAAACATACCACTTAACACGATTTGTTTATCTCCTCTTCCCTTCCTTTCCCGGAACTCCGTCAGCAATACTCCAAGGCATTTAACATGATCTTACAAATAAAACACCAGATTTTTGGTACATACAGGGTTATTTACGTCGGACGGAACGTTCTTTTAACAGCTCCCATTTTTTGACAAGTGATTAGAAAAAAAAAATTCAAGGATTTGTTGGGAGTAAATGGAAATGGTCTTGTCAAAATTTAAAGCTCGTAGCTCATTTGTAACTTGGCCAAAAACGCTCGTTTTAGGCGTAACATTGATTTTCAAAAATGAGCCAAACGCGCAAAACGAGAAAAATGAGAAACATTCCTATCTGTTCCAGAATAATATATGGAGAAAAACAAAAAACATCAGTTAGAAGGATCTTGAGTTATTTCGCGTGTTTAGTTCATTTTTGACAATTGCTGCATCCCTAGAAACGAACGTTTTTACCACCTTGCAAATGAGCTACGATGTTCTAATTTTGCCAAAATGTTCTGTAAATACACTCCTATAAATTCTTGGAATATTCTCCGAATCATTCAAAAAATAACTTCTTGTCCGACGTGAATAACCCAATACAGGGTGTCGGATCTAATCTTATAAAACTCCTGTTAGTTGACAATCGATTCGAGAAATATTTCAAGAATTTGTTGGGAGGGTCCCTGGAGAGTATTTTAACAAAATTAGAACCTTGTAGCTTATTTTTCAGTCCATTAAAAACGCTCGTTTCTGAAGATGTCGCGATTTTCAACAATTAGGGGAGCACTAAGAACGTTTCGAGATTCTCCCAACACTGTTTTTTTTTCATTTTTCTCCATTTTATTCTGGAACGAGAGGAAATGTTTCGAATTTTTTCTAGAATCCAATGAATAAAAACGAAAAAAGTCACTATTGAGTCACTCTTAATCGTTTTACGTGATTAGCTTGTTTCTGAAAATTACGACATTGTCCAAAACGATCAATTTTTTCAGATTTCTAAGTGAACTACAAGGTTCTAATTTTGCTAAAATATTTTCTAAAGACCCTTTAATAAATCCTTTAAATATTTTTCAAATAGCTCGCTAACTAATAGGAGTTTCATAAAATTAGTCACACTTAGATCCGACATCCTGTAGACAGTTCATTCTACACTAAGGGATGCGTATTTTTCGTTTGTGCCCATACTCAGTTTAAGAGAGATGTTGGAGGTTGAAATCACCCCTGAAAAATTTGTGTTTTTTGTTTAATATCTCTGGAACGGCTCAATATTTTTTAATGGTTTAAGTGCTAGATGATAGAAATTCGCTAAGTTTATCAAAAGATGTAAACCGAGTTTTCATCTCTTGTTGGGGGTTGAAATTGTAGATAATTGCCATTTTTAATGTTTTTTTTTTCAATTTTCTACCTCATGGTAAGACAAATCAGCATGAAAATTCTTCCACTAACAGAAAATTACAAAATAAAGGTTATCCATTCGAGGGTTTTCGTGTTGTTAAAACAGTTACCTTGTAAATCGCTGAAAGGGTTGTAGCTTTTGGGTAAAATATGAAATTTTGAAAATTACTCATGTTGAATAAAACCGGAACTGGGCCGATAATTTTATTTTCAATGAACCAGAACAAAAAGTAATAGTTCGAAGCCATGGTTTCTTATACGAATTGTTATATTAATTATAGTAGGTGACATGTAACAATTGTTTAAGATGGACATGCAATAGAGGGGGCATGTTTATATACACGCCCAAATGCCACTTTACTGGACGTGTATACGTATAGAGTGGTGATTAATCAATAGAGTCAGTAAATATAAATCAACACTATCGTTAATCATGCCCGTATATAGACGGTTTATACACAGTTTTGAATAGTTTCACACAAAAACATCCCTTAACTAACAATGTTTGATAATGTTAAAGATAATAATAATGGGGTAGATTCTATTATTCTCTATGAAAAGTTGAATAATTATCGAGAACTTAAGAAGAACTCCACAACTAATATTCTGCCTTTTTTTTGTAATATCTGTAATTGAGATGATCTCGAGATTTCGTACAATCTTATTGTTCTTTAGAATTCTTGTAAATGATCGAATTTTGCATTTTTCTAAACGACTTTAAAGATTATTGGTAAATAAGTAGAATACGTGATACAGTTACTAACGTTTAAAATAGGAATTGTGCTCCGGATTGGAATCTTTGTTTCTAAACAATACGACTATTGATTAAACAAATAAAACCTTAATCGCTATCAATGACCATCAAATGAATTGTAGTCGATACGAATGCGAATAAGTCAATAAGCACAAACATCAACAGATCTGATAAATATTTCGCATTTATACTGGAGGTCTATTTTAAATACGAGGTCGATTTTGATAGAACTCCTATTATTTAGCGAGAGATTCGTATAATATATCAAAGATGTTTAGAAAAGTCCCTAGAGATAATTTTAGCAAAATTTGAACCTCCTAGCTCATTTGTAAGTCGGTCAGAAACTAGTTTTGAAAAATGGTGCGACCTTTAAAAACGAGTTTGAGATTATCCTAAGTCATTTTACGAGCAAGTTTTTAAAGACCACGAACCTGTCCAAAACGACTTTCAAATGAGCTACGAAGTTCTAATTTCGCTAAAATAATCTCTAAGGACCTCTTATAAATCCTTGAAATATTCTTCGAATAGCACGCCAACTAATAGGAGTTTTATATCGAATGAAGCACATTAAAACAGACAGTACAACAATATTTTGGTAACAATATTAATGTGTAATTACTAATTAGTAATTAATGTATGTATTCCCTATATTTGTAGTTTTACAGACTCCTATATTGTATAAATATCGATTTCAGTCGGTTTGAAACAATACATTTCAACTAATTAGTGATGGTTGGTATTTGAAAACAATGATTGAAATGCTGAAGATTTCGACAACTACAAAATTGGGGAAATCATTGATTTATTGAATCATTATGTGTTTGTAGACAAAATACAACTACCTGAGATGATCATATCGCCACGTTCTGTTGTCCAATAGTTGATTGATGTGGGAAATGCCTCTGTACGACATTCTAATGTTACATCTTGGCCAATATAAGCACCCTCTAATTGATTAGGTATCGATAACATTGGTGGGACTGTATTCAAATAGAGATAGATTGAATTGAATATGATAGTAGTAGTGGTAATAATAATAATAATAATTGAAGTACTTACATTGTACTTTAAGTTGTACTCTCTTACTTATTGATGGGGGAACTCCATTCGATGCTATACATAAATACACGCCCATATGAAGTCTACTAACTTTTGTTATAAATAATACTTCACCATCGACAACATTCACTATAACAATAGTTTAGATAAATTATTAAATTAATGGAAATATTGAAAGAAACAACATTTAAAGTTAATTTAATTTGCATACAGTGAAATCTCTCATTGTGGACAAGCCTTTAATATGGGCGCTTCCAGTGCTTCACCTACTTAGTCTGAAATCTTTCCATAAGAATGAATGTAAAAGGATTCCGTCTTATATGGACACATTTTATAATTCGGAAAGAGTTTTAACACAAAAATGCTGTCTTAGTGATCAGCAGACAATTTTTAGTGTAGTTTCAGTGAGACTATAACGAATTGCGACGTTGCGTATAATTTTACTTTCCGAATCAATTTTGTATTCGAAACATGGCTCCCCGAAAAGACTTGTCCATTAATAGAAAAGCTGATACCATCGATTTCAATAAAATTATGGACTATTAGAAATGTAACGAAGCCTTTTGTAGTTTCAAGCAGCAATAAGAGTAGGGAAAATTGTATCAAAAAGGATAAACTTCGAAAATTGTGCGAAAGTTCACTGAAACAAATGGAACAAACGTAATGGATTTTTACCTACAAGAAAAAAAAGTAGTGGAGTTGCGAATCAAAAACTTCGAGGGTTCGTATGGTTTTTTTCTAATTCCACACCTACTTACTAAACGATTCCGTTGAAAACAGTTTGTGGTTACTGATAAAAAAGCTTTTATTGCTTTGCTAAAGACATTTTTACCCTTAAGCCGCGTCCATATCTAACGAACGAACACGAACGAATGCTAATGAACGAAAATGTAAATATCCAAATGTTAGATGTAAACGAACATCACGAACAGTTATCCGTCCCATTTCGATACTTCAAAGGAAATTGCATGTTCGCCATTGTTCGCGTTCGTATAGTGTGAACTGGAATTTTCTATAACAATCAGCTGAAGACAAGTGAATCTACGGTCATAGCATTTGTTGCTGTTTGCACATGTTTGCTCGTGTTCGTGAATGTTTTTGTTGGTTTGTTGTTTTTGATTGTTCATTCGCATTCATTCGTTAGATGTAGATGTGGTTTTAGAAGACGTTTTAAACGTCGATGAAACTAGACAAGACTCGATGGTCGGGAAATCACAGTTGCAAAAGAGGTAAAGTTTCGTCTAATCGTAATGTTTCATGTGAATATGATAAGAGAACGGGACAAATTGCTTGTGAAACATGACAAACTTCACAGATTGGTATAACCATGGTTATACCAACTAGTTAAAAAAATAAAAAGAAGCCGCTGAAAAATTATTTTTGGGCCATGCAACTTCACAGCCACACCTTCAATTTCACATAATTGAAGAATATTCACAAGATAACAAAATTTGCAATCTGATAAAAGAGGCATCATGTGGATACTTGATGAGTGCCTGAACGTGTCCAGATTAGAGAGGTTTCACTGTATAACAAATTTCATTCTAGAATAAAATTCCTATTTCAATAGCTTTATGAAATAATAACAAATTGAAATTTCATGAATCGTGATTTTATCAAATAACAGATAAAAATTTACAGATCAATATCAATTAAAATTTCATTTAAAACTTGCGTTTATTCGAATTTTTCAATATGTAACACTAGAAACGATTTAAAATTGAATATTCAACAGTTACCTCCGTAAAAAATAACGAAAATTTATGAAATGTTAAATTATTTCTCTCACTGTTGTTGTTTTTATTAAAAAAATTCAAAATAATTCGCACCAAATTCAAATAATACACAAACAAGGCAATGGGTGCATGTTTTCTCTTAGTTTTTATGTTTAAAAAAAAATACAACATATACATTTTGACATTTTAATTAAAGAGATACTTTCAAAAGGACGAAAAGAAAAACGTTCTTATTAATTCGTCAAGACTCTTATAATTTAAGTTGTTTTTGTGTTGTTCATTGTAATTCAAAGTGACACTTTCCAAGGTGACCATTCATTATTTTCAGTGGCGGATTAAGCCCTTCGAGACACCAAAGTACAATTTTATGTTGAAATTCCCCACAGAAACTCACAATGTTCCTTTATAGATTTAAGGCTTAAGTTTCAAAAGTATTGAATCATTAAATAAGTAATGGATGTTCTGACTAGAGGATTTAAATTTCAGTTATTTTCAGTCATAAGACTGTACAAGAATCAAATCGTATACCTACTACAATATTAAAAGGTTTTAAAATAATTAATATTTTTTGTGTATTTTCTTCCTGCGCCTATTATAATATTTCAATCTTTCCTTGTTATGTGATAATGAGAAACGAAGTTGCTTGTGGAACGTGTGATAATGATCATACTATCAATTCGTGATTCTCGTATTTGACTTGGAATCGCTACCACGAGTCTCGCTTATAATTTTCATGTTACAACGAGTTTCATCCATCATTATTCATTATACAATGAATGGTTAAATAAATATAAAATATAAACTGAATATTAGCAACTTCATCTCTACACTAACATAAGTTTATTATTGTATTATAAAATAACCAAAACAGTAAATTGATCAGCTTAAAGTTATTTCAATCAAAATTTAGCTTATCAATTTTGATTGTATTACAGCTAAAGGAAACATTAGTTGAAACTTTAACAACTTATGATAATCAATATTGTTAAAGTATTAAGAGTCGCTTAACATAAACTTTAATTACTACATTGAAATGGATAAAAGCTTGAGGAAGAGTAACGTAAAGTAATGAATTATGCATCTAGAAATTCAAGTTAGAAAAGTAACAATGTGTTGTTATCATTGAATTTGATCAATTAAACTTCGACTTCGGTGATGAAATCAACAATACGATGTGGCAATGAAAATTTCTCAAGAGATCAGCTCGAATAGCGTCTCTATGAAAATTACTAAGATAGTTTACTAACTTTTTGATTTTCCAAAATTGTATTTTTTACGACCGTCGATAAACTTTCAAACATCGTACGATTTTTATCTTTAAAATTGTACAAATTATTAAATATTGCTTTGAGATTTTCCTCCTTGATTCAAAATTTCCTCAAAATTTTCCAAATTGGAAAAGACCGTGAAATGCTCGATTCAACGCTAGTAAAGGCGTTTCAATATCTTAGAAAACAAGCGAGATATCGATGATCAAAATAATGACGCCCGAAAATTATGACTTATCAATAAAGAAATTAAAAATATGTTATATGATCAGCCCAATATTAACTACAACCCGGCGAAAATTTTCTCGATTAAATAGGTCGTTTATTGGAGCAATCTTTTTCGTCAGTCAATATCAGTTTTCTTTTTTTTTCGTCCAATTAAATTTTATTCTCTTCAATATTAAGCGAATATAACGAGCCTTATTTTATTAATGAATTCTATCAATATTGATTCAGTCTCATTATTCTTATAATTGATTGCTATTCAAAACAAAAAAGGCGTATTAATTTAAAATAAAAGGAAAAAGAATTATAATGAATTTATTCGTTATAATTAGATCTTCTCGTGATTGTTAATTATTGTTCCAATGAATAATAGGATTTTCTTTCTATTTCTTATAAAATTCCTTGCAATTTAATCACAAAAGAGAATTTATTGTGGAATATTTTTGTTGTTGGTTCCTTGGTTTTAATATGTTTTAGATTATTCTCCCTAGCCATGAATCAATTATGTGATAAAAGATAGAAAATATCCAGGATAGGTTGTACAAATTGATATATCCATCTCTTTATCGTATAATCTTCTGCTATATCATAACGATTTTATTAAAGAAAATGTATACAGTAGAAGCAGAATGGTTTATATAAGATCCTATATATATCGGGTGAAAACTCTAAAAATATCAAATTCTTTCGGTTTTTTACCTTTACCAAAAGACGAAAAAATTTCCCACTACACACTTCAGATGAATATACCGTCGTATAGTATAAATACAACACATACATACGCATTGATATGTTGTAAAAATACGCTTTTATATATACATATAAAAGAAAATTTTTATACGGTTGTAATAAAAATTCATAAATATGCAATTACCGTTCTCTCCATTGTATCGGATGTCTTCACCATCTTCTCTACGCCACATAACGTACGGTTCTGGATACCCGGTAGCTTTACAAGTCAAACTCACATTCGTTGTCTCCAAAACTACCATATCTGAACTAGTTTCACGATCAATGATACTCGGCGGTACTGGTAAATTAACAAAATAATACCATCAATTCTCTACTATCGCCACATTTTATTGTATTGTATTAGATAACATTGTGTACAGGAAGCTACATCATTAATACTTTTAAAATATAGCTAGTTTCAGAGCTTAAAATTCTGCCAATCAAAGGTTTTTATTATGTGGAATTTCCACCATATTATAGTCTGTGTAAAGTGACTTTAGAGACTGACTTGAGTAATAAAATTAGTTCACAATAGATTGAAATATATTGAAATATCGCAAGTATAGTCTGTAAAGTTACTGAAGAGACTGACTAAAGCAATACAGCGTTTGCTCAAAACATAGACTTGACAATGTGACCAAAATCTATTGAAAATTCTACTCACCAACAACTTGCAAGTATCCCTGACGACTCCTCATCGGATCCGTATTGACTTGACACATATACCAGCCACGATCAGCTTCTTGTACGTTTCTAATATGAAGAAACCAGGAGCGATGATCGTTGTAACTGAGCGAAATACGCGGATTCTGTGTGATTACGTTGTGGTGAATAGAGAGAATCGTTTGTGTATCGACACGAACCCAGGCTACCTATACGATAACAAAAAAAAAATCAAAACATAATCAAAATTAAAATTGTTCAACAATCTAGAGAGAAGTTAGAGATAATGTTGATAGTCTCTTTTATACATTGCTACTGTTGTTTAAATTACTGTATGTTGTGGTTATTATATCCTTCAGTCTCTGCTGGTGATGTGAAGTAACTTTTAGTGAATATTATGCGATAGGTCGTCAGAAAATGTAATGAAATTTAGATGGAAACCATCAAGTAACAACAAAATACAGTGAGAGAACAACAGTGAATTCGCTCTAATATTTGATGAAAGTATCTTGGCCAAATAGAATAAATGTAAGGGGTGGTCTTCAACAAATTGTTTCCATTGTATTACATCAATAAATATTTGTATCAACATCAAATATTCTCTCCTTTCGATTATTTACAATAAACATCGTATTTCTCCATTTACTATCTATCGATTGAAACAATCAACTCTTCCGTATACAATTGTGAATCTGATAAAGTCTTCAAGCTTTATAGGATAAATTCTATTTCCCAAATAATAGTTGAATTCACTATATCTCCACATACGATATAAAGTGTATAGTTTCTCTAGAATTTTAATCGATTCCCATTTGAGCAATCCAAATTAAATAAATATAAACATAAACACGAGAGGGAAGAAGAAAAAACCGTAAACAATCTCATATTCTCTAACTGATTTACATTTTCGATACCAATTTCTAATATTGCAAATGAAAGTTTGGAAATTGTTACACTTCCATCCGTATTCTTGATGAATATACACAAACAAAGCTAAAGTTTGAAAATTTATCATATTTGACATTTTAAGTATAAACACAAATTTCAAGTCCTCTTAATGTCAACAATATGAAATTTACACCGTTCATTTTGATAGCAGAAAAATCATTGAATTAACGTAGTTTCCTATTTTTTTTTTGCTCTAAATAAAATAATTTGAATTGATATTTTATCAATAATATCAAATTTTTTTTAATAGAATTCCACATTTGAATAATTCATGATAAAAGTGGAATATTTATGATCGTTGTTAACAATAAAACAATAATTTAGTTTAACATAAAATGGAAATAATTTCAATAAATGTCCAAAAACGGATGTATGTTATCATAACTAACGTAACAATATTAATTGATTTTTAACGGAAAATAGTTGATGTATTGGCAACTATAATGGAAAAATAATGTTAAATTATAAAGGTTAACAGTTTATCAATTATTCATACTAAAATCTGTAAAATTTAGATGAAAATTATTATAGAATTGTATGAATTAATGATGTTCTATTAATAATTTACACAAAATTTAATACTGAACAAATACAGTAGTACAAAATTAGAATCTATATTACATACAGTGCAGGCAATTCATCTGAAAACACCCTATAATTCTCATTCTTACGACTTGTAAGTATTCTAGAGACAAGGGCTGGTAATATCAGATAGTTATCAGCATATGTACCTAACAAATTGTCGTAACTGTATATCAGATAGTTAGCAGTATACCGGTAGAAAATATAAGATAGAAACATTACAGAATCATCCCTCTCCTTTCCGCACTCATTTTCTCACATGTGTTAGAGAGAGGTCGAGCAAATTAAGGCGGGGTATTGTTCCACCTCCTAATACTCATTTAACTCCATTTAACAGACGGAGAAAAATGTCTACTGTTTCTCTTTAAGTTAAGTTGATGAGACAAGGATAGAAAGTGGAAACATAGCCATTTTCCATAAGCTAGACAAGACAAATAAATACATGAGATGGAATGATGAAAGCGGGAGATAGATATATACTTTGCTAATGTTTCTATTCAATTCCGCAGAGCTGTATATACCGAGTGTTTGGTCTAAGTATGGTGAGTTCTAAGAAACTCCTGTTAGTCGACGAGCGATTCGAAAAATATTTTAAGGATTTGTAGAACATTTCAGCAAAATTATAACCTCGTAGCTCATTTGGAAGTTAGTCAAAAACCGCTCGTTTCTGACGATTTAGCGATTTTCAAAAACGAACTAAACACGCAAAACGACTTAGAATAACTTTCGGATCCTCCTAAAATTGATTTTTTCGTTTTTCTCCATTTTATTCTGGAACAGGTAGAAATATTTTGTATTTTCTCTGGAATACAATGGAGAAAAACGAAAAAAATCAATGTTGGTAAGGTCTCTGAGTCATTTTTAGTCATTTTGCGTGTTTTGTTCGTTTTTTAAAATTGCGACATTGTCCAATTTTTTTGACCAACTTTGAAATAAGCTACGGGGCTTTAATTTTGCTAAAATGTTCCCTAGGGACTCTTCTACAAATCCTCAAAATATTTTTTGAATCGCTCGTCGACTAATAGGAGTTTCTTAGAACTCACCATACTTAGACCAAACACCCTGTATATGTTGCAACGATTGCTTGGAATGACTCGACTCAACATTGAACACTATTGCATTACTACTTTGGCATGAAAAAACTAAAAATATCCTTTTGGTAAATAGTAAAAATCCACTTTAAAACCCAGAATTATCCTTTTGTGACTGCCAAGTATTAGAACCACTGAAACAAGAGCTGGTAGGACGCTATTTTGACGACAACTATGAAACTTTTTGTACAAAGTTGATTCGACTTTTTTTTAGATTTTTTTATAACAAAAGTCCAGTTTATATTTGATCCACTTTGGTATGGGCGACCGACAGCAGAGTTCGCTTTTATGTTCCCTGAAAGCTCCAGTTAACCTTCTATCGATGTCGTTTTTACTACATTAGGTAGATTCGAATACTGAGTGGGTTTCTTTGAGTAGTGACTTTTAGACCAACTACTGGTTACTATCACTAAATAAAATTAGTAAAACTTGATGATCATTCACATGAGAATTAGTTGATTTTCGTTTTATTTCCCTAAATGGTAATGTATATTTCCTCAACTGATAAATGAATATTTCTAGATTAAAAGAAAATTTATTATGAACAAATCAGGAAAATAAAAATTATAGAAACAAACAAACAAAAATGTTTTGTAAAATTGTATGGAAACTCTATTGTGATGATGCTGTTAGATAAAATTAATGTATGGATGTTATGTTTGGTGTTTCTTGTTTTCCATTCTATTTTATTCGGATGAAAACTGGAAATAAGCATCGTATACTGTGTTTTTAATTAGTGACAACGTTACCTCTTTCAAATGATGTTTTCGTACATAACACAGAAGCCTTTTATTTTCTACTTTTGTTTCATTTAATTGAAAATGATAATTATTATCGTATCATGGCTATTGTTGTTTCTGAATACAAATTCTCTAGATTGAATCAAAACTTTTTCTTTAGTAGTATATCCATATTTTGTTGCCTTTCTTCGTATGCTTTTATTTGAAAAAAAAAATCAACAATTCAATTGCATGCTATTTCATCATTAAATTTCTATTAAAAAAAAATAACTTTCAACGTGGCATGTTTCTCTTACAACTGTCACAATAACTTTTGTGGTTATGCTCATTTTTCACTAGCTAGTAGCAATAACTTCAATGACTTGAAACTTCTTTTCGAATATAATTTTCAAGTTTTCCGAGCATCACGACCACTGTCGTAAATTCAATAAATTTCGTATCACCTAAAGCGTAACTTACACAACGATACAATTTACCAGTAACATTTGTAAATTTAAGGTTTTTATCATCGGTGCAAGCAGGATCATCTATCTAAATATTATATGACACATATACTAACAATGTTAGAAATCTACAGATTCGTCTTAATATCAGAGATGGTTTCCAATTGGTGGTGAATTTCTGTAAATTTTATACGTGTGTGATTTCATGAGGAAAATTGTTCAAGATGTTTATATGTGTTATGATAAATAAGTTGAACGAAATTTATTCATAAAACGCCGTCAAAAAATGTCAAATTGCTTTAGTAGACCGCGACAGTGGCAGATGACTGTATTTTTTTTATAAATTCAAGTAAGATAGATTATGATGGTGTGGACTGTTTGGATATTGAACAACAAAATTCATGTCTGCTCCTGGCAGAAGCCTTTGTTGTAAAATTAGATAATAGTGCATTAATAATTTTCATAGTAAACCTGGTAAATGAGAAAATGAGCTTTTCAGTTCGATTGAAAACTTTAACTTAATTAGTACCAACGTCAATTTTCAATTAATATATAAAAGCTTTACAATTATGATTTTCATGTAATGACAACGTTAATTCTATATTCTATTAGTATTCAAAAGTTTTTAAATTTACTAGAAACCGTAAAATTCAACTTATGTTTTAAACATTAACATGTTTGAAACGTTTGAAAACTATCAACGTATAGAATTCTTCCACACGAAAAATTCACTGAAAGTGTAAATTGAGACAAAATAGTCGATGTTCGGTTATCATCATCATCATCATCATCATCATCATCATCATCATCATCATCATCATCATCAGACGACAGTACGGCAAATCGAATAAGACAAGCCATCGGTGTATCGTCGTCGTTGTCGTATTGGTACGAGCACTAGCTAACTGATGATGTAAAAGGTACGATAGGTAAAATGAAAACATGCCCTACCAGTATCTAGAAATCAGAAAAGCATTGCACGTTCTTTAGTCTGTCGAGAGACTTGGAAAGCTCCCCTTGTACCCTTTACTCGTACACCAACGAAATTCAACTCACGAACAATTCCTCACTACTTTCCAAAGGAATTGCACCTACATTTTCAAGTTTGTTTTCGTCTACATTCACCGTCTTATTTTATTGTTTATATAGAGACATTGTACATACAAGATATAGGTCGGTCTTAATACGTTAATATTATTATTATTCTACTGATCCATGAAATCGATTCAATCGCATAAATCGCACATACGTCTCTTGATAGCAATGTAGACAAGATCTTGTCTAGATTCTAGTTGCATCTAGCTTGAATAACAAACAAAGAAACTCGATTTGGGACTAGAAAGAACGTCACCAGGTCCCTTGTCGTTTGCTAGATCCAATAATCCTTTTCTAAAGTAATCCATCACCTCATACCCTAGTTATACTACCTTACTTACTACTACTACTACATTAGATACACTTACCTTGAATGATCGTAGGTTGTCGACCACACAAGCTAGAAGGGCGTCCCGTCCCACAGTTACTGTCACGTTGGGAATGGGTTCGGCGAAACGCGGGAAGGCGTCTGGAACAACCACTTAATTCAAGAATCTAATTTATGTACAGACATCACATACAACTACTTCAAATATAGTAAAACAATACGTGCCCGTACGCAATCCTATCTCGTACAACACACACACAAAATGAAATACCACAATCCATTTTCTACAATTGTTAAATTATAAAAAGAAATAGCATTTCTAAATTAGAACAACACCTGGAGCAGGTGTTCAATGCCTTTATATAGGAGCGTAATGCTTCAACAGTCCAAATCGATACATTTCATTTAAATATGAGTTACCCAACTTTGACAAATTATAACGTCATCTATTCATGTAGTATTCATAATTACGATTGATTTGTTTGTTAAGACTTGTTTGTTTTATCCATTCTTAATTTGTACAGATCAATAAATTGATTGGAACAATTAAAAAAATTAGAAACATGTTATAGTAGAGTGAGAATCAGAATTAAAGGACATAGTTGAGATAAAGCACATTCATATGTAACCTTGCCTGATCTGTGGAGTTTAAATTATATTTAAAGGACCAATGGTGAAACATAAGTATTTAGATTAATCATTCAATAAGTGAGATACGATACTCAATGATCAATGACTTTTTTATTTTAATTTAAATTCAATCAAAGGCATGCGATTATCTGGACGCCACTGAATAGTTCACAGGTTCTCCATTGTTGTTTTTTAAAAGCTCTTGTTGTTGGTTAAGAGCTCTATTTCTCCACATACTTTCAACTGGAATTCTTGTGAATTTGTACGTGCCTTATCTATGTTAAAAAAGCTCTTAGCCTTTTTTGTGTTGAATTTTTGAGTTTTAATTGAGGTTTTTACATCTGGATCTTTGATTTTTAACGAATATTACCGATAAACTGCCAAAAGATTCTAGTATGGACAGTTTTAATCAAAGGAGAGGATTTTCCAACATTTAATTAAGAAATTTAGACGTCTTCAATCATTTTTCAACAAATTTTGTTATTGAATCGACAAGAAAAAATAGATTTAGTTAATTTGATCTTCGATCCGAATTTTTCACTTTTAGTCAACTTTTCAAATCCTAAATCATTCTTTTCTCGAAAAGGGGCCCTCATTTAGACACCGATAGCCTATTTTTGTTACAAAATCATAGAGTTTCAACTGAGTCTTAACAAATTTTTGTCCTACATCATCAGTCTTCTTAGGGAGGTTGCTAGTAAAACATGAAAGAAAGACACATTTAGTCTATTTACGCTGTGAGCTACAATACTCAATGATGAATGACTTTTTTATTTTAATTTAGATTCAATTAAAGGTATGCGATTTTCTGGACGCCACTAAATAGTTTACATGTCCTCCTTTATTGTTTGTTTATTGGTTAACAGCTCTATTTCTTTTGTGAATTTCTACGTGCCTTTTCTCATCGATGTCCTTTAATTATTGCACGAGGTCTATAGATAGAATGCAAGATAAAAGTCCAACTTTCTATAGACGTCAATTATCTCTAAATTAGTAATTGGTGTTCAAAATGTTGATGATACATTTGAACTGGTCTCATTAAATTTTCAAATACATTTATTAATTGATCCTGTTGGATATCACGAAATTATTGTTCAATACTAGTTCTGGTGAATAATTAATTTTTACAAATCGTATTTCCATGAATTTCTAATTTTAATCCTTGAATCTATTAGGATACAGATAAGATCTTGCTGGTGTGTTTAAATTTTCTAGTATTCATTAATTGTTCGATATCAATGATGTAATATTCTCATTGGTTGCGTGTCGAAGTTTAATATAATTTACATGCAAAATCAACAAGTTTCACCTCCAATCCCCGTTTTGATTTTTCTATAGAGTAAAAGCAAATAAGACAAACAAGCTATAGCTTTGACGTTAACAATGAATTGTTGTACAATTATCAGATAAAATTGCGAATTTTACTACGTGTTTTCAATCATAAGATTACATTTAAAGTTAATCAACATTGTTTACAATAAATTACTTTAACTGAAATTGATGGTTATTGTTGTTTCTATTAAGATCCAGCACGTTTGAAGACAGTTTTATGTTCTGTTAGGGAATAATCATGAGACTTGTGAAAATACCAATAATGCAGCTGTATTACACGGTTTTATACGGTCATAATGCATATTTCACCTGCACCTATTTTTATTAAATTCCATATGCAGTGACTCTTAATAATCGTTGCAGTTGCTACAATGAATAATATCGATTTTTCTTGCTTCTGTTTATTTTAATAATAAGAATTATTATTAAATTATTGATAAACGAAATATTTGAAAAATGTTTTCATTATTGTTCGATTCATTCTTTTCGTTTTTCATTTTAAATTCCATATCTTTCCGACCATTTACAAAATGTATGAGTATGCTGAGATGGCGGGACGGAAAATGATGAGAATACATCCACATTTGCAGCCCCATAGCTTATACGCTAATAGAATGATAAGGGTCGGCAAAGTGATCCTTCGCGAATTCTTAACAGTGGAAGAAAATAAAGTAGAAAGGATAGATATGGTCAAGGAGTAAACTAACGTTTTTCTACAAAACTTTACGAACATGGCAGATACTGTTTTCTTTTCAGTTTGATTTTTGTATGTGTTTATTGATGGGTATATTGAGTTGTGTATGCGTGCCGTTTCAGAAAAAAGTTTGGACAGTATCTTGTTATTTTCTGGGAATTGATGATGCATTTAAGAATGATTGTAAAATAATACACGAACGGTAACTTGAATACAACTAATTTGATAGCTACTCTATTATGTAGATTAAACTACAAACTCCGGGAGGCTCATTTAGTAAAGGCGCAAGATAAAATGGTATACAAGCAGTTTATTATTCATATTACAGTACGATCTGTGTAAATTTCTCAAAGTGTACTTCACAACCAGTGTCAGTTATCTGGTTCTAGTTGTTTCCTACTATTCCAAACAACTCCAAATGTAGTCGGATGGAAATACAAGTTCTATTATGTATTATTTTTTTAGTACTGTTTATTTAGTAAATGTATACTTTTTATAGGGCTTAGGCAAAATGGTATTTTTAATAGTAAACTACAGCTATGATCAGAATAAGCAATCTGGTTAAGACCGAAATTTAAAAGATCTATAAAATTTTATTAGCAACTATAAGATGGTAGACTCTCGTAATACTTTAAATTCCACTTAATTGGAAAGGATTTTTATTTAACTCTTTTAAAATATTCATTATAGTAATAAGTAAAGATGAAGAAATCTGTGGGCTTAACTGGCGTCAGCCGTGGCTTTTAAACATATTTTAATGATAGTAATCATAAGATGGAATCTTAAAAAGTAAGCGTTTTAAACAGTTTTGGTTGTTTTTCGAAAATAATTTTTATGTTTTGAATTTTGCAAATCGTAAAATGGACAAAATTTAGATGCTTTTAGTCAATTTTAGAGATTATGAGCTTTAAGATACAACATTGCACTGTTTAGACTCTTTAGTCGCGTTTTTTTTTTTTGGCATTTATGTCTCAAATCATCTGTTATTTTGTCAAAGTTTGATATTTGAACAAAGGCTATCTAATATCTATATGTTTTAAAAAGTTTTCGTTCTAAATTATCGATTATTTGGTTAATTTTTCCTGATAAATCCTTAAAAGGAGATTTCGATACTTAACTTTTTGAAATCGTTGAGCATTTACCAATTTTTTGTCCGAAAGTTTCATTGTTTACAAATTTTGCTACTAAATTACTCAATTTTCAAATATTTAGGTGGTTGTTTAAGGCGAGGCTTCGAACTAGAAAGGAACCGAAAATCAAAAAAACTAAATTTTGACCGGAACTAAATCCGTAAACAAAAACCGTTTTTTCTTGTTCAAACATACTACCTAACATGATCCTTTTCTCTTTGTTTTCTTTTCATCTTTTCCTTCTTCCCTGCTCCGAAACTGCGTCAAAACTCCCGATTTCGATCATTTTTGGTATAGGTAGGTATTGGGGGTTGAAGCTACCTCTGAAAGATCAATTTTTCCAAATATTCCTTTAACGGCTCAATATTTTTAAATGATTTGAGAACTAAGTGATATCGATTCGCCAGGGCTATCAAAAGGCGTAAGACGAATTTTTATCCCTTGTGGAAGGTTCAAGTTAGAGATGATTATATTCTGCAGAAATTCTGCCAAAAAATTATGAAATAAAAGTTAATTGGCCGAGGATTTTTCTGTGTTTAAAACAGTTACCCTGTAAATAGCTCTTACAATTAGTGACTATACCTCAAAAAATAAAATTAAAAAATTTGAAGATTAATCATTTTGAACTGAACCGAAAACCGATAAAAAAACCTTATTTTTGCAGGAACTGAACCGATTATACCTATAAATTTTTTAATTGAACCAGAACGAAAACTGGAACAAAAAATAACGGTTCGAAGCCCTGGTTTGAGGAGTTCAAGTACAAATTTTGAAATATCTTTATCTTAAATCACCATTTTTGGTCTAGATTATTAGTCCACATTTCAAGACGTTTTCATCTTAGTTCATCAATATTTGATAACTTAAGTTTTCAAACGTTTAGTCCTTTTTGTATTGAATTTTTGACTTTTGGTCGAAATTTTTAATTCTTGATCATAGATTTTTAACGAACTTTACCCATAAACCTCCAAAAGATTCTAGTATGGTCACTTTTAATCAAAGGATAGGACTTCTCAACATTCAATTAAGAAATTTAGACGTTTTCAATTATTTTTCAACAAATTTTGTTATTGAATCGTCAAAAGAAAAGAGATTTAGTCAATTTGATCTTCGATCCAAATTTTCCACTTTTAGTCAATTTTTCAAATCCTAAATCTTCTTTTTTGAAAAGGGGTCCACATTTAGACACCGATAGTTTATTTTTGTTGTAAAATCATAACTTTTCGATTGATTTTAACAAATTTTTGTCCTACATTATCAGTCTTCTAAAAAAACATGAAAAGAGGACATATTAAGTCCATTTTCAAGGTATGTTATGCTTATTTTGGAATTAAAAAAAATTGTCTTAAGTTATAGATTTTACTCAAACTATCACTGTTTATAATTCAAGAACTATCAATGATGTCAATATCTACTGCCAAATTAATATAGAAATATTCCTTCAATTTTCCCAAGTGCTCCATTTAATAAAATAAGAGATTGTGACTTATGAATTCACTGATGAAAAATAGCTTTCAAGTAAACAGTGAAAAATTGAGAAAACGTATAACATTTGATACAAGTTTCATTAATAACTATGAAACTTTTTAATAAGCTAGTCGAAATTTGGACAATTAAAAGCTAAATCAATCCAGAATTTCCGTTTGCAACAAACTTATATTTCTGTTTGTGAAAGATATATTGATGTAAAAAAAAGTTTCAATGGATGTCTATACGGTCGATTTCAACATAAACCAATGATATCTTTGTCTGATGGCAATTCACTAACGCTTGAACGGAACCAGAATCGCAATTAAAAGCAAGAAAAAATAACATTTCCGCTCTAAATAGATCAAGTACAGAGGCGAATTTCATATATGAACACTCATTATTTCATATGACTCACTGTACAAATTTAGTATTGATAAATTACTGTCCATTTGACTTGTGCATTTGTGTGTTTTCTATATGATTTCCTGAAAATAACCGTATCAAGTCATTAAAACTTCTAATATCAATGTTTCTATGGGTTTCACCCCTAATGTGCACTTTACTGTGCATTAAAACCAATTTCCTCCAATATATCTAATTGTCGTCCCAAAAGCCAGTCAAGATACCTAATCACCTAATCAATTCTCAAACAGATCAATGTGTGTGCATGGCTTATTTTTCAGGTGTTAAACACACATTTTTAGCGTTCTTGTATTATTTTTCGCCATAATAGGGTGTGTTGTGGTGGTTTTACTATGAACAATATCCGGTTGAACGTTGTTGGTAATTTCAAACAAAACATATATTTTCTATCAATACATGTAGAAATGTTTGTGTGTGTGTGATAGTTTCACTTGTGTATACATTGAAATAGTATTTGGTTGCATGTTAACGCGAAATATCTAGTGAATACCAAACTGCAACCGAAATTGATGACGGCATTTTCTGATATTCAAAACGAGGCTCGTGAGAGAGAGAGGTGAGTGAGTGGTAGTGGAAATTTCAATCCGAAAGATATCTGATATAAAAGTTCAGTGTAGGTTTTATACACGTTAGCTATAAAAATTGAACTAAATTTACAAATTTATTCATGAAAACATCAGGTTCTCTTCTGCATTTACCCTCTTTCTACATATACATATATAAATTTTTTTCGTTATTTGGAACGTACTCAAAATTTTAATTTTAACAATTCTGCAAAATTTGCAATTTGACTATATTACATTTAACGTACCTTGTAAAATTCTAATAAACTATCATCCATAAAAATCTAGGACAATTGTTACACTAGACGATATTAAAGAAAACGGATCTTTATTGGTTAAAATCTTCTGACAACAAGCGATATATTGAGTGTAAATCTATTGGCAAATTTTTCAATTTCTAGCTCAATATCAATCAATCATGTTTTACTATTGAGAATAATTGATACACGACTGATTCTTTGAGATAGCAAACGTGATCTCCAAAAATGGGGTTTATTGTATTTACAAATTGTTCTGGAAATTGGTCGTTTTTCCGTCGAGATAGTTGAAGTTCATAATCTGTATCAGTCACGTACAAGACTCTATAGGCTTTGCTATTGTTATTATTATTGTTACCATTTAGGGTTACTTATACTAGTATCGACGGTTATTTGATAAATAAAGTGATACAAAAATTGTACAAAATACGAATTTCAACTACGATTCGAATCCAAAAATGGAAATTATGGATACGATCGATTAGTATCCAGAAATTGGAAAACTTTTGATTGGCGTATGTTGGTTTTTTTGGTTTTGTTTCGATAAATAGAGGATAAAGAGAGATTATTGTTTGGAACTGGCCGCTATCAAGTAATGTTCAATCAATGTCAAAGCATTTGTCTATAGTGGGTTAATCCATGGCAACGAATATAGGGTGGGTACACGGTCAACATTCTGTATTCAATGTGCCGTCTGTGTATTAGACCATTTCAAGTCACAACCTTCTCCTTAATCTCATTTCCCCTTTTTATTACTACTATATAAAGCCTTTATATGAAAGCAATAGCTGACGTTTTCACGCTACTACTATAGGACACACATACACAATACTCTCTAACACACACATATACAATATGGGTGATATTCAGGTATCAAACGTATTGGTCCTGTTTAATAGTTATAGTTATGGTAGCGACTTACCGTGATTAAATTCACCCAAAACTGAAATACCATTCGTATCTGTATTCCTAGTATGTCGTCCTGTAAAATGATAATAATAATAATATTAGTAACAGTAAAATTGAAGAGCTTCAATAACAACAAGAAAATGTAACTTTTGCAGAATGAGGATAACAATAAAGAAAATATGTTAACCTTATTTTGTGAATGTACAGTAGTAAAAGGAAAGTAATCTCAAAGAAAACGTTGTCTAAACCATCTCTTCAAATAGATAAAATCTAACTATATATATAAACTTATTTTTATCAAAGAAAAACGAAAATCATGTATGAATTGAATTGAGCTAGAAAAATATGAGAGTTAAATATTTCAATTGTGTTAAAACTGAATTTATCCAGTTTTCTACTAGTTATACGAAAAATAAGACATTTATAGTATATGCACGACCGCTTTTGATATCTGAAAGTTAAGTAGACGTATTAAGGGAGATTTGCTAAGCGAAACTGTAAGAAGGGTGAATTTTAACTAAGTTTTTATAATGTTAAGAAATGCATGAGAGACAAGCAGCGTCAACTTGCAAATAAGTGAATATAGCAGA
Organism: Mylabris sibirica; assembly: GCA_039776855.1. Taxonomy (NCBI): domain Eukaryota; kingdom Metazoa; phylum Arthropoda; class Insecta; order Coleoptera; family Meloidae; genus Mylabris; species Mylabris sibirica. The sequence goes on from CM077836.1 coordinate 8,299,222, forward strand.
AAGATTGCCCAAATTTGCTTTAAACGCAACCGTGATTTCAGCAATTCATCCCCTTACAAAACTAGAAAGATTAGAAGAAGTGATATGGATTTTGTTGGACTTATTTCATATTTGTTCATTGAGTTTTATGATATCTTTTTTTTTTTGGAAAATTCCATTTCTTTTTTATTTGCAACTCAATTGCCATACAAATTTCCGGAAATGCCAGTTTCCCTTTCTGAACGTATTTGGTGTAGATATTGTCAGCAAGTGCCTGCATACAACTCGCCTCTTATCAAGTCTCGATCGCCACACTCAATCGCCTCATTCAGTTGCGCGCCAGTAGTAGATCGAAGTAAATTCTTGTTATAAAAACCTCCAAATTCACCGCCCCCCAATTCAACTAGAGTGTGGGAGATATCACGTCAGTTCACTGTTATCAGTAAGGCGGCAATTTGAAATCAAGCCAAATGTTTTTCGTCTTTGTCTCGACTTATACCAATACCAATGTATTGCAAACGCTTGTAGTATTACATAAAACTCAACTCCCCTTTTTCTTCTTCTTTTTCTACTCGCCTTCGTCTTCTTCGATGAAATTAACAAATGAATTTCAAACTGCCATAAACAACTTGGGGGTGGTTTTTTTTTTTTATTAAACAGTCACCAGTTAAATAAATGAAACATGCCAACAGTTGTATTTGTAACCGAGTTTTCTTACAGAACGTTAAAATGTCAAAGCATGAATTCTTGTTCGTTTGCTTTTTTTCGGTTAAATAGAAATTCAATGAGTAGATTCGAATAAACATTTTTGCGGATGTTTAAAGTAAGTACATACAAGTACAATACTATTGCGGAATATCATCAGGAACAAAGAAGAAAAAAAAATATAAGAAAAACATCCGTGGAAATTATTCAAATGTGCTGTAAGTTATTTAAATGAAATTAAAGTTGCTTAAAAAAATGTCGTATAGCGACTCTCTGAAGAAGTTATTTTAAAATTCAAATGAATTTTGTTTTTCTCTATACATATATATCTAGTCTCAAGTTTTTGGTGGAAAATTAAGGAAAGAACGGAGTGCCTGTAAGCCAGTTAAATGGTTCCCACTTTATACATTCCACTTGATCGTTTATGAATTTTAATGATTGCTTGGCGGCATGAAAAGGTGACAAATAAGTACACAATCATGCCTCGTAAAATGTGTACCTACTATTATTACAAATAATACACGAAATAAAAATAAAATTAAGCGAATAGTGTCGAACATGATTTGTGTTAATTATAAATTATAAATTAAATGTTTATTAAACTTAATTTGTAAAAGAATCAAATCCAAATCTATTTACTACAAGTAGAGGAAGTTTTCGAATTAATTTTTATGACAATATTCTAGTTGAATTTTTTTTTAAAAACATCTCAAACAAAGAACATTTCCATAATTGAATTAATTTACTGTAGTGTAGAGATATTTGGCAAATTTTTAATGTTGTTGTTGTTGATGGTAGAGATGGTTGAAAAATGCACAACATGTACGGTGTTATATTTAATAAAAATAGATAATTTACTTTTACAATTTACAAAAATATTTTTATAACAAAATCGTGAATGTGGGTAGATTGTTAAGTAGGAAAAGGTAAATAAGAGAGAGGAGTATTTGATAAAATATGATTAAACAAAATTTCTTTACGATGCAGATTTAAAATATAATTACTATAATTACATAAAATTCGTAATAATTCTAGTTTTTCTCGAAACTACCTATGTTATGGGATTTAATGAAGACTCTCTTGCGGTAAAATATGTTTGAATTGTGACAGGAAATTTATATTTTCCTCAAAAGAAAGAAGATTTTGCGGATGCAGATTTGGCGTGAAAATAGATGAAATTTCCGAAATTTTCATATTAAAAGCAAATTAAATAATTTTACTAAGTGTGAATAAGAAGCGGGAAAAAAGTTCAAATTTTCCGTCAAAATTCATTTAATTTACAAAACTTATTGCAATTTTAGTGAGCTTCACAACAATTCCTCTTACATCAGCTTTCTAAAAACGTATCGTGTTTTTCTATCTTTAAAATTATGCAAAGCATCAATGTTCAGAAATGCTTTAAATTTTTTCAATTTCCGGAAAATTAACAAGTCTACCGAGAAAACTCTTGTAAATTTACCAAGCTCTATCAATTTTCTATCTAAATCACCTCATAATTATTGAAAATCAAAAATATTGGTTGTTTTTGTCAGTTATAAAGGAAAATATACAAAAAAAAGACAGGGTTTAAGGGTTTCTTCTACCATTCAGAATTTTATCACATTTATTTGATATAAAAAGCTTTAGAACATACTGCTTGGAATGCTCTATTTAAGGCACGTTTACTTTTTTTAGTATCTAAAAAATAAGCAAGGTATCGATGTTTGAAAATTGGAAATTTTCGCACGTCGAAACGAGAGATGTCTACTGCGGGTCTTGATGATCTATGCGACATTTTTTAGAACCTAAAGAATGCCATGGATATCCCGTTTTAGGGAAAAAACTTGAAGTCGATGGGAAAAATTTCATTTTTTTTTTAATTTAATTGTCGAGACAAGAAATGAATAGAGGCATGGCTTAGGATTATTTGGTCATACTGCAATAGTCTTTGATTACAAATGATAAGATATAAAAACTTTCAATATTTAGAAGTTTGCAAAATCGATTAAACAATTGGCTTCTACAGAAATTTCGTATATCATCGAATTGTATTGTCGCAATAGTTTGAAGGCAAAATTATGCCAAATTTTGGAATTGAATAAAAAATAGATAAGCTTTTTTAAGTGATTCCAATTTTTGACTTCTTATTTATAGCAAGCCGAATTCACAGCTGTTTCAAGCGAAAATCAATGGAGAAAAAATAAATGGTGAGTCTGATTCCAAGATTGGGAAAAATAATCAGCAAACTCATTCAATGATGTCAAAAATTCAATTTTATTGTTTGAGATGCTTATTGCATGTCGATTATATTTTTTTGCTGTACTTTCTTTGAATTTAGGTAAGGCGCCATGGGGAATGATTAATTAGTTCAAAAAAGGTGCCATGGGTCGAAAAAGTTTGGGAACTACTAATTTATGATAAATAACTATTCATTTTCCACTGTAATTATTATTACGTGTTGGTTTTTAAATACGATTTGATTCATTAAAAATATAATACCTAAAATATGAATAAAGTCACAGTCGTCGAAACTTTTGATTGCCACTGGTTGTTTATCCTTGATTTCGCGACTAGATACATTTAACATTAATCTAATAAAAAAATAATAATGATAAAGACTAGAGTAATTACGTTTCTCAATTGCTTTAATGAATAATGAGTTAACTTTTTCTATTTTTTATTTTCGATGTAACCTTCGAGACAATAAAACTAAACAATTCTCTAATTATTGACGTTAGCTAATGAAAGTTTGTCTGTTGACTATGTCGCATTTACAAAATCGATAACTGTTTATAGACATGTGTGTGGATTTATTGGTAATTGAATAATTTATTTAATACAAGAGCTATTATGTACAGTACATGAAACGCAAATTTGACGGCTTGTGGTTGTACATTCTACTGTAACCACTCATCATAGTATCCAGTATAGCTCAACCGAGAAATCCGTAAATGATTATCTTGTCATATGAAACTATCAAATTATTCAACAAGCTTTTAATGTTATTAATAAATTGATTGGATGGCTGTCTAATTATTCCGACACCTATTATTCTATTCGTAATTGTGTTATATTTCATATTATAAAAAAAAAAAAAATTGAAGAGAATTTTTACCATCATTGTAGTTAAGTATATTTACCATTCTGCTTTCAACGATCGTGATTTGTTTTGATTACGAGTGGATGCAAAGTCAGACTATGTATTATGAAAGGTTTCGTCTATATTGCGGACTCATTAATATTCGTAGCGAGCATAACCCATCATGTCGGCCTCACCTCCGTTGTTAGTTGATTGATGAGCTCCGTAGCGACCAATCTTTCCTTGCAGAAAATGTAAACGAACACAAATTGGCCGAAGGACTACATTAAGCCCCACGTCCTTTTTACACACACACACACACACACACACACACACACACACACACACACACACACACACACACACACATATACCTGTTCTAATGTTGATTTAGAATAGGACAACGATCGATTGTAAGCAATTCTAACGCCCCTTTGATAATAATAACATTTTTGAAAAATGCATTCTCTGCACGATGCCACTACTACCACTACGACCACTAGCACTAACACCACTATCGTCCAATTTGCGGACGATAAATCATCGAAACGGATTAGAGTTGGTCCCATATTGCAGCGTCAGAGGCTCCGGGCATATAGTCCGGGTGTTATATACGCGCGCACAACGTAATGAGCTGCTTAGTGGTGTGGAAAATGAACTAGAAGGGCTTGCTGTGCTGTTAGATAGACGATGAAAAAGTGAAGAATACAGGTGAATATTGCCGACCTTTTGCCTACTTGCTCTTTTGCTATTTTATTTATCTTACAAATTGTAATTATGTGGCGACGAAATTTATAAAAATTCTCTATTTAAAAGGTTCAATCACAAGGACTTTTATAAGCTTGTTATTTTTTTTCTATCTATCGTTTTATTTGATCCGACAAGCGTGCAATCAACATTATTTTTCCATTTACTCAAAACAACATTATTGTTTCAAGTTTAATGTAAAGACTAACATTTAAAGATAATGGAAAATTTTTATTCTGAATATACACGTAAAATATTTGAAATAATAGAATATACATACAGAATTTGGAATGAAAGGTCCAATTGTCCATGATTCAGTGCTTTTTATGCTTTTTCAGTGAACCTCCTGTTTTGTATTCCAACCTGTCCGAATGTTTTTAAAAGAGTTCACGTTTTATAATAAAATTCATTGGGTGTTTCTTTTTTTTTTTAGACATTTTATAACTTCATCAGACATTGCGATATATCAAAACTTTTACACATTAAATTTAGCTATTTTGTGTCTATTCTATTAAGCCATGTAGTTTATTAAGGACTTGTGTGCAATCAATTTATTAACAAACGTGTGTGTGCTCAACTAGTTGACGAGTAAAGTTATAATAGAAATGTCCATTTTAGACCGCAATGAATTAATTAAAACTTGTCGCTACAATTGCAAATTATTATAGTAGATTTCGTTGCAATTAATAATAAAAGACAAAACAGCAAAGCACTTTAAGCAATGTTCCGGTTAGTTAATGGAACTGTATGGTGCATTGCCGTTGTAGCGAAAAGTGGTAACGCAACCATCTACAATTCATCTGTTGGAGATCAGCCAAAAACTTGAAAACAAACCTTATACAAGTGCCAAAATAGAAAGATATCCAAAGAAAAGAATCAGCAAGGCTTATCTGTATCCGATAGTGACTGTAATTCGTCTCCAATCCAGACAACCACAACATACATCGTAACAGCTTAATCCGGAATTAAGGAGCGACGACAAATTTCCGGTTAAGAGGACGGGGTCGTTCCGGTTTCTGGAAAGCAATATTGCATGGCGTAAAGTTCTACACGCCGCGGTTCAGTACCGTTGTATTAGTGTGGTGGAGGTTCCGCCCGGTGCCGTTGTGAAATATGTTCCTTCGCGGTCGCCAACTTCCAAGACAACCGCCACCAAGTTTCTAGCTAACATAAACCAGTTGCGGTTATACTAACGACTAATCTCTTTCCGTGTAAAGTGATTTAGTGACTGTAATTGCCACAATTGCCCTAAAGGACTCTCTCTATGGACCTCTTTCAACCTCTATGTCACAATTCCAAATGTCTACCGTCTATTTAATAGAATAGTACCTAACCGCATCATATAATTTATAGGAATTTGTTTTACTTACCATACACTATTGTTGTTGATGATGTTATCAAAACCAGCACCACTATGAACATAAGTAGCGCGGGCGGCATGGCAAATACTGATCGAGTTCATCACCTATTACTACAACATACAAGTTCACACTCCGGACGGCACGCGGAATCTGATTTTCGTCCGGTCGCTCACTTGTACTATATCCGCGCACACTCTATCCGGAGCCACGTGTCTCTCCGGAGAAGATCGGGATAGATATGTCTATCTGTTACACTGCTAACTTGAAAAGTTGCATCCTGGAAAAATCTCATCGATAGCTTTCGGCAAAGCGTTAAAACATTATTATTGCATATTTCTGTCACAATTCATGATTGCATTGAATCAATCAAATCTAACACTTTTATTGAAATTTTTTTCAGTACCTATATAAATATCGAAACGTTAATTGGACTAATTAATACAAAGTAAACGATAAGTTGGAATCTTACAATTAGTATTTCAAGCAAAATTGTACATCTTATAATTTATAGAATACTTTGCAGTAATGACTTATAACAAGCTTTACATACTCGATACAATCATAAAATGACACCGCTAAATAATCCTGTGACAGAGTTTAAGTGTTTTTTTGCACTTATTTTCCTGCCTTATGGACAAGCAGTGCATACAAACTATTCTACTGAAAGTGCAAAAAAATTGTCTTGGCAACGAACCAATTCTGGTGAATTTTGTATGCTTTATCTTCAGAATTGATGCGTGGATTCCATTTCTACGTCTATACTTTACGTAAAAAAGCCATCCCATTTTCATATATTTGCCCTTTATTCTATGCATTCTTACAGTGGAAATATTTGTCATCGTGCTTTTTGACGCTTCCAGATGCCACCCGAATTCGGCATCGCCAACAGAATACAACTTTTTGACAATTTTTTTTGATTAATGAAAAAAATCCATTAGAACAATAGATAATAAGATTGAATGTTTGATAATATGGTAAATGTGTGTCCTATTAAAGCACAATTCTGACAATGAACTTGATAATTGATTTACTAAAGGCTGTAAAGCTGGAAGACTACCCAACTAGTACAATAATTGTTTAGTGTTTATGGTGCCATTTGACCCATTTAACGTAAATAGTATGCCAACATTCCACACAAAACCGACTCGGTAGCTTCAAAGACTTTAGGATTATTATACCCTTGAGTGACGTTAGAAATGGTCCATGGGTAGAGACATAAATCTTTACAGGTTCAATTTGTGTCGTTGCAATCCACAACGAATGTAAAACGAATTCACACACACACAATATTAAATCATATAGAAAACCATCGATCATCCAATAATATTACAACATAACATTTATGAAAATTGGTTGAGTAAGATTATTAAGGGTGACTTGTTTCAATCTATTTTAATCTCCTAAACAACAACGAGTTATTTTGTTTGACTCAATATTCGGATGATGATTTGGATAATAATGTGAATAAAATTCGATTTTCCAGTTTGAATTTTGTCCAATTACCATATTTTCAAATATCCTAAAGCCTGCGTCCTTCAATTTAGTTATTCGCGACTATTCAGATTGGAGCATCTCATTTAGATCAATCAATTTTTGGAATGTTTGCCTCCTTAGACACGTACAGGTGAGATTTTTTTTTTCAATTTGCATTTGGTGAAATTTTTACGTACAAAACAACACGAATGAATTCCAGCATCGTTGAGATACAATTATCATACACATGTGTGTTTAAAGCACGTTCATAGAATAATTGAATTGTTCAAAAGTTTCAGTTGTACAATAAAAAATTAATTTGTTCTATATCAACCATGGACGTATAAGCAAATGGACTCCGCTAGTTTGGTTTTGTTGTGAAGCCGAGTACGCTTCACATTCTAAGCACACGGCATTCTACGTTGCCGTCTTAGTCATCTAGGAATCAAATCTGACGAATTATAAAATCGAGTTCCTACGTACCGGCGAATAATGTTCGAAAATTTAATGCGCACATTGGCAACGTTGCTGACTAACGGCAGAACAGCTGTTCGAAAAATGGAAGAACATGGCGGAATTTAGTTGGTGATTGTTTATGTCCGATTTGCCAATATTCCATCTGTTTTTGTGTTTATTTCTGTGTTGTTTTTCATTATAAAGTCAAACAAACATTAGAACAATGGTTCGACAGTGTTTTGTGTGCAAAAAACTGAATTACCAGAATCTGGACTTATCTTTTCACAGGTAGGTGATGTCATATTGTTTACGTCGCCAGTGGCGTAGAATTTCTTGTAGCTGGTGTTAGAAAATAAAACAAATTTAACGATTAAGATGAAATACATATCTATTTACTCGTAATTATTGTTTTTTTAGATTTCCGAACAATCCAGAAATTGTTCGTAATTATTTATTAGTCTTAAACATGGACGTTCAACTGCCTAAAAGTGCGTTAATTTGTTCGGCCCATTTTAAAGATAGTGATTTCGAATTCAGAGGTGAAACCAAAATCAAGTGTTTGAAAAAGGGAGCTGTACCGCTTCCGTTTGAAACAGATACATCGGATACAAGTGCTTCTGAAACAAGTATTGTTGAATCACCCACAAAAAGGTAAACATTTGCAAACATTTATAACATATAATTTTAATTAATTGATATTATGTTTGTTTTAGACAAATAACACCGTTAGAATTTGATCAACCTATTTGTTCCAAAAAATTGCGATTAAGCCAATTAAGCAGTAGTAGCACACTTACAGCAAGTGAATGTCCTACATCCAGTAGTGAAGAACGTCAAAACATTTTGTAAGTACCATTATGTTGTAACAATTTGAATGGCTCCTTCTCACATTGTAAAAATTTAAGGCAAATAATTAATGCTATTTTATAATTAAAGGTACGAGGAGGATATTTCACTTTCAAAGGCATCACCTCAATCATCCGTAACTTTAACAGCTTCAGAAGTGGATGTAGGTGAAGGAAGTGGTATAGGTGCAGCAGTTGAAGTTTTAAAGGAACCACTGCAAAAGAAAAGGTATGTTGAATATGCAAAATTTTGACGATATTCAGTAACAAAACTAACTTTTCCTTTCTAGAAAGAGACGCACCCCAGCCAATTTAAGCAGTTCAGATTTTTCAACTCCTAGAAAAGCTAAACGACACTATAGTTTACTGAAAACTCAGTTAACAAAACAAACATTGAAAATCAGGTCGCTCCCTTCTCAAGATTTTAAGAGAAAAATCGTTAATAACTGAAAATGCCGAATCGACGATCATGGTAATATTGCAATAATGTTCTAGTAAAATAATTTTGAATTTAAATATTTTAGTCGTCTGTACCTTCAACATCATCTGAAATTTTCAACCGCATGCTGAAGGGACCTACGAAACAAAAGTATAATCCAGCATTACGATCATTCGCCCTAACATTGAGTTTTTATTCACCAAAGGCATATAATTTTGTTAGACAAACTTTCAACAAGTCTTTGCCACATCTAAATACAATTGCAAAGTGGTTCTGTTCAGTGGATGGACCTCCGGGGTGGACAAAAGAAGCTCTAAACGCGTTAAAAATTATTATTGTAATTGTAATCTCATAGAGTGTAGGAGATTTCCTTATTGTCTAGGACCTAGACAATAAGTAAATCTAATAATATACATTGATTGATTTGGTTTATTTATTATTTCATCTTGTATATTATAATATTGTTATTATTATCTATTATAATTATAATTATTATAATATATGTATGCATGTATGGATGAACAAATTTTTCGTTTCCTCTGTTTTTCCCACAATATCAATTGCTTAATTTTTCCACTATCATCAATAATGTTGTTTCGATTGATTCTTTGATTTGTCTTTCCGTGTTTTTTTTTATATATATGTATATATATGTATACAATAAATTCAGCTATAACCATCTTTGTTTAAAACCTGGGATTAATTATAGGTTCAGTATAATAGGCGTTCGATTATATCAATTCAAAATTTTAATTTAATAATTTAATTAGAACAATAATTAACCCGCCACTGGATTAGCTCACATGTTTACGGTACGGTCACAGTATGAACTTGGAAGAAAACAAAACCCGCGTACTCCTCTCCTGTGTTATTTGGCTTCAAAACAAACTGTGTATTTTATATTACGATGCGGACTCCATTTGTTATACCTCCATGATATCAACTGTTTAATATAATTATTCAATGAAAATGTATGTTCATTTTCAATTGTAATAAAACATTGGAAATTGAAAAGTAAAGACGTTTACGAGCTTAGCAACCGTAAAATCGCCGAAGCCTAACGAAAACGTCGATTGTCATCCAATGGTAACAAAGATAAAATGTTGGAAATAACCAACAGTTCCACCAGAATGGTTTCTTTAACATCCGGATTATAGTCGCCGTTTGCTAGTTGGTTTCAAGACAAAGAACAGAACTGTAGTATTATTGATTAGTTGTCATTTTCTAATTGAATTACAAGTAAATCAGAACTTATACTATACAGCAGACGGTTTTTTTGTCGTTCAACTATGTATAAAATAATTTCAAACTATTCAACTAGAAAGTTGGGTTAATTTACCATTGATGCATACAGAATCAAGGACCAAATTGCATAGTTGAAGTTGACCAACGAATTTCGTCCATCATCGAACGAAATAGAGCTTTTTTGTTGAGATTCGCTAACAGATTCGATTATAAACATGATTTAACAATTGTTTTATAGACGGCTTATACATGTTTTGCATTTGAATTGTATCGAAAATTTGATGAAAATGGGCTGTAATATATTTACATTCGGTTATAAAACCAGGATATGTACATACAATTTGTATTTGACTGTAGCAAGTTTCTGTTTCATAAATTTCTCTTATGGATAACCGTAATTTTATTTCTTCAATGTCTTTACTATTTTAGTCAAGTTTTAACAGCAATTTGTTCCGTACAATCAAAATAACGTATTCAAATATCGTACATCTACTATTGAAGGTTTTAAATAAAATTTTATAATAACTAAAAATATTGTTAGTTTATGCAAAATGACGATTGCGGTTGTAGTATTCTACAAAGCTGCTGCATTAATTTGTTTTGAAAGATATTCCACCGTTTTACATAGACAAACAACTTGGCGGCTTTCGATTTCTGAACAATCATTCCCCCTTATACTATAATGAATTGTAGAACCAACAAAATGAAAATGGGGGGGGGGGGTAATATACGTACATATAGGAAGATCGAAAATCCAAACATTATCATGCCTCAGCAACTATTACAACCTCAATTTATTTACATGTAAACATTGAAGTCTAATTCAAATAAAAACATGTTTGAATTTGAAATTTGTTGAAATACGTGTAAATTATCTAAAATGAACTATATAATCTCTATATTAATCAACCATAATTGACAATAATAACAACAATTCAGGCTTAATATAAACATAGAGGTGTCTATCTTTGTTAATCTGTCAGCTATAAACTGTCTAATTAATTAACATGTTGGTCAACGATTATAATTTGTAGATGACTAGAAGATATTGCAAAATCTCTCCCTAGGGTGTGAAATGGAAAAGGAATAGTGCTACATATCTACAGTTAATAAACAGTTACACATTCAGTTTGATTATCATGTTTGTGAACTTTACCGATCCTTATTCAGCCAGTCTTTACGCTTCCCCCAACCCTATAAAGAGATACAGAGTGTCCGGACTGACAGTACACAATTTAACCGTTTCTACCAAAATAATAGAAAAAATCGAATAATATTTTAGGGATTTATAGAGAAGACTCTAGAGAATATTTTAACAGAATTAGAACCTCGCAGCTCATTTGAAAGTGGGTCGGTTTGGAGAATGTTGCGATTTTAAAAAAAAAAGAAATAAACACGCAAACCCTTAGAATGACTTGAGGATTGTTTTCTTTCATTATTCCCCGCAGCATTTTAGAGAAAATGAAAAAGATTCTGATTTGTTTCAGGAGGAAATGAAAAAAAACCCTAAAAAATGCTTGCTGGAAGGTTTCTCGAGTCAGTCTAACGATAAGTCATTTTAAGTATGCAGGTAAGTTGGTAAATATCTCGACATCATTAGAAATGAGGACTCTTTGACCAAGTTTCAATTGAGCTACGAGGTTCTAATTCTACTAAAAAGCTATTCAGCAGAACCCTCTACAAATCTTTAAAATATGATTCGAATCGCTCGCCAACTAATAGGAGTTTCATAAGGATTTGACCACATTTAAAACAAAAACGCACGATGCTTTTAAGTAAAACTATAAAAAATTCAAAATAGAATACTAGCTTACTTATTTTTATTTTTAAGTTGGGAACTTTTCGAAGTATTTGATGTTCAGGTATGTGTGTGGAAGTTCAAAGAAAATATTGTCTGGGTCCTTAAGAGCCACCCTGTATGCTTCCCCGGACTCTCGTCGGAACTTAATCACGTGTAAGTAATTCTCGATACCTCTTAAATAAAGTGTAATCAAATTGCCTTCAGTACAGGAAATCTCGTAGATAGGGCTCGACAAACTGAGCCGATTCATATGGTATTCAGGAGTATAATAGCTTAATATCATGGAAATTCGAGATGTGTTATACTGATTGACTGACACCTGCTTTTTTGACAATAAAATTACAGTTGATATAGATGGATCGAAATAAGTTTGGGCTAAAACCATAAACTTGCAGTAGATCCTGCTTATTGTAGGAATGCAATAAAGTGTTTTCTAAGTCTGTTAGTCCACTGATAATTCATTCAAAAAAATGTCGAATGCACATGATCGATTAAGCGGACTACTCCAAAAACCTTGCTTGGGTGTGCCAACCTGGGTAAACTTAAGTTGATCCATCTATTCGCACCCAACGACCATCAACAATGCTTCCAATTTTGACCAGTCTTAATAAAAAAAAATTCTATTTGACCCTTCAACTCGATTTCATCCTGTTTAAAAAACTTTGCTGTTTTAACAAACATGAAAACTTGTCATTTTAGTAGTTTTTTAGTAACTATTGTTTCACTTCAGATTCAGATAAATTCGCTCGACCGAACTGCAATAACGTTCAGATTTGTTATTAGACGTATCACAGATCCAAAAGTAAACATTCAATATTGAAAAGTGTTATGAGCATCGTCTGATTGACATATCTGAATAAAACATGAAAATTTAAATCATCTATTTGCAACATATAAACTAGTGAGAATATTTGGAATTTAAGTTGAAACTGAAAAGCTTTTTTCTTTGTTCATTGTTATATTTGAAACACTATTTCGATTGTGTCAATTTTTTTTATATATAAATTCTGTTTTCCAAGCCCTTCATTTAAACCTATACACACAAGTTAATTTCCTTTCTTCACTGACCAAATACTGATAAGTTGGACGACTATTGCCCTGAAGGCAACTACAACAAGTCCGGAAATGGACGTAATGGTTCCCGCCAGACCCATCGAGACCTACCCTTGAGTCATCATCTATTTGTTTTGTCATTGTTTTGCTTAAATTCCCTATTGACTTGTCTTTTACATTAAAGAAACAATACATGCAACTGTTTTGCACATCACAGTACATTCTGTTTTCGTTACAGTTACAGGAATAACATTGTCTTAACGATGCTGTACCAAAAAAAAAACACTATCGTTTCTGGATGATAACAAGACGTCGTTGTTGCGGAATCGACGCTCGATAATGTCACCAAGAATCTTTGATAATTACAGAAACCATTCGTGACATTGTAGCATTGCTAAATCATGTCTTAGAGATTAGTGTTGAATTCAAAATGAAAACTAAATTTTGATAGTGTATACCTGTAAATAGTGTATAATGTAAATAATTGGCAATTACAATTAGTGTATTAGAGATAAATGCGCATATAAATCCATCACTTGATACGGGGATTTAGGCGATATTTTTTGTTCGTCTTGACGGAAAATAGCCGTAAAACAAACAAAACAAGGTGTATAAAAAGCTAGGAATCGATAAGACGACACACCAACTGGAAGATTAAAGCCAACAGATTGAGCCTTGGAATTGGGAAACGAAACGAAACGAAAATAACGATGCATCGTAATAAATATACCTACTATACACCAAAACAATAATGGTTTGTTCGTCAAAAAGATTTATTTTCATACTGAATCGTTGATAATTTACACGGCCATTTTAGCGCCCAATTATTGCCAAATAAATTCCCTACAATAGAGCAACCATCATTAAGGATCATTATTCTTGCAAAAGTATACTTTACTATATATATATATATATATATAGTGCTTTTCTTATACCAAAGTCTTAATTAACTTCAACTAGTAACTTGAATAAATGTAACATTAATGTTCAGAGATGCCCTTTAATTACTTCTCATTAAACGGGGTTTTATTCGCGCCAATCCTTTGGTGTTGTCTTGTTTAAATACAAGACAAGATTATCTTACACAAGATTCGAAAAAAAATTGATTGTTTGGAGGTTTTGATCAAAAAAAAATCGATACTTAATTTAGTATTCTCTTTGTTATCTTATGCAGGCGTACCCGGAATCTACGTGCATACGTTCACATGCTTCACTTAAAAGCCAGCAAAATCGACACATATCTAGAATTATGACTGGAGGAGCTTTGCAATATGATTCAGATGTAAAGGTGTACCGGATGTTTCCCCGGGAATCGTGACCGGAAGTTTTGACTATATAATATACTTTTATAAAATTTAGCAAAGCTGTTGGGAATGAGGCGTGAACGAACGAATCAATTCTCAAACAAATATTCAAAGATCGATACCATATGGTGTCTTTCTATGATAATTTGTATTAAGATTAAAAGAATTGCAAGAGTTACAATACAAAAATGCTTACAACAACATTATTTTGAGATTGATTTACAATTTTGCAATAAAGTTGCGTACACGACACACTCAATCATCCCTATTCGACTATAGATAATCGTGAAAGATAGGGATCGGTGAATCTATTACTATACTGGTTGGTTATATGAAGGGTGAGTTTGCACAGCTGTTTTTGACGGCGTCCAAGCTATTGAACACGATATCAAATATTGAAGAAGGAATATTTAACGATATATATATATATATATAGACGACTTGCTAAAAATGGACACGATCATGTCAAATATAGTGATTCTATTTTTCATTTATTATAGATAAACACACCTGTTTCCAACTCAATCCCACGACAGGTACATAATATACAGATTAAGCATCATTTGCAAGAACGCTTCCAATTTCTACAACGTTTAATTAGCTACATTCGTTTCCGTTATTAATTGGAAAGCGTTAATTTCAAGTTTGCGTACATATTGGAAATCTTTAATGAATGATAAAACAGGTATTTTAATTAATTAGGTCACCTTTGAACTACCTTTTTTTTGATTCGATAAGCAAAAAAACATATAGGGTGAGTAACGCATAATACTTATAACTTTTTTATTTATCAAAAATTCGAAAAACGTTGTGACAGGTAACTTTTTATTTTTTAACTCTATAATTGTGTCAAAGCCAAAACGGCTCTACCAATCACCATCGCAAAGAAATCACAATAATTTTCTTAAATGGCACTCCCTATTTCTATTGCATCTTCGTGTAGAGATTTTTTCTAGATTTAAGAATGTGAAAATGTAAGATTTTCTGTCATCATAATATCCATGCATCAGCATGGCATACGAGAAACACAATACTTTCGAATAAGCATTGCAAGGATTGATATTTTATGGATCAAGTAAGCATATATTGAATTTTTGGGATTTTTATCTGCATGACAACTATTGCTTCCTATTTTCCCTCTAAAAGTAACAATAAGATTTCCAATTTTATTTTTGACAATTATATTAAGCATACACATACTTAATCCAATAATAAACCAATGCTTGCAATGCTTATTCAAAAGCGTCGTGTTTTGCTTGTGCTATACTGATGCATGGATGATGATAGAAAATCTTGCAAGCTTTAAAAATTTCTCTCTCAAAAATTTTCCTATGTAATCCCCTACTATTTTCACATACCTGAATGTAGAAAAAAAATTCTAACCGAAAATGCAATGGAAAACAGGAGGTGTTATCTAAAAAAAATTTGATGTCATTTCTTTGCAAAGGTAACTGGTAGGGCCGTTTTGGCTAAATCACAATTGCCTCGGTGTTTTTTAAAATTTTCAGAAATAAAGAAGTTATAAGCATTATGCTTTATACTTATCCTATATGTATAAAACTCAATGCAAATCAAGTGTATTGACGTTTTTGAATTGTAATTTGTTGGAATTGTTTGCAATTCGTGTGCGTGTTGTCTGCAAATCTAATTCGTCCATCATCAGTTTTGTTGATTTTACTAGTCGCGTGTTGGAAGGTGGTGGTGGTGGCTGAAGACGAGAGCACTTTAGTCAAGTTAATAGTCGGTAGAAATCAATTCTGTAGTAATTCCAGAATATGGCGTGCCAGGTCGGATGCCGTTCGAACCTATCGTGCCATGTATAGCATTCTTCACTGCCAATTATACCTACAACTATCACAACAACTGTCACCACTATTAAATAGCATTATTTTAATCAACAACTAGATAACTTAATTAAATTCGCTACATTTATAGTTATATACAATATGTTGTAATTCTTTACAAAAGTTTCTAGTGTT
The DNA here is from genome assembly GCA_039776855.1 of Mylabris sibirica. Taxonomy (NCBI): domain Eukaryota; kingdom Metazoa; phylum Arthropoda; class Insecta; order Coleoptera; family Meloidae; genus Mylabris; species Mylabris sibirica. The sequence continues at coordinate 8,315,667 of CM077836.1, forward strand.
TCAGTGGAAACTTTGTCAAAATCTTAGTTTTGCAATAAGCTACGAGGGATTTTATTAATTCAAGTTTGATCCTGAAAAGTTACACTAGTCCGGGATTATATTCACCTTCAATCAGAGTTACATGCTGCATACAGAACCTATAATCGATAGTTGAAACAACAAGACTATGGTAGTCTTGTTTTCTTCTAATATAAAGTTCCTATATAGTTTTATTTTTATCTTTTCAATATAAAAGAAAATAGAGTGCTGATATTCTAAAAATTGAGATTAAATTTAGAACGTACTCGGTGGTCTTGGTAGATGATGGTCTTTTTCGTTCTTTTCTTGAATAGAACTTGTCTAAAGAAACTTGAAACGCGACTTTGTTTCGTGTCCGGATCTTCTACAAGTAGAACGGCTGTAATTTAATTGGAAACAAAATTGGAAAAATCATTAACAAGATACGTCCAAAATCCATCGACTGTTGATTGTAATTTCCGACAATTTTAAAGACACTCAAGTAAATTAAAAACAGTAGTTGTTCTTGTGTTCTTTTCACCATTACCATCACACCACTAAGTGGCTTTTAATTTTAAACATATAATCTAGTAGTAGATTAGTAGACTGTGATATCTGTAGTGGATAATTGAAGGAGCAACTCAATAAATTATTTAAAATAAAAGTTGGTCGGGCATAACAACCACTTTAGAGCTAGTTCGTATTCTCTCATCTTTTATATAGTTTCATCTTTTTCTTCCCATCTGCGTTATAGGTTCGATTAAATTGTAGTACATTTATCATTCGGTTTGAGAGAAAATTCCAATAAATATCGGCAAACGTTGCAAAAAAGTTTCAATAAAAGACCATGTTGCAATTAATTGGAGAATGCTAAGGACATTGGATTGTTGAACAAAAATTCGCTTAATTGGTCCACAATAAAGAAACAGAGCAATGGAAAAGACAATAAAAATTAAAAATGATAGTAGAAGCAATCATTACTCATGTAAACTACTTTTTTCTTTGTTAAAAATGACCTTTCTGATTGGCATCTCGAAAAGTTCTTGCCACATGATTGATATTTTCCCATAGACTACAACGCTAATATTGAATATTGAAGAGTTTTATGAATAGTATGATGGTAGTTTTTAAGAAAAAAATTAGAAGAGAAACAAGATTAAAGAAGGATTTGTGTATGCTTTGTTCATAATAATTAGTTGAGGCAATTCTGAGCCACTACCAATATTGATGCTTATCATGATTTCAATTATATTCGTCAAGACACTGTAATTAACCACCTTTGGAAATTTTTATCATTTTTTTTTTAGATTTCCGACAAACTTTTCTGTTTTCGAGAATATCAAATATCCAAGCAGAATAAGAAACTTTACAAGTATTTCTTAACTATAGCACAACTTTTTGTACTTTCAATTGAAACTTTACGTCTTCATTAAATGAACAAAATACTAAATTTCATATAATTTAAGCTAAAAATTATAAATCTATTTATTTCTCTCTATATAAATATTTATTGTTGATAATATTCAATTATTGTATTTTTTTGTTGTTTTTTAATAATAAAATATTCGTAAAATTGATAAATATTTGCTTCGATTGGTAAACATAAATCAATCCATAGGTAGATAATGGAATTTTGTATTGAAATTCAAAAAATATTTATCACATTCTTTTTTAAATATTTACCAACCGAAATTGATAATGGAACAATCAATCAATCTTAATCGCGAATTTAAACTATTTGTCACTAATAATTAACTATTTACTATCTCATTATCGATAATTTTGTTGATTTATTATAGTCAATTTCGAATATAATTAGATATCGACCTTTATGGACGTTTATATAATATTTAAAATATTTGATATTCAGAATAAACGTTGGGAGAAAAAAATAACAACCTGTCGGTATTTTGCCATAGAAGATTGTTAAATTCAAGTAAATAATAACGGCTTCTTTGAAGTATTCACTTGTAATCTGAATTTATTAGGAGCGATATATCTAGACAATCATACATAAAACATCCAATGTAATTCTCTATAGTTGTTCAGAAGAAATGTAAACAGTACAAAAGTTGGTGAAGCTTCTCATCGGCATTCTTGGAACTACTGGAAGCTTAAACGACTACGTTCTCGACTTATATCTTTATTTTCAACAATAAAGTCTTGTTGTATATTCATTTGAGAATTTATTGTTTATGTAATGATCGATGAACAATAACTATACATATAGTAAATACGAAAAAGATTCAAATTTGTATATTAAAAATGTAGAATTTTCACCTTTAGACGTTCACCATGTACCTAAAAATAAATTGAATCAACGACAACTGGCATATAACAAATGTTTGCTATTCTTTCCACGTAGATTAAAGTTATTTAAAATGAAGTAAGTATACGATGTGGTTGGAGAGTTTTATATTTCATGAATTGACACGAGGAAAAAAACTGTTTTCGTGAAAGTTTCCAGAATATAAATGATTGCAAATGAATCTCGTCGACGAATATAATATATATAACGTATACAAGTTATATGTTTATGTATATTATAAACCTCAGAATAGAGAGTTTGAGTTAATAGAGAATATATAGAAGTGTATGAGGGATAAATGGCGGCGATCACATTGCCAACAATGCAAAATTGATGATAAGAATTGCTACTGTTGTTAGTTCTGTGGCTTTTCTTCGTTTCAAACGAGATGTCGGTAAACGTGCACTCAAAATGTAAATTTGATCGTTTCTGATACTTAATCTACACACCGATGTCGACGATGGCTTCAACTGTTGTAATAATGATAACTGCACTTTTATTTATTTTTGAAATAAAACCGAATTTATTGACGATAATAACGTTGAAAGTACATAAAATCGAAACGACACGTATGCTATGACATGTAAGAGTTTCAAATAATATTGCAGCTGTTGCATTAAACGAAAAAAACGCAATACACAAATGTCACCAGTTCGATATATTTAAGGTGACAATATTTGCAAAAATAAAACACGATTTTATCATTTTGAAATACTTCAAATACATGGAAGTATAAATTCGTATATTTCAGATCTCGACACTTCAGGACTGTAGTCGAGTCGTTGTAAACAAATTTAGTTTCTTCTATAAAAAATAAATAAATAGCCGTAATGAACCGGCCACAAACAATAAGCATACATAAATTTGAGAATCAGTGGTGTTGTCCTTTAAATATAAAACAAGCATGTCTCAACTGGTCCTCTCTATCCTCTGTAAGAATTGCAAACAACAGCACGAGACAACGTTGGAGTGAGCGACCGCTAACCGGTTCAGTACCATTTCAAGCCACATAAACCGCAGTTCTGTTTGTGTATGTGTTTGTAAAAGTACTCTTCGTCGTCTTTAAATGTTGTTGTGTCTGGAAGGAAGACAATCAAAATTTTCCCCGTAGTAAAGACATACCAATAATTGACGGTTCGGACCAGTTAATATATTGGTGGCCACGTGCTAACCAACTTGTTGCTACTGGCTGCTTGCTGGCTAACCATCTCTTGATGGACATCCAAGAGGGTAATGATGTCGGATGTGTGTTTGTGTTTATTAATTAACCACCCCAATCGCAATACCATCATCCTCATCACTGTGTCTATCTTTCTATGTATGTATTTGTGTGTTATCTTGTTCTGTTTGTGATAGTGATAATAATACACAGCTAGTTCTATTGTTGTTGAGTTATCGACAAGTATAAATAGAATTATACAGGTGATCAAAGTGAGGTAGTGGTGTGTAGATAGCGATATGCTACCGCCGCCTGAATTGTACGTGACCTTTGTGAACATTGCCCTTCTTCACAAACATGCCGGAAGGATTTCCTCGGACGTTCTCTGACATACAGGTACGTAATTTATTAGTGCTTCTATCTATTCTACACAGTTTGCTGAAAATGCACATTTTAATAATATACACGCACATCTATCTAAAGCCACCGGATTACTAATTAAAGCACGTCCAATTCTCTGATTAAAGCCCAATGTAAAAGGAATTTTCTTCTATTTTTGAGGCTTTCACAATTTCTCTTGCATAGATTCGTGTATTTCTATCTATTCTCCAATATTTTCGAAAAGTACACAATAAAATTAATTACAAGTTTGTTTACAATAGTAACGAACTGAAGCGAAAGGTAATGCTTAATTGTCGCACATTATCATCTAAAGGATGTATAATTTTATAGTGCAAGTCTGTGAGAACGTTGTACAGAATACAAAACAACAATAATAACAGCAACATCATACAAAAACTGTATGGAAAATTAATTGAGATAATTATTGTTGAATAAAGTGGTAGCATTCATGTTATTCCTCCATACAAATTTCATCTTTCGCAACATTCTATTTAATAAAACTTTACTCGAATAATTACACCTTTTATAAAATATTTCTAAATAAAATTGTATATTCATCATCATCAATTGAACACAATAATTGTCTTGAGAATCTCAAAGTTTAACATTGACAAATCGCACAAATCCCACCGATGTGTCAGTTTGATTTGATAAAACTATAAGGGATGAAGTGTGAGAGACTAAAACTGTTAACATTACAGTCCTCGGATGCGTCTAATGGATTTTCAATGTTTCTCAATGCATACCAAGAAGAGAATTGACGGAAAATGTATATACGTTCCCCAGTTCCAACCAAATTCACGCTAAAATGCGCCAACAATCGACAACAAACGATAAAGTTGATAATGCAAACTTAATAATAACTTTGTTTTAACCAATAAATTAGGCCGTAGCTTGTGCCCAGTTGAATGAGTCGCCCACACAGACATACACTTGTGTAATTTAAAAGTTTGCACAAGACTTGTACAATTGTGGCTTTTCACTTTCCGTCTCGCTTTCGCTTATTTAGATTGTCATTAAAATATATGTACACATAAATTATTTACTTTGAAATATGTCATTAAAGTTGCGGTGCTGCTTTTTTTTTAGTTCTCACTTTTAACAATAGAAAAGTGGCGAGAACTAAAAGATTTGAAAAGAGCCCTCTCTATTTTAGTCGCGATCACAAAAGTTTCAAATACGACCGACCGTCTTGCCAATAAAAAAGCGAGTGCCAAGTTTTATTTGAAATTTGCTTTATTCCATTTTACAATGCCTTCATTTTGAGAGTTTTCGTTTTGTTGATTCTTATATGAAAAACGTTCAAATTGATTGGAACAGTATTAAAGAGATATCTGATGAATAACAATGGGATTCCACTACTTCAATTCAAACAGGAAAATCTTTAGAAATATTTAACGATTTTCGGTACTGCAACTAATTGATTTTTCAAAACTCAACATCTAGAAATGTATGAGTAGAAATATTATCAAAATCGATATATTGGAGGAATTTTAAAACGATGTATTTGTATATTGTGTGGTATGTGTCAAACATTTGTAGATTGATACGTTTTTTTTTTTTTACAAATGTGCCCACTACTGATAGCACCTTATCGAGAATTCAGAGTACTTTTAAATATCTCACTAATGGTTTCCCCGAATTGTAATTTAAATCGTGACATGAACCTTTATGCTACCTCCGGAATATCTTTCGATTATGTCACCAAGAGTGATTTACTGATCACCGTCTAACATGACACACGTTTAACGACTATCAAATGCCGAACAAGTACCATCTTACATATACAACATTAATGCTCGTGATGGCACGATTATAGAAAATAACATAATGTTCTCTCTAAAAAAAAAAAAAAAACGTTTACATCATATCATGTATTCATCATGCTACTGATATACCAACTACATTTACATAAACTTATACAGAGGTCGAGTTTTTTCTTCCTGGTAGACATACACGTGTTTACCAGTTATTTTTTTTTGTAGGTTGTCAATGTCACTGTCAAATAGTATAACAGTAAAGTAATGAAGCCGATAGCTGGCTATTCATCTTCATTTTGTCTAGTTAGTGTAACTAATAATCAAAATAACTGATTTTATCGATGTATTTAGTGCCAATAGCTTATTATTTTGCTTTATTATCACCGATTTCTATCTATAAACGGTTGTTAATTTTAAAATATTCCATTATTCTTGTTGTTTATGTATATGATTTATGATGAATCAACTGGAATTTTGTTTGCATGTTTATTTTCTTGACACTAGAAAAAATCAAGTGTTTTAATTATACACGTTCATATGGATTGGAAGTTTTACAAGAGTTTATCGATTCTTGTTTCGCATTGAAACAATCCAAACACAACAAATCCAATTTGACTGTACAACACAATCTTTTCACAGCCAACAGAAATATGTAATTGATGATGGTGAGAGAGTGTCTTGACTGTAATAAGGAAGCAGCCGGCAAGCTTTCTAAAAAGCAACAAAGATAATCAATCAGATATAATTCCCATCAAATATAAGATGAAATATTATTGTTAGTATTTTCAATTTTCTAGCAATTGAATCGATATTTCAATTAAGCAAAAAGTTGTTTTATTTTCAAACGAAAATCGTATATGTTTGTAAATCGATAAAAACCGCAACACATATTGCAAAATTGGCATATTGTCCCGAAATCATAACCAAATTCCACTTATAAAATATACTGGGAAAACGTTTACGTATTGATCAACTCCTACACAAATATATAGGTGCCAACTTTCGGCATCGATTCATCTTTAAATCAACCGGATTATTTATCCCACGTACGGAAAAGACGACGACGACGACGACTACGACGACGTTGGAATTTTTTTCACTTTTATCCTTTATTTCTTACAAACAGATTGTCTAGGGAGATGATTCAACTGCTTCTCCACCTCTACCGCTTCCATCTTTTCTTCTTCTACTTCTTCAAAATAATGCCAAATCTGCAATTCCATTTAAATTTCGCTTTACCACAAAGACATCGAGCTACGACTTGAATAGATTCAAGGGAGCTTATCTGAAATGCTCGGCAGCATTGCATAATGTTTGTTTAAGCCATAAACGATTACTTCAATAAAGATTTGAGAGGGGGATTTTCGTTTTCGATAAACGACATAACGAACTAGTTTAATTAAGATGGACCGTGTACTATTAACTATGACATTCGATTTTATTCAACACGCTTGAAAAGTTGTGTCTCTTTTCAAACTACTCATCGTCATAGTGACATGAGCCATGAAACTACTTCTTTGTGGCATCTAATTTTAGAGGCGATTTCACTAAAGGCTCGTTAGTTCTCTACAGCAGATAAGTTTTAAAGCGTTTCTTTACAAGAAATCGCCTCAAGTAGATTAGTTCGCCTTCAAAATTAAAAAGAAAACCGGAAAACAAGGGAAAAAAACTAGTTTGAAAGCTCTGATCGGAAAATTGAAACTTGCACCGTTTTATGGTTTAATATAGAAGGCAATTATACAAATTACCAAATTTATTATGGCTGGATCGTTTTTGTATTGCCAGATAAAGTCGAGCGATTCGAGCCTCAATCTGAACACTGGGGATGTTAAAATAACATCACAAAAAAAAAAACAAGAAAGACAAAGAAATCCAACCTTTACTAACAAACGTTTTCACATAGTTGCCACCTAATCAGATTATGAGATACAGGAGAAGCATTTGTTATTGAAGAAGGGATTATCACAACCATCCCTATAGTGTAAGTTACAAGAGGGATTTGTTAGTCGGCAGTTAAAGTGGCCGCTAGCGACAGACCGTTATCCTGTTATCTGACTTAACAGAGAAACTAAGGAGTGTAGTGGCAACTACTCCAATTCTAAAATGATAGTAACTATTCGAAAATGTAATTTACTACGTTTTGAAGCAGAAAGGATTGACAACCAGTATTCTACAACGGATTTAAGACAGTTGTAAAGTAAAAGTTTGCAATTTATCGTTGACCGAAAGTAGATGAGTGCCGTCCGTCGTCCATTAATGATTTGTTGTAATTTTTGTCGAGATTGCGGATCTTGAAGAATCCAACAGATTCAGCAAATTTATACAAGAATTGGAGATAAATAAATGTAGAAAATATAATTCACCAATTAATTTTCGTTGAATCGTTCGAAAAAAAAAATTCTTTAATTAATTTGGAAGTCTTGATCATTAAAACGTTTTCCAACTAAAACATTTCAAACGAGCTTATTGGATTACAACTTATTCGATGTCATACAAAATCGAGAATGATCGCTTGTACCGTTTCCGGCATTAATAACCTCCACCAATAATTAACGGCTGATGTAAATTGTCTTGGATGGCGGCGTTGTCTTCGTTTGCCCTCTTCAATGATTTGTACTCACAGTTCCGTTATATAGAAACGATTATTTTTTGTTGTTTAAGGGCAATGTCTTGTTATAAATCTTCAAGTCTTATAAATCGCTAGAGTCTCATTTTGGCATCAGTTTACTCTAAAATGGGAACATTAGAAGAATGACTAGAATTATGTGTTGCCGCAGAATTACTCGATTTGTTGATCCTGTTTTCTAAATCGATTCGCAACCATTAAATACAACAAACTAACAATTATTTCTAAATAAATTATAGACGGCAATTCACACTGTATGTATGTATGTATGTATGTATGTACATAGTACAAGTCGATAATATTGTGCGATAAGTCCTCTTATAGAATCCGGCCACTGAGCGACAGCTATGGGAGATACATCTAGGATGTCGGTTATATTTTATAAAACACAACCAACTCTAGAGTACACCATCAGTAATAGGATTGTGCAGTAAAGCAATGATCTAATAAAGCAACCACCTCTGGGATTTGTTCAGCCGTGAGTCGTTTCACCTCGAATCAATTTTGTAATTAGGGCGTCAGAGTGCGGTCAGTCGTGCGTCCCACGGTAATTCCTTGATTGGGAAATAACTCCCTTTATTCAACAACAGATAGACTATACACAATGCACATTTGTTTTGCTACATCTCAATTTAAATTATTTCCTATGGCTATCTCTATTAGTAACATTGTTCTATTATTGTTGTATTATATAGATATACTATAATATAAATGGCACATTTATCGACCGTACGACAGGCTTGATGTTCTTCTTCAACAAAACAAGGTGACGGAGGTTGCTGTCCAACAAGGATTTACTATCCCCTTGTTGCAAGGATAGTCGAATGAAAAACTCTTTTCCAATACCCGTCTATGTTTGTTGGTGTATTTGTGTATGTGTGTTGAGCTGAGCTGCCTGATCATGACGGTTGATTTGTTCGAAATCAACAACGGCCAAATACAACAACAAGAAGATCCTCTGTTTTTTTTTCTCTTCTTTATACAACTCAAGATTTGCAAGATTTTTATAGCCCAAAGAAATTATGTTGGCGAAAGATCAGATAGTTTATCGTATAAATTGCGAATGCTCTGAAGGACAGTGGCCTAGAATTTCAATTGGCACTCCCCTTCATAACTCTATATTATAGTTATCAAAACGTAATATAAAACAATACACCTGAAATTCATAAATAAATTACAAACTATATGTGTTAATTAAGACACACCTTATTTCTGTTAATATACAAGAAGTCGAAAGCTTTATCAAGTGGATCAGTAATGTTTCCCAAGCAAATTTCGCTATTCCATTTTTTTTTTATTTTTTATTTTCCCATTTATTACAATCAATGTACAACAACATTGGTGAATATCTGTGGGCAATGGCCTTAAGAACTTTAAACGGATCTTTTTCTTTTTCTCGCTGCGTGTGTGGAGACAAAAAACGGATTGTTTGTGAATGTAAATGAAAAAATTTATATTGATAGCTGTATATGTATAAAGGGGAGTGTACACGTTCATCTGGGTATACATTTATATACGATTATGTGCATGTATTGGTGAATATACATATGCGAAGGTCGGAGTTGGGGCCGTTTTGAAACCAGTTTTATTCTGTAGAGGTATGTTGTGTATCTCTATGTGTGTTTGTCTGTGATATAAAGTGCAATGCTTGTTTTGTTGACAATGCAATGCTTGCAGTTTCCACCAACATGATAAAACCCGCACGTATCCACATTGAAGACCAATAAACGTTGTAATTGTACCAAATCGATAATCCCATTAATTTACCAATAATTTTAGTAATTAAAATAATAATAATAATACTATCAAATTGTCAAACAGTTAGTAAAATACGCAGTTTTTTTATTCTAATATCAGTAATCTTTTAGGGCTCATCAATATTCTATCGCTTCCATTTGCAAGCATAACAGGATTATCTATTTTTATTATATCCCCATTTCGCATCCTAATAGAGTTTGTTAATCATCAAGCTACGATTAAAATAAAATCGACGTATATTCTATCAATGCCCTCGATCGTTTAAAAACACTAATTAAAAACGATTGTACACATAATTATTACCAAAATGTTTAATAATAATGTAATAGTGTAAATTAGTTTTATAATCATAAAGGCCAATGTTAATTTACAGTAATCAACATTATGACATAAATACCTAGAGAAATGTTATTACCCACACCTGGCAACTGTAATCAACTTCACGTCATGCTGGCAAATTAAAACGGATATTATCTCCGGCTACTTTTCACACAACAACACTTTGAATTAAGATTAAAAGCTAATAAACGATGAACGACTTGCTTGAAGTTTTCGTAAGCAATTGTAGCTTGTTAAATTATTAAATATACCATATGTATTTATATGAAAAACTTGTTCGGTTTGGTTTACAATAAGTAAATGTATAAAGAAAATCCCAACATTGTCGTTTTCTGTGACATTGTAATAGAAAATCTGCAGCCTCATGAAAGAAATTACATTAAATTGTCGGACCGGGCGACTTGACAATACTTTATAGTAATTGTGTTTCGTTCCACTTAACGACTTTAACTTCAAAGTCGTCTACAATATAGAGATAGCTTAACAAATACTATTAGAACATGCATCTTGTTGTTATTTATTTTTCTTTTATAGAAAATTAAAGATTTGTGTTGATCACATAAGCGACTATTATGTATATTGATTTGAAAGCGTGTTATGTGGTGAAATGTCAGGGGATTATGCTCTTTTCTTTCCACACACAATGAAAGGTCGCACTTCTTTCTATATTACTACGTTACAAAAGAAAGAAAAAACTATCCAGTTAGTAAAGCGACAAAGGCAAAAGAAAATTAATGTTTCTGCGATGGTGACATTTTTTAGACAAATAAAGTCTTTCTATTCTTTTAATCAAAATGAAATAGTAATGGCATTGAATACGGTAGTGTTTGTTATTAGGGTAATATGAAAAGAACCCTCACTTTCCCCTATCTATTTCTGCCGTATATTTATACGATTCAGCGTCGGAAATGGAGTGGTGAATAAATTTTGACTTTTTGGACCAAACAAAGAGCACATTGGAGGATAGTTTTTTATACAATGAAACTACCCCAACATTTACCATATTTTATTATTTAGCTTACAGAAAATAAAAATAAAATACAAACACAACTACTAGAAAACGGTAATCCTCTTCAAATCATCGACTTTAGTAGTTCGATTAATTTTCCATAAATGTTATACGATTGAATTTTACAAACAGACTCCCTAATTGGATGTCGAATTCTTTTATCGATGACAAAAAGAACAAAAAAAAAATTGATAACCACTTTTGTGGTAGCTGAATCATTTATCATTCGTGCTAAGCAAGAGTAAAAAATCTGACATTCGATGGCTTCAGAATGTAATCCCAATCTCGACAGTCTTGTATACAAGCAAAGAGAAAATCAAAGGAGAAAAAACACGCGGCTCTTCTTCATTTAAAAATTCCTAAAATAATCAATCATATAGTGTCACGGTATTTGGCCACAATAGTCACCCCGCAATCACTCCCAAATGACAATGGTTTAGATTTAATAAAGTCATAAATATTTGTGTCAGGCGCGCGCTTTATTACTATTTTTTCTACCAAAATTCAAACGTCACACTCACTTGTTTAAAATTAAATTGAAGAGAGTTGTGTGTGTGTGTATGTATGTGTGCTGGTCAAACTTGATTTCAGTCGTCAGTTTCGAGTGCAACTTGAGGGTAAAATACGTGGTGCTTTTGTCCATTCGGTGCGGGTGCAGTTGTATGAAAGGTCAAAGCACTGACAAACCTTTGGCCGCTATTCTGTTCAAGATTATTTCGTCATTTGTTGTTGGTACAAAGCCGTCGTTGTGGTTTCCGTTGACACCGCATTCCAGCCCCGACAATGGCCATAGACCTACACCACCACCATACTAACATGTCAACTTCTCCAGTGCATTGCCAAAGTTAACTATATAAAATGTAAATTGTCTAAATTGCAGACACTTCTTGAACTTTAATCTCCATCCACGGGATAAACTATTTAAAGCAATTAGATGAAAATCACTACAAATAGACGGTAGTAAGTGTCATCCACATGTCGATACGTTTAGATTTAGAGACCATTTAAAGGTCAAGGTTGATAATAATAATGTGTCAAAACTTAATAATAAATTAACGATTGCGGCAGACGATTAACGGTTTTAATTGTTTAATTATAAAGAGTGTAAATGTGTAGCTAGCTAGCTGGCATAACATCCTTGTTCGTATACGAATGCGTATGTTAAAACGGCCATCTGGAACGCAAGAATTTTATTATAGAGCCTGTTATTTTATCGTTACAACGTGTGAAGCCATTTACATTTAAAAAGTAGCATGTAAAATATCCCTTTAGTTTAATACAATGTTGCTGTAAATGTTTCAGTGTATGGATATAATTTTCATGAATATGAATTTTTCTCTTGTCGCCTTATAAATGTAAATAAATGAATTTTTCACTTCTATTCAACGCCACAATAAAAATATTGAAGAAAATATTAAATAAGATTGTATTATTTTACGGGAAACTGGCAAAATAACGTTGTAAAATATTATAACGTACATACCCAAAGGACCAATACCATCGACAAATGGTTTTACGAGAAAATTGAATAAAAACAAAACATTACCGACTAAACTATTCCAACGATAACTAAAGACAACAACATAGCTGTAGCAATTTTTGTATGATGCAGCAAGAAAATATTATCTATTCGTTTGGAAACATTTAGAAAAAAAAAAATGGAATTTCAGCTGAAATTTAATTAAAAATTGCACATTAAAAATGTTGTCTTTTCTCCCGGCGCATCCACCATTTTTCCACATAAATTTATATATTTATTAAAATTTATCAACAAAATTTATTATCTACCTACAAGTTTAGAATGCTCATTCATTATTAATGGATGCGAGTATTTAGGAGTCAAGTTTGTCGAAATGGCCACACAAAATAAACCCTTATAATCTTATATTATATATACACAAATACGTAACGGTTGTACGGTAGTGGTCTTAATATCGGCCGCTAGTGGTTATTGTGGAGGAATTATCTATGCCAAATGTGCAAACTACACATTAGTAGAAGGAAATATGCTGCAATCCATATAAAATAGGTACAATAATAGAATGCAAACTAAGCTAAACTGTTTCATGGTATTTTTGTTATGAAATTAATTACGTTGATATGTAATATGAATTTCATACAACTCGATTGCTAAATTAATGTGGAACGTTCATAATTTTACATTAATAAAAATTTGTTACAGTCTAGTTCATGTGGATTGTTTATGAATGGATCAACAGATTTTATGTTCGTTAAATTTGTAATGTGGTGGTGGTGGCAATCATGATTTATGCATGTCACACAAATACAATGACACTAATGGAATAATATAATTATGTGGCTCTTAATGGATTGCACTTTACAAATTATTGTCATATTGCAATTGATTTAGTCGTCCGAATTTTTCCCTTTATTCCCACAATTCACCCATCAACAAGGTAGAAACGATTGATTATAATAAAAATATCGTTAGATTTTTGATGAAACTATTCGTAACTAAAATTTAATTGAATCTATTATGTGCGTAATTTCTGAAATCCAAGAATTCCTCTATTGTAGAATTGATAAACGAGAATATTACTGATTTAGGTCGTACAACAATACACAGTCTCATTGTGTTCTTCTTCCAATCAAAAGATTATGAAACAAATTTTTATCGATATCATATCCGTAACGTATAATAATGCATTTTCATTGTCCATATACAATAGCTCATCATTCTTTTATTATCTTGTCAACAATAAATAAAAAGAAATAAACGAAATTGGAGGCTTATTCTTATGTTTATTTTGCTAGGTAACGCTGGATTTCTACAAAGTTACATAAAACAAGTTTCAAAGATAGAAAGCCAAAAAGAGAAATTACCTTTTAGTTACATTTTGTCATAATTAAACGTTTTCTAGAAACTTAAAGTTAGCATTTGAGCGACTTTCTTACGAAAAAAAATACAACTTAAAATTTGATTCTATCGTTTGAAATACAGTTGAAGACGTTTAAATGTTTGCTTAAAATTTTTGACATCAATTCAGCTCTAATAAACACACAAACAAAAATAATATAACGACATGGAATATCTTAAGACAGTTTGTCAGATTCATCTGGAAAATCTACAGAAATTGTTTGAATTGTTTCAACCTAGCAACAATTGATGGAAATTTTGTGATTTTACAACAGATTCGACTCAGCTGAGTTGATCAGTGTTGAGGTCCTGAAAGCGTATAGACTTTGAGACAACATTGTACAGAAGCTTAAAGATTGTGTAAACAAATCTCATTTTCAACACCAGTATCGCAAATAAGGTGCCAGTACACAAATCCATTCTTTACTTAGGCAGTTGTAATAATTTTATTAGTTGAGTTTCAGTCGTTCTTGCTTATTTTGTTTTCTAATTGTTATTTATCTACAAGCGCATTTTGACTGACTTTTTCCTACAAGGTAATTTAAATTTTTCTTTTATTCGTTTCGTTCGATACATTTATTTTCCATTGGAATGGGGAGGCATTAAAAAATTGAAATCGGCTACAAACCCCTGATGGTTCTCAAGTTTTAGATTGTTCCAACCTATAGTAACAGACATAAATCTAAGAGACGGGTAGTAACTCTAACAGGGAGATCGGCCTCACAGCTGTTCATTGGGAAATTAATGAACTCTCGACTAAAGTCCGTTTGTCTGTTCAACAGAAGATACAACAACAAAAAAAAGAAATAAAAGAACAATAATAAAAACAATATTCTGTGGAAACTGATCTGATTCCTAATCAATACCAGACGTCTATCTATTGTATAGTAAAATATTCACTATTGCAATTTAGTAGATGGAAACTTAACAATGGAACGTGACAGATAAAGGAATGCTTATAAACGTAATCTGTAAACAACATACTCTATTCTAATCGGTGTATTTTGGATTTTCAATGTGAAAACCGATTGAATTCATCAACACAATATTAATAAGTATATTAAACAAAGTTGTTCCGTTATTTCCAACACATACAACTGATTATTGACTTTCTCTGTTCTTGTTATTGGTCAAACAATTCCTTCCCCACCTCCAAAAGGTATTGTTTTTCTCTCCGTAATTCCTTCTAGCCGACGTGAGAAAAATTGCTAAACGATCAGCAAAACCGTCTTTAACGCAACAGTGAGCTTGATATTGATTAAAGATAAGTTTGTCCAACAATTTGGATAAAATCGCAAAGACATAGAAAAACGCAAGTTCATCACATTACCGAAAAAAATCCTAGTTGTAGAATTTGTTATTATTGTCCAATTTGACTGTCGTAATGAAATTGTCATTTCTCATTCTACACGACTTGAACTTTGAGGAATATCAGTGCTCGATCTTGTATATACGTATCCCAATCCTAAATTGTGTTTCTTATTCTCTTATCGTTAGATGTATAACAAAAGGGGGTTCGTTTGCTTTATTTTATGTCGATTTCAGCACAATATTGTGCACATATCCAACTATTCCTTGGACCGGAATCTTGTCGTCGACATTGTTGTCGGATTTGGGTTATCGAAGAAACTCCAATATACAAACTCTATTCTTTCTAGTTTCTGCCTGATTTTATCATGAATATATGGGAGTATAAAGTGGCAAAATGAGTGATCTGTACACTACAACCAAAGCAACTTTCTCAAGTTTTATTGTATTGAAGAAATATTACAGTCAAATTATGAATTGTTAATCAATTTTACACCTACAACCTTGTTTTCTGTTCCAGCTGCACTTGAAGCAACATTCCAAATACGCATTATTTATAGCAACATACCAGAATGTGAATATTTCATAGGTATAAATGTACAAATCACAAAATAACAAACACTGATTTAGTGTTATTAGAGTCACAAATTGTTGTAAAACACCATCAGCAGTAAATCGTATTTGAACGTGACAAAGCAATTCACTTAAAATGCCATCGAGAATCGCCCATTTAACAATATTTATAACTATTACAGAATATTTTCAAGAAATAATCTGTTGTAATTCAAATATTTATTAATAAATAAATTATATTTTTATTGCACGTCTTAAATGATAGCACGTTTCGTGTATTATTGGGAATCAAACTTAATTTGATCTAGCGATGTTTGCATTAATCCACTATTATCGGTAATAACACGATTTTAATGGTTCAATCAAATTTCAATCAAATAAATAAATACAACTGGAATTGAGTCAAAATAATATTTCATAAATTAGAGAAAATATTTATAACAATAAAGGCGCCAGTCTGAAATCTACTTGGCACAAAAATTTGTTGGCATCCATCTTTTAGTATAGTCGCCAACAAAATGCCTTCTGTATATTGTCGAATTTTTATCATCCACCCTGTCTAGCGCCCCATAAAGTATATTTTGTAATTAATAAAAGTTAAATAAAGACAAAGTTTTATATTATAATTGTCCTTTATATTAAACAGTAAATAGGCAAGAACGTCTCTTTTGTTAATGTTATAGTCTTCTAATGAATATAAATGGTCCAAGTATATTACGATATTTTATAATATGCCCGTTTCCGTAGAGTGTAGTTATTTTAGAGAAAATTCAGCTAATTATAACAAGCCACTTATTATTATATTATAGCAGCAGTTAACAAAGAACTACTTCAGATATATATATATATATATATATATATATATATATATATATATATATATATATATATTTATATTCAGGTTGTTTCTGGTCCATATTTTCCCACCGCCCGCCCCCTAATTTTTATTTCCCCCCATCTTCTTTCATTATTTCATTGTTGAGATCCCTTTTGTTGTATAATTAAATTAATCCGTCTGTTTCGGTATGCTGCGATTCATTTAGAACGAAATGCATCGAGAATTTACCTTATTATATTTTATAAATAATAACGTTGATGATAATGGTACTGATGATGATGATGATGATGATGATGATGATGAGAATGATGACGAGGATAATGGCGCACAACGTGAAAATCTCATTAAATTATATGACATTATTTCGTGTTTTTCAACTATTGATCCTTCCAGTTCGCTAGGTTTTCGTGTACAATTCATTTTATGTTCTTTGAAGATTTCTATTGCCACTAGAACAATTTTGTAACTAGCTTTAATTCGAAATATAATCAGCTTTTATCTTGTAGAAACTATCATTCGTCTTAATCCTTTAAAGGAAATTGTAACGTAACAAACAAAAACCTTTTTGATATCGACTACAATCCAAACTACTTTAATTAAATAAATTGCATGTGATTGTTGTTGGGTTAAATTAAAACACAAAAACTAAATAAGATTTCTTAGATTGATTTTTATTTATTATTTTTATTGTTGAAGTAAATAAATCTCAACTATAAATTTTCAATAGTTTATTTAAAGAATTTTCCGTTTGAAAGTTTCAGAATCATTAGTAGAAAATCTTAACGAAAAGTTTCTAAAGTAATCTTCCAACTACTAAGTTCATGTCACTTTACCATCTGTTGAAATTCTGGAAGTTCATTAAGAAATAATTTCGGTAGTGTTGTCTTTGGCGTTCCGCCAGTTCTTCCAATTATAGTAAAATCAATTATTTTATCTATTCTATTTTTTTTTTCTTTATTCAAAAAAATAAAAAGCTGTAATTACAATAAAGTTCGCTTAGTGATAGTGTCAGTGTAGAGAAAATTTAAAGGCTGTTGAATATTAATTTAATTCCATTAGTTTTTTCGACCTTCTTTCCGGCGTTGGACTAATTAGCGTTTTTGAGATTCTACACTAATTGTTCTATATTGTAAAACTCTCCTATAACACGGTAAATTTGTCCCTAAAATTGTGCTATACGAGACTACGAGCCAGTACACAATCGTTTCTTAACTTTTTCGAACAACGCTTATTTCTTCTCCGATGTTTGTGAATTTTGAGGGCCTTTTTCACAATTTTTTTTCAAAACGTAAACGGGCATTGGAACGAGCTGTATATGTTGAAAAACACCCATTTTGAATGGTTCCAGCTGTTACCTCCTTTAAATTCAAACTTTTTACAATATCAGATGACTTCTCTCCTTTTAACAAACGATCCTGTCTCCAAAGAAATGAAGTTTCTTCTTCCAAATAAGCTTGATGTGAAAAGATACGGGTATTTCCAGAATCTCTACGTAACTTGATGTTTATCTTAATTTTGTAAACATTTTAAATAAAAATTGGTGTTATCTAGCGTTTACGTGCAGTATTATTAGAAGCTATAACCACATTTTCTTTGCCATGTATAATGGAACTGTGTTATGCGAAAATTATTGCAATTGTCTCTTCGTATAGAAGCGAAACTGTGTTGTAACTAGGCTTATCAACTAAAAAATAACGATTTCCGGGATTTCCTAAATAAAAGCCCGGGACTCTGCATTTATTCGCGGGCTTTGTATTTTGGTAACATCTTCATGCGATATACCGAAATGTTGCTCTAAAATTAATTAATTGCCGGACGATTTGAAAAATATTTCAAGGATTTATAGGAGAGTCCCTGGAGATAATTTTAGCAAAATTAGAACCTTGTAGCTTATTTAGAAGTTGGTCAAAATTGCTCGCTTTTGACGATGTAGCGATTTTCAAAAGCGAGTTATACACGTTAAACAACTTAGAATGGCCAGGGGATCCTCTCAACTTTTTTTTTGTTTTCCTCCATTTTACTCTGAATCAAGTGGAAATTTCTTGCAAAATCGTAACCTTATCCAAAACAAGCGTCTTTTGACCAACTTCTAAAAGAACTACGTGGTTCTAATTGTGCTAAAATGTTCTCTGGGAGCCCTCCTTTAAATACCATAAATCTTATAATACACATAAGCATCTGCTTTGATTAAAAATATCATATAAGGGACAAGGTCTTTATTCCTGTGCTATATCGAAAAGTCTAGAATCACTTCTGTAAAATGTTGTAATGTGAGTTTCTTGTTGATTTCCGGGACAAATGGCGTTTTGCAAGAACCTCAAAAAGGACGACTGAAAATCCCGGAAAATCCGGGGCAGTTGGTAGGCCTAGTTAAAGTTGTAACTGTACTTTTTAACTTTTTGCTATTAATGCAGTATACTTAAAATAAAATAAAAAATTTAACATTGTTGTGTATTTATTTGAAAATATATTTTTCAATTACACAGAGTCGTGGTCTGTTGTGTTTTGTTATAATCGAAAATTGAAGATTCTATACATGACACTGCTGTTTATCCGCTACAACTGACCACAACAATAGAACTCATTGTTATGTCGAAATTGTCATATAATCGGATTTTGAAAACAAAATAAATGGAAGAATAACATCTGTCTTATTGCTATAGAACGAATCGAGTAATTTATTGAATTGTAGAAGATATTATCAAACAATAAAGTTGTATACGTGAAACAATACTTGTTAAAATCTATTATAATAGAGAAGGTAATTTTTAGACGTAATTATTTATAATCTCTTAACAACATAGGGAATAATATGTACAATAACTTCCACACAAGATATCCAAGCATCTCTATCATAACCATCCAATTTGACTTTCCATACAGCCTCATTTACTGGTAGATATTTCAAAATTTCTGTACGAATTTCATAGTCTTTCAATGTATAAACACCCTAAAATAGTAGTAATAAAACAAATAGAATTTAAATTGTAGTTTAATGAAATTAACACAAATTCAACGGACTGACAAATTTCTAGTCTTGATTTAAAGTTGAAAATTCTAACATGAAGTATACTTTCAAAAGCCTTTAATAAATTGCAAAATACTAAACACTTTCCAGTTATAATTTCAGTCTAAAGATGTCGAATATTTTGCATTCATTGTAAACTTTTCAAATTCGAATAAAGTGGCTTTAGTATTCTTGTGATTATTTTTCGCTCTAGTATATAAATCACTGTAGTCGTTCTCACTAAATTTTCGCATTGCTTTGAATAATAATGTTAATTTTAGTTTTATTCTCGACTTATTCCGACCCAGTTAAGAATAGCTACTACTTTATTCATTATAACTTTTTTGTTTAATTATTTTCAATGAGCTTTATTTAAAAATACTTACTGGTTTAATTGGACATTTTAATGGCTTATCAAAAGTTTCAACAAATCTTGTCCATGCTTGATTTTTAGCTACCATATGTTTACAAACATCATTAACATTATGATCTTTTAAAACATATTCACAACTATCTGGGTTGCCTGAAGCGTCGCATTTCATAAAGTTAAACACGATCTGTTTGTATAAAATAAATGGTACTGATAATTCATGTTGGATAATTAATCATTAAGATTCCTAGGTTCTACTTGGTATAATTATGTTTTAATTATAGAGTTCTGATTAACTGTCAAACTACTAAATAGAATACAGAAAGATGAGTAGTAGAAGACAGATTACTATGGATTAGATTATAAAAGATGGAAATTTTAGACGTATTAGTAAAGTTAGGATTACAATGGCTAATTATTAGTAGATATGAATATCAATATTATAACATGATTATTAACTTCCTCCAAATTATGTTATCTTAATGTAAACATAAACAATACAATTATATCAAAAATAGCAACGTTTTTTAATGATAATTATCATGATTTATCAACAAAAAAGTTAATTTATGTTTAATGTTTCGTTAAATCACCATCACCTTGTTAAAATCTACTTACCACCAAATCTTTACTGATCTCTTTAGTGACTTTAGCTTTAACCGAAAACGTAGCCGCCCCTCTACTATCAATGTATTTTACTCTAAAATCATACCAAATTAAAGATAAATGCCGGGCATCCTTGCATTGTGCTAAACTTTGCATTATCAACCTCTTCCTGCCCTAGAAAATAAGTCACAATTTACGTTTAGGGATCTACTCGTCCATTAATAATGCTCATCGTAATACAGGATCGTCAAGAAGCATCAAGCGTTTGTTTTATATTTATATATGGTCCCCTTTATTTTCTCTTCTTTTTTTTTGTTTATATGTATAAATATGGGTTTATATATCCTAGATAGTGAAACTACCCTCTTCTCTAAGCCTCTGTTGTTGTTGTTTTTGGTTGTTATAATAGTGGTATGTATCT
This sequence comes from Mylabris sibirica, assembly GCA_039776855.1. Taxonomy (NCBI): domain Eukaryota; kingdom Metazoa; phylum Arthropoda; class Insecta; order Coleoptera; family Meloidae; genus Mylabris; species Mylabris sibirica. The sequence goes on from CM077836.1 coordinate 8,337,026, forward strand.
ATAAAGGATAAAGTTGCCGACGGCAATCTAGTTTAACACCCCTCTAAAATAAGCGTTGCGCTTAAATCGTTAAATTTGAATAGTTTTTTCATCAAGACCGTCGTCCCTATCAATGACAGTTTTATTGTTTTGTTATTCAAATGCTGTTCGACAAAATACTGTATTTGATCTCTTCTTATCCATTTGATAAAAAAAATAAACTACCATTTCAACCCTGATAAATTGCGAGATAATCAAAGGTTACTAATTAGACTGTAATTGGATGGGGTATGATTGTCACTCTCCCGTTGTGAAAACATCTAAAAGTTAGATTTTGGATAAAATAAATTATCTGTAAACGAGATTTTTATTCGTTTCGACTAAAAAGATATTAAATTATTTCTTTTGTAGTGTGTTTTTGTAAATTTGGTCGTGAACGTCTCCTATATTTTATCCGAATCATTTTTGCCGGCGGTTAGGATGCTATTTTTATATATTTCTCGCGTTTTTTTACCACAGGGAGATGAGAAATTATTGAAAGTGAAAGTATTGGCTTAGAACAACAACATCGATAATTTCTGTTCAAATATTTATTTGATTTATCTCAAATTTGAACACTGCAATTTAATCTAAAATGGCGACGGTTCTATTAATTTTTTTTTGAGTAATAAGGCTTTTAACAAATGATCTTTCAAGATTTCGATATCGAGGGTTGTCAGTACTCTCAACAGTCACTGCATTATCAATTTAAGTAATAAGGGTGGTTGCGAGTGCACAGGCGTTAATAACAATGTGACAGATTGACTTACGTACTATATCTATGTCAAACTGTGTACCCACGAATAAAACATTGGATAAAACTATAAAAAAAACCAACAGTGGACCCATTCTAATTGTCACTCGACAACAACCACCACAGAATGACAAATAGTCACACTTTTACTCTTTATATATTCACCGTCAAAAACATTTCACTAATGATTATTACTGGAGTACATACAGTGAGATAGAGATCTGCATAGAGCAAATGATGCATGGACAGATGTAAATATTAGTGCAGACCAACATCAGTACTCGGCCATTGTGGACAATCCTCTCAATAACGTCGATTGTATCATCAAACAATGCCAAATGCGGTTAGCCGACTACTACATTTCAATTCCTATTTATTTATTTAATGTCGAATATACGATACGTGCTCACAATAGGGACAATACTAGACTCTTAATTGACAACAACAAATCAGATATTTGAACGGAATTAGACCTAATTCGTATTTGTGTAATTTTGGTGGATGCGCCAGGCTAAATTTCTCTTATGCATTGTTGGTGCAATAATTTTTATCGTACATCCGGACGCCGGAGGTATATCGTTGAGATCTCTTCCCGTTCCACCCTTCCATGTCATAAACATTCTTTAACGCGCCACCGGTTAAACGTTGTAGATTTAGCTAAATGAAACATTGGCGAAAATCACGTCGAAAAGTAGGCAAAGAATGGGGAATGAACAAGTTGAAAAGATACCTGCATAAACATATAAAATGAACGATAATAATCTAGATACGATGTGGGGTTGGATTGTGGTGGTAGGGTTGTGTGTTTGAGCATCATCCTGTTTCCTTTTTCTTTCTTTCTATTTCCATCATGGAGGGCCCATCAATCAGACAAGGATTACCGGCCCGACTGTTATTAAGAACGCTCGTATGAGACCTTCTACCATCTGCAAGCAGCGTAGAAATATTACTGTCCTCTGTTCATTGTAACAACCGTTTACTCGACCGCGAGCGATCTCATACCTTACACTATCAAGAGAAATGGCCGGCTTAACTACTTCTTTTCCGTGAACAATTTTAATCCTTTTTTAATGAAGAAAAATATTATTAACGTCATCCAATGAAATGTTGGCCACTAATGCAAAATTGCAATTTTAAAATCTTGAAAAATGAGAACGATCTTAATAAACTGTACTTTTCTTAAAGCACACGAAGAAAAAAAATGGTAATAAAGAAAAAGGCGTTACAATCGATGAATAATTCAAAAACACGTACAATCAAATAAATGTAGATTTTCAACTAATTGAATTTAGCGTGAATGAAAATTTCAAAGCTTTCAATGCGTATTTTGTTACTCATTTTTTAGTTGTGTGTTACAACTTTTCCAAGGAAATCCAACAAAAAGACAGGAAATTAAAGTTGGACGATTTTGTCGACTTTTATCAAGAGAACAATGTTGTTTACGAGTTTCGTTTGAACTTTTGCCTTTTCTCCCATCATACACCCTTTCATCATTTTAATTCCTTCTATTACAACCAAACATGCTCAGAATTTTACCAAATAATTTGGAAAATTAACAATAACAACTAATTAAATTAAGAATAATTTCAACCCAATTTATTAGATCTTTATAACTTTTAGTAATAATATTGTCAATTACCAAAACACCATCTTTCAATAACTAATTAAAAAGTTATAACGAAACAAACTCAACTTAACTGACTCGGAAAATGGATAATTGTGATGCCTTAAGATTGAACTCTACGAGTTGAAAACATGGCAGGTATTCAAAAAAATTCAAAAAATTACCAAAACTTAATATTAACACTTAAACCAAATTTAAAAACAATCTGGTAGGAAAATCATGGTTTTACACTATTTAATTTTTATCTCGAAAACCTAATACCAGATTTTGTATAAACTTTCTAATTGAATACAAGATTCTTGTAATTTAGCTCCTGAATTTTTATGGATGACGCTGAATCTTCCGTTTTTGTACAAAAAATAAAAAAGATCTCCAAAGGCAGCAAGTACCTTATATAGCGAATTTTTTTATGTATCTACATGCTGAAATATTATTAATTCACAAACAATAAGAAACACTAATAAAATTTCACTCGTTTAAAATTTGTTGTTTGTCTACATAAATCTAGTATGTTAATATTAACATACTAGATCTACCTATGTTTGTCTAATATTAACTGTCAAAATTACTTGCTCTCTGCGATTTTCAATTTTTTTTCTAATATCAATTGTCAGAACACATAGCCACCTGAGATATTCGATATTACTGTTAATACTCAATAAAGATATTTTTGCATTTTTCTTGCGATCCAATGAACCGATTTTGATGATTTTTTTTCTGGGTCATAGAGAATGGTCGGCTCTACTGTTATTTTAATTTTCATCCAAATCTAAGCAAATGTAATATTAAAAATGATTTTTTTTAACATTTCTTCAGCTCTTATTCCAAAAGTGTTGGCCCTACCAGTCTGGCCAACGAACTCATCCAAGCTATCCCAAAGACCGATTTTTGTACCAAGTTTCATTAAGATTGGTGTATTTTTACGGCAGTTATCGTGGATATACATATATATACATATATGTATATATATATATACATATACATACATATAACGGTAAGAGATACGAGAATGGTTAAATTGGGGCAAAGTTACATAATCAGAGGGTCAACATAATGGACCAAAGAAATCAAGGATATCTTGATTGGTTCTCTAAACATTTAGAAATAATCAAAATTTTCGAAATCCGATTTTATTTTTTTTCAGCCTTATTTGAGAAAATATTGCGAAACGAATACCACATCTTCATTGCAACTTTTAAATTGTTATCTGATGGTGCACACAGATTTCCGATACAATACACCGTTTTTTCAGGTCTATGGGCAACATTTTTTTTAAAATACGGACCTGTCTTTTTTTATAATTTTTGAAATCCCTACAAAGTTCTACATACTATGCTGTTTTTGTTTGGATCGAATTCAAATGTTTTGTTCAGGAAAAAGCCTTTCAAAAATTTCTATTTAGAGCTTTTCAGATTGATTTTATTTATTTAGTTATTACAATTTACGTGATATTTTTATACTTTAAGCGTCAATTTTATCAAAGAAAACTAGAGACGACCACATAAAAATATTTATTTCTGTATTACACTCACATTATACGACAGAAATTACATTTTGGATTGAAACTTATATAAAATCGAATTTCGGAAATTTTGTTATTTCCGAATATTTAGAGAACTAATCAAGATATCCTTGATTTCTTTGGACCATTAAGTTGACCCTCTGATTATGTAACTTTGCCCCAATTTAACCATTCTCATATCTCTTACCGTTTCCGAGATCCCCATGCATAGACCCGAATTTGAATCATCCTGTATATATATATATATATATATATATATATATATATATATATATATATATATATATATATATATATAAAAAAATTTTAACGAACGGTGGATATGGGCTCCTGAGGTCCCAAAACAAACTTCTGTGCAAAAATTTTTCGGAAATTCAAAAGTGAGGATCTCGTCATAAGCTAATTTTTTTAAAAAAAAATCGCTAAAAAATCCGAAATGTCGAAATAAGTGTATTTAATGTTAATTTACTCTTGAAACCAAGTGTACGATATAGAATCAACGATGAAAATTGTTACGGAAAACGCATTTCAAAATTTTAATCTATAAATTTAGCCATACTGCTCTTTAAGAAGATAAAGTAATCTGTAAATATTTATAAAAATGTATACATAAAAGACGTTATGAAGCAAGCGCCATCTAACGTTTGAGAAGCGTAATAACCGCAGATCTATCGTAAGGCAGTTTCCACCTTAAGGAAATAAATTAAAGTCAGGTCGTGTTAGGATTACTATATATAGAAATTTACTTATTGCTATTTGTCTAGTTAACAATAAACTTTAACAAATAACTAAACTGAAACTGTACACAACAAACTTGAAATTCTAATAATTTTAATCAATAAAATTCACGAAATACTCATTATTACTAAATGTTATAGGTTTGATAATCTGCTTTATTTATCATTTACGAACATTACTCAAGAAATATTAAAAGTCATTATCGAATTAGTAATGATGATGATTTAACTGAATTGAATTAATTAATGATTATAACAACAATAATACCATAACAAAAGCGTTAAGAAAGTTGGTTTAAGGCATATTGGAGATATTTTTTCCAATAATAGATTTCATCTTCAGATCTAGCTGATAGAAAATATTTGACTGAATTGCTACTACTACTACTACTACTATCAATTAATAGAATAAACGAGAATCGATACAATCCAGACATTAAATTAGTTTCAATTATTTTCATCGATTTAATTAATATTAACGTATCTATAGGTTTATTGTTGAATTCTTGATCAACAGGTGAACTCCAAAATGTCAAATATTTCTCATTTAATACGCACCAACGTTCCATCCATGCCGGACAATTATCCACACATTTTGAAACATTAAGAAAACCAATTAGTTGAAAATTAATATCGAAATTGACATCAACTTTATTTTGATCTTCAAACGTACGAGATATTTCGTTGATTTTAATATGTTTCTCACCCCAATATTTGAAGCATTGCCTTGTGGTCTTCTTAAAGTGTTTAAGAATTTTTTTGAATTTATCCTAGAAAATAATGGTTTCAATATACTGAAAATATAGACGTTTTTAGTCAAATACTCACTGTGTTAACTTCAAGTGAATAGACTCGTAGAAGAATATCGAAATCTGCTGGTAGATCATCAAAATGAAATACCTCTCTAAAACGGACAGTTTCACATAATTTACCTTCAATAATTGAACTTGTTTGCAGTGTTGATTCATGTTCTAAATGGCAAACAAAATATTTCATCAATCTTTTACTTTTATCGCTACTAAACAATTGTAAATTCGATATAGTAACAGACAGTGTCAGTTTCTCCTTTATTTTAGAACTTTTCAACATCCAAACACGCAAATCAACATCTTCATGATTTGTTTTAGTTGAATTATCTGATGTTTGATTTTCTATTATATCAGGTGTTATTCTTGTATTATACTTCTATCAACAAATTACATGCAAATATTATTTGTAATAAATTTGATAAACTTACCCTTGAATCCAAACAATAATTGTTTGAGGAAATTTCCGAATTGTCCGGCACAGTTGGTTTTCCGCTTGATTGATTTGTTTGTATAGACTTTGGATTTAATCGTACTTTTTTGTAATGTGATCTTAAATTGAGATTCGGACGTTTATTTCTAACACTAAATAATTTCCTTGGGGATAGTATAAAAATGAGAAATATTGAATAAATAATGGTGAGAATGTAGGCAATAATCGATATGCTGTAGATTGTTATGATTTTGATCAAAATACTTTTATAAAAATTAAAAATCTCTAAAAATCGCTTGAGGCGCATTTTGCTAACAACTTCACCTCTTCTATGTCGACTTACAATTAGTTATGGTAATTTTTGTGGACAAAACTAACCCTACCTCTCCCTCCACCTTTCGGAAGATTACAGTTCATCAATTGTATTTCAAATATTGCAGGTAAAAGATTTGTTTTTGTTTGGATTTTTTTAGGGATAAAATTATAAAACAGCTGGATTTTAGATTTTAATGAAATTCATTTAAAAATCATTACATATAAATTATCACAGAATCAAAGAATTGCTTAACGGTTCTTGGGATTAGAACGGCGCGTCGTCTGGAGATTTTCGTGGAAAAATAACCGTTTATACCTGGATCAACAATAGGACCCTCAACTTTCTAATTTCACCTCAAATGAGTGGTACTTCAAGTTGTTGCCAATTTTCTAAAGTATTTATTATTAGATTCAAGCAATTTTTCCATGTGTTGAATTCTTCTTGGGATTCCATCGCTAAGAAATATGATAAATTTTCGTTACCACTACAATATTGTAGGATTAATGTTCGATTCCTGCAACACTCTTTTCTGGTTGCTACACGAAAATTTCGACATTTCTTTAAATCAATTATATCAAATGGAACATGATTGAAATCCTGTTCCCTTGGATAATTCCAGAACATCAATCTAGTATCGTCAAGTAGACACCAACGACGATTCCATAGAGGACAACTATCCGATGACACTTTAGCAACATTTAGAAATCCTGATTGATTCATTTCAATATTCAAGCAAGCTTTAGAATCGATAGATATCCAACTCTCTGCATAAGTGAACGGTGCTCGATACAATGGACGTATGTTACTACAACCTAATGTTGATGGAACAATATCAATTTGACCTAAAAATTCAAACATTGATGGGGCCATCTGGAAAGCGGGCTGTTGACAGACGAAATTCGGCCTTTTCTGGAAATATTTCCGAAAAACTGATTTATCCTAAATCAAACCAGCATTATTTAACGTATACAGACTAAAAGAAAGAAGTTAATCGGTACCTTTTCTACACTGAGACAATAAATTTTTATATTGATTTTAAAATCCGTGGTAATTTTTTTGAATATCCACGGACCTTTAATATTGATGAAATTCCCTTGACCGCATTTACGGACCGCTTGTGTTCTTATTAAATCCGTTCCACAACTAAAAATTCCAATAAAATATTGATTAAAACCTTCCATTTTGGGGAGATTCGTCAGTATCGCTATATTATTTATGGTTACTGTTGATGCAGGTAGTTCATATTTTGATGAAGATGACGGTGGCGATAAAAAATGGGAACGAAACAAATTTAGGCGATGCACTGAAATTCAGAGAGCTAATTTGTAAAAAATAAACAAACTATTATCAGTTAATTAATTACAAGATGTCAATAATGCAACTTCCGCTTCTAATCGTCGATTATCGAACGGTACATTTTTAATGCAATCGATTGTCTTCAAAATCTGGCCTATTTGTACACTTTGTCTAAAAATATCCTCTTTAAATTTTGTAAAAGGTGACTTTTCACTCTGACTCTCATCTGATTTTTCATATATCTCTCTCACCAAATCATCGATATTGTAATAAAACTGCTCCTTATCAGAACAAGACGGATGTAAAAAATTGTGAAGATAATGGTTTGATAACAAATTTGATACATTTGTGGTATTCACACTGCAATCGCTCTGTAAATTGTTTTAATTACTCACGAGAATTTACCAAAACTAAACTCAACCATACCTCTTCGAATTTCTCCATAGATTCATTTCTGTAGCAGTCGATATCTTCATCTGAATCGCTACTATAATTTGGCGAATTTAACGAACTTGAAAATATGCCGCTACTATTGCTTCTTCTAGCGCTTTTTCGGAATGACATCCGATTTAAAGTGTTCTGAAAACTACCACCAAATCGCGACAAAACTAGACTCTCGACAATTTCTTTAATATTTTCATTATTTGAATCATAATTAATGATTGGTTGATTTAATTCATTAAAACTGAGTTCTTCATAATCAACACTACCTATTGTACTTATACTACCTCCAAGATTTATCGCTGGATGCGATATCTTATCAGTTTGCGTATTGCAATTCTTCAATGTTGATGTATAGATATTCGAATGAGAATTCACTATAAATCTCTCCATTTTATGCGAAATTTCTAAACACGATTCACAAAGTCCACGATAAACAGCCGTACGCATCACAAGCAAGTAAAGGGTGCAAATATTGTTGTTGTACTTTTAAATATCTCCCCATCCCCACCCTGTTCATTCAACTTTACTTTGGAGATAACGGTTAAAATTACCAATATTGTTAAATTTATTGCTGTCACAATTTCAAATAACCATAAAATTCACACGAAAATCAACCGATCACATTTTTGTATGAATTTTAAATTGAAAAACAGAATGATTTTTTATCTATCTAATTAACGTACAAAATACAAGTCTAGATAAGAGCCACAGAAATGCGTTTTTCGGGTACTTAAATTTACGTAGAACGCGAAAGGAGCCATCGTAAATCATTCATTACACTTGGAGCTACAGGTGCGAAAAATGAGATAATCCCATTTCTTTTGTCTGTTATTTTTAGTATTAGAAGAGATGCTTGAAACGTGCTAGTAACAATAGATTTAAAAATAAAGAAATATCGAGAATGTTTTCCATTCTTTATTGTTGTTTTCTCAATATTTAGACAACATTTTTATTTTTATTGACTTGACAATTTGAAATCATAACCGATAACTTTAACACCAATATGTTAAAGAAACGTTTGTAATTTTAGCTAGGTAATTATTTTTATAATGCAAACATTATTGTCTATTAAAAAAATCGATATTGTACTGAAGATCACCATTAATTATATTACTAAGCTCTACTATTAAGTTCTAAATTAATTGTGCTACTTATTGTTGAATCGCCTGCATAGCACAACTAAAATTAGTAAAGCGAATTGTAAAATAATTAATTTATAAACAACCGAACAAATATTCTATAGAATCTGTCCTATATAAAGAGATTGCTGGTAAATTAATTAACATTGTTTTATAATTGAAAAATTGAAGGTTACTTTATCTTATTTTTCCATTCTTTTGTTTTGACCTGATGCTTGAAAATGGTCGTTAAAAATCAAATTATCAAATTAAAATTAGGATTTAGATTGTTTTATTGTATTCAATGATTAGATTTTAATACAACCATAAAGAAATCGACGACATTATGGTCTTCTACAGGGAAAGTTTATTGTATTTAATTAAATATCAATTAAACGAAATGACAGAGACTTTCAAATTTAACAGGTGAAATAAAGCGAAGTTAAAATCAATTAAATAAAATAAAGATTTTCAACATGATTGATTAGATTTTTATAAGTTCCAGCAATACTACTTCCTGTTTAATTCGAAAATAAATGCTTATTTAAAATATTTCGAGAAATTAGGGATAAATACGGGTACAGATTGACATAAGATTTCAAATTCTACAATTTCGTACTTTAGTTGTAAAAGTTGCCTTCTTCCAGATAACGAAAACTAAAACAATTTGTGCTGTCATTCAAACGAAATAAAATCGTTGAAACTAGTAAAACTGCAACATCAATATCAAATAAACAAAGTGTATTTAAGCCGATATTGTGCTTGTTTGTTGGTTTATTGTTAATTTTAACGATTAGAACAAAATAAAACGCTACGATTGATACAAATTTGAGCGGTCTGCTAATCCGAACAATTACGTTCAAATATTTCGTATTGTTTCAAATATATCTAAACTATATCCTCTAGTTTTGTTGCCATTGACGATACGTTGTGAAAGAGTATAAATTTGAAATTTATTTCGCCTGGATTGATAGATAAAACATGGTAAATCCGGCTTTATTCTACTTTACATCAAGTTGTGTTGTGCAACAGCGATTATAGTTTCATCGAGTTCACAGTATGTGTCTATCTAATATCATTTTGTATATTGTCCCATTATATTATTTTCAAATACTACAACATTTTGTTAACATTTATAAAATTCAGCTTGGAACTCTAACAAAACTTTCATGAATGTATGGATGATATGCTAGCGAGCTCAACGAAGTTATAATGATACAAGAAAACAGCCTCTAGTGTCATCAGTGATAATGATGATGACGATGATGATGATGATGATGATGATGACAATGGTGCAAAAGACGTTAGTTAGATTCTTATGCGTTCATGTTGTAGCATGGCAACGTTGTCGTCTCTCGTCTATCTCAACAACTTTACTGATCGTCTAAATCCATGTCTTAGATAAGACCAACTTCGCATCAGCTTGGCATCGTTGCTAAGCTACTGGATTATTCATAAGTTTAAGCTAGTTTGTAACTCACTTTCACCAGTTGTGGAGCAAACCATTCCCCAGATTGTTAGGTAATCACTTGATCGTTACTTATCCGACGAATTCCCCATTTACATACTAGAGGAAAACGAGGCTTCAACTATATATACGATACTACAACGTTCAAGCATCATTTTGGAATTATTTCACCATTTATTTTATGCTAATAACGTGTTTTTGTCGTACGTTTAGTTAATTTTAAGAACAAGATTTTGTACGATATACGTACAGTTGAAGAAAATCTACGACTGTGAAATTTGCCAATTTTCTCTTATTTACCATTAGGAAACACACATTAGGATCGATAAAATCAGGCTCAAGTGCGCTATCTCATTCAGGTGAATGATGGTTAGATTTCCTTCACAGTTGCTTAAACCCGTTGCTTGGCTAAATGTGAAGATCCGTTTGAGATTCCCACTACATTGTCTAATAATATATAAGATTTCCTTTCTTTGTTCCCTTCTGATTTTACAAACACAGAAAGTTGTTTAGTGAATGGCGCCAAAATACGCTTGCCTATACTCAACAATAATAATTCTACAAGTTTTACTACAACTAGACGACGATTGTTTCGTGGAACAAGTAGTAAATCTACCAACAAGGTAGTTACAGGTAATATTGGAATTATTGTCTGTTCGTTAAAAGTTTCTGGAATGTTTATTACCTTGCAGCTTTTGTCATAAAGTCCAACGACTCTCGTCTACATATGTACTTAACAAAATTTAAGTTGTAGTTTTCTAAACTTTCAATCAAGAAAATTACTAAAATTAACCATCGTAATCGTCAATTCTAAATAATTATCTCGATTGTTAATTTACTATATCAACTTAATTGCTGGCATCACAATTATTAGCTCTATTTTAAACAAATAAAGTTTCCCGATCGATCACGATAAAAAATCACTTGGTTAATATTTAATACAACGTACAGTAATTATAACTTTTTTTTATCAACATTGAAACAATGGTGTTTAAATATTGAAATAATCGATCACGTTCTGTAGTTTATTTTTTTTATTTCATCGCTACAATTTCAGTTGTCAATTGGTTACTTATATCGAACATCGATAAGACTAGAGGCGTGGGGTATAATAAGCGAAGAGATATGAAAGAATCGAGAGCAACGAAATAAAACATGTGTCTGATGATATAGAGAGGGTGGATGTTAAAGCGGAAAAATAACTGGAGCGTGAAAAAAGTGGCGACTTCCGCTATTCGTTCAAATATTACATATCCACACAAGAGAAAACTTTATTGTTTATATTGTAAAAACGTGTATTATCGTAAACGTTTCATAGTTGATTATCTGTTAAAATAATAGTTAACAATATTGACTTGAATCATTATCGGTGCTTTGTAAATTATTATCTACAGTTAATAAATTCGTTTGTCAAACAGTAGGCAAATCACACTAAAAATAGTGATTGCCAAGTGATATACAACTCGATAAAATTTAGTACACGAACGGTGTTGAAATAATAAAATGGGGTGTTGTTAATGAATTATACATGGCTAATTGGCTTACCCTTAACAGAGAAATGTGGTGTACACAAAACAACAAGAAAAAATTGTTCCAATACGGTGGTGGTTTAGTCGTAAAAAAGGACACTAAAATTGATAGCCGACTCCATTATTTTAAAGTGGTTGTTAAACTAGAAGAAAAAAGACGTTATGAGGTCCAACACCGAAGGGCTTTCATTGTTTTCCCATCTATTCACTAATTTATTATTCATGTTGTGGATATTTTTGCATAAAAATAAAAATTGAAAACTTTTACTTATTTTAATACATCTTAAAACTTTGAATTCATGAAATTCAAAATCTGTTTTACATAAATTAACACTATATAATATAGCTTGTATTATAATAAATGGTTAAATAAATAAATGACCAACGTCGATTTAATATACATATTTATGAGCTTTTATAATAACTTATTTAACATTAGAACAATTTAATCGGATCAAATTGGTTTATTTTCATCGATTAACTATGAAATAGAAAGTTACATAAATTTTGGTATTCAATTTAAATAATTCTAGTCGTTTAAAATTGGTTTTGTCTTCTGTGAATAGACTAATACAATTTTAACAATATGCTGAAATTAAAATTTAGGTACCTGTACAGGGTGAATCAAACCCAATTATAAATAGGAGGTCTCTAGCGTAATAGATATTAGTAAAATTTTCATTTTCCTAAATGAAATGGATTTTTAATGAGTAAGGGGGCCACTGAAACTTACGAATAGAAACTACACAATGGCCCGTAATTGTCAAATGTATTTCAAACTTACGCTAGAAAAAACAACTCCAGGTAGGACTCAATGCATAAGCAAGCCCATGGAGGCCTCCAATTTTACAAGGTTTCCAAATAACCATAATACTGAATCATAGAAATTACAAGATTCAGATATTTGTTGAATTTTAGAGATAAACTTTGAACCAACAGTTTTCTGTTTTGGTTCTAGTATCTAAACTAATGTCTTTTGTTTCAAAGTGTAGTCTTTGAGTAATATTTCTTAAAACTTTTAATAATTTTTGCTAAAAATAGATGAAATTTAAACAAGAAATAAATGTTTAATTTCTTCTCGGAAATGAAATTCTACAAAGATTCGTAGAAAATATTAGAAATAAAATTACAATTTCAAGTTGGGCACCATTTTTAAGAGAATTTATTGTAGTTACAAATGGTAGAGACAGAATTGTAATATTTATTTTGGTTTTAACAAAATTAAAAGAAAACTAGTCGATTGGATTTTTTGGATCGAAAAATGGTGGATGCGCCGGGAAAGTTTGCTTAAATTGTAGTTTTTTGTAAATAATTCTCGTTTTTAAGCCTTAGTATTGCAGCATTTTTGTTCTAAATTGAATTTTGTGCAATAAAAGGATATCGGAATTCAACAATTTAATTGCTGGGTGTATTTTAAAAGAACTTAAACTCAAGTCAAGTAGATGCATTCAAACAAAAGTGAACGGTAATGCCATTTTTGATTTACAAAGATATTGTTTTTTTTTTTAATCCAATTGAGCTTGTGTGGACCCAATATTTGAGTGCGTCGGTGGTGAAAAAATACGAGAAATTTCATGCAATTGTATCAAGTAATTGTGTCAGACCTTCACTCAAAATAAGAGAGCGTTACGTTTTCGTAAAATCTTTTGTGACTCAAACTCTGTCGGTATTTCCAGAATTTTAAAGATTTCTTTACCGACTACCTGCACATTACACAGATGTTTGGGCTTGATTTTTAATTTTAGGTAAAATATAACGTCATAAACAACCTCTTTTGGCTGAAGGTATATAAATTATATAGTTTGCTAGTCAAAATTGTACTCAAGCAATTGAAAGTTGTTAAGTCCAGAAAATAACATAACGAAAACCGTACTTGACGATATTTTCAAATAATTGGATTCAATACAATAAAAATTCAAATATTTCTATTTATACACGGAAACGGATACATTAACTTCACTTCAGAAGTTTTAAACTGTTTTAAATCATCTTTACGAACAAATTTTAAGATTCTCACATATTTTACATGCAACATGTGCAACTATGCATAAAATTCCTCATGTTATAAATTCTAGTATGCTTAGATACAAAGATCGAATCGAGTCAATTTTAAAAAATGAACCAAAACCAGATTCTAGATTATATTACATTATATTTATAATTAAATTTTACAATATTAACGTATGGATTTGAGGATGCACATAAATGTACAAATCCAGTAGAGATTAAATGCTTGTTCATTATTCATCAACCATTTAAATTATTATTGCAGAAAGGATACGGTCTATTATTGTATACTGATAACGGTAATGAATAAATAGAGGTTTTAAAATATCAAATAGCTCATCTATAAATATTTATAAATGTCCAGGTATATTTTTTTGTCAATAACACATGTCAAATAAGCGACACAACTAAAAATAAAACAGAAATGAGACATTACTACTTTATAAAGTCAGACCATGCTTGTCTATAATTAAGCAGTGGCATTAAACCTTGAACTACTTTATTTGTGTAATGTATAAAAACTATATTGATTTATAAGCAGAAATTTAAAACTGTATGTTTAAAATGGTGGGGAAAAAACCACTTTATAAGCTCGTTTTGTGCACTATATGGTGATTTATGAAGGTTGTGTTTTTTTTTTCAAATATGTTCCAAAGCTGTAGTTTAAGGACCCACATTCCTTACTACTGACACTGAAACTTTCAAGTATACATTGCATTGATGTGGCTTGAGGTTTGCGGCTTACTGAATTCCAACCAATTACCTGAAATGTTTCTATCATTAAAAATTTCGTGCATACATGTTTTTAACCACTTTAGAAGTGTAACTTATTATAAACATTAATTATCTTGTAATTACACATTTATATTAACTAAATTGTTGTATATTTTATGTCACAAACAGAAGTTATATGTATAACGTACATAATAGATGAATGGTATATGGGAATGAGTGTTTGAACTTCAAAGGAATACACTCTGGAAAATATACCGTTGTCCTAGGGTGTATACAAGTTTATATGTATACAGATCTGGCAGGTTGTTTAGGTACATTTAAAAAATATAGGTCCCGTCCATCTTTACTAGTTACATATGAGTTAGAAAGAGATAGAAAGAGAGTATGTGGTGAAAAAATTGAGAATGATGGCGACCTTGGCCACCGACTTCTTAGTTTCTTCACCAAACAAGCGAATTTCTTTTCTAAGAAAAATCTACCTGCCTGGGATTTCACAAATTTTGTTTAAACCATGAACAATTGATGCATCAGACAAAGAAAGGATTAAAGTACAAAATATTTAAGAGATGAACTTGTAGCACAAAGGTAGAGGTAGAGGTTCAAATTCCGCTCGATAAACATTTCTTTCTTTTACAAAACAATCTTTTCCCTCTATCTCATTCTAACCCATTTGCAAGTGGTATAGATAGATCAAATCGATGTTCTCTAAATGTACCTAGACAAACTGCCAGATCTGTATGTTGCAAAACATTATGTGGTTGTTGAAATAACTTCCATATCAGTTGTTTATTGCTTTGATTTACTAAATTACTACTCCAAATATTATCTGTATTCATGTAGGTATATAGATAGCTATATTATTATCATTTTTCTCTTTGTATTATCTTTGAAAAATAATCGTTAGAATTAATATACAATTAATTGTCTAAGACATATTAATTAATGTATGCCTCGCAGGTGATATACTTGTTGTTTACGTATTTCTAACTGTCAAAAGCATATATCGTATATATACTCATACAATTATTGTTAACTATATCCATTTATAATAATGATTGAAGAAGACACAAACGGTTTATATCTAGATACATATGCTTACACTTATTTTAATTAATATTATAATTGATTTTTGTTTTATTTCAATTTATTAATCAATTCATATGAATTAAGTTGTGATTACAAAAATACATTTTTTAAAAAGCACTTATTCTTAATGATATCGTTACATCAGTGTCTTTATTCAAATTGGCGGCATCTATCGAAAATATATTCAACTAGAGGCGATAGTGACGTTGTATTGTAAGAAATTATTTTATTTTTAATGCTTTTGAATATTTAAAAAAAATTTAGTTGAAAATTCAAACTGTAGCTATTGTTAAATCTGTTTTGTTCTATTTGTTGTATAATTTATAATGTAGTTAAAAATGAAAAGAGAATTTTCATGTACTTTATGCATAACAAATTATTGCATAAAAAAAAACAATAAAAAATTGGTGAATTTTATATTAAATTTTTTTATCACGTGTATTCAGTGTAGTTTAACGTGCATTATTGAATATAAAAGTCGTATGAACAATACAAACTTTAATGAAGCAAATTATAGTAAACACAGCACTAAACAGTGCGTTTATAATTTTATAATAAATGGAAACAGTAGGATTAGTTATACTTAACTATGTTGCGTTTTTTAAGGTTTAAGTCCTGATCAAAATCGTTACAATTTATTGAATTATGCTAGTATTCTCTAACTATTTACAAACAATCTCCATCCATGAAGTTACTGAGAGCCAGTTCTTCATCTAATCCTAAGTATCAACTTAGACTTAAATCGAGCTAACAGTAAGTTTACACACCTTTGGATGAAGGTTCGGTCATGTACAGGTCCCCACACAAATGTCTGTAAGTCCACACTTAGTTCGATTTAAGTTCTCGCTAAGTCTAGTTTAAATAGGGGAAGAAAGCCAGGTTCTGAGATGACTAAAATAAGTTGCTTGCACTGTAACCTGCGCGACGATTCTTTTATGTGTCTCTTTAGTCATCTGGAGCTCTTCTTTAACAAATTGTTGATTCAGTCGATTTTTTACGTGTTTCTTCGTAATCTTAAGCCTTGTGCAAACATTGCGAGTTTTACGGCATGCGAAGCACACCTTGACTTGGTGAAAAATTATAACCGGCCCATGCTCGAGCTGATTCAAACTACAATTAGCACAATCGATCACAAACAAGGCAGTGCTCGCACTGAGGCATTTTAATCGACAAACTCTGACTCGCCCTTGCACGTATGAAGCGCACGCCTCGCAATATTTGTACAAGATTTTAGAAAATATTAGGAGTAGTAAGAATAAATAAATATTAAAGTTCTTGAATTGTACGCTTAGGACAATTATTTATTCACTCAGATTCTTTCATATAAAAGTAGTGAGAAGAAAGATATCAATTCAGACGAGTCTTGCTCAAAGTAGACTCTAACTTCTAACAAATCCATTTTTCGTAAATCTATGTGCCATACACCGACTCGTCTTAATGAGTCTTTTCAAACTTCCTACAGACGGTCTCTTCTTCAAAACTGAATATCAAAATTACGATAAAATACTCATTAATTAATTGTTCTTTTCCTTCTAATAATTTATAAGTTTTTACCATTCAGAACGAGTAAACTAAATTGAAGTTAAATCTGTTAAATTATAAAGTAATAATAATAATAATTATAGTAATATAGAGGGTGAATTCCCGTAGGAAATTAACTGAATTAACCGAATGTCAACAGGATAATTTAAAAATCCTAATAGTAATTTCAGGTGCTATAATAAACAAATTCCCACGGTATTTTAATAATGAAAATCAACCGTTAAATAGAATAGATGATGACATTGTAAATATTTTGAATAATATTAAAATATGATTGAGCATTTTCCAAAACTCATTATTAATAAAAGAGTCCTGTGCTTTCAACAATCACCTCCATCTGGTTGAAGCTTTTAAACAGCTATCAGATGAGATTACAGTTGGAAAGATGGCGCTTTATACGTGTTGAAGGTATTAATGTTTACAGAAAACTACAATTTGCTTAAATTAAAATCATGTAAATTGTTAAATTGGTTAATTTTAATAATTATAATAGGCTTGTTTAGTTTTTGAGCTATTATAGAAGCTTTTGAATTTGTGGTTTGGTTATTGATTAACAGATGGCGCGCGGCTCTACTATCTGTAAGCTTTCAAAAGCTGTTTGCTCCAGATTCCAATTTCTTCCGCAAATATTTAATCATGTATAGTTTTCTTGCAGTGCAGCTTAAATCTAGTGTTATTTAGTGAAAGTTGTAGGGTTGTGGTCGCTGTAGGCTATCAACATCAAAGAATTACTACCAACCACAATAGAGAGGATGTCATCCCACTTTTGATCCACAAACAAATCAAAGAAAATTACAACAAAACGAGAACAATAAAAATAAAGCTCAAAGTTGTAGAAAAAGAAACGAACAAACAATTTATAGGGAAAGAAGGAGCCTAGTTTAAAATGAGGAATGTTTTCTATATGAAACACGAACTTTTCAATAAGAAACTTTTTCATTATTATGGCACATCAATCGAAGCAACTCCGGTAAAGATACCGGAAATGGAAACGAGAGAGACAGAGATCAACACATACGTATCAATTTAGACTGAGTTCATAATGTAGAGATCTGATCGTTAAAGTGAATTTTGTAAATATTTAATTTGCTTGAAAATTAAATAAGTTTTGCACAAGTATTGAAATTTTCACAGAACAAGTAATCGTCGAATTTCAAATTTACTTTTTTCAAAGTTTCCCTCGTCATAGTTGCCATCATCGTTCCATATCTGGATGTTCACTACACTATATTAAAGAAGCACACAAATAAAAGTGAATTGAAAGGAAATCGCTATATTGTTGTTTGTTGTAATCCCTCTTGAGGAAATGTTCAAGGCAAAAAAACTACAGGAAATTGAATTTATACTCGAACAAGACCTTCTCTATTACAAATTTATGCTTCCATTACTGCCTGATTATATCCAAGATTTAATTCATAGTGGTTCTTTATATAACTTTTCCAAAAAGTATAAATGTCAGTAAACAAATATACTTTTCATTTGCGTTATGTACATGTTTTTTTAACATTACTAAGATATTAACGTTGACTTTACGATAAAGTCTAGTTAAGTTCAGTATAAAGACTTTATATTGAATGTGAAATGACCTAATAATTGAATATTTGAATCGTACCGTAATATTATACAGTTTTCATATCTTTAATGCATTATAAATTTGCTTAAAATGTTACAACGGCCATGAAAAATCATATAATGGTAGCTTCTGTCGTGTGGAAACGCATAAAATTGGTCGTATAATTCGACAATTCCTTTTATTATAAAAATTAAATTTAATAGCACTATTTATTCGGTTTCTTTACGATTTGTCGTCCAATATTACCAAGTGAAACGACTATAAATCCAGACTTGTTACTTCTGTGAAAAAAAAAACGATTATTCACCATGAAATTTACAATTCTGATATTGATCAATAAATCGGTACATCCATGCTTGATTAATTCATTTTATTGGCCTAGAATTAGAATTTATTTCTGTGGGTTAACTACAAAAATAACCATTTTTCAAACATACAAGCAATTTTCAATAATTCGAAGAATTGTAACAATATTCAGGTATGACGAGTAAAGTTTGTACGATTTGAGAGTGAAGTTATTGACGATTTCCTTTGGGAATGTAAATTTTAGCTTGAATATTGTATAAGCTTGTTTCTTCAGAATTTCCGCATCTTGAAATGGCTCACCCATTTGTATAGCATAAATAAAAATCTATCGTCTTGCGTGTAAAACACATATTGCAATTGTGCAACTCTTATGATTATGTGTTAGACGAGTGGTTTCACATAGTTTACCAAAAATTGCTAGCACATTTATAGTACGTTTACTCTGCTTACGTTTTGACTTAACTTGTAAAAATAATTTGTGGTTTTACACAATGGATGCAAAATTTACGATAGCCGGTTGGGGGTGTTATAAATCATAGACAGAATCGACAAATTCACCATCTGTTTATACCTATAGGTACATACACATTTGGATGTGTCTTGTAGCAGGTAGGTAAATAACAAGTATTTTCAAGGGTATTTCTCTAAATATTTCTATTTATAATTGTTTGAAAAATGAATTCTAAACAATTGAATTTCTAAACACAGAAACATTTATTTTATATATTTTTATTAAAATTATTGTAATTATTGTTGAATAAATACAATAAATCCTATGGATAAATTGTAATGAAAAGTATAAGAAGTAAAAATCAAGTTATACTTATTACATAAGTTCCGTTAAAGAACTGAAAAACTAAACAGACTACCGAACTCTACATTAGTCAATTTAATTTGCATTATTCTAAGTAGTTATCATTTACTTGAACTGCACATCTTTTTTATAGAATATGTGCAAATTAAACCGTCCAGCAAGAAAAGTAGGCACCTCTTTCCTTTTATAAATAGCGTAAATTGTAGATTTTATTTCTTCTTTTATTGAAGAATCTAATTTATCTACAACTGATTTACGCTCTCTTTTTCCCCCCTAAGGATTCTTCCGACTTGGAAATTAGGTATACCGTGGATAGTGCTGTACGGTTTTTTTAATAAATCGGCTGTTAGTTTAATCGGCGCTGGTTCACCACGCTCTACCAACGAAGAATGCAGTGTGCGAATTAGCTTCTTACCGTCTTCTGATAGATTATCCCTCGTATTTTTTTCTGCAATCGAAAGATTGACAGTAGCATAAAGTGAATAAATATTAAAAAATTGATATCTACTCATACCCTTTTCTACACCAGTTCTGCTGGTCGATGGACTCGATGGTCCTACGCCGTCTACAACGATTTCAACATCATCATCATCATGAATATTTACAATATCCATCTCTTCAACTTGATCATCATTAATAGGTTCCCAAGCTCGCCACATTTTTAGTATAGAATGATTATCAAAACACAAATCCACACAAAAAAAAAATGTAACAATGTTTCAATATTCGACTTGTACAATACAAGAAGACTTTGTAAACTGAAGAGTTGTCTAAAGGGACAGGTATATTTTGCAAAGATCAAACCGTCATATACCCGTTCGCATACAAATTTTAGGGTTGAAATTTATATTTAGAAAAATTTAGAACGTTTTAATCCTTCCGTGGAAAGAAATTACATTACAAACTGCCTAACGGTTAATGATTCAAATGGAAAACATTCACTAGTCTTGTAAAAAATAGTTTTTATTACAATTTATCCATAGGATTTATTGTAATTATTCAACAATAATTACAATAATTTTAATAAAAATATATAAAATAAATGTTTCTGTGTTTAGAAATCCAATTGTTTAGAATTCATTTTTCAAACAATTATAAATAGAAATATTTAGAGAAATACCCTTGAAAATACTTGTTATTTACCTACCTGCTACAAGACACATCCAAATGTGTATGTACCTATAGGTATAAACAGATGGTGAATTTGTCGATTCTGTCTATGATTTATAACACCCCCAACCGGCTATCGTAAATTTTGCATCCATTGTGTAAAACCACAAATTATTTTTACAACTTAAGTCAAAACGTAAGCAGAGTAAACGTACTATACCTTTCAATATTTACAGCACTGCAGATATAAGCGTGTATTCTGTAACTTTTCAGAAACAACCTCTATCCACAGTGACTCTCATCTGTTCCTAATCGTATGGTAGAGTTGCTGTAACCATGGCATTTATTTGTAATTTGTACTCTAATGAAATTCTAGACAAAAAATTAGTTGTATAGCGGTAGATTACGTACAATTTCAGATGTAAGGTGGCCTTCGGTGCGCAGATCGTCTAAATGGACCCAACTGAGATCGTGTTGATGTCTACTACCCGATTTAAAAGAATTGTCATAATTCTGGCAGCGCCATAGAGTTCACACTGCGGAGTGGCAAGTCTATACGTGTTTATGATGCAAGTGTCTTATATTTTCAATTTCGGCGCCGACCGAATATCTCCGATAGGTTGCTTAAGCCCCGCCTTCGCGCATCCTAGCCGAAGGCCACCTTGCAACTGAAATTGTACTCACTCTGATAAGGCTGAATACCTCTTAATTAATTTCTAGTCATTCATATTTTGATTTAAGTTACAGAATACGAGCCGTAATCGTATTAGCTGACTAGCAGTACAAATTTCATCGTCTATACAATATTCTGTTAAATTTAGTGACTTTAATTTTGACATCATAAATTATTTGTATGTGTTTGATTGCAGTACATGGGCTCTTTTGCTGTTGCAACTTCCGAACAAATAATAAAACCAGAACTAATCCGTGAACAAATACAACAGATGCTGGTAAGTGATTTTATTCAAACTTTAATTATGAAAATTATAATTAATATAATAATACAATTATTAGAAAATTCAAATTTTCTACTATTATTCGAAGATTTGTTATCATCATCAGCAGTAATATTGTGGTCTTTTTGAATTTCCTCATCTTGTTGAATTTGTATTTCATTTTTCTCTAAAGATTCAGTAGTCGGTATTGTAGTTTCTTCATCTTTCTTATCTTCTTCCTCAATTACAATATCCTCCTCACCTGCATCATCATCCTCATCATCATCATCATCATCATCTGAAATTTCCTCTTTACTACCATCTCGTTTGATTTTTCTTGGATAATTGAGTTTAAAAAGAAAGTTGTTTAAAATTTCATCGGCATACACATCTAAATTACCCTCTAAAACATCCCGAATTAATATAGTTTGTTTATTTAGATTCATCAACTTGACATTGGAATAGAATTTCTATTGTTCTACAGTCAAGTTGACTGTATCTAAATCGAGAGTGTATACTTTCGTTATTTTCATCACAATTTAAAAGTTTTCTTGTTTTTCGGTAATTAGTAATCGACAGAGATTTATTGTTGTATTCAAATAATCGTTTTGTTTTCTTACTGTTTGGATAATCTCCAAATCTCGTTCTCTGGAAATATTTTTTTTTTTTTTGTTCTTTACTCTAGTGTTGAAGTCAAGTTATTTACAACTTTATTACATGTGACATTTCCGTGAAATTTTCGCTTTCTACCATTCGTGATGAATAATGACGTTCTATCCGCTTTCGTCTAGATAAAAAAGGTGTTTTCCTATGAACAACATACAGTGTTTCCGACTTGTAAGGAATACTACTATTTTCTGATTTATAGTACGATTTGGGTTTTATTTCTTGCACATTATACTGTAGATTATCATTAGTTGACAATAGATTCATCGATTTCAATTTATCACCATTTATACAATGAAAATTATAGAAAAGTATAAAGAAAATTAGAATTGTCATAAGTGACATTAAGACTATTAATAGATTCACTTTGATGCTTCCACCTGAATGTTGAAGGTTTATAATCCATTACTTTAGGATGCCGTTCATTGATCGATATTATAAAGGCGAGGGGTCCAATTAAGTAGTCCAATTAAGTATAAACTTGTAAATTGAATATACATATTTCCAATTCAATATTCCATCTAGTAGGTAGTTGATATTCGAGTTTCATTGGCATTATATGAACTTGTCATGCAGAAAATAAACATAATATTCGAAACATTCAAATCTAATGCCAATTAGTTTTGCAAATGAGGAATTTAATAATTACAACAGACGACACAAAGGTAGATGTGTTTTTTTGCATCTTTTATTCTTGCATAAATGCATCGTGTGTTTATTTTTAATCAATTGCATACAGATGAATAATAAAATTATTATATATTTTTTTATCATTGTAAGCATATGTAGAGCATTTATGGAAATTTAATTCATGAAACCTGATTCAGCAAATAAACAGATTTAATCTAGCTGTCATTTCAAGAACGACCAGATAACGTACGTTGTTATTCAACCGCTATTGTAATACTTAAATGTCTTATCATACTGATCTCTTATCAATGATTATATTGTTTGTTATTGTTTGTGATTCATTGTAGATAAAACTAGGTATGCACTGATCGAGATCCGGCCTCAAATGAAAATTTACGAGAGACACACCCGTTCATGACTCGATTTTTTTCCGTTTTCCTTCAATCCATTTCCGTTTGTCCTGTGATCAACCTTAGTAAAAAGTCGATAGATTTCATCCAATAGTATTTCACAGAAAACAATAAATAAATCGACTAGACTACCCTTTTTACAATTCGATGTATCTAATTTAAAAATTTTATCGCTGTATATACACAACCCTACCTTGTAATTTACTATTCTTATCATCATTACTATTATTATACGACAAATACCCCTATAATTTTGATATGATGTTAGATATCGTTTAATAAACAGCTGGACTTGGTTATTTCCATATGGGTGGTGTTCATTGTTGGATATTGTCGTTAATTGAAATTTTTCTTCTCGTGTTTGTTTTTATTTTAAAAAAAAAATGTAGTAGAGAGGGCTGCGTCTTTCATCGCCGGATTTAATACGGGAAAAGCTCTGGAAGCTTGCGGGCAAAAACGGCAAACTACTAACCAAGTCTCCAAGTACATACGTCAATATTAACACAAGCCGTTCAAAATGACATTCAACTGCGGATTTGGAGACACGATTGTAAACACAATTCTATATAAAGATATTGCAATCAACTGTAATAAAGCCACCATCACGTGGAAATTGTCGTCATTTCAGCAAAAGAGCTAGATGAAAAAAGAAGAAGAGGAAAAAACGGAGTATACAATTCAAGTAACATTTAGGGATTTTCTTTTGAATACACGACACATGAATTGGACGATGTGCCAAGTATGATGTTAAAGTATTTTATTCTGTATGAAAGGATAAAGAGGTGTGCGGTAGTTGTAAAGTAAAGAAAACATATTAGGCACTTTACGGATGCTACTAGAGTGTAAAAGATAGAGAGCTTTCGGTTGGTTTTAACGTAATATTTCCTGTACTTTTGTTAAGATTGTAGTATAGTACATGTCTATCCGCCTCTTGGATAGTTGTGAATGTTTCAACTTAATGGACTATATAGATTTGTTCCAGTAAGTTACTTTATTTGTTGAAAGCGTCGAGTATTCTCTTGTTAATTTGTTGAAACAGTCTAAATGATGATAATGAATATTTCATTATCTACATTTTAACAAGCAAATAATACCGAAATGAAACTACAAATATTACAAATTTTGTCAAGATTCATTTTGAGATGATAAAACAAATATAATAAAGTTTTTATCTTTATGGTAGTGTATAGTTGAGAATGAAAAACAAACATTTCCAATTCGAACGGAAATTATCACCAGTTCTCCTTCTATTTTATGTAAACCTTAGCGATTAGAAGTCGTATAATGATGTACCAACCAACCTAATAACAACAACAACATAGACGTATATATGAACACAAAAGCCAATAACAATAATAACACCAACAACAATCACCGATGTGGTTTTCTCTCTGACGACAACGCACGCTATCTACACTTCACACTTAATTAAACTTTCCAAAACTTCTATAGCATCACATGTATGTGCCCAAACTTCTATACGTATATTTACAACCGTGCTAATTCACTTTATACATAGACCACCAGTCCTATTAACGTCTTGTTCCACAAATTAGGTCACTCAAGCCTGAAACAACCTTATCGATAGTATTAACAAAGATTATTAGTATGAGAAAACTTGCAAGTTTCAAGTGAGTACAATTATTACCTATTTGATAACAGAAAATTTTACCTCTTCAACATCGAACAATTGCTATATTTAAAGTATAAGAGTACCTATTTCAATTCTATAAGAATCCTGTGTATTCTCACTTGTATTCTCTAGCTATATTATTACTATTTCTAACTTTGTCGTTGTGTTGTTGTCAACGTTGCTGATTTGTGTTATGGGTGGAGATGTTGTATAGATAAGAGGGCGGAAATACGAATACTCTCTTCTCTAAATATATAGAATACAGCATTCTATAGTACTACTATTATTACTACTACATTATTGCTACTGCTGTTGCTGTTAACGTTCTCTCTACTCATGCCTGTCACTGTCATCCCTACGACATAAACATTGTAATTTCAGATATATTCCCGAATCATGAATATATATCAATGTGGACTTCCCCTTATTTTATAATATCAGATGTGAATGGGATAGCGGAGATATAATGTTTTGCGTACTTTCACGGTCCACTTGGAAACAAACTAGTAAAGACAATAACAGGTTATTAAATTACCTTCCATAACTCAATTACTCTTCCTACTGCTACAATATGAAACTAGATTCCAGAAATTCAGTTGTAAAGATTGAGAATACGTGCTATACAGTTTTCATGTTGTTCTTTATCATTGGCTCAGATCAGTGGCGGACTGGCAAGCTTTTTCAGCCCGGACAATCACCATGAAAATGAGCCTTCAGTGAAACAATAATAATAATTTTCGGTTTCAAGAATACAAGGACCTTCTCTCATTTGAAAAATACTTAGAAAAAAATTAATTTGCTTTTTATTGAATTATTTGTTGGTTTTAACTATTTACAATTGAGAAAGTTTTTTTGTTGCTCGAAAATTTGTGACCCAGGTTTATTGCGTCCTAAAATCTAGATTGAAATGTAGAGAATTTAGGTTTGAAACTTTATAAAGGTGCGTCAATGTCCTTTATTAAGCGATTGTATAAAAAATTCGTCGAAATAATTGTGGTTTATAATTAAAATGTTTTAAAATCAAAGACGAGAATATTCCTCAAAAATCGACCAAAATTTTTCTATATTTTATTCTCACGACGATTTAGATCTAAAATTCACTAAAAATGGATGATTTAAACATAAATCTCCTAAAACCTTGATAAGATGACTAGAATTTAGTTTAAAAATTATCTTAAAATGACCTCTTTTTATAATTCAATGACAAACGTCGTGATTTTAGTTGAAAAACATGTTAAGAGTGGCACAATTTTGCCTTTTTAGACTCTGAAACAAAATTGAATTAAATTTGAAAAGTTCAGTTGAAAAAATCTACTAAATTTAACCTAAACTCCTACTTTTGATAATTCGATAATAAAAATTCTTAAAAATTATCACTTAAGAGGAAAATGTCCATAAATCTTGATTGAAAATCGAGATTCCAATTCAAAAATCGATTAAAAGTATCCCAATGGATTTTCTTGTGCAATTTCTTGTAAAAAATCAACGTCCTATAACAATTAGTTGATAAAACTCAGACTAAATGTCAATAATTTAGCCCTATAATAGATTAAAAGTTCCTAAGTTGTCTCATTTACAGTTTGTTAGCAAAATTATTATTACTGTTTTTGAACAGATATTAAATGATATTGAGTCTTAATTTTGGCGTACCTGTAGATTTGGTAGCATGCGGTTCACCGAGCATTTGCCCGTTTGACCAGTCCGCCACTGGTTCAGATTTCTTCATAGCTAGAAGAGACAAAGAAGATGTTAAAATTAAAAATACCCAAATACATTCGAAAATAGGGAAAATTAACAAAAATCTGCAGCTTTTATTTGTTTCAATGAGTTATCAATTTTGATAAAACTAAAACATATCCAAGGTTGCTGACTTTTTAACAGACACATGATTCAATCGGTATAATACAATTTATATTGTTCACATATCCTAAAATTTTTAAAAGTTTAAGTCAATTTATACCAGTTTGGAAATTATCAACTTTCAAGTAATTCCGGTGATAATGAGAATCAGAAGAATAACTGATCGATATTTGTGGAAATTTTTAATTTTTCGCCAATCAAAAATGGTGGATGCGCCAGCTGAGAAAATCTAATTTTAAAAGGAAACAATTTTATTTCTCATTTTCAACTCTTCATTATAACCGAAAAAATTCTCATTACCGTAACAAATCAGTAGTCGTCTATAGATTTCCAATTTATCGTTCGTTCTAGCAAATTTTTTATTAATATTTACAATTTCCTCGATCTTTTATACGAGAGCTCTATTAGAAACTCATTACATTACCTTAAAGTCCTCCAAGAATAAGAAATATTGGAATAAAGCTTCCCATCTAATTAATTTCAAACGATTCACGGCCATATTATGGGAGATTTATCAAATAAAATTCTAGACGAGTGAAAAGCCACGAAACAGACATGAGAATAAGAAACAATTTTAATAAATGAAAATGTAATTAAACGAATTGATAATTACGCTAATATTTCATAAGCTTTGCTAATGACAGTGGTGATGATGATGATGATGATGTAACGTTTAAAAAAATTGAGGAAGTTTTCTAATTTTTTCCGGAAATAAATGGACTTTTAGGGCGCATGTTTGGTTCAACCCACGTGCATCGTCGCGACGTTTACATTCCATATAGAGTTCAGTCTGTTGATGGCGTCGCGATGCACAGTTCATATTTCGTTTAAAAACCAATCCACCTACGTACAGATAAATATTGAGAATTTCTTGAAAAATTTATGATACAGTAAGTACACTTAATTTAATTTTAGTTTACATAAAATTAGAATAATTAAAATATTGTTTGTTTAAAAAACAGATTTTGTAGAGAATTTATGCAAGATTTCGATATGAATAAACCATAAATTAGAAATTTTAATGACGATTCCCACAAAAATTACTGTAAATATGTTGTACAAAAATACAAACTTATTAAATAATGCAAATTTATGAATTAATAAGCCTATTTAAAAATAGCAAAACAGACAGGTTGTATTCATAATTTGTCTCAGATTACTAATGGATTTTTTTTGGCGTTCAATATGTCTTTTTTTTGTTGAGGATAGGATCGTGAAACCTTTTGTATTGTCATAAAAATAGGCGAACAAAGATGCTCTTTTAATAAGGGTATTATTCACCATGACAACGCTGTCTAAGTCAAAATAAATTAATATTTCTTTATTATGTGTGTCCAATGGAAACGAGAAACAATTCAACAACGTTATTTATTACACAATTTCTACATTGATAAATTAAAAATTTATAATAAAGTCATCAATCATTTGATTAAATTCTGGCAACAATGTAATATAATCTAGATTGGAATCTGTAATGATTAAGTTGATATGTGTAGACAATAAAGCCTTTATACATATACGCATATAACCAACAACAACCCCTCGATATGGCCGTATTGTATGTTGATATACCACCCCCCCCAACAAACACAGTGTATACACAGAAGTATACCTTTAGAATTAAAACATCAACCACTATTATAAATCTGTATGAATAGGATGAGCCCTATTTTGTTAAATGTTAGAGAAATTAAAATATCACCATGATGACTTCATAATTAGAAACGATAATAATAACGTTTGTAATTAATTCAAGAATAATTACGTATATAAAATCAGTTTTGTATACAGTAAAGTTTACGGTAGTTTAAAACAAGAAGGATAGATCACCATGCCAAGAACTAAGGTCTCATTTAAGTCATCAGTATTCCGGTGACAATGTCGTGTCGGTTTCGTTGATGTTTCTCCGCTTAAATTACATGTAAAATTTAATTCTCTCAAGACATGTACAGACACTTCTCTTGAAACATTAGAAACACTTTTTGAACACATGAAAATTTGAATATTTCGTTGAATACAATACCAAATTTACAACAATGAAGTCGTAAAGTATATATTGCAACAGACATGTACTAATTACAATACAAGAATCTGTTGTAATAATTATAACGAAATGTAACCAAACAGAAGGGAATGTTGACGATAATTGAGTAAAGGGTAGTAGGGTTGATTACACTAGAAATATTAGGATACTTTATAAAACAACAATTGATTTAATTTATGAACGAATCTGTGAGGTTTCTATTAAACACAAACAAAATTTCTGTAATCTATTTAACGATTGTTGAAAGTAATAGTATGTAGATCGTGATCAGCATTATTTCCCGATTTGGACTGGCTAAAAAAAAATTGTTAAGAAGGGAGAGGAATAAATTTAAATCAGTCAAGTTGAATTAGATGGGGTGTATACGTCAAGAGCGATCTAAACTTTGAGTTAATTGTTGAATTTATGGTGATTTAACTTGAATTCTTTCTTAATTTCTTTTAATAAAGACTGAGATACTTATCGTCCGTTTTTATTCTTCTGTAAACTCCTTAAATTTACGTAATTATCGTCGTGTTCGTTTTGTGCCATTTTTTGTCGACTTCTTCAATATATAATCATCAAAACTTGACTTAATTAACCTAATTACAATGTCTTGAAACTATTTTTTTTCTGCCTGGATAAGTATGAATCTTTATTTGGACTGTGTGTTCCATCAATTTTAGCTTTTATAGTAAGACAGTTTTCATTTGAAAGGACTTTAATTCGATCTAAGAAAGTTTTTTGATATCTCTCATTATTACAAAATTAATTATTTCTTTGTCAAGACAGTTGAATCTTTGCATTTCAAACAGTGTAATCTTGTAAATGATAGAATCTTCACAACGACTGATATGACAAATTTAAAATAAGATAAAAGAGACTGATGAAATTTTAATATCCTATTAAAGTTGTAGCAATGGATATTTTGAAAATAAATTGGAATAAATGAGGAATATGTCCTTTTAAAAATTAAATCCACCAACATTTAGTATTATTATCATTATTATTATCACCATATATATGTGGTAATTAAAATGGAAACATCTAGGTGAGATGGTTTCTTAATTATTCACACAAGTTCAAAAGATTTCGTCATATATTATGTTGCATTAGAACTTGTACAGTATCTATGTTGAATATCCCTTAAGCTCTTTTGATCTTCATAGCGATTACATTTGTGGGGCATGAATAACGGCGTTGTTCTGAATGCCTCATTTAATTTCTACCCTTATGTATCGTAATTAATCGATATCAGTCTATTTAATGTCTTCGATTCGAGCAATAACCAAAGAAGAATCATTATATGCAAACTTCTATTTCTATTACATTTAATTTCATGAGAGATTTAGATAAAATTTCTTCTATAATATTCAGAAATTTTAATTAAAACCGATATGTATTTCCGTTATTAACGAATATTATTATCATTATTATTATTACAATTGTTGGAACAAATCTATACGTTTCTTATCTTTGCAATTCGTACAACTTGGAACTTTGTATTTATTTTTGTGGTTGGAAATTTTAGTTTTATAAAATCGAGTAATTATAAAATCTCGTTCAACTTTCCTCAACTTGGAAATTATTTTCACATTAGGAGTTTGATTGCTGTTCGTCTATCTGTACAGAAAAGTTTGCCTAATATAAAATTGTATAATAAATAAGGAAGGCGATGTTTGAATAAAAGTACTCAATTGAGGATATCGTTTTAATACAATTTGTTCATTTTATTATAGAAACCCGTATCGTTAGCGATTCAGACATTTACTCAAATGGAAACCAATACGTATTTATTTAATAAAAATTCTTTAAACTACCAACAAATAAGGGTTGTTTGCCGATTAAAATATTGATGTGTAGGTAAATATACAAAGAACATTTCTTCTATTTCTATAGCCAATAGAAATCTCTAAAAATGAATCTTACATTTCGATTTCTCTCGTGTAATCTGACCTGTTTATCTTTCCTGTACATCTAACGAGCAGCATCTTTCACGAACGTTTTTAATTAAACTGTTCGATCGGTAGAATTATGCTTCATTTTCCGATAAAATCATTTTTTCTTGCTGTTGTTATTTGTAGAAATTTGCTCTTATTACATTTTTTTTTTCGTCTGTCGTTCACTTATTGAGTCCAACAGAGGAGAATAAGAATAAAATTTTATTGTATGTATCTCTTAACAACAACATCATCGAAGTCTTTTTGGGGATGATGTGTGTTGTCGTGGCGACCATCACAGCCAACCCTCAGGTGTATGGTATTTAGATAGACGGAAAATGTAGAGGCCTTTGAGGATTTAATAGAAAATAAGAACGATGTGGAAATTCCGTTGTTGTTGTTGTTGTTGTTGTTGCTGTTGTATTAGTTTCAAGTATATGTGGGTAGTGAGGTTTTGAAGTTGTACAAGATAATATGAAGTGAGAAGTAAAAGTAATCTGAGTGACGTGTGAATCTAACATCTGTAGGTCAGAGGGTGTCTGTTTTTGTTGTTTAACTGAAGGGATGGGTGTGACTATTAGTGTGCTGTATTTTAATTGAAAAACTGTACCCTTATTCAAACACCTTTTTCGAAACATTTATATCCACCTAGACAAATATTGAAAATAGAAACAGATGTGTTTTCTCACAGGTAGAAAACGTAGAAAACTATCGTAAAAATCACATTTTCATTTGTATTATTATACAGTTCAATTTTGGCAAAATATCTAAAGTGTTTCAACACTCATATTGTTTTACAGACTCAAAGTGTAAGTGTAATTGTCTAACCTGTTGCTTCCTTGTTCCCAGCTTTACAATCGTACTACATCATCAAAATACAATAAAATGAATTGATGATGATGATAACAAGAACGGCGACAATGTTCGAAAAATGGAAAAAATCTCACTACAACTCTATAACGTTTCTATAGAAAGATATTTGAAAATTTTCCAACTTTAAAAGTCAATGAATTGCAAAATTTACGTTAAATTTCCACCACATATCTGTGTACATATATCTTTTAGTAGAAGGTTTCTATCTTGTAATCGATTTACTATTACTGTAATCCGGATAAAACGAAGTGCAGGTTAGTATGACGTCAACACACGACCACCAGCCGCGTTATCAGACCTAATGGAAACTAAAAGAGCTGTAATAGTAAGAACGATATCTAAAAAGACCTCTTATTATTAAAGCTATAACTGTGTTATCAACACCAAGACATTGCTAATGCTCGATGCATTTTATTGCCAGCAAGATCCACAAATAGAATGGAGAATATCCAGTTTTATATTTCGATTATTAACGTCACTATACACATACGAGTAAAATAAATAGAATTATAATCCAGCCGAGCGTACATTAATAGATTAAAAATTCAGGTTATAAGATCAGCATCATCATCCTCATCAACAACGTTATATGAATCAAACATACATTGTACGTGTAAACATTGAAGTTTTCCCTAATCCTTCCGCGGATATTAATATCCTGCAACGCTGACCTAAACGGGAATTCGCAGCTATACAGGAAATTAAATCCTAAAGTGGTTCTATTAAAAGAATAAAAATCGTGTACTGTAAATTAAATTATAGAGATTTATTATCATTGTATTTCTTTCAATGGTCTTTAGAAAATTAGTTTTTACCATCATTTATATTTAAATGTCATAGAATTTACAAGGAAGATTTACAACATAAATGTGATATCATCAAATTAGGGTTAATGAAGGGTTGAGAATGAATTAGGGTGAACGTGATTGTATCAGTGGACTTTGTGGTATAGAATATAGTTACCAACAGACACCAACTCAATTGTTGTTTAAATCACTTTTCAGTCTTAATTGGTGGATTAAGGAAGTCTATGATAACATCATCTTATCAACCCTTCCATTAAAATTATAATAATTTATTCAACAGCTAATTTTCAATAATAACAGATTAAACACTTAATCTAGGTTTAGTTAATAGGCAGTTAATTCGACAATTTTTTTATTGAGTTACATTTGATGCTATTTAGAACTTGTATTGTCGACTAATTTAGTATAAGTTCATCGATATTTTGTGTTACATGTTGGAATTCCACTTATTTAGCGGTTCATTTTCGGTGCTGTTCTGGTGCCAGTGGGGCGTTCAAATGGATGAGGCGTGAGTCCTGTCTGATGGTTAGTTTAACGCAAAATGAACCGCTGTCTAAGTTTGTCTGGTTTATCTTCACTAACGATGAACTAAAGATTAAAACGGTAGCTAGCACAAGCAACATAACAGCTTATTATGTCCGATAATAAATAATCTTTTTAAATATTAAAGATAGCTATTTTAAGCTCGCCTTATAGTTAACTTTATGATCCCAATTTTTTTTAACAAAAATTGTTAGTTGCCTTGGTCAATTTAAGCAGCATTTCCAGTTAATTGCTTATCTATAAAATCAATCGGCTTATATTGGAAATATCGGTTTGAACTTGCAAATTCCTATTGATTACCTTATAATAGAATGAATTAGAGATAATTTGAATATTACAATAGATTTTGGTTGGTAGACTGCACGTGTTTGCCCTCGCTCTTCAAATCCAGTTAAAACTCAATTTAGAGATTCAAGCTCTTTTATTAATAAATGTGCAATATATACTAGATGTGACATCTAATCTGCATATTCAGATAAGATCTGTTTGTGTTATCGTTATGATAATAATTTAATTAAGCGACAAATTTATAAAATAAACAACATTATAATAAACGGAAAAATTGCTCTTATCGATTTTAAATTTATTTTTAGGAATATTTGGGTGTGTTAGGACAAAAATAATTTTCATAATTTAGCCTGCGCCTACTGTTTTAGGAATTCTTGATTTTATCAGCATATGCTGACTCATCTTTTATCAAATAACAACTAACAATAAAAATATGTATAAGGCAATATTTCATTTACACATTTATTATTGTTACCATTATTATTCAGCTTACTTCTCAATTTCCCTGATGAAATGCAAATATAACAAACACAAGTTGTTGAAATTAATTAATTTCGTTGAATCGCTGCACCGCACACAGCAACCAACATAGAATTCAATTAATAAAAATCATCAGTTGTGTAAGCGTGCAGCGTCGCGAAACAAATTAATTTTAATTAAATTGTATCATCGGATCTCTTTTAGTAAACGTTGAGGAAAAAAAATAATGATCGAAAATCAGGAGTGGCTCAAGAATCGTTCGTGTCTTACTACTATTGCTTCGTAAACAGAATAATGCCGCTGTGGCGCCTTTAGATTTGATTTGTAGAAAAATTACTTTGAAAATAGTTTCGATTGATTCCATTTAGAGTACGATTAAAATTGGGAAAATACAAAAAAAATCGATCGAAATATTTTCCCCTTGAGAAGCTCCATATTTCTTTAAGATAAGCAATGATTACTATGTAGAAAGAGATTGTCTCAAATAAGAGAAATTGTATGTAAAGTGTAGATAGTTGAGTGCATGTTTGCAAGATGTACAACTATGTATGCATCTAATGTTTGAATGGGGAATAAATGGCTATTGTAGTTTGGTAGCATGGACTCCCTCATGAATCTACAGTTTCAACTAACATATATACACGATCGTGCCATGTCGTTGTGTATAAAGGCAAAAAGCATCAGGTCGGTTTTCGATAAAGAAGATTTGTAACAGGCTACATAAACGGCTAGTCCGTATCTTAACAGACGCCCTCTGAATGTAAAACTAACCAGAGTCTTGGACTTTATTCACTCGTGCGAAATATAGA
Organism: Mylabris sibirica; assembly: GCA_039776855.1. Lineage (NCBI taxonomy): Eukaryota > Metazoa > Arthropoda > Insecta > Coleoptera > Meloidae > Mylabris > Mylabris sibirica. The sequence continues at coordinate 8,372,160 of CM077836.1, forward strand.
AACGATTTTAAATAAAATTTTCAAACAGTACATTTAGTGTTGCCCCAAATTATATTAAGTTGGTATAAATCAAATAGATAATTTCCGGAGTTTGTGCTTAATGAACAAGAAGTAAAATCTAAACTGGTTATAAATTCACTTCCACCATTAGTTTCACTATGAACAAAATTTTCATTTCGTTTATACCATTGATTCGGTGTAGTTCTAACACTTAGAATCCGACATTTCGTCTGATTTATCGTTACATTAGCTTTACACACACATATACATATACAGGGGACATCCTGTTGAGACAAACTCTCTAATCATCACCATGAAATGGTTTACTACACAGCATCTATCACAGTGTATACACACCCACAAATTCAATTATCGAAAACAACAAAAGACTCGGTTGTAAAATGGTGGAGGCGCCAGACTAACGTTATTTATTGTAAACAATTTTTTCTTCGAATTATTATTATTTTTTCTTGATTCCAGGTCAATTCAAAGAGAAAATTCGTTCTGTTGGTAATTTCACTAGCTGGTATAAAAGTATGCAGTCCAGACGGAAAGGTAAGTGGTATGATTTATTATTTCATAAGTTTTGTGCTAGTATTCGTATACGACAGTCATGACGCTTACATCTTATGAATAATGCTCTAACGCCCCTTGTGATACTAAAAATTTTTCCACCTTACTTTTTATCGCCAGGTCTTTTATTTCAATTTATATTAAAATTTCAGTGATACTTTCATCTTTATGTTAAGCTAGAATGCACACCAAATCTATTTTAATATCATCTAAACATAATTATATTCGTACAAAAAATTTGATGATGGTAACAAAAAAAAAATAATGGTGCTGTTAAAAAAGTTATATTATTTAATCTTTGATACAGTTACATCTTATAGTATAAAGAACAATTGTTGAAATTAAACTAATTAACTTAACTGAATTATTAAACTTGATTTAAAAATTGCAAGTACTTGGAAGAACATTATTCATATCGTGTCATTAAATGTGGGAATCACTTTAACAAGAGTCTTCCTCTTATTTTGTCCCACAAACAATTATAAACATGCGAATTTTTATTCAACATAAACTGAAACTAACAAAACTACTTATTTTTAATATCGTACACGTGATTCTAATCGTTAGTGAATAATGGCGTTATTTTCTAGAGGATTTTTGTGATATTTTTCTGTCGTATTCGTCTTTTTTTAAATGAGTATTTGGGAGCTTAGTAGGAATCATGCTTAGAAATGCAACATTGCAAAAAAGTAGTAGTAAAAATAGGGCATAAACTCTGTAAAAAAACAAATTGAAGATTAAATTTATGAAGTTTTTCATGAAAAACTACGGATCGAGTTCTGGTATTTGGAAGAATATTTCAGGCCACGACACAAGTGATCAGTGATCACACAGAATGGCAAGAATGGGATTAATTTAAAACAAGAATTTGAAACTTATTTGATTCATCAACACATCTCTTATGCGTTAATTAAAATTAAAATTTTAATACATGAGTAATAACCGGCAAATTTGAATGCATTTTCAAAGGTTCATTAGCCCTATGCTAATCTGTTTGTCAATATAAAGTCCAGCTATAAATTGTCCAGTCTAGTTGAGCCATGGTATTATATATGGGATTATTCTGGCCCAGTTTGGGTATTTATGCATACACACATAACAATGTTTCTTTGTGTGCATAGACCGTAATTGTGAAAGCATGTTGAATGGTAGCGAGACAACAACAGAATGAAAAAAAAATATGAGGAGAGTAGTGAATATGATGCTCTTATTATTAATGACACTCTACCATACTACAACATCATCAATAATGTGTATATAGCCTCTCTTTTTTTTATGGCTAAAGTGAAAAAATGTGTGGTGATATTAAATTGCGCAACTATAAAGCTTGCCAGTTTTATTAAAAATTAACACGGGAAAAAGCTTGTTTTTAATAACATACAGTAAAAGAGAAAAAAAGGGTACCTACGCTTTCATATTTTAATAAAATTTTAATTTCTATGACTAAATTCATTGTAGTATAGAATAGGAGGGTAGTCGTCTGTGAAATTATACTTAATATCTGTACGTCTTGAGTTTCTTTCGTGTTTTTTTTTTTTTGGAAAAATTCTATTACTTTGAACTACAAGAGAGTCGTATGAAAAACTTTAACAATAGTATTATTAAATTCCATAATATATTAGCATGAATGAGGAATGAAAATTTCGTATTTCACAACTGTTGACAGTGACATGGCATTATCCAATATATACATTTTAAATATCCCATCAATCATACTAAAATTCAAATGAGGAAACTAGCTGCCAAATGGCACGATAACACCAACAAAACTGCATAATATTTGATGAATTATAACTATAATGCCTTTCAACTCATTTTTCCCATCATAACTAATCTTGATAATTCAAAGGTGAAATATTCGTATAAGGGTGGAGTCATCAACTTTAATTCTACCAGTACAACAGGAAGGAACTGATTCATGGACAGTTAACGGCGAGCCTGCTAAAGACCCACCCTCAATCTTCTAAACCCTTAGTCATTCATCCGACGATACGTATTGATAATTAATCATTTTGTCAAAGAAATGTGAAAAATGTTGTTGTTTTTCCGGTAGTAGATTTGTTATTCGTCTTCCAACAAGACATTCTATGCAAATTTCGAATATTGCCTAATTTCCTTAATCCGTTTTTCCACCATTTTCCCCGAAAATAAACCGTCTTTTTATATGGTGATGGGTGTGCTTTTGTGTAACATCAAGAGGATAGAAGAGTGGATATCGTGTGTAGTCCAACAACTGCCAACTGAAAGGATGAAATGAACGATATCAAAAGTTCCTCTTTTTTTGATTCTATCCTCGGAAAGATCAAGCGCGTGGAAAATTGGCCCGCACTTAAAGCAATACTCCGTGTGAGCCTCCATCACATACACGTTCACTGACAACTTTATGTTGGAAACGAGAAACCCAACCGTGCTTATTTTGATGGACTCAAGAGCTTATTTTCTTGTGTACGATGAAACTCCAACAAGAACATCTTTAAAATTACTAACACAATTTTTTCTTTATAGTTTTATATAGATAGAAATTCCGGATTTACGTTTAATACATGTACAAAAATTTTGATGGATGAGCTTAAAACTTTATAATACATCATCCCATTATTGGCTACATTTATTCATAGAGGCGAAATCGCATTGATGTGTGTCCAAGTGATTGGATCAATTCAATCTCGTTTGTGCCAAGCAAAGTGTAGCCACTATCTCTTCTATGCCGGCAATATTCCTATCTACACATTAGCATTCTAGCCCTTATACACGCTCACTCAAAACACCACCCCTATGTCATTCGCTAAATTATATTACAAAATACTTTAAAACTGGTATGACGAAGAGGGTGGTTAGTTGATGGCTTCTCATTTACATGCTGGTGATATGTTTTATATTAAATTAAATCTTGCCAGACGGGATTGATGTGGATTTAACAATAATTGTGGATCCACGACCTAGGACAGTATTCAACTGGGATAGTGAACATCTAATGAGGCATCAGCTGTTATTGTTCCATTTATATCACACTTTCTAAATAAGTAGTTTTATCCTGCCCAATTCAGACGACTAATGGCCCCCTTGAGATTCGTGAAAGATTGTGTGTTTTTTCGCGACGTATTCTACAAACGGTACTGTCAATAGTTGCACTTGAAACATGTTGCATTATGTTGTTAAAAGCTGTAAACATTTCAAAAATCCTTCAAAACCTTTGACGTTACTAAAGTGCCTGTATAAATCAAACGTATTCCGACTTGTAACTTTTTCCCAAATCGATAACAATTTATAACACGTGTATAAAGGCAGCATTCTATCCTTCTACTAATAATCTAATAATACGAAATTGAAGAATATGATAAGAGTAAACAGAAGAATCACATTGAATTCTCTCGTTTCTTGTTATTTCTTCTCTATATTCGAAAGTATCAAATTTACAGTAAACCTACCTACATTACGCAAGATTCCCTATAAAATGTGAGTCCAGTTTTCTCGGGTGAAATACACGATCTGTAAGCAATGAGAATTTTCTATCTCTGAATTGATTTTCAAATATATTTTGGTAGTTCTTGACAATTATTGAGATTTAAACTATTTTTATTAAGAATCTATGAAGAGTTGAAAGTTTACTAAAAGCTAAATCTACATTAATTATATTTAACAACACTCAGGTGAAGTTTGTTATAACTTGTTTTGTGTTGTTAAAACATACCTTTTAATAAATGATTTAATTAAAGTTTATTAGAAATTTCAGTAAATTCGGTTTCATTATAATATATTGTTTCAAACTTAGCAAGAGTTTCATAATTAAAATGTTCACCAAGAATTATTATTAATTTTTATGATTATAGAATGAATAGGGGATGCAATTGATTACATATCTTACAATCTTATCAGACATATTCATTTCTTCAATCCAATCTCGTTGAATGGGTAATTTCGCCACAATCTGACTTTGTTATTAAGAGCAATATATTGAGAAAGAATAAGTTTGGAGACATTGTAAGCCACCATACTGCCATGAATCACCCCCAATAAATCCGGGTTACCCTCCACTTATACTCTGGATATTATTTCCTTGGTATGTCATAATTCATTTAAAACGCTCTGATAGCAATGGTGGTGGTGGTGGTGGCGTTCGTTGTTGTGTCTCATAGTATTAAAACTTAAAGACGATGTGTTAGCTCTAAATATTTGGGTCGTATTCGAGTGGACCTAACTTTATTGCTAACTATTTTAGGGCAATTAGATTTTAAATTTTCCCCCAAGTTTATATTCAAGCTGGTCGTAATACCGTTAACGTTTTCACTGAAATACTAACGGGTTACGTGAAATGAGTTTTACAGTTCATTTTATAAAGTGCTGCCTATTTTATGTGGAAAAAGAAGCCATTTAAATTCGTAATTTCCAAGTCAATATTTAATACAATAAAGGAAACAATATTCACGACAAATATTTGAAATATTCTCATGTAATTCAACAAAATTTCTTCATTATGTGTGTATTTTATAGAGAAGTGGGTAAATGGAATGAATTTGCTTTTATATCAAAACAACAAGTTCCAATTCAATTGTATTGAAGGGATAGAATCGCAATAATAGGTAGAATATTCTGACTTTATCTATTATTTAAAATGTTAACTGTTCCATAAAGTATTTCGATACAATGTATTGAATGAAGGAGGTTTGGAATTGAGGAATGTTTCATTTCGATGTATCGATCTGTCGACCAATATTATCTAACATGCGGTTTGTAAACGGGTAAGATAGCAAGCCGACAGCACACCAACTAAATTTAATTCAAATGTCAGAGTTGGCCGGATATTGAATTGAACCAAACATTCAACAGAGAGGAGACGGGACGATATAAGGATATCTACTAATAATAACCGTAATAGTCACAACAGATACAGAGATATACTAGACGATGTCTAATTTCATTTTATATGATCAAAATTTAACGATTAGATTTAGTGCATGATTAAAGTTGGACAAATTAGTAAATTATGGTAGTTTCAACCACAACGACGAAATGGTGGATGCGCCGGGCAAAAGTTCTTGAGGCATCTCCCACATTTGGTGAACGTTGAAAAAAATATTTCAAGGATTTGTAGAGGAGCCTCTAGGGAATATTGTATCAAAATTAGGACCTTGTAGCCCACTGGGAAATCAGTGAAAAGGCGCATTATTGTGGCAATGTAGCGATTTTTATTGACCGATTATAAGTATTAACGACTAAGAATGACTAGCAGATCCTCTTAAAATAGTTTTTATTCGTTTTTCATTAATGGATACTTGAGAAAATGGGAACATCCTTATGAATGACAATGTCATTTACTTATTTTTACTATTTTTAACTCGATCGAGGAAGATTGCTTACGTTAATCAAGTATTTTTTTAATCCTGGACATTAGAAGCATTAGAAACAAATAAAACTACGTGACTTTTATTATTTTTACATTAAAAGAAATCAGAATAAGAGCAATAATCGCTAAATTATCATAAACAATCTCAGACTATATTCATTCACTTTTTCCACGGCTTATTTTTCAATTCAAGGATATAAATGAAAAAACGGAATAAAGCGTTTTAGACCAATTTTCGAATGAGCTACAGGGCTCTAATTTTGCCTAAATGTTCCCTGGGGACCCCTTACAAATCCTTGAAATATTTTTCGAATCGCTCGCTAAATAATGGGAGTTGCCATAAGAACGTAAATCACCCGGTACTTGTTCAAATTTAGTGGACTTCTTTAATTCGGATATTTCAATATAATTACCTAGATGTGAAGAAATTATACAATCGATTCTATGGTGATAATTCAAAATTTTCCCAACTTTCCGGTACAAGTCTGCAGAGAATCGTATTTCTCTAAACCAATAGGTGGAAATCCTACAAATAAAAATAATCCACTGCAAGCAATCTATGTGCAAGTTGTATATAAAACTTTTATCTAAGAATAAATAAGAACATAATAGCTACAGTTCAATTCAAACTTTTCAATACATTTTCGATTTTAGTGCACATTTATCTTTGCAACGAATAATTTGCAAGTTACTCCTTTAGAAAATATCAAAAACACGGAATTGTAGCAATTTCGCCATTGGGATTTTACGAAAATGCTGGTCGTGCGTAAAAGTCCAAGATATCAAACGGACGCAATCTATTGATTCCAGATCACGAGACACGTGCAGAGGAAAATTACCTAAGGCTGGTAAACATCGAAAAACAAACCAATTTTCGTTATCGCATCCACCAAATATGTTTCAGATGATTGGTTGATTTTTTTGTGCCGTTTTTATTATGATTTAAAAATAACGTAAAAAATATTTGGATTAAAAAATAATTGGTTGAAATAATGTAAGTGAGATAAAGGGGGAAAAACTAGAGACAAAACTTGAAAGAAATTGTATTCAATTCAGTAATATTCAAGCACCTGTTATAATGTTACTTAATTCTACTACTGAAGGAAATGAGTTTGCTTATTATATCAGCACGGAAGGTTGTTGAATAAAGAAAACTCTCTAAAGTAACCACATTAAAATTCATTTCAACATAAACTTTATGAATTTTAACAAGTGTTTAAACAAGTCAGTTCTTCTTGCCGGCTTATTACGTCGACTTTTTTTCGTTTTTTATTGGCAAAGAAAATATCGCCTTCAATTTCTTAATTAAACACAAAACGACAAAATTACCTACAAAGTTAATCTAGCTAAAACCATAAAGATTTCCTATATGTATGTGTGTTTGTGTGGCCTGATGGCTTTAATTCCGTCCGTGCAGCCTCAGGCTTAGGTTTTTCAACCAGTACTCAATCAGTGCAACCTGTATATAGAAAAAGTTTGTCTAAAAGAGGACGACGTAACACTACACGACTTTGATTGATCATTCTGTAATGATAGAGAAAACGGAGAAGCTCGCTTGGTTTACAAGGAATTTCCCAGTCGGTTAACGACTGGAAGCCAAAGTAAAATCTAATCATCCAATAATCCACAAATTACTGATAAATTAAGGAGTTTCAATTGATGATAGACGAATTTCCATATTTACTATTTTTAGAAACAATTTTAATCAGACATTTAATTGAATTTACATTCACACCAATCAATTTAGATTTGTTTATCAAAATTTAACACTTTTATAAACGTACATTTATCAAATTGCATGTACTAATTGCTATTTATTATTGGGAAGATTGTGTTTAGTTGATTGCAATTATAAATCATAAAAGTTTAATTGGAAATCTCATTGTTACTGTAAATAAATTGATTAGAATGACGGGTACAGAACAAACAAATAAAAATAGAATCAAATGGTTTTGTAAACGTTATAGAAATTTGCATAATTCCAATTTAACAATTTGTATTCAACACTGACTGAAAATCAAAGGAGATTCAAAATAAGGATGCACCAAGGATGCTATTACAGCTATTGCATGGATGCACTCCTAGTTTTCAGGATTTTCAATTAGCTTGAAGGAGAATCGGGAATACAGTTGAATCGCTCTATGCTGAAAATGCAATCTAAGAAAAATAATGACAAAGTTTCGATTTACAAATAATATTTTTAGTTTAACTTTTAATGGCGTTCAGTTTGAATGATGTTGCTGTATTTGCAATAATTTTGCTCTTGTCTACTATTATCGGTACATACTCGTCTTGTTCGATTCATGTTCATGATGTTGTTTAGTTCTAGGAGCGGAAATACGATTTCAGTTCAAAACAAAACGGTGTTTCAGTGGTGGTGTTCTTTTTTTTTTGTTATGTTTATATTATACAATATTCAGGAAATTGAATTTCTGTCAATTGCAAAGAACTAGTTCTTATTAAAATATAGAAGGAGTATTTTCGCCTAATTTTACAAAGCTACTACTACAGAGTTCTGTTCAAGGCAGATTTTGAATTGTTTTATCAAAACACTGAATAATCAATACATTGTTGTTGTTGTTGTTCAAATACAAGACTAGAATTATTTCTTATTGATTATACGTTGTATTATCGAATGATATACCTGGAGAATAATGCTACGATCCAGCTTCAGGTCAGATGAATTCCACAAATTGAAAGCAATCCACAATTCAACATCTGAATTGTTCAAATTATTGTCTATTGAATTAAAGACAAACTGAACTGGTCTTTTGTCTTGGTAAATTTATGAAAATTATCGATTTTCACAAATTCCCAACAATTCACTTAGTATTGAATACAAGAAGAAATCTCGTAAAAAAAAATACAAAAGCATAAAAATACCAAGATGAGTTGTTATAAAAAATTGTGCCTTCCATCTTTATAGTTGTAGACATCCATCTTCACCACGTCTTAACCACACCAACAATTTTTTCCACATATAGCTGAGACGGTTTGTTTCACTTTACTTACTCGTGTATAAATACAGTCCTTTTTTTATAAATGGCACCATAAATTCCCAGTACAACTCACTATTATAATGTGACACTAGTGGGACGTAGGACATTTGTATTGTGCCCGAGTGGAGAACACGTCGCCGCCTCCTACTAGCATGAGTACATAGCTTGGTAAGCGTTACAAATCGTCCATCTTTCCCTTATGGGCGCTTCAGAGACGATGGACGATACCTTAAGATATCTAGGGAGATCCCTTAGTGGCCATTCCTTTTACTGTGTCGACACCAACTAGTAAATTCTACCGAACGAAACGACACTCTTTACCACTAGATCTCAATTTTCAACGTAAACATTGCATAAAGATAAATATTACAATCAATATTTTTTTTAACACAATAGTAAGCTTCGAGTTTGATGCAAATATTAAACTGAACCAGCCAACCATAGATGATGTTTATAACGTAATACTACAGGTGTTATCTTTGATGTTACGCCAACTGGAAACAACACCGACCAGTTAATCTATTCAGTATGGTCTAGTAATTTTCTATTGTACAACGACTTTGTGAAAAACTGTGTATAAACGGAAAAAAACAACTAGAAAAATTGCAAAAATAAAATTTAAAATGGAAATAAGACAAATCCAACTAAATAAATGTCGACTGTCTGTGGAAGATCCTTCTTCCCTTCCAGACATCCTCTTCCATTCCGTTAATATGACAGGCAACAAACAATCATCGTAGTTGTTTTTTCCTTTGTAATGTTTGTGTGCAAAACGAATTTTTGTTTTTCCTTTCATAGCCAGCACATCATGATTGGTGTTCTGTAACGCCGCACAGGACAGCTGATAAATCACGACTAGAAACTGCCCGTTTTTTAACTAATAGCTCCGATATCGAAGACTGCCCGCCTTATCAGTCCTAAATTTACCGCATCCTAGCGAAAACATCAAAAAAACAACCATCAAACATCACGCTATATTTCCACAAATCCCACCAAGAAGCACCACAGACTTCTTATTAAAATTTGATACAATATCAAATTGAACAACAATGATCTGATTGCATTTATGTTTTCATCATTAAGTTTGTGAGTTTGTTACAAGAATTGGCTTCGTTCCGGTGAAACACATCAATACAAGGGTGATGCGCGCAATCCTAAGTGAATTGATGCAGTCGGCCGTTTTAATGAGCCATCGTTCCGGACAAGTTTTGAACGAAGTTGGAATGAGAACAGTCCCTAAAGAATCCTCCTATTACGTCTCAAATAAATGGGATAGGCGGCATTCCCTCGTTGATTGTCCTAGAAAAGTTTTGCCCCCATTTCCACTACTCTTTAACAACAGTTTCAATGATAACAACCGACATATTATGCAAAAATGGAGAATATTAACCAGATTTATGTCGGTTTATATACGGGGTACGATGGAAAGTTCTTATGAAAACTCCCATTATTTGGTGAGCGATTCAAAAATAAATGTAAGGATCTTTAGGGGTTACCTGTAGGTCATTTTAGCAAAATTAGAACCTTTCGAGATTGATCAAAAAACGAACTAAACACGCAAAACGACTAAGAATGACTCGGAGACCCTTCCAAAATTGATTTTTTTCATTTTTCTCAATAGGGTTCTGTACAGGTAGTAAGGTTTCTCATTTTTTCTAGAATGCAATGGAGAAAAACGAAAAGAATCAATATTGGCTAGGTCTTAGTCGCTCGAAAATCGAGACCCTGTCTAATACAAGCTTTTTTGACACACTTACAAATAATCTACAAGATTCTAATTTTGCTAAAACAATCTCCAGGTAGCCCCCCTAGAGATCCTTAAATTTTTTTGAATCGCTCGCCACATAATGGGAGTTACTATAAGAACTTTCCCCGTACTTGAATAACCCTGTATGTATGTTGAAGAAGAAAAGGCACGAAAAAAAAATAAACGACAGAGACTGAAATTTTTATTTGACTTGGCGTTGGGGTTTTATAGCAGATGGCAATTAGGTTTATGTCGTGACGGCAGGGGTTGTTGCGAGATTGTTTTAATAATAAACGTGATGGCCCTGAAGGAGTAGACCTAACGATTGATCGGGCCCACCCGATTGTAATTTTGCAATTTTGTATAAAAATTTCTCAAATAAGTTCTACAATTATCGTGTTTCGTTATTAATTAGAATTGATATAATTGATAAAATCGATTAGAAAAATCCTAAAATGTTTGATTTAATCAAACGACAAGACCGTGTAAATTTGATTAATTTGACAAATTTCTCCGGATTCGTCGTCATGACACGGCTGTTTCTCACAACAATCAATAACACAATTCCCAAATACGATTTAGCTACTGTATGAGTAAGCTTTTGCCATGATGAGGGTTGACTGGTTTTGACTAATTATTTAATGTTTTGTTGGCTCAAGTCCGCTTGTCATGTTGTAATTGTTTTCAATAACAAACATTATCTCAACGATACAACAACAATAATAATAATAACGTTGAAAGGTATATACATAATACAGTTTTTACATATAATACTGAATATATTAGTCGGATAACAATGCAATGACAGTAGACAATATCACCAAAGAAGAAACCGCAGGTGGTGGAGACGTCAGGTCTGGAGTTTGGCGATCCACAGCTGTGCGCTTGGATTTACAACCGACTAGAGCTTAGCTCAAGGCAGCCACAGCAGTAAAGTGTCCTAAAGTTTCCTTCCAACACATACACAAAATTTTATGAGGATACTATGCAGACTGAAACATATTCTGATGTTGAACTGAATAAGGTAAATGGACCGGTACTCTGTAAATCACCACGGATTTTTTGCGATTATACTGAGTCACCTTTAAACAAATTTTCAAATCGTTAAACTGTACAGACAAACTCGACAAACCATTATAGATTGTTCGTTAAATATAAAACAACAATTTTAAATATAAGAAACGATGTTAGATTGCATTACATCTCCAAAAATTTGAAACAGAATCAAAGATGTGGAAATCTTGTTTCCTTTTAATATATTTAATATGACCCTATTATAAAAAATTGCCTACCTTTTGAATGTAATGTTTCATGGGTTTGTTTTTGATTACAGAAAACGTTCCATAATACAGTAGCTATTAAGCAATTTAATATAATGATAATGTAAAAAAAATTCTTTCACAAATTCAATTTCGAGCGATTTTATAGTTTAATTATCGAAAAAGAAGATAGAAATTTATAGTAAGTTTTAAACTTGACAACAAGTTGAAATTCCTCGGTGGGCAGTCGAATAATGACAATATATTCTCACTATATTACATTAGAATTAATTGGTGGTACTTCCTTGAACCGCCAGAGAAACACACCACCTATTGTTAACCACTTTCACCGACTGAGATGAATCGTTTCTCGTCTCTAGTTCAATAACATGAAACATTGTTAAGCTTCTTACTATCGAATTAGAGAACGACACTGGAAGTCTGTGTAATTCGTCTTCATCGGCAACGCATATACGATTCAGCAGCAGTTTTAACGAGATTGTTATTGTAATGAGGTGTTTTGTTGAAGAGTGGAAAAAATTTAAAATTTAAATTACAAAAAATTTTACAATTTCATATTTTAATTTTCAAGCATTGGTTTGCCCTCCTCATTAAATATTATAAAAATGTGAAAAATATCAATTTTGCTTTGAATGAAGAAATTGCAAAATCACAAACATTTCCCAACTGATCTGAATAAATAAGATTGAATTTGAAACGCTTATTTATCAATGTTTTATTCATATGATAGAACGGTATTTCCTAGATACATTCTAGTGATAACTGACAAGCAACCGGTACAGTTAGTGCGGTGATAAATTTTTCTTTATGTCAAAAATCACTCATTTCATTACCGGCTTCCAGTATAATAAATAACATTTTTCATGGAAATTTATGGAAATATTTTACACAGCGTTCTAAAATGAAACTATCCATCATATTTGCAGGATGGTAATTAGATAACGGTATTTGAGGCATAGAAATAACTAGATTGTCAATTTTTGGGCTAATCAAATATCGAATCATCCACCAGCTGCCCTCCTGGCTCGAATTGAATTCCATTTTAAAAACCGTTGGGATTTAGCCACGGTTCATCGAGCCATCCACCCATAATACACAACACACACACACACACACAAAACTTGTATCAACATTTAAGCAATAATCGTCAAATATAAACTACACTCCATGTATCATCCAATGCGATATAATTATGACAGTTGCTATAATGGATGAAAAGAGTATTTATTGCTTGTTTCTTTTTTGCTTGTTGTTAACTTCGTTCTAGTTTCTGGCGGATGTTGTACACTAAACTGTTTCATGTTATTACATGAGAAAATAAAGCGCAAACATTTATCTCTCAGCTGGTCATTAATTGTTTCAAGTTTGTTGCAGATTGTCCACATGGCCCACGCGCTAAGGCGCATCTCCTACGCAACTTGTGATCCACAATATTCACTATTCAGTTTCCTAGCACGTGAACCAAGAGGTCATTTTAATCAACAATATTGCCATACATTCATCAGTCAAACACCTGAACAGGTAAATATATAAACTAATTAAAAATATATTTAATAAAATTTAATTAACCACATTCATTAACTAGTTGAGTAACTGGATAGAAAGAAAGATAATAGTAAACTAGTTTTAATTAAATTTAATACAATGTATAGTGTAGCGAGCGAATTATCAATCATTTGACTTGAATGTTTTTATCTAATCATGAATAATCCAAAAAAAGTAATTAAAAAAAAATAAGATCATGAATATAATAAAACAGTAGCAGTTGGTTAACTGTTAACTTTGTAATTTATGCCCTTGAAATTACAGTGTAACGCACATAGACTAAAATGAACTTTGTCTAACTATAATTTATAAATTGTAATTGCTAGGAAGAAATTTCTACCTGTCACGCGATCTGATCTATAGTTATAATAGAAATTCATGTGCTTTTAATCGAGGTTAGAACATTTAAATTTATTTCTAATTATAGGAAGTTTTCATTTTGGAACTAGAAATAGTTTATGAATAGCACAAATTCTAAGGAACATATACAGTAACCAACTTGTTTACATTTATCATCAATTTTTAGTAAAAAATATGCCCTGTAAGGCAGTAAGAGACACAATAGTGCAGAGTTTGCTACTTTTAATACAAGTTTTAGGAGAATCTAGTTCCACTTTTAACAAATTTGATCATTAAATTTTGCTAGTATGGAAATTGTTGCCTTAGAGCTAAATTTTCGATCATTAGATCTTAAGAATTTTGTGACATTTTCTGCGATGTCATAACTTTGGATATTTTTGCCTGGGAAGCTTGAAGAACTAGATGAGCTCCACACGTTTACAATGTATCGGCTCCTGTAATTACTAAAAATAAGTCTTTGTGAGAATGCGGATTCGTAACAATCGAATTAATGTTTTTCTTTATTCATTAAAAAGGTAACTGAGGAGTTTGAGTGTAAATTTCTTAGCAAAAACGACCAAGAAAACTTTCTAGAGCGTATTCAATAGAAATTGAACAAAATATTTCGTTTTCTCTAAACTATTTCTTCACAAAAAGCTATGATTGGTTAGAATGAAGGTGTTTCTTTTGCCAGCATACTGCTCTGTGTTTCTGTATACTTAACGTCCAAGCAATCCTGCTGGACAGAGCGTCCTGAAGGATAGCTGGACACAACGTTTAGAACATTTTTTTCTTGTGTACACATGTACCTATACTCATACGCATTTATAAATAAATCTTCTTGATTAAAATTAATTGATGAGTATTGCCAGGCACACCACGGTCAAATTAATGAAAACGTTACAGTGCTTATAACTCGAAAACTAATGAAGTCATCAAGTTGAAACTTGTACTTCAAATAAGCAAATTTTTGCGCTTTTTTATTGGTCTTAATTTGATTCTAATGCAATAGTTACTTCGTAAATAAAATCACAGTTTTTATTTTAGAGCCTGCTGGCAATAGAAACTTTCCTGCCGGTAGGCCAATAAAAAATAAGTTATATAAAAGTGTACTCAAAATGCTGAACTGAATTTTCATCTCAATGAGCCTTTCAAATCCAAGTCTTTATTTGCTTGAAATTTGATTAAAACTGATCAAATATCCTTATTTTGACGATTAAATGGCGCAATTCGACAACAAAACTGATGATTGGGGGCAAAAATTAATTCTAAGACTGATTAAATTTTCTCCTTTTGACGATTTATTGTTTGTAGGAAAATTTTCCAAGAACGATGGCTGCTTTCTTAGCCAGCGAAGATGTAAAAATGAAGGACTTTTTATTAGTTTACCCTGTAACTTTCAATAGATACTAACCGGAATATACAAAATCGTTAGAAATAGTTTCAATTGAAGAAGAATTGAGCGATTCATCTTATACAGATAGAAAGGAAGATGCTGAAGGTGAATGTTCTGGTAACATTTGAATAAACAAATAATTGAAGTGTTAAATACCAATAGTTTTCTGTTCTCATGTTAGCATTTATAAGATTGTTGAAAAACTCATATAATTAATGTTGAGAAGTTAATTTTATTGTTTGTTTATTGATCGTAAACATAAATCCTATTTTCAGTCAACAACTAGCAATTAAATTCCAATCTAATCGTAAAAAGAATAGAATTAGCCAATTTAATATAAGATTGTTATCAAAACGTCAACAATCCAATCAAGAAAATAATACACTATACTGAAATAAAAAGAAATATTCGATCTAAATCTTATCTATGAAATTAGAATGAAAATTATATCAAAAAATAAAGAATACAGACCACCTTAAATCGTATAAAATGACAAATTACCGACATAATTGGATTAGAACGAACAATTAAACTTATCAACAGGTAAAAGTGACTGTTAGAATTTAACTGGATTCTTACTGTCCAACTACTAACAAACTGGAATAATGAATTAGGAAATTCTCTCTCTTTCTATAATCTTTCTTTCAAAGTTTCTTCCATCATCTTATCCGTAACAAGCGAAAATAGTTTCAATTGTTGATTTTATTTTTTTCTATAGTTGCTCAGTTTCTTTATTGTGCCAATTGTGAAATAGCCAACAGCAAAACTCATAAAGAGAATACAACATCTGATTATTATCCATCAAAAATTATACAGTGAAAAGGTCCAAACAACAGCTGTCTTAGTAGGTACCAAATCGTCAATAATACCCTAGAGAAAACGTATAATTCAACAACAATCTGTATGATTATCGTACAGGATACATTTAATTAGTACAGTTGCAACCATTTTTTCTTGTACATTCCTTCCATTGTCATTATTTACGGATCATGCAAAATTGTATTTGTTATACACAGTAGAACCTGCTTTATATACATGATTGGTGTCCGTTCAAAAGAGATTCCACTGTAATTCTTATTGGTCGACAAATACAGCCAAATTTAATCTGATTGTAATTATTGAATTTAATTTAATTCCCCTAACGGCTGTTATCTACCCCCAGGGCAGGGTGAATTTGGTTTATTCAAAGTATTGACACTATCTCTACATTTCAACTGGAATAGTTGTGATTTTGTATCAGATGTTTTATGTAAATCTTGCGATCTAGATTTAATACAATCAAAGAAAAAACGATAAATAAATAACAAAAATTTCCATATATGATAGCAATTTCAAGTTGAAATTAAACAAAGTTTAGTTGTAAAATTTAATGTCAAGTTTATGGAATATTGAAGGCGATCTTGTATATTGAATATGCTAAGCAAGTTTTGTCTGCAATATAAACATGCTACTATTTGAGATAATATTGAAATATTCATAACGCGTATTATAGTGATAGTAAAAAATGTATTTTTCTAATATACACCTGTTTTCTTGTATGCCTGCTAATAACAACAATAATAAAAAAAAAAGCTGTGAAGGAAACCTTTCGAACATCTTGCAATTTACTAAAATGTCGGTTTTCCTCAACGAAACAAATTAAATTTTCCCCAACACACATCAGTGTAGATAATTTTATTTAGAAGCAATCTACAAGCTTGCTACCGGAAATTTTTCAATAGTAAACTCGCTTATTGTTTCATTAAACGTAATTAAAATAAAGGAACGTTCCGTGTATATACAGGCTGGCGCTGGCAGATCTAAAATGGTCGATTCTATGAAACTTCTATTAGTTGACAAACGATTAGGCTGTGCAGGGTAGTCCCTTTTGGCTAAATTAAAACCTCGTAGCTCATTTGGAAATTGGTTAAAACGCTCTTTTCTGACAATGCCATGATTTTCCACACTTAAAATGACTTAGAGAGACTTGAAGATCTTTCCAACATTGATTTTTTTCGTTTTTCTCCAAGACATTCGGGAACAGGTGAAAATGTTTCGCATTTTTTGTAGCATGCAATGGAGAAAACAAAAAAATCAATACTGACAAAGTCTTCGAGTCACACTAAGTCTATGTCAAATTTTTGAAAATTGTTACATTGTTGAAAACGATCGTTTTTTGATCAACTTCCAGATGAGCTACACGGTTCTAATTTTGATAAAATAATCTCCAGAGACCCCATTACAAATCCCTGAAGTAGTTTTTGAATCGCTCTTCAACTAGTAGGAGTTTGATAGAATCGACCATATTTAGACACCCTGTATAGACACGATTTACTTTACGTTTCGTGCACATCAACTGATCGCCTGTTGGAAATAAATAAATCACAAAATTACATGAACATCTATTAAAATACATTTCCGCAAAAGATCCATTATATAAAATATTGTTCGCTATCATTCATCGATGATAAAAGTATATTAATTAAAATCATCAAATCTAAAATCACCCTCAAGCTATCGCATTTTTTATAAAATGTTACCCCTCTTATTTGACAGTTGATAGAGGGGTGATGCGGATAATTTACTGATCAAATTTTGGTAACAATCCATTATTATTCATATCAACAATAAAAAAACGACGAATTGTTATTGTTGTGTTGTTATTATTATTCATCTCGTATAAATTGATTCATTTTTCTACAAGCTAGATCGACTATCTGATATTTTTTGAAGCCCCTCGGTTATAATGTAATCATAATAAAAATCTTATATGGTAGTAAAATTATGGTGGAATAAATGAATGAAACAGAGGAAGTTGTTGATTTTAAAACAGGTTTATAGAAGTTTTGTTTTTAAGATTAAAGTCTCAATTTTATTCAAATCAAATAAAGAATATCATCGAAATTTTAAAAAGAGACCGGTATCGAGATCTAGACTCGTACAGAATTGCACATACACACTATTACAAAACTTAATTTCTACAAGAGACTAAGGCTTTTCTTAATGTCAGTACACAACACAAAAGGGGGGAGTTTTGAATGTAAGTAGTCCATAAATCTTTCAGAATGATACTTCTTGCTTTTATCGAAAATCACGTATTTGAATCGACATTGGTTCTTCCACAAGAGTTGTACTGTTGACAATGAATTTATCATATAGGAATTTTTACTTGATAGCAGTTTGTGTGGCGTATAAATATCATTGTGATTTTTCCACCAGCACCATTCCGTGCCGTTCCCAAAGTAACACAGATTTCAACTTTAATCCTAGAAGTTGAAACACACCGTCCCCCGCCTGTCCCACTTATGTTAGATAGAAAACAGGGTGTGAAATATTCACGATTGTTCCATTACAATAAAAAAAAAACAGTTATAACTTATTCATAAAATGTCTGAAAACTCGGTGAACATTAAAAAACACTTAAATTCCAAATATACTGGATTGTCGACTGCCCTAAAGAGATATTTGGAAAACTCTGCATCCCGGTTGTATAATAAGTTTCGTAATATAGTTGTATTTATTTGGAGATTGTAGAAGATGAGATAATATTGTGCCATATATTTCAAATCTTTTGTAAAGCTTTAGTGGTTTGGATTTGAGGTTTTCTATTATCTATATAATATAAATAGAATTTGCAAAGGTTGGAAACGAGATAGCGAAGAGGTATTGAAATTTTAACAATAGCAGCATCGACTTTAGGCAAAGCACACCAACGTCGTCACCCACTATATGCCTCATATGGTTAGTCTTAGTCAAATTGAGCATTCACTGTCGTTATATTCCTGTGTGTGCTAAAATATGCCTCATGCTGAGCAAAGAATAGAAAGTGTCTCATATACAACCCTTGGTGAATATCCGATTTTCTCGATAGATAAACCACATATAGCTTTGATCAAAAAAATACGTTTTGTTAAAGATGACTAAATTAACATTAACAGGAAATACAAATTCAATTAAAAAAAAAAAAAGATGTGCTCCTCTAAACGTAGCCTAATAATAAAGGCGTTGAGATGCCGTTAGCAACACAACTGTATCGATATTTTGGACGGTTTAATCTCGTGGGATAAACGAAACCGTTCCATAGACAGGTTATTTACATTTTCTACATAATGGTGACCGTGATATAAATCCCCAGTTCGATCTTTTACCCATTTAAGAATCCAACAAAACGCCAACATAAAATTTTACTTACATTGTAATGGTGAACAATAGCTTTATATGGAAAATTGTAATTGAAATCGAATCTGAAAGTGTTCGTTTATGAGTCAGTTAGTTTTTTTCTCAATACGAAAATAGCAATATAATGACATTTTGTTGACGCCTGAGTATTATGTGCGTGCATTTTATAGGTGGTACATTTAAATACCTAGCTTGTTAATAGCCGGTAGGAGAGCTTTGGAAGAAATTTTATCGCCTGAAACAAATCGTTTCAAAGTATAGTTAAAAACATGCATCCGCTACGACACAAAAAATACTAAGAAACGATAAAATCCACAATAATAGTTTCAACGAAACATACCACAATTTAGAAAATTAAACGAATATTACGTACTCGTATTTGAATAGAATATATTTTTGGGTATACTTGAAATACAACAGGCTCAATTAAACATCCTTTATGTCCTGCTATTCATACTCTATTGTTTAATATATGCCTGTCTTATTTCAAACATATACCCCCTTCATCCATGGATAGAACCGACAAATTTCCATTGTTGTCAACTGTAAAGAATCCGAAAATTAGCGAATTTCAACAGAAAAACTGTCTGTTTTACAATCCATTAGTAGAGAAATTGAGGGAGGAGAAACACCAATCTTTCTACGAACTTACCGAAAAAACGACGACGATTGTGTTTTAGAACTGAATACGAGTCTGATTAATGGAGCACACTACCGGATGAAAAGGAATGTTGTAAATGAATTCGTATTGATACATTATACGAATGTGTGTTGTATGTATGTACGTGTGTATGTCAAGCTTTCAGACTTATTTACAGAACAGTATTGGATAAATTATTGATGTTAATGGGGTGTTTATTGACGCCTTCTACAACCAAATTCCAAACTTATTATACAACCGTTTTTTGTTTATTTAATGATGCTTTTTTTTGTAAAGCACTAAACTATTTGTTCAACAATTTAAGAATGTTTTTCGTATTCTATTCCCCTAACTGTATCCAGAACTAATATCCAGTTAACTTGTTGAATCAATATTGATACAGATGCGGTCCATTTATCTGGAGTTTATCTTCATACTTTTAATGGAACTAACGTGCTCCAAATGCTACTTGAGTAGCAATCATTTAGAATAACTGCATGCATTGAGACTAGTCAAAATATGTTTTTAAAGGAATCGTAAACTGAAATAAGGCACTCCAAATGGTGCAATGAATGTGAGTGTTTTGGTTGAAATTAGTTCAACAACCACCTCTCAAATTCCAGCAAATAGACACCCCTTTCGTGGACTTAAATTTCTTGCATCTTTGCCAAATTGTGCTTCCGAGAACTGCTCAGGTTTTGGGGATATTTTGGAGAATACTTAGAAAAATTCCATTTGTTTATGAACAGATCTAATCGTCTTTTTGTTCCGTTTTGATTCGTTAAATTAAATAAAAAGACACAAGATTTTTGTGTAAAAGAATCCACATTTGTTCTATCTTAACAAATTCTTTATGCAAAGAAACCTTCGGCTCCCATCGGCGGCAGTACCCAGTGACAACATTCCAATAGTAGCAGTTGGCTGGTCGTGGGGAACGAGAACCTGATCGTGGAGTGTTCGTTTCACTCAAGTCAGTCCATCGAGCATTCTACTTAAGTCTATAACATCATATAGAATTTAAGAACGGTCTAGTTTTTTTTTATGTGTGTACCTATGTGTATTTTAGTGTTGCTCTATTTATTGAGTGATGGTGTAGTTTTGCATGTGAATTAGTGCTAAATGTGGGTCAATTTAGCAATGTAGTGCAAATGAAAAAATGGGTAGATTAGGCAAAACTGCCATAACAAGACCGCATCTTCGTGTACATTATAAGAAATTAGTTGAAGATTATACAGGAAGTCGGGATTCATTGAAAATCATGCCATCATTGCCGGAATATTTATCGTATTGTTGCCATCATTGCGGCCATACACAGAAATTACAGGTAATTAAATAAAAGTATGACCTCTAAAGTTGATGGTGAAAGCAACTTTTGCATAATACTTCTCCATGATAAAACTCAAATATCACATCTTGAATTGTTGTACATTATTTTAGTCTTATTAGAATTCTTTAAAATGTCGTGACAATTTGATTTTCGATTCATATTGTTTTTGTGGATGACCGGTGGAATGCAAGACGCTTAGGTCCTTGTCGTTCTTCGTATAAATACCATGTGGTGCCGACTGGTCAACGACCCTCTCTTCACTTCTATATCTCTACTACTCTTCTGGAACTCTTATGGTTATACTTTTTGTACGTATATATGCATACACTCTTGTTGAATCCATCAATTTTCTGACTCATTCAATAA
Organism: Mylabris sibirica; assembly: GCA_039776855.1. NCBI lineage: Eukaryota > Metazoa > Arthropoda > Insecta > Coleoptera > Meloidae > Mylabris > Mylabris sibirica. The sequence goes on from CM077836.1 coordinate 8,393,874, forward strand.
ATTTGCACAACAGCCATCAAAGATAGAAAATTGTATAAACTCTTGATTATCTCAATTATAACGACCACTTGAACAAGAATACAAAAAGGGGGCGACTATACTACAGTTGATACAAATATTTCTAGAGCTTTTTTTTGTTCAATAGAATCATCTCTAATATCAAATCAAATAGTTGTACAATCTCTAGTAGAATAATAGGAATAACTTGTATTTTATTTTAATTAATTCCACCTATTCCATGTTCTCTAAATGGAGAGACATTCTATTTCTCCAAAACGATAATCTCTAATGAAATCATCTTGGGAGTCGGTTACGGAAAATTATCATTTTACAGGAAATAATTGAATAAATATATTGAAATGAGCTTTTTCCGCTCATTAAAATCAATGTAAGTAGTTGGTACAAAGATAAAAATAGATGACGATTTCCTTTCATGTTCTATCCGAACATTTTTAAAGATTAATTAAATGTAAATATAGAAGCTCTGAAGATAACTGACAATTATAATATAATTTATCGTGTGAAGTCATTTTTATATAACTCAATTTATTAATAAAATACCTGAAATAAATGATCTACTACGGTTTCACTGACGATCAAATTTTGATATTGCTCAATGAATATCGCAAATGGTACCAGTTCCATTTATGTCGACTTTTAGGGGTGTTTTTTTTTTTGAAAATTGCACTATTTTAAACGTGTATCCATTAGGGGAAAGACAAAAATCTTAGATACATGTTGGAAATCTTGCATTACTTATGTCAAATTAAGACTTGTCTAACTGGTTTGTTTCCAATGTAATTTTACACGTTTCAATACAAGTTTTCTCTGTTTTTTTTATTCATTTTTATTGTATTTCACTTTTGTTTTTTATTTTTTATAAATCGTGATTCTCCATTACACTGGTGATAAAATAATATTAACCAATAAAAATTAAATATTGAACTTTGTAAAAAATAAATACAAACCAGGCAAAGCTGTGTTTGTTTTGTATTTTATTTACATATGCAAACTGTAAGCTTTTATGGAACATTTTTAAATAGAAATATAGCCTAAAGTCGATAAATATCTTGAAGAAAAAAATAAACAATGTCAAGTTTTCTATATAATAAATAATAACAAACTACAACAAAGCTTCTATTCGCTATTATATTATTTGACAAAAATACAAGTACCTCAAGAGAACGTTCAATGCGATTATAATAAACAAGCTAGGAATATGGCATGCATTGGAGCGAGTTGATTTTTACCGTATAAACACATTGAAGAGGGTAAAAGACTCCAATTATTTCTATTGTTGGAAATTTTGACGGGCCTCTCCAAAAGCCAGTTGTTATAATATACTCTCAACATCATTAAACTTTTGTTAAAATCGGTTTTTTTTCCCTATTGTAAAAGAAATTTGAAAGAAGAAATATAAAAATGTTCGGTGAATCTATCATTCTTCCAAAAATGATAATATATGTAAGAATGGGAATTGTGAATTTGATATATCTCTTCATGAGCCACACCAGCTGACGGTCCACATATGAAAAGAATCGTTAAATCACAACGAAACAACCTTAAATACATTTAAATCTTGAATAGGAAAGTATAAAGCTCTCCTTTTCAAAACGTATTCAGAATGAAGAATGTGCTCACCATCAGTATGCCGGAATTATACTGAACTATACAAAGAATCAATAGGGGGAGATTGTTTTTATAAAAGAAGACAACTGGATTCATGATGAGGCAAGGCATCCTATACCGCCACTACCACCACAACACAACGAAATATCATTGTTGACTGACTGCATCCTATTTTTTAGTTGTATACTCAAATTGTGGTTTCATTATAATACGGATGGATCCAATTGTTCATTTTCTTCCCGTCCTTATTACCGCCTGAACAGCAATATCGAAGCATATTCATTGTGATAAAATTGCAATATCTCTAATTTAACTGACTAAGCAACTATTCGCCTCTTTATTTATATCCATCAAACGTTAAAATAAAATTCTCAATAATAAGTTCACTTCAATATTGTTAAGACAGATAAAGGACAAGGGAAGAATTGGGTGCGATCCTTGGTTCGAGTTCAAATTAAAATTTTCCTGTGTGAGAGATATTTCAAGTATTTTGAATGCACGCGAACGACTCAGGTGGAACATCGCAAACAAGGGATTAAGCCGAGTGTAAAGTATTTGATTACGAAAATTGATGAAATCGAACTCAACCCTAATAGCTATAGCAGATAGGACATCTGCCGATTTCCACGTTGAATATGCATCGAATACAGAAAACTCCTCGTTCTTGTGTTGATGATGAAAAGCATCAAAGAAACGATGGATTCTGCAGCAAAACCGCTATGTATTTTATCACATTCAACTATTGATTGAAAATGTTGCTTAATTAACTTAAAAAAACGAGGAAAATTCGAGTCTCGCTCTTGGTACATTTTCGAAATTCGAGTTGTTCACAATCTTTGGTTTCATTAAGGGTACATATTACAAGCCAAACTTGCTTCCGGGAAGTTGCTGTATTACGGAGATTTACAGGTGGAGTAGATTATATTCTGTACCTATATGCTTTTTTGATGATTAGCTAAGCTGAAAAAGATTTGGGGCCATTGTTATCTTCCGTCTGCAATTGTTGCATGTCCAAGTTTGCAACACAAGCCGGCCTTGATACAACAACTGGTTCTCTCAACTATAAACTAAAAATAACCACCAACGTAACATTGTAAAATCACTAAAGTGCATCATAATCATCATCATCATCATCTGATGTTGCGTGCGAAAGCTTAGTGATGATGTGTATGTGGAGCTTTACGTTGGATATTGAATAGAGATCAGGAAAAGCCCTTATGGCCAAATATAGCGCAGCGGAGCAAAAAAAATAATGGATATGAATACATTTCGGACTTTGATGGGAATAATTCGATTCAGTTCATTTTGTTTTATTACAATGACAGTAATTTTCCACTTTTTATTCAGCGAAATAAAAGTTGGTTTTGGTTGACTCTCCTGTGATCAAACCAGACTTTCTAGAGTTACACCAAATATACATCCATTCAATAAATATCATAGACAATAGTTAATTCACTGTTTCATGTTTGTTAAATAGTCGGTATATTAGGCGAACATTGTCCATTATTACATAATTGAAATATTCGGTTAGCCTCCGTCATCCCTATTAGACTCAAACTCGGACCACAGTTTGTCAAGTTATTGTCTCTAGTCAACAATTACCACCCAACAACAACAACATTGTGTTTGATTATCGTATCTCGAACACAATTTAAAGCTGTTAATATGCATATGAATATGAACGGACAATGATAACGATATTAATTTAGGTAAGATGCCATTCTATTGTTCTTTGACATCACCAACTGCTACCATGGTAACTGTTAATGGTTATGAATTCAAAAATTGTATAAAGAATGTACGTATATTGTGTAGTTTGTATATACAAAAAGACTACCCTTCTCATATTTCTATCTGTGCTATTCTGTTATATTATTTTCGTAAAAGCTGGGGTATACGTTACATTATCCGGTCGTTGTCGACTAAAACCAAGACTTTACACGCTTAAAATTAAAATTTTCTCATTTGCATATTTTCCTCGTTTGTTAGATGAAACAACAGTAAAAAAAAACAGCATTGTATACGCTGTTTTGCTTAATAAATTTATTAAATGAACTTGCAAATCACAATGTTTTTATATTGTTATTATTCTTTACAAACGCCATGTCTACTATAGTTTCAAGTTCTTTCCACACTTAACCGTTATAAATCAAAAGATTAAAAAACCGTTGTCTCAATCCACTACGAATTTCAATCTTTAGACAAAACAATCAGTATTATAAAGATAGTGAAGTAAATCTTGTAGTAATACAAGCAGCAGATTACAGTCCTGTTTTAGTAAAGAAGATACTTTGTACCACAATAACTTTGCATTTAAATGGTGTAAGGCCGCAGGAAACGGGAGGTACAAATTACACCGCCTTTGTTTCATCAATTTAAAAGTCAACGGAATCCAGCGACGTCCGCCACAACAACGAACAAGACGCAGCAGAAGAATAAAAGACACAACAACAGCTTGATTACATTCTCTTGAAAATTCCTAAAATACAACAGTGAAAACAACAACAGAACGGAAGAGATATCGCGTCTTCAATTATAGATTCTAACATTCACTTGAATAATTCCGTTATTTTATAACAGAACCATACAGTTGCAGTAATAAAACTGTAAAAGAGCATTTGACTGGTTTGCAACTAACTTAACAACGACTACTATATACGCATGTCGCATATAAAACAACAAAAGATATTAGCAAAACAAAGTAGAGCGACATTCACGTTAACGTATAACATCCATCCATCCTCGTATTACCTTTACAAATGAAGTTTATCGGGAACTCAATCCGGAAACAGGGCGGCAGGAGACCCACCCTATCTGTAATTAACTAAAGATTGAATAGGGGTGCAGCTGATGTTAATAAAAAAAAAGGTTCACTGAATTCAAGTAAAATTAGTTTGACGTTAGCAAAGGAACAAAAAAAGCGGGACAGTCGATAACAATTTATAGAAAAGTCTTCTTTGCAACTATATCAAACGGTTTAGAAGATTGTTTGTTGTGTGCGAGTAAATGTTAAAAAGGGTAGAATTTCAGGGGTAAACTATATTATTTATAACACTTGGTGGGAAATGTATATGATTGAAGAGTTATTTCCCCCCTAGTGTTCTCTAATACATATCAATGTTTGTGACGTATTCGAATAAGTCAATTGATTTATAAAACAATACAGATACGCTAGGGCAACACTATAAGTATTAGTTATTCGTCTTTAATGAATCATTTTTTTATGATTCGGTACAACTGAATCAATAAAAGTTCATTCCCTTTACAGTGGCGATCAAAAAAAGGAACCGAGTCTTCGTTAGTCGGGTTGTTTTTCTCGTGAGGGTCGGTAGGAGGTGTTGGAGCCAGTTTCAGCCACAGCAAATTTGTAGAAAATATCTTTCTTTTCAGATAAATACTCAAAATTCCATCAGTAACTCCACCCCCTTCTTCTGGTTGAATATCTTTCTCCCCAAATTCTGGCCTGTTAAGATTTTGTTACATTGTGATGACTGCCCTCATAAGTTCGTTTTACACAGCCGCACAAGAGGTGGTCTTTTTTTTTTGATCGCCAGTGTACATTCTCTGGACAAGTTGTTTATTTGTAGCAGTTTACGATACAACATATGGCATGTGGGGAAGTTCAAGATACATGTTCTAGATATGTTTACAACACTGTTAATGTTATCTAAAGACTCGAGAGGTTAAATTAGGTTTCTCTTCTATATACAGTTCTAATCTCGGTCATAATTCTAAGACAGATCCTGAAAATTGGTTCCGAATACTTGTAGACTTTTTGTATTATTTGATAATAAAAAAAAATTTCGATTTTCTCTGTTTAATCCCCAGGAAATTCCCGTGTATTTGTCCAACATTACACTTCCATGATACAAAACAAAATGAAATCGATACGTTATGACCGTAGTTGTCTCTAGTCGATATAAAAACACGGATATATTTGCTCAGATAGATGTAACTTAATACAACTAGAATTCTCTCTTCTTACTCGTTCTCTCTCTCTCTCTCTCTCTCTCTCTCTCTATATATATATATATATATATATATATATATATATATATATATATATATATATATATATATATATATATATATATTAAAGCACAGCATCCAAGATTAAATCAACCCTTCTGGGGCTTAGCAAAAAACCTAACAACATTCGCCTGCATCCAAGCACGTCATTTCAGTTCAAAGCCAAATTCGACTTGTTGGCCATAAAGGCTTTGTCTTAAAGTGTCCATAAAGTGTGAATGGATTAGAATAAAGCCCCATATTGAAATTATAACGTAAAGGATTCAATTCCACGTCAGGTACAAGATCAGATTTACAAATCACCAAAATATTTACAACGTAAAAAAAAACAATCTCAAACGATCGCAATTTTTTGTTCGGTATTTTTATACGTTCTGCACCATAAACGATGGTTTCATTTTATTCAAACGTACCTTTAACGACATTTATTTAAATCAGTTTAGTCGAGTTTTAGCGGAAAACTTTTCCAGGTTAAATCAATTTGTTGAGTAACAGAGGGTGGGTAGGAGGGCGCCCTTCTTTATTATTCGTGAACGTAATAAATTCGATTTTACGGTGCCGTCTATAGAAATCGCGGACGACAAGTAGAGGGACAAACGAAGAAGAATGTGGCAGTGTTTTGCGAAGATGAGTGGGAGGTATTCCTATATAAAATTGGAAGAAAGATCTCGGTAAAGTTTCCTTAATGGTACCTGTGATGGAATGTATGGAATGCGGTCTGCGTCCACGCCTCATCTCAACCATTAAACAGCTGTGACCCATCTACATGTTTCCAAATCTACGATTTTTCACTGACATAGTAATTTCACCAGCTTTCTACTAGAATATCATCCCAAACAAGCAGTGAAATTATCACATTCTTTATTTGTATACATATCTAGAAGCTAGAAAAAAGAACAATCGTATGAATAATAAATTATTTCGAATTTTTGCCTGTCTACGACTCAATTTTGTGAATTATATTCAAGAATGTTGAAATGACGGCCGGTTGATTCTGTCGTTTTTTGATTGTCTCTAATTTAAAATTTACTATCCGTACATATTACAGAGTAGTCGTCCGATCTTTTAAACTAATTCATGAAATTCCTATGTTCTAGCAATATACTTTTACAATAGAACCTTTGGCTAGCAAATATTTGAAAACTTCAAATATGCTGAATCTAGTTGTAAACTATTTCAAAAAAAAAAGGTAGGAATAGAAAGACGAAACTACAATTCAAATAATTCGACTTTATACGATAAATCACATACAGAACAAAAGTTGAATTCAAAACAAATACTGAAGATATTTATTCTATCTCTCACACAAACACACTTAATTTGGTCGACTATCATCAACCAAATTGGTATTAAACTCAAACGTCCAACATTGACGACCATTATATGGCAAACAATAAAAGCACATACGTAAAATTGAAGGAGAATAAGTGGGCTACAAGTGGACTTGGATCTACTACTATACCTTCAACACAAAATGCCACTCTTTATAGACTTACAATCGATTTATTATTATTATTATTTTATTTATTATTAAGTATAGGGGCTAGTTTCCTCCCCAGACATTTCTATTAACAACACAATAAACTTGAGTGTTTTCTTTTAAATTAAAAAAACGAAACGAGCCAATCATACAACGACAGTCCTAATTGGATTTATAAATACGACAGTACTATAGATTTTCTAAACTAATAAATTGCCAATAGGGCCAATTCAATAACAATAAACCAATAGGAAGTGGAGTTTTAAATTGTGAATGTATAGAGTAACAAGACTCAAAAACTACAATATATAAGCCATATTATATTTATTTCTGTAAAATTTCCTGCCACTTTGCGCTGGTAAACTTCAAAAGCCTTCTGTTGCATGTTTTTCAGTACAGGAAGTGGTTATGTCAAAATATTTTAAACAAGACGCCTCCTTTGAAACAAAAATAAACATGTAATGAAAATAGCTTTTTCCCAAAACACATTAATCGTTCTATAATAAGAATTATTTCTCGTGTAATCGTATCGAACAATAAAATAAGCTATTGTTGGTGTACCACAGTAAGAATGACAGCAAACACACACAAAAGAAACACGACATTTATTATTTACAATTCAATATTATATCGGATAAGGTTTTCCCCCAACGATCGGTGGTATTTTGGGTGGACAATTGGAAAAATCTCACAAGGGTGAATTGTTTACTTTGAAAAATTGAGTTCTAGATAGATTTCCAAGTTGATTTCAGAGTTAAGGCAAATTTTAGTTAATTGAAATATGGACTTTAAACTGGACTGTATTCAAATTACTGATTAATTTCGCAACGCATCTCAAACTTTGATGCTATCTGGTTTATTACCACTTATATCCGTTAGTTTAACATGAAACATGCACAAAATGAAAGTCTTCTATTACAGTTTCGATTAACTAACATTAATAAGTGTTTTAATTAAGTATCTAATTAACTGTAATTGTCGGCTGTAGTGAATATTTATTCGAATAATTCTCAAGGAAACTTGTCTAGGCAAAAGAAACGGATTTCCTGTTTTCGTTAACCAGAGCGTAAACGGTTTTTATTTCTTTTTTTTTCCTTCGTTTCTCTCCCGTTCCACACAAATATTTTAAAATTTCGATTTCTTATCTAGAAATTACTGAAATAATTGGATTTTATACAGTTAGATCAAGATGTGCATCCAAATAAAATTGGATGCGTCTATCAAAAGTAAACTTTAATAAGCAATCTCTTCAAACATCTTTATAATTTTAGATAGATATTGTTAAATATATTATCATCTAGATACTGGGAATATACTTTAGTCATCACATTCTAAAAACGAAATTACTTCTACTTGTCGTTGCATTTGAAAATTTCTAGTTAAAATGAAAACGAAAGTGGTAAACGAACGAATCAAAATAGTTCTCATTAAATGATAAGGTTTAATATCCTGAATTAAGCTGATGATTGTAAAACTAAAAGAAGCTTACAAAGCCAGTAAAGCGTGCTCACTCGCATTCATTTACTCATCATCATCATCATCATCATTGACGAGATGTCTAGGATACTTTAAAATGTAGATGTAGATATGTATGTAATCATCATCGTCAGACTCTTGTGTAAACACATCCGCCCTTAAAACAAACTTCACCTTGTCTGTTGTATAGATGGGTGGATTATGGAGCTTTTATCGTATTTGTAATGTATGATTCCAGTTCATGCAAATCCTGAATAAATCCACGTTTCGTATTATCGAATATTACAACTACACAAAAAGCCAAATATTTTAAATAAATTGAATACTTTCCTAGTAAATAACAAATTTTACAATCTACTATTTACACTAATATTTAAACGATTATAAATGTTGATTCCAATTTCAACTCGTCTATTGTTGTTAAAATTTAAACCATTCGTGTTTTATTTAACAGGTGATATTCATTTGAGACAATATTCATTAATAAAGGTATGGTGAACAATGCAAAATTAATTCCACTTAAGAATTATTTGCATAATTACCCTTCAAATTGTTGCAAAACAATAAAATCCGACATATATACGTTATCATTTATTGTATCCATGCGTCATTGTAGAATTGCTTAATTAATTCGTCCTTTAATCGCATAAATCAAGACTACGTTCTCTGTTTATTTTGTAAATAAATTGATAACAATTCATAGCAGTATTATAATGTATAGTATTTAGAATAGAAACCATAATTAACTCTGCACGTGCCTTAAACGTGTTGCTATAAACTATTTGAATTTTACAATTATCAACATTTCTATTTCCAATAGAAGCAATCAAATCGTATGAATTGGATCAGGTGTGGTATTGATTCCAAAAATTGCCTCGATTTTATTATTTCCCAAATAAACGACTTCATTTGAAATATACAGAGTGTTTATAGAAGCCTTACCAATATGAGTAATGGTAACGTTTTACTAGACTAATAATTTATGTTTCATTGCAGAAATATTTTCTATGATTTTTCAAATAAATGGGGCTAAAATAATTTGGCAACATGATTCTTTCGGGGAGAAAAAACTACATTTTTTTTATGGTAAATTTAAAACTATTCACTGCCAAAAAACATAAATTTTCTTGTTGTTGATGGCTGTCAGATTATCAACATCAAAAAAACGACAACGCGTATATAGAAGGAAAAAAAACTATATCTCTGCGCGTTTTTCTTTTTCTTGATTTTTAGACGCCACCGACGAATCTGTTGAATATCAACAATAAACCACCCACGCAACATATTATCATGATGTATTATTACCTGTGGGATTTTGCTTACCTGGCGATGACGGTTTCACAATGAGGATATAAGCTTTGAAAAAACGGAAAGAATTTCATTGGATTGACGACAAAACGAATTAAATTGCAATAATGTGTTATCATAAAACGTTTTTATTTCATGTAATTTTAGGATAAACTGTGGCTCGTATTTTTGATGTTTACGGCTATTTCGATAGCGGAAATATTAAAATAAGCACAAATTTTCGAATAATAAAATAAGAGTGTAAAATCTGATCTGTGCGTTTTTGGAAATAAATTGTTTTGATCCTGTCGTTTTTACATTTTCTTATTTGGGATATTTCATTGTTCGAAGAAAAATAAGAAGGAAGTAAACATAAACTTATTCAGAGACGTTTCGTATTGGAGCAATACAGTATAAATTGTATGATATACAATTTCTCTTTTGTGCAATGAAATCGTCTCGTAGCAGGTCAGGCGAAACAGCTCCTCGTCGTCATCCAACAAAATTATAACCAAATTGGATGACACTCGACTGTTTGACAGAATAATTATGCAAACTGTCGACAGATATACATATATATAGAGAGAGAATAATTTTAATCTCTCGTCAAACCAATTGCATCATCATCCCCCAATCGTTACTCTATCCATCTATCTACATATACATTGTGAGTATGTGATTGTTGTCTTTAATGAACAGTATGATTGGCATGTGATTAGATGATGGCATAGGGCAATGCCAGGTAGATAATGGATGCTGCGTGTTACTATCACTCAAAAATCACTGAACACGAAACAGCATTCAGTTGGAAAACTGTTCTCCTATACGGTTTTGTCGTTATCCGAGACCATTTCAACTCCCTTTGGAATTCTAGTGCTATATGAGAGAAGAGAAAAAACCTAGCGGCCTCTCTCACATACACCAACACATTTATATCAAAATCCAATATGAGAAACAGAACAACCGGAAAACCGAAAAAATGCCAAAGACAACAAAAGCCCCTCAGAATTGCCATATAAGGATACACTGGAGAATTCAATCATCCAGTATCTATATGTTTATAAATTCGATTCAAATATCTTGAATACGAAAGAAATGTTTGAAAATTTGCCGACACTCTTATAAAAGAAAAATATATACAATATAAACATGTTGATAGCAATTAATCCTTGTGGAAAAAATTAGCTGAATATTTCCCCTATGTCAATTACGATTAGAGACCTTCTCACAACCCCTTTTTCTTACCAGTTTTATAATTAAAGTAGCCACAGCTCGTTAAGTTAATTAACGACTTTACTCGTACTTATCTAAAACGGAGAAGGGTGGCAACAGCAACGTTCTTCAACAATCATGGAAAGTATACTCGTTCTTTCTCTTAATATTTTATTTCTATATAGTACAGTCTGTAAAAGAAACGACGACCGCCTCAATTTATTCAACAAATGAAGTGGTTAATGAAACCTTCAAAAACACACTTGATTATTTACTCCGACTGGTTTTCACGTTAATATAAAACCACAATGATAGACAGTTTGTGTGTACGTTTCTGTACTAAAACGTGAAAGTTTATTTTATTTCTATTTATCTTTTTAGTGGCAAAAAAATGTGTATTTAATAAAACGATTCTTTTTCTATCTATTGAACTTTATGCAGCAGTCAGAATCGATTTGGTTCGGAAAATTGTTGAATATTTATGTAGAATTATGGGAGACAAAAACATAACACCAACCAAGTCAATTTGTTCATCATTTCCGGTTTAACGAAGCAAATACAGAACAACTAGAATCAACAATCGGTAGATTATCGAGAGAACAATAAAGAAAAATAAGTGAATAGCTCGTTATTCCACCTGTATATCATTACGAATATTAAAATAATCTAAATAACTCACAAGGAATAATTCGCAATCGATATTAGATTCATAGCAAAGATTGAATGTTTTCTCACTTTTATTAAATCGCTGCAATACTAGTTTTATTAGCGTTCCATCATATTATCATTGAGCTTATCAAGCTCCGATCGATTCCATTTGTAAATGTCTGTTACGCTTTCGATTCGCTTTGGTGCGTCTCTTTTTCGGTTATAGACACAACTTTTACGACCGATGACATTCCAAAACTATAAATATAGAAAGCAATATGGCACTTGATTTGACGACATCAAGTGTGCATGTGTGTCCCCATATATAAATATCCCAATGTTTGCATAAGGGATGGACTAAAGTGATTCTAGCAATTTATCACTTGACCACACGTGATGTCGTCGTCGTCGTCTCTAGAACGTCTTCGATTACTCGTGATTAATGGAACTTGTTTGAAAGGGAAACTTTGATGAAAAATAACACTGATGGTCACACTTGGGACCTAAACGAATCGAAACTAAAAACACAACTACCCTCGACGAAAAAAAAAACACACAACATACACACACATTTCCAGAAAATTGGAAACGACACTAACACGAAATTCCGGTTATCCGTCATTTATCAAGTTTGTAGTTTCAAGTTGTTTAAGAATTGTTCTACGTATTGTTTCAGGCTGAAGAACTCAACTCGATTGTTGGTAATGCATTTCGGATGGCGTACGCTGCACAGCTGCAGAAACAGCCCAGCTTTCAAGATGTAATTGCAACTCAATTGGATCCAAATCAAACAAATAAAGTACTCTGGGTAAGTCTGAATTATTTCTAACAAATAATTTATTTATAATACACTTTATGATCAATCAACTAGAATATATGAAGGTTAAAATGTTTGTGTGGTAATAATATACGTTGTGTAAGTTATAAACTCATCCCTAAATATGTCGATGGTTCGTGTGGTTAATTAAATTTTTCGACACAGAGTTAATTAAATGTTAATTATGGTTGCGTGTACAAGTTAAGCGAAATGAGTAACATGTGCGCTTTGTAATTTATATTTCGTACTGACTTTGTGTACGATCAAAATAGGTGTAGGGGTGTGAGTGGATTGTAATGAGGGGAGATATCTGAATTTGATGTCATCAACTACATAGAGCAACTTATAAAATCATTTATATATTTGATATTTCATATAGATCCATCAAAAAAAAAACAACGCTTTTCCATTCTGAAAAGTTAAACTGAAAATTGTATTTTCCATAATGGGAAATTACACTTAAACTCCAAGTGTCACTCAAAATTTAACATTCGTCCAAATGAACTCCAACGAGGAAATAATTGAATTACGTAATTTGTTCAAGTGACCCTTACAATTCAATCTTTTCAAATGGTTGATTTTTCTAATTAAAATAACCAAGTTGAATTAAAATAGACATCCTTTTTATAGATTTTTTTTAAAAGTTGAATAACGGAAATCTATCAAAGACATTAGAGAAGCGTTGACGTCAATTTTATATATCGAGACGTATCTTAGGAAATCAATTTCAACATGCTTTAAAAGAGATAACACTCTGAAAAGAAAAGTCATATCTGAGGCTGTAATGTTCCATCATCTTTTGATAAAAGTGAATATAGGACATAATAATAATAAAAAGCAAGTTGGGAGATTTAAGAAAAAAATACCGCCCGTGTTTCATTTAGGCAAAGTTGAAAGATAAAAAAAAAGAGGAAAACTTTTAAGTTTAATCTTACTGATAGTAGTATATCAAGGTGTTTTTTTTTTCGAAGACTTGTAGTAAAAGACAAAACTAATTTGAAGTTTCTTTACTCTCTACAACAACCTGGCTAGACTGGAATATAAGTTCCAGACAAATATGAACATTTTCAAGAATCATCACCCCGCTCTTCATTAAGACCTCTCATCGTTCACATTATCCGCCTTTTTATAACAAAATTCGTATTTTAAACGGTTGTTAATGGTTTTTTCCTTTTTCTTCACTCCTCCTCTTAATTTATAACTGACGAAAATAGATGTTTGTGTGTTGTGTGTATGTATCTTGTAGTGTTGTCAGTTGAAACTGATGTTTAAGGATTTAGTATTTCTTTCGTTATCCGTTGGAACTGCCAACAACTTTTAATGTGTTTGCATTTGTTTTAGGCGAAAGAATTATCGGTCACGTTAAAGAAAGATAAATCGTCACATCAACCACCGTCCAACGAAATGGATGTTGAACTGACAAGTACTACGGATGCATCTACTTTACGTTTAACACCACCAACCACAATTCCCGGTTTAAAACCGGCACATAAATATAACGTATTAGGACCGTCAGAGAAAGCATCATTGTCGGCATCATCACAACAAAGCACCCCAAGTAGCGATGAAAGTAATTCACCAACTGAAATGAACTCTTATAAAAGAATGACGGAAAAACCGCCTTTAATCAAACGAATCGCAATGGGATTGACTGGCAACAATCATCATGATAACGATGAAGACAGTTGTCCTCTAGTGAGTGATAATAATAGTAGTACACCAAGTAGTCCAACAAATCGTCCATTATCAGGCGGTTATGTTAACGAATCAACAAATGATGGAGATAACCGCAATAAAAACAACACAATTGATAATTTAAAGAATGATATTGTTGAAAATATCAATGCAAATCTAACAAAACATATAGAAATTGATAATAATCGATTATTACAATCATCACCGGCAACAACTGAACACGAATTCAAATCGAAACGAATATCACAGATTAGTTCGAGTAGTTCCAGTTCTTGTCCACAAACAGGAACAGATAGTACTTTATTAGGATTCACACCGACACCACCACCGCTTCCGGAACGAACAGATTCTTTAAACAATAAAGAAGAAGGTGAATTGCGAACAGCACCATGGTTTCAAGCCGGTATACCTAGAGAGATTGCATTAGAAATTCTAGCACAAGAACCAGTTGGTGCTTTTATGGTTAGAGAAAGTACGAGTAAACCGGGATGCTTTGCATTATCGTTACGTGTACCGAGAAGTTTTCAACCGACTGGAATTGCCCACTATCTTATTGTTCGAACTAATAAAGGCTATAAAATAAAGGTAGAAGAATCAAATATTATTTTTTAATTGATGAAAATAATTCTATTTATTTGCAGGGCTTCACAAAAGAATTCACAACATTAACATCATTAATAACGCATCATTCTGTTATGCCAGAATTATTACCATGTCCTCTATCGCTCAGCCGTTATAATCCTAGTTTTGTTAAATCGGACTCGAAACGGGACTTTGCCGATATCGACTTGGATCCTGATTATAATACATTGGCTGATTTTCGTAAAATGATGGCCGATTTAAACATTTAATCTATTCGTGTTTTTTTTTTATCAAACAACAGTGCCCTAGTCTATTTTAAAATAATGTGAAAAAAGTAAATAAAGACGCAAAATTGTGTACCTTGTGATACCTTTAAATGATTCTTATATCAAAGTGTTTCCATGCTTTATCATCAACTATAACAATCAATCAGTACGTTTACACCGTGTGATAATTACACTGCAAGCTTAGCTAAATAAGTTAACTCGCACCCGTTTACATCGTTGTTAAAATACAGGGTGGCCAACTGCAGTTTCAGATAACTAAATATTTTAAAATAATAATGTTTATTGTCCACGATATCTCCTTTAACACACAACACGGTGTAGAACCTCCCAAAAGTGAAGTTGCAGTCAAACGAAAAGTTTTTATGACAACTCCCATTATTTGGCGAGCGATTTGAAACATATTTCAAGGATTTACAGGAGAGTCCCATTGGACTATTTTAGAGGAATTAGAACTTTGTAGCTCATTTTTAAGTTGGTCTTAAAACGTTCGGTTTGGACAAGGTCGCGATTTTAATAACAAGTTAAAAACGTAAACGATTAAAAATGCCTCGAGACCCTCCCAAAGTTGACTTTTTTCGTTTTTCTCCATTGCATTCTAGAAGAAATGCGAAACATCTCCAGCTGTTCTAAAATAAAATCAAGAAAAACGAAAAAAATCAATGTTGGGAGAGTTTGCGAGTCATTCTTAGTCGTTCTGCGTGCTTTGGCAGATTGTCCGAAAAGATCAACTTCCCAGTGAGCTACAAGGCTCTAATTTTGCTAAAATGTTCTCTGGAGACCACTCTTGAAATATTTTTCGAATCGCTTGCCAAATAATGGGAGTTGCCATAAGAACTTTTCGTTTGAGGTGAATCACCCTGTATATTTATATTTTATTTGTCAGAAATTACATTTTTTCAAAAATTTCGCCCAATTTTAAGTATTTTGAAGAGAAATGTGGCGTACTCCATAGAATTTCTTGCATGCAACCCTTTGGGAACGCCTCTGGTTACACCGACAAGTTATATTAAAACAATACGGCGTTTACATCATTGTTAACTAAGTTACCTGATCGCTTATCTTTGCGGTGTAAACGTATTGAATGTAAGTTAGTTTGTTTACAAACTGTTTTATTTCAATTTTCTAACCCATATGTTGTATAAGCAAATTAATTTTTTTTATTGTGTATTTGTTTGCAATACAAAAATTGCTTGTTGCTGGTAGTGGAAGTATACTTTGCTTGAATGATTTTCTTTTAAAAGTGATTTGTTGGACCAATGAAATCTGTTATTTCAATGTTTTTTGTTTTTTTTTTTGTAAAATTATTTTAAAAGTGACCTAGTCGTTGTCGTAAAATTTTGTAAATATTATATTTAATTAAAAACGATGAATAAAATAAATATAAACGATGATTAAGAAAACTAAAAAGATTCCAAGTTTAGAGCCCAACATAACGGATCTAAATCATAATATATTTTAAGAGTAAATTGTTTGTACTTGTTGTTGCGTTTTTATGTTGTTATCTGCTTAAGAAGAAAACAACAATGTGTTCTCTTAACAATAAAAATAACGCACATTAATAAAAAAATGTTATCAAAGATAAGCATCGTTTCGTAGAGTGTCTGTTTTTCGGTTGCTTTCCCATCAAGGTCTTAAATATCAATAAATACATTTATTAAAAGCAACATTGAAGACTGATTTATTGATATTTGATTGATTAAAATTAAAGAATTTAGACTGATTTGTTATATTAAATTTTGAAAATTGAAAATAGACACTCCAAAATTTTACTAGTCACGATAATACTGTGCAAATGTTCCCCATTATAACAACAATTTTCAAGTAACCCAATGTTTTTATAATATATAATAAGAAAACAATATACTAACATAAGCTTCCACAGTATAAAAATTATAATTTTCCATTTTGTATAATTTATTTATTTCTTGTAATTAAAACTAACTTAAAAAATTGAATTATTGTTTTTCCTCTATCATGGATTATGAATGGATGGAAAAATAGGACTTTCAATCAGAATTTATGTATTGATAATTAAAAGAAAATTAGAAAAATATACCAATTATTGTTCCTTAAGGACGTGTTTCTTACGTTCCGACACAAATGGTACACTTCCTGGTGTAGAATGCGCCCGTCTATTCGCCTCTTTACGTTTAGTTTTATTTTTCACTGTACGCAATTCGTTTTGTGCATTATAAATATGTTTGGGTACATGTCGATGGCGAGCAATTCGTTTGATTTGTGGATGACTTGCATACTTCTCTTTCAATGTTTCACTGTATTGTAAGGCGACTTTTTCACGAGGTTTTAACTGCAAATTTTCCAATTAAACACAAATTATTTTGATAATAAATAAATTTTACCGGTCCTAATTTTTCAGATGCATTAGCCTTCCAAATACGGATATTCATCTCATCTGAACCGCTTAAAATGTATTTGTTATCATATGTCCATTGGACACAAGTTAAACGTTGCATTCTTTTTGTGTGATAGATCTCTCTTGAGTGTCCTTTACTTGTTTCAAAAATTCGTACAGATTTATCGTAACTGCCACTAACGAATTCTTTACCAGTTGGTGAATAATCTAAACATGTAACAGCACTAACATGATCCATATGGACGTTAGCAGGTTGGCGGAGATTTCGTGTATCGAACGTATACAAACTAGAATTGTTAGAGGAAATTAATTCAATAAAATATCATGATTGTTTTGAAACCAACTTGTAATCTTCGTTGGCACAAGTGAAGGTGTATGCTTCCATTGGATTCCATGCAACTTTATTCGTACGTAATTTCATAACAACTTTACGTAACGGTCCAGTTTCGCGTGTATCATACAATATGATACTACGATCACTGGCACAACAAGCTAAAATATCTGTTTCAATAGGATTAAATGCAATATCGTGTAAACTATCAACACCCCATTCGAATGTTTTAATCGGTTCATTCCTTGTTTCCTCCCATATTTGACATATTTCACCACATGTACCAAATATACGTTTTGTTAAATGTCGACTTAAACCTGTTATAACTGTTTTACTTAAAATTGTATTAATTGGTAGATCATCATTGGGTTTCTCCAATTCAACACCTTTCCATGTTTTAATGGTTTTATCATCACCAATTGTTAAGAAACGATCACCAGTCTCATTATAACATATACCACGTACTATACCATCATGTCCAACAAAATCACGTATACATTTACGTTGCGGTAAATCCCATAAACGTATCTCACCATCATATGAACCACTTATCAATACTGATAAACGTTTTGGATGTTTTGATAATATTGAAATACCGTCACGATGACCATCTAGATTACCAATAAAAGGTTTAGCAAAGACTTTCTCAAGTTTTACAGCATTTAAAGCACGTGTGTATT
This sequence comes from Mylabris sibirica, assembly GCA_039776855.1. Classification (NCBI taxonomy): domain Eukaryota; kingdom Metazoa; phylum Arthropoda; class Insecta; order Coleoptera; family Meloidae; genus Mylabris; species Mylabris sibirica. Next base: position 8,412,401 of record CM077836.1, read on the forward strand.
CACGTGCCGCTTCAAATGGATGTAAATTTGGATCGTAGTTTCGTTGAACTGAAAATTTTGAAGGTTAGGAAATCAATTTTTTTTCAGTTTACATTACAATACCTTTATGGATGTCGTGTTTTGTTTCTCGAAGATATTCATCTGGATTTCTACTAATCACTTTAACTTTCATTTTACTTTTTTTTAAATTAGTTTAATTTAAAGAGAATTCAATAAAAAAACATTCTTAAAGAACTGCGAACATAACCTTACATTTGAAACTAAGACGTGCGCACGAGTAGTAACTACTATTCTCTTTAGCAGTAACTACAATGATGCCGTTTCGGTACAGTTGTCCTGAATTCAATATAGTGGTTGAATGGAAATAATGAATCTTATAGGAATCTTATAGGAAAAATCAAATTAATTTATGGTTGGGGCACACAAAGCAAATTGTCCACTATAAAATTTATCAATGACATATGGGTGGAACTCCCTGCTTTTAAAGAGTTGTTGTCGATTTCTGATATATACACGGTGTCCCATAAGTGGCGCCCTTCCCGATAGTTGTAAATAGAGGATGATATTATTAACGTAGATGTAAAGTTGCAAAAATAAAATAGTTGTATGTGCTTCTTTCCACACCACCTGTGAGGTAAAGCACAAGGTGCGTTTTTTTTATAGTGGTATCCCCTGTAGACCTAATCCACTATATAGTGATGGATATATCCACCACCAATGTTAGTAATAATAAGACAAATACACAGAAAAGTTAACAATACAACCCTTATAATATCTAACTAATTCTATAATGTTAGTAATATTCTGAAGCGTTTCAAAAAAGAAGTGAAGTCAAGAGAACAAATATTCGTCACCAAAACATATCCCAATATTATCCCACGAATATTTGCTATCGTAACGTTCACCTCTTAAAACTCATTCAATAGAGTAAATTAATTAAATTTATAAATAAATATGTAAAAATTAATTAAGGAATGGATATGTGAAGGGATAATGGGAGATTTTGAAGGATTGCACTTGCTGGTCCAGATGAAAGCGATAATCTGAAACATAGAAGAGTGTTTTGTTTTTAAATTACAAGAGTGCTGAACAACAAAATATGCATAAAAATATAGAAATTCTGAAATAAATGTTAAAATTAGAGAGATACTTACAAAATAAATCCGGAAATATAAACAAATTAAATGATAGAATATGAAAGAAATAAAAATAAAGTAAATAACAGCTAATATTATAGAAACACCTGAAAATAGAAAATATAGTAACAATTACCTGAAAATTATTACATATCTGAAAAAAAAGATAAATTACATCCTGAAATAAAGTAAAAATTAAATTAGTAGAAAATTATTAAATAAGGATCTGAAAAAAACATAAATAGTGTCCTGAAATAATAAAATACTTTTATCTACGACTTATATATAAAGTGATCATTATACTTGTGGTTTTTGTAATATAATGACCTACTTTATATCCCTAAGGAGATAAAGTAAATGAATATCCCTCCCATCAGCCAATCAGAAAATAGTATTTTAATTATAATTTCTGTCAAATGTAAACAAACCATGGTAACGACAAAAATAATTAACTATAGTTTGAACAAGTAGGCCTAAAGTGGGCGTTTTCATGCAATTTTGAATAAAATGACATTCAATTTTTCTGAAATTTCGAACAAATACTTAGTTGTGAGAATATTCGTTGTATTATTTACAATGGAAAGTGGTAAAGAAGATGATTTTAGTAGTAGGATAACAGTTTCTTTTAAATGTAAAAAACCATGGCAACGACAAAAAATAAATAACAGTTCCAACAAACAGTTGTAAATAAGTGTCAATTTTTTGTGCGATTTTTGAATCGAAAATGATAAAGAAGGTAAATATTTTTGTACACTACCAGTACCTGTACATGTAGAAATAATTCGTAGATAAAGTATATTATACAACTCGCTTATAATGAATGCTAATTATAACCTCGAATGATTACAACACTCGCTCGCTCCGCTCGCTTGTGTTGTAAACTTCATTCTCGGTAATAATAGCATTCATTATAGACTCGTTGTATAATATACTATTAATCCACAAACAATAAGAAACACTAATAAAATTTCATTCGTTTGAAGTTTGTTGTTTGTCTAATACGTCTAATCAAGGCCTGCTTGATTTTTTTCAAGCGAAATTCTCTAGCAGGCCTTGCGTCTAATATTAACTGTCAAAATTAGTTACCCCATCCGCGATATTCAATTTTTTTTCTAATATCAATTGTCAGAACACATAGCCACGTGAGATATGTGATTTTACTGCTTATACTCAAAAAAGAGATTTTTGCATTTTTCTTGCGATCCAATGAACCGATTTTGATGATTTTTTTTCTGGGTCATAGAGAATGGTCGGCTCTATTGTTATTTTAATTTTCATCAAAATCTAAGCAAAAGTGTTGGCCCTACCAGTCTGGCCAACGAACTCATCCAAGCTATCCCAAAGACCGATTTTTGTACCAAGTTTCATTCAGATTGGAGTATTTTTACGGCAGTTATCGTGGGTATACATATATATATATATATATATATATATATATATATATATATATATATATATATATATATATATATATATATATATATATATATATATATATATATACAGTGAAACTTCCCATGAGCGGACACCCTTCGTTCCGCAGAAAATGTCCGCTCAAAGGAAGTGCCCGCTCATTAGAGAACATCCATAGAAACAAATGATACCTGCTAAAAAAAATTTTTAACTTCCCGCTAAGAAAATTGAAAATTTTCAAAATTTCGGGAAGTTATTGGTTTCACCCCGATTTTCGAAAATTGAATTTTCAACAGATCTCGACGTTTTGGGACCCTAGGAAGCTATTTTGACTATTTTTGCGAGGGTGCCTGTATGGCTGTGTGTGTGTGCGAAAACTATGTAAGCAGCTCATAACTTTTGAACGGATTGACTTATTGAAACGCTCTTTACGGCATTCGAAAGGGTTCCACCAATCTTAGATTTCGTGTAAGTTTGAACCGATTCGGCCCGATAAATTTTGAGAAATTCCAAAAAAACCGAAAAATTTCTTTTGTTAAAATCATGTTTTTTCAAAATAACTATTAAGCTGCTGTACCGATCAATTCCATAATCTAATCAGCTCTTAACCTTAACTAATGACGTCGAAATGCCGTTTGAACGATCAAAATCGGTTGATTCGTTCACGAGTTATCGTTGTCGAAAAATATCGGAAAAAGTGTTTTTTCAATATAACCTCAAAATTACTTAACAAGTCAAATTTGTACCTCTCACAATAATAATCGACACATTATCTACGCTCAAGTATTTAATGGATCAAAGATAAGTACTTTCCTGTCCGTATAAGAGAGACAGTCAAGCCTAAATAATAATCAAATGACTGTCCGTGTCCGTTCAAGAGAGTGTCCGTTTAAGAGAGACCGATTTATTAATAAATCCCTATAGACAATTTCGGGACCGATAAATGTGTCCGCATAAAGGAAGTGCCCGCTCAAAAGAGGTGTCCGTTAGTAGAAGTTTCACTATATATATAAAAATTTTAACGAACGATGGATATGGGTTCCTGAGGTCCCAAAACGAACTTCTGTGCAAAATTTTTTCGGAAATTCAAAAGTGAGGATCTCGTCATAAGCTAATTTTTTTTAAAAAAATTCGCTAAAAAGATTAATTTAGATGAAAATTGTTAAATAAGTACCTGAATTGAAAATTATAAATAATATCGTGAAATAAAATAAAAATTATATTAAAATAATTATTGAAATTTTTCAACTTACCATTTTTAAATTTCACATGTATTTTTGCATGTGATCATTACACAACACACTCATATACACTTTTCACTATAACACGTTTCGTTTCGAAAAATAACTCAACTTTACGATTAAAAATTAATGTAAAGGAGTTATTGTACCGATTCGCGACCGGTGGATGCTGTCGTTCAAAGCATCAACGCAAAAAATTAACAGAAATTAAGTTAAAAGCATTAAAGCTTTACTTATACCACCTTTCCATGCTTCAAATTTTCAAGTTTAAAGCATTAAAGCTTTACTTATACCACCTTTCTATGCTCCAAATTTATGGTAAAGTGTACATTTTTAATAATCTTTCCGTTATAAATTGCCACTATGATGCAAAAAATACAAAGATCAGAGCTTAATGCATTAAAGCTTTACTCGTGATACCTTTTCAACATGTCACCCTTGTACTTAATTGTAGAGTTTCGATGTTTTACATCACAAATCAAAGAAATACAATTCAAAACATTATAACCTAAAGTCTTTTGAAAGTTCCAAATTGGTAATTAATTATACAATTTCAGCACTTTCGCTTATAAATTTCCACTTTGGTGGCAAAATGTAGAGAGAGATGGGGATAAGAGCATTAAAAGCTTTACAAGTACACCTTTTGCACGTAGTTGTAATCTTTAAGTATCTGTCGTCATAAATTGACACTTTGACGACAAAAAAATAAAAAGATCCAAGTCTAAGCATTAAAGCTTTAATACTAACACTTGAAATTGTACTTAATTATACAATTTCAGTGTTTTTCGTCACAAATCAAGAGCTGTAATTCAAAACATTAACTTGGCAGCTTTTGCAAGTCTCAAATTTGTAATTATCCAATTTAGCATTTTTGCTAATAAATATCCATAGAGAGATATTGGGATAAAAGCATTAAAAGCATTAAATGTGCACCTTTACAAGCGCCAAATTTGTACATCGTTGTACACTTTTAGTATTTATCGTCATAAATTGACAATTTGACGACAAAAGATGAAGAGATTAAAGTGTAAGCACTAAAGCTTTCGAGTTCAAAGCACTAAAAAACTCATTACACATTTCCAGGTCCCAAAAATATACTTAATTTTACACGTTTTGTATTTTTCGTCATAAATAGACAGAATTTCAGCATTTTCGCTAATAAATTGCTACTTCAGTGACAATAAATAGAGAGAGATGGGGATAAAAGCATTAAAAGCTTTAAAAGTACACCTTTACAGTCGCCAAATTTGTACATAGTTGTAGACCTTTAATATTTGTCGTCATAAATTGACACTTTGATGACAAAAAAATAAAGAGATCGAAGTGTAAGCATTAAAGCTTTAATCGTAACACATTTTCGACGTCTCATCCTTGTACTTAATTGTACAATTTCAGTGTTTTTCATCACAAATCAAGAGATTGAATTTAAAACTTCAACTTGGTACCTTTTGGAAGTTTCAAATTCACCATTTTCTGTAATAAATGGCCACTTTGGTGGCAAAAGATGGAGAGAGATGGGGATAAAAGCATTAAATGCTTTAAAAGGACACCTTTATAGGCGCCAAATTCGTACATAGTTGTACACTTTTAGTATATATCGTCATAAATTGACAATTTGGCGACAAAATGTAACGAGATCAAAGTGTAAGCATTAAAGCTTTTAAGTTCAAAGCACTCGAGACACATTTTCCCAAATATGCACTTAATGTACACTTTTAGTATTTTCCATCATAAATTGACACAATGTTGGTACAAAATGGAGAGAGAGAGAGAGAGGGGGGGAGAGAGAGACAGGTGTTGTTTATCCATAAAATACCCATCAAAGGTATTAACGGTATCGTTTAATTACGATAAATTTATAAAAAAATTAATGTTTGTTTCGTTGAGTTGTTCAGTGATAAGTTATAATTAATATTGCTAGAAGAAAAAATTGATTCAGTTTCATGGCTGTTTGATAACATATCGACGAAAAGAGACGGAGATGGTTTAATTTATTTCCTCCGTTATCTATCAAATTCCTAAAAAAGTTATGTAACCTAACGATGGGAATTATAATGGATCCTATACAAGTACCTACAAGTTTCGACCTGTACTACACACCTATAGAGTACCTATAAAAAAGTACCTACCTAATAGTGACTTTAACCCATTAGTATGGCCGCTTATTTATTAATTATTACGCGTAATTGAGTGTTTAATAAATAATTGCACTAATTATTATGTCTTGAATTGTAAAATTATAAATTTCCATGTCTTTGTCTTGACATTTAAATTATCAATGGACTGATTGCATGTCCAGAAAAAAATCGCGTGATAAATCAAAAAGGTACTTACTACTTAACTGCATCTCAGCTCCTGTCCCACGCTGTTCGAACCTACTGTAATTAATAAAAACAAAAAAAAAAGTTAGTAATTTTTATGATAATATTTTGAATATATCAAATTACCCTTTCGTTGACTTCACATCGCGAATCCTCAACGGATGACGGTACTCGTTCCAGCAAACCATAAACACTAGCACTAAGCACTAACACAAACACCGTTACACAAGCACTATTCACTCTATTTTATAAAAATTTTACGCTTTTTATTTTTAAATTTGGTACACCCGTGTTAACACTTCAACGTTCAAAACTGAAATGAATTAAAGACGGACACAAACAAGTCTAGAAAAGAACGTTGTGTAATTTTTCCTTTGTACAGCTCTTATCGAAAACTAAAGAAAAACGTTTCTATACATATACGAACGTTTAATCTTATCATTTTTACAAAAAGCGTCCAGATACTTTGAAAATATCTTGAGTTTATTTCATTTATTCAACAACGAAATAAAATTATTGTGTTGAATATTTTAGATTTTTGAAAATAAGAAAAAAGTAATAAACTATAGATGGTCTAAAAGAAGTGCAATACAGTGTATTCTCTCTCTCTCTCTCTCTCTCTCTTACTGTATTGGTAATACGTTAAAAAATCGAATAGACGCGATCAATTAAGCGTTAAATATTAAAAAGAACACTATGTGAGCTATCAATGCAGAGGTAGCATGAGAAGTTCGCGGTCTTAGCGAAAATCAGAAACGATGCCCTTAATTTTGGTTAAAAGAGTCGATAAATATGACAATTTTGGTTAAAAATCAATTAAAATTTCACTAAATCTCCACTTTTCTGATGATTCAATAACAAAATTGATACAAGACTAAAATTCCTGAAAATTTTTACTAAAATTTGATATTTCAGGACGAAAATAGACTATTTTTTTTTAAAGTGTCTAATTTCCACAACTCAGTAGTAAAATTTATTAAAAACTGATGATTTTCCTCAATTGAACAGTGATCTAGCAGCCTTTGCTAAGAGGCGCCACTTATTGTTAGAGTAAACAGCATCCATACTTGGGTCTTCCAAATTATTAATTTTTTTCTAGAATTAAAATAAGTAATTAAGCTTACGATGCAATTGCAGAATTTTATTAATTGCTCAAATTCATTTACGTCCTTCTTAGACGCAGGACCGGATCGAGGGCGGTGCGAACATTGCAAGCGCACTATTCCCCACTTTCTAAGGGCTCCGCGCTTAGACTGATCTAACAAAATTAAAAATTGATCGATTATCGATTTTATTTTTAAATTAAATAATTCATTGTCTATCTTGTCTAATGAGAGAAATATTTTAATTTCAGTAAATATTCAAATTCATTAGTCTTTATTCCACACAAATATAGATGTTGTACAAATTTTTGAAAGATTACAGCTGTTTTGAAACTTAAAGCTTCATCTTTAGACATAGAGTTTTATATATTTCACCTCAGAAGTAGTGTGAAAACAAGCACGTAAAACTATTATTTTTCCAATTCAGTTATTTATTAATAACTTTATAGAAGTTTATTCAACATCAGGTAAAATTTTGGTAAGCATCTCTCTTTAACAAACACAATAGGAGCTTTCTTTTTTGAGTAAGAATATTTATTTGGCCAGACTATATGATAAATGATAACTAATTACTTAAGATGTAACATTAATAAAGGACTGTCAATGTAAAAAAAATGTTATCTTTTTGTGCAAAGCTTGCACCGGGCTCCGCTTTTGTTCAAGCTGGCCCTGAATAAATGTTTAGGAAAAGCAATCAGTTTATGCAGGAAATGGCCAATTTTCATGATTGTGGATTTGTTTTGAAAAGAGGAAAGTATAGTGAAACCTGTCAAGTTGGACACCTCTGTATATTGGACACCTGTCCTGGTTGAACACTTAACGAATGGTCTGCTGAAATTAGGTATGTAGGTACATTGTTTTAAATGCATATTTATTCTTATATTATTTTGAAGGCACGACGGGTGTCCAAATTCGACAGGTTTCACTGTGTATAAGTATTTGGAATAATTTATACTTAGAAAACAATGACATTAATTTAAAGAAACGAAAATATTTAATTCTTTTTCTTTTTCAATTTATTACAAAATTAGTAAAACGAATAAAAATACTTAAATCACTTTCTTTTATAATCTTTTTTTAAGTAAATTAGGTAACAAAATACTGAAATTTCCGATAACATCACAGTTAAAACATATTAGATACCTTATTTTTTCTTTCACTCATTCTTCAATTTCTTATAGCTCTATAAAACAAAAATATAAATTAAATAATTTAAACAAAATATTGATGAAAACTTACGTCTTTGGCGATCTTTTCCAAATTAACTGCTGTACCTTTCCCAGTAGTTTTCACTAAATTGTACAAAATACCATCTGGATTTTCCAATAATTTATATGGATAATCATATTCTTCAACACATCCAGCATTCATTACTAATATCTTATCAGAATCCATAACTGTATGTAGACGATGTGCAATCGTTAAGACTGTACAATTTGAAAATTTCGTACGTAAAGTTTGTTGAATTAAAGAATCTGTATGTGGATCAACATTAGCAGTAGCCTCATCCAATACCAATATTTTATTATTACGAATTAATGCTCTAGCAAGACAAACTAATTGCCTTTGACCAACACTAAAATTAGAACCACCCTCAGAGACATTCGATTGTAGACCAGACGGTAATTCAGCTACAATATCCTTCATTTCAACTTGCTCTAAAGCATCCCATAATACTTCATCACTATACTCCTCGAATGGATCGAGATTTTTGCGCATTGTACCGGAGAACAGCACCGGTTCTTGAGGGATTATCGAAATTCTCGTACGTACATCATCTAATGGCAATTTTGTTGTATCAATACCATCAATAAATATACCACCATCGATTGGATACAATTGAAATAAGGCAGTGATTACTGATGATTTACCAGCACCAGTACGACCGACAATACCAACTTTCTCACCCGGTTGTACGGTGAAATTTATATTTTTCAATACAGGTGGATCATCCGGATTATATTGAAGATAAACATTACTAAATTCAATTTGACCCTTCTCCGGCCAATTGATCGGTAATTGAATAACAATTTCACGTTGTGGTTCACTTTCTACCGTTTTATATTCCATTAAACGTTCAACTGATACCATCAAATTTTCCAATTCACTCCATTGTCGCATGCCCCATTGTAACGAACCGATCAAATCTATATATTGATTCATAATCAAACCCATATCACCACCATAAATCTCTAAGAATCACCCCCGAATATTAATAAACTAAACTGATAAGATTATACAAAACTCACCTTTACTAAAGTAGAAAATTAGTATCATTACAACTGCAAGGAAAGCAATACAAATCATATCTAACCAAAAACCAAAACTACGATTCGATGCTATGAATAGGAACCAAGCAGCACTGTGATTGTCTTGATAATCGTCGAATTCTTCAATTAAGGCTTCCTGTGCTGAAAAAGCGCGGATTGTTGTTAAACCGGACATTGATGTAGTCATATGGCCAAAAATTGGACTTCGTGCTATTTATTTCGTTTAATTTAAATTATTTTAGATTATGAAGAATTTGCGAGATTTAATTAACATACTTATGCCTTCAATACGCTTCACACTTCTACTAGTTTTCATATAAACCAATCGGAGGAAGTAGAAAATCATTAAAAGGATAAACGAGGGTATGAACAACCAAGGATCAACGATGTAGGATAGAACCAATGCCCCGGTTAATTGTAGAGCAATCTAAAAAAATTGATAAATTCGTCGATTTTTAACGAACATAATCACATAAATCACCTATTTACCCCTAATACTTCGAATAATACAGGCGGGATATATTCATCAATGTAGCCTAAATCTTTCGAGAATTTGTTTAGAATCCTCCCTGAAGGATTAGTGTTGAAGAATCTCATTGAGGCTCTTATGATGCGATCGAACGTGATCCGATGTAGATTTATCGAAGCGATTATGAAGAATACAAAGAAATATATAGATTGGACCATTCCAAAGAATATAGTTGCTCCAGTAATACCAGCATAACCATAAATAATATGTGATCGTGATAAAGTTTCATTTGATTCTGTTAGATTATTTAGGACGTTTTGTGTAAATTCCTCTTCTAAATTCACCCAATACGATACGAAATAATCACCACCGTTTGCTGCTAATTGCCCCAAAATAAAGATGATAATCAATAATATTATCATAAATTTCCCACCGCCAGCTTTTAAATATTCCCAATACACAGCCAGTTTAATACTGCCAGTTAATAAGAGTTCTTTTTCAATTTTTGGTCCGTTTGTATCATCGTTATCATCATTATCAAAATCATGAGTTGTACTTTCGGAATTTTGTCGTGATTTAATCTTCTTTTTATCCTTCTCTTCATCCTCTTCATTTTGGGATTGTTTTAATAATCTCGCAAAATCTAATCCACTTGTCTGTAATTGTTCATAATTACCTTCAACTTCAATTGTACCATCTTTCATTATAATTATCCGATCTGTATTGCGTAAATATTGTAATTGATGGGTAATTAAAATACAAATCTTATTCTTTAAGAAATTTTTAATACAACGATCGAATAAATGTTTACCGACATTTGCATCGACAGCCGATAACGGATCATCAAGCAGATAAATATCAGCTTTCTTATAAATACAACGTGCCAAATTGATGCGAGCTCTTTGGCCACCACTTAAAGCTTTTCCACGTTCACCAACTAAAGTTCGATCACCATATGGAAACAATTCGAAATCGGAACGTAATGCACAAACATCAACTACTTGTTGGTAACGTACCTCATCGAATTTACTACCAAAGAGGATATTTTGTCGGACACTACCCGAAAACAACCAAGGTTCTTGTGATGAATATGATATTCTACCCTGTATTTCCAATCTACCCGATTCCAAAGGCAATTCTTTAAGGAACACATGAATTAAACTACTCTTGCCACTACCTACTGGTCCAATCACAGCCACTAATTGATTTGATGTTATATTGAAATTAATATTTTTTAATGTATTTTCACTGGATTCTTCATTCCATTTTGCATTAACATTCTCTAATATAATCTTTGGTTTATTGATTTGTTTATTATTTAATGTCAATAGAGAACCATTCGATTCAGTTTTAATAGCACCATTTTGATGTTGGTCGTTTCGATTATCATCGATTTGTTGTGTATCACATTCATCCATGGCAAGGAACTTTTGTATTCTCATTACCGAAACATTAACTTCCGCTATTGATGTAATACTAATTGAAAACAATATTGTTATAACAGGACGTAATGCATTATAAACTGCTGTTACAGCAAATACTTTTTGTGCTGTAATATAATTCCCAAATAGCACATATCCTAAAATACTGATAAATATGGAAGTTCTTGCAACGAAAATCTCAAATGAATACATTAAACCAAGAAGATAAGCGTGCGACCGTATCGCCTTCATTTCTTTCCTGTAATCATGGAGGAATAACTAATTTTCCTAAGGATATAGTGGATTCAGGCTTCATTTCGATGTATGAAAAAGTGAAAATTTTAATAATGTTTAATCAATAATTTCTCGGTTATTTTCTAAGGCATTCAAACGCTTTATTCAGAGATGAATTGGGCATTTCACGGTGCATTCGACAGAGTTTTCCGTTTCCTAAATTTTTCACTAAATTCTAAAGTGCAGGGGAAAATATCGGAGCATGTCAAAAAATGAAAAGTTAGAAAGTTTTCTTCATTGTTTTTTCAATAACTCTTTTGATTTTCCAAAATTGAATTTTTCGGGTTCCATATGCACATGAATAAGCTTTCAAACAAAGCTGCTGTACGTTTTTTTTTCACTTTAAAATTGTAGAAATGGCGTGATTTGGAAAATTTTAACATGCTCCGACATTTTGCTCTGCACTGTAGAGTTTAGTAAAAATTTTCCAAAATGGGAAACTCTGTCGGATGCACCGAGAAACGCCCAAATCAATGCCGGCGACACCGTTTGATTATCTCAGAAAACAACTGAAAAATCGATGATTAAAAATTAACATTTTTTCAGACACCAAAACAAGGCCTGACTCCAACATAGCCTTTTTGTTTAAAAAAAGAGAAAATGCACAAACCTCCGAGCGAACGATATTAATTTGGCAAACGGCTTCTCCCAACAGTACATTTTTATCACTTGAATTCCGGAAATGATTTCGTTCATCAGACGGACACGCTCGTCTGTTCTAAGGGCTGTACGTAGCCGCAAAACTGACATACGCTTACCCAACCATACTGAAAAATAAAGGACAAATATAGCATTATTTGTGTCAAAAATTTAAAATTATTGCGTTGATATTCATAAACTTTTTGGAGACTGGTTACTGTACCGAAGCAAGTCACTTTGATCAAAGCTTGTTCTCTATAATTTCATTATTTCTAATAATTTAAAAGAGACAAGTATGAAACAACAATTGCGCAAGTTACCGCGCAACTTTTCTATTTTACTCATTTCGTAGATACCGTTATGGCTACTATCTTGATATGAGATAAGCGACTGAGACAGTAACTTGCAGGTTACTGAAAGGTGACTCTCTTTGTAGTCAGAGACTGGTTTCTAAACACTTAGTGAATACTACCCTCGGTATTTAATAATTGAACTATTTGCTTTAACTCAGTGGCGGACTGGACTGCCAGGCAAATGCTCAGTGGGCCACATGCTAGCAAATCTGAAAGTACTTTTTGACTACTTCATTTTTTTGCAACTTATGTCTGTTATGTGTGTTGTTTTATGACGAACAATGCATATAAGTGTCCTTTAAGTCAGGCCCGTCGCTAGCCCCCAGACAACTCAGGCACTACCTAAAGGCGGCACTTCACAGGGACGCCAAAATTCAGATTCAATGTCACTTAATATATGTTCAAAAATAAGATACTTTCGTTATTAATCATCAATTCTTAATAAATTTAGTTAACAATTAAGCTGTGAAGGAGGTAACTTGGAAACTTTTAATCTATTGTAGAGGTAAATTATTGACTTTTAGTTTGGGTTTTAAGAAGTAATAGTTATAAGTTATAAGACACTGATTTTCACTGAGTTTTTGCAATCATTTTTGGCTTGGGCTTTCGACTTTCAATTAAAATTTATGGACATGCTCCTCCTAAATTATAATTTATCGAACTGTCAAAAGTAGGAGATTTGGTTAAGTTGGGTGGATTTTTTAAGTGAACTCTTCAATTTTAGGTGAATTTTGTTCTTGTCTAAAAATGCAAAATTTTAACATTTTTGATATGTTCTTGCACTAAAATCGCGAAGTTTCGGAGAATTTGCCATTAAATTATAAAAAGAGGTAACTTTAAGTTAATTCTCAAGCTAAATTCTAGTCTTCTAATATGTATTTTAGGACATTTGTGTTTAAATCATCCATTTTTAGTAAGCCCCAGTTTCAAATCGTGACTAGAACAAAATTTAGAGAATTTTTGGTCAATTTTTAAGCCACATTTCTATCTTAGGTTCTAGATTTTAAGGCATTTTGATAAGAGGTATAAGAGGTCTGTATCATTGACCCTTCAACATGATTATTTTTATAGTAAATGTCCAGACCAAAAAGTTTGCCAGTCCGCTACTGCTTTAATTAGAACTGAATATATTGGAAAATTTTTTTGTGTTTTGTATTACTATTTTTAAGGCTAAGGTCAACGTTTGTAATTGTGCTTTATCTAGGCTGCCTTAACGATTAAAATTGACGTTTTTTTCTTCTATAGTTTGTTTTCAATTAAAATCGACCTTCTTCTACACAATTTTTTTTTATTTCTACTTACTTTGTAAAGGAATAAATGATAGTAGGAATGCCATTCCAAAGAATGCTGCTATACCAATTTCACGATAAATCAAATATGTACCAATTGCTGTTTGTATTGGTCCAACCCAAACGAAATGTGCAATTAGAAAACCTTGATCAAATTTACTAACATCATTCGATAATAAATTTACTAATTGTCCAACAGTTGTTGATGCTAATGCTGAACGACTTAAACGTAATGTTTTACGATAAACTAAACTACTACATGATATACGTAATTTCATTGTTATATGCATCAAAGCCATCATGGACGGATGTGCCAAAAAGGCATCAACAATTAGGCACAATATTATACTACCAGCTGCTATATAAGCATCAATTTCTGATATGTCTTTTTGGCCTTTATCAAAAAACGACACTAATTGTCCAATTGATAAAGGCAATACAACACTGAAAATTAACACACAATTAACAAAAACAATCAATCATCTTCTATATAAATAGAGATAAGAATAGAGATACAATTTTACAAGAATTGCACAACTAATAGCAATTTCCACATAAACAGTGCCAACAATTCAATTTTAAATAGCGACTTTGAACTGTAAATAATTACTGTGTTCTCTGTAACGAAATCGTGTGGCATTGTTCTCCTTACAATTAGTTTTTTTTTTTTGTCAACTTACATCAACATAATTTCATTAATTAATTTAAGTACACCAATAAACATAAAATACGGCCCAAAAACACGAAACAGAGCACGATGTAATGCTGATTTTTTATGTTTACGATACTCCTCCTTCCATACGTTCTCTAAACGTTCGCCTAAAATGCTCGATTTGTGCTCATCTAATGGACGAAATAAATCATCTTCAGTTAGACCCTTCTGATATGTTCTTTTGAATACCGGAAACATATACCTGGAATAGAGTGGAAAATAAAAGAAAATCTTTAAATAATCACGTGTTTATAATTTGATCAAGGAAGCAAGATTTTTTATTTAAACAGCTGCGTGTGACGTCCTTGCTAATAATCAGTGACGGCTTTAGAGAGAGGCGTCTGGTTGGGCGATTGCTCAGGGCGCCAGGCAGGAATTAAGGTTATGAATTTATTTTTAATAATTATTCTGACGTCATTATCATGCCTGGAGGCGTTAAAAACTTTCGTCCAGAGCGTATCAGACTAGCTAAGCCCTGCCCTATTTATAATTTATCCAAAAGTATTCAATCCCAGAGAATTTCAAAATTTCATTAACAAAATCCTCAAATACCATTGAAATACTATGCTGCATTATTGTAAAAAACGCTAATTATTTTAATATTTCATATAAATTTTGAAATTTAACTTATCGAAAACAAAACAATATACATACTGTCTATTGTTTTACATTACTTCCTAGAATTCTTATCAAAATAAAGTTAGCAATAATTTTCATTGTCGTCCACCACAAAAATAATCATTGATAAATTTTAGAATAATTTCTAATGATATTTTGAATTATGGATAATTCCACAAAGGCAAATTTAAAATTAAAATTGGGACTTGTTCCATTAAAAATTCTTTCATGTAAGGTAACCGAATCGTTGATAATATCCAAAATGGTAAACTATCATATGATTAATTAATTTGAATCTAGGATCAGTGATCTTTCTGCAAAATTAATTCTTTAAATAGTTGTGGTTTTCTAAGAACAATCCAGGTAGAAGGACGTTTATTGTAAGAGGTCAGCTGGTCTACTAATCAATAAGTAAAAGTAAATTTTTCGTAAGGTAAATACCCTCTACATACAAGCACTATTAATGGGTATTACCGTGAATAATTAGAAAAAATAAATATAAAAATACGATACTTACAGGAACATTAATTTCGATAAAACATTACACTTCTCTGTTGGGTTAGGTTTCTTGTCTTTTTTTGTTGTATTATCCATTTTTTTTATTTATTTAATAGAAATTAAAAGGAAATAAACAATATAGTTATATCACAATTTGTTTTATTGTTATAATTATTATTAATTATTATAATAATTACACTAAAACGTGTATTACTATAAGAATGTCGAGAATTCGTACGATATAGACTGCCTACAAAGAAAGTAGGACGCAAACTGACTGATGACTAGCGTGACTAACTTTCAGCTAGTGTTTCACCGTTTAATGTTGAAAATTACTGACAAAAATTATTTTAACATTTATACTTTATAAGCAACGCAAACGCATTGAGTTATAACTAAATATAAAAATTATTATTGGATAGTTGACGGAAATCAATGGACTGAACGAATCGCTTCTATCTTTATCTAACACATCGATCCGGAAATTCTTATTATCACACAACAGTGATAAGATGAGTCTGTGTATACAACAAAAAAAAAATAATTAATAAAGTTGTTTTTTATCTGTAATTAAACAAGCGGTTTTTTGTTAGACAATCAATATAGAACAATGTTGTGAAATCTCATGAAATACTTTTATTTTATTTATTAATTACAATTAATTCTATAATAATTCAAGTGATATTTGATTGTTCTAATTAAAATTATGTAATATCGCAATAAATATCTATTTTTAATTAGTTTTAATCGAATAATTAAGATTATAAGTTTATTGGAATTGGTTGATATGGGTGAGTGATTTTTGGTGGAGGCGCCAAGATCGATTTTCTAGTTTTTCATTAAATTAAAATGTACTGCAAACATTGCCCTTTACAACTAATATGGATCAATAATGTACACATACAGTCGCGACTGAGTGTCTCTATTTCATCCACAATTCGACAGAAATAGCTCAATTTATGACGCACATACAGGTAGGAGAAGGTGCGTACCTTATTATATACAGGGCTTTTCATGTAAATATGGCTAATAACTCATTCATTTATTTATAAAATAAAATAGTTATCGAAAAAAACTTGAAGGAGAACACCTAGGTTATCTATTGAAGGTAAAAACGCCCTTTTACAACTTTTAAAAATAGGAGAAATCGAGGGGGAACTGAACCGAAAGCCAAAAATACCGAAATTTCGACCAGAACGAAATCCGGAGCTGAATCGAAAATAAAAACGGGTTTTTCAATACCGAATTTCTTGTACGAGAAACTTACAGTTACAGACTTAAAAAATGTAATAAAAATTTGAAGAGAATACCCAAAATTGTCAATTCACTGCAACAAGCCGTTGGGTGGCATTCACTAAATTCTTAGACGCTAGTCTCTAACTACAAGGATAGTCATCTTTCAGTAACCAGCAAATTACTTTCTCAGTCGCTTATCCCATACGTTTTATATATAAGAGGGATACTCTGACAAAAATTTGAATGAAGTCGAATAGTTGCGCGGTAACTTGCGCGTTCTTTGCTTTACACTTGTCTCTTATCAATTATTATAGATAATAAAATTGTAGTTTAGTGCATCGAATCGACAATGCTTTGTAAATTTACTACTATCAATCCTTGACCCACATTTTACAACAACATTCATTAAAGTTCTTCAGTGTTCACAAATTTAATTTTTCAAATTTGAATTTTTTATAGTAGTAATTGACGTCAATTTCTGTTGTTTCCAAATCTTATAAAAGAACACTTGTATCTTTTTCATTAGATAGCCTAGGTGTTCCCTTCAAATTCTTATACCTAACATTGACCATATTGACCATATTTATGTGAAAAGCCCTGTATAATCGACAATATTCCACAGTGATTCAAAAATTTAAAAGAATAGGCTTTTAGAGAGATTCTTCTGGAATCTTAATAATTCCTTTAATCCTGCGTCAAGGTTGTTTTAGCACAAGTTTTACTTTACTTTTGTGTTTACGTCTTTGATACAGGGGACAAGATACGATTGTCTCAAGTGTCAACTTATAAAGGCGCCACTAGACTGGACCTTCTTTATTCGAATACGTTGCAATTTTCGTTTCAGCATCTTTACTTCAAATAAGCATCTTTATCCTGTTTTCTGCTGTAGATGTGGTAATGAGGAATAAAATAAGTACCTAATAATCATTCGTTGATTCTTTGAAAAATAAAAATACTCAACTAATTGTTGATGAAATCATATCGAAGATAAAATCAGACTACATAAAATGCTATTATAGTAAACAGAAAAAATTACGAATTTACTCGTCACACGATGGTATTAGTATTAGAAGTAGGTAGATATGTAATTACTAATTACAGTCATAAATTATTAGAATTTTCCACAATATAAAACTATTAACAGTGAAGCTTACCTTCAATAGAACATTTCAAACCATATGCCTCTAAAGGTTTTGCCATAAAAAGTTTTTAATTAAATATAAATTAAAATTCTTCCTATAACTTGAACATCAGCAAAATCGAAACTTAATCCTTGAAGATACTTTCTTGTTGACTTTGGTCTTTCATCATAAAATTTTAATTATCTTAGCTGATTGTTTGACCATTAATTAGAGTTATAATTAGATAGTAAATTTTTATTTCATGTTAAAAAACTACTGTACAAAATGTGTCAATTAATATTCTGTGAAACAATAATTCATAGATAAATTTTAATTAATTTTTATCTATCTAAACAGATTGATCGTTATTTAATCTCTCTATTATCGATAGAGGAACATTTTATTACACAAACTTCATAATATTTAGAGTACAAATTTCTAGTTCTAATCTAATTTCACAACATTAAGTTAAAATATTGCTGTTAATAAGTGCAAAGAATTTATGGAATGTTTAAAACTTGGAATAATTAATTAATTAATTAATAATGTACCCAATCACTCATTATAATTAGAATAAACGATTAAAATTAAGGATAAAACAGAGACGGTTTTAGTTATTAAGATTTATTTGTTTATTTATAACTTTTGGGGCTGTTGAATTTAATTATTTAGTGATATAATAATTGATTAATTGATTAAATACATCTAGTAAACTTGGTTCTTCAACAATTGATACCTATCCATTTTGTCATTTTCTAAATGTCTAACAAACTTATTGCGTATAGATTACTGTATTTAATTCTAAAATTTACTGATTTTCTCCTGTTTGTCTGTCGGTTGATAAAAAAAATACACAACCAGGAAATTTAAAAACTAATTTTTCCAAAAAGCTTCACATGTTACAACAAATATTCAATAACAGAAGATATTTAGACTACACAGCCGCCAAGAGTGTTATTAGAGTTGCATATCTTAATAAATTGAAATTGTGTCTAAAATTACAACTGCTCGAGTAGAATTCGGCATGAATAGTGACTATAGGTGGCGCTTCGAAAATTCAATATGATGGACGAGTGATGGATAAGTCGAGTTTTTTTTATCATATTTCTATTTCGGTCATTATTAAATAACGTAATCTTCCCAGTACATACATATATCTTAAGGCTGTGGTCTACTATTTAGGAATTTTGATACAAGATTTCTCGCTTCTTTTTTAAGATGTAGAAACGCGCGATAGCGTCTTAAGATGCAGAAAAGGGTCGATTTTGTTTTGGAAAATTTTGAACAAATTCTGAATTAAGTACAAACAATTGTCTCGGAGCATGTTTCTTTTAGAATTTCCCCCACAGCTCGCCTTATGTTGATTATTTATTAATGAAAAATTCACTATAAATTTAAAAGTTTAGAGGGCTTTCCAAATGTACAAGAAATTTTCTGATCGGATTGTTAGTTTTCCAGAATTTTAATAAAGATGGACGAGCGGATAACTGCTTATTCGAAAGCTTATCCATGTGAGGGAAACGTGAATTTTCGTCTTGGAATTTCATCTCCTATCTATGAAATTATGCGAGACTTATGGGTCATCCTGCATAACACTGGCCACCACTTTTTGTACCACACGAGCCCGGTCGAAAACTTTCTCGCCAGTTGGTACTTCCAATGGGTAAACTACATGTCAACAATAGTAACATCACGAGCAATTTCAGTTCCAGTGGATTCGTAACGAAGAATCAGACTTGGCTTTTAGATTGTGTTGCACCAATATTTATTCAGCATTTTGGAGCATGTTCAAATTTTACGTTATTCAATAAAAGAAGGTAGAATGGGGAGCACATATCATTAGTAAAACCATTATGAAATACTATTAATATCGGTATGTATCTCATTGAGATATTTTGGTTAACTGTCATGTAATTATCTTTTAATGGCAACAAAACAAACTGCAATTCAGTTTCTTCGACAAGAACAAAAAAGGAGGATTTATTCAGCTGTTCGAGGGGAATGTTCAACACTATCTGCCATATTTACCCCTTTGGATTTTCACTTGTTTTAATCCATGAAAATTCAGCACTTCAGTTCTTTCGATGAACACACTCTTGATTCTTCTTTTGAAGTTATTCTTGATTTTTTCAAAAATTAAAAATTCAATTGAATTTTTATGTTTTGTTTGGAGCACTACTACTATTATTTTATTGTCCTCAACTGTATAACTTAAATAACAATTTACTGAAAGAAAATTAGGGTTGTAAGTGTTGTTTACAGTTCTTCGGACAAAATTAGAATAATGTATTTAGGTATTATTTTTTTGTAGGTAATCGACATTAATTAAAATTTGAGATTATGATAGGTCCATTGTCAGGGTGTAGAATCATTTTAGTTTTTCTCAAAATGAAAATTTAGCTAAAGAGTGGACATGCATTTGTATTGTAGGAAATGAAAAATAAAAAATGAAACACCCTAAATATTAATAATCGTTACTGTAAATCATTATCTTTTAAATTATAGGGTAGGTATGTATAACGCACTAATTAAAAATAAACTTGAATAATTTCAAAAAATTATTACTTGCTGATATAATCTGAAATTATTTAGAAATGCTGTCAAAATCTATTATATTTGGTAAGCAACAGTTGTTTCATTTAAAACAACACTTTTATTAATAATAGGGCAAAAGTTAGGCTACGGAAAAAGTAAATAAATGAACAAATTACCACCTTTACTTCATTACTAAACATTATGAAAATGAAAATATGTTCTATTGTGACCAAAAAGAAACCGGCGGATCCACAGAGGTATGTGAAGAAAATGGAATTCTACAAGAACGTGTACAAACTTTTTACAAAGAAAACTGAAATAAAAACAATAAGTAATTGTCTAATATATAAATATAAAAGTGACGATTTTACATCTAATTAATAAAACTTTAATTAATTTACTATATTTACAGATATAAGAAGAGTGTGTTAACGATTCTACATAGTCATCATTGCCACGATGCAACACCGTTCATTAAAAAGCTCAAATGAACAATTCTCAATCCAAAAGAACGACTCATATTGTAACGATATAGCTTTGATTGGAGTAATTATTGTAAAATAGGTGGATCCGCCATTCAAGTTTAATTAATCGATACGTTGTTGCTCCCATTCCATTAGGATTAAAATATGATATGTCAAAAGTTAAGAATCAACAATTTTCGGTTGAAGTTATTTAGTGATAACCAGCGGTCAAGTAATGCCAATTTTCCTACAAAAAAAAGTCAAAATTATTGTTTCTGAAAGACAGTTCTTAGGGGGCACACTTACGGTTGGCGGTATAATTTATGGACACAAATTCTGGACCAGTTCACCAGGAGTGTTGATATAAGTTCCTCAATATCGCAACTGGAATCGTAATATCACAACAATCTGGAGTTTATTTATTCAATATTATAAGAATCTACTATTATCATTTACTATTTCCCTTTATTCGTTTACCTCACGAAATACCTAATGTGTTTGTAATGTTGTTCCAAAATTCCTCACAGGATCACTTCATAGACTCATCTAATGTAGAACAAACTGCGATTGAGTTATTGAAGAATCAGAAAATTGGAAAATTAATAGTTATACGTGCTTCTTTCCACACCACCTGTGAGGTAAAGCACAAGGTGCGTTTTTTTTTATAGTGGTATCCCCTGTAGGCCTAATCCACTATATAGTGATGGATATATCCACCACCACCACCACTAAT
Source organism: Mylabris sibirica (assembly GCA_039776855.1). Taxonomy (NCBI): domain Eukaryota; kingdom Metazoa; phylum Arthropoda; class Insecta; order Coleoptera; family Meloidae; genus Mylabris; species Mylabris sibirica. The sequence goes on from CM077836.1 coordinate 8,434,267, forward strand.
GTTAGTAATAAAGTAATAACAAGACAAATAGACACATACCCAATACACACATAACCCTTATAATCTATGACCATTAATATCTAATGTTAGTAAAGTTGTATAATTGCATTGCAAAATAAAAGTAAAGAGGTTAAGAGAACAAGTATTCGTATCTATACCACAAAATTCCCATGTTATCCTACGAAAATTTGCTCTCTTGACGTTCACTTTTATCATTTCATTCAAGAGTAAATCATTTAAATTTATAAATACATAAAATTTGATAATGGAATGGAATTGTGAAGGGATAATGGGAGATATTTAAAAGGATTATAGTTGACGATCTCGATGACAGTTTTTGCCTGAAACATAAAAAAAATCATTTTTTTATTACAAAATCCTGGAAATTATAGTTAGTTATGCATGAAAATTATACGTTCTGAAAAAGAAAGTGTTAAAATTAAAAAAATACTTACAAAAATTTACCTAAAATATAAAACAATTATAGATTATGAAATAAATAGAAGTTAAATACAAAAATGGGAAATATTACAAGAAAATTATTAAATACCTGAAAAACAAAATTATAAATTAAAGCCTGAAATAAAAAAGTATTAAATACCTGAAAAAAAAAATGATAAATTATAACATGAAATAAAATAAACATTAAATTAAAGTGTTTTTTTACACTTACCGTTTCAAATTTTAATACTTATATGCTTACTTGTGAGAATTACACAAACACATATATGAACATTTTGAAACACTTTTCACTGTAACACTGTTCGTTTCGAAAAATCGAATAACTCAACTTTACCATTAAAAAATAATGTAAAGGAGTTATTGTACCGAATCGCGATTGATGGACGCTATTGTACACAGCATCAGCGCAAAAGATAATAAGAGATCGAGTTTGAAGCACCAAAGCTTTAGTCGTGACACCTTTTACAAGTCTAAACTTGTACTTAAATATGTAGATTCAGTATTTTTAGTCATAATTGGAGATTTCGATGATAAAAAATAGAGAGATTACCCCCCAGGCATCAATGCCTTATTCGTAACACATTTCTGTACCCAAAAATTTGGATTTAATTGTACATTTTTAATATTTTCTGTCATTAACAGACACCTCAAAGGTAAAGGATAGAAGAGATCGAGGTTAAAGCATTAAAGCTTTACTCGTAACACTTTACAAGTCCTAAACTTGTACTTCATTGAACAAAATCAGTACTTTAATTTAGTCATAAATCGACGGCAAAAGATAATGGAGATTGAGTTTAAAGCATTAAAGCTTTAATCGTGACATTTTTTCCATGTGTTAAACTTGCAAATAATCGTATAGTTTCGGTAGTTTCTGTCATTAAATGACAGCTCGTTGGGAAAAAATGGAAAGATCCGAGCTCAAAGCATCAAAGCTCTACTCGTAACACCTTTGACAAGTCCCAAACTTGTACATTTTTAATATTTTCAGTCATCAATTGACACATCGACGGTGAAAGATAGAAAGATCGAGTTCAAAGCATCATAGCTTTACTCGTTACATTTTCTACAAGTCTTCAACTTGTACGTAATTGAACAATTTTAGTATTTGTAGTCATAAATTGGCATATATCGATGGCAAAAAATTGTAGAGATCGATGTCAAAGCATTAAAGCTTTAATCGTGACACTTTTTCCATATTGTAATCTTGTACTTAATCGTACAAATTCAGTATTTTGTCAACAATTATTATTATTAAAGATACAAGCAAAAGCTTGTAAACCCAGTAATACAAAGAGAGTTGTAGAAAATCTTGTATGAGTAGTTATTTTGTACATATACAAAGAGTATTCGTTGCTGGTGTGTATTGAAAGTACCTATAAAGTTCAAAAAGAACCTACAAAGCACCTAACAGGTGTTTGAAGTACCTACCAACGGTGTTGATAGTTAATCAACATAAATCAATAAGAACATTAGTTCTTTTTTCGTTGAGTTCAGTAATATAATAAGGTTCCTAAAAGAATGGTAATCTAATGAACAAAAATAAGTGACCCTATACAAGTGCCTACAAAGTACCTACAGAGTACCTAACAGTACCTAAAGCGTTCTACGTGACCGCCTATTATTAATTATAACACTTGATTTAAAAGATGATTAAATTAATTATTATATTATAGATAGCGAAAATTTAGTTTGTATTTCGATTCTTTGAATGTTTGTTGATAATGAAAATGTTGTATAACAGTACGGAATTGCGATATAAAACAAAATGGTACTTACTACTTAACTGCTTCTCAGCCTCCTGTCCCACCCTGTTCGAACCTACTGTAATTAGAGAAAAAGAAACAAAAGTTAGTAATTTTGGAATTAAGTATAGTTTAAATATCTCGAATTACCCTTTCGATTATTTTTTGGCTACACATCTCCTTGGGAAGACTCCTTCCATCAAAACACCATCACCATAACACACCACTGCACTTTATTAGCACTATTCACTTTATTTTACAAATGTTATTAATTTATTAATTTATTTATTTATTGTTATTAACTTATTATTATTTATTATTATTAATTTATTTATTATTAAGTTTGATACACTCGTATTAACACTTCGAAATTCAAAACTGAAATGAATAAATGACGGGCACAAACAAGTCTAGAAAAGAACATTATATAACATTTCCTTTGTTCTTCTCCTATCAAAAACTGAAAAAAAAAACACAAACATAGATATACACCTTTAATCTTATCGTTTCTACACGAAAATAGAGATAATTTGCAAATATTTTCAATGTATTTAATTTATTCTACAATAAAATTAAAATATTTGTTTCAATAAATTCGTAATTTGTCTCACAGATATTTCCATTATTTACATTGGTTTAGGCATCAAACACCCTGTTTTGATCTAAATATGATTGGTTTGTAGGAGAGTCCCTAGGGAACATGTTAGCAAAATTAGAACCTCGTAGCTCAGTTTGAAGTTATTCAAAAAACGATCGTTTTGCACAATGTCGCAATTTTCTAAAACGAACTAAACGCGCAAAACGACTAAGAATGAATTGGAAACCTTCCCTTGTGTTTCAGAGACAATACGAAATATTTCCACCTATCCCAGAATGTATTAGAGAAAAACGAAAAAAATCATTTTTGGGAGGATCCTAGAGTACTTCTAAGTCGTTTTACGTGTTTATTTGGTTTTTGAAAATCGCTACATCGTCAGAAACGAGCGTTTTTTGACCAACTTCCAAATGAGCTACGAGGTTCCAATATTGCTGAAATGTTCTATAAAGATCCTCTTACAAACACTTAAAATATTTTTCGAATCACTCGTCGACTAATAGGAGTTTCATAGAATCGACCATATTTAGATCAAGCACCCTGTATACCTACTACAAGACATATCTAAATTTGTATAAACAGATGGTGATTTTGTCGATTCTCTCTATGATTTATAACACCCCCAACCCCCAACTAACACACTAACGTTAGCGGAGTAAACGTACTATAGATACTTATTATAGTAGAGAGCAAATCAAGTCGTAACTTTACTTTTGTGGGCACTTTGAGGCTAAAATATATGAACCATCCAAAAATGTTGTCTGTGCCCTAAGGATTATGGATCCGAAAGTCGTACAAAAATCGTCCTGTGCATAAGGGCACAAACGTAAAAAAATTAGATAACCACATCACGCAAAAATTCAGTCTTTATTGAATATTTTACGAAAAATTCATATATTTTTCTGTACAATTTCATTTTTTTAATACTTTTCAAAATCCAGTGACCAATACAGTTTATATGGGGAGCGAAAGATAAAACACTTGTTTTCTCGATTTTGAGGCGGGAAAAAATCAATGAATTTACCGATATTTTTTGGTTTACACGATCATATCTCGAAAACTACTACACATATCAAAAAAAGTCATTCTTGTCAAATGTTGCATAATTTATTCAGGACCACTACGGTTTTTGAATTATATTTTTTAAGTAACTAGTTAACGAAATATTTAACTAAACATAACACAATGTTAGATTCTGAATCCGCCGGTCTCGCGTAACCGTCAGCCTCTGTAAGCGAGGTCCCCACCAGTTCGTTGCTTTCAACAAACCCCGCTCCTCCCGTACTGCCCTATGTTCCGCCATTCTTGTAATAATAATTAATACAGAAAAACGCCAAATCTAATGTTACTCCCCATTTTTTAGCCCCATTGTTCAACGTTCACCAAGGGTCAGTTTTTCTATGAAAGGATGACTAATAAGAAGTACGAGTAGCTAACCACAAATACGTTTAGAGAAACAATTTAATTATTATTAAGTGAATAACGATAGTTTTTACAATGACAATTTTGAGTACTGATTAATCAGCGCCTGAAAAACTGGAATTTAACTGAAGAAACAAGTTAATACAGATGCCCTAGATAAAATTATTATTTTCAATTTGCAATCACCCAAAAGAAGAAGTTTTTTACAGATCCGTTAGTCTTATTTCCTAAGTACACGTGTTTGTAAATAATAACAAATAAACTATAACATTGAAAACGGATGATAAGGTTCAGTTTTGGATTAACGTTTGGATTAACAAAACTGGTTTAAATAAATGTAAAGCTAATGTGAAAAAAACGTCAAAGTATGTTTAACCAATTTTTTTGAGTTAAACCATCACTGAAATACTGGCCTTTAGTTGGTTAAGTGAAACCTAATAATGATTATCTAAGGACCGTGGATACACGTGGGTGATTATTCGCTATCAGAGTCAGATAGCAGTTGTACTAATGGATCTTCTTTCGACAATTCCAGGCGTTTACTGTTTTTGCAAGACGTCTGTCCCATACAAAGGCAGGATCCAATGCATGTGAGATTGTTTTTCTTACAAGAACAGTGTTTCTGTGTGCAATCTACAAGTCACGGTATTTTTTATATACTGATGTAACAGCATAACCTTTATGCTTAAGAAACCCTTTTCCCAAAATGGCGCATAATAGTGTAAACGGTTTGTCTTTGGATGTACAATGTTCCTTTTTACTGGCAGATGGACTTTTACATTTTTTCCACTCTGACAAGAAACAAGCATCATGATATTTTATTTCCATTGCTATCAAATCATTGGAGCCTATTCTCTGTAAAATAGACGAATTAATTTTTGCCATTTGTTTAATTTTGTGTTCAGCTTTCGTTGTTAAAACTTGGGAGAGCCTTTTTGAATTGGACCTTTTCTGACAGAAAAGACACTTTTTAATATCAAATTTTTCTTTACGAAGCGACTTGTCAACCTGTGGAAACGTGATAACATTTTCGTTTGCTTGACAATTGTCCATTTTTTTTCGAAGATACTCAATATTTTTTTTGCTGGTAAAACTTGAATAACAATTTTTATGCCAAACGACTGATTCATCAGGCTTCAACGATGACATTGTAGCATAGATCCTGCTGTAATCTTCTGTTGAAAATTTGCCTCTAAGATCTACACAGTGCATGAAAGTCTGGAGCGACTTATAGGAACTATTAATTAAAGCTCCAGAATTTTGGCAAATTAAACATTTTTTTGTAGATTTAACAGTAATTTTAATTTTTGATTCAATTTCACTGTCAGAACTTGTGCTTGCACTATCCATATTAATTTAATACTAAAGGTAATAAAACCAATATTAGAAGTTGGCGGGAAAATAGTAACCTATAAAATATACCTATCTGAAACGACTCCACAATTTTATATGACGTAATATCACAACTGAAAGATACGTCTATTGGTTGTTCACAAAACTGTATCAAAAGTATATTTCAAAAACAATAATTATTATTAACAAACACCAAACTTCCGTTTTTAACTCTCCACTCACACCATCATTATGATAAAGTATGGACGGAAGCGCGGGTTGTTGAAAGCAACGAACTGGTGGGGACCTCGCTTACAGAGGCTGACGGTTACGCGAGACCGGCGGATTCAGAATCTAACATTGTGTTATGTTTAGTTAAATATTTCGTTAACTAGTTACTTAAAAAATATAATTCAAAAACCGTAGTGGTCCTGAATAAATTATGCAACATTTGACAAGAATGACTTTTTTTGATATGTGTAGTAGTTTTCGAGATATGATCGTGTAAACCAAAAAATATCGGTAAATTCATTGATTTTTTCCCGCCTCAAAATCGAGAAAACAAGTGTTTTATCTTTCGCTCCCCATATAAACTGTATTGGTCACTGGATTTTGAAAAGTATTAAAAAAAATGAAATTGTACAGAAAAATATATGAATTTTTCGTAAAATATTCAATAAAGACTGAATTTTTGCGTGATGTGGTTATCTAATTTTTTTACGTTTGTGCCCTTATGCACAGGACGATTTTTGTACGACTTTCGGATCCATAATCCTTAGGGCACAGACAACATTTTTGGATGGTTTATATATTTTAGCCTTAAAGTGCCCACAAACTCCTAAAATACGCCTCTTTTCTTGGACGGAGCACTATACTATTATTGGTATCTATCACTCACTTATTACAATTTTTTCCACTACGGGGCGTCACCATCTCTCGTTCAGGCCAATTGTAAAATCTCGACATCCATACTATAAAAGTAGCATAAATATTTATTTTATTATTTAGTCTTTTAATTAATTGTCTAATTAAAAAATCCTTTAGTAAAAATCATTAATTATAATTTAAGTCGCTTAATTTTTTATATTCTTAGCAATTCGAAGTTATTTTTGACTGTTCGAATACTGGAATTGGTGTTCGAGGCTACATTTAAACGCACTATTGCTTGTTTATATTAATTTTTCTATTGTTTTATTACATAGCCTCTTCAGTTATTACAAAATTTTCGTTTATAAAATATTTATTTAACTAAATAGGGGTGAATTATATTACCCCTTTAGTGTTCATTATTTAGAGATGTCCTGTAATTATGCAGATGGTTTATCACCATATGAAAATAAAGGAATCTTAGGTACCCCAGAGGTAATTGCTCAATCTCAATCACAACAATTATTTAAAACATAAATATTGGATTTTTAGAGATTCGATAGTGCAGTTGATGTAGATGAGAAATGTGAAAAACTCGCTGAATTAATTCTAAATTCAAAACATATCGTTGTACATACCGGTGCTGGTATCAGTACATCGGCGGGTATTCCAGATTTTCGCAGTCCAAATGGTGTTTGGACTTTAGAGAAACAAGGTAGAAAACCAACAATCGATATCTCATTCAACGATGCAATTCCAACAAAGACACATATGGCAATTAAGAAATTATTGGACGTTAATTATGTACATTTTATAATTAGTCAGAATATCGATGGATTACATATGAGGACTGGTATTAAACGAAAACAAATTGCTGAATTACACGGTAATATGTTTATTGAACAATGTAATGTTTGTGATAGTCAATTTGTACGATCATCACCAACGAGAACTGTCGGCAAGAAATGTTTAGAAGAGAATTGTCGTCGATTTATTCACGGTAGACCGTGTCGTGGTAAATTATGCGATACGATACTAGATTGGGAACATAGTCTACCAGATAAAGATCTAGAAATGTCCGATTATCATTCCAGGTACATTCATATTCTATTTCGTTATCGTTACTATTAATAATAACTCAAATTACAGTATTGCCGATTTAAATATTTGTTTGGGAACAACTCTACAGATTGTACCCAGTGGAAATTTGCCGTTGAAATGTAAAAAATACGGCGGAAAAATTGTTATTATCAATTTACAACCAACGAAACATGTAATTTCTTTTCAAAGTCAATCTTAAAAATAACTTTATAATTATGATTTTTAGGATAAAAAGGCCGATTTAATTATAAATACGTATGTTGATGTTGTTTTGGAAAAAGTAATGAAACGGTTAGGATTAGAAATACCGGAGTATTGTAACAACTTAGATCCTACACGCTGCGAAAAAGTGGAAACTATCGAATGGAATATTTTAAAGAGTGATATCAAGGAGATTAAATCAATTTATGATGGTCGTTGTCGAAAGTCGCGCAAACGGAAATTAGAATTAAAGAATGAAAATTATTGTAAAGAAGATAATTGTATTAAAAAAGAATAAATCTGTTCCTACTACACTTTTCAATTGTAATTTTAAATTTCGCGGTTATAGTTGGTGACAATTCTAGTGTTTTTAGGGGAAAATACAAATTCCCTTTTACGTATGCGCATTAATGGCCGCCGCATTTGTTGTTGAATAAATTCAACAAATCTTTGAAAATTTCTGTAATCTTTTGATTAAATCTAGTTTTTCTTGTTGTTTTAAATAAATTACATCATGGCCGATAAAGTGAGTATAATATTTATTATCTAAAAATCGAATTTGTAACAATTTAAAAAAAGTGAGGTTAACTTGTAATATTTCTCGAAATTCTAGGCTGAAGAGCAAGTTAAAAAGAAGAGGACTTTTAAAAAATTCACGTACCGAGGAGTCGACTTAGACCAACTTCTCGATTTACCACCGTAAGTCAATTTCTTCCCGTTTACAAAATCAAAACTTTCATGTTTTCATTCGATAGTGATCAATTAATGGAATTGATGCATTGTCGTGCTCGTCGACGTTTCCGTCGTGGTCTTAAACGTAAACCGATGGCTTTAGTTAAGAAATTACGTAAAGCCAAAAAGGAGGCACCACCATTAGAAAAACCAGAAATTGTAAAAACACATTTACGTAATATGATAATTGTACCAGAAATGGTTGGTTCAATTGTTGGTGTTTATAATGGTAAAGCATTTACACAAGTTGAAATTAAGCCTGAAATGATTGGACATTATTTGGGTGAATTTTCATTAACTTATAAACCTGTAAAGCACGGTAGACCAGGTATTGGTGCTACACACAGTTCGCGTTTTATTCCTCTCAAATAATTGGAGAAAAGAAAATTGTTTTTTTATGTAATGTAAGTCAAAAATAAATAAATTTGAGAGTGCGACGTGGTTTTCATTATTTTTCAATATGGAAAATATTATTTTGGGTTAGTTTGTATGTAGTCTTGTATCATTTGATATTTGTTATCAGAATTTCTGTGCCTTCAAAATATTTAGAATTTAACTAATTTTTTTTGTGGAATATTACAGGTTTGTCTTCAGATTACGCACAAAAATGATTTGAAACTCGCGCCTAGATATACTGTGCGTATTGTGTGTTGCCTAAAACTAACACACCTGACGTTCTTATTTACAACATTGCCACATTGAGTCTGGATATTTCCTTGACTGCCTTTTGGTAAATAGAGAATCTTTATTTCGATAGAAACTAATATTAAATGATCTGCACAACTTTTCGGAATATGTTTCTATATATTTAAATTTACTATTTGATTATTCTTGCGAACTTTAAGTAGTTTCCCTTTGTTTCCAGTAAATGCAGGTTTTATTATGGGTAATGGGAGAAACAATTCGGTTCTTAGAAAGCTGTTTACAATTTGCTGCTTTGAACTCTTAAAGGACCAGATTTTAACTTTATAGGAGGTATGAATTTGGAATATTTTTCCTTTAGCTATTTGCAAGTGTGTTGAAGTTTTGTCTAATCTGGCAACAGTGCAAAAATTTGTACCTTGTTAAAACAGTGGCTATCAAACAATTATTTGCCAAACACTATTTTTTATGCCGCTTCTCTATGTTTACAGCATATTTATAATTTATATAATGTTAGTTATAATATAAGGCTGATCTATTGCGAATGTTGATTAAAAAAAATTTCGTTTGCTAAATATTTTGTAATACATTTTTGTGCTGAGCGCTGATTTAGTAACGTCGAATAATCAGAGATGTCGCGCTGATAAATTTTGACAGATGAGTCCACACTTTTCCAATTTCTATTGTTTTTTTCGAATAATCAAAACAAAATGTCTGGAGTTTGTGTAAATTTGGGAATTTGGCTTTCTACTGATTATCAAAATATCAAAATTGATAATATTGATCTACAAGATAAAGTGGAAGTGTTAAAAACAGAAGCTTGTAAAAAATTAAATAATAATGGTGTAGATTTCGGTAAGATTGCCATTGAAATTTGAGGTTATATTTTGTTTAATATTTTATTAAAAACACATTTAGAATTAATTTATGCTGGTCTAATTCTTGAGGACAACCAACCGTTATCATCTTATGGTATTAAATCAGGTGTTACAGTCCATGTAATTAAGAAACCCCTACAACGTGATCCACCACCTGTAAAAGTTTACAATGAGATGGATGTTCAAGAACTCGTTGCAGCTTTTCGTACATTTACATCATCATCTGGTTATCGTGCAGCATTACAAGTATTTATTGAAAAATACAAATCTATGTATTTATTATTATTATTATTATTATTTTTAATGTAAATATTAGAGATTATCACGTCCAGAAGTGTTAGAAACGATAATAGCAGCAACACCTGGTCTAGCTGATGATGCAGTTGCTATTGCAATAATGCAAGATCCCGAATTGATGGCATATATGTCCGATCCGGATACTGTACGACGTGTAGCTGAAGAACATCCAACATTAATTGAAGCCGCCAATTATATAGCTGCACATATACATGAGGAACAAGTTAATGTGAATTCATCACAAGCTAGTACAAGTACTGGTTATTCATATAGTTTAGAAGCATTATCAGATGATGAAGATATGGATACAACACCATCAAATCGTGAAGCACATCCATTAACAAGGAATACATCATATAATGCAATTACAGCAGCACAATTGGCTGCTGCTATTGCTAATGCTACAAATACGGTATTTAATACAAATAGTGCTGGTATGCCACCACTACCACAACCAACAACACCAACATCAGCGAATATTATAACAAATGAGATGTTTAGTAATGCAATTCAACAAGCATTCGCTTCGTATAGTAGTGGAAATAGTAGTGACAATGTTGGTAATAGTGGTGGTGATAATAGTGTCCCATCAACACCAAATGAAATGGAAGATATTCAAACAATGGAGTCTATAAGGGCAAGACTACAACCACAATTGATGCAAATGCGTGAAATGGGATTAACGAATGATAATATTAATATTAGAGCACTACAGGCTACTTCTGGTGATGTTGAAGCTGCAATTGAACTAGTCTTTAATGGCGTTATTGAATGAATAACGTTCTACATTACAACTATTTATTTAACAATGTAAAGGTAAGATTATTAAAAAAGAATAATAATCGTAAAATCGTATTTTCTTTGTTTTCCTTATGTGGATACATCTCGGTATGTTCTTGGAATTTTTCTATAAGGATAATTTGTATTTTATGGATATTCTAAATTGTGAACGTGGACACTAGTGCTTATATCTCAACATGATAAATTACATTGAGACTTTCCGCTTTCCCGTGTGCTGCTACTGCTACTGCTGCATCCATTTTAAAAGGCTTTGTCATGACGTTAAGGTTAATCCAACTTGAGTTGCAAAATAGAATTTCTCGAATTTTTCACATGAAATTAATTTTGCACGTCTAAATCAAGAATTATTACTAGTATGAAATTGTATTTTTGTCTAGTTTCAAGCAAGTAGATTAATCTTCTAGTCTCTTAGTAAAATTAGTCATAATTAATGTTAATTTTGTCATTCTCAACTAGAATTTATACATGATTCTAAAGTAGAAAGTGGTCTATTAATTAATTGTAAAATACACATCAACACATTGTTGAGATGTACAATAATACGATATTCCAACTTTATTGCAGTGTGTTTATGGAGACTATAGTCGGATTAGTTAAAGTTTTTCTCGTTGAGGTTTCCAAATTTTGATAGGGATCTGGTAAAAAAAAGGATGACTGATACGTGTATTTAATATACTTATGCTTGTTATCTCGACTACCCATACTGTCGTAAAAATATTCAGAATACAAAGACTTTATTTTGTTCGTAAGGGTATACAGGAAATCCGCTTTTTACGATGACATCCTGTCCAGCACGAGAGTACTGGAAAAGTGATCGATTAACTTTGGACGGATTATAAAAGAACACTACAAAAACTCTAATTTAACTTTGTGTATTATAGTGATGTTATTGTTTAGTTTGTGTTAATAATCCTATATCACTACTGCATCCAATTATTGCCAATTGTAATTTAGAATACGCTGCATTTTGTAAATTATCTCGCAATTCCCTAATGCAGCATAAACTCGATACTTATTTCTTTCACATTACAGGGATGAAAATCTACGATTCGTGTGAAACTCCAATTAGATTCGAAAAAATATTTTAAGGGGGTGTCTAGAGATTATTTTAGCAAAATTAGAACCTCGTAGCTCACTTGAAAGTTGGTCAAATATTGCTCTTTTCCGACTAGGTAAACACGCAAAACGACTACGAAGACCCTCCCAACATTATTTTTTAGTGTTTTCCTCCATTGCATCCTAGAAAAAAGGGAGTTATTTGTCCCTGTTCCAGAATGAAATGTTGGGAGGATCCCCGAGTCATTCTAAGTCGTTTAACGTGCATAACTCATTTTTAAAAATCGCGACATCGTCAGAAACGAGCGATTTTTGACCAACTTTTAGATGAGCTACGAGGTTCTAATTTTGCTAAAATTATCTCTAAACACCCCCTAAAATATTTTTCGAATCGCTCGCCAACTAATAGGAGTTTCACACGAATCGTATTAAAATTTTCATCTCTGTAAAGTAAATTTAAACAGGTATCTATATCTTCCTTTCTGTTTCCGTATCAAATCATTTTGAATGCCGGATATTTTCATCAATAATTCGAGTATTGAGAAAAACTTTGCCTTCAAACAGGTTGGCAAAGATGGCCTCATTTATTTAACTTTTTCAAATTTATCGATGGAATGAGATGAATGAATTGATGCATACATACTGAATACATACAAAGTTATAAAGAGTAATAGGATAGACAAGAGAGGTAAAGGAGAAAAAAAACGTATAACAAACGAGAAAAAGAGCACTCAACTGAAAGTCTAATAAAACGTTCACTTAATTTGAAATATGAAAGTCATGGCGCAACTTGGATATGTTCAACAATATGTCATCAACTCACACACTTTGTAATAGTTGTGTTCGTTGTGACATATGAATATAGGGTGTTACATTAGACATTTTAAACGATAACCGGGTCATTTTTATCAGTAAATTTTGGTTACTGATAATGTTGCCACAAATACAAAACACTTTATCATTTCCACTATTGCTTCTTGTTTTATTTTTCAACGATACGAATAAGTAGGATTATCGTCAATAGTTGATGATACTAAAACTAGCTTTTGTTGAAAACTTTCAGTTGTACACTGGAAAAGTGACACGAACTTCTTGGGGCAAGTTGCAAGGTTTCTAAGTTTTTATTGGATTCGCTAAATATAGAAATACTTGAATGTGTGTTTGTGAAGTTATAAAGTCGATTTTCCACTGTATTTTTCTTTGTTTTACTGTAGTATTTGCAATTGTTGAAGATTTTATGCAAATTAATGGACTAATAAGGGTGTTTGTTGTTATATTCGTCTTTTTAAATTAATAATCTTTTTTTATATTACAGATAAACGCAATTACAACACCGAATCCTTTAGAATAATGCATTCCATTTTTATTTTCACTTTGTTAATAAGAGATATGCCATCCCTTTTATCTCTTGACAATGTTAATTGCTTTCTACAAAGAACAATGAAGATTTCCTCGTTTATTTTTTAATTTTTTTCCGTGTCCTCGTTCACTGTATATACATTTTTATGTCAAAATTTATAATTCTCATTATTTTTGATCCATAAATCTAATTTGCGATTTTCATATTTGATATCTGTTATCAACATATAAATGAAAATTGAAAAAACGAACAAACTGGAGATGGGCGAAAGAGAATTAAGAGGGGAAAGAGAAAGAGGTGGTGGAGGTGGAGGAAAAAAACAAACACGCCTCAGGAGAAAATCAAATTAACTTTAGGCTATGATGAATATAGCTTTATATTTCAGCTAACAGTAATTTATCGTTTTCTTTATTTTGATCTGTTTGAATGTTTATCGTTTTTGATTCTCAAAGCAATTTACGGTAATGTAAATACGATCCGGTATTCTGGTATGTAAAAATTCGGTAAATTTTATCGAAATGAACGTACATAGCCTAGATTCAAACGAGTTTTTAAAGCGTTTTTTTGATGATGTGGGGAAATTTTAGTTTATTTGCCATACAATTGTAACATTGCCACCAATTTCATAATGAGAGAATATCATAGTGGTACTAGTGCAAAAATTCAGTGCTATAATTTTCCATTTTCCACAGTTATTTCAAAAACATACAATTCTGTTGAATTTCTTTTACTAGATTATGCAAATCCGAGACAAACATTTTTCATCGTGATCGAACAATATTTACAAAATTATTCATGAATATCGAAATCTCCTTTTTCAGAACAGTTCTCCTTAATAATATATCGACAATTTCATATTGTATTTCAACCAATTTCTTTTTTTAAAACTATACAGCTTTGTTTTTTATTTATTATTATCATCGATAACAATACGAGAACAATTAATCTTTCTTTAACAGAAGACAATACTGTCAATATCAAAATATTTCATCAATTTCCTTTGCTTTTATTCTGCCTATTACCCGTACGTGTGTATATTCTATGTACGTATATAGATTTCATTTTGCAATTTTCTCATATTAAATTTACCACCATTTTCAATATCGGCTTGTAATAATTTAAGATTGGGAACTTGTAAATGTCAAAGTAAAAAGATTTATTCAACTGTAAAGAAAAATGAATTGAAATATAAAATATAAATGATATATTCATATACAAAAATATATAAACATGAATACGTTTAAAAGTTGTCATACATGAATAAATCTTATATGAAAAAGAAGTCGTCTCAAAGGTAAACTTGTACTTTAAAACAGTACGCTTGAACAAAAATTACTTAATGCACTAAATTATTTGAAAGATTCACGAAAACATTCCAATTATCATTAGAAATATAGAGTTATCCGAAAGAAATGAAAGAAGCATATTTTTTTCGTTTTTAAATATTAAATTCTTTCGAGACTTCATTTATAAACTCCTTCATTATTTGAAAATATACAACTGAATAAGTAATTCATTTCCAATTTTTTTTTGTTAATTATTTTAGGCAGTGGTGTAACGGAAGAGCTCAAGGTACTCGCAACAAAAGGCCTCCTCTATTCATTAGTAGATTATTTAATGATTTACCTATAACTTGTAGGTATATGATTCATTAAGAGATATTTAATACATTATTGATTTAAAATATTTCAAGAAAAGGGCATTAAACTTTGTTGAGCCTCTCTGATGCTACCCCCGCCCTGCGTACGTTGTTTTGTATATATTTTACTGAAAACAATTTTACTCGGCGACGCATCTACCCCAAAATTTACACCCGCCAATAAAACAATCCATTCGTGAATTGTACGAGAACTTTATGTAAATTTCAAATAATTTTAATTGATTTGAAGTGGAGTTTTTTTTATTTAATACACCTTGTATTGATAAGAGAGTAAAGTTTAAGCCTTTCAGTCATTAAGGCTCAATTTGTTTGTGTAGTTGATCCAATTTACAGATAAGTG
Organism: Mylabris sibirica; assembly: GCA_039776855.1. NCBI lineage: Eukaryota > Metazoa > Arthropoda > Insecta > Coleoptera > Meloidae > Mylabris > Mylabris sibirica. The sequence continues at coordinate 8,449,755 of CM077836.1, forward strand.
TAGGATAAGAACTTTTATGCTATTGACGACTAGTGATTCATCCCTTAATACCTTTACCAGTATCGCCCCCCGTACATGTATTTAGTGTGCATATGTTTGGATGAGAATTCCCTATATTTGAATATTCATAATAGTGCATTCACATGTAATATGTGTGTGTTAAATCTAACAAGGATGTGGAAAATTCATATTAGAGACTAGTTAGATTTACATTATAAGGCGATTTGTTATCTATGTATCAGATAGCACTAATTCTTTTAGATTTTAAAGTCTCTGATATCATATGTAAATATTGTTGAATATTAGGTTAAGTATGAATAGATTGAGAGACAAAAATGGGGTACAAGTTTGGAATTTAATATTCAGGTCGGTCGTTTAGTTATATTTTCAAGTTAGGCGATCACGTGCCTGAGGTCATCTCGACATTGCGTTTCCGTAGCTGACCGGAATTGTAGAGCCTAGATTCTTTTTCTCTCCATCTCTCATTTTATGTCATCCTTCTATAAAATTTCACAAATGTGTAGTTATAGTAAAATTACCACATTTATTGATAGTTTTATCAATTGTTAGTTTTTTTGAGTTTATTATGTTATTGTTATTTTTGGCAATGAATTTCCCAATAATGAATACAAACAATCAAATGAACAAAGCTATATTCAATTTTGTTATAAAACAATATCTTTTATAGTTGATTTTTCGCTTTGCGGATTCTAGTGTTTATATAACAAATGAATGATGACAAACGAAACTAATGGGATTGGTGTGAGTGGTGAAATAAAAAGTACATGTATAGGTCAAAATGTGGAGTTGTTTCTTCGACTTGTATCTCCCTCGAGGTGGTGTTCTGTAGTTTTGGTGGTGTTATAAGAAGAAGCAAGGATTGAATACCAATGCCGGTCTCTGAGGTCGTTTATTTCATTTTTTCTTTATCCTGTTTGACTATTGACATTCCATTATTCCCCAGTAAGTTAAAATAGTGTTTCAACAATACTATTTCCAAACATCACAAGTTATTTTTATAAAATGGAAATTCAAATATAGAACTAAGACGTGTTTTTGTCAATCGTTTTAAATTTTTGTGTTATCAACAAAAATAAAAGAGAAATATAGAGAAAGTTAAAGAAAATTAGATTTTTCTGTTAGATTTTTTTTTCGGATAAGTTTTTGTGATTTAATTATATTTCCCCCCTTATTTCTTTACTCTATTTCTCTTCCACTCATAATGTTGTAAACTTATAACTTGGTTTCAGTAATGCGAACATCATTGTTTCAAAAGATAAAGTAACTTGGGTAAATGTTGTGAGTTGAAATAGTGGAGAAAAGAATGAAGATGAAAAGAGAGATGAAACTTGCGTTCAATCTAAAGTTTGATGTTGAAATGAAGTGTTTTCTCATAGTATGAAAAAGAGTGAATGATGACAGGTAATTTACTCGACTCCACTTAGATAAAGACAGATAGATATCATTTGAAATTGCTGGAAAATAAAATAACACTCGAAAAAAAATAAGGAAAATATTGAATATATAATTCATGTAGAAGAATTATTCGTGAGATACAAACTGAAAGTTTATTTGCTACACTTTTATACAAATTTCACCAATATATTAAGTAGTTGTAAGTTGAATGATATATTGTTTAATCTCGATAGTTAGGTACTTGGGTTTTATAACTTTGGGCGAAAATTGTAAACTATCCGTTGAATTTCAAATAACTCTCTAATAAACTTGGTCTATTTGTCGCTATTGGCTTTAACTGCAAATTTAAAAAGCAATTTATTATTGTAGTATAACAATATTTACGATTTTTTTTTCAAAAATTATCACGTATTTCCTTCTAAAGGTGCTCTAATAATATTAAATCGACCTTCATCTTCAACTTATTCAACAAAATTAAAATTAATATCAAATATTTTTAAAAATCTTGGAATTTTTTATAAATTCTCACAAGAATCACTTCAATTTAATTTAAGGCTGCTAACATGAAATAACGTTCCTAAATGTGGATATTTTAACAGTATTTAATACTGTTGACGAATACTTTTCTGAATTATTGTCGCTTATTTTATATTAAAACAACAATAAATAACAACATAAAATATGAGAAATATGTCAAATTAGTCAGTTTACAAGTCTTTACTTTTGTAGTTTTATTTCCAAATATTCACCGTACCGTTAATAGGAGAGAATTATTATGTAAACTTTGTTGATGGATATTTTTTAAATTGATCTGGGTCTTAAAGTGTTCTTTTCTAATTAAATTTTCTTTGAAGGAAAATAGTTAATTTCAAACACCACGATAAATATAATAACAGCGAACTTAACTGGTCTTTTATGCAGGCGATTTGTTTACAACCGGAGGAAACGCTATTAAATTTATAGCGAAATTTACTCGTAAATCTCACTGAAAAATCGAGTTTTCAATCTATTTTCCTATTTTATTTTGCTTTAATTAAGTAATTTCATAATCGAAAATATAAATTGTTAATTTAGTTCTGATGGCGCATCCACCAAAATCATTCCACGCAACTCTTCTTTTTCTTGTCTAGTTATTCTCTTTCAAATCATTCACTTTTTTTACTATTAAACTAAAGTTTACTGGGAAATTGACATTTAAATTGGAACGAAATCTATTTTGATTTAAGTTGTGTTCTTGTGTTAACCAAAAATAAGAATAAATCTGGAATTGAACGAGGCGAGGAATAGAAGAGATAAATTGATTTTAAATGGTGACTTTATAATCGACATGATGAATCGATCAGAAAGAAAAGTCAACAAAATATCAATTTAAAATTCTTAAACTTTTATTTGTAAGTTTACTACATTTATATACGGAATGCTTCATTTGAAGCGTTTCATCGTTATCTAGTTAATAGTTGTGGAAACTTTTTGCGAATTTTGCTTAAAAATCTTAAAAGTTATAGATGCTATTGCAATTTTCATTAGTTTCTATACCATCTCTAATCAATAATTTAATCTGTAATTTGCAATTGTTTCAAAATGAAGCGTCCTGTATACAGAAATCAGAAGATTTGCTATTCCCTTTACATTATGTAATTATTTACATTCAAATATTTAGGATTGATAGGAAAGCAATCGTGTTATCGTTTATCTACCAACAGGATTTCTTTGATTGAAATAACGGTAAATAAACAATAAATAAATATAATCTTTATATTGATATTTACATATTTGAAAAATTTGATGAATTTGTGCGATAATTAATGCGAAAATACATACATCCAGATGGCTAAATCGATTTCAATTGCAAATTGGATGACGTAGTGGTAGATGTGGTTGAATTAATGTTTCAGGATAGTGGCGACTTACCACTTTATTAAATGAAAACACTTTTGGGGATAGTACAAACAAATCAATTCCAATTTACATTGGTTTATTTCCCAATGAATTCGGGGGTAACTCATCAATAACGTAACAAATATCAAACATTACAATATTGTTATTACCCTGATTTACTTAAGATCGCTACCAATAAATCGTTTTTATGAAAAATTCGACAAATTAATGTGTCAGATACTGAGACAAGTCTCAACTTTAATTCCCTTTATTGCTATTTATTATTTTTGTATACCTTAAGGGTATTCCATTAATTTATGTAGATAATTTTTCATATTTCTTCATAGGTTTCAGCCTAGTTTGTTTTTGTAAGATATTCCCATTCGTCTCAATTTTTTCTTCACTGTTACGTTAATCTAATTCGTTGTGCTATAGTTCAATAAACTCACAAATTTCTTTTTCCTCTTTTTTGGGTTAAACTAAAATTTGACCCGTCTTATAGTATCTAGTTTGCAAAACTTTTACAATTTCTCTAATTTCCATACTTGTTTCTTTTTTTTCCCATCCGAACCTAATTTTTTATTGTTCTTTGGATTGATGTTTTGATATTCATGTTAGAGAACAATAAGCAAACTGTGGGAATACTTACTTGAGACTTGTAAGCAGACTTTTTGTATTTTTATCAATAAGATTCTTCTCTTATTTGTTTTTTTGTTGTTGTTATTTCTGTAAGTAATATTTCGTTTGTTTGTTTCTTTTATATTTCTCCTGTTGACATTATCGTGATTCCTTTGGGTGTTTTTCTTCATCGGTATATTCTATCAGAATTAGAAATATAAATAAAATTGTCTATGAATTGTCTTTTAAATAGACGAAAATTTATTGAAAATCTAGCCATCACGTAGTCAGTATAACCATCGATAAATTTTGACAAGTTTAATCCAAGAAACTTGACGAAGTCCTGTGATTTATGTGATTTTCCCCAAGTTTATGGTCTTCATTACCATTATTATACAATAAATCTGACAGAACCGCATCTAGAACGATAGACGGTGAGTCGTATAACTCTCAATACAGTCCATCAACGCTGATTTAGACGGCTTGACTTTATTAAAGAAATCGCTTGTAATTCAGTCGAGTTGATCAGATCATAACAGATAAACAGATAAATAGTTAAGGTTGATGCGCTTTAGATTAAAGCTTTGAAGCTTTTGATGTGGTAAAAACTGCCTCCAATTCGACTGCGAATGCTGAATTTTGGAATTAATCGAAAAAAATCCATGTTTCTTATCAACGTGTTTTCTTGTCTTCCCCTTGAATTTTCATAGCGGAAATTTCCCAGAAGATGTCGTAAATTGAGAGTCACGTTTTATGTTAGTGAAAAACAGTCATTTAGAAATCAGGATGATACCTGATATAAAACTTTTGACTATATAGAAAACTCGCCGGCATTGTTCTAATAACAAGTAAATGTTGTAGCTAACGACATCTTTATATACTTTGTTGAATGTGTTGTTAAAAATTTAAATTTTTTCGCCCTTCTAATTTCTATTCAAGTACACGATTCTACCATCAGTAGGTGTAGTAGTAACGTATAAAAATTGTGGTAAAGGTGATTTACATAATTATTGTGTGAATTCATTTTTAGTAGATAATATTTCAGTCATCACTACAACTTTTTAATTTCATACACTTTGAGCTTTCAGCGAAAACTTTTATCAACTGAAAGTTACAAGGATAGTTTCGTGTCAAATTACGTTAATTATTAATCCAAATTAAATTGAAGGCTAATATAAACCATATTTGTATTGTAATAAAATAACAACAAACAGAAAACTAGTATAAACTTTCCAAAGAATAGAATAATTAAATAAGAGACAACGCTAAATATTAATTTTGCATTCAGATGGAAACACACACAAGAATACTAATCATAGTAAGTATTTGTTGTAATTAATTTGCAACAATAGCACAACTTTATGACCATAATGAGCCGCAATTGTTTTGAGTTATCAACACTTGAAACCAAGTAATGCAGTTGGAAATTCTCATCATTCACACTAATACAACATCAGTTAAATTATAATGAGAAAGATGAGCAAGAAAGTCTCAAAAATATGTAAACATTTTGGATATTAATTGTTATTTGAATAGTGGAAAATCGTTTTTCGGTTTAATTTAGCTCAACACATTCGTTTCGATGGAAAGTTTTCTAATTTTTGTTGTTTCAAACACTATTAGTTGTGCATTTCACTTTGTATATTTGAAAAGTTAGTGTAGAGTTGAAGCTTAATATGAAGTAAAAATGGTTGGATGAAGAAAAAAAAACAGAGATATAGACAGACATTTTACTAACTTTGTTTGAATAATGAAAAGATGACGATTCTACAAACAGCCACTTCAAATTTTTATTAAAAATTTTAATGAAGTTTGAGAACCGTTATAAAAATCAAATTATAAACGTAGGTGAGAGGAGGGAAAACAGAGAGACTGTAAAATCAAAAACCATACAAATGATGATTCTGGATCTGTGGTATATTCACAATACACAAAGTTTGAATTCCTCTAATGAAACATTCTTCGAATTTTATTCAAGAGATTTTATTTTGGTAAATCGACAAATATACAAATAGAGAATAGGGAAAATAAGTAAATATGAAAAATGTTTAAAAAGCATAGATGGTTTATTCTTTATTATAAGGAATCGTAAAAGTAAGATTGTATCCAATAAATTCGCCGGAAATTGAAAATTCAAAAGTGTAGAAACATCAAGCTTGAGCTGATTCTTGTTACTTTTAGAATCCATAATTTTATATTATTTTTGTTTTCAACACACACACATACACATAATATACTTGTATTATGCTTTTGTTTCTGGCATATGTTATCTTTATATAATATTCTTGTATCTATGTATTCCTTGTGTGTTTCCATATAAATGTAGAAAACTCGTTTAAAAGTTTTCTTTTAACACGGATGATTTAAACTACTTCTCTGTACAACAATAGAAAAGATCCTATCTAAAACAGATGTTAAGAAATGAAAGCTTGAAACAAAAAGAATTGAGAAACGAAAGATGAAATTTATATACAAAATATTCAATTGTTTTCTTTATTTGATACAATCTCAAGCTCGTTGCGTGATTTTTTGCCGATAATCCAATTTTATTCAGTCTCATCATGGATTTTATTCTAGTTGTAATTTCTAAGAGAATTAATTTGAAAGAAACCTCCCTAAGAGGAATAATGCGCCAGAAATTGTATCCTCTTTTTCCTGGAATGATCCCAATCCAAACCCTCTCTGGAAATATAAATGGACTGAGTTTTTAATTTTATGACAAATATGTGGTAGAAGGGAACATTTCTGTTAGATTTACATACACATTAGTGTAGCTTAATTGTGGATAAATCACAATTCAAAAATGTTTTAAACAATGAATTGGTATTTTAACCCGGCGCATCCACCATTTTTACTCTACACTACAAACACTGAATTTCACTATATAAATCGTGAAATTATTACTTTATTATGTAAAACTAGAGAGAATATCACAAAATTCTGCGAATATCTGATAAAAAATCGAGGTGTAGATAGTTTAATCTTTAGAATATCGCCGACTAAATATCTACAGGTTATTCTTTATAGAATATATTATAAATAAGATTTTTTCCTCTCAGTTTTTTCTTCTTTCTAGCTACACGTAAAATACTTTGTTTTTCCCAATAGAATTTGCGTCAGGTATTTTTCCCATATAAATCCGTCTGTAACAGTGGGATTATCTTTGAAACGATTCTCGAGTTTGCCTTATATGTGTAGGAGTGTTGTGCATATATTGTTAGTTCTCCAAATATGCTTATTTTATACGGATTTGAAAGCTTTTTTATTTATTTTATCAATACAGAAGTCAACTAGAATTAAATTAAAAATAATACAAATTTTATAATTTAATTGTAATTTAACAATAACAGTTTCAATCAGGTTTTAATTATACATATAACTTCTGTTTTCTACCACTACGTGATTTTCCTTGAGCTAAAATACAAATTTTAGGAAGATATTCCCATTAATTTTATTCGTTCAATTAAATTTCGTTATGAAAAAGTAAACATTGTTATATTGGCAATAATTAATGGAATACAAAATAAATAAATTTGTTGACATTATTGTGTATTAAAATTCTAGTAAATATTGAAATAGTTGATTAATTTATTCCATAATATGCATCTAAATATTGTCGGTATTGTTTAATGTTTAATCGATACGAATTCTACTGTCGTAAACGATCACAAATACAAGAACTATCAACTAATGGATAGTGTGCTGACAGTTTAGAAGTGTTGATTGTTAACTGACCGACAAGTTGATATTTGTTCAATATATAAAGAGAAGTCTTAAGGGGATTTATTGACAATGACAATGATACTGTAACTATTCAGGAACATATCAATTGATTCATCAATCTTTTACATTTAAAAATTATTTAAGTAATGTTGGTTTGTTTAAATTCCAGATTAATTAAACTATAATAACATCAGACACATGTTTGTGTGTTTAGTTAATGATCAATACTGTGAGACTGTTAACTCGTTTAGTTGTCTTGTCGGCAAACAAAAGAACACGAAAGCTGCCTTATCGATCGTGTGTACTATACAGGATGCCCAACTTGTCGGTGACTTATCGAAAGTCTTAGCCTTAGATTGGTTGAATGTATTTTTATTATTTTTTCAACCATTTTGAGATTTTTCAAACGCTTAGATTTAAGTGCAACACCCTGTATACACGTCTCGATGGCTCTAAATATAGCACAAGAATGTTTTATCCTACTTAACTATAAAATAATGGATGGATGAAAGTTGTTGACCTGTTAGAGACTCAACATTTCTTTGATTTAAATAAAATTGTCAACTTTTATATAAGTAGACCAAATAAGAAAATTGAATGCTAGTTTTCTGTTTAAATACGTTAATTTTCCACATGGTAAGTTTTCAAACTGAGAGTCGACTTAATGGTCTATTACAGAAAATATTTAGTGAGTCTAAACAGGAATTGATCTTTCTTGTCCTCAATTTCAAAACTAATCTTTGAGCTACGCTTAGATCGGTGCTTAACTAAATTTATTTTTTGATGCGGTTTATGACAATGTCAGAAGCTCTCTAAATTCACTTGATACGATTTTCGTTTCATTATTAGCCTTTACCGCTTAGATTATGTAAATGTACAATCACTGGGTTTCGCACTCTTCATAATTGTAAGTTTTTGTTGGTATCGTATTAGAAATGGGATAGAAAGAGATACTAAAATAACCTTTACAAAACGTTTTTATTGAATATGTAAATTTTCTAGTACACAGTTCTTGTTCTTGTTGTTAGAATAAAATTTATGCAGAGAAAGCAAGAATAAAATACTCGGTCACGTTCACGCTCATTTTACTTTACATTAGTTTAATTTACTATATACACAGTATATGTGTCAAATTGTATCACAACTAGACATTGACGTATATTTTATCGTAGTCTTGTCTCGATTCAAAATGGAATAATTCCCTATTCAACATCTAAACTTTTTTTTTGTTATATATGAAGCAATAAATATCTCACTTTGGTGTGTCATAAAACTTGACGACAATGGTTTGAAGGGTAGATTTTATAAGACAAAAGTTTTCCCTTGGTATTTCTATTTCTCTCATTCTTGTTGCATGTGTATGAGATGATATTGTGAACAATACGAGAATAAAAGTCGAATATAAGAGACCAAACACAAATTCGAACTGTGTAAATTCAAAAACCAATACTTTACTTGTATATGGAATGTTGAACGAGCACGAATGAAGGACCGGAGAAAGAACAAAATTGGTTTTATTGAAAGGTTTTGACAACGATTACTAAAGTTTGTCCCTTCAAGTCCAGTTTTATAACGGTATTTACATTTTTTCCCCTTTCGTTATTAATGAAATATTCACCCATTGCAGTATTTTACGTAACAAAGTTTCTGTATTAGAAACGAAACTGTTTCATTATTAACAAATTATTTATGAAGCCGCAATTTATTCATGAATTGTGGAGAGTATTTGATTCCCGAATTCGATACAATTCTTTCGAAATTGCTCCCATTAAATCCAATTGTATTTTGTTAAAGTCATACGATTTGTTGTGTTGTTGTTGTTTCGTATCTTGTTCAATATCTGTACATGATGTATCTAGGAATTTTAAGTAATAATTTCATTATTTCTAGAGTCACATAAAAGTTTCAATTGCTTTCAAAGATCGAAACATGAAGATGCCATGCTTTTAAGCCACAATACTAAATAGAAATACTGGCCAATCAAGCCATTAAAATTCCTACATAATACCAACATTACAAAAAAAGTTTCTGTTTTCTTATAAAACAAGAGTTGAGGCTATTTACATAAAATTTTTACAGTATTTCTTGATTTTATGTGTGTTTTTGTAAATATAATTACAGCTGGCTGTTTATTATTAGGCAAGTTTCGTCTCAAGTTCCAACTTGTTGTTGTTGTTGTTGCCGATTTTAAGATGCATTCCACGTTGATTTGATTTTATTCCGGTATTTCTTGAATGTAGACGGTAGAAAATTGGTTTATTTAGATAGCAAATAATGGAAGCCTAAAGTTTGGATTAATTAAGCCACTAATTAGTGTTGTTATTACGAATGGATTTAGAAAATTTCCAATTCCAAAAACGAAATATAAAGAGTAAATTTGTATTTGTTGAGAAATCTTTTCAAATAAATCATTAACAATTTCAAATCGTTACAGTTATGATTATGGGCGTCTTTGATAAAGGAAACTTTAACCATAATGATTGCTATTGATGTTTGACCATTTGTGATGAATATCACCATTTGGAAACGGTAAAATTATGGTAATCGACAAGCGAATTCAATATTTAGAACTTAGGGTTGCTTTAGTGTAGTTTCTTTAGACAAGTGTTGCGATTAAAGTGAATGGCTTAAAATTTCTTGCTAATCAAGAAACAGAGATGACGTTGTTTCACTATCAAAAAATCTTATTGATATTGGTCTTTAAAGGCTGATATATCGACCACTCGAAATCTATATTAGTCGCTCATTTCCAGTATAATTTTTCTCAATTTTCTTACGTTGCTAGGGATTATCATAAAATTTTCCTCTTTCCCGAGAAAATACAAAGATTAGTGTCAATAGAATTACTTGGAAATAGAACGAAATGTGTAGTGTTTGTGTTTATTGCTATTTCTGCTTATTTGCTTCAAGTTGTGGTGTATTTCTAGAATTGCAATAAATACTATACTAGCCTTATATTTGAAACAAGCTTCGGAAGCCACTATAAAATCGAATTTTACTCCTGTATAATATCTACCAATTTATCTCATGTTTATTGAGTTATTTCATAAACAGGATAGATGTGATTATTTGAGTCTATTTAATTGTGGTGTTTAGCAAATTTGTTTACAATCTATTCGATAATAAATATTGGTTTTATTAGATAAACTAACGGAAAACTAATCAACGATTCGTGTATGATTCTGGCGCATCCACCATTTTTCAACGCTCATCATTACATGACAATTTTTCAAATTATCATCTATTGTTTGGTATTTTTTATAATTTTGTTTTAATTGCAGTATAGATAAGACAGACTTGGATCGGCTTCAATTATATTTTAAATTAAAAATAGCAATGTTGTGTGATTTCTTTTGATATCAAAAGGAGACTACATCAAATCATTGAGAATTCAAAGAACGTATCAACATACACAGACACAGTCGCCAAAATGAAAAAAAGTAAAAATCAAAATATCACCCCTCCCGTTCTTATCGTGTATTGTTGTCAGTTGACCCCGTTCTCTTTGAAGATTTTGTACTCTACTAACTTTTACCCTGTTTTTATTTCCTTCATCGTTCTCCAATGTCTGTAACACTTTACCCTTTTCCATGGCGTCGACAATATATACTACACTTATGTCTTTTGCTCTATCTTTTAAGTTGAAATTTATGTTTTGCAATATACATAAGTTGTATTTAGCCAAACTGTATTTCGGATACAGTCACGTTACTTACATAGAATTAATCCTTTTCTATTTATATAACAATAACATTAATTTTTGATGGTTTTATCAACGAAAGACCCCCTCTTCATTATAAACAATTCAAGTTGAATTTGTTAACGTTTTAATCTCATTTCCTTACATTTGTTATTGTAATGTTGGTAATGCTGTTTGTTTAAAACGTGTGCCTCACGAAAATGTAATAATCATAATCGTTAACTAAAACTTCTCTCTTCTATTATGCAAGTTGCAAACTCTTCCACCCATTGCTTGCACCTGTTCACATCTACAGTCTCTACAAATCAATTTATTGCTATATTCTGACTAGATTTGCATATCTTTATTTCGTTTATTGACATCGATTAAAGTCGGTAAAATTAATTCAATGTTAATGTTTTTCTGTTTCTATCAACAAGAACGTTGTTTGATGAATTGTAAATTGACAACGTTGATATGAAGTCATCTCTATTGCAAAGTTTAATTTCCTTTAAAACTTTTGAAGTATTACGATTTTTCTTAGAATAAACTACTGAAACTGTATCTATTTAAAATTGCAAGTCAACATAAAATATATTATGAAAGTCTTTTCGAAAGTCATTTTAAAAAGAAATGCACATTTAAATTAGTTGGATGAGAATTTTATGATATTAAATCCAAAGAAAGTTGAGGTGACAAATTTAGAAAAGAGAAGTAGAAAAATATGAATTGAATGAGATGTAATATTCGTGAAGAAAATGAAATTTTTATAATTTTTTTTTTTTTAATTTCCCTTTATCTCTTTATCTTAAATGTAATTACGAATACATTATGGTTCTTCTCAATCCCTCTATAATCCTGAAAAAGATCGGAGCTCATTATTTGAAGAAATGATGGCAATTTAAACTGAATAAAAGTATTATTAATTCATGAAGCTTAAAGTCGACGACGTACCAAAATGAATCTTTTCAAGTGCTGTAATGAAGGAAAATAGCCAAATCACGCACCAGCTGAGTTGGTAGTAATTAGGATAAGGAAACTGTAACTACCAATATTTATTACAACAAGTTTCTATAGAAACTCTTCCAGATTAAGAAAGAGACAAACATGATTGATAAAGACGTGAATATCTCTTGAAGCCATTTGTAACAATCAAGTTTCCCTTCAAGGAATGTTTTAAATTCGATAAAAGATCAGGAATTTTATTTTTTTCGTGTAATACGACCCTAAACTACGCCTAGTTTTGGCTAAAATCATAGTTGAAATTTCTACCGATAACATAGTTGTGGTTTTCAGAAGAATTTGATTATTATCCAATATCTTTATTGACAGAAACTATGCACATTCTGGTAGTTAATAAAAGAACGAAGTAAGGATATGTAGTCGTGTATCAAGGGGACTGTGGAAGAAATGAAGGACAACAGGTGTGGTAAAGCTCTCTTGTCATTTAGAGTTAGTGAAGAGGAAAGAATAACGAAAGTGGTTATTATGGTGTAGGAATGATGCACCTGGCATCGAGACAATTAGAGAATTGCTTTACTTCGAATAAATTGACTTTTTTATCTCTTTTTTGTTTATTACATAGTTAGTCGTTGTTTCGACTACTTTAATTTGAAAAAAAACAAAACAATAAACTCAATTAGTTATTCGATTCGAACAAGATAAAAGTCTTTCTATTTGTGATGATAAAATGAATTTAACTTGATTATAATTGTAGCGACGAATTCAAATATTATAGTAGGACAGTTTAATTGCGTGGTTTTTTTTTTCGTCAATCTTGAATTGTAGAATGTGAAAGCGAACAATTATCCTGAAAATTTCGTTCTTTCTTTATGGAGTCATAATGTAGCACCCCGACAATTTTTAAAGAATAGAGACAGATATTTTATATCGTATTTGAGCAATAAATTTAAACTTTATTACTCTCCCTATAAGCTTTTTTATTCTTGATTTAGTACTAGGTGTATTTACGTAATAATCTACAGATTGAACAAATTATTCCATTAGAATCATATTTTTTTTACCTCCACCTCCGACAGATTGTAATTTTAGAACGAGCCACAAGCCGGAATGGAAATAGTTGTGGAAAATTGTTTTTGAAATGTTGGCCATGTGTAGTAAAAAGATTCAAACAATGCTCCAACTCATTCCAACTATAATAGCGATGAGAGAAACTTAATCAATAATGAAATTTTAGATTAGCATTATAATCTAGTCTATTTATTTTAATTATTTACCACAGAACAAAAAAGGGTTTTTCTATTGCTCCCCCATCCATAAACTAATCGAATCAATCTAAACATTGTTCTTTCAATTATAGCACCACTCTTTCATCATTCAATCTTGTACGCTTGAAGGATTTTCATTCTGCTAAGCTGTCATTGGTTCGGGTCGTAATTTCGCTCGTAAAGCTTTGACTTTTAATGGGTGCTCTTCGTTTATTTAGTATCAAGTATTAAAAGAGTAATTTGGGCGTATCTAATACTTAAACAGACTTCAAAAGACTTGTTATGGAAGCTTCTTATTTGGGAATTTGATTTATCTTTAGTAATTAGCAGGTAGTTTACTCTTAATTATACATGTTTTATCATGATAATTAGACTTTAATTTTTAAAATAAACACATAAAAACAAAACTAGCAACGATTAATGATAGAAATATCATTAGATAAAGACAATAACCTTTTGCATGGCTTTCGGTAGAGATATCTAAAGACAGTTGGAAACTTGATAAGACTTTATTGAACAACTTTACTTTCATAAAGAGCTTTTCAGATATCATTATCATTCCAAACAAGTGAACGCAATTTATTGTTGTCAACTTAACCACCAACACCCTTTACTGTTTAGTTGTTCAAAAACAAAAACAAATTTCAAATTTTATCATATTCCTTAATTATTAATTTGTGTAATGATAGACGGACTTATCATCATCATTAAGCTTATCATAATTAATAATATATAAACATACACGTCTCTATACAATACGTATATGTCAATCTTTGTGAATTTGTGATGAACTTGTATATAAAGTTTATGTTGCCTCAACATCCATAAAATGACTCCATGAAGTTTGATAGGCTGGTAATCCAATTATGTTTGTGTAGTGTAAGATTGCCAAACTGATATTAGAGCTTGATACTTTACAATTTCACGCTACTCAAGTTACAAGGAACGGGACCGGGAAAAAAAACAAAAATTATTGAATAATCAATGAATGTAATCACTAATCAGTAATCATTGTAAATTCGAGTAATACTCCACCATATCTTTGGTAATTTTATTAATTATGGCTGTACCAATTATAATTTGGCTTTCAATTAAATTTTTATTTAAATTATTACTAAATTTCAATGTAGGTACTTGTTTTCCGTTTTAATTATCAATATAATCTGATGTTTGAATAGTTGACAGGTTAATTTCGACATGGTTTAACTAATTAACGTACAAAATTGCCTGTCGCTATGAAATGATGGACAACAGAGCTTTTGAATTGTTATTGAACTCCAAGACGCCTTATTTTTGCAGTTTTGAAGTCTGATTCGGTCATATTCTGTACCTTTTCAATGACAATTTCTGTTCACAGTAACTGCCATTTATTTCAAAAAATAAAGCCGCGGTTCCCACGTTTCATTTTAAATGATTCATTTGCCGAAATGATCCTGTTTATGAAACGTGTGAACCTTCGCTTCAGTCTGAATGAATGTCATTGATGAATTAAGCGAAAAATTAAACGGTGCTCTAAGGTATGCAAAATCAGTTTTTTTTTTAAATATCTCTGAAAAGGCTCAAATTTTTTCAGTGGTTTAAAAACTAGTTGATATAGATTTGCAAGGACTATTAAAAGGTGTAAACCACTTTTTCGTTCGGTGTTGGGGGTTAAATAGGTAATTACAAAATAAAAACACAAATATTTACCCTGTGAACAGCTTTTAGAGGTTGTACTTTTTTTAAATGAATTGAAACTAAAACCAGAACATAAGAATAAAGGTTCGAAGCCCTATTTCTACCTATTTATCAATTTACCGAATATATTGTTTCTATTAATTGTCGCATGAATTTAAGTGTGATTGTAAATAATTTATAGGACTCATTAAACAAATTGAGTAGGTAGCGTAATAATTAATACAGAGGACGTCTTCAAATCAACGTCTAAACAATTTATTTATCAACCAATTAATTAATTGACTAATTAATAATTTACAAGCGTTTGAGTGAAAATACTCTATAAAAAATGTTGCCAACGTTTATTTAACTAATGGTGTATAATTAATATGGATTTGATTGAAAAAAGTCACTATTTATTCATAAAATTCTCGTCGAGTTTCTAATTAGAGCCGCTTCGTCTACTGTTTGTTTCATTTAATTCGATAGATACAGAATTATTTGTTGAAATTTTGTAACATTTTAGAATACTGTAACAATAAAGCAATATAATGATAGTCGTAATGTTGGCCAAAACATTACAATATGACCCTCATACTTTGTATATTATACTCTAGAATCAAATTAGAATACGTATAAAATTTTATGAGAAATTCACCAGATACCTCTATGGAACCGTTCACTTGTACAGTAAATAATAATAACGGATAGATTATCGACTATACTATAGGCATTCGTTAAAATATTCCGGAAATTTACGTCCCGAAACAAATTCATCCATATTACGGATAAAACAAACTTCTAGTTTTAGTTTTATTAAAATCGAATTTATATATCTACATAGCCCTAGGATATTGTTTGATTTAAAGAATTCTTGTACATGCAATTTCATAGTTGCATTGTAAAAATTGTTACAAGGAAACCAAATTGTTTGAGGCAGAATGCACTTATATTATGAAATTTATGAATTTAATTCGTTCTAAGCGAATTCTGTTCCATAGTAATCATAATCATCAAAATTATTCAGAAATTCTCCTTCTACTTGCTTTTAGAATATACCTGTTATTTCTTTCTTCTATTGTTCATCCACTATTTGAGAATAATAATAATAGTACTTACTTCAACTGGAAAAGTTACTAGTTTATATTGTACAGCAATAATGCATATACAATTGTAATAATAGTGGTAAAGTTGTTATTAGTGGATGGAATTTAGTGCGAAATTAAAGATACAATCTACAATGAAATATTTCAGTTTGTAACTTAATGTATTGACTTTAATTTTAAAATTATTGTCCATAACAGTGGTAGTGGTTGGTAGTAGGATGAGTTGTGTGTTTAATTTGTGAAACTTTACAAATCGAATATTTGAATGAATTTGAGCATAAAACCAAAATACAATAAAACTCCCGTTTTTGATTGTAGACTAAAACGGACTGCAATGTTGTAACTGTAAACAACACAGTTTCCAGTATAAAGATGTATAAAACACGGGTAAAGGCAAAGTAAACACTACTTCTTCTGTTGTTGAAAATCGACCGTGACCCATAAGAATCGTTGATAAAATTACGCAATGTATAGTCCATCGATTTCAACTTGACTATTTTCTTTTGATTCCCTGAAATCTAACATCATGTATCATGCATAACTGGATATATTTTCTTATTAATGCACATTAATCAAACACTTTTATTCGAATACGTTCCGTATTAAGCTGGTACTACCAATCTTGGAATTAATTACAACTACTACAACAACAACAACGGTTTCAATATAGAGGGTGAGGATTATGAATAAAGTCTAAAGAAACATTAATCACGTCTGTAACTCTTAATTATTGTCACACCTGAAGTTTAATTAAGTTTAAAATATAGTTTCAAATAACCAATTATCAATATAGAGAATTTATAATGAATCATAATGTGTAAATTTTACACTTGTTTAATTAGATAAATCGAAAATGTGTACGGCTTACAAATTCTTTGTGACTTTTTATATTGAATGAACATCTACTAACAATATGAAACTAAATAACAGTTCATTAACACGTTTTCTATGTGTTTGAATTAGAAACAATATAGAATTTGTGCACGTATCTTTTGAAATCCTCATTTTTACTATACGAAATGTATAGAATGTTGATCATATTAGTAAATCTTTCGTTATGAACGATAATATTGGAGCACGTTGGGCCGATAGGATAGCCGCAAAATCCTTGTAAGAGCTGTAATGATATTACCCCGCCTCTTCAACTATCTTAAATTGCCAATAACATTCGATGTCTTACCTTTTTAACCCAGAGCTTATCAATCCAGGTCCTCTTCTAGTATCATTAACCGAAACGTTTAACCTTCTTAATCTGTCGTTGAGAGATTAGTTTGATTTTTATATTTAAAAAAAAATATTAAAAATAGAATAATCGTGGTTCTCGTTATAGACTAATCAATATAGTGTGTAGTGGCGAAATATTTTAAGAGGCTTAGCGATGGTTATTTAATGCCTATTCAAACATCATTTCTAGTCTATATTCTATTGAACTAGATCGGATCAAAGCAAAGCAGCGTAACGGGGAACGTAATAGTTCTTCATAGGTTCACTACGACCTCTTAACTCGAGCTTGCAATAGCCATGCGATAGACCATTAAGTCCAATGAAGCTCGTTGATGTTTGAATGTTTTCTCCTTACTGCAGCTATTCGTTTTCCAATCTTTGTTTCTATACCCCCTATTTCTCTCTTACACATACACACATATTGTGTCCAAATTCAACAATAACAACAGTAATATTCTACTTCTTCATTTTGTATAAGACGATGGGTAAGGAACGTGTTCGGATCGACATTGTAACTTTATGAGTTAGAGAAGTGACGTGTCTATAGAATGATTGGATTGTGGAGGACAGACTACCAATGGATCGAAAGCCAAATTGCGGTTGTCCTGCTGAACATATTGATTTTGTCGACAAATTGCTCATGTTTCACATTTATGACGGTTATTTGATTTGATTAAATTGTACACCAAAATCGAGTTTATATATTCATACAATGTTATTAAAATATACTAAATACGAACACCTACAATTTGTATCTTTATTAGAGAACTGTAAAGTAGTAGCTTCAATTTTAAGCTAAATTATTTGAATGTAATAACGACTTATGACACGAGTGTATTTTATTTGGCTATTGTGGTTTAATTTTACAGAATCGAAACAAAACCCATCTATTGTGGTTGTCATAAATAATAACAGAAGGAAAAAATTAGGAGTGTCTGGAGACGTAACATTATAAAGGAAGAAACAGAAAGTACAATTCACTAGAAAATAAAGACGAAAAGCCACAAGGGATTATTGTATTTGGGACAAGGACAAAAAGTTACGCATGAACGAATGCAGTATTGTAGAAAAGGGTGAGCTTGAAAAGCTGCCACTGCTGCTGCCGCCGCCGCCGCCGCCTTCGGGACATGATGCGATTTAAATGAACGTAGTTCAAACAGCAATGGGAAGATTTTAGTATACAATTGACAATAAATACATGTGTAGTAGCGTAAAAAAATCACAAAAACGTCCAAACGATTGTCGTGTCTTTTTCGGGGGTGGTGGTTGCTGTTGCAACACCGACAACAACAACAACAACAAGATTTATTATTGTGGAGAAAATGTTTTCACTACGACTTATCTTGTAGGAAAATACGAGCCACATTACAATCATCATTTTTATTCATCTTTCTGTACATTGCGGACATTGTAACGGCTAACGGACCTGATGCAAGATTAAACAACTTTACCATTCACTGTATGTGGACATGCGACAACAATAAAACTCACTCTTTATTGAGGTATTCTTTATTGATTATCTTGGAGTATATTGTTACCTCCTTATATTGCAGTAAATACAATGATTTGTTACGACTTGTGTACAGTTAATTAAAACTTGCTTGAATTTATCGAATGTTCGTTAACGTCATCGCATTCATTTCAAATTAATTCGAAATTAAAAAAAAATAAAAACTTTCAGCTTTTCAATCTTTGTCTTTTATAATATAATGGTAGTAATAGGCGGCATGAAAACAAATCGGTTTTTACGCTTCTAACTAATATGATCATAAATTTACTACTGAATAATGGCAGTCATCTTAAGCTTTACTATACTATGCTCAAACAAACGACACCCTATCTGTGAGGCAATTCGTTAATCCTTATTCTATTTATTTGTCTTGGAATTCGAACAGTCACACCAATTCTATCGATAAATCGTCCCAATTCAACTAATTGTTATCAGTCATCGTTATCAACAAATTTGCTTTGATTTGTTATATTATCAATAGTTTTTCGAGTATAGTTTCAACTCTTCAATATAGTTTTCAAGTGCTTAAATAAAAATATTCGTCCATCTAGAATTTTTCACAGATCAACAAAGTATATAGTAGAAAGTTTGTAAAACTTTTCGTATTGATGACAAATTGAAATAGACCGAGTAATGTTTCATTTTTATATCCATACGTCATTATTTATGGTTTATATTTCATCGAATGGAAGCATATGATGCCAATCATAAATTAAGTTGCAGCTTGCAACCAAATTACAGTAAGAAAAATTCAATCATTTATCATTAAATTGTTGTAAAAATCTTGCAAGTTTGTTGTTTAGTGTAGTTGACAAACAAACGATTGTCCAACAACATTTTAGTACAATACAAATAATCCGTTTGTAAGGATGAAAACTCAATGGTTTGTAGTAGACGCAGGGGTTGGATTAGGATCATTGCCTTGAGGATTTACTGACTCGTCTACGTTCTAAATCCAGATGCATGCCAACTAAGGGATAATGCAGGAGCACTTTAAGCGAATAAGGAATTGATTAATTAATTACACTAGAAGGCGATACTAATGCTGTGCACGTTTGGTCATTCTACAATAATCCATTCTCATCGACCCTTACAATTCACGATCGTTAAAGGCTCCCAATACGTGTTTGTATGTATTTCGAGTTTCTTCCATATAGCATGAAATTCTTAAATATCAGTTATGGGATACTTTTTTTCAAAGTATACGCATTTAAAAGTCGTTGTTGTTTTACTTATGTACAGCTCAAAATTGCCATTTTATCAATGCGACGATACTAAATTAAAAATTGTTAACGTTCCATGCTTTTTTTCATTGTCTTTGAAGCGAGAAAGAATTTATCGACTTTGTTGTTTAAGTTTATATATTAACTTTAGGCAAATTCGTTTCTTTTTCTTTATGATCAAATTAGACGTATTTGAGGAACAAAAGTTGAAAATAATATCGCATTTTATACATAAAGTTATTGATCAACAGGAACGTCTTTGTGTGTGCTTTTTATTGTTATTCGCTTTATAATTTATCTGTAATAAGGACCCAGATCGGTGTGTTTGACAATAACTGATACATAATGGAACATTACCACCATCAAACTAATTACATCTTCTCTCATTTAATTAGCAGCAATTATCTAACCACACTTTGACGTTTATATCATTATAGAAGCTTCATTGCAACCAAGCAACGAACGTGACTCTAACGATGGCTTTCTTATCAATCTCATGATGAGAATGTTGTAATGACCTTAACAATCTCTCGTTAATGTTCTTTATTTTTGTTTAAATTTGAATTCTTCGTAGATATATTAAAGACAAATAAAACAACAAAATTGGAAATTATCCTATATATCTTACTCATATAATTCATTTAAATAGAGTAATTTGTGAAATACAATCATGTTGAATGAATTAAATAGGGCAATTTGATGAACGAAATAGCCGTATTCATTTTATTCGTTTCATTTCAATAAAAACTTCGTTATATTATTTGTTTGTTCTTGTCTTTTTCCTTTTTGTTTGGGCTGTATAAGAGAAGAAAAAAGGAATCTAGTGTTTTTGTTGGCGCAAAACGGACAAGTGATTTTTTTCGTGTTTTTTTTTTAATAGACAAAAACAACATACAATGCTTTTCAGTTTCTCTTCAAGTAATAAGATTTGAGTTTCTCTTTGGACGTTTTTAAAAGAGGCCAAAGCAAAAAAAAACCAGAGCAACGAATGAAATTTAATTGGCGCAAAGAACAAACTTGACAAAAATCGACATGAATATACAGAAATAAAATGTAACGAGTTGATACAAGTTGAATGATAGTTGAGTTTGTATAGTTGATTAAAAACTTTGTGATTGAGGACTAAACATGTATTGCATCTGTTATTGACAACTTCTAAACAGAGTGACTTGATTATCAGTTAATTTAACAATTGTAAATGTTTGATTAGCAATCATCAACTCTCTCAACTATTGTAAATAGTACCATTAAACCAACCGTTAAAGACGATTATTACAGCTAATGTTTGACATTAGAGTACAAGTAAACAAAATTACAATCTTTATCTTTGGGGTGTTGCATTTACCCTCTTTTATACACATCAACATAATAAAAGTGATGGTGTCGGGTAAAAAAATTACCAACATTTTTCCATTTAACAACAAAGATACTCTGAGTAGATTAAGTGATGTGGTCGTCATAGCGACTGTCCACAGCATTTGATATCATCCGGATGGCAACCATAACGGTACTAGACTGTTATTAACACCTGTAAGCGTGCTTAGATTACTCAACTACAATAATCTGTTCAATCCGTTTTCCTTCAAATAGGTGGAGAAATTGTTGAAATTTGAAACAATGTAAAATATTGTTATCTATACGTTATTTTGATGTCGTCAATGTGTGATGTATCGTTTCGAAAATATTTGTTCGTAAACAATAAGCAAACACCTGAACAATACACAAGAATAGCAAAGTTTCCCTAAGATATTCACTAAAGTTGACAGTGTTATCAAAATACGTAGAATCTTAGTAGGAATGACATTGTGGTGATTGAAGTTTTGATGGAAATTCAATAGTAGTTCCGGGTTAATTCAAAAATTTTCGATTAAATAGCACACATTGTGTTGATGGTAATAACGATGAAACTTTGAAACTTGTGAAAAACGAGATTCACAAGCGTTTATTTGCCAAGTTTTTGTTTATTATCACTTGTTTAATGTTTGAATATTTCTATTATTGTCTGTAATAGTGAAAAAGATGATAAGATAAGAGATGAGAAAATCACGTAACTTGGTTATTGTTGTAAAATATAAACTTTATTTTAGATCTTCAAGCAAACGCAAATATTTTAAGAGAGGCTTTAATGAAGCAACTTTTTAATCAATAATTTGAAATTTCTCTATTTCTTGTATAGTTGTCGTTTCCTATTAATAGCCTGAAGGTGTTAGTGTGACATCAATCGATAATCCTGGTAGATGTGTAGATACACGTGTTAAACGAACCATATTTTGTTGTTTCTCTATTTCATTTTTAGAAATCTCCGTTGAACGACAACCAACGACCTAGATAACTAAAAAAACTGGTCATAGTTCCGTTAGAATCATTCATTCCGTTAGTTTTTCCTTGTTTTTGTGAAAAAAACCACATACCAAAGTTGGAAAACATGAAATACTCTAGAGCATTTCGAATTTGGACAAAGTTGAAACGGAAAGCAAGTGTAAAACTATGTTGGAAATTAACTAGAACAGTCCTCAAATGAACTGTAAATTCAACATCATTATGGCACTGCAGTTGATTAAGAAACAACAAAATTTACAAAGAAACTCCAAGTTTTTATGATAACTTATAAAATAATTCCTGCATTTTATGGTACTTTAATATTTTTCATCAGTTTTTGTCCAATATAGAAAAATTTGTGCCAGGATATTGACGGTAAATAGAAGAATAACAAAAATAAATGTTAACAAATTTTAATTTTTCGTATGCAAATTTTATTATTCAAACATATTTCCAACTGCTGCACCGATTTTACTCTTAAGTAAATTTCCTGTTTCTTTAAAGCAAGCTATTAGTATGCAGGTTCAACCGGAATCTAAGAATGAACAGATGTATATAAAAAAATCAATAGTATATAGAGCTTTTCATGGGAAAATTGTATTAGAAATGGAAAAAATTACTGGTAAATAAATGGATTTGCTTTAGGGATATTTGTGTGTGATAAATATAGCCATCAATGATGTTTCTGTTATGGTCGATTTGTGATAGAGAGTGATTTGAAAGTTGTCGGGCATAGGATAAAATCGAACATATCCCAAAGGTTGTAATGCATGCATAACTTTCGATACTGTTTGTGGTGGGCGACCAATCCTCAAAAGTATTTCACACAGACAATAATATATCGCCTATTCCTACTGAATTATATAAAAACTGAGATAGCAATCTTAATATTTGTGTTGGGTTAGCTGTCGTTATTTATATATATAGAAGATCCCCTAAAATCACAACCATGTATTCAGTGCTCGACTGTAGGTTTTATTTATTTATAGATCACCACAATATTTGGAATAGACTTGGGGAAACAAACAAAACATGCACAGATTCTGTTTCAATAAAAGTTTCATTTTCTACTATGCTTGCGGAAATTGTAAAATAGAGGATTTTTATTTGTGAATTAAATTTCTTTGAAATGAAAATAATAAAATCACGAGCGTACAGGATATTTATTTTTCTATCCAACGAATTTCATTTGAACGGGAAGGAAACTATAACGAAAACGTTAAAAACAACAGCAAAAAAAAAACAACAATGTTGATGAAACTTCAATATCTGTCGATCTTTGTTTTTAATAAGCTTCCTGACAACAAATACACTAACAAAACAAAAATCTAGAAAGAGCTGTAAAAATAAAGCACTTTTCCGTTTTCAATATCAATAAAGTTGAAATTGTAAGTCTATTAAACTAAGACAGCTTAAAGCGTTTATGTTTCAAATCGCAATTTTTCAGCTATCCACGCTGTTATCTCATATCTCGTCCGTACAGTTTTCACCGGTTTCAATGTCAATTTTCTCATTTCCACCAAAAAATGATGGAATATAAACCTAAAATACAGGCAATCTGGTAAATCATATTAAAAGATAATTGCATTAAGGTCCCTACTGATCTGAGAAATATCCAGATATAACTTGACAGTCTTGTGGGATACTACCGAATTTGTTGAATTCTACCTATATAAACATTGTGTAATAATAAAAGGAGAAAATACAAATGATTAATTGGTGTGGATTACATTGGAAAATAATATAAATTGTGTTTTCTTAAATGCTATTATAGTTTAAAGTTTGCTCGTTAATTTGGCTAGGTAAATAATTTCAAGCTGGTTTCCTCGTGTTTGTTTGTTTGTTTGTTTTTTTCTTCTTCTTCTTTAGCAGTGTAGATGTGGGGAAATCTACGTAACAGCCTCTACCTTATGGCGAGTGATAGCATAGAAATTACTTTATTTAACAACTAATTGGCTCTAAATCCTAGTTTTAGACGTTACCACAATCCACCTACCCATAGTCTTGTAATATTTATTCATCCAATAAACCTCGGAAACGACGAATATCGGTGTAATTTATAAGAAAAAACCAACAAAATCTAAAAAGGAAAAGTACTATGTTAGTAATTCAACTTTATAAATTATATCGAGGAAAAAGTGTACATCTATAAAGATTTATAGATAACGTTCAGTATTTTCCCACCGAAACTCTGTAGTTACGGTTACTATAAAGCAGGTATCCATATAAGTATAGTAAACCACAACATGTGTGGGAATTTTAGAGTGTTTGAGGGAGATTCTATGAAACTTTTCTACCACACAAACATGATAGATAACTGACTGTAGCTTGGTGATAGCAATGCTGCCAAATATAAATTGAACCGACACATTCTTCACCGACATAGCACTATAAAACTATAATAGAACAAAAAACTGATTCGTTCACATTCCTAAGTTTTCATCGGCTTCATATAAGCATTGAATTCTCGGTACAATTATGGCAGTTTTATCGATATTCAAAATTAGATTGAACCGTAAATAGTTTTATCGAATGATCCCTTTACGTATTCTTGTGGTTATAATAATAGCGTAACGTCGTCGATTTTGTAGGGAATATTTGGGGCAATAGCGGCCTATACGCCAACACAACCCTACTAACTAGAGATAAACGATCCAGTGAAACATGCCGCTGCTAAATGTTACATCTCCAAAAGGCGTGAAATTGCAAAGAATCGATTCAGTAAATTTCTCTCTCTCTCTACATATATATATAACTATATAGAATACACTATTATAGATGTGATAGATGGATAGATATGTACAGGGGAAAGATCAAATATATTCAATCCGTTTATAAGAAACTTTGGTCACAGAATCGACACATACATTGTATCGTTCGCACAACGATTCAAACGAGATAGAAACACTAATGGTGCCATTTGCTCCATGCTGGATGTGCTATTTTCTAACAAATGCTCTCATAGTGCTGTCCTCTCGTCACAATTCTTTTCAGTCTTTTACTAGTGTCGATCTTTGGGACTGATCAATATTTCAAGACGCAATCACACCCGATCTCTTCTACAGAAAAAAAACTTTTAATAATCGCCAAACAAGTTTATGTATTATTGAGCTAAAAATACCTTCAGGCATGTATAAATTTTGCGAAACCATCATTATTTCCAGCTCACATTATTTACATAGTTTTACTTAAAAATGTTTGATGTTAACATTACAACCAGTTATTACCAACTATGCTACAATATTTTTCCATTGAAAATTTACAAAGCAAATTCACACAACTAGAATGTTGGAAAGAATGGGTATAACCGTAGTGAGAGAGTAGTTTCGTATCCTGTTCACAAACTACACCGGAAATTGAGGAGCGGACACTTTAACAGGAAGGTAAATTAAACTCCTGAAAATGAAGAAATGAAGGAACCGTATGCAATATTTTCTGCAAAAAAATTATATATGAAACATTACTCTTTTTTAATGAATAATGTAGTTTCTGCTCGATCAACAAAAATTCTTCAATTGAATGAGATCTGTTGATGAAGTCGTTCTCTAATATGATTTTTGAAAAAATTAAATTCTCGTATGATTTGTGTACAATGTGTGGCTATTATAAATTATAAATCCCCAATTTTCAGTTAAATTGCCGCTTTTTTCGGCTCGCATTTTGTTCAATTAATTGGCAATGACGGTAGTAAAGTTAATTATAATTTCACATTTTATCCTTCTTCATAAATAATACCCTGGAATGGATGATTGTTACGATCGTTGTAACTAAGCTGAAGATTTATTATTGGATGAAATAAAAACAATAATTTATTCTAGTTTCGTTGTGTGGTGATGATAATGACAATAATTTATTAAATTGCCTTTGAGTTCGTTATCTCACCATAGCGATATCCTCCTTCTCTCTAAGACAACAACAACAACAAAAATAACAAAAAAAATATATCGATTTCGAATTATTATCGATAGTAGTAATAGTGGCAGTTTATTCATTTGAGCAGCAACGGAAATTCGTAGCTTCCTAATTGAAAGCTGTTTTTTTGCTACGGCTTTTTTTCGATTATCTCATTGGATTTACGACGGCTGTTATATGATTTAGATCCCAATTATAGTAAATTGAAAACACAAATTATTTTCGTGGGAGTTTTAATTTGAGTAGTTTTAGTTGTTTGCGATCCGGTTTGATAGATAGAATATGCAAAAGAAAAGTTTTCCAATCATCATTTGATAGGTGAACGTCTTCTCATTATAACTCGAATCTTAATTTTTATATTTATTTACCGGGTCAGTCACGTAAAACGCAAAAATCTTATGGCAACTCCCATTATTTGTCGAGTGGTTTGAAAGATATTTATAGGGGGTTCCCAGAGAACATTTTATTAAAGTTAGAGCCTCGTAGCTCATTTGGAAGTTCTACAAAGAACGTTCGTTTTCGACAAGGTCGCGATTTCTTAAAACGAGCTAAGAATGACTCGGAGAATCACTCTACATTGTTTTTCTCTCTTTCTCCATTACATTCTAAAAAATGCGAAACATTCCCACTTATTCCAGAATAAGATTAAGAAAAACGAAGAGAATCAATGTTGGGAGGATCCTCGAGTCATTTTAAGTCGTTTTACGTGTTTAGTTCGTTTTCAAAAATCGCAACATCGTTAGAAACGAGCGTCTTTCGACTTTTAAATGAGCTACGAGGTTCTAATTTCGCTAAAGTAATCTTCAGCTACCCTACTGGAAATCCTTGAAATTTTTTATTCGCTCGCCAAGCTATGGGAGTTACTATATGAATTTTTCGTCTTACGTGACTCACCCGGTATAACTTATCTAATGATAAGTAGAGAGAAACGTGCTGTTTATGTCAACTTTGATACTAGAATATGACACGATTATTATTAATATGTTGTTAAATAGAATCATTTATGAAATGAATGTCTTAACATGACAAAGGCATTAATATAATTTTCTTATTAAGTATATAGAAAGACATTGACCTGGAAAATAAGCTGTAAAGATCATAATCTTTTAATGTTGTTAACAATGATTTCTTGTGTTAGAAAATAGAAGTACGTTGTAAGTGTTGTGATCTTTGGCACGTAAAGTGTCAATTTAATGTCTACAGCAAATTAAATCTGTAAGAACACTATCATCTATCGTTTTCAAGTTTGTACTAGAAGTTATTTTATAGTTTATTACAGCAAAATTACACCTTTTATACTCACAAGATTACCGCAAAAAAAATTACTAACTTGCTGAAGTGCACCGTCTAAATGTTGGTTTTAAAAATAATGCCAATTTTCTTCTACTCACAATCAGTTATTTGGTTTCGAGAGCCCCTAAAGTTCAAAGTCCTTAAAGCATGAATGTGTCTCAATGTTTAGACTAACAATTGAGCGTTTTGTCTAATTTTTCGATTGTACGTTTTCCGAATTCAACTCAGAAAATTGACTAAAATTGTTTAATTCTTTTGGCAATTTAATTGCAAAATTCTTTAAAAAATGATTTTTAAGGATAAACATATTTTCAAAATTAGAATTAAAGTTGAAAATTCTGCTCAAAAAGCAACTAAAATTCAGCCAGTTCAGTAGAAAAATAACTTATGATAATAATATTTTTCATCATCATGTGTGCTCAGAAAATCGACTAAAGAACTCAGTTTTAAATATCTAAATCTCCTTCATTGGCTATTTAATCGCTTACTTAAATGACCTTTTATGACTGCAATGTTTCAAAGGTTAGAATTTAAACTTGAGAATTTCGCTCAAAAAGCAACGAAGCAGTGGCATAAAATATACATCCCCGCAACCCAATGCGAGAGGCTCAGCTTCAGAGGGGGCCCATGTCCAAGGAGGCTCAACAAAGTTTAAATCTCTTTTCATGAACTTTTTTAGCTCAATACTATAATAAATGCCTCGTACCTTCAAGCTCTAAGTAAGTCATTAAGTTATAAACTAATAAGTAGAGGGACCCTTTTGTTGAGAGGGGGCCCTGAGGTTTTCCGTTCCTCTGCAGCTAAGTGTCTAAATAGTATTCTTTTCATAGGAAAATTCTCTGCCAACTGATGATTTTGGACGAAAATGTTCCTAGATATAAACCAGAAGCTGAAAATTTTGCTCAAAAATTGCCTGACATTGTGCTCAAATTGTCTCTGTTTCATAATTTTATATCTTAGAAGCGAGACTCAATTCAGAGTCATACTCAGAATTCAGGAAGTGGCTTTTTTAGTATCCTTCCAAGAAACTTTCGACTCTGTCTATTGCTAGAAGAATAATTAATTAACAATAATTAATCTACAAACTTGCTTAACAAATTTTTGTCATTGATTACTACAAGGCAAGATAACTTATAATACAATTTTTGAGTAATTTGAATGATTATGTAAACATTTTATGGTAGATTGCTACTTTAAGCGATCAATTTTATGCTGTGCTTAAAACGGCCGCTTTAAAGAAGATCATTATTTCTGAATGTTCTTTTTATTTATTTCCGTGTATAATTACAGGAGGTAGGAAGTATAAGTCCTTTAATAAAAATTATAATAAAAATAAGAGTACAATTTTACACAATACATTTCTTCTCAAATTTTGTATAAGTAAATAAACTTGAATGAAAGATTTATTAAAATTAATGAACAAACGAATAACAAAGCTGTTTTAAAAATGGGGAGTTTATTGCGATATGAACTGTATGAAATCACTCTATAAGGTTAATTATTATCAAACAGTTACTATATAATGTCGAATTTTATTCAGTAAATGTCGATTCACTTGTCACGATTACACAGGAAAAGATTTATACGCTTTTGCCAAATATTTTATCGTTTTGCCAGTGCCGAAATATACCAACTACAAAACCGCCGTAGCCAGATGTTGCCCCTAGATTTATACGTGATGGTCTAAATAAAACCAAATATTACTGCACACACAACAAACTGTAATAGCACCCATATAGATACATATAGATATAATATCTAGATATTTTATAAGAATGAAAGGGGGAAATAATCGGAGGAAACGTAAAAGAAAACACAAAACTGGAGAATTCTATTTGTACAAGAAACCAAAAATTTTATTATTTTTTCAGGAGATGTCACGCAATCGAATCATATAAAACCATATAAAATACACATATAGTATCACTTTTATTGATACTATTGAATTATAAAATATCCAATCTTCTCTACTAGTTCTTATTTGGACGCAATAAGATCATGGCATAAGGGGAAGCTGGAGTCAGGCCTCGATTCAATGTTCGAAATAGTGACAACTTTCAATAATCTATTTTTTGATTGTTTTCTGAGATATTTAAACGTATTAGCCAGTGTTGTATCGGGCGTTCCACAAGGCATCCAAGAGAGCTTTTAATTTTGGAAAGTTTTCACTCAATTCGAAAGTGCAGGAAAAAATGTCGGAGCATGTCGAAATTTTTGCATTTTAAAATTTAATGAAAATTTTCATAGGTGGAAAACTCAGATACACCGTGAAATGCCCGATTCACTTTTTATGCAAGCTTTAGTGTGTAATTTGCTAGAAAAAGTACAGGAAAATCGAGGATTTCAAAATATTTCACGGTATTGTCTCTATTTGCCCGGCGCATCCACCAATTTTGCACGTTTATTATAATTTGTAGTTTTTGACGATAATCCTTGTAGTTTTCAAAAGAGATCTTTCCTACGGGTTTTCAAACAAGAAATCATCCGTTTATTAGTCTTTAAAATTGTGAAAAATTCTGAAAATATAATCTTAAGTATTTATTAATTTTACATTATTGCAAACGTGCTTCAATCATTTTCTCTATAAATAATTAAGAATTTCAACAAATTTTTTATAAAGCAAAAACGTTCATTGTATGCGTTTTGAAATGCTGTTTTTTGTCTGTTGTTTTATAAAATTTCAGCCTCATAATTATGATTTGTTTATAATTTTCATGTGGCGATCGAAGCTGGCCTACTATCAGTAAAAATCAACAATTTTTTTAAAAATTTGTTTCTCTTATTGAAAGGCTCAAGCTTTGTTGTAAAATTTGCTAAAAAAAAAAGTATAGAAAAATCGAAAATTTCAAAAAATTTCACGGTATTCTGCATTTATTTACCCGGCGCATCCACCATTTTTGCACGCTTACTATAATTTGTAATTTTTCAATATGAGAAATCACCCGTTTATTGTGAAAAATTTTACTATTTTAAGTGTATATCAGTTTTGTGTTATTATAAGCATGCTTCAATCGCTTCCTCTGTATCTAATTAAGAATTTCAAAAAAAATTGTACAAAACAGAAACCTTTATTGGATGCGCTTTAAAATGCTGCTTTTTGTCTGTTGTTCTGTAAAATTTCAGCATAATAATTATCATTTGCTTATACTTTTCATGTGTCGATCTAAGCCTTATCAGTAAAAATTATCACTTTTTCGGACAATGAATCTAGGGCTGACTCCAGCTTCCCCTTGAGCATACGCTTGTGTAGGTGTGTTAGGGAATCGCTTGAGAATACGGATCAAGTTACGGATTTGTTCAGAACTGGCCCGATTATCTCTGTCCGTATCAATTACTATTAAAATTCGGATATTTCCATAATCGTTGGATTAAAATCAGAATTGAGCGATTGCCACAAAGCAATTAACTTTGTAAAATGTCATTCCAATATTATTCAACAAATAATGGTGCTAGAGAGATTAAACCGAAATCATTATATCATGCCTTTTTAATGTGTGTAGAGCTTTTCTCAGAAAAGTTCCAATGGGTAGCTGCATAAAATTGAATTTTAGTATTGTTGAATCTGAAAAATACATATTTACATTTAGAAAACCTAAAATTATTCTAATTCTAGAATTGCTGTTTAAAATACATTTTCCAACTGAAATGTTCCATAAAATAGAACAAGAAAACAACGAAAAAAGAGTTATGATAGACGTTCGAGTTGAGATATAATTTTCACAATGTCAGCGAATATCCATCTAAAGTTAAAGAAACTGTAAGATTCAATTCTCAAGTTGAAATCGACATCTCAAATAAGTTTTCCGTGAATGGATAAAAACGGAAAGACCGTACTTGACTGAAACAATACATATATACACAAACACATATCCAAACAGCACATGTTGAAGACTCGGAAAACTGCCACAATTGTCAAGTTGTATGTGAATCAGAAGAAAAAACTTGACTAAAAGTTAGTTGGTTGGTTGGATAGAAAAAAAAAGACGACTGCATACTCCGTCACGGAAACTGAATTGAATGCTCTTTGTGTCAAAAAGATATCTTTGTTGAAGTGAATTTAGAACGAATAGAATTGTAACAGTAAACAATCATGCTACACTTGATATAAAGCTCTCTATGATTCTTCAGTCTTAATTAGTTTTGTTTTTGTATGTATAAAATCTACAACTTTGTGACTTTATTGTTTACCGTCTTGTTTGATACTGATGATTAAAATTCATAGATCTTCAGTGTAAAACAAATTTTACTGGAATATAACTTTTCCAGTTTCAGTGCTGCAGGCTAGTCGATGGATTTGGTCACAACACATTCACACAAATGCTATCGTTATCGTGAGCTTTTCGTCCCTTGATATTTTTATTTTATCTAGACTGAGATTGAGTTGAGACTGAGACAACGGTTTTTGTCGGCCAGTTAATCTTTATTCGTCGTATAATAAGAAAAAGTCAGTCGCCTTCAGGTCTGCACTTTGCACAGTTTTATTTCCATTATAAAAATAACTGTAACACATTACCACCTTGTATTATATCCTCAGCTTTACTCTACAATATAGACAAATACAGACAGAAAGACCTAGAATTGAGTCGTGTGGTGTGAGTTTAACACTATTGTTAGTCGACCGTGTTTGAAATGATTTGTTGCCTTATACGCATCCTGTGAAATATGTGCTAGTATTTCAAGATATATTGGTAGTTCTTGTAATGTTTTATTAGATTGATGTAGATTACAACATCGTGTTTACAGGCGGTTAAAAAAAAACTGTAAAATTGTTGAAAATTGATATATGGAATTTATATTTTATTTCCATATTCCAATTTAATGTGTAGGTATAAGCCAAGATGCGATACTGTTCCAACAATGCGGCTTCCAGGGCAAATAACTTCTGTCAACATTCACGACTATGTGTGTAGGATGAGGGCGTTAGGCGGCCTAAAGTGTATTCTAACGTACATACACAGACACATATAATACGTAGATTGTTCAAGTCTGCTTTTGTGTTGTGACAAAACAGACATCCATTACAACAATACATGTCAGTCAACTGCAGAGACAAGCCACAATTTTTCTGGTATAATAATGATAATAGCAGGAGTAGTGATAATATTGAAAGTTATACCTTTTTCCAATCATCCACACGTTTATGAATGAAAGATAAAAAGGTATTTTTTCCACCTTTTATGTCTTCGTTTAAAATTGAAATCAAAACTCAACAAACAAATGTAGATGCTATAGTCTAATATGGTAATTACACACTCATCCTGTTTACACGAAGTGGAAGATTTGCTTTTGTTGATACTAGATTTTGAATTATAATTTGATCCTATCTCTATCTATTTCGTTGTTTGCTTAATTCAAAATCTACTATTGTCGGTCGAAAAATATCCAGATATAGTGAGTGTTGGTTGTTTTTTTTTTTTGGTTGTGATATCGGCTATAACATCGTGAAATTGACCAATTCGCGTTAATAAAGCAATCTAATAGTAACTCGTTTCGGATGGGAAACCAAAATGGAAACGAAAGAGAAAACGAATTGAAATCATGATTACGAATCGAACTAATTGTGGATAGATTCGATTTTACAACTCGAATAAAAATTACGATTATATTTTGATATTGTTGATATTTTCGAAATTCTACACAAAATTCTAGCTCAAATAATTTAGCAATAGTAATTAATAAAAATAAAATAGTCGTATTTCAACAAACTTTATTTTCAATGAAGCATTCCGTTATATAAAATCGTAAACAAGTCAAACTTTTTCCTGTTTAATTTCAGTTAAATTGCAACGCTAAATCTATCAGATGTCCACCGATCCGGGTACCCAAATTTAACACTAAATAAACGTATTTTAAAGAGATGAAATTTTGCAAAAATCCTAACAAGTAGATATATTTAGTGGTGTATTTAGGGTACACCGGTTAACAGACACCTTGTATAATCCTAATTAAACTACCTCTCTGTTATTACATTGTTTCACGTTACAATAATAAAGTGAATTCGATTCACCAAATATGACATTTATTAGTCGGATTCATTCTCGATCCAATTGGACAACGAAAATCAAACGCAAACTCATCAATATTTCGTAATACAGCATTAATATGTATCCGTTTCGGACTTCCATCAAATTTATTGTAAAATTTTTGTAAATTCTCTGTTTTATATTTAGTACAATGACGTAGAACTGATGATATCCAATACAATTGATTTGGTGAATAATTTAAACCTGGTAATCGTGCTTCAATTTGATTCTCTTGCACCCATTTATTATAAGCATTATATGCGACTTTCATTCCAATCAAATCGGCCATAGTTTCATCGTCTTGTTGGCGACTATTTTCCGAATAGTTCAAGTACTATAAGTAAACGGTAGATTTTACAATTTGAATTAGCATTTAAGATAAATCTGGATGGTCAACACAGATTTAAGACTACTTTAGAGTAAAATGTCAATTCTAATACCTGATTCGTGTATTGTCTTGACAGACATTGTAGTTTCTCTTGATAATTAAGGAGAGTATGCGACGACCACCAGCTCCTCAATTCCCCTTGTTGTTGTTTATATTTGGCTTCGATGATTATATGGTAGAATTCATGGGCAATTATTGTACCCAACGAACCGTAATTCATGTACTGCGGACGGTCTTTCTGGTAAAATAACCCTTGAAATACACCCAATGGTATACCTTAAAATAAACCTTAAACTAATTACTGATGCAATTTAGATTGAAATTGATGAGAAGACAGTTTGGGAAAACGTTTGAATCGAGCAAAAAAGTAAATGTGAGTTATTGGTAGATGAGTATAAGGAAGATTTTCACATCGTTCCAGTGAAGATGTAAGATTATTGATCTGAAATAGTGTAACTAGAATGGTGTGAGAATGAATATACGGCAAATATAAATTGTATAAACTCACTTAAAATATTTTCATTGGGAATGTAATTTATATCCAAATCGGTTAAAGATCTTCCATTTTCACCAGCTCTATTTCTAATGCGATGATGTAATCTACCATAATGGATATTAGTGTTAATGTAATCAAGCTGTAGAACTAGAGCTAATAATTGATCCACAAGGACATCAACCTGTTAAATTAATTAAATCAATAACGAGAGAACTTGTGAAGTTTGAATAGAAACTATTAAAATTGTAAGTTTTTTTTTTTAATAATCCGTAAAGAGTCTTGAAAAGCTGAATTAATTGGTTGCCAGCCGAATTGTGACAAAGACGTTCCAAAAGATGTCAATCAATGTTAAAAAGAACGTATTTATTTATTTTTTTCTTATTTCTTTTGATGGGATTTAGACGCGTTGCGAGATTGAATAACGACCATTCCCCGTTCTTTTTCTTTCAATTTTTATCTGATTCTTACGTAGATTGAGCAAAAACGAAGAATTTAACGAATATACATTCTCTCATTTATTTGTTCCAAGAAAAAGTAGTTTCTCCTTCATTACAGATTGTTTCAAATCGATCACTTTCCGAATTATACAAAAGATTAAGTTGTGTGTGTGTGTGTGTGTGTGTGTGTGTGTGTTTGGGTGTAAAAAAAAACGTTTACCTTACGATAAAAACGACTCTTCTGGATTAGATTCTCGTATGACGGTATTTCTTCGACACTGGAAACGATTTTTTCGATGGCAATTTTTTTAGTTTTCCCATCAAACCAATCTAAAGCGAGCAAATCGTTGCGGAATTGATATTTGATATTTCTCACTATCGACAAGACCCTATGTCTGATATTATCATTGAAATATTTTCCAATATACACGGCCGATATAACGGAATTCAAACTAGAATTTGATTTGCTATGTGAATTAATAGAATTTATTTGATAATTTGAATTCACCGATTCGTCGTTGTATCAATACACATGCTCCATCGCGGTTGTTTTATTATTAAGTTTCCATCACTAACTTTCCAGCGATATTCTTCAGTTCTATCCAATATCTTTGAAGGCAGATAATTGATTAAATGTTGTAAGATTTGCCAACACATAAAATTCGCTACAATTCTGTTAAAATGAAATTTCTATATTGGAATTTTCTATATAAGAATTAATATGAGTGTCAGATGATTTTATTTAAGGTCGACTTGGTTAGAGTCGGCTCCCAATAGTTATTAAAGTGAATGAGAAGGAGGTGAAATATGCAAAAGTGCTTGTTTTATGTACACAATTACCGTTTCGGTGTCGTCCTCAGAAGGTTTAGTAATTTCTTCAGATACAACGGTTCCGAGACAGATACTATGTCATCGTAAGTAATTTCACTGAGGGGCGCTAGGATCTTGTTGATATATTCAAGCCACGGTATACCGGGAAATTCGTGTTGAAGTTCTGATAACGATACAAAATTGTACGATTCAGATTTGTTCGTGGATTCGGTTGAAATCTGTAAATACGATAAATTCAATAAAATTTATTGTAAAAATCGATCGTTGAACAGGGTATTAACAGAATTCAAACATTATGTGTATTTGTAAATGGAAAATCGGATTTTATCTGTTGATATTAAACAAAATGAACCAATTATAGTTTATATAACTGCAATCGTACAATAATGGTGAGTTCTTTCAACATCGGTGATTACATCGAAAATTGTTCCAGATTGGTTAAGTAGATTTTTCAGATGTGAAATCACATGGGAGGAATCAAGTGCCTAGACCCAAGATGGCTGCAAAGGTTGTTAGATCAATTTAGGGAATAGTTCCTTATAGACATTCTCAAAGTGACGTCAATTTAAATCTTCTCTTGAAACGTATTGATTCAGTTTGATATTCGTATAACTTACCTTAGCAAGTTTTAGAAGAAATTGCATTAGTTCTTGTTGCTCTCGTATGGCTCGTTCTCTATTAGCACCAAAGATGATTGCAATATCCACCATATAGTCCAGATGTAAGTTTTTTGTATTCTCACTTATATTCAATGTTGTCGAGTAAGGATTTCCGATCTGGTGGCAGTAATAAATTGAAATAAAATATATAAATATGGACTGATTCAATAAAGTGGATAGTTGGTGCTTATATTTGTGCAAACGACTGTAAGAAAATTGAAAATTTCAATTAAAACGACTTTAATTTAAACAGGATAACTCCAAAATGCGAATAATATTGAGTATCATGAGAGAGAAAAAAAGGATGAAAGCAAGACGGGAGGAAAAAAAAAGCGATCGTTACTTACATTCAAAATATACCTCGTCAAATCCGTTTTATCTCTTTGTACTGTAAGCATTACAAAGTATTTAAAATTAATCCCGATCTGTCTCAATTTGTAAACAGCATTCTTCCAATCGAATTCACTCTCACGCCAATATTGTCTATTTAAGATCGGCCATCCACCGATCTGTTCAAAAATTTGTTTAATCCGTTTTAATCCATCCGTTTCTATATTTGTTTCATTCATACAGGCACGATAGAGTTTCTTTGCTAAATTGAAAGCAATAGAATTGTCAATGTGTGCTTGTTGTTGTTCGAGAATATTTCGAATTTGGGATTTGATCTCGTCTACAATAATGTCTTTTACTGATCTTGTTTGGCGATTATCTAAATTCGTGTTACGGAGGAAATTTCCACAAGAAAATTGATAAAAATCTTCACATGGATCGATTTTGATGTTAGCGTAATTGAGAAGTTCCATAGATGTATGTACACAAATCGATGATGTGCACACAGCTGGTTCATCTGATGAGGTAAGTTAATAGCTTAAATATATACAAACGACTTTATATGTAGATATTTACGTGATATTATTAAGTAGATGATAAGAACAAGTAGTAGAATTAGAGATGAAATTGCTATTGCGATCATTAAACGTTTCTCTAATGTTGACCGTTTGTCCCACCAACGGACAACTGAGGAAGGCTCTTCATTGTTTCTTATTTGTCTAAATAATTAAAAATCACTTTTAATTTTCAATTATCAATCTGTCAACAATACTTACCCATTTCTCATTTTCGTTAAAAACGAAATAAAGTTGACGGTTCTCAAATTAAATTCACTTCACTCGAACAACTTTCCACTAACATACTGCAAGTTTAATTAGTGAGATAATTCAAATACAACACATACTCATTTCACTGAAACGTATAACAAGGCAATAATTAAACGAATAAGAGAGAGGAATATTAACGTCTTTTGGGATCGGATGTTAGTCGAACAATTCTTAACTGCATCACATATTTGATAAATAACTCTGTTGTATGTAGGTGGGACACTAGGTTAAATTGATTTAATTGTTTTGAACGTTAATTCACGTCAACTAGTCTCAATAATAGTTGAATAAATGTACATGAATAGACTATTTACGAAAGTTTTTAATTTGAATTAAAAATGATGTTTTTCCTCCTTATAAACTTACTTGAATCGATTTCATTCCATTTTTTATGGATTTACTTTGGTGACATTAAATTACAATTTGATTTATTAAAAAAAAAATTGCCACAAGAAGAATGTTCTCAGTTTACCATTTACTTGAAACCGTTCTAAATTTCCTCCGCTGATTGTGGTAAGGATATTACGCCAGTTTCAAATAAAGAGCTTTAGCAGTAATTTGTAACAACGTAGTCCCGTTAAGTTTCTTGTAGTGGTTTCAACCTGAAAAGCGATTATCTTACATACGTGTGCTACAAAATACTCAATTAACTTCTCCACTTATGTTCGTTTTTACATCTGTGCCACCCAAAATTTTACTATAAGTGTTATTATATTCAATATTTTTGTTGTTTGGTGTCAAAGCGTTCTGATCAGGAATCGTAACAATAACAGTAAAACTAATAACCGATACGAGGCAAAGATAAAGAAACAGAAACAATAAGGTTCGACGTCTTGCTACCGTCATTCTGTTGGCTTTTCGATAATCTTGTTTCGCAATTTTCTTATTGGTTGAAACATAACTGGAGAGAAATCGCATAGAGTGTATAGAGAGAAGACGGAACCGGATGAAGCTTGAAATCAACCAATAAACCAAACTAAGTTTCGGTAAATATTATGTTCCGATGCCATATATACTATATTTATACATTGAGCTTTTTACACAGTTTTCTCCTTCAATTTGTCTTAATTTTTTCACAGTTGAGGTGAAGTTAATACCAAAAATTTACCGTTGACTTGACTTGTCATGTTCAAATACGGATCAGTACGATGAGTTTTCTCACAACGGATAAAAATATTTTAAAAATATGGAAAAATTCACTTGAGGGAATTGCACTTTTGATGTCAATTCACTTGCAGAACGTGCAAAAGTTTAGAAATCAAATCAATCGAAAAAGAAAGTTTAAGCAGTGAAACAATTTTGTGTTTGTTTAATCATTATAGCATTCTTTTTAATTAAGAAATAATTAATAGTTTCTACCAAGAATTTGAAAAACAGTGTCAGTGTCAAATTCTGCTCCCTAAATTTCATGTTTTAAGAAAAAAATACCCAAGATCTTTGCCCAAAATTAAAGAATTTAGCTAATTGTAAGATGCATTAGAAGTGTACAAATTTACTCCTTTTATCGATTCAGTAGTAAGAATCATTGAATGTTTTTGATTTAGAATCAAAATATTTTGAAACTAAGGAGTCGAGAATTTTGTTTAAGACTTCTTAAGAGTGTTTTAAAACTTTGGCCTAAACCCAAAAATTTCTTCAAAAAACGGGCGAAAGTGTCAAAATTGTCTCCGTTCTAACGTTAAAGCTCGTTAGTCTCAAGAATTTGGTATTGAAATTGATTAAAAGTGTTGAAATTATGCGTTATAATTTTTGATAGAGTCTTGAATTAAGATCGAGGATGTTAATCAAAAAAGCTCACAATGATATAAATTGTCTCTTTATCACTATCGAGAATTCCGTTTAAGACTTCTAAGGAGTGTTTTAAATCAAAAAATTCGCTTCAGAAAACTATCAAGAGCGTCGAAATTGTCTCCTTTGTAACATCAAAACATGTTAGCCTCAAGAATGTGGCACTAAAATTGATTAAAAGTGTTTAAAGTAGCAAAATTCGTTGAACGTTATATGCGTTATAATTTTTGATAGAATCTTCAATTAAGATCAAAGATGTTACCAAAAAAGCTCAAAATGATCTAAATTGTCTCTTTTTCACTATTCACAGGAATATTTTGTAGATATTTTTTATTGTGAGGCTTAAATATCACTGAAATAAGATAAATCTGTGAGGGTAAGAAGATGATTGAATATTTTTATCCCAAAGTTGGAATTTCTGTAACATAATCACACATCGCCCTCAAAAGTCTGTTTTACACAGCCGCACAAAAAGTGGTCCTCTCCTTTATATGCTCGTCATATTTTAATGCCTTTGAAACTTTTCCGTTATTTTCTGGTTAAGCCTCAAGACATCTCATAAGTTGCTTTTATCCACTTTAGTGAACTTTAATGTGTATTAATAATAGTGGAATTTGTACAATTTCAAAAATAAAAATGCAACACAAGAATATCTTGTAAGATTTCACATAATTGTTCGTTTGATGAAGCCCATTGCATCCGAATCTCTTTCAGTTTTACATCGTAACAAGCGATATAAAATGGGACAAGCATTTTCATTATAAACTGTAACACTACACTATGAGATTTCTTTAAGTACAGATTTTGTGATTCAGTTATCCCTAAAACCCTACACACTAATTTGATGATAGACATTTTAGGAATACCTGACAGTACCTTTTGTTAAGTTTACCAAAACCCACAAGTTGTTTTAAAACCGATCTCACTTATATACCCACAGTCTGTTCTATAGTATACCAACCAAATTTTAGATCGTATACAGAGATTAAGTTTTAAAACACTGCATATATCATAAAAATTTATTCTCTAGTGGTTGTAGATTAAACCATTGCAGAAAAGCTGACTCTGCACATTTATCCGTAACTGTGTTATGAATTTGCTTGTTGTCGTCTTTTTTCCCGTAGTTCGTGTGCAATTAGTATTTGCTTGTTAAAATGATAGAATATCTCGTTACAATTTACTTTATTATTATTATTATTATTATTGTTGTTGTTATTGTCGTAAGAATTTTAATTGTGAACAATTATAATCAAACACATTTATAATTATTGTTAAAACAATCAAATCATTTGACTAATTACAGTTATGCTGTGAATTTTTAATTGAAAAAACAAACAAAACTTTACTCATAAAATGTGTATAGCGTATATATATATATATATGGAGATAATTAGATTACACGTGTTCTTCTAGCTACAAATTCGACTGTTTGTTAAAATGTGTTTATAATTTTTATATATATCCTTAAAAAAATCTAATATGATTATAATAGTTTGTTAATTAACGTAGTAGAAATTGTATATAATTACGATATAAATAGCTATTTGTTAAAAGAATAAACGATAAATTGTCATTATTAACAACTTCCGTTAGGTATACAGGAAACTATGCCAGTAAACGATTGTACGAGATTATAATTTTATTGAGAAAATTTCCATATTTTCGTTGACGTTGTCGTATAACTCTATTACAGTTGAATATTGATCAATAATTATTTTTAAATTGTTTAAAAACTAAAGTAGACGAAACAATAAGATTTAGGTACTTAAAGTAAATATTATTTCCTTTTGTACCATTCCGTAGATAACTAACAACGTTGAAAAGAACATTGACTAGTCGACGAACGGATATAAAAAAAGAATAGAAAGCGGAAATTGGGTGCTACGTGTACGGCCATCGGATAGCGCAATACGATCCCCATTTTCTCTATATCTAATATTAGTTTCGAAAGTCGCCCTTTTATCTACATTATAATAGTATATTATACAACGAGTCTATAATGAATGCTTTTATAACCGAGAATGAAGTTTACAACACAAGCGAGCAAAGCGAGCGAGTGTTGTAATCATTCGAGGTTATAATTAGCATTCATTATAAGCAAGTTGTATACTATACTTTATCTACGACTTATTTCTACATGTACAGGTACTTGTGGTGTACAAGAATATTTACCTTCTTAATCATTTTCGATTCTAAAATCGCACAAAAAATTGACACTTATTTACAACTGTTTGTTGAAACTGTTATTTATTTTTTGTCGTTACCATGGTTTTCTACATTTAACAGAAACTATTATCTACTACCAAAATCGTCTTCTTTAACACTTTCCATTGTAAATACAACGAATTTTCTCACAACTAAGTATTTGTTCGAAATTTCAGAAAAGTTAAATGTCATTTTATTCAAAATTGCATGAAAACGCCCACTTTACGCCTACTTGTTGAAACTATTGTTAATTATTTTTGTCGTTACCATGGTTTGTTTACATTTGACGGAAATTATAATTAAAATACTATTTTCTGATTGGCTGATGAGAGGGATATTCATTTACTTTATCTCCCTAGGGATATAAAGTAGGTCATTACATTACAAAAACCACAAGTATAATGATCACTTTATATATAAGTCGTAGATAAACACATTTTTTGCTTGTTTGAAAACAATACTATACGATTTTAGTAACACGGAAACATATTATAGTACTAATCATTGAACATTAACTCCTATTTCTAAGTGGGTGGTAAGGTCTATTGAATAGGTCACCCCTATCGAATTTAACCTCAACCCAACAACAATCACACAGTACGGTCAGATTTAATGGTTGTAATTATTTTAGTCGATCTTTCTCCACAAACAACTAATTCAATGAAAAACCCCACCGACCGAAAGCTTATACAATTAATTTGTATTAGTGGCAAAAAAAAAGAGAGAGAGTGAGAGAGCGAAAGTATTTAACTACAGCCGTCGATTTTAGTGAATTTTATCAACGACGACAACAACAAAAAAACGATTCAACAATTTGTGTCTTATGTTCCATTAATTTTCAATTAAATTGAATAATTTGGTAATTAAAACGAATAGTAGTAAAAACATTGATATGGTGTAGATGAGGGGGAAAACAGAGGCAATGCGGTAGAATTGTGTAGTGAATCTGATCGTATTATGTATACTTTGACCGTGGATTTATACGCTTTAATCAGTATGTCGTTTCTTCCTTTTTTTATTGCCATTTTACCATTTCCAAAGCTCTAGAATTCTTGAAAGCTTGAACTGAAACACGTTTCACTAGATTAAAAGGTATTTTTTATTATTTGTGAGTTGTCACTAAACAAGCTTAAATTCTAACTTTAATTGTACACCTACATAGTGTACAATATATATTCAGTAATTTAATCTTTAAAGCTACACTACTACATGCTTTAATAATAGTTGCAAAAAA
The DNA here is from genome assembly GCA_039776855.1 of Mylabris sibirica. Classification (NCBI taxonomy): domain Eukaryota; kingdom Metazoa; phylum Arthropoda; class Insecta; order Coleoptera; family Meloidae; genus Mylabris; species Mylabris sibirica. The sequence continues at coordinate 8,492,758 of CM077836.1, forward strand.
AATTAATGTAGATGGATAATAATAAGCCAGTTTTGTTAACATTACACGTATATTGTGGCAAATTAACTTTCCTCGAGTAGGTAATTTTTGAACTAGACGTCTGCGTATGTATTATAGTCTTTACGATTATCGTTATTGGCTAGAATTTACCAAAAATTTCACAAAAAAAGTACCCCATAACAACAAAATGTCTAGACTTAATGTCGAGAACTCGATTCAAATTTAGGCTGAACATTTTCTAACAATAAGTCGTTTCCTTTTTACAACTTGATAGCATAATTTTAGAACGAGTGTTTCAAATTTATTAGACAAAAAATCGCTCCCAAGAGCGCTAAACTTTCTACATGTTTCGATATTAAAATTTGTTGAAGCCTTACAATTAAAAAAATATGTGTTAAAACTTAAGAATTTAAGTGTCTGAATCTTTTAGGACAAAAGCGTCTTAAAACCTAGGATTGGAATGCTTAAATCGTACCTTTGTCAGGACTTCTCAGAGTGAAATTTACTAAAAACCGATGGTTGAATTTAAGACTGAATGTTGTTTGTTTTCACTAGGGCTTGGGAGTCTGAGTCTAAGCCATGAGCCGAGCAATTTTGAACTGAAGCTTAGTTCTGGCTCGTGAATGTTAATTCAGTAGAGTCAGAGCTGGAGCTGGAAGCATTAGAACTTCTGCTGGCCCCGGCCCTTAATCTTCTGACATTTTTCTTCATAATATGTTATACAGAGTACTACTGCGTATGAAACGTTCAAACTTTCTAAAGTACTACAACGTTGTACATTCACTAAAATATTCTTCAGGGAATACCCGACAATCCTTCAAATATTCGAATTGCTAACTGAACAAAAGTCCTGTAAAAATATTTCTGGTTCTTTTAAACATAATTCAGTTACAATTGCATCACTGTAAAACTGTATCCAACTGAAGTCTTAAACCACGAATACTAGTGTAACTGAAGTTTAATTGTCGCAAAATTGAATTTATATTTAATACTAATGGAGCTGGAGAATTTGAGCTTATAAACAACGACTTGGGAGCTGGAGCTGGAGTTACAGCTTGGACATACTGCGACTGCGGAGCCTGAATGGAGCTTAGCGTATTTCAAACCAGCTGCCCAGTCCTGGTTTTTACTGATGTGATGTTCTTCCCAACCATTCTTCATGCATTTTTGTACAGCAGGAATATTTCAGTACTAGCCTATAACATCTAAGAAGCATCTTCTGAAAATTGAAACTTCTCATTTATTTTAAAGCACAAGATTCTTTCGTCATGTATTCATTTTCTAGATTGTCAAGTTATACTTCAAATAACTAACTTTATTTTCCATGCCATGAAAGGGTAGCTCTTTAGATAGAAGTAATGATAGATAAGGGAATTGCTATAATATTTAATAATAAAATTATAAGTAATATTTTATAGATGGATCAACCTAAATTTTCCCATTTTAGCGCATCCAAACAAGGCTTTGGGGGTAGTGTTTGGTGAACTAAGTGAGAGGAGGATGGAGAGGAAAACAATGTATGATACTTCTACTAGTAGGCAAGATATACTGCGCATCCATGGTTTTAGGCAAACTTAGCTTGATCCATCTATAAATTTGTTTGTTGCTCTCCAAAGGATTCGGCTTTATTATTATTAGTAGTTCTTTCAAGAAATTGAATACTTCCGTATACTGAAATTATTATCTATAAGTCTTATGATATTTCACCATTTCTAATATTTCTTTGTTAGCTGCATGTTTATAAATATACTTGATGAAAAACACTATAGATTATTCTAATTTATGATAGACTTTTGAAGAGTTTACGGCTTCAGTTGTAGACGGCCCCCACATTCATACATACATACATTCACTTCTATACCTTTTATAAAACTGTTTGGACTTTTACCAGGAGATCAGCATATCAAAGGATTTATTCGAGAATAAATATCCATATCGCTTTGGCAATCGTTCCTGGTTCATGTTGCATTTTACCATCGTACACAGTAACTTGTTCCTTTCACACATCCCCTGATTCACACTTTTATTATACATGTAAATTCAATTCTGTGCGAATTTATTGCTATCTGTATAGTTTCCCTCTTTTGCACTTTACCTTGTATGTGTCTGTGTTATATATTTCCACATTTTAAAGTACTCCACCTATATATAAAGCTAAAATTCAAATACTACTGAAAACTAACATCAGTATATGAGTTAGCTAGAGAGAAAGAGAGAGATCAAAGTTATTAACATAACGATAAATTAGATCGTAGTTGTCTCAAATAACTTGGCTCGTTTTTTTTTTCAGGTATGTACATATATCGCTTTTTGGATGGATTAAATGGAAATGCTTGAGGGCAAAGAATGATTTCTCGATAGCGACGACACAGACGCACAATTATTGTAAGGATGATTGTATATACAACAAACTCCCTGAGGATGAATTGGCAATTGAAAATCCTCACTGGAGATACAATTTTCGACGACCAAATATCGATGATACTGATAATAATAATAACAATAGTCCCCGTTAGCATTTAGAAAACATGTTCGTTCTATTATTAACGTTATGATTTTCTATTTATGTAGAAATTTACGCGATAGAATCCCATGGTAATAGTGTTGGTTATTATGCTGTTTGTAAAACTCTATATGCGGATATTGTTGAATAAATCCATAAATGGACGGGTGTGCAAAATTCACCATAATCCTGATTGAGTACTGTCCAATATATATAGTACAATAATCAATTACTTACTATAAAATATTCAACAAAATTATACACAGAAATAAAGTCGATTTGTGTCGCTTCTATTGGGACTTTTATTGGGTTTTAAAGTCAATTTAAAGTTACTTAAGAACTGAGATAAGCAACAATTTGATAATTAACTCTACAGAAATCGCGAAACACCATTTAATTTGTTCTTTACAAATATCGGAGAAATTCCCTTAGATATCCCCAGTTTGTCTTCTACACGTATTTACTATTGTTCTAAATTTTGCCCATGAGGATTGAATAAGATAACACAAAACAGATGCTATTCAATTTTAAAGACTAATTGACTTCTACTTTGAAAGTTGATTTTGTTGATTCTAAATATGATAAAAATTCATCTTTGATAAATTATCGCTTGATATAGCTTTGAGATGGTGTTAAATTACAGATATATACTTCTTGATTCGCTAATTTTTCCAAATTAAGTATTCAGCATCTTAATTTTTTCTGTCTCCCAATATTTCAGACTTTTATCATCTATCTACAAAAGTTTTATCTTGAATTGAATAGAATATTGCACGTTTTTATGGACGTAGTCATTTTTGATTTTTTAATGTTTATCAAAATAAAACTCCCCGATGTATTATTTTCAATATTGAAGTGAAAAATCCTGTATGTACTGGAGATTATCAAGTCTGTTGCGAATGAAATTGCAATACAGCTAGCTTACAGTGGCTGACTGGGATTAACTTGAATGAAAAGGGGTAGATGAAATTCCCATCGGTCCTCGTCAACATTACACTATATTAATGTACCATTACATTAACCAACATCACAACATATATATACACAGAGAGACGGAAAAAGAATTACCACAATAGAAATCGGCAGTCATTCGCATCGGGATCATCTAGATTTCAGGCGAGCTTTTTCACAATTTGATCTGTCGACTAGAAAATGACGGATATTATTTTTGTTAAAGCTGAAAGGATTTCTGTGTTGTTGTCGATCGGACAAGACTCGATTATTGTATTAATTACGTTTTCTTCGGTTTAATTGTGTTGATTTAATGAATAGTAATTGTATTAACCGAAATGGCTTTGCTTGGATATCAAAACGTGTTCAATGAAAGTTGGATTGAGCATTTGGAAATATGTCAAAATCACTGAGACTAAGTGTCATCTGTGGTTTTTACCCACTTTGCAAGGTTTTAAGGGCGTGCAACGGTTTTTTTTTTGACGGGAGATTATGTCTTAACTTCATTGAATATCTGTCAGTATTGTTGTTTTTTTTTCTAAATTGTTCTACAGCTAATAATCTGTAAATCATCTACTAGTATTTCGCTTCTTTTTCCTCATATATTGATTGATGTTGTTTAGATTAAACTCTCATTACTGGGCGTATTCCCTTTGTTTTAAACTATTGTTATCGGTTGCATCATCGTCATTATTATGATTATAGAAATTGAAGTTGGTTATTGCATCTCTTCGTCCTTAGTAAAGTTCCGGTGTTCTATCCTGTCCTGAGTCCTTGTCCTGCGCTGTTATAGTAGTGGGGGCTTGTCCCGGGCGCAGCCGTTTGTCCCACAGTATCTAGCGCGCTCTCGCGGTAGTTACCACTCTCTGAATTTTGTGTATATTTGAATTGTTTTGAAAAATTTGTTAACCCCGACCGGCATCGATGTTATTGTATTTGTCGCGATGTTATCCGCTATTATCTAAAATTGATAACATCAAAATTTGGACATAAACAGTGATCATATACTACTAATTCAAATTATTTACAATTCAAATATAAATTATGTTAATTCTATTTGGTTTAGATGGATTTTGAATGAAATGGTAGGGGAGAATTGATTGTCAAGTGTTGAGTGAATGTGTGCTAATTAAGACATGTTCACAATTAATTACAGTAACTTAAAGGATATAGAAATCTACGGCACACCCATTGACACTTGTTAAGGAGTTTATCAAAGATAAAAATGTAATTTTTAGTGCATGTCTTTGATGTTTATACGAATTTGACACTTAAAAAAAAAACGGCAAGAGCTTTCCACAATTACCACATATTACCTTTGAAGATTTCGCACGTAATCTAGATATAATATAAAATGCCTACCCACGTTTACTCCTCAAGGCATTTATTGAGCTCCTATTATTTATTACCGAAACCCAAACTGAACCATAAAGTCTTGTGTATTTTAAGTAGAGTAACCATCCGTTTTATCTCTAAAATCGAAATTTTACAACAAAATAAAAGAATCAAGGGTTAAATTTTTTGATTTCTTCAGCTTCCTAACAGGAATCCATTCGATACTAATGAACAAAGAAAGTCGATTGAATGCGCCAAGATATCTTCTAAACAATACCAAGATATCGGATCTCTTCAACAACTAGCGTGATTCAAACCGGAATTGCTTCAATTGAAACTTGAAATTGAACTATTTGCTACACACTTAATCTATCTGAGAGGCTTTATTGAAGTAATGCTGACAAATTAAATTTCATTTGTATAATACAGTCGTGTTTTTTTTTCGTATTGTACACAAGTAATTACCACATTCATTTTTTCTATAATGCCAATAAAGTAATCAATCATCAATATATTCGAATAAAAGTGTAATTTTTTTTTCTCATTGAGAGCAAAATTATACGCTAATAAAAGTTATTATTCATTTCTCTATATTTTAACGTGTGCCGCTGTTATAAATTTGATTTGGATGCGAGCGAGGTAGTAACGACATTAATCATAATTGTTTACATACACCGTGATGCTTTTTGGTAAAAACCAGGGACCTATTTTATGATTTATGAACGGTTGAATTTCATTTATAGAACACAAGCTGATTTTTAATCGTTTCATAATTAGTAGTTGCGTATGTTGCGTTTGTAATTATCCTAATTCGTACAAAATGGAAGTAAATACGAATCGAGACTCAAATTTCTGCATATCAGCTCAAGTTCTGATATATTTGATCAAATTCTTTCTTTTTTAGGTGATCATTCAAAGATTAGGCTGCGTCTAGTTTCACTTTACGCTTTTAAAATTCAGAATTAATTTTTATTTTCCATATTGGATTTTAGAAAATTGTTTGGCATTTTTGGGTATAAAAGTTGTAGTTGCTGCTATCAAAAAGGTATCAAGGGATGCGTTCTAGAACGATTTTGTTATTCTATTCATTGTCCTAACACGATCCTTGTAGAATTGGAATTCTTTTGGCATGTACAAAAAATCTACACTCGTTTTTTCCAAGCAACAACTTTGAATTCCTTCTATTCACAAAGAGTACGCGAAAGGTATTTCCTTAATGCCTCTTTTTCGATCTCACTAATTTAATTTTTTTATCCTTGTTGGTAACTTATTATTATCCGCAAAAGCTTGGAATATTTGTGTATAAATGTACCCATAATTGACCTGAATTGTAACCGTAATCAATGATAAATAAGAGAATCGTTTGAATTAATAATCGAAAACTTGATGATTTGGTTTAAATTTGCTGTTAATTTTCATCAATCCAACATCACTGTAATAAAGTTGGACGCATAATTTTATAAATTATCCCATCGTGTGTGATTTATGATTATCACCGTTACTTAATTTGATGGAATCGAAATTGTAGTCGACAATAAATTTCTTCTAAAGTACTAGCTAGATTCCAAATCTATTCCCTTGTAGTGGTGATGGTTTATAGTGGAATCTATATGCGTGAACTAGAAAAGATCCACACACATTTATATATAAAAAAAAAAGAACGAACAGATGAGAACAGGGGATATGAAGTGATAAATGATCTGAAACTTGAAAAATTGTACAACATAGACTATAAAATTGATTGAGAGAATGGAAAGTCAAAGATAAAAGAGGCTTAACCTTTATTAGGAGATTTCTTGTTTGCATTTGATTTGCTTTCAGATAATAGATTTGTGGACCACTTTTTTGCATGGTTGAAATTCAATTAAATTCCAACGATCGTATGTTTATGTCGTATCAATTTAAAATTTATAAAAATAAATTCAAATTACATATAAGTGATGATCTATTAACTTGTAAATGTATGTATTAATTGATTCTCTGATCAACTTAAACTTTCATTTCCTCTCCTTTAATTGAGAATTTCCGTCATTTCTAATCGAAAATTTCAATTATAAGACAATATTTTCAAGTTTTACGAAAACACCGGTTTTACATTTCAATATTGTTTCATCGCTGATTTTAATTAAATTAAAATACAAATGAATAGTTGATGAAATTTGATTGTGCAAACTCAAGTGGAAGAAAATTGGGAAATTAACATTTTTCAGTTCAGTACTTGTGGAATGTACAAAATTAATAAGTTTTAAAATCTTTATTCGCCCGGCGCATCCACCAAATGTACACATTCTAATCCATATTATCAAAATTAGTCCGTAATTGACACGGTATTTAAACAAAAACTCTTCCGATTCTCATTTTTGGATTTGTTTTAAATTTTTTGATAAAATTTCTGGCTTATAACATTTCACCAATCATCATATAGACGAGCTTATTTATTTGATTAATAAACCATTCTCTCTCCATTTCTATTCAGTGTTCAATGTACTCATTTGCGTATAAATGAGTTTTTTTTTTTTTATATCTTATCAATTTTAATGAGACTTATCACAACTACATGAATCGAATACAAGGTCCTTTTGTATTTTAATCCTACACATTTTCAATAACAATCCTTGTTTGGTATAAATCGATTTTGGCAAACATTGATTTTTATTGTTGCAAGTTCAGTTTGAATTTCAATGAAGTTAGGAAGCGAATAGCTTGCGGAAAACTTTAGCTACTATATACTACATGGATTATTGCACAATTAGGCTCTACTGTCTGTATTATTGAATATAAGCATTAATGACGTTATTAATTGATATCAAATATCAATAATTTCTTATTATTTTGTTTTGTATGGGGATTTTCTATTGAAAACTTTTGTATAAAGTAAATTGAATTGGGATTTCTGCCTCTATCTTGGAAAACTTTCTGTAGACGACAGAAATTTTACACCTTAGTTTCACTAGTTTCGTCGTTTTCCCCTTTGAGAATTGTTTGATTTTCTCACACATTGCACATACGTATACGAATCTTAACCAATTAGGAAACTTTCAGTTTCTTCATCAAACAACTATCGTTTAGTCGAATTTTGTTGATAAACCAGTTGTGAAGACTTACTTGGTAATATTCCCATTTATAATAAAGTAAACATCAACTTGTGGAATTAATTATGAACTGTTGTTATTTATTTAAAACCTATTCCAACTCTATCAGAGTTTTAGGTTTACCGTTACGTGGATTTTTCGTCTTTTTAGAGTTTCTAGACTTTGTCAATTTACACAAATCATTCTAGTTGTTATTTTAAAATATGGGCTCATTTATATTCTTTTACGAAAAAGTTCTGTCAAAGTATTGTAATAATAGTAGCAGTTTTGTCACTTGGCAGCAATGTACCGTAAAGGCGTGGATATTTGAATGGGTTATAAATAATAAAAATCGAATTCTAGATCGTATGAAAATTTTTACCATATTTCATTTGTACTTGTAGTTATGATGTTCTATATGGATTGCATGCAATCAGAACGGTCACGATAGGAAACACCAAACTAGATTGAACAGGCGATTTTCAAACAATACGTTGGAAATTATTATTTAGACGTACTTATTATGGAATTAGATGGCTGTTGAGACGAACGATAACGTTTATCTACTGCCAAGTAACTGTTGATTTCTTCTCTCTAAAGCCTTTACTGAAACTAATAGTTTATTGAAATTTTGTTGGTTTTACTCAAATTCTTGGATGAATATCTAATCTTTTGTTGATCCATATATTGTTGGCTATAAATTCTTGTGGATCGTTGTGTCGTTTATTACTCTGCTATTCCACCATAAAAAGCTCAAGGTTCAATTTTCAACGAGAAGAGTGCGAATATACATGTATAGAGATACCCAAATTAATGTCTATTGTACGACAGCAAAATTACGCAATAGCTTGAATGTTGTTAGCGTCGTCAGTTATTAAATTACCAAATTTTGTAAGCCTGGCAGTGTATAGTTGCGCTACATAAATTCTATTCAGGATATGCGATGAAATTTACAGGGAAAAAAAAACGAAAACATTGAATATTTCTGTGTTGAGACAGTAAACTAGAAATATGCTCTTTTACTATTGCACTTTTCCGGATTACGATACATTGAAATGTATAAATGTTCTGGAAATGGAAACTAATCGTGAATTACTGACTATCTAGACAGTTATTGAATTTTTTCTTGTTTTTCAAATGTTAAAGAAAAAGTTTGATCGTAACACCAAGCTTTTCCTTGTAAATGTTCTTTTTTAAATTATTTTACATTAAACAGCCATTTGAATGATTATAAAACTTTCTTAATTTTAAATTAAACAAAGTAAGTTTGAAACGTTTCGCATTTTTCTTCATCATTAATAATGATGCATTCTCCGGATGGTTGCGCTCATCAATCATCCGACGTTTTTTTAGATTTTTACAATATCAAGCGAAAAAAATAGAGAAACGTCTTTATAGTCATATTAAAGACAATCTTCTTTTTTATTACGCTTGCATCGCTCCTTTATTAATGTCGTTCTTTTACTAGTTTATAAGATGATCTCTTTGGGAATTTAATATTAAATTTCAATTTTATCTCACTCACATAAAACCCTCACATCTTTTGCATCTGCATACATATCAAAGTGGTTGCACAATTTTATAACTTTTAGTGTTGCCATGCAGAAAGGTCTCTTCAGTTTCAAGACGATTATTTGCTACTACCGAACCGACGATCAGTATGATTGGAATTTATTTATTATTTCATCTAGGACATTGTATATCGTTTCAAACGTTATTATTTTTCAACAATCCTCCATTGCACATAACTATTTGATTCTAAACAACACATAAGTTAAGATCTTTATGATCAGAGCTAATTATAGTCTTACCTAGCGTTTTTCGTTTCCTTAAAGAACGTTACTGTGTCTAATGGCAGGATATTACTATTTGAAATGCGGCTAGTCTCTATTATTCTTCATCGTCTTCTGTTGTGATAAACTGAACCATTTACTGTGATAAACGTAGAAAATCCTTCGATATTCAACAACAAAACAATATTATTGATCGATATTGGTATATCAAGCCTAATATTCTACTAAAAATTGAATCGTTAGGCCAAAAGGGTCTCATAATAAAATGTAGGTTAGCTCAATTGTTAGGGTAGTTTCTTTGTGTTAGTCATAGTTGTAGAAGCGATTATCTATGTGTGTATATATAGGAAAACAGGAGCTTTAGAACGTTTTACATTTATGTAGAAATCGTATTTTTCATACAGTCCAACTTAGGATAAGTACGTGGATTTTTTCTGCAATTTCCTATGTAGAACGCTTTAAAATGAATTTCTAAAGGTACTCAACTTCTAGAATTCAAATAATAGCCTTAACTATTCAGTTTTACAATTTGTTCAACGAATTGTAGAATTTGTACAAAGTTTTTTACGTTTCTCCATCAACAACCCTCATTTTCCCAGTCGATAATCAAACTAAATAAACGACATTTTTTTTATATATATACAGAACAAATTTTGTCATGGCGGTCACTGTTATATAAATCAAATTACTTGATGAATCTGCCAGAAACATAAGTTGAACTGCCGTATTCCCACGATTATTTTTTTTTTGTATCAACTCATTCAATGAAGGGATGAATAATTGAAATAGTTTCGTCTCGAATATTCTATTATGATTACTAACAGGATTAATTAGCTTGGAGAGAAAAAAAAAGGATAAATTCATGCTAAGCGAGAGATTTTGGGCAACAAAAACAGAATCTGTTGTCGTTGCTTAATCATCTTTTAATGAGATGCGTGTGAACGCGTGAAACTGTGAATATTCTCGATTTTCCAGCTTTGTAACTTTACACAAAGAAATTTCCAACGATTTGTTCGTCAACGACTTGGAATTCCCAAGAGGGTGTACGGTCAGCAATTCTATCGTTCAATATTGAAGGAAGATAGTAAAAATCGTTATGTTTTTTATAATTATCAATTGTTGGATTAAAATTAGGACGTTTTTTTTATATTAGGTGTATGCTAATGTAGAAAATGTGTTGAATTCAATTAAACTAATTGGGCGTAAATACCAAAGCCGTCAGTAATTTGATAAATAATTACGATTAAACTGCTTTATGTAAATTTTGTTTTGAATGTAAACAAATCATTGTAGAATATGTGTGTTTGTTGTAATATGCAATATTTAATGGTTTAGCGATAGCGAAATAGTGATTTTGTTGAATACAATTGATATAAAGCAGACGTTTGATTAATTTTTATTTAATTCATCGTTCATTAAATTGTAACTTAAGAAATTTGTTTTTTATGTTCCACTGCAACGATCAAAAACCATTTTACTTCATTACACTAATTATTAATCAATTTGTTGTGTCAATAAAGGGAATTTTATCACAGATATTGAACGTAATTGCAGGACCGGATTTAGGAATTTGTCGTCAGTACGCATTTCTTGAAATGCTGCCTATTTTGGACAGTGGCGCAAACAAGGGAGAGGCTACGGGTTTGCAGCCCTCTCACAAGACTCTTGCAATATTATTTATTTCGTCACTTTATTTTAATGCTTGTGTAAATTTTTCTGTAGAAGTTCCGTTAAATGAAGCTTGTTAGAATGTCTGGACATACATAATCTTGATTAGTTCCTACTGAAACACCATATAGGTAAAGATTGTATACAATGTGCTTTTTTAGATGAGGTCAATTCTTATAAAACTCCCATTAGTTGGCGAGAAATTTGAAAAATATTTTACGAATTTGTAAGAGGCTTTATGGAGATCATCTTAGCGAAATTAGAACCTCTTAGCTCATTTGAAAATTGGTCTAAAATAGCTCATTCCTAACGATATGACTCGAAGATCCTCCCAACATTGATTTTTTCGTTTTTCTCCATTGTATTTCAGAACAGGTGAAAACGCTTTGATTTTTTTTTCTTTGAGTCATTATAAATCGTTTTACATGATTAGCTCATCTTTGAAAATCGGGTCATTGTCCAAAACCCCGTTTTTTTGACAAACTTCCAAAGAAGCTAGGAGATTCTAATTTTGCTAAAATGATGTCTAAGCCCTCCCCTACAAATCCTTCAAAAAATACTTTGAATACTGTTGTGATTAGCCCTCCCCAAAAAATATTTTTGATTGTGGCATTGATTTCGGATAATAATGATTGCTTTTGACATAGTTCGCCACCATTCAAAAATCCCTGTGCCCTATGCACTTGTCAACTTTGTCTAGTGGTAAATCCGGCCCTGTACGGTAGGTTTATGTGTTGCTACGAGCCGTATAATGTGAAATTTTTTACTTGGATTTCGTGTCTCAGCATAATATCCATAAAGGTTGGAACGAATGTTGTGTTGCTTGTACGTTTGCCATCACTTGAGAATTAACCAACAGAATAAGTGTCATTTCCAAAAAAGAAAAACAACCCCTATAAAAAGAAACGTACATTAATAATGAAAATATTCAGCTATGTCATTCTCCAACATTCCTTTTTTTTTAAATATAAAATGCTCATTTGTACTTTTAATTTTTCTATCACAAAGACACCGCCAGTAATCATCGTCATTGTTTTTGTTTAATGAACAGGAAATGCTAATGATCAAGTTAGAACTGCTACAATCACTAAAAAAAAACAAATCTCTCAGGTGTTATTGTAGTGTTTGTTTGATTATATAAAGAGTAATTGTGGATAATATTCGAATACAGACACAATGGTCATTTGTTCGGTGTTTTGAGGAGGATTTATAGGCGTTTGTATAAAAGCACTTATCTAAAGAATGAATCTTAATGGTTGTTGTTATACGTTTTTTTTTAACATTTCATTCTTATGCTTCTCTATTTTTATTTCTAGACATTGGTGAGATAAGGAATCATTAAAACAACATGCCTATAAAGAATTCAACGTGGGAGGTCCTGCTCGTACTGTTAATAATCTTATCAGCTGAATTACAAGGTAAGTTGTATTAATTTATCTATCAACTATTAATTATGATTTTAAAAATGTATAATTACCATTTAGAAACTACCTAGTGTAATTATTTTCGTAAATTTCTGATTTATAATCGACTCTTTGAATGGATTTGTTGTACATATCGAATTCCATCTACTATCTACAATATAACCTTCTAACTAGCAATCTGATCGTCTCAACTCTCAGTATAATAGAATAAAGTTGAGCCGAGTACTTCCGCCTACTGTTCGAAAATCTAATGTTTTCAAAGTTGTAAAACCTAATCAACATAATCTACATAACATCTCTGTTACTACCACAAACCAACACAGTTTACGTATTTTTTTGAATTTAGAGCGATAGTAAAAGCTCTAAACTCCCTCGTTAAGAGTTCTAGTTGCGTATCTATTGACAATGCCAATTTACACACATACCTGGCGATTGTAACCGGAACCACAATGATGAAATCAACTTTTCTAAATTTTTAAAGATAATCTATATCCACAATGATTATTATCTATTTCTTAGTCACTCTTGATCTGTGCAAAAGATACCAACAACGTCTAGCTTAGAGATAGTCGGCTATTTTTAAAGTTACTGAATCTTTAATTGTAATTATGTTTCTAGTTCGGGTAGCCATCCATGTATTAGAGACTTTATAATTCTAACAACTATCAGAAATATTAATTTCCGCTTTAGTCACTGACAGAATATGAAAATACATTTGATAATTTGTTTTGTGAATATATTTAAATCATTATGAAAATTATAAATAATTTAATACTGTTGAAATAACTAATTTAATCGGTAAAATAAATTAAATAGTTATTCTACCTATTGAAATAACAAACAAAACAAGTATTGTTTGTACATAAAACTTTTTACAAAGGTAAATATTTGAGACACAATTGAAATTTAGTAACTGTGGATTATTTATTTAACAAATTTATAGCTTTTGTTTGTGAGAAATGTATTAAATAAAGCTGTATGTCTGTAAATTTGAAGTAAAGCTCAGCATCTCTTTCGTGTGGTTGAAATCGTAACAAATACATATGAAAATTGGAATTTATTGGTTATTCTAATAATGGAATTTAGTTTATTTCAATTAATATACCCGAAGTTTATTAAAATAGCAAAACTGGCATTAATGAAAACGTTACGTCGGTCTTAATGTATCAATTTTGTCGTTTTGATTCATCAAAAATATACGTTAATATTCTTTTGTTAGCTTTTTTTTTAAAAAAAAGACCAACAACATACATGTTTGTGTACAAAATTGCTAGAGAATTAGGTTAAGCTCCAATGTAATTTTAATTAAATCCATGGTTATATGACGGTTTGACCTTATTACATCAGTGTTGAGCTTTCGCTATCAACAACATTTCAACTTTAATGTCAAGTCTCTTTACAACAACCCAATTTAACATAAAATCCAACTTTCTTGATATTTATTTTTGATTTTTCCATTGATGGCTGTCAACAAAATTGAAATGATCCAATTACACATAACTGATAAGAAATAATTTTAATATTTTGAAGTAAATAGACTAGGAAGGATTTCTCTTCAAAAATCCTCTTAAGATCTAAATTGGATTATAACAAGCAAAAGCCATTATTTTCTAGTTATTTATTTACAACGTATCTCAATATATATGTATATAGACTTGAATCACTAGTCTTATCAGCTTATCATTCTTCCTGCCAGTTCACCCATTCTTTTGCATATATTTCGAGAATTTTTCCATGAATAAATGTTCTGATTAATTGGTTTCTTGGTAATTTATGGAAATCAATGTGAACGTCTTTAGAATTTTCCTCTACAATCAAATCAAAATCACAAAACTTTATATCGGGATTTTTTTATTAGTTTCATTAGAAAGATTTCGATAGTTTTACAGAAATGGATTAGAATATCAAGCACATCTGTTTGGACTGTTTCAATGACAAGAAAAATACTCCCCTCTATCTTTTATTACAAACATTGGTTTCTTTGCGGGGAAAAAATGTTGTTTTTTTTACTAACAAATGGAAAATAGTTATTTTTGTATTAAGTGCGCGAAATGTGTGTTCTTTTAATGGCGCCTGAGAATGTCTTTTAGGTCGAGACCTAAAAGACATTCGAAGGTGCCATTAAAAAACACACATTTCGCCACGAAATACAAACAACATTTTTTCTACAGCCGCCAGAACAAGAAAAAGGTAAGAGAAATTAGTTGGAATAAAATGATCTGATAAATCGAGTTGCCTGCTGCGTGCATGGTTACGATAATCAATAAAAGTGTTATTTGCGAAAAAATTGTCACAATAGGTTTTTTTTAAGAAGTGTGATGGATTCTAGCAGCGAAAACGAAATCGCTGCAATTGCAAACGCGGTAGTGTCGAATCTTTTGCCTGCTAAATCAAGAATCAAGATCGCAGTATGAAAAAACCTATCTTCAGTTTCGACAGTGGTGTTCTATGAAAAAGAGTGATAAAGTAACAGAAAATGTCTTGTTGGCGTATTTGGAAGAAAAATCTGCCACCTTAAAGCCACCAACACTCGGGTCCCTCTATGCCATGTTGAAAGCCACCTTAAACGTAAAAGAAAATATTGATACACGTAAATTTTCGAAGTTAGTGCCCTATCTGAAAAGTAAAAGCATAGGTTACATTTCTGCTGCTGTTGATGTATTTTCGTATTCCTAAAATTTTTTCACTGTTAGAAAATGTCAAACTTTGCGTATCGGTAACTATGCAAAAATGTCACGATTTTTTGACGGCTGTAGAAAAAAATCTATAACGTTAACAAATATCAAACGGAACCAACTGCATCTGCTTATTTTGCTTCGTTTTTTTCTCTCGCTGTTTGGGAAATAACAATTTATTACGGTTCCCAGTTTTCGATAGGTTATTTCAATTAAAATTTTGTTATTCTGTCGAGTCCCAGTTCTAAAGGGATTGAATTTAATGGCGAACCAGCTTTAGAGGCATTTATACAAGTCTCTGTTTGAATGTAATGATTTTAGAATATCTACATTTTATTGTTGTATACTACTTGATCAACTTTTAATAAATGCAATATTAATACTTGATAGTAATGCTTCTTAAGTTTTCGATTTATAGTCTTCAATGAATTTGAAAAATGAAGTGGTTTTAGAATGGAAAATCAATACTTATCTCTACCGACATCACAATACCGTCATTTTAAATGTTTAATGAATAGTATAAGTATAGGAGCAATTTCGTCTAATACTGAAACTTTTTATAATGGAACACTTTAGATTTGTCAGAGAAAAGGTGAAAAATGAATGATTTCATTTAAACAACTGCATTTAATAATGACGTACAGCCTGTATAGGGAGAAAATCAAAGTGCAAATGCATTCATAGTTCAATATTAGAAAGCAACATGCATCCACATTTGTTGTGGTTAACGCAATAATTTAATGGAATTGCCTTTGTAATGGAATGACTTGAAATAAATCGACGTTACGGCGGATTTTATCCATCAAAACAGCAGGTGCTTTCGATAACTTTTATATGTATTGACTTGGTTGAATAGCTCTACATATTACGTACATATATGGGGTGAAACTATAATTTTGAATAAACTTCGTGGAATTTTATCGAATGCCATTTTGATTCAATTATGACTATGATTGTACGTTAATTGTATTTTTTTTTGGAACATAAATTCAACCAATGATTGCCGGGTCAATAATTTCGTCAAGGCAACGATAAAATGTGAAACCATTCGAATCTGGTGTTTATACTGATAACACGCTTCCATGATGATGTTTACTATTGAAATTGGAGATCACGCACTCATCAGATAAAATACAAATTTAATTTTCATCCGCTTTTCACTGGTTAGATAATCAAAATGACGACCGTTGTTCGTATTTTTGTCTTTGTATTTTCTAAATAGTTTATGCTATTGTTCTTCAACATTTCCTGCAGTACAACGTACAATTTATTCCAAGTGTATTTTACAACATCCTGCGTTTGTTGTTATTATAGCTTAGTTGTTGTATTTGAAACAGTGTTAGTAGTAGATATGTGTGGTCGACAAGGCTTAAACACACACACACACACACAATAATGCATTCTAAACTTTCTAGTGCAAGAACTGTAACCGACGATGGACTGTGGTTATTAAATGTTAGATTGGTATCTGCAAATTAAACACAACTTAAATTACTTTGGTAAAGTGGAATACAAAGAGCTAGAAAAGCAACGGAGGGTAACTGACAGTAGGTTGTACAATTTTCAGTGAATTTGCCGGTTTTAATTCCAGCCTATACCATATACCAGGTGAGTCATCTAAAACGAAAAGCTCTTTTGGTAACTTCCATTATTTGGCGAGTAATCGGGCTTTCACTGACCGGTTATACCCGTCAAAAGACTAAGAATGGCTAGAAGATCCTCTTAAAACAGTGCTTATTCGTTTTTCAACACTGATTTTCTTATATCCTTATGAATAACGATGTCATTAACATATTCTTAGTATTCTTAACTATGGGGGAGATTTTTTATGCTAATTAAGTGTCTGTTTTTTTTTTAAAGATAATCCTTCACATTGTAAACATTATTAGTAACAAATAAGATTACCTAACTTTTTTTACTTTTCCATTAAAGGAAATCAGAATAAGAGTAATAAACATTGAATTAACATAAACAATTTGACATAATCAAGTAAAAATAGTAAACAGAGAAGGTTACTCACTCTAGATTCATTCATTTTTTCACGATCGATCTATACCGCGTTTTTTTTTTGCAATTTTTCAGGATGCAAATGAGAAAAACGGGAAAATTAATTTAACGATGATCTACGAGTTATTCTTAATCGTTTTGCGCGTTCAACTCGTTTTTAAAAACCGTGAAATTATTGGAAGCGAGCGTTTTTGGACCAATAATATGAGTTGTCATAAGAACTTTTCGTTTCAGGTGAATCACCCGGTATACATGCTTGTATTTTGAGGAAATGAACACTGATTACCACGCCTTGATGGTCAAGAAAACGCACTCATCACAACAAAACTAGATATTTATCTCGTTTTAAATCTTAATAGAGTTGTTTTGTTGAATATTGCGTGTTTTTCTTGTAATTCCCTGGAATGCTTCTAGAATACAGAATGCGATTGTTGCACAACTACTGTATTCGTTTGAATAAATATTCCTGTCGCATCCTGAGATTTATACAATATTAAGTTTAATGAGGCGTAAAACAAACATAAAGCTTCTGTTGCGCTACTCTTTGACTTTTCTGTAACATCATTAATTATAGTGACAATTTTACAAAATGTGTCATCTTTAGATCTATACTACTTGTTATATATGGAATTGTGTTGAACTTATATATGTATACAGTACATTGAATAAGGAAACAGAATTTTAGTTTCAACATTATGATTCAGTAGATCCGTATCTATTCTACAAGTCAGGCTATCTATCTTTTTCGTTTGTAGTATAGTAAAGTTTCAACTTTCAAACATCGTTCACTGCATGTGTTACCTCTCAGCGTGGTAGAACGCAATTCTTCCATGACTCGATATTAAGCCGCCCGTAGATAAACAAATAGCTTTAATATTGAAGTTAACACATTTCTGATTGTGCTTTTAGTATTATTGTTGGAATATTACCACACAGTATTTCGATTAATTTACTACTAGTTACTAGTAGTAGTAGTGTGGATGGTAATAGGAATAGGAGGAGTATATGAGAGGAACTTTGCAAAGTCCATTCGAACTGACTTAAAGGATTTGTTCTGATGACACCAACTTTATTGTCATGTATGTTTGTTAACGTACTTGAACTGCAAACTAATTAAACTTTTCTGTTTCGTTTTGTTTTGATTCAATAGCCATCCATTCAGTGTTGGTTAAAAATAGACGAAAAACACAATTCTAAACTATAGAACAAAAATACTGTTTACAATTTAGTGGTATCGTTGTTTCTCAACGTATCCCAAAGGACCGACTGAAATTTATCTCGCCCGTTTCCAAGACTGACCTAATTAGATGCTATTTCAGATAATTCATTTATTATTTTCTTTTTATTTTCAGAATTATTTGTTACGTTATAGTTATACCGGAAAATTCCGTAAAATCCCCATAATAATAATGAATTATTTTAAAATTTATGAAACAATTTCGATTTTGTTTAATTATTCAACGTCTAATTATTTATAATAATAGAAACATGATGGTAATTTACACGAAATTATATTTATGCTAATTAAAAGGGGTTTGAGTCGGTGAAAAATTGAAGCTCATGGCGTTATATTAAGTTGTCGCTTTAATTGGCTCTCATCCCATCACAACTATAGCTTGATATTTTTGGTCCGCTAAGCTTTAAATTTACTTCCATGACTTTTATCTAGAAATAAGACGAAAAAGAAGAAGAAGAAGCAATTAAAAATGGAAATGTTGTTCCTTCATAAATATTGCTCGTTCGAGATTGTTTTTTATCTATATAGTGCTATAGAAATATAAAAATAAGAAGAAATGAAGCATCCCAACTTTTATTATTGTTTCTTAAAGGTACAAAGGGAATAAATACAAGTTATTTTGAACATTATCTCCAAGTTTGATTCCCAAATGGTGCGTAACACTTTTACCTATTCAAACTCACTGAATATTTTTTTAAACAAGAGGAAAAATGGTCGAAAAAGAGCGTATTTGGCAATATGAATGAGTATTTCTTTTTATTAATCATTAAAAAATAGTAAGTATAATGTACGTTTTTTGAAAAGAACGATAAATTCGTATTCATCTCCATCTGGATAACAACATAGAGGTATATGGGTGGAACAAAAAAAGAAGGAAAACGTGTATAAAGATCAGACACACTACTCTTATTTCGCATATGTTTTATTCAAATGAAATCCCTAGGGAACATCGCATTCAGAAGAAACATAAAAATATGAAAATTTAATCTTATTTAATCTCTCTCTTACTGTATTAAATTATTAGAGGACTTTTGCCGGTTTTATTGCCGCTTTTGTACTACAAGTGAAAAATAAATCTCCATTTGTTTTTCACCTGAACAAAAAAAAAACACATAAAATAAACGTATGAATAAGTGCAAATATACTTCGTGCAGCAATGAAGAGCTATTCATGAATAACAAACTTCGACAAAGATATGAAAACACAAATAATTGATAGAGAATTAAATTGAACATGCTTAGAATCTCGTTGTGTTTGTCATTAAACTTCAAGTGGACTAATTAACAGTTATTTAAGTGGGTTTCACCTTTAAATACCCATTAAATGTTAAATCACAAACAACTTTATATCACAATTTCCTAGATGAACAAAACGATAGAGTATCGTGTAATTTGTGATTTTAGTGTTTGCTCTTTTCAAATTTATAGATCGTATAAATCAAATTACAAACGATACGAATATAGAACAACAACAACTAAATTAATGCCATAATATACAGACTCAAATTAATCGGTTTTTTCTTCTAAATAAATAACAGTTCTACAATATCGAAAAACCACTTTCTATTTGTGGTTTTTTTCATTAATTGCTTCTTAGTGTTAATTAAGATAAACGACTAGTGAAGTCAAATTGAAACGATTGATTGATGAATGTTGTGTATGTGTGTGTGCAGAAAGGATACTTGTACGATAACTTGAAGAAAACCACCTAACCAACTTTCACATGTTCTTCTGCGTCTTCTACACAGTTTTCCAACAATGGAAAATCGAGTGACTTTGTTAAATCCAACACTATAACATTGATTGTGAAAATCAATTCCTTTATTGTACGTCCGAAACTTTCTTTGTCTGTGTGTTTTGTAAGTGAGAGAATATGTGAAATATTTCAACAGCCAAACGTTATTGCAAAGAATCATTGACAACTAGAATTTATAGTTTAATAGTCTAATGAGATATTGAAGGGAATTTTAGAATTGTAAAGGCAAAACTAAACGGCACCATTTAGTGGAAAAGAAAACAAAATGCAGATGAAAATCTACAGCATTCATATATCTTCCGGAATAAATGAGCAATAGTCTAGATTAAGAGTTAGCTCGAGTGTGAGAGCTCGGTGAATAGTCATTTCCTTCATTTCTTCCATTCAATACTATTATACGAATACCAGATGGAATTTGGTGAAATTTCAAATAATCAGTTTGATTCATATTGTGATTATTCTCCTCGAATTTGTTGTGTAAAAGAGAGGATTTCACGCTATTTTCTTTCTAATTTGTTTGATGGCCAGATAGAAAAAACGCTTATAAGAGGAAATAAAAATCGTGTACAACACAATGTGATAACATCAAATAAGATTATTGTTTATGTCTTGTTTTTATAACACACTATTACTATAAATAACAGATCATATAGAGAGTTTGTGGACGGGATTTGTGGAGCTTTAAAGGATGGAATTCAATTTCTCAAAATATTTTTCCACCATAAACGCCCATTTTAATCTAATTTAAACCATAATAACACTAATGCTATGTAGAAATTTTATTAAATACAGGTCAATTCGACAAATTATGGGGTTATATCCCATTAATGTTTCAGGAATTGGTGTGATAGCGGCTATTCCGAGTCCCCTTTACTTATTTAAGCGAACCCATAGCGATCCTTTCATGAGTAATTCCTTAATGAAGAGGGAATAAATCGTGTCAAAGCTTCGATGCTTCTAAATATTTCTACTTTTCCGTTTTCTGTCATGTATTTAGTGTGAATTAAGTGCAAATTGATGTTTAATTTCAATAAAAGCGTAGTATTAAGTGTTGTCGTAATTTAAAAAAAAAAAAACGGCGATGTGGGAAATTAAGAATAATAGAAACTACAAGTTGAAAACGGTTACAAAGCGTCCTTTAAAGAATCTAAATAGCTTACTGGTAAGATGAATAGCATGGAAAATCACTACACTGGTCGCTTTTACGAGATACAATAAATTTCGAATTGGGATTTGATCACGAATATATGTGTGCAAGGAGTTTGTGTATGTTCGTATATAAGGACTGGGATGCTCCTCCTCGATCAAATTGGATACAGTGAAGACCGCACTGCTGCTATTACACAACGACAATGACAACATATTGGATGGATAGATGTGTTTGCTTGTATTATACAGAATTACAAAATGCCAAGTAAATTGTAATGGGATCTAATGAGATGTACATTGAAGAATCAAATATTGCAGATAGAATTGAAGGAATGCTGATTTAATCATTAAATAGTGGATAAAATCAGTTCTATGCTTACAGTTTAATTTCCATTAACTTATATTTTATGCTTTTGAAACTTGAACACAACTTCTTGTGTGTTTGTTGAAATTCAAATACAAACTAATAAATTCTCACGTACCCTGAACTTGAATAAAGAAAACCAGATTATAAACTTACTATAGAAGGTTTTGCTTCTGTTTAGTCTATTTCTCTGTAAATTTCATAAAGATCCAACGAAATTGAAGTAGATTCTAATTAGAAAATGTATTCTATATACATAACTGACCTTTTTTGTAGAATCAATTAATTCGAATAGATCATTATATAAACATTTAAGATTTAATTTTTTGCTTGTTGCAGAAAGAATGGTCTTGATAGATTTACGTAGTGGTAAATCTAGAGTGTATTGATCAATTTTCCCCTTATTGTTGTAGACGTGACTCTAGGCTGTTTTTTCAATCTCAGGTCTAATTTCGCTTATCAAAGTTACGGTCCCTACCTATTACTCTTGCATATTTTTTTTTCAAAAAAGATCCCGTAATATTTCAATATTCCTTGAATAGTTTGCCGTGAGGTATATTCTATTCAAGAAGAATTTCACATCAAGATATATTTATACTAAACTTGAACGCAACACGTACAATAATAATGTTAAGATAGATAATGCCTTCTGGAAATTCCAAGTTGGTGGAGGAACTTATAACTTGACACCCTGCTTGCGTTTATCTTTATTTTAAATTATATAATTTTAGTAAGTTGCAATAAGAGCTTGTGTAGAATAACAATAAAAAAATTGAATTTTTCAACAAACAATCTCGAATTTGCCACATTTTTCTTACCACAGATACTCTCAGAGACAATTTAGGATACAGCAAATATATCAAGTAGATGTTGCATAAATGCCTCGTATGCCTCACTGGATGTTTGTCAAATACGTGTAGGTATATGTGCGTTTCTAGTAGAGTTTGAGTTAGGTACACATTATCTCGTTTTATATGCATTAAACTACCGTTAACAAATTACCAGTTTAGAGACGGGTTGATTATAAAAACAAAACCACCCTCTTCTTGTAATGGAAGCTCGATTTTCTATTTTGTTGTTGATGCTATTTACTTGTAAAAACAATTACAATAATTGTTTGCATTTGTATTAAATTTTGGTAAATATTCGTGTTTTTTTTTGTAGTTACGGTGAACAATTCATTGTTGTAGAAAAACCCGTTATATTATCATAAAACAGGAACATGATTGGGGCTATGGTAGGCGTCGTGTACACACTAAAGCCCCGTCTGTCTAATATAAATTCAGGATCGAGCAAATGGTATTTGTGGCGACGAAAAAAACAGGATCACTAAACACAGACTAGAAGTATTCTTTGTTTTCATTCTTCTATGTGTGCGTTGTCTGCCTGTCTTTTTCCTATGTTTTTTTTTCTTCTCTCGGCCGATTTTTCTTTTCTTTTCCACTTATTATTCTATCTCATTCTCGCATATTCTATCTGTTGAGGATTTTCGTTAGAAAAATGTTGGTGAACGTACGGAATTAAACAAGATCTATACGTAGCAGGAGGAGAGACTGGTTCTGATAGATAGCGTTGAATGTGAATTCGGAGGGGACTCGATCCTAAATTATTGCCTATTTACACGCCTGTAACAAATATTCTCTTCCTTCGTTCATAAGCACGACTTTTACACAGTTAAGATTTTCACAGGCTGTTTTTAAAATAGGATCTTGGAACCGGTATGCGAGACCTGCGAAGATCGAACATCAAAACAACTTGTTTTACAGTTTTCGTTCTTAATAATCACTTTTTGGAGACCCACATCGTAATAAGTTAATAAATTGTTGTCTCTTTAAAAATATGCAAATCGATAAGATGGTATCAATTTATGTTGTGCTGGTGTTAAGGTGGAATGCTAGAATTTTTCCGCCCCAAGTCTTGCTGTTTGAACATTACACGAAGTTTTCGGTAACGATAAGAACTTTAAGGAATTGTGAACTCCTCGACTTTGGTGTTGGAATATTCCGCCACAAATACCAAGGTGCTAACAATAAGTCTAAGGACAAATATTGTAGCTCAATATAATGAATGCTTCATTATTCAAAAGAATCTCAAGACTCGATTTATTTTTATTGTTACATCACAAATAATCACACGATTTTATTTGTGCAGCTTTATTTATTTCATTATTTTATACTATAATAGGTTTTAGTACAATGTAACATATTTTGTTTACTTTGGAATACATTGTAGACTAAAGAGAGAGAGAGAGAGAGAGAGAGAGAGAGAGAGAGAGAGAGAGTAATTGCACATCAAATCAATACGGATTTTTCCAATTAGAGAAACATGCAATTTGGAAAGGTAATAATACAATTCCATTCCAACTGGATTTTCTATGTGCATCACCGAATAAAATTAATCGATGTTGTAATAACATTCAATCTGTATGAGTAATTTTACATGAAAGAGCGCACTAAGCGTGCGAAATTCATATAAAAACAATGATTGTTATTAATAAAATAACAATTTTTATAATGATAGTTTTATTTCTCATACATTTTTCAAACTAAAACCACTTTACTCAATATACCACCATCAAATGAAAGATTCAACATTTGCAGTTTTCAAGTAAATTAAAGAAGCAACTGTGACCATTTAAACGGCAAATGATAAAACTTATTCGTATCTCGGATAAATAAATGTGGAATTTTCAACAAAGATACTATAATATTAGCAATTCAAGTAGCGTATTTTATAAAAATTCTTGAAACATAACATACATTACAACAGTAGAAAGACTCAATTTAAACAAGACAACAGTCAAAATTTTCATAAAATCTGTAGATATAAATGATGAGAAGCACAAGAAAATCTTGATTTTTTCTTGTCTCGTTAGAAACTCAACGAACTTCAGAGACTTTCAAGGTTTCAGTTTCATCAGAATGGAGCTTGTACGCGTATATACCGCTAATAAAAGCTGAGTATCAAATTTAATTGAACACTTGATATAAACTATTTATTGTGAACAAAGTGTAATGTTCAACTCTAATCAAAGACTTGTATAAGAGAGAGAAATTTACTGAACATCTATTAGCAATCAGACATCAACAACAAACAAAGTAAATTTGATTATAAATTATAAATGATGGATGAAACGTTAACACTCTTTTGTAATATTATTATATTGTAAAATATGAATGAAGTTGGCTAATTTTTTAAAGGCTCATATGTTATTAAGTTATCAGAAATAAGACCGGATATTAAGCTTAGCTATTGGCGTTATAATGCTTGAATTTTAATCAATTACTCGTAATAAGTGTAGAAATCCAGCATAACAGACACCAAAATAATACGGATGTTGATTCAATTAGAATCGGTTAGAAAAACTAGAGGAATTGTAATAATATTGTCTCAGTAACTAGTTTAAAATGAAGGCTTTTGATTCTTGATCAAAGATTCCTTTGTTGATTTTATTTTTAAATGATCATCAGACTTGAATTGCTTGAATTGTGGAAATTATCTTGCTGTTGTTGCATTTGAATTTGGTGCTTCATTTCAATTTTACTCGCTAAATTGAATATGTAAAGTTCTTCACAAAACTGAAAACCAACAATGGTTGAATACACGTGTCTGTCTCGAGCATTTACTTTAGTTATCTTAGAAGGTTTTATAATTTTTTCATTATTTTATCGTTGCATGTAGTGTTACAACTATAAAGGATGAATTTTGTTTAATGCAAAAAGCAAGGGAGACTGAATCATGAACAATAAAAACATGAAAACGGAACTATCTAGAATTTTTTATTCACACTGGAGGTGAATTCCAGCTTTTTAAGATATTCCCTGTTTGAATCTACGGCTTAGATCATCAATGAGCACAACAGTGTACCACTTTTAGTCAATGTTTCAAGAATTAGATGATAATTTTTTAAAGTAAATTAGCAACTTTAAGCATTTTTACGCTAAGTTTGGGCTTGGATTTTTGATTTTATAGATTTTAAGACATCAGCTCGAAGTTCTGCTCTTACATCGTGGAAAACAGATAGTTATTATACACTTGTTATGCGCTTTCGAGAGCTGCATTCTGCACTTTTTATCAATATTCTTAGTTTATCCATTTTGAGCAAGTTTGAATTATTTTTTGGTAGCTTTTTGAGTTGAATTTTAATCTAGATTTGACGGTATTTTAGACCTAAATCATCATTTTTTAACAATTTATGCTTTTACTCTATTTTGATACTTTCAGTGAATATCTCAAGACCCTTTTGCTTTAGATTTTCAATTTTTGGCAAGTGTTGCTTTCAATTTAGACATTTTAGGCCAACATTTGTTGCAAATTACAAGACATTTTGGCTCTAAATTTGCAGATTTTAACAAATTTGTGCTCATACATTCTGAAAATGAGACATTATTGTCTTTAATCATAGGATTCTATAGTTCATGTAGACATTTTCGGCTTATTTGTACAAAATTGTTACCTGTTTATTTTAAGTTTCAAGACGTTTTTGATTTCAACCATCGATTTTTTGGAATTTGGAAACTTAATTTACCAAAACGAGGATTTTAAAAAACTTGCTGAGAATGATTCTAGGAGCTTTTTAACATTGATTTTTTGACTTTTCTTCATTTTATTCTGGAACGGGATAGTTTCTAGAATACAACCGAGAAAAATGTGGAAAAAAAAACAATGATGGGAGGAGGGTTTTCGAGTCATTCTTATAGCTAGTCGGCTTGCGTGCTTAGCTTTTAAAAATCTCAACTTTCCTGACTTGCAGATGAGCTACGAGGACTAATAGAACTTTCATACGAATCGTCTCCTATAATCTATCCACGGTCTTACCTAGAAAGTGTGTACAAAATGGATTAGAGATGTGTTATATGTGGATATTTTCTGTATAATTCTAAGCATTTTCTTGTCATTATCTTGTGTAGAATTTCTAGCTTCATCTAGCATTGTATTTAAGAATAATCGTAACAACCTACTTGTAATTACGCTTCCAAGCCTGTGGCTTTAATTGTTGTTGCTTTTATTATAGCATAGTTGATCTTTGTTTAATTTTGTAGATTTAACTGCATGGAACAGCTTAACGAAATGTATTATTTCTTTGAGTAAATATTTGATTTAATTCATCGGTACATGAATTCAACGAAACAAATAAATTGTTTCCAGTACAAATGTAACTACAAGTAGGTACATATTTAGTTTAGTTGAGTGAATATTTGTAATAGTTGAAAGATATTTATCATCTATTGTCAATACGTTTTCTAGTTTCGATTTGATATATTCTTTTTGTTTTATTTTTAATTTTATTCAATTAACATCTTTATAATTAATAGAACATAAACCATATTTTCCACATACCGTAAATTATATATAATGAACTCCTGTTGTAGACAGTAGTTTCGATTATGAAACATTAATTATAGCTCTCGTCGAGTAGTATATTCCTGCTGAGCAGGAATCCTACATAAAGACTGCATTAAATTTGATACAACCACTGTGTCAGGGATATCCTGGTAGTAAACTGTGAAAACCCGTTCCATTCAAGTCATATACTACTATCACCATCGAACCGACACTGCGGAACGTATACTACAATGTGTGACAATATGAAATGATTCAGTCATGTCTGCTTAAAAATATCCATTATGTTATACTGTTTTTTTCGTTTAATTTCAACGCAAACAATGGGGGAAATTTATTAAAATACGGGCTATATAAATTTAGGTTTGGAATTAATCAGCGATCTGTCAAATTCAGTGTGAACTCCATTGCACTAGAATGGTGTTATCATGGGTAGTTTATGGGGACGTTGGAATTGATTGTTTGAAAATGGAATTGTGAAAAAAAAAATGAATTCCATTGGTGATATTTTTATATGTTGAAAACGGTTCATGTTACACAAAATGACGTAATCTTCACTCTAATATTAGTTGATTAAAGTGATAAAATTCGATAATACGATTGTAAATCTCCGTCATCTTATCCTACTTATATAACGACCTATTCGTTTCGAACTTCTCAAATATCAAACAAGGTATTTTGGAACATATATTTACAACTGTTTTTCATCTATTATCAACTTTCATTTATAAGAATGGTTATTGCATGCAACGAAAAGTGGGATACGATCTTTTTACAGATTAACATTACCATGTTTCATATGAAACAGTGTCCTTATCAACAGTGTGAATATAGCGCAGAACCCTTCTTAACACCCTCTATAAGCCAACCCTTATTTTATACTATGCAATTCAGTTATATCCTTGCGCGATAATATCCCACCATTTTTTCCATAATTTCCACCTACGCACGTTTTTCTTCCTTCAGTGATACCGCAGATAAGCTAAAATAACATTACTTGTGTCAACACAGTCAATTCTCAATGGACATAATTAAAACGGGTAAAGTAATTGATGAATTCAACTGACATGCTTTCCGTTTCGGAAAAATCGAGCTCGATTTGTTGAAATATAGATAAGTGTGTCCATCGACAAGGGTCTCTTGCAGCAACTTAACCTTTTCATTAGTAAATTTATGAGCGGTGCGTCGAAACTCAGACATAAATTCCCAATAAAACATTTTCTTTCTCAAACTAACATTCAATATAAATCACATTGTGTGCACATAGGGAAAATATTTGGTCGTGGCCGGCATACGAACAAATTATTCGCAATCAAATGTCAATTAAACTCAATTTCATCGAATGGTAAATCTTTGTCGAATAAGAATATCCTTTCGTCGCGTGTAGTAGATGGAATCGTATTAGTCGTGCAAATTTCGTTATGCAAACAGAATATGAATTAGTTCAAGTATAAGAATTGAGAAACTCGAAGGGACAAGATGTTGGGATGTGTTCTACACTTTGATTTCAAACAAGGCAAAAATCAAGGCAGGTTCTTTTACATCTTTCTCTTATTCACAGCTGAGCTGGACGATTTTCTAGTGGAATTTCCTTAGAAGAACGAGATTGAAATATGCAAACCGTTGACCCGTTTTATATAAGACAACATTAATCTCTTTGACAAGTTTAGTTTTAATTTGAAATTCGAAGAAAGAAGGCTATAATTTTTCTAGAAAGTTCACGAAAGAAGAACAAGCACAAACGATTTAAAATCGTGACAATTTTTTTATTGTATTCAACTTGCTAAAAATGTACACTTAACAAATACAAAAAGATTCGCTATTTAGTGCATTGGGGACGAAAGTGGTGCAACCTCAATTCACATCTCACAGCTTCTTCTATATGGAGTGCGATTGTCACTGGAGAGAATCCACAATTTCTTTTCCATTTCATTCTTGATATAAACAAAAGACGTATTTAATAGCAACGAAATTCACTCTTGTGAACTAATGGTGGATTTTAAAACACAATTCACCGGCGAAAGCGTAGCTTTCGTCAAAATGAATACATTATTATCATCGTGATATCCTGTCAAAACGTCAATTTTCTCAACAGAAAACAATAACAATACCTTAATAAATCGTAAATATCGTCTATGATGCATGTTGAGGATTTTTTATTATGTGAAATAAAAGACGGAATTGAATAGAAAAAAATTGTAATCACTTTATCGATTTCACTGATATACTTTACAATTAAATTCGTATTGTTGTATTATAAATTTTCAATTTAATTCCATTTTAATATTGGAGAATATTAATTTTGTTATAAAATACATCACTGAACGCATATTGAATATAAATATTCCCATACATACATACAACGGAACTATGGCCTTGTTCAACTATAATTAAAGTCAATTCATCAATTAATTTCATCAACGTTAAAATACCAACTAATTTCATTAATCTGCCATTATTGACTTTGTACCACCTATCATTGAGGTACTGATAATATGAGTTTATATTAATAATGCACCAAAAAAAAAACACAGCACATTATCAGACTGATTTCATCATTAAATAATTCAATTGATTGGCCCGGAGCGACGTCCTATTGTTGATGATCAAATTGATTATAAACGCTTGTATTTGCACCCTGATGATTACCATGATGATGATGATGATGATGATGATGATGATGAAAACAGGCTATTATACCAAGTCATTCCCATATCAGAATATAATGGAACTTATAATTGTTTAACATAGCAGTACTTGGTACTTTGATACGGCTTAATATTCCATTAAGTTTTGCACAAGACAAGTCCTCTTGTCCGTCTATAGCCATTAATTTACACCAACCGTACGATTTAATCTTCACATCTAGTTGAGACTAGTATAGGAATATTCAATTCTTACACAATGTCTAATCTTTATTGTAATCAATCCACTTCACTGCCGACAATGAAAGACTTTCTACCTCGTCTTTTATTGTACAAGTCAAGATTGGTATTATTGTTATTGATATTGTCCAGTAGATGTTTTATTTGATTAATTGTCTGATTGTTATTTTCTTCAGACAATCAAGATTACGGTCTCTTTATGAACTGAAAACTCGTATCAAATAATCGTTCGAAATCGCATACGTTAAATAGATATTGATTATTGGAGATAATGTGAGAAATCTCCACAGAATTGGCTTGATATGTAGCAAAATATTGTTAGAAGTGGCCGTTGAATCGATAAAGACAACAATGCTTATTCTTTCTTTAGTATAAAGCATTGCAGCTGCATATTAGTTTCCTAAAAGATATTTTTTACGACCGGGATTATAATTATTTAGTTTTGTTCTCATCTAACAATGGTCTCAAGATCGTGTCCATTTCTGGATTCAATTGGCGTGCTGACGATGTAAAATTATATGTCATGAGCATGAGACATGCAGACGTTTTTAATACTCAACATTTTTGCACTTATTCCAATCCTAATCACTTACATTGACGTTGTCAAGTATCAGTCGAATGAGTTTTGGAATTCGATTATGTGTTCGGGTGTGTATTTAAAATGACAGTCGATTCTACCCATGTCTCATCAAATTTAAATTTCGGACCTAATCTAGTATTTTACTTAAATAATGTCTGATCGATGTTGTTCTAATGCACATACGTTTATGTTTGATTAAAATTGTACTATAGTGATAATAACCGAATGGTAGTTTTACGATCAACATCAGCGAGAGGATGAAAGATCATAAATCACAACGATCATGCATATTGCATTCAGTTTTGAATCCAAGTCCAGTAACATTATCTGTACAGATATATTAGTTGAATACAAAACTGATTGTTTCAATACAGTATTGTGTAATAATTTTCAATTTTTAAGCAAACCATTCCAAGCTTACAGCCAGCTTCTGTTTATTGTTAATGCTTCTCTATTGTGATGCACTTATTGATGCATCAATATGAGAATAGATTGTCATATATATATGTACATATACCCGCCTTTAGTTTTGTAACAACAGCAACCATATAAAACAAATTTATGTGGAAATATAGCACATTAAATTTTATGAGTTGTAAACGACCGACATTATACATTTTGTGTGCACTGTGAAGTTCTCTGTCTGCCCCTGTTACTATTCCGGAAATCGATAAAACATCACTAGAGCAATTGCTCCGGACCTATAACAAATAAATGGCTAACCATAAATATTGTTTGGAGAAATTGTAAGATTTATTAAGTGACTGCTGGAGTTGTTCATAGAAAGAAAAAAATGGCCTTATTAATAGGAATATTCCAAAGGAGACTCTCGATCACAGGCGAATATTTTCGTAATTTTCTACTTTTAATGACAAACAACAATCTTAATGGGTAAGTTTAGTTTAAAACTCTTGTAAGAATTGACCGACAATAAATCGGTGACTTCACTACAGAATATGATTTATGTGTTGTGTTGTTGAATTCTTCCTGTATTATTAAATTGAGTTCTTGTGACATTTATTGAGTTCTCCTCTTTGCAAACGTATAGAATTGGTTGGAATATTCCATTAGAGTTTTCAGGTAGTATAGAAATAATAATAAAAATAATAATGGTTTTAAAATCCTCGATTGATTCTGAGAAGTTTGCTTATCAAAGTACAGTGAAAAGTTCCAATTCAATTTCGGAAAGCGTTTGAAAATATCCATTGAAAATCAACTGCAATCCAATCGAATCAAATCTATTGATTTGTCACATACTCATTCATTTAAGAAACTATTAGTGTGTTGTTATAGTGGGATTTTCCTTATTTTCCGTTTGTTATCGTGTTGTTATATTTAATGTACGTTTGATAAAAAAAAACCATTTATATGCAATTTTCAAATGTAAGATTTTTCTAGAGCATTTTCAACTTTGAATGGATTTTTCACCGTCTTTCATTTCACACATAAACACACATACAAATATCTATACGATTACCAACAAAATGAAACTTTCATTTCAGCAAAACTGTTTGATTTATATGTTGTTTCGTTTGGTTTTCTCTATTCCAATATCGGGGAAATAGATAAACAAACAAACATTTTTCGCTCTTGTCACAGATTTATTATATTGTGATTTCAGTTGTTGGATAGTGTAATTATAGCATTATAATTGACGACAATATCTCGAAAATTACTCCAAATATAGCCTTGATTAAGTTGCATATTTATTCACGGAAAAAAATTATGAATATTGATTCATTAATTGTTAATTAGCAATTGTAAATAAATGTTACCAAATTATTTTCCAAACGAACTAATAAATGCTTTTTAGTGAGTTTGTAATGTAGAATAATTAAATGCTCATTAAAACATGACATTTTAACATTTCATAAAGTTATTACGAATTACTGTTCCGTACGTAGCATACACAATTAATTTCAAACGAAATTCCAACATGCTTTATAACGATTTTTTGTAGAATAGATATAAAATAAGAAACTATGCAAAATCCATTCTGAACAAGTTTAAAATAAAATAAAATAAACACGTCTACCATACATTTCTTTTCTATCGGCAAATGTTGTAAATGAGGATTCACAATTGACTTTATGTGATTAAAAATCAAATTACTCCTATTTCAAATAAAACGTTCGATCAATTATCGAAAAAAAAGAGCAATTCGTCTTTTAGAGGTGATGAAAAAAAGTGGACGAAATTTTTCAATCAGTTAATTGAGAACGCATCAAATTTATCAAATGCCTCAGTAACTTTATGCGTCGTTGGTTTCTCCACAAGAACGACTTGAATCTACAAGCAATTATCACTAATACCCCTCCGTCATCTTTTGTGTTAATATTACACAAAATTCTATTTTAATTACTCTATAAGTGGTAAAGATGTCAACATTACATTATTTAAACCTACTAATTTCACTACTATCAATTAACTAGTGTAAGTTGATGCTTTAAGCCCAGCTTTCTTGCGTGATTAAATAGAATACCCTGTTTACTATCCCGGAAATATATCTATCTCAGTTTCATGTAGTTTATATATATGTTTATTGTCTTCTTCTACATATATACATATATATACACAAGACTTAATCTTATTGTTCTAAAACATTTTCAAATGTTATTAGGTTATAACTAAAGTGCATAGAAAATTTAATTAGAGTTGCACAACATCAGTTAAAAGCGGTTTAACTAGAGTCCTTTCAAATGAGATTACAGGACCGATTTAAAACGTTGATTTTCAACAGAAAGTTAAATAAACTGTAATCTCCATCCACGATCAATATTGCCCTCTATTCACTTATCTTTAACAGGATATGAACAAGGTTGTAATACGAGAACGATACACCTGGTGGAAAAAAAAACCATCACGAAACTCTTCAATTTGGTTTCATAAATAGAGCAAGAGAAATTATTCAGACAAAAGAGTTGCGTGCTGAAATCACCTTAATTTTAATGCTAATGAAATCTTTATAAGAAATTAATTCTTGCATACTAATTCCTGTTATTTTAGAATTTCCTCAGTTATACAAACCGAGTGCTTTTGTAGAAGATTCGATATTTATTTAAACGAATTTACTGACAATATTGCTACATAGTTTGTAGATTGTTAAGCTATCAAACCGTTCACTTGAGTATTTGTAAAATCAGCAAAGTGCTCCATTATCCTGTCGGGATTTCAACATAAAGCTGATAATTTGGAAGTAATAAAGCCAGTTAAGGTTTTGTGTTTTATTTATAAACAAACCAATAATTCTTAAAGTTGTTGGAAGAATGTTTTGCTATTATCAAACATATAGTTTGACAGTTTATTTTGATAAAGATTAGAAATAGGTCGGATTAATAATCGAATATTTCAGTCCACCCGGACCTATCCAAGTAGTTTTGTAGTTATTTACGAAACAATAAAGTTTCTTATAGTTGCCGCCCCTGTTTACAATTTAGTTGAAGATCCTGCTTTTCTTCTTCAAATATATAAGCATAGAGTGGAAGATTCATATATGCAAAGCTTAATACGGTTGGTTGTTTCACATGCGGTAAATCTGTACTATCGTTTTAGTTTATAATGCTCTATGTACCAGTCAATTGTGTTTACTGAATTGTAAAACAGTACAGAGTTATTCACTTACAGTTCAAGTTTAAATTCGAACGTATATATAAGGGGCGCATATTAATGTTTCTCACTGTATTAAAACGCAATTATCACAACTATATAGTAGTGTATTAATTAGTTGTAGAATTGTTCAATGAGAGATTCAATTGTATTTGCTTTTTAGAAAATTATAATTTATAGATCGAGTACAATGTGTTTGGTTTAGAATTGAAATTATGAGCCGTAAGACATAAACTCACACTTTACATTGCGCCTGTAAACTAATGTCTGCGTACATGCAAATTTGTTTTGTACCGTTCTATATGAATTTCGTCCAAATAGCAATCTGTTTAAAATACAAGTTAAAAGCGATCCAACTGGAGCAAAACGACTCTATTTTGCTTTTCTTGCTGACGTGAAAACTTGTTCACTTCAGTTCGAATATTTCAAACAGTCTATTCGGAAGCCATCGTCGCTGTTTCTTTTTTTAAGGAATTTATGTGGAAATATTATTCATGTAAATGTAATAAGAAATTCTGCTAAAGTAAATTAAATAACTTCATATTTTGCATTTAGTAGCCTCCAGAAAAGACAAACAAAGATCGATCTTTAACAGCGTGCCAAATAGCTGTTGTACACGGAACATTAGAATTTTGGCTACTACTGGTCTGAACAAATCGTTTTTGTTCTAATCCAATATAATAATAATGCGATACGCTGTTGTTGAATAAAGACTATGAAAAGTCGATAAGTGCGTTGTTATTAGCATAAACGGATAGCAATAAGTGTGCGTGTACTGATCTGAATGTGAATTCAAAGAATGTCAAAGTATAGAGAACGAATATAAGGGAATGAAAATAGGGGATGTTATTGAATGTGTGAGATACAACCAGCCATCAATGACCCCGATTTCTACAACTTGAATCGACCTTTCTATTATACGTCTATATAACAAATACAAAAGATGATTGAATTATCCTGTACGCAACTGAATCATTCATAATCCGGCAAAGTTTCTTGATGTGTATTATATTGCTTAATTTAACTATTGTTACACCCATGTATAACTTGTAAAGCTTATATCCATCCAAATATCTAATGATGTAGGTATTGCGGTCTAATTAAAAACGATTCTAACTAAGCTCCAAATAGATTGATCCTAGAATGATCGATAGATAGGCATGAATTTGAAGCACTATATCGGAGATATAGTGAATCGTATTATAACAACTTTGATTATTTTATAAATGATTGAATTACATCGGCTTAATTGAATAATAATGAGACTGCGAGGAGAGTTTAATTTTAATCTGACATGATTCAACAGAATCGATAATAATCTGGTAACCGTTTCAAAAATCTCATATATCGTCACCATAAGGGACATCAACTTTATCACCAACATTTACCAAAAGATATATCAGCAAAAGAGACAAGTCATCATAACGGTTTTGATTGATGTTCAACATTAGGTGTATTATAGTAAATGGACTATATTATCGAAATAATTGGACGGTTATATATCTTCACGGTACAACGATTATATGAGTTTGTATTATTTGTAAATTTAATCCGACATTAAAATCTGGATATTCATTGTATCTACAAATGTCAAGATTTGTGAATTATGCAAGAAGATAAGGAGATATAGTGGATGTGAAAGAGAAAAATGAGATAAATCATAAGAGGAGAAGGCTTAGAAACGTCCACGTTTCGACAGATATCTTATATTTCCTTTAGTTTTCAGCCGTTTGTTACACAGATAAAAATATAAATATGTCTTGTCTTAAATGAGAGAGAGAGAGAGAGAGAGAGAGAGAGAGAGGGCGCGGATGACTCAGTAAACTTATAAATCTCCAAGATCTTTCTCAAATAAATCTCTTCCTTGAGAATTGTTGGATGATGGTTCGGTGTTTTCAAGAAGCGAAACGGAACGAAGGAAATCAAAAAAGAAAAGAACGATGAGCAAAAGGAAAATAAAGTATACGATTTTGTCATGTTTAATTCAGATTGGATCGTTTCTTTACGATAGTTTTACGGGTAAGATATGATGTTTATACTGATATTCGTGACTCGAAAAACTATGTATTGATTATTGACACGAAATATCGTAGCATTATCACCCAAATTGCGGCTTTATACGTTTCTTTTACGATGTTTCGTCGAACGAACGGAAGGAGACTATATAGATTGATTTTTTGATTAAAACCGTCCCGAAAATAAAAATGGAAAACAGACTATCGTAGAATTAAGATTTAGTTACAAGGCAACGTGCCAGAATGGTTGCAATTCATTAAATTTGATGAAAAAATTCGTTGTTAAATATGGAGATGGCAAGAATCCTCTTATTTGCCGTCATCATATATCCAAAATTAATGAATAATTGTTTGAGATAGATTAATGTGGGCGGATTTATTCTGACCGTTACTGAACTAATTGAGGATTTTGAAAACGTGTACTTCAACAGCCACTACTACTACTACTACTACTACTACTACTAAGTACTACAACTACCACCTCAACTGTCGATATTTTATTCATGAATTTTGTAGTGTTTTATTAAATCTCTCTATTGATTTTATGCAGAACTCATTAGCGTACTTCAATCGTCCAATGAATACAAATTCGGTAATCAATTATGATAAAATTCCATCCATCGTTTGAATTTTTTCCGATATCTTACGCCGATAGAATTCTTTATCGAAATTTTCAAAGTTTTCGGCAATTACAATATTTAGTCTTTTTACAGAAAAAAAGTTCAAGTTACTCGAATAATTTATCTTTTAATTTGTCAGTGAGGTTTCTCAACTTGTAAAAACGTGGAAATCGGTTGAAAGTGTCGCTGAGCTGAGTATTTGTAAGATTGCTTTCTCCAATAATTATTTCATGTACAACTTTATTTGCTTCTTATCTTCAATATATTCAATTTTTCCACCATCTCACTCTTCACCCGCCTTTACTTTATCATCCTTAAACTTACTCCAACTTTTTGTCACATTATCCTAATCTTTATCACCATCCTGCCCCATCCTAGATTTTTCTCTTATCAAATATTGAACGATGTGTATATGCACAAATTACAACTCAAATATGAGCTAGATTAATGATAATTAAGTCTAATAGCACTTTACCAAGTAATAATCAAAACCGATATTTGTTCCGAATTGTGTGTGTGTTATCACACAGACTATATATACACACATATATTTCGGTGGAAATGTTCATTTTGCAAGTTTTCATGGACGTAAAATAGATGTAATTAGAGGGAGTTTGGTTGGGTAATTTTCCACTGAAGCCTTTAATAACATCGACAGGTTAAAGTCGCACTAATTTAACCTTTAGGTTGAATCGTGACCGATCGAATCAATAAAATTTATAACTATAATATATTTTTTTCCGATTAATTATGTAGTCCTTAATATTATTAAGAGATCTTTAAATTATTTGTGAAATTCAATTAAACCTGTGTTAATTTCAGTTTTGTACTCTATCCAATAATCTTGATAATCCAATTTAGGCAAACTGTGCTTTGTATTGATTTTCGTTTATTGTTGAAGACGAGAAGGCGTTAATTTATTGTAAATCGACCCACATTAAACTCCTAAATCCGATTACTATGCTTTTTTGTGTTTTCTTAGTATATAAGTTGTAAAGTTTCACTATATGATTCCAATATTCTCCAAAGTAACAATTTTGATTTCTCTCAATGCACTATTGACGTTGCTTAAAGTACCATTGACTTGTAGCATTATTTGGCAGCAAAATTGGATGATTTCAGATTCAATATACGCCTTGCATTGATAATTCAAGCTGCTATTATTGTTGAATCGCAATTGGACGCCCTTATGTTACTAATTCATCTCAAAACTTGTAATAATTTTGATAAAAACGATAGAAATAAATGTGCAATGTTTGCTTGGTTGGACGATTTTATTAAATTATTAAAAAAAATAAAGATATCTCTTGTTTCCTATTGTGAGTAAAAGACTAAAACTAAATAAAAATGGAATTGTTAAGTGAACGTTCGTTTCGTTACAAAGAATTAACTTAACGAGGATATTTATAAAGCCTTATCATGACAACACTTTAAAACTGAATTTAGTACGTGGATGGCACTGTTAGGGGAGCAATCAAAATAAAAGCGTTATCGTTGCTGACACTGAATTTACAAAAGTCGCTATTCCGTTAGATTAAGCTTGGCTTAATGTGGCCCTGTTTAATACTTTTATAAGTCGCTATTATTACAATTTTTCTACTCACACAACAATACCACATCGACAATCAACTTATCATTAATCTCGTGTTAAAAATATTTGAGTTGAAAACATTTTTTATTCCAATCTAAAACTGTAAAGATGAACAAATCGAAGCAGCAAATTAAGCCGGAAATTGGTTGGAAATTGTAAAAACTTTGATGATATTAATTTTTTTTTGTTTAATTGAATTTGAACATCTCATAACTACTTATTTGTGCTACTTCTTTTTCTTTCTTAGAAGCTATTAAATGTAATTAAATTGAAAGTAATTAAAAAAGTTTATAAGAATTATACGTGCCCGGCGCATCCACCAAAACTCGATTTATTAACTTTAATTAACATTTAACAGAAACCGGTAGCCACGATCTATAAATTCTTAACCTTACAATTAAGCTTCAAGATTTATTTTTATTATAGTATATTCATTATATATGGAACATAACAACAAGAACAGCAATCGAAAAAATACAATTTAGCCTTAATTGTAATTTGAGCATTGGTTTGTTGCTCAAATATTTACAAGCTCTAGAAGAAATTAGCAATTGAATCAGAGCAAAACAGTTAAACGACGACCCTCTTGACGGTGGTGTGTGGTAATGGGCAAAAAGTCAAATTCAGGCTGGATTGGTGCGGAGAGCTCATAAATAAATCAAAGTAATTGTGTAACCGACAGTCTAAAATAATATTTGAATATAATTAAAATTGTTGGCGCAGATGAGCAGTGAGATGAATGAAATTACCACAATTCATCAGATTCACATCGAAATTTCTCGTTTTCTTTTAACAATTTGATTGAATTTCAGCTCAGTTCGTGTTGATAAAATTTATCTACAATTAATGTTTATTGTTGCAATTTCTTTGCAATACATGTACACATTCGTGTTTTCACAAATCACCTTTCTCTACTGCTGTTTTCGTAGGTTGTTTTGACTTTGTCGGTTGTTAGTTCAGTTGCCGCCTAGAGCATAGAAAAAGTACAAAGTTTACAAAATAAACTTTAGTTGTATAGTTTACCTTTCACTACTATCTCTGTCTATCACTCAATTGCAAAGTTCTACATTTCGGTTTATGGAAACCATCAGCTTTCCCACGAGCTTAATCTTCATCGTTTCTTTCAACAATCTGCCTATTAACAGTCACATCATCTACACGTTCTCATCATCGTCTAAATCACCTTACTAAAAGTTTTTTTCTCTATAGAGCCTTCTGTTCAAAGCTTATGTAATACCTAGCTAGAATTGTAAATAGAAAGATAAATTAAATCTTAACATTATCAAATTAATTCAGTGACTGGCGGCTGGTATAAAAAAGAGAATTTTGAAAGTTTTTGAGAGTAACATAAATTTATGGTTGACATATTTAACTTGGAATATAAACTAGTTAACTTTATAATTTAAATATGTCATGAACTACAATCTAAGACAGATTTAAATTTACATAAAGCTGACTTGTTTAATTTTGAAATGTAACTGAGAAAGATCTCATTAAATAAAACAAATAATATAAAATAGACTTGTATGGAAGAATTTATGCGTTTTTGTTTGGAAATGTCACCGCTTGTTATACGAGTGAAATTTGAAAGAAAATCTGCCTCGCAACGTGGAAAACGGTACAAAAAAGCTCGCAATTTACTATTCACCGTCAATTTACTCATACATTTACACAATGAAGGTCTGTAAAACTTGAACTAAAATACATAAATTGCGTTGTAGTGACACACACACATGTATGTCCTAAAATTTCTGACTTGTACTAATATTTTTTGCGATTCGACCGAAAATTGACCGTTTCTGTTCAAAATTTTATTACAAGACTAGCTTATCTTTCTCGTACGATTGCTGTTCAGCGTTATTAAATCTAATGTTACACACATAAAATTTTGTTATTTTACAATTAATATTCACGAAATCGTCATCGTTATCATTGGCATCTAGACTAAATTGTAAAGTTTTAGATAAAACACCAGCTTATCCGACTTAAATCTCCAGTTTTATAGAGACAATTTCTCTACAAATACTAATCGATATAGTTTGCGGTCGTACATCCATTAGGTGACCCTGGTCATACTGCTACCACAAGACTTGGATTTGAGAGCTTTTAAGCTGTAGTGTAATAAGTAGATGGCACACCATATGTTTGAATCTGTTTTAATCATGGACGGACCATTAATTGCTACCGAACCCTCCATTATGAAATGCCGCTATTGCCTTATTTACCTACATGAATGGAATATTAACATCGCCCTCAATAAAATATATACAGAGTACAACTCTAATTCTAACACTTTCCTCTCCACAGTTGTCTCATCTAGTTGTGGGCGTTACAAGCAGTGAATTGACATGTGTTAATACTGAAATTTATGTTAAACAAAATAATAATTTATAGCCAGCTATTATTTAGTGTGAGTGGATGTTTAGCTGTTAGGATATTGGGGATCAATTCCCATAAATTCTCACCCTATACTGGAGAGCTGTCGTTGTCTTTTACTCATCAACATAAACCCAATATAAAACCAATATCAAAAGACTGACAATAAATTTTGTCATCAAGTCAGTAAATTGAAATTTATATTGTATAGTTGATGGGTTTTGCTTGAATCATTCATTAGAATCTCTCTTCATTGTATGAATATTAATGAGCTCTTGTGGATTAGTAGCCGGCAACCCCTCTAGACATACTTTAACTTACCATCCATTTCTTTCCCAAACATGCTACAAAAGTTGAAATATTTATTCGTAAATACTACTCTATTTCTACTATAATCCGTATTATTCAAAAAGTCTAAACTCTCTCTCCCTCTAGATAACGTTTGACTTGTTTTCAGTTAATTTGAATTGCAAATATCTGTTGCTTTTTTAAATTTTAAAACCATAATCAAATAGAAAATTCAATTGAGATTCTATTTAAATAACTGGACGTTTAAGCATGCAAGTGTGTTGTAAATGTTCTGAATCCTTCCACATTCAAAACTTGTAAATATCAATGAAACATCTAGTATGCAAATTAGTCTATCTGGTTGCAATACACATAACTGGACCGAATTCAAGCACGTGAGAACCAACGGCCAATTCAAATTAAATTCACAATCGACTACACATCTATAATAATTTCAGCATGTCCTCTCTTCTATCTATTCTCTACTATACATATATACCCCCCCGAAAAGCCATTGACATTCTATTGAAATGAACAGGGGGGCAATTAACCGCATACGCTTGAATAATAGTAGCCGTTCAGGTCTTATTAAATGGAACGATTATCAACAGAATAGGTTGTTAAAGATATAGGATCAATAACTAAATAACAGATAGAACGACAAACATTATCCGTTATTATTACAACTGCAAATCAAATTGCCACCATATGGCCATAACTAAGGACTTGTATAATAATTATCTGCTTAAGGCATAGCTTTAACGAGATCATAGATAACTGATGGTAAGGAGGGTGAATATTAGGGGTGGAATGTGTTAATGCTTCA
This sequence comes from Mylabris sibirica, assembly GCA_039776855.1. Classification (NCBI taxonomy): domain Eukaryota; kingdom Metazoa; phylum Arthropoda; class Insecta; order Coleoptera; family Meloidae; genus Mylabris; species Mylabris sibirica. The sequence continues at coordinate 8,534,820 of CM077836.1, forward strand.
ATACTGTAAGCCCATTTACTAAAATTGATCTATACGACTGGTAGTATACAAAACGATTCACTAAAAATAGCCGATATACCCAGAGAATTCACTTGAAATTCAATTTCGCTGTACAATTAAACAAGCGCTTGGATAACAGTAAAAAAGTAAATATTATTGGTAATGTACATATAGTATGTAGCAAATATTCTATGTACAACACATTTGGAAAAATGTTATGTCACAAAATTGAACGCATAATCTATTTTTAAAAAGATCGAATATGTTTTATCAGCACAAAAATGTTTTCACAGGTCCACTGGAAAAGTTTTTATGTAAATATAAGCTTTGAATTTTTACAAGCAGAATTGAATGCAAGCACTTTTTACACGAATTTCATCGCAAAGCAAACATGGACACTCATGTATAATCGACTAGTCCGGAAATTGTCTTGTAACAGTTTCATGTTTTATTAACATGTAAAATTAATATTCTGCACAGTCTGGAAACAAAAAAAAAATAAACGTACACATTCTGGAAAATGTCAAATGGTAGCCGATAATTGGATTATTCGTTGTCTGTATAAGAATCCAGAATGATCGTGTACGTTCACCTTTTCCTTTGTTGAACGTAAAGAGAATTTTATGGAAGGGTATATTTCGTTATTTCCAGGCAATTTACGAGAGAAATTAGAAAATCGCCGAGCTACTGTGAGGATTTTGTTGAATTTACAAGGAACAGAACGAAAAGTGACAATTTCGTTGCGATAAATTTAATATTTTGATATTAAAGTCTTCCAAAAACAAGTCATCAGCATGAATTTATTATTATTAGTGTTATTCTATCAATGGTTGATAGTGTTGGCTATTTTCAACGTCAATTCATTGTATTATTCTTCTTCTTCTTCTTCCGCTCGACCTAGGGGATTTGTGTCATTTTCTGTATAGTGAATATTGAATTGAAATCTGTGCCAGGGATGCATCACGGACATCTTCACGGGATGTCTCCTTTGTGTTGGCGACGATATAATCCAGTCACGTTTCTACAGAGAGCTAGGTTTCTCTAATACAGTGGACATTGATTGAACTGTAGGACTAAAGTAGCTTGATATTTTATTCACTAAAGGACATTCGTTTGAAATTTACTAAAATGTCAAGTTGAATCAAGTGGTCCAATTTATAGATTTGTATTTTCTTGCGATTGCGGACAAGAAAGGAGGAAAACGAATTCAAATTGTCAGTGAGTTGGAATAGTAGTAGTAGTAGTAATAGTGGTGGTGGTTTACCCAACTACGTGACGTTCAACAAATTTCATGTTCTTATATCCGTGAAATTCATGTTAACGGGAAAATGCAAAAGAAGATCACACCTCTAGCTTGAAGGCAAAATGAGCGAGAATTTAATGAAAATCCCCTAGACTCTTATGATTGCAAGTGGAAAATTACGAAATTAAAAAAGCGATAGCGGAATTGATGGGGTAAAAGCTGGGGCGCTCCATAGATTTTGTCAATCTTGCGTTGAATATTTTAAAACTGGTAAGAATATAATATTGGGGCGGTATGAAAGATGATGATTCACTTCGAAGAAGAGAACGTTTCAAGCCTATCTCGTTTGTGTTGCTATTGAAAAGACCACAGAAAGGTCGTTCCTTTTGAGTTATTAGAAAATCTCGCTCGACCATCCTAGTACAAACTTTATCGTTACAAACAGTTTGAAGATCTCGGGTTAAAATCAAAACTTTTTAAATAATAAAAGGTGAAGATACAAAATTGTGATATACTCAACATGAAAAAAAAAACAACTTTTATCAACACATAAAAATGATTCATATATCAAGCTGGATGACAGAACGTGGGCAGTTAAAAACACATTACACTCAAGATAAATGAATCTTCACATGAGTGACTTTTCTGCATTAAATAATAAAAAAGCAATATTACATTTGTCGGTGAAAGTGTAGAGAACAAAGCTTATTATTTGATGACTCAAGACTCATGCAAATAAAGCTTTTTAATTCAAATTGAGCTTTAATTTGCTTTTACATGTTCATATAAGTTGAGTGGCTTTTTGCGTGTCAATATTGAAATGTAACTCAATAACATAATTCGATAACATACACGATAAGGGTTGACCGTTATCAAAAATCAACCGTATACATAAAAAAGGTGAAATCCTTATTATACTAGAATAATACGACGAATAAGAAAACTATCGGTAAGGCGCTATAAAATCTTTATGTTGTCTATAAAACAATAAAAACGGTGGTTATGAATCTATTATTTGACCCGGGATGAGAGTTTTAACAATAAATTCATATTTCCTCTGCATTACTGTTGTTTCTCTTTATTGTTGCGTACTGAAATGAAAACTGTCAAAACGTTAGTGATTACTGTGAAGAAAAAAAAAACGGCGAAATTGAAATCGATTTCCAAGCAAATATTGGATGATGATAATAATAGAAAAATTGTGGTTTTGTGTTTGGATGTAGGCGCCAATATGTTTAATGGAATTTCCGTTTTTAATGTCTGGACGTCACGAATAGGAGGTTAAAACGTGAAATTATTTCTCCCTTCTTGAAAGTTATATGGTGCTTCTTATAGTTCTATAATGGTTTTATAAGACTGAAAATCCATTTTATTAAACTTGTATAACACAGATAATCGTCTTAATCACATTTAAAGGCTGGCTTTTAAAATTGCATCACGTAATATTTTTTGTTTGTTATCAATTCTATTACAAGAACCGTTTCGTAATGTAGAAATATCTTTTATATTCACTATACATGTATGCGATAATGGCTCAAGACATTTTCCTTTTGACTTTCTACTATTGTGGTTAAAATACCAGCATTTTCTTTTTCCATTCGATTTATTTGGTTGTCACTCTTTCGCTTTTTAGAAATGGTGTTTACGCTCAAGTTACTCGATCAAACATTTCGACGTGGACAATCCAACATTGTGTCAACCAAGTGCGTTTGGTAATTCCGACTAAAAAAATCTCCAATATGTACTCGTTTATTTATGTCATTTTTTTCTTGTTTCTTAATCGAAATCTGCCCTATTTCACCACTATGCATTGTCACAAAGATGATTTATTTGTAAAAGTTTTGTCCGCGTTAACCAATTACAAAGTGGTTGTTGTTCAATTTTCGATCCGATGCTTTTTCTTTTTCTTTTTGTTTTGGTAAACACACGGGTACAAGTTTCATTTTGTTTCTAAATGTAGACTAGTTAAGGATATAGGCGTGATCAGTGTGGCGACATGTCATTTATCATGACAGAGTTATCCGGTAGAGCTTCCTGGAGCCATCCCAAAATTCTAAAGCATGTTTTATTGTTGTCGCTAATTATTATAGGAACTGGATATTAAGTTTGATATTATTGTGTCGACGAAGAAAGCTTACAGTATATATTCAATCTCTTTATAAACGTGTTTTTGTTGTAAATCGATTTAGTTAGATACACTTTTCAGATTGACCGTATGCTTTTTGTCGATTTACCGAGACTGTGAATGGAGAGAATATAATCGCATTTAGTTTTTATACGATTTACAACAGAGAGAATTGGTTGCGAATTTTCAACTTTTGTGAAATTCAACTGAATTGTTTGTTAATTGAAATTTTAGAAAAAATACTGCAATATTGAGGAGAACTCCACCTATTTTCCCTCTAAAAAAAAAGACATATTCATAAGCTCACTTTACTGTGATTAATGAATGATCCTGTCTCTTTTCCAGTAAAGTTGGTTTCGTTTCATTTGGGGAAAACTCGCCGTTATTTTTTCCTCATTTGTCTTTTTATCTTGATCGTCCAACTTTTTTGCCATCGTCGTTAACGGTATCTACAGTTTACTGTCAAAAGCAGCTTTACTATACGGGAATGCGTAAATATAGAACTGATTAGATAGTTTGAAAAAAGATTGTGAATTTTCACGTTGTCAGCATTCCGATATCGAACGTTTCTATAATAATAATAATAATAATAAACTCTTCTGCGCTTATTTTGTATAAAATCTGAAATTAGAATCTAGTTATTAACAACAACAACAACAGTAAGATGAAAGCAAAGTGTAAAGGAAACGGAACAAGGGTAGTGTCTCCGGATTTGTCTTCCGGTTTACAAGCACGAATTTTGCTGTAGAGTGCGTGACTCTCATAGGATGCCTATAAATGTGCTTCCGGAAGAATGGATAGCTAACCAGCAATGCTTACAAAATCTTTATCTATCTAGTTTAAATTTCTCCAGTTTAATCATTATTGTACCTTATTTGTTCCAATTTAATCAATAAATAATGATACAAATGCAATTCCATTTGTCGTACAGTTCATCAATTGAGAATTCTAATTGTTAATGTGGTCTAAATGCCAATCATAGTTGTTAACAAAACGGTTATCAGACACGCATCAGTTAACTGTATGATTTAGTTAACCTATATTGCATTTCGATTACCACCTGACAGATGATGACAGGTACGAATTAAAAGTGATAACTGTGTGGTACGTGACATTAAAACGAAACGTGTTTATATTGGTGAACATAATCGAACTACAATTTAAAGCTTAGATTGTCGCATTGACCTATCATCTTAAATTATTGAAAGCATTATTTAGTGAGAAAATTAAAATTTCAATTAGCAACTTGCCTATTTAGCCAAGAATGAAATGAGGGCGAGTTTCGTGAAAAAGTTTTAAAAGAAAATTTCACCACAACTCATTCAATTTTGATGAATTATTTTAAACAGTTGGTCTTTTAGAAGCCAATATTTGTCTAGAGACATTATCGTCATTTCTTTGTCGACAGTTTGGTTAGGAACAACAAATCTCCATAACATTTTCAGACTAATTAACATCCTTGAGGATTACGCCTTCAAAGTCAGTTAATACGGCAATAGGAAGCAAATACTGTTGTTTCGTTGCTTTTCCCAGGTGTTTATAATGAACTTTCAACAAACTTCCGACTTATTTTTCTCACAATCATAATTATTATCATGCATGATAAGATAAACAATCATTTTTTTGTTAAAAGTTTTCCATCTCCTGTTTGTCAAAGATTCGTAATATTTGAAGCATACATCAACAACGGCATTATAGATTTATTTGTTGTATTCTAATCAATCAGATTCTAGTCAAATTTTGATTGATGAAAAACTGTCTTTAGTGAAAGTTTACAAAACAGTCCATTTTTACAAACTCTACGTTAGAGAATCACTTCAATAATTAATTAATAACGATGCTCTATTTTCCATCAACGTACTGTTTTCTCATGAAACTAAGTGGCGCCTCTTATATCCTATGTATGCACATTGTGAATGAGTATAGACCTCACTATAATCTGGTGGAGTACCTATACGAATACGTTAAAACCACAATTTTCAATTTGCATATACAGATTTTAATATTAGGCAGACGTAAAGTAAGATTACATCCACTTTTGTTACCGTTAATAAATGATAAGGAATTGAAATTGAAATTTTATGCTACACACACAATAGAGGATTTCAATCGATTCTCAACTATTATGTGATGTTTTATTATTTGCTTTCAACAAAATCCATCCCAATGGAGGAACATTAAAATTAAATAGTCCATTTTTATCGTTTCTTTGATAAATGTTGATGCTGTTATTGACGGATCATTGGATGTTAGAAAAAAGCAACATTATCATTCGATTTCGTTGAATATTATTATTGATAGCTGGTTCCTATTTGAATATTCGATGTTAATACATAAATGTAAAGGTAGACGGTAGGTTATGGTACCCTTAAGGATGCGAAGAATATTAGCTTTTGATAGGAAAAACGACGAAAATCGGTCCTTGTGCGCTCATTCTCAAATCTTGCAGCTTTTTGTAGAACATAAAGTGGAAATTGTGACCGATTTCATTGTTGTATATACTATTCTGTATTAAATAAAATTATAGATTACGATTTCGCTATCATTATTATGATGATAATCGTTACTACAGTGTGTAATTACACCGTCAAGAAGGTAAACTTGTTTAGGTAACCTTATAATCTAAAACTTTCATAACTGTAATAACCGACATGGTAGTAAATTAGAATTATGCCCGTTTAATAATTACGAATGATGTTGGCGCATCGTAAAATGTATCAAAACAGCACCTTGGAGCGCAATTCGGGCATCTACTGGATTTACCAAAACGACTATTTGATGCTCAATTCAGTTGCATTATAATCGTTATTCATAACTAGTTTTATTATAATTAATACGATTATTATTGATATTTCTATTAAAAAAATAGAATAAGATGAGAAAAATAAATAATGAAAAAGCTAAAGAAAAACAATTATGCTTTTGTTGTTGTTGTTATTCTTTCTTTCATCGGCGAAATGAGCAAAAAATTATGATTAACGACAGCATTTTTAAAAGAACTACCACGCTCACATATAGAATTTTCTATTTAAAGTCGACTAGAAAATCGTCAGTGTGTTTAATAAAAGTGCACTGTATAGTGTATATGAAACACTTTAACGACCACCATCTAGATAAATAAATATGGAAAAAACTTCAATATTGTTGGGGCGTTCTTTACTGATTACACTAAAATTAAATCTCGTTATCTTTATACATGTTTTGACAACATTAATCTATGCTGTACTAGTAGCAGACATTTATTCCTATTATACAACTGGATGTAATAATTGTCGTCTATAAAATTCCTATAAAATGGTGGTCACGACTTAAAAGACTCTTAGTAGAGACCCTATATTACACTACTTTTTTCCCTTCTAACTTTATTTATTTAGGATCACAGTATAAGGAGAATGGTTCTGTTCTCAACGTGACCTTATCCTTATACCGTCCTTAATGCATGTTTATTACAACGATGATGGTTGTAATTTAATACGACACAGTTTTCATTTCTGTACATTTACATTGTTTAAAGGATGGACATTTTACATTAATATTTAACCATTGAATAAATGGACATATATGAGAACAAAAAATACCAGACCTAATTAATGATCGCGGATAATTTTATTGTTTTCAATTAAACTAATGAATGATATGGTTTGTGAATAAATTGATAACAGACGTGAGTAGATCTGCATTCCTAATTACTTTGACTACATTTAGATCATTTATCACGTTACGCTCACTTGTGATGAATCCACATTTCCACAATATCCGCCCAAATTCTATTACAACTTCACTATTTTTTTCTCTTCCTATTTAAGCTTGGATATTGTACCTTTACCCGGTTTTACGGTGGCCGTTGATCGAATTTTCTTGTGGCTCTCTTGCTATAGTCGTTGAATTTTTTCCAGCAAGTTTTCAAGTAGTTTCAACACCAGATTTTGTTAAACTTAACTTATGACTTGACAACTTAAAGAATCCTCCACACACCGATAAGATCTATCAAACTATTTCTTTGTATACCTGAAACTATCATAAATGTTAATTAAATTTTTTAAAATTACAAATAGCTGTTTATGTCATTGGAAAACGGATTAATAGTCGATTTTTATTTGCGTCCCTACTGAGTGATTAGTTTACAATAATGACATTTACAATAAAATTGAAAAATTTGCTCTGTATTCGATATATAATTGAAATTTTAATCACCATTGAAAAATATCAATTTCATTGTAATAAAATATCGTTGTTGTAAATGGTCAAACAAATTTTGCGAGTTTCAAGCGATTTTTGTCGTATCAAAAATTTTGAAACAATTTTCAATGTAAACTTTTGAAAGCACGTCAATCTCGTTGTAGCTTCTACAAGTTTTTCTTTGAAAGCACCAGCAGTTTGTACGCTACAAAAGATTGTACATAATCTTACAAGTTGAAGCCACTAATTACTGTTATTTCTTAAATAGGGCACTTAACTTTGATTACTGATTCTTTCAAAGGCGCATCCTAAGCATTTCAGAGGTGTTTCCGTTTTGTTTCAGTATTACAGTAAAAGTTACAAGTTTCTCTTTGAACGACCCTTAAAATAGGTTTTTTTAATCGTAGTTTAAACTTCTTTTTCGGTTTACTATAGTTGTAGCTTTAAAGTTGATATCTTACATTAGGCAAACATCCAACATTTCAGCGTTGCATGTTTGTTTGTGATATAACAAGTCAAATATACTGCAAGATTACGGTTGAAATATGCATAAACAAGTTGATATGCTTAAACAGTGGGAGGTGAAATTTGTAGCTATGATATCTCGTCATTTTCTATTACAACTACTGTCATTTCTATCGTACTGTTTCAGATAAGTTCAATCCAATGAACATGTACAGAAACCAGATGAGATTAATTATGCAAGTTCACATAGTGGAGCTTTAATTGTTTATTAACGAAGAACAATCGGCAATTACATGTAAATTTCAATTCCTCAACTATTGCATAAATAAATATAATTTGTATGCCTGGATATTTAATATAGAAATATATTGGTTAACAATTGTTTGAGATTAAAATGAATTACAACGTTTATTTCTATTTCTCAAGTACGAGAGTGCATTTAAAATTGAACAAAATCGTGATTTCAATACGCGCTCTTCAATTTCAATTACAAATTTTTCAAACTTTAATAATGATTTCAATAGTAGTGTTTGTAGTGTGTATTGTTGAATAGCCTATTGAATTTGGTATTATTATGTAACAATTTCTAGGAAGAATTCGGTATGGAAGACGAAATAGATTTATTTTGTGAATGTTTGGAAATAGGTCAGACTTGAACACATTTCGGGTATCCTGTCGTATATGGTTACGGTCGTATCCCTTTGGGTAAGCTTCACACTTATGGACCTACAAGGTAGCTCCTACGGGTGTATTTCAGACAGTTTGTGAAATCGAGAGTCTGACAAATTGAAATGAGCAAGTGACAACCTTTGCATTCAAAACGTTTACTCCTACTACAACTATTATTACTATAACAGACCAAAGATCTTATTGGATTTTATTTATGTATTTCTATAAAGACTTTATTAGACTTTAATGTTATCGTTCTATGGAATAGGACATTTGTTTGTATCTTATATGGATTGTTGGCAAGTTTTAATAGTTTTTGGATAATATCGTAAATATTTAACAAGAGCCCTAGGGATTCGATCCTTAAAGCTAAACAGGTCTTTTGTGAAGAAATTCGAAAAGTTTCTTCCCCTTTTCTGTGTGTTCCCTTTTGTTGTAGTATACAAACCTAAACATACATATAAAGAAAATTGAATTTTTATTCGACAATAGATACAAAAGGGCGAAATATTTCCGAATTGAATTCTAGATTGAATTTTTGAATATTAAACAATATAACAACACTTCCACTAGACGATGACAAATGAATATTTCAACATTTAGTGACATGTACGTTAATTTCACTCAACTATAACTAGACTAATACAAGTTAAAACATTAATCCCGCCTATGTTGAATTAATTTCAATACATCCCCCTAATCTAAAATTACTATAATTAATGTTATTAAAAGCCAAATTGTGTTACGGTTCAGTGACAGGTAACTAGCATGTTACTGAATTAAGAAATTAGCAAGCGCTCAGATGTGGCGGAATATTCGATCAAGTACACAATTATCGGCTTTAAATTACTTTTTCTTATTCGGCAATCGATACAGTACGATGTAAACTCTAGCGAATGCTTTACAATAAAAATTTGAAATCAGTATGAATCTGCATCTAATTAATGGTGTTTTAGTTTCAGTGGCAAGTCTGGTTGGTGTTTCGGAAAGTTCAACAAAATCACGTTTCATTGAGACAGGTATTAAATTATCATCGACCATTCAACGTCCATATTTTGACGATGTAGGACCAAGAAATGTGACAGCCGTTGTTGGTCAATCGGCTATACTCAATTGTCGTGTGAAGCATCCAGGCGATAGAACGGTAAGTGAACAATTGTGCAATTTTCTGTTTGAAAAATCAACCGTCAATAGATATTTTTGTGTATGTGTATGTGTGTATGACAAATACTTTATTGTTATTGTTATTGCGTCGACATAACAATCTCTTCAAGAATTTGTGACATTTTTAATATTTTCCCCCATTGACAATAATGCAAATATAAACGATTGAATTTTTTTACATTGTGACAGAAAATCGTGAAATTTCCTTTGAGAATTCCACAAATTGCATTTTAATGTTTAGCTAGGGGTTAGATCCGGTGGCCGGGATTGTTGGTTTTGTTATCATTACCGGACTTTCTAGATTCACCAGGTTTGTTTTCGACACACTATCTAGTGCATTTGTTTGGAACCAATTATGTATGTATGTCTATGTGTATGTCTGTATTTATATTGTGCAAAACTTGTTACCACAAATACAATCATCAGCATGAAACTTTAGTCCATTCTCAACTTGTACTAATGATAAAAGGGGTATGCTTTAAGGATAACACACAAAACTTGTCTTATTTAGAACAAACAACAAATCTAAATCATATTTTATATGGTTATCCCTTTGATTTCTGTGCAACTCGGACATTTAGTTGATCTGAATTTATTTCAAAAGGCTTGAATGAGGCATTCGATGTGCACATGTGTAGGTATGTTGGAAACTTGGCGAAACTAACAGAAAGTTTTGAATTATAACTGTACAGTATCTGTGCATACAGAAGTCTGTTACTGAAATTACAACTATACGTTTGATTAAAAACCAACACAACTGATTTTTTTGTGGCATTTTACACAAGACAAGCGGTCTTAGTCGAATTTAAACTGTAAGAAAAATAATAAACCTTGAATTTCTATCTTTGGACCTGTGAATTATGACATTTTGACATACGTATATTAGTTAATCATTTATAATTTCAATAAAGGGATTGTTGGCAAACTATAACATGGATTACGGTCATAATGTAACGTTATAATCCTGTCCTATTTCAATGCAGCTGTCAGATATTAAGGGATTTAGTTGATCTGTATTTGAAAGCTACGGTATTAATGTCTCTACAGTGGACTTAACAACATCTACAGAACTGCAGAGAATCTATCCTTCCACTTTTAAAATAACACATCTATTCTCTAATTGTAGAATTACCCATGTTTAAATATTACTAATTGTAAGATGTTTAATTGTACGTCTATTCTTGGTAAAATTTCCTATTTTCACAGGAAACATAGCTAGTTAGGGATGATAAAATTGACTTTATGTTATACCGTTTACAAGTTGTTGAAGGTACGTTATTGAGTGGGTGACTACAATACAAATCACTTGGGTGAAAATTGTTAAATGTAATATATGCGAGTACAGTGCCAATTGCAGCTGTTGAATTGTAGTTAAATCTAACAGTCGCACGTACAGTCACAAAGAAATCTACCATCATATACTGGTGAAATATTATAACTAGAAATATTATTTCCAATAATATTTCGCCAATTTGTAAACTACGTTCTCTTATATTTACATAGAAAGTACTTATAATTTGTTAAAATATATAAATTTAGTCTGTTGAGATGGTGGGTCGATAAGTTGAAGAAACGACTGGTTATTATAGTCGATTAAAGTCAACGAATAACGAGGTACATCCAATTCCATATATATATATGTAGGAGCGGAGGAAGGGGGGAGTAAGGGAGAGTGTAAAAGGGAGTCAGACGAGAGACACTGACGAGAGAGGATGTAATTTTTTTATTGTTGTTAAGTGAAATATTTGAATTATTTTCATCTTTGAATTAAAATCAGTTTTTCCAATTAATTGTATTAAAAATCAATTAATAACATCCCACAAATTTTTGGGGGCTCAACCGGGATGGGATATTAACAATAAAAAGAAGAGAAGTGACGATATTAACATTAACAACAAAGAAAATTGAAGACGACGACGACGACGACAAGTGGAGTGTGAGACGACAACGACGACGACAAACAAAACTGAAGACGACGACGACAACAAAAGAGAAGTTGAAGAAGACGACAGCGAAAGAAGAACACAGATTGAAGAAATTTGGTAGATAATACAAATTGATCATCACTATCACAAGGTAGGATCTGCCCTTAATATTCTGGATTGTATTATATTTAGCCGTTATTGAGTGACCTTCAATTAGTGGCAACAGTGTTCGACGACACCAGACACTTATTCAGCATTTTGACGATAACAGAACTTGTTTTGTTTATGTATATTTATTCTAGGAATTTTCTATCTTTGTTTTTATGTGTGTTTGATAATTTTGTTGCATTTGTTTGACAAATTTAAACACTTGAATTTAATTTATTTTGTCAATTTTGTATTGGTAACGAATTTGATTTTCATATTTTCTTGTTTATCATTTGTACTTTTGTATTGTATGTATACAAAAATGACTACACTCGGCGATATTCCTGACATTGAACATAACATTAGTAAATGTAATTTAAAGGCAGTAAAGGCATTACATATGATCATTTTCGGTAATGATGGTGAACCGCGAAAGGTAAGGAGAGCATTGAGGTCCTTCGGTGGTTTTGCTTTTGATAAAACGTCCCAGGATTATTTGGATAAATTAGCGAATACAAACAAACTTGAAATAGTTGATCTTATTTCGGTGTGCAACGTATTAAATCTTGATTACTCTGGGGAAAAAGGCGATGTATCTGAGAGAATTTGTTCATTTCTGATTAATTTTGAGGGCGACAATCATGATGATGAAGTTGAGACAGATGACGAAGAAGAAGAAAATAAAGAAGACGATGGAAGTGATGACGAATCTGAATCGAATAGTTCAAATCATGGTAGTCGTGCTAATTCAAGTAGCGGGAGGGATGATACAGGTTTGTCTCAAAGAATGGATAGATTTTCGCTAACATTTCGAGATGTTGAAGATAGCATTCGAGCATTTGATGGAAAAGATGATTTTCCCGTTAGAAAATGGATCTCTGATTTTGAGGAAGCTGCGCAAATCATGGGATGGAATGAGCTTCAGAAACTAGTTTTTGCTAAAAAATCTTTAAAGGGGTTAGCCAAATTGTTTGTTCAATCTGAAGGCGGAATTACCAGCTGGAGTAGACTTCGGAGAAAGTTGATAGATGAATTTGATGTTAGTATGAGCAGTGCTCAGGTACACAAGCTTTTGATGACAAGAAAGAAACGACGTGACGAGTCGTTACAAGAATATTCACTCGTAATGAGAGAAATCGGAAGTCGAGCAAATGTAGAATCCGAAGTAGTAATTCAGTACATAATCGATGGTATTCAGGATGATACACACAACAAAATCATTCTATATGGTGCAAAAACTTTCACTGAGTTCAAAAGTAAGGTTAAGCTATACGATCGCGTCAAAAACGACACTGGATCATCCCACACAAAACAAACAACATACAAGAATAACGAATCACGAATGAAGAAAGATACAAAGGAAGATGACAAGACAAAGAAGAAAAAACATGATAGCTGTTATAATTGTGGCGATAAGGGTCATAAATCAAAAGATTGTCCGATGAAAAGCAAAGGACCCAAATGCTTTGGTTGTGGCAGCTTTGGTCATCTTTCTTCAGCATGTACTAACAAGAATGTATCAAGCACAAGTAGTAATAACCAGTCAAGTGTTAATGTCAACACAGTCGAAGTTAAGCCGAAGAATAGTATTGAGTTAACAATTGATGATAAAAAGGTAACTGCGTTGTTAGACACTGGAAGTGACATAAATGCTATAAGAGAAGATGTTTATCTTGCCAATTTTAAAAACATTACGCTTGAAAATAAACCGATCACCCTGACTGGGATTGGTTCGCATAAAGTCGATACTCTAGGTTCTTTTCACAAGGAAGTACATGTCAACGACGAGAGCGTTACGCTTACATTTCATATAATACCACGAAACTCTTCAAACTTTAAAGCAATCATTGGTAACGATTTACTTGCTGAATTCGAGGTCATGATAGCACAAGAAAAGATTTCATTGTGTAAGAAAGAAAATCGGAATTATCTTATGCATATCGCCGTTCATCAAGATACAAACAAAATGAACGATGTTTCGCTAGAACACATAAAGAATTCTGAAAATAAAGACTGTGTGAGCACGCTAATTCAGAGTTATAAGCCGATGAAGACGAAAACCACTGACATAAAAATGCGAATTGTTTTGAAAAACGAAGAACCGATCTACGAAAGACCCCGTAGATTATCCCTAGCTGAAAAGTTGGAAGTCGAGTCCCAAGTGAAAGAGTGGCTGAGTGAGGGTATTATTCGAGAAAGTTCATCTGACTTTGCAAGTCCTCTAGTACTAGTTAAGAAAAAAGATGGTAGAACACGTATCTGTTGTGATTACAGGAAACTTAATCGGAATGTAGTAAAAGATAGATTTCCATTACCACTAATCGAAGATGTTTTGGATGGACTACAAAACGCTAGAGTGTTTAGTACTATTGACTTAAGAAATGGATTTTTTCACGTAGGAATAGAAGAAAGTAGTATCAAATATACATCATTCGTCACGCATAATGGTCAATACGAATTCCGAAAGTGTCCGTTTGGGTTGTGTAACAGTCCTGCTGTGTTCCAAAGATTCATAAACCACGTTTTCCGACCACTGACAACTCAAAATATTGCCATACCATACATGGACGATGTGATTATTCCCAGCATTGATGAAAAGGAGGGCATAGAGAAATTAAAACTGGTGTTGCAAACTGCCAAAGATTATGGGCTGGAGATAAAATTTCAGAAATGTCAGTTTCTCAAAAAACGCGTAGAATTTTTAGGCTACATCATTGAAGACGGGAGAGTTCAACCTTCACTAGCAAAAACGACTGCTATTCGAAACTATCCACGACCAACAACGCACAAGCAATTGCAATCGTTCTTGGGTCTGACTGGGTATTTTAGAAAATTTATCCCGTCATATGCACAAATCGCAAAACCGCTTAGTGATATGTTAAAGAAGAATCAAACCTTTGATTTTACTGAAAGTCAAGTGCAGGCGTTCGAAAGATTAAAAGATTTGTTGTCCAGCGAACCAGTCTTACACATTTTCAAACAAGGAAACGAAACCGAATTGCATACCGACGCCAGCAAATTTGGTTATGGCGCTTGTTTACTACAGAGGTCTTCCGTTGATGATAAGTTTCACCCTGTATACTACATGAGTCGTAAAACAACGCCAGCCGAGCAGAAATACGATAGTTACCAGTTAGAAGTCCTCGCCGTTATAGAAGCTGTTAAAAAATTTAGAACCTATTTGTTAGGTATTAACTTTAAAATTATAACGGATTGTTCCGCTTTCCAAAAAACAATGGATAAAAAGGATTTGACGACCCGTGTTGCTAGATGGGCTTTGCTGCTGGAAGAGTATAATTATACAATTGAACATCGTAATGGAGTGCGAATGGCACATGTTGACGCTTTAAGTCGCTATCCGACATGTATGACAATTGTAAACGAAAATGGTGTACTACAACGAATAAGAATGGCCCAAGACAACGATGATCACATTCAAGCTGTTAAAAAGATTCTGCAAACTGAACCATACGATGATTTCGTTATAAAACAAGACATTGTCTACAAGTACGATGATGGTAGAGAATTAGTGGTAGTTCCACGAGCTCTTCAAAACGAAATAATTAAGAAAACACATGAGAAAGGTCATTTTGCTGTTCGAAAAACAGAGGAAGCCATTAAACAAGAATTTTACATCCCGAAGCTACGAGACAAGATCCAAAATTGCTTGGCGAATTGCATACCATGCATATTGGGTAGCAAAAAAGAGGGTAAGAAAGAAGGCTTTCTTCACCCTATTCCAAAACAAGACGGCCCGCTGCAAGTGTATCATGTCGATCACTTAGGTCCCATGCAATCAACAAATAAGAATTATCAACATATCTTAGCCGTTGTGGATGATTTCACGAAATTTACTTGGTTATATCCGACGAAATCGACTACAGCCAAAGAAACGATAAGTTGCCTCAAAAGACAACAGACGAGTTTTGGAAACCCTGCTCGTATCATTTCCGACAGAGGTGCAGCATTCACCTCTACCGACTTTAAAGATTTTTGTGAAGAGGAAGGCATTCAACACTTTTTGATCACTACCGGTGTGCCTCGCGGAAATGGTCAGGTAGAGCGTATTCATCGCATTGTTGTTCCAGTTCTCACAAAACTTAGCATTGACAACCCTGCACATTGGTATAGATTTGTTGAAAGAGTCCAAAGAGCTTTAAATTCGACATATCAAAGAAGTATAAATACTACACCTTTTGAAGTGCTGATCGGCGTTAAGATGAGGAATAAGGAAGATGTGGTAATAAAAGAATTAATTGATAGGGAAGTAATTACAGAATTCAATGATAATCGAGAACAGATAAGACAAGCAACCAAACAACAATTGTTGAAAGTACAAGAAGAAAATAGAAAAACTTATAATCTGCGGCGAAGAAAAGCCTGTAAATACAAAGTAGGAGATTTAGTGGCCATCAAGAGAACTCAATTTGGCTCCGCGATTAAAGTACACCGGAAATTCCTCGGACCATACGAGATTGTTAAGGTCAAGCCCAAAGAAAGATATGATGTGATTAAGGTGGGCAGTCACGAAGGACCAATGCGAACCTCCACCTGTGCCGAATTTATGAAAAGATGGGTACAAAATCAGGGCGATACAGAATCCGAGTCGGATTCTTAGTCAGGAATGGCCGAGTGTAGGAGCGGAGGAAGGGGGGAGTAAGGGAGAGTGTAAAAGGGAGTCAGACGAGAGACACTGACGAGAGAGGATGTAATTTTTTTATTGTTGTTAAGTGTAATATTTGAATTATTTTCATCTTTGAATTAAAATCAGTTTTTCCAATTAATTGTATTAAAAATCAATTAATAACATCCCACATATATTAATAATAGTTCATTTGTAAAATTCAATTTCCATTAAGTCTTCCATTCTACTTTCATATATTCCTTTATAACTCCATATAACAACCACAAGAATATATTCTTTATTAATAAAAAGAAAACCTAATTTTATAGAACTATACAATGAAAATGTGTGATTGTCACGATAGTAATAAAATCATAGAAATCAATATGTTGGATAATCAACGAAAATATAGTTTTCAAATAACTGCAATGAAATGATTTTACCGCAGAATATAAAATCTTCGAGAAAAGAATGATTCGAACCGAATTATTTTTTGCCGGAAAGCAACAGTTCCTGTGGGACTTTACGAACGTGTCCAGCTTTTTTTCTTCTTCTTCGATTTCTCCATACAACTTTTATCGAAATTGCACACAAATTTCACCAGAAATATCACAGAATTGCCTGAAAAAAGAAAGTATAAACAAGAGAAAACGATTGGGAATCTTTTAATTATTATTTGCCTAATTGATTCGATTTCACAAACGGATGCCTCATATTTCGGTACAACAAATTTACAATTAAATGAATTTCGACGTATTTACACTAAGCGTTGGAGTAGATATCGTTTAAAAGTGGTGATGATGGTATTTTTTTAATTTGTAAATTATGCACACATCTTGAGGCGTGTTTGCGGTATTAATTTCCTGTTAAATAGCTTTATTTATCAAATGTTTACAATAAACGGATCGATTTTATGATGAAAGATTCTATTATAGATTGTCGTAAGAGTATACGAACAGGAAACAATACGTTTTATGTTCACGAATCGATGAGAAAATGATCTAAAACAACTACAAATGAATCGCCCTTGGTGGTAGGTTTCCTTTTATCAACCATCAACTTATATCCAACTGAAATCCAACTATTGATATCCATCAACAACAATAAGGGGTAAAAAAAGAACGAATAAGGAAATTGATTGAAAAACTATTTTTATATTTTCTCTATTTTAAAATTGAATTTCTGAAAAAGTAGTCGAATGATTACATGCTTGTATAGAATGAATATTTTAATAGAAAAACTCGACGGAATAATTTCAGTAGAGTTATAAAAGCTCAACAACGCAAGAGAATGCTTAACGTTATCCTTGTTAAACTACTAAGGCGAAAGTAACAAGAGTGAAAATTGTATTCCATCGACGACACGGTGACATGAAATCGTGTATATTTTCTTGCTAGTAAATGGAATGTGTTCCATATTAGATGATTTCATTTTGACGCACTAGTTGTACGTGGTGTACGTCTATGTTTATGTTATAATCTATTTTTTTCTCTACATCCTCCTCTTTTCTTACAAACTAAATATAGTACCCGGATCTACATATATTGGAGTTTCTGATGCAATTTCCCTATTTCAACATCATTTATCTTTATGGATATGATCGTTGTAGAAAATATCACCGTAAATGTTGGTAGGAAAAAACGGAAATTTATTATACAGCATCGACCACCCTTTCTACAACGAAAGAATATATGTGTGTGTATGTGGTTAACTTCATTTTCTAGTCATTATTCATTTATCATGTACTGGGTAATCTTTTTAATCTAAAATGGGGGACTATTGTTGTCCTAAAAATAAACTCCTACCTAAATGCTTTATTACAACATCACACAATATCCTGTGATCTCGTTGAGAAACCCATCCACCTACTAATTGTTCTTTTATGTCCAATTTTAGAGAGAATTTTATTAATAGCAACCAACTTTCTATTATTACAATTTAAAAATCGAATTTATCCAATAATAATCGTTGTAAAGTGATATTCTGTAATCGTAATGCAAAAAAATTCACCACTTGTTTGATGTGTTTGGAAAAGCTTGATGAAATTTACGAATTTATGCAAATTTTGCGAGACCGCCAGGTGGAAACGTATAGAGAGAAAATAACAGAAAAAATAATCCACAATTTAAATAGTGGTCATTTTAATACTTGCTCTACAATGGTAAAAAAATGTAGTTGTTAATTTAGCTTAATCCGTATGGTACAACTACAGAATAAGCTATATTTAAGCATTATTCTGTACTTCAACGAGCTTATTTATTCTAAAAAAAAAAAATTTTTATTTCCACCCTTAACAAGCTGATTGTTGGCAGGATTCGGCGGCGGTGGTAGCTACACACAAAAAAAAAATAAGCAAACAGATTTGAACGGATTTCGGGTTGAATACTTTCCAGCGTACAGGCAAGGCAAAAAATAACTAGAAAGAGGGGAATTTAAAAAAAAATCGCTAATTTGTTGAAACGAAAATTTTGCTGAATTAATACAGTAACTTTATTAAATTTTTCATGCTTGATGATTCAGACAATACTTCTAATTTGTATCGCATGAATTCCACTTTATTACCCTCACTAATTTAAATAAAATTCTATTCTTATCAATCCTATAGGAAAATATGTTTACCTATCTGATAAACAAATGTAGGTAAATAATAACGTACGGATTGAATCGTTAATTCAAACAATACTATCACCTTATCTTATCAATAATCTTGTGGAATATTATTTGAATAGAAACGTTTTGATATTTTTCGTTAGAGCTTATTTCTGTAATTGCATCCTAGAAAATCTTAATTCTTTTCGTTGTATCGCGAAGAAAATTTCTTTTTTAAAAAAATGTAGTCCAATTTAATCTGTATATTGTACATAAATAATGACAGATCTAATTAGAAGATAACAGCTTTATTATACGTTTTTTTTTTCTACGTTCACAGCAGACAAAGACAAAATTGAAATATAAATTAGAAAGTTTATTATCTTATACAATTTAATATAACGCAAAAATTGCCATGTCTATCTGATCAAAACACGCTATATTTGGATTTATTTGAAAACTTTATTAAGTCAAAATTGCACCAATTTGAAGACTATAAGAAAATCATAGATTTTTTTTAGGTAGAATTGTGCCGGTTTGTGATTCGTTTCTAAAGTGAACTATATAGCCCAACTTTTGGCCAGGAAACTGTTAAACTAAACCACATAAATTATCAAATATGTACAACTGAAAAGTTTCCAATGTCTTTTTTCCTTTCGTTGTTTTCTATGACAACGTTGAAAACTACAATTTCAACGTTGCATATAAACATTGTTTTATTATATGGAAAGTCTTAATGGACTTGCGTCAGTTTATTGATAGTAAAGTTGGCAGGCATTTTTGAAAACTTTCAAATTTATTTTACAACCAAATAATACGCTAAATGTTTTCTAATTATTATATTATAAAAGTAGAAAATTGGTTCGTGTAGTTTCCTCACTCAATACTTGCGTGTTACGCACCTTGTAAATCTTCAAACAAACTCTAAGCAACCATCCATATCAAGTTTGTGAATTAAGTTCAAACTTAATTTTACAATCTAGTAATTCTTATTGTAACTCTGTTTATTGTAGTGAAAACAAAAGGAATTATTTCTAAAATAACACCAATGGCAAATCTTACGTTGTCAGATACATTTAAGATTTTGTTAATTCATTTTAAAGGGTAGCTGAATTGTCCACGGATTCAATATTCTAGAAATAATAAGATAAGGAACTCATCAAGAAGAACATCAACGTTTTTGAAATATAATGATAACAAAGTGTAAGATGTAAAGCTGTTCTCATCTAGGTCCGACTAGATTGGTGCATTTATAACGTAAACGAAGGAGAAATATTTAATTACCAGCATCGGAAAGATTAATATACAAACGAATTTCTGTAATTGAGTTCAACTGGCTAAAATTGGTTGTCTCTACATAGACTTTACAATTCTAAAATATCTTTAGATAGTTTCTATTCACATTCAAATATTGTACAAAAGTTTGAATTACACTTGAAATAACATCAACATTTGTTTCAGGTATCGTGGATGAGAAAACGCGACCTGCACATCCTGACATCCAGCATTCATACGTACACTGGTGATGCTCGTTTCAGTGTTCGCCATCCTGAACATAGCGACGATTGGGATCTACGTATTGAATATGTACAGAAAAGAGATGCTGGTGTTTATGAATGCCAAGTGAATACAGAACCGAAAATTAGTCTACCTATCATGCTCAATGTTGAAGGTGAGAATCTATCCAATTGCTTTTGTTGTGGTTTGCAAAATGCTCCTATTATAACAAAAATTATAACCACCACCCCTATTCCCTTATAGCTCATAAACGTGTCTTAAGGCAAATCAATTATTGGATATTTTCGGAAATTTAGACAAAAACCACTCTTTTAAAACGCTTCTCTAGGCTTAAATAGAATGCATGCGATATTAAGACGATTTTTCACTGACACATCGAATGTTTTTGTTATATAAACATAACCGATATTATATAGTCGCTTTAGGCAAGGTTGAGGGAGCTGCAAATTAATCCATCTAGGAATTTCTCAATTTTACATGTCTTGTTACTCATCCCCAAACCCTGCAAACACAAAATACCCTTATTTTTTTTATATTCTAACAATAAGAAGAGGTTTTAATATATCCGATCTGTTATCATGACTAATCCCACAGTCTCTTTATCGTTTTTTTCCTGTTTTATATTTGTTGTATGTGTGACACCGTTTTTGTTTTTATTATTATCAGCTTTTGTGTGCGTCTGTGTGTATGTTCGCGTTCCTATTGTTGTATAATTGTTATATGCATGACAACCGCCTATTGCTGTGTTGTACTAATTGCAATCAGTGAGGAAACAACAAAGACATATTAGTGTTTTTGTTCCTTTTGTTCCAGACGCATCCTCTCTTGCAGCAACACACCCGGGCCCTCGCTCCAAAGGTACCTTCTTTACATCCCTATCACGCATCACATATAATTTATGTTTACATATAAAACACACTTATACATTATGATTTATATACACATAGATATATATTCATATAAACATTGAATTTAATCTAATATTTTAATACAATGTAATTAGTAATAATCATATAAGGATACAGTTATATGAAATTTATGAATGTTGTATTCATTATTTTATAATAAATAGAATTATTTGTAGAAATTATTAAACTAAGACTTCAGTACTAATTAGATAAGTTATTGGCAATCTTCATTTGTATAGTTTTAGAATTAATTTACTCTTTTAAAATAGTTTCATTTACTCTTTAAAAAGTACACAAATGTAATAAAAACTCTCTAAAGCTCAGTATTGTAGTTTTGTTGCACGCTCGAGATTGACTCTAATGTACAATCTGTCGTTTTAGCTTTCTAGTGAAACTGTATCGTCTACAATGGACGCTTTTCTTTTAATTTATCTCCATTACTTTACACTTAAAAACACCTATTTACCTTAAATTCGATTATTGTAAATTTCTACTATAATACTATTGGCGTAAATTACAACCCACGCAATGAGGGGGGGAGGGCTCCAATAAAATTTAAATCTCTTTTATTGAGATATTTCAGCTCAATAATGTAATAAATGTCTCTTACCTTCAAGCTTTAGGTAAGTTATAAAGTTATAAACTAATGAGGAAAGAAGCCCTTTTGTTGCGTGGGACGGCTTGAGATTTTCCCTTACACTATTGTATAAAACTAGAGGTAATTAGATAAAAGATTTATTTTTAGTCTATCTGAAATATTTGGAATTTGATAGATAGATAGGCACGTTACTCGCCCTATTTGGAGTCTTACCTTGCTTTAAATAACCAGATGAGTCTTATCTAAACTAGCGTTTTATTTTAACATAAATCTAAATTGTGCCATTAAAAAAAATCTATGTGTTTGTCTATAGAATAGAGTCTCTCGTACCACAATCGCCAGTTTCCGTTATTTACTGTTGTCTGTTGTCTAAAAGATTAAACCATCCATTTTTTCTGTCTCAGTATTTCCATCTAAGCTCTCATTGTTGAATGAATATTTATGTACCTATTTAGGTTTTACGCTATTTCCCACTAGAGTTTTTACGAAAATACTATTTTGTATAAACATGTATATACTTTTGTATTAAGCCCTAGATTTATTTCGAATAGAGTTTTAGAGAATTTACGACAATACTGTTGCATTATTGTTATATATACAACATATGGTTTAAAATTGATTAAATCTAAAATAGGATGTCTATAGTATAAATAAAACGATCACTTGATATAGTATGTAGATAGATAGGACAAGTAGATTTTTAAAACAATATACATCGATCAATATTTGCATCTACTATTGAATATAAATTGATTCAAGATATCTCTCTATCAACTAGAATATGTTTGTAAATAAAGTATTTACGCTTGAAATGTTTGTAATCTATAGGAAAATATTCAGTATAAATCTCGATTTATTTTTATTATACATATTGAATAATGCAACAATGCTAATTAACTCTAATTAGTATTGCAGCGAGTTTTGTTGTGTTCGCTTATACCCCAATTGAATAATAACTGTCACATTTCATTTATTTAATTCCATCAAAATAATTCACAATATAATTATATTAATTTAATTTTCCAGATGCTCAAGCTGTTATATCTGGACCATCTGAGGTTTATGTTAAAAAAGGTAGTACCATATCATTAACATGTACGATAAATGTACATTCACCACCACCATCATCTGTATTTTGGTATCATGGACATTCTGTTGTTGATTTTGATTCACCAAGAGGTGGAATTAGTTTAGAAACAGAGAAAACAGAAATGGGCACTACTAGTAAATTATTGGTAACAAAAGCATTACTTTCTGATTCCGGTAATTATACATGTATGCCGTCCAATGCTAGTCCAGCATCAGCCGTTGTCCATGTACTCAATGGTAATTGTTTCAACTTATTAACTTTTATTGTTACTATATGAAACTAGTTTAGATTGTTTCATTATTATTCAATAGTTTCTGTCAAAATTGGTGAAATTTACAAATCAATTACTACTTCTTCGTCTTCTTCTTTGTGTAAAAGCTAGTACACATTTTAGTGGAGTTTCAGCTAAAGTCTAATTATACAAAACAAAGATGGATCTTCTATTGATCCGAAATTTTACACAGATGCTGGTATTCTATAGCAAAATTTTCTTGAATCCTATTCTAAGAGTCAAGAAGTTTGCTTAAAAGCGACCGAAACTGTATAAATTGCCCCTTTGTCAGATATTAAAGAACAAAATTCGATTAAAATTGGTTTAGATTGAAAGTATTCCGATGAAAATTTGTCTCTAAATTGCACTAAACGTGTTTAATTGGTTACCTTTTTACAATTCAGTAGCAAAAGTGAATGCTAATAGTAAAAATCTAGAGTAATAGTCGAGAATTCTGCTCGAATATTGATTAAAATTGATTGATAATTGAGTATTCAGTAGTAAAATTTGATAAAGTTGGTTAATTAAAGACAAAAATTTTTACTTATGTTAAAAGTCGAAATTAGACTTCAAAAGCAACTAAAACTCACTAGAAACTAATGATTTAGATTAAAACTCTCTTAAAATTTAAACTAGAAGTCAAAAATGTATTTCTAAAATTGACTAGAGTTGTACAAATTTCATCCTTTTGATGATTATAAAAAATTATCCAAAAAAACTCATGACTGATGACTCATGATAATAATGTCTTGAGGTCTAACCAAAAAATGCAATTTCTGCTTGAAAATTGCTTAAATTTGCTATTGTTTTGAAATTATAGCTTAAGTATATCTTGGCCCCTAATATTTTAAAGTTTCTTCATGCGTCCCCAATAACTGTTTAAATCAGATTGCCCTCTTATAAAATTTGCATAAATGTAGCAGAATCGAGTCCAAAATTTTGTTGTTGACTGCAAGCTTTGCAAAAAAAAAATAACCTTTGCTTGTATAGATTCTTAAGCTTCCCAAAGAAGATTTATCATCAATTTTTCTACATCGAAAGACATAATTTTTTTAGTAAACAAATTGTTGGAAATTTCCTCACATCCGATGCCATTGAAATAAATAAACGATCCTGTTTTTTTGCTTCACAATTCAATTGTTAATTTGCGTACAAACTTGTACATCTACAAGTACAATGTAGGCGAACTCCGCAAAAAAAATGCTCTTTTTGACGTTTGAATGATTACGACTCTTCCATTCGTATAGCATCAATAAATTGAATAATGTCTTCTTCATTGATGTGGAAATGGAATGAAAAAAAAAAGATTGGAGAAATGAACAACAAGAGAATATAATAATAGCAGTTGGAACTGAACGATTATTGATTTAAAATTGTGAAAAGTTTTAAATTCCCCTTTACTGCTAAAAATCAGAAACAAATTTTTTTTTCTATTTATTGTTAAATAAAACTAGAGGCTTGAGGCTAAAATTCTAGTATTTACACCATGTAAAATTCCTGTTGTGGATATTTCAACGAAACCAACTCTGACTCGGCTAACAATCATATTCAGACATGTTGAGTTAAATTGAAACAAGTATGTATAAGCAGCAATGTTAAAACATATATTTGTCTAAATGGTGATTATAAGAGTTGAGTTCTATTTGCTTTAACTCATAGTTTGTTTTCTGAAGTTTAATACAAACAGTAAAACTAAATTCTGTCAAAATTAAATGTTAACAATTTTATTAGAGAGGAATTTTATAAAACATGTTCAAGTTCCAAATACCATAGCTTTAAACAAGCTGAATTAATACAGAATTTCATGAAGCATCATTAAACTAATATTTGTTATTAGGTACCTAAATGTTGATTAGATATAAATCCTGATGCACTTGTCCTAATTGGTCCTCCGATATTAGAACTATTTAAACAACAAATATACAGTGAATTTACAAATAAATGGACATGACATGACTTTGTTCATGCTACATTGGATTTGCTTTAGGCACTCAAAAAAGCAGTTGGAAACCTACTCTTGCGAATTTTTCGACCAGATTCATACTTGAAAATTTGAAATATTCAACATCTCTACCTACTTTGACACTTTTTATACAATAAAACACCTACAATTTGAATATGGGCTTGAAATCTTACAATACGGTCTCCTAAGCTTGCTATAACTACCTTCCCTATCATAAATCTTACTACCCATCCCTTTGCGGTCGATGGTAGTAGGGGGCCGCCTTGGGCACTCCATTTATTTGTAAACTCACCATACGGGATGAGTCACGTAAGACGAAAAGTTCTTAACTTCAAGAATTTGTAGGGGACTTTATAGAGATCATTTTAGCAAAATTAGAACATCGTAGCTCATTTGGAAAAACGTTCGTTTTGGACAACTAAGGACGATTCGGAGAGATCCTCCCAACATTGATCTTTTTTGTTTTTCTTTATTGTGTTCCCGAAAATAAATTACAAAAAACCAAACAAATCAATGTTGCAAGTCATTCCAAGTCGCTTTGCGCGCATAGTTCGTTTTTAGTGCGTTTTTTAAGGAGCTACGAGGTTCCAATTTTGCTAAAATGATCTTCAGCTACCCTCCTATAAAGCCTTGAAATATTGTTCCAATCACTCGGCAAATAATGAAGTTGCCATGAGAACTGTTCGTCTTACGTGATTCACCCGGTATAGAAGAGTTTCATGGTAATTTATACAGGATGAACCAAAATTCGCGAAACATCTTAGTTATACGTCATTGAATAGTCATCAATAATCAGGGAACATGAGAAGAATGTTCAAAATGCTAAGGTGTCTAATTATTTTATATTTCCACAAATTTCTTCAGGTGAAATCAGTCCAAAATCATTTATTGTAAATGGCACATCAGGCAAAGTAAATGAGCGTTAAGCTAATCGTAACTGTTAAGAATAATTATCCAATTGACCTACAGAGATCTAAGATCTAAGAGTCAATCTTTGAGGTCTTATAGTATATCTTGAAAATTAAAGAACATTACAAGAAGGTTTCTCAATTATTGTTGTTCCAATTTGTTATAGGAGAGCATCCAGCGGCGATGCAGACAAGTCAAGCAGACATTCAACGGCCAATTTCACCGCTATGGACGACACTGATACTAATGCTGGCCTTTACAGGAAGATGATTACAATATTGTTAATAAAAGAAAAATCACAATAATCAACAAATTAAAGCTCATCTAGGAAACTA
Organism: Mylabris sibirica; assembly: GCA_039776855.1. Lineage (NCBI taxonomy): Eukaryota > Metazoa > Arthropoda > Insecta > Coleoptera > Meloidae > Mylabris > Mylabris sibirica. The sequence continues at coordinate 8,561,542 of CM077836.1, forward strand.
GTGCTAAATATTGAATTGGTGTATATAGTAAAAAAAAATACCAAAAGGGGGGGGGGAATTGCGGAACAATCATGTGTTGTTGTTTTTTTGTTTGTTTGATTTTTAAGTATTCGGTGCTACTTAATGACGGTTGTGAGTGAGAAATTGTTGAAGAGATGGCGAATTGTTTCTGTGTAAATAATCACAAAATACACTTTATATCTTTAGTGATATGTTTGATATTCAATAGACTTTAAGGTAATCTTAGACAATTTTAGCGTAATTAATTGTAACAATTATTACATGTTGATATTATGTAGATTTATTGTTACTACTATCAAAAAGTTTTCTACTTTTGATTTATTAAGAAACTAATCAAAAATTTATCAAAAATCAACCACTTTACATATGTTTGAAATCGAAAAAAGTCCACAACCGGCCTAGACAGTTTGTCTTTGCTTTAGTTCTATTTTCTCCTCAATCGTGTTCACAACAATAACAACAGGAGAAAAGACCAGAGTCTCTATCTTTCACCAGCAATCTTAACATTTGATCAAAAAGTTGTTTAAGTGTCTCACTTGTATTCTGTTCGTGTGGAATAAATATAGTTGCTGTCGAAAAGAAATCGTCGAGTTCGTTTCAGGAGTTGTTGAATTGCTGTGTTGATTTATGCAACGACAAACTTCTAGTTAAGTGATATAACCTATACACATATATTACACATACATACACACAATAAAGAAACCGAATCAAATCTTTGCAATACATCGTTTTAGAATTTTTGGGGGAATGAAAAAAGAATACAAGACAGACAATTCAGTTTACAAGAATAAAATAAACAGAAATTGACTGTCTTACGAGTTTATTAATATTTTTTATAAAAAAAAACAATCGTCCTAATACAGTGTAATAAATTATAAAGAGAATTAAAAAAATAAAGAGAATACATCTCAAAACTTGTAATTATCATCATGTTGTACATACAAAACAATAATAATAAAGAAATAAACAATTATTTAGAATTTTTATACCGATACTTGGCAACGTAAAGAAACTCTCTAGCTATTGTTAGAACTACTCTTATTTGAAATAATTGGGCTGTTTGTGACACAAATCAGAAAACAGCTTCAATCTTCTTTTATTTGAACTGCTTCTGTTATCTTTTATATGGTAAAATTTTCCACATTACGACCGAATAGACAATTCTGTATCAACTGTAAGCAAAAGAATTGTATTTGAATGGAATAGAAGACCGACAAAACTATAAAATTAATTAAATTAACCCAAGATGAACCTTTTGAATTCAGGGATTTAGCAAGAGACCTAGTCGGTTGCAAAAGTGATTGAGAACAAGCACGTTTTTCGGCTCATGTGAGCTTTTGTGAGGGTAAGAAGATGGGTAAGTAGGACGTATTAGAACGAGTTTCTACTATAAAAATATTTGTATATTTAGGTAAACATATAAAAGGGCACCAACAACCCCACCCCTTCTTCTTCTTCCCCAAATCCTGACCTGTTTTACACAACTGGTGATACAAGGCGAGCTCAATCTTTGTTTGATTGAAAACTTTAATAGTTTCAAAACGAAAATTGTTTCGTTATTGTGATTAAATAAATCTTACAACTCTATAATCGAAAAACTGCAAAAGCATTATGACAGTATTGATTGTAAATTTCCACCATTTACACAGCTACAATCGTTATAAAACTTTAAAATACAATTTACTTCAAAAATAATATCGCTAAAAATAGATTAAGATAATTACGACGAGTCGTGAAAAAATTGTGGAAATATCCACAGGCTGTCCATTGTAGTAATAATGTTTATTCTTCCCCTACCCGTTGATAAGCTATGATGGATTCGATTCTCGTTACAAAAGAGAGCTTGTATTGTAAACTTTTTTTCTACTCGTCGTAGTAAATTTAAGACTCACCATCAACAATACATTTTGATTAGGGTTGTTAACAGAGCAAAATCGTTGTAATATGATGTAATGATGCATGTGAATGGGTAGAAACATTTATTTTCGCTACATTATCATGGTGAAATATATATAAAAAAAAAAAAAAATGTAAAAGAAAAAATGGAAACAAGTACATTACTCTTTATTGCCTTGGGGCGGCTACTTCCACTTTGTTGCACAACATGAATAGATTCGATTGAATAAATGATAACGTATTATGGTAATTTTGTCAAAGAAAATCAACCATCAACCCTGTACTTAATAGTTCAATTTACAAAGTGCGTACATTGATCGATAATCGAACATTATTGTCGAATGGCAATATTAGGGTGTGTCAAATTTGGCTTGACTTCTAACCATGATAAACGCTTTGTCTACAACCTTTTTCCTTTAATAGTACGATTAAAGAATCGAATTTCGTCTAGCCGCGAGCAATTCAGCTTAATTGATCAAACAATTGTGTAATAGTGAGGGAGAAATACCAGCTGTACATATGGACTTTTTCTTCATGCCCCTTTTATACTTCAAATCCCTTTGTGTTAGTCAATTTAAAGATTATTTACAACGTACACCTGAAATTCGATACGAAAAGAACAAATTCGGTATTCCAAATAATCTCTACCTCATTTATTACTTTGTGGTTTAAAGTTTTTGAGTAAAAATTTTTAATGTCCAAAGAATAGTATAAAAGTTGAATCCATAGTTAATATAGTTCGAATTGTTGTCCTTATTGTTTTACCTATAAAATTGTATAGATTTAATCTATCATTGGGGAAATTGATTGTATTCATTGAAAGAACAATTCTGTTTTGTTATCAGTACCAGTACAAACTACACACAATCATTCCACATATGCACATTGGAGTTCTAAAATTAATGCTGATGAAAAGAGCGCTTGAATATTAGACTATCAAATGTGCATGCTTTCAAACTAGTTGGATTTGGGGTATAATACAATACAATCAATAAAATTCATATTATGTGATTTTCTTTATTACATTCTACTTCGTATTTTTGATATTTTGTGGTGTTTACATCGGCTTTACTTTCATCCTTATCAAAAAGACTCAATGCAACTCCCAATCCGTTTCTTTTCCATAAAATGTCTATTATACAGGGTGTAATCAAAATCCTTTCAATATTCAAACGTTACTATCCCTATGTGGAATAAAGTGCAATTAACAAATTTTAGTCAAATTGCTTTATGATTTCGGTACACAAAGAAAATTGTCCACTGTAAATTGTCTCGTTTGCAGCTTTAATAATTCAGTTCCGCAACTGTTCGACATTTCCGACCAGTATTGATTACAATAATTGTCTCGCATGGTCCCAGATAAAATGACAAAAATATGGAAGTTAATAGTCGAAAAAATAAGACCGTAATCATCCCGTTCGACTCACAACTGAACTCTGAACGTTAGTATCAGTTGAGGGGTATTAATTATGTATATGTCAATTAAACACAACTTTTTATACTTAAGGTTCTTCTATTCCAGTGGCTCTAAAAATCTTGTCTTGTTCTCGAAAACGGGGCCCTACCCCGACCTCGTAATGTAGTATAAAAATCAGCTCACTTTTTCGGGCTTTACACGTGGTTTGAAGATTGTAAGGAATTTCGATTACACCCTGTATGTGGATGATATCAAAATAAAACAGCTAGGAATAAGTCAAAGTGTAGAATTTTATTCTGTAGAATTTTATTTATATGTTTTTAAATTATTTTATACGACAACAATTTTATCATTACAATCTTCATGAAAATGTAAAAACATATCCGCAAATTAAATTCATTTCATTTTGCTATTAGCATTTGTACAACTTCCATCTACACAAACACATAACGAACTGAAAAATTGTACTTGCTTATTATTTGTTCAACACAAATTAAAGCACTTTGTTTGATTACGAACAGTTGACTTCCTGTTTTGTTGGATCATCAGTAGGTCATCTTTTTAAGAATGGATGCTTTATATCGAGGAAGCTTCTGTATTCGTTTAAAAAACGATAAGGCCTCTAATAATTGTCTCATCAAAGACTGAATGTAATAAAATCATTTAAAAGCGCTTTTATACCGATATCAAACTGATGTACATCTAGATATATCAAGGGAAACATTTAATAAATTGAATCGAAGTGGAACGCCTTCAGTACAAAAAAATTCATGGGAAAATAAAACGTGAGCGATTTCTTTTAGCATTATTATCCAGAGTGGGCAACATAGAGAAAAAATTCATTTTATTACAGTCAGAACCAAAATAACAAACATAAAAATATACAAATTAATCTTTCTATAGTTTTGTTGAAAACATAAATAACATAAAACGAGACAAGTTTGAGATAAAAAAGAAAAGAAATTTTAGTATGTAGATTGTTATAGTGATGGAATATTAACATCGATCTCATCGGAAATTCTTTCATTATAAAGAACCATTTGATAGTTTAATCTCGAACATGGTTTTCTCTACTTTTTAATTACTTTTAAAACTCTACTGTATTGTTGAGTTTCCTTTTCGTGATGTGATTTAGTAGAGAATTTATTATAACTTGAGTTATTAAAGATGGTAGTGGTATTGTTCATCAACTTTTGTTAGATATTTGTCTTTAAAAATAGTATTTGCCAACACATCTTTAAAGTTGAATTATTACAGATTCGAAATTAATCATCTGTCTCTATTTCATATAAACTGATTTTAATAACAATATTAATGTGTTAACTAGTAGATCGTAAATTAAACAGCTTAGAACTACCTGAGGCTTAAACCATAAACTGTCGCTTTAAAATCTACAACGCTATATTAAACATGTACATCAAGTGTTCAAGTATGGAGTTAGATAATTCAACTTGACAACTAAGCTCCGGTTAATTTAACCGAAAATATAAATCAAAGATCTGTAGTTTTTCATGTCCACAATATCTGTACTGGTTTGAGTAGGAGTAAAGTGCGACTTGTAACATAGAAATTGACCCTATCAGTAATCTTTCTTGGTTAAAAAATCATCACCGCTGAAAGCTAGCTCAACTTCACTACTTCATTCGGCTACTCTTTGCATGAGTGCAGCTTCCATTACTTCTTAGTGCATTTATATTTGACCGACTTTACAAACTTTCCCCGAAATGATCCATTAAAATTCTCATTTTGTAAGATTTACATTTCACAGCAATTAAATGGAATTACAAAATGAAAAGAAATGCTGTCACAGCCGTTCCTTTCAGTTTTAAGACGCCAATTTTTCTCATTTGTTTCCGTTTAATGACAGCGACAAAGCAGACAATATAAATGGGAATAGTCATAAGAAAGAAAAAAAAAATGTATCGATTATACAAATTAATTTATTAGTCGCCAAATTAAAAAAAAAAAAATGTGCAACATCTTTTCTTAAAATTACCGGAACACAATTGGATTCTTTAATCCGGCAACATTTCGCTTGAGTTAGTGTGTGTTTGTGATTAATCGTGCATGCCACGCTTAACTTTCAAGATCCGTAAATCCCAACTCACTGATATTTTCCGGCATTATCTTTACGGATAAGTACTGTTATTTTTTTCATAGACGTCTTTTTATCATATTTTATTGTAAATTTGATAATAATAAGCTGAAAATAATTATCATATAACCGCGAAATAGAGAATCATTTATAGATGTAATCCGGGTATACGTTTGATTAGAATAAGGAAAAACTACTGGGAAATCAAGAACGTATACCTACTTGTTTCAACGCAAACACTGTGTGGCTTAAACATAATGAAATGGATTATTAATGATGCAACAACCAATGGAATTGTAAATAAATTTTTAATACACATGTTTGAGTGTTAATTAAACGGTGAAATTCCAGTTTTAGTTTCCTCTATCAATTCGACTTTTATTTTCGATTTAATTAAGCGATCTAAAAGCAACTAGATTGGTATCGTAAAAAAGCTATAAGGAAATATTTGAAGAAAATAGATTTAATCGATTCTCTTATTTGGATAGAGGAAATTTGCATAAAAATTAAAAATCCGTGCAAATAGATTTTAGCATTTCTTCTATTAAAATCGTCCAATTTTAATTAACCGCAAAATGCATTTCTACAATCTGACTTAAATCACCCCTTTCAAGTTATAATACTTTGATATTTTATTTGATAAATACAGCTCTATATCACTAGAATGTTAGACAATACTAGAAATTTCCAACACAAGTGGAAATTTATGTCAACGACACTGACATATTTCTTTTTTGATAATGGTAGAGACGTTAATTTACAATTCATTCAATGTAAGATTGCGTGCGTCCACTTTAGATTGAATCTATAATATTTCTAAGAGCTAATTCGTCTGGAAATTATATTTTAATTGCTTTCTAATTCGAAATAAAAACCATAATCATCTCGGATGAATCTTCATAGAAATTATGAACGATCAAAATATGATTAATTTTCACGATCTTATAAGACTCATTTATACATAGTGCCCAAATATAAAACACCGGAAAATGGTCTTTTCATGGACAATAAAACAGACAGAGTGCTCTTTCTTTAAATTAATGCCAGTATAAGATACATTTCTAAGCAATTGAACGAAATTGGCCACTTAAATTAAGTATCATCCAGTAATTTATCAAATATGATTTAATTATAACAGGTTTAATAGATGAAAGTGGTATAATAAGCGCTATTCTACAGTACTTTGTGTTATATGAGTAAACAAACAGGATACGCTTATGTTGATGATGAATACACATAAGCTTCCAATTTCGATATTTGCTTATTTTGTTGAGCGTTTGTAACTATAATAGAAGAGAAGTAGAAACAAATCTTTACGCTTCGATATTTATCTGGTCTAGCAACAGTATAATTCGTGTTCAGTTGAGGGAATGATTGCTTTTTTTTACTGTAAATTATACGTGCTCAATCAATTTTCTAAATCAGGGGCGAATTGTGAAGTTATATCACGCAACTTGTACTTTATAGCACAATATTAAATTTAATTATTAACGCCGATAAAAAAAAACGAATTCATGACGAATGTACTGTAGCGTTACATTATTAATTTATACAGGGCTTTCCACGTAAGTGTGGTCCATAGTGATAATCTCTCTATAACCGTTAAGTGAATCATAGCATAGAAATTTCAGACTTATGAGAGATTTGTAATCGAAATATTTGCCATCTATTTGTTAAGAATCATTATTCTAAATCCGTGTTCTCTGAGAAAAACGAATTCTTTTTCCATTTTGAACTAAAGATTTTACTCTCAGCTAAAATTTATGTGTTTTGATATAGTGGTCTCCAAATTGTACTATTTTGTTTGTAGATTTTCTTTCATATATTTATTAGGCTGTACTTACAATTAGTGATGGTTTCTATTTAAAATTGTATTTGATGTGATTCGATAGTGTCGTCGTCTGGTGGTCGGAATACTCAATATTTAAACAAAAATGCATGGGCCTGGTATCTCTATGTTATTATTCTCTCAACTCTATAAATCTTCATTTATTTTCGATCTTTTGGAAATTACGCAATATTGAATGAAAAATTGCTACTTTTTATTTAAATATCATTGAAATAGTTTGAAAATATTGACAATGCGTCCATTACTACCGAATTTCCTGTACAAAATTCCACAGTCAAAAAGTTAAAAGATGCAATAAAATTCTAGAGGGAATACCCATACATTGTTAACCTAGTGCAATAAAGCTTAACCCATAGTTAAGTGGATCGAATCGGCAAGGACTTTGTGGATTTTATTCCAATGCATCCTTGGTTAACACTTTAGCTTTTCAATATTTAGAATTTTTGATTTTTTCTTGAGATGAAATTAATTTTTCAAAAGGAAAATATTATTTTTATATTAAGTCGACTTTGAATTTTTAAAAGTAGTAATATTTACCTTTATTAGATAACCTAAGTGTTCCTCTTCAAGTTCTTATAACAATTATTTGATTCTATAAATAATACCGTCAATCGTTTTGAAAAAACATGATGAAATGTGCACGTCAAATCGAATTATATAAAGGGTGTAATTGGATTGCCTGAAAATACTCAAATCGCACTATTCCTATATGAAATAGATTAGGATAAAAATATTTTGAAAAGAAACAGAGAAAAAAAATGAGTAAATTTGGAATATTTTTGAACCATTATTTGATGTAAACTCAATTAATACTAAACCTATCACATTATTGTTGAGACTTCATAAATAAGCAGTACAACACATCTCGGATTTCCATGGAATTGAGCTACAGAAGCCTTTGATCTATTCTATACAATACATTTTATTATAAACTAACGATAAGTTGGTTGATTCCAGTAGCTCTGACACTTTTAGCGATATTTTCAACCCCTTTCTATCTACATAGCAGTGGAAAACTTAACAATATCCAAATCCTTAATAGTGGGTGCCCATAATGAAGGGCTTGACGACATTAAGTACAAGCTAATAAATCAAACACTTTCACAAACAAAAATCATTTATATTTTTAGAGTTAGTTTAATTACATAAGATACAAAAGTGACTTTTAACACACGCCCAAGGTAGAATTATTGACTTGAAGCAAAACTCTGGTGGATTCAAAGCTTAAAATAGACACAATTATAGATTTTTTTGACTAAATCTTATGTATTTGGTTCGATTGGCCTGTTACCAATGGTCGCCCATAAGAAACGTATAATCGAGAAGTAGAAAATTTCAACAATACTTAGAAAGCTACAACCTAAAAATAAGCCCAATAGACTACCGATTTGGACTGCAACAATAGAAATAATAATTAGAGTCTTTCTATATGTAAGGTTTCATAATTTCAATACCAATAGCATCAGTTTGTGAAAAGATCAACAATCGTTTATATCGAACATCAGCGAATGTATTGAATTCAACACGAACTTGTGACAATAAAAACCATCCATCATTAATGTCAATGTAACGTGAATCTACCATTAGAGAATCACAATTTGGTAGACAGTGGCATCCTTTCGATTTCACTACTGTGTAAAATTACAATTAATTAATTGAATTGATGATTACTTTTTAAAAAAAAAAAAAATATGTACCTTCCTTTTCGTATAAACAATACATTTGAGACATATTACAGACAGGTTCATTCTTTAAAGGGTAATAATAATAAGGGGTGCATTTGCAAAGTTTCATTGCTAATCGTTTCCGACATCTCATCATACAAAGATTGTAACTATAAATTCTTGAATCTGTCATTGGATCAATATCGAATGGAAAGCGACATTTTCTTTGTTTAGGCGTTAAATTTTTTATACTCTCATCACTGACTATATCTTGTATTGTTACATCAAGTGTGGATAAAATAGATGGTTTTTCCATACTAGCTATAAAACGTGTTCCTATCGAAGGAATTTCATTAGGAGAATGAACGAATACCTAAAAACAAATTATTGAAGTATCTCCTTAAATCGACCAGAATATAAATTGAAATTACCTTGAATTTTGCTACTATATCTTTAATGTTTATGTTATACGTTTGTTTAGAAAACGTTCGATATGAAGGACGATAAGTAGATTTATTTTTTGACGAAGTTTCGCTAAAATAATAAGAATTCAAATCGGTACGCGTTAAAATATTATTAGAGTCGACAAGGGTATTATAACGTATCACAACCCAAAATTCCAAGTCTGTAGAGAAAATATACAGAATTGGGCGCTCTAAGGATGTAATTTCTACACAACTATTTGTAGTTACCCTGTCGGCACTTAATATATATTTGCTTGATAATTACTTGAGATCAAAATAGGGAGCTATTAATGAATTGTAAACACTGCAAAGGCCAAGATCTGTTGCTACAAAATTATAAGTATTATTATATGATGGAGTTTTTTCGTCAGCTATTGATGGTATCATTATATATGCAGCCATTAAATACTTATCAGATGGTAGAAAATCTCTAGCTGTACCATCGACATACTTTTTAAGCTGACGATAATCTTTATAGGTTGTAAATAATAAATCTGTGTAATATTCATCTAGTTCTTGCTCTGTTATATTATTAAAACCACCAATCGGTGTTATATTTCTTCTGTAAATTATTGAATTCTGCAATTATTGAATAAACACGTACAAAAATCCGATATTACTTTATTAATTGTTCTGTATACGATAAAGCAGTTCCTGTTTTTGCTTTTTGACAAATTGTTACAGCTGGAATTAGAATTTTCCAATCGTTAAAATCCTTTTCTAGAACAGTAACAACTGGACTAGTTTGATAACGATTCCATATATCTAAAGCTTGCATGATTATAGCCACCCAAGCACCAATTACTACCGCTATCCAAAATAATCTATCAATTATAAAAATTTAATTATAAAAATTTAGAAAATTTTGTCGTATAATAACCTTTCAAAAGTTAAACGTTTCTTACGGACAATATGCGATAATCCATGCATGGATGCTGTTGAAAAACTAAAAACTAAATGATCTTTCATCTTTTTGCTCAATAATTGTTTCGATTTCTTTTTCGGTACAAGTAAAAGAATAGTTTTTCTTTTTGATTCTCTATATATGTCCATTGTTATTGTAACAATTGTAATGATTCAAATGTCATGAAATACTTGTGATTCTTTCCTATTTAAAATGTTGCATGTAGATGTTTGATATTATATGAACATTCATATTAATGATTTATTATTCTATACAATGCGGGTAATGTAATACTTGAATATGACATCTTTTATTCATGAAAATTACCAAGAATCATTATTTTACATATTTTAATAGAATTTAAAAATGTGCATCAGATTAGTTGATTGAATTTGAAATTGTATTTCGATTTAATGCTACATCCTATATGTGTACATTAAAATCATCGATCGATAAGCTACCTAGAATCTCATTTAAAATACTGTGAAAATTTGAAAAATAAAATTAAAAGTGTAAAGTTACGATTCTATTTATTCTTGTGTTACACTATAATTTCCGGAAACCTTTTTCATCCCTCTATACATATTGTAGAATCACGTGATTGTGATTTTTTTTAAACAGAAGGGTCCTGTATAAAGAGTAAATGTGCTCATTAATAAAAAATTCACGAAACATGCTACAATACAAAAAGAACAGATTAATTTTTATAACGCAATTTAAAATCTGTAGAATGACAATTTTGGTGGATGCGCCGGGCGAGTATTGCCGTACTAAACACTCTCAACTTGTTTTATAGTTTTTTCCGATGTTTTTCATGAAAACTGACAATATTAAATATTTATAAAACTCTCATTAACGAAATTTTACTATCTACCATGATAATTTTGTTGCAATAAGATAACTTGGCCGAAATGTTTCGTTACAAAGTTGAAAAAAAGCTAATTTTAACCGTATTCGCTTTATTAGACGACTGTAAATCTCTCAATTAGTCTTTCGATTTGGTTTATTATTGCCAGTTCTCTTGATTCTTTCTATTCTCAATTCTAAATAAATGAGCAAATCAAAAAAGTAGATCAATTGGAGAATTTTTTATTTCTTTTGAAGCCTCTTAAGACATTATATGTAAAGTTAAATTTAATTTTTTTCAAAAGTTATAGTGAACTGTTTCTTGCTGTTTTAACTGTTTTTGGTACTTTTTGACAAAGATTCCTGGTGTTTTCGAGGCGGTCAAAACGTTCTCCTCAAAGTTATAGAAGCGTTATATTTAATGTCTCCTGGTTGAAGATTTTAAATTAACTCTACAGAATTTGTTGTAAGAAGACACACATAACTTCCTTTAATTTAACCTAGTGACTTCAAAACAATGTAATTTTACTCGTGTATTTACGTTAGAAAATAACTCTCCATCTATTGTTGACAAACATTGAGGTGTTTATTTAAAAATAGACAAAAATTAAAGTAAACTCACGTAGAGAGTTCATTATGACAAAACAACAAGCATTGTGTCAATATTATTTAGTTTGTTATAATCAAGATAAAATACATTGTTAAAGCAGTAATTATTAACAGTGTTAACGCTCAGATAATCTTGTACAATATTATTAATTTTCAAGGATATACATATACATATATATCACGCATTTGCAACAGTGCTTTACCAATTAATTTCAGTCATTCGGGAACAGAACTGTGTCAAACTCAATATATGACAATCTCAAAATTGAACGAAGATAGACAAGATGTCTAACTAGAAACTAAGTTAAACAATTAATTGTAACCCCCTACAATTGTATATTGTGTATTATTATCATAGATATTCTAAACGTTACTAATTGTCTAATTTATTTAGATAATTGTAGCTCGATTCGCAACGATGACAATTGTAAATAATTGGCCTGATGAAAGTTTAGCATATTTGACTTGAATTCCGAAACAATTCCATTTTTTCCCCTTTAATTTTTAACATTGTCATCTTGCCCAACAATAGAATGTAATTAAAGACTTGGTGTTTTTTTAATGAAACGAGAAAAAGGTAGATGTAGTATATAATGGAACGTAACGATATAGCCCCCGAATAGAAAAATTAGGGCGAATCAATATAGTAAATTGCATCGTCTCCTTCACCAGCACAGAATTAACAACGGATCAATTCTAAATTACAATAGGGATGCGACTTTGTAGATTAAACTTACAAGAAGAATGAAAGTGTATGAAATACGTTACGCGAGATTTTGTAAAGATAATCAATGGGGTAGATTGTATTAAGCTTCCATAGGGATGAAGTGAATGGTATAAGACAGTAATGTTGCCACAACACAACAACACAATAACGTCTCTAGGATTTTGTAAAATATAAATCATAAATGAACCAACTTTAATGGGGGTGAGTCTAGTTAGATGACGGTGATGTAAAAAGTTTTATATTTTGCGTGTAAATTTACAAAATTCGATACATTATAAATAGACAGGTAAAGATGATTAATAATGGAATACATTGAAGTGTCTTTTGATGTCCTTTAGACGATGTTGGATAGTCACGTTGCATTGCTTCTGTGTGTTCTCCTGTAACAAACAATCGATAACAATTGACTTTTCAATTGTGCAATTGTCAACAAGAATATCTCATTGAAGAGAATAAATAATTGTTTTTAGGATGCACATTTCTTATTGATTCGATTTTCTATTTAATTGGAAATTCTCATTGAATTAAACAAGCTTTTCCAAACTATTATTGTTTAAGTTGGTAATATGTTTGTAACTAATGATGATGGAAATTCATCACAATCAACATTTACATTACATTCACACGTTTCCTAATCTGGAGGCACGTTGTGTTGTACTTGTTGTAAAGGAAACAATTTCATTAAGGGAAAGATGTATAACAATGTAAGCTTTCAATTATTTGCCAAAGGGTATTGTCTGATTAATAGGCTGAAGTGGATTATTTTCCAATTGCTGTTAAGGGAACAATTTCTACGTATTGGTTTAATGAGGAAAATGACAGCTTACCTTCAATTATAATTAACCAGATATGGTCAGGTTGGACTGACATTTGTAGGCAACTGTATTGACCACTGTCTGTCCATGTAACAGAAGCGATTCTCAATATGCTGGTCACTTTCGATTCAATTGCGTTAAAATGGGTGTCCATAGTGATACGTGTGTTATTATTCTATTATGGAAGAAAAAAGTGTAACTTAAGTCGAGCTTACTAATTATTTCAAATAAAAGTAAATAAATAAAAGTCCTTTTTGTTGAATAGAAAGAGGACTAACTTCAAAGAATAGTTCTTTGTTGTCGTGCAACCATCGCACTCGTGGTTTGTTGGTCATGATGCTTGGAGATTGTAGAGATGCCAGTGATAGGGGCGATATTTCACATGTGAAAGCCACAGGGGACCCATCTTTAACGTAAACTTTACTTGGTCCTTTTATTAAAGCTTTTCCAATCCATTTAGAGTTAGTATTCTGATCTGCTACAAACGAAACACCTGAAACTATAACAGACAATTTTATAAAACGTTAATTGTCATAAATATCAACAACAAATAAAAAGTTGCAGATTTAGATTATACAGTCATGTCTTGTTTATGTAATGTATTTTGGAATTACGAAAGGGTTTTCAAGCATTGATCCAGGACAACACAACAGAGATGTGACCGACATAAAAATCGTGTTTTTTTTATATATGTTTGTGACATTACTTGAAACGCTAAGGGTGATGGTTTAACAGAACAGAGGTGAGAATCAGGTCACATCCCTTCTGGACTTTTTCTTTAACGTCACACAATAAACGAGTTATATTGAGTTGATTTTTGTAGCAGAAATAACAAACAGTTTTTATCTATCTTGTGTGAGAGTTAATTTTATTTAAACCTATACAGGGTGATTTACAATAATTCAAACCAAAATTAACAATTAATATGTCAAGTTCAACAATTATCAAAGACAGATGTCAATTTCAAGCAAATCAATGGAAGATTAATTAGAAACTATGACAATTGATGGAATACGTTTTAATTTCAACCACAATAATAGCTCTATAAATTTTTTAATTGGATATTGTATGATGATCGTCAATCACCCTGTGTATTTTCAGCAAACATCAGCAAACCTGTGAGATTAATTGCTAGACTCATTTTAGGATCGGTATTAACTTGACATTCATATTGACCATTATCTGTAATTTTCACACCACGTATCCTCAATCCCCAAAAATCGTTATCTAGTGATGCTACTGGTTCAAATCTGTTATCACTAGAAAATGAGAATCGACCAGATGTCAGTATGTGTAAATCTCTACTTCTAATCCATGAAACCTGAAACAAGTACTTATTAATAATTCCCCCATTGTTTAATCCTCTTTTTTTTTAATAGACAGTGTATGTGTAGGATTTTTATCTCTAGTGAATAGAAATAAAAAATAAAGCTTTTTTTTGTCGTATTTCTCTACACTTAGACGTGGTCAAACTTGTTCTATACGATTTCACACGGTAACACTCAACGTTTTATAATTAAATTTCTGAGTAGCTGCCATAAATTTGCGCTAACAAAGTATAATGGAAACTCACTGAATTTTTAATTATAAGTTAATTGAAATCTAATGATTGTAAATGTAACAACTACTACAACTACTGTTCAAATACGATTTTATTATTGATTCTCTTTTAACAAAGTTGAATTTTATGATTTTCATTTTTTTCCTAATTTAATCTTTTATAAGCGTTGACATTCAATTTTAGAGACTTCAACTTTGACGAGCATGCCGCCGTGCAAAAGTTACAAGCCTCTTTTTCTCTCGACGGTAGTAAATTAAAAAAAAAAATGATTCGATGATATAATATAGTCACAAAATAATTTGAAATAAATAACATCTTTGCAAGATCAACTTTGTCAATTATAAGAAAGCTGACGGAAATTTCAATCCAATATCGATGCCTTCTATAAATTTATTCTTTCAGTTAAAATTTCAAAGTTTCCGAAAAATTCTAATCATATTTTCTTGAAACTATTACGTTAAATGTAGAAAACAAATTTCATCATTTTCATCAAGTTGTAAAAAGACTATTTTATCTATCAGAAATTAAACTAAAGTTTGCAAATTTATACATATAATAAATGAAAAACTTACTACTTTATCACCAAGATTTGTAACACTGCAAGGTAGCAATAAAGTCTGACCTTCTGTAGCTTTAATATTCCTATCGGTGATCTCATCAAATACTGGAACTAGTCCTAATTTATGGCTACTATTTGTCCAAATGTAACCTGGAATTTATGGAATCCTATGAGTTTATTTGATATAATCGTAATAACATACAAAAAAATAAAATAAGCGAAAAATAAATTTCATATGGACGAGAGTTTTAAATCTCTGGCACGTGTCCAACTATTACATCTTCACAAAAAAAATTAAATAATAAAAAACCGGTGCGCAATATAAAATGTTTCATAAAAATACTGTCGACAATTTAATCATTTTATTATTATTATTTTTAAAAGTGGACGTGTATAGCATTCAAAATTTTGTATTATTAATATTGATCTCTTTTAATGGTAATAACGAATGATTTAGACAACTTCCTGTAAATATACGACCATTTCTTTTAAAATCATCTTAAATTTTCATCACGGAAGTTGAAAATAATGTAAAGAATTCGTTTTATTCTAATGTTTATTTCACGAATCATCGAAAGTCTAATGGGAATTTAAATTTTTGTTTGTATGCTGTATTTGAAGTAGATTTTCAGTATGAAGCTCGGATTCATGCAAGAAATTGTAACCACTTTCAGGCACTTCACTTTAATCGCTTGATGCATATTCAGATTTGGACTTATTGATTGTTTACTGGCAGTGGCAACAGATGTATTCCTTCATTGCAAGTTGTAGAATATACGATTACATGAAAAAATCGGTTTCTTTGTGTGAAATTTTGTGACTCAGTAGGTGACAAGTATCCAAGCAAGAGACTTTAAAGGAATTGTCGGCCAGAGACTATCTCTAAAAAGTCGTAAAATACGAATCACCGTGTTATGTAAATCGCTGTTAATTCATGTAAATCGTTTAAGTGAAAATAGAAAGTTTATTTTTTATAAATTTCCAACTCATTTAGATGCAATTTCAACCATATCAACAGATATTTATAAGCAATCAACAAGCAGTGAAAACTTGGTGAAGGTGACTAAAATTTTCAGTTCACTTAAAAGTTTCCTAAATGATCGATGGACAACACATCAATCTCTATTTCTTCTATAAAGTTTTACAACTAAAGAAATAAAATTGGAAAAAAGCTGGTAACGTGCAACGGAAATACTTTTCTTGTTTTTCTTCCAATGCTTTTCGTTCCATTCATTTCGAAACGATTTTATTTTAATGTTGATGTTTATCACGAATGAGCTTTATCGGTTTTACAACAATAAAACAATTTTTGAATTAAATTCAAAATAATTGTAAACAAATCTATTTCGTTGAAAATTCCCATAAAAATGGAGATAAATTTTTATAACGATAAATAATAAACACGTTGTTTTTTATTTGGAAAAAATTCATACATTTGGACGAATTTCAGATATTTTTCCGGAAATATTCGTAAAGCACAAATAATTGTAAATCTGTCCTTTCAACAAAATGTTTGAAACTTTTTCCTTCTAACATATCAAAGTCAACTTTAATAAATAACGACAGAAATAGGTTGGAAAAAATAACAACTCTATTGTTCTATTTTAACACCCTCGTCGATTCGATTTTATTATTATTGTTTTCCTCACACAAAAAAAAAATAAAGCAAAACAACAGTAAACTAATGGAATATCAAGATTGTTGTTTAAAATTAGAACTATATTAATAATTCTATCACAATCTTATATTATGGAATTAATTAAAATTTAATTCTCTTCACGGTTTATTTTCTTTTAATTAATTCTATATTTTAATTATTCTATTAGAGTTGGTTACTGCTGTTGTTGTGCATGAGGATATTTTTCATGATTAATTACATCAAGTTTAATAAAAACATTTTAGATGGAGAAAATATTACTAACAGTAATAAAACTAGAATGAAAATGTTCTGGCAGAAGATGAATTTTTATCTAGATTGCTATATAAAAATGAATAATTCTGATTTATCGTAAAGTAGAGAGTTTCAAACAGGATTTAATCTTAATTTTACTAGGTTTTTGTTTTCGTTCAAACTGATAAAAAAAGTTGTAGAGAGTAGAATTTGTACGCTTTTAATGTACCACGAAAACGTTTCTCTTTTTTGCTGTCACTTATAAAACAATATTCAACATCATCTCGTGGAAATTCGGATATTTTAAAGTAGTGGAGTTTTACTAGCTAATGATATAAAAGAGGTCATTTCGAATAGATCATATTTTATCATCTACTATCAGTCAGAATAATACTTATTTATTTTATGTTTAGAATAATTGGTTGAGGATAAACAGTGTAATATTGACAATAACTGGAGTTATAAATCAAAATTACAAACATTTACCATTCATATGTAAACGATATATGGATATATGTTTGGATATATTGTACAGCTCGATGACCTATAACATTGTCAAAAAAAAAATTGTTGAAAAGACGCCAAAATGTCTCTATATGAGGAGACAATGCCAATAGAATATAGAAACGCACATATTCACAAAACACATTTAGCTAGTTATTATTACTATTATTCTTATTTATATTATACCACACATATATATATGCACGTATCCAAATATATTATTCTATTTAAAATATCATCAACAATCTAGGTTCCATTATTAACTACACATTAGTGACTAAACTAGGTACAACTTTGTTATTTTTAGTTCACTAGAAGAATTTCTATAGGTATATATGTATTGTTGTTGGGCCAATGTTACGAATACTATACAGTTTGAAATATTTAAATAGATACGATGATAGTTTATTTTGACAAACAGTACATGATTTCCGTTTTAAATATTCAGTTGTGCATCATTAAGGTTCATCACAACAATCTTCTGTTCAATTACTGTAGAATTTCTGTAATTTGTTCACATTTTAACCAGCTCTTCTATATTATAACTACAGAATTGAGAATTTCAAGTAATGAGACAGGATACGGAAAAAATAGACGACTTTGAACAAAAAAACTCTGGTTGTTATGTAAAAATATGTTCTTTCAATATTTAATTAACAAAGGATGATTTTGAGTAATTAATTGTACCATTTGTTGTATGGCTGGATTAAAAATAGATAAAGGGACTGGATCTAAATACAAGTTGAAATAGATTTCTATGCATCAGAGTGCTTAAAAGTGAACCCTAGATTTGTTAGACGGTCAAGCTGTAATAGGAGCTCTAAATGCTTATATCCTCGAATCAAAACCCTCTAGAAGGGTCGTCAATATCTAAGACAGCAGGCGGGTGACAAAAACTTTAGTCTAGTTAGGACATTAGAGAATTAAATTTAACAAACTAGACGGCGATATTGCAAAAACGGAATCGTTTTATGGACTACAAACATTAAACTGGAAGCAAAGTTTGGGCATACAGTAGGCGAAATTGCTCGTCGTTTAAAGAAAATGAAAGCTTTCCGATTTTATTAGAGACAAGCCAAGGCTCATCATAGGGCTCATCGAAGAAATTTAGAAATTTTTGACTGTGAGAGGTGAAACCTACTAGCGTTGAAATAAAGAAAAAGTTCCCAAAGGAGTAATTAATTTTGCAATGAGGACAATATTCTGGGATAGGCAAGTTGCAGTTTACTAAGTTTTAGTGCGAATTTATCTGCTAAATCCCTTAGAACAAAATTTACATCATTTTTGATCATCAATCATATAATCAGCTTCCCTATCTTTTTGAGATAGAGTGATCACACTCCCTTCTAAATATTTACAAGGCTTTTTGCCCGAGACTACAAAGTTATTATGACAGCTCCCATGATTTGGCGAACGAGTCGAAAAGCTTTTAGCAATTTATTTAGTTCCTGGAGATCACTTTACCGAAATCAGAAACTCGTAACTTATTTGGAAGTCGGTCAAAAATGCTCACCTCTAACGATTTGGGAAAACTTACTTCAGGCATAAAATGACTTAGAATGACCTGAAAATACCCCAACAATTACTTCATTAGATTTTCTTCATTTTATTCTACAATGCCAGGAAAACTTTCGCATTTTTTCTAGAATGCAATGGAGTATAGCGAAAATAAATTATTGTTGTTTAAGCGTTTTTTAATCAACCTCCAAATAAACTACAAGGTTCTAATTTTGATAAAATTCTCTCTATTGAGATCTCTTTACAAATCCAAATAAGTTTTGAATCGCTTGTCAAATAATAGAAGTTGTCATGAAGACAAAGTTCAAATTTAGGATATCCTCTAAATTGTAGAAAGCAAAATAATTGTCAAAGTTAGAAGCTACTTTACTCTTCGTGCTACAACTAAGGAGATGATCTAATAGTTCTACCGTAAGGCTCCCAAGCTTTTACAAGGGTTAAAAAGAGTAAAGTGTTGCTTATTGCTAGTATTTCAATAGTTTGTGTGAATCCAGCTCAGAACTTTCAGCAAAACTGATATTTTCCACAGTCTATTAGTCTAAAACAGAGTGTTAGAAGCATTTCACTCTGGTAAAAGGAGAATCATTCAAAATTTTTGCACCCAAGCTCTAATCAATGACTTGAAGATTTGCTCAATGCCACTTTAGAAGCTAGTTCACTAATTTGTCAGACATTGATGATGGATGATTAAACATTGGAAAAAAAAACACCAAATTGAATTCTTAGATTTAACGACGCTTGAAAACAATCAATTACAATTAGAACCATTGGCTCTCTATAATTAAATAAACTTGTAATTTCCCGTATTTATTATCCGTTGTCCGTTTGCTTGTTACGAATCTGGTTGATTATAGTCGTGTTGATAATCGTGATAATGATAGTAATCGTTGTAGTGCAATCGTAAACTGACCATTTTCCGCGTTTATATGGAATAATTGGTTTTGTATACAACAATAAGAGCCCAGTAACCCATATGTTATTCTATACATATACGTATATGTATTGCTATCCATTGTGTTGATTATTGTAATTGTATATGAAATATGATTTGTTGTATAATGAATCTAATAGTTGGATAAATCGACTAATGATCATTGAACGTTAATCAACTAAATTAAAGTAGAAATAATTAAGGAAAATTATACAGGTTTTTGGGTATTAGAAGGGTAAGATTGTGGTTGAATAGATCAATTTACAATGTAATAACAAACTAGCAAATCAAACATATATAGAGATTTGTTCAAACAAAGATTGTAAAGCTTCAAACAGATTATAACTAAACCGCTACCGAAAGCAAACAATACTCTTCAATGATTATTGTTCAATATTAGTTACGCATTGCTTTATTATTCACTGAAGAAACTTTCTAAATTTTCAATTAAATAGCGTTTAAAATTACACAATAATGTGATTCTTAAAATTCTTGGAATGAAGTTTTAAAATTGATATTTATTAATAAACCACATATGGACGAAATGGGGTGTATCGTTGAGTTTTGATGGAATGAAACAGCTGACGATACGATATAGAGCCTGTAATCAGTTGCGGTATAACAATGCAATTTAAGCGTCTAGATGCATATTTATCATAAAATCCTACAAAGAACAATCTATTTTTAATTCCATTTTAAGTATTTATCTTTGAATAAAAATTGCAATCATTTATTTTAAAAAGACGCTTGTAGTATTGTTATTATAATAGATATATCTATAGAGGATTGTAACAATTGAAACAAATGGATTGTAATATGAATAAAAAGACAAAATTTCAACATTTCTGTATTATATGGAAAATGAAACAAGACTATACAGTTTGGTATTCGTTTGTATCAAGGAAATTAAGGTGCATTCGCTGGAAAGCTACACAAAAAGATGTTATAAAGACTAAGGAAATCACCTGTTGTTCTTTTTATTGTCTTTCTTTTTCCCACTAGCGTTTTATACAAGTTTTTTGCAATTCTTTGAGTATTTCTAGAGAAAGAATGATTAGGATTCTATCCTGTATAGCGATTCAAACAATTTCAGTTATTTCGGCTTGTTCTTTTGCATGTTTTAAATATTTAAAGACGGATTCTATCAAATTTCATTTGTACTGTTACCGAAATATCCACCAATCTTTCTAAACTGAAAAGAATGAATTTTAATGGACATTGAAAGTTTTGAAAAATTCACCTCAGTTGGATTAATTTATACAGCAAGCTATACTGAATATTATTTCTTTTGGAATTTTCTTTCATCTAAATAGTTTAATCAATTTTTTCAAATGAACGTACAAATTGTCCAAATGTTTCCAAATCAAACCACCGGAAGAAATTAATAGGCCACAACAGTTTCTCGTTTGCTCATTTTAAAAATAATTGTTACAAATTTAGCATTGCTAAACTATTGTGTGTGACGGATACGGAAGTTGATCAATGTAGATTACAGAACAAAAATGTTTCAAAAACAGAATGCTACAATGACTTAAAGTTTTGTCATTAAATTAGTTTACCCTAGAGATAGTTCTAGTTCATGATTTCGCAAAGTAGAACATTTGTTGACTAACTAGGCAACAATAATGAACTAAATACACTGAAGGAAAAACATGCAATTTAAAAAAGTTGTACTAAATTTTCTTTATTTGATTCGACCGTGATCGAAATTCGACTTTTGTATTTAATCCAGATAGAGAACAGAATCATTTCATCACCATAATGAAGTTAAAAAATAATCCGATTTTTCTCACGTCGAAATTCATTTTAACTTTCCCAATTTTTTCCCCCTAACTTCAATATACGCTCGTTTTATCTTATTCTGTTCGAAGAACATCTGGACATGCTTACTTTATTGTTATCGTTGGCATTCAGTATTGCATATCAACCTTTCATCTTCTTAAAAGTAACTCGAGATTCGTTGGATTATTTCTGCACAACTATAACTGTACCTACATATATGTATGTTATAAAGGAACTTTTTACAAATAATAACAACAACATGCTGTAAAGAAAATGTAATTTGCGTCTATTTTTAACAGCTTTGTGCAACAACCAATTAGCGTCAGACTAAATTTAGAATAAAAAGTTGTATGAGAGGGACGAACGTAATAAAAAGTGAATATGAGGAAATGTAAAGAGAAGAAAAATGAAAAATTGACGACAAATTAACACCAACATTTGGTAGTTTTCTTTTTTTCCGCCCGCCAGTATCAAGCGATCTTTTAACAGCTTTCAGGTATTTTCTCCAAGGACTATTATTTAGTGTGGTGTTTCTTTGCTATTTAAAACTATAGAAAAAAAGCTGACGCCGATTTAAATCAAAATACCCAACATAAAGATCAAATACTGGTCACATCTTGGCGCTAATTACAAATATTTACACAAAGCTTTCAATTTAATGTTGTATATCAAATATACATAGATCAAAGCCGATCTTTTTAGATGTTGTAAATGTTTAAAATTTTAAAAGTTTTCCCTTTGAACAATAATGCGAATTTTGTGAAATGTACATTTTAAAATCGAAACTCTGTAACTACTAACCTGATAATGGAGCACACATACACAAGAGTAGAATTAACCATGCTTGTGAAAGTTTTACAACATTGAAGAGCACTTCATTTACAGTAACACTCATATTTGTTAAACTACTTCATCCCCTTGTTTTATCTAAAATTAATTTCCATTTCAACCATTTACAACTTTAACGAATTTAACAAATTTAACTTTTCCTGTAGATTATCATGATGGTGAACGATCAAACACCTCGTAAGACTGACATGTTTTATTAAGATATTCACGAAATATAGCGACGTTTTAACTTTCACCACCAACAAGAACAACAACACTGATTTTACTCTTTATTTTAAACAAATTTCAGACCACCCTGTTGTCGTCGATGTTGTTATTGTTGAAATATATGCGGGTTAGCACGTGTATCCGCTACAGACAAGATATCACCACTGGCTCTACAACACCCGATCTTATTATTAAACACAGTTGTACCCCCGAATTCAGTCGGTCAAAGATTAGAATAGCACACATTTCGTGGATAGTGCCAGTTACTGTTTTATCGCTAGTTTGCCGCATTTATAATACCACCATCTTCAGTTATACACCCTCTTGTCTCGATTTATACTGCAACTATATTCTATTTAAATCCACAAAATTACATCCCTTGAAGCTTTTAGGGCTCTATTATTATTTTAAACACAACTCCAAAAACCATTTATCGTATACTTGTCTGTGTTTATTTAAATAAATTACATATTAAAGCGTTTGTTTTTATGGATGTCAATTGATTAAAAGTTGAGTTGGTTGTGTTATTAAGAAGCTGATTAATTGAGAAAGCTCTTTTCATAAACATTCATGTTTTTGTGGAAGATTTCCTTAATATGTGATGAATAATTTCCTTGTGGATTATTAACAACCAGCTTAAAACTTTGAATAAACGACTATAATCAACATTTACGCATTATTGTGTAGGTACTTTGTTGTAAAAATTATAAATGTGTTAATCATGTTCTATACTCTCTGTTCTTCCTTGTTCTTTTCATTTATAGGAGCTTTTTAATTTACTTTAAAACTATTAAGTTCTACTAGAATCGATAAAAGCATTGTTGGATTAAAAATCAAACGAAAATATGAAAAACAAGGCTTTCTTTGTTGAATTCCGGTAGAGGCATAACGATAAGAATACTCCTTTTCAAAATTATTGTGGTGTAGCTAATTGAATTACGTTTGAGCTTTCCGTATAGTTGTCCAAAAGTGACTGTGCTTCGACTGTATTTGAAAGAACAACCTGGCTCTGTAATTGAGAAAGGAAGCAAACGAGCCAAATTGTATCGTTTTGGGATTACTGTACAGTCCGACATTAAGCAATCGAGTACAAGAATCTCTTTTGTTTATCGACTTTTATGTAAACTCTTGTAGAATTAATGGGTAATTAACAGTTTTATTTTGTGGTAAATGCTTTACAATCATTAAATTGTTATTTTAATTCTATTATTAGTAATTCTCAACGCTTTATTGATTCGAATGAATTGCTCAAGTAGATTTCGTTGTATAGTAATTCACTTTAAATGCTTTGCTATATCACTGTCATATCAATTTGTTGTAATGCGGTCATCCCAGAGGATACCGCATCCTGATAATAATACAATAACTCTTGTCGGATTTCATTTAATCCATACTAGAATACAAAGTCTTGCATGTATACTTGTAGATGTATAGAATGGAAAACATTATAATCAAAACAAATTAGACGGTTTTTCATTTGGTTAAAAATAAAAATGAGAGAAATTTGAATTTATCCATATCCCAACCCCCACAACTAGATTCTCACCCACAACTATTTTATTGTAGATACGTGTACAGAAAATAAAACTTTTGTTGAGTAGTTGGTGAAATTTATAGCCAAATTATACAGACACAATAGTGAACATACAATACTATGAAAAGGGTGGATAATTTAAATTCAACCCACTCATGACTAGTATAACACATTACTGTTGATGTTAAGCCCCCTATTTCTCTGTCTATTTATAGAAATATATAAGTATAGGGTCAAAAGTCGTGTCAAACAGGTATTTAAGAGTTCTTTTACAACGTCTACAATGACCACAACAACGTGCTAAAACGGAATGCTTATGGTAAGGAGAAAAAAACGACCGCCGACAGACAGACACACATTGGGGTTGTTTAATGTCCTGCTGTTATTCTTCGGCTAGTCTTTCCGTATATCTTTGAGAATTTGATGCGATTTTCGTTTGATATAAGCATGTGAGACGATGGAATTTTGACCAAAATCGCTACTATTCAACTTTGATCAATAATTGAAATTATACACTTTTCACTCTATTCTTTTACAAATTGTAGTGTTGATAGTGGTTTTGTGTGTGTGTGTGTGTTGGCGATCGTCAATTCAATTTCAAATCAATCGCATATTCATGAAAACTCTACCTATAGGTATACATATATCAAGCAATAACAAGCAGACAGAAAATTAAATTTTCAAATTCCATAGTGTATGATGTGGTCTTTAAAATCTATAGAGATGTTTTGAAAGACGGAATTATTCAATTGAAATATTGAATATTATTCCAATAGCTAACAAAAGTCGTTATTTAACAACACTGTCAGAATTATAATTAGAGGATAATAAATGATGGCGCAACTTAATGGAAAAATGATTCAAATTAAACGAGTGTAGAAAGATATATTTAGCGATATGTAAAAATTGGAATATTTTAAATCTTGTTTAACTTGTTGTGGAAACTTTAAAGTTGATAAAGATACAATAATGTCAAGTTATTAAAAGTTGACTAATAAATGTTGACTGTCAAGAAAATTAAACAAATTTCAAACAGATATTTCACAGTAAATTGACGACAAGACGATTTAGTTTTGATGTCTAATTACCAAGTCCAACCAATTAAAATTTACTTCTTTATGATGGTATAATCTAAAGAAATTTCATGTACAAAAGATCTCTTAACGTAGTGAAAAGAGATAAGAATTCACTAGGAAATTTGTAATTTTTTAGACAGCGCTTTCATAAATACTCCGCTTGAAACTAGTTTGGATTCTGTTAAAAACATTAGTTTAAGAACTTTGAACGAACTTTACTGAATGAACTAAATGTACACTAAATGGCTGCCTGAAAGGAAACACTTTTTTTTATTTACTATACAAGTTAGATGTAGAAAATCAGCTTTTTATTCTATAATAAAATTAATAGGAAAAATTATGTGAAAGCTTACAAAGTGTTTCTATAGTTGTTATAATTTATGACTGTTTAATTCGATTGCAAACGGCTCCCTTCTTTCCTAGACCTTAACCGAAAACCTAATAAACTTGAAAATATCCGGGCTAAAATTGGCTGAAACTATTACGTAATCCTCACAACTTCAAACTGTATTAATGTGAGAACACGTTAAAACTTTAGCCACAAATAATACAAATAACTTTAATTTTCAGCGACATTATAGTATGTGCATCTATTGCCAGAAATACGTCATTCTAATGAAGTATACAGGGCTAATGAAGAACGCTTATGGACACTTTGAGTGCTCCTGAATAATTTCCATGGAAATTAATGTGAGAGAAACTTGTCTTTTTATAATATTTGAATGCTAAAGAATAAAACGAACAAGTGTGTTAAAAATTTTCTGTATTAAACAGAAAGAGAAATGAATTGTGGCACAAACAAGACGATAATGTTTTTGAAAATTATCGAACTAAAATTGGAAGCTGTGGCCTGAAAGGACAACAATTAAAATTACCTGGATTGAATTGCCAACAGGCTAGTTCCAATAATCACCATACATGTATAAATTGTCTAAACAAATAGATTACATCTGTTTCCTCGATTCGATTCTATTAAATTAGCATTTACACTAACAATGAATTTAATTGCGTTAACAATGCACCACTTTGATCCCGGACAATTCATTAATCAATACATCCAATTTTTAATTAATATTATAATGAAACTTCAGAAAAAACAACTGTGTTACAATAAAAAAAATACAGTTATGTCTATATTAATCTTCAGAAATTAAAGCAATACAAAACTGTAAGCTTCCATCTTCTACATTGAATTACATTGAATATCATCAAAGAGAAAAAGACTTTGAGATCAATCTTTGAAAATTTTGCCTTTTTTCAATAATAAACTAGATGGTATACTTTTTAAATCAATTGCAACTCACAAATGAATCTAGAACAATGTGCAAAAGCTTTGTAAATATTTACTACCCTACTTACTGTTATTGCACACAATGAATATTATGGAAACTACCATTGTCTACCCTGTTCTGACTGTGTTCAACAGAAGACAAGTGGCGCTTTTGATCCTTAATTAATTAACTGAAGCTTAGTACAATCTTAGTAGTTGACCTAAAGCAGAACAACATTCAATTTATTGATTTATTAGTGTTTAATCTAATTTTCATTATAATTACCAGACTATTTGTTAGTAATATTTACAATTTTAAAATATGTATAAAAGAGATTAGTTAAATTTTTGAAATTCTAATAGTAGGAGCCAATTGAGAAATAGGTCGCCATCTACATTGTAGTAGTTCAAGTTACTCAGAAATTTACCAAATAATAAGCCAAAGAATACAGAATAATGCTGGCTTAAAGTAAACCAAAGAGATTAGAGAATTTACTTGTCATTGATTAATATCAATATTGATATAGGATCGTTTATATTATTCGGTAAATTGACTTTTATTGTTTCTAGACATTAACACCCAAAAATTTAAGACAATTATTGACAGAGATGGGGAAATTTCAGTCTGAAACATTTTACAGGTAAATTAAGTCTGCAAAGTTTTTTTGTTGTCAGTGTTTTTTTTTTAATATCACATCTATGTTCTAAGAAATCGCTAAATAAATTTCACGATAAAGGTAGCGAATAAGGCTCCTTTAGAATTGCACAAAATGTTTACTTACACATCGAACAAGTCGCAATAAGGCTGGAATGTTTACAATTATTAGAGAATATCTCTGTTGTATAAATGTAGAATGTTGTATAAGGTAGGTACAGTAATGAGAAATTTTCTAATTAAGACTACACGTGTATACCAATTATCTGGAATGATCCTGTTTAATCCTGTATTTTTTTTATGTTCATTTATTTGTGGAAAATTCTTACTTTGATTAAGAAAGCGAAGAAACATAGAAAAAATTCCTGAAAAAATTAACGAGAACGACAATATTCTTTGTCGACGACTGGAAACAACAAAATAATATAAACCGATACCTCTATAATGTGAAATGAACCTTAAATAGTTATTTTATTGTCAATTAAAAAATCCCTAAAATAAGTTGTTTGCCTATTTTCGTCAATTACTAGAAAATTTGCGATCAAATTCGGATTTAATTCGACACTATTCCACTGTCTTATCCGGTTTAAATTTGATTTCGCTTCAAAATTACTCCTGTCCTTTGATAACAACCATCTTATTGATTCTAGTGGTCCGAAATAAGATTAGAATCAATTGGGATTCCACTTACGTATAGGATTCTTAACAAATGTCGCCATGTCAATGTAATACAAAATGCTAAACTTGAAAAAGCTTGACCGAACGTCCGAACAGATAATTAAATTTGCAATTCTAAATTCTTTAATGAAACTCGAATTATTTATGATTTATAAGATCTACATTATTAAAATTACGATTCATCTAACAAGAATTCAGCAATCTAAATTTTAAGGTAGGATTGAAAGATTCACGAGCAATATACAGGGTGAAATCGAATTGCCTTTAAATACGTTAACCACACCATCTCTATGTGGAATAGAGTACAATAAGCATATTTTGAAGAGTAAAAAAAATTGGCTAAAATTGACCAAAATTGCAACTATTGTTTGATGGTCGCTGGATAAATACCAACATACCATAATGTTATCAAGAATTGATAAGAAATCAGGTGTCAGTATAACTAGAATATCTAGAATTTCCATTAAATTACTCACGTAGAAAACTGCACTCTAAGTAGCACGTTTCGGTAGTTCCCGAACTGCGCCAGTAGTTTTACAAATTCGGATCTGCAGCTGTTCAACCGGCCCTGATAATACTGTTACGTATAGTGTCAGAAGAAATAGACAAGATAATAAACTCACACGTGGCTTAAGTATTTAAAGGAATTTCGGTTTCACCCTGTATACGAAATAGACTGCTGGAAAGGATCTTATCAAACCAATAATAGTGAAAGTGACAGATATCAATATTTGAGGATTTTCGGTCGTAACTGAAAAAATATCCAGTGTTAAAACGAAACATCAATTTTATTACCCGAATTTTATATTACCGATCGAATATAAAAACTGAAAACGATAACGACAACAACAACAACTCCTTTCATAATAATGGAGATGAAATTATTAAGTTTGTAAAAGGAGTAATTTATTTTCAATTATTTGTTCAATTACATCTTGTAAAATTGTTGTTTGAGGGCTCTTGTAGACGAATTGTGAACAAGCTAAAATCTAATTTCGATTAAATTCACTGCAATATTGAAAGTCGTGTTATAAAAAAAGACATCGATTTGAAAAGCTTTTTTCGTACACGGAATAGCGCTCTTTATCTAATTTGGCTCGTAAACATGTCCTTTATTAGGAAGGGCCTCTATAAAACATCTACCATAAAAAATCGCCTCAATTTTTTTATATAGCTCTGTAAAAAAATTAACAGAAATTTTTTTACTGCTGTTCCTGAAAATGTACATTACACGCAATACTGAAATAGGTGAAAATTTTCCCTTATTCCTACGATTTTCAAGATTGTTTCCATACAGTTTTCCGATATTATACAATCAAACTTTACAGGAATTGACGATGTTCAAATTAAGTACGATTTCAGTTGAACTATCCAACAAAAGATGCCCAACGATTCGTTTCAGGATAGAGTGTCCTGTGAATTTTTATAAAGCCAGACTACTGTACGTGGTGAAATTCAGCAGGATGAGAATATCCACCTTCCATTTAAGAGATGGCGTTCCTAGTTGATTTTTACGTTGTTCCCCAATTAATTCCACAGCTGGATATTTCAGAAGTATTTTTGAGACAAGCTCATTTCCTGAATTAGAGAGATTGTTGTGGCTAATGCATTGATTTGAATATTTCGTTCTAAAGTTGGATAAAAGAATTTTCAGCCGTTACCATGACGAGTTTATTCAATATTTGGAACACAACAGACTTTCCTGACAGATGTCAGAGAAACGAAAAATTTCATGGTAGAAAATCAAGCACATTTTTAAATTAATTTTAAAATCAAAAAAAGAAGACTTTACGTTTATTTTGTTTTATATCAAAAATTTCAATTGGAACAAAATGATGAAAAGTTGTGAGTTGAAAACATCGGATTTTTATCGAACTAGTCGATTATTACCAGAACGTTTTGATAATCCATGCTGCTTTTATGGTTACGGTCTTCAACAGAAGACTTGCGAGCATCCCTTTTATCGAACGACTTCCAGTGATTATGGCAGGTAAAAAAATTGAATGGTAAAGATAATTTTTTAGCATTCGTTTTCTGTAGATATCCACCAAATGTACATACAGTACCGACTGTATTTTATCCAACAAATCAGGAATTTACTAAATTTTTATCCCCAAAAGGAATGTATAGAAATTACTCGCTCAATACCGGATTGAAACCATCACCTTTATAGATTCATGCAATTTTCTTCAATATTCAGTCCACGAATAATAAATCACCATGTAAAAAGTGTGGATAATAAACTTAGTTAGAAATTGCAAATATTCCGCTTGTTAAGAAATTTCTTTGAATTCAAACAGGTAAAGTTTTGAAATGTCTCCGATAAATACGGTGATGCTTTTTATTTTATTTTCGTTATCATCATGATAATTATTAACGAGATACTCGAATTGTACAAATTTTAATTTATACCCTAGTAGATAACATTCAGTTAGAACAGCCCTCACCAAGAAAGGGTATTATTAATGGTAGAAGGACCCTTTAAGTATTTACAGTGGTCGGTTAAATTTCCTTTTTCTACCCCTGCTGTTTTTGTTGTTCTGTTCTCGACTACCTTTCGTTTTCTTTTCTATTTTTTTTTCCCTCTTGCCCTAATAAATTTTTTTGTAAGTATATTGTTGCACGTTTCGTCGCCATTACTTTTCATATTTCACATTTTTATAGCTTCAATATATCCAGAAATTTTTAATCAATACACCATAAATCTGCGAAATTACCAAAATCCAAGCGTTGTACTATAAATCAATCGTATATAGAAAGTGTAAGGTGAACGATTCGTGGAGTAATTAGAAAACGATCGATAGGCCGTAAATCGCAATAGTTATCGTAGACTACATACAAGAAAAGCTATCAAGACAATCTATGTATAACATCTATGTATATAGTATGGGTACATGTGTATAACATGATTTGATAGGGTATAGTCGACTGACCTGTATATAGTGTAATCCATTAATTTTAAACGTTAAGTAAAATCTATATAGACAATTTCGGTCGTCATCTGGACTGGAACTGGGCCAAACCTAGATAAAGAATTAGAGATTTTGTCTCTGGAAAAACCACACCACTACCATCACAATACCAGGTGAACGGTAACTGCCACTAAAGTGTCTCATCTGCAATTCCCTCTGATAAATCACCTAGTGATAAATTTTAACCGTTGCTTCTATCTCTTTTAATGAACTATTTTACACGCCAACATTGCCGCAATATTCAACCATATTACTTGACACACAGGAAAAAAGGAAGTTATAGGCTTACCGCACAAAACAGAAAAAAATTGGAATTGCACGAAAAACTCGTTTAAATGAATTGTGTTGAGAAATATTTTCTATATTGTGTGTGTGTGTGTGTGTGTGTGGGTGTGTAATTCACATCCCAAAGTAGATTAAATCTTTGCATGTTTCATCAGAAGTTTAGCCTGTGTTAAAATCTAAACTTTAAAACATTCGCCTTAAACGTAATATTAAATTTAATTAATACATCTGGTTGTATAACAACAGCAAGCCGCGGTCTTAATTATGAGCTCATTTCTCAGTTCTTGGGGATTTTTCGGGCAACTTAATCGGTTAATCGTAAGAAATAACGGCAATTTTGCTAAATTTCCATAAAATAATGTTGCATTCTGAGAAAATCATCATTTGCCTGATGATTGATTCGATTTTGATGGCATTTTTTCAAAATATACCCTCTAGTCTGCAGCTTTATGCAATCAAACAATGTCTATCTCTGTAATGGACAACTGTTCGGTGACTTCTCTGAAACATGATTCAACAATTTCTAATGCAGTTAAAGTTACAACAACATAAAATATAATGCAATGATCATGATTTATGTTTGTTCACTGAAATAATGGGCCAAAATAAGTGTTACACCAACTGAAGTTTGTTGAATGTTAATTGTTAAATCCAATGAATGTGTGCCATTGTTAATTGGCTATAGTGTTTTTGAATATCTAGTTGAAATATTCTAGATTTTAGCTAATTTATTAGCAGTATTATAATACAACTTTACAGAATGTTTCATAGTAATTAGTTGCTAGTTTTTTTTTTATTTTAGAGCTTTTATGAAAGCTTTGATAATGTAATTCCTCTATCTATCTTTATAAATACGGATATAGAGATGACAATTTTTTTTTTAAAATAACGTTTGCTATATGATAATAAAGTAATAGTGACATCAAATGCATTAAACTTCTAACTTTTCTCAAAGCGACATGAAATCTTCTTTAGATTAAATTTAACGAGAGCATAGACTCGTCCTAGTAGTTGTATTATGGAAATCTTTGTTGGAGATTAAAACAGTTTAATCCCATACAGACCTATTTCCTAGTAGAAAATTTGGAATTTAATTTAATTTAAATAACTCTCACCGTCTAGCCAACACTAAAATCAGAGGGACGAGATGAATTTTGTTGTATTAAAACCGTTGAAACAAATCGAAACAAAAGTTGTTATGTATTTAATAATTAGAGTTATTTCGAGTTGAGGCCATTTAACTGCAATGGCAGCTGACAAACTGTTAAATAAGTAAACTATCGATGTTATTTTTAATTAAATATAAATGTAACAAAACTAAGAACAAGCATTAAATTTAGTTGAAGGCGGCAACCGTTCCTATTTGCCGATGCTGATAAAAATTTTTGATAAAATTTGTCCCATATAGATTGATTCTTTAGATTCTCACCATTGATGTTGTGTTGTTGTTGGGTGATAAAATTCAATAGTGCACGACTTGGTTGACATTTTTTCGTTGATGTATTGTAAATATGACCCCATCTACAAGTACATTTAAAACTACCAGGTAGATTGAGGCAAATTTCCAATTTTGGATCACAATTGTGGTATGCACCATCATTAGAGGATGCCATTGTACATTCGTCCACATCAACACAAATTCCATAAAATGAATTCCATACGTACCCTTTTTGTGGACACGAACAACTCACGTTCCATCTATTCAAGATCAAGTCGCTGCGAACAAGGAGAGACGATTTTTTTTTTTTAGAAAATTGACTCGTTGCTTACGAGACAGACGTGACAGTTTTGGTAACGACTTGAATGAATTATCAAGTTGTGAAATAATTAAATATTCCATAATGTGAAAAAAGTATTTTGTTCAAGAATCAATAGTATACTTACCCGGAGAAAAAAATAAAGAAAAAAATATACCCACAAACTAAATATCAACTAACTTAAAATCTGTATTCTGGGAACGTTCCACGTAGCATCCCCGTTGACCGACAGGATTAGCCTGATAACAAGGGTTATCTGGTGTATTCCAGCAGTCTCCAATATCAGTTAAATGTTTTAATGGACAACATGGATCTGGACAGAAACTGTAACTAGCACAACTAAATAGTATAGAATCATTAGCACGTATATCATGATTATGATTTGATCCAATAATATTTTCTTCTAAACAATTGGCAAAGTTATCACAGTCATCTGATAAATGTTTTAAAGCCGGTTCTGATCTCATTGTAAACCAACACATATAATAAGTTGCAGTTGTACGCCATTGAAAACGTTCAATTGGTCCTAAAACACGAGGAAAACGTCTAGTTAAGCTTTAGTTGAATTAAAATGGGCAAAGGCAAAAAAAAATGAAGAGCGCTGACAAGGAGATTTTCGTAAAATAAATTATTTCCGAATAATCTTCAGTTACAAAAAACAACCAACAGACGTATGCTTAGTTTTGAAATAATCGTTCAGAAAACGAGCAAGTGATGTGGATTTTATTCGTCAAACAACTAAAAGAAGATTTAAGGCTTATTGTTAAGCGATTATATATGGAGAAGTAAATAATAAATTTGATCTCTATATACTTGAATGTTCGAAACAAACCCACGAGTGGAACAAATCTCTTATAGTTGGTATATCGGACTTTTGGCTATTTTAACCACTGATATGTCGGTGATTAATTATTGGGAGTGAAACTTATAATTTCGACTACAATTCAACGTTAATACTACTAGTAGTAGGCTTTAAAGTATTCGCTAAAACCTAGTAATGTTATTTATGTTTGAAACTTTCTCCCTTACGTTAGTCGCCCCATCTAAATATGATAATTTAATGGACAAACTAAACGCCATTTAAGCACCATTTAACTATAATGCTCAACAATTTCTTTAACATAGTCGAAATTATTATCTTGCCTGGGGAGCATGTTGTCTTTGTGAGACAGATTCATATTCATACAACTAACGTTCTATTTACTCCATATATATTCATATTAATATTGATTATATGGCATCTATTTTGACATTACCACATTGGCTTTTATACGAGAGAGGTGGTTAAATAAATTGTCAACTGATTACTACGTGATTTACTGTTGATTACATTGGCTTCAGGATAAATATACGCCCCTTCACTATCTTAAATCATTGAAAAATATTTTGCTTATTATTCCTTGAGGAGCTTTCAATATGGCCCACCATTTGGATCGCTTTTACAGTGGTTATACGTTTATATCAAAAATTATTAGTCTATTGGTATTTTTTGCGGAAAATAAAAATTTTTCTTAAATATCGCAAATCTTATTTATATTAACATGAAATGAACTTTGTATAGCTACCTTCAAAAGGATTTGCTTGAATATTGTCGATTTTTGCCATCTTCTTGCATTCACGATCGACATTTTCGATTTGCTCACTATTGTTATGCCAGTTCCATTGTTGTTGTTGTATAACAACATTTGTATCGTCTTTGCGTTTCAGATCAGTACTACGTAATTTCTTTCTTAAATAATCGATACAATCGAGAAATGATTGTTCGCAATATTTATGTACTTCCCAATGTAAACTTCGCAATGGTGGTTTTGGGAAATTTTTATAGTAACCTCGAACAAGAGGCGGACTCTTTTCATATCTACACAGCAAAAGAGCAAATTTACAAGTGATTAGATACCATACAAGTGATTAAGTAGCATTTGTACCTTCGATCGTATTCATTAAATTTGTGATTTCGTAAATAATAAGCGATATCTTTGAGAGCTTCCCGTAGCCAAGATGGTTGTTTCGACATATCATCTTCTAAAGATTGTTGATCATTAGTTTTATTGCTATTTGAAGAAAATATTCCAATGAGAAAAATATAAAACACAAATCTCGTTGACATTTTTTTTTATCGAAATGCTTATTTTGTGAAATAAATTAATGACAGTTTGATTGCGCGACTATTGCCTACTATTTATTGAACTATGTACGATTCGGATTAAACAGCGCTTTAAATCAGTCGAAATGCAATAAATGTATGTATAGCATTCGTGTTTTTTTGTTGTTGTTTTTATTGCAGAAAATGCAATTATTGTACATCTCAATTCTTGATTCTCTATATTGTCGTATTTTTCGTTTAGAAATTTGAATGTTTGAAGGGTACAAAGATTAAAAGATCAATCTGATAAGATATTTTACATGTTGTACTCTTGGGAGACATCAAATACAAACAAGACAGAATGTTATGGATCATTTTCGATGATCAATGAACACAAGATTGAAGAAAGTAGGGAAAGTTTTTTGTGTTTGCTCGTATTTTGCAACTTTTCTAGACAATAGTCAGTGCCGGATTATACAGTAAACTGAGTAAGCGCCCGAAGTTGATATTTTTCTCTTAAAATTTCACTATTTTCCTAAGGACTCGCACTGCCTTTTTTGATTCGGTGTCTGAAAAATGTCAATCGTCAATTATCGATAACTCGCTTATTTTTTGCAACAGTGAAATGCGTAAGCCACGCTATATATTTCCCAGTGCATTGAAAACCATCTGGCGCTTTCGAAATATTTGGAGAAATTCTGAATTACAGAGGAAAATCTTCCAAAACTGAACAAAATTTAGCCAATATTATTTATTTGGAAAACTATTATCAGGTAGTATATAGAAAATCGAAAGCGTTTTTCAAATCTACAAGACATTTTCCGATAGACTTCTTATGTTAGTTTTCCGGAAAATCAATGCAAGCGTTAGAACATTTATTCCAAGACATTTTGTAGAATTTTAAAGATAAAAAATTGTGCAATATCTTGTTAGAAAGCTTATTCATGGGAAAAAACGATGAAATTCTTCAAAGTCTTCTGGAAAAATCACAGTTTGAAGAGAATTTTAACTACCATATGATGATACGGTTGTTTTTTTTTTTGAAATTTGTGGGAAAATCCTTCCAGAAATTTTCTCGATTTTCTTAATCTTGCTATGGATAATCTTTCAAGATACAATGTTTGTGTCTTGTTCGCATAAGTAGATAGGGGGCCGAAAAAACCGATACCGCTCATCCTCAAAGAACACTCAAGTCCGGATTTGACAATATAGTCATTATACACAGTGACTATCATCTATTTTCAAATGACTATCACACTTTTGTATTTCTACGAAAAAATATAAATGATAACAATCATTAAAATAAGATACTCACACTGTAATATGCTCAATAGCTGTCTTATATTTGCCTCATTTGAGTCACTTAAATCTTCTTTTTTTAAATTTATCAGTTTTGTCAGTTCCTTAAGGGTTGTGTGGACAAAATACTCGTAATTAGTAATTTGCTTAGATGTAGTCATTTATTGACTAAAAAAAATAGAACAAGAGCCTATTTTAATAAATAACTGTTTCGGTTGCTTTGCTTTGGAATACCGCTAGATATTTAATTCTGTTTCAAAACTGTTTACAGATAATCTGAGCCTTTAATTACGCCTTTTTTTCTGGAATTAACTACTTTAAACCGCTCATTAGTCTTATCAACAAATAACGTAGTAGAATACAAATTTAATGCTTTCTTCTTATACATATAGACACAAAATTTGTGTTAAATAGACGTAAAAAACTTTGACTATAAACAAAGAATACGCTTTAAACAATGATGAGTTTTTCCATTTCACGTTCCACTTAATTCTATAATTATAAAATGATCTCCATTCTCCTGTTCTTTGTTACGACTTCAACAATGTTGGAGTAGAAAATATGATAAAGTGAATAGATTAAAATTTAACAATATAAAAGGATGTTTTTTTGTTAATGTTGATCTTTTCCATGGAACTATACGGCATTGCTTCTTATTAATGCCTGTTTTTCGTAAAAAAAGCTGTCTTAAGACAGTAATCTCATTGTTGTTGTGTTGGAGTAAACGGTTATTCATTTAGCGATAGTTTGTTAAAAGGAAATCAAATATTTATTTGGACTTTATGACGTTCTTTCTTATCTAACACTAGTTAGAGATTATTCATTTTTATCCACACAAGTCTGCAATTTATTAGAAAAAATTCTAGTAATTCTCATTTTAATTAATGTCGAGAAAAATAACAAATCGAAATTGTGATCTTACCCATTCTACTATAATTCTTATATTGTTAATGTTGGAATTGTGGAATTTTAATTATGTGATGAGTGAAGAAAATTTGTCTCGTCAAAAACGATATTATTTCCCTTACGGTGGTGGATTTAAGGTAATGAACAAAACAAAAATAATTCTGCTAGTTTTGTTTTTATTTGATTGTTTTCTCTAATTTCGCTCTAATTTAGATTATTCTAGGGATAGCCGAACCGATCCAACTTGGTTTGCGACAATCAATGTCAATAGCATGGAATTTTCAATTTCAATACTCTATTGCTCAATTCACAAACAATACAAGTGTGTATCCGCCGATAATTTCACGGAAGAAACGCAATGGGATTATGAGCGAACGAATGGCTCTCTATCGTGCTATTGAAGATTTGCTCAATAGGTAAGACTAGATTTCATTTATCTAAAATGATAATCTTAAAAGTTTTAGCGTGTCGTTTTGATTTGAATACATGAATAATTGGTAGAATTTGATTCACTTGGTGTTCTTCACTCAAGTTTTACCTTACGATTTTGAGTGTCTGTTGAACGTAAATCGGATACTGTGGAGTTTAGAATGATACAAAACTTTAACTGTAATTAGTTTGCACTAGAATAACGAATAGTTTTTCGTGGAAGAGAGATAGAATAGCTTTTAGAGTTAATCTAATTATTTCATATAAACTACACGAAAAACTTTGTTGCTTTTCAATTGAAATTAATTAAAATAAATCCAATGTAGTTGTGTCGTTCATTACTATTTATAACCGACGAGTATTAAATGAAATTTATAAATTTTCATTGATCTAATACCGGAAATTAATTGTTTAAACGATATAAATGATTTTATTCAACTCGCAACAATGAAAGCAACAAAAGAAATAAAGCGTAAAAGCTAAAAGCTCATTTATAGGCACATATATTTGATCTCGTGAGACTTGCACAATTTAAATTAATACTACCATTGTCGATTACAGGCGAAATATAAACGGTCGAGCATGTTTATTGCGGAGTATTTGCGAAAATGCTGCTGAAAGTACATACCATGAAGCTAATGGTTTATACGGCCATCTACTTCATATACTTCTAACGTAAGTTTCCAATATGTTGTCCGTTTAATATTCTAAAAATCGTATTCAATCATCTAGGCCAGATTATGGTGATGGGCTTATCGAAAACGATTTAGATTTAATATATTTAGATGCTAAAGAAGCTGGAAAATACGGTGTTGACTGTATGAGAGTGTATTCAGATTGTTCGTATGGAGATGGTTTATTGGATCGGATATCTTTACTTGATATTTGAAAATTCTCATTTCAAATAAAAATACAATATTCTATAATATTCTACACTTGGAAATTTTCTAAAGGTAATAAAAAGTTGGTTGAGATTATGAATTTTCATTTCCCAAGTGTTTTATAAATTGTTACAGCGCTTGAAACTTTTTTATTTATTTCTAAACTTTTTATTGTTTGTTTATTATTAATTTTCTCTTGTGTTCACCGTACAGTCACCATAATTTCTTAATTAACTTGTGTCTCAAAGCATTTTTCCCGCAACTTCCATTCCTCGTTGTGCTTTCAATATAAATCAAATATTTCATTATCCATGACGGATTTATTCCAAAATTCCTACACATCAAATTTCTAACTTGTTGAATTCCTAAATGTTAAAACTAGGATGATGTTTGAAGATGAGCAGCTTGCCATTACACTTTAAATTAGTGCAAGATATAGTTTGAACAGTAAGTTTGTTTTCATACTAGTATCTAGTGATTCCAAGTAGATGTCAAATTTTGTAAAGTTGGAAACTTTACGCTAAAGTTTCGGAGAGTTTCAAGTTTTTCGCCTTTCCAATAAGCATTTCCCCTATCTCTACGTAAACAAGAAAAATATACTAAAGCAAAAATTATTATTTACGACCATCTATATTTATAAATCGTGTTATGTAAATTGTTATACAAGTATAAATCACATATGCAATTTCCATTAATGTCCAAACAAATTATTGTTAAAATTTTGAAAATTCTCTACCAAGTTTTATTTAATGGTAAGTGGATACTCGTTAAATATATCCGGGATTTTACCGCAAATTCATAATTGCTCAACACACACGCACTATTTGAATTTCAGTGGTAACACTGTAAATTTTCAGGAATTACAAATATGTTTACCCAACTAATTAGGACCAAAATTAAAATGTACCTCATCAAACAAATAGCATATACAGTTTATTATACAATCAGCGTTAATTGGTTTTTCAACATAGAGTAACAGTTGAAAATTTAGACAAAATACTGTTGATTTGTATTTAAAACAAAAACAATTCGAAAAATCAATGTCTATCAATTTTTCAACTAATCCTAAATGGTTCAAATAGTGAAATCAAATATTTATAAAGTAACGTCAATTTTTTCCAACGTGACAAATTCAAGTTGAATCTTTCCGTTTATTGTTATCTCTATACCAATGATAACAATGGAAAATGAACGAATCGCAAGCATAGAACAATCCTGAAGGAATACAGATTTAAAATATCCGTTCATAGCTAACGTATAAATTTCAACTATAAGACTTGAATTGTTGATAAAGAATTTCAAGTGATATAAAAGAGACAAATAGAATAAATTTCGCGCCGTTTATGAAGCATGTGACTTTCTTCAGTCATTTAATAGAAGACGTAGATGTGTAAAATGTTACAGAATACAACCATGAGACATCAATACGAGGATCCAAATTTATTATAGCTCAATTTAAATCGTGGTCTATTGATAAAGTATGTATACATAGAGATAGGCTATAGGCTCTTATCCATTCAATCAAAAAGCAAACTAATAAGTGGTAGAGAATCTGTCATTCAATCAATAGATTGTATTGAAAGGAATGGAAAACTAAATATAAGCATCTTAAAATATGCTCATATATCAACATCACATGTTGTTTTTACGATTATTCCATTTCCTTAGCTCAAGAACGATGCAAATATGATCATCCAAACTTCTGATTTCAAATGCAGCGATTTTATAATAAAACAAACAAGTCAAAGACGTTGAATTCAATTTGATAACTTTAGCAAATAGATGATTGGATCTTATTGTTAATCATTTCATTTCTTTATCATTTTGGGTAACTATGAGAAAGTGACAAATGCAGCAATGTCAAAGATGTTGTTTGCAGTATTTTTCACTCTTACTGTTGTTAGAGACTTTTAAAAATTTACAGAATACGAGCCATATTCTTGTCTAACATAACAAAAAAACGTGCTTAAGAGTTTGCATATCAAGCAAAGTAACTTTTTTTGATTCTCTCTACCATCTACCGGATGTGTGTTTTTAATGTGATTGTTTATTATGAAACTCTTACTATTTGACAAGTAATTCGAATAGTATTTTAAGAATTTGTGTGTTCCCTCGAGACCATTTTAGCAAAATTAGAAACTCGTAGTTTATTTAGAAATTAATCAAGAAATAATCATTTTGGACAATGTGGCGATTTAAGCATGTAAAACGACTAAGAACGACCCGAAAACCCCCCAAACATTGAA
Source organism: Mylabris sibirica (assembly GCA_039776855.1). Taxonomy (NCBI): domain Eukaryota; kingdom Metazoa; phylum Arthropoda; class Insecta; order Coleoptera; family Meloidae; genus Mylabris; species Mylabris sibirica. The sequence goes on from CM077836.1 coordinate 8,602,722, forward strand.
TTTTTAATTTTTCCCCATTGCATTCTAGAAAAAAATGCGAAAATTTTTCAGAAATGAGCGTCTCTTGCCCGACTTACAAAAGAGTTACGAATTAGTGTTTTATAAGAATCGATTATATTTAAAACAATTACCCTGTATTATTATAAAGTAATACAATTCAATCCCTATATTGCGTATGAGTCGAAAGAATTTTTATGAAACTACCCTTTGTAAAGTAGTAAATATAAATATTTGATAAAATGTCATATTTAACTCTTTGTGCATAAAACTAGACAGTTTCTGCATACAATTGTGCAGTTATCGACGTTTTTTTGCTCTTTTCCAGAACAATGATCGACACAGATTCAGGTAGAAACTACGCAATGCCCAACAAAAAGTAGTGTAGGAGACTTACAATTAGAAAGGATTTTTGTGGATAAAATTTAAATTGCGAACTAAATAAGTAACAACACTAATTGAACTTGAAATTTATTTATATTTGCCATTCATAACATAAGTACAGGTAATTTACTGATAACTTTATAAACATCGATAACTAATTAATTATCGGTACTGCGTGTAGCAATAACATTTTTATAATATTCAGCTGATGCTATCGGTACTCGTTTCCTTTCAGGATCATTAAAATCAATATAAAATAGACCAAATCTCTCCCTACAAGTTCAATAAACGTATAAGAATTAATTTAAAAAAAATATTACAAATATTACGTGTATCCTCGCCTCCATTCCAAATTATCCATTAAACTCCATGCAGTAAATCCTGTAACATTAACCCCATCGTCAAGTATGGCGCTTAATAAATTATCCAGATGTTCCTAAGAATAAATTTATTTAATTTCGATCTATTATTAAAGAAACAAGAAGTATGATTTTACTTGATAATAAAGGATTCGTGGTTGATCATCTAAAGCACCATGATCTGTGACACCATTTTCAGTAATTATAATTTCAGGATTATTTAAATTGTCTTTGATCCAAGTTACAACATATCGTATACCCCATGGTGTTACCTATTGTTAAAAATAAATAGAATTAATTTATGTATTAATTCGTATGTGAATTTTCTTATAAATGAACACCAACCCTTATCCAATCCGAAGCGGTCTTATTCCAACTTGGATCTTTATACACATATGCGGATAGATCATTTTCATAACTAACATTACCAATAGGAGCATCTTCTTTCCATTTTACTAAATCGGCACTATAGTAATTCAAACCTAAAAAGTCATAAGTACCGCTGATGTAATCTAATTCTTCTTCTGTAAATTCTGGCAATCGGGATGTATTGTAACCTTCTTGTAAACTTCGATTTTGAATACGTTCAATCATTACTTGAGGGTAATTTCTGTTGAAAATTGGATTAGCAAACCAACCAAACTAGAAAAATATATTTAAATTAATAATTTTAAAACTAGACAGTTTCTGTATACAATTGTGCAGTTATCGACGTTTTTTTCACAAGCTTCAACTTTCAGTTGATAGAACGTTCAAGTGGATTTCTTGCTCTTTTCCAGTAGGTAAATATGATTGATACAGATTCAGGTAGAAAGTACGCATTACTAGCAAATGTCCAACAAGAAGTAGTGCAGGAGACTTACAATTAAAAAGGATTTTTGTGGATAAAATTAAAATTTCGAACTTTATACAGTTTCTGCGATACTATTTGATGAAGCTTTAAGCACTGTATGCTTTTTAAAATTAAGAGATGAACGATAAAAAATTATCTAAAAGGTGATAATATCAAACAAATTGAAAAAATATTGCACTAAACACCACTTGAAACATTCACCGTATTTTTATATGACTTATCATGCAATTGACAAAATCCAAAGAATTCTAAAAAGAAAAAAGAAAAACATAATTTTTGAATAGGTACACTGTAATCATATTTTATCTATTTAATCAATCTTAAAACAATTCAAATAGTGATGATTTTAAAAGTATCCACTTATGTTAATCTTTCAAATTATCTTGTCATTTACGTTGATTCATGTAGATAATTTTTTAAATTCAGTAAAATTTACCTGGAAACACACAAGGAAAAACAACTAAATCGATACATTTATCAACATTTTTATTAAATATAATACTGATATATTGTATCCGTTATTTTTATACTTATCACAGTTATCACAAAAAAAGCGCTAATTTAATTATTAATAAACATGATACTTGGGATTCCCACCTGGTCTCAATATTTTCTTAGTTGTTCGAGCGGTGATTTTGAGCTAGTTAATCCTTAAAAGCAACTGGCAACGGCAACGTAACTGCAATGCGACCGCAAAACTTCAGTTAAGTTGGTTGCTCTTATTTGCTAGTGGAAAAGCGTAAAAGGAAAATATTCCGAAAATTTTGGGTTAGCCCCTTTTACTCCATAAATTTGAGACATACCTAGTTCTTATATAGTGGCACAGGAATTGAAAAATGACCCATCATACAAACATGTGTGCTTCAATAAAGGCGACAAAATTCGGGGATGTTCACTCTTACAACATCGTTTTTCAAAAAAATCCAACTTTTTTGTTCTCTTTCAATTAGTTTCGTCAAAATCTAACTTACAGGGTGTTCGATCTAAATATGGTTGATTCTATAAAACTCCTATTAGTCGATGAGCGATTTGAGAAATATTTTAGGAATTTGTAGGAGGATCCCCATATAACATACTAGCGAAATTAGAACCTCGTAGCTCATTTGGAAGTTGGTCAAAAATTGCTCGTTTCTGATGATGTTGCGATTTTCAAAAATGAGCTAAACACTCAAAACGACTAACAATGACTTGAAGACCCTCCAAGCTTTATTTTTTGTCGTTTTTCTCCATTGCATCCTACAAAAAACAAACAACAATCAATGTTGAAACGATCCCCGAGTCATTTTAAGTCATATTGCGTGCTTAGCTCGTTTTTGAAAATCGTGACATCGTCAGAAACAAGCCTTTTTTAACCAACTTCCGAATGAGCTACAAATCCTTGAAATATTTTTCGAATCGCTCGTCGACTAATAGGAGTTTCATAGAATCAACCATATTTAGATCGAACACCCTGTAATAGTTTTTGTTTCATAGCAATTTTGTCAATTTAAACCCCTACAACTCTCACCCCAATTAATATTTTACTATGCAACAAAGACCGCTCTTCATAATTTTTCATCCTAAAAATAATGCCGTTTGTCTCATTCGATGATTCCAACTGCAAGTTTGTGAAACTTGAAAAATACGCCCTTAGACCCCAAACTTTAAACAGTGCATTCATCCCCTAGATCTGTTTTTCTGTCGATAAAAAAACATGCATCCCTTAGATTCCAGCAGAGAACAACATATGCAAATTTCATTTAAATCTTAGGGGAACACCTGCATAGGTTACCTTAAGTATTGTGTTTATTGATAATTAAATTAGCGCTTTTTTGGGATAAGTATAAAAATAACGGATACAATATATCAGGATTATATTTAATAAAAATGTTGATAAATAAAGATTAACATAAGTGGATACTTTTAAAATCATCACTATTTGATTTGTTTTAAGATTGATTAAATAGATAAAATATGATTATAGTGTACCTATTCAAAAATTATGTTTTTCTTTTTTCTTTTTAGAATTCTTTGGATTTTGTCAATTGCATGATAAGTCATATAAAAATACGGTGAATGTTTCAAGTGGTGTTTAGTGCAATATTTAATTTTTTATTGTTCATTTTTTATTTTAAAAAGCATATAGTGCTTAAAGCTTCATCAAATAGTATCGCAGAAACTGCATTACGCAAATTTCCAGATGACTTCAAATGGGGTGTAGCAACATCAGATTATCAAATAGAAGGTGCCTGGAATTTAAGCGCGAAAGGGATTAGTTTTTGGGATAAAATAGCACACACTCATCCTGGAATCTTACAAAATAATGACAATAGTGATATAGCTTCGATTACAATTATTATTTTACATGTTGGGGCATAACTATTTTGGTGAAAAAGCGATTAGATTTTTCGAAAATCTGAAAAAACCATGACGTTTGTCTTGAAAAAGTAGTGTCAAGTGGACTCAAATATCTTTTTTTATAATCAAAAAAATAGTCAAGTCGAATTAGCATGAGTCAATCGAGCAATAGATCGACAATAGCCTTTAAAAAAAATTTGTCACTTAATTTTTAATTCATTCGTTTTTATCTATGCGCTTATCAATTCATTTTTTTCATTTTTAAAAGTTGGATTTCAAGGTTAATAGTTTGATATATATGTGAGCAGCAATATTGAAGCTGTTGCAAATTAACAATAATGTTTACTGTGAATTTATTTCTATTATTGTTGCTCGGGTGAGTTATAATTTTTGTTAATTTAATTCAATTTTTCTTAAATTGTCAATTTTTTCAATCTTGTAGTGCAGCTTATGCTGCTACAAACCGAACATTTCCAACTAATTTTAAATTTGGTGTAGCAACAGCATCATATCAAGTTGAAGGTGCTTGGAATGAAGATGGTAAAGGTGAAAATATCTGGGATCATATATGCCATACAAATCCAGATTATGTTCTATTACGTGCCAATGGAGATGTAGCATGTGATTCATATCATAAATGGCAAGACGATATTAAAAATTGTAAATGGTTGGGTGTTGATTTTTATCGTTTGTCAATATCTTGGTCAAGAATTCTACCAACTGGATTTACTAATGAAATCAATCAAAAAGGCATCAATTATTATCGAAATTTATTCCAAAGTCTATTAGATGAAGGTATTGAACCATTGGTAACAATCTTTCATTGGGACACACCACAACCATTAGAAGAACTTGGTGGTTTTATAAATCCACAAATGGAAGAATTCTATGTAGATTATGCAAGAGTAGTGTTTGAACAATTTGGCGATCTAGTAAAAAATTGGATAACATTTAATGAGCCACAACAAATATGCCACGAAGGTTAGGGTGATGGTGATAAAGCACCCGGAATTATGTCATCTGGATTAAAAGAATACCAATGTACTCATACACTTTTAAAGGCACATGCTCGAGCATGGCACCTTTACAATGACACTTATCGACAAGTACAAAAAGGAAGAATTGGTATTACTATAGATTCGCGTTGGTATCAGCCAGCTGATGAAAATGATCCTCTAGATCTAGAAGCAGTCGAACGTGCTAGAGCATTTCATGTAAACTGTTAGATTAAATAATTTTAAAATTATTAATTTAAATATATTTTTCTAGTTTGGTTGGTTTGCTAATCCAATTTTCAACAGAAATTACCCTCAAGTAATGATTGAACGTATTCAAAATCGAAGTTTACAAGAAGGTTACAATACATCCCGATTGCCAGAATTTACAGAAGAAGAATTAGATTACATCAGCGGTACTTATGACTTTTTAGGTTTGAATTACTATAGTGCCGATTTAGTAAAATGGAAAGAAGATGCTCCTATTGGTAATGTTAGTTATGAAAATGATCTATCCGCATATGTGTATAAAGATCCAAGTTGGAATAAGACCGCTTCGGATTGGATAAGGGTTGGTGTTCATTTATAAGAAAATTCACATACGAATTAATACATAAATTAATTCTATTTATTTTTAACAATAGGTAACACCATGGGGTATACGATATGTTGTAACTTGGATCAAAGACAATTTAAATAATCCTGAAATTATAATTACTGAAAATGGTGTCACAGATCATGGTGCTTTAGATGATCAACCACGAATCCTTTATTATCAAGTAAAATCATACTTCTTGTTTCTTTAATAATAGATCAAAATTAAATAATTTTATTTTTAGGAACATCTGGATAATTTATTAAGCGCCATACTTGACGATGGGGTTAATGTTACAGGATTTACTGCATGGAGTTTAATGGATAATTTGGAATGGAGGCGAGGATACACGTAATATTTGTAGTATTTTTTTTAAATTAATTCTTATACGTTTATTGAACTTTTAGGGAGAGATTTGGTCTATTTTATATTGATTTTAATGATCCTGAAAGGAAACGAGTACCGAAAGCATCAGCTGAATATTATAAAAATGTTATTGCTACACGCAGTACCGATAATTAATTAGTTATCGATGTTTATAAAGTTATCAGTAAATTACCTGTACTTATGTTATGAATGGCAAATATAAATAAATTTCAAGTTCAATTAGTGTTGTTACTTATTTAGTTCGCAATTTAAATTTTATCCACAAAAATCCTTTCTAATTGTAAGTCTCCTACACTACTTTTTGTTGGGCATTGCGTAGTTTCTACCTGAATCTGTGTCGATCATTGTTCTGGAAAAGAGCAAAAAAACGTCGATAACTGCACAATTGTATGCAGAAAATGTTGTCTAGTTTTCTGCACAAAGAGCTAAATATGACATTTTATCAAATATTTATATTTACTACTCTACAAAGGGTAGTTTAATAAAAATTCTTTCGACTCATACGCAATATAGGGGTTGAATTGTATTACTTTATAATAATACAGGGTGTCTGTTTTAAATGTAATCGATTATTATAAAACACTAATTCGTAACTATCTTGTAAGTCGGGCAAGAAACGCTCATTTCTAATGATGTTGCGATTTTTAAAAATGACCTGCACATTTAAAATAACTCAAAATGACTCGAGAATCCGCCCAGGTGACAATGCTTTGCCTTTTTTCTAGAATGCAACGTGAAACGATCGTTTATTGACCAACGTCTAAATGAGCTACAAGCTTGTAATTTTACTAAAATGGCATCTAGGGATCCCTACAAATCCTTCAAATACTATTCGAATTGCTTGTCAAATAGTAAAATTTTTATAAGGAACAACCACAGTTAAAACAGACACCCGGTATATGGAAGAGAGATTCATAAAAAAAGCACGTTTTTTCTCATGTTAGACAAGAACATGGCTTACCAGCCATACGGACAGTCTCTATCAACAGTAAGAGGCATCTATTTGGGAGAGAAAAATTCTACAAACATCACTTTTGACATTGTTTCGATCTGAAATAAAATACCTGCGTCATGGTTGCTTTATTTGTCACTTTTTATAAATGCCCATAATGATAAAAAATTAAATGGTTAGATTTCAACAGGGAACAACATATCTAAATTTCATTAAAATCAAAGGGGGACACCTGGGTAGGTATCCTTATCGGAAAGGATTTTTGTGGATAAAATATAAATTTCAAACTTGAATGTTTTTACACTATAACAACACTAATTGAACTTGAAAATTATATTTATATTTGCCTTTCATAACATAAGTACAGGTAATTAACTGATAACTTTTTAAACATCGATAACTATCATACAAAACTTAAATCTTTATTGAGACTAAATGGTAAACAATACGTCAATTCGTCAATAATTATCTAATTATCGATATTGTGGGTAACAACATTTTTATAATATTTAGCTGATGCTTTCGGTGTTCGTTTTCTTTCAGGATCATTAAAATCGACATAATACAGACCAAATCTCTCCCTGCAAGTTCAATAGAAACAAGAACTGTAATTTCACTTTATAATAAAGGATTCGTGATTGATCATCGAAATCACCGTAATCTGAGACACCATTTTCATTATAATTTCAGACTAAATATTTAAGTTTCACGTTAATTTCACCACAAAAATTTCCCATCGATTTCAAAATTGAAAATTCCATCATAGCTATATTTAAACATAATTTATTAAATCGGACAAAACTAACAATCAATTCGAATTTTCATAAAATAGTGAAATATGAATTGTCGAGATCTGTGTTAAACAATATTTAATTTCATCAATCAATTGATGGCCAACACAATTGTTAATGAAAACTTGACAAATCATATTGAAAATAGACGAGTATTATGGCAGGCTTGTACTAAATATTGTGCACATTACAAACACAATTTGATTACTACTGTTGCACTATATATGGTCAGTCATCATCAATGCTATTGAATTTACTGATTGTATTCAGAAATAACTATCAGTATGCGAGACACTATAAAGGCAACACGTGATCGAAATTTCAAATAAAAGCACACAACCTTATACCCTGTATAGTAATAGTAGCAGACGTTCTTTAACTTGATTACAACGTAAAGCTCTACTTTTCTTTTATCTTCTACTTACACGTATCCTTATATAGGTTACAATCGGATTTAAAAGCGAATTAGTCGACTTTATACTCCAGTTATAATGTGTCTTAAATGGGCATTTTGGCTTATGTCTATGAAGATATCAGGTGATTTAATCAAAATGTTCAACTACATAAACTGTAAATAGTACTCGTTTTTGTTTCCAAATATTTCTTTATGACTATCCAAACTGCTACAATATTATTGCAAATAATAGAAAACAACTTATATGTCAAGTTTATTGATCAATGATGGCTTGGTGAACTTTCAACGGCCTGTCAAAGCTGTTAGGCCTGTTAGAGAACTTTCATTCTCATATAAGAATGAAAGTTCTCATCATGATTGGTAGTCAGACTACAATAAATCGTACAAATTGAGCTTTTTCTTGTTATCACTGTCCAATTCTAATTATAACCGTCCTTGTTATTAATTTGAAGTAACCATTGCAACACTTAATGAATATCCAATAGCATGATACTAGAATCTTGATTAGCATAGTGTAGGATGCCTTAATTTGGGGTTATCACAAAAGTCACCACCTTTGCAACACGATACGTCATGCCCCACATTCATGATAACGATGAAGGCTCTAATAAGTGGTTTTCCAAATCGAAAATACAACTGACCAACTGATAAAATACACGCGACTATAATTTCTTTGTTAAGTTTGACCTGATTGAACGAAACTTTTCGTTGTAGAACTTTTAAGAATTTTTTCATCAACGAGTTGGAATTTTAACGTATTTGATTATAGTCTTCAACAGGAAATAGGAAATAAAAGATAATAAAAAATACAAAATACGATGTGAAATATTTTTGTAATATAGTATCAAGAAAAATCAATTTATCATCAAATGATTGTGTTAAGGGTGCTTAGAAGGAATTAATGCATTAAGCTCACGTTTCATCATTTTCTTCATTACGGTATGTGTCTAATAATAGAAGAATTCAACAAAATGGTGAACCATAATGACCGTAAAACACGGACAATTTAGTCAATCAAATACGAGATGGAATTTAATGATCTAATGTAGTGTGAAATTCAGTAATTTTCACCAAATTAATCAAACTTAACTAATTTATATGTAATGATAATGATGACGGTAATGATTTTGATAACAATACTCTTCGAAGAATCCGGATTTATTTTAGTTATTTCCAGATTATTCGTATTTACTTGTGTCGTCTACTTATTAATACTTGATAATAGAACAGCGTGAATATTGATTTTCATGTTCGTACAGTTTTACTATTTGATAATTAACATTAATCAATATAGAGATCTTGTTAATATCTTGTTGTAAAGTTTGAGATTTGCGTCAATCGTTTAAAACGATGAAAGATTCACTATCAATCCTAAATCAGCGTACATTCAGAATGGTAATCCTTTACTTTGAACTAGAGATAGTGATCAAGTCTGATTAATACAAATCGAAGTGGTACTTACATTAAAAGAGCATTCAAGTTATTTATAAAAATTCTAAAAGCTCGAAACTAACATTGAAAGTCTTACATTTGAGCGTTTTAGACAACCTCAGAAGTTTGTTCGGAGTAAATTTTAACTATTAAAGAAACTTACACAAATGTAGTGTGTTTTTTTCTTTTTTTGTTAAAATCGGAAGCAATGTGGATTTGGCATCTATACGCTTGAGAAACTCGATTTTATTTGTACATTCAAAAAAAAATACTGGTGTAATGGAAAAGATGTACAGATGTAATCTATAGAACGAGGTAAGAAATGTTTCCGAAGGTAATGTCGACTATTCTCACTATACCAACGATAAATGCTAGTCTCTATTGTTGTTTATTCTAAGCGAAAGCAACGATTCTATTGTATCGGATGTAATAATCGATACAATGTACGGTGACAGTGCTAAGTAGGGGTGTTTTTAACGATACGTTTTGTGAATAAAAGAAAAAAAAATAACAGAATTTTTCTAGAATGCTACTTTGCTGACTATTTTTATACCCTCGAGTACAAAACAACTTACTATTGTAATAAAGTAAGTAAAAAATTCTTATTTCTAAACAATAATTTAGTTTTTGTCTTCAAATAAAAAGTTGTAGGTAATATTTTACAAAAGTTGTAAAATTCAATTACAAATGTTGTGAAGTTATTAAGTAGTTAGTTGCAAAATTTTAGGAGCATTTTAGTGGAAATTATTCAATGAACGTTCAAATATAGTTGAAATATATTGCATTTGTTTTGATGATTTGAGGTCGTAGAATTTTCTTTTTTCATTTTCTTAACCGACAACATCTCCTTTAAAATGCAAAATTGCTAATAATACCGGCACATCTGCAGGTGAGCCTACCATGAATAAAGTGAGAAATTTCAGAGATAATAACTACAGTTTTCATATTTTATACTACCGTGGATGCTGAAAACTAGCAACTTTCATCTGAAATATTCTACAAAGATTACTATAGAAAAATGTCGATCACCCGGACATTAATGTGGTAATCAGTACCAGATGAGCCATATTTCTTTCTTATCATATTTTTCATCCCTTGTGCTACCATTTGAAGTGCCTATAGTAATCTTTTATTATATAACTTTGTAGAGATAATCTCTGTCCATTGTGTCGAACAATAAGTGCAAATTAGTATCTAATTCGGTAACTTAATAAATAGGTGACAAGCAAATGACTGAAAAGGGGCTACACAGGTTCAGTCAGGCGGGGCAGAACTGCGTCAACTTACCTGACTTAATTCAAGTTCATGAAATAGTTAAGTAAATCCCATGGCATGACAACGCAAACTGCGTCCATTTTAGTTTTTCAAATGCAGGACACAAGGTTTTTGAGGCTGTATATTATAAAGCTTTCTGATGCAATAACCGGCGTTTTACGTTATTTTAACAACTCAGGGCTGTGCGAATCCCATTCGAATCGGATCGATTACAATTCGGTTTGATATTCGTTCGAATTATTTGAGCTATTCGAATAATTCGAATGAACCAAATTTTTTGTTTATAGATTCCTCTTGGTATATCTCAAATAATTTGAATAATATGAAAGGTTCGAGTAATTTGACTCATTCGAATAGCTCGGATAGTTCGAACGAATATCGAATCGAATTATTCGAACAGATAGATTATACCCGATTCTGGTTTTTACGTATTTAGGTAAAAGACTGAAAAGCTTCGCTGGAAACTTAAAAAAAGCGTCATGTATATAAGATAGAACAAATAGGATATTATTTTATTTTTCTAATATGCATATTATATGTTTCGATTAGGTGCCTAATTAACAAATATTGCTGTTCGTAAATGTAAAGAAACACTTTCTTAAAACTTCTTTCATATTTGTAAACTCTAAGACCTGGAAAGAATATACAGGGTGTAATCGAAATCCCTGACAATATTCAAACCTCACTATCTCTATGTGGAATAGAGTGCAATAAACAAATTTTTAACTAAAACCGGACAAATTTTGAACCATTGTTTAATGGTCGCCGGTCTTTTATTAACCTACAGCAATGTTGTTGTCGAGAGTTGATAAGAAAGAAAGTGTCAGATAACAAATCAAGAATTTCCATTGAAGTGCCACGCATGTCTTACTAACTTACGTATTGACTATACACACAACAAATTTGATTAAAAACTATAAAAATAATGTAATAGAAAAAAAATCACTACAGAAATTGTTCAAAAGGTACCCAACCCCGGTTCCACACAAAACTACATTCTACATAGCGGGATACGGTGTATATTTCGGCAGTTCCCGTATTTAGTTTGCAGCTTCACAAATTCGAGTCCGCAGCTTGTCGACATTTCCGACCGGCATTGAATACACTAATTGTTTCGCATGGTCCCACAAAAAAAATGACATAAATATGGAAGTTAACAGACAAAAAAAATAATAAGCCCGCAATCATCAACAATCAACATTCCCGTTCCACTGGTAACTGAGCATTGAACGTTGATATCAGCTGAAGGGTATTAATTACTTTTGTTGATTAAACACAATTATTTATCGTTAAGATTGTTGTATTCCAATGGCTTTAAGAATCTTGGCAAAATTTTCAACCCCTTTTTTTCTCAAAAACGCAGCCCTATAAGAATCGGCTCAATTTTTCGAGCTTTAGACATGATTTGAAGATTGTCAGAGATTTCGATTACACCCTCTGTATGGAGCCTGTAAGACGGCTCTGATAATATGGTCTCGAAGGGCAGTGGCGCAGTTATTCCTAAGGATTAAAACTGGCTAGTTCTATCGTTGGTGCAGTTATGCCTTTTGTTTCAGGTAACGGATTATAGTTGGCGCAGTTCAAAGTATTTAGGACGAATTCATTTGATGTGGATAGAGATTATCTCTAAAAAGTTATCGAATACGTGTCTGAGCCATACAATGTAAGTCACGACTCCACAATTTAAAATGGAAATAAAATTTGATCATTACAGTCAATGAAATAAACAATTTAATCGAATTGATTTGATAAACTAAAACTAAATAAAAATAGTCATATAAAAGAAACGAGTGAAAATAAAAGAGTACCAGACTACAGAAATACAAATGTATTTTTGATAAGAGAATGCTACACTACATTATCACCCTTCTACTTGCTGTTATTAAAATCATATTCCATTACAATGGAGCATTTCATATTTTATTCATTTTTAACATATCTAGAAGGCTGACTATTCTATTTATTTTCCAAAGTTGTTGACATACAGCCTAACATATAAATCATATCTGTCTGAATACGGAATATTTTCTGTTTATTTATATAGTCAGCATTCGGATATTGGTCTTTGTAGTAGTATGAATAGTAGTAGTAGTAGTAATAGTAACAGTAATAGTAGTAGTAAATGGTTGCTACAGCTCATCAAAATGTGCAAATGTATGAAAATTATTCATTCAAAGTCGACCGAGCGTAATCTATATTTTCAAGATAGATACATACGCATATACTTAAACAACGTTATATTATTGGTCAATATTGCATGGTAGGCAGACGATTCTAAAAAGCCTTTGGCTTAATTTGAATATTTTCTAAAAGTTATTTGAATCTTATTGATAAGCATTACAGTACGTTCCACATAAAACAGCCATATTACAAACATCAGTAATCGAAAAATTGTCCAACTTTATACAGGGTGAAATCAAATTGCCTTTAAGGCTGACTGTCATAGTCGCGGCGCCTCCACTAAAAGACGATCCAGTCTTTCACCACTTCTCCCACCTTTTTATGCGAGTTAATGTCTGTCCGTGTTATTTCAATTCATTTTCGGAAAAAAATAGATTACTTTGGATGCTAATTATGAAAAATCGGTAAAGAAAATTGAAAATCGAAGCGTTCATTTTTGTAGAGTGAACTTTGCTCGATATTTTTATAACCGTGATTATTAAAATTATCAACTTTTACACAGAGAATTGTGTGCTTAACCAAACCACTCGTTTCACCACGAAAAGTTACTTTTTCCTTATACAGAGAAAATCCTGTCAAATTTTCAAGAATCGACTCGTGTATTTTTGTATATAACTGTCTTTGGAATCGAAATCAACTATTTCCAGATCGCTACCTGTTACCGTTTAAGACAAAAGTGTGTAACTGTCTTATGGAAATTACATGTAATTGGTAGCATGGAGTTCGGATGAAAGTCAGCCTTAAATACGAAAACCACACTATCCCTATAAAGAATAGAGCCCAATAAACTTATTTTGAAGGATCAAAAAAAAAGATTTGGCTACAATTGGATTTCCATGCACGTTTTATTAACTTACTTATTGAACAAGTAATAAAGAGAGCAGTATAAAAATTGTTAAAAATGCCTTCCTCTCCTGTTCTACACAAAGCTGCATTTTACGTAGCAGGAAACTCTGCACGTTAGCGCAGTTCTCAAGTAGCGCTTGTAGCTTCACAAATTTGGGTCGCCAGCTGTTCGACATATCCGACTAGCATCGAATAAACTATTTATTTCGTATGGTATCACAAATAATAGACAAAAATATGAAAGTTATTTGATAGAAGACAAGAGAATAAGCATGCAAACATCCACAATCAAGTAGGTTTCAATACAATACATCTTAGATACCCATTAAACTATCCACGCAAGTCTTACTAACCTACTTATTTAATATAAGCCACAACACGTTTTATTATAATTCGATCGAGACCGTTGCTCGTTTCCAGGGGCTCTAAGAATGTTGCCTAAGTTTTCAATCCAGAACCCCTAATATATTATACATATTAGATCAGTTTTTCGGGCCCTACACGTGGCTTAAAGACTTGAAGAAATTTCGATTTCACCCTGTATTGAGTTGTTATCTCATACTTATTATAACAATAATTTCAACTTTAGTGGAACTTGTTGTATATAAAACTATTTAAAATAGGTACCTAGAAGCTATTTCAATATTCGAATACGATCGTGTAATATGTAGAATTAACTAAAGTGCTTTATTCATATCGGACGATTACTAACCAACCGATGGCAGGATGTCGTATTATTAAATATCATGACTTTTATTTATAACTTTAAAAGAATATCAGCACGAAATTCAGGACGTTAATAAAGAGAACATTAGATTTGATTGTAATTTATGATCGCCCTTTCATCACTATCTATAAACAAGATAAAAATCGTCAAGATTTTTGTCAACATAATAGAAAACTTATTCATTTATCTGCTTTTACACGAAAATAAATAATAAATGAACTTCTGAATGTTTATCATTATTATTTATGACATTAAAAGCTTTAAATTTAATCGGGTTATTATCACCACCATTATTATTGTTTATTCTCTACAGGATTACACAATAAATAAAAATTACTAAAGTTATTTGGTCGGTGTATAGCAGCACAGTATAATACTAGAGGGTGAATATAAGAGAATGTTTGTAATTATTTTAATCGTATAAAGTATACAAAGTGGAAATTGGTCCTATTTTATATCCCTTGTGTTTCTACTAGCTACTAAATGTCCGATTTCGACCCTAGACATTGTTCAATAATTCTCGTATTCCACAATGAACAAACGGACATTGTCATGGGAAATTTACCCCGAAATCATTGCACATGTTTTTATTGGTTGTATAAATATATAGGACAAAGATGAAGACATACGAAATTTGATATGTGGGCGTTATTGAGCTAGTATAGAATTTCACAAACGAACAAGTCCTAAGTAAAAGTACCAAGTTTGTAACCCAGCAGAATTTTCACTCGATATTCGATATCCTGTAACAAAATGAAGTATTTTTACGTGTACAGATATTGAGAGATGGTGTACAAAAATCGATACATCTAATGGGTTGTCTGTCTAATATTTTTTATAGACAACCCTGTAAAATTGTGTTTACGATGTAATCTATCAGTATTATATAAAACACTCTAGAGGATATAGATATATGTTAGTCATAATATAGCCGTATCGTGCATATTATAAGCATCTCAATCAATTCATCTACGGAAGCTTATTGCTTAAACATGAGCCTTTCTGGGGGTGATTATGTGTCATCCATGAATTTCTCCTTTGTTGCATTGTAATGAAAATGAGCTTCTTAAACACGTTGCCAACAATCTTAAAAGACAGAAAGTCGAGAAATAGACAAAAAAAACAAAAAATGAAGCTGTCCCTGATGACAGTTTCTGAATAAATTAAAGTTGTTCCATTCTTGGTATTTATTTCACCATTGGACAACATTAAAATTCTGCACGTTTCCTCTTACAAGTTGTCAAGCTTTAACCGTACAACTTCTACATCACATACATAATGATGATGGTGATGATGCAAACTTATCAATAATAATATCATAACATATTTTTACCAATAGTTGTGAGGAAATCGGTGAATTTAATGATGTTGAACTGTACATGTGTGCAAATGAGTAATGACCCCGAATCGATTCCTGTGAATACTCCACCCTTTGCATGTTTTCCAATCCTGACACATGATTAGTGAATGTGGCTAACAGAATTGATCACGACCATACGCCGGCACTTTAATAACACCTAGAAAGCTCATCCATTTATTAAGCTTATAATAAATATTTTCAATGAAACTTTATGTTGTTTTTGTATCGTTTCATATACGAAATATTAAGTCTCTATACAAATACAATTTCACCTTCATATTTAATTAAATCTCTATACATATACAGTCTCAAAACATAATACCTTGGACGAAATTTAAGTGATGAATCGCGTGAATAAACTAAAATAAGTTCTCTATAGATAGAATATCTATAATATCACATTTATAACAGTTTCATTTATTAACAAAACAACTACGATGCTTTTATCAACAACCGGAAATTTATCCCCCGATCTGGAACGGTGAGAATATTAAAGTTGTCGTTACCATAATAACCATGTTGAGACATTTTCACATTTATAAAATCGTCTAATAAGCAAACAAATTCATAAGTTTATCGTGGAAATACCGATATCAACTTAATAATCAAACTGTCAAATTTGTGAAATAAGTGTAACTTTTTAAGCACGAAAATCGTTCGAAACTCCGTTTAAAAGTCTCAATAAGCACGCTAAACATGAATTAAAATTCAACATTTTTAGAGCGGATTTTCCAAATACAGGATGGACTAAAATTCGCGGAGCAATATCAGAAAATTGCTTCGTCTATCTTCATTGATTTCGTAAATATTGGACATTGTCTTACTTTGTATCCATGGAAGTAAGAATCAAAATAATTTGCCATGTTGAAACACATTTTTTCAGGTGATCAAATCTTGAAAATGGACATCGGGCAAATTAAATGAGCTTTAACTCAATCTTGACCGTTCAGAATGATTATTCGGTTGATCTACAGAGATCTAACAGCTAAACTCTTTTTAATAATTGAAATTAAAGAACTTAAAAGCTCAAGCTTTGACATCTTAAATCTTGAAAACTGAAAAATATGGAATTTTTTAAACATTTTCCTTATTAGTTTCGGGAATCGCTGAGCTATTCCACATTTTACGGTTCCCCCTGTATATTCAATAATTTTCGTTAAAATAGAAACAAATCAACAAACAGGATTGATGTTTAGACATTCATTAAGATCGAATTATACACCATCGTCTAGAATTTAATAGCCTTAGTTGGAGGCGTATGTTTACGTTGATGTTCAAGAGCTTAAGATGAATATGCCAAAACGATAATGAACGCAATCAACTGGGCAAGCTTTATATTGTTATACATTCTGTATGTAAAATGGGTGAGAACGTGTAGAAATTATTATTAGTGCAAAGTACGCTAGCTCGTCCGAATACTTAAAACTAAAGATTTATTTAAGACACGCGTACTAGAAAATTTTAATTAAACTAAGAGACTCGTAATTAGCCTGGAAACTTTCATAACTTTTCAACACAAGGATTATTACGCTCTGTCTGTTTGTTTTTTTTTCGTTGCTTTTATGGTTGTATTTTGTTAGGGCACTCTAACAAAGCAGATGGATTCTAGAGAATACGCACTAATTTCGGTTGTAAAGCTAGTGAATTATAAATAAAACGATAAACTATACGATTTTTTCAGTGATAAGCGATAAATCTTCAGAAGTCTATACAGGAATCCAAATTAAATGCATTTTTTGCTTTTAACACTGTCAGAATTTCGTGCATAGATAGACAGAAAACAGATCTAATATTTTAGAGTTATAGTGGAAAATTATGAGTTATATAAATTGGATAAGGCAACATTAGGATAATTGTTTGTAAGACGCCTATAAACCTGGTAGATGTTCCATTCGTCCGGTCTTCTGATAATACACAAATTGATAAAATGAAAATGGAATAGAAAAAAATGGGAAGATAAAAAGGTGAATGGAGAGGAGACTAGATAAAGATGAAAGGGAGAGTTCCGAGTCGATCACAACAAAACTCTTCTCATCCTCCAAAAAGAAGCGAATAAATAAGGAAATCGTCAAGCTTTGAAGAAGCTTTCCACCAAGACAAGTGTAAACTTTCAAACTTGTACACATTTTTGAGGTGTGAGCAAAAATATTGCAATACTCACGAGGTATTGAATAGATGCCTTTAAAAACGTTTTCCTTAGCTTTACTCTTTCATAGATTTATATCTTTGCATTTATCGTTTATAATTTATGTAGTAGTAAATAAATCAATACCTTCACTCAATATGAAGCTAAGAATTTGAAAGAAGAAGCATAGTTATTGTTCCTTGCGTACACTCGTTCCAGTTTATGTATCATTATTTTATAAAATTCGCTTATAAATTGAAAGATTTGAACTAGATTTTCCTGTAAAATTAACCTTTTAAAACTCGATTCTTACATGTCTTTCTAATATAATCAAAACCTTTTAGTTTAAAATAGAATCCTTAAGGCTCCAATCACTTTGCTACGTTCAAGATTTAATATTATTTTACCAAAAAGCAGCTTTTAAATATATTCGTTGTAATATGCTTAAAGCCATCTCTAATTAGATTTTCTTCAGATTGAAGTAAACTATTATTAATAATAGAAAACTGGATGATAACTTTTTTGTCTACAGTTGTAGAATACCATTGATTATATTATTCATGTAAATGATGCTTATCACTTATCAAGTTGTATTCTCAACAATAGTGACACCGAATAACCAATTATTCCTGTCATAAAATTAATTAGATGATGTTTAATGATAGTGATTATCTAACATTGTTAATTATTTATCTACTTGAAAATTATTTTCAAAGTTATCTGTCATTTACTGTTATTATCAACTCTAACATATCTTTTTTGAAATAGTTTCTATGCAGAAAAAAATTTATAAACAAGGTGGATAATATATGATATTTATTATAATTGTTGAATTAAATTAATATTGATTCGAGATAAATAAACAAGCCTGTATGTTTAAACTACATCATTAATTTACCTGAAAAGTATCATTATAATCGTATACAACTACATACAAAAATTGATACACACACAGACACGAGCAAAATGAAATGATATTCAACTAATATTACGTCCATAAAATTTTCCTAATAATTGCACAAAACAGATACAATCTATAAATGAACAATTAATTTGAAAATTAATTAATAACGTTCATTTATTATGAACAACAAACAACTGTTCTGCCCAAAAATTCAATAAATTGATAAATTAGACCAAAATTCCAACGGAAATTTTCAATAATCATGTACATAACAATCATCATTATTCTTAATGTAACAAGAATCAAATAAATTTTAATATCTATAATTGAAATTGGAACATTCACTCTTTTTATGGGGTTTAATATATAACGATTTTACACCTCTGATTGAGAATTCTTAATGGAACTTTTCCGTGACAAAGTCGAAAATGTAATTAGAGTCAGTCGATATAGCACATACAACTAGAACGGAGATACATAATTGAATTTTCTTCGAATTTTTATTTAGAAAATGTCACATAGTACATATAATACAAACTTGTTTAGTAATTTTTCCATAACGAAATACCATTGGGAAATTCTCTACAATATCATCATCCCGTCTGACAATTTCATGCAAACTATTCGCAATTGATTTAAATAAGGAAATTCTTTAAGCTTGGCATGTTATTATTCACATGTATGCCCGATTTCGATTCGAATCCGTAATCAAATCTCGTCGAGAATTTTTCAACGATAACATTAAAGCTACGATAATAATGAAGATATACGTTATTAGGGCTATAAATCAAAGGTGGTGATTTGTGGTAGTTTTAGGTTCATAATAAATCAAACTAGTAAATCGGTAACCCAAACACTTGGACGACATATCGGTAAGGTTGAGAATAACTAAATCATTCCACTGATAATAATAGTTTCAATCGGACTATATAAAAATAAAAGTGGACAGTGATAACAAACATTTATTACTTTCGATATATTGGTATTAAACTTGGATAAGAGATAGAATCATAACAAATATTTAGGAATGTAAGGGTGTGGCGATGTCTGCAATTTATGACGCATAACGATTCTCGGACGGTTTGTCTTTGGAAAAACTCTAAACAGAAGGGTGAATTTTCTTTTTGAAATTTTCTGTTCTTGTGATCTTTACCTCTATATTGAAGGGTTTTAATAATTTTCTGGTAAAATTGCAATTCGTGTTTCCGTAAAAGAAACGGTGTGTAATTGTTCAGAGAGGTATCAAATTGGGTTAATAAATTACAATAAAATAAAGAAGTAGTGTTGTTTCGAAAAGGGGTTTGTAGCTACTAGTCTACTATTAATCAGCCAAAACTGTACTGCCAGTTAGTAATTCAGATGGGGGGTGTAAATCCAAGCACGCGTTCAATCGTTGCCGCATCGTCACACACACACACACACACACACACAACTACAACGGATAACGTCCTGGGGCGGTGTCACCATTGTTACTAACACCAATACCACAAACACTGCCTCTACGACACCGTGTGATGAATTGTGCAGTTTATTTTATCAAACTAAATAGTTCGAGCTTTAAATTCGTAGATAGTCACGCTTTAAAAATGTATACATCTACAATTTTGCAATAAAAATCTACAAAGTATCAACGATTTATTCGAAAAAGATCAACTGAATGTCCCTGTTGATGACAATTATATCGGGCAACTATTAGAGTCAGATATATAAATTTCACTATATTGACTTTTATGCATTTATGTGTTATGACTCCATTAAATCTAGCTTTAACCATTTGTGAATATCGTTTAAAGTCGTAATGTTCATACATATTTTCTATAAAACTAGAATGAATAGTCTATATGGGGATTTTATTGAATTGGAAATTTGGAATTTACGTTTAAATCCTATAAAACTAGAGTCGTGTTTGTTTTCTAAGATTACCACAACCGAAATGCCTCATAAATATCAAACAGTACATTTTTCAATAGATTTAAAAATCCAATCTATGACAATGCCATTCAAACTAGCCAAAGGATTTCAACGAATCTGTCTACAAAAAATAATCATCGTAGCGAGAAGAAATTTTAATAATTTTTGTTTTGTTGTATCAAAGCAAAAAGTTGTTTGGAAAGCTCGCCAAACTAATGGAGATGGAATTTCAGCGACCTAACAGAGAACAGACAAAAAAAAAATAGGATAATAAAATGTTCATCCATCTACAAACGCCATCTGAAAACGATTATCTCTTTCAAAATCATTTCTCATCTTGAAGACATTGAAAGAAAACTTCCTGAAATTTAGATCTGAACGTTTTACTTCTTAAATTAAATTTGGTACGTGACAGGCATGGAATATCCACCAAAATACATCTAAATAGAGTCGTTTTTATTTTTTTCAAATAAACTCATTTCCAATCCGAATAAAAGTCTTTTATATTGTTTATGGAATTTTCCCTTGACAATTCAACAACAGACAAAAAAGAACACGAACGAATACTGGATGAATTGAAGAAGCTGATATTGCATTTTTACAGCAGGTGTACTAGTCGGGTGAATTCTACAATTTTTTTATTAATTGAAATGACTGATAATAGCAATTCATTTTACAAGAGAAAACAGGAGATTTAAACTAACTCGACCTGTTAGATAATTCGAGACACCAGATGGTGGCCGGAAACTTTATAAATCACGCTTCAATTAGGCCGAATTTGTCAAGAATAATCACTGAGCACGCCACGTCCAGAAAAATGTCTGGGAATTTAGTTCACTTTTGCAGAATTTAGCAGATTTCGGCCAAGAGTTTCAACTCTTGTAAGAGAATCGCGACGAAAAGTCGAACAATTCTATAATTGTCCAATTAAGACGATACGAAAACTGTTATTCCCTTAACAATTCAATCTTTTGCCAAATCTTCGAGTTTAGTAATTGCCAAAGTGGCCATTTATTCGATAAACGATCCTTGTTAGAAATTTCCAACACTATACTTCGACAATCTGTTCTTATTGAATGGCCAACACATTACGCCAATGTAAAAGCTTCTATTATTATCGTAATAGTGATTGCAACTATGTGTATTGTTGTGATCACCATTAGATCACCAATCTAATAGATGTATGCTGTTTCTAGTTATTGGTTACTTGTTTAACGAACCTATTATCCAAACTAAAGCCCATTACAAATCATCTAGAACACGTGTACGTAAACATTGTAACGACAAAAACACATGACTAGAAACATAATCAGGATTAATTCTTGTCTCTCTCTCTTTTCTCTTTCTCTGTATTTGTGTATACTACGGTTTTGTTTACTTGCATTACAAGAATTACGATGACATGTGAATAGAAGACCTGAATTGTAATTATTTTGGGTGCACTGAAAATTATCAATTCACATTGGAAACTTAGACGAATCTACACTTATTTACATAGTTATAATAATTACATCAACTTTGAATTGTCGGTTTCTATTGGGTTATCAAACGAATATGGATCTGCAAGAGTTGCAATCTTCACAGCATACCCTTTAATTTATATTCCATAGAATTCTGGTCAACTTTTTTCAACTTCCATCAAGTTTTTAATTGTCAAACCATTGCAGTGTCTCTTTCCATGCTGTTTGTGTATTAAAATTTCCAACTTGAACTGCAACCGACTCATCTCCCCCATCATCTCCCGTCATAATAAACGTCATCATCTGTTCAGTTGTCCCATTTGTATGTTTGCCATATTTGAATATTTAATTCCACTTGAATTCAATACAAAAATGGTGTTTAGAAAATAATGGCTGTCGGTGAGACACTATCCTGTTAGGAATTTATCAAACGATTAAACAGCTTAAAGTTTAGTAATCCTTTGGTGACTTTGTGCTATAAAAAATGAATAGTGGTTGAAATTTTTAAATTCTACCAAGTCTGTATTCCTATAAGGTGATGGTATTTGGTGTAAATCGATTTAATGGAACACCATCACTACATAGAAATTTAATATGACACTTTAAAATTAATGAGGTACGGGTTGGTGGTATGGCTCCTTTCACTATATAGAATCACGTTACGCCTAATTACTCCCGTGTTACACCGAGTGATTCCTTATACTATTACCAAGAATTTCTTCATCGTTGTCGTCAAACAGATTACTAAATGATTTCATGTATTTATGTGGAACAATAGTTTAGATTAAGATATAGTACAAGAAGTCATTTTCGTTTATTATGAATTTTGTTGTAAGCTTAATTGAAATATAATCAAAATTCTCTTACTTTTGTTCCTTTCACAACAAATAGACAGAGATGAATTAATGTCCATTATGAAAATGAAAACTATCTTTAATGTTATTCAACCCTCAAGCTTTACTAGACTACTTTATCTTGTATTTAGTTTATTGTTATTATTTTAATCGAAATTCTGTTTAGTTAAAATTAAAAAGAAACAGATTCAACTGCGTGATTATCTGGTCTAATAATTGCACGAATTGCAGTCGGTTTGGCGTTATCAAATATCAACTCATTTAAAACACCATCTAATATTAATAACAATCTTAATAAACATGTACAAGCAATAATATTACAGATAGAAACAACATTTACATTCAAATTACTGTTAATGATAATTGTTACTTTGGGTCTGTAAGCTTTTATTAAAGGAGACGTGTATCTTTTTGTACTTTATTAATCTATAAAGATATAGAAATAAGCTACTATTGAGAGGAATGTTGTTTTAAAGGATACAAACATGAAATTAAATTCAAGTACTTGTTACACAACCAATATTATAAATGTCTTTTCTATAAACCTAAAACAGTTTGCAATATATCTATATTGTCAGTTGGTATTAACGTGCATTTTTCCTGTCTTGTGTTTGAAAAATCGAAACGATCATCTATTTATTTATCAAGACAACGAAAATACACCAAACACATTGTGTTTCCGGCGTCTTCAACTACTTTTCACGTTCGAATTTGATTTATTTTGTACGATGATAATCATAAAAATAGAGTAAAGTGAACAAATCAATTGTGTGTCCATGACCTGTCGTCGTCTATATAGTACTTTCACTGGAAATTGTTCGACCTTATCGAACACAACTCGGCCGTTCCTGGTAGTGGTGGTGTTTCTCCGCATTTCCTGTTGAATGGAAGCAAAGAAAAGGGAACTTGAACATTCATATCATGAATATTTCGTCGAATACTTTGGTCGCTTCCCATACTATCTGTCCTAGGAATTTATATTGAAATATTTTATTATGGATGTATCAAACTATCTAAAGAAATTCTATTTATAATCTATTTATAAAATAAATAATTTCAAAAGAAAATGAATATCTACTAAAAAATGCAACAATATAAACGAAGTAAAAAAGGCAGAGGAAGTTTGGTGAAATTGAGAAAGAGACTGTAAGAAAATGTGGAATTTTGTAGCAAATTCCATCATATTTCATGTCGTTGAATTTCAAACAAAAAAGGAAAGTAGAACAAATTTAATTACAGCCTCACCGTGTCTATTAGAGTAAACTATAATAATAACTGCTTACTAATATAGTTCGTTAGTAGGTAATATAAAACCTAAATTGCTTCATGAATATTTAATTGCCATGAATATTGAACTGCAAATTATCCAATAAAACTATCTATTTCTATAATATAAATCGACGCGTTTTCTCCCTCATCGATAATGTCAAAAATTGCGCCATCAGATGAAGAACAACGCTAAGCAACAATAATCTAGATTGAATTTCCTACAAGGTCTGCCCTTATCGGTGGGTAATTCACCCCTTATTTAGGCGTCATACAGATAATTTCGCCCTAAAATTTCTTCTATCAAGCTCTCGTTCGATAGGCTTTGAGTTGGAGACGATTCTGTGGCACGGTTTCATTTCATTTCCATTCCTCTCAAGCCGTCTCATTTCGTTTGATTGTTAGCTTAACAATTAATTCCGCATTCACCGTGGTATTTTGTCTGATTTTTAGAAAATATGCGCCTAGAGTTGTAACTAGCAAACATAATTCAACCAGTTTCAAACGAAGTATCTCATGCAGGGATCACAACGCCACTTCAACCATTGAGAAAGAGACTAAAATAGAAGTGCTATTAGTAAAGTATATTTTACGAGTTTCAACTGTAATTTGGCATTTAAATAGTCTACAATGTTGGTATTTTTTCCTATAGATGAATGTTTAAAATTTGAAGAACAAAGACTATAAAACCGGGTTGTTTTGATTAAATTCTATTGTCTCAAACAGAAACTGTATGAAATATTCATTTATTGGGCCACATTCGTTTCACTATAATTTAAAATAGTTGTTTTTAAAGAGCATTACTAGATGTACGTTTTTTTCTCTCAACAAGAAGATTAATATCTTTATCATTAATTCCAGTAGAAGACTGTACAAAAAAAATGAATAGGAAATCTCATCGATGCCAACGATGCTACATTCACCAACATTAAGTCTTTTTTTTCATGTATTAAACATATGTAAGTATGTATGTGTTTAGGCGACATGATGTGCGATTCTTCTCGAGTGAATCTGCCCGAAAACGATAAATCATCAAGGTACTTTAAGAGATGAACAACATAATGACGATTCGGTTAAGTGTTTTACGGGAAACGAACACCATATGTTGTGAAAGCTTTAAGCAATAACAGTAAATTTTGAATAACAAGTAGATATAACCGTGGATATAGACGACGCATCCACTGTTTCTTCAATATTGTTCAACTATCGTTGTATAAGGACACTATTGCATTTTGATAATTGCTACAGTTTCAAAGACGAATTGTATTACAATAGAATAACACTAATAGAACTCTAGTGTGATTTATTTAACAAAGGATTAAACAATCAATAGTAGAACTCCCGTAATTTAACATTCTCCGACAACGGATCATAGATCAAACAGGAAATAGGCCGCAATTTCAATCAAATTTGACAAAAATTGGCAAATTTAATCTTGTCGTTAGAATCCAATCAAACATCCAACATTCATTTGTAACTCGTTTCAAACCGGTAATAAATTAGAATTCTGGATCGGTTTTACGGTAACAAAGATGCAGTGATGCTCATCTCAAAGCTCACCTTCACCTAAATTAATGACGATTGCATAGAAAGACCTGCCCGTATAATGAACCATCGACTATCTCGCCTTCTCACCTCATATTTGATCTCTCAACAAATGCGCAATAACGGGGATGATTTAGGACTTGTCTATTCTAGTGTGAAAGTTATGGAGACGACTCAGCAAATAATAAAATATTATACGATAAAACTCAGCTTACCGTAATTAAAAGCGGTGAAGAAATGTAAAAGTTTTTTTTGTCTAGTGAATAGACGCTTTACAAGTTTGCAAATAGAACTTTATTACGCAGTATCAATAGCCACGGAAATCCATTAAGTATGTAATAAGGGTAGATATAGGAAATTGAAGACACGAGACCAATCTGTAAGTACAATAGAGAACAGATAAGATCTGTTGTAAAACGTAAATATAAACTGTCTTATAGTATTAGAAATAGGAGACGATCAATTTTAACATTCCTTATTCTAACAACTCAACAACAACGCTTACATCTTATTAAATTGCTTAAATAAGATGCATACAGATCTCAACTAGTATTTGTGTCTGTTTACAAAAGGAATTTACTTTATAGTAAATTTGTAATGTTAGAACTAGTGTCGCAATAAATAATTGTCAGATTCAAATAAGCAATAGTTGGTTTTAAAATGAAACTAGTCTGTTACTTATCTAGTGCAGTTAAAAATAATTGTCGTAAATCCTGATCGTAATAGTGTTGTAAACAATGTTGTTTCAATTTTAATAGAGCCACACAAAGTTTTTAATTAGAGTAATTTCGGTTTAAACGTTCAACAATAAATCGGCCAATATTTAAGTGTCTATTTATGATTATGCAAACAATTTCGTACAAAACTTTTACATAACTTAAATGTTGATGTTTCAAATATTGTTGGATGTTGATTTTAGATCTTCTTCTGTATGGCGTTTATAAGAAATTTTACAAACAAACGGAAATTTCCCAATTTTTAACTCAAAAGTCTGAATAATTTACTAATAAAACACGCGTGTGTAGAATGTGGAAAATCACTTCTTTCCTTCCAACATTACAAAAATGCTATATTATATCAAACAGTAAATCAAATCTAATTTAGCTTGAGCTTTAAGGGTAGTAAAAGCGATACAAATATTGATTTTAAATTCGATATTATTAGGTGGCAATTTTTCCTATTTTCTCTGTACACATTTGCCGCTTTTGTCGATTTGAAAATAAGTTGACCTAATCAAATGTCGTACACGTGGCGTATTTGAAAACGTTGAGAATCGTACTCTGTAACGCAACTTCTGTACATTTCAGTAACAAGAAGCGTATCCTTTATTGTCGGTCCTTTAGGGACTGACGGTGTACCGAAATATTTATGCATAGTTTTCAACACATAACACCAAAATCCCACAGATTCGAGTATTGATTGTTGCTTCGCAAAAGTACGCATGGTGGTGGATATTTGTTATAATTTATGCGTTTAATTAAAAAATCGACAACTCGAAGCTTTCTCAATTCTTCACTCTGTGAATATTGCAAGTTTTGTATCTCCAAAGTTGATTTTTCAGGATTCAAACGATGACATGTTACAGCCGTAATTTTGCATTAATTATGAACCCGAGTATACGTCCACGGAATGTTAATTAATAAAAAAAACATGTTTCCTTTATTCCAGAAAGTCATTGTGATTTTTTATTTAATTTTACTAAAATTAATGTATAAGTAAGCTCGTGACTAATTTAAAAATACGTATTCTTTTCAACTGAAAATAAAATACAATGGAATAATTTCAATAGAATGTGTTAACGGTTTAGGTCAGTTTTCCTGGTGGGTTGTTGCAATAAATACGAACCATTATAGGAGTGTTTTGTCATCACGCCTTGGGAAATTATGCTGATAGACCTAAACATAAACACACATATAGTTATAGCATAAAACTTGTTTGTCTTCACACAAATACAACTAAACTAGCCCAACCAAAGGGAATTGGTCGTTGTTGGCCTCTAGTGAAATCTTCTTTACTCTAATGTAGATGTAAAGAGGATGAGAAGATGGTGGAAGAGAAAGGGAGAGTTTAGTACACACTAATCCAGTGAAACATTTTCACGTCTTTATTCACAATTTTGCTTCTCTAATTGGTTTTTATTAGCTTTTCAGTATCTTTTATTATTTATTTGTTATTTTGCTACAAAGAATCATTTTTAAATATTTAAATCAGAATGTACATACAGTCGTTGAAGTAATGCCTTCATTTATTCATTTAATGTTTACGTGTGTGTTATTATTAATGAAATGTGCAAAAAAAATGAGTGAAAATTGCTGATACCACAACCAAAACTGATTTATGAAAATATTCAAATTTAGATAAATCTAAAACGCTTCCGACAATAAAATTTCAACATTCACAATCAGCATAATTCAGGAATGTGTTCTGAAATTCCGTTTTCACGACAATTTCTATAATGTAAAGCTCATTTGATTATTTAATTTTGTAATAGTAAAGGTACAGAAATTTTTACAACATAAAAGAGTTGACAGTACATTTTTCAGCAATTGAAGATGAAATATTAAGGAAAAAAAACCAACTTTTTGAAATTCATATTTCAAATCATGTGAGACGTTTATTTCGACAAACTAGTAGAATTACGTTTGCACAACTTTAATGTTTATATTTACTTATACTTGGATCTTGTTTGTAGTTTAGTGACAAAATAAATAACGAAGAAGTGGTACAAAACCGAAACACGTAAAGTAAATCTTGAGAGGGCTACCATCTAATCACAAATGCACACAAAACTTGTGTTACGTTATCTATTTATATAAATATAACTACGCAAGTGTCGGGTGTTTTTTCTTTTTGCCAATTGGATGATTTGAGGATTTGAGAAAGATTGAAAAAGTGTGTGTGTTTGACTGAAGGATGAACAAAACCTGAGCGTAGACTGATCCATGGGATAAGATTGTAAAAGGAGACTCGTTCAGGTACAACTGACCTTAATACGATTTTTTTCTCTCAAAATAAGCTCCTTTTTGAGGTGTCGAAATTAATGATGTTTTTATAATCTCAGGCGCAAAAAGTGACAAATGGCGGATGCGTTGGCTAAAAAATAAACTTTATATTATTTATAGATAATTCAATGAATTTAATGCCACTTAAAAGCTTTTTCATTCTATTATTCATTAGCGTTTACCAGAAAATTGTAATTAAAGTATAGATCAAATTATTGAAAACAACAAATGGTGGATGCGTCGGGCGAAAAAATACCTTTAAATTACAATAACTTTAACAATTTTTTAGATATTTCAATGAATTTAGTATCATTCAAAAGCTCTTGCATTCTTTGATTAATTTTAGTGTTTACCAGAACAAAAATTATAATTTAAGTAGAAATTATATCGTTGGGAAATATTGATTGTAGAATCAATTTTTCTCAGTAAGTCCGAAAGAAAGATTTTTCAAAGAACTTGAGTTTTGAGCTATATTGCCAAAGAGAGAATTATTAGAATTATTGTTTCGATAAAACACGATTCTAGCAGTATGTTGAAATTGGTAAAATCAAAATTCAGGTCAGATCACTAGCATAGACTATGCCCATTAAAACAAAATAAACTTTATATAATTTAAATAGAGAGAATCAACTTGGTAGCTACAGTTAAGTTAAGTTTATTTTCAGTTCATTTTATGCATTCTGAGCCTTTTTAGCATGCATATCCACTGTAGAATCTGCACACTTAAATCTAATTCAAGTTAAATTGGTTTTGTAACAATTAGACTAAAGCAGTATGAGCTTTTAATTTGCTTCAATTTCTCGACTATTTTTTCCCCTCTCTCAACAATTGTCGTTCTAATTAAAGTAACAAAGAAGAAAACAAACTGAATAGAATACAGATTCATGCATACATATGCATTTATAATGTTAAATATACGTTTGAGATAAATTCACTTTGTTGACATCCTTTAGGAAGCGCTGTCATCTAAAATGAATTTTCAATCTAAAATTTATAAGATCTTAGTCGAATTTAATGTTGTCATATTCGTATATTTGTACAGTTTACTTATGGGAAGTAGTTCAAGTAGAAAAGTAAAGAAAAATGAAACAAATTGAAACGTATTTTCCTGTCAAAATATGATAAATATTGCTAAACTGATCACATCAATCTACAATCTTATATACATGGAGAATGTAAAAAAAAATTTATATAAATAAACAGGAAGACGAATTTTCCAGAAATTGTGCATGCCTACAATATATAATATAAAATAGATATATTTTTTTATCTAAAGTTGAAAGGCAGTCAAAAGCAATTCCACCAGTGAGTCACAAGGGAGTAGTTTCAACTTTTAGAATATTGTTTACTGCACACCATGAACTATATTTCTTATGATTTTATACCTATAGTTAAGTAGAAATATAGAAAATGTTATTTAGAATCACCTTCTTCAAATTGGTAAACTATTCGGTTTCGAATCGACACGACTTGAAATGAATTTGTCGAATTAATTACTGGAAAACTACACAGATTAAATGTCTTCAATCACGCAGACAATTCTCTTTTACATTTCACTATTTTATACAGAAATAATGAAATTCACATAAATATGAATTGATAAATACAGTATAGATGTTGTCTGAATTGTGTTCGGTAAAAATGTCAACATTTTCATGTTGATGTTGAATCTGCTCTTATCTAAAGACGTCCATTAATGTCACCAAAGTAATTTTTCACATTTGATTTATGAGTGTCGTTTTTATTTATCGTATTCTCCACGATGCATCTACACTTAATAGTAGTTATGTGATTCAAGTACTTTTCAATAGGGAAAGAAACACGCCAATCAGTATAGTAGATATATTGCTCATAATTACTCAGAATCCGAATAATTCTTTCAGATACTAACAACGTTAAGTTATCGCTGTCTATTTGAAAGACCAATGGATATTTTTGTGTTATTTTTATATTATTCTGCAGTTCTCTAATTAGTTTATTTATAATAGAATGATGGGTAACTATTTAACATTGCCATAATATTTTGACAGCTCTTTTCCATTGAAATCCAGAATTACGTCTGTTTCAACGTCTATCAATTGAAAATGTATTGTATTTAATCAATAGATAGAATTTATGAGAAATAATAGATTTGGACAATAATGATATATAATTGGAGGATGTTATGGATATTGATAATTTCATGATAGCTTTTACAGAACCGATAATTATAATAAGAACTATACATTGATTCGGTTAATAATGTCTATATATAATAGGCGTATGCTTGTTATTTTAATAGAATTTAGTTGTAGGGGAGAAAGCCTTAGAGAATTCTAAACAATGATTCAATTCATTTACGTTAATCATACATAAATGGATAACTATTGTTAATAGTTGTTTAATTATCGTTAAATAATTGTTTGATAAATTTTCGTGTAATAAATAGAAATGTGTTGTTTGATTTATAACAAGGAAGGTTAACGTCATCAATATCCACTAGGTTTTCTTATACTGCTTGTCAAAGTTAATTTAAGTAAAATTTCTAAACATCAAAAATGATGGATTTCGTTTGTGTATAGAGTGAATTACAACATTTTACATAAAAATCGATATTTTAACGTTACACATGTCATTGGTAGTTCGATAATTTAATCTTTTACCTATTGAAAAAAGAGAATAAACCACAATATTGACAGCAATCTATAATACATGAAGCAATATTTAGGTATTAGTAGCAAACATGGCTTGATTGGAAATTCTTGTTTGTTTTATTCTGCATTCATTATAAATTAGCATTTTCAACCTGAATCTCTTGTTGAAAACTCTAAGTTAAACTAAAATTTTGAACAAATTCTCTTGTAATAAACATATCAAACAATCTTCTTGCTAACAATCATTGAAATGGAAAATAGAGATTAAAATTCATTCACAGTTAAATTAATGGCTTACCAACATTATAATTTCCTTGCAGTTTTGCTGAAGAAGCAAATACACATTTCTATCGAATATAATTTGTAATCTATAAATGTCAATTTTATCGTTATTAGATGTGATTATATTTCCGATTCTAGGCAGCATTTAGCATTTAACCTGTTTCATTGTGTTGAATTTCAAATATCTACTATCTGTCTCGTAATCTAATTGTTATTAGTATTTCAAAACAATCAATTCCTGTTAAATACTAACATCATAAAGTTGTTACTAGTGCAAGTTATGAATGGCTAATCTTCAAAAAATTGAATAGAATTATTATTGCAAGAATTGCTTCAAGCTTTAATTCATTGTAGTGCTTTTAAAATTCAGTATACAAAGAGATGTCTATTGTTGACAGTTCAGTTAGTATTCAAAATAATAAAAACTTCTGTTGTTGATTTCACCAAACAAAGGTGATTTCTAAGTCATCACACAATGCCTCTAAGCTATCATCCAGAGATTTCTTTGAGAAATACTCTTTTGTTAACAAAATAAAAAAAGACTGAGAAAGCAAGCTAAGCATTAATAAATAAAGTATTGCTGTCGTAGCTTTTGTAATCATTAACAACAACATCATCATCATCATCATCAAACTTGAGGCTGGTGTGTTTTATCTAATATTTTTTTTCTCTTCTTTTACCCCATATACGCACTTTTATATTATTGGTAGGTGCATACCTATAACCAGCAAAATTATACAGGGTGCGCATGTCAACACAACTATCCACTGAACAGGATCTCAGTTATCCTGCCGTCGTGTTGCTGTTAACTGTCTCATTTTGAACAAAATTTATTTAAACGTGATGTTAACGATTTTCACGAAATACAAATGTGAATCGTTCTTCTACTAAATGATATTTAAAAATGAGCAAAATTTATAAACTTTATATCAACATTCATAATAATTCAATTGAACTGAAAGTGTTTGATTATTATGTAAAAAATATGTGAAAATTTTGATTAATTTTATCGATTCTAATTAGATTGAAAATTAAAAAAAAACACAACAAAATTTTTGTGCTTCTAGAAAATGTCTGCTCTCTCCTATCTATTCTTCGCCCTTTTTCTGATGTATACTTCAGGTAAAGTGCTAGATTAACCAACAACTTTACATTAATTATAACAGTTTTCAAGTTTTTAGCTAATACAGTTATATTGAGACAAGCGCTCATAATTACCTTCTATTATTCAAGTTTGTTTATTGATAATTAATCGAGTAGAAAAAGTGGATAAACTTTTCTTTACGGCTAATTACAAAACAAGTCGCAAATTTGCTCTAATCTACTTTTCTATATTGAATTAAATCGCACGAAATTTCGCAGAAAAAGAGGAGATTTTGTTGGAATTCTCCTGTGATTATCGCCAATTTTAACAAGTCTACAGCCATTCAATCACAATGGACTCGTAATAAAGTTTCTAGATTGAACTATAAGCGGAGCAGTAAAGGAATATTTGACGTACATTAATAAATACAAGCAATTAATGCTTCTAATTTTGTTGACTGACAACAAATCAAAGATGAAATTAATTTCTTGTTGAATCATTTCCAATTCGTATTATCCTATTGCTTTTTATTAAAAAAGAAGCAAGTAAAATTTAATTATCATTTAAAATACAATAAAACTTCATCGAAAAGGAGAGAAATGTAATAAATTTTAAAATTCGCTTTTCATTTAGACGATTTACTCGATCAGTTGATCATAAAACCAAACGGTGCAAAAATGGTGGATGCGCCAGGCGGATTTTCTTCATTTCCTCTATAATCCGACAATGAAAAATTGTTAATTGAATGATGGCAAATACAATCGCGAATTCAATGTGTTTTTATTTTTGTAATCAGTTAAATTAAATTTTTTAACAATTTAATTCTCATTTCATTTATAAGATTGTTTGGTCGTTGAACACTACTAATCTTCTGTGTTTGTTTTGATTTAAAGTCAAACTAGATACAATATCCTGAAGCTACAATGTTTAGTTTAGTTTAGTTTACATGAAAAACTTATATCACTCCCTTGTTATACTAGTTGTAAGATTACAATCAAAACAATGATGGTATTCTCCGGGAAACGACATTTGTTATAATTTAGAGTAGTCAATGTATTTGTGTAAATGGTATTATGTAAGACTTGTACAAACTATAACCGAATGCATTTGTATTATCCGTGATCTGAATACGTATATACACAACATTAATGATTACCACAATACCCGACAAGGCTTCTTAGTTAGTACTATAGTCCAGAATAAGACCACTTCCGAGTGTTAGTATAAGTGGTAGACCACATTCAAAACCACCACCATTCAACTATATATAGTATAATAAATAATATTTACATAGTGTATATATTGTGAATTTGCCCTAAAACTACCACTTTCTGTACCTCAACAATTCGATAATTTAAACGGGTAGTTAGGTTTGTTTCAATCGATTTCATACAACTTTCCCCTATTCTGAAATTTAACCTATTGTTGATTTTGTAAATATTATTATAAATTATGAGATAAAATGACTCTTATTTATTTCACAGTTGTGCTTCAATAAACTTTCTCTAAAATAATTAGATTAAATTGAAATAGAAATAAGAATTTACACCACAACAAACCGAACGTGTTTATTATAATTCTATAAAATTTTGTTTAATTAAAACTTGTACACTGGTAGAAAAATCTTGTTTTAAAAGATCAAATAATCAAATTTAATGAGATTATATAGCACTACCAAGTATATTCATTTATTCAAAAACCTTTCAACTTACCTAATTGGATCAGTTTTTACAGGAAATATTCCGCATGTCACCAAGAAAAAACAACAATTTTTTTGCGTGACTGTTAATTAACTTGATGAAACACGCATTATCTATCATTAATTTCTTTTTAATACTATTTCAACATGTATCTATAAATCAATACAATATTTTCAAAGACTTTTATTATTTTTCTCTAGTGTTGTGAAAGCTTTGTGAACTATTAAACAAGTTTTTGATAAGAAATTATAGTTTGGAAACTGGAAATTTGATACAAATTCTACGGTTTATTATCGTTAATTTGCCTGTGTTAATTATCAAAGATATAGTGGTCTTCATTGATGTTATATGAAAATGTTGCTAAAGTTTCATTATACACAAGTTGAAAATTGCGAGAATGTATTATTCTTTTCTACTGTTGGAAATTTCGACTACAATCTAAAAATTACAAATATAAAGATGATTGAGAAAAAGAAACAATCACATAGTCTATCGTATTCCTGTTAATTTCGTTCGTTTCTCTTCAAATACTAGAGAATATAATGAAAACATTACGGAAAATTCCCATTTTCTCTAATCTCTTATTCTCTTAAAAGTTGTCGATTTTACCGCCCTAGGATACATCTACAATTTCCTCTTCTAGCATACTCTCTTTCTATTATTGCACAAATAGAGGAAACGTTCGATGTTTTCGGTTTACTATTGAAATAATAGACGTTACAAACCTTGTGTTATTTTTTCTTATTTAAATAATTTTCAAATTCTTAAAATTTATTACACTTCGTTTAGACAGTAAACATTGTTACAACTACGTTTGCTTCTTGTTCGTGTCAAATTAAGTCGAAAGTTTCATAGTTCGCCGTGTCGGAGACTCGTCTTTTTGCCTTGAAATAACACTAAATTTCGGTGATATCCTACCGAAAATGTATGTTTGTAAACTAATTATCTTAATAATAAATTAAAGCGGTACACAAAGTGTCATTTCATTAGTTATTTATATTTTATATTTTATAGAATTGATGGCATCGTCGAGATAAATTTATCTACTTAAATCAGCCATAGCCATAACTTCCCGTTTTGCTTTTATTCACAAAATTATTTTTTAAATTAAATTTAAGACAGAGATATAATTCTCGTAAAGTATCTTATATTCACGAAAATTAATTTTATTTTAAGAATGTAATTGCCATTATATTCTCGAGATTCCCATTCTAAATAGGTTATTTTATCCATGTAAACGTATAATACAAGCAGCAATTTTATAAATTTCTTTAGAAGCTATAAAGATAAGCGGTGGTTAACGGTAGTAGTGGAATTTTTATTTTACTGTAAATAACATAGAAAATAGGAGACTTTTATTTATATGTCTATCTACAAAAAAAAAGGTATATCTACTTCCTCTTTTTCCTACATAACCATTTAAAAAACGAACATTTATAATATTTCTCTCCCGTTTCCTTTATTTGTTGCAAGAATCTTAAATTAAAAGCGAATAATAAATTTTTTCCAACTTTATTTACGTACACACCACTCTACTCGATTTTGCCGACTTGATTTTCTTTCAAATAGGTCAAGTTTATCATAAATATTACGATTTAATAATTGAAAATGATGGAATTGGCGGTACTTTTTAAATTAGTACTACACTATTGATTATCCGAATACTCCAGTATTAATTTCAATATTGGTCAAATTGAAGTAATTCTAGTTTTAGTTAATATTAAGAATTTTTAATCACACGCAATTTCAATGGAAATTCCATTAATACATTGCGTGTTTTCGTAAATTTCTGACATTTATAACACTACATGTACACACTTAACACACTAATATTAAGTTAATTACTCTATTACGATTCTTCTTTGATAGTTATAATAACAATAATAGATTTAAATGTTACCTTGCTTCTCGATCCTATTTCCCACCAAATAACCAAACTAGAATGTATTTTGTGGTGATATTCCATTAGTATCCACTATAAACTTTCTGTTGTTACATAAAGGCACTTATCCTTAAGTTCCAGTCTGTTTTTCCACAAACAACTCGGAAATTGATACACAGATACATAGGAGGTGTACAAATGTAAGAGATAGTAGAAAAATAAAATACAAGAATACTAATCGAAACGTAATAAAAGTGTCGAGTGTTGTAAATTTATTATCACATAATACTTATA
Organism: Mylabris sibirica; assembly: GCA_039776855.1. Classification (NCBI taxonomy): domain Eukaryota; kingdom Metazoa; phylum Arthropoda; class Insecta; order Coleoptera; family Meloidae; genus Mylabris; species Mylabris sibirica. The sequence continues at coordinate 8,639,549 of CM077836.1, forward strand.
CACCTAATTAGCATACAAATTAAACGAATTTACCATTTAATTAGATCATTCTACGTCAGTATAATTTATATTTTTGGGTAAAGCTTTATTGCGTTCAACATTAACAATCACTAGAAGCTCCTAATTAACATTTTAGCTATCTGGCGAATTGATTAAAAAAATGAAAATTTCAGCTTTTTTAACTTATGAAAATTGCAAATTCTTACCATTTACAGGAAGATCCAGAAATTGGGAATAGAGTTAGTCAATCCTAAACTTCATTCAAACAGTCTGTTGATTTTTTTACAGGTGTAAATAATTGGAAATGCAAGAAATTAATTTCATAATTTTGATAACAAAAACGGTTTCAGCAGCTTTCAGTAATATTTCGAATGATTCTGTATAAATAAAAACAATTTACATGTTTATAAAGAATAATGATTCAATGTACATAAATGAACGTGTTGTAAAATTGAAAATCATCAATTTACAATCATAATTGGAATAGTTGTATGGTAAAGAATTAAATTGAAGTTTATTGAATTCTGTTTAACTGATTCCATCTCTATTTACTTACTGTATTGAATCACTGTTTACACATTTTAATTAACAATCCAAAGCTTGATTATTTATTTAGTTTTAATTTAAATGCGACAACGTGCTAGTTTTGATTTGTTCAACAACTTTCAACTAACACAAGTTGAAGAAAATCAACATGTTTTAACATGAAGAAACACGTCTGTTGAGCTCTAATTTTTCAAGAAAACATTCCCTTCTTTATATCTATAAGAAATACAATATTACGTATATTCCCTATGAAAATTAGTATTAGATAAAGAGATTTCACAACTACTACAGCTTAGATTTACAGAAGTTTTACGAAAACTAAAACTATTTCTCTTGTTATGACGGCACAATCAGGGGTAGAATAAAGTGAAAAATTTTCTTGTGAAATTCAATATTGTACGAATTTTCAGTTATTAAACTGAAATCTGCGAATATGAAAATGTACAAGTAAAATACAGTGTATTCCCACAGGAATGTTTATTTAAAAAATTGATAAATTCAGAACCAGTCAAACTAATCACTGTTGATGAAACCAATTTTTTGTTCTTTCTTTTTGAATTAAAATTTGTAGAATAGTTGAAATGGAAATAATCATAATCAAGTTTCATTTTTGTACTTCAATCACATCAAGTGTCGCCTTAATTTATTGCCAATTTATTTGTTCAAAGGATCACTTTTTTAATTACGAGTTGAAAGAGTTGTCTTTATTTTTGCTTTATTGTTTTCAAGAGACATGTTTTAATGGATTTTTTTAACTCTACAATATACCAAGATAGAGTTTTTTACGTTACATTAAAGATAGTTTTCCATTTGTGTTCCATCTCTCTAACTGAAGATTCGAGTATTTTCTAATTTAAGAAGTACGTAATAAAATGTGAGAGTACCTTTAAGGGCGAATGAAATTTCTAATAGAACACTTAAACGGAATTTATACCACTTTTTTTAATTTTATTATTTAATTAAAACAGAATTAAAATTCCATTAAAAATAAATTGAAACATTTTCCTCAGTTATTACGGAGTGCATTTAAAATTTCCGTATCATTATATTAAACACCAGTTTGGTAGTTTATTTATTTACAATTTCTCTTCTAATATTCGTGATTTTTTTCTCTTGACAAAGGATTTTTTTTTGTACGTAATGGAGACTAATTGTTAGCCTGGCGAGAATGACAGCTCTGATGAATGAGCACCTATCGTGCATTGAAGAGATATCCGAACCCTTTTATCTATGTAGTAAGGGGAACCTTTTAAATTTGACCCAAAAATTGACTATTCCCCGTCTAAATGAATAGAAAAATAAAGGAAAACAAACAATCAAGCAACGGATTTTGATATATTTTCTTTTGTTGTGAACAAACAAATATAGCAAAATCACCCCATTTCTGTTTGTTGGAAATTGATGAAAGTTTTTTCCACAAACACAGGAACAAACTCCATCTTTAAATTGTTGTACGAACAAAAAAAAAATGGTATACAAAGTTTACATGTTAAAACTTTTACTGATGAAATGGATTTTACAAAAGATTTTCTACCAAAATCAAATCTCCGGTTTGGTTATTCTGACTGATATTCTACCGTGTTAGTGTCTTGGAGCTTGAAGATTACATTGGAAGTAATCCTCAAATATCTATTGTTATTCATTACAACTCCTATTATGCTTCTTTTTTTGTTGTTCTTGATGCTTCATCATTTTCCTACTGTGTTATATTCCCATAGGCTCTATACAACCAAGTGTGTAGAGATTTCTCTCAAATTCCCCTGTGATCTTTCATCTTGACTTTCCGGCGCGCAAATTAACAAATTTTCCGCGCTTGTACCATTTACACGACCACAATACAAATTTTGTATCGATACTGTAATTTTTTTTTCAAACTTATTGTTGTTCTATACATAAAAGCAACGTCGTTATCAACTCTATGTGATGTATAGTGACTTTTTTATTTAGTCGCTGCAGGAGAGAAAGAAGCATGGTTTTTGCGTAACAAATCTATTTTTCACCACCACCAATAGGGTGTCGGTTGCATAAAATAGCTCAATAACTGCCACATCTGACACATATCTGTACAACACACTTACACATGTTTGACGTACAAGAATAGTCCAAGTATGGATCGATGAAGCTCTGCCTTTCTTATCACCAGACTTCCGCAATATGAATCCCGCTGTGTATTGCCTCTTGGTATGCGTTAAGAAACGTGTTATTTTACACTTTAAACGAACTTGGTTTGTATCTTCATTGTGCATTGTCGGATAACTTCAATTCTATCTGTTTGTGTTGTTTTGTCTACGGAATTTTGTTGGGACAAGACGAAACAATGAATTTATCCAGTTAATTACTTGAAGCGTCGTGGGGAATCTCTAAAGGGGTAAACAGCAATAAATGATAGAGTTTGGTCGTAAAATATCGTACACCAAATCAGTGTAACTGTCATGTGAATTGCGGTTTTGGGCATTAGTGTCTATAGTAGTTCAACCACAAAACTCTATAATTGGTGTGATATTGCAAGGTTTTATCAAATTTAAATCGATTTTAAAATCATTGTTTTTTCTTTAACAACGCCTTATACTCAGCTTTTTTTAACACCCTAATCATGTATTATTGAAATAAATTAGGGCGTCATTTGTGATCTAATTCCACAATTCTGACATGCAATTTCCTTGAAGCCTCCTTCAATAGATTGTTCAACATTCACAAGAACATTGTTGGCAAACATGACAATCGTGTGTGGATGTGTATATGAAGGTAGTAAGTACCAGTCGTTAGTTTACCCTCAAAATAGAAACAGTCTATCTGTTCATCTCCAAATAGGATTCTGAATTCAATTGAAAAGATTCCTATACAATAAACACCCAAACTCTTATTTACTCCACTTTATTTTTTTAATATGATTGGCCGGTAGTTTCATGCGTTATCCTCATTATACGTAAAGTTGTCGTAAATCGTTAAACTCAAACAATCTCTCTTTCTGTTCATATACACTATTCACACACACATTTAACGACCCTTCATCTCAACTTGGTATATTCAAGATATAAACATAAATCCCTGCAACGCAAAGTATGCAATATGTTTCTGTCTTCTGCACGTTATATATATCTTCTATACAAATCAATTGTTTGCAAGAAAAAAACTATATATCTCAATAAATCCTTATCTGTGATAACAAATAGTTTTGGACGAATAAAAACCAAGCAAATATTACCAATACTTTGATAAAGAGAAAGACAAAGAAATGGTAGTAGGATGAGATATATATATAGTATAGAATTTGAGAGGATCTAGAGAGGTATTGTTTTATTCAAAAGGGTAGTTTAGTTGTGGTGGATTTGGCTATCGTAAACTTTTCAAAGTCAAACGATATACCTACTCAATTGATGTTGTCTCAATTGTTTTTATCAAAGTCTTAGTTGTTATACTACGCATCAAAGCTTACTATAGGAGAACTTTAATAATAATTTAACAAAACTATCCTTGGGCATATTACATTTCATTGTTGAATAATTACCAAGTCACACCAAAACTACAATCATTTATGATTTAGGTAGTGTCCGGTCAATAATTACTTGGCGCTATTAAGATTAATATTGTAGAGATTCTGTTATCTACAACATCCAACGAATTTGTGGACATTCTTCTCTGTAAATGATTGGTAGATTAGAAAGTTTTTACTGTGTTCAACAAAACTTTATTTGGATACAGGGTGTAATTGAAATCCCTCTAAAGACAAATATCTCACTATCCTTATATGGAATAGACAGAATAAAAAGATTTCGAAGAGTAAAAAACTAACCCAAATTGCAGCTATTGTTTGATGGTCACTTAAAACTATTTGTAAGCGGGCCTCATTTTATTGTCTAAAAAAGTGACAATTTTTAATCATCGATTTCTCGGTTATTTTCTGAGATATTCGAACGCTGTGACCAGCGTTGAATTGGGCACTTAACCGTGCACCCGACAGACTTTTCGATTTTGGAAAATGTTCACTAAATTCTAAAGTGCAGAGGAAAATGTCGGAGTATGTCAAAAATATTCAATACAACGTATTAACTACAATTTTAAAGATAAAAAATCGTACAGCAGCTTATTTGAAAGCTTATTCATGTGCAAAAGGCATTTGGAGCCCCAAAAATCCAAAAAGTTATTGAAAAAAAAAATTAAAAAAAATTCTTTTTCATTTTCTCTCAGTAACATTTTAGATTTTTAGCTTTAAAATTGAAAGATAATGCATTGTATTGAATTTCATTGACATGCCACTTCAAATGCGATATTTTCAGAAATGAAAAAGAAAATTAAAATTTGAAGCCCGTCCCCCCATGCAGTTGACTTTTCTCTATTTATTCATGCAAATTTTATTAAATTATTTTCACTATACAAGAAGCTTGTATAGCCCCGCTTAACACTAATTTTTTAGGTGAAAAGTCATGATATTCTCAGATATTTGTAAAATCCAATCAGTTTTCCAATTAAGTCGGATGTCCCCCAATAAAGAATAAAATTTGTGATCGATTGAGGTATTTTGAAGCTCGATACCTCTTATCGTTTACAAATGACACGACGCAAGAGTTTGCTTATGGAATCTCCATGGAATTATATCATATCAAAACCAAATTCGCGAATCCCCTTAAGTATTAATCTGCCGTAATTTTAATAATAAAGCAGGTGTCAATAAACACATTTTGGATTTCCATGGCACTGAGCCACACAAGTCTTATTGACCTACTCATTTAGTATAAATACAATACGCTTAATTATACAGGGTGTTTCACGGTATTTCCGTATATAAACTACTTTAAACCAGCGGTTGGCTGTGCTTTTTTAAAGTAGTTTCGTAGTTTGTTGAAAATACATTAACAAATCTCAGTTGTCAAAAGCACAGCAAACTGAGAGAAGAATCATCGTGGTACAGCCGGTATACTATCATTAATGTGAAACTGCAAATGTTTCTCGAAATTCGGCTCAGTTTTTCGGGCCCTACACGTGCTCTGAGAGTTTAAAGGGATTTAAAGTACAGCCTGTATACAATAATTGTATCTTATGCCAGATATTAGCGCCTTTTGGTCGTCGAAGGTCCAAGACAGGCGGGTTCTTCCTCCTTGCACTTAGTCTAGACGGTTTTGATTCTTTTTTTGCTTAAACAAAAATCGTTTTACCTACTTTTTGAAGTCGAAAATTTCCTGGAACACATTCCTGTTTCATCATAAAAGTTTTCTTTAAGGTAAGTACACTAATACGGGCAGATGTTTGTTGGTATTTTCAAATTATATCTTTCGAAGTTTATGTAAACGACAGTCAACTGTCTAAGATGATTCATTTAAAACTTTCAAATATTGCACTCAAACTATTTCTGGATTCTCATGAAATATTACTTGTTTCAATGAAATTCTACCGTCTTTTTTTTTACAATAAATCCAACAAATATTCTAATAGTGTTGTTTATATTAAAATTTCTCATATCTGTTTTATGAAGCGACTGAATATTTATACAACAAATCACAATATTTTTGTATTTTATTGTTTAGTTAAACAGTGATGTTGTTGTTGTTTGTTATTTTCGTGTCCCTGTGTGGCCGTTTTTAGTCGAATCAAGTTAGAAATTTTATATCAAACAAACAAATAGAAAAAAAACAGGGAGAGTAAGAACGCGTTCATGTTTATTCTATGACTGTAAAACATCAAATCCGCTACGAGTATCTGGAGACTTGTGCTTTGGTGGTGTTTGAATTGCAAAATAAGTAAAACAGTAAAACTGGGAAATGTCTTTAAGAAAAATCGAACTGTTATTTGAAGAATCACCAAAGTATATTATAATTTCAAAAATGTCTCAACTTCAGTCAAATGGTGTCGTTGTGGCAAGATAATGCCCCGATTTTTATTAGATTGACAAAAATATTAATATAAGCTGTCTTATTTATCCCGTATTGCTTAAACAGAAGCATATTTGCTTTAATTTACCGTCTAATTTGGTTTATGAGCGAATTATATTTCAAACAGGTCAACAACCATCTGATGGTGCTTTTAAAGGCAATATTGCAGACACAGTTTTTCCGGCATCTTTGCCAAAAGTTGCAATCGATGGCCTCTTTAATTCTCGATTTTTGTTATTAAAGTTGAATGCATCCAGAACAGAAGTTGATGTCATTTGCTTCGATCTCTAGACAAGTTACTAGGTCACTTCCACTGTTCAATTAGTCTTTACTTGTCACAGTATAAATCCTTAGATGCTGCAGTCTTTGTGCAAATCGAAGTTTCTTAGTTTTAAAGTTTTGTATTCCCGACTCAGTCTTTCATTATAATCTTACAATTTTATAGCAATCGATGCGAATTCAAAATTATAACTCAATTATCACTCAATATTTAACAAATCATTTATATACTTCAACATGTAGTTTCTGTTTTCCAATTCGTTTGATTTGACGTTATTCTCAAGAAAATAAAAAGAAATAAATATTCGAAAAGATGGAGTAATTTCACAATACAAAAATAATACGAGACTATTTCTTTGTTTTATAAAAGTTAAAAGTACAACTCGCTGAAAGCAAAGCTACATTCTATGAAATTTAAATTTAAAATACTTGAAACTAACGGTAAGTTAGAGAATAAAACGAAAAAGATCTAAATCGATGCTTCAATTTAAAAGAACGTTCTTCACTACGTTTCCAATACAAGCAATCGTTTTTTTAGAATTTATATCACTTCATTGAATCGAACAATTATCCACAGATCTCTTCAAAAATTCATTGTCTTTCACATTATGCAATTACCTAATCAATTTGATTAATTAATTGTGAGTTAATCAACTAAAGCTTAGTTCTCATATATCACACTGTTGCATAATTAATTAAAAAATGATTGATTGGTGAATATGTGGGTCGCTTACCTGAAAAGTCTTCAGTTCTATTTTCGTTTCGGTAGCTGATGTCGAATATATGCACATTTTGTAAACTGCAACGATAAATCTGTGATAAAAGCATTGTTGAACTAGAACAAAAGGAAAGAATTCAAGAATTTATTTTACAGATTTATAACATTTTAACAGATCATTTGTCCTGTTCGATTTTTATTGGTTATAATGCAACGAATATGTCTTTTGCAGATAAATAATGAACTAGTACCTCCTTCTTTATTCGACTCTAAAATGATGTCTTTCTGGGGTGTTTTAAATTCCTATTTTAATTAGACTTTAAATCGGTTTAGTCTAAAAGAAAAGCCACAGACTTTCCATTATTCAAACAAGCATTTTGATTATTTGTCTCGCCCATTGTTCGCTACACACAAAGATAAAAAGAATGGAAACTAACAAGTCGACTATAAAGTGAACTCGTAAAGATTTCATTACACAATTTACAGAATATAAGTCACCATTTTTATGATTTACTAATGTTTAAGGTTTCAACTACAATTAACCAACAACGACGTTTCTCCCTATGACATTTTTGTTTGAAAACTATTTTTTCTCCACTCAGTATCGATTAAACTCGGAAATTATCCCGTCATTGTTACAGGAAATGGATCGTGATTTCAACGTTCAAACCAATTCCATTTCCATTCAAGGATAGTCGATTTTTGTTTGTAATAGTAGTAATAGTAGAAGTGGCAGTGGTTGGAGAGTAAAACAGTAAAAAGTTGTAGTAGCTCCACGATTGCTATATTAAAAGTGGTTAGATTTCGACAGAAACTGACTGTGTTCTATTCAATTTAGGACCTGAACATAATTGAATCGTTAAAGGAAAAAAATTTGGTGAAATTAACTTGACAGCCGGCCTTTCTCTACAAATATTTATTTATCATTTCGTTCGTGCGTTCGTTTAAAACCACTTTTGTCACGACTTGGCAACTGTATTTGTATCAAAACGTGTATTATTTTTTCATCTTCTTACATGTTAAAACTCAATTATAACTTTTGTCGAGATTAGTAAGTAGCTTGTCAGTTTGAATTGTAAGAGAAATGAATTTATTTAACTAAAACAACATTAGGAGATACTCCGACATTCATTCAACAACGAAAATTTCATTTAAGTAGTCCAACATTAAAGTTCATCATTGTAGACGTGAAAATTTGTTATTCAGTTTCTAGATTACAATAATTAAAGAAAAAATGGATAAAACCGCTCCTTTTAAAATGTAATTGAGTAAATTTTCCTAGGGAATTTTTTAAAATTATAAAACTTAAATTGAAAATCTTCCAGACACTCTAAATAATCAAAAATTAATTTCAATTAATGTACGTTGATTGAATTTCTATCATAATACGTCCTTCATCAAATTGTCTTTGTATTTCTTATCAGATTACACAGATATTGAATACATTCAAGAATAATATTGTTTGAACTTATCAAAGCAATGGTGTAGAATTAAATGAGTCCTAAATTATAAATATGCATATGCGTGTGTGTATATATTTTATATGAAAATAGCTACAATGTAGTGGTTTTACTCTTTAGAGAGACGGTAATTTTCCAAGCTCAAGGGGCTTAGTTATTTTAATTAATTAAACACAACACAGTACCAACAGTCATTTTAAAATAATGTATAGAAATATATTCTATTTAAATACGAAAATCTACTTTAAGCTACAAGATTTTTTCCAACAAATCTAATAATAAATTATCGTTAATTTGAATTCTCAAAGTACGGATTATTAACACAATTAAATAGACTTAATTTTAAATTATTAATTACGAATATGTTTTATATAATAGACTTAACAACTGGGTCTGATTTGTTATTTTTAAGCCATTAAGATGTGATAAAGCATTAAAAAGTGGTCGAAAAACGCAAATCCGATAAGGGAGCCACTTTATCAGAATTCAATTTAATACATGGCGCACCCACCATTTTTATAATTTTCATCTACTGATGTTCTTGATCTTTTCTCAATGTTTATCGGTGTTCGAAATCTGAGAGAGTCGATTGAACTTTCTGTTTTCTCATTATCGATTATGTTATTTATTACAGAAATAGTTTTCTAGTTTTTCCTAGTTTAAAGATTTGATAAGCCTTATTATTTTAGAGATAATCGTACATTCAAAATCCCTATCTGTTTTGTATAATATACAAATTATGAGTTATGTTATGATTGACAATTAAGCTATGGATTCGGATAAAGGTGTAATAAAGCATTGAAGAGTGGTCGAAAAACGCAAATCCGATAAGGAAGCCACTTTAAAAATTATCTAAAATTTAATGCAATACGGCAAAATTGTCGCTGTTTTGTAAAATTTATCGAAAATTGTTTCAATATCAATTAATGGAACGATTGAAGTTTGAAGATTTGAGCGGAATTTATTAGAATTCAATTTAGTCCACGGCGCATCCACCATTTTTATAATTTTTATCTACTGATGTTTTTGATCTTTTCTCAATGTTTATCGAAATCTGAGGAAGTTGATTGAACTTTCTGTTTTCTCATTATTGATTCTATTATTTACTACAGAAAATTCTAGTTTTTCCTAGTTAAGGATTCGATAAAATCGCTATCTGTTTCATATAATAGACATATTATGAGTTGAATAATGATTGATAATTAAGCTATGGATTCCGATAAAGGTGTAATAAAGCATTGAAGAGTGGCCGAAAAACGCAAATCCGATGTGGAAGCCACTTTTAAAATTATCTAAAATTTTATTAGCTCATGCAATACAGAAAAATTGACGCTATTTTCTAAAATTTATCAAAAATTGTTTCAATATTAATTAATCGAACGATTGAAGTTTGAAGATTTGAGTGGAATTTATTAGAATTCAATTTAGTCCACGGCGCATCCACCATTTTTATAATGTTCATCTATTGATGTTCATGATCCTTTCTCAATGTTTATTCGTGTTCGAAATCTGAGAAGGTCGATTGAACTTTCAGTTGTGTGATTATTGATTATGTTATTTATTAAAGAAATAGTTTTCTAGTTTTTCCTAGTTAAATATTTGATAAGCCATATTGTTTTACAGATAATCGTACATTGTCTCTTTAAAATCGCTATCTGTCTTATATAATAGACAATTAAGCTATGCATTCGGATAATAAGATGTAAAAAAGCATTGAAGAATAGTCAAAAGACACAAATCCGATAAGGACTTGTGATTTTTTATTAAACCTTGAAATTTTTAAAATTATTAATTTCAAAAACGCTATTAGCTGATGTAATAGGGCAAAATCGACGCTATTTTCTTAAATATATCAAAATTGGTTTTAATATTCCTCAATCGTACGCTTGAAGTTAAAAAATTAGGACAGAGTTCATTAGCTGTTTAGTCTGCAGTCTACCGGCGCATCCACCATTTTTACAACTTTCATCTACTGATGTTTTTAATTTTTTCTCAATTTATATCGGTGTTCGAAATCTGAGAAACTCGCTTTTCTCATTATTGATTACGTGATTTATTACACAAATAGTTTCCAAGATTTTCCCAGTTAAAGATTTGATAAACTTCATCGTCCCTTTCACATTTCATCAAAGCTTTAATTAACTAAATTTTTAATATAAATACCAGAAAAAAAATTATGTTACTATGCTTATCGTCAAAAATTTACTACATTGACAAGAAACGTGCCGAAATAAACAGATGTTTTAGTTTCTGATTTAAGAAAACGTGTTTTTTTATTATAATTTCAACAGAATAACAGATTTTCTGATGCTATCAAAGAGACAAATACACAGTTAAAAATCGAGATAATAGAATTTAATGTGAGAAATTATTTATTACATTTCCTGACTTCCACAGCTTGAAATAGTTGTAGAGGAAAACAGAAAGATTCCATGAAAATAACACAAATAAATCTAGCTAGAGAGTTACAAGTGTAATATTCTTCTTATATAAATGAGATTTTTGAGTACAAAACTTAAATGTTTTACACTATATTTTTACTGGTTTTAATTTCAAGTCTCCTTAATAGAATTTTATTTATAATTTACGATAACAACTACAATATCGCCATTTATTAGAATCAACCATATTGTTGTAAAAGTGGTTAATATAAGATTTGTATATTGTTAATTATAATAACATACCGGTTTATCTAACGTTTAACAAAGCGACCGATATATAGACAACGAATCCTTTATTTGTTGTAAATGCATAGATTTCATGGTAACAATATATCATAAATACCACCAAGACTTATTCTATAGCGTTCAAATAATATTCAATGAAAATACAAGCTTGAAACGTTTTCGGTTAAATCTGACTTATTTACGGATAGAAACCAGACGCATTTATTATTGTATATGAATCGAATACAACAACAAATATTCGAACATGATTAGAAATTCGCGTAGTTATTCATATTTTACATTAACCATACATATAGTTTATGATGACTTTTATCATTTATAAGGCAGGCTTTGTTATGTTAAAATATGAGAAAGTGGAATTATTTGCTTGATGATGCTACTTAAAGGATACAAATATCGAAGCAGTGAAGTATATATAGGCTGTGTATAATAAATAAATCGTTGAATATAGAAGAGAATGAGATGTAACATTTTTCTTTTAAATTATAAATGAAAGAAACTTGTTATTCAACCGAAATATCCATATTGAAATGTTATTTTTAAGAACCGAATATCGTTTTCAATTATCTGCTAAATAAAATTGGATTCTTTGGGTTAAAGTACCATGTTTTAATATGAAATGAACTGGAATGTTTACAAACTAGAATACACGTACAGTTTTAATTTAATTGCATAACAGCATTTAAGCATGAAAGCTTCTAGTAAGGTGATGTTAAACATCTTGAGTTTGTAATATTAGAGATTATGTCATTTCTACTAGAATGCAGATTTGTATTATTTAAACGTATGTGAGCTAGTGGATAAGGTTTCAATTCTGTGTAATTAAATCACAAAAGACAGCTGTTGATTAGAGTAAATTTAAGCGGTTTTCTTTAATTAATTAGTCACAATAATTTCACTTACATTATAATAAATTTTTGTTAAATAAATTCATATAATCTCAATGATTTACAAATAAAATAATTTTGAATTCAACAAAGCAGAAAGCTGAAAAATTTACATTTTTATTATGAAAATCCAAGTTTTGATGCTCATATGTGTATATCTGTGTTGTATGCAAACGATATGGGATAAAATCTACTTTTCCAGAGGTGTCTGTCAAAATGTCGTTTTGGGAAATATAAAAATAAATAAAAACTTTGTGGGCAAATCTAAATTATTACGACTATTATTATTATTATTATTATTAAACTTGTATGTGGATCGTTTAAAAAGTTAGATTTAACGACTGGACGTGATAGGAGTCCAAATGTTTCTTTGTAGAAAAATATTAAAGACTTTATAGTTTTTTTTTTTTATTTCTAAATAATTGGAAAATCATCATTCTTTATGTGTGATAAAGTTTTATCTCAAATTCTTACAATTTTTGTAGTTTACTTGATAAATATTTTATAATAGTATGTTTTTTGTAAATAATGTTTACTATGGCTCTTGTAATATACCAGCTGTACCACAAACTAAATTCAACAAACAAATATACATTTAAAGTTAAGCAAAACAACAACATTAATTCATGCAAATCTTCTTGATAGTCGACTTATAAGGATTTCACGTTTAAAGTTTTACTGATACAAATATAACTGTAACATAAATTTATGTAGAGAGATTTATAAAAACAAACTTCTAAAATATGAAGTTCAAAAACGTGTAGCAACAGTTTGTAGTTTTAAACAAAAGGATAATTGTTATTTTTTCTAAAAATAAACATCTAATTTACTCTTACTAAGAAAGCTGTTTTAATTGGAACACTTATAACGTAATATGGGATTAATGTCATAAGGATTGAAGCAAAAAAACTTCCCTTATATGGACACTATAAAATCGAATAGTTGAAAAAATTGTGGCAAGAAAATGGAAACGATAAAATGGTGCAAAAATTCGTTGAAACAAATGGGGCAAATATTGATAAAATCGTTTTGTTTTTTATTCCCAATAAGAAATGAAAAATTGATTTACATAATATAATAACTAATACAAATTCTTTAGGGTTAATTTACATCCCTATTCCTTCCTTTAAACTTAAAAATGGGCAAGAATGTTCTTTTTTTTTTAATAAACTTATTTTAATCCTACATGAGTTCATGTTACAAGTTTTGTGTAAAATTCTGTAGAACTATCCTGAAAAGTCCCTTCTCCTACTAAAGATACTGAAATATACGTGAAAAAATGCACACCTCTGTTATATGGACACCTCTAGAATACGAACACATGATAAGTCCTGGGAATTGGAAGTATTGGGCCGTATTCACAGATTTTTTAGAGATCATCATTAAGGATACTGATCATTTCCTATTTCTTTTGTCCTATTATCTTTTTCTGTAAAGCTTTTGTCATTACTCCTTCTTATGTACAAATCAAATGAGATAATAGATGAAGATAATGTTTAGTAAAGAGAAATAGGAGACCATGACTATCCTTAGGGGTTATCTCTAAAGAATCCGTGAATACGGCCCTGTAAATATGAGCCATTGAATGTTTTATTAAAACTTCACTTTATCGGAGATCTGATCGAAATTTTCTAACAACAAATTGCCTATAACATGACAAATTCTTTGGTAAAATTGATATTATTAATAATTATCAATTTTGGTACACACATATCTTGTTATACAGTCACTTATCTTAATTGAAAACAGTTTCGATCAGGTGTTATTCTGTAGTTGCAATTTAAATATTATTAGCACTACTCATTTCACCTAGGGACGCTTTATAAATTAGGTAAGCATCTCTTACATTAAACCCAGACGCTTACATTCAATTTCCCGTTGAAAATTTTGATCGCAAAAAGTGCTTCTTGTGCTCAATAAGGAAGAGCACAAGCTGCTTAATTGTGCAGCTAAATATTTGTCTTAAAAAAATATCATCCGAGCAATCGAACATTTGTAAAACTAAAAATTTTATTTGAGCGCCTTGACTAAAACATCGCCTTAAGTTACAAGCCTTTTATAGAAATAATTTCAAATGAACAAATTACAATCTAAATAAATAATATACTTAAACCAAAATCAATCAATGCTGAATCATTTTTTCAATAATTATTAATTTCCGTTAAAATAAAACAACGACAGAGAAGCAACTGAACTGTGATTGATTTAAATTTGTGGGACAAAAAATTAGGTTTATTTAAAAAAAAAACACCTTTGTTAATACCATAATGAAAATTCCACAGTGATTGTTTTGTATGATGGATTAATGAGAAATAAGGTACCTACTTGAAGTCTCTTTTGTTATTCAGTCTCTATAATAAAGACTTAATTCTGTTGTACAGAGATGTTACTTACAGTTTTTTTTTACTTACTTTCTCCTATTCTCCGCTGAATATCATTTGATGTTGGTGTTAATTTGAAGATTTGTTAATTTAAACAATTTTTTTACGCGTCTCTTTTCACCTTAAATTTAAATTTTTGGAATGTTGATGTGTTATTTAAAATTTATGAATCATTTAAGGTCTAAAATGACTACCGCTTGCTTCATTTTAATAGACAAATAAGTCATAGAAATGATTTTTATAATCATAGCAACGATTGTTCTTAACTGTTGTTCATTAGGTTTATGTGAAGTTGATTAATTCGATAAAGACTAAATTTCTATACAAAATTCATTTTTCTCTAACCATCTACGAATTCTACCAGAATAATAAAAACCAAAATTGGGAATGATTCTTTTCAATTTGTTAATTATGAATAAAATGCGATTGTGCCTTTTCCATTTCATCAATTCCACAATTTTAATGAATGCTAAATTCTTTGGGAATTATTTAAAAAGAATTTTAAATTTGTCGAAGATAAAAGGCATAAAAGAACAAAACAACAAAAGCAATTGAATTAAAAAAGATGAAAGAAACAGAAATATAATGGAAAAATGAATCATGCTACATTACAAAAAACGAACTGTTTTTTCGGATTCTTATCAGATTAGAATGCAATTTAATTAGGATATCTCTAGATAGATAATGAATAAATCGAATAACAGAGAGGAGTAATAATTACAAAAATAATTAAGAATGACCTTGAATTTTTGATTTATACATCTCTCGTTTTTAACGCTTATACGAGTCTATCTTTATAAGTCATTGATCGATATCTTTTTATGTCTACTAAGCTAATTATTTGTTGATTATTTTTTTGTAGTATATCATCAGTTAATTGTGTTTTTTATATAGGTTCGTGGATTAATAAAGAATTGAATTTGTGTTCGCTACATTTCCTTTACGTTATTATTTTCCTTGTTTACCAAGGAAAAAATTAATGAAGTGTCAATGAAAGATTTATCAAATTATCCAATTTTACAGGGTTGTATAACAGAAAATATCACAAGACAGAATAGACTGAAACGTAATTTTTCAGCCACTATAATGTTATGTTAATACTGTATTTGTGCAAGAAAAAAAAACAGATAATTTTCAACAATAAATATCGTAAAAATTCTCGATTTGCAGTGGTTGATACGTTTTAAATCATAAATCGTTTTAGTCGCTGTTTGGGGAGATATTTCGAGTTGAGATTTTGGGAGAATTTGGTTAATAATCGTCAGTTTTTCATATCGAGATAATCAGATTCAAAGATTCTTAATTGATTTCAGAGGCAAATGATTAGGAACTGTGTGTAAAATGTTACAGAATACGAGCCACAAAGTGCTGGTTATGTCTTATAAAGTCTTAAATTTTTTACAGTTCTCTTACCTTATCATAATTTTGCATCTTATCTTTAATCCTTGGTCTGTAAGCTACTTAATTTGTCACAATATTTTCACCATGGTCAAAGTGTTTTTCTAATAAGGCGCCTGCAAAGGATAAAAAATTATTAAAGAATTAAACCGTAATTCTCTATTTGTAATTTTAATAAGAGCTTACAAAATTCTTTGATTTCGTCTTCTACTTTTGCTTATCTCACAATCACAATCAACGCTTGTTTTAGGTCCAAACACGAACTGAGCCATGTTATACTGTTTGTTATTATATCAGTAATGGAACACTTACATAAGATGGGCGGTGCAATTTGATGTGTCGACCTAAGGAAAACGTCAAATCTAAAAGACGTTAGATGTTTGTACATGAATTGAATTTGTAACTAAAATAACACGTTCTACATCTCTTACAGGTCGATAGTTGTAATCAGGGCATCGAATCGTTATTTTTTTCGTTCCGGTTTTCGTTTCGGTTTAATTAAAAACAATCGATTCAGTTCCGGTTTCCTTCTTGATATAGTCATGAACTAGGTAAAATTTCCAACATTGTTATATCAATCAAAAGGCAAATTTTCCGTGAAACCCATTTAATTTTCAAAATTGGATTTTAAGCGAGCTACACGACCGTTTCCCTAACATCAGCTTTCTAAAAACGAGAGTATGATTCTCTATCTTTGAAAATTTGAATTAAGGCATCAAATTCTTAAAGGTTTGGAAAACTCTTTCAATTTTCTATCTAAATTTACCTGATAATTAATGAAAATCAATAATTTTGGCTAAGTTTTAGCCAGTTATAAAGGAAAATGTACTAAAACAACAGGTTCCAAGAGTTCTCTTTGCTATTCAGAGTTTTACCATGTTTTTCCAAAATAGAGAGCCTTAGAAATGCTCTATCTAATGCGCGTTTACTTCTTACAGTATCTGACAAAAACAAGCGAGTATATAATCGATGTTTGAAAACTGACAAAAAGAGAAAAACATCGTGTTAAGTGGTGTGCTTAAACCGAAAAAAACTGGTTTTTATTTTCGGTTTAGCTCCGGATATCGCTCCGGTCAAAATTTCGGTTAATTGCGGGTTTCTATTTTCACTTCAGTTCCGGTTCAATGCCCTAGTTGTAATAATTTTAAGACTTATCAAAAATTCGTATTCGAATAATTGTTTAATATAAATGTGGTAAAATAATAGGCGGTTTATATGTTATATTTGAGGACACACCATAGTCACGTATATATGTAACACAAAATCGGGTTTTAGAAGCTAATAAATCATGGTAATAAACGGAAAATATGAGCAACAAAAAGAATGTACGGATTTACAGTGTGTTATAATTGAACTTGTAAATCTTTCTAAAATCAGACATCTCACCTAATATTATTAATGAATAATAAATATATAACTGTAAAACAGGAGTAAATTAAATTTATTACCTGTTATTTTAGAGTGTTCTTTATCGATTATATTTATTTTTTGATTATTATACTTTTTGACAGTCTCTTACATCTGCCACTCAATTGTCAGACTAACTCTGAAGGTGATGCGTAAATTTATGAAAGTAATTTAATTGTGATTTAGTCTGTTGGTTTTCTGGTATAACCCACACGTCAATTGATGCATTATTCATCCGAACAGTAAATTGAACAAAACCACTGGTTAATTTTAGCTCTTAAATGACGAGCTCTCTCCCTTCCTGTTTGTAATTACTGGCCATATCTAATCGGGTTAATTTGTAATTTTACAAATTAGAAATTTATTTAAAAAATCATAAAATTTGTCACTCAAATCAGAAGAAAATGCAACATAATTGAAAGGCTTTATGTTTATCTTCTATTTTTTTTTTCTCTACTCCAAATAAAAAGATTTCTGTTGATAGATGTGACTGATATCTCGCGTTATATACGCGTAACATAAGCAGTGGCAATTTTATATCAAACATATAGGCTTTGTTTTGTCTCGTTATATATATATTTTTTTTCTATGCTGTCAGTTCGCATTCCTTTCTCGTTTCGGTTAATATCAGAAAAGAAATCGTGTACGAAAATTCTACTATTCCATTCACATACACAAACACAAACACATAGCAATTCGACTAGAAGAACATTTAAGGTCTGAACATTTTCCAAAACCAATACATCATCCCCTTGGCCCCATATCCATTCATCTGACATAATAAACCCTGCCGACTTTCACATTTTCCTCCTATCCGTTCTGGTCTTCGTTTAGCCTCATAAATTTGTATGTATATACGTGTCCACCGTATCAGAGAGACGGAGAGGAGGGAAAAAAAATTATTCCGATGGTCACCACGAATTTTTCTAAACTGAAAAAGAATCCCAAAGTCGATAATAGTATAGAATCAAGTTCGTTACAGTACATAAATATTTATATAAAGTGACTGGACAGTTTGGAAACCGAATCCACTCAATGCTGATCTATAGGTGACAAGCAAAACGGGGCATACGTTGAATAGATAAGAGAAAATGGGGGTGACTTTGAAGACTCTATACGCTCTCCACACAAATGCTGGGATGCGTACGTGATTTCTCTAGAGAATACCAATAATGCTGACTTTTTCTCACAATTGAATGAATTCGTTTCCCATGTCCTCCATCGTAAAAATATTAAATATATCTGATTGAGAATAAATTGTTAATGTTTAGAGACCTTTTTGTTTCGAACGGAAGAAGCTTATTAAATTGTTGAATTACTGGCAAATATTACTGGAAGCCATAACGTTGACAATTTGAATTATTTCATAAGTTTTCAACTTCTGTTGCCTGTTTCACTGTTAAATAACTTTATTACGAACTTTCGCTATTTATTATTTGACCTCTATGCAACCTCACCTAAAATAAACTTACAAACAATATTCCACATAACATCAACAACAATACAAAATTAAAACAATCTCAAAATTTGACCCACACAACTTTAATTTGATGACGAAAAACTGTCTATTTAAAATTTAAATAAAACAAATCCTGTCAACAACATAAGTGAACTTGAGATTTCGGTGATATTAACGTTGACACTGTCTAAAAATATATTGATGTATCGAATTCCTGAATAACCACCTGTACGCTCTAAGATTTACGGGATTTATAAATCCATGTATTTATGTTGTAGAGCTTTGCCTCTATAAATATTGGTAATCCCTTAAAAGCTTAATGTTGGAAAATAAGCAAAAAGTTCGGTTGAATATTCGAATATTTCTGACACGTTAAATTTCATAAAAAAAAAATGTCTGGTGTTGTAGGCAAGAATACTGCTGGAACTGATAACAAAAAAGGCACAGTTAAATCTACTTCTTTCAGGCATAAACACGTGGAATCTATCAGTTTATGCATATAAATGAAAAATTAGATTTTTTGGTCATATGGTGGACGAATCTCGGTAAATACTTGATGAAAGCAATTCTCCTTGTATACATTGGAGATTTGTTACGCTAGCCACATTTGGAAAGGTCCAATATATGCCAATCTAACAACATCAAATTTTTAGGACAATTTATTTGTGTTAACAAACAATTTGGATATTCTGTAACTAAAGTAAACGTATATGTGTTGACGTTTAGGGACAGAAAGTGCATTAATTAAAAACCCGTCTAGGGAGAATAGGGCGTTGGCGTACCCTTCCCAATTACTCACTGGCATCACAAATAAATTACATCAACATTGTGTGGATTTTTCGACAACAAGCCTTGTTAGGGATAGTTTATCGAGTGTATCGACAGAAAAAAACAATATTGCTTTGAAAAATGATAAAGCTGTGTTTGTTATTTCAATTTTTAATCCATCCTTGTTACTCTGAAATCAAACAGTTGATAGAAACTGTTGAAATAATGTTACTTTAATAATTTATTAGACAAAAACTGCTAACAATGCAAAAACTCTTTTTTCAATGATTTATCAGAGGTAACATAAACAATAAGAATTGTAAAATCACAAAGCAATTGATTTAAAAGAGCATCGAAGCAAATAAATCCTGTAAGATATTTATTTTTAAAATTTGTTCGAATTGGCAATGGTTTAAATCTGTGTAATTTATGATTTAATACCATAAATTATTGAAACCATTCTTGAGAATTTCATACAGTCCCTGGTTCACTGGTATTAAGATTTTATTCAGCAAAACGAGAACATCGCCTATTTTTCTTAAGCTGACAAGGCAATTATTATTTCTCTCCTAGCCAAAAGAAAATTTGTTAGACTGACGGAACAATTTCCAAGTGAGCTCTATATCGACCGTCTCTCAACGTTAAAACTAATAGGCAGAGAGAGAGAGAGAGAACTGAACCGACTCAACTTACAATTTTTATCTCAAATAATCGAATCGAATATCAGAAATATTTCTGTTCATAGTGTACGTCCGTTGATATAAATAAATATTTTATTAATTGTGTAATTTTGGGTGAAATATATAAGAAAACAGTAAGATCGATAATGTAATGTTGTAATTTAGGCAGTTGTCCACGGACCGATAATAATTCACTACAAAACATTTTCCCTTTAGCCAGACGGTACACAAGTTCAACAAAATCGCTAGATCTACAAGACTTGTAGTCATACAAAAACGTTACAGTCTGACGAATTCCGTGAATAATTTTGCAATTTCAGCAACCACAACTGTCCATTCTCAAGGAGTTAAATTTGATAAAAATCTAAAGGTATTTTTACAAGCGACATTCTTTTTGATAGTGAAAAGTGTTCAACAAAAGTGCCAGATGCAGTAGTCTTAAAACATGTTCGACTCGACTATAATAGCCGGACATGTTGGATGTTGTAACGGTAGCAGAGAATAACCACAATCCAACGGAGAAGTAGAGTGAGTTTGCCAGAGAATAAGCAGAGAATTCGTGAGGTTTTGTGTACAAAAAGCATCTTGTGCTTTATATTTCTTTTTTGTTTTGTATTTACTGGCAACTAGCAAGATCAAACAAAAAGTTGTTATGCCTTAAACAATATTTTGAACAAAGAAGGTCGCTTAAATCCGTTCTATAAGAGTTAATTACTCTCAACACACCCACTTTAATCAATTAATTTCCTTGATAAATGGATAAACATATTTTTAAATTAAAATTTTCTCTACAACGTATACTGTTGATTACAACCGATTATTTACAATAGAAAAATATTAAAATTTCATTCTAGAGCTTAGTTTTATTGATCAACATTGTTAATTCTATATGAACGTGCATGATATGAAAAAGTATCCCGGCGCATCCACCATTTGTGCTCCTCCCAGTCTGTTATTTTCAAACAATCTTATTATATTTGAAATCGAAAGGAAAGTTATTGTATCATTTATTTCTTATTAAAGTAGAGATAAAACCCTATTAATTTGGTGATAAATCTTATGTTGATAACGTAACAGGTCATATTTGCATGAGTCGTTTTAGATGTTTGTTGTTTTAATAGAGAATTGTTGGATATATTGTTGCAGGTACTGAAGATGGTGGTGCCAGGAAGTTTCGTGATTTTCTACAAGAGTGGCCAACACCAGGTACTGGACCATATTTTGATACATCCGTCAATTCGAACATAACTGGACTAGTTGGAAAAACTGTACTGTTACATTGTCGTGTTAAAAATCTCGGAAATCGTACCGTAAGTAAATTTTTACATTGATTTTCAACAATATGAAACAATAATAATAGCGTATAGATTTCACAATTGTCACATCATTGAATCCAGCTGTTTCGCTTCGAACTTTTCCAAATTTTGCATACACGGTAAATCATTGAAAATTAGTAAACTAAGCAAGCAATATCGATTGTAATAGTTTAAAAATTTAGAGCTCAATCAAATTTGAAACTATTGTCGATATTCGAGGCTGATGTGGTTAACTCTCAACGACTAGTTTTGCAATTAAATTTGTCGCGACATTTCAGCAATAATTTAGTCTCATCATTCAGTCTCAACTTTGCACGTTCGCCGTATTAAAACTTCAAAACTATCTAAATAATATCCTGACGTTATTTATTTATGTTTAAAATTGAGTAGCGAAACTTGTGTTGAATAACTAATGTTGAATGATTAAACGGAATTTTCCTTTTCGGCCACCACCGCCACCACTACCACACCGTCATTACCGCACCATCTTTCTTAATTTGAATTGTGGTGTGAGAACGGTGTGTGTGTGCACAGCCACGGTGTAGTACGGACATAAAACTCGGCACACCCAACTGATAAATTAATTGCATTGAAAACTTCTCGGTTGTGAAATGGTTTCGTGTGATTTAAGCTGATTAGGCCCATCGAACTTTATTATAATGGTCATGTTAGGGGAATTTCAATGGTAGAAGATTCGAAACGAAAACGATGGGAAATTGAAAGGTTCAGACTTGATGTAAAATTTGGCAATAGAAAATCTAAATTTGTCATCAATTATTTTTGTCAGTTTGTAATTTATTCAACTAATTCTCGTCCATATGACAATATTGACAGGAATGTGATACATTTATATCCGTTTTGTTGTGGATCGGAAATGAAGCTTTCAAAAGTTGGTCTTTAAATCGCCGGTATCCGGAACGAAATTGGCATGCATGGCATTCTAGCGTATGTTAGAACTCATTTCGATATTTTTCGCACTTATCTGTAAATATACCGTGTGTCGAATCTAAATGTAGTCGATTCCAAATATATTTCAATAATTTGTAAGAGAATTCCTGGAGATCAATTGAGCAAAATTAGAACTTTGTAACTCTTTTGGAAGTTGGTCAAAAAAACGATTTTCGAAAACGAGCCAAGCACTTAAAATGACTAAGAATGAGTCTAAGACGCTCTTAAAGTTGATTTTTTCGGTTTCTCCCCATAGAACTCTACAAAAAAGCGAAACATTTCCACTTGTTCCAGAATAGAATAGAGAAAAATGAAACAAAATGTTGGGAGGATCCTGGAATCATTCTAAGCTTTTTAACGTGAGAAATAAGCGTTTTGACCAACTTCCAAATAAGCTACGAGGCTTCCAATTTTTCTAAAATAATCTCCAGTGTCTTCTCTACAAATACATTAAATATTTTTTTAATCGCTCGTCAACTAATAAAAGTTTCATAAGAATCGACCAAATCCATATCCGACACCCTGTATAGGAGAATAAACATGCAACCAATGTAGAGAATTATTACTACAATCAATAAAGGCTTAGAATTCATAAACATTGGACAACAATAGAGACCTAATTAAGTTGTTTAAAACTACTAAAATACAAGTTAATAGCATTTTTAATATTAACCAAAAAGGGCTTACCATCCAAATAGAATGATAAATGCAAACTATTAAGAATGTATAACGTAACAATTGCATCATAAATTCAAATTGTAGTTGTAATCAAATCAGAACGTCATATTTCATTTTCTTAATAAAAACATTAAGTTTTATGAACTTTAGTTTCATGAACATTAATTTTAACGTCTTAAGAAATTCAAGTTATCTATTTTTAGTATTACTTTTTTTTCCACTTTACTAGTGATATACAAAGTTGTATCTTATAACTACCAGTATTTGGAAAATTTTAAATTAATGAAGTTGATAAACATTATATCACGATAAAATGTGAATTTTACGACTATCCGATTTTTACGAGGCTATATTGCTAATGCTAAACCGACGTCCATGCATGTTTATTCTATTAATTATAAAGAAAAAAGAAGATTTTATTACACTATTGCAATATTTATCCGAATTGAAAGCTGTATGATTCCTAACGGTTTCTTCATCTCTCCAAAGAGCCAGGCGTTATTTTCTGTATTAGATTGGTATCATATAAATTTCAATCCAACAAATCTGTTACTATTGCGAATATGTGTTTTCAATAATGTTTGAAAACATAATAAAGACGCATTCTTCAATATTGTGCTGAATTTTGATTAAAATTCAACAGTTTCAGTACAAATTCTCTACTGCATCTAAATGTTTAATATCATTCAATTTCATTTATAAAATCTTCGATGTAGATTCAGGAAAGTTATTAAAGATGGAATGTGAGCGCGCAAAGAAGAGAGCTAACAATGTAAGAATCAAATATGTGATTTTTCCTTTAGGAATTATATCTTCGTTTCAGTTATTTAACATCACCCTACAGTATAATATTACTTTAGAATTAAATTGCTTTGAGTACGAATAGAGAAAAATAAAACGAAACGAAAGATAATCAAATAATCATATTTGACCTAAATATTTCAACATGATTCACTATAAAATTCGTGTCTTTTAATAAAGCTCGATTATCACACTTTCCATTACCGTATCAATGTTATCTAATTAGGTTCTACTGTGTCGTTATGAAGATTTATACGGTGTCGAAAATTCAACGATAACGCTTAAATTTAGGTGTAAAGTTGACAATAGCACGCACTAAAATTAGTCACAACTAACTTTGTCAAAATGTCCTAAATGTTTCCGGTATGTTCTCACGATAGATAACTCCATCCAATGAATTCTATTTACGCGTATTATTTCTAGCTTTACTAATGCATTTTTACGTAAAAATTTTAAAAGTTGCACAACTTTATGTTTCGAGTTATGGCCATTTTTTGTATTACAAAATCTTGTAGTATTTTATTATTGCTTCCTTTACAGTCGTTAAAAACGTATATATTTTCCAAATGACGATGAAGTTGGTGAAAGATTATACGCGGACCTTTAACGATTATTAAATAATAACAATGGGGGTTGATATCTGGGTCGAGGATTACTGTGTAGAGATCATGAGATGATCCGTTAATTCGGGTATTTCTCTATAGTAAGATGATATCAACGTTGAATAAGCAAAGTTGATGGTTTTAACAGCATGACAAGAAGCTCTTGCTATTGAAGCAGAGCAAATTATACGCTTCCATCTATTGAAATATATTTTTTTTAAATTTCAAATCATCACATTAATGAAGCATAAGCAAGATAAATGGACGATACAACTCATCAAGTAGAATCGTAAAGGTTAACTATGTGTGTGAAAACCATTTTTGTACACAAGTGTTTGCTTAATATTCGTAAGCCACAAGCAACACCTGCCTACGCCCTGTTCCGTTTTCTCTTCTATGTAAACGCGCGTTCCAGTTTTATATTCAGGACTATACTGTGTTTTTACATTTTATGTTCACTCTTATTAAAATGTAGATTTCCTTCTGAATATGTAATCAGCATCACTACACACGCATATAGTTTAAGATATTTACACGCATGCACGTATTTTTTGTGCATTCATAACTGATGTACATATAATTGTTCCATTTTATGAATCAACGATTATAATACGAAATTCTTAACAGAAAACAGCCGCAATGTTTCAACAATTTCTTCAGTGTGGTTCTTCTAAATTCACAGTAAATACAATATCGTTTTATAGGAATATAACTGGAGATTTCATGCAGATTCTGTCAGGATTAAGCGGCTTAATATCATCGTAGACAGTCACACAATTCTCGTTCGTTCTACGACACTAATCTCGAAATTATCATTCAACAAATATCTGTATTCTCTTCGAAAATTTCACTTAAGGAATTGTTTGATAAAGCGATTTAAAAACTAAACTTATAGGATTGAATCCATATGGTGAAAGTACAGGTAATATTTCGAAAAGTGGTGAAATTGAAATGAAATCAATACATTTCGTATATGGCTAAAATTTCCATATTAAGTTGCTTGAGATTACAGTAAAGCCCTTGTTGTATGCTTTACCTTCAAAGAAATTATGAATATTTAATTTAGTTAAAGTGAATTCGACTTGTGATATTATACAAAGTCTATAAGAGAATTACGGTTGAGTTTTTCCACTAAATAAACTTATCAAAAATTTACCGGAATTCGATTGAATCTAGTTTTGAGAACATTGAAGTGGAATTGTAGACAAACCACGAATATCCTACCTAGCGTTTTGAATAATAATTAGTGGTCCCCTATTCTGTATACCCTATCTAATACTCTCTTTCTTCCCTTTCTTCTACCCTAGTTCGACTCTATATCATTGTGAATGGCGAGGGCACGTTTCATTCTAATTGACAAAAGTTGTATATAGTTCCAAAGTTGTTAAATTAATAAACATTTCAATATTGATTAAACGTAATTAAATTGATTCCAAATTAAAATGGTCTTGTTACTTTTATCAAGTGTTGTTGTTAACATTACGAAATCACCTAATCCAGTCAATATGGTAATGTGGATGGTCGTTAATTTGATAGAATTGTTATAAAGGTGGCTGTAAATATGCAAATCACTCTATGAATATTACAGTTAATTGAAGGTGTAACTAAATACGAAAATATCGATCATTCGAATTTTGCCATATAACCAAAAATTGCTGGTCTAAAAACGTTTACAAATCCGGCCGACTCGTAATATCTCAAATAATCCTGGATGCTGTTGTAAATCACCGATATTTCTACAGTTGATCTTCCTGAGGGATAACTCAACGACTGGATCTAGTCGGATAATAGTCCAACATCATTGAAAAAAATTAGTGTAGTAGAGAGAAGAAGTGGCAGAGTTACCAGACAGCCTCGACACACTTAATCGACTTTGAAACTTTGTTAGACGAAAATTCAACTCAATAAAGCATCAAATTTATGTTTGCTATATAATCAACATTTATTACTTCTATTAGTATACGTGTTGTTTTTTTTTTTATTTATAAATCACTAATGACCGAATCAATCCGAAATCGTTTATTCATATCCTTATTCGTAAACATTTCATAAGGATCACTCTTATGATTGATAACCGTATATTTAAAGTTGAAACAGTCGAATCTAGTGAGATTTTTTTTTCAAATGAAAGAAAAATACATGGATTTATGAAAGTTGATATGTGTTTCCGGATTTGTAACGCATTTTTCATTTTTGCTTCGGATATATTAACTTTGTAATATTTTTCAATAAATCATAGAAAAAACGCGGATGAATCATTTCTTTTCATTGGAATGTTAACGAATGGAAAACACATGAAAATTTATGTACAAATTGAAATCATTTGAATTGAAATTAGGAAATGAAATGAACGAAATCTGTCAGTATTTTTGATTATTCAATTGATTGACAGAAATCGAACAAGACAAATCTACTGTTTATTCTGTTATTGAGGCGTTTCAATGAATGATAGCATAAATCCACTTTTCGACCGATTTTTAACGATTCTCATAGAACTAACATATGGATGAGAAGATAAACATTTGTGGCATGTCGTTTAAGTATAAAGCCTAATGCTAAAATTGGACTTCTTTTGAGGATCTGCCGAATAAGCTCGGATTCCAATAAAAAAAATCGTTTTTAAACGGCTTGGTTGACACACACAGTTGTACCTTGACTGGATCCGTTAAAATTTCACTACCAAATTTATCATTTTAATTGCTAAATCTCAAACTACCAATATCAACATTGTTCAACTAATTTGAATACGTAATGTATCGATGTTTATTCAAAATTTTGTATTCACAGTAGTAAAATAAACGAGCCTTTATAATAAGTTGTGAAACTGAAATTAAATGGGAATAACCTGTTTCGGTTGTATATAGAAGAAGTAAATATAAATAAATGTTATAAAGGTGATATAACATGGTCATATTAGAGTAAATGCTAATATTTGCAACACTACAGAGAGATACTAACGATTTATTATCTGATATGCAAATTTTCGCACACCATATTAGTAAAACAAAGATCTAGATAATGAGAATACTGGGATAGGAGGGAAGGAGTGAACATCTGATAAATAATATTTGGGACAAACGAAAATCCTTTTAACTGTATGCAGTCTCTAATCTATTATAACGTTTATCCCATTGAAGCGTATGCCATTCATTATAACAAAACAAAATAAATCAGGTACTAGTCAAATTAATGGTGTGTTGGATTTTTATTATTGCTGAAAGTTTGAATTTCGTTGGAATTATGCCAAATATTCGTCAAGGAAATCGAAAACCCGAAGTTATATGGATCGTGTTAGAAATATGAAATTTATATAACCTTGATAAGAGGAATATTTTCTAGAAACTATTAAGAGGCTCTATATGTTTTCTTTTATAAATTTCAAAAGAAATTTTCATTTGACGTAAGCGAACAGACTTGCGTGCATAAATCAAGCCTATAGTGTAGCTTTTTAGTAAAGTTGTTTAGAAATCTGAGACAGTAGAAACAAAATTAACGGTTATTTATAATGTAAAGCCCCAATACTAGATAATGGTGCTATTCTATTTCAATTTACCGTAAAATTCCGACAATTACTAGCAGTTATTACTAACCATACTTGAACTTCTATTGATTTCTAATAAAACATATCCAATTAGTTTTAATTACCAATTTAATTATACAATTCAAACAATAATTTGTATGACATGTAGGTTTTAATGTTTTAATCGTTTTTAATTATATGATCCTACAAATGCCTTGTAATTTCAGTCATTGATTTCATTGATTCGCTCGATTCTAACCGCTGTAAAGCTTTGTTGTAAGAATGCCTTTTTGGGCATTTAAAAACAAAATTGAGCTTTTATAGTAGCGTTAAATTGGAATTATATCAGATCAAAAGTGCAAGTTTTGTTACATTGCACCTCTACCACAGATACCAGAAGAATAATCTGACAATGAGTAGAATTTTACAGCTTAATAGATGGATGACACGTGTGTAAGTAAAAAGTTATAGGATACAATTTACAAAGTTTAAATTTTTTGAATACTCCATGGCTTGTATGTATTCAGCTTTCGTTAATTATTTTATTGAAGACGATGGTAGATGTTGATCCAATTAGTCGATAATTCCAGTGAAAATTCTCCTAATTCTTTAAAACTTCCTCGAAAACTCATCAAATACAGAAGATTATTTCTCATCAATATCGTTTATGATTTATTGCAGGTAGTTTCTTATTAATCCCAATTTTCATTATAATTTAGGAAAGTTTGGTATTATTTTGCAAAAGGGGAATTTGTAGTAGAATTTAATCTAGTCGTGGTGTTGTTTGCATACCGTTTGAATCGATGATTTCACAAACACGCTGAAGTAAATGAGAACATAGAACAAAATAATATGGTACAAGATCATTTTATTAAATTTCTCGTACATAAGAGTAAAAGAAGAAGAATTTGTTGTAAGTTTATCGAATCTTCAACATAGTGGAATATTCGAGTTATATCCGTGAAATGAGAAAAAGCGGCTATAAATAATATCGTAGTACCTAGACCAATGATGATGGTAAACATTCCAAACACATTAAATTTTCATGAGAAGTCTGCAGTAGAAAGGGTCGGGATGTGCATCGGATGTGATTTTCACTAAAGCTGCATTGCGGCTAGCTTTTATAGCATAACAACATAAACAACACCAGTGCAAGAAAATTTGTGACTCGAAATATCATAAACAAAAAGCTAATGGAACTAAATATCGGAGGCAATACAGGAAATTTTCTTCATAAAATATGCTTATTCAATAAAATTTGATTAGAGAGACGTTTTAAATTTAACTTAACTGTTGAATAGGAGGAAAATCAAATTTGCACGATATTTTTTTCGGAGGGAGAGCGGGAATTTTATCAGAGCAAGTGCTGTTACGAATCGAGCAATCAGAGTGGAATTATCCTGTAATTGATTGCTCCGGAACTGGTGTGAAAAAAGTCGATTTTTAGGACATTGTAAATAAACTCCAATGTGCAATTGAGGGTGATTGTCAATGGGAAAAATATGCAAATTTGCACACGTAATCGTATTTTATACGCTTTTATCAATGTATATTCGAATAGCAATATCAAATGCAGTTTTACTAGAATCTATACGAGAATTGTTTGTTTCTTTTTATCCCTGATACTACACAGATAAGTGGGTTAAATTCAAGTAGGGCTGGTTTGATGCCGGCACGTTATACTAAAAGTTTTCGCTTTCATTCCAACTGACAAAAAAGGCGAAACTTTTATTTAGTCGAAAGTTGGTTTTAGCTTGCTTCATTAAAGGATCAACGAGAACTTCAACACCCCTACGAAACTTGTTCACTCTTAATATACCAACAGAAATTTTCATTCATATGATCAGTATTATGATCCTCTTCCACTATTTATTCACCTTCTGTTTCTTGAACGGCATACACAATGTCGTCATTTTGTATTCTAATCCACAATATTGCCTTTATATTTTCGTTCCATTTTAACCAAAAATATCTTTACGATCATCCGTTTCCTTTTAATATAAAATAAGTTTAATTGATGACCATGAAACAGCAAAAACGGAACGAATTCGTATGGCAGCAGGGACTGTGGTTTGTCTATAAGAAATGGTCTCTCATTGGGAACATCCAGACCATAACTTACACAACGAAAGTGATTTAATAGCTATACATTTTCTGAACAAATGTTTACGTTTTCTTTACTTTTATATGTGCGAAGTATCAAGTTAATCTTTATTTCTTTCTTGTCGAGGGTTATTGTTGTATTTATCAAGTGGAAGCAAGCTATTTGGTCTCATCTTACACAAACGAAGAAAAAAAGAACGGAGTGTAAACCAACTTTTTTAATTCCAACAACAAATTCAACTTTGTTGTTCACCTCAATTTTTATTTTCTTCTTAGTCGTGTTTTTGTTGTTTGTTACATTAATATTTTTATTCGGCCTACAAAACAGTATAACATTAATTTCACCACAAATCTGGTGTGTTTTTTTTTTGACGGATCCATTCATTTTCGTATTCAATACGAAATCTAACCAAGCCACTTTTCGCCCCGCTTTACCATTAAATAAAACTAGAACGAGACAGTAGCATGCACTTAATGTTGATTTATTTAAGTGAAAGCCTTTTCAACATTGTTTCAAGTTTGATCCGTTAGCGCACACAGTTAATGATATGAAACCAAAATAGAGTTTGATTATAAAAGGAGTCCGGTTGCTTTTCAAAGGAACTGATCCGTAAAACAAAGAAACGCCAAATGGATAACGGTCGAGTTGTTCATTCAACTCCTCTTTTCTATTTTTCTTTTCCGTACCGGCCCCGTTACCACCATTGTACCGCTAAAATAGCCCAGTTATCGTTAATTCTTGGCTTCCTAAATGAATCGGGAAGCGAAATGTGGATTGTTCTCCCATAGACGACAGGCTTCTTTACCGAAACCCTCAAACCGATAATTTTGCGTTTAATCACGAAAACTGTATCGCTTCTGATGGCAATTTCCTGTTGAATCTAATCTAAATATGCAATAAAATAGTTTTAATAGATTGAATATCCTTTGAAACAAGCGCTGAAATTAAATTTGTTTTTAAACGAAACAACTTTATCATCGTTAACTCGGAATGTTTTAATTAAAATCACAAAATTTTAATTGAATTATGACTGATTTTCAATTTTTAATGAATATTTCTCTTGTTATCACTCTATGAAGAATTCTATACTCTCGAGTAAACTTTTTCAATGAAAATAGTAAAAGAAAGAAGCGGAAGTCTCACTTATTTCTCATTGGAATAATCAAACTTTACAAGCATGCACTAGAGCCCATCTGCATTCTTTAAACTTTATCAGTAGTTTAATGTTTATAGTCGAGGCATGTTCAATTGGGGAGAAGCTCGAGAAGCACATGATTTTTATTAAAACTTGCGATGTTTTTTTTTATAGTTTTGGTATGTGTAAGATTTCTATGCGATTTGTTAATAGATTTTACCGAGATTCGGGCCATAAGTTCGCTGACATTGTTGAAAATGAACCGTTCCCAAAAGGACGGAAACGAACAACAGATTTCATTACCCAACGAGGCGCTCCATCAACCAGGTGACGAGCATTTCCTTACATCCGTACGATTTTCTTATTCTCGTTGGTCTTGTGACACACGGCACACATTCCTGATATTTACTACCATCATCCTATCTCATCGCCTATACAGGGCTGTTATTGTAGCATGATCGTAAATTTTATACGTTTGTATTCGAAATCAAGTGAATATTTTCGAGTTTTCTTCTATTTAGTTGTAAAAACACCTAGTGATCGATATTGTTATAATTCTGTATGCTCTGTTGTCGTCGACCACTCCCAACATGTCTGACATGTTACAACGATGAAAAGCTGCACGAGATGTTGTACATCAACAAACATTTAAACTTTAATATTTTTATCAATATAAAACACAAACAATAGCAAGATAATCAAAAAACGGCTTGAGGCAACTTGAAGACTTTGAATATAAAATAAGATTTGTTAACAAAGCTCGATTTAAATAACAAGTGAACAAACGAAATTGATTTGTTCCATCTTAATTGCATAACGCTTTCACCCGAATTATATAGATTTGAATGACAAAAGCTATTATTTTAAGCCCCTATTTCCAGCTTTCACCAATAACGTGTACACCAACTATTAGCAATAAGTTTAAATTACAGTTTAGTGTTGTGAGAATTCCACCACTAATCACCGGCAATAAGATAAAGCAAGTGGGTGGGAAATAAACAAGTAAAACTGTTGTGCTATATATAATTTTCGATATTTCAGTAAATTTGGGATAATCCGTTGAAAGCACACTTGGCAATTGAAAGTATAGTCCATATTCTCACCATTTCTACCTTATACTAAAACATTAAGAGCTTTACATTATGGTAAATTTAAAGTCATTTTAACGTTTATTATAAGCGTACAAACCACTCTGCCAGTTTCTCTTAATCTTCTTTTCCTGTACGTTTTTCTTATATTTTTTTCCGTTCAGTAGTTAGCTGCCGTTCTCTTGTTTGAAAATCCAAGTGATTTATTTGTCCTCATTTCAAACCTTTTAGGTGTGTTGTACAATAGTAGCTTCTTTGTTTTCCAATTCAGGTTTTCACCTACATACCGGCCAATTCAATTAAAAATATTTATTGTTCTCATCCATTGGATTGTTTCACAAATTTAATTGCTTCTTATATACACTACAATTAAAATTGTTCTTTTTATGAAACCGATAATATAATCAATTTTGGCCACCCCAAAAATTTGACTGCCCGTATTTCTTGCACACCTTATCGGGACGTCCCTGAATAAAATTTAAACATACAAGATAACGATTATTTTATTGGAATACTGACTGATCAATAATTCAGTCGAACTTTGAATATCGCCGTGAAAACCAACAAATGTTTAGTAGAAAATCTTAATGAATTTAAATCGCCAAGGATTTTAGTCAAATTCTAGATTAATATTCATTTATTTAATGATTAATTAATAAATTTTTCTAGGTCTCTTGGGTACGCCATCGGGATATCCATTTATTAACAGTTGGTCGTTATACGTACACTTCAGATCAACGTTTCGAAGCGATCCATACACCACACACAGAAGAATGGACATTAAGGATACGTTATCCACAACGTAAAGACAGTGGAATTTATGAATGCCAGATTAGTACAACACCACCAATTGGCCATCCAGTATTTCTAACAATAGTAGGTGAGTGAATCTTTTCTCATCCAGCCTCCATAAATATGTGGTTGATATTATCGTGTTTCCTTTAAAATACAATTCACTGAAACATAATGGGGCACTTGAACGCAAGAAAACGTCCGGAATACGTATATATAGAAATGAAAAATTGCAATATTAATTTATTTGTAATTTAATTAAAGCAAGTTTGTGGGAAATTTCACGAGATTCATGTGCCCGTGTATTTGCATTAAGACTTGTCTCGTAAAATTCATTAGACTTTAACTATAATTAAAACTTGAACAGAATTGAAAATTCTAATAAACAGACATGAGACGAGAAACTTGAAGTTAAATAAATCTTGTCAAACACCTCCTGTAGGATTGGCAAATTTCGTTTGCTATCACATTCAACAGGAAAAAACAAGAGTCAAAGACTCTTGAAATAACAGCAAATCTCGTTACTTATTCATAATTACTTAATTCGAACGAGCCAAAAGGATCTTTTTATGTTCCACTACAAAATCTTTAAAGTTAATTTAGGATCCTCTGTAAAATTATAATTCATTTATGAATCTTAAACATGAAAACCTCCTCAAAAGTTCATATTGAAAACAGCTGAAATGAATAAAAGATTAAATTCGTAATAAAGAACGGATCGGTAGGGAAATAAAGTAGTTTTTTTTTCTATCCAAAAGAAAGGATACGACTTTTATCGATGACTGGCCTTTTAAACATCAATCAGGGTCAATCCTCAAATTCCTCTAGACTATCTTTTTCCATAAAATAAACAACGTATTTGTTGCGAAACAAGTTTGCTTAGTTGAATGTAAAAAATATGAGGCAATTGGCAATAAGAAAAGTGTTTTGAAACTAACAAAATAGTAATTCCGTCTGGACATTGCTCAGACTTTGGGTCCTTTTGAATAAAACATACAATTTATTTGGAATGCTTTAAAGTGTATACACGACAAACACTTGAAATTTTCATCTAAAACTTGTATTGATGAAATTCTTCTTATTTCGTAGTTGATAGTCGCTCACAAATATCCTACCTAACGAATTTAATCTTAATCGATGAAATTGAATACGTTTGTTTAACTAGAAATATAAATTTAGATATATTTAGTGCAGATATAGAAGTATAGAAACTTGGATCTTATTCAAAAATACTGGAATTTAAAGATTATGTTATTGCTTGTAATCTGTTGGTTTCGGTTGAAATATAAATTTTTCTTTTGTGATTAAACTTTGCAAGTCGTTGACTAGTTTCAATGGAAATCGTCCAACTTTATTTCGAACAATAATCGTTAGAATAGAAACGAAACACCAAAAGCTCAAAACTATCTCTTTAACTATATGGAATTAAAGTCAATTTCTGTTACCGAACATATCTCAAGAGTTCTTTGTTTCACGATTGTAGAATAAGTCTTGAAACGAATAGTTTTCAGATTTTAGATTTATAGCGAGGATTTATAGCATCCAACAGGTCCGCTATCGTATTATACGAGCATTTACTCGACAACTGAGTACAATTATTAAACATCTGATTGTTGTAATTGTAATAAAATCAAAAACTTGAACATTTTTAGTTTGACTAAAGACATTAGACGCTGTTGAAAGCAAACGTTTTAATTTTAATGCTATAACCGATAGCTGTCGCCTTAACCACGTTGAATTAATGAGTCGACGTTGTTCCCCCAGCATGCCGAATACGGTCTCTTGAAGGGCAGATCCGAACTCTGAACTCAACCCGGTTCGTTACGGAGTCTTGATGACGGTAGATAGTCGTGCTCTGAATATACAATAGTTGAAATTCTATCCCCCTACTATCATCAAAACTTTAAGTAACAAAAACCAACTAGCTAAACTACAATGTTGTCGACTTTATGAAACTAACTTCTTTATACTATATATAGTATATTTTATTGTTATAAATTTTATGTTACAGAACCAATAACAGAGATTCTAGGTGGTCCAGATCTATTCATTAATATGGGTTCAACAATAAATCTGACATGTTTGGTACGTTTCGCTCCTGAACCACCACCAACAATGCTCTGGTCGCACAATGCTCACGTTATCAATTTCGATTCGCCACGTGGCGGTATCAGCCTTGTTACTGAAAAGGGCCAAGTCACCACTAGTCGGTTACTCATTCAAAAAGCTGTACAAAGTGATTCCGGACTTTATACATGTACACCGTCCAATGCTAATGCGGCAAGTGCTAGAGTACATATACTTAACGGTAAGTAAGAGAATATTAAATTTTGATAAATCATATGTTATCGAATTTGTTGAAAAATTAGAGAGCCTTCAGTGTATTAAGTACATAATACACATTGAAACTCTGGGATATTATAGATTGTTGCACCATATGACGCCATTGATAACACAAACTGAGCCCTCGAACTGGACTTTGTTAGATTACTATAGCTTGTCAATATTTAATCTAAACTAGAATATATCAAACTATCATCTATTGCGACAGTTGATTTGTTCAAAACTAATCTAAAATTATAATTAAAACCGAAATTGCACCGTATCAGTCAATATAGAATTTAATTTTGAATAATCATAAAATAATCTTAAAGAGAAACTATACCACTCTTTGTGCTTGTGAATCATTAATAATTCCATAGTTGAAAGCACACATACAGATCGTACAGGTGATATCAAACTTCATTTACTTTCCTGAAAAGAATTCTCCTTTAAATCCCGCCTTTGATGTTATTTTTCATGCATCAAACTGAAAACGAAACACTTACAAAAACCGTACGTACACCTCTTGAAATGAGATTTTTATCAAACCGTTTTTTGTTATTTCTATAGATTAATAAATTAAACCAAAATTTTAATCAAATTTAAACAAAATTGTAATTAGATGAAATTTAAAAACAACTTTGAATGTAAATAACATTACTAACAACTGATTTAATAGTCGCAATTGTACTTGACTGTGTTGCTACGATAATTGCTTTTTAAGGAACTATAAATTTACCGTATTCACCGCATTAGGGTTCATAATATCGCAACAATGTTTCAAGTAAAATGACAATAAACAGTCAAAAGAATTATGGAATTCGTTACAAGCAGATGATTATTATTAAAAATTTTAATTGGGAAATAATCACAGAATTATGTTGAAAATTGATACTTTTAAATTGAAATTCGTTTATTGTCTAATCCTATTACACGATGATAATCTACTTTTATGAAACGAATAGGAAAGAACGATTTTTATGCAGGGATTTTTCCTGTAAATCAATTATTTACAGTAAAAATTTGAGCCTCAAATCGCTTAGATATTTGAATATTTGTTGTATAGGAAATTTGAATTTCCCATGCGATTTTCCTTCAATATCAACAACATACCAACCCTAGTTCTATATCAATTTCACCACCCTAAATAATATTCAGTTACAAATTGTCAAATTCATTGTACAAGCATATAAGTTGTACGTAATTCAACAAATCATTATAAAGAGACGTAACAATTATCGAAATGAGAAACCCTTATCAATGTGTAATTTGCACAATAATAACATTTAATAATGTCAACCACTCTACTGTCACATTGCAAATTTCCTTCATTTTCAACTAAGTACAGAACAGGGTTGTTACTTGTGTGTAGATGTGTTTTGTATTATAGAAACGGTATAATAAAGTGTAACCATCGTAACCGTTTCAAATGTCTTGAGATCTAATCCAACATCTGTGAAGCCTATTTTCAGTTTCATTTTACTTTAGTTGTATAACGTCAACAAAATAGAATTACTCTAACTGACTTTCGTGTCTTATATAATTATAACAAGATATATACGTGACATGGGAAAAATCATCAGCTTACTATCAATCTTCACATAGCTTAATAAAGCGAGATTGCTAAAGCACAAATAAAAAAGTTATTATACTACTCTAACCTGCTATCTTTAGCTTAGTTTTGATTGCAGGTAGAAGGAAAATCTGAAATGCTGGAATACACTCGAGAGTCTAAACAAGAATTTAATGCTTATTTCCTATGGTCATTACACAAAATTAAGAGTTAAAGCCCTTTTGTCCAATTTCTAGATTCTTAAACATTCATTTCTATTTTATAATAACCATAAACTCTAATTTTTGTTTTTTCAAAACAAGATCTACCTTGGAATCGCCGTTTTTGAGACGTGAAATCCTCCACTTACAGCTGCAATCCATCACTACTAAACATATGGCATAACTAAAAGTGCAAATGAGATTTAGTTGAAGTTATAGTTTACTTCATTCTTGATAAGAATAGTTTGAATATTTCTAGGATTCTTCGTCTAATTCGTTTTGTTCAAAGCAGTCTGCTTAAACGAGAAACATGTTTTATTTTTGAATATTTGATACTATACGTGATAAAATTCTACAATGAAAGCTTTAATCTTACATCAACTACTAGGATTTTATTTTTGTTCCAGGAGAACATCCAGCAGCAATGCACGGACATGGCTGTTTCACACATCTATCACATGCTACATTGTTACTCGTTATAGTTTTCTATCTGGTAATGTGCAATCCAACGTAGCGGTACACGTTAAATATCATTTTCTATACAGACTAATAGTGGATTTTTTTCTAATAAATCTTTCCCTATTATATCGTCGACGATATTGACAAAATTGAATTTGAAAATTTAATAACAATACTATAAGTATTGTTATCGAAAGGAAATTGTGTAGATTTTGTAAACATTACCAACGTGAATTTGTTGATTAACATATCAGAAATAGAGGATGTTGGAATATTTGTGAAATCAACACATATACGTATAACGTTTAATTATTAAAAGTCATAATCTTAATTAAGAATTGATATAGAGATTTGTACATATCACCAAAAATTTTGTGAAAAATACTCCAAGCAACGATCCTCTTGTAATGTACATAAATACATTCAAATAATAGTAAAAATTTTTAATGTTTTGTACATAAAAATAAATTTTTACATCTGTTGGACTTGTCACACACAACGTCTCTTCGATATCATTAGAAACACATACTTATGTAAGAAAATCTGTAGCTTCTATTCCCTGTCATTGTGTTTCTCATTAGTATCACGTTTCACTATACTGAATACATACTTGAAATTGTCCAATTCTTTATATGTGATCAATACTTGAAAGAAGGCAAGATTCCAATTACAAGTCGATCTAAAGATTCATTATACAGATGTCGGTCTAATATTGCCGAGTAAATATAATTTCAACGAATAGATTTCTAATTTTCTTTTGCAAAGAACCACTATCGATGGATTTGAAATTATTTAATAATTTTCTGTTGGCTTCTAGCTTTAGGCAAAACATATCATCAAACCTTTTAATTCTCTCTCTCTCTCTGCCTGTTTAAATCTAATCTAAAACGCTTTTAATTTATTTCCTGTTGTTTTACCAGCTATACAAAAGGAATTATTCCGTTGGTGTAAATGCGCCAATGAGTTTTATTAAAGTTCGACAAAGATTTTCCGTTTTCTTTTCTCTTTTAACAATCGTATATAACAAGTGTACAAGTTTCTTTCAACTCAATTCTTATTCATCGACTACAGCTATTCTCTGCCAGGTTGATGAAGCAAATCGATCAAAGTGATGTTTAATCTTAGAGAAAAATCGCACGGATTCGTTGTTTATTAATTATTCAGGACGTTGTTACAGTTTTCGACGCCAAAGTTTTTTGTAACACTAACGAGATAACAACGATTGTTGAAAAACACAATTAAAATAAAAATTATATCGATTTTATTACGATTGAGAGAGAAGTTAGAAGTCCTCTTGAGACTAGAAGGTATTGTTTGAAAAGATTTGGAGAGCCATGAAAGTGGCCATCTGACTCAACAATATCTATTGAATAAAGCTCATATTCTAAGTGTAGACGTCGCTTGTTGTTTTTAAGCTTGTTAAAATTTTACATTTAGTTTTCAACTATGTAATTGGCTATTATAACGTTTAATTAAAAGGAATTATTCTACACCCTGTTCTATAAAAAAAAAAACCAACACGAATCATTATTCTTTTCTTATTTAACATAAAAGCAAGGAGAAATTTAAATAAAATAAGAAAAATAATAGTTTTGTCGGTGATCGTAGCGACAAGTCCATATAAGAGATTTAAAAGAAACCATTTCAATTCACTCCATTGTTGTACAAGCTGTGAAAGTCGGAAACTTTTCCCAGTTTTCAGTCATCAATTTAGATACGATCTTGAAGTATTCACCCATTATTCCACTACAAATAAATTACCTAGGGAATTCTATCATAAAAATGTAAATATGTATAAAACATGCAATTATTGGATGATTATTGTTAAATTTTCTTAAAACGATCAACAGAATTAACAATTATTGTTTATTTTTTCTGTTTAAAATTTGTGATTTTTGGTGTGATATGAAATTTTGCTCGAAAATAATTTTTGTACCAAAAAACACATAAACGATATGTAAAATAAATCGTTTTATAGATAAAAAGTGGCCAAATTTCATCAAACAACTGAAATATTACACATACAGGAGGAATCATTTAACACTGAATAATTTTAATGGCGTTCCATATTAGGCGATTCGAATGAGATTTTGAAAATTTGTAGAGGATTCCAGTAAAAAAAGGACACCGTAGCTCATTGAGAAGCTGAAATTGAAATGACCCAGTTATTCGCCTCCGCACTTTAACCTTCTTTACTTGGATTATTTATTCAATTAAATATTTGCTTTTTTACTCACATTTAACGGTTTTAAGATAAACAGTCTAGAAGTTGATAGTGAAAAAATATGACAAGCATAATTTGCCTAAGGAGGTGAAGAACTATGCTTTTTAATTGTGTTATTTTAATTATTTTCGATTTCGCCTGCTTGCCTTATTTGAATAGGGGGTCTTATTTTTGCTAAAATGTCGCCCTGCAATTTTCTGAATTGATATTCGAATCGCTCGTCAATTAATATGAATCGTCAAAACGGCTATCCAGTTTTAAATGTTTGTTCCGTTGATTTCAAATTGTAAAACTATACGATAGATGATGTAAATAAAATATCAATGGAATGAATGTTTCCTTTAATAAATTTAAAATGTGTTTGTCTTGTTTTTTTTTTATTCAATAAATACATTAAAAAATTGTCACCCTATAGAGTTTCATTCTTTGAAACAAATCACAATTCCTGAACGAAACTAATTTTTTCAACTTGTCTATTATCAAGATTCAATGACCGAAGCTTGTAATTTCCATTAAACCTACATAAATACAATCAAACCGAGTAGTAGCAGTAGTTGTATTACTGAAAATGGTAGTAATACTCATATAGATACACGGTCACTATTCTAAAACCAACACATTAGTCCACTTAGATAATGTCAAAACAACACGTTAGGAATTGGTATTGTTGTAAGATTTCTATTCTCACTTACATACATTTATAAAGTTGTATTCAGTACAATAATAGTCAGTACGTTCTGTATTGTTTATATATGTATGTCGTCAACTAGAAAATACGTTGTAATTAAGGAGAACGTACTATCTACATATTTTCGTGTCATATATATATGGGTTAATTACAAGATGGATTTGCATACATTAGTCCTGTACTGAACACAGTAATTCTCACTTGTATATCTACATTTATAACACACAATGTGTGTTATACTACTCCACCTTATTCCACCAGTGTGCACCACCTGAAACAATTAATTAATTGAAATTTCATGTTTGTTTTTTTCTGTTGTTTGTGCACCAACAATAGTTCTACTTGTTCTGTAATTAACCGAGTACAGTATGTACGTACGATACAAAAAAGAAGACTACAATCAAGCTCAGACTTGACCTTATAGAATTAACGTTAATTTTCTATCGATACATTGGATATGTGATCAATTTCAAAGTCTGATCATGTCAAGTACACGTCCAAATGAAATTTACGATTAGAACCACATACATAACAATACCTCATAAATGTACATACACAAAAGTACCAAATGAACAATGGTTTTGTCTTGTACGATTATGATTATACAACTTTACAGTTTCCATTTTTTTCTTTCTATTGTCCGGTAACGGTACAATATCAGAAAAAAAAAACTGTATCTGACACGCAAAAAAAAAGATAATCTAATGGAACCGAGAGGATTGCTGAAATAAAAAGTTTATTGGCGGCAAAATTGTTTCAGTGTTGTATGGATCAATTTTCCTCTTTTTATCTACCCATTTATTGCTCTTTTCATGCTATGCTTTTAATTGAACAACATTTATTTTGGTTATACTGAAAAATATTAAGTCGATCGATTTGAAGTGGACATGCTGTACATTGTTCGTTTCTTAAACATTCACCACTTAAATTCCATTGAAATTAACAAGAATACTGTAAAGTTGTCAGATTGTCGTTGAATTTGTCACCATTCATCCGTACTAACTGCCTAAATTGTATCTATAAAGTTTCATGATAATAATAATTTTAACCAATTTGTGTGTGTTCATTTGTAGATAAGAACAGTCCAACTATCCTAACAACTCGATTCGCTTCGCTATAGCAAACATTTCAAAATAATTTAATGATGATAGTAGTCGAATTATACTCACTGGTAAAGTTTCATTTCCTCTAACCGGTACAAAGTCGATAGATTTGGGAATAGTGTAACATTAAAGGACACGTGCTCGACTTGACTTTAATCGTAATTACCGGATATCCACTGTCCTGTTTCTCGTCGAACTAAACCATCCTTTCCTACATCGATTCTATTAAATCTTTTCCGAATATCATCTAATTTCCATTAAGGCAGATAATAGAAGAAATACAAGAGAAAATTTATAAAAATCTACAATGACAGTTTTGGTAGCAATATTGTTGAAATAAATTTGGCACTAATCAGTTTCTGGGTAGTAATCCGAGATAGTTGTGGTGTTGTTAAAGGGAATTTAGCAACTATCTAAACGATGTTTCTAAACAGGTAAATCCTCTTAATAATGCGGTCTACTTCCGTTACATATTTGCATAAAATACAAACACAACTAGACAGTTTCCATCTTAGAACAGACATTTACTCATCACTCCATGAAATTCGTATGCTTACAATAACACCATTGTAAACGACTTTACATTATACGTTCTTCACTAATCTGATTTGGAATTGGAGAGAGGTGGGATTTTTAACTAAAATCCCTTTAAAATTAAAAAATTGTGTAGTTTTTAATAAACACTACCCTATTTTAGTAGCTTTTAACATTGTAAATTTTCGGTAATTTTGTGGTGAAAAACCTACAAAAATATATTGCACTCGAACTAATTAAAGTTGGATATTTGTTGTTGCGGTTGGCGAGCGCAATGCAGTTTTACAATTGCAAATTTTTACCATAAAACTACACAGTTTTTGTTTTAAACGACAG
Source organism: Mylabris sibirica (assembly GCA_039776855.1). Taxonomy (NCBI): domain Eukaryota; kingdom Metazoa; phylum Arthropoda; class Insecta; order Coleoptera; family Meloidae; genus Mylabris; species Mylabris sibirica. Next base: position 8,682,509 of record CM077836.1, read on the forward strand.
ATTTTCTCTAATACACAATTGATAAACATTTAGAACTATGATTAATTATTGTTAACAAATGTCAATAAAAAAGCTTACAGGTTAACAAGCCTTTCAGTTGTCTTCATTGCTAATTAAAGTTGAAGCTTTTATTGAACTAATAACTATTAATTATAAAGTGAGCAGAACCGACACAATTTCAGGTATGTTGAATATAATGTACCTGTATGTAAAGCAGTTTCAATCGCTATTGCAACAACATACAAAGACATTGATGAATTAATTAATGCTCCAGGTCCGTATCGTAGTATGATAGAGTTCGCACCAGGCGCCGTTTCAAGGGGGGCGCCGAATTTTGCAGCAACAAATCATTAAAAAAAATGGAAAAATTTGGGATGCACTCTGCAAGAAAGGCGCCCATATGTTTATTAATATCTACATGTGATGTTAAAATATAATCATTTTTGTACTTATAATATATTGCTACATAGTTTGAGGACAAGCACTACATATTTTTATATTTTCTCCAATGACTTAAGCAAAAATATTTATTTTACAATGAATATTAAGCAGTCGATAGTAAATTGTAAGCGCTTTCTAAATTTTTAGAAAATAATTTGATATGTTTGTTGATTTTGCGGAAAATTAATGAAAATTTTCACTGGAAGCTTTTTTACACAATTTTAAGGATAAAGAATAGTGCGAGAATTTGTTAGAAATCTCATCTATAAATGAAAATATATCGTGACATCGTCTAGAAATTAAATTTATGAAAAATAAATGATTTATCACGAAAAATTCCAAAAAAATATTGACCTATTATCTTCACATCTCTTGGACAATTTTATCGATTTTTTGACAGTAAAATTATTGTCCTGAAAATTTACTCATGCTCCCAGATGCTCCTTAAAATGCTCTTCCTAATGCTGTACCACACATTTGAGTATCTCAGAAAACAAGCAAGGAATCGACTACTAAATGTACATTTTGTCTTTTTACATTTATGATTTATGTAGTTTGAGTTTCATGCTTATTATTCTCAAAGTATGAGTAATTTTACTTAGTATCTTTAATGTACTGGCACTTGTTGAAAAATCAAAAAAGAACGCATCATTTTACTGTTGGAGCAAGCGCAAGAAGCATGCTACGGGCCTGTTATGTTCATTCGTACATCAAAGACTGATTTCAATATTGTCTAACCAATGATACAGCCGGACTTTACTTAATGTTTCTCTATTGACCTGATTTAAATTTTGCACTTTGATTTTCCGCTTTTCTCGTCCAATCTTCTTCACTTTACGTCGCCTTGGAAAACAATTTGTTAGTGAAAAGCTACGGTCCAATATAATATGCGATGGAACTTTCTGACAATCCAATTAAAAAGTTTGAATTGAAGCTATCTAAATTTTTTGGTCCAGTCTTATTCCCTTACTGCCACCAATTTTACCACTTCCCTATACCATTGGAAAAACAATTTTTAAAGAAAGAAATTGAAATGATTTTTGCGTATTCCCACCGATAATAACAACAATAAACGACTCTTTTTTTCTTTCTTTCAAGATTTTTATATTGCCACTCTTGTAGAATTTTTACGGAAAAAGTAAATTGTATTTGACAAGTTAAAAAAAAAAATAAACGGATATATTTCCATATGGAGCCAGAACCGGTAAACGCTTAACTGAGTCAGATTTTTAATAAAAATTTTAATCTAAAAAGCAGTCTAACTTGTATTATTATTCGTACTGCGTTTCCCCTTTATGTTTTTGTCAAAGTGACATTGGTAAATTTATGGTTGTTGAAATTCTTGCGTGATTTATTCCTTGATTTCTTTAGAACTGAAAAAAGAGCTAATTATGATACCGAAAAGAATTTCTTTCAAACTGCTGCTACTGTTTTCCAATTATATAGCGAAAACGAAAAGAAAACAACACTTGAACAATTCAAAATTAAATTTAGTTCAAGTGTAATAAATAAATTTTAGACAATTCTCGATATAAGAAAGTCGTCTTTTTAATGAACGAGAATTTACATTTGTAATCTGCTTGTTAATGGTGAGGGAAAAAAACGGCAATTAATTACCATCGGGATTAAACTGTCGAAAATCTTATTTTAATTAACGTTGAGTTCGAATACCTACCGACAGAAAAAATATTTGGAAATATAATTAAAAAAACATTCCCTCCATCTACTAACACAGATATGCCAAGCATTCATAGTTATCTACATAAACATCAATTAATTAAGTGATTTATGTACAAACAAAAGTCTCACCAATAGCCCAAGTTTCTGGATGTTATCTTTCAAGTGATTCCCACTAACAAGATACTCGACATTACAAGTGCCATTAAATTCCATTTTGATTACTGTACGTAGCGAGATTTGGAACGATTCGACTCGAACACATGCAATTCTTCTTGTGGCGTGAAGATTTCTATTGAAACAAATCACTAACTTGTTTTTTGATTGTCGACTATCAAGAACACATTCTACAATTACCGTAAAAGTTACAAATTTTTAATAAATTTGCGCCATTTTAAAGACGAAGCAAAATAATTAAGGAGAATTCGCCCGGCGCATCCACCATATTTTACCTAAATTGCAATCTCATAATTTTTTCACTCAATTTGTCAAAAAATTCAATCATAAAAAATTCGTTTAGAGTCGCTGTAATTAAATTTGATCCAGTTATATTTCTAACTTTAAATTCGTGTCGGTTGTAATAGAGAAGTCGAAATAAATACGTAAATTTTCCTGTTTTACAACGAATTCTTTAAAGTAATCTCAATAATTGGAAAACACTGTTATAATTTTATTATTAGTTAGCAATTTGTAAATTTTAATAATTAGGAAGTCATTAATACTTGTTAATTATCGCTTCAGTATGGTCAATTTTGTAAATATTCTGATAAAATATAGTAATCAAGTTCTTTGTATGTAAAGTTGAAAACAAACCAAATATGAATGTATCCAATGTGGAAACCTATTAGTCTAGAAATTTAATTAAAACTGATACAGTCCAACAAAGATTGATAATAGTAAATGAGAAAATTTCTCAATTTCGTGCTCCACTCTTTCTCTCACACTGTAATAAAATGTTAAAATATTGTTCAAGTATTATTAATTAAACCAGAAATTTTATACTGAATTATACCATCATTACTATCAATAGTACAAATATCTTCTCATTCGTCAATAAATAATGTAAACTGTACGATAAAATATTACTACATCGAAGCCACTATCATATTTTATGTGTACTCATCGTTGGTATTTTGCATGCAATAAAAGCTGCCAGTTGCATAATTTTATGTTGACTTGAACTGAATTTTTATTAGGACGACATGAAGGACTTTATACCATTTATTAAGTTATTCAGTTGGCATTAATTGTGCGTCTTAAATCAAAAGATATCAACTGGATATTTGTCTTGTAAATATATTCACTATCGTCTTGTTTATTACAACATTTATCCTGTAATTTATTTTTATTTTTAGGGACGGCACGATATAATAAACGAAACGATCTCGATGTACAGTTAGTCTGACATGTCACGATTTCACGATACTTTACGTAGACTACAGCAACTGAACTTGAATTAGTTATAGTAAGCTACGTAAACTTGAAATTGGTACCAAAGTTGGTGGATTTTATAAATTTTAAATTAAATACCAAACAAGAGGAATAGGAGAGGAAATTTTCAAGTTTTATATGAAACGATTTAATTTCACTGTATACGTTACAAGTGTTGCTAATTTTCACAGTTTCTAATCTTCAACGTTTCGATGCCAAGTACTAGATTTGAATTTATAAGATTTAAATTAGTTTTTCTTAATAAATTGAAATTTGTTCCAACTGATTACTGTGGCATCTCCAAGAATTCTACACAGAATTTAAATAACATCTTCTATAAATTTGTTGCACTACTTTCATAGAATTTTATTGTAAAAAACACTATTATGGCAACAAGAATGTTGTAGTATAGAAGTATAGTCTACAATATCCGGCTTTCACTATATTTATGACTTTAGAATTCACAATTGTCGTTGATATATCTAATTTAGTATTGTGACAGTTATTTTAGTGTCAACTTCTACGGTCTAGACAATATCGATAGACTCTATTTGAATGGGACAAGTGCTTAAAAGCTTTCACATCTGATTGGTAAGTTGATACTCTATTTGATAAATTGTCGTCTCATAAAAGTTTACTAAAGTTCAACGATCGACAGTATTTAGTCGAGTTGTATTCATAAATAAAGCTTTCTCCACTGTCACTATACAAAACTTGTTATATTATTTGCAAATATGATTTTTCAAGGGAGCTTTCATGAAAATTCTGTGTTGAAACATGTAGTTTTCGATTTGCGATATATGTTATCACACACTATACTAGTATTCAAAGAGTAAATTCTAAAAATAGAATTGATACTTGTGTGTACAGTTTTCTTACGCTTTAGGCGCTTTGTTGTTGTTTCAAAATCAGCTTTAACGTAACCTGAAGGCGGTTTTGTCTGAGCTTTTATTTTATTCATTGTTGAATTTTTACTGTTGTATTCTAAAGTCTAGAACAATGCAATAAATTACCCAATAGTCTTGTGATTTCAAAACTATTCAAATATCTTGTATTCTGCAACTTTAATAAGTTACAATCGCTGCTACCATCGAAACTTTCTAAATCTTCAAAGCAATTTGTAAATTGTAAGCAAATTGTTTAAAACAGATTTAAACGACTCTAAAAGATAAATAAAGCACATCGTCAATAATATGAGAATTTTGCTTTCAAAGTACGCTTATTCTGTCCCTATTATTAAGATTTTAATAGACAGTTACAGAATACCACATTTTTCTTCTTATTTGACGAATTTTAGAATTTAATTTACCTAAACTGGGACGAATTGCCGTCATTTCTGCCATTCTTTTGGTATGACGATTTTGTGGAATTAAAAGTTACAGATTTGAAACATTTTCGAGTTATTTATCACAATTACTTTTTTATACAGAGAAAATTGTCGTTATTATTCAACGATAATTCGGAATAAATTGGCCTTCACAATCTTAATTTTACGATTCGCTTTTCCCTCGGTTATCAGTGGTAGAGCAAATTTGAAAATTTTGTCTTGTGGTAGTAAAAGTAGAAGAAAAAGAGGTGCAATTATAAAATAAAAACTCGATAATCTTATAATCTTTGTTAAATATCCATTAAGATTAGAATTAGATATCGAGATGGGAATAATTGCTTAACAATAATAGTACAAATATAAACATTACATTGGAGATTTAATTATTTGATAAATATGCAAAGAAAAAAGTTGCTTAAAAGCTTGTCGGCAAGCGTGTAAATATATGAATGTAGTTGTATACCACATATAATTAAGCGTTTTTTCTTAAGTACATCAAATTCATGACATTATATAATTAAGTTTAATGACCGAAATATTGTAATTTTGTATAATTATAAACAATTTTTCTTAAGGTTTCCGTGTCGCGTCCGTGTAAATCTAAAGAAAAATATTTAAAATGAAATATTGATAGCGTACATGTCACATTAATCTCTGTGTAAAACACACACCTATTATGAATAAACAAAAAGAAAGAAATCGGCTCCTTATATGGCTATTATACCAACTATTATTACACGCTTTTCTCGAAATTGTTCTGATAAGCAGACGCTTAATTAAGCACATGTCAAGAAATTCAACGTTAATTTTAAAGTTATTTAAATATTAAGTTACATTTTTTCTTGGTTTGTTGTTGCTGATAAGTGAGACGTATTTACACATAGAAAATGTGAAATGTAAAAGTGTATCTTCGTTTTTAAAGTCAGTTGTAAAGTAAATATAAAGTATATAGAATCTCTAACTGGGGCGGTGCATAATACATTTGATGTTGAAGTTTGAAGTTTAAATATGAGTTTCCTCCAATAGGTGAGTAAACTATTTATCAACACTATAGGTGGTAATAAATCAAACGTGTAAAATTGTGAGAATATTTACAGTTTTTCATTTTTATGTTGGCTATCTGTCATCACTAGACCATGCAAATTAGTGGAATTTCAAATGCACACTATTTGCGGACAGTCTCTCGACAATTTACACTTGTATTCAGCAAAATATTTAAAATATTCGTGATTAATAGTTGTATCGGATGGTATACTATTTAAAAAGTATCTTAAATTCTACTCCACGAAATTTATACGAAAATTTCCCCAACACACTTAAAATTACATTATCGATTAAAATTGCACTGTCAATGATAGAATTGAAGATTAATATTCGACAACATTTTAATAAATATTCGAAAATTAATGATCGCTAGAGCGAAAATATAATACTACGACAATTAAACATTTTTCTTGTAAGGCGATAAAGTTGCCTGTAAGTCACTGATAAGCAAGACGAGCGGGTGAGTGTATTTATAATATAAACTTTGCGAGTACAATGGGCGAGCACAAATCTTTTCGGCTTTTCCAGTTCCAATTTAAAACCCCCAATCAAGCCTTCAATTTCGCTTGTTTCCAGTTAAAAACCAATCAAAAAGTGGCTCTATAACTGTACAAAGCACACGCAAAATAATCAATGTCAAATCTTTGAGCCTCTATTAGCATGGTTGAACTTTAACATCTCCTTGATATCCCTGGGTACTCGTCCGAATTTGATTAATACAAAACCACGTTTGCATAGTGGAGTGTTTTAGGAAGTATTTTTCGATAAATGGTCAACATCCAAACCGGCGCACATATACACGCAATGTTAGTCCCAATCGACATTGTCAACATGGGACTTGATTACTTCGACTGAAAATTGCGGTTAGCGTCACAGCTGTCCATAATGAGTCCTCAGCCATGCGTGAAGATTATTCAAAATTCGTAATTTGTCACATACAGCGCACAATTTACTTCAACATGTTGTAAAACTAACAATAGTAAATACGGTCTGTTTCATTCAAAATCGAATTTATGGAAAATTAAACGAGGGTGTATTTTTGTTCTTTTATGGTAGATGTATCGATTACCAGCTTATATGAAGAAGAAAAAAACATAAAAATCGAACACTTGCTAAATCGCATTTTGTTGTTGAATTAAAATATTCACGTAGCGTTATATGAATGTTTAAGCTTTTAGATTCTGTCTTTTTTTTATATACAGAATATAGAACCAAACGTTTCCTGAATAAAATCTCCCAGTCCCTTTAGAATACTTTCAGCATTCCATGTATTATATTCACCACTCATATCTCTAAAGAATAATTTTAAATTTGACTATCGCTTTGGGTTTTAAATAAAACTCTCAATTTCACAAAGGACACATATAACTGAGATTCCTAGTAAAACTTGTACTATTACAGTAACACAATAAAATAGAATATTTAGTAATCTATACAAATAACCTAACGTTAGTGCAATCAATATTTTAACCACAAAAGGGTTTCGACAATTATTCAAGACAACTGTGTCTGGTAATAGATTTCATTTCTACGGATTTCCTGTAGGAAACTCGGCAACTATAAATTTCGAATTAAACTACAGACACACAGTCTTATTTCTAATTAAGTCTTTCTTTCAATATCTTCAAATCTACTGGAAGTATCGTCAATGTTTTATCTTTTGCTTACCGTGAATAAATCGATCATTCTTCGCTTGCAAGACAACAAACAAGACACAAAGTGAATATCAACGTTCAGTTCACACTACATTTATAATTATTGATTAGACTGCTAACCGTTATCAGGGAAGCATGAACCCGATTGACTTGCATTTTAAGTCGCGAAGCAAAAATCAACGATTTCGATACGTTTTATAGTCAATCTCTTCTGTAATAGACGACGCGCCTAGGACGTCTAGTCAAGTTGTTCATTCAATATAGTTCAAGTGTATGAATCTTGTTGTTTTGTCAAGAATTTACAATGTTTGTGATAAAAACATGACCCCTCTAACAAGATTAAGATGATGCAGACCGTCCAAGTTAGTGAAGGTTGTAATCAACAGTTAAGCAAATAGATGGGTACAAGTTGAGTTTATCTGATGGGGAAAACTGTATAGTTGAGAACCATGCATACAACTATCAGCATCTTCCTGTTTTCATTTTAGCCATTATAGGCTACATAGTGTTTACACTGTTATCACAAAACACTATACATTTTGTATAGTAAATAACCTTTTAATTTACTAGATAGAATACAAAGAGCTTGCGGACTTTTCAACGATTTTCAAGCTATTTCCGTTAAATTAATGAATGTATTTGAATTGTCCGGAAATTTACCCAGAAACCAATAGCGTTCTCCTATTTATTTCGCTTTTAAGTGTATTTTTCGATAAAGAAACTTTGATTTGTCGCCGGTGGATAGACGAGAAGCCTGGTGATATGTCATGTACAACAGGACCACCCGTTGAACGAACACCTACAGTTTTGGTTAAGTTCAAGCTTTCCCCTAAATACATTGAAAAGTACTTAACTAGTATTAGGTTAATTCTAAAAACAGTTTTAAAAGCATCACCCGAATTTTTGCTACATTATTATTGCATCGATAACTTCCAACATGAAAACAAAATCAAATAAAAATAAAATCAAACTCCACAACTTGAACTAAATAATGACTGAAAATTCTAAATCAATTCTCAGGCAATTTATTTTAATGACTTCAAATATTTCAAATAAGAAACTTGTAGTCTTAATTCACAGTTTAAAACAGTATAAAAATGGTTTGTTGGAAAAGAAGTAAATAAAAAAAAACGAGATTCGCTCGCTTTATCTTTATCATTCATCTACCTAAACCATTTCCGGCTCCTGCGTCTTTTTTTTTCTGCAAAGATTGCAATTTTCTTTAATAGGAATTTTTGTGGTATGAGAATACATTGTCGTTGTGGCTTTAGTGTTCGTATATAAGTTACCCCCATTGATTCGGAACAATTCAAGTAAATTTACAGATATCAATTTTAATTTAGCTTAAAATCCTTACAAATAAAGAAAGGATATATTTGATATCCTTTTACTCGATTCTGGTGAATTTTCTGTAGATTTATTAACTAGGACAGTTGCCAAATCGATAATGAAGCTTTAACTATAGTAAAAAGCTTACTAATTCTTTAAAATTATCATCATTTAATTCTTTTGAACGAGACCAGATTTATTAAAAGGAATTATCGATTTCTTTTCTCGCCTCTCTTTTTTCTATTATTTTCTTTAACAATATTCCATGATATTTTGTAAAACACAATAATAGTTAGAGATATGGGAAATTTTAAATTACTTTTTCCTGATGTTGGATACGTGATAGTCCTAGAAACTTGACATTACTGCAATGTTTGTTGTTTCGTGTTTTATTTGAGAACAATCGAGATTATCTCGCTGCAGTCCAATTTGGATAAGCCCTCCCCGCCTTCATTTTCACAATTTAAAATACACAAAAAGTGCACAACTCATTTTCTTTTAAACTCCTCTATTCGTATTACTCCTCCCTTATTGTCGTACCATTATTTTTATTATTATAATCATTGTCTATTTTTAGTTTAATCAAATTTCATGCGAATAGAAGGCGAAGAAAAAAAGAAATACTGGTCTGGGCTTTTGTAGTAAATATTCTAGCTTGCAATGGAATTTAAATTGGTGGCTGTTTACTACATTTTCTTTTTTTTTTCTAATATTAGAACTTGTTAGCTTTCAAGTTTCGTTCTTTGTTATAATTCATATTCCTCTATAGAACTTTAACGTGCTGATGATTATGAGACATAAATTTAATCATATTTCATGCCAATCATCCTCTCACCCACGATCACAATCTAATTGTAGCTATTATAGACAATAAAAACTTAATCTTTCAAGATAGAAAAACAGCAGTAAGGACATTTATTGAAGTTGACAAAAACACGCCTAAGAATTTATATCAGGGCTACGAACCGTTATTTTTTGTTCCGGTTTTCGTTCCGATTCAATTAAAAAAATATTACTGGCTAAGTTCCGGTTTTCATTCCTGCAAAAATAATGGTTCTTTTCGGTTTCAGGTTCAGTTCAAAATGATTATATGTACCCAAGCAAGACAACTTTGATGGTGATTTATTTTACCATGGGGTATAAAATCGCAAAAACCATAAACAATGTCATATAATCATCTATAACCTTAACCCTCAACAAGGGATGAAAATGCGGCTTACGCCTTTTGATAGCCCTAACTAATCTGTGTCATTTAGTTGGTAAATCATTAAACAATATTGAACCGTTTCGAGATACTTGAAAAAACTAATTTTGCAGGAGTTACTTCAACCCCCAATATCTCCCTTAAACTTGAGTATCAAGAGTTTCTACGCAATTCCGGAGCAGAAAAGAGAGAAGTGGTGAATAAAAATAGAAAAATGTTGTGTTAAGTTGTATGCTTGAACCGGAAAAAACGGTTTTTGGTTTTGGTTCAGCTCCGAATTCCGCTCCGGTCAAAACTTCGTTTCTTACGACTTTCTGGTTTCAGTTCAATTCAGTTATACAGCACTAATAAAAAAGCAATTTTTTAAAGATCTCGGTGGAAGAAAATGTGAATGGTTTAATGTTGAAATTAATAGAAGATTTTAAAAAAAAAACAGTTCAAAATTAGCGTCAACTATGTGGTCAAGTGTTATTCTTCTTCGTTTAAAACAAGTCAGGTGCCGAGTGAAAAAAGAACATTGATTAGGATGCTGTTATCGAGAACTTTATTTCATCTTCAATGTAATTATTGATGTTCCAGTTGTTGAATGGAATGATTCTTTTTCAAATAATTGTTAGAAATGATTGCTTATGTAAAATTTTGATTAGATATTAAATGTTTGTAGAATTAATTACTTTTTGTATGGGAATATTTCCCTAAACTCAATAATATTATCTCATCTCGACATCAAGTTATTATGAATTGTCTTGACATTTAAAGTTATGATAACAATGAACTACTATTCCATCCATAATACTGTGCAATCTATCAACAATACAGCTCAATAGATTATCCGTTTAAATTATTATTCATAGATATTGCAGTTAATAAATGTCACAACATTTTCAAATGCCACCTATAAGTAGTCAATTTGAAATTCTATTAATTTCTTAGAACGTATATATAGATTCTCCTTAAACTTTCTAAACTTATTTGAAATCGATTTTTTTTATATTATCAAAGAGAAATATCTTGAACTTATCGTCCATACAAATCTGAAACAGTATTTTATCAGGATTGAATTTTATCAAAAGTTTGACCTATACAGTGAGTTTCTGATATTTCGAACAAAATTATCACATTATTTTTACCTATTGGATCAAAGCAACTCCACTAGTCACGAATGTAGCTCAATCACCAATCAATCGTCCTAAATCCTCCAAACAATCTCCGAATTTCAGATGGATGGCATGCTACTTCTTCAAATGAAACAAACAAAGCGTACAAATCGATGAAAATACACACATTCTTACACCCGAATTCAACTAACAAAAACAAACAGCTACTTTTTTATTTCTGACGATGCAATAATACTCCTTTCACACATACACAGATCAAAAAGATGCGTCAACAACACATCAGTCTCACTATTCGAATTTGTGAAGAAAATCCGTGTTCGATTAAACACACAAATTATTTTATGATTCTTTATTTTATAAGAAAACTAAGGAAAGTGTAATGAAACTAGGAATATTAAGGTAATGTTTGATTATTATGTTGGAGATTTTTGAGAATATCCGCCCCCTTTTTCCCGCTACTAATCTGTACTTGTCCAACATCTAGGTTATCAGCGATTTTATCACCCATAGTTTCAAATACATCATCCGGTAAATCTGGATGGGATTCTTTTATCGGTACTTGTATCACTTTAATATCTTCATCTGGTATATGGTCCTTTATTATATCTCCTACCTTGAATTTCTTATCAACATTATTGGATTGACATGTTCTTTTATCGTTAGATCGCTTTTTATTTGATGATGACACAACTGCCTGTCTCTGTAATAATAAAGCTAGAATAACTTTCATTATCAGTTGGATTATATTCAGGCGACAAAAAAAAAATAACTACGAAATAAAAGGATTATTGTGTTTCTTGTAGCGTTACAGGGTATCCGGTATGAGAAACTACCAAACTAATAGAGCCATTTCAAAAATATTGCATTTGTAGAGTAGTCAATGAAGAATATTTCAGCAATCGGTCAAAAAGGCTCATTCTGCCGATATTGCAACTCAGAATGACTCGATATGAGAGTCTTCGAGTTATTTTTAGTCATTAGCTCGTTTTCTAAAATTGCAATATTGTCCAAAAAGAGCGTTTTTGATAAATTTCCGAATGTGCTACAAAGTCCTACTTTTATTAAACTATCCTCTGAGGACTACTCTATGAATCCTTAAAATATCATTTGAATCGCTCTATTGATTTGGTAGAAACGGCCAAGTTGTATACTCCCATTAAGTACACCCTGTATAGATAAAAGTTTTTGTTGTTTTAGGAAAATTGTATAATGTCGTTTTACTTTAATCTTATAGATCTGCATCCAGATGTTCTCCATCATATCGTCTGGTAGACCATCTGTGAATCGTCTCAATTTGCATTTTTTATGCGAATTACACAATTCTCTCGTACCCGGTTTCGGTTCTTTACATTCAGCATCTTCAACTAATATATCTTCAGTACCTGGATGTGGTGATTCTTTAACACATTGCACTTGACGTATTCTAACACCTGATTTAAATTTACATGCAAAACATTGACTCCATTTACCAGTCTTCCATCTATTCTTAAAAATTATTTAACACGAAATCACAATGAAATACACAAGAAATACTCACTTAATTTGACAGGATTGTTGATTGCATGACTTGGTTAAAAGTTCGGGTTTTTCTAAAGATTTACAAAATTTATCGGCCACTTTGCCTGATTTCTCTTCAACGCAACTGTAGAGAGCTTCCTGAATACCACCACCGCATCGAACAGGACAATCTGTCCAATCGAATTGTTCCCAATGATATTTCGGTGTATAATTATGATCAGATGATGGTATCGAATATTTGTAACGATAACCCACATTCTCTGGTCTATAGAAAACTACCTGAAATACAAAAGACGCAACAAAAAAAAAACGGAATCTGTTAAAATTGATAAAGTATTAATGGAATAATTCCGGTTTTAATTGAACAACTTTTTTACTCAAATTTACACAAGAAATCAATTTAAATATTTACATGAATAATTGAGTGAGTTAATTATTATTTATTGTCGATTAAATCCGTTCTATTCACCGTAAAAATTAAGTCTGATAAAATCCACTATCATTCCCCTTTCATATCGATATCCTTTATTATTATACACCGCTTTATGCGTCTGTTATTAATTATTTCGTTGTAAAGTAATCGCTTTTGTATATCAAAATTTAATGTCGTTCAAAGTTTTCAGTAGCTAGCACCCCATTGGGAGACATTATTCTAATAAAGATTTGGTATTATTCCAAATCCCTTATGGCTCATCTTAGTGTTATGTCTTCGCCAACATTGAAAAGCATCGAATATTGCAATAGATCTGTTTTATTAATTAATTTAGTACAAATCTTTGTTTAATTGAATAATTCGATTAGAGAATTTGGGATGAATTTGATGAAGTTTGTGTCGTTTTTGTTGTGGTATCCAAACTTTGAATCAATGATTGTAAATTTTCACCAAAATCAACGATTACATCTCAAATGGTGATAATTCTTAAAGACACTACCACAGTCTTTTTAGGTAGTATTTCACTAGGATAAGGGTGGCACACTAATCCAACAGTAAATCTTTAGACGATTTTGGTGCCAACTTGGAAGCTTTTTTACTTTTTTTTGATAATTAAGATGGGTAATAGTGGGCGCTTTTCCGCGTCCAAAAATTCAAAGTTATTGTCTTATTAGAAGCAGTGCTTATCTATATTAGTTGCAATGTAATGATAAGGTATGTGTATATTTGTACATACTTACATATGTAAATTTTACAGCAAGGCGGTTTAGTAAGTGTAAAGAGTTGGTGCATAATTTATTTGTAACACACTAACATACCCTATCGCAACATTCTGATAATAATCCGGATATTGCAAACTTAATTCGCTTAATAGTCCTACTAGAATTAATCAGAAGATGGTAATTTTAGGGACGATATTGTTATTTACCAGAAATTTATAATCAAACTATGTGTACTTACGAAAAATATCAAATTTTCAGTGAGTGGTCCATGGATGAAGAGTCTCTCCTTATCGTTTCCAGTATGAGCGTAAATACCGACTGTCTTACCAAAATTTTTATCACCATCAGCTTCCTCCTGACTATCATAATATTCGTTTAATTATTGATTAAATTTAATAAAAAGAAGAGAAATATTTTTACAAATTTCCATTTAAATAAAATTTCTTCTCTGTATTATCACTAATTGCAATAGTATTAACTGATGATGATAATTCTTCAATTAAAATATTTCTACTTCCTGTTGGAATTTCTACAATTTTCGTATACTTTTTACCAGGTGGTTTTTTATAAATTTCATCAATAACCGTACATCCAGTACCATCACCGTTACATACCCCACAAATATCTTCAACTGAATCCGAATCTAATACATTATCACAACCAATTTTCTATTTTTATAATTAAACCAAACAATTAGTTAGAATTTTTTTCATGAGGGTAGAGAAAAATAAAAAGAATTTAATGTTAATTGGGATCATCCAATTAGTAAGAAAGTTCTTACCAACCCGACATACACCGCTGATGCACATATCCTTAGTACCCTTTTTACAAGGTGTACCATCTTTAGCCCTTGGCGCTAATTTAGCGTACACGTTCTCATTATTCAAACAATATAAAACGCACGGTTCATCTGCAAGAAATAAAATAATTGTCTACTGTAGTGTAGTAGGAAAGTTTTTATGGATATTTTTTTTAAATTCGATCAGAGCAAATTAAAATATTCACAATTAAAGTGAGTGAAACGACTTGTATTGAAAATTGCACTGTTTTACTGTTTGTGTTTGTGCTTAATATTGTCATCTGTTACTTAATACAGTGGTTAATTACAAGTTTAACGAGTGTACTTTCGTTATAACGACTATAAAAGTAAGGGGTGATTTTGAAACATACGTAGAGAATTATCTTCATCTTGAACTTAACAATTTAATTTTATATTTTAAGAGACTCCGGTATATTCGTTGGGCTTCCAAATGATGGTGTTTTAATATTTGAAATAATAAAGCAGAGTCGGAAAAAAGGACAAATTAGTGAATTAGTCCATTTCTGATGAGAATTTTCAAGTTTAGGTCTAGATTTTGGGGACATTTTTTGACATTGAGTAAATTTAGTTGCCTTAAAAAGTAGCAGATCCAAACAATTTTAATCAGTTATAAAAGGTGATTCACATCGGACGAAATTTTTTATTTCAACTCCTATTATTTGACGAGCAATTCGAAAATTACTGTTAAAATTAGAACCTCGTAGCTCATTTGGAAGCTGGTTAAAAGACGAGCTAAAGACGCAAAATGACTAAGAATGACTCGGAGACCCTCCCAACATTGATTTTCTTCGTTTTTCTCCACTGTATTCTAGAAAAAGTGCGAAACATCGCCACCTGTTTTAGAATAAAATTAAGTCGTTTTGCGGGTTTAATTCGTTTTTGAAAATTACGAAATCGTCAGAAACAAGCGTTTTTTGACCAACTTCTAAATGAGCTACAAGGTTCTAATTTTGCTAAAAAGATCTCCAACTACCCTCCTATAAATCCTTCAAATAGTTTTCGAATCTTTTGCTAAGTGATGAGAGTTGTCACAAGAACTTTTCGCCCGAAGTGAATCACCCTGTAGAGCTTAAGTTCTAAAATTATCAATTTCCAACGAATTTCTTTATTAAATCCTGGAAAAAAGACGATTAAAGCACTTTTCGTGCATTGTTCAGGAGTATTTTTAAGTTCAAGACTAGATTTTGGCAGATTCTTGTCCCAAAATATTACTTTTATCGGGAAACTTTTTCTATTTTAAAAAAGACTACTTAATCGATATTTGAATGATTTCTTAGTGAGGATTTCTGAGTTAAACTCTATGTTTTATGAGCACTTTCATTCTCAATCATTTATTTTTAATAAATGTTGCTAAATAACTTTGAAAAGCGGACAATTTAGGAACTTTTAGTTTATTTTTGAGCTGAATTCTAGACATTTATACTAAGTTGTTGTATTTTTTATAAAACATTGATTCAAAGCAAATTTCAAGAATGAATAATTTGGGTACTTTTCATTAATTTCACTACTTGTACAACAAACGAAAGACCTCAACAAAATCTAAAATTTCACTCTAATTAAAATGAATTTCATTGTTGTGCTTTTTCTCGAAATTTGCTTTTACGAGAAATGAGTTTCTCGCATGCAACACATCAATCATTCCTCTTAACCAATAAAAACAATATTCGAATGCTTGGCACAACGTTTAATACAGTTCAAACGTATCACACATTTTAATGTATACCCAACACCACATTGTTCTCATGAACACCGATTTAGTTGATTGTCAATTACTTAAGTCAAATGTCATGCAAAAACATATCGGAACGAAGTAGAAATGACAAGTTTTTAAAGTGCAAAAACGTAATTCGGTTAAAATAGAATGAACGTTTTAAATGTTGTTACATTTGAGAAGACAAGACTAAAAAACTAACTGCACAATAACGCAATCCAATTTTAAAATTTGAACGTTGCCTCGTAGAGTTTATTGGGACAAAAAACGAAAAAGAAATCAGAAATATATTTATAATCAGATAGTTGGTGAATTTTATACGTTTTGTTCTGCTGTAATCGTTTACGTTTGTGTCTATACAACAACGATTCCGCTGCAACAACGAAATAAAAATAACTAGTGTTCGTTTCAAGTGATTTAGAAATGAGATGGTTGTTGTTTTTGTTACGAATTCACACAAACCGTACCTCGAATCGAACAATAGAAACACGGCAATAATTTATAGCGTTTGACTCCTAAATTAGACTACGAATTTATAATTAAGACTACTTAAAACGTCCAATTTTATATGATTAATTCGTTTTTATAAACTGATTAAAATAGTAACGATATAATGGTAAATCATTTACCTTCTTTTATATAAGTTTTCCATTGATAAAGTTTCCCCTGGAACGGTTCTTTATTGTACGACATGCATTGCGTTTCACGGTATGACGGTGTACCTTCAGGACATTGCTGAAATTTTAAATTGTTCTATCAAGCATTAAGCAATTTTTTTTTATTTATTTACCTCCATATTACAAATTTTGATTCGTTTACGTTCACCAAGACAATAACGTCCTCGATGTGCTGGTACTGGATTGGTACAATCACGACTAGAAATTTGTACACCACCACCACAAGTACGCGAACATTTCGACCATGAACCCCATTCACTCCAACCACCATTAATTGCTTCCGGACGTTCACCAATTTCCACACATTTCTTTCTATAACACCACTAGAATTATAAAATGATTATTATTGTTAAATAGAATATTTATGAAATTAATAAAACACCATATTTTCACCACATTTAGTACCATCAGCTGGTGGTTCATTATTACTGCTACATGAAGTCGCTGATGTTTGACAATATAATACTTCACAGAATGTCATATCGTTAATTCTACAAACTCTTGAATTTGGAAATAAAATCCTACATTGTTCATCAGCATCATAAACACTACCAGGTAGTAAATTTCGATCTTTGTATAGTGAAATTTCTGGTTCATCATTTAAGCATTCACCAAGATTGTTTCTGTTGAATAATGAGACAACCGAATCCATCAGAATTGGATTACACAAATAGAATAAGATCTGTTTGTTTGTTTGTTTGTTTATTTGTTACTATTGCTAGCAGGAATTTAGAGTTTCAGTGCACTAAACCGAATACATGTATTACAATTTCAATTCTATTTGAATTGCAATAAAGTAAAGATTTTGGGTTTGTAGTTTTGGCTAAATACATGAGCAAATTTGAACAACTAATAGGAACTCTATCGATTTTGATAGTTTCTAAAACGTCAACCGAAAAAATTTTAAAATGATGAGCTGCAGGGGCGGATTCTCCCGTCGAGCAATCAAGCACTTTCCAGATAGAGAAACAGCTACTTTTGTGGTCGTTCACTCATAAAATACTTAAAGTAATTCTGGTTGAGAAAACTGAGCCGATGCTATATTTTGTGGTGTCCATTGCAAAATAATGAAGCAGGGCTTTCTCTCATATAAAAAATATAAACAGTTTGATTTACTATTACTGAAGTGTTGCTTTAATGACTTCTAACATAAAAAGTCCTCTAATATCCGTTTTTTCTTCCCCTACTTAAGCTAGCCTTAACAAAATCTTGCCTTAAATATATCTAAATATGGACTTACAGATATTTAAGTCGAAGCCTGACAATGAGTATGGACCCAAAAGTTTGTCAACCTACTTACTGTAAGTTCGATTTAAGCCAAGGTATTATTAAGGCGACCTTAGTAGTAAATTTGCTATTAAAATTGATGACTTAGGACTCCAAATAGACGCTAAAAGTGACTCAATTTTGACTTTTTAGTCTCAGGAACAAAATTCAGTTAAGACTGATCCTTTAAAATTAAAATATTTTCAAACATTTACTAAAACAGAGAAGTTCAACTTAAAAATCCACTACAATTGATTACTTTTTGTGTTTTCTATAACGAAATTTGCTAAAAATTCTGATTTGGGGGAAAAGTATCTAAAAATCTTAGATAAGAGTGGAAATCTAATTGAAAAGTCTATTAAAAAAATGTCTATAAAGATTTTTTTACAATTCATTATAAAAATTCGCTGAAAACTTGTGCTTTATGATTATTATTTTTTTTTTGAAATCATGGTAAAAGTCAAGAATTTAGTTCAAAAAATAAACTATAAGTTTCCAATTCAGTTCCTTTTAACAGTTAAATACCAAAAATTTTTAGGAACTGATGATTTATAACGAAAACGTCTCAAGATCTAGTCTAGACTAAAAATTGAGACTAAGCTTCCCTACATTATTCCCCTTTCACTACTTAAGAGCAAGATGATTCACTGCAAGCTGATAACTCAAGATAACTCTCTGCGTGGCATCTATTCTATTAATTTATTATCAGTAATTAATTTTTTTTTAATAACTTTTTCTTAAGTAAATGTATATGACTTTGTTCCTAGTGATAGTCTCTTGAGATAGTAACCTATTTGCTAAATTTATCGAATACGAGCGTACAAATAAAAACCATGTATGTGACGTTGACATTTCAATTAGCACCGTCAGAAGAACGTTTTTGTTTGAAATCGACGAAAGGGAAATGTAAATATTGATTTATTGTCTGTATTTATTCCTTATCCAAATAACAGATTGAATAATTCATTTTTTTTTTTCGTTGAGAGTATTTTGTCGAAATAGAGAAACGTATAATCATGTGAATAATCCACGTTTATTGACGATAAAAATAAAGCAAAATATTAACGTATAGATTTCTTGTAATTACACCCTAACTAAATTATTATATTTATAAAGACAAGATAATGGAATAGAATGCCCAATTATTTATGTACATAATAATTTCGATTCAAAGAAACAAGTTTCAATTTAAGTGTCACTTTTACGAGATAATAAAGAATAATATAGTTGGTTAATGCTTTCAACAAAGCTACACACAATCGGTAATAAGTATAGAATAGTAGGTGGTAAAATAATAATATTTATTACATCAAAAGGTGTCCTTGTGCACTAGTGCAGTTTGTAACGATTCATTTATATTAAATTCAATAAATATAGTCTAAAGTAGGTTGCTATTATTGTGTCAGTATAGAAATCCCTAAAGATTTAGAGTTTCTTATAGTTTCCTACAGTTAGTCAATTAAATTAAATAGAGAAAATTAAATAAACTTACTCGAATAGAGATGTTATAAATGCTCTACTACAAGTCGACCATTTTGTTGTATAAATATGGACAAATGGTGCCATTACAAAATACGACTCATCTTTATCTTGTGCTGGACATTCAGATTCACCTTCTTTATCATGTGCACAACCCATCCTTTAACAAACCAAAAACGTAATAGTCATTATTAATTATGATAATAGCTACAGAAGCAACATAACAACAAAAAAACGAAGAGACTACTGAAACTTTACATAAGTTCATCAAAGTTTATTTGTTGCACAACTGTTACAGCAGCATTGCGCCTCACATCACCCTTTATCACAATGTGTTTTTCGGCACAAACCCTCAATGTGGTACTTGATTAAGTATACACTGAACATAAAAACAAGTACGAGTATTTATAGCACGCGTCCATTCGATGGTATGCCCCATTTTTTCATCAAAGAATCAATTAATATTTAAATTAAGTATTCTTATATGTATAGAATATAATGACAATTTCTGAAACATTGACAATAATTCTTATATTTGTTTACGAGTCACGTTGGCTCTTCATATCGACACAATGCAAATTCAAAAGTTGACGTCAATTTCTAGAATTTCTCCCTCGACTGTTGAAAACTACACGTTCGTCGTCTTGTGTTACAAAACAGCTTAATAGAGAAACACCATCGAATGGATACGTGATACTCGTTTGGATTCTTATTGTATAGTATAAAATATAGAGGAAAAATTAAAATAAAAACGTACACATGTCCCATTTCATGGGCAACAACAATACCCAAAACTAGACCACCATCTTCATTGATAGCACAATTCTCGTCTTTTGTACATGCCGTAGCCACGTATGCTAGTCCCATAAGTCCACAGTTTGATAGATTGTCGGAACATATATCGTACCTAATAACAATAAAAGAAACTTTTACGTTTTTATCGTATAAACTACATTGTTTCAACACTACTACTATTTTCAACAACGTACAAATACGAGTAACATCGCCTAACCGGATGACAACGAACGTCACAACTTTTTCTTGCTTTATTGAAGATACTTTATGACTTTTTATAGATGGGGTGTTCCAGGCAATATGAACACACACACATACAGAGAAAAGCAGAGAGATGTATATACGACGACAAAAGAAAAGAAACGAAAGGAAGGAAGGAGACCAACATCAGTTTGAACCTAAAAGACGTGATTCCTTCAGGCGTTACAACATAATAATAAAAAGGTATAGTATATGACAGTATGGCGTGTTGAGTTAACCTGATTATACAGAACGATGCTGTAGTCATATACTGTAGACAGTATTTATATATACATACAAGAAAATATTGAGAAATAAAGCTACTTTGCATGCTGACTCTTATTTTTTGTTTCCCCCTTTCTCCTTTATACTCCAACAAAAACGAATAATATTTGTTGAAATAGTAAAGAAGATCATAATATTCTAGTACATACATATGAGGGTTGATTTTATACGGTTGTACAGGTCATTATTAGCGAAATAATTGAGGATGTTGCTAACAAAGTTAATTAAAAACAAAGTCATGACCTTCTCTATTAAAAACAACCCTCTATACTATAATAACCCAAGATACTTATAAGTCTAGATGAATTTTCACGGAAGAAAATAAAATGAACGACACAAGTACATTGATAAATTAATTAATTCGTATGTCATGAAATGTCTTTAATGTTATTGTGTTTAAAATATAAACACACAAGGGAACATAAATTAAACATACATTCTACAATACATGGCCTGTATCATCATGTATAGTCACATAAAATTGAAAATTCAAATATAATTCTACCAGTAAATTGAATTTATGCAAAAATGGAAAGTCTCTTCGACCTTACCCGGATCCTATTCACGTTCCAACAGTAGTCCCGCAAGACTGCACCGGTTATGATAAGATTGTATGGAATTCACTGCCCTTAATCAAAATTGCAACGATCAAACTACAATATTAGAATGAGATTTATATATATTAAACTAGTGTGATTACAAAATTTATTGAAAAAATCTAGTCTAATTAGAATTTTATAGGAGTTTGATTGATCCATGTCTCTACTGGAATTTAAAATATAAGATAGAATTCATTATTCCACTTGACAGTATAAAATTTAATACTTTGTTACACAAATTTGATGATCAGTCAAGCAAAATGTTTATTCAACAATATTATTCTTGACTGAAACATCAGTGAGTATCCTTAAAATCTCGTTTTGAGCTGCTGAAAGTTGACCATA
The DNA here is from genome assembly GCA_039776855.1 of Mylabris sibirica. Classification (NCBI taxonomy): domain Eukaryota; kingdom Metazoa; phylum Arthropoda; class Insecta; order Coleoptera; family Meloidae; genus Mylabris; species Mylabris sibirica. Next base: position 8,704,625 of record CM077836.1, read on the forward strand.
ACGAAATTAATCAAGCGTATTTGTTAAACGTGTTTGGGGACCTGAAATTAACATCGTATCCATCAAAAATCAGCCAGTCTTTAGTTGTTTAACTTTGACTGTATTTTTAAAAATTGATCAACAAAGCCTAATGTCAAGCGAAAGTTTTCTTTGAAACTTTTACATTTGCCAATTCTGAAGGAGTCTGCATCTCCATCTGAGTACGGGTGTTGTTCTAGATGTCGATTAAACAACTCACCTTGTCAATAAAACAGCAATATCATGATGATTCGGATTTGATAGGTCTGTAGGATTGATTTTCGCTTGCCATTTACAAAAACTAGCTAATGTGTCTTCAGCATTTTGATTAATACTTAAATCAATTTCTTCTTCCTCTTTTTCTAAATACATAATTCGTACAACAACAACATCCATTTGATTTCCACTACTAGCGTCATGATAATAATCAGCTACCTAAATAATTTATTATAACAAAACAAGAAATATGTTAGAAACAAATAAATGTACTTTAATCAATTACATTTGTCAACAAGTTTGTTTATATGCGTTTTTTTCTGTACATTTCGATTTTTAATCAAGATGAAACAAGTTGTTTTTTTTTATATACTTCTAGTTAATATAATGCTTGAAATTTCCGTATAAATCACTGTTAAATATTATCACCGAAAATCAAGATAAAAGACTCTTTATGGTCTTAAACACGCTCTAAATTCTTTTTAAGCAAATCACGCAATTTCCTTCAACTCAACATAATTATAATTGTTTCTTTCGGTGATTGTGTCGCTAATTTCTACCTAAATTTTTTTAAAAAGACCTCTATTATTAAGCTCATTTTATCAACAACTTTATCATTTAAAACAGAACTGCCTTTATGATGCAAGATTCATAAAGGTAGCTCAAACATTAACATTACAATTACTGTTTGAAATGCAACTAGTCTGAGAATATTCTATTACTCATTAATTCTAAAATAGCGCCCCTGTTGTCAACATGTAGAGAAAAGATTATCTTAATGATAGTGATGTGAAAATGAACAAGATTTACATGCATTACATTCAAATAATGAATAACTATTCAGATTTTCTACATCTAGAGCGGCTAATTTTAAAGGAAACGTGATAGATAAACTAGATTCGATTTTAATGATTGTGTGTGTACGTAAATTTTCGAACGGCATGTATTTTACTTATCTTAACAACCACCATTACGAATAATATCGTTTTGTATTTCAAATTATTGAAATGATTGCATTATTCATTAGTTCTAAAACACACCTACAAGAATTGCCCTCATATATACCTTGTTATATCCGACCCATCATTTCAACACAATTGTAAAAGAAAAAACACATTAATTCTTTGAAATGTTGATAGAAAACCAATTATAAAACTGTCAACAATCTACAAAACTAGTAATATAAATCTTTAAATGACTGTAATTGTTTTATATACAATAACAAAGATGATGGTACATTATTAGCTATCTGCCATACTTCTAGAAAATTAAAATATAATTAATAGCTATAGAGTGATTTATTAGAATTCAACTGAATTGTGTTTAAAATGCTATTTACTGGTAATTTTCGTATTTAAATTTTAAAATAAAGGCATATTGGAAAAAAAAGCGTGAGGCAGTGAAAGAAAGAATAAAAAATACCGGGAAGTAATTATCGGCTACACTAATGTTTTATTCATTGACTATGAATTTTATTTCTTTTACTCTCACTCCTGTTCATTTCAATATTATTAAGAATAATAATAATAATAATAATTAAAGGTGTATAATTATGATTTGAATCAACAACCAAACGATATCTCGGGTATTAACTGCATATAACGACAAAAAAAAGTAGTTCGTATTTGATTAAATTGTTCTCTCTCATCTGTCTTGTTGTCTTGTTTGTCGGAATTATGAACTAATTAATTTAATTTATTTCTGTTTTAAATACAAAAAAAAAAACACTGTTTGTTATTTCTATTTGATCAATAAAGCAGTATAATTATAGTGGAGGTAATTGCTTCTTCTTAAACAAGAGGAATAAACGACCACACACAAATACAACAACTAACACATAATTGTGATAGGGATGTTTATTTATCATAAAAGAAAAATGTATAAGAAACTAATAAATACATAGAAGACTACTATTAAAATGATAAAATGATAGGTTTGTGTAATTTTCCACATCATTTACATCGATTTATTAAAGAAAAATATTTATTACTATATTATATCTAAAGGATTAGGAAAAATAGTTGTGAGAATTTTAAAAATTATGTAGGTGCGGTACAGTTGAAAAATATAATAATTCCGATGGAATTTTTCATTTTAAACACACAAACATAACAAATGTTGGACATAATAATTTCTAAAATATTTCTTTAATTTTTATTCTACTCTAGTTGGAATTACTACGGAACGGCATAGTTTTACTCTTCTATTCAACAAAATAAATTCCTAATGAACTGTAATTAATGTGAGAATTAAGCATTATACTAATTAGTCTATCTATACACATTTATGTAAAGTTGCATTCTTGTTTGTAGAAAACGTCTACAATATCGGACAAAAGTAAGGCAATAACATCGATTTTCTTGTAAATAGCTTTGATTAATGTATCACGATTATAATTTTGCTTGTGTTTTGTTGATTACAATAATTTTTGATAAACTCATTTAGATTACTACATGTTACTACCGAAATCAAAATAAAAAGCCCACTAATACCAAAATAACGAATAAAATCAAAATCTAATATCCAAATCTAGAACCAGAATAATAAAAATTAGCAGAAAATTGTAAGTGTGGCAACAATTCAAAGAACACCGAATTGTTTTCAAGAAGACCACCAACAAAGCCGCTAATTACACCATCTTACTTATGCTAGAGGACATTTAAACTAGATTACAAAAGATTGGAGAAAATAACAATTTATCGACAGAAAAAAATTTTTTGGAATAAGGTTTTTCTAGCGGCGCCTATCCGAAATCAAAGACTGATTAGACCACAAAAGATAAAATTTCGGTCATTCTAATTTACTTTTTCCAGATTGACTTTTGTATGAAACTAATTAAAATTCGTTGAAGCCCCCTGTGAAGATTTTTTATTATATAATCAGATACCTTTACTATAATCAGGACCGGTCCTAGAGAGTCTGGCGCCATGGGTGAGAGATTGTCGGCGCCCCTACAAGAATAATGATGATATCAAATTAATTATTAAAAATAATTTCATACAGTTATTTTAATTCCGATTATCTTGTGTCTGGCGCCCTAGGCAGTCCTCAAACCAAACACCCCCTAAAACCGCCACTGACTATAATAATAATAATAATAATAATAATACATATACACAAAATAAATTAATAATTATTGTTGAATATATCGTTAATAATTCATAAACATAAAAACAAATCACATCAAAACCGAATGTTTGATTTAAATAATCGATATTTGCGACATAAATGTATCTTTTGATGTTTGATTAATTAATGTAATTTATAATTTGTTGCAATAAAATAAAAATATTGTAAAATGAACACCAAATATTGATAGAAAATGAAATGACAAATAAGTAAACATCACCGCAATTTGTGTTTATTTAATGTAATTATTTATAATTAAGAACCATATTGACATTTATATGGATGATCGAATATTTATTACATGTTCAAAGATATACGTAATTATTAGTTGAAATTTTTTAATTTTATTAATTAAATGCATTTATTATAAAAAATAACTATCTAGACGTACCGATAAAAGCTTGTTTTATTTTTATTTTTCGGTATTTTTTCTCTTCATCTTGTATTAAGATCGATTTAGTTTTAATTGATCGAATACTGTCGAATCGATAACGGTTTATTAATAGAAATACATTGAAATTGTGATTAATTAAAACTTCCATATCTTTAATTTTACAGATTTTATCATGCTTGTCAAAATTAATGAAAGCTTATAGTTAACGATAAGAATGATCAGAAAACAAACTGGATTAGAAAATTATTAAAAAAAAAACAACAACAACAACTTTATACTTACCATATTCATTATTGTCAAAACATAGGTTTCATAATCGATATTCTTATGATGTTCTAAAAATTTTTTATCACAAACAACCAATGTTTCTAGATAACGATGAACACTAACCATACTACGTTTCTCATCATTGATAAAACTATTATCATTGTCTAAAAATTGATTATAAAAACGTTGCGTCCATGCTGATTCCCAATCAGTATTTGTACCACATCCTTTCACTATTTTACCCATATGATTATCAAGATTATCACTATAACGTTCATGAATGATATGGAGGTATTGTCCTTCGTGATTCGGCGAGTGCTCTTCAATTGGTTCGATAAAATAACGTTTACCATTCATTTGGATATAACCGGCCTAAAAAAAAAAAAAACGACGACTAAGTCCTATTCAATGAAATTTATATTTCACGAAAATATTAAATTTTATTTTATTTATTACCAAACCGTGACACGTTGATAATGCCACTTTTGAATCAGGAACATTACGAATATTTCCAATGTAATAACATTGATCATTTGTATTTAATTGACGCAAATGACGATTTTGTATTCTCAATTTCGGTTGATAGTTTTCTGATATTGCATTTGGTGATAGTAAATTATAATTGGGCCATAAATCAGTTTGATATTGTACATCATTCAAATTAATGATATAGTTAACCATATCTGGATTGTTTAAGTCGCGTTTATCGATACGATCATTTTTCGAAATTCTATTAGTACTGTAGAAATTTGGTAATTTAAATGTGATAAAATCACCACCATTTGTCGATTTGTACGGCAATATCAACACAAAATTCTCGATATTTCGCGTATAGCGACCTAAAAAATTAAGCAATAAAGACTAATTAAGTTAAGCACACTTTAAAGAATGATTTATGATTGATTATAACGTTGTCTTATTTGAAAGACACCAAAATTTCTGAAATCAATGTTTTTACTTTATTAATTCGAACTTCTACCGCCTGTGCTTTAATTAGATGTAAAAGCTTCATTGTAGAGTAAAAAAACAGACGATAATTAAATTCAAAACGCACATAAAATAAAAATCGATCGCAATAAAATCAATCTATGTATAGTGATTTGCAATTATTATTAGTCTGTTCTATTTATCACAACCTTTCAACGATTGTAAGTAATAGTAACAATAGAAAAAATTCAATACAATTTCAATAAATATTAAATGGAACAGGATAGAAAGCAAAAAAAGAATGAAAAATTTATAGAATAGCCGATATGACAGGCAAAGTAAGCAATTCTATTGAAGCAATAATACCCCACAAGACGATATTAAGTTAAAAGATGGAATGATCATTAAGAAAACTAAATTTGCGACCACTTCTTATCCGTAAGGTGTGTCTATATATGTGAAGAATTTTACAATTCCGACCTTCCAATCACGATCAATGCTCATAATTATTAATAGACACCATTTAAATTAATGTGTTTTATCAGTTATGGTAAGAAAAAAAATCGAATTTATTATGCGAAAAAATTATTGTTTACATATATACAAGTCTTTGCTTGTTTTAAAAATAATACGCAGATTATTTAATTATATTTAATCGCATATATTTATTTTACAATCTTTTGTAATTAACAAGTTGTAGGTAGGTAAATGACAAGGTATGTTCTCTTGTTGTTGTTATTGTTGTTGATTTGTTCAAAGTTGCGACCGGATTATAACAAACAACCAATCAAAAACGTACTTTTACTATTTACCACAACTATATAGTATTACTTATATACTTTTATAAATTATATATTTCTAAGAAATTACAAATTATTCTCATTTACTTTCCTATACATGTAATAAAGATTAGTTGTTTGCCTTCAGTAATAATCAAACCAATATGGCTGCTGATATTTTTCATTTCATATGAATAAATCCATATAAAATAAATTATAAAATGATATAAATAAATTAAATAAATAACAAACGGTTGACATTTTAAGATTTGTTGCAAATGGTAGAAATAATTGCAAGACTAAAGCGATTTTTTTCGGTTTTCCTAAGAAAAACTAAGCCTTCAAGCCAACGATGAATATTAAATGAGAAAAACGTAAAATTTATCGCCCTCCGGATATGTTTTTGTGTCGTTTGTATCATTCACAAAAATTAATCGTGTGGTTTTTGGTTAACATTAGAATACATCGAAAAGACAACAACAATATTATAACACCAATGACAATCTGATGACCTCTATCATATATCAAATTAAAAAAGGATTTTCGGAAGAATAAGATTGATTTAACAAGCAACTTTGGTGGAATCACCTTTTGCATTAATAACAACATCAATAAATTATAAATGAAACATGTACAAAATCAACATAAAATTTCGGGTTCTTATCAAGAAATTCAATAGGAAAAAACTGACTTACCGTTAATTATTGGTAGAGTGGTTACAACATCGTTCAAATCCGTTAATAAGACAAGACAGATTAAAATATCGGAATAGAGACGTGATAGCATTTTAAACAAATTAGTTTTGACAGTGGTTTATATTTTTATCTAAAATCGGCTACTAGATTCCCATTGAATCACTATTTCTTTTTTTATATTTATTATCTAAAAATAATACAAATTTTAATGTTGATTTAGTTGATTAGAGAGATAGTAAAAAATTGGAAAATTCACTGTACAGACACAGAATTTTAATTAATTTTAATTGAGTTTTATCCAACTCGTCCGTCTTCTTTTTTTTTAATTGTCTTTTAATCTATCCCAATTGTTCTGTGTTGAAGTTTCAGAAGTTTTATTGATGAATCAATTTACAAGAATTATTTTTGTAAAAAGTTAGCATTAAATGCTTTCAGTTTCAATTAAACGAATCCAAACAATAATGATAATGTTCACGGCTCTTCTTCCAATCCGTCTCCAGGTTTTGGAAGTTAAAACGAGTCGGTTTCGATTTATTGATAAATTAATTGATAAAATTATTAATTAATAATTTTAAAAGATAGTAGAATTTCTGGTCTATACAATTTGTTAAATTAATTTCAATTCGACGAACTAAAATGTAAAATAATGATCAATTACTTTGAAATAAACGTAAAATATGATAAAGTTGGAAATTTCTTCTTTTACTCCTATTATTTCTCATCATCGTTTTACGGAAATTCTTTATGAAATAACACAACTATTCCAACGAAAAGCTTTGTAGTGTTATTGCTTATCGATTTTCGATTTATATAAATACAAAATATTTGGATGTGATCGAACCTAGTACCTAACATCCATTTGAGTTTTTACTACCCTTGTTGTGTCAACAAAGCAATTAATTATCGATGTAGCTTTTTTCGAATATCGACGAAAAGCATTAATGGTAGAAAGATTGATATTCGCGACATATTTTTTTTTAATTGAAGCCACCCTAATTCAATATCTAATCTTAATAATGAGGACATTTAGAAAAATTCTAACAATTTTAGAAATAAATTATTTACTCAAGATTAAGGTCTCTTAAATTACCAATTTTTATCAATAATAAAGACAGTTTAGTCAGTTTAGTCAGAGTAGATTTTGAGACATTCTTGTTACAACTCGTTAATTCTCTTGGCAAACTTTGCGATTTCAAAAGAGACTTTTTAGTCACATCATCGACATTTCTACATTTACTCTAAGTTCTAAGAAGTTCTGTACCATTTTTGTACATTAAACTCTAGACAAGTTTCTTAAGCGTTTTTTTGGCATTAAATTCTCAGCAAATATCTGCTTGACTCAATAAAATTGGTAATGTTTTGTATAAAATTCTCGTTATTGTTGGTCGAAAGACATTTTCAAGGAATGTTTAGTTGTAAGCAAATAAATTCACCCTAATTTATTTGATTTGAAATCTTTAATCAACAAGATAAATGCAATAGTTGTGTTCCTTTTGTATTAAATAAGTCATTCGACTTGTTTAAAATGGATTTGTAGCACCTTCACAATAGAAAAGGCCTTTCTAATTCAGAGTGTAGAAAGAATTAATTTGGATGCAAATTAAGGAATTGGGTGTAAAGCACACAGATGTTGATCTAGTGATTGATACAACAATATCCATAATATCGGCTAAGAGAATTGCGATTTAATCAATACATTACACATTAAAATATTAAATTACAAGGCAATGTTTTGTATCAAATTCTATGGGAAGTTTAGACTTGATAAATTAAGTTAAGTAAATAATTAATAATTTAATCACTAAACTGTTTAAGGCTGCAGTAGTAAAAGAATAAAGAACAAAACTAAAAATCCAACATAATTGGAAATGAATCATGCAGAGAGAATTCCAACTAGTATCTTGTCAAGAATCAGACGGAAGCGAATTCAATTCTGCAATATATTTTTTCCTTTCTTTCAACATTTAGGAAAAAAATTGAAACATTTTCGAGTACTTTAATCCAAAACAATATTCCGTTCAATTCACATATTGGGTAATAAAACAGACAATAGATCCATTAGATTTCTTTGTCGATTAATTTGTTGATCGACCTTCCATCGTAAACGGTTAACAGGTGTAACCGAAACTATTTACAATCAAATTTATTTATATTTGAATATTAGTCATATCATCATCATCATCATCATCATTATCGAAAAATCCGGTTGTCATTAATTTAAAACATTCTATTGTTGTCAATATTACATATTAACAATAATTCCAAGAAATTATATTCTCCTAACTTAGTGTTAACTAGTGGGGAGTTAGTATTTCATTAATTGATTGAATGATTGATTGATTGATTAAGATTAGAATAATACGAATTGATTAAAACAACTCACACAATATATAGATATGTGTCAGACCTCTTTTTTTCAATGTATAGGAGACATACTATTTAATAGAAGGTCATTGAATATCAATCATAATAATCACATAATCAATTCCTATTGGTTTCTTATCTGATAATGTTGATCTTACAGGAAATTAGTTTGTACTGTTGTATTATTATTATCAAATACAATCAATTGTTATATATTATATGTGTACATTAGATACATCCAATGTCAGGTCTCAACATTGAAAGATATCTTCTTCCTTTTATGGTTCTACTACTAACATGTACTAGATACTGATAACTATCAGACAGTATGAAGGACAACAATAACAACAAATCGAAATAAATAGTACAAGATAGTTGGACTATTTCAATTTATCTTAGAATGGAAGGATGATGATAAATTGAACGATATTTGATTGAATATGGGAAAAACTCAGAAAATTTTGATTTTTCTTCTTTTTAAAATATTTCAATTCTATCCGACTTTACGAAGTAAAAAAGATCAATAGAAAGCAGTAACATTCGAGTATGACTGAGAAGAATTCAAGCAATCATTCAAACCATCCTCTTGACCACAATGTGACACGAACAAAAACCCGTTCAAGATTTTCCACAATTCATAAACTATCCACTATTAAAAACGACTTTTGTGTGAAAATACTAATAAAGATACGACATTCGTTTTGATTCTTTTTACAACTTCATTCTATGACAAGCAATAATCGAAATGGAGAGCAATCTAACAGAAAGCAAGCAATAGTTACAGTCTGTCGATAATTGAATGTATCGATTTTAGGTTGTTGTGTTATCAAGAAGATGAATCATAGAGAGAGAAATTTATAGGGAGGTGTGGAAGTTAAATAAAAAACAGCAACTCTCAAGACACACCGTTTGAACGATCGACACACACAACAAAACAGGGATTATTGTGGAGGTTGAGTTTGAAGAAATAAACAATAATGGCGATAAATTTATTGGGGAAAAACTGTGTGGAAAAACAGATGGATTTGGGAACTGTCAATGAGTGTTGAGCGTCTTGGTTTACAAAAATATCGGTTCTTGTACGACCACTGACTATTTTTTGTTGAATCATCGAAACTTGAAAAGATGTTTGCATTACTCGTTTTCTTGCTACTAAATCATCGTTGAGAGATGCTATCGTTTTAAAGCTTTACTCGATTTCGCGTGTTTTTAAACAAACTCAAAACAGTAGCTCATGCAGCCTTTAATAATGCGGTAAAAGAGGAAGTTCCGGAGTTCTAGCCTTAGTTTTTCCCGAACTAATCTTGTATGTTATGGAAAAGTTATCGAACGCCTTTGGTAAACATCCAACTTGTTAAAAGTTAAGTTTTCTGTTCCAGTTTCCTGAATTTTTGCAAAAACATTAATGTGGTGTATTTTTTACGCTCACTTTTAGAATTGTATGGTATTGCTTGAACTTGAAATTCGAGATAATATATCGATCTAACAAAAAACTACTTTCCCATCTTTCCATATCATTTTGTACTGTTTTTTTTTCTTTTTCTTATTTATGAAAAGTTTAGTGAGGCTGAATATTAGAATACAAGATTACCATTATGGTAATAATTCTCACACATATATATTGATTTATTTCAAGTTTCATATATTTTTGTAAAATATAAAACGAGGAAACTCACCTCAAAGATCCCAAAAGGGTAGACAAGCGTGAAATCGAAACAGCTGTTCCAATGGATTCATTCCATATTACATTGTTGAATCTTGATATAAAATGTGTTATATATGTTTAAATTAATTTTTTAATAAACATTACTATTATAAAATAATCAATAATTCGTAGAATAATAACGTTAATAATAATAATAATAATAGAGATAGATATCACACTACTGTATTTATAAGTATTTAACAACACTTAACATTCTCAAATCATTTCATGCTTCCCAGCAGGAAACATGCCATATGTTGTTTAGATTAATAATAATGTTCTTATTATATTCGTTTTCTAAGAAAATTAATTTTATACGAATTAGATTTTGAAATAAATAATAAAAAAAGTATATATAGAAACAAGAATCCTACATAAACTTTATATAAAATTGTTTAAATTCTAGTTTATAACATCTTGTTAAAACTGAAAATAATAAAACTCGTATGTTTACAATCGAACTTTCATATAAATTACCTAATTTTTTCTATTTGTTTTTTTTTTAAATTAAATTAAATTAAATTCGTTAGCAATCGATAAAATTATGAATATTGTAAACATAATAATATTTCATATCAATTCTGCAGACATTTCCCATAAATACTGATTTTATTTTATTTAAAACAAATAATTATAGAATTGTTCCAATATAAAATATCCACAAATCACAATTTCCGTTCTAGCCTAAATGAAAGATTAGTGAAATAAAAAAATAAAAAATGTAATTAATTTCAATGACAATGGTCAAGGTTCCTAAACACAAAAGTTCTGGTTCAAGTTTGGTCCACATGTGATTTTTTTGACAAGAGACAAAATGACTGATCGGTCCGATAAAAGGCATAAAATTAATTCGTTTCGCGTTCTTTGAAAGTAGTAAATTAGGCAATCTTGATCTGTCACAAACAACGAAATTCTATGCTAATTAGCCGAAGAGATCAAATAAGCAAGCTTTGATTTCACATTAAAGAATCTCGTTATAGCTACAAATTTGGTAAGTAATGTTTATTTATTACACCCGTGCTCGCTACAACCGATTCTTATCCATATTTTATAATAATTGCATAAATACACGTTTACTAACTCGTTTCATGCTGGTACTCTATGGATAGAGTAAGGTTTTTTTTAAGTCCACCAAAAATTCTTGAGTTGATTATTAATGTTGTCCATTGATCATGTAATTTTTCCATTTTATAGAATCGTGTAATGATGACAGAGTCGGCTTAAAGCAATTTTTACCTATTAAGGAAAAACGACCGGTGGTGAAGAATTTCCATTGTTTGTATCCGAATAAATCATGCTGTCCAATTATTTCTCATATTTGTCAATTTTGTAATTGGTTCATAATCATTGCCTGTTAAAATTCCAACAGTATACCATTATAGGAGTTATATTTCAAGAGTTATATCTAGCATAGTCTCTATTTTAAGGTAGGTAGGTATATATCGTTGATTTGATTATTATTAACAAGTATTTTTTGAAGCGTAAGAATAAGTAAACAACACGAAATGTTGTAGAATCACGAAAAAATATACAGACGTTGTCCTTGATGAAATTTGATCTTATTGTGGAAAACGTCTGGATTGTTTTCTTTTTATTTACAACATTGAAATTCACTTCTGCTCCTTTTTTTCCTTGACAAAAGGACCAGTTTGTTAAACAATAAAATACATTATTAGATCCATCAAGTTTTAGAATATACAATTTTTAAAAGGTACAATCTGGGGATCTTATAATGAAATTAAAGAACCAAATCTTATTGTTAGTATTGTTCCTCCACTCTGGTTTTTATTGAATTTAATTAAATGGCAGTAAATTCTCTATAATTACTATAAAATACCTATATCTCATTGTCCTTCTCACCTTTGGTACGAACCACACAATCTTGACCTGCGGTTGGAACAATCATGGAACAATTCGATTAGTATTCTTGACGCAATCATCGATAATGGGGAATTCAAAAACGCAATATTTTATTATGTCTACGTTTCCAAAGGCACGTCTGGTTTTCGAAGAGGAACAAAATGAGACACGAACTGGTAGATCTTTGTCGTTCAAAAAGCACAACTTTTAAATATTTTTTACTGCAGTAAAATTGAAAATATCCTCTTCAATAATCGAATTGTTGCTGATTATTGCTAAATTTTAAAGAATTTATGGATTCTACGTTTAAATTCGCATTCTAATCATTGTATATCCGGTAAAATGTGGAATATTTCTGAAATTTTTCAATTTTTTTTTATACACATACCTGTAAAAGCTTGTATGTTCACATATACCTGTGTAACAATAAATTCCTCTCAAGACCTTTCAGATTTAATAAAGTTCTCTCCTAGCGTCTACCTTTATTTCGTTATTGAAATCGAGAAAAAATGTACCCTAAATGGAAATATCGAAAAAAATCTCCACATAAAACAAGAGCTTTAATAATTGAAAAATTATATTAAAATAAGAGTATTGTATTACCATCGATAAAAAACAAAATTATCGCATTATTTTCAATCAAAAACGCTTTTATTGTGTATTGAAATTTCCGAGAGCTTTTTACTTTAGAAAATTAGAAATGATTGTTTTTTGAAACTATAATCAACCATAAATTCAAAGGTATTCGGACATTGTAGAGCAAAAAAATTGCACATTCCATAAAAACTAACATAACTTGAAGAAATTCATTAATATCAACATCTGAAGGAATTGAACATCCCTAAATTACGATTCAACAAATATCAGCAAAATTATCAAACAACTGTTAAGTAACCATTATTACGTATTTCTTTCCCATTATTACAGCAATTTTAATGTCCTAATTACTTGTTCAACACAATATTTAATTAGTTCTAGCTAGGTTTGATTACTAATTAAATAAATTTTCAAACAAATTACTTATTTACATGTCCAGAAACAAGTCTGATTCTGGGTGGTAACTTGTACTGCTTCTTCTTACGCATTTTTCAAATATTTTAATTCGTCAGTAGAATAAAATTAAAATACATATGTATGTAGGAATTTAGTTATAAATTTATATAAAAATAAACATTAGAACTGGTGTTATTATAACAAATTGAGCTGATGACGAGCTTGATAAGCGTTATAATTGGGTATAATGTGAAGAACGTTGAACAAAGCGTAAAGTGTGAATTGTTGCTAAAAATAAGAGATAATATTTATAAATCAAATATTGACACTTATAACCAAATTAAAACTGTTCAAATATTTATTTAATTCTTTTTGGTAGTTCAAATAAAACGTTGATAAACACTGCTGTCGTAATTGTACGAAGATGTGAAAGATTTGAATCTATTTTCTGATTATTTCGATTTGTTATAGTAGATTTTTTTGTTGCTTTTTTCGGGGGAGTAGTCTTAATGGGAAGTGGCACTACTACCTCTCTGGACCCTGTGGGTGTCTCAGTCATCTGGTGGTCTGGTGTTATTATTGATGTTGTTGTTATTGTTGTTATTATTGTTGTGGGCACGGTCCATTCTACATTGGAAAGACTTCTCCAATGAAAAACAACCAGTCGTTCTAGTAAGTCTAACTAAAAAGACGTCGATCGTGGCGGACACAGACAGAACGGAATAATAGTATAACAACAATAATAATAAGATACCAGACTCTTCTCTCTTATTATTATTGAAATCTATATATATATAGAAAATCAACTTACATTCTAACATTCTCCTGATTCGTTTTCTACATATTCACACTGAAATAATCCAGTGTTTCGTTTAGTAACAGTGCCAATCAATTTTGAGTGTCAGTGGGTTAGTGTCATTCATTTTATTTCTTATTCATGTGCCAAAACTATTGTAAAGTGTAATCATTATTTTTCACAGATTTATAGTGAGCTTCCTGACCTATTTTCCTTTCTTTACACTCCATCCATTCGTTGTCTTTATCTGAAAATTAAAAATTAACCCATTTTACACTTTTACAAATTAAAATTACAATTCCATCACATATATCGATAGTTTTATTGTAAATGTTAGTATGTAGGGGAAATTCTAGACGTTTCCTACATGGTGACCTACACGTATTATCATCAAGGCCGCTATTGAGATCAGACTAATTAAATAATCTCAAACAAGAATTATAGTTTTAAATGTGTGATTCTTGCCAAAAATTAACTGTAAATAGAGTGAAAATAACCTGTTTTAACAAATTTAACAAAAACTTCCGTTTCCATCACTATTTTATTGTTATTTCATTTCATAATTGATGATTTCCATAGATTTGCTATAGGTATGGATAAAGATTAATTACAACCGCCTCCATTCGCCATCCACTACCATTTCCATGTTGATAATTCAATGTAACACTTCTAATTTCATAATTGATATCTATTTCAACATCCATTAAAGGCAATTTTAATGATCACATTATCGATCAATTAGCGAGAGTTCCGTGTAATCAACACGAGGGGAAAAAACAGTGACTGTGCAAAGTGCAATGGGACCAATATTTACAAAAATCCTCCTCCTGGCTATATTATCAATAGGAAATTGTTTCATCCAAAAAGGTAAGTGTTAAATTAAGAAAAACATTGAATATTTAACGGTGGTGATGATAGTTATTGTTGATGTTTATTTGATAAAAATATATGTTTATTTACAAACATTTTTGTTTTGGGAAAAAGTGGTGGAGATAAAAACGATTACTAAGCGGTGTGAAATTCCAACAAAAAGCACAAAAATAATTACTTGATGATCCATTTAAACATACTTAAATAGATTTTTATGGATTCTTAAACGGTTAAATTATACAAACGTTAATCTGTGCCTATAACATACAATTTACTGGCACCATTCGTCTGAATTTATCCCATACGATTCCTTAGAAATTTCTATCTGTATCTTAATCTCAGAGACATAAACTAATTAATTTATCATTAATTAAAACAATTATTTGTTGTAATTTTCTAATATTAATAAATTCTAATTGATTTTATTATATCTTATCGATAAAATCGATACAATTTGATATGTTGTTGTCCTCCAGTTGACATCTTTTTCATTAGAAAAATAAATCACCTACACACTTTGATTAATTTCAACTTTCAATTTAGAACAATTAATAAATTTGAAAATCTGCTCATTATAAGATTTGTTTGATTATTTTTTTAAATTTGGAGAGAAATCTTTTCTTGTTAGAGAAAATTCTTGAATTTAATCAAGGCTGTAAATTAAAATGCTACGTAAATAATAATAATAAACATTTATGGGAAATGTTGTATTTTCCAACATAAATTATTCAATTTTTGTTTGCTGTTTATAGTGCCAAATGTTTTCCATTTTAAAAGTATGTTGTAGAAGAAGAAGTGGAAAAAAAACACCAAAAACACACACTTTATATCTAAACAATCATTCATAATTTAATTTGTTCGTCATTTTATGAATTTCCAATTGATTCTATAATAATCTCAAGGATATTCAAGATAATGCAATCCAGTTCGTTTATAACGAATTCAACCGTAAATTGACGGCATTACAATGATTACTCGTTATGTGCAAGGAAATTTGCCACCTCTTATCAATGAATAACAGTGAAGAGTTTACAAAATATTACCAAACCAATAGAGAAAGTACAAATGAAGAAAGCCTCTGTTATCTTTAAAAAATTACCTATATCGTAGGGCTAAATAAGCTTAGATGATATGGTTAAATTTGGATTGATTTTCAACAAAAAGTTAAAATAAAATCAACTGCATTTGCGGCAATATAAAAATTATCCGTGGATCATAAGTAAGAGGCTTTTTCCGAAAATAAAGCACTTTTGCAAGTCTCAAAATCAGCGCCTCAGCTAAGGTCCGCAGAACTTTTGGCTAGATTTTAATTTTATGCCCTCTAAAACATACTATGTAGGAACATAAAAAATGCAATAACTTTAATGTAGAATTTCGGGTAGACATTTAAATATTAGACATGAAAAGTGCACCCCTTGAGGTTTGTATTCTTTATTTTGTCTGTAAATAAATCTGCCCTCACATCAAAGTACATCATTGATTAATTCATTCATCCATCAGAGAAAAGAACAACCGGTTTGTTTTATTCTGAGAACTTTACCCAATTTCCTTAAACATCTATCGAAATCTTACATCACCCTGAAACCCAAAGCTGAAACTTGTAAGAGAGCTTTGAGTGTGCAGAATCTAACATGATTTGATACTATGAGCTTAATTAGTTGAAGACTTTTTTTAACGAGACCTCACACGATTTTTGTATAAATTCTGCAGTTGTTTAGATAGAAGTAGATGTTCATAAATTTGAAGAAAACTAGTCTTTTTGCAATATTTTACAGATTATAACTTTCACTTCATAGACGAATCATCTTTTTACATATATTATAATTTTTATGTAACAAATGTAACAGCTGGACAATATGTCATCTATGTTGAAACATCTTTAATGTTAGTTTTTCCAAAATGAGATTTCTTCCAACAAATTCGCATAACGACTTATTTTCATCTAAAATTAGTTAATCAACTAGAATGTTGATATGTGACCCAATTCTATTTTTGTTATAGAAATACCGTAAATATAACTACAGTAAAATCAATTAGAAATCTTTCTCCAACCACCTACGTTCCTATTCGAAAATACTATAAATGAACATCGTTTCTGTCGACGACCTATCAAGTGCACTGACATAAAAATCAGAAACATTGTAGGTTGTTGAATTGAAGAACGTTTCCGATAGAAAACTAATTACAATAAAAAAAACACACACACAGATATAAAAATTTTATAATTAACATTCATTATTTCACACAGTTATTGAATTTGTGATGTTATACAAGATAGATATCAAACTAAAAAGACACCAAATCGATTAAAGTTCGCCCACAATCAGTGAAACAACGAAAATTGGCTTTTAAGTGCTTGTTAAATAGCTTCTTGTGTGTGGGATTTAGTGATGTTTACCGAAATTTCATAGAAATAACGTTTTCAATATATATACGCCCATCACTTTATATCATTCGATGATGATTATTATTAAGTCAGTAAAACCGAGAAATATTTCATCAGCATTGTTAGAAACGATAAATTTATCCAATTTAGAAACTAGTCTAAAGTGTTTGTGAATAGTTGTCACGATTTCAATTCTGCCTTTTTTATTGTCAACTTGGTTGTAAGAATGATTTTTTCTTCTTTAATATAATCGGTCTAATCGATCATTTTTTTGTCAAACAACGAACGTCTATTATGTCATTTTATTTATTCATGATAAATCCATTCAAATGGGTCGTTCTAAAATTCTACCGGGTGATTCATCTAAAACCAGGAGTTCTTATAGCAACTCCCATTATTTAGCGATTCGAAAAATATTTCAAGGATTTATAGGGTAGGTAACTAAAGGTCATTTTAGCAAAATTAGCACCCCGTAGCTCATTAAGAAGTTGATAAAATGCCTTAGAATGGCGCGAGGATCCTCCCAATATTGATATTTCTGGTTTTTCTTAATTTTATTCTTGAAAAGGCTGTAATATTCCGCATTTTTTTAGAATGCATTAGAGAAAAACGAAAATAATCAATATTGGGAGAGTTTACTTATCATTCTTAGTCGTTATGAATATTTAGCTCGTTTTGTCAATCGTTACCTCGTCTAAAAGAACGTTTTTTACAAATTTCCAAATAAGCTACGAGGTTCTAATTTTGTTGAAATATTCTCAGGGGACCTCTCTACATATCCTTGAAAAATTTTCAAAATCACTCGCCAAATTGCTATAAGGACTTTTCTTTTTAGGTGAATCACCCGGTAGGTATATGTATATGAGACCGCTATTATTAAAATCCTTCAATTCGATTAGTGTTTTAATGGTAATGGTAGAATTTGTCTCGTCAATATGATAGAAAATGATCCAACATAAAATGAACAATTTGATTGCAAAATCATTGATTAAGTTGTCTTATTTGTTTATTATAAACATTCCTGTTACTTACACCCGTACCTACATGAAATGATAATGTAGATGTTTCTGATTATAATCACCATCACTAACTATATTATGTCTATACGTATTGATATATTATTTGAATTCTATGCAAATATTAAAGGGTTATAATCTATACTTGTATAAGAAGCTAATATTGATGGTTTTCGCCTGCAGATTATCGCCTACAGATTCTCGTTACGAGATGACAATGCAACTACTTGCTGTAATCTACAAATTGTACAAAAACTGGAAAATAAAGTCCGACATCAATATAGCCATAGTCGATTATCGCGAATAATTTAATAATTTGACGCTTTCATTAATACGAAACCACTTTATTTTTCATAACCTTCCACTCTATATCATCCTCTCATTGAAAAGCTTGCATCAGCGTTTTAATTTCACTTTGATCAAGAACAGTACTAGTTAATAATCCAATTAGTGAACTTTATTCTACCTAAAAATATTAAAAAATATCTGATTAGTTCAGAATGTAAAGTAACGAGACAAGAAGCTTAACCTTGATTGGAATAAGCTCAGTTAAAATGGCTTGAAATTGATCAATAATCCAATCGTTTTCAATGTCATAAAGTATCTATGTTTATATATTAGAATTATTAGATGATATCCTAACAAATGTCTCTAGTATACTTAAGACTCTATTTATGGATTGTTAGCTAGTTATTTAAAGTTGCAAATACTTTATCGACTGTTGATGAAGATGCATAAAGAAATACTTCTAATACCAATAGAAAGATCGACACAAAAAGAAAACGTGTCGGAGAGACCAAACTTGGATTCGTAATCGCTGTATTGTTATAGTTGACCAAACACAGCAATTGAACAATTTTTTACAGTCCAACATAATGATGATGATGATGATGATGATAATGATGATGATGAATAAGCGAATCCTTATAGTAGGAAATTAAGATTATGATCAGAATTGAGAATGAGATCGTGACTTGATCATCAATATATTATGATCTCTATTAAAGTAAAATATCATCAACTTGTTACGGTAATTAATAGAAGAAAAAAGAAATATTGACGCCAATACAGGTGCAAACTACACAATTCTATAGATATACAATGTAAAAGTTAATTATTTCTTATATTTGAAGCAAACAAAAAAAAAACAGGAGAGAATATTACAATGACTGGCTATAATAAAATGAAAATTTTAATATTGTTACTGAATTATACCTATAGGAATTCTCGTGTTTCCGTAAAATTAATATGAGGATGTACAGATAATACATAAATCTGCCGTTATAATTTTTCATTTTCTTTATTTCATTTTGAATAATCCCTTCAGGTAGGTTTCCAAAACAAATTACGTCCACATATTTGAGTAAATGTTTACAGGGGAGTTTCAAATTGGCTGCTTCTTCGGATTGAAAGCATAGCAAACTAAAATATAACACTTAGATATTGTTGCCATTTAAACAACACTGAATTCCATAAATTATCCCAAAAAAAAACTGCACATGCATCGCGTACACCCGACCACAATCAGTTTTAATAAAATTTCAGTTCGTTACAAATTACCGTCGCTACAAACATACACGAAATCAATCATATAAAACACAAAACTACCGATTGTAATCAATTGCGGTGAATTTCAATCGTTCCAAACCGGATAAATGCCTGTATTTTCATACCTGTAATGAAGCCGCCTGTTATCTTTCAACAACAACAACAAAAACAAAAAAAAAACAGGTAGAAAATTACATAAATCGAATTACAAAACACAAATTACATAGAATGTAATCGTCATTGCATCAATTTTTTTTTTAATTCATTCTTCTTTTCTATAAAATTCTAGTAGCGTATATGCTTCATTCAAGACACGTAAACGTAGTTAACAAGGCGTTTGAAACGTTACTGTATTGGAGATTCCAATGCTGCATCACGTTGCATCTAAGAATTATATCGTAAACATACACGCAACGAACGCAAAAAAATCGTATAAAGATGAGATTGTTCCAAAGAACACTGGACATAAATAAAACCTGAATAATAATAAAAAAACTGCGTCGGTATTCAAAGATTTTTTCAATTGTTCCAACAGGCTATTGTTTATAACATCACATAAATTATTTAAATGTGCATATTATGGTTGTTATGTCAAAGAAAAGTGTATGATATTTTTGTCTTATCTGCGATTTCTATCAAATTTATTAAGGGTAGAAAATATAACGTTTTTTTGACCCCCTAGAGAGATAATTTTGATTAATGGGGTGAAGATCAATTAGTTGCTAATAATTGCCGGATTACCGTTTTAACAATGTTTCACAAAACAATCCATTGTTTCGTGAAATATTCAATTGATATACGCGTTTTATTCGGTGATTCAGTTAGGCAATGATTTTAATGGGATAAATTTACAATCTCCCCAAATTATCTGAGAAAACAATAAAATAAATAAAATGTTAGTACTAGTTTCAATTGCCGGAAATATATGAAACTAACATGTGGAATATAGCAAGCCTTTTATACTTTATGGACTATCTTTGCTTGTGTGAATTTGCGTGGAAAGAATTGTTACTTTAAAAGAGTTATATAAAATATTACAGTAAAGAAACACCGGAAAATTTATATCTTAAACTTATTAAGCTTGTAAGGAAACTAATTTTGCTAAAATAATAAACTATAGAGTATCTTAGAATAGTTTTATAAAAAGGATAAATAGACGTTTGCATGTATGTAAATGTAAATAAACGAGCAATTGCTTATAAAAATATGAAAATTTCTAAATATTTCAGTGAAAAAACCGAGAAAACATCCCTGTTGTGTGTGTTTTTCATGAATGTCTTTGATGTGCAAATCAACAATAGAAAATAACAAGCCCAGCAAATGTTTAATCAAAAAACACAACACTGTATTTTTCTTTATGACTTTTCTAACAACAAATAGAACGTAATTTAACAATTTCACTCGTACTTGTCAGTGGAAATTCTGAAAAATTCGATACTTGTTGATCTCATGTAACTTGAACAATAAATAGAAAGCAGAACAAATAAAACCTAGTATAGACAATTTTAAAATTCATTTTTGATTGCTTGTAATTATATATTGTATACCGATCATGTTAATTTAAATCGTTTAAGATTTGTGATTTTATTTATGACATTTTATAAAATATATTTCTCAATTAAACATGCCACAAAATGCAAATAACTATAATATAGATATAACAAATAATAATTGTTAATTGTAGAGCGGTATATTTATATTACAAAAAAAAAGATTAAATAATAATGAAATGAAAACTGAAAAAAGCGGTAACAAATAATAGTAACGTGTCTATAGAAGAAACACCCATTCTCCTTCATTATTCGCTTCGAGTTTTTATAATTAAAATACCTAACAAACCAATCATTTTAAATTAATGTACATGAATTAATTTATATATAGATAGATATATGTATTTTAATATGACGGCTCAAGTGCACCTGGATTTGTTGTTTACCATTTTATTATTAATAAACATTACAATAATTATTTATTGATATGTCATATTATAATTATCAGTTTTTTATGCCGTTGGGACCTTTATTAAATAGCAAAAATACCATTAAAACGTTAACACTAAAACTCGTATTCTGTCTCTTTAATTAATAAGTAACTGTAATAAGTAGTTAGTCACTAAAAGCTCTCCAAGTTTGAGAAGAAATTCGTAAATAATCCTCCAAATTATACGATTGAAAAGTTACAGAATACGGCTTTACAAATCAATACAGGACCGAGATCGAGACTTAGATCGCGATTTACTCAGAACTTGATTGATGGTAATAGAAGTTTAATTGAGTTTCCTAAACGGTTAAAATCTAAATGTAAAGATTTACGTTAAGCAGAAACAACAGTAAGAGAATTGAACAGATCTGTTTTAATAGGGAGTTTCTAGTATTTTTATATTATATAACAGGTTTATTTTCACATTTTCATAAAATTCAGTTATTTGTATCCCATGTAAACGCGAAAATAATTTTCAGTATTATCAGATTAAAACAAGCGTATAGGCCATAAATACAGATAAACCCTTTTAAATTTGGTTAATAGCGATTTCTAATAAATTAAATATTTCATCAATGAAGCTATATTATAAAAATTTTAAAATAAATTTGTATAAAAATGTATAACTCACATATTTTCCTTTATGGTTTTCCAAATACCATAAATTATTGTTGATGAATCAATTTTAAATGTGGAATGTTGATAATTTTGCTAATTTTCCAGTATTTGATTCATTACCATCACCCCCAAACACTGATTTCACAATTATACGTCAAGTATAAACGTTTCAAATAGCAAAACTACTGGCAATATCTCGTTTTCATATTTAATCGTCCGTAAAAAGCCGATTAAAGTCATATCAACTTTATATGCTGATAATTTGTGTTTATTTGTAGTTTTCCAAATGTTTTTTTATTCATCGATTTCAATCTAAATAATCCCAGTGTTGAATTGATTCTATTACGTCAATTTTACAGTTCTAATATCAATTTATTGGTCATAATAGTATGTGTGATATAAGAGGGATGAAATAGGCGAAACTTTCCGTTAAAATTTGAATAATTCATCAATAAAAAAGCAAATTTTTCACTATGAAGAATTTCAGTAGAGCAACATTCAAGTGTAGTCGATCAGTAGAATCGATTATCATATTTTTGACTTGATATATGTCGTTTATCTGTTGTGCATATTAATTTTTTTGTTGTTGTTGGTTGGTTTGTTGTATGTACGCTTGTAATATTTGAAATTGAGTGCATTGTCATTGCAATAATGATTTAATACTGTTTGAAATTACAAAATAGCTGGACATTTTTTTTTCTATTAGAAACGTAATAAATTTCAGGTTTATATTCAAACGGTTTGGATGTGATCCATGAGACAATTCCACGAAAGGTAACAGCGACAGGTGAACACATCTCACATAATTTAACAACTTATCACAATGACGGCCCTGTCGTGCATTTCAACATATCAATAAACGTGAACGACCATCATTTATTGATACTTGAGCCAGTTCGGTATTTTCTTGCCCCTAACATCATAATAGAAAAACGCCGTCGTGATATCCATACAAGAAAGAAACCAACGTATAAATCAGCCAACTGTCATTTTCAAGGCATTGTTCATGGTCAAACAAATTCCCGTATAGCTATATCGGCCTGTAATGGATTGGTAAGTTAGCCAAGAATATCAGTGGAGATAGGATGGTTTCAAATATCAAATTTCAGGCTGGTAGATTGCACACCGATAAAGGTGAATATTACATCGAACCAGCTGACCATCATAGGAAACTTATCGATTCTGGCCACCCGCATTTAATCTACAAACGTTCAACAACAAGTATCGGTGATAATAATAGCCCGAAGAAGAGGAAGCGTAAACGGAAGAGGAAAAATTCACGTGATTGTGGTACACGAGATCCGAAAAAAATGACCGAGTAAGTATTTATTTTACATAAATCAATGGATATTCAAAAAAAAAGAAGCGTAAGTACACACATAAAATTGTTGTTTTTCATTGTTGTTCAGATTGGAATGGCAACGACAACTGGGTAAAGTTAGAGTACAGGAGAAAAAGCACAAAACCAAACATAAAATTGATATCCCCAGTGTGCAACAATCCCAAATGAAAAAACATAAATATAAGAAAGTTGATGGAAGGGAAAAACGATCCGTTAGTAGACCACAATATGTTGAAACATTGCTTGTCGCCGATCCAACAATGGTCGAATTCCATGAAGATGGTGATATTGAAACGTACTTATTAACCATTATGAATATGGTAGGCTTAACTATATTTTCATTTCTACACAAATAAAAAACGAAAGTTTTCGTCATTAAGGTCCTGTAAAAACTGTTACATTAACATTTTCAGGACATTTACAAAAAAATCTCTCACCATAAACTTGAGTGTTTATCTTCACAAAAAGTAGTCGCTGTGTAGAGAAAACGATTTCTTTCCATCGTTCATTTCAATCTCTATTGGTACGTTTAGAAAAATTATGTGATTTTTAGCAGGGATAATCGGCTTATTGCCTTCGTCAATGTTGACAAATTCGATGATCAAAAAGCTGAAATTGATCCACAATGTAACGATAGTTTCTAAGCTCTTTCGATATTTGCATATCGACAAGGCACTTACAACAATGTCGACATACTCCACACAGATGAACTTTATCGGTCCTCTCGAGAAATCAAAGATCTACAATTTTTGCGCAAAAAACCGGTGCGAAATTGACAACTTTATTAGTCAAACTCAATAAAATCTGTGGAAAATGTTGAATAATATTTGAGAAGTTTTATATTCTCTAGTAAAATCTCGGAGTTTCTACTTTAATTTACCGGTTGTTATGTTGTAATTGGCAACTTTTTCATTGCACTAGACGCACATAATAAAGAAAAACACTACAACACATTCGGTCGTTTTTTTATTTGTAGTTTTTAATGAAAAATCTTCACTTTTATATGTATATACATAAAATTTCCATCGTAAACTTTTCAAATACACCACAATTCCTGTGTGTGATTTAAATTAAATTTAAATACAATTTTTTTTGACTGTTTTGATGATATTCACAATGTACCAAAAAAAGACTTACACAAGTCTATCTTGTCTTTATGTCCACTTACAAGTAGTGTCATTTAAAAATGCATGACATCACCATCATCAAAGCTATACAACCCCTTTGGGGCCATACTCCCTCAAGAAGCTCGCTTCGTGCTCGCGTAAGCTGCTATATTTACCCGTGGGACAATTTTCTGTGAAAGCTCTCTTATGCATCACTTTTGCTGCTTTCCTAGCTAAAATAATATCAAAAAAATGCAACGAAGATGAACATTGAAAACTCATTAATAAATTTATAAATGACGCAAACTTTCTTTTACAATTTATTCTTGATTATTCCGATTCTGTTAAAAAAACTAATTGAATTTGAGATTCTAACGATTTATACGGCTTGGCAGATTAAAGAATTAAAAAAAAAGACAAGAAATTTATCTTGATTTTGAATTTAATGAGTTTGTTACTAAGAATAATTAAATTTTGGTGTTTTGATGAAGTGATAAGCAAATTTGGAGTTTGGTTATAAATTATACAGTGTGTCATCGATGCCGTCTAAATTTTTGTGTATTTCATTTTATTGATTATATTTAAGGTATCATCAATCTATATGGACCCAACTATCGGTAATTTTATCCATGTTGTCGTCGTTAAAATCATTCTAATTGATGATCCGCTATCTGAACCTGAATTAAATGTAACAATCAATGCTGATGTGACATTAAAGAATTTTTGTAAATGGCAGAAGAACTTGAATCCATACAACGATTCACATCCACACCATCACGATGTTGCTATACTAATAACACGTAAAGACATTTGTGCCCGCCATAATGCACCATGTAACACTTTAGGTGTTGCACATGTGGCTGGAATGTGTAAAGCTAGTAGAAGTTGTAGCGTCAACGAAGATAATGGCATCACATTGGCGCATACTATTGCACACGAAATGGGCCACAAGTAAGTATAAAGAACATGTATATGTGTGTATTGTAACGGAAACGGTTGAAATTTTACAAGAATAAAAGTAACACCGTTAATTCTCGTATGAAAGAATTCGTTCTATTCAATAATTTTAATAAAATTCTATCGATCCTACTTTAAATGCGATATAAAAATTGTATAATGCACACAAAAATTGTTAAATGCATTCGTGTGGAAATTCTAAAGCTGCATTTTATGGTAAACTATTTATTATCGATGGCGCATATACAAGAACTACAGGAAGTCATTAAATCGTCCAGAGGAAGTCTTATCTTGGACTTTCTACAAAAATGTCCTTTATTGATACAACTTACAAATTCTCTTCAAGTCATCTTGAAGCGTGAATTTTCATTGTATCAAGCGTTAGAGAAAAATCAAATAACTTGAATAATTGCGATGTTATCGAACAATGAGAAATCTTTTCTTTAATCTCGATTTACATCGCCAACCTCTATGCTTTGTTTTATTTTACCGCTATACAATTTATTACATGCATTATTATTAAAAATTATAAACAAAATGATTAAGGCAATAATTATGTAGATGATAGGCAGAAAATTTTCTAAATAATATTGGTAATTGAGTCATTATTAGCAAGTTTTGATCGACATTATTTTATTAGATGCACTTATGATACGATAATTTACATTTAAAATTCAATTAAGCCAAACATTTTAAGCCTTTTAAGCAATAATCGTTGAACCGAAACGTAAACATTACAACGTGCATTAGTTTATTAATATAATTGCAGTCCACCATTAAGCCGTTGTCAATAAAATTTTCATATTAATCGAATGCATTTACAATTTTTTTCTATCTAATTGTAAAACGTTAGATAAATCTAATAATTTCAAACAATAACATTATAAAAAAAATAAAAATAAACGTGAGTAAGCAACATAATTTATACTTATATTGTTTGTGCTTCTACATACCATTCATTGTAATATTTAATGGAAAGGTCCACTATATAACAACCTATCACACATAAATCACCTATACATATATGAAACAAGACCCATAGGAATTATTCGCGTGTTTTCCAGCTTCGGTATGTATCATGATACGGAAAAAATCGGATGTAAACCAAAACATGGCAATATGTCCCACATTATGACGCCTAGCTTCGAAGCGGACACAGTAGGGGTCCGATGGTCACGGTGCAGTCGACGCGACATTACCAACTTTCTTGAGTAAGTACAACAATGTAAAAAAATTGAAACCAAGAAAACGAAATTGGTAGATTATGAAATACCATCTAGTTAAGACCGGGATTTACTCGGATTTATCAAAACTTTGTTTGATTTTATCGTAATTACATTATTCCAATAACCGTGAAATAATTGTCCGGCGCATCCACCATTTTTACACAATCAATGAGACAGTTCAAAATAATTATTGATTATTGTCTAAACCAGCGGTAGCCAAACTTTTTAACCTCACAGACCTGTAAATTCATAATTTAACTAAAAGACCACTAAAGGATTTTTTAATTAAATATGTTTATAAAAGAAACCAATGAAATTTTCTCGCTGGCGACTTTGGTGACCGCTGTTCTAACGACTGTAATTAATCAACAACAATTTATTATTGAAGGAAATGATTATAAATTTACAGTAAAGGTCTAGGTGGATGTCTACAAGACAAACCAGAAGCGATCAATGATTACGAATACCCGGAATTACCAGCTGGGGCTGTTTACAATGCCGATTATCAATGTCGTTTTCAATTTGGTGAAGAGGCTACTGTCTGTTCACCATTAGATGAAATCTGTTCACGTTTATGGTGTATGGTGAACGATACTTGTACAACACAACTACGACCAGCTGCTCCTGGAACACATTGCGGTAAACACAAGGTAAATTTAAAAAAATTAATCGTCGAAGATCCCTTGAAAATAAAAAACAAATAAAAATATTGGAATATTTAGAAATTCTCAGTACTTGTACGATTTCATCGACTGCAATAAGATCTTATGGAGTTTGTTGTGTGTAATCACATACATCGATTGTTATGTAGGTAAAGCGATATTACAATTTGAAATAGTCGTATATGTACATGACTTCCATAAAGACGAATCTTTTATGTATTTATAAAACAATACGGTTCGATCTCTGATAAAGAACAATTTAAAAATAACAAAAGGGGACGTATTGTTTAGACAAAGGTTAAATTTAAACGGTAGATTAGATCTCTACCGATACAGGAAAGAAATTATACGTTACGTTAAGCGAAAGGTCGTAAAATTGGTAATAATATAAAGATTGTTTCACATTGGTGTGGGTTTTGTTGTATGTGATCAATGATCAATATCACTAGTTTAGATTGTATTCGTTCTGTATTGTCTATGTTGGTAACAGTGGTGTCAAGACCAGAGGTGTGTACCGATAATGGAACCCCCTGTGGCTATCGATGGTGGTTGGGGCGATTGGAGTTCGTGGAGTGAATGTTCACGTACCTGTGGGGCCGGTGTGTCCATTATGCAAAGGGAATGCGACCATCCTACGCCTACGGCCGGTGGACGGTTTTGTATCGGTGAACGAAGACGTTATCGTATATGTAATACAGAACAATGTCCAGAGAATACACCCACTTTCCGTGCTATACAATGTTCGCAATACAATAATCGTACATACGAGGGCCGTCTATACGAATGGCAACCGTACTTTGATCAAGGTAAGGCAAAATAGAAAAAATGAGATAATCTATAAAAAGTGGTGATTTATATACAAAAAACATTTTTTTTTGTTAATAACAACCATCCAATCATTCTTTGAGTTGGAAAATACTAAGAACTAAATCACATTCGACTGCTTTTAGAGAAACCTCTTGATACCGTAATCTTTTCATACCAAGTACTTTACCCTTAATTCATACTATTTGCAAAGAAAAAATCTTATGAAAACATTTCAACATCAACATTAAATAGAATATTGAAGAAGAAGAAAGTTTTGATCTCAAGTTTGTTTTGTTTTCAAATTATTTACATAATTATACAAGATTCAAACAAGCCGAATGATGAAAAAAAGAGAAATATTGAAAACTCTCTTTATAGATGATCCATGCCAACTCTACTGCAGTGATGCTAATGAAACTGTAATTGTTCCTTGGGGCGAGTATGCAGCCGATGGTACTCCATGTAATGTTGGTTCACGTGATGTTTGTATATCTGGCATCTGTAAGGTAAAATTATTACGACAATTATAGTAATTTATGATGCCACTATAGGTGGTCTCGCCGGTTATGCTTAATTATCGACGAATTTCCTGTCTTATAGTGCGTGTACAAGGTGTTGACTCGTATACAAACACCGATATACACGCATCTTTTTTAACAAGTACGTCCCTAAAATCTTTCACAACATTATTAAAAACAATAAAAACTTAAATAGGACTTAATAATAGAAAATATAGTCCAAAGATTTGGCCGGCCGTATTTGTTACCAGGGCTTCGAGCTGGAACTAAACCGAAAACCGGAGAAGACTGAAATTTTGCCAAGAACGAAATTCGGAGTTGGACCGAAAACAAGAACCAATTTTTCGCGATTCAATCGTATGACTTAACACTTCTCTTTTTTCGTTTCCCTCTTCTCTTTCCTCCCTAACCCGAAAAACTGCGTCAGCAATAGGTACTTCAGGGAACTTAACACAAACTTACAAGGAAACCACTCGAGATCAAAACTCCTGATTTCGATTTCTTACGGGTAGTTCATTTTATTCTAAGGGATGCATATAATGTTATTCCTGCGCGTACTCTAGTTTAAGGGCAATATTGTGGGTTAAAATTACCCCTCAGAAATCAGTATTTTTTTTTCAAATATTTCCGTAAAAGTAGTATTTTTAGTGGTTTAAAAACTAATTGATACAGTTCCGCTAGGGCCATCAAAAGGTACCTATAAGCCGCGTTGTCATCCCTTGTTAGGGGGTTGAAGTTATAATTGATTATACCGGGTAAGTCATGTAAGACGAAAAGCTTATAGGAACTCCCATATTTGCGACTCTCATTATTTGAAGAGCGATTCGAAATTTTTTTTCCAAAAATTGATAAGAGCGTGGCTGAAGATTATTTTAGCAAAATTAGAACCACGTCTCTCATTAGAAAGTTGATCAAAAAATGCTCGTTTCTGGCGATGCCGCGATTTTCAAAAAAGAACTAAACAGGCAAAACCACTCGAGGATCCTCCCAACATTGATTTTTTCGTTTTCTTCAATTTTATTCTGGAATAGATAGAAATGTATCGTATCGCATTTATCAATGTTGGGAGGGCCCACGAGTCGTTCTGTAAATAGCCCTTAGAGGTTGAACCGTTTTTTGGCAGGTTCCGAACCGATAAAAAAATGAATTGAACCAGAACAAAAAAAAACGGTTCGCAGTCTTGTTTCTTACACACCTTATCAGAACGTCCCTTAACTTAATTTCATAAAAGCCCCTTTACATTGTCCGAGTTTTGTATCCGATTTTTCTATTCGATTTTATATCCGAATTCATCTCGGATCATAGATAGCTAGCAGGCGCTAACAAACAACAGGCAATCTGATATTAAACGACACGACGACATCTAACAACAAACAAACATGCCACCGTCATACTTTCAACTTGAGTACAACCCCAAGTTCTCAAAAGTGCGCAGGACACTTTTTACCAAATCGGATGAAAAGTCGGATGAAATTAGAGACCGTTCTATTCTGAAAAAAATCGGATGAAATATCTCGGATGTAGCGGCTCGGATAAGAAATCTAATGGTGTAAAGACACAAATTTCTTGTTTGATTTGCTCGGAACAAAAAATCGGATGTAAAATCGGATAATGTAAAGATACTTTTAAGTCTTATTTTTGTACAACATAGAAGGTTGGTTGCGATTGGAACGTCGACTCGACCGCCACTGAAGACGATTGTGGTATTTGTCAAGGTGATGGTACAAAATGCGATATAATCGGTGGTATTTACATGAAACAAAGTCAAACACCCGGTTATAGAGAAGTTGTTGTAATACCACCCGGTGCTCGTAATATCCGTATCGAAGAAAGAAATCACACAGAGAACTACATTAGTATTGGTAGTGCGTTGGATAAAAGATTCTATTTGAATGGTAGACGGTATGGTTGAAATTTTCTTTTTTTCTTCATCAACAACAAAAAAATCTTTTATATTTGTTTGTTTTGTAGACATATAACGCTGCCTGGTGAATACACAATAGCCGGTACTCAAGCACTTTACGAAAGGGATAATGAATTGGAGAAGATCCGTATACCTGGACCGATAAAAGAACCAATAGTTGTCTATGTAAGTTTTTACATCAAAAATTGTCGAATTTGATTTATATTATTTACACTTATATGCTGTGTGTCTCTTATTCGACCCTGCTTCAAAACTGATAACAATAATATAAAATGACACATAAATTTTTCATGTGTCGGCAACTTTCCACATGGATTTCTTTTGGGGGCGGTTTCACTAAAATTTTCTATCGCTTGTAGAAATTGAATTGGTAACAAGCATATAGAGTTTGATGGAAATGATATAACAAAAGCTCGTCTCTTTTTCGATTAACAGCCGTAATTAACGGCGGTTTAGATAAAAACCTGTTTTCCCAACAAATACAAGAGTAATCTAACCAATTTATCGACATCCATTTAGAAAAAGCTCTGTTTATAGGTGTGCATTTGAAACACATCTGTCCCCATTCGCTATTAAACCTGAGTGTTTAACTCAAAATTCTTGCTCTTTTTTGAAGAATTTCCCCATATTTTTAAATATCTATGGTTGTTATTGTGGCAAGGTCCTGTTCCGTGGCAAAGTGGACAATCCTGGAGTGGACTATAAGTACTCGATTTGGAAACGAGAGACCACACAACAAGTCAAATACACATGGATAATGGGTGATTGGTCACAATGTTCAGCAACTTGTGGTGGTGGTGTACAAGAACGTCGTCCATTATGTCAAGAATCGAATGTATTATCAATACCAACATCAGTTGATAGTTCATCGACAATAGTTGATGAGATTATGTGCGAAATAACTGAACAACCCAGTAAATTAATGAGGGCATGCAATGAGGATCCTTGTCCAACACATTGGTGGGTTGGACCATGGCAATCTTGTCCTGTCACATGTGCTAACAAGGTATATAATTCATCATTAAAATCAAATATTAAATAAACAATACAACTATAGCTATCTAGTTGATATCGTGCAAGTTTCTTAAAGTTTTTATAGAGAATTCTAATTGTAGAACGAGCGTCCTATGAAGCGTCGTAGTGTGATGTGTGTCGACGGTCAAGAGATGGCGTTACCGGATAAATTCTGCGACAAGAACGCTAAACCGCTAGAATACACGCCTTGCAGGAATTTACCAATCTGTATAGAAGATAGATAATTGATACTAACTATAGTAATTTTACTTTTCTTCTAACGATTTATGATTGTTGTAACAGATAAGAATCTATAATATTTCTAAAATGGATAGAATACTACAATAAGACTGATTTGATAACAAATTTAATTTTTATAATAAACTAATAACTAATGAAGAATTCTTTCAATTAAATCCTGTTTTATACGAAAGAAGACTGCCCAGTATGTAGTGCATGAAAGGTATCTCACAATCAGAGAACGTAATATTGTCACATAATTTCCGATATTCAATACCCAAATCCAATTCCGGTGATCTATCAAAAGCCTGTTACTTGTACACAATTGTAACTCTACATGGGTAAACTTACTCAAAGATTGCTGATAGAAGATCGCGAACCAAAGATTTACCTTCCATATTAATGTATTGTTGGGCTTCACAAATCATTCTTTTTAGACAAGCAGTTCCATTAAGACCATTCCTTAAAAAAAAAAATCGATAAGTTTACGAGTTGGGTGTTATTAAGTTAGCGAAAATATCGAAAAGAGTCATCAATACGTATTACACGATCGATAAAGTGGTGCAAGTTTCTTTCACCACCATTATCAATCGTTGATGTTATTATTGTTCAATTGATGCCACTTTATCTCTGTAATCTGATTGTGATTACTGATTACAAACACGTTCCATATTGCAATTTACTTACTCGAAAAAGGACGTTTCTATTTGATTGAAAACTTGTCGACGTTGCAATTCATGATTATTACGACGATTTTTGAACCAACGTGTATCATTCGGTAAAGCAAATGGCACATCACATTCACCTAAAATATTCCATCCTCTTGGTGTAGTTTGCAACAATGCCTTAATTATCGACAATGTAACCTGAAAAGTTGAAAGTTGATTTTTCCCGGCTTTCCGCTCGTTAGAAATCTGCATATATAACGTTCTTACTGCCTCAGATCTTTACGTTCCTGTTACCCGTTTGAATATTTCAACCCCCAAAATGGCTTTAAATTTTAAAATAAACACCCTCTCTGTTGTGTCTTTTATCGTTATGTTGTGAGAGGAGTGTCTCAGATTAAAACGGCCACGAAAATCTCATTACATTACAAATTTAAATTATTATTTTGTGTGTAAATTGTAAATTGTAACCTCTTCCAGATGATAATAATAATAAGCGACTAATTTCAAATATTTATATTTAAATTATGTAGATTGAAGGCGAAAAACATAAATGAAACTTACCACAAAGTTGCTATTTGACGGGAAAGCTAAATAACGTTTACGTCTTTGTAGAATGTTATTGAATCGATCCCGATTGGCGTAACCGTTTATATCAATTATCAAAAAATTCAACACAAACATCCAAACGATAAACATTTCTTTATTGTGTTGAATAAGTGGATGGTAATGGATGATTTTTAAATCGATTATGTAGCAAGTGTATGGTAAGGATTATTAAATATTGACATCACAACGAGTGAACATTCATGAGAAATTAGCACCCACTAGAATTGTGTAAAGATTCCATCAATGTTTACCGAGATGATTTTCGTATTTTTCCAACAAAATCCACCATATATATATAACTAAAAATCAATGTTGTTTATCTTCCTAGACACCAACTAGAATATTACGGAAATACTAACGGGAAATTCTTGTTGGTATTCCGGAAAATCGACATCATCTAATTATAATCAATCGGTAATGTGAATGATATCAAAACGAATCGATGATGGAACATTTTCTCCCCTTCTTTCACTGATATCATCAATTTCAGGATGGTAACGAAACGTAAAGTAATTTCGATTTCATTTCAGTGAAAGCACTGAGTGGATAAATATGAATTTTTGATTTTATTGGGAAAGCTGACTGTGAAATTTAATTTTATATTTGCTTTCGTGAAAGCTTTGGGATATTCAAAGAATATCCAAACCTTCATCTTTATCCACAACCAGGGCTATGGGGTGCTGGAACCGGTGTCGGAGCTAAGCTCTGGCACCTCCAAATAGCAATATTTTCGCCTTTTGAACATAACTGAGCTGTATTCAACTCAAATCTTTGAACTACAAATTTATGTTTAACGGTAACAGTCGCAAAAACGTTTATTGTAATAGAACTGGAGATGGAGCCGGAGCTAAAAACTCAGCTTGGAAACAATGACTCCGGAGCTGGAACTACAACTTGTACATACTGTGGCTCCGGAGCCTAAGTGGAGCTTAGCCTATTCAAAGACTACTTAAGCTTTTGCGATGTG
The DNA here is from genome assembly GCA_039776855.1 of Mylabris sibirica. NCBI lineage: Eukaryota > Metazoa > Arthropoda > Insecta > Coleoptera > Meloidae > Mylabris > Mylabris sibirica. The sequence goes on from CM077836.1 coordinate 8,739,223, forward strand.
ATTATCACAACTTGATTGTAATCCTACAAAATCGAATGAGTTATTGATTGAAGTATTGTTGAAGGACCTTGTATAGATCAAGATAGAGATGGAGATGGTGCTTTGAGGGAATACCTCTAATTGAATGCATTGTTCCAGATTTGTCGATCACGTAACGGACTAGACTCTATTGTTTCAACATTCTTTATGACTTATTTCATAAATTTTCAAGTTGTAAATCAATATTTATTTAGAATTGTTGTTGACTATTCAATTATCGACAATTTATAACATTATTGATAAAAATATATTTTTAAGCTAGAATAAATATGGTTTATAACGTGGTAAAATATTTATTACGAATATTGTCATTATTATTCGATATTCTTCCAATAAAATGTAGCGTAAACGTTAATTTTTTATCGCTTTTTATATTTCGAAATAACTCTTCTTTGTAATCGTCGATCGTTAACAAACAGTTAAAAATAGATTGTAAACGATTCCCAACGGTTCAACTCTGCTGAAACGCTTCGTAACAGTCTGTTTTTAATTTATCTTTAATTATTATCAAATGACAAAGATTAAAATTTCATCAATTCTGACCGACTCTACACGTGCCTAGTTAAATTTACTAAATTATACTCTGCTTTCAAACAATTGTTAATTGAATTGAATTACAAATAAATTTGGTCAAATATCGATTTTGCAACACTATAAACATTTATAAATTCGCGTTTATTGCCCATATGGGGATTCCTTCCAAGATATTGGACGGAATCTCCAGAGATTACCGTGAATTTTTTCAACTCGTCCACCAATTTGTTACTCTAGTGCAGGTTATTGCTGTTAAAACAATTTGCTGTATAATAGAAAATAAATATTTGACTACATACAGTGTTGAACCTGAAAATTTACCGCTACAATTAACAAGATTTAACAACCGTAAGTTTAGTATTTAAACAATTCCCAAATGATTATTTCGTATATAAATAATTAGAAAATGTCGTATATTAGAATAATACAGTTAATTTTTATTATTTCACTATATATTATAATTATTGATTGTGATAATTCTATCATCAAACATCGAATAAAACGCAAAATTATTTTTAGTAAAAATAGTAAATTTTTTGTAAGTATTACTCGTAGTGATTTCAATAAAATACTAATTAATTTTTGTTAATTAATTCAGTTTAGATTAAATGGTAGAAATGATGTTCTCGAATACACTAGTGTTCTTCTTCACGGTTATGCGATACGTATTAATTACGATCTACCTGATACTTTACCAAAACGTCGAATATTCTTCAAACGAGATATAGAAAGTGAAGTTGAAAATTTAACAGAAAAGTAAGTAATGCTTTTATTACAACATCTATACAAGTTTTAATAATTTTTTTTCTGGATAGATCTGAAATCGGTTCAGTTTCATGTGTGATGAGACATCTATGTGAAATAATTGAACGATTCCGAAATTCACAGAATTGTGGCATGCTTTGTAATATTGGCAATATTATATTGAGGTATTAATTATATTGAAATTATAAGAAAGTTGAGTTAAAATATGATTATTTTGTTGTAGATCGAGAGCCAGTGAAGCGAATTTTTTTCTGTCGTTTCTTGATAAATGTGAAAATTACAATGATAGTTGTTTGGCATCGTCAAAGGATCCATATTTGTCCAATTTTGATTAAAATAAATGATTTTTAAATTTCTTGCTTTGCGGGTTTTTAACTTTGTTGATTATTAAATTAGTAAAGTCAAGCTGAAATGTCTTGATCGACTTAAATTTAAGGCTCTATACAATATACTTCTTATTTTAGTTTTTCAATGTAATATTATCCTTACCATAAATCTTTGAAATAAGAGAAAAAGCAAAAGTCTAGAAGCAGGACTACAAACTGTTATTTTTTTGTTCCGGCTCAATTAATAAAAGTATTATTTGAGAAAAAATTATTCAATGGGAAGATGGAAATGAAGTAATTGGTGCCATTTTGTGTATTTACTTAAATAGACAAATATTTTCTACAGATTTGGTATAATGGAAACTCGTTTTAACTTACACACTTTCTTACCCTCACGAGAGAAACAGTCTGACTCACACTGCTGAAAAACGTGATATTCTTCGCTTAAGACTTGGTCTCTTTTATGTGCTTGTCACTGTATGTCCAAATGTAAACGTATCCCCGGCTTAATTCAGATTTGTGCAAAAATCCTATTTACGAGAATCTGTCTGTAATTTGATAAATTTTTAAGTGATATTCTGTTGAATTGTAACAGGAAAGCAAATAAATGAACCTGTAATAGTCGACATACTTGTAAAACTTTCAACACCAATCTAGTATAAGGTTCTCAAGCAAAAAAACAAAAATATATAATGAAACATGTTTGATTCACTGAACTCTAGATAGTTTATTCAGATCGATTGAACCTTTTCGAACCTTGATCTTGTTCATAAACTAGTTTTACAAAATGACACTTGGAAGCCCGCAAAATCTTAGCTTCTTCCTGGTGAAGTTGAAGCTTTTCAGAATACCTAAGCGAACAGCCTATCCTTTATCTGAAACATTTTAATGCTTCTTTCTCACCGGGAGATCTCGTAATTGATCCATCAAGTTTCTTAGCTTTTAGTGGCATTATATGATCACTGTAAAGGGAGTTTTGAAATCAAATTTTTATTAGCACTTACTCAAATTGAAGGCAAGCACATTTCTTATTAAAATAGCATTGTTTCATCGTCTTTTTTGTTTGATCCTTTGTTTTTTATGAAGATTTTCTGTTTGTTTCTTTCTTGTATAGAAAAAATGTCACAATAAATAATGATCCTGTTGATTCTGTTAATAATAAAAGACTTGTTCAATTTAATTTCTGACATTCTTATTAAGGATTTAATTAAAATTTCCATCAAAGAGAGTCAACCGAAAAATAAATGGACTATTATTTAATCAACGATATTGTTATATTACATAGAATGTTTTTTATGATAACATTAAAATTTAGGGGAGACAATTCAACATTAATTTTCTGATGTCAGTTGAAATTAAATCGACAACAATACGTCTTTAAAATTAGTATGAAACTTGATAATTATTAACATATGACAAGATTTGAATAATAAAGTCATTAGACTTTGTCTACTAATTGTTATATTTGTTTTTCACGGTTCAGTAGGAGTCATTGATTTTTATTACTAGATGTACAAGTTTTCACAATATATTTGATTTAATAATGATGAAGTTGTCTACAATAATTATTATCAGTGTGCTGGTCATTGTCGATTTAACATCATCAACAATTTTAGATACAAGTGGTGAATTATTATCGAGAAGAAAACGTTTTTTAATATGGCATGAAGGTGTCAATTGGGTTCAAGTAATTAATTTAAATTAATCAATTTCAACAAATTGTTTACACAATTTTTCAGTTTATAGCTGGTATAGGTTTACCAATGGAATTACGGGAACAAAGTATAACAATTGGGAGTGTGTTTAAAGCTTTCTACACACTACCAACAAATGCCAGTGTTTATACACGTCCATCGATTGATTATTTACGTAGAAAACGTACAGTGACACGTTGGAATATTTACGATTTAATCGAAGCATTCATCAATAGATACAGTGATGGTAAAGCTTGTCTATTGAAGAGTATTTGTGAAGTTGCAGCAAAACCATTCGAACGTAAAACTGGAATATTGGCAGAAATACTACATGAAATCCTAACGTAGGTCATTAACAATTGTAAAAAAAACACCATTCAATTCGTGATTTTCCAGGCCTTCATCTACTGAAGAAATACCCGATAATCATCTGGATAGCGTTTATCTATCTGCTGAGAAATTAGGAAAGGACACCGATAATTGTGATGCTCTATATCCGGAATGTTCAATCAATATTTTACAACAATTCACAAGATTTATGGAATGATTATAACTATTTAAATAAAATTCAATGTAGATTTGTATAGTTTTTAATTTCAAAACAAACAGCTACATAGTGAACATATCGACTAAATTAACGTTACATCCAGGATAATGATAGCGACAAAGCTGTTCGGATTGTCTCCCTAATTTCTGTGCAATATGATAATCTTTATTTGTGTAATGTTTCAATTCTTCATCTGTACTATCCGGACTAGAATTTAAAATATTTCAACATTATAAATTTTAAAGATTATTCAACTTACTTGAAAATCAAATGCAATAATTCCTCGTACAATCCGTTACTTTTCTCTAAAGGCGTATGTGACAATTCACAGATGGTCTGAAGAACACAAGCTTTACCATCACCAAATCCACGCCTGAAAATACCCGAATAAAACCTCATTCGTGAACAATTTATTTCAAATTCTTACATTTGTATAGCTTGCCCTAAAAAATCGTAAATATCCCATCTAGATAGTGCTCGTTTGCGTCTTTCATAATAAATACCTGGAAAAAAATCGGTCGCATTGTGTGGCAGTTGATAAAATGCTTTCATAACATAACCGATAATAACAGTCTCCAATTCAAGATCTAACGGTATACCAAAACCCCAAATCACCTAAAATTTTGAGCGAGTTTTGTTGGAAATTTATTTAAAATTAAATTGAAATTTTAACCTGAATGTGACTGTAACCATTCTTCCATACAAGAAATCGTTTATTTCTATGAAGTTGATTAGAATTTGCACATATTTGTATTGAAAAGAAAATTACGCTGAGTAGAATCAACCAGTTTCTATAGCAAGCGAACATTTTGAAAACTGAAGAATAATTAAACAGTATGTAGAAGAGGAGGTGTGTGCAAATTAAATTTTCAGTTCAATGAATTTTGATAATTTTTCTTGTAAATAAGCTTACTGTTATCCTAACGGATAGCTTTATTTACATTAATTTCTAAAGCTAATCAATATCGTTAGAGTTAAGCAGATAAGTCAATAATTCTATGTTTATAGATAACTGTCCGTCGATCCTTCTCGAAGTAGAATTCGACGGAAGTAATAGAGCTTTATTCTAATTTAATTTGAGCTTTTTCGATAAATTTACCTAATTAAGCTTGATAAAAAAAATGGAAACAACTAAATACTAGAGTAAATTGTATAATTGACTCTAACCCAATCTGAACCGAAATTACAGTATGGCGGATATTCTATTGTTAATCAATACAATTACATCTCGACAATGATTGGCAACTAGTTCAACAACGAATGGGAAATTAAATAGGTCCAATATACCGCTTTGTTGCTCTAAAAGTAGATGATCCTTATCATATCAAACTCCTGTAAATTGGCAAGTGATTCAAAAATATTTCAAAGACTTATGGAAGGGTGTCTAGAGATTATTTTAGCAAAATTGGAACTTTGTAGCTCATTTGGAAGTTGATCCAAAAAACGCTCGTTTTGGATCAGGTCATGGTTTTGAAAAACAACTAAGAATAACTAGAAGTTCCTTCAAATATATTCTTTTTTTTCGTTTTTCTCCATTGTATTGTAGAAAAACTGTACAATATTTCTTTAAATTGAGAAAAACGACAAGAAATCATTGTTGAGAAGGTCCCCAAATCATTCTTAATCGTTTAACGTGTATAACTCGTTTTTGAATATCGCGACATTGGTAGAAACAATTTCAGAATGAGCTATGAGGTTCTAATTTAACTAAAATTATCCCTAGGTACCCTCCTATAATTCTTTGAAATATAAGAAGAGTTTTATTCAAATTGTCTACTTTCAGGGTAACAGAACAACAAAGAAGTGTAAGAATTGTAAAAAATTGGGCGAAATTTTATGCATTTACAGCAATTTGTATGGTTTTCTCAATTACAATTTTTAAACGTTTTCAACGACTCTATCATCAACAGTATATGACTACTAACTAGTGAATTGAGAGTATGTCTGAAATATAAAAGTGCCTTCTTGTGCGATTTTTAAACACTTTGAAATTGTGGCAAGTGGATTAAATAGAAAAATTGAACAATAAAATTCTACCCGAGAAATATTATGACACTCAAACCAACACACGTAATTGTAGTTTCATCAAAATGAATTTTTTTTACGATTACTACCACTTTCTCTGCTCGTGAAATATGCTCATTTCATCGATAATAAAAAAAAAATTTCATTTGTATTTTATTAGAAATTTAACACAAAAAATACAGTAATAACTAAGAGAATAATCCATCTAAACCGGAATGTTGACAATTTGGATACATTTCTGTACAATTATGTTGTTTGTTTGCAGCTAAATCATAGAAATCCTGTTCCTCATTGGAATTATCCTCGTAATGTCGTACACTATATACCGACAAAAAAAAAACAACAAATTAAATTGTTGTATAATATAGAAGATTTAAATTTTACCGAAAGATTACTTTAATTATTTCCTCCATAAAACTACCACGCTCCTGTGTTGCTTTACTAACTTGACAAATCAACTTTAGTAAACACGCCCTGCCGTCTGTACTCAAACTGTAAACAAACTCATACACATGCAGTTAAATTTAACGTTCCAACCCCCTGTTTTGTTCAATATTTGTACAATTTAAGAAAACTACTTACGCTGTAAATAGTTTCTCAATTTTCGTATAAAGACTACGTCTAGTCCGACGATAAACTTGATGGTAAACTGGATGAATATAAGTTGTAATTGGGTCGGTTTTGTGGTTCGTATTGATATTCACAGTGCGTTGTTGATTCATTCTTGAAGAAAATTGTAAATAAACATCATTTGAATGTTATTGTAATTTATTAAAATGTAAATTTAATAATAGAATTCCTTATTTGGAGACTAAGCCTAAATAAAAACTAAAACAAACTTGTTTGTAAATATACAGATACAGAAAAAAACGTGGCGTTTACGGCCTTCTTATGCGGTAGAGTAAAGTTCAAGAACTTCGCCCTACATTATCGATTTTCAACTTGGAGCTTGCCTCAAAACTAATTATAAAATCATTAAACTTGTTTTATTAGTTCGATTATCTTGGCTATTATTATAATAAGAAAAATTCAATTTAAATTACCGATAGTTGTTGTTATTGAACGAATTCCGTTGTTGTGGCCATCCATTATCGACCGTTGACACCAGTTTGGGACCAAACGCCGTATAGAAAGGACCATACTTCAAATTACCAGTTGGATACCCATTCATATACCCAACGGCTGGTGGTTTATTGGTGAGGAATGGATTGTAATAGGTTTTCATGTAGCTGACAGATCCTGGCGATTTAACATTGTACATTGTCCAACTAGAGGATGACGGCTTAGATGGTTTATTATTGTTGTCATTGGCTTTGTTGTTATTGTTGTCAATTCGATGGAGTAATTCAGATGGACGACGAAATGGTTCGAATGGATCATGTGGTAATTCCCAAGCTAATGCCACCGTATTACCAACAGTGAATATTTGGCCGACGCCCAATGATGGCATCGTGAAGCAGAACACTATAGGAAATCGAAAGGAAAAAAGAGAATTGACAGATTAATCGGAATGGTGTCAATTCAAGCGCATCCACCAAATTTCTATTTGTTACGCGTGAACTGTAAGATTACCTTCGTTCGTTCTATCCTATATTTCTATCATTCGAGAACCTTAACGGTAACTAAACGCAATAATTCTAATATTTGAGATGAGAAAAGGAACTGTCATCTGATTTTATCGAAATAAAGCCAATATACAATGTTGTTTTAATAAAAAGATGTAATAACGAGCTATCGATTTCATCATATCTATTCCATCCAGTCTTTACAACTTTGAACGAAATTGCTCAGTTAGGATAGAAATAAGATACAACTACTTTAGCAATAAAACCCTGTTCTATCCCATTTTTATCAAAGTATCAATGATAAACAAACATTTAACGAAAACTAATAAAGTTTCCATTTGTTTTCTTTTTGTGCTTGTTGGCGAACATTTAAATAAAGCATCCCCATTATCAACCAAAAAAATTCGCTTCAACTTGGATAACTTTTCCAATATGATTACAGTATTCAACATATATCAACCATTATCCTTTTTCATTTTCTTTTATATGTTCCCGTGAATCTTTCCAAATGGAACCTTACAGATATTAAATGAATATTTTTTGAAAGCTTTTTGTTTTTCGTTCTTTTAGCAAAAAATAAACTCTGTAAATCCACTGCGATAGGATCAGAGTGAATGAATGAATGAATAAAAAAAATGAGAGGAATCATTAATAATTTTCTTCTCGTCTTTTCGTTTATTCTACCAGTGATACGAGAGTGACCCACAAAAGTTTGGAATAACTTCAATAAATTCCGTCATAAATTTAATAGCTTTGGCTACAAAAATATAAATTTCTACTACTAAAAAGACACTTGCGAATTTTCCCATCTTTATGAAACCTAATTCAATTCATTTGATTATCGTTAATTTAATTTAGTTTAATTGATGTTAATTGAGTTCCTTTTTGGAATATTGTAATTTTAAAAAGTACGTGCTTACTATTGGATTCTAATGGAAAAGCTCTTTGAAATAATCCTTTTAAACTAATAATAGTTTTCAAGTGCTTTCTGTACAATGTATTCCAATTTGAAATTCATCGAATTTGGTCGATTCAATAAAGAAAGGCAGACAATCGACATGTCGTTCAAATTCTTTTCTCTTGTATTATTTCACAATTTAAATCTTCGATTGTATTGAAAGTAACCCAACCCATTCACGAACAATAATTGAATTTCAAGACAACGATTTATTGATTCTTTATTTTTGTGAATCTAACAATAATTTATTTGCCACAATTCACACGAACAGTGCTTCTTTATGAAGTTACAACAATAAAAATTGCATTTTTGTTACTTGAGAAATGTACATTTGCAACACTAGACTTGGCAGATTCTCAAGAGGCTTGCAATCGACAGTTGGGGGTGAGTTTTGCAGGGTACAAAGAATCGCAACAACAATAACACTATTCAGATAAGACTACAGTAATTCCACTGCAACCCTACAAAGTTCAAATCACTTTGTTTATGTAAATTTTCATGTATTTGTCATAATTAGAGGGTAATTTGAGGCAGCAATAAAGTTTTTTATGTTGCATTAATTAAATTATTCGTCAATGAGTTTGGGGAACCTTTTCCTGTCATTGGTCGGTGAATTTTCTTGTGAATTTTGAGCAGGCTTTACGTGATTTTTTTTATAAATCCCTCAACCAACTTCCAACCTTCATGTACCCTTACATTAGTACTTTTTACACAATTACTCATCAACAATAAACACCCTTATATGTGGACTCAGGAAAAGCCTTATACAGGGTTACTCCCCTAAATATGTCAAATTCATGTGAAACTCCTATTGGCGGGCGATTCCAGTGACACTTTAAGGATTTATAGGCTGGTATCCGGAGAACATTGTAGCAAAAGTAGGACCACGTAGGTTATTTGAAAGTTGGTCAAAAAACGACTTTTTTGGCAATGTTAAAAGGTTCTCCAATCAGCTGTACATGAAAAATAATTTAGAATGATTCAATGATCCCCGTAAATTTGTGGTGTTTTTTTTTGTTTTCTCGGACATCACTCGTATAAAAATTGAAATGCACTAGTTACGCGCCTCTTCAGCTGTTGTTCTATTTTTATCGTAATGCGTATAAGTGATTGTCTTATCGTAGATACTTGTGTACTTAAGAAAAAATTATTGACAATGGATACTTAAAAATACAGTGAAACCTGCCAAGTTGGACACCTCTGTATATTGGACACCTATCCTAGTTAGACACTTTTTGAACGGCCTTGCGAAATTGTGTATCAACATTGTGTTAAATGTACATTTATTCTTATAAGTTGGACACCTGTCTACACTGGACAGTTTTACATGGCACGATAAGTGTCCAACTTAGATAGGTTTCACTGTAAGTAAATGTAGGCGATTTGTATTAGTTTCAATGAAAGGTAGGCAAGCCACATAGGTTCGAAAAAGATAATAATATTAAAAATAATGTGATAAGAATAATGTAAGCAATCGTCTGGAACGTTTTAGAATCGTCTTAAATTGTTGTCTTTAATTGTTAGGACTTTGAGTGGGTGCACTTTTTGTTCTTTAAGAAATATCTAAATTTGAATATGTTATTCGTTTGTTTTTTATTTTAATTTTTGTCCTTTAATTTAAAAAAAAATAAAATCGACATATCTGGGCAATTGCTTATTGTTACAGTCACGTATTACAAGTGTTTTTCGTTAAATAAATAAACATTGGATTACCTTCAACAGTCTACTAGAGTGATTTTCAAACGTTATTCTTACTGTCTACCTTGTGGCCCTTTAAGGACTAATAATTTTTACAAAAAAAAAAAACAGTTTATTATGTTCCTTTTGGGATGTGTAAAACAATGGCAGCCACAGGGAGGTGAAGGATTTTGCGTTTCAATGTTTCACGGTCAATCTCGGGCTGCAACTTTTTTTAGTTTTTCTAGGTAGTTCTACTTTTGCTAAAACATACCCTAGGGACTCTCCTACAAATCCTTAAAGTATTACTTAAATCATCCGCCGACTAATAGGAGTTTTATACGAATTTGGCATATTTAACGGAATATCCCTGTATAAACAACCCATCGACCCTTTTACCTATATAAACAGATGTCACAAATTTGATATCACGATCATAACCATTATAACTTGCAATATTACTTCTAAAATGTTTGAGTAATGCATATACGTTATCACTTATCATCCCAAAAGTGCCGTTATAACCTTCTTTTACACAATTTATTCGTTTCTTTTGTAATAATTTACATGAATATCATACTAACCCAACTGTAATGAACTACCCTCGGGAAAGATAAGATATCTTCTATGTCTGTGCAGAATCTTCTCACTGGTCGTATTGATTCGTGCTTCAATATCCTCATTTAAGTTTTGTATCGTCACATTGATTAAAATTAAAACAATAAATAAGCACAATTTCATTGCGATTGATTTCAAAACTATTACAAATTAAAATTCAGATATTAAATTGTAAAAATCGTGAAATTCACTCTACTAATTGCATGAACCGTTCGAAATGATGAACGGTAAGTACAATTTTATCGTTATAGTGTTAAAAGTTAACGTCAATATTGGTTGAAAGATTCTGTTTCAATTAACAGCAGACGACTAATTCAATTTCTATCGGAATATTATACGGTTTTTTTTTGTATTTCTATAAGCTTGACGTTCTATAGTTTTGTTAGTGTAATAAAATGGAGATCACCAAATTTTGTGGTCTTTTTATTTTCTTGGGATTTCTATTTGTTTTTACCGAAATTGAATCAAAAGATAGTAAAGGTGTTCTATCGCGTCGTAAAAGATATGTAGCTTTCCCTGATGGATCTACAGTGATTGTAAGTTACATTTTTAACAATAAATTTTTTATCTAATCTCGATTTGGTTTATAGTTTGCTTATTGTGTTGTTACCGATACAATATTACCATTCCAATTATTTACCGAAGGTGTAAATTGGGGGGTAGCTTACGATCTACCAAATCGCACAGCTTTCACCACATATTTCGATAATAAACCGCAATACATCAAGAGGAGACGACATCGACGCGATTTGTACAACAAAATTGAAACCATCATGAATTCGTAAGTTTTTACAGTTTCCAACAGAATTAATCAAAGATAATCGGAGGATTATCAAAAGAAATAACTTTTAGAGTTACTATCTCTTCACAAAATGAATTCATCGATACTGTAATTACATTTAAAATAACTCTATATAAATTGCACTAATCTCTTACATTTATTCCCGAGTGATTCGCTTACTAGAATAACTTCGAATAGTTTCCAGTTTTTCTCACTGTAAAGTAGATTAACATACTTTTACCAAACCTTAAAACTTCTATCTATAGAAATTTGTTGGAGATTTACACAACTATTACAACAAATTAAAGTGGATGAGTACTGGAAACGAATCAAATTTATATCTAGTTTTATAGTCTAAAAACTTAATTATCTAATTATTACCATTTCTAACAGAATGGGTTATGATGGTCGTGCCTGTATATTACGTTCACTATGTGAAGCTGGCCGTTATCAAAAAATTAAAAAATCTACATTATCGGATGAAATAATACGTTTACTTTTCGAGTAAGTATTGTTTATTTAAATACAAATAATTGACGTAATTAATTTTTCAATTGATTGATTGACAGATTTCCACAACAGACTCTATTAGATTTCGAACCTGATGAACATCGCGTTTATCATTGGGCGTACCGACAGGGTCGTGAAAACAAGCAACAGGGTTGTAATGATATGTTTCCTGCATGTTCAATATCGCTCCTTGATCACGGTTTGGGATATTACGATGATTACATAGAGGAGCTCTATCGAAAATCAACAAATCATGTTAATCAATAAATTATAACCAAGCAAAAGATAATTGTATTTTACAGTTAAAATTAAATTAAATTAATTTTTTATTGTTGTTATTGTTGATTTTTCTGCAATGCTTCACGAACGTTTGGCCCCAGTCTCTCGTTGACAGAAACAGACCGTTGTAATTCAATATAGCGCCGTTTTCGGGGTGGATAAATGGCGAAATAAAAGGAGGATTTTATTAAAACACTTTTTTGTACAGTGGTTTCATTCTAAATAGTTTGTAATTGATAACAATCAGTTTGAAGGGGGTAATGAATTCAGTTGCACGTCTTCAAAATTGCCTAACATGTGCCGGAATATTGTTCATATACCTTAATATATTCGTAAATTAATTTGAATTTTGATTTATAATACAGACTTAATTAATACGTACATGCATGACGAATATTCAACTACTCTTTAACTGATTTATAGATTTACACTAAAATTTATTCAAGCGATGAGGTGATCGATGAGAAAGTAGCTTTATTATACAATAGAAACAAGATTATGTGGGCATAATATAGCGAGATAATTGTCCCTTATTGAATCCAACCCAATAACCGTTGGTCAATTTTAATAAAATTCATTTCCAACTGTCGAGTTCGGTCAATAATGTTGATTTAGGTGGGAAAAAAATACAGAAAAGATTGACGTTATTGCTACTTATCGATGAACCTGAAAACAAGCCTCTTGAAAGTTGTTACGTTGAAGAGAGTTATATTTTATCATTTTCAAGGGTGACTTTTGACTTGTCAATCTATAACGGATCTTGAACTGAGAACAACTACGTTGAAATAAAAGTTAACAAGTTAAGTTTATTAAAAACTACTCTAAACGTGGCAAGTTTAGAGAATTGTGTGTGTGTGTGCAAAGAAGTTGTTTCACTATAGTGTTTCTTTTTTTATGGTAACAAGAGATTTAAAAGCTTTCTACGAGACAATCGTGCGGTCGTCAAACAAAAACTGGATAAACTCCTAACTAGTTTTTTTATTGTTTACATTGGATTTGAGAGAAAATTCGACCACAAACTATAATTTTCGTTGAACCACTACTGTAAATTTTATTCACAAACATAAACAACAATCGAATATAAATTTACATACATCAGCTATTCCGATAACCGTTATTTTTACAACTAGTGGATATCATCAGTTTGAAACAACCTACTGAAAAAGTCGTTACCTATAATGGTGATGTATAAATTGAATTTATTTCTATTGTTATCAATAATAGTTATGGTAACTGGAAAGAATATTGATAAACGGTTATCGCGTCAAAAACGTTATTTAGTATTTCCCGAAGGTTCGAGTTTATCAGTAAGTATAAAAATTTAGAACAAATTTCACAAAATTTGATAGTTTCCATCAATAAGGTTGCAGTTTGTGTAACCTCACAAACTGGATTATTACCAGGTGAAATCTATACAGAAGGTGTGAATTGGGGTATTTCTTACGAACTACCAAACGACACTAAAGAATTTCGTGAATTACTCAATTTATCGAAAGAGACCGTCCAAAGACGACATCGACGTGATTTGTACGGTAAAATCGAAACGATTCTATACTCGTAAGGCTTGCCTTTAAAAAATTTTGTGTTGGAAATAAATCAAATTTCTTTCTAGCATGGGCTATAATGGTCGCAATTGTGTCTTGAGAGCTTTATGTGAAACCCAACGTAATTTCCAAATGAATGGCGGCAATCTTGTGGATAAAATCCTTGGAATTATATTCAGGTTTATTCCCATTTTTTTATTCTTTGATCCTATACGAATTTAGTGGCAATATTTCCAGATATCCCTACGGTGACGATTCAGTGAATAAAGCTGGACGACACCATCTACATTATAATACGGCTAGTCAACATGGAATAGAAGCTACAAATGAATGCTTTGAATTGTTTCCAGATTGTCCATTCTCATTGATTGATTTGATTCTTGGCTATTATTCAACCTTTGACCGTCTACCGGATACGTAGTAATTTTATTATTATGATACATTGAAACAGAGAGAGAGTTTATCAAAAATTTATGGATCAAGTCATTTATCAAATTGTATAAATTTTTAATAAATCACTGTTATTTTCCGAATTTTCTACCCTGTGCAAAAAATTAAACGTCCAAATTTTGTAATGTTTTTGAAAATTGCCTGTTGCAATAAGTCTCCCATGGACTTTGTAGGAATTGATCGAGTGTCAATTTCAAAAATTGATAGATTCCCTGTAATAGAACTTTTTGTCCCTTTCAACAGTTTCAATAAAGAATACTTTCGATGAGAGCTTTCTGTCAATACAACTTCCGCCCGTGTCAATGGTAAAAATCAACTGAAATCAAGCATCAAATACTAAATTGACTCGGTGCTTGTTTTACTTACCAAATTTGCCATATTGCCGACTAAAGCATAACGCACAGGTGTATTTTTGATGCTTTTATTGATTCACCTCCTGGAAAGTAGACTTAAATGCGTCTGGAATACGTCTTAAAGTGGCAACTTCCATTTGATAAATGGATTTCCAACAGTATTCTCCTTCACACAAAGCTAAGCAAAATTGATTTCAATTCGTGTTAAATTAAACGATTTTTTTATCGTAAAAGACAAGTATATTTTTATGACAGATATAGTTTTCAGTAAAACAGTTTGACCTAATTTTCCACAAGTCTGGATGTTCAACAATCATTCAAATCAAACTGTTGCCAATAATATTGCCAGATATCGCCGATTAATAACCGAGGAAATTGCAGGAAATACGCAATCTACTTCCTGGTCTAGCCGACTAATCAACATTTAAATCATATGACTTTTCATTATTAATTGATGGTAGATTTCTGGTTGTGATAGTGGTGGTAAGAGTAGTTGTGGTGGTGGTGGTGGTGTATCGCATTGCCGTTTTGGTGGATCCTTCATTCATAGTGTTAGCGATAATTCCGGTCCACCCTCCGGATCCAGTCTCTCCGACCGGGTATTGACTAGTATTTCTCGGGATCGTTCGCGTACGTCCGCCATACCAAAGAACTGCTGATGGGATGCTGCACCCCAGTAGCTAGGGATGTTTGGCCGGCAACAGACCTCTATCCGTATTCCATTAATCCAACACTGACCCGTGCGTGGTGTTTCTAGTGAATAACAAACAAAAAAAAAGACCAATTATGGACAATCTTATTAAAATCTTCTCAATGATCATGTAAGAGGTGAGTGGTGTATTTCAGAAGAAATTGTCGATTTCTAGGTGGAAAATTACAAATTTTTCTTTCAAACTAGTAAAGTGGGCGTTCACTCCTTGTTAACTCCTAATCTCTCTATTAAGCTTATCCGTTGAAAATGCTACACAATTCACACATTAATCACTTTATTTTTTTAATTTGATTTTATGAAAATTAAATGATGAGCGATTATAAAAGAGAAAAACAAACACTTGACGCTTTTGGATTCGGGCCAAATAAATGCCAATGACAAATTTCCAAATATTCTACAGCTTTACGGATTGTTTCAAAAATGAATTGTTCGTGTAAAAACTTTAAATTGTACCAAAATTAAATTTGTTTCTCTCTTCACACAATCATTCTCATGTATAATCTGTTCAATATAAAAGTTTAATGGAACTTTATATTTGCTTGTCTAAAGTGATTTGGTTCAACAAATCGAGAAAGTTAAAGTGTAAATACTTTAAATAATTTAACAAGACTAGTGAATCTCCATTAATTAAAGAGTGTAGAGGATGCTCTGATGTTGGTGAATTTCTAAATAAATATTTATAACCACAGCTTCCTCACACGCTAGACAGTTACAAAGTCTCATTAGAAATCGGTTAAAATCAAATGAAAACTAAACACGAATTTGTTGTTAATTTGCCATTTTTACAAATTCAAATTAGAATTCTTTTTGTCTCCCCAAATCAATTCAATATTTGTCCATTTTCTTCTTCTGTTTTGTTTAGTATCAATTTAAAAAAAGTATCGTATTTATAATGGAAATTTTATTTGGTCTGCTACGAATTTGATACAAAACAAAGTCATCAAAAATAAAGTAAAGCTGATATCACAATTTCAATTGAATAGGAAATGACAAAATACGACAGTGATATTGAACCAATTATTGTACTTTCTCTCGATTAAAATCGGCAATATTGAATAAAATTTCAATTTTATTATTGATTTTTCTATTATAATAAAATTTACAACGTACAATTTCCATAAAATTCAAATAACTTGAGTTGTGTTTTAAGAAGAAAAGTTATAAAAGATTTCCTTTGGTAAAATAAACTTTGGAAATTTCCTATTTCGAGGCTTGTTTAGATAGTTGATAGATAATCTGGATGAATCAAAAACTTCCCCAAACTAAAGTCATAAATTTCTGTATATCTATCAAAAAAAGCATCGTTATAGATCAAAACAAATCAACTTATCAATACAATACAATAAGTTTACAAATATTTGAGAAAAGACAGTAGTTTATAAGGCGAAATCTACATAAAAAAACGTACAAAACAAAAGCGAAGGAGTCCTTCAACTGTGAACAATACAAACGAATGTCAAGCCCGTAATACTCAACATATCTCATTTCTATTTTCTTCTACAATGTAACAAAAGCTGAACGTATAAGGGAATTGTAAGGGGAGATTAATTATAGCTCAAAATAATTACTGTAAGAGACGGCAACCAAATAAATCTGTATTGATTCAAATCAAAAATGTGTGAAATATATGCAATTGAGGGCTTTTATAATTTGACTCATATCACTTCAACATCACTACACTTGATCTTCATTGACGCAAAACTTCTATAAACAAACGGGTGATGAAAATCACTTAATTCACGTTAGTTCAATTATTATTATTATTATTCTAAAGTCATGATGTTAGTGAAAGCGATATAAATTTACAAACATTTCTACGCGATCATTAATTATTATTATATCATGGAATACTGACATTTAACATTGATAAATTATCTAGATGGAAAGCAAGTCGATCTAAACATCTACAAATATCTTTGTTTATTAATTTGTGTGTGTGTGTGTGTGTATAAAACAATGTTGGTTGATATTTATAGAACGGATATAATATGGAGCGATTGCTCATAATTTTATGGTTGTTATATCTATGGACCAGTCATATTGTTGTCGGTAATCAAGATGCAAAACGTCTCTATGATGATCTACTATCAAATTATAATCGCCTCATCCGACCTGTTGGTAATAACTCAGATCGACTTACTGTAAAAATGGGATTACGTCTATCACAATTAATTGATGTTGTAAGTGCAGAGAAATTAATTGATATAACGAAAAAGTCATTTCATTTTCTTTCTCTTTTCTTTTTAATATAGAATCTAAAGAATCAAATCATGACGACAAATGTTTGGGTTGAACAGGTACGTTAATATCGATGTTATTTGGAACGTTGAGTATTTTAATCGTTAAATCTATGTGCATGTCTGACTTTGTATGTGTGTATGTGTTGCAGGAATGGAACGATTATAAGCTCAAATGGAATCCAGATGATTATAACGGTGTAGAAACTTTACATGTACCATCTGAACATATATGGCTGCCAGATATCGTCCTATATAACAAGTAAGTCGGCCAATTTGCTTAGAATTTCAATATTGCATCGTTTACATAATAAACAGTGCAATGTTGAAAATTGGTGGAGGCGCCGGGTCAACTCTAATATTTCATTAGTAATCCATCAATAAATTATTAAATATACCGATAATTATCAATTTCTTATGAGAATTGACATCTATACAGTAGCAACGTCT
This sequence comes from Mylabris sibirica, assembly GCA_039776855.1. NCBI lineage: Eukaryota > Metazoa > Arthropoda > Insecta > Coleoptera > Meloidae > Mylabris > Mylabris sibirica. The sequence continues at coordinate 8,757,287 of CM077836.1, forward strand.
TCAATACATAAGTTATTCGCTATTAGTCCAGCACTTTTTTTTGAAAAAAAAAATATTACTGTGTCGCTGTAAATTTGCGTAATTTCTTACATATTTAGTTGAAAAAGTACCAAAAATATGTGTCAAATTGAATTTTTAGCAGCTAAATTGTGCTTTTTATACCACAATACGTTGATTTACCTAGTTTTAGGGAATTTTATTTGATTTTAGCTCCTTATTTGTAGTTTTAACGTTCAAAATCGTAAACTGATTAGTCATTAATTTCTTATCTAAAGATGAAATTTTCTTAATTTTTTATATATTTACTTAAGAAAGTATCTAAATATGTGTCAAATCGCCTTTTTAGCATCTAATTTCTGATTTTTATGTCAAAATACTAGTTTTAGCTCTTTTTAGGCGATTTTCTTCAATTTTTTCTCCTTTTTAGCGAATTTTTTTAAAAAAAATTAGCTAATGACGAGATCCTCACTTTTGAATTTTCGAAAAATTTTTGCACAGAAGTTCGTTTTGGGACCTCAGGAACCCATATCCACCGTTCGTTAAAATTTTTATATATATATATATATATTTATATATATATATATATATTTATATATGTATATCCACGATAACTGCCGTAAAAATACACCAATCTTAATGAAACTTGGTACAAAAATCGGTCTTTGGGATAGCTTGGATGAGTTCGTTGGCCAGACTGGTAGGGCCAACACTTTTGGAATAAGACCTGAAGAAATGTTAAAAAAAATCATTTTCAATATTACATTTGCTTAGATTTTGATGAAAATTAAAATAACAGTAGAGCCGACCATTCTCTATGACCCCGAAAAAAAATCATCAAAATCGGTTCGTTGGTTCGCAAGAAAAATGCAAAAATCTCTTTTTTGAGTATAAGCAGTAAAATCGATTATCTCAGGTGGCTATATGTTCTCTGACTATTGATATTAGAAAAAAAATTGAATATCGCGGGGGGGCAACTAATTTTGACAGTTAATATTAGACGCAAGGCCTGCTAGAGAATTTCGCTTGAAAAAATCAAGCAGGCCTTGATTAGACGTATTAGACAAACAACAAACTTCATTATTTGTTTTTTTTTTAGTGTTTCTTATTGTTTGTGGATTAAAAGTATTTTTCAATAAAAATCATAAATATTAAAATAACATCGGGGAAATGAATTTATTAGTTGATTCAATGTTATTAAAATATATTAATTGTCAGTATCATAAGAATGTTTTGCAATTAATATTTCAGTATGTAGATACATAAAAAAATTCGCTATATAAGGTACTTGCTGCCTTTGGAGATTTTTTTTTGTGTTTTAAGGCTAAAATCGTCGACCTAAAAAAACTACATTTAATGGATGATTGATCATCAATTTGTCACTAGATTTGCTCATTTTTTTACATTTTAGCGAATTTTTTTAAAAAAAATTAGCTAATGACGAGATCCTCACTTTTGAATTTCCGAAAAATTTTTGCACAGAAGTTCGTTTTGGAACCTCAGGAACCCATATCCACCGTTCGTTAAAAATTTTATATTAAATATATATATAAATATATATATATATATATTTATATATATATTTATATATATATTTATATATATTTTTATATATATATATCCACGATAACTGCCGTAAAAATACACCAATCTTAATGAAACTTGGTACAAAAATCGGTCTTTGTGATAGCTTGGATGAGTTCGTTGGCCAGACTGGTAGGGCCAACACTTTTGGAATAAGAGCTGAAGAAATGTTAAAAAAAATCATTTTCAATATTACGTTTGCTTAGATTTTGATGAAAATTAAAATAACAGTAGAGCCGACCATTCTCTATGACCCAGAAAAAAAATCATCAAAATCGGTTCGTTGGTTCGCAAGAAAAATGCAAAAATCTCTTTTTTGAGTATAAGCAGTAAAATCGATTATCTCAGGTGGCTATATGTTCTGACTATTGATATTAGAAAAAAAATTGAATATCGCGGGGGGGCAACTAATTTTGACAGTTAATATTAGACGCAAGGCCTGCTAGAGAATTACGCTTGAAAAAATCAAGCAGGCCTTGGTTAGACGTATTAGACAAACAACAAACATCATTATTATTTTTTTTTTAGTGTTTCTTATTGTTTGTGGATTAAAAGTATTTTTCAATAAAAATCATAAATATTAAAATAACATCGGGGAAATGAATTTATTAGTTGATTCAATGTTATTAAAATATAATAAATGTCAGTATCATAAGAATGTTTTGCAATTAATATTTCAGTATGTAGATACATAAAAAAAATTCGCTATATAAGGTACTTGCTGCCTTTGGAGATTTTTTTTCTTAGAAGAAAGTACCAAAATACCGGGTGAGTCACGTAAGATGAAAACTTTTAATGGCATCATTTGGCGAGTCGTTAAAAACCTTTTTCAAGGATTTGTACGGGGTCGCCAGGAAACGCTTTAGCAAAATTAGAACCTTGTAGCTCATTTGGAAGTTGATCAAAAAAATGCTCGTGTCTGACAATGTTGCGATTTTCAAAAACGAGCTAAAGACACAAAATGACTAAGAATGACTCAGAGAAGAACTCCCGACATTATTTTGTTTCTCTCCGATGCATTCTAGAAAAAAAATGCAAAACATTTCCACCTATTCCAGAATAAAATTAAGAAAAACTAAAAAAATCAATGTTGGGAGGATTCTCGAGTCATTCTAAGTCGTTTTGCGTTCTTAGTGCGTTTTTAAAAATTGCAACATCGTCATAAGCGAGCGTTTTTTTGATCAACTTTCAAATGAGCTACAGGGTTCATATTTTGTTATAATGTTCTTCAGCTGCGCACTTCTATAAATCTTTGAAATATTTTTGGAATCGTTAGCCAAATAATGGGAGTTGCCATCAGAATATTTCGTCTTCGGTGACTCACCCGGTATAAGTCAAATTTTCTTGAATTCTAGCTTCTTATTTGGAATTTAACGCTCCAAATCTTCAATTTTTGCAAAAATCTTGCGTTTAATTGATGATTGATCATTTATTTTTCTCTTAAAGATAAAATTCACGTATTTTTTTACGCATTTAGCTTATACCTAAATATATGTCAAATTGCCATTTTAGCAGCTAATTTGTACTTTTCATGTTTTAATACGTTGATTTAGCTAGTTTTACCTTGTTGTAGGCGGTTTTTTAGCTCCTTATTTAGAGTTTTAATGCTCAAAATTGTGAATTTTATAGATAATCCCGTATTTAATGGATGATTGATCATTAACTTCTTACTTTAAGATAAGATTTGCCTGGTTTTTTACCTATTTAGTTGAAAGAAGTACCTAAACATGTATCAAAGTGCCTTTTTAGCAGGCAATTTGTGCATTTTATGTCAAAATACGTCAATTTAGGTATTTTTAACTTGTTTTAGGCGATTTTCTTGAATTATAGCGTTTTATTTGCAGTTTTAACGCTCAAAATTGTCGATTTTGTAGAAAATCTTGCATTTAATGGCTGATTCGTCACTAATTTTTTTTTCAAGTTGAAATTGCCGTGATTTTTTACATATTTAGTTGAAGAAAATTACCTGAATTGTATGTTTCAAATTGTCTTTTTAGCAGCTAATTTGTGCTTTTTATGAATGAAGCTACGATACTGTAAGATGCTTCTATATTGATTTGCTCAAGAATTTAACTAAAATTAAACGATTGCGTCAGCAAGCTTACTAATGGAATGTGTTTTCAACTATCTTACCCCTTGAGCGTTTTTCATCTCTAGTAATCTATCCTTTGCTTCTTAAATACTGTAGAATTTCCCTATACTTGTGGAAAATTCCTGATTTAATGCGTTATATTTGAGACAATTTGTGAAAAAAACAGCTTATTTAAACAGCAAAATAACGAACTGTAGCTTAGAAATTGGTACAAATTTCTAAAATGTCTCATTAAAACGATTCACCTCGATTTTGTTCCGTAAAAGTTAACTATAAAAAGGACCCAAATAGTTGGACGGTGATTAGATAGATCCATTGATATAAAAGCCAACGTTTACGTAAAATTACAAATGAAAGGATGCTAGCGGAATTTTCTATAAAGCCTATTAGTTGACGCCGAAGAGATCAAATGAAGGGAACCGTAAGAGATATATATGGAGAGATGTCAATAAAGTATGCGGAACAAACATCGGCTTCTTCTCCAAGCTATTATTGCCACTTTTATTACCTTGAAGCTCTACACAAACTAAAGTAAATTTGATACAAAATGTGTTATTTGACTCCTTTTTGATTATGTTAAAGCATTAAACTGAGGGTTGTGAATATTGTTGAGTTTTTATTCAGAATTGTCTGCAAGATTTTATCTTTGCAGATAAGCCGGAATAGAAATGAAACAACATTATTTCGAATATGTCTGGTGAATTGCTTTTATAATAAATAAACAACTGACAATTCCAATTCCCTAAACTATTTCACTCATATATCTTTTCAAATATCTGCATATAAAAATCTAGGTTAAATTCCATCTTAGGTTTCTTCAAGCGATTCATTTATAATGAAAATTAATCAATTTCGATGATGAATTTTCCATAATTGAACCTCTCTAATAATGCACTCGCTTTTCACACTCTTGTAATTATTTGGAAATTTAATTTACACATCATTAACACTGTATATGATAAATTGATTACTGAATTGTCCGTCCAAATTATCCATTGTTCAATTTAAATTTTATAAAATGATGAAATTAACACGCACTCTTCTCCACCGTCAAAAAATCAATCTCTATTAGTTGTAACCGTTGAAAGTTTGTATGTAGAATGAGGAGAAATGCAACAAAAAAAACGTACAATGGAAGATAATAAATTTGTATCCCACTATTCTTATCTAGCTTCCAGTATACTCCAACAATGATTAATCACCGGTAAAGTTTTCTCTTCTTTATGCTCCTTGTATTCCATTTATTATAACCCGTTTATTAGAGTCAATTTTTTCCTATTTTTCTTGAAATAAATGCCTTTTTTGTCATCACCAAAAATTCGCCTCCATTTTATCATAATTCTATTTATCCTTTGTTCTATGTATATCCTTAATCTAATTCATTGCTGTTATTCGTTTTAATAATAATGATTTAGATGAAAATCCATGATATTAAATATTAATTCTATTATAAAATCGGGCTATATTGAAGACGTGCAAGTATTTTATTATTCAAAATATTCAAATCACACGCGTAAATTGACGGCTTCTCTTCTTTTTTATTTATAATCGTATTTAATTCTCGAAAATTTAATTGTAGAAATCCATCCAATACTATGCAAATCGAAATCTCCAATTGTGGATTTATTGAAATTTTTCAGTGCCGACGGGAATTATGAAGTAACAATAATGACAAAAGCCATCTTACATCATACAGGGAAAGTTGTATGGAAACCACCAGCTATTTATAAATCATTTTGTGAGATTGATGTTGAATATTTTCCATTTGATGAACAGACCTGCTTTATGAAATTTGGATCGTGGACCTATGATGGTTATATGGTGAGTTATATATTTACATTTAAACATAAGATAATTTTAGTTTTGAGGATAAGTCGATTCACGTAATTAAATGTACACTTGAAAACACTTAACTAACTTTACTAAACTCAAATATTAAATGATACAACTTGAACATTGATCCTTACTAGTTCATTTTAAAAGCTATTCAATTGCAAATTAACTCAACTAAAGCTAAATGTAAATTAACGGTTATAAGAAGATGAAACAGCTTGAGATTCTGATAAAATATCAAACAATTAGCTTTCAACTATAATGGGGGTGTGGTCCCCAATACCCCTGATACTCTGATACTTAAAAGAAAGGAGATAATTTAGACACTTCAGTCGCTTTTTGAGAAGAACTTTCGACTCTAGACCTATAGAGAAACAAATCCACTATGAATAGAGGCGTGTAAACCCATTTCCAATTACATAAAGACTCCATAAATGCAAATTATGTTCACTTTTCTCAAAAACGGTAACAGATAAAGAGATGGTGAACGTTTTATTCGATTTTAAATACGCTTCCACAACATTTGGCTTTTGAGTTTGATCTGAATTCTCGAATTTCAATGTTATTTTCCGAATATCAGCGTTTAAGTAGTGGAAAAAAGACAGTTATCTATGTACTTTACATCATATTGTAGCCCTTTAAACTTACTATTAGGTTTAAAGGACTTTTTATTCAAAAATAATGAAATTACCACCGATATTACAGTAAAAAGACACTTTTAGTAGTCTTTTAGATAAATTCTCATTAGGTTTTATGAATTTTTTGTTTTAAGTTTTTTTTGCAAATTTTAAACTGAGACAATTTTATCAATTTTAGTAATTTTTTGAGCTGAATTCTCGACTTTTAATCACCAATCTTTAAGCATCAACGGGAATTTTAGAGGCTCTTGAAATTTAATTTTTTGTCCATTTTTTTAGAATTTTACCCAAGTCAATTTAACGCAATTTTTACACAAGCGCTTATAAGAAAAAGGGATGAAAACACCATTGTTTCTTGTAAAAAGCTCATAGAAAACAGAATATTAAATCAATCTACGTAGATTCAATCACACCAGCTTTTTGTCGGTTTTTTTTTATAATAAGAATAAACTCAATTAAAATATGTATTTATTCAATTAAAGGAAAAAAGGGATTAATACAGAGTGTATCTTGACGATGGGCCATTTTGACTGAAGCTGTTTTTTCCTTGAATTATTTCCAGAAAATATTGTTGTTGTTCTAGCAACCCCTTTTATATAGGGTAGTACACCCTAGTCTCTTATTTTAAATAGAATGACACCTTTTCTATTGCATGTTTGAATGTTTTTGTTTGTGTGATTTCGATAATATGATTTATATGGTAGTCTAGCAATGACTGTTTTTCAAATTTTTCGACCTTTCATGAAATTTAACATTTTGTAGTGTTTCATTGAAAAATTCATATCTTTGAAATTATTGCTGTAGAAAGGTAGAAATTTGAAGTCTTAATGGCACAAATAATATGCCCCTCATAAAAACTTACAGCATACAATTATCTTTCAGCATTTAGCTGAAATCAATTTTTCTTTCAGGCAATTTTCAAAGTGTAATATCTTGCTTATTTTAAATGGAATACCATGATTCTTAATATTGTTAAATAGAGAAAAGTATATCTGAACTATATTAGCATTTCTTTTACCTATTAATCTCCGATGTTCAAAATTTTAAGGTTCGTCTAATTTTCCCCTAACAAAAAATGTAATACATCAACGCCTGGGAATGAAATACATAGAGGGCTTAGGAAAGTAACTTTTGATTCAATTGTCAAAATTAACATCAGAGTAATTAAATAATTGTAGCTTTTCTAAATGAAAAATAATGGAGGAAATTTATTAATTCAGTCAAGATTTATTAAATTTATTTTTCATGTATGAATAATGTGCTGAAGCTATAAAAAACATAAAGAATATTCAAAAGTAACGTCATTCTTAACAGTTACTGCAATTTTGCTGAGCCTTCTATGTATTTCATTATAGGTAAATTACTTTGAAATAGGCGACTAGATGTAGGCATGGCACTTTCAGAATAACTGAAAAATTATCAAAGAAAGGTAAATGGAATATTAATACAGTTCGATATAGATTTTTTCTATATTCAACAACGCAAAGAGACATATGGTGTTTAATTTAAAATAAGAAAAATATTAGAGACTGAAATTGCCTGAAAGAAAGGTTCACTTCAGCTAAACGACAAGAGTGAATTGAAAGCTTAAGATTATTTGTGTTACTTAAGTTTAAAATTTCAACCCTTCAACCGCAATAGTTTTAAAGATATAAATTTTTCAATTAAACACTGCAAAATTTAAAAATTCATGAAAAATTAAAATATATGAAAAACAATTAGTGTTAGACTATAAATCATATAACCAAAGTTCCTTTCGATTCAAGCTAAGAATTCAAAAATACAATAAATAATACATTTATTGTTCCATTTAAGCCGCCCCTTATAATGAAGGTTGTTAGAACAACAAGAATATTTTGCAGAGACAGTTCAAATAGAATAACAGCTCTGGTCAAAATTTCATAGTTTCATTAATTAGAACTACTTATCCTTCTAATACACCATCGTCAGAATACACCCTGTATAATGATTATGAGTCATTGAAGGGCAGCTCTCAAAAATAATCAGTTCCTGAGCAAAGACTTTGAAAGAAAACTCTAAATTGACATTCGTGTCTGGTTGTAATAAATGTGAAAATTTCCTCATTTTGTTGAGATGTATGGATACTAAAATTACTCGCTTTCTTTTCACCTTATAGAGTCACTTTAAAATTAATTAAATTACGCAAAAGTCTTTTAAAACATCTACAATAGAGAAGATATAATTCAACTTTCAATTCTCGTTCATAATGTAACGAAACTGAATTATATTTAAAAGTGGAGAAGTGTGAGATATAATTTAAGCGAATATTTAACACATTCTAAAGTGGATATTTCACCCCCTGTTCATTTATTTACGTATCATATTCCATTTTTAACAGTAACATAAAAATATAGAATTTGAATAGAATTGATCTTAATATAGAGGGAGAATTATCGTTATCCTTATTCACCTGTTTCGCTTCATACTCTTTCAAGGCTTCTAAAGTATTACAACAAACAATTTTATTTATACAGGGTGAGTTTAAAGTAACTCATAACCCTTTAATACTTTTACATGTTCAAACGTAGAAAAAAACTCTACCCGAAAATACAATAAAAAATAGGGGGTGCCATTTAAAACGAGTTGGAAAAGGGGCCGAATCGAAGACCCGGCCTAGCAACTTCCCCGACTGATCAGTCCCAGTAGTTAATCATTAATTAGAAAAAAATTTTTCTACGATCAAGAGAAAATTGTCAAATTTCTGCGAAAAGCACAGTGGTTGCGCTCTCGCCTGACATCTGTTTGCTACGGGGTTCAATTCTCGCCAGAATAACTTTATTTTTTTTCTTTTCAATTATGGAAATAATCATCTTTACTATTTTGTTATTTTATTCTTAACAAATAGAAAACTTTAGTTTACTTACTGCCTCTATGGATAGTAAAAGTATTATTAGATACTCATTATGTTATCCATTACAATAAATTCACAACAAAAGATTAAACAAATATTCCAGTAAAGCTTTTAACAAAACCAAAGATGTCAAAATCAGCACCGAAATTTTAAAAAAAAACAACGCAATTATTTACACCTACTCGATCTTTCACGAAACAGTCTTGTTGCTAGACAACGGCCGTAAATCCTGATTTATATTTGATATATTAATGTCTTATTCTTTTGTCTTGCGTACATACTTGATTAGTAAAGAATCACTGTCCATCTAATTAATTTAATCATTATAAGTCGCCAGATTGAAAAATATCGCACATGATGGGTATTATTTCTGACATAAAAGCACATGCCCTTTCGATTGGTGATATCAAATTAATACGTTATCTTACATTTTTTTCCATCAACCCCCTCCCCCGTCCACCCCCGTGGTCCGATTGGCACCAAAAACTAATCAACTCGAAAGTCCACGGAATAGTTGATGCTGGCCAAATTTGAACGCAATCGGTTAAGCCGTTTTTGAGTAATCGTTGGAGAAACGACAGACGCACACACACACACACACACACACACACACACACACACATCATGCTAAAAACTTCAAAAACGTGTTCACGGGACCCCAAAACGTAAAGATCTGGTGAAATCTCGAATTCGAAATTTTGGTCCGAAACTAATAACTTCCCTACCCTCTGGTCGGGGAAGTTAAAAATTGATGATGGCATCATTCCTTCACAATGTTAACTGGTAGAGCCATTTTGTCTTAGCCTCACTTAATTAATTTAAAAATAAAAACTTATCTGTCTCAACGTTTTTCAAAATTCTTATAAAACAAAAAGTTATGATGATTATGTGTTACTTTAAACTCACCCTGTATATGTAAACCACACTATCCCTATGTAAAGTAGAGTACAATAAAGGAATTTTGAAGAGTCATGAAGAAAAAAATATTGTCTAAATTTGACCAAAATCGCAACTGTAATTTAATGGTTGCTAGTTAAATACTAACCTACCGTAATGTTGCTGTCGAGAGTTGATAAGAAATCAGGTATCAGCTTAACACATCTAGGATTTCCATTGAACTACCCATGCAAGTCTAACTTATTGAACATAGATAGTACATTTGATTAAAAACTATAAAAATGAAGTACCTAATAGAAACAACACTACAGAAATCGTTCAAAATGCCTTTCTCTAATGTTTTACACAAAGCTGTACTCTACGTAGCAGGGGACGCTGCACGTTTCGACAGTTCCCAAATAGCGTCTGTAGCTTCATAAATTCGGTTCGGCAGCTGTTCGATATTTCCGACTGGCACTAAATACACTAAAAAATAGAAAGGTAATAGACAGTATTGAAAAAGACTACGAACATGCACAATCAACGTCCCCGTTACATTCGTAATTGAACGTTGAACGTCGATTGACATCAGCCAATGGGTATTAACTACGTTTGTTCATTAGACACAATTATTTATCCTTGAATTTGTTCTATTCCAGTGGTTCTAAGAATGTTGGCGAAATTTAGAGCCTTTATCCTCTAAGACGGAGCCATACCGTCCCTGTAATATATTTCACAAATTGGCTCAGTTTTTCGTGCCTTACACGTGATCTAAGGAGTTAAAAGAATTTCTATTCCACCCTGTAAACATTTAAGTAGGGCTTCGAACCATTATTTTTTGTTCCGGTTCAGTTCCAAATGATCAATTTTTAAATTTCACCCCAAAAGAAGGTATAACTCCTAAGAGCTATTTCATAGATAACTATCTATTTTAAATACAGAGAAACCCACAAGCGGACAACTTATATTTTGTAATTTTCAATAGCAGAAGAATTTTCATTGTCATATGTTTTACCATAGGGTAGAAAATTGCAAGAAAAAAAAACATAATAAATATATAACTTTAATCCCCAACAAGGGATGAAAAAACACCTTCACACCTTTTACACCTACACTTACACAACTTACACCTTTTGATAGTCCTAGCTAATCTATTTCAACTAGTTTTTAAGCCACTGAAAAATATTGAACCTCTACAGAGACATTTGAAAAGAAAATTAATTTTATAGGGGTTACTTACCTTAATTCCCAATATCTCCCTTAAACTTGATTATGAGGACAAACTACAAAATACCCATTCCTTAGAATAGAATGAACTATCCAAAATCGGGAGTTTTGACTTAGGGTGGTTTACTCTTGCAAGTTCGTGTTAAGTGCCCTAAAGTACCTATTGCTGACGCATATCCAGAACATGGAGAAAAGAGGAGATAAAAGGGAAAAAAAGAGAAAAAGATTGTGTTAAGTGGTACGAATGATAGGAAAAATAGTTCTCGTTTTCGGTTCAGCTCCGAATTCCGTTCCGGTCAAAATTTCGGTTTTTTTTCGGTTTTCGGTTCAGTTCCGGTACGAAGCCCTACATTAAAGTACAGTTGTTTGATCAATATTTGTGTGTGTATGTGTCTGTTTTATTTGTTTGTTGACAGGTTGATTTGCGGCATTTATCCCAAGTACAAGATTCCAACCAAATCGATGTTGGTATCGATTTACAAGACTATTACATATCAGTTGAATGGGATATAATGAAAGTACCAGCTGTACGTAATGAAAAGTTTTATAGTTGTTGTGAAGAGCCCTATCCTGACATCATCTTTTATATAACATTAAGACGTAAAACACTATTTTATACGGTTAATTTAATTATACCATGTGTCGGTATATCATTCTTATCAGTTTTAGTATTTTATTTACCATCAGATTCTGGTGAGAAAGTATCTTTATGTATTTCAATTCTATTATCATTAACTGTATTCTTCTTGCTGTTGGTGGAAATTATACCACCCACTTCCATTACAGTGCCTCTGTTGGGTAAATATTTACTCTTCACGATGTTATTATGCACATTATCAGTGGTCATAACAATTGCTGTATTAAATGTTAATTTTCGTTCACCAGTTACCCATAAATTAGCACCATGGGTACGTTTATTTTTTATTGATATATTACCAAAATTTTTATTTATCGAACGACCAAAAAAAGATGTAGACGATGATGATAAATGTCAGGATAGTATGTTAACTGATATTATCCAAATGCCAATGATGGATAAATGTAAATCATTTGAGAAGACATCATTTGAAAGCTTCGATTTAGGCTTGCCACCACCATCACGATTCGATATGGCTGCATCAGGTGGCATCGGTCCATGTTTTGGTGAACCACCATTTCCATCAATGCCATTAAGTGGTGGTGATGATGATCTCTACAGTCCGGCTAGTTGTCGGACAAATACTTTTGATGGTGGCAGTGATCCGAGTCCATCATTTGATAAACTCACTTATCATGATATGGAGAAAACAATCGCCGATTCTAAATTTATTGCTCAACATGTCAGGAATAAGGATTCTTTCGAAAATGTAAGTTTACATTAATAAATTAATATTTTAATTAATTTTTTGTTGAAAATAGGTAGCAGAAGATTGGAAGTATGTAGCAATGGTACTTGATCGTCTATTTTTATGGATTTTTACATTAGCTTGTGTAGTTGGTACTGGTATAATAATCTTCAATGCACCATCATTGTACGATACTACAAAACCAATCGATGTGCTCATCTCGAAAGTAGCCAAAAAGAAAATGGCATTATTGAAAATGGTGCCCGAAGAACTCTAAAAATAAACTATAATAATTGATAATGAACAACCTTAAAAAAAAACGTATAATTAAAAAGTAATCTAAACAATAATAGAGATACAAAATCGACTTTGGTCTATAACACCATCAAAGACTCGAAATAACGATGATAATCATTAATTAATAGTCATTGTTGTTATTATTATTATTAAGTATGTATAAAAAGAATAGTGTTTTTAATGATTTTCATAACAAATATTTGTTTTATCTTCCCTACTGATGTTGTAGTCAAATTTGGAAATCATTAAGTACATTCTTCTTAAAAATCAAGAGTATTATTAAAACAATGTTGATGCTCTTTAATTTGTAAAATACTGTAGTTTGCTCATAACATTATTAAATAAATCTTTTTCAACATAAATTGCTGAATTCTTGACAAGTAGGTATGTAGTTCTAAAATTTACCGATCTTCTAATTAATTCAATTTAATTAACGATGTACTTAACAATTGAAGTTTGAATTGGGGAGAAAAATCCATATTTTGAACCTAAATTTTGGTTTCTTCCACCTACAACAATTCTTATACGAATAATTCGAAATTACATGAAGGTGCTTTTATTAGAGACTTGTTAATAGTGATACTAATTAAAGATTTTATTATTTGTTAAGGGACACCTGCTTGTTAAATTAACCCTGCAAATAAATTGAAACAATCGGAGATTTCAATAATGCGTCAGACAAGATACCTCTTTTATTAATAGTTTTAGAGAATTTATAAAAAATTAATTTAATTAATTTAATCAACAATAACAATTACGCATTAATATTAACAATAGAATAATCAAATGATCATCCTATAATAAAAATAATAATAATATTTGAAATTTCTGTATTGTATTCCTTGATTATTCTAAGATAGGTACAGATATCTGATTATAATTACCTAATTAAAAAAGACAGTTACAAAGACCAAACAATAATTAGACGTTGATCACATTTAATTATACCAAAAATAGCCATAAACTTTGTATTTGTTTAGAATAATGTATTTGTGATTATTCATTAATTAACATAATTCAATTTACATCATAGGTGTTTATTGGAATTTAAACTATACACATATTAAATAAAAGACGCAAAACAATTGTGACTAGCGGAAAGAATATTAAAATTATCTTATATCTCATTAAGTCCAATAATTAAGGTGACTTAAACCAGTTTAAAACGATTTTTTTTTAATCTTTCATGATGGGTTACCTACCTTAAAAAATCAATCAGTGATGCGGAAAGGAAAATAGATTAAATTCGTTTATTAACGTGTGATTTTTTTGTTGTTGTCTGATTCAATAGAAGGTTTCACCTTAAGAAAACTATCAGATGACTCAACTGAAGGTAAGTACAAAAAAAAATTAATTAAAGTCTTGTTTTATCATCTTTTTTTTGAAAATTATCATGACCTTTAATACAATTTAAAACAACAGATGTCGCTATTTTTGCCTTGAAACAAGCGTCATCTTTCCAGTTAAGCTATAATTATGTTGTAAATTCGCTTAATAATCGTATACTTGTATCCAATATTATTGAATAATTGTTGATTTATTTTAATTAATTAATTAATTAATTTGTTAGATATTCAAACTAAGCGTGGTTTGTTGGGTAATTGTGATAAATCCGTGTGGAGCTACAGTTAGCTATTGTCGGTAATTTGGGGATCTTTTGTTGTGTTCTGTCAATTGTCAAAATTCTGAAACTGTCAAGGTAATCAAAAGATTGATATATATTAAAAAAAAATTCTATTTATAAATAGAATAGAGAAAATGTCCGAAGTTTATCAAATGTTTGTGTGTGTAAATAATCAAATTGTGTATTTATCTATTTGTTAAATTGTAAAAGAATTTTGTAATTGCTTAAGGGTAGAGTGTAATTAAGTATAATGATGACTCATGAACAACAATATTAAAAAGCATAGAAACAAGAAAGTTGATGGTAAAAAAAACACCAACACACACCAAAACATAAAAATAAAACAATAAAACTAGACATCAACAAGATACAAAGACTTGGTTTATTCAAGTTTCGTTTATACGATGCGAAATATGTGCCTTAATTTCAAGTATTATTAAATCGATAATCTACTAATAATAACACACAGATTCATTTACGTTTCAATTATTGTATTATTTAATTTATTTAAGAATCAAATTATCGAAATATTAGGATGGATGATAGACGTGTGGCTGATTATTTCGTCATTGCCGGATTACCGGATGATCCAGAACCATTAGATGAGACAACATTATCAGAAGGTGGTAATTTGAAAGCTAGTCATGGACAGGCACCAATCACTGATATTGGTGTTATATTTCCAAGTCTCGGTGAAACATTACCTGAAGGTTATGAAATTATAACAAAAACACCAACTGGTCTTGTTGCTGATTTAAATCATGGTAGTCTACGTACAATTGATTGTTTTTTATGTTATCGTCGTGGACGTGATAAACCACCCTTGGTTGATATTGGTAATTTATATATTGATAAAGAATTGTTCAATTTTTTTTAATAATGTTTATAATAGGTGTGATGTATGAGGGTAAAGAATGGTTAATGCCCGATGCTGAAGTGGTGAAAGAGAGTGTTGGTAAACATGTAGCTAATGTGAATAATTCAACATCATTAACATTTTTAACATATAGACGTGGTCATGCAACAATGCCATGTAATGCCCTTGTTGTTACCGATATATGTGTTGTAATTGCTAGTAAAGGTGAATCACCACCACATGCATTCTGTTGTATTAACAAAAATTTAAATAAGGGTATTGTTGGCAGTGATGTATTTTTATGTTATAAAAAATCAATGAATCGTGCTAAATTATTAACATATAAACCAGATGTACTATTAAGATATCCAATAACAGATCTAAATGATTTTCCATTTCCACAATCTGTGCCTTTATTCTGTTTACCAATGGGTGCAACATTAGAATTATGGCCAAAAGAAGCAACACGTCCAAAACCAGTATTTAGTACATTTGTATTAACTGTATCTGATGCTAAATATAAAGTTTATGGTTCATCGATAACATTCTATGAGGAATTTCCATTAGAAAATCTAACAGATGAACAAAAACAACTATTAGATTATAAAGAAAATTCTGATTATATTTTAAATATGAATAAATCTATATGTATATTGTCGCATTGGCCATTCTCTGATTCTTTCGAAACTTGGTTACTATTTTTACATGTAAGTAATAAAAAATAAATTAATAATTTAATTAATTAATTTGTTTATAGAGAATTGTAATTAGCGGTGAACCACAATCGATACCAATAGAACGTTACATAGTACAATTATTAGATGAAGTACCATTTCCATCACCACGTATTTTATTAGAATTATCTGATAATAATCAAGATAAAGTTATAATGACACAACCAGAAGATTTACCATTACCAAGAAGTGCAGCCGGTTTCCGTCAACTATTATTAAATTTAGGATCAGAGAATTGTTTACAAGTCTTATTATTAGTATTAACAGAACAAAAAATTTTAATACATTCATTACGTCCAGATACATTAACAGCAGTAGCTGAAGCTGTATCATCATTATTATTTCCATTTAAATGGCAATGTCCATATATACCATTATGTCCATTAGGTTTAGTTGAAGTATTACATGCACCATTACCATTTCTAATTGGTGTAGATTCAAGATTTTTCGATCTATACGATCCACCACCAGATGTTAGTTGTATCGATTTAGATACAAATATTATAACTGTATGTTATTATCTTCTTATTATTCAATAGATTATTGATTATTGAGAATTTTTAGGTGGCTGAATCACAACGACAAGTTTTAAATGTTAAATTATTACCGAAGAAACCTGCAAAAACTTTAAAAGCAAATCTCGATTATCTTTACTATCAAATCAGGAATAATCCAACGAATGAGTGTACAGTTAGTGATAATATTGAAGTAGAATTTCGGAAAAAAGAAAGAGAGGTATTAAAATATCTATACAGAATGTGTCCTAGTGATGGGCCATTAAAAGTATAACAAGCTCTAATTGATGGAAGTTTCTGAAATTTGGTATATAGTCGCTTTCCATCTGAACTACATTTGAGAAATTTAAATAGAAAAGTATATTTTTTATTTCAGTTTTCAGTTCTTTAATGAAATCGAAGGGGACTTCTATAATTGATACATAGTCTAACGCTGATAGTTTTTCAGATATTTTAACTTTTATGTATTGTAATTTTAAATTTTGCGGTGTTTGATTGAAAAATTCATATTTTTGAAGCTATAGCATTTGAAATATTGAAACTTTAAATTTAAATAGAATAAAGAATGTACTATTTGTCAATTTAAACAGAATTAAATTATCTTTCAGTGTTTAGATGAAATAAATTTTTCTTTCAGGTAGTTTTTACTGTAATTTTTTAAATTTTGCAGTGTTTCATTGAAAAACGCATAATTTTGAAGCTATAGCATTTGAAATGTTGAAACTTGGAATTTAAGTAGTACAAATAATGTATTTTTTACCAATTTAAAGAGAATTCAATTACGTTCCAGAGTTTAGGTGAAACAAATTTTTCTTTCAGGTAGTTTTTACTGTAATTTTTAAATTTTTCAGTGTTTGAAAAATTCATATTTTTGAAGCTACAGCATTTAAAATGTTGAAACTTGAAATTTAAGTAGTTCAAATAATTGACTTTTTATCAATTTATACAGAATTTTTCAATCAAACACTACAAATTTTAAAATTTTATTAAAAGCTGAAATATCTGGAAAACTTTCAGCGCTAGACCATGGGTCATGTTGTCAAAGTCTCCTTCGATTTCTTCAAAGAATTCTAAAATACAATAAAAAATATAGAATTACTACCCCATATAACAGGGGTTGCTGCAACAATGAAAATACTTCCATTAACTAGAACTTCTTAAACTTTTAATGGCCCATCCTTTTGAATCACCCTGTATTTTCGAATTAAATAAATAAAAATTATTTATATATAGCAAGCACAAGAATTGGAAATACAGGAAGCTTTCCTTCGTTTTATGGTATTAACATTGAAAGGATATCGTTCATATTTATTACCAATAACAAAAGCACCAACTGTTGGTACAACAGATCCACAAGCATTATTTCAATTGAATGATTTTTTAAAAAGTCGTGATAAAACTTATCATAAATTCTTTCAATTAATGATGCGTACACAAATGTTTATTCGTTTCATTGAAGAACGTAGTTTTGTTGTTGATGGTGATCAAGGTTTAGCTTTCTTTGATGAATGTACAGAGAAATTAACATATGATGATTGTAATGAGATACGTTTAATTGAACCAGATGCATTACATAAAGGTGATCGAACTGTATTTGTATTACCACCAGAACCATCATTAGATGGTAATTTATTTTAATTTTTCCTCACTTTTTAAAAAAATAACTAAAATTTAATTAATTTTTAGAATTACATATTTATTCAAATTTTACATTGGATCCTTCTTTATTACTTGGTAAAAGACGTAATCATTTATCATCGTTACATCCAACGAATATTCCCGGTTCGCCGATGGCTAGACGGACAAAACATGAGATTAAATCTGCTCAAAAATTAGCAAGGTTTGTGTTTTCTAACAAGATATTTTCATTGATTAATTAATGTTTGAATTGCAGGAAATGTCTGCATAATCCAGAAATGTGGGCACGTTGTCTGTGTGGTACTTGTCATACATTATACTTTATGGTATTACCAAGTATGTTATTATTGAATGCTGGTAAAGAGAAGGCAATTTTACAACAAGCTTATGAATTATTGGTGCGTGCAACACAACAACGTCTTCCATGCGATGAAGTATGTTATCGTTTAATGATGCAATTATGTGGTGAACATTCACGACCTTTATTAGCTGTAAAATTACTTGTATTAATGAAAAAATATGGTATACAACCAAATGCACTAACATATGGGTATTTATTTTATTTTTGTTTAAAATTATTTTATTATTAATAATATTTTAGATTATATAATCGATGTGTATTAGAAGCTGAATGGCCAGCTTATTCTGGTTCTAGTCAATTATTATGGAATAAATTACGTAATGTTGTAATGGGTGCTGCACATTTTCGTTGGGCTGTTAAACAGAAAGCTAATCGAAAATTATCAGCATCAACTGAAGGTGGTTCAAGTCTTTTAGATGTTAATGATCGTGCCACATCTAGATCATCATTAGATTCACATGAAGCTATACAAAATGATACAAGTTTTTTAAATCGATTCCGTCGTGTTGCTAGTATTGTTAAAGGTAGTTTAAGTGGTTCAGATCAATCTGTAGCTGATGTTGAAAATGATACAAATAATGATACTGCAACAATAACAACACCAACAGTAACTACAACAATTATTGAAAATATTGATGAAGAAAAAGTAAGTGATGATGTATCCACACAAAATAGTCCATCAGAATGTCGATTATTATCAAGATCAGAAAGTGCAGGTGATGCAAATATTATCGATAAATTACAACAAAATAAAAAACATTGTTCAAGAACATTGCAATTTAATGGACAACAACAAGATGAGAATTCATCTAAATACCCAGGAATGTTTGTATTTCTTTTATTAAACATTATTGTAATATTCTTTATTTAAATTATGATATTTGTAGGATATCACCTCGTATGGTTGTAACACAAAATGATCCTCTAGGAGCGTTTGAAGAACCAGATCCTTTACCTAGAGTACAAACACCACCACCACCACAACAACAATCACAAATAAATCAAGATACACCTCTACAACATCCAATTATAACAGATGAACCGATTTTATTTCGATCTTCAGTACATCGATCTGCAACATTTGAAGGTAGTCCACCGGCACAAAGTAAACTACATCGATCTGAAACTGTACCAGCATCAACAGTTACATCAAGTTTAGCTAGTCTTGGCTCTAGTTTTAAAATGGGTTTTAGGTAATTTTTTTTGTAGTAAACCGATTTTTATTTTTAATTTAAATTGAAGAAAAAGTAAGCATGTTTATGCTCATAGCTTTGATAATTGCACGTGTGTTTATGTGTTAGATTAGTAGCTTAGATGTTTTATTTTAGCCGCTATTCACCATCACGCCTATCCCTACGTAAAGCCGATCTCAAGATGCCGCAACAACTTATCGAGAATGCAATCAATAATTTAAGGTACGTATTAGAGAAAAAATGTGTTAGCATAATTGGTAATTTTTGTTTATAATTTTGAATGTTTGATTTTTTTTCGGATTGTTAGTAGATTTTTTGTTTGTTTTTTTTTCTTGTTTTATGCATCTGTAGTCCGAGCAGTTTGACTGGTAAAAAATCCAACGAATTAATACAAGGTGGTATTAGTTCTATAAAATCAGCAGCAACAACAATGGTAAAAAAATTAGATGAAATTAAAGAAGCAATATCAACATCAACAAATTCAACACCAGTTAAAGTATTAAATAATGAACGTTTAGGAAGTGGTGATAATAATTATTTAAATGAAACAATTAATAATAATAACAATACGAATAATAGTAATAATAATAATAATAATTGTGGTGGAGGTAATGGTGAATGTGAATCAACAGATGGTAGTGATGGTGGTGAACGACATCGTCGTATATCTGGTGAATTAAATAGTATTAAGGGTAGTTATACGAATTTAAAAGATTATGATGAAGTATTACCAGACAGTCTATTTCCACCACCTAGTGAAGAGAAATTTGGTTAGATTTATTTGATTACATTTTTTTTATTATTATTATTAATTCTAATTGTTTACAGATAGTGAACTTGAAATTACTATAACATCATGTTCACAATGTCATAATTGTTTGTGTTTATTATATGATGAGGATATAATGGCTAATTGGTTTCCTGAAGATTCAAATTTAAATACAATATGTCAATCGTGTAATAAATTAACAGTACCATTATTAACAATACAAATAATTGGTAAACATATACCAATATATGATCCATTTAGTGTACCATATTTAAATCCATTAGTATTACGTAAAGAATTAGAAAATATTTTAACACAAGATGGTGATTTAAGTTTAGCTGATGGGAAATTTGTTGATGAACATCCAATTATTTATTGGAATCTAATATGGACATTTGAACGTATTAATGTACAAACACATTTACCAAATTTATATTTAAAAATACGTACTAATGATCAACAACAAAATAATGATATAAACAAAGACAATAAAATTTGTAATAATGTTAATGATGGTGATGATAATAATGGTGGAAATAATGAAGAAAGTATGGGACAAATGCAACCGGTACAGGAAGGTACCGATCCTTTAACACAAGAATTAGCAGCTTTAGGTAAATATATTTCTGATAAAAAAGTATAAACAATAAGTTTTATTTTGACTTTTTTAAAAAAGCTACAAATAAGGATGATGATCGTAAGTTGGTTGTTTTAATCTTCCTATTGTAATTTTTTTAACAATAACAAGAATGATTCATTCCGGAAATTATTCACAAGAATTGACCCTTAATCTCTCTAAAATCTATTGATTATTAGTTGAATCATTTATGACACATTTTTAATTCCATTCGTTAGAAAAATGTTGAATTTTTGTCACAAGTCTGTTTTTATTTTTTACATAAAATACAGTAAGTCCTCTCTAAGATTACCATAGCTAATAGACTCGAATTTGAAGTCTACATACAAAATTGGTCATCTTACAAAGGGCATTCTGTATTTTTTTTGTTTTCTATAAATTTACACAAACTACTCAAATTAATTAAAATTAGTCATATTTTGATTTAAGTGATGACGCATTTCATTATTAAGATTAATTAATTAATGAATATTTCAATTTAGAAAAACTGGCAGCCCAAGTGAATGTGAAATGTTTATGGGATGAGCCACGTTTACATACAGAACGTACTCCTATGTATATTTTATGGAAATTACGGGATAGTCCTCAAATGAATTTAAATAATAAAAATATCATCACAAAATCGTAATTATTAATAAATAAATGATTCATTAACATCAATAATTACTAATTTTTTATTTTTAGATTTATGCAAAAGATAATCAACAATATCCGTCTAAATGATTTAGGTGAACCGTTAAAAAGTTTAGCAAATGAACGGGAAAGACAACAGAAATTACAAGAAACCAAACATAAGTCGTTATCATCATCATCATCATCAATTTATCGAGATATATTATTTTTAGCATGTAAAGCTCTTGGTCGTTCACAGATTGATATCAATACATTTGATAAAGAATATGCAGCAGCATATTCTAGAGTGACTGAACGTAATAATCGTCATTTTGGTCCACAAGATCGTCCAATTAGTTTGAGTTCGTTGTATTGCCGGCAATACTTCCGCCCATTATCCTTGCCTTAAACGAACATAAAAAAGCCATCAATCAAATTTGCACCTTGTTTCATTTTAAAATAATTGTACGTATTTAAGTTTTTATTATTGATAATTTTGTCTTTTCATTTAATGAAAATTTTAATCGAACTCTATAGTTTTCAATAAAGTTGTTGAAAATACAATGGAAGGCTCTTTGTTTGGGATTAATTCTATCAATCATTTATCTGATATTTGTTGTTGTTTTTTTATTAATAAGAGAGGTTGTTTTTAGTAGTAGATATACTTATCAACTAGATTGCTACATTGTTTTCTTTATTATTTTTAATCATATTGTAAAGGCAAAATTAAAACTATCATAGATTAGTAAGAACATTAAGAAAAATCTCAATAGAAAAGACAGTTTTTATCTTTTTAAAAAGAAATTTGGAATATGTCATCCAAAAATCGATAATCATTTATTATCGTCATTATTAAGCTACTATTGGCAAAATTGATTATTTGTAATAGTTCTGTTTTTTTTTTCAAACGATTTTCCTAAATTAATTTATATTTAAATAAAAATTAACGGACAATCTCATTAAAGAGGATAACTACAATTTAATATCAATAATGTAAATAAGAAAACCGAAAAACAAATACATAGTAGAGAAGCATAAAATATGCATAAATCTTCTCTTTTTATGTTTCTTTTGAGGCACCTATACAAACTTGTGCGCAAAATATCATGATATGCTATTCCTGAGATATTACATGGAATAATAAACAGAGAACATTTTTGAAAATTTTCAGCTACTAATTGAACTTAAAGAAACAAACTATACAATTGCAAATTAAAATTGGAAAATTTACATGATTAGCATTCTGTTAACATTGATAGATTTGAAAAATTCAAGAAAATTATTTGTATACACACGTAATTCTTTTTCAGTTTTAGTTGTTGATTTTACACAAATTCTAATAGAAATCAGATATTCTAATAATTTTATCTCTAAATTGTCGATCAAAATATTGATTAAAAATATACAAAAATCTTATATTTTTTACAATCCCCTCACATACAAATTTTGTAATCAAAACTAAAATTTCTTATTATTAATATTATTACTAGTATTATTATTATTATTAAAATATAGATCACAAATATACTTTTTGCTTTTAGAATATAGCTTTTTTAATATCTGAAAAATGTAGAGATGTATAAAAATGTGTATTTATCCTCTTTAAAATTCAAACTAAATTATTTTTAAATAAATCAACATAAAAATAAAAAATACAATCCTGTTCTAGTTAAAAACAATTATAAAATATACACGCAATAAAAACAGGACAGTTTCCTTATTATTATTATTACTATTTTCAATCACTTAAAATCAAATATTTTTGAGTAAACCTTAATTATAATGAATTAAAAACAAACTAATGAAAGCATTTAAAAAAAAACGTAAAGAAACCGCAAATCTCATAATTACACATTTTCGCACTTTATATACCGAAATATGCTTGTTGGGTTTTCATTTTAAAAACACTCACTCGAAAATGTCATTTTTTGAATAATTTCTCAAGATAACAACCGATACTGTATAAATAGCAACAAATAGAGATGTCACATCTTATTTTCTTCTAGTTATTATTAAATCTTCGTCAATTATTAAAATTTTTAACCATAAATTTGAACACTATTCAATATACTTCACAAGAGAGAAATGCGAAGTCAAAACAAAATTAAAAACAATGTAGAACGACAATTCTCGTAAAGGTTATTAGAAAGAAGTCTTTCAATTTCTGCCACAATATATCTAGGTTTCTTTTTATTTATCATAATTTTTTTTAATTTTTATTTGTGTATCTTCGTTAATGTTATTGATTTAGAGAATGCTACATCTCAATTTGAATGGTACACGACCATGTCCACCAGTTATCTTATGCCGTTTACCGCGACTCGTTTTATCCCTACGTATCTCTCTAACTAATGTATAGAATGCTTCATCAACACCCATTCGTGTTTTCGCTGATGTTTCCACAAATGGTATACCGTATTGTTTAGCAACCTGAAATTGTCACACAATAAAATTTTATATTAAAATACGATAAAAACAATCATAAATAATAAATTGTCTCGACTATACGATTATACAATAATTGCATATTTATCGATTTAAAAATAACCACACATTTAATTCCATTTGAATAAGAATTAGTTTTGAGTTTATCATTGTCAAAGTACAAGGTTTTCATTCGAAAAACTTTCCGGGTTGTTTTCAATTGAATAAATTTGGAATTTCCATGCATTTTATCGTCAACATCTCATTGATCTTCTAGCCGATTGCACTGCGAGGGGAAGTTGAGAGGAAAATATTTCGGTAGAATGAATTTGTGTTTAAATTAAAATTACACCGATATACAATCGTTAAGAATGCATTTTTTTTGTGTAGAATTCAAAAATTAATGATTAATTTACCTCTCTAGCTTGGTTCATATCGACCGCCCACGATGATAAATCACATTTATTACCAACTAATACCATCGGTACTTCTTCAGCATCTTTAACACGTTTAATTTGTTCTCTATATGTACTTATATCTTCAAAACTTTTCGCTGAATTAACAGCAAATACTAATAAAAATCCTTCACCAGTTCTCATATATTGATCTCTCATGGCACTATATTCTTCTTGTCCAGCTGTATCTAATATATCTAATAAACATGTTTCACCATCAATAACAACTTGTTTCCTATATGAATCTTCAATTGTTGGATCATATTCATCAACAAAATGATTTTGTATTAATTGTATTGTTAATGCTGATTTACCAACACCACCAGCTCCTACTACTACTAATTTATATTCAGTCATTTTTTTCTTCACAATTTTGTCGAATTTTTTAATTATAATTACAATAATGATAATAGGCTTGTTGTATTTAAATTAAATCGAAAATTAAAAGGCTGGCCTATTGAAGAACGGTTAAGCGAGCAACACAACAACACACACAGAGACACACATGTAAAAGAATTAAAAAAGAACATAAACGAAATAATTACGAAACAAAGCTGAGATGGATAAATTGTTTTATAATTTTTCTTAAATTTTCCTTTTGTCTTTTCAGGAAAGAATCTCTTCTTTTATTCTTTATATGTTCGTCGAAATGTGCTTTTTTCTTCTTATTGTTGTTGATGATATTAATGTGACTGCCACTACTTCTTTTTGTTGTTCTTCTTGTATGTAGAGACGAGGAAAAATGGTGTGTGTATGTGTGTGTGTATATATGTCTCTTATACCAAAATGTGGGTTGGTTCTGTTGCTGCTATCCCAGCATGCTAAAAAACAACACACACTGTACACATTAAAAAATTGAAACAATTAAGAACATTTATATTATAGTTAATAAATTACTTCTAATTAATTAATAAATGATGAACGAAAGAGTAACACAAAAGTTACATCAAGACGGTCAAATGCACTACTAAAAAAAATGATCACGAATACCAATATAATAAAGTCGAATTTTACTACGTAATCATAAACCCACCCATCATACCCGACACAAGTGACATAACAAAATATAGATCGCCTCTTCTAGATAATTTGTCAAATTAACCTCTGCAATGTTATATAATCCGTGTCTTATTTACTTAAATTAATTGATTTAAGTCCTTTCATTTCTATGTTTTTTCACAAATTGTAATATTCTTCGAGGCTGGATTTATAATAAACGGCGATCTTTTAATGTTATTTCAATGATGCCACTTGGATAAATGTCACGAAATCGTAGATCTACTTATGACAGTAGATCTATGTGGATAAGACTTTAGACCAAAATTATGTGGCACCAAGTATAGGCAACCAAAATTACTACTGGTAGAGGAATATGTATTTGGAAAATAATAATAATGACTTGACTGTACCGGCTTTAAATCATTACAGTTTAAAACGTCGTAGTGTTAACATCGGTTTCCGAAATTAAAAAGTAATAAATATAAATAACAATAAATCAAGTGTTTTTAAAATATAGTGAAGTGCTAGTGATTTTATAAACGAAAGAAGTAGTCATCCCTTGGATTTACGTTGTAAGATGTGCAACGAAAGGGTAAGTCGGAATATCCAAACTTTATTGTAAAAATTTGCGGCTTTGAAATATGTTGATGCTTTGAACGGCAGCTTCCATCAATCGCGAAACGGTATTACAATAACTCCTTCACATTGTTTTTCATTGTTGAAGCAAAGAATACAAATACAAATATTTGTATTCTTTGGTTGAAGTTAAGTTGTAAGTAAATGCGTATATTGTGTTGCATACTCTATTTAAAATTTGTTTATCTCAGAACTTCATTTAGTCATAGATCTAGAAAATCCACAGGTGCCAATTATTAGTTAATAAACAAAAAGTCACTAAATTTAATATGTCATTGTATGATTAAGATAAAAAGAAAATCTGAGATATTTTGGTTGTTTTTAAAGAAAATACGAAAATAAAATAAAAACAAAGATTTTAAATTATTATTAATAGACTGCTATTATTGTTTGATATAAACATAAATTTAAATTCGTTGAAATAATGCAAATTTGACAGTATTGACTTTAGACTTAATTAAACAAAAAAATAATTTGTACTATCAAGGTAAGTTTCAGGTGAACAATTAGTATTAGAAAAAAATAATCATAATGAGAATGTATCATAATTGCAGATTATTGAAATTATAAAATGGCTAGTAAATCACAGGATAATCAATCAGGTTATATGGATGGTGTATGTGTTAAAATATCAGAACGTTATAAACCACCACCACGTATAAATTTACCAATGTCGTATGCACAACGATTAACATTAAATAAACATATAGAAGATAATATACAAACTTATGATTTTACATTAGAAAAGACTGTAAAAGAAAAAATGAATGAATGGCGTTTAATTCGAAAATTAATGATTGATGAACAGAAAACACGTTTAGAACAAGCTAGAATTGATGAAGATAAACGTTTAGAAGAATTAGATAAGAATAATGATGATGATAATAGTAATGAGAATGAATTTAATAATGATTTAACTACAACAAATCAAAATTTACAAGATATATTGATGCCAATTCAAGTTACAACGACTGATAATTATTCGACTATATTAAAACCGATACAATTAACCGAATATAATAAAACTTTACAAAATAGTAAAATTAACATTGATAAAAGTCCATTTAATATATCGGATTTTGAGGCTGACACATCTAGTCCTTTCGATAATATGGAATTAAAATCAATTAATGATATGGAAGAGTTGGCTTTAGTCCTGAAAAAAGATCCATTATGTCCGAATTTTAACAACACAAACATCCCACAACAACAACAAAACTACGTTTATCCGAATTATTCCTACAACATTCCAAATAGTGTCTCGTATATGAATCCTACAACGTCTGGTTATAGTCAAACGAATGGTTATTATTATCCCAATCATACATTCAATAATCCAATAACGTATCCACAATATACAATAGCATCATCATCGACAAGTACATTAACAAATCAAATTGATAGAAATTTGAATACATCTACAGTAAATTGTAATTATCAAATAGTCGATGATAGAGTAACTATCAATAATAAGGTGCCGGATATTTTGAAATCATTAAATGAAAAATTAAATACTCTACATTTAGACAATAAAACAACAAATTCCAAAACAATAAACGAACCTGTAAAAATTGATAATGATAATGATGAGAATCCATATGATCAATTACCAAAAAAATTACAAGATTGTTGTACATCAATTAGTGCAATGGGTTTCCCATTATCTAGGGTAGCTAGAGTTTGTAAAATCATCGGCAATGATCAGAAGAAGGTGCGTTATTTTTTTAATAATAAGTCGATTCAACGTGCGAAAATTGCCAATTTTGGAACATCGATTTCAAGTTGCCCGTCCTGAAGCTTTCTATTTAAAAAAAATTGGATAAAATTCTGAATAGCAGAGGAAGCTCTTGGACCCTGTTTTTCTCGTATAGTTTCCTTCATAACTGGCGAAAAATTAGCTAATATTATTGATTTTCTATATTTATTTAGTGATTTGGATAGCAAATTGAAAGAGCTTTCCAGATCTTCAAGAATTTTCACGATACGTTTGTTAATTTTCCAAATTTAAAAAAATTCAAACAGTGATGCTGTGCATTATTTTAAAGATAGAGTTTCTATCTTGTTTTTAGAAACATATCGGAAAATTCTTGAAGATTCTGGAGGAAGCTCCTTCAATTTTCTATCTAAATCACTTGACAAATATTAAAAATCAATAATACTGGGTAAGTTTTAGACAATTTTTGGAAAATGTACGAAACAAACAGGGCCCAATAGCTTCCTCTGACATTCAGAATTTTATAACATTTTTGTTCAATAAAAAGCTTCGGGATATGCACCTTTAAATGCTCTATCCAACGCACGTTTACTTTTCACAATATCTCAAACAACAAGCGTGATATCTATGTTTGAAAATTGGCAATTTTCGCACGCCGAATCGAGTAATGCGTCTACAAAGCCTGCAAAGAGTTGTTTTAATATTAAAAATTTTCATTTCAGATCGTGGAACACCTTTTATCTATGTCAGAATTACTAGTTTTAGGATTTCCTGAAAGTAACGTATCAGAAGCGTTAATACAGTGTAATAATGATACTGATAAAGCATTGGATTTACTCATTACATTGTAGCACTATTATTATAACAAACTTGGCTGTGTTGAAAACGATTTGTATATCATAATGTATTCAGATAGTTTATTATTAATTTATTTATTTGTAAATATTGGATCTTATTTTGAAACAACAACAACAATAATGAAAACTATATACGCCTATATTGTTATATACGCTGGACTTATTGCATTTTATTTCTGAGGTAAATGTACAGGTGAGCGTAACCTATTTTCTGTTATTTATATGAATCTTTTATAAATCCTTATGTAAGAAAATACTCGAGCTATTAAATAAAACAAGGCACTTTTATAGTTTGTTTGTTTGACATCAAAATCTAGATAATTTTTTTGATAAAAATTGAGCCACCAGCCGTAACAATCATCAGTCTGCTCAAAATTCAATTTTGATAAAATTAAACAAAATTCATACATATTCTTTTAAACAAATTAAGTCAACGACTTACACTTTATTTACTGTAGATAAGATTTTGTTATATTTTTTTTTTTACGAAAAAACAGAAAAATGATTTAAAGTAAATATTTGTAGCAGGCAAGATAAGGGAATCGAGCAAAATATACCTGTCATACTGGAAATTCTTTGATTTTTGATAACATTATAAGTATTTTCACATAACAAGGTGTGTCGTGTTATCATCAACGTCAATATCACCAGGTAAGTACAAGGAAAAATCGATAAAATTATTAAATTTATAAAAATATATTTCCATATATTATCCATCTATTAAAAGCTAATTATTGATTCAAATTCGGTTCGATTATATTTAAAACAGCTCCAATTAAATGTAAAGAACCGGTCACTAATAGTTCCGATTTACCTTTAGTATTGATAAAATTAATCGCATCAATTACTGTTGGGAAAACTTCAATAAATCGTACTCTATTGTGGATATCATCGTACTGTTCTAATTTCAACCAGAATTCTTTATTTTGTTTGCATCTCTCTAATTGTGCATCTGTTGATAAAGAAATATTATCTGAAATTGATTTATTAAAAATAATAATTTTCCAACATGCAATAATTTACCAGTTGGATTATGTGCAGATACTGAATTTGTAACAAATACCACACCATCAAAATTACAAGATGAATGTAATAATTTCAATAAATTCTCAGCATTTCTATTGCCAGTGATATTAAACATCAATATACGTAGATTATTTGTTGTTTTCGTGAGATTATTAAACCAATTCGAGCAAATTTCAATACTTTCACTAGTATGGGCACCGTCTAAATAAAACCTAAATAAAAATTAATCGATTATTTTATCATAATTGTGAAATTTTTCAATTACGTAATATTCCCGGAATGTTTCAATTGATATCGACCAGGCCATACACAATTCGATATAGCAATCTCTGTTATTTCTTTTGATAATTGTCGATGATTCAATGATAACCATGCATTACACAATGATACAGCTAGATTTGCGTTTAAATTTAAAATATTTGTTGGACAAATTGTATTTTGTGGCAATTTTAAATGAAGATTTTCCACAATTTCCAAAGTGCACTGAAAATTTTTGTTGATTTATAATTTAAAGAGTGTACCATGGTATTTATTCTCGAATTTAGCTGACGTAGTAGCTTAACTTGATTCACACTGGATATTTGTTAAGGTATTCTTCAAGTGGCTGAACAAAGTTACGATACTACGTTAGTAAAACACAGCTAACTGCGAGAACAAATACACTCGGAATAATTACAATTTTTTCTTTGCTACGTTGTTTCAAAACTGCCATTGCAGTTTCCGATTGGGGTACAGTGAATGCTAAACACCCCTCTTTCATTATACCGGCTTTGTGCCATGCTATCGACTCTATACTATTACCTAATAATGTTGTATGATCAATACCCAATGATGTTATACCAACAACTGGTACTTTTCTGTAAAGTGAATTTTGTTATCTATAAAATACCATAATTATTTATTTATTTAGATTTGTTTAAAAAAATCCAATATTACCTTAATACATTTGTACAATCGTATTCGCCCCCAATTCCTACTTCAATTATAGCAACATCAACTTGTTTTTCAAGGAATATCGTAAATGCCATTATTGTTAAAAAACGAAAATATAATGGCATATCATTTTCGTGTTTCTACAATTATAGAAATTACTAAAAATTTTAAAATTGTTTCCAATTCAGATCACATACCTTTGTTTGATCTAATTGTTTAAAAATTTCCCAAAAATATTGACTAAATTCATTCTGTTCAATTGGTTTACCATCAATACGTATACGTTCACGTACTTCAAATAAATGTGGTGATGAAAAAAATCCTGTTTTATAACCATGATGTCGTAATATAGATTCAGAAAAGGCACATGTTGTACCTTTACCTTTAGTACCAGCTACATGTATAACAGATAATTGATCTAATTTATCCAAGCTTATACCAGTCCTAGATATATATTTTTTATTATTTTATTTATTTATTTGATAACAAAACAAGAAAAGTCAATATTTTACTTTAATCTGTATTGATTTTCATATCAATTCTACTTAAAGATAAATAGCATGTCTAGTACTTGAGATTCATTGAAAACGCATCACTACAGGTTGTTCATACTGCAATAATTTAGAAAAAACTCCAACAAATAAGTGAGTAATTTTTTAATTATTATTACAATTACGACACTATCTACGACATACTACTTACTTTTTGAATAGATTTTAATAAAATATTAATATTGAGAAAAATCTTGCCTTGCTAAGAAGTTCTCTACTTGTTGCAATTGGTTTCGATTATGATTCAAATTTGCTGTTTTAATATAATTAGCATTACTTTGTAATGTGTTCAATAATTGTATACAAGTCTTGAAATTAATTCAAAGATTAATAATAAAATAATATTTATAAATTATCTTACATTATAATCAGGTTGAGACTTTGGCCTAATACCATTTCTAACCTTATTCGAAATTGTTCGAGTTGTATTCGACATGACACGCTGAAATAACATTAATATTGAATCAAAATCAATCGAATTTTATATTTAAATTAGCTATTTTATCAGTAATTATCTGATAACAAAAAGTATAGCCTTGAAAAGTTTAGAAAGAATTTTTAAATATTGTTCTACAATAATTGGAAACACGCGGAATTAAAATTGCGCCATCTACATTGACGTCAAATAAAGCACAGTTGCCAGATTTACTTAAAATTAGGTTTCTTTCACCGTCCTTAGATGTCGTGTCAATCGTTTTTAGGCTGTGTAATTATTACAATTTTTGAAAATCTTATCAACAACTATAATTGATATAGCATTAAAGATATAAAAATGAGGTTTTCTTCAACTATCAGAAATTGTATTTATTGTAGAATTTTTAGTAACGGTTAGATCTAGCCATACAAAAGGTAATATCGGATGTTTTATTTCAGTTTTATTAAAATAACCATGGATCTATTTACGTAGGACCGTAGTTGCTCGTAGTTAAATAAATCTTATTAGACAAACCAATTAATTTCAATTAGTGATGGGAGTGTGTATAATACAGCTGTATTGTATAATACAATAAATACCGTATGTATTAAAAGTTTAATACCGAGTTTATTACGGCATTGAAAAAATAAGACCATGTTGATATAATTTCAACTACTTTGATAGCTACACAAAAGTGAGATTGTAACGAAAAATATGAATTTGTAATTTTTCTTTATTTTAAGCGCAAAAATCAACATTTTATTCGTTTATGTACTTGTCTGATTAGTAATCAGTTAACAATGAACGTATAATATTTATAGCCTCAACAGCCTAATGTGATCTGTTTCTACTAATTTTTAAATAAAATACGGCAAACATACCGTATAAAACGGTATAATATACATGTGTTGTACAAAAAACACAACATACCGTAAATTAACACCACTAATTAAACAGTAAGGAGTAGGAATATTTTGCTCTTTTTCTATTGGTGTTACATGAAATAAACAATGATTCTTGGCTGTATTTCATCATTTATCAGTTTCATAATTAATTTAATTTAATTAATTAATTACATTTTTGATTGATTAATTATCCAATTGAATTTTTTTGAGACTAACTGTCAATTTCAAAATTTTGAAATACTGGATTGTGTAAACTTGCCTGTAAAATAACCAATAAAAACCTAACGTTTAAGCGCGCAAAATTTAAATCACTCCTAATTTAAAAATACAGGATAATTTCACTGCCAACTTAACTTGAATTCAATGATAAAATGCAACGTATGGCAACTCTGTTGATGAAAGCAGTGATTCTCAAACTTTGAAGTCTATTTTAATTTTGATAGATTAAATTTAAATAATTTATGGAAAATTTATAGCTAATTTAATTAAGAAATCTTCAATTTCACGATATTGTGTCTATAAATTTTATAAAATTTATGTTAAAGTAGTGGCGCCACTTTAATAATCGACTAATTATAGCTACGATTGTTTTCAAATAATTACAAGTAATTTAACTAAAATTAATTAATTTGATGATTGAAACTTAGATTAATTTTCATTATTTTTCAATTATTCGATATTACCGCAAGTATTTAAGTGTAAGTTTATATAATTTCTGGGAAAAAAGTATGGTTAGTTTATTGAACTGTCAAAATTATCGAACAGTTAAGATTTATCGTATCTCTCCAACGTTGTTTATTTAAATTTACTTAGCAACTTTAATTAAACAAAACATAAAAATGTAAATAAAACATATATTTTTTTGCTGAATTATTTGCAAACCATAAAAGCCGGTTAAAAATTGAAAATTCTACACGAAAATATGAGCACAGAAAAGAAACGTGCACGTTCAAAGAATTTTACTGATTGTGATCGTGTAAATTTATTAGAAATAACTGCCGATTATTTGAATATAATTGAGAATAAAAAAACAGATGGTGTAACAATAAGAGCGAAAAATATAGCATGGGATAAAATTTGTA
Source organism: Mylabris sibirica (assembly GCA_039776855.1). Taxonomy (NCBI): domain Eukaryota; kingdom Metazoa; phylum Arthropoda; class Insecta; order Coleoptera; family Meloidae; genus Mylabris; species Mylabris sibirica. Next base: position 8,790,964 of record CM077836.1, read on the forward strand.
ATCGTTTCAATAAAATTGCGCAAACTGGTGATCGAACACCAAGTCAATTAAAAGCGTTATATGATAATATAAAGAAACGATGTCGTGCTGAATTAAATGATAAGGTATTCGTTTAGTTACCTAAATAATGATGTTAATTAGAGATTGTTTTGTTGTAGAAAATTGATGATAGTTTAAATTTAAATGTACCATCCGTTATACAGAAATATCAGGAGATTACAGCCCGTCAATCAATCGAATTCACAAATAATCACGATAATTTACAACAATTTGATGATATTGTAAGGACAACGAATTTAAATTAAATTAAACTAATTAATAATGTTTAAGGAGGAAGAGAAAGATCCATTATTAACAATTAACGAAAATAGCCAAGATTCATTAAACGATAATAGTTGTAATAGGAATACAGAATCAATTATAATGCCATCATCGACTGAAACTCATGATAATATCGAGAATCGTATAATAGAGAATTCATCAACAAAGATGAAACGTAAACGACGTAATAGTAATGTTGATGAGAAAGAACAATTAAAATTAGAGATTTTGCGTATACGTAAAGAGAAAGAGGAGATTGAAAGGGATATTTTGTTATTGAAAAAACGTGAATTAGAAATCGACATTGAAGAGAAACTTAAACGATTTAAACAATTGTAAATTATTTAATTTGTAAATATCGAATTAATAATAAATTTTCTAATTTTATCATTACTATTACTATCATGTAAATTATTAAAATTTTTAATTTCAAGAAATTTACACTCATTTAAATCGATATTATCATCGAATTTAATTGCTAAATTATGTAAAAAACATGTAACTACTATAACTGACGGTATTTTCTCAATGAAAATCTTTAAACCTTGTGTTAGACATGGAAATCGTTCTGTTAGAGCCTTTATAGTTTTATCGAAAATCTCACAAGTTTGTTTATGGGCTACATTATAGCGTTTTTCTGCTATAGATTCCGGTTGATTTATCGGTGTTAACAAATATTCTTTGCAATCATATCGTGAATCACCCAATAGATAATAATCACCAAATTCACAATTATCAAATTTCTGTTTTATTGGCGATTTATTGAAAATTTCATTATTATCAATTGAACCAGGCGAATCGGCTTTTACATCGCATATTTGCATGTTAGAATCGCAAATTAACTACAAATAAATATTATAAATAACGATTATTGAAAGGGTGTAATTAAAATTACTTGGGCTTTCATAGAGAACCATCCGTGTTCGTTACGGTAATATTTAGCGATTTCAACAGCAGGCGATTGGATTTTCACATGCATACAACCAATAATACCACAAACATTCGGGATTTTAGCCATTTTATAAAAATTATTACAATTACGCTTCGTCTCCTCCTCATTATCCAATGGCATTTTAATATGTTTCTGGCTTTCGAACGCTAAAAAACATGTAACTCTATGTACGGTTCGTGAGATTGTTGCTTTCGTTGCACCATAATCTTCATTGACTATAATATGAAATGAACCACAAACATAAAAGCGTAATGCTATTAATAACTGATTAATTGGTGATAATGGATGGTTTCTTTCTGTATATCGTTTCAATTTATTCTCGATTAATTCTAAAACATAATGAACGGTTCGTTTTGATAGATGGAAATTATGTTTAAAATAATCATCATCGTATCGATCAAATGGATTTATACGATCACGAAATATACGTGGACGTTTTAAAGGCTTCTGTTGTTCTTTATCAGATTCCAAATCCGATTCTGATGATAAAGATGTTGATGTTCTTAATGAAGATGAAACGGATGATATTGACGATACTGATGCAATTGATGAAACTGATGACACAGATGAAACTGATAATCGTCTTTTCTTCCTCATTTCTCTATAATTTTATGAAAATTATTTAAGTTTATATTAAAAAAAAAAATACGAGGTTACATTCAAAACTTAATTTTTTAAATGTCTACCATTTTTGAAAATGTATCTAAGGTTACAAGCAATGTTGCCAGGCTTAACTAAATAGAAATCTAACTAATTTCAAACTGCCATTATAAATTAGAATTTGCACATATTTTTCGCAGAATGTTAGATCAATTATCTTATTTTAAATTTTACATAAAATTGTGGAGAAATATTACTTATTATAAATATAATGAATTATCAGCGATTTGGCAACACCGATCTTGAAATCTCGCGCGCCGTATATTAGGCCACCTTCCCACTAGAGCAATGTTGCCAAAATGAGCCTTTTTAAAAATAATGAACGAAAATTTCCCACACCCTATTCGAATAATTATACCATTTCTATTTTACAGTTAAAATTGTATATATTTTTCTACCAATATACAAACATAATAATTACAAATATAACTCTTTTAACCGTTGATTTATTACCGTTTTTTTATCTATTATTTAAGAAAGTCTGATAATCAACAATTACTAAAAGATAATATTGATAATAATATATTTTCTTAATAACTAAACCGTAACTTGGACTTTTTGTAATGATTAATTTAACAGTCTGGCGACATTTATTGTAGTATAGGCCTAGTTTAAAAATAGGTCATTCCCCTCTCAAGAAAACATAAAAAAAATTACGTCAGAGTGATTCAGGTTTTTTTTCCATTAGAGAGTTCCGGAAATGTAAATTATAATTTTATTAAAAGAGAAGGGATAAATAATGTGTAGAAGCACCTTAATCTGGCCTCATAAAAGTACAAACATTACCGATAGATGACACTACTTACACACATTTTTAGATTTTCAATTTAGAATTTTTACCGTATAATCTATAATTTTTCTATAACTTATCACTTATATTCGAATTAATTCATACAAATACACTAAATTATTAAGTTTCGTTCAATCGTTCACTATTATGATGAAAAATCTGTAGGTTTGTGTCCTAGGAAATGCCATTTCTGATATCAGTAGCGCCAGTAGGGGTATATTTAGGAGCGACACTACAATTAATTATAATTCTAAGTAAATTTTACAACAAGTAATTTTAGATTAGTTATTAATTATGATAATAAAGAAAGTCATGAGTAAGTGTAAGTAAATTAATGGAGAATAAAAATTTATAAATATACTGTCCGTTTGCTTTAGTTGCGCCACTGTCCAACGTCATTCTAACAATTGACGGCACTAGAACCACAATCTATTTTTAGAGTTTAATTAATTTTAACGTTGTGTTTCAAATTAATTACTTCACTTTGATGATTAATTGATTTCGTTAATACATACTTATAGAAGATTTCTTGAAAATTTGTGAAATTAATTGATTTTAATCAGCGATTTATTTGTCTGTGTTACTTTTATGGTATTGATGGATGTGTCTAAAGTTATGAATTTCTAATACGCCGTTAAATGGCATTTAAATCGACCGATCAATACCGAACTGTCGCATTTAAAAGGACTAGAAAAATTGTGTAATTGTCGTTTATTTTTATTATTTTAGTCTTTAAGTAGCATTCTAACATTCAACACTAATGCTACTGAAAATCTAATTGTAAGTACAATTGTGTTTTAATAAATAATCAAAATACATACTTGTAATTCGATACCATGATGGCTTACTATAATTTAATCGCCCCCCCAAATTGTAATTATAATGATGAAATGGAAGAATTAAAAACAAGCCGCATTGATGTTTATTGACCGAAATTAATAAATAATCAATGACATTTTGACTTGTGTTTATCATAAAAAAAATTTACATACAGTGTTATAAAATGCATATCCAATAAGACCCTTAACCTCCTCCAATTTTTATTCAAATTTTCTTTCTAAATTCTTAAATATTTTACAGAAAATGTCGGTAGTGAATATCGATGAACGTATATTACGCCAACGTAAACTATCAGTAGCCAAAGATTTATTTGGTGTAAAACAATTTAACGAATCAAGATCATTAGCGAATAGTGATCGTTTTATACCAAGACGTGCCTCGAACAATTGGGAAACAAATTTTGCTACATTACCAGATCTAAATAAACAAATGCAAAATAATAAAAAGACAACAAATACAACAAATAATTCAACAACAACATCAACTGCGACAACACCTGGTGGTGGTGGTGCCGGAACAGGAGGTACAACAGCAACAACTACAACAACAACAACTAGAGAAACTGGTGAAAATTCACGTGATTCTGGTGTTTATAATGTTCTATTAAGAAATGAACTATTAGGAGAAAATACTGAAGATATTAAATCACAATGTGAAGATCGACAAGTTTTAACACCAATTAAAAATAAGAATCTATTTAAATATGGTACACCAACAAAGGTATGTATTTTTTTAATAATAATAATAATAATTTTATAAGGCCTAAAAACATAATTGATAACTGTTCTTTTATCCTAGTTATTATTGCATTTTATTCAATTGTCAATAGTTTTAAAATAATTATCGAACATTTAGTAATAGTTGTAGTAGTCGAGACGACGGTAATATCAATTAGCCCCTGTATGTAAAATATTGTTTTTTTATGCAAAATATTAGTAGCTTTCTCTTGGAATTATTTGAACGTTTTATTATAATGTATAAGTAATTATTAGTTGTTAGAACTATGCACCCAAAAAAAATAGTAGTACAACATTTATTTTTAAATATTCCCAATTTAGGATACAGTTCACGCCATTTATAACTGAACAATAGCCTTCAAATATGTATACTCTGTATGGTGACTTAAGAGATAGACTAGAGTAATAAAATTAGTCTGCAATAGATTCAATAGTAAACAATTTGACAGGGGTCTAATATATTGCAAGTATACTCTGTAAGGTGACTTAAGGAATTGACTAAAGTAATAAAATTAGTCCATAATACATTTAGTAACATACACCTTGACGGGAGTACTGAAAAATTGCAAGTACAGTCTGTAAGGTGACTTAAGAGGTTGACTAAAGTAATAAAATTACTCCACAATAAATTCAGTAGAAAACAACTTGACAAGAGTACTGAAAAATTGCAAGTACACTCTGTAAGGTGACTTAAGAGATTGACTAAAGTATTAAAATTAGTAAACAATAGATTTAGTAGTAAACCACTGAACAATGGCAATGATATATTGCAAGAACAGTCTGTAAGATGATTTTAGAGACTGACTAAAGTAATAAAATTAGTCCACAATAGATTGAGTAAAAAACAACTTGGGGTACTGATAAATTGCAAATACAGTCTGTAAAGTGATTTAATAGATTGACTAAAGTAATAAAATTAGTCCACAATAGATGCAGTAGATAACAACTTAAATAAAAATTTGTAAAAGACTTGGGTCTTCCACAAAGCAGGTAACTTTTCAACAAATACGTTGTAATTGCAATATTTCAGTACCCAATTAAGTTGTTTGTGATTTATTGGAATTACTTTAATCAATCTCTTAAGTCAACGTACAGAGTATACAAGATCATTGTTGAAAAATTACCTACTTTGTGGAAGAGCGATAAAATTTATTATAATAGTAAATGGTAATATTTCAATATCCCTGGTCTAGTTATTTACTACTAAATCGGTACTTCATAAACTGTAATCTTCAATACATTAGCCATACAAGAGATCGGTAGTAAAGACATACTTTAATTGGGTAATTTAGGTGATTTCTCTAATTTGTTAATGGAACAATTAAAATACCTTATTTTATCTAAACAAAAATCTCATTTGAAATGTTTTCATTATTGTATTTTTGGCATTTTTCTAATGTTTTGGCTAAATCTGTCACCACACAAAGTATCTCACTAATCGATGAGATTGGCAAAAAATCTTGTCTAGACTTATATACTTGTATATAAAGTTTATTTTGAGACGTTTGAATTAGCTTAGAATGCAGTATCGGTGTAACGTCCTTCCGATATAACGGCTAAAAAAAATAAATTATAAAATCCCCTCAGGTTCGTTATTAAACATCTTTGCACACATTATAATGTATATACTTCCGTTTTATAGATTTAAGTTAATGACACCACACATAGACGGGAAATTGTGTCTTATGTATTTTATCATCATATATAATTTCCTTGACCATTTTAGATAATAATAATAATAATAATTTTTGTCTATACAATTACTCATTTATACCTTCTTTTTACATTGTTATCATTTATGTAGATAGTTCGTTAAACAATTTAGTCTTTACGTAAACAGAATTGTTAATTTTTCTGTTTTGTTTTTAACTAGATAATGAAGGGAAAATTTGGTGTTATTAAAATTGGAACATGTAATGCATTTTAACAAAATTATCTTTAATGATTGTCAATAATTAATTATTTATTGATTGGAAAGTTCAATCATTTAATTGATAAATTATTGCTAAATTAGATAAATTCCAAAATAAATCTATATTTTTATTCTAAATAGAAATGCATGTGCCAAGGAGAAATATAGTAGGATCAAAATTAAACTGATCGTCTTGACTTTCATATTTTTTATTTTTGTCAATAGAAGACAAGTTCAACTATTTTGAATTAAAATCGAACATCTATTATAAGGTGAATTATCTATTTGGGGATAATAAAAGCATATCATTTATTTGTTCAAAATTGATAATATTGGTAATTATCAGTAATATTCAAAGGAAATATAATTTTTATTATAAATAGTTGGTAATTGTTCTATTTGTTGTTTTTTATTTGGAACAATTTATCGTATTCTAGGGAAAACGCACGAACAATTTCACTTATTTTTAACTATACGATAAATAGTGAAAAAAATTGCAAAACAAACACGAGGAATTTTTTTTAAAACAATACAGGGTGTCGATTCTAAATATAATCGAGACTATGAAACTTCTATTAGTTGACGAGCAATCCGAAAAATATTTCAAGAATTTGTAAGGGTAGTCCTTGGGGACCATTTCAGCAAAATTGGAACCTCGTAGTTCATTTGGAAGTTAGTCAAAAGACGCTCATTTTAGACAACGTTGTGATTTTCAAAAACGAGCTAAGCGCGTAACACGACTAATAATGACTCGAAAAATGCGAAACATGTCCCCCTGTCCATAATGCATTGGAGGAAAACAAAAAAAATCAATGTTGGGAGAGTCATTTTACATGTGCAGATCGTTTTTGAAAATCACAATAGAAACAAACTTTTTAACCAATATCCAACTGAGCTACGAGGTTCTAATTTTGCTAAAATCCAGGAACCTCTACAAATCTTTACAATATTCCTCGAATCACTCGTCAACTTATAATATAAGAGTTTCATAGAGTTGACCATATTTAGAATACGATTCGTGTGAAACTCCTATTAGTTATCGAGCGATTGGAAAAATATTTTAAGGGTTTGTAGGAGGTTCTCTAGAGACAATTTCAGCAAATTTAGAGCTTCGTAGCTCATTTGGAAGTTGATCAAAAAACGCTCGTTTTTATGTTGCAATTTTCAAAAACGAGTTATGCACGTTAAACGATTCCTAACATTGTTTTTTTTTTTGTTTTTCTCTATTTTATTCTGTAGTGGGGGAAAATGTCGCCCATTTTTTTCTAGGATACAATGGAGAAAACGACAAAAAGTAATGCTGGGAGGGTTTTCGAGTCATTCTTACAAGGAAAGTGACACAACTGTCCCTCTCCGATTTTGATAAAACTTTGCATACAGGTAGAGCATCAAAAAATAAGGGATGCATATTTTTTTTAGCTGCCCATATTCACATTAAGGGGGTGAAATTGCCTCTTGAAGTTACCCCCTCAAAACACATTTTTCGCTATATCTCGATAACCAAGCGAGATATCGAATTCAATCAAAAACTGAAATATTCTCCACATCCAGTACTATATTACTACTCAGCAAACAGCACCCTTCTATCTTAAAGGGGTTGAAAAATACGTAAGGGTAGGTACTTTTCTGCTCCCCTGGCAACATTTTTTTGAAATTTGAATTGTTCTTTTTAAATTCATAAACTTTATTGAAGAACTAAAGTTACCTGTTTTTTGATTTTTCGATTTATCCCCATTTTAAGGGGCTGCAACCCTTAATATGTAATAATGCACGAGATGCATTGTTAGCAATATTTTCGTAACTAGAGGCTAATGGAAAGCCAAAATGTTGAATTTAATGATAAAACATTGGGTAAAATGAAAATGTAGACGATTGTGCGATACAGGGTGAAAATTAAAAAAACTTGTATTTTTATGGTTATCGTCAAAATATATTCATTCATATTCACATAATTTTTGTACCGTATTTCACGGTATATACAAAAATGATATTCCGTGTAAAAATGCTTAAAACAGAGATGCTGTTTGCACCATTTCATTATTGCTGGGGCGCCACAAACACTGTACGTTGAATGGGTTGTCTCGCCAAATGAGAATTGTAGAGGTGTCTGAAAAAATGCAGGTCGCTCTTCCACATAGCCGCTTTTATACCATGCATATTGAAAAAGTTCTATATAGCTCGGCGATGTAAATTGGTTATGTGTTAAACTCTGAAGTTTTATTATATTACTACTATATTATATGAATAACTATTTGATGACAACCATAAATATACAAGTATTTTTATTTTCACCCCGTATCATACAATCGCCTTTATTTTCATTTTACCCAATGTTTTATCATTAAATTCAACATTTTGGCTTTCCATTAGCCTCTAGTTACGAAAATATTGCTAACAATGCATCTCGTGCATTATTACATATTAAGGGTTGCAGCCCCTTAAAATGGGGATAAATCGAAAAATCCAAAAACAGGTAACATTAGTTAAAGTTTATGAATTTAGGGAGAACAATTTAAATTGCCAAAAAATGTTGCCAGGGGGGGCAAAAAAGTACCTACCCTTACGTATTTTTCAACCCCTTCAAGATAGAAGGGTGCTGTTTGCTGGGTAGTAATATAGTACTGGATGTGCAGAATATTTCAGTTTTTGATTGAATTCGATATCTCGCTTGGTTATCGAGATATAGCGAAAAATGTGTTTTGAGGGGGTAACTTCAAGAGGCAATTTCACCCCCTTAATGTGAATATGGGCAGCTAAAAAAAATATGCATCCCTTATTTTTTGATGCTCTTACCTGTATGCAAAGTTTTATCAAAATCGGAGAGAGACAGTTGTGTCACTTTCCTTGTTAGTCGTTTTGCGTGTTTTGTTGGTTTTTGAAAATCGCGACATAGTTAGAAACGAGCGTTTTTTGCCAACTTCCAAATGAGCCACAAAGCTCTAATTTTGCTAAAATGTTCTCTAAGCACTCTCCTATTTATCCTTGACATATTTTGAATCGCTCGCCAACTAATTGGAGTTTCACTTGAATCGTATACACATATAGTTTTTCATCCATGTATATCCCCGATTATATTGTTTGAAATATAGCAGTGGATAAAAATAGAGAAATTGCATGAAAATTCGTTTAATTACTAACTGATTACTATTATTCAATAGACTTGTAGCTATAAACGTTCTGTTTCCGGTACGTTTATAAATTAGTATTGATTTGTTATGTCACTGTATTGTTAAGAAAACAAGATATTTTCAAGAGAAACATCGAAAATGCTTTATTCAAAGTAAAATTCATTGATACCAACAAATTTCCCACATTTTTTAGATAATTTGTGAATAATCTTTCAATAAAACTTTCTTTGTATATTAAGTAAACATTTCAGAAACTCAATTTTTCATAATTTTTTTTGTACATTTTCAAGTGATGTTTAGAAAGTGCTTCTAAGCGATAGAAGATTAGTTACCGAACAACATTGAAGTGTTTGAAACAACATTGACGAGGGTGTCGAAGCATGCGATGATTTATCTTCAAAATAAAGTCATGAATTAAAATTTGCCAATTATTTTTATTTTGGCAGAAAAATCGACTTGAGTGTAAATTTTCAAAATAAGCTAAACGCCTGTTTTTTCTTAGAGATATTATAGAAACTCTAGTGAAAACCGTAATTTTGATAAGTAGAGAAAAATAACGAAAGAATGAAACTACCGGCTAGGTATATTATAGAAACAATCGATAACTAGGTTTATTACCTTTTTTTATTATTACAACAAACACTTAAAAAATTGTAATATAAATCTAAATAATTCGCTCAGTTAAAATTAATGTGCCAATATAAAATTTATCAACTTACGGAAGTAATGCACAATCGATGATTTAGTTATTTATTATCTTAATTGTAATTTACATAATAATTATTAGTTTCTTATCGTACAATTATTATGTCAATCCATAAAGTTAAGTTGACCAGGTCAGATTAATGTTATTGTTTGAAATTATATTTCCTGAAAAATCCTACAATGTGATTAATAATGTAATAATAAATATCAAAATAAATGATTAATATTTAGTTTTTATTGAATTTGCAAAACAATTTTACTTTAAACATTACAAAATTTTAATGAAGATTTGATAATAAATATTGATAATAATGATAAAAAATAAATTAAGGAAGAGATTGGTGTGGATTTTTATTTAGAAAATCCAAAATAATTACGATTTTGTTCCTAATTAACACACTAATTGCACATTTTTAAAACATTTTCTTTAAACATTCTTTAATGAGTTTATTTTAAATAATTCTATTTACTTATAATAAATATAATAATAACTAAAAGAGTGGAGATTTTGTGTAGACTTATAGATTAGAATAATTAACATCTGTTTAAGACATAGATGTTAATGTTTTTCTAGTTAAATTAAAAATTGGGCGATTTTTTTTTGATTGAGATGGATCAAGAATATTTCCGCTTAGATACACCTTTTCATAGTTGACTATTAATAGATTATATAAAGACTCCCCTAGGAAAATATTCATTTTGTTTAATACCAACGCAAAGTTTAGTTAGATCTAAAAATAAATAACATAAATGTGTAATTGTTTTGTATTTGCAAAAAATGGCAATAAGAATTGTTCTTTTCATACGTGTTTTCCAAACAAATTCCATTGAAATATGCAGGATTTTCCTTCTTAAGGCTACATCATCGATTAATATGCATTAAAACAATATGATTTAATCGAATGATTATTTTTAATTACGTTTCAATATCTTCTAACTAAGTAATTTTCAAACCAGATGTTAGATTAATTTAATTACAAATAATTATTTTAGTTAAACACACTAATTATTGGTGTTATTAAGGGGAATAAAAAAATAAGATTTGTAGGTAAATCAATAATGTTGCGGTCTATTAGAATAACAATGTATTGAATATAAATTATTTAAATTAATCTTTATAGAATTTATTTTATGGTTTTTTCTTTAATACCAATTGTAAATCTTGAAAATTTATTTAACACATTCTATAATTTATTTTGTTTTAATATTAATCGATGACACAATAGAAATATGATAAATACGACGGAAATACTTGTACTTTCGTAATATATTTTTCTTTTTGTAAAAATTTGCAATTCACCACATATATGAGTGCGAATCAAAAACAAAAATTGCTTGTTTTATTGTTTCAAGTTCATTAACTTTGGACTCAAAATGTTTTGTCTTAGATTGTAATTTTAATTGTTATGAACAAGAAGAAGAAAAAAGTACTGTAATATTTATATGAGACACGTGCCATTTTTCCGGTTTGCAATTCCATCTCTTCCTATAAGGAAATACTATATTGGGAGTGTATTTCCGAAATTTGTTATGACTAAATCATACAAATAGAATTATTATTGGTAATTATTGTGAATTATGTAAATTTTAACCTGGATAAGTTTTGTAAAAGAAAATTTGTTGATAATAGGACGAAAACCGCATATTTCTTATTTGGCCTTTTCTATTGTTTAACAACTATGTTAAATTAATTCGTTTTCCATTTTATTTACTCTTTTTATTTAAGTAGGTCATTGTATAATAGTTTTACTGATAATAATAATAACAATATGTATGCCTTTCTTATCATATTGTAATATAATGGATAGTAAAATTAATCTATTATTTTGTAATAATTTGTTTTCTTTCGTTATTATTTTTCTAGATGGATAGAATACAATCATCAAAACTACAATCTAGTCCATATTCATTATCACCATTAAGTATGAGTAGTCAACGTTTATTAAGATCACCACATAAAGCAACAAGAAAAATATCAAGGATACCATTTAAAGTTTTGGATGCACCTGAATTACAAGATGATTTCTATTTAAATTTAGTCGATTGGTCTGTACAAAATGTATTAAGTGTTGGTTTAGGTAGTTGTGTATATTTATGGTCAGCATGTACAAGTCAAGTAACAAGATTATGTGATCTATCAGCTGATGGTAATGTTGTAACATCAGTAGCATGGAGTGAACGTGGACATTTAGTAGCTGTTGGTACACATCATGGTTATGTTACAGTATGGGATGTTGCTGTTAATAAACAAGTTAATAAATTACAAGGGCATTCAGCTAGAGTTGGTGCATTAGCATGGAATGGTGATGTTTTAAGTTCAGGTAGTCGGGATCGATTAATTTTACAAAGAGATACACGAACACCACGTAAATAAATTTTATTAATTTATTATTTTCAATTAATTTTTGGAGTTTTTTTTAGCGACAGTCACCGAACGACGATTGGTTGGTCATCGTCAGGAAGTGTGCGGTCTAAAATGGTCACCAGACAATCAATATTTAGCATCTGGTGGTAATGATAATCGTTTATATGTATGGAATATGCAATCATTATCACCAGTACAAACATATACAGATCATTTAGCTGCTGTTAAAGCAATAGCATGGTCGCCACACCACCATGGTTTATTAGCATCAGGTGGTGGTACAGCTGATCGATGTATACGTTTTTGGAATACATTAACTGGACAACCAATGCAAAGTGTTGATACTGGTTCACAAGTATGTAATTTAGCATGGTCGAAACATAGTTCTGAATTAGTATCAACACATGGTTATTCACAAAATCAAATATTAGTATGGAAATATCCAAGTTTAACACAAGTAGCTAAATTAACAGGACATTCATATAGAGTATTATATTTAGCATTATCACCAGATGGTGAAGCTATTGTAACTGGTGCCGGTGATGAGACATTACGTTTTTGGAATGTATTTAGTAAAGCTAGATCACAAAAAGAGACAAGATCGGTTTTAAGTCTCTATACAGGTATTCGTTGAATTATTTAATCAACATTTATATAGTAAGCAGATTTAATAATTGAAAGAATAATTGTAAAGAAATTGATGATCTCATAGAAATTACATATTTCTAATAAGACCGATTCATGTAATAATTGAACGATGATTTGTAAACGTATTCTATCTGCTTACGTAAATGTTAATTGAATAAAACCGTGGGGGATTTATTTATATATATATATATAATTTTTGTTTTAATTGGAATTTATCTACCATTTATTACTATTGTTTATCATGTGATATATACAGAATTTTTTTTTAAATATATTTTTTAATATATTAAAATTATAATATGAAAATATTGTGTTCATGTACGTTAAACAACAAATTATTTGTACCAATTTCATAGTTTTAAAAATGCTATTTTGGGTAATTTTTCCGATAGAAAAATCTCATTTTGTTATAAACTTTAGTCAATCATTTCTAATCTGAAAAAAGTACACTACCTGTAAACATTTTAATTATTTATTATTTTAGAATTGTTTTAATTTCAATAAATGCAAATTTTCGTATATAAATTTCAAATGTACTATACATTTGAATTAATTTTTTTTTTGTATAAAAATGAGGCAAATTTATTGTGAATAAAGCGAATCAATTTGAGTATATGCTTATTTATTCCTAATCAGTTTTACAAAAATAGAGATCACTTAATAGTAGGAGTCGATAATAAATGAACAAATTCAATGCTTTAAATATTTTATCAATTTCAGTAAATTACAAAAAAAAAAAAATAATTACTAATATCTCTTTCTTTCGACTACTGTATTGGAAATTATATCAACAAAAATAGTAGTAACGACTAGACTATTTCTGACTCATATTATCAAATTCCATTTCTGATTCAATTTCATTCTCTGACAATGACAATGAACCACCGGCACGTCGTAAATGAATCTTATCTTTGGCATTCTGTAATATTATAAATTATTATTAATTATTTTAATAATGTAAATAATAACATTAGATTAAAAAAATAACATATAAAGCGATAATACAGTGGATTAGACACAGCATAAATTATAAAATTACCGCAAAAATTAAATTTTTAAATGAATCAGGCGTGCTAGAAAACCCATGCCAGCTTAACTGTCGTGTATACTAAAGAAAGATTATAATGTTAATTGAATAACTAATAAATCTTGTGCAAAAATAATCATTTAATGTTAATAAAATCAATGATACTAACCTCAGCTAAACCTACAGTCGGTTCGGATGCATAACCATCACGACCATCCTCATAATCGTCATCAGACGAACTAGAACTGGATGAATCCTCATATGTTCTAAAGAAAATTATTAATTACGAAAAAATTATTGTAATTAAATTGTAAAATAATATACCGTGAAACTTTGCAAACCATTTGGGCTAAATCTGTAAATTTATATTCAGATATTGTAAGATCTGATGATTGTTTATTTTGATCATGTTGAACTTTAAATATTGGTAGATTTCCAGCACGCATTTGCCCTTCAAAATATTGTTTACCATGCTGATAACCAACTTCGCGTATCTCATCAAAACTACCAAATTGTAATGTCTTATATTTATCAATCGGTGGACGGATATATTCACAATAATCACTATTTTTCACTTCCTACCAAACAAATCAAATTAAGTTATAATAATTAAGAAAATTCAATTAATTAAACATACTTCTAGCTGTCTAACACAACTAACATAGGCTAAACGTGATTGTATATCGGGTAGATTTGGAACTTTAACAGGATTTGTAAATGGATTCCAACGTTTCCATAATAACCACCAACCGGACAAATCATCGCCGTAATTTGTTAAATCTTGATCATCAACTGAACCAACATCAATTGCTAAGATGTGATTAGCACCCCAACTTCTCATTACATCAGCTAATAAATTAATTAGTTTTTAGTTAATTTTTACGATCAAAAACAAAACAATAAAAACAATAAAAAACAAAAAGCCTCAATGCCAACAAAATTATTATTATCTCTCAATCCTGATTTTACATCTTTCTTTACAAAAAAAATAATTACATACCTGAAGTTTATTGATAATCGCAGTTAAATATATGCAATAATAATGATTTTTTTTAAATGAATTTTACCTGGTACATTGTTGACATAGCATCCATCGGCCAATAAATGGCCATCTAAAGGATCACATAATGGTGGAAAAATACCAACAATTGACATACTGGCCCTCACATATCTCCATAAATGACCTGCCAATTAAACTATGCAAATATACAAAAATGATTACACATAAATTTGCAAATCACTAAAATAAGAAATTATCGTGTCTTTCATCAGCAAAAAAAAACAGAAATATAAAAGAGCTTTAAAAAAATCAAATCTGAAGAAATCTGAAGATTCTTAAATTTCCAGTAAGAAAATATAATAAATACATACGAACATTTATTGTGATTGGTTACCTTATCATTTTTTTTTTGTTTTAATCAGGATGAGAGATTAACTTATTTTTTTTATGAATTTTGAATAAATAAACTTACCCAAAATTTGTTGGCTGAGGTTTGCATGCATGCAAAAGATGAACGAATACGAACAATATTTCAAGAAAAAAAATTGTAATTAAGGTATTTACCTGGTAAATTATTTGTATAGCCTCCATCTAAAAGTAGATGACCATCAATTGGATCACATAATGGAGGCATATATCCAGATAAAGACATAGATGCACGCACATATCGCCATAGAGATCCTACGGAAATCTTTACTAAACCACATGCTTTTTGTACATATACCAGTTAATTTAGTATTCGTACTCTTTTATTATCTTATTTACTACACAAGAAAGCTATAAAATTCGAAAAATCTAACAATACAAGTGAGTATAAAGCAGACAAATAACAGTAAATATACAACAAAACATAGTGTGTGTGAAAAATGGAATAAAATTGATCTCTAAATAATAAAATTAACCATAATTTAATAGGGTAAAGGAGATTTGATTAACAACTAAAAAGTCATAAAAATTCAAATAAACTACATCAAAATACCACTTTTATGACTTTTTATAAATCTTCACGAAATTACGATAAACCTCACCTATTATTCACGTTAGGTACATTAAAGCTTACCTTTATTTGATTAAGTTTATTCCCTGAAATCTCCTTTCACCCTTTTGTGCAAAATACAAATAAAATTTCTCTTTCACCACAAAAATTGCGAAAAAACGAATACACGATTATTTGTGAAATTTGCAAGTGTACCCAAAACTTTCTAAAAAATAAAACAAAATTCTAAAATACATACCATTGATATTTTGGACACTTGCATCATGAAGTGTTTTAAAAATGGAAATTTTGAAAGAAATGTGTAATATACATGTGGAAACATAAAAAGATAACCAATCACAATTTAACATTCATCTTACACACACACATAACTAATGTTTAATAATATCCAAAATAATAATAATAATAATAACTAAATATAAAATGATGCAATAATAGAGAAATGCTACTGACAAATGATAAGCTAAAAGACCCGGATAAGAGTTGAATATTTGATCCTAAACATTTAAAACTTACCATGCGAATGAATTCGCATACAAGATGAGGTAATATCGGTTGTTACAGTAAAGTATGGTAACCATAAATCTTCAATATATGTATCACCAAATGTTGCTTTAATTGATTGATTAAAATCTCGACCACTAAACATCGATGTCATTGGATATGTTAAATCCAAAATTTGTCGCCACCATTGTGTCATTTTCTAAAAATTTCTTCTTATTAGACAATCAAAAATAAAAATAATAAAAAATAGTACCTTGGACCATTCTCTAGCTTTTTGTGTAACTGTAGTTATATTACGTTCACTACACCAGAGTGCACCCATAAAAGCACCAATACTAACACCACCTACCATATCAATAGGAATACCAGCTTCTTGTATTGCTTTAATCATACCAACATGAGCTGAACCACGTGCACCACCACCACCTAATACTAAACCAACTGATTTTCCAGTCAACCAACGTGCTAAACGTGAAAAATCAGAATGTATATTCGGTTCAGATTGGCAGACTTTTTGATACAATTCATTCTAAAAACAAAATGTTTCAATTATTAAATTTTTATAAGTTGCTGCTGTGAGTATGGCAAATTCGTATGAAACTCATAGTAGTTGACGAGCGATTCGAATAATTAAGAGTGATCTCTAAAGAACATTTTAGAAAAATTAGAACCTTGTAGCTCATCAGGATGTTGGTCAAGTTGCAAAGTATGTAAAACGACTAAGAATGACTCGTAGACTCTCCCAACAGTGATTTATGTTCTCCAGAGATTCCCCTAAAAATCGTTCATGTATTATCCGAATCGTATGCCAACTAATAGGTGTTTAATACGAATTTAATATATTTACAGCAGCAACCCTGTGATGTTATTATTGATTTATATACAATTCTATACAGTGATTTTCTTGAAAACATTCGATTCGGTGTTACAATATGATGATGCATAGATACCCATGATCTCATATTAATCCAAGCAATTGTATTATGTGGTTTACCACCTTCACGATGTAATAAAACTAATTCTTTTTGTGTACGCATAGCTAAACGTTCAACTTCTTTTTCAACTTTACCAACAGTTGGATTATTTTCACCTAATCCAACAATTAATATACAATCAGCTTGACGTAAACAACGTTGTGTCCATGCGCTAACTGTTAAATCACATTGATATAATGATATTTTATGTTGATCTTCTTGTTGTGCTAACCATGAACATAAACGATATTCATTATTTGGATCCATTATTGATGGTCCTAATGTTTTACGTATTATATCAGATGTCAGTCTTACAGTTGAACCAATGGCACATAAACAATGATATAATTCATATGTAAATGCTGTTAATGGTACATCATCAGATGCAGCAACTAATGCTACAGTTGAAAAATTTAATTGTGATGGACGACTATCTACAGCTGAATTATTTGGTGTATGTACACTAATGCTTGGCTTCTTCCAAGAACCTATAAAATACAAAAATTACTTAATCATAATTATTTTTTAAAAATTATTAATTTTAATCAGAGCTTTGAATATTTAAATAATTTATTTGACTTAATTAATTTTTGCGACTCCAGTCATTTTTACTTCAATCTTTTTTTGAAAGGTAGTCACTGATTATTTTCGGTAATCATTTAAAAAATCAAAGACTTAAGTCAGTACAAAAGACTTGAATCGTTTGTGGATGATTTAAGTATCTTGAAAAAGATTTAAGTCGAAAAAACTAATTCTTTCAATTGGATTGTAGTCAATTATAAAGAACGAATTAAAAATAAAATACAATTGTACGGTATGAAGGTAGACACAAACGTGAGCAGTTTTCACCCTTCATCATTCTTATAACGAGCGATCCATTAAATTTGTTATTAGAATTGGCGTTGAAACTGTCAAAGCATGTCTTGGATTGAACTATCACGACCAACGTTAAATTGTAATACAGAAAGGATTACTTACAAAAGTGAATGAAATCAATAACAATTCAATCATGTTACAAAATTATATCAGTGGAGTTAAAAGAAGGGCCCACTTGTGCTTGGAAAAAAAAATGGTGAACATTTTCAGCATCTGTTGTAACATTTTTGTTTTTAAATAAACATTGTAATTTTTCTCTTAATCCCTCTAAATCTTTAATTTGCCAATTTTTGTATTATGTCATTAAATTATACCTTGTTCATGATGGTTTAATCCACGACATGCATTGACAGTTTCAACGGCAACACTAATAACAAATTAAATGGATCGTTTGAAGAAGACTTAACACTAATTAAGTCATTTTGGTAGGCGACTTATGGATTAAGTTATTCTAATACGAAAAATAAATGACTTAGGACTTAAGCAATTTCTACCTCAGAATTGACTTGTGACATATGATTTAAATCTTCTTGAAATAGACTTATGACAGCTCTGATTTTAATGATTTGTTTTGATTTACCTAAAATACGATGACCTAGAAGATTGATCAGTCTTGTAACAACAATTGGAAATTTTAATTTAATTGCATTGAACAGTCCTTCTGGTAATTTTGCTAATTCTGAGTCTCTAACAGCTATAACTGTAGTACTACGTTTTGTATGCGTTACCATTTCAACCTATTAATTCAACTAATTAATAATCAAAAATTGATAAAAAAGCAGAAAAAAAACTTACAACTCCAATTAAATCACCTTTACCATATTCACCAACTAATTCCTTTTTACCATTTTTATGTGTTATCACTGATCTTAAGCGACCTGATAACACAATATACGTTGAATCACTTTCATCATCTTGCCGATAAACAGCACGTCCTGATTCTAGAAATAACCAATCTAATGCAAAATCAACTTGACGTACAAATGGTGATAAACGATTGACGACCAAATGGGCAACATATAAAACAACATTGGGTTGATCCTTTACAATACTATATCAAAATAAATTGATAAACAAACAGGTATTTAAAAATAATAAAAAGTAATCCTACTTATAGAAAGTGCTCTTCGATAGTAAACCTAGACGTGTAAAATGTTTAGCACGTATTGTAAAAAAACTTGGTTCTCCAGTTAATACAGCTAGACCACCAACAATTTCACCAGGATAAGCAGTAAACATATGGACTTCTTCATCACTTTCAGTCATCTTTTGAGAAACTATCAGAGCACCTGATATAACATAAACTAAAGCAACATCCTGTAAAAATAGTTATAAAAAAATTAAAAATATATCATAAAAAATATTGAAATCTAACTTTATTTGAATCTTCTTTCATTAAATAAGTACCAGCTGCTACTTCTTTAATTTCAATTTTCCCTTTAATCATCGATTCATCTTCTATACCTAATTCTTTAATAAATGCATCACTGGCTATCTCCATTAATATTTCCTCATCTGCATTATCCGGACATGATAATCGTTTCTTTTGTAAAGAAGTCAAATCAGGTGTCTTAAAAAAATTATATTAATGAATATAATAAAAATTAAACATTAATTACCGTGCTCGGTGTTACAGTTTCTGTATCAACAACCATATCGGGTGTATTTGGTGAAATTGATTTTGAATCGAATGATGATTTGTTACGTTTATGGCCCGGTACTGGTATTGGTTGTGAACTTGTTGTTGGATTATCAACACCAATATCGTCACGTTTCTTTAATTTACTTGGTGAATTTGTGATATTTTGACCTTTATTTGATTTATTCTTCGGACCCTTTTTGAAGAAAATTAATCAATTATTAAGACAAAAATTTTAATATTTAAAATTTATTACTTGTTTGACCAATTCAGCGCTTAATCCCAAATATTGATGTAATGCTGTAAATGTAACACGTTGTAAACGTACCATTATTACTTGTATAACACGTATAAAAATATCTGGATATTCTGAGAAGATTTCATTAAATGCTGACATTGGTAGTTTAACAACAGTTGAATTTTCGATAGCTTTAGCTGATACAGTTTTATATGGACTTATATGACCTGTTAGAACATCAGTAAAACTTAATAATGATGTTACAGATTCACCAGGTTTGACAATTTTTAACGATAATATAGAATTATCATTGCCGGTTATGAAAACGTTCAATTTTCCACTTTGGACAATGTAAACGTTCTCATCAGAATCACCTAGAATAGTTTAAAAAAACTTATTTTTTACCCTAGACAAGTTGGAATAATTACCGATTCTAAAAAGATATGAACCAGCATCTAGATTGATAATTTCTGTATGTTTACATAATTTTAGAAATATCGGCTTTTCAAAATGACCAAAAACACGAATACTTTGCAACATATAGAGTACATCTGGTGGCATACGATCATCATTCAACATTTCCTCTTGTAGATATTCAGCAGGTGGTTCTAACACCTACAATATAATAAAAATAAACATTCACCTAATGAATATTAATGAAACAAACATTACATAATAAACAATAATTGGAAATGAATGCGTGTTTGTTTTTTCTCGTAAAAATAAAGTAAACAATCAATTACGTAATAAACATAAATAATTTAAAACAATAATAATTATAGAAATTACAATTACCTTTAGTTGTTCAGTATCGGACTCTTTTTTCAATTGTAATAATCGTCGAGCAAATTTCATAACCATTTTTCGTTTTTTACCTTGTCCAGAATTACGAACTTGTCCAGAGATATTTTTGACTTTCCTCAACATTTTTCTACCGTAAAATAATGCTTTATCACGTTTTCTAAAACGTGAAACACCCTCATCTTGTTGTGATTGTATCGCGGTAAGGGCTATTTAAAAGTTTTATTTCTATTATTTTTTAATCGTTTAAAAAAGAATATGTATTACCTTTGCGATGGCATTTCCTAACACAAACTACAATTATTGTAACGATTGTTGCAAGGATACCTGTTATGGTTAAGTAAAACGCCTGCAACAATTCAATATTCCTAAATATATTCTCTTAACAATAAAGGAAATCGATAAAAATCATGCCTTATTCAACTTACAGTGTATGATTGATATGTTGTGAAATAATCCAAAATTATATTCCCCATCCATATTGATTTATAATTTAAGTCATAAACCGCACTTAGGAGATTCATATTGTTAGAAACATTATAATATTCAACACTAATTAATTTAAATCGTTTTTAATCAGATAGATAACAAATTTTCTTTCACCACACTGACTTTTATCACCTTTGAAATATGTCAAAAATTCATTTTCGCCAACATGACGGCGATAAAATTCCCTAATCAACAAAAATGGTAGGAGAAAACAATAAAGCGGGGTTGTCACGTTTCGTATTAAATGATTCAAGTCAGATGAAAGTGAAAATGAACATCAATTCAATCACGCGTATGTACATGTGATTCATTTTACAATATTTGCATGTAGGTAAATGTTTATCAAATGCAATTCTAAAACGAAAAGTCCTATACCATTCTTTCACCTGATGCACAAGTAATTAGTAATTACAAGCTTCATTTGATAAAATTTTTAGTGAAAAATCTACCCAAATATTAAATAAAGCCTCGCACAGACCAAAGCGAAATATTCGCAGCGGCAGCGATTTTGCCGCGACGGATATTTGGTTACATTGCGTTTAATGGAAATATTCACACAAGCGTGGAGCGAAATCGCTGTGCTAGCGATTTTGCAACGAATCTATCGCGAATCACTCCAGATACGGCAATCGTCTGATAATTTTGTGGCGCCTATGGACAGATGTTTACAATTCGTCGTTCCTTCTACTTCTACGTCACGAAAGTGAATAGACAACAGTATATTTGTCTATCTTCGTTTTAACTGAGCAATTAAAGAAGGATGTAATATTGACACACCGCAAGTATTGACAAGACAATCGTTTGTATGACTAGTTCCGTCTAACACATCAAAAAATACATTCAGGCTTGCTTAAAGATGTCTGTTATTGGTTCACTGATTGATGACGTACCGGCAAAGTTAAAAGATTTGGACTATAGAAAAAAAATTAAAGAGTGAGAAAATCGATCGCTTTGTCATTGGCGCCTGGCGCAAAAATCGCGTTGGTGTGAATATGAGTGCGAATTTCTCTGCCGCGGCGCGGGCGATTTTTTTCGCCTCGCTGCCGCCGCGAATATTCGCGTTGGTCTGTGCAAGGCTTAAAGTGGCAAAATGAATGATGTGGCTATACCTTGTTTTTAAACTAGGAGAAGTAATGATTAAAGTTGGGTTTACACAGAAAAAGTCACTAGAAAAAATACAACAGATCGTTTGGCGGTAGATTTAAATATTTATATCTCGTTATTGTTTTAAATGCAACATATTTAACTCTTTTGATGAAAGTTAAGTTTTGCTAATTAACAAATAATATTAGAATGCTTTGAAAATAACAGAATCAAATGTCATCAAATGTCTTCTACAGTTATCATTCTTTTACGAATACGTTGCTCCTTCTCTATTGGTGTTACTTGAAATAATTATAATTAATGTAATTCAATTAATTAATTAAACTTAATAAAAACGCATAATCTTATAGATTAATCAAATATACATTTGGATTTTTTTAAGATTGTGTCAATTTCAAAATTTTGAATCATTGGGTTGTGTAAACTTGCCTGTAAAATAACCAATAGGAAGCTAACGTTTAGACGCGCGAAATTTAAATCACTCCTAGTTTAGTTTAAAAACAGATTATAGTGTTAGGGGGAGCCGCCACCTCCCCCTTGTTGCGCCACTGACATTCACACTGAATGAAGAGAAAGTTCGCACATGATCATTCCGGCAAATGAATCATTCAATATCAATCGTGGAAAACCCCGCTTAAAGCAGTAAGCACACTATCGCGGAACGGAATGGAATGGAATGGAATTGAACGGAAAAATCAAACAGTATGGTTTTAAGTTAGAGTCCACACACTACCGCGGATCGGAACAGCGCGGAATGGAAAGGAACGGAACGGAATAGCTTGGATTGCTAGTTGAGCGATTTTTTCCGAGGTTCCGCAGTCCCCTCCAATACTCTACTACACATAAAATACTCTTAGAAGTAAATAATGAAAAATTAAATGTGGAAATAAGTATCTACTAGGCTGATAATTGATAATCATTCAAATATGTTAGCTTATTGTCCAACATGAACGACGAATTATTAATTAATTTAGTTTTTCTTTTAATTTCTTCTTCTTCTACAAGCCTACAAATTCTTCGTCTGAACTGTTCATTGCAACAACTCAACAAATACTACAATACCGTACTCGTATCCTCATATAATTAGACAATTTTTTCCGCGGAATTCCGCACTAATGTGCGGAGGCTCAAAATTTCCATTCCGTTCCGCGATAGTGTGCTTACTGCTTAATTTGGACATTTGGTACGAATAGGGCCGGCTTATGATAATTTCAATTCCAAAATTATTCTTATTATTAATAAATGTTTAAATTGAACCAATCCTGTATTTCCTGCCAACAATAATAATAATAATAATAGTAGTACTATTAAAATAAATTTGTACAATTTCAATCAAAAAATATTTAAAATGTAAATTACATCACAGTGTATTTGCCCATTAATGAAACATGACAATCATCACAAACACGCACAGGTTTCGCTGATGACGGTAATGCCATTGAATTATCTGAACATGAACTGCAAAATATTCCACCACAATTACGACAATGATGTTTACGTCTAGTTAAATTGAATTCTTTATTACATGCTCTACAATTTGTTACTGTTTTATCATTTGTCCATACACCACTATCTAAACGATTACGATTAAATTCCTCTTTCATTTCAGATATTTGTAATTTCGATGTACTCAATTGACCACCTAATTCTTCAAGTGTCTGCTCCTGTTCTAAGCATTGCTCTTTTAAATTGTAATAATCCTCCTGTAGTGTAGCATATTTCTAAAAGTATCCAACATTATTTTTAATTATCATCATTAACAATAATAACAACAACAAACTTTTGCAATAATCCTTAATTGATTCATTTCACTTTGTAGTTTCGATATACGTTCACGGTCTTGTTTTAATGCTTCCTGTAATGAAATCCTCCATTCACGTTCAACTTTCAAGTCACCTTCAACAGTATTGGCTTGTTCTTCATGTTGAGCAGCTTGAACGTCCAATTCACGCTTCAACAATTCAGCAGCAGCACGATTCGATTCACTTTCACGGTATCTGAAATTTTTACCAAAATAACCAAAAAAGGAAAATTAAATTGAATGAAACGAAAAAAATTAAAGGAAATTAATGGCAAACCTATTTCAAAAGAAATATAAAAAAACAACAAAAAATAATTAAAGGAATTGAAATTTTGAGGGACAAATTTAAAGAATACATTTTGTTTTTGTTTACAATTATTTTATTTATGTTACATAAGCCAAGATTGTAGGAATTTAATTAAAAGGTGCACTATAGTATCGAACATTGATTTTTTTCACTTTGTTTTCCTTTGATAATGTTACAAGAATAACATTCAGTTATTATAAGAATATAACATCTATTTTTATTAAACTTTTGGCTACGATAACAAGTGGCTATCGATAAATGTTTACTACTTATAGCTGCTTGTAGTGAAGGTTTGCCAACATTTCCAATATAAATATCTTAAAAGCTATTGTTTAAATATTTTACAATTCTATTTGAATAATCGTATAATCGAAACAATAATATTGTAAAATATTTAAATTATTATTACAATTAGTAGATTAGTAGTTACATATAGCGAAAATTATGGTTAGTAAAAATTAAAAAAGCGTTTCGTTAAAATAATGGTAATAAAAAAAATACCTACTTAATTTCAAGTGTTTGCATTGTATCTGTCATTGACTGTGCTTTAGCCTCTAATTTCGTAACAAGATCCGTTTTATGTTTCAAAGACGCCTCACATTCCTGAAATAAGCCACACAATTTACACAATTCTCAGTCTTTCAGTTTCAATTCTTATCATTTATCAAATGAATCGTAAATTTCAAATTAAAAATATAGTAGAAATAAATAAAATTGTGCCTATCAAAAATCAATTAACTAATAATTTATAAAAATTTTAGTTGGTTGTAGTAATAGCGTCATCTGTTGTCGCTTCATCTTGTTTAATTTCCAATTCAAGTTTAACAAATGATTCAGTTGAATCGGATTGTGTTGGTTCATTATTTGTTTCATTATCAATTGTTGTTTCATTTATTTTTGATGTTTCATCAATTTTCTTTTTATTATTATCATCAATATCTCTTTTAAGATTTTCTTTACTTTGTTTTTGTGTTCGTTTATTGATTGTTGGTTTTTTCTCATCTTTTAATAAATGATTATATTTCTCTAAATTATTTAATATTTTGCCAATCTGGCCAGCTTTCGCTTGCAGACGGCTAACAACTTCACCTTTTTGTGTTAATTCCATTTCACACTCCTATATTTTAAAAAAAGAAAAAATTATCAAGATGTTATTTATAAAACAAAGTAACACAATAAATCAATCTGGTATCGTTGTTCTTTAAACCATTTATAATCTTAATTATATACACAATAATTAAAAAAAAAAAACATTAATGATTACCTGTAATTTCTTATACATTTCCAAATTGATTAATTTAATATCGTCCAATTGCCGTCGTAATGAAACTATAGTATCCTGTTTCTCATGTATATCTTTCTCTAATAATTTCATAGCCACTTCCATTTCAGCCTTCAGACAAATCTATAATTATAACGAATTAATTAATAAGAAAATAATTCATCTAAAACTATTTACTTGTAATTCTAATTCTTTATCAGCTTCCTGTCTTAATCGTCTCTCTTCTTCTAAACGTTGTCTCAATTCATCAATTTCACCATTTGTGATAGTCTTACTACCATTATCATTTTCTGTTATATTTGTTATTTGTACACCACTAGAAGTCATACAATAACCACTAACATCACGTCCTAATTCTTGTTTCAATTGACGATTCTCATCATATAATTGTAATAAAGTATTTTTGGCAATTGCTAAATCTTCTTTCAT
The DNA here is from genome assembly GCA_039776855.1 of Mylabris sibirica. Classification (NCBI taxonomy): domain Eukaryota; kingdom Metazoa; phylum Arthropoda; class Insecta; order Coleoptera; family Meloidae; genus Mylabris; species Mylabris sibirica. Next base: position 8,817,490 of record CM077836.1, read on the forward strand.
TAATGCATTCATTGTTGTTAATGATTCAACTTTATTTTGTAGATTTGTTACAGTTGCACTATAAAAAATTTGGCTTTATTTTTTTTCAATTTTATAAAATATCTTTTTTTTTTAAAATACTTTAAATGTCGATTTAATTCTTCAATATAATTCTTTTGATCTAAAACCGTTGTCATATTATCACCTTGATCATCATTACTTGAATCACTTGATACAGGATTCGATGAACGTAAATATAACGAGAAATCAATTACACCTTGAGGACAATCTAGATCTTCTTCCTAGAAATGTATCGAGAATTACTAGAATTTAATAGAAAAGTTTCATTATTTACTAACAATAACAATAATAATAACAGTAATGATGATGTCATCTTTATCAAGGTAAAAACAAACAATTGACACTTTACAAATAATAATTGTGAGATACAGTTATAAGTGGGATTGTTTTGTTGTTTATAATAATTATTGTATTACGATCAAATTCGATTTTAATAATTTCGTTACATCCCAATTTTCCAAATGATACGGTTTTTACAAAAAATATTTTTTCCTTAATTTCAGGGTAATCCAGACGGTAATTATGCTGAAATTTTGATAACAGATGAATCATTCCAACAATGATTCATTTGCGTAAATTATCAGAAAGATTCAATTGAAATTTAAAAGAGTTTCCGGCGTTGGTTGATTCGCCTCACGGGATTATAATTTTGAAAAATGTCCCTTAATAAACATGTGTCCTTAAGGGGAAGCTAGAGTCAGGTCTCTATTCAGCAATTTCAGAAAAAGTGTTAATTCTTAATCATTGATTTCTCGCTTATTTTCTGAGATATCATCGTTGAATCGAGCGTTTCATGGTGCACCCGATGGACCTTCTTACTTTGGAAATTTTTCACTAAATTCGAAAGGCAAAGCAAAATGTCGGAGCATATCAAAAAATTTCTTATCTCGCCATGTCTACAATTTTACAGATAAAAAATCGTACAGCAGCTTATTTGAAAGCTTACAGATGGGCGGAGGGCGAACGGTTCGCGAAAAATCCAATTTTGAAAAACTGAATAAGTTTTTCAATTTTTTCCAATAACTTTTTTGATTTTCCAAAAGTTTTCGTGAATCGTTTGCTCTCTGCCAATAAATAAGTCTCCAAACAGGCTACTGTACGATTTTTTATCTTTAAAATTTCCTCTGCACTTTAGAATTCAGCGAAAACCCATTTAGATGCATTGTGAAACGCTCGTATTTGAATATCTCAGAAAACAAGCGTGAAATCCATGATTAAAAATTGACACTTTTTCGGACATTGAATCGAGGCCTGATGGGGAAAATTTTGATATGCTCCGACATTTTTCTCTGCACTTTAGAAGTCAGTGAAAAATTTCCAAAATATAACACTCCATCGGATGCACAGTGAAACGCTCGATTCAACACTGGTTACAGAGTTTAAATATCTCAGAAAACACGGAAGAAATCGATGATAAAAAATTGGCACTTTTTCGGACTTTGAATGGAGGCCAGACTCCAGCTTCCCCTTAAGGACGCAGGTACATGTAAATCTTTTGAATCTTTAAACGAAAGGTCAAAAAAGTGTTACATTTACCTAATGCGTGTCCTATTATTTTTATCGCATTATACAAGAGTTTCATGACAAATAGCCTTTTACATTTAAATAAAATTTTCATTTCTCATCTGAGAAAGAGGCTATAAAGCACGATATATGATGATGAGCATTATATGTATTCTGATAATAAAACCTAATTGATTTCATTGTGATAATTGTAAATAACAAAAAAAAGTCTGTATACCTTGACACACAAATTACAATCGATAACATTTAAGCCGACCAATAATCCAATAATAACGATTGCCTCATCGCTAAGCATTAAAGCATCAGGTTCAAAATATTCAACTAAAGCTTCATCCTTATGATCAATCAATACTTTTAAATAATCAGCTAATTTCTTTTGCATTAAAGCAATACGTAACCAAGCACGAGCACGACCCATATGTGTCCTAAATTAAATAATAAAATTTCAATTATTTTAAAACAATTATAATAAAGAAAAAATAACAAACCTAACAGTAGGTAGATCGCGTACACTTGCTGTAATATCTTGCGCTTCCGGTGCATACTTTTCAACCATTTGCAATATATCCCATAGTTCTTTTTTAGGACCTAATAAGCCCTGGAAATAATTTTTGTTAATTAAATTAAGGAATTTAATTTAATTGATTGAAAACTAGACAGATATTTGTGATAAAATAGTTGGAACAGTGCAATTTGATACCTTTTTAGGACGAAGACCGTGACGTAAAACGTGCTCTAAAACTATGAAGAAGTGCTGTAAGGGCATATGATCGGAATCCAACATACGTCCATACCTAAGTGATTGTTCAATTAATTCCTTAACGACTAATTTACTAATGTTGACTAGATTACTGCGTTCTATCACCACCGGATCACGACCTATAACAAAATATCCACTAAAATTTCTATTCTTGATGACTGGTTTTTTAAACAATTTTAATGAATTAAATTAAGTGTTTCAACAACTACCGAATGGTTGTTGTACAGGAACATCCGGTGATGGTGTTGATATTGGCTGTGTTATAGAATCTTGCATATTAAATTCAACATCATGTAATTCTTTAAGACACAACCATTCCCCATCAACAGATACACGAAAATTACATAAATAGATTGTATCTTGTGCACCGGCCATCTCTTGTTCCATGGCCGTATTGCCACTATCTACAATTTCTTGGACTTTCATCGGTGTAATATTTTAAAATTCACATCAATATCACAAATATATTTCCAAATCATTCGGTTTATTCAAACCAAATAGAAAAAAGTGAACAGATCAATATAATTTATAGTATCTCTTGATTATATGTTCTAGGATTATCTTCGAATTTTCTCGTACATAGCACAGAATATAAACAGCGCAATATTTAAACTGTATTATTGATTTTTCAATTAAAAAAAGCTCGAACTTTCCTCCTATAAGAGAAAATCAATAGCTACAGTAATAGCGCCATCTAACGGCATTTCCAGAAAACTCTACATAAACAACTGAACTATATCAAATGGGCAAGAGATGGAATAACATATGTTAACAATAAATTAATGTTAAATTACAAATAATAACCATCTATAACAATTGAATTATTCGATAATTAACAGGTGGATATGCAATAGATTTTTTTTTGTAAATTATAATTTACCTCGACTTTTTAAGATTTTCCTTGTAGAACGTTTTGATAGTAATAAACCACCCCATTCGAATTCTTTAATTGAAGCAATTGATGGTGATCTAGAGACGATTTTATCATTTATTGGAGTTGTTGGCGAACCTTCACTACTAGCAGCAGCAGCCATTTTGACAACTAACTGTCAAAACAAACAAACGTCAACAACAGCTGTAACTAATTGTAGCTCCAACAAAAAAGGAAATTCTTGAATTTCCTTATAAATATTTTGAAGATTAAAAAAGTTAAAGCAATAAATTTTCTCTATTTGATCTAACTTTGAACTTATTGAATTTTTCAGGCAATATCTATCTTTTTTATGGTGGTGTTTATTTGTAGCTAAAATATCCCACTCAATTGAATTGAATTTTAATTCAATAGATTGAAAATTTCCCTTCAAAAAAATTGACACCACCTTAGTTGTAGCTCCCAAACTGATAGAGTTGGCGGGAATTTCGAATATCTCAGGTACTTATTGTTTAATTAAAACAATTTATTTTTTATCAATTATTATAATTTCCATACAAATTATAAACATGTTTTAAAATACTGTACACATACAGAGCAAAGTATAAGGTTTATTCTTTTGTAATAATTTCAGCTTGATATGGCATTTCCAGATATGGATTCAATAAAAGAAAACTCATCTTAAATATAGCACACTTTTTCTTGTTAATTTTCATTTTTTTTTTAAACAATCTTATTAAGACAATAAAAATATTTATAGCCGCCATTTCTTTATAAATATAATATTTACAATTTTTATTCCGTATATTTTTCTCAATAGAATTTTTACACTGACACTTTTTTTTCAAAAGTGAATCTCAATTTTTTTTTATTTTATTATTAGCGTTTTTTAAATCAATTACAAATACAAATTGATTTTTATCATTAATTATTGTTCATATGTCCTAGTTTCTAGTTGTTAAAAAAATTTAAAATTTAATTAAGTAACAAAACTATATTTTAAATACAAAAAATCGTCTTCATAGAAGATAAATACGTTATCCCGTGCCAGTGTTTTCATCAAATCTTCATAATCATCGTTTTATATAAATAAAAAGAACTCTGTTATTATTATTATTATTACTTTAAATGATTTGAGTAAATTTAAAATTTCATAAAAATAATAGCTACCATAATTATACCGATACACACACAAAAAAAATAATAATTAAAATCTAAATTGGAGATCAAAAAAACATTGCCACTTTGTCATCAATTAATATCGATTTTCTTAATTGTTTTCTTTATAATTTTTATCTATATGATAATTGCACAAATTGCAAAATTTTTGTAGATTGTTCACGTCTATTGTCTAAGAAAATTGGCAATTTATTACTATTGGCTGCCAAATATGAACACAAAAATACTTTAACGAAATCCCCATAAAATCAAGATCTTCATTATTTAATTTTATAGAGATTTAATCGAATATTTCTTCAAAATACTGCACACTCCTTACAGAGAGTATGAAGATATAATAAACACGTTATACAATAATAATTAAAATAAAATAAAATAAAAACATCACAAATTTTTTGATAGAATCAACTTAGTCATCTTTAATGATCTTCATTGTTATTACTGAGATATTCTCAAAATCTGAGAAATGCCTAACGTTTGTAATGAGTAGAGAGTGTCTCAACGACCAACACTTAAGCTCATCAAAGATCTAAGTAGTATTATTATTTAAAAAAAGAGGAAAACTAAAAAAATTAAAGCAAAAACGTATTCTAATAACTAACTAAAGTACGATGAGAGAAATAAATTTGTATTCAGTTATAATAATAATAATTAAAAAAGAAAACAAAAAATATAATATGTGTATATATTAATTAATGTAAATCTCTGCAGTATTTCCATATTTAAAATAATGAAAAGCAGAAACTCATAAAGATTTGTTAATGAAACAAATTGGAGTGCAAAAGGCGACTTAATTATTGTTCTCTTTTCTTAATTTTTTTGTATTAAAAATCCCTTATTTGATTTTTGTTTTGACGTATCAAATGGCAATTTTGTTCTATTTTATAATCGAATTTCTTGATTTTTTAATAATAATTCTCTTCTTTTATTTATATACTTAGCTACTTACTAAACGTATGTAACTGATAATAATACTAATATTGTGAGGGTGTAGGCACTGAAGTGAGGGGAATTAACCCATTTATTCCGCTAGTCTTTTACAAGTCGATAGATATGATGTTGGGCCCCATGTTCTGATGTTGATACTTCAAATACATATGCTGTACATAATAGTGTTTCTTGTGTATCTCGATTGCTCACAACCTACAATAAATGGTTCAATTAATAAGAATTAAAATTTTTGTGGAATAAAGATTTTTTTTTTAAATACTTGTAAAATGGTGAAATTCTCCAAAACACTATTCATCATATATTTTTCTGGTAAATGTTTCAATTTATGTATGAAATTTATCATATATTCACACATTGGACTTCGATGGATTCTATAAACAAAACGTCCATTCTCATAACGGGCATATTCAGTTTCTACTTTTTCTACAACTTGTTTACCAAATGAACAGACCTTCGTTGAACATGTTATAGTCATATTTTCGTTACTTTCATATCTGGAAATAGAAATAAAGCAATTATTACGCAATTCTTAAGGCGAAAATAATAGCTAAAAATATTGAAAAAAGCACGGTTAAATGGTGAAGAAGATTTTCGTTATAATCGAAGGATAAGAAAAGTGGTATTGAAAACTCAAAGCTACAACTCAATTATGTTTTCTATTTATGAAAACTCTGAATAAGTTATGATTTATACAAGGATGAAAATAAATCTAAATGTACACGATTTGTGTGAAATTCCCATTATTAGGCAAGCGATTACAAAAATACTTCAAGGAATTTCAGGTGGGTCTCTAGAGAACATTTTGGCAAAATTAAAACCTCGTAGCTAATTCAGAAGTTGGTCAAAAACGCTCGTTTCTGACGATGTCACAATTTTCAAAAACGAACTAAACACGCAAAGAATCCTCCCAGCATTGATTTTATTCTGGAACAGGTGGAAATATTTCGCATTTTTTTCTAGAATACAATGGAGAAAAATGAAAAAAATCAATGTTACGAGTCATTTTTTGGCTCGTTTTTGAAAATCGCGACCTTGTCGAAAAAACGCGTTTTTGACTAATTTACAAATGAACTACGGGGTTGTAATTCTGCTAAAATTTTCTCTAGAGACTCTTCTACAAATCATTGAAATAGTCTTCAAATCGTTCACCAAGTAATAGGAGTTGTATAAGAATTTTTCGTCCGGCGTGAATCACTCTGTATAGCGAGAGCATTAGGCACAGGTGCACGATAAAGAGCTTCAACTGTATGAAAAACTCATAAAATTCTACAACGAACTGATAAAATATCGTTCCTAATAAACAAGTTAAGCTTTAAAGATTTCAACGTGAAAATTGACATCGTCTATTTCCTTCGCTTAAACCAGGAAAACCTGTCTAATTAGCTCTTATTGCTCTATTTTGAGAACTACACAGATAACCTGACAGAGCGTCATTATTTTAATGATCTCTTCAGAAATTCATAATAATAAGTTTCTACTTATTTTTTACACTTTGGTAGATCTCTATTTATAATTTTTGAAATTTGTTCCAAAGTGCCAATTTTAATTTATTTATATTTTTTGTTATTATTATTATTGATGGTAAATAAAACAACTTACAAACTTGTAACTCCATAGAAAGCACCAGCTTCATCTTGAATATTCGAATTGAGGTCAGCCCAAAATTTGACTAAGAAGAAGGCATTTTGTGGACCTTTATCGTACAGTTCTTTTAGGCCGCCTTTCTTCTCCGGAAATTTATCGTAGATTTGTCGTACATCAACAGCCTTTTTTTAATAAATATAACAACAAATTAAACAACTAAAACGATTATTATTGTTAATTTTTACCTCTAATAAAGGATCTGTATATGAAAGAGCTGGTCCTCCTATATGCACAAATAAATGTCGCTGGTACTATTAAACAAAAAACGATATTTGAATGATTAATTTAATTAATTTGTAAAATAATCCTTACGGCTTCATCGCGATTTTGTGATTCCATAAAAGCTGAATATTCAACAAGTCTTAATTTGTGTGTAGCTATTGCTCGTCCCTCCCAAACTGGCGGTGGTGCTGTTTGTAATGGTCCAACTTCACCCGCTGATACGGCTGTTGCTGGCTTACCAGCAGGGTACGTCGATTGGGCAAAAGGTTTAACACTTGATAAAAATAACAAATTTTAGTTAAAACTGTTGGACGTATGATAGGCAGCAACTTACTCCTGACTGGTCCCCGGTTGTAGGCCAGGCTGCCAAAATTGCTGTAATTTCCAAAAACCAAATTAATTTCGAACTCTTTTAAAATGGGTTAAATTTTTTTTAAAAAAATGTACTAACACAACACGATTGAAGCTATTTTAAGGGTATAATTGATAGTAAAAATTAATAAGAAAATAAAAAAGAAAAGCCTATAGCGTCGCAACACACAGCAAGTAAGCTGAAATATGATGATGGTTATTATGGATGGAAATTATAATTAGTTAAGTAATTACAAATAAAACGCTCCATAGCTACTATCAGCAAAAAGCAAGTCTTCATTTTTGACTTTTTTTTTATTCAAAAATTTTGGCGAACTAGGATCAGGATGGTTCTTTCTTCTTTTTTTAAGAGAATTAAGGATCAAAATGCATGTTTTTTTTTCTGGGTAAGTATTGTTTTTTTTTCTTTCTCTTTGTTGGCGGATCAACTTACCGCTCCAGTATAGGAGACGGGGGGAGTTAGACCAAGACTCAGACCTGCTGACTTGCTGTGCATTGCAGTAGCTGACACTATCTGTGCACTTGACATGCTTGACATCGTTTGGAGTGCCTTTTCCTTGGCTGCATGGTCCTAGCAAACCACATACCATCACCAAAAACGTTTCCCAAAGTTATCAAAATAATATTAGTCCTAATATGGGCAATGAAGTCTATGATTGCCAAAAGAAAACTACCCTTGTCTCTTTTCATTTTATACAGAAGAATTACTAATAATTATTATTTTTTAATTACATTGATTTTTTTTTTAATTATTCCAGAAACAATACTGTTGTTGAAAGCAAAGCGATAGAATAATGAGGCAAGATTAAAAAGACAAACAACGTACTCTATTCAGAAATCAACGTAATAATTCACTGTTACAACTAATAATGTTTGATAATGGATGTTTACAAGTAGTCTTCGTAATAATTATTAGTGCCACAGGAAAAGTTTTATCGTACGCTCCAATTACAGTTGATTTTATAAATGATTCAATATGAAGATTTTATAGACTAATTATATTACTAGATGGTAAAGAAACTTGTTCCCATCATTCGTTTTTCGGACTTTTTTGCCATAAAATAAATTTTTATAATAAACAAAACTGATTAAATACTTACTACCTTCAATTTTGCTTGGATTTCACGTAATTTTCGCCTAGCCAAAACTTGTATATGTGAACTAACTTGTTTCCTTGTTCGTGTTTTGCCTGTGCGTAATTTTATATAACGTGCTATCAATTCATTACGGCCTGTAACACACAAAATAATTATCTGATAAAAAAGAAGAAACTTCTGGATTAATTTTTATAATTTAATAAGGAACCAAATTGTATTTTATTTGGGCAATACTTGCACTTAATTTTTATGCTCTAGTAATTTTTGCAATCGCACAATTACCTTGATTTTAATGACTTTCTCTCAAAATGTGCCCAAAACAAAATTGTTATTAGATGAGTGAAATTGAATTATTTTCTAAAGATCTCATCTATCATCAAAATAATAATGATATGAATTAGGGAGATATCAGTGTAGATGCTTAGAATAATGGAGGAAGATAGTTTGAGAGAAGACAAAGCAAGAATAAACAACAGTAGTCGGGTCATGAAGTCAAACATTAATTATAATGGGTAGAGAGAAGGTTCTGTTGTATTTTCTTTAATGTATTTATGTGCTGTTGTTGTTGGTGTTGTTGTTATTATTATTGTCTACAATCTGTCCGTTGCTACAACATATTTATGTGCTATTTGTCCAGCCCGAAACACTTGCCGTTGTTTTACGTGAAAAGTTTACTTTATTACTACACCATACACCAACTATATAACTTATTGTAAAATATTTATAAAGGGTGTCGATTCTTATGAAACATTTTAGAAAATTAGACCCTCGTAGCTCATTTTTGAAATAGTTCAAAAAGCTCTCGTTTTGAACATAGAGTCAACTCGAGGATCCTAGAAGCATTGATTTTTTCCAATGCATTCTGAAACAGGTGAATATCTTTTTGATTTTTTGTAAAATACTATGGAGTAAAACGAAGAAATCAATGTTGAGAGAGCCTTCGAGTCATTCTTAGTCGTTTTACGTGTGTAGCATGTTTTTGAAAATTATGATCTCACCCAAAACGAGCATTTTGACTCACTTATAAATGAGCTACGAGGTTCTAATTCTGCTAAAACAATCCTCAGGGACCCCCCTACAAATTCTTAAAATATTTTTCCAATCGCTCAACTAATAGGAGTTTCATAGTATCAACCAGGACTTCGAATCGTTTTTTTTTATGTTCCGGTTTTCGTTCCTGCAAAAATAACGGTTTTTCGGTTTTCAATTCAGTTCCAAATGATCAATTTTCAAATTTAACCCTAAAAGGCACAACCCCCAAGAGATATTTACAGGATAACTAGTTTAAATCCAGAAAAACCTTCAAGCAGGCAACTTTATTTTGTAATTTTCCATTTTATCATGGGGCAAAAACATAAAAAAATGACATATAATCATCTATAACTTCAACCCTCAACAAGGGACGAAAATGCTGCTTACACCTTATGATAGCCCTAGCAAACAACCAGTTTTTAAACCACTAAAAAATATTGAGGCTTTATAAAGATATTCCTTATGTCCGTATTTACCAACCTCAGGCTCGGTCTTAAGACTTAATCTCAAATAAGAGTTCTGGTTTATAAGTCTTACTTCGGGAATTCTCGGCGGCTATTAGGATTGAGAATATGGAGGGTTGAGAACTTAACGCCTTCTGTGAAATGTGAGTTCGTCTCAAGGCAGTTACAACCCTATCTTGAGTACAAATATCATTGTGTTTTGTTTGGTTACATAATCTGGTGTCGAACTCATGCTCAAGCATCGGGACCGTCTCTGCGGTTTATAAATCCGGACATCAATCTTTAGTATGAGCATGAACGACTATACAGAAAAAAAACACCACTGAAATCCAAAAATTTGACCTCGGGTGGTTTACTTGTAAGTCCGTGTTAAGTGACCTGAAGTATCTATAGCTAACACATTTCCGGACCATTGGGAAGAGAAGATAAAAAGGAGAAAGAAAGAGAAAAAGATCGTATTAAAGGGGTATGCTTGAACCGAAAAACATTTCGGTTTTTTTCCGGTTTTTTAGGTTTTCATTTCAGTTCAAACGAGGAAAATTGTAAAAAATTGACCACCAAAATATTTAAATTATATCAATCTAAACAATCAATGCTAATTCATTTCTAATAATGCTAGAAAGTTAGAAACATGCTAATTACCGTTGCAAACAGTGATTTTAACGGAAATGAGAAAGTGTCGGCAATCAAGTCTAATTAATAATTAAGAATAATTCGCAATAGTTATTGTTCTATATACACATACATAATAAACACTTAACGTTAATCTTCGATATCTTAAATGTATTAAAGCATAATGATTCCACTTTCACTTTTATTTTATTTTAATATAATAAAAGAAGCAATGATGGCAATTTTATTCTATTATGAGTAGTGAGGACAAAGCATTGAATTAAATAATATTCACCAAAGTTGTTGATAATTAAATTTTCTAGTTTTGTAATAATTAAAAGCTCTTATTTAGTTTAATCATCTCTCTATCTAGCTCTGCGTGTATCAATGTGTATGTATGAGTGTACGTTTATTAAATCGCAATTTATTCGGTCATCAGAAAATTAATTTCAACTATGACCGATACTAACATCATCATATATGTATGTAGATTTGTAAGTTTCAAGACTTGTTCATTTATTTAATTGACGTCAATATTTTTATAATTACAGCCACATTTACAAATTTGTTTTATTAAATCAAATAAACTTTAAAATTCGATTGGTATTGTTGACATTATTAAAGACATAATTGTCCATCATTGTCAGTATCATGATCATCAACAACGTGATCGTGACCGCCGCCGCCGCCGCCGGCGACGCCGTCACCACTACAACTACCACAACACGAGAATCTACCCTTCTTTATATTTTCTTCCAAGCATACACTCACACTTGTTCACTATCATCTAAACATACACACACACACACACATACATTCAAATACACACAGTTAAAGCTCACCCTAAAGCGCGCTCGCTCACTAATTGCACATTCTTGACATAGTTTCGGGCCCGAACCCTCTCACCCTCCCCTATATATCCTTCAAAGGGATGATCCCTTTATATATTTTACTGCGTTTCAACACCCTCTCTTCCAATCTACCACCCACGACTTCAGTTTAACATAGGGAGTTCTATAGTGATCGTTGCTTTTCGTATGTTCCGTTCGTTGCGCTACTCTGCCAACCATCCTGCTGATGTTGATGCTACTACTATTTAGAATCTGTTATCTCCCTTCAATCTTCTTTATTCTTTAATACTGTTCTTGTCTTTTATATAAAAGTAAATGGGTGTATAGTATAGAGTCGCCGTTGCCACCATTATATATTGGTTGATGACACCACTCTACCAACTACTACTACCACCACCACCGCGACTGATGCCACCCCACATTCAAACTGCGCCAACGACATATAAATAAAGATGTGACAAGATAACAATAAAACCACCGCAGCGGTTCACAATGCCATATCGGAAGAGGCTACAAACTCAACTAAGTCATTATACTGATAATAATGACAGTATCCAACTTAATACTGTTGTAAATATACCGTAAAAATCAAAGAAAAAAGTAATAAACCACTCAAACAAACAAAAAATATTATAAAAAAAGAAATATAAAACGGACTCGATCTAATTATAGAAAATAACATCAATTATCGCATTACAAATGTTTTATAAATAGATAATTTTCAACAAATATGTTAAATGTCGGTGGATTGATTTAATTAAAAAAAAAAAAAAAATAAACGCATACTTATTTATCAGAATCATTAATACAGATTTTTTTAAAAGCATTATACAAAAAGCAATAAATTTAATCTAGTGTAGATGCAATTAACTGACAGATAATGAACCAGGAAGTGTTAATTAAATAATTTTTACACGTTATCCATAACAAAAAACCTTAAAATCATAAATTTATAAACAGTAAATGCACCAGGATTATAGTAAAATTTAATTTACATTTCCTACAATAAAATTTATTATTATTCAGATTAAATTTAAACTTATAATGCCCATATTATTAACAAATTGACTTTAATAGTTCATTAAGGTAACATTCTCACAGTAATTACCTTACTGCAACATTTAAAGCAAAGCTAAATCAACAAAGTTTCACCAAAAACTGGCAAGTTTACAAAGTTTTTTACCTCGAAACCGGGGCCATATCGACAAATCAACTCGCTTTTTCGGGCCCTACATGTGATTTAAAGATTTAAAGGAATTTCGATTTCACCCTGTAAACATTAAAGCAGGGCTTCGGAGCGTCATTTTTTTGCTTCGGTTTTCGTTCCTGTTTCTTTCGATTTTCGGTTAAATTCCAAATAATCAGTTTTGAAACTTCACTCTAATAGGTACAACCCCTAAGGATTATTTACAAGGTAAGTATTATTAATACAGAAAAACTCATTATTTTGCAATTTTCTATTAGCATAAAAAATGGTATGTAATCATCTACAACTTCAACCCCCACTAAGGGATTAAAACTCTAATTACACCTTTTGATAGCCCTAGCAAATCTATATTTTCTAGTTTTTAAACCACTAAAAAATATTGAGCCTTTGCAGAGATATTTGAGAACAAACTGAATTTAAAGGGGTCACTTTACTTTAACACCCTTAAACTTAAGTGAGAGCACGAACGTCAAAATTACGTATTGTTTATGATAGAATAAACTACCCCTATATGCCAAAAAAACATCGAAAGTTCGTGTTAAGTGTCCTGAAGGAAAAGGGAGATAAAAAAAGATTATGCTTGAACCGAAAAATAAACCAATTTTCGTTTTCGATTCAGCTCCGAATTTCGTTCCCGGCAAAATTTCGGTTTTCGGTTCAGTTCTGGTTAGAAGCCCTGATTTTTAGTCCCACTGAAAGTTATACTGAAGTTAACATAGCAAATTAGGCACAATTTTGTAATCTTCCAAGAATTATAATTATCAGAAGTCTTTTTTGGATATTGTGAATATCGAGAAGCGACTGGAAGAATTACAAATGCTCAGTAGAAGTGCCTCAAGAATCGCTAAATTTGCGCCAATATAGGCAAAGTTAATGCTTTAATAATGAAAGAATCTTTATTTTTTCGATCGTATATCCACAACCTGTTGATTTTCTATTTTTTTCCACTTCATATCATTGTAGATGAGTTGGTCTTCAAATAAACAAACAAGATGGATTTGTTTCATATGTTGAAAGTTAACGATTTAACATCCAATTGAAAGTATAAGTAGAAATATTACTGTTGAACGTATACAAAAAAGTTACAGAAAAAAAGCTGGTAGAAACAATAAAATAAATGGAAGAGAGAAATTTTCAAGTAATATAGAATCTCGTTTGTTATTCAAGTGGAGTGAATATCAGATACCCTACTGTGGAGTGCTTTTTACATTGGTTGCTTGCTTGCTTGCCACCTGTAGATACGTCTGATTCCAATCGCCAATTTAACCAACACCACCACCACCACCACCACCAACCACTACTGTTACAAATATCATTCTTTTCTACATTGTATTCTCGTGTAACTTTTAAGCAATTTTCGATTATTTTTGTTGTTGCTGTTATTGTTATTGATGTAATTTAAAAGGTTTCAATGGTGATATAGTTGCAAAAGAAAACAGACAGGTCAACATTTTTCAAATCCACCTCACTCAATTTAACGTATGAACTTTTAAAGCTTTTCATATAAAATAGATTTTCGTTTCTTTTTTATCGAAAGTCGACAAAGATGAATACAGATAGTTAAACTACTAGATATAGTAACAGGAAATTTAATTTTTTCCTCGTTTTGATGTTCAATAGAGATTTTCTTGAATCGAATATAATAAAAAAAAAAAGAGAAAAAATGTGAAAGGTGTAATAGTTGAGATTTTAGACAAAGAAATCGTTTAGGCATCGACAATAGACGCGAATACAATCGTAGATCCAAGGCGCAGGCCGTGAAGATATTGACCGTGTTGTGTCCAGTGACCAGTCCTGGAAATGTTCCGGATAGTGTCTGGGTGAGTGAAGGAGGAGCTTAAAGTCCGGTGACAACCAACAACTGGACACTAGCACGTTTCTATACAGGCGATCTAAACGGGAATTGTTTTAGTTTTCCAACGGATACAACGACGTTTCAAGCACGTCTTCCATCTAGACATTTTATCCTTAATAGGAGAAAAAATTGAGAAGCATGCGGAAGAACGGACACCACTTATAAACGTTTTCTCGAATGGCAGGAACAAGAAGAAGAAAAAAAAGTAAAATTGAATAGGGGATATATGTGTATAGTGGACGTGAACGAAATCACTAAAATACAATAATAATACATTCACATAAAACACACAGAGTCAGTCGCCACCGGTCAACTGGAAACTAATAACTGTATTTTACTGCAGATGACATTTAAATTGTCACCAAGGCTTGAAACGTGTCGGCATAGAAATTTCAATAAAAAGAAAACAACAACAACGGTGCGTGTGTGGATGTATATGAGAGGGTAGAAAAGCGTTTAACTTTTCCATTGTTTTCAATTTACTCTTTGATAGTTTTGTTGTTGAAGAACGACAAAAAGTTAAATTAACTTACCGTACATTTTTCCTTCATCTGATAAAATGATTTTCCGCCGCCCACAAGGTGGATATATAGCTAAGGCTTCTTGAAAACTTTGTTCAATGTCCGGACTCCAAACTCCCTCAGCATCTGCAGCTGCCATATCCTTCTCATCCTTAACATTCAAATACATCCAAATCAATACAGAAAGTTCTCTAAAATTATGATTTAACTTACATCACTGACATCTCCAACATCGAGATTTTTTGTATCCGGACCCGTGCCGTTGGAGTCGGCATTCGGGCCGGTTACCGGTGTCCACGGCGAGGAAATGGTGCCGGCTGAAACCACGTTGCCTATAATAATAATAAAAGACAAATTACCGAATTTTTACCCCACACAATTCACGCAAGTATTTAAGTACAAAATTAAATTCCTTCAACTTGTAATAACTTAATATTAAATGGCACGTAGTCATAGTTTAGCAATAACATTGTTAACGGTTCATATTACCTGAACATTCCTTAAATATTAGGGAGAAATATGGGTAAAATAATAAACAAACCAAGTCTTATTGGAAATTGTCTGTTAGAAAACAAGACTTTTTTTTGTACTTTATTGATCAACTTAATTAATAAACAGTTGATGATTTAAGAAAGAAAATGTTTTGTAAAATAAAGTCAGTTGCAAACGATTTCAACCCCTAAAGCAATGGATGAGATTCCAATTGGATTCCTGTTGGATTCCATAGGGAGCTTCTTGTTTCAATTATTCAATCGTATAACGGATTCAATCTATTTAAAAATTCGAATCGGCGATAACGAGAAACGAAGTAAAAAACTTTTCTAATTAGCTTTATAATAGAAATATAATAGCGTGTAAAAATGGTGGATGCGCCAAACTTTGAACGACAATCATTGATATTTTCACATTCAAATCATCGAAATTTTCAAATAAACTTTTGATATTATTAATAAATGTCGATAAATCTTGAATTTAAAAGAGAGTAAATAGACGGGAACGCTTTGAATTTTTCAACATTTCAGAATTTCACCTTTCAATTTGTGTTTTATAACAATTTTGAATATGCAAAAATCTTATTTCACATCTGATCTATTTCCGTATTATAAACGTTCGACACAACAGGCTATAAACGCATTATAAAGTCAACGATGCCATCAATAGTAATCGTATCCTTAAGCTGTTATCATAATATACCTGTGCTCTATATACCTATATACATATATATCTTGTGTTATATTGTAAATTTGGGTATGTGTAAAGCGTCTATAGTATATATGTATGTAATATTAGTCCCACATTCCAACGTCGTCCACACTATCATTATAGAGAAAATTTACAGCGTAACTGTGTAAAGTTGGAATGGTCCAGCCCAGTAATGTCCAAACGTTTTACAACAATACGAACATATACATATGTACATAATGGAGGACACATTGAGTTTTTGTCCTTTCCATTCTGATATACTACATTATACGCACACAGGACTTCCACTTTTATTACAATGTCCTAACAAATAAACTACAAAAATGAGTGTGTGTGAAAGATAATAAAATTACTCAAATCTACAATTAATTAAAAACTTTTGATTCGTTATATTTATAATAATAAAAGAATCGTAATTGATACTCTGTTAGAAAACTTTTTAATTTCGGGGGATTATTGTGAAAAAAGACTAGACTTAAGTCAATAATTATCGTCTTTTATCGCGACTGTCATCAACGTTTATAAAAAAATTTTAAGAGTAATCAGTAGATAAAATAATTAATCTTCTTCATTCAATAACTTTCACCGGAAATTTTGAAATCGCTATAAATAAAACCAAATAAACTTGTTTCGATTTTATTTGTTATCAATTGAAAATCGATAAAAATCAAATCAATTGCGAGACGATCAATTTTGAGATATCGACAAGGAGTTAATATTTGGGTAATTTCCTAATTTTATATCAATCTTTAGAAGATATCAAAAATTCTATAATTATACAGCAATAATTAGACACATCGGACAATATAATAAATAAATTAACAAGAAATATAAGTAGTTAAGCACATTTTATTTGTGTATATTGGCAAGTGTAGTAGTTTGACTTGAATCATTCTTGTGATTACACACGTACGGTAGCATAAATAAATAGAAGAAAATCAACAATAACAAAAAATAAACGTTCACTTTGACTATTTTAAGATGTACCAGATTTTTACCACAATTGACACCATCTGAATATTGAGCCTAGAAAAGAGCATCTGTATTGTCGTAATTGTGATCCAATGATTCTATTAATTTCGGTCCTCTTTTATTGTAGTTTATTATTTATTGTTAGAGAATTTTATTATTTTCGCTTCTATTAAGCACATGATAATTAACAATACCCATTAATATACCAGTTTTATATAGAATAAAATGTTGACAAAAGTGAATGTAAAAGTAGTTGTTTGAGTTGTTGGAAACGATCACAATCCCTAATGACATTTACATAGAATATAAATAGCATTTAAAACTTGTACACATGGTTAAAATCCATGACTCATACTCTATCTACTAAAGGTTTTATAATACGTAAATTTATGTACAGTATATTGTATGATATATGAACAAATTACAGGTAAAAGCAGAGTTATATACCATCCATATTCACGATAAGATAAATTATAATTCCTTTGTTTAATAGGAAATGTATTATAAAAAGTTTTTGATGGTTGATTTTTCTTTATTATTCTCGCCCATCCCCAAATATTCAATGATTGTGTTAAAATTACAATAACAAGGTTGAGGATGTGATCAAACGTAGCGCCACTATGTCCAACAATTATCATCATCATTACAAGCAAACAAAAAAGGGTTTTTGTACCAACGAGTTTTTGTATGAGTCACCAGACAGTATTTATATAAAAGAGAAAGACTACCTCTCTCTATTGGTATATTATAGAGTTTATGTCCAGTATTAATTGCATTGGTGCGGTTTAGAGGCTAAAAGCTAACCCGACTATATTCCAACAACGAAGAGACAAGATGACCATCAAACACTCCCATATATACTCGTTTTATAAATTGATATATCCATCTTTATCCAATACATAAAACAACTAACAAACTATAATAACTAGTGTTTGAATTAATTTAGTTGAATTTAAGAGGAGCAACATCAACATCCGATAGTTATATAAAATTGTTGGAAGATAAAACCGGTTTCTTTGCTAGTGTGCTTTTGATGAAAGGAAACGAGCCGAGTATCGAAGAGAAAAAAACGCAGAAGAACCACCGACCTAGTAAACTGAACCGTCTTCTCAAAACTATGGAAGAAGAAGAAAAAAAATGGGCAACTAAATCAAGATACAACTAAAATTGCAAAGATTACCGTTTTTTTTTTTTTTTAGCTTCTTTTCGCAACGATAGAATTTGTCCCACATTAAAACCGCCACACTGCTATTGTTACACAATCAAGCCCCACCTAATAACACGACCGGCTGTGATTTAAGACCATGCCGGTTCTTTGTGTGTTTTAAGCTCAATGTAAATTTATCTCGTTTAAATACATGAAGATAAAATCTTTGGTGAATTTACTTGGACTGGTCGCTTTAAAGAGAGAGAAATAGTTGATTTAACTAAAGATCCGATTATTTCACTGTGATTACCATTTATATCTACTGCAGACTTATAAAATACCACCCCAAATTAGAGCTGTAAGCAGGGATAATCTAAATTTAAGTTTGTGTCTTCTGTTACAGGTGAAAGTATGATAGATGGTTTAAAAGAGAGCAAGGTTACAGTAATTGAAATTTTGCTAATCCTTCTTTGGCAAATTTCAATAAAAATGAAGTTATAAATTTAGATAAAGAGAAAAACAATTGGGTTATGGTTGATAACGATATGTGTACGAGAGAGAAATGGATTGAAAGATAGCCAGGGGTGGTGGTGGCGGTATAAACTGGGGAAATAAACGGGTAAAACCAGGAACGCATGGAATGACGCCATGGCCAGGTAGAACACAGAGTGGAATCCAATCGGCAGCCATAATTAATACAGCCCCAAACAATACACTGTACATATATACATATATATACCTATATATATATATACAATGAACGGGCCAGATTCCGCCCGGGAAAAACAAGCTTTTGTTTTTGCTATACTGCTATTCAAACATTTATGGGAATGTAATATTCCCCCTGCTCCCCATACCAATTTTATTTTCACTTGTCTATATGTGTGAGTGCAATTCGTTTGCCTGATGTATATAATACACAGATTGGCTTTGATTCAATAAACTCCTTTTTTCTCCACTCTTATCGGTGTTGTTTTTGTTGTTGTACGAATACACGCACGTCTTTTAAAAAGAATTTAACACACACAACATATACAGACAAAGATTACTCTTTTTTATCCTGTAACTCTTTTTAGAATTTTTAATAAATAGAAAGCAAATAATGTCGTATATATGTATAAATATATGGTAAAAGGGCGACAGCATAAAGGATAAAGGGCTGTTAGTCGATTTGGTAGAGCATTGATTAAACCTCCTTTAAAGCTGTAAGCAAAAAAGTTTGATCCATGAAAATCCGACAAAAAACACCAGGATCACGAACAACCAATTGAGGATGACTGTCGGAACGTGTTCGAGCATACAAGGTATTATTAGAAAAGCCCTAATGGTCACAAATATTAACAACGATTCAAATATTGAATCATTTATTTTATCAAACAGACATATCCGAATAATCCGGTAAATTCAAATACATACAAAATAAATAATAGTATAGCTAACATGAATGGAGCAAATTAATTGCTATTGGTAGTTACTCACTACTCGATTGATTATTGATAATAAATAATTATGATGATAATAATAATACTAATAACAATAATAATAAATACCAGGAGAGGTCCATTATTTGGCGAGTGATTCGAAACATTTGTAGGGGGATCCCCAGAGAACATTTTAACAAAATTAGAACCTCATTTGTAAGTTGGTCAAAAAATGTTCATTTTGGACAAGGTCGCGATTTTCAAAAATGAGCTAAAGAAGAATGACTCGGAGACCTTCCCAAGATTGTTTATTATCATTTTTTCCATTGCATCTTGGAAAAAATAGGAAAAATTCCCACCTATTCCAGAAATTAAGAAAAAACGAAAAAATCAATGTTGGAAGCAAGGCCTGCTTAATTTTTCAGTTCAACACTGTCTAATAGGAATGTGCATTTATTTAAAGTCCCATAAGAAGCAAACTTTTGAGAAAATGCCAATTTTGGCCGCATTGGCGCTAGTTACCATCACATAATAAGAAATATTTCTATCTCTATTTTACTGTCATGATAGTTGAACTACAACGATAAAGATGGAAATATTTCTTTTAGTGGGGTAGTAACTAGCCTCAATGTGGTGAAAATTGGTGTTTTGTCAAAAGCAGCAGTTCAGATCAAATGCACAAGCCTGTTAGACAGCGTTGAGTTGAAAAATCAAGCAGGAATTGGTTGGGAGCATCCTCAAGTCATTAAAAATCGTTTTGCGTGTTTAGTTCGTCAGAACAAGCGCTTTTGAACAACTTCCAAATGAGCTACGAGGTTCTAATTTTGCTAGAAGAATCTTCAATTATCCTCCTATAGTAAAAGTCCTTGAAATATTTTTCGAATCACTAGTCAAATCATGCGACTTGCGATATATAAGAACTTTTCATTTTATGTGACTCACCCGGTATGTTGTGATTAAAACTTTATCATCGTTAAATTGATCATTATTATCCAGGAAATTAAACTAAACAAAAATAAAACAAATTGTTTATCTATATGTATTTAATTTCAATGTTATATTTATGCAAATTATTGATAAGAAATCAAGGCTTCTTTGTTATCAAAAGAGACCTATCCTTCATTATTCTTGCTTAACCTTTCTAACAATAAACTAACAATTTGATGAAATTTAATTTAGAAATAGGTACTTATTTTTATAACAATTTTTTTTAATTCCCTTTTTATTGACTTTAGTTATTTATATTTCAATTATTCCAAATTGAAATAGATGATGGTTGTTTTAAATTGACATAAAATCATAACAGGGCTCATTATTAAGATGGATCTTGAATATTTCGTGTTTATTTTATGATTATTCTACGTCATATAAAGGTTCAAATATCAAAGTATTTTTAAATTCAAAATTGATAATATACAATATAATTATTACATTATTGAAATAACTTTGTTTTCTAATTATAAATTTTAACGATTCCAAAATCAACAGAATTTTGGTCGAGTTTTAAAGCTTTTTATTATCTGTGAAATTTGAAAGTTTTCGAATTGGTGGCAGTAAAATTTAGCAGACTCGTTCTTCAAAAAAAAAAAAAACACCTAATTGAACGGTATTTTTATCCAAGAGCGGATGAAACTTTTCAAATTCAACTTACCGATTAAATCACTTTTTCTCATCGTTCATTAATAAATTCGCTCTTAATCAACAGCTGGGAATTGTTTGAAACAACAAGCTCGGATCAAATTGTGGATAAATAAACTAAAAATGCGCTGTTCAATCGAGGAAAAAGCAATATTTGTAGTTTTTCTTAACGTCCCTTACAATGCAAACAATAGCTGTTTCTTATAGGAATCAGTAAAGTTACTGATCATTTGTGAATTCAACTTATTTCGCTTTTTAAACGAGCGTATCTACTGATAAACCACGAAACCTTTACATTTCAACATATTACAACATAAATGCAGTAAGAACATAATCATAGGCGGACACTTGGGGCATTTTCTTTTAGGTAAAATCGGAACGTATAGTCTGTAAGGCGACTTAAGAGATTGACTAGGGTAATAAAATTATTTTTAATTGTGTTGTGTGAGGTCTTTTCTCGCCTCTCACACACCTCGACATTTAAGGCCTTTTGTACACGAGTAATAAAATTACTTTACAATATATTCAGTAACAAAGAATTTTACAGAGGTACTGAAATATTGCCACTTTCCACAGTAATAAATTTTATAAATTCGTTACGGGTAACAAACACCAGATGTTTTTAATAAAAATTTGCAAAAAAGTCAATCTTCCACAGTTGTTACTGAATCTATTGTGAACTAATTTTATTACTTTAGTCAGTCTCTTAAGTCACTTTACAGACTATACTTGCAATATTTCAATACCCCTGTCAAGTTGTTACTGAATCTATTGTGGACTAATTTTCTAACTTTAGTCAATCTCTTAAGTCACCTTTTAGACTGTACTTGGCCCAACAACCCATTGATGATAGGAACGAACCTTATAAACTTATAAGTATGAATTCAAAACGGTATAATTGATCAAGGTTTAAGGTTTTGTGAAAGTAAAACGGTAAATGCGGAAATACTGGAACGATTTAAACGAAATTTTTTAAACCTTCTGTTAATTTGATTGTTCTTTCTTGATAATTAAGGGGTGGAAAAATCTTGAATTTTGTTCTAATCTTATTAGACAATTATTAATTATAGGAATTTGTGGTCAATTTTGTTGACTTTCACTAGAATTATTCACCATTCTAATAATTAGTCGGGATTGTTAAAATAAAATTACAAAACAATTAGTAAATTCGATTTTAAAGGCAACTAATACAACCCATGGATTGTATACTCTTCTAAATCAAGTTGAATAATTTAAAAATCCGTTATAATTTGCGGCCAATTAGCATGAAATTTCAGCCAAATCTTTTAATACCACCACCACCAAACACACCTAAATAGTTAATTTGAAAACTTGAGACCGAGTGTAAAATTACTTAAACTGTTTTACCCACATCGTCTTCCACACTCTTATCCACTCTAAAGTCGAATGTATATGTACACATTTTATAGCTCAACTATCAAAAACGTTCTATTATAAAGTAAAAGAGATGAAGAAGCCTTTGTGTGACTTTGTGTTGTGGATTAAAAGCTCAAGTTTCATTTTAACATTGTATAGAAAGATATGTATATGCCGGTATTCTCCAAACTTTATCAGTCAAAGTTGATGGTTTAAATAAGCACAATAAGAAAGAAGAAACAAAACGAACAAGACAACCACATATTAGTCCTTACAAAACTGTACAACAATGAGAAAAAAAATGAATAAATTTCTATCATAACGGAAAGCTGTGTGTATAAATCAAAGTAAGCGTAAGAAAAAGGATATGAAAGATTAATATTTAACATCAACACGGGAGGAAAGTATGAACTGATATTCTTTAAAAGTTTCCGTATTAAACAAGCTGTTGGGAGCAATGTTGTACGCTCTTGAAACAAATAACTTTTATAATTACTTCATCTATGAAGAGAGACTTTCCGTGAATTTTTCGGAAAAGTTATCTTTTATAATTAAATCTGAAACATATATTTCGTTTATTCTAAACTCGTTAAATCAAACAATAACTTAATCTATAAAAGCTCTAAATTATTATCGATAAAAGTTGGTTTTTCGTTATTTCCAATTAAAACGATATAAAGTATATTTTATTTATTTATTATTATTATTATTTTCATTATTAATTCTAATGTAAAATGAATTACGCCATAATTACGTAGAAACATTTACAAAATGTATGTTGCGTGTTGAAGAGTAGCAAGCAAAGTTACGTGAATTTCTGCGAAATAAACTTAAAGCATATATAACTAAAGATAAGTTACAAAAGTATGTTGTAAAGTTCAACGTATAAAATATAAAGAGATAAATATGTTTAGTAAATTTTAAAATCCACCCCCATAGATATAAGGACATGCACATACAGGGTGTTTGGTCTAAGTATGGTGAGTTCTAAGAAACCCCTATTAGTCGACGAGCGATTCGAAAAATATTTTGATGATTTGTAGAAGAGTCCCTAGGGAACATTTTAGCAAAATAAGAACCTCGTAACTCATTTAAAGTTGGTCAAAAAAAACGATCGTTTTGGACAATGTCGCAATATCAAAAAAAAAAAAAACACGCAGAACGACTAAAAATGACTCAGAGACCTTCCCAACATTGATTTCTTTCGTTTTTCTCCATTGTATTCCAGAGAAAATACGAAATATTTCCACCTGTTCCAGAATAAAATGGAGAAAAACGAAAAAAAATCAATGTTGGGAGTCATTTTTAGTCGCTACATCGTCAGAAACGAGCGGTTTTTGAGCAACTTCCAAATGAGCTACGAGTTCTTATTTTGCTAAAGTGTTCTTTAAGGACCCTCCTACAAATCTTTTTCGAATCGCTCGTCGACTAATAGGAGATTCTTAGAACTCACCATACTTAGACCAAACCCCCTGTATATGTAGAAAGATACCAGGTAAAGTCAATTTAATTTTGGAACGATATTTTTTTTACTTGGTACAAAAATCAAAAGGAAAGTGGTAGATCAAATTTACGCTTCAATGAAGTTGTAGATTTAGTTACTGTAACAGTAGTGCACTTAAATTAATAATATTACCATTATCATTGCTCTATTTTTCAAGTTTTTCTGATTTATGATTACTTAACATACTCATTGATATTGTTATATAATTTTATTGTTTTTGTTTTTATTATTATTATAATTAATTAACGACGAAAAGTAATAATTTCAAAACTAGAAACGATTTGTACGTTTTATGAGTCTTTCTTTCTGTAAAAAAATGCAATTAATCACAAACCCTATAATTCAAAGACTTACGGATCAGGTGATAATCCCTTGAAGCTTTTCTAAATAAACAAATCTCTAATGTACAATTACTCAAGTTTAATGCTTTGGAAATACGTTTGTCTATAATTGCAGATAAAATCAAAGAAAATCGTTAAGCTTCTTGGGGCAGTACTGATGAAAACTAATCGATCGTGTAATGCCCCCCTTTCAGAACTCTTAACGGTAATTGATTTTGACAATTGATTATTAATTTACGGAAAAAACTATTGAGTGTACTGCCTTTTTTCGAGAATTTTTCAGTCAAATAATAGCAATACAAGATGATATTTCAGAAATCTTACAAGTACACACACACACACACACCTACACTAATGTTTCCACCTATAATTATAATAAACAACAATTTAAAAATTGAAAACCTACTCAAATCTTTATAGATCTATAATTAAACGATAAATATCAATGAAAGTCGTCAAGTTCAAAGTATCAATGTTAAAAGTGAAATGTTTAAAGTAATTTAATAATTATTAACGCAACACCTAAATTTGATATTTTTGCAATGATAGAAAAAATCAATATTTGTGTAGTAATAACCATAGGTGATTATTTTACATGAATGGTCGTTAATTCTAGTTAATTACAGACAATAAACTGAATAAATAATCCTGTGAGAATTGGGTGGATGTATTTGTTTAACAGGAAATACGATAAATTCTCGTTTATGATTTATAAAAAATTTTTGAATTTTTGTTGACTATCCATAAACAAATTAATAATAATAATAATAATAGTTATTTTTGAATGAAATTTCAGAGTAAAACAGAATTTCCTATTAAAATTAATTAATAAACGATTTAACTGGAGATTTTCTAATAGTTATAAATATTGTTATTTATGATTTCCTGTAACTATTTTTAAAAGTACAAGATTTAAAAATATAACCACTTTTATTGTTGGACCATGCCAAAGTTCTCTGAATTTTACGAATAATACCAAAATTTAAGAAAACTCTTATTAGAGACAATACATCAATTACTCAATTATTATAAAATATGGTCATACTTGAAAGAAACAAAAATATAGAGCAATTTCTCATATTTACAATAAAAATTATGCAATTCGTGATTCTTTTTACAAAAAACTTCCTATACATTTATTTATTTATTTTTATTATTTTTGTCGAAAAAAACACTATAGCTTGCAATTTTTTTTGTAATTATTTATTAAAATATAATTATTATTAAATATTGTAAGAAAAAAAGAAATCACGACCCTATTTCAACATCATCATGCAACTTATACTTGGTAATTGTAACAGTTACGTTAATTAACTATTTGTACAAAGTGTACCATCTAACTTGATCCCCCCAAAAATTTGATTCTCTTTCATATTTTGAAATGATCACATTATTTAGAAGACAGAAAAACGACATAAATTTGAATGAAACTTGTACAAAATCAACAATTCTTTAACACGATCAAAGCTGATATTCAAATGGACAGAACACACGGTATTAACTAGAATTGTATTCAAAATCTACCTCAATGAAATGCATTTAATTAGTGTTGAGTGTTAGTCAACTTTATTAAATTTAAATCACAGCTATACATATACAGGGTGCTTTTTTTAAATGTCAATTCTAATGAAACTCCCAGCTAGCGATTCAAAAAAGTTCACTAAATATTAAAATTCTATAGTCTTTATTCCACAAAATTTTATGTTATACGAATTTTCTTAAGAAGTTACACATGTTTCGAAACTTGAAGTTTCATCTTCAGACATTAAAGTTTCGAAACAGCTGTAGTTTCTTAAAATAAATTTTAATATTATAAATTAAAATATTTCCACATTAGAGAAGATAAACAATCAATTATTTAATTTGATTCGAAAAATATTTCAAGGATTTGTAGGGCAGTCCCTGGAGATTATTTTAGCAAAATTAGAACCTCGTAGCTCATTTCAAAGTTGGTCGTTTTGGACAAAGTCGAAATTTCCAAAAACGAACAAAGCTGGCAAAACTACTAAGAATGACTCGTAGACCGTTCGAACATTGATTTTTTTTTCTTTTTCCTCATTTTATTCTGGAAAAGTCGAAATGTTTCGCATTTTCTCTAGAATGCAATGGAGAAAAACGAAAAAAAAAACACTGTTAGAACCACAGCTAGGGAGCCGAGAAGCCGGGGAGCTTAGCTTTGGCTCCTGAATATGAATTCAATGGAGCCGGAGAGCTGGAGCTGAGATCATTCATCATTCTGCTGACTTCGGCTCTAAATCTCCCGGTTTTTTCATGAGTTATAAAGAGTACCACTATGTGAAAAAAAACTCAAACTCCCCAAAGCACAACGGGGCTCTACATTCGTTAAAATATTCATCAGAGGCTGATAACTCCGGACCTGTAGCTTAGAATATTTCAAGTTACGGCCTACGAGTCATTTTTATCTTGGTCGTTTTGCGTGCTTTGCTTGTTTTTAAAAATTCCAACATTGTCCAAACCGATCATTTTTTAACGCAACTTCCGAATGAGCTACGAGATTCTAATTTTGTTGAAATGGTCTCCAGGTCCTCTTCTACAAATCTATAAAACATTTTTTCGAATCGGTCGCCAACTAACAGGAATTTCATAAGAATTAATCACTTTGAAAAAAAACTCTGTTTTTATGAATATTTATACAGTCTGTGCATGAGAAGAAGAGCACAAAAATCAACTGCATTGGAAGGTATTCGAATGGAAAACGCGTACCACCTAGCTGGATCAAAAATCTGAATCTCTTTTATATTCTTAACTGAAATGATCAGACATTCAGAAGACAAAAAAACAATACAAATTTTAGTGAAACTTGTACAAAATCAACAATTCTTTAACACGATCAAATCAAATCAAATCAGCGAAACACTCGCCATTAATTAGAAATATATCCAAAATATACCTCAATGAAATACATTTAATTAATGTTGAGTCAATTTTATTGAATTTAAATCTCAGTTATACATATTTTTTTTTATGAATATTTATACAGATTGGGCATGAGAAGAAAAGGATGAAAATTCACTCCACTGGAAGATATTCGAATGGAAAAAATATGAAATGTTGAATAGAAATAAAATAAAGCTTTTTGATGTATTTGTCTTTGAAATTCAACAAAAGCTTGTCCATTAAGCACGACTGCTACTACCCCTCTTTTGTATTGATATTAACATAGAAAGTAACTTCACTACTACCACCAGCACCACCACCGCCCTTGTTCTTCTTTTTCAATAAATCTATAATTGTTTTGAAACTAAAATTAAATCGATACAAAAAGGTCAAGTAACAGGTGTTTACATGCTTCACTATTGAAAAGACAGAGAAACAGAATTATCATTAAATAATAATAATAATAATAATAATAATTACTATATTACAAAACTGTAAAAATAAAGGTCAAATATAGATATTCCGGTTGAAAAACAAAAGAATTTAAAAAAATACTTATCCTGATAAGAGAATTTTTTTTAAAATTTCCTTTGATAAAACTGCGTATAATGTATTATAATTTTCAATCTATTGTTGTTATATTATTGTCCTTTATCTAAATATGTATAAGAGGAAGAAGAAAAATGATGAAATTTTCAGGCTCACTCTTATTAAACCCTTAAATCTACATTCTTTCTTGACTGATCAAGTTCTAAAACTTGGACGACATTTATTAGAGAATCCACCCTCTGGCACCTCTAAATCACCACTTTTTCCCCGCTATTCACAAGATAATATTATCGTGTTCGTGTAAAAATTACAAGAAATTAATTTTCAGTTGTCTGTCCTTCTATTTATGTGTGTGTGTGTGTGTGTGTGTGTGTGTGTGTGTGTGTATTTTATTTATTACATCATTACATTTTCATCCCTCTTTCTAACTTTTTTTTGTATCTTGAACGATTTCTCTGAAAATACCAACAATACACTTGACAAGTAAGGGTTGATACTTACTACAACTAACAAAAATATAAAGTTGGAGAGAAATAAAACAAATCTTTTTATTATTGTTAATGTTTTTAACGATGTTTGTAGATACGGATGATGTTGGTGGTAAGAGATGACAATAACAATAATAATAATGATAATAATAATAATAATAATAATAATAATAGTGGTAGTAATGTTGGGAAGCAACAAGTAGCCAATTCCATTTAACGATTCCCAATGGAATTAACCCGCCGGAAAAAGACGTCAGAGAATCGGGTAGTAGAGAGATAGAAAAGTGTATAAGCAGGTTGGTTGGTTCTCTTAACACTCCACCACTTTTTCTACCTTGGATATTGTATATCTATATATATATGTATATAAACAGTCTCTTTTCAATTTACACAATATACAGACGGTACTTTAGGAATTTTCCAAGTTCCAACACAACTATTCGTTTGCAATTAATTTTATTGTAGTACAAAATAATAAAGAGGACAAAAGGAGAAGCGATGAAGGCGTAAAGACGCTCGAAAAAAAAAATATGGAGAAACAAAGGAAGTTGAGCGAAATCTCAAAAAAGATTTAAAACAATTATTCTGTAATTGAAACTCAGAAATTCAACAAGAAAAAGACTAAAATATTTTCGTATTGTAGACTAAAAACGGGTTCAAAATTATTTAAGCGTCAATCGATAGGATTCTTCTTTAGTTTGTAGGTTTATACCAAGGCGGCTACTTGGGGAAAAAAAACCTAAAAGTCAAAGAAGAAAATAAAACAATAATGAATTGGAAATCTTTAAAGAATCATAAGTAGGCGTTGTATTTGAAATGAATAATTCTTCATAAATGAAACAATGCCAAGCCTTTTTGTTTGCATACAGGAAGAGATCATTTCGATATTGATGCTGCTGTTGATTCTCCTTTTCTTTTTACAACATTTATTGTAGGAGGATGATTTTTATTAAACACTCAACGAAGATAATGGAAAAGAATGAGAAATTCAAAGAGATTCGCTTATTATATTTTAAAGTAAATTTCATATTACGCACCTTAATTTAATTCTTTTTCACTAAATAAGAACGAGGAGCAAAAGGTAGAAAATATTATATCTATATGTATATTTATACAGGTAGATATAAACATTTACAAAACACAGCAGATTTGCTGTTGTATATATAAAGAAACAAGAAATGTAATTATTTGGAATTTCGCTTGAAGCGACGTATCAAAATCAAATTATATCGTTTAGATTGCAAAGCAGGGAAGCTATTCAACGTTCATTCATCCATACATATACATCCATCTATCCCGATCTATCTTTCTCGTTTCTGTTATGTTGATTTTATTTTTGTATAAGATAGAAAATGAGAGAATATATCTGTTTATAGATTGAGAGACACACTTGTATTTGATTTTAAAATATTTTATAAATTTGGGACAAATTGTTTGAATAATTTTGTAAAACAATAGCGCGGAAAATGAAAGAATTTCATTTGAATAATGCTGAAAAATTCGTTTATAATTAACAATTGTTGCTTCATTTCAGCGTATGTATTATTACAAAAAAAAAGGAATAAACAGATAAACTATACTTCATCTACTTCTACTAAATACTACCACTAGCGAAGCAAGGGGGTGTTGGGGTAGTGGCTGATAACTTATCAGTGATAAGCAAACTATTTCGACCCGGACAATTACTATGAAAATTGGCTTTCGGTAAAACAATAATAATAATTTTTTGTTTTAACCACTTTTAATAACAATACATCCCTATTTTTTAATGTTCTTGCATAATAAGAGGTCTTTCCTTCAACTCTGGTGGCAAATCTTTCATCACTAATTAAGGAGCCCTGTGTATAGTAACGTATATCGAAAGATACTTATTGTTAGAAAAATTTTAATTTGCTTTTATTGAATTATTTGTTGGTTTCACGAGTCTACAATAGAGAAAGTCCATTTACTGCTCAAATATTGATGATCCAGGAGTACTGCGTCCTAAAATCTAGATTAAAGTGGAGAGAATTCAGGTCTAAAACTTTATAAAAGTGCCTCAATCTCATTTCGTAAACGATTCCATAGAAAATCTGATAGTTTAAAATCTAAATGTCTTAAAATCTAAAACGAAAGATGAGAATATAATTCAAAAAACCAACCAACTATTTTCTATATTTTAGCCTCACCACGATTTAAAACTGAAGTTCACTAAAAATTGGATGATTTAAACATAAATGTACTAAAACCTAGATAAGAAATTAGAATTTAGCTAAAAAATTAACCTAAAGTGATCTCTGTTTATAATTCAATGGCAAATTCGCCGAAACGGCACGATTTTAGTTCAAAAACATGTCACATAGGTGTCACAATTTTGCCATTTTAGACTCAAGAACAAAATTCAATTAAAATTGAAGAGTTTAATTGAAAAATATACTAAACTTAACTTAAAGTCAATAATTTAGCTCTAAAATTAAAAATTCCTAAGTTAACTCCTTCGCAGCTCAATTGATGGTAAAATTTATTAGGGATTGAGGATTTATTTTTCAAACGTAATTTTGGCGTCCCTTTGAAATTCCGCCTTCAGGTTGTGCATGAATTGCCTGAGCACTAGCCACAGCCCTAACTTTAAGGACACTTATATGCATAAGTTGCATAACAAAAACACAACACGAGAAAATGGAGTAGACAAAAAGTACTTTTTTTTAAATGGCTAGCATGTGGCGGCTCACCGAACATTTGCCCAGTTGCTCAGTCCGCCACTGGATTGGGGGGAGAATGGTCAAAACCCCCACAGAGCCTCAAAACTCCAAAGAATAATCTAAAGTAAAAAACTTTTCATACATCTCAGATGAAGAACATTTTTGAGAGCAGTTTCTTAATTAGTTATATGTAAAACATAAGTACTTAATCATAAGCTCCATTCCAAATAACGTTTAAGTACGCATTTTTAACCCCTCTCCTTCCCTCAGGAACAAATTCTGGCTGACTGAGCAGTACTGAGCTTCTGGAAAATTATACTTCTGTAGGCTTAATGTCAAGCAGTTTAGGGCCAAAACCTGACCTGGCAGTACACAATTTGGCCGTTTCTGCCAAACAGAGCGATTCAAGAAATGTTTTAAGGTTTTGTAGGATGATTCCCCTAATTTCCCAAAATTAGAACCAAATAGCTCATTTGGTAGTCGGTCAAAAAAACGGTCGGTTTGGGCAATGTTGTAATTATCAAAAACGAGACAAATATGTCAAACGACTAAAAATCATTTGAAAACCTTCCCAATACTAATTTTTTCGTTTTTGTACATTGGATCCTATAAAAACAATACGAAACATTTGCTCCAGAATAAAATGAAGTAAAACGAAAAAGAAAAATGGTGAAAGTATCTTTGGATAATTCTGAGTAATTTTCATATGTGCTGCAAGTTTTCTGAATTTGCGACATTGCCCAAAAGGAGATTTTTTTAACCAATTTCCAAAGGAACTTAATGCAGCTACAATGATATCCAGGAACTACCCTACAAACTTTCAAAATATTTTTCGAATCACTCTGTTAGTTTGGTGGAAATGGCCAAATTGGATATTCCCAGGCGTCAAGTTTACGGCCGTGGAAAAAATCTGAAATGACGCCCTTCATTTTCATTAAAAGAGCAGAAAAAACTGAGAATTTTGTTCTAAAATTAACTAAATATCCTCCTTTTGATAATTCAATAAATAAATTTGCCAAGTAAGAATCGCTGATTTAAGAACAGAACATCTGAAAATCTTGGTTCACAGTTGGGAATTTAACCCCATAATCGATTACAGGTGTCAAAAGTGTAAGCTTTTTACAATTTACTATTAAAATTAGTCATTTAGGACAAACATGCCTTAAAAAATAATGAATTCTTCTCTACAATGAAACAGAATGGTTTATTTATGTATTATTTATAATTTGAATGAATTTCTAAACACCATCATTACAACTCAAGAATATAACATCTTGAAAGTTGATTAAAAATGACTCAATCAATGAAAATGAGTCATCTTTCAAATAGCAAAATTTACCAAAAAAATAATGATTTCTATAATGCCTCAAAATGTAGTCCTAAACTCAAAAATACTCCTAAAAAAGCAACCAAGTGTCATTTTTTACAATTTTGCAAAAAAAATTGATGAAAATTGAAAATTTAAAAATCAAATCTCTAAAACTGACTTACATATATTTAAATCATATTTTATATTTTACAATTCAGTAGCAAATTTTACTAGAAAAACCGATGATTTAGAACGAAATGATTTTAAAAATTTAAGAAAATTCTCCTTAAAAAAATAAAGAAAAAAAGGAAGCTCGCATATTGAATGGCACCTCTCGGACTCAAGTACTCACAGCTGAAACACCAATTTGTCACCCCCTTCCTACACCTCTTCATATCACTTTTAACAGATGTCTGAACAAAAGAACCGTGTTTTTTTTTTGTTAAAATAACAATTATTTTTTATAGGATTATTATCTAAAAAAGAAATGACAATTAGGTATGATCATTATACTGGCTGAAATTTGTGCCCACCCTCATTACGTGTTACCAAAACCGGACACCCTATACAACCAAATTAACCTGCATCCACTTGCTCGATTTGGGAATTTCAACATTTTTGAGACACTTTTATGAAAAATTCACCACCTAAGTAAACAAACGTCAAATGACAACTTTGCCTTTGCATTTAAGACAGATTGCACTGTACATATATACTTTTTAATAAAGCTAGTACGTTCCACTTTGTTGAGGTAATTGCCTCTTTTTTTCTAAGAAAGATTGACTCTAGTATCTAGAGTTTCAAAAGAATTAACGGTCAAACAAACAAATTCTATATAAAGTAAGTACTATAGTGAAAAAGAAGAAGACGAAGACACATAAGAAGAAAAATACACAACAATTCTACGTTTATTGAATAACAATTTTAAATTCAATATGTATCTTGAATTATGATTGGTAAGTGTTTGGTTTGTGGTTTAATGTCATTGTCTTCCTGTCTTCTTACATCTTCGTCGTATTTTTATTACATACAAATGAAAATAAAAGTTAACAATAAAACATTAAATTTTTCTTGTTTTGCTTTAATTTCAAAACCGTGTAAGTTTGCCGTTATTCAACTGGAACACTCTGTATATAGTCAATGAATATCAAAGAGAAAGAGACGTATCAGTGACAAATTTATGCAATAACTGTATCATCCAGTGGCGTACAAGAAACATCCAATGCGACTCGTCAAATTGTTTCATTTGATTGATATGAGAATTGATAGAAGTTGAAAGTTTATTTGTTTATTTACTTATTTATTTTGCAAGAATCAAAGAGTGTGCTACTGTAATGTAATAGAAAAAGAAGTTTATACTTGCTTTTACCTATATAATATATATAAAATACGTCAAACACCTGTGAGATTGCTTTACAAAGTTGTTAAACTTGTTTTAAAGCATTGAAGCCTGAATAGACAGAAATAAAAGCAACAACATCAACAACAATCAACTTGTGTTTTATCAGGTCGTTTTCCCAACCCTTTACAGCTACCCTTTGAATTCAAATTAAATAAAATTACACCTCAATACAAGTTCAGTATTCAAATATCAACAATAATTTGATGAATTTGGTTGTAATTTTTATTGTATTCAAATGGAAATTGAATCGATATTTTAATGAAAAACTGGCCAAGTTAATATGGGTAGGAGAGACGACAAACGGTGTCCCGTTAGAAACCGCACCCGATTATAAAGTAGTGAAGAAGTATATTATAAGACATGATCATGTTGGTTGGTTGGTTTCTATAAAACATCTTGGTATAAAGTTGTTTTTTTGTTTTATTATTTTCCCTTCCATCTCCTCTCACTCAGCATCACTCGCCTCTTTTACAACACGCATCATCTAAGATGAATATGTGTAAATTAAGTTTGCCAACGTTTTATTTTTGGATTGGAAACGATGACGCACTCTCCACATTGGTTGTAACCTCCACACAAACACACATACACACAATTTTCTCCAACAAGTGTAAAACACACAAGGAAAAATAACCACGATTTTTTATACTTTTATAAAAGTGACATCTGTAAATTTGAAACACATTTAATCGACATTTTAGATAAGTTCTAATCATAGGAAAATATGTACATGTGTGTGTTTGTGTTTGTGTGTGAGAATGATTGTTAAATATAAATCTAGACGTATAATTTACTTAAAGTAGATCCCCAATTAACTTAATTGATTTTGGCTATCAAGGAAAAGGTCAAACTAAATTAATTCACTATATGTAATCGTAACTATCATACAATACGTCCCAGTCAAAACTATCCTTTAATAAATCTAGTATAAACAAAGAAGAAAGAAAATCTTGTTTTCTTCAATGATTCATAAATACGTGTTATGTTACACAATACCAGAAGTTTCATCTTTTTTTTTGTCAACAATACTAATTTGATATTGGAGAAGGAACTGTAATCATAAGAATTCTCACAGAGCGTTTAATTTCAAACGGTTACTTTTACTATTTATTAATACCCCGATTTACGCCAATTAAATGGAACAGTCTGTATATTATTGCACTATTAAACCGTATAAAAATATTAAAATCTCGATTCAATTTACGTAAATTTAGGGCGTTGCGATGAATATACAGCACGGTCCATTTTAAACGTACTTGGTTTTGGCGACAATTACTCACAGTTTACAATCTCGAAAATGTAAAATTCTACAAATATTTTGATAAAATATCAAACAATTACAATATAAAAATATATTATTAAATGATCTCATATTATTGTTTTGATAACATTCGCAATGACTGATATGGAACTGATTAGAAATTGTGTGTAATATATTTGATAATTCTATTGAAGAAAACGACAGGTAGATATGTGGCTTTTAAAAATTGACCTGATGACTGTTTATTTGTGTGGTTGTACTAGTTTATCGAATGATAGTTGATGATGAATCATCAAAGTTTTAAAACAAAGCAAAAAACATATACATATTCATATAACCCAAGAAGAAGAAGAAGAAGAACAAGAAGGGAATCAAGCGTATATAGATATAGAAGAGACTGTCAACAGGTCATTCCCTACTCTTTTATGATCTTCCGTTTTCAGTTGTATCTCCAACAGTGAGAAATCATTGTTACTCAACTTAAGAAAGAAACTTGTTTGGTAACTTGACTTTACCAAACAACTCACTATAAATTATTGTTGGAAAATAAAATGTCATCAAAAAGGGTCATCATTGTTTATATTATAGATGCATTACACGTATAAGTATTTACAATATTTTAATTATAACACACAAAAAAAAATTGAGTAAAATCCAATTTATGGTTATATATTTCTAACCTTAAAATTACAAAACGAATCGTAAAAACGTTGCGAAATTCTTTACTTTTTTTCAACAAAAAAAAATGTTGAAATTAATTTCATGATTTTTGTTAATTAATTAATTAATCGATTTGCAATTGTAATTATCTACAAGGCACCAAAATCCTGTATTTTCTTTTATGAAAATGAACGCATCCGCGCGCACATACACAGACATTATTAAGAGTTGAAACCGATTTATTTTGGATCTGTTCTAAATTTATCTGAAGCAACATTTAGAAACTGCACTGTTACGTACATTTAACTTAAATATATTATCAAAAAAATAATAAGACGAAAGAAAAGAAGAAATTACTGAGATAAAGCACAAGAAACAGAAAGATAATGGAAAAGTTTGTCACATTTTATATTTAGATTAAACGAAAAAAAATGTTTCAATTATTGCAAAGACGACACAATTTTTAAGCATAATTTCTGTCTTAATTCAGTGGACTGTTCTATTTAAATTTTTCAGGATATTTCAGTAATTTTCCATAGAACTTTAGCAGTAAAAATATGTACGACAAATATTGAAAATTTACAGAAAATCTCAAAATTTCAACGAATCCTAGCCTACAAAAGTCTGAAAATTGAACTTTCTAACTTGAGTAAAATCATACAATTATAATGTAAATGAATTAATTACCATTAATAATTAGAAATATCATCACAGTGAGTGTTTATATTAAAATTAAAGATAGAATTAATTTAATTTAATAATTGTTTCGGTACTAGTGCATAAAATTGATGACAAAATCAATCAACCGGTTTGGATTAAATTTCAAAATACTCAATCAAATTATTATCAATTTTGTTAAAAATAAAGCAAGCGCCTTATATTTATTATGTCAATTCTTAAATTATTTAATTTTATCAACAATTTAATTTTTCTTTTTCATAGAATAGGCACTATCTAACATCTTCCTTACACCTGTTATTTGTATTTGTAATAGATAGGATTTTAAATATGTTAAACAAAGATCGAACTAGATCTTTTTAAAATTCGCCGAAAGTCCCGCTATTATTTCGCAATAAAAAAAAAATGGTATATTGACCGAAATTTGTGAATGTGAAGATAGCATGGAAGAAATGTTTCGAAAAGAGCACTGAAGTGTTGTTAATTTAGTTCAAAAATTAGCCAATTAGCAGATAAATAAACATAGACTGTTTATCTTTTCCTACAGAAAAGAATGCCTAGGTGGAGTACAATCTAATTATCTTCCTTACACCTATTGTTTGTTTTTGTAACATATAGAATTTGTAAATATGTTAGACAGAGATCAGACGACATCCACAGAAGTCGGTAAAATTTGTCACGAATCTCTATATCTCGCTTTAAAAGATAATTCATTGGAACTTCTATTGACCGAAATTTGTAAGTACAGATAGAGAAAAAAAGGAGTTTCAGTAGGATCAATGAAGTTCATGCATTTTCAAAAAGAGAATCAGCATATATATTTTATTTTCTACAAAGTAAATAGATAGAGTACTATTTACTATCTTTCTTTCACCCGTTATTTATATGTACAATTATACAATTTTCGAATATGTTAGACAAAGATCAGACGACATACCATAGAAGTGTTTAAAATTCGAAATAAATTTCTAAATTTGGACATAAAAAACAGGTTTGAGATTTTTTGGTATGTAAGCGAAATTTGAAAATGTAGAACCGGAAATAAAAGAACCATTACTGGTTAACCTTCAAAGAAAATGCAATGTTAGTTAGACTGTGATTATCTAGCGCCATTCCAATAGGTCTATTGCTTGCAAATAAAAGGATAAAATGAACTAAAAATTGCCTGAGAAACCTTCACATCTTATAAGGAACCGACACTATAATCGACAATTTAGTTTGAAAATTTCCATCCAATTGAATACAAATACTTAAAATGCATTAGAGACACAACATACAGGGCTGGTAATTACGACTAAAAGCACTAGTGATAATGCCTATTTTACTCCATTATTATAATTCTTAAATAATTCGAAAGATGATCTAATCAGAACCTGTCGCTTCCACATAAAATTGACAAAAGCGATTGAAATAAATACGTTTTCGTTATGTTTGCAGCGCGAACTGCCAGTCCAGTATACGTGACCTATAAATTCTAACAATAAGTTATAATCAAAATAAATTTGTAATTCTGTTCAACGAAAATCCCCAAAAGTTCTGCGGTATTTAAGAACGTAAACAATTTCAAATAAATATGTTTATAAGAATTAAATTATTGAAACACCTATCAGGTAATGTAAATTATGGAAGTTTTTGTTAAACAATTCTCTATATTTCCATTGGAAAAAAATAAAAAGAGAGATAAACTTTCAATTTGTACTATAGAACAAATTTGCAAATAATAACAGAACTACACACCGGATATAACGAGATTTTTAGTATTACATATATTACGAAAACGTTATCAAAGAATTAATAATTTAAACCTTGTAAATTAAAATTAGGAAATTAAAACAACACTAATTAGATATAGGTAGTTAGAAAATAACGAGTAAATTTCGCAATATCCGAGTAATAAACAAATCAGTATTCTAATTGACAAAATAAACGTTAAAACAGTTGTAGAGAGAAAAAAAATGTAAAATAATTATAATCATAATGTTAGGAAAATAATGCACATATTTATGAAATTCAAACAAGAAATGATCGTTGCATATAATCTAAATAATATAAAACTATCAACATTACACATAAAAAAATAATTAGCAATTAAAATTTGTACTAACAGGAATTTGTAATTTTTTTTCTCTAATGTCGCTAGTCGCTATTGCAATGCATATGATTTATGTATCAAATAATAATAATAATAATAATAAAATTCATACAGTTTATGCGGGTTTTTTCGAAAAAATATTTTGAAAAAAAAAATCGAAAAATCAACAATACCTAAATACATGGTAGGCTGTGATCACTTTAAATTTCAACAAATGACAATCACATTTTCATTTGTTCTCCTGAAACGTTCGTTGATTTGTTGTATAATTTAAATAAACAATTGAACAACAAAAACAACAACACAGAAATCATGGCCACATTTGATTTTAAATTTTGGATGGAAATTTTATTTATTAAAATGATGAATTGATGGTGGTTTTTCCTATTAAAAAATTATAAACCAAAGAAATTCAACTTGTTCACTTGAAATATTGCACACTAGTTTGTTATTAAATCACAATTTATTGTAACACATCTGTATGGTACTTAACACTTTTTGATTATTATATTTTAATGATTATTATTAATTAGTAAGGGGTTGTATTTTTTTTTGGTATTTTATTTTTTGGTATGGTTTCGATGCCCGCCGTTTCTCAATTCGAAATTTCGTATTTCGATATGTAATAAAGAAGAATGAAACCGAGACCCGCCGACGCTACCACTCGTCACAAGTTCGTAACAACAAGCATGACAAGTATGTAAAGTATTGGAGGAATTGTGGACACATTGCTCACATTCTAAACATAATTTTATTATAAAAACACTACATAAACTGTATGAAATTTATAATGAAATTAAATTAAACTTACCAAATACAATTTATACAGGTCGTCCAAACGACACTAACAATAATTAGGACGGATTTTGGTCCGTAAATATGAGGAGTTTGGCTGTTATTGGTATGCCAGGAATGGTACAAAGAATCTAGACAACGCAATGTTTATAGCGCACATTTGGCTGCGCATGGTGGTAGTAGTAGTAAAGTGAAATGTTCACTCCATTTGTAAAGTCAGTTTTCTTCCAAGTTCAAATTGAGCCAAACACAAGCCACATTCACCACAAATCTGCTCTCTAACGGTGAACACTGATAACTAAAAATTTGACAATAACAGTGCACTATATTATTAACCAACAACGACAACAAACTAACTTACTTTAATTTCACACATATTATACATTAAAAAACACTAATTAGACATATTATAAAAAAAAATATGCCCATATTGCTATCCAGACATGCTTTTTTACCAATATATCGATTTATGTTTCCCACAATGACATGATTAAAAGTTTTCTGTATTTCAATGGAAAATTCAAATTGTACCTCCTCATTTTAATTTAGCTTAAATACTCTTAATAACAATAGATTGCAAATATAACAGACGCTGTGTTGTAATATTGTAAATATTAGTGAGGAAAAGGCATATGAGACACGTTTTACTGGACACAATATATTATAGGTATAGTGTCATCTATTAGTGTACGAGAGAACGCAGTATATTGAGCAGCGACATCTAATAGTTGTGAAGTATCTTAATTAATGGTACATTTAAATAATTTCCTGGGGCAGGACCCATTGGTACAATAAGAAATGTTTTTCAATATAGTCTAGATACATATTCCTTTAAGCCATATTTTAGATCTGTCCCTTTTTAATTATCTTCTATTAATTATTTAAATAATAAATTATACTTTAAGAGTTATCGAAAACTATAAGTTGCTAGAGCGATTGCGTCGACATCTCTTGATTGTTTTTATAATTATAATCTGACAATATCTCAAATAAGTTTATTGTAAAATGTGAAATAAGCAATAATTTTAAGCGAAAAGTGAATGAAAAATGGTTGGAAAACGTGTATTTGTGACGGTTGGTACAACAAAATTTGAAAAACTCATCGATAAAATCTTGGAAGATCCAATTTTACAAATTTTAAAAAACTTAGGTTATGATACGATACAATTTCAAATTGGTTCTGGTCAAATACCAAGAAAACAATCCAATATTGTTAATTTAATCTATAATCGGTATTATGAGAGATTTCTGGATGAAATTGGAAAATCTGATCTTGTAATTAGTCACGCCGGCGCTGGTACTTGTTTAGAAGTGTTAAAACGAAGAAAACCGTTAATTGTTGTAATTAACGAGGATTTAATGGACAATCATCAAACTGAATTAGCCGAACAATTAGCTAAAGATTCCTATTTATATTATTGTACAGTTAATACATTAGAAACACAATTAGAGAATTTCGATTTGGTTAAATTGAAACCGTACCCTGTAGCTGATCCGAACCTGTTTTCAACATATCTCGATAAATGTATGGGTTTTTCTTAATTCCATCATTTTTTTTTATTTTTGTGTATTTAAAGAATTTACAAAATAAATAAATCAAACAAGTTTCTTTGCCTCAAAAAAACTCTTGAGATGCTTCATCTGCCATGCACCCATCGCTAAAAGTACAGCCGTTTGTGTGACCGACCACCATAATACTCGTGCATTTGTACTTTCACTAGTTTGCCGGAAACGCTCCTCTCGATACTACAACAATTACCGTTTAAATTCGATTTAATAAAAATTAAAAATTAAATTACTCTCTGATAATTTTGTTCCTTTGTTATTTGTTCAACTTGATCTAGTAGTTGACGTACACGCAATTGTAACTCTGATAATTTCTCTTTCTGTACAACTTCACCATAGTTTACAGCATGTTCACCGACTTGTATATCAAGATGGACACGTAATTGTGAGCCACTAAACCAGGCTGTACTGTTTGAATACATACAGATAACGTGTTCACCAGGTGTGTGTGATGTGAATGATATTTTCCCTTCAGAACTGTAAACTCGCGATAAGATTGTTTTATCGTCAGGATCACGAACTTCTACATGCATACCAATACCGGCTGATGATGGCATAAAACCACCACTTCGGGGATCGTATAACTCAACTTTATAATTAACTAAAACAGAGAAAATTCAATTAGTTTCAAGACGATTATTGATGTTTATGGTAGAGAATACCGATGACGTTGGTTTCATCCGGGATTTCTTCTATAAAACATTTACGTTCAGTTTCACCAATGTGAAAATATAAAGCATTGGTGTGATGTGCGATGAACAATAAAAAGAAAATTCTTAAAACCGTAATTTCAGACATTTTTCCAATTTTAACGAATTTTCCACAGCCTTTACTACACGTCACTATAATTTGACAACCAGAACTACCAACGCTTAGTAAATAAAACTGTAGCTCATTAAAAAAAGGTTTATTTATTAAAAGTAATATAAATTAACGACAATGCATAAAATACTAATAAATCACTATAAAATTCCCATTTTTGTATTCTTGATTTATTTTGGGTAATATAGT
This sequence comes from Mylabris sibirica, assembly GCA_039776855.1. Lineage (NCBI taxonomy): Eukaryota > Metazoa > Arthropoda > Insecta > Coleoptera > Meloidae > Mylabris > Mylabris sibirica. The sequence goes on from CM077836.1 coordinate 8,859,705, forward strand.
AGGCAATATTTAAAATATTGATGCGAGGGCTACAATTAGGATATACAACTGTACATCTGGTAGTCGCAAAAAAGTAAGGTTATGTTTGTTTTATTCTAGCAAAAGTGATGTTTATTAATTTTTAATTAATCCACACAATAATGTCAGAGTACGATAATGTTCGCCGTGGTAAGCTTGTATTAAAAGGCGAAAAAAACAAGTAATTATCCTCTCAATAAAAATTTACATTTAATTAACCTCAATGATCATTATTATATAGGTCGAAGAAACGTAAACACAAACGAAAACACGTAGAAGACAGCCCTAAAGTCGATGCTGACTGTTTAGCGCACGGTAATTGGTGGAAAGTTCGGAAAATCGAAGAGATTTGCGGTCCTGTTGCTATAGAATTCGGCCAGCACACTTACGTGAAAGCGTTAGATAACGGCCTGTTTACATTGGGCGCCCCTCATAATGAAGGTGAAGGTCCGTCACCTGAAGAGATTTTGACTGCTGTCGTTATCGACGAACGTAAAATTGCCTTTAAATCTGGTTATGGGAAGTATTTGAAAGTTGAAAAGAATGGTACTGTAACTGGTCGGTCGGATGCAATCGGACCGATGGAACAATGGGAACCGGTATTTGAAAATGGTAAAATGGCACTACAAAGTTATACGGATTGTTTTATGTCGATTGATGATGATGAGGATACAGTGGTGGCGAAAAATATGAAAGCCGGACCGACAGAGATGTTACAAATTCGGTCACAGACTGTAAAAGATGTAAATCCATTAAAAGACGTTCCAACAGAAGAACAAGGCGATTTAGAACAAGTTGAAGTCAATTATATGTAAGTGTTAATCTTTAATTATCGACAATATAATTTAATTTTAATCGATTTTAGTAAGAAATTCCAAAAATTTCAAGATAAACGCCTCCGAATTTGTCCGGAGGATAAAACTGATTTAAAGAAAGCAAAAGATGAGGGTAAATTCCATGAAACACTACTAGATAGACGTAGTAAAATGAAAGCGGACCGTTATTGTAAATAAATGAAGAAAAAAAAACAGTAAAAATCCACTGAAATTGTTTATTTCTTTTCCCTAAGTTCTTATAATATAAACTTATAGTACAAGGAAACATGAAAAATAAAAAAAAATGACTTTCCGATTTTTTTCTCGTTTCATTCGTGTGAAATTTCCCTTTAAAACCGGGGAAACTTATCGGTAAATATCAAACAACTTACATTTTAAAATAAATAAACTAAATCAGTTCGTTTTTTTGTTTGTTTGCCTGTTTATAATTTCATTTATTACATGGAAGATGGATTCTAAACTGGTTTATTATTATTAATAGCAGTATTATTAATACACAAAACTTGACAATTTTACATGGAATATGAAGAATTTTAAATAAATTCAATAGGAGATTATTATCACTATTTCAATTTATATTGTAATCGATAATTTCTTATTTTGTTGTCTATTTCCAACACTCCTATCGAATTTATTTTTTAATTCTGTTCTCTTAAACCAAAAAATTAAATGACTGTAACAAAATAATTTACAATGTGTTATCGTGTTGTTTTTTTGTTTTGGATAAAATGGGTGTATTTTGTAATTATTATTATTATTACAATTAATGTTGACTAAATCTCAACTTATATCAACTTTGGCCCTTGATGCTTTCAACCATTCTACAAATTCATCTAACATAACTGGCCCTTTAATTTGCAACAAATATAATAATAATAAATTATTAATTTAATAAAAAGATTTTTAAGAAAATAGATACTTACAAGCTCCATCTACATCATAATTAGATAGATCATTATAGATAGTACGTGAAAATTCAAGAATATTACACCACTGGTCCTTATTTATAACTTTGTACTTTGACTGATCAAGGAACTGACTAAATTGTGTATATAGGGGCCAATGTTTACCCAATAATAATTGTAGCATTGCTTTTGCTGTCTCCATATCCATACTTCTTTGATCTTTATCCTACCAATAACAATAATAAAATACAGTATTATTTAAAACTATTTGTGATTAATTTAATTAAATATCAATATCGGGTATACCACGGTATATTACCTCGCAGTTGGCTACGCCTTTCTTATGTAGTATCGTAGCTTGGTTCGACCATTTGAAAAATACATTAGAAAATGTCAAGTATGAATCAAGTTACGACACCGCAACTGCGGGGTGAAATACTGTAGTATACCCGATATACACATGCAAAAGATTTTTAATAATAATTACAAGTTAATGAATTCATATAGGGCGATTTACGATTATGGCCTATTAAAAATATAAAAAATTAAAATTTATTGACGTTCTGGCTCCTGAACTCTCCCTGGAGTTCCTGGAATATATTATTGTTGCTTACGAACTCTATGCTAGATACTGCATCCCACTCTCTTAAATTAAATGGAATATTTTGTATTGCATTTAACGTGTGGTGCTCTATTTAATACAAAAGAAAGATCAAAGTGTAAAATTTGGCTCTAAACAAGTCGATTTCAACTAAACTAGGGAAATAGAAATCGTAAAGTTGAATGAAAATTACAACTAATTTAATTCTACAAGGTAGAACCTGCCTTAAGATAGACCTGCGATTATTACACTTCTCAAATGTTAGATGGCGCTTGCTACACAACGTCTTTTATATCGGGTGATTCACCTAAAACGAAAAGTTCTTATGGCAACTTCTATTATTTAGCGAGCGATGCGAAAAATATTTCAAGAAAAACAAAAAAAAAAAAAGTTGGGAGAATCTTCGAGTCATTCTTAATTATTTTACGGTTTTAGCTCAAAACGAATGTTTTTAAGCAAACTTATGAAACTTCTATTACTTAACGATTCGAAAAATATTTTAATGATTTGTAGGGCGAGTCCCTGGAGACTATTTTTTAAAAATTGAAACCTCGTAGCTCATTATGAAGTTACTCAAATAACGCTCATTTCTGACGATGTCGCTATTTTCGAAAACTTGTCACACACTTAAAATGAGTCGAGAATCTCCCAAGATTGATTAATTTTAGTTTTTTTCCGAGGCACTCTACAACAATTGGAAATATTTCCCATTTTTCATAGAGTAAAACGAAAAAAATCAATGTTGAGAGGGCCCTTAAGTCATTCTTAGTCGTCTTACATGTATAGTTTGTTTTTGAAAATTTTGATCTCTTACAAAACGAGTATTTTGACCGACTTCTAAATAAGCTAAGAGACCCTAATTTTGCTAAAATGGTCTCCAGGGACTCCCCCTGTAAATCCTTGAACTATTTTTGAATTGCCCGAATAACTAATAGGAGTTTTACATGAATTTACTACCTTTAAAAAACACCCTGTATAATAATTCATTTAAAACAAGAAAATAGGATGCACCACCTTTACAATTTTATTAAACGGCTATAACCGAAATTTCATAAACTTGCATTAATTAGAATTTAAACTTTTAATAAACAATAATCGTAAATCACCATCTATTTTGTCTATTTTATTCTAGCCCACTTTACATTACTCTTATTTATTACTCATAAATACACTCAATATTATAATTATATTTATGTTTCATTAAATTCAAATGCTTTGAAGACAAGTCGACTGATTTAAAATAGACAAAGTACAAGGGCTAAGGTTCAAATTACTATGAGTGCAAGGACTCTTAATTAAACATTTTAAAAACTTAATTATACAAAAATAGTGGTTTTTCTTGTTTAATTAATAATCTTACAAGAATTTGTCTATTATTTAATTTAACTAAGGGTCGATTTCACTAATGCCTGTTAAATTTAAACGAACAAATAAAACATAGAAACAATTTTTATAATCATAGCAATGATTGATTTTAATTGTTCGTTAGACTTAACTGAAGATAGAGAAATCGGCCCTAAGCTGGCAATTTGTATGTGTAACATTAAAAACGTATGCCCTAACATTGCACAAATCAATCAGAAAAAAGGCGAACATCTTCACCAACTAGCTTTTTCTCACATAAATATATAAAACTTTCTTCGTCATACAGTTTTTCAATGTTATTAATCTAAATCGCCAGATTATTTCGTGATTTATTGGTATTATTTTAATGTAGTGTCAACTTACTCTAGCAAAATCATAAGCATATCTGTAAATGGCCTTGAATATATTTTGATCATTTAATAAACACCGTAAATAATCAAGTCTATATTGTAGTTTTTGTATTGAATCACATTGCATCTCACCCAAACCCCTTAACCATTCTTCTTTTGTAAAAAACCCCATTTGACGTGCTTGCATTTTAAATGCTAACACTAACATAACAACATTCTCTGGTTCAACACCAATATCCTCACAAAATTTCTCCATACCATCTGGTCCTAACGTATCTGGATCATCTGGTGTTGTATATTCACGAAACCATGCTAAACAACGTTTTTGACTAAATGATTGTACTTCTTCAACATTTCTGGATACACGACGCGAACTACTACAAATAAAAAATTCAAACAAGAAAAACAGAAAAAACAAATTAGTTTTGTTATTTTTAAATTATAAATTACACTTCATCATCATCATCGTTATTATCCATGTGACGTGGTGTATAATTAAGACAGGTAGAATAAAATGTGGGGAAATAATCGATAAGTAGACGAATTGATTGAATATACGAAAGATATTGAGAATAATGTTAACTGAACATTTCGTCTACTAGTTTAAAAATAGGTCGTGCAATTTGGCTGAGAATATGTTTAAGATTCAGGTTCAGTATCTGTATTTTGGCGGTCATCCATACAAACACAATAACACACATACACACCAATACAGACACAATACTATTGACAATATCTACAAACAGAAAAACACAACAAAATATAAAGCGAATCTAATCAAAACGAATGACATCACAGGATGATTAAGGCCAACCCATGTACAATTAATGAACATTAACAATAACAAAAAAGAGTACTGTTAAATATTGATACAATTGAAGGGAAAATAAAATGGAAAATGTCATACTTATTGGAATTTCGAAGGCGTTTCGAGACACATCTCTCATCATCATTACTGTTCATCTCTGTGGTTGATCGGCGTTTACTACGTGGCATTGCAAATTACAAAAAACACCCTAATTGACAACGACCAATTCTCCTGTAAATCAAACACAATCGAATGAATCGAATCGAATTGGAAAACTTTTTTTTAATAAAACGACATATGAACTGAATTATTCAAACAGATCATTGAGGTTATGTTTGTAATGTCAAAAAAAATAATATATCAAACATTAATTAATTAATAATTTTCCAATAATTTCAATAATATTCCCAATTGTCCGGTATTGTCCATCAATTATTATTAATTTTAAATTAATTGTTAATAAAATAACAGAAAAAAAACTAGATTTTTACGAATTCATTACCCCTCCCAAATAACAAAAAAAAGTCCAACTAATATTTAGTGAATTCGCGGTAACTTACACTATTTTTGATAAATTTTTTGATATTGAATTTACGATAATTAATTTAATAAAAATTTGTTTAAATTCATGTAGTTTTAAAACAATTTAAATTGGAAAATCTAAAACTGTACAATATACTCATCAGCTGTAGCATATTTAACCTTGAAAAACCTAGGGGATTTTATGTTGTTATTATGGCTATACTGTGTTGAATATTTTAAAAATAAAACATATTTTTTATTTATACAAATAAATATTTCAATGAATATAGACATTATTATTGATCTGTAAATAATTATTAACGAGAATTTAAATAAGAAATGACTCTTTTACATTTATTTAGTCTTAAAATTGTAGATTAAATCAGTGGCGTACTTGACATCTATTTCTCAATTTAACCATAATTACCACATTTTTGAGTTTACTAAGTATTTATATAACAAATTTTGGATGCTTTCTGTATTTTTTCGATAATTTACTATCACTTAATAGGAAAAGCATTGTTTTGCAACAATAATAGAGTGAAAACATTTCTGATATAAAATCATTACCAATAACGTTATATGAGTTATATCTAAGTAATAAATTTTAGATACTTTGATCCCTATGACTCAATAATTGTATATTTAACCAATATTTAAAATTAAGTTGAAATAATAAGGAAAAAAAAATAAGAAGGTCACGCCACTGCGCTTATAAAACACCTGAACTCCTTAACTATTAATTAAAGTCAAAAATTAATCCCTATTTATTGCTATTAAAATATCCAAACGTGAAAATGCTTGTTAGAGTTATTAAGGAATTAATTGAATTAATTCTAATTGTAACAAAATCGACAAATTCTAATTAGAGCTGCAAGTAGATACTTACAGTATAGCCACAGTAACAAATAGAAAAGTACTAAACTGAAGAATCTCGCGGGTTAACAGCATTGCCAACATGCAAATTATCCTCTAAAGTTACGACATTTGAACGAACAGTATTTTAATAATTATCATTATAAGATACTTACATTGTTTTTTTACACCAATAATTGTAGAAATTGTCTTCTTTATTTTGTGTGACCAATTTAAGTTTTCTTGAATGCTCATACTAAAAATTTAATGAACTAATTTTTGTAATGTCTGACAACAATGTTGAGAAAACCACGTGATGCTTGCTAGACAAGTATTGCCAACTTAAATTCTTGTTATTATTGTCTTATCAATATTTCCTATAAACAATTATAAGCATTTTTTTGTTCGTAATTAATACTGAGTAATGCTAAGGTGCTCAAATATTGAGCACGTTAATTACTTTTAAAAGAATTCTTAATTAATATTACATGTGTTTTAATTAATCTGTAATTTGTAAGCCCCTTCAAGGTAAATATTTCTACTTTCTATTTTCTCTATAAACATTCTCTACTGATAATTAAAATTATATCATTAATTAATTTAGATTCTGTTAAATTTAGAATCATTCAAATATTGTTTATTTTATAATTATTTAATTTATCATCTTTTTGAACGATAACCTTTTATTAATAAAGCGGTTTTTAGCTTTAGCATTATTTTCCTAAAACGTACAGAGCGTTCCATCTGATTTGATACCCTTTTTGAGGTTTTTATTAAAATAAATCCCCTTAATCCACCAATTCGATTCAGTAAACAATAACAAATGCAGTGTTGTTTTGATTGGTTCGTTGTTTTACATTTAAAGACACCTTTGGAATTATTCGTATTATAGATACAAAGCGTTCCATTTCAGTTGGCACACAATAGATTAGCTAGTTACGAATTGAACAAGCGGCTGAAGATTTACAGAATTAACGACTGTTTACTTTTGTTTTAGAGTTATAGAAGAATTAATTTACTAATCAAAATTGGAACCCTAAAGAGGCTCCTTGTCAATACTTACAGTTTTTTTGTTTCAAATGAGTTAAGAGGTTCTGATTTTGCTAAAATGATCTCTAAGATCTCTCCTACAAATCGTGAAAATATTTTTCGGATCGCTTGACAACTACTAGGAGTTTTGCTTGAATTAACCATATTTAAATAAAATATCCTGTATAAGTGGCCTGAATAGTCTTTGTGTTTATATTCATTAAAATTATTAAAACAAACAAGTGTATCTGAAAAATACTCGATTGATTTCTAAAATATTACAAATTATAATTGGATGATTTCACCCTTTAGAAGTGCCGTTTAATCATTAAGATGATTACGGTTTTTTTTTCATTTTTTCAAAGATACAAGTGAGAAAAACGGGAAAATCCATTTTACGATGGCCTAAGAGCGTGTTCGACTCGTTTTAAAAAAAGCGACTTTGTCCAAAACGCGCATTTTTTCACCAACTTCTCAATGAGCTACAAGGCCCTAATTTTGCTTAAATGTTCTCTAGGGATTCCCCTACGAATCCTTGAAATATTTTTCGAATTGTCATAAGATCTTTTCGTATTATGTGAATCACCCGGTATAATGTTGAAATTTTTTTCCATAATTATTTTGATAAAGAATGATAATTTTAGATGATAGCAATTATCGGTGAGTAATACATAATTAGAGATTTCCCCCGTACAGTTAGTAGTAAACGATAATTGATTACGTAAATTTCTTATAATTAATAAATAGACAAAGAATTGTTTATTTAATTTATTTCATTTCTGTATTATTGATGTGTTAGTAAAAATTTTAATTGCAGACGTTTTATTTAAAAATAAATAAGTAAACTCACAAGAGTGATATTGTTTATTTAGAATAATAATTTTCCTCTTATTACAGAAACATGACAACAAAGAAGAACAAAGACAATGTTTTATATTATTTACAAACACTGTTTGGTCAAGTATTCGATACAGACATTATCAAATCTGTCGCTACGAATTTTGAATATGACGGTATTTTTTTTTTTACAATTCCCTTAAATCCTTTTGAATATTTTTATTTTAGTTCAAAAATCATCAAATTTTCTATTAGAGATGACTACTAATAAAAATGAAACATCAATGGCTAATATTGTTAAAAAGAAAAATGATAAAACACGAAAATCACCACAACATAATCATCAAAAGAAAAAAAATGATAATACATCATTATCACCATCAATGAGTTCTAATTCATTAGCTACAATAAAAAATAAATCAAAACGTGGTCAACGTATTAATGATGTAATTAATGAAATTTGTAAAGGTTATAAAGTATTAATATTATTACGTGGTCCACCTGGTAGTGGTAAATCACATTTAGCTAAAATAATAATTGAACGTTTATTTGGTGATTTGGAACGTTATAATCAACATGTTTTTAGTACAGATGATTTCTTTTTTGATAATAAGAAAAAAATTTATTCGTATAATCCGAATCGTTTAACAGAAGCACATGAATGGAATCAACGACGTACGTTTACATCAATGAAGAATGGTTATAGTCCAATTATAATCGATAATACAAATACACAAATGTGGGAAATGAAAACATATGCAATGATGGCGATAGATTTCGGTTATATTATTGAAATTTTAGAACCTGATACACAATGGTTATTTAATGATAAAGAATTAGCACGTAGAAATCAACATAATGTACCAAAAGAGAAGATACGTGACATGTTGGATCGTTATGATAAAAATGTTACAACACAAAAATTATTATCATCATATAGTTTATCTTATCGTAATCAACGTATACCACAATTTCGTTCACAACCACCATTAATTTATAAATTGAAAAATGGTAATAAAAATATTGTAAAATCGAAAAGTTATTCAGGTATCGATCAACAATCATCCAATGATAATAATGTAAATTTAATGGATTTTAATGAATCAACATCGGAATCAATATCGAGTAATTCTTCAAATAAAACCAATGAAATTGTAACGGAGATTGATGAGATTTTGATGTCTAAATCGGAGGATTCATCGACAATTTTAAAACCAGATCAAGTAAATCAAACAACAAATCCATTTGATGATTTCGAAAATGCTTGGGGCATAGATGAGAAAGCATTACAATCATGGGATGTTGTTACACCAATTAATGTACAAAATGATAATAATAATAAATTACATATAAATAGTAATAATTATGTTGAATTTATAACAACAACAGAGAATTCAACAATGACTGAAAATAACGATTTTAATTATTTGGAAAATTATCAACAATTACCAAATGGTTATAAATTAATGAATGCTAAATGTCGTGATTTAAATGGTAAATATATACATAATCATTATGAAGTGCCGAAGAAAACATTAATGTTGGATAAAAGTTGTTTAACAGATGATCAAATTGTTGATGAACGTGATGATCATTTGAAATTACAACATTTAAAAGAACTATTCATATCAGTACCACGTTCATATATAAGGGAATTATATGAGAAATGTAATAAAGATTTCAATTGGGTTGTTGAATTATTGCTTGATAACAACGAGATAAACGAAGTGAAAAATAATGAAGTAGAAATACCAAGTGATGAAGAATCAAATCATAATGAAACTACAACAGAGGATGTTGAAACTAAAACTGTTGATGATAATGAAGATAGCTCAGAGACTAATGAGAGTTTAAAGAATTTCCGACAGAAACCCATCTCAGAAGAGTCGAAAGAATTGAAAAAATTGATTGAAAGTAAAATTGATATTAATAAAGAACACTATTCTGATCATGTATTTCGTGTTAAACAATTGAAATTTGGTTCATTACCATCAACATCTAAAACACAACCAGATGATGATAATAACGTTGATGATAATGATGATAATAGCGATAGTTCTGATACAGACTCAGATTCAGATTCATCATTTGATATAAATCCAAAAGAGATGGTTGAATTGAATTTAGGCGATACTTTAGTACAACAATTAGAATTAAAATTTGGTGGTAATGATTTATTATTACCAAAAGGTTTCCAACCAATTGTTCAAGTACCAATAAATCTAGCTAGACAATTATATATGTTACATATAGAATCAGTATGTCAACAGATGGAAACACAAAATACAATATTAGAGATTTTAATTAATGAAGATGAGGAATTTGCAAAGAAATTACAACAACAAGAATTTGAAAATAATTGTTTAAATAATAACAAAGAAGAACAATCGATTAGTTTTAATGAAATTATGGAAGAACAAGCTATAGCTAGTCGTTATCAAAAATTGAACGAACAATGGAAATATGTTAATGTTGATACATTAGCATTAAAATTAACAAAACAAAAATTATTTGAAACATTTCCAAATATCGATAAAAATGTTCTATTAGAAGTCTTACATGCTTATAATAATGATTATTATAAAACTGTTGAAGATTTATGTGCATCATTTGGAGTTCTTGATGTTAAAGAAATTGTAAAAGAACCACCTTTATCACAGGGTGCAATACAAGAAATGAAAGACGATGAAGCTAATTGTCAAGAATTTATGGTAATTACAATATTATTAATTAATTAATTCATTAATAGAATTGATTTTAGGATAATGTTAGTGAAGATGATAATGATGATGATAAACCGGCCACATTTTATCGTGAAAAAGCTGATAAACATCTAAAAAATCGTTTAGAATTATATCAAAAAGCTCAAAATTATTATCAAAAAGGTATGATAGAAGTTGCAATGTTTTATTCAGATTTGGCACGTAAAGAAACTAATTATTATGATCGTGCAAATCATCTAGCTGCAACACAATATTTAAATGAACATTCGAAACGTTTACAAAAATTTGATACATTAGATTTACATTTTTTATATGTTAAAGAAGCATTATCAGCATTAGATTTATTTATTGATCAAAATATAAATTTATTACAAGATAGTAATAAAATGGTACAAGATTTATTTATAATAACAGGACGTGGTAGACGTAGTGATAATGGTGTTGCTAAAATTAAACCAGCTATTATTTCAAGACTGAAAAAACGACAGATTAAGTAAAATATTATTTTCCTATTAAAATAACATTATTATTCTTATTATTTTATTGTAGATTTGTTCAATTGAATCCTGGATTGTTGAAGATTAAAGTTGGAAAATATTCACCAATTACTAGCGGTTTATCTTAAAAAAAAAACACGGAAATTTTAATAGTAATTACTTAAGTACAAATTTTAATAACATTTACAAGTACAATCAGTAGGACCATAGAAGTATAAGGGTTGTTGAGTGTTGTTGTTACTCTTTTATTAATTATTATGCTAAAATGATTGAATTTATTTTTTTAATTCGTTACAATATGCAATTTTTATAAATCATACATAATTATATTTAGTTTTAATATCAGTCATCTACACTTAGTTAATTTGATTCGCCAATCACTGTCTTTTTAATTTGAATTATTACAAATTAAAGCATCTATTAAAGGTTTTATTTTGTCTAAGACACTTAAGATTTAAAGTTTTAGACCAAGTAATTTCCGAGTCTTTAGTAGATGTTAATATTTTTATAGTATAAACTCAGGGATCGGCTAAGAGTAGACGACTAAGGTACGGTTTTTTTCTTCGTCTACTTAAATTCACCTTAGTAAGATCTTGGTTTAAATTAAGCTAACGGTGAGTTTACACATATTTTCGTTTATAGATTTGTCACCACTCAATTCTTTGTAAATCCATGGTTTAAGCCAAGGATAATTTGTCAAGGCGAGCTTAAGTAGAGGAAGAAAAACCGGACCTAATACATAAATATTATTGGTGCAAGTTGTTTAGATTTTATACATTTTTAAGATACAAATATTACAGAATTATATTGACAATAGGATATCATTATATCAACATAATACGCTCATGAACCTCTTCCTTTTGTATCCCATACATATGTATAGGTAGAATTTTCTAAGGTGTACATGTCACGTGATATAGATGACGTGATAAAGTGACGTCACACCACAGTTCAGTAGCGTAACATTTATTCTCATTCAAACAAGAAACAAAAATGGCTTAAACTAGTCATGCAACCACCTTTACAATGTTTTAATAATATGTAAATCACAAAAATAACCTAAAAACTACCAAAACCAAAGCATGTGGGCAACCACGAACGCCTATGCAAGAGTAGAAGAAAGTTTTCAACCCCGAAAACTTGAGAGTGGACTTGTCCAACGTAATTTGGTCGACTGCGCAACTTTATCGGTGTGTACTTCTTACATTATTATTACTATACAATAATCATTTATACATCATTTGAAAGGTCTTTTAAAAATAGCGTATAATCATCTATAACTTTAAACACCAACAATGGATCGATCCAAATTGTCTCCTCTATAAGAGATAATATTCATTCATTTGTAGATTTCATGGAGACTGGAAGCCCTCTGTGAAGACCGGGCTCGCTAATGCGTTAAGCCGTCCCTGCTTTCTCTTGAAGCTACAATTAGGTTAAGAAAACAAATTCTCAGAAAAAAAAGATTGCTTTATCCATTATTATTGCTTAGACCTCAAAAAAAAAAGTTAATTAAGTTGATTTAGAAACATTCTTCCGATTTAAAATTGTAAGTTCGTAAAATCATACCTATTTAGAATTTAGCTGTATCGAATAAGTCTGAGCTACAACTAGATTGCTTGAAAAAATAATTCGTTGAAACACCTGTAATCAAGCCAAGTCGAAACTGACAAACTATATAATTACATTATTTTTTTTTAAATATAGCAAATTGTGCTTAATAAAATTTGTTAAGAGCGCTACTACGCTCTACGCTACAATTATCATTTAGATGTTGAGGTTAGGTCGATTTTTTGTTCACGAGAACAACGATTTAAAAGTATGTTATCAATTATCAAAAATAAATCAGTTGTTGTTGTGTTTCGTGTTCCCAACTACCTACATGAAATTTATCAAAATCTCCAATCTGGAAACTATTTGAATATTCGTTTCTTTTATGCCAGTTAAATATAAAAACGTATTGTTAAGGTCGCTTGTTATAAAGAAACCTTCACGCATTGTGTAAACAAAAAGGTAGAATTCATTGTAGTTGTAAATTTGATCTGTACCCATATGTTTTAATCGTTTGCAACAAGTAAGTGATAAAGAATAAAATCCATTGATAGTGATAGAAAAGTTAAAATGGCAAACGATTTCGAGAATTCAATAGTACGTAAACGACCTACAAATGCCCCAAGTGAAGGTAGATTAATATAAATGTATAAACATGAAATGCTTTATGTACTGTTTTTGTTTGTTTGAAATTCTAGACGGTATGGCTAAAGAGAAGAAACGTCGAAAAAAAGAAATCAATCCACAACAACTATTATCAGATATTAAGAATCCTGTATCATTATTGAACGAACAACGTATGGGTTTAGAGTATAAATTTTTAGAACAATCCGGTCCCCAACATGCACCAATGTTTAAAGTTTCTGTAGAAGTTGATGGACAAATCTATTATGGTGTTGGTGGTTCAAAAAAGAAGGCGAAATGTCGTGCCGCTGAAGAAGCATTAAAATCATTCATACAATTTCCTGATAATACAGACGTATTGTATCCGAAACCAATTGATGATGGTCATGTTGATTTTACTAGTGATGATACATTTGAAGAATCAAATGATAATAAATTAATGTCAATACAGATGAGACTCAATAAAAGATCGCTTACAATCAAACATCAAGAGAAACAAATCTTAAAAGGTCCAGCAATGTTATTAAATGAATTATTCCCTAATGCTGTTTATCAATATACGGAAAGTGAAAATTGTTTACAATCAAGATTTAAAGTTACAATAACTATAAATGATGAACAATATTATGGATATGGTAAAAGAATTATTTTTAAATAAACAACATTGTTATAATTGTATTTTTTAGGTTCAAATAAACGTTTAGCAAAGAATGCAGCAGCTACAGCAGCTCTATCAAAATTAAGTTTAAAATTATCGGAATTACCAAATAATTTAAACGATTTGGATTTATTCAAAAAGCCGAAATTACAAATTGAAAATCAACAAAAAGCCGATCATATTTGCAGGTAAATGATAATAACAAAAATACACGTTCATATTTAATCGAAATAATCATGGCTCATACAATTCTCATAAATTTTCCATTACTTAAATCATAATCTTTATCGTTGGTTATTAATCAAAAAAAATAATTTTCTTTACAGCCTTTTTATATTTCTTTGAGCCCCCTTTAGTAGAGTCTTCTTTTTTTGTTATTTTTTCTGTGTAATAATATTGTTGCAACATTTACAATTCAAATTGTTTACACTAAACTTTTCTTTTAATCATTGTAAATGTTGTAATAATTAAGCATGATCGTGTTAATACTCTGCAAAGGTGCCATAGTTTTGGCAGTAAGTGAGCTCGGAAATATAATTTCTCGTGTGGTCCTTATGTGGTACATTATTTACTAATGTTGGCCGATTGAATCAACATTTATTTCGTATATACACTAGGTGGGTATTGATTTTATTCAAATTATATATTTTTTTCTAAGAATAATTTATATAAATGATGATTATCAACGAATTTTTATGTAATATAGTTTTAGGACTGATTACTGATTAGCTATTTGGAAATGTAAAGAAGCATTTTCGTGTTTTGGTTCCGTTACGAATTCTAAATACAATATCGACTTCAACTTTCAGTCGTATTTTAAAATTAATAATTTTGATAGCAGGACTTAAATTGACAAACATTTATATAATCCTTTAAAAAAAGCCGACTTTAAATTATCATAGTTGAGCCGCTTAAAATAATGGATAAAAAAATTGTTAATTTAGTATCGAAATTCATAAATAATTTCTAAATTATCACAAAAGATAAGTTTATCTTGCGATAAACGAAAATAACGAACTGAATTAGTAGAAGGTTTTAAATTTATAGATAAAATGAATTTTTTCCAACAAAACAACCTTTACGAAAATAATAAAATTGAAAATCTCTGATTAATTATATTTTTGGTCCATTGTTCGAGGCGTTTACAAATAATTTAAACACATTAGAGCAGGGGGAACTCACATTACTTAGCCGGAGATTCAAAAAATCTTTCAAGAATTTATAGGAGGATCCCTAAAGAACATTTTAGCAAAATTAGAACCTCGTAGGTCTTTTGGAAGTTTGTCAAAAACGCTCGTTTCTGACAATGTCGCGATTTTCAAAGACAAACTAAACATGCAAAATGATTTAGAATGACTCGAAGATCCTTCTAACATTATTTATTTTTTTGTTTTTCTCCATTTTATTTTGGAACAAGTAGGAGTGCAGCAAAAAGGAAAAATAACAATGTTGGCAGGGTTTCCGGGTCATTCTTAATCGTTTTGCGTATTTAACTCGTTTTTGAAAATCGCAACCTTGTCCAAAACGAGCGTTTTTTGACCAACTTCCAAATGAGCTACGAGATTCTAATTTTGATAAAATTATCTCCGAGGCTACCCTACAAATCTTTGAAATAATAGGAGTTATAAGAACTTTCCGTCCGAGGTAAATAACGGTATTTGTAAGAATTCTCAGCTAAAATCTTCGAAATTGTCCTTTCAGTCAACGAAAAGATAACTTCGATGATTAAAAATTACAAAGATAAAATTGCTTATCAGTTATAACTATTATCATTTATCATGTATGGAGACTTAAAATCGGAACCGCCGAGGGTTTGTGCAATTCTTGTTGCGTCCCTGTTCACATAGTCTTATCGAAGTGACATTTTATTTTGAGTAATCATCAGACTCTCCTCCTATCTATTCGTATAAGTTTTATTCCATTTTGTTGACGCAACTTTCCCGATTAAAGAACTTTCGCCAAAATACCTGCTCTCATGGAAATTAACTCCATTGACGCGATATACATATAAGAAAGATGGGTTAATAGGGCGAAATACAGGGTCTTTTAAAATATTATTAATTATTTGAATCACTCGCCAGTTAATAGAAGTTTCATTCGATTTTGGCATATTTAATAGAGCAACCCTGATTTCGAGAATATTCTTAAATATCAACTTGATATAAACCTTATAAATACACGAAAATTGTTAATAATCCTTCAACCAATTTTTGTATGAACTCAACTCTTATTGGGACCGTCTAATAGTTATGAAATTTAGAATAAAATAGTTTTCCATAATTGAACGTTTTTTTAAAGCTTCAGACACCTTCTATTGTACCTTTATATTGTTTTATTTTTATAATTATTCTAATGTTGTTTTTTTTTGTCTGCGTGTAATATAGGTTGATTCATGAAAAATTTGCTGCATTGATGGTGAACGATGAAGCGCACGCAAAACGTAAAGTATTAGCCGGTATTGTGATGACCCATGGTAGTAATTTAAATGATTCAGTCATTATATCAGTAACAACCGGTACAAAATGTGTATCTGGTGAATATATTAGTTTAAATGGTTATTCATTGAATGATATGCATGCTGAAATTATATCACGTCGTTGTTTAATTAATTACCTATATGATCAATTATATTTATTATTAACAATCGATGCTGATAAATCAATATTTACATTACGTTCAGATGGTTGTGGTTATCAATTAAAAGAGGGATATGAATTTCATTTGTACATAAATACAGCACCATGTGGTGATGCTAGAGTATTTGGACCACATGATGAATATGGTCCGATTGATAAACATCCAAATCGGCGATCACGTGGTCAATTAAGAACGAAAATCGAATCTGGTGAAGGTACAATACCAGTTAAAGGACCTTTAATTACTCAAACATGGGATGGCATCTTACTTGTATTTATAATTTTATCAAATTATCAAATGATTTTTATTAAATATAAACTAATTTTTAGGGTGAACGTTTATTGACAATGTCCTGCTCAGATAAGATCTGTCGGTGGAACATTGTCGGTCTCCAAGGAGCTCTCTTATCTCATTTTATTGAACCTATCTATTTAAAATCGATTGTATTAAGCAGCTTATTACGAGAATCACATCTATCACGGTAAATCCTATTTATATTCTTTTATATTTTATTGTCTACAATTTGTGATTATTGATTGATAAATATAAGGGCACTTTATGGCCGTATTGAGACTACATTACAAGGTCTTCCACCACCGTTTCGTTTAAATCGTCCAGAGATGTATTTGTCAACATCCCCAGAGACACGTCAAATTGGTAAAGCACCGAATTTTAGTGTTATATGGGCAAATGGTTTTCAAACACCTGAAGTTGTTAATGCTAATACAAGTAAATTATTTGATGGATCTATATCGAAAATATGTAAGAATCAATTAATGAAACGTTTCGCTGGTCTTTTGGGGAAATTGTCAAGTATTACTGGTGTTGAACAGCATCCACCCATTATGTATTGTGAAGCAAAAAATTCTGTCACGTCTTATAGAGTAAGCATACTGCCAGTGGCGTAATTGATAATCTTAGGCCCCTCGCAACAAAAGGGCGCCTCTACTCATTAGTACAGGTTGTTTTTTTAAGGGGTCAATTTGCACGAAACTACTCTTAGTTAGTGAGCGATTTCAATAATATTTCAAGCATTTGTAGGGTAGTTCTTGGAGAACATTTTAACAAAATTAGAACCTCGTAGCTCATTTCGAGGTTACCCAAAAAACGCTCGTTTCTGACAATGTCACAATTGTCATAAACGAGCAAAGCACGTAAAACGACTAAGAATGACTCGTAGAACCTCCTAAGAGTGATTTTTTTTGTTTTCCTCCATTTTATTCTGGAATAGGTGGAAATGTTCAGCATTTTCTCTAGAATGCAATGGAGAAAAACTAAAAAAGTCACTGTGATGTTTTTTTGACCAACTTCGAAATGAGCTACTCGATTCTAATTTTGCTAATACTTATGCTCTGCAGTCCCCTCTACAGATCCTTGAAATTTTTTCGAATCGCTCGCCAATTAGTAGGAGTTTCAAAAAAAACTGACCACATCCTGTATATTAAATGATAACTTACCTAAAGCTTGAAGGTAAATCATTCTTTTAGAGATATTTTTTACATAATTGAGCTAAAATATTTTGAGCCCCCTCCATACTGTGGTGGTTGTGGAAATGTACTTTACGCCACTACACACTGCCTTTGTTTTGTTGTTTGTTCCTTTTAACATTAATATTTTATTTTAGATCGCTAAACAATCACTTTATCAAGCGTTCGCTAAAGCCCAATTAGGTGACTGGGTAACAAAACCACTTGAACAGGACATGTTTGAATTGGATTCAGAGGACAACAAACTTGATGTGAATATTGCAGAATGAAGGAGTTTTTATCATTGTTTCTAAGGAATACATAAAGTAAAATTGTTCATGTAGTATACAGTGAAAGATTGATTTTTTTTTGAAAATTTCAGTTTTGCATTGATTCCATTCTTATACAGAAACTTCTTTTCTAATTGTATTGTATTTTTTCGTCCTTGAAATAAAATTATTTTTAAGATTGTGCGCGAACTTTAGCCAAATCGACGCTACTTCTATCCGACCTAACCTCCAAAATCGGTCAGAAAAAATAAAATTTAAACCACAATTTCAACGATTTTTGTATATTTACAGTAATTATTCTGTAATTAATATGGTAAATTATCTACGTTTATAAATTAAAAATTAATTAAAATATTTGATGTAGTTGTAGGTCGACATTTAGTGGAGTTTTTGTTACGTCACCCGGTTCTAACCGCAATTTTTATCTCACAATGCAACGTTTGAAAATTTCGAATTTAAGTCGTAATTTCAACAAATTTTGTCAATATAACGCCTGTTATTCAACGATCAACAATCGTAAATATCCAATAATTGTTAGTTTGAATATAAAACAGACGATTTTTAAACTTAACCTCAACAATCCTGTGATAACTTTTAATAATACGTTAACAACTCCATCAGTAGAGTCTGTGCAAATTGATCAGGCTGTGTTTGAGAAAGTTTGTGAAGAAACTTTAGAATCATTGACTGAATATTTGGAATATTTAATTGACGATTCTGATAAGTTAAAATCGGCTGATATTTCTTACAGTGTAAGTTTGCAATTCTTGTATAAATACCGATTTATAATTGTTGTTTTAGAGTGGTGTATTAACGGTGAATTTAGGTGATAAGTATGGTACTTATGTTATAAATCGTCAATCACCAAATCGTCAAATTTGGTTGAGTTCCCCAGTATCCGGACCGAAACGTTACGATTTTATTGATAATACATGGATATATAAGCATGATGGTGTCAGTTTACATCGATTATTACAAGATGAATTATCGAAAATTGTAGAAAATGTGGACTTTAATGGATGCTCTTATTCGAAATTATAAATAATAATAGCAGCATTATCCATTGATGATTTTATTGAAATTTTATATATACAACAATTATTACATAGAATCGTACAGTATTTACATTTTGATTAAATTATTATGGGATGTATCACATATTTGGTCACATAAAATCTTCAACTGGGCCTTGATTAATTATATATTTTAATTAGATAAAAATCGATAAAGAATTATATAGAAACTTAGAGGAAATTTAACACTTAAAGCTCTAGATTTTGGTATACATGCTGAGTATAAAGTTTTACGTATAACTCTCATAACCTCATAACTTTCGAAAAACGCCCAGATAGGTGACTTTTTGTTTTTTAATCATTCAATTGTGGCTTACCCAAAACAGCTCTATTAGTTACCATTGCGAAGAAATGATGTCATAATTTTTTTTAAATACCATCTCTCAAAAATAGACCATTTAAAAAAATTATTGGTAATGTAATTTCTTCGGATTGGTAACTGGTAATCGTTTTGGATCAGTCACAGTTGAATGATTAAAAAATAAAAAAGTTACTTATCTCAGCGTTTTTCGAAATTTTCGTAATTAGAGAAGTTATGAGGATTATGCATTATTTTATACTCACCCTGTATAATTCTTTTTTTTGTTAAAAATAGTGGGCTTAAACTTCGAAGCGTTTGTGTTTTCCCAACAGAGTTATAACTGGCCATCTATAAGGATAATTATTTTCATTAATTACTAACACTAACTTAACACTAAATTCTTCCATTTATTGATTTTTGTACAATTATTTGTTATTAATATTTATTCTTATTAGCAAGATTATCTAGGACGTAGTCCGGGATATGTGTGATTATTTTCCTAAATTCCCATCTGAATATTTTACCCTGTCATTTACACAATCTCTTCTGTTTTATTCAATTTCTCTACAAATATCACAGTCCTCATTAGTGCGGAAATTAAACAAAAAAAATCTACATTCTGGTCTCCAAGATGTTAGTATCCAACTCCTCTTCGGTTTCCTCGCGTGTCCAAGGCAAACGCCGATTGGACCGCGAGGTTTGGTACTATATCCAAGTGTGTCGTTGTCGTACAGTTGTCGTTTTATCACCATTATTACAACTATTGTTGAAATTATCAATTGTTGGTGGTAGATGGGGTTTTTGTCAGGAGATTGATGTGTTGCTTTTATTACGTTTCAATTCTAATCCACCGGTGGTGCGATGATGATAAGTCATATCGTCTAAGTTTGAATAGCATGTGTTCGTTGATGATGTTGGACTCGGACGTGTCATGAAATTCATACGGACAGTTCCTGAAAACACACACACACACATATATATAGTTAATTCTTATCGATCTATATACAACCAGTTGAAAAGACGGGGCAGAACTGCGCCAACTTAACTGACATAATCTAGGGCTGTGAAAAGGTTAGACAAATTTTATGGCACAACTGCGCCAAGTGCGCCCATAGAGGGGTTTTACCGGTCTAATTACTCTATCCATTCTATTCAATTTTCTAAACAATTTTTGCCAATGCTGGACTTAAGGGTGATGCTCGATGTAAGGAACTATATGGAGATTCAATAAGAAAGTAAAACTAAAATATCTCAAAAACGACGCAAGATTTCGAGATCGTATTAGTCTCATTCAATTTTAGAAAGGTTCTACATCTTGCCTAACCCATAGATACTTGAAAAATCGACCGGATTTTCCGGTAATGCGGAAATCACGTTTTGCACTGAAAAAATGGTGGAATGTTAAGGCTACCTTGCTAGTCTATTCCCGATTTAATTTTCTTTTGCGTTTCCCTCCCAAAAAACAGCGCCCAAAGTAGCCCAATTTTTATAAATTGTAAATGTAAATAACACAGCAGGTCCTTCACTAAAAGCAAATGTTCCAAGTGTTGTGACTACCTCCCAAATTCCCAAATAAAGGAGGAGGTGTGTTGGACAACTCCATGGTCTTTCGAGCGTTACCCTAAAGGTTCTTGAGGCCCTAAATTTAAGGCAATAATTAGAATATTAAATTTTTTTAACCACTTCATGAGACTTTAGACCAATAGATTTTTGTTAGGGGACCCGTGCAGACTAAAGACGGCCCTGATAAAAATGGTATCGATGGGTGGTGGTGCAGTTATGCCTAAGAATTAAAAGGAGCTACTTCTACAGTTGGCGCAGTTATGCCCCCTGTTTCAGGTAATTTATTATGTGGTTAGTCTATGTGTTTTTCTACTGGGTGAGTCACGTAAGACGAAAATTTCTTATGATAACTCCCATTATTTGGAGAGTGATTCGAAAAATATTTCAAGGATTTATAAGAGGGTAGCTGAAGATCATTTTAGCAAAATTAGAACCTCGTAGCTCTTTTGGAAATTGGTCAAAAACGCACTAACAAAGAACTAAGCACGCAAACCGACTTTGAATGACTCGAGGATCCTACCAACATTGTTTTTTTCGTTGTTCTTAATTTTATTCTTGAATATATGGGAGTGTTTCGCATTTTTTCTAGAATGTAATGGAGGGAAACGTTTTGCATCTTTACTTCGTTGTTGAAGAACGCGACCTTGTCCAAAACTAACGTTTTTTGACCAACTTCCAAATGAGCTACGAGGTTCTAATTTTGATAAAATGTTCTCTAAGGACCTTCCTACAAATCATTGAAATACTTTTCGAATCACTCGTCAAATAATGGGAGTTGCCTATAAGAATTTTCGTCTTACGTGACTCACCTAGTATAACGCGGAAAGGATACATATAGGACGAGTGTTTTCTAAAATCCTTGACAGAGATCCTCTTTTGGTCATAAATCAACACGGACAGCTCGAATGCTGGACGTATCCAACAACATACAATAAAAACATTGTGGATAAGTATAAAAAAAATAGAATTATGTGTAGTTTCATCTAACAAAGAGTGTTATAAACTTTCACATGGCTGAAAACCACATGAAAAATTGTCTATTACAGTAAAAGTCTTGCACGACCTAGAATTTGTTCTCATAGCTAGTTGTTAATTAAAAATATAGCTTAGAATTAAAATTTAATTAACGTACAGTCTATTAAATAACGCGTTTTTTAAATCAAAAGGGTATTTTTTTATCGTTACATTAATATAAAATGCGACTGTTATGATATAATAAAATTATAAATTCACGACTTTTCCTCAATACATAAATCTATAAAAGTCGAGTAATACTATTAAAATTTTAATAAAGTATATCAATGAAACCATAACCGTACATTAAGTATTAAATTATTCATAAATTTATTGTTAGAATAAACCAAGATATGTAGTAGTTTGATTATATTGGCACTTTACTGATTAAATTTTAATTTAAATTATCAAAACTTTAGTGTTCTTTTTTAATTAAATCCGTATTTTTTTATTAATCGTTAAGTTTGTGTAATTTTTTTCTGAAATAATAAATCTGGTCCACTAAAGCCAGAATTTCAGTATCTACACAGTTTCATTAGGGTGTATACAATTTGTCTTTGTTTTTGGCAATATTGTGTGTAATTAAAGTACGTACAAATCTTATCGTTGCAATCTATTGTCCGAAATTTCCTTTCAGTGGTCCATTTAGTGCTAGTTGTTAGTTTTTTGCGTATTCTAGTCCCACCTAAAAGTTAATAAATAAAAGAGAAAAAAATGAGAAGTGTTAAGACGATAAAATAAAATTACAACTAAACCACACGACACTTTTATTATTATTATTATTATTGTTTGTTATGATTCTATTGTTATTGTTTCCATTGAAGATTCTGTTATTATTGTTAGTGGTATGGTAAAAAGCTCGAATGATATTGCAGTGTTTAATGTGAAAGAGGCTTCACTCGAGGGTATCTTTTTTATGTCAAACTTTAACACAACCACAACAATTGTATAATGTTGACAATTACTTTTTATCTATTTTGCTTATATAGAGTTGTTGCATGATAATTTGACAGACTTTATAATTTTGAATACTCGAAGTTATTAACCAAATTTGAGTGTAGATTTAAAGTCATGTTAGTACATAATTTATATCTAACAATAGATGACAAAAACGATTTTGCTATGCTATTAAATTTCTATTGTTCTGTCAATAAAGGAAATAGAAATAGATAAAAAAAAATTGCAATAGACTAAATATTGAAGAATTTTATTATTTCATAATGTTTATTGGGGCAACCGCCGTATTCCAATATCATGGCAGAAATTTTAATAAGCCGATAGTAATAAAATATTTGAATAACATTTGTATCGAGAAATATTAACGTTTGATAACTTTATGATAATTTAAAATTTAAAGTCTTTTAGTTTGTCTTATTATGGATCCCAAAGTATGGTTTTTAAATGTGGTCGAGTCTTAAGGATTTGTAGGCTAGTCCCTGAAGACTATTTTAGAAAAATTAGAACTTTGTAGCTCATTTGGAAGTTGGTAAAAAAACGATAGCTTCGGAGAATGTCGCAATTTTCAAAAAACGAGCTAATCTCTTTAACGACTAATCATAAGAATGACTCTAGGACACTCTCAACATTGATTTTTCGTCGTTCTCTTTATAGCTTTCTAGGAAAAATGCAATACATTTCCACTTTTTTCAGAAGACAATAGAGAAAAACAACTTTGAACAACTTCCAAATAAGCTACGAGGTTCTAATTTTGCTAAAATAGTCTCTAGCAACACCCTTAAACATCCTTTAAATATTATTCAAATTACACATGAATCGATCACATTCAAAGCAAACATTGTATTATTATTTCATAATGCAAACCGTTCTGGTAATTTTTTGAGAAAAATTTTCAAGAATGAGCTTAGATGTTAGATTTTTGCTAGCGAAGCTCGATGATAAAAGACCAAATATAGACATTTTTTTTTTCCAGTTTAAGACGATCATTTGGGAGACTATCTAGTCAAACTTGGCTATTTGAAAGGAGACTAGTTACTTTCAGTCCACTGAATTTTTGCGGATCAAGACATTTGCATTCTAAATCGTCAATTTTAAACAAATTGTGCAACTGAATCATGCTGAAGAGACGGCTTTGGCGGGTTTAACTGTTTTTTTTTTTTAGAGGAATTTTCGAGCATAGGTCAGAAATTTGAGACAATTTTGCCCTAAATCACCAGTTCTTAGCCCTTAATTAGTGATGGGCAAAAAATAAAATATACAATTTTTGATGCATTTTTTAGTATAGTTCCCAAGACATTTTTGCCATAAATCATTAGTTTTTAACAAATTTTAGTTGTAGAAAGGAGACTTTCGAAAATTCTAGTCTATTTTTGGGCTAAATTCCTGCAACTTTAAGACATTTCCATTATAAATCATCAATTTTAAACAAACTTTGTTACTGAAACTTACTGGACGGTTTTGGTGTCTTTAACCGTTGTTCGAGGGTAATTTAAATTTAAATCACCAGCTTTTAGCCTTTAATTACTGACGGAGAAATTAGAAAATAGACCATTTTGGTTTCGATTTTTAACATGGCTTTCAAGACGTTTTCGTCATAAGTCATTATTAATGAGTCATTAGTTCTTAATAAATTTTGGTGTTCGATTGTGAAAAGGAGAAAATTTTAGTCTATTTCTGAGCTAAATTCGGTTCTTAATTCAATGTTTTTATCCTAAATTATTAATTGCTAGTAAATCTGATTAATAAATTGTAAAAGAACACTTTCAATCGTATTTCGAGTTGAATTCTCGACTGTTAATTGAAGTTTTGTAAAATTTTCTTTTTAAATTTGTTATGAAATCATCAAAAGGGGAGAGTTAATCAGTTTTAGTTGATTGTCGGTCTAAATTTTAAATATTTGAAAACGTAATAAAAATAAATCATGAGTTTCAATTTAATTTCGCTCTTGAGTTGTAAAAGAAGTTCAATATTTTAGGCGATTTTTGGATTTTACACCAGATTTAACACTTACTCCATTTTCAATTATGTTATTAATTTTAATTTTGGGTTTTAAGGTATTTTTGTCATAAATCAACAATTTTTCGGACATATTTTAGAAAATTCTTTAACTCATTCTTGTAGTAACGAGTAACGCATGCATATTAAAAAAAAATCAAGCACTATTCATTAAGTTTTTGCAGACTTAGCTTCATACAGCTTTTTTAACCGTATTTAAGCACTTAAAATTGTTGTTTTAATAAACTAAATGGTTATGAATTGCAAAGACAAATTGCTCTTTAATTATTATTACGTCTCTAGTTAATGACGTAAAATGCCGGTAAATTGCCGCTTATTTTAAAAAGAAGCTTTATAAAAATGCTTATAAAAAAGTCGACCGTCACAATATTGATGTGTTCCATGAAGGATAACACCTTGAATCTAATAGGTTTTTTACATGTGAAAAGTCTTCATCATTACCATTATTTTTCTCTTGTAAAAAACTTGTTCAAGTTCCAAGTCATTTTAAACCGTTTTTTTTTTTTAAATATAGTCAAGAATAGAAATAAATTGCTTCAATTTCAACACTACATTCCAAGTGATGAGGTCATTATCAGTTTATCACTGTTACCATTATCTTTTTTTGTTAAATTTAATTATAAATACATATTTTATATAAATGCAAATTTCTCAATTTTGTATTTGGTATATAGCTAATTTTCATCCTGTCAAATCATTACAAAGCTCATCCAACAGTATATAACTTAATGCTTTTGAAAGTGTGTTGCGTAAAGCTTAGCAAGACATGCAAAATAGCTGACGTGCTTATAAAATATTCATCATTAAATCTACTACTACTAAGATATTTGAATATAGTAATAATAATAATAATAATACTACTAACCGTTTCGGATGATACGATTATGATCCGGTGATCCGGAATATGATCGTCGGCGATTTGTTAAAACTTCACGACGTGTCAATGCACCTGGACTTACATGGACAAATGGTAGACATGAAAAGAACTGCTTGAAACCACGACGAAATCTGTAAATAGCCAAAAAAAAAACGACAAAAACTATCATAGATCAAAGATCAAATCTACAGAAGAACGAATTTAAAATTTTAATTTCAAAAAAACCAAACCCACTAGTGTCTCTCCAATTTTGTTGCTCTATAGATGGAATGAAATCAACCAAATAAAAGAGTTGCGGTTATGTGAGTTGTTCATATAAAAATCATAGGGTGAATTCATCCCCATTGGATTGTTTGTTGTTTTTGTACGTCTGCTCTACCTATTTTTTTTTTTTAGTGTTTTTATACCATGTAGACGTTCTTTATGGCGTGATAAGGACGTTGCAGAAAAAATCGAAATCTGAATTCTATTATTATTATTATTATTATTATAGAAGGACTAGTTGTTTTAAGCATTACTATTACAAAATTGCCAGAGGGTGGTTGGGGTATTCTGAAATTTGACTCTAAATTAACATCAATTAATTTATCTCGGTTGTACATTATTACAACGATTATTCGTATAACATCATGGCAGATTTATTAGTCTTATCTATCAATTTTAAAACATAAAATGGTGTAATATAAACTTGCTTTGTTATCAGTTTATAAATGGAAAATAAAATTGAGCAAAATTCAACAGGAATATGGAATATTCCGGTTTGTCTGCATCACAATTTGTGGTGTAATTGTCAACAAACTATGAACTTCAATTAATACTCAATCAACTAATATTCAGTGTGCAATTGACAGTGATAAAGTACTGTATCAACTGTAGATTTTTTTGCAAAAAACGACTATTTTTAACGTCTTCTCGATCTCTTTTTTTTTAACGTAAATGCACAAAAATAATAATGAATAAAAGATCCATGTCTCTTGTGTGTATCTACGTTTATTCACTTGAGATGTTAACAGAGAAAGTCAAATGTTCAATGGGAGTAGGACATGTTGGTTATGGTACAAAGGAGCTCTTTGAATAAAGCAAGAAGAATTTCCCATTGGAAAAGAAAAATACATCCGACATGTTATTGTTTGTATTCAGTCAAGTGATAAAGGTTGATCCCTTAAAACCTCTTTTCTTTTCAACTGTTTTGTTGTACTGAATTTATATTGTTCTTATATGTATTATTAGTGGTGTTTTCAAATTCTCAAGAGGTGGAATATTCGAAATTTGTATGCATTGATTTATCAAGCATTCACAAATATGCTTACCTTAAAAAAGTCTCGCTTTTCTTCTCTTCAACCGGATAGAGTTAATTCAGACATCTCGGTTTAGACTACAGGATTTGATTTGAAGGAAGCGGTTCGGGTTCTTACATTTTTTTCCTGGAGAGTACTGGAGACCTAATAATTATTGCGCCAATATTCGAGGTTCTTCACCCGGGGTAGATGCCCCAGTTGTTTTGAATTAAAAATAGAGATCCGGATGCAGATAATCTCGTTATAAAGAATACCAATTGATAAAAATCTGCTGTATACACGATTTGGTAGATTTAACAAGTCACGAAAGGTTTGAATAAGTGAATTTCATATGGAATTCTATTCATATTGTGATAGTGTCGACTGTATATTGTGTTCGGTTTAACAAACTTGAAAAACCGTCTTCTCTTTCAATCTGTAATTCTATAGAAATTTTTGTTACGTTTCTAAATTGTATTTTAGCATTTTTATAATTTGAACAAATGTATTTTCATGAGATATTTAATTAGTTTTCTTTTGTCATTTATACAAGAATGTAGCACAGCCTATAATTTATTGTGATTGTCATGAATAATTTATGTTTGTAGCTTTGAAAACGTTTTTATAGCAATAATAAGAATTTATCATTCTTACAATGAATCACAATTTCAAAAGTTATCGAATTTTTTTAGCTGAAAGAAACAGTAATCGGAATGATAGCTTTACTGTTCAACTACAAAGAAATCTGGTGATTATAGAGACTGTTTCCAAAATGAATTCAGTTAGAGCCTCGTATTGGCGACCACTTTAAATTCCGCGGATACAAATTTCACGACTAGTATAATCAAAATTTTATCATTTCCATACGTAAATTGAGTTGCAAATAAGTTGGTTATTATTCATGAATATATACGCCATTTTCTACTTCGATATAATCACAAAGATGATCACAATTCAGTATAAAAAAAAACACCACCTATGTATAATGAAATATAATTTCGAACTTATTGGTATTGGTTTCAAGTATTTTAAAATTAGTTATAGGAATCTTTTATAATTCGATTACAAGGAATTTTTGCTTAAAGTTGGATTAACAAGAACTATGAAAATAAGTTTTAAATCGACCATTTTCTAGTATTATGTGCAGTATTAAGTTTGTGGAAGTTGAATTGAATCGTAAATAAATTACGGTCTGTTGGCTTTAACAAAAATCTTAATTATCTTAAAACTAGACCCTAGATATTGTAACCATCAAGTTTTCCAACTTGTAATTGATTCTTAAATAAATGATATGATTCGTTAAATTTACGTTATATGACCCATCATTGATAGTAATTGATTCTTTTAAAAATTTTACGTTGGTTTATATGAGCGATTACACTGAACGTTGATCTGTACAACAGAACGTCTGTATTTCCTCTTGTTTATTCGTTGTTGAAGATTGTTTATTCGGTCAAAGGATAATGGAACGATGACAGTGATGTATCGAGGAAGTCTATTAAACAACTCATCGATTTCAAAGAAGCTCATTTGCTGTTATGAAATTTAAAAAAAAAATAATTTTTTGCCCATCTGTTTCAGACATTTGCCTTATTCGTATCTGAGATTAGAAACAACAATATCAAAGCGGCCTCAATTTACGTTGATGTTTCTGATTGTAATTTCTAGTATCGTTGTTATTTCAACTAGAAGATTTCAAGTTTATGTTAGCGGTAAATTGTAAATTCGTGAGTGTGTTATTATACAACTATAAACACAATATAACCGCACAAACTAGTTATATAAGTAATCTAATTTCTTGATAATGTTAATAAACGTTGACTACTATTAGTTTTGTTATTGAATAGATCGGAAATTATTTGGTTTGGAATTAACCACAAAATCTAACATTACTACAATTGTGAATATAATTCTTAAAAATTTTTATCCCTTAGGATTGACTCGTATTGCACATTCTATGATATCTAGCACGAATTGCGATTATGGCACGCAATCTACCCTTAGAGACTTACAGAGTGTGAGCTTTCTCGAGTTGAATTATGCAATAGTTTCCATAATTTTGCAGACGATACAAGTTACAAACTGATAACTAAACAATACATAATAATTGTAGAAGAAGAGAATTAAAAATAAATTTCAAAGCTTTGCATTTAATCAGAAAACTTGAATGAAATATTTATGAATGTTTCATCAACTTTCTTTGCATTCATCTTAAACATGATCCTTCTATTTTAAATACGTAATAACTTTGGTCCTACCCTAAAAACTATATAATCCCACCACCAAACTGCTCTATAAACATATTTAAAATGTAAAGTCCACATACATAAAACATTTATACCCAAACGAGTCTGATTCTTTTAGAGACACTATCAAAAATGTAGTTTATTTAAATTAACACTTGGTTGGTTTGTTTATCTAAATTTATTTAATATAAAAAATCTTACCTAGCATTCATCCAACAGTAAATAATTGGATTATACATTGAATTACTCATTGCCAGCCAGTAGATGGCTAGATAAGTTTCTTGAATATACGGTGAATTTGTTATTTCCGGAAAATATGATGTTACTATAAAATAGAGATGATAAGGTAGCCAACATACAGCGAAAATTATCACAACTACCATCATCATTTTCACCACCTGCAAATGGGAATAGAACTTTTTTATTTAATTAAAAAGTAGAGACATAATTTTATAATTAATATGTCAGATGCATAATGCACCATAAAATACTGCAATACAGGCGAATTTTATAATAATTTCGCTAGAATTCGGCTTCTGTCAAATTAATTTTTCTGATTGAAGATGTTGATAATTATTTTTAGGGAAGCCAATAATGTAGAAAATGGAATGGAAACTTCCTCCTCTTTCAGCGCCCTATGGTTAGATTTATAATCTAAATCTGAGTAGGTACCAATTGGATTTTTTTTCAAAATTGTACACATAAAATATAAAGGATGAAGGTAAATTTATTTTGTGCCTTGAATAATACACAATTCTATCCCAAAATGGTGTATAATTTGTTATATTTCGTTATCATCCCTTATATATACTGATATAACAGTGTGAACTTTAACCCTCTATTTTCTACTTTAAATTGACTGTGGACACTAGCAGAGATTATGCATTATCACAACTTTCTCTGTAATTATCTAATCTTTAGAAAATAAATGTGAAGATGTTGGGGTGTTTTCTTCCTTTCATTGATTGAGTCAGATAATTACGGTTCAGTTTTATTAGCAGTATTGTTCATTCAAAAGGAGTTTCGTCTTTGTAGTTGAACAATCCGAAAGAAGACATTGAGAAAAGACTAGAATTAAGATGATTGAGTTTTCTTGTATAGATATGTGAATAGACGTGTATTTCAATCAAATTTCCATAATTCACAACTTACAACACTACTGCTTCTATTTCACTTCTTTAATTTATCAAAGATTGATATAGATGAGTAAATAATCATTGAAAAACGTGCCGATCTATTTTAAAACTAAATTCAGGATACAGCTTGAAATCTTCTTTTTTTTTTGTACAATTGAACATTTTGGAATTCTCATTGAGACGTGTTATTAAAACGTTTGAAACACTTGATGAATTGAATCGGTAAGTGAAACTGTTTCCGTTTAAAAGGCCGAATATATCTATGATGAATTTTACATAAGTAAAATCTAAAGAAATTTAATTATTTGATTTGAAATTAACGCCAAATTTGCACACGAATTGAGTGATGGGCTCTTAGAACAATCTAGTTCGAGATTCGTATATGGATGGGATGATTTAAAATGCAGAAAGGGGCGACATTGAGATGTTGCAAAGTAGAAAATTGACCGGATTGAGGTTCGTAGCATGTTTTTGTGTTTTGATCCAATTAGAGGGATGAAATTTTAATGAAAATTACTAAATGGGCAATACAAACAAACGTAAAACGTCAATTATTTATAAAAATCAAGTTTGAGTCTCTTTTTAAAATGATTGCTTGAATATAGAAATTCTGAATCAAATATTCCCATACGAACAGATAACATAAATAGCTTTATTGCTGTTAATATTGATTTTACTAAGCCCTTGAGTTTGTCTTTGAATGCTTAAAATTGAATTTGTACATGATATATTGCAGAAGGGCATGTATTTGAGACACTCAATTTCTCTCCAAGAAAATTTTGAAATAACAAAAGAAATTGAACGAATAATTTATCGTTTAGTTTATCGTTATATATCAGCTCAAATTTGTTTATGAAAGTTTAAAGCTTCTAGTTCAGCTGTTCAAAATAATACACACAAACATGCTGGTATAAAGATGAATTTTTAAAGCATTTATGTTAGCTAACCAAACAATATACCCTTATGTTTTACCTAGAAAATTTCAACAATATCTGGGTAATAATTAAAACTAATTACCACCGTTATTTAATTAACACTGATATTTGTTTAGGTTGGTAACTAACAATAAGCTATATAATAGTCAAACTTTAATATACTACCACACAATAGATTAATGACGAAAAAGTACAATAACACCTTACCCTTCTTTTGCTTTTAATATTTTCGATTTGGCGTTGCGTGCACTCCCCTATACTTTGCGATCCCCAGAGTTCTATTCCAATTCGAGCATACGTGTATGTCATTGATCCTATTGGAACGACGTACGTTACGAACAGGAATGCGACATTATAACTGAAAATAAAATTAATAAAAAAAAAAACACATAAAACATTGACGATAAATGGCAATAATACACGACAGAATAAGAAGGGTAAAAAAAATATTGGGGGGATAAATTGATGTTGACTTTCTGAATATAAATAGTGGTATTCATATACAACAAAAAGTGGTCGTATTATAAAAGTGAAAATGAGATACGTGAGTTTTATTGAAAGAAAACTATTGTCCAAGTCATTCTATTTTGTTGGCAAATATACTTTCAGTTATTGTGAAAGTTTAATAAGTTTCTCGATCGCTTAATAGGATAGTTTACCTTCAACTTTACAATGAACAGAGTTTTTTCTCAAACAAATCAAATTTTTCATGTTCTGGCTACATTTCTGTTTTTCCCCCGTCTTTGAAACTTTGCTCTATTCACTTTGTCGATAATTCTATTAATTCTAACATGAATTACTAAATTACGATGAAGGTAATATGCATGTAGTCAATTGATTAGTGGAAGATTTATTATATCAAGCCTATTCAACGTTTAATTACCATCAAATTAACATCTGACAAGACTAAAATTTAATTATACATAAAATTTATTCTTTACGATTGTTCGATATAATTTTATTGTATTTTGTACCTCTAAAGATACATGTTGTAGAATTGGTGGATGCGCCGGCGTAACTACATTTACTAGAATGGAATACAAGTCTTACTATTACAAAATTCAATTCAACAAGATAGTAAAATGGAATTCCAGCAATACTCTAGAAAGTATTCGAATCAATTTTGAATACTTTGCGGATTTTTGCCTTGTTGTAATTTTAGATAAGCGTGGTAAAGTCGCTGTGTGTCAAGACATCCAGTGGAGTTTTAGATTTTGTTCGATTTAACAAATGAGTATTACTTTTAAAGCGATAAAAATTGGATTGAGAAAAAGAGAATTTGCTCCACTGTACATCATGTCGGTTTTTATAAACATAAAATCTTTCCTGTTTTAGATCAGTCATCATTATCTTGGATTCCTGCTGGCTGAACAGCGTGTGATTTATATCGCGTCAAATGTTCTGATAAAGAAATCGATTAATATTGACACAATTTTTACGGTGATGTCTCAAAGACTCAGATCAAATTTTGAGTTAGTCTTAGTCTTATTATTAGAGAGATTATTGAGATTTCATACATAGCGATTTCGGAGGCACAATTGGCTTCCTTTATATTAAACTTATACATTAGTGGTTCTGTATAAGCGATGTTCATTACGTTGAACGATGCAATAAACGTGCCTTATTTATTACAAACGTTGCTTAGAAGGTGGGCAATGTATCTACGTTAATTTTAATCTTTATTAGATTAGATAGTTACTTATTTTAGATTGTTTATACGATGTAATTTAGCAATCATTTTACTCTTTCATCACGTTTCAAATAAAATAGAGTGAACTTGTTTAATTTAGAAATAGTTCAATCCTCGCGCATTCGTTTTTAATTTATTTCAAAATTCTGCATCAATAGTTTTCTTTTTATTCGGGTTGAATATAGGCGAATATCTTTATACTTACATGTACTCCATCATTGATTCGTTAGTATTACCATCCGGCCATTCTGGATAACAAATTACACGTTCCTCACCATCTTTATAGGGCATTGTGTAGGTTTTAAAAAAAATCAAATATGGACTACCAATCAATATTCCTAATAGCCATGTTGTTACAGCTAGAAGTAATGTTACTGTTCGTCCCATTCTCGGTCTTAGAGGTGTCATTATTGCCATGTATCTATTTAATAAAACCACAAACAAACAAGCTAAATAGTTGTAGTCAGCTTTAGTTGGAAATTATTAGTATCAGACACAGGCATGTCAAGATTTGGAGACATTTTTGACCTAATTCGTTAGCTTTTAGCGTGAAAAAAAAAACTTTAGAGCCAGAAAACTTTGAGATTTTATAGCTTTTAGCGTGAAAAAGAAGACTTTAGAGCCAAATTAACACATTTAGCTTAGATTTTTGAGACGTCTTTTAGTTCTTGGTTTTTGTCTTTGAGTGGTCATTTGCTTCTCGCTAGATTTATTTAGCAATTTTAGCGCATAAGTTGTGAAACTGGTATAATTTAGACATTGTTTTGAGTGTAATCTCGATTTTAAACTTTAATTTTAATACGTTTTTAGCGAATCAACGGCTTAAAAATGTCTACTGTGAGTTGTAGGGCGGAAATTTTTTACTCTTTTTCGAGGCAGAATTTTTCCCTGCAAATGTAGATCTTAAGCCATTTTGTCTGGTAAATTGTGCTACTGAATCTTTAAATGGAGACTATTTAAACACTTTACTAGCTTTTACGTTTTTTTACCATATTTTCAATCTCAAGATCTATAACTATTACTTTTTAATAAGAAAAACTGCTTTTATGATTATAAACTACCCATAAGTAAGGCTAAAATGACTCTTTGGTGGTTGTTATTATTATGTATGCTCCTTGGAGCTTTTGAAGCGTCCCTAATATGACACGATAGGGATGTTTGCAATAAAATATTAAACATCAATATAGTTCTGCTATGCGTTTGTAATATCGTCTAGACATTTTCGATTCATTCTACAGGAACGGATAGAAATCGGGAAAACATAAACTTGAGAAATTTATGTGAAGATCCAAGTCTGTCGATTTCCGGTCTAGTTACAAATTTATCACGACTACCGACAATCTAAATTCCTGTAAGCTGTATCCATTCCTATGACACATAAAGAGGATATAGCAACAGCAGTAGCAGCAAAAAAAGAGACTTAAATGAATGTGGCAAGGAACATTAGCCAATCCAATTTAGTTTATGATAATAGACGTTGTGTTTAGATGGAAGTGTTGTAATATACATACTATTATTATTATTATTATTATTATTGCTTTGAGAGCTTATTTTATACATTCACTATAGTAAAGTGGTTCAATTTATGTTAATTCAAATTCACTATACCGTTACAAATGCATTGATTTCACGTAACTGTAAATTTTAAATAAACGTACTCATGTATTAATAATAGAAAACAAACTGGAAGCAACTCAGACGAGAGTTTACTAAAGATAATCACAAATATCTTGAAACTTGTAATGTTACATAGCTTTCTATACACCATCATCATCATTTATCAAATGAATTTAATTCAATAAAGTAGTGATTAATGAATTTTGATATCCATCCTTATCTTGATCAAATGTAAAAATTGGAATCTTGTAAATCTTATACGACCTTCGGATTAACATAAGCAGTAGATGACTCTGAGCGAAAGATGTTGATTTTAAATTTGTATAAAGTCATTAAATACTAGATGCTAGCTAGCTAGTGATTTGAATAATATTTCAGCGATTTGAAGGGAATTAGAACCTCGTAGCTTATTTAGAAGTCGGTCAGAAAACGCTCGACAATATTGCAGTTTTAAAAAACGAGCTAAACACGCAAACGACAAAGAATGATTTGAAGACTTAAAAATTAAATAATATCAATCTTGGGAGGATTTTAGGAATGGTGTCTGACAGAATCAACCCAGTTTATCGATTCAACAAGAACTTCAAAGTAGAAATACTGGAAGGGGAAAGAACGATGAACGAGACAAAAAACACGGATCGAGGAGGAATCGTTTGGTACACAGACGGCTCCAAGGCGACCGTGAACGCAGGAATAGGGGTGGTGGGGCCCAGGCACGAGGAAGCAATTTCTCTTGCGTTGGGAAACCATTGCTCCATATTCCAAGCGGAAATAATAGCAGTAATGACCTGTGTGCAGGTCATGTTGGGGAGAAACTATAGAAATAGAAGTATCCACATCAAAACAGACAGTCAATCCGTGCTTACGTCACTGAGGGCTGTAGAAATAAAATCCAGACTGGTGCTGGAATGCTTCGAAGCACTTGAGGAGCTGGCAGAACATAACAAGGTTAACTTGACATGGGTGCCTGCTCATCAAGGGCTTGAAGGAAATGAGAAGGCGGACTGCTTAGCAAAGAAGGCCGCCAAAACAGCTCTAATTAGACCTGGACCTTCGTGCGGGATCGCTTATGCGGACGCTAAAAGGGCCATATGGGAAGAATTAGAACGGAAACACAAACTCTACTGGGAGGATTCACCAGGGATGGTCCTGTCAAAGGCATTTCTGGATTTTTCAAACCGTGGAAGACTCAAAGAACTCCTAAAACTTAATAGGAGGCAATTAAGACAGACCACAGGACTGCTTACTGGACACTGTGGACTGAGGAAACATCTCAATAACATTGGGATTGCAAAAGACCCAACATGTAGGGCCTGTGAAGAGGAGGATGAAACTTCCCTTCATATTCTATGCTACTGTGAGGCCTTAAAGGATCTCAGAGCGTGGTACCTGGGAGGGGAATATGTCTCTCCGGAGGAAATAAAAAGTACTCCCCTAATCAGTATCCTGGACTTTATTAAAAGAACGGGACTATTGGGGGAAGACATTTAACCCAAATAAGGTGAATTGACGAGCGTACAAAAGGCCTTAAAGGCCGGGGTACAGTGGGGCGCGAACCACGGCTCGGGTGAGAGGGTCTGGTAAGACCTCTCGCAAAATGGAATAATAATAATAATCTTGGGAGGATCCTCGAGTCTTTTTACGCTTTGAAGATTGCGCTATTTTTGGAAACGAGCGTTTCTTGATCGACTTCTAAGTGAGCTACGTGGTTCTAATTTTGCTAAAATGTTCTTTGAAGATCTCCCTACAAATTCTAGAAATATTTTCGAAACTAATAGGAGAGAAAAAAGCACTTTAGTGTTTATTATCTGCATAGGCGCAGATGTTGTAGTGTGGTCGGAAGTATTCATTTCCGAAATTCTAGTGAATTATTTTAGATGATTTAGCATAAATTGCACTAAGTGTACAAATCTAATTTGTTAATGTTTTGTGGAAATTCCATCCTATATAGATTGATTAATTTGATAAACTGTTGACTGTTGATCGAAATGGATTCTAAACGGATAATGATCGTTCTAATCAAATGATTAATGATAGACAAAAATTGTGTCTATTTCAACTGGTAATTTTACAACATTGGACGATTAATTAGAGGAATGTCTTAAACGAATTCACTTACCTGTCGATCGAGATGGACATTAATGAGAAGACTGAAGCACACACAGACAACACGGCGATAAATTGCGTTATTTTACAATAAAGCTCACCAAATGGCCAATGTGAATTTAACATGTAGACAAAATTAAATGTCACATTCAGTGTTGAGACCATTGTATCGGCTATTGACAGATTTACTAAAACAATACCAACAATAAGCATGATACAAAATTGAAATTAAATGCAAAACTATTTCGTACTTACATAGAAAATAATTCGTTACAGTTCGCATACGTTTATGTGCTAAAACGATCCATATAACAATCAAATTGCCCCCAGTTGCCACGATTACCATACCAGCATAAAGGATGCTCCATAAAGCTTGTCGCCATATAGGTAAAATGAATTGATTGCCATCTATAAAACAAATAGGTAACATCAATATTGTTTGTAGAATCTGTCACAAAAAAACGATTATGCTTGTTGCAGATTTTTCACAATCTAATGGGAATTCGGCAATGAATAACGCCATAAAGCATTAATTCACATCAAATATTCTGGCAGAATTTTAGCCATTTTACGATTTACAGAAAATTTTAGTTACACATTATAGAATTATCCACTGCCTAATCTGTACGTTGCCATTTAAATGGTCGTGTAAGTAGTTTGTAATTAAGCGTTTTAGGGGAAAACTCCCAGGCTTAAAATACATTTAAAAATTCCATTTTAATGTATTTTTTAAAATCCATATAACGCTTGTAAATCTGCCTCTTACCTTGTTCTGTATCATTTTCGTATCTGTCAATCAGGCCGTTGTTGTAATCCACTGTTGAATTCTCTAGAAAGAATTCTGTTGAAAAATTCATTGTTTTACTACTACTACTACTACTGCTACGAAATTTCTTCAATAAATCTTTGTTAAAATTGGTGAAATTCTACATCTTAATTCTATTTTATAAAAGTATCCCATGTTGGCTGTAAAATTTCCATTTCAATTACCATTCATTAAACTAATTCAATCCTGGAACAATGATAAAACACACAAACAAAAAAATCAGTTTACATTGTTAATTTTAATTATGCTGAAGATTGGAAGTTAACAACACTTATAATGGGCCCATTTTATTATTTATTATAAATTATTTTGATGTCAA
The DNA here is from genome assembly GCA_039776855.1 of Mylabris sibirica. Lineage (NCBI taxonomy): Eukaryota > Metazoa > Arthropoda > Insecta > Coleoptera > Meloidae > Mylabris > Mylabris sibirica. The sequence goes on from CM077836.1 coordinate 8,898,230, forward strand.
CAAGTTGTTATTGACGAATTTGTTTATTGTACGGCTAATTAGAGTCATTATGGTAAAATGATAAAATAAACAGACAATTATGTCCTGATTGTTTTCATGTAGACAATAAAATTGTCATCTTTATTGTCGACAATCATTAAATCACAACGTAGGTAGATTTCATCGAAAATTATTTGCCACAGCATCAATGGCGTAGAGAGCAGGGTTGGCATCTCCCTCAATAAAATAGCCCTTCTACTCATCAGTACATTATTTAATGACTTACATAGACTTTGAAGGTAAATTATTAATTAAGAGAAATTTATTACATTATTGACCTAAAATATTTCAAGAGAGATTTAAATTTTGTTAAGCCCCCTCTGATTCTGGGTCTCCACACACTGCGTGGCGCCTAAGAAAAAGGAATTAGTTCCGAAAATAGGTAGGCTAGATTATGGATAAATAAGCATGAAGCTATAGCTAATATCTAAATTTAGGGCCCGTTTTGTAAACCGAAATACGGTACGGGCCTGTTATCGTGTCACTATGCCACTATGTACACTATAAAAACTATTATTTAGTTCTTGATGGATTGTTCTCGTAAACTATTCTAGGTAATTTTTCATTGTCTATTTGTAAGCCGTGTAAATCCTATTTTGGGAATTTTTCTTTCTAAACAAGCTTTACTGTATCATTTTTCATTAAATATACAGGGTATTTCACGTAAATATGGTTAATGACAGTAAATTCCCTATAACTCTTCCATTTATTAATAGAATCAAATAATTTTAAAAGAACATAAAGGGGAACACTTAAACTTTCTATTGGAGGTAAATGCGTCCTTCTGTGCTGTTTGGAAATGGGAACTTCTAGAAATTACGCAGCATGGAATTAAAAATTACTGTTTAAAATCGATTAAATACAAAAATAATGTTTTACTTTTAAAATATTAATTTATATTTGCAGGAAAAAAATCAAAAATTTGTGAATATTGATCTGTTTTCAAAATCTAGGACAGAAGATTCTTTGCCCTAGAAGCTATAAATTTAAAAAGCAAAAAGAGATGTAATAAATTTAAAAAACTGTCCAAGATAGCGTAGTTATACTTGAAATTTGTGTAAAAATTATTGTATGCTATGAATAGATGAAAGAGTTATAGTGAACTTACTGTCATTGACCATATTTACGTGAAAAAGTCTGTATATGTTGAAAAATTGAACTAAATCTCCATCCAAGTTGATGTCAGTTGCAGTTACAATTCCTACACTTTAGTACAGAATTTATTTGAGAAAAAAAATCAAAATTTTTGTAGATATAAACTTTTTCTGACTAAGTATATGCAATATAGATAGAATCTCTGTTGGAGAATTGTATAAAAACATTGGATATTTCACCTATCGCATGGATATTCATATATACTGTTCTAATTTAATCCTTTTATACTGGCAATTATTTTAAAATGATAATTAAAACATTTCGAGTTTCACAAACAATTGGATTTGATATGTTTGCTAAATATTCAATCATCTAGTATTTTATTTAAAAAGAAAAACGAGTAATCAACGCAGATTATCGATTTTAAACGTTGGATTATTTCAACGAAAATCGATAAATTTTCACAATTCTTGCATAATATCAAACTAAAAAGTCGACTTCTTTTTCAATTGATTCATTGGTCATTTTGATTTATATTTCTGTAAAGCATAGGCACGCAACATTTACATAAAAACCACTACTTGTCCATATGTAAGCCAATCTACTTTTGAAAATTGTTATCGTTATCCACTTGAACGAGTTCAAGTAGCTTTTAACACAAATTTGGAAAGGTACCACTTTACCCTCAACGAACCAAATCGAATCTTAATTGTCGTACAGTAAGTATAAAGAAATAACTAAGTTTGTAGAACATGCTACAAATTAGAGGTCGGATAAAAGCATTCCAGAGATCGTGTATATACAGTGGCGATCAAAAAAAGAAACCCTAGTCTTGAACGAGAATATCACGTTTTTTCGTTCGCGTGAATCAGGCTATTTCTCCCGTCAGGGTAACAAGTATTGGAGCGAGTTTCAGCCATGGCAAATTTGTAGAGCCACACTCTTTACAGTAAATAAGAATAACTGAAATCCAAATATTATTGACTCTACCCTGTCCTTCTGATTGAATACCTGACCTGTTAAGATTCTGTTACATTGTGGCGACCGCCCGCATAAGCCTGTTTTACACAGCCACACAAAAAGTAGTCTCTTAGTTTTGCGCAAGGTCTATAGTTGAAGAAATCGTCATTATAACTGAATGTATATATGTACATTGGCGATCAATAAAAGAAGACCGAGTCTTGAGCGAGCATTTCACATATTTTCGTTAGTGTGAATCAGGTTGTTTCTCTCATGAAGGTAAGAAAGTAGGAGGTGTTGGAGCTAGTTTCAGCCATAGCAAATTTGTTGAAAGTATCTTTCTATTCAGGTAAATACTCTTCTGATTAAATATCTTTCTTCTAACCTGTTTTACACAGCCGCACAAGAGGTGGTCTCTTTTTTTTGATTGCCACTATACACTTTTGTAAACCACATACCATTTAGTGATATTTATAGCTTTGTTCTCTTATAATTAAACTTCTTACACGACAAAAACGCAATGTGAAAATAACGAAAGATCGTGTACGTCAGTTTAACAAATCATTTACAAAATAAACAATAAACGAAATCTTAAGCTTATTTATAGATTATAAATCTCGTGACTTTCCAAACTTCATTTAAATCAACCAAATTGTCAATCAAGTAGCATAAAAGTAATAAACTGGTTAATTTAACAGCGATATAAATCTCCAATTTATCGTATAATTTAATTCTGGTTATATCAAAACGTATTTACAAATAATTTACAAAACAGAAGCTTATTGTAGTAGAAAATAACTACAACTCTGTTATTGACATTATCAGGAAATGGAATATAAATCTAAAATATAAATGAACAATCGTAATATTCACACAATCCTACTTTATAAATTAAATTATACCACACTGATAACAGCCACAAATTCATGAAATATTTAATCTTCTCCCATCAAAATCCATGTAGTTATATATACAGTCAAAATAACTCTTGTTGATCTAGTTAAACTAATCTAATTAAATATAATGTGCGTATATATTCCATTATCAAATTAAATCATTATTACAATTTTGTCAAAACCAGATAAATTAGCTTTGAGTACGTTACAAAGCTGTAATGTATTCGAAAGAAAACCGATTGGTTTGATGATAATATATACAGGGTGTTTGGTCTAAGTATGGAGAGTTCTAAGAAACTCCCATTAGTCGAGGAGCGATTCGAAAAATATTTTAAGGATTTGTAGAAAGGTCCTTAGTGAACATTTCAGCAAAACTAGAACCTCGTGGCTAACTTGGAAGTTGGTCAAAAACCGCTCGTTTCTGACGATGTAGCGATTTTCAAAAACGAACTAAACACGCAAAACGACTTAGAATGACTTTAGGATCCTCCCAAAATTGATTTTTTTCGTTTTTCTCCATTGTATTCCAGAGAAAATACGAAATATTTACACCTATTACAGAATAAAATGGAAAGAAACGAAAAAAATCAATGTTGGGAAGGTCTCTGAGTCATTTTTAGTCGTTCTGCGTGTTTTGTTCGTTTTTCGAAATTGCTACATTATCCAAAACGATAATTTTTTGACGAATTTCCAAATGAGCTACGAGGTTCTAATTTTGTTAAAATGTTCCCTAGGGACTCTCCTACAAATCCTTAAAATATTTTTCGAATCGCTCGTCGACTAATAGGAGTTTCTAAGAACTTTCCGTACTGAGAGCAAACACCCTGTATAGAGAATTTGCAAATTAACAATGTCACTAACTGGAATTTTCTCGCTTTTATTCTTCTTCGTTATTTTCATTTTATTCTTGTTAAGTCGATGGATTCATTCCGATGAACAATTTTGATATAAATTAAAGCAAACCACGAATTAGTTCTATGAATTTTAATCAACTTTTATTCATTGTTAAGTCAGTTGGATTCTAAAGGAAATTCGTAACGAAAGAATTATGATATCAGGAACAGAATTAGATAGTTAACCAAGATATGAACTAATTAAACTATTCATGTCTACCATCATCTCTACTTCATCCCTATTATCTCGTGTAAAATAAATTTTTGTTGTTTCTTTATCGAAACGAAAACGAAAAACAATAAGCCTCAAGGTTGATCCTTTTCGATTACACCAAGTATACTCTTGATAATTCCCGATCCGTGTATACTTGAAATAATGTTTAATCATTGAAAACGATCGTTTCTTTGTTGAAATTGTTCAGTTTACTATCACTTCTATCTACAACCGGAATTCGAGTTTATTAGTCAAGAATAAAGTACAAATTTTCATAATATCAGTAGTAAAACACCCTATCAGCTTAATATAGTTTTTTGTGATTGATAGACATTGTCCGAGACTAATGGAGTTTCTATGTAATAGATGCTGGATCTTGTATCATCACAATAAAGGCTTGAAATTTTTTAAAAGATTGATTAATCTTAGATTTTCATTCATGCCACTGAAACACAAAACTGTAAATTTTTGTAAAAGTAACAAAATACAGCCAGTCCGATCCCCTATTGTACAATCCATTCTACTTTTACTGCTAGTATTCCGGTACGATGAAAGCTTTTAGTTGCTGACAACATATGGATAGTTGGCTAGTTTTTACTTAAGGCTTTTAAGAAATGACGCTTTTAGAACAATATTATTAAATTCTATTTGTAATAGTTTCGGTATTCGTTGGCGTATCAAATAATACACCAATATTTGTACAAAAAGCCGGAAATTATTTCTATAGTTTACATTTAGTAGGTGTAATTTACTTTGAAAACTAATTTGACAAACTTTCTATGACGTAGTTTCCAACAATCTTGAATTAATATGAAGTGAAAAGTTGCAAAATATCAGAATTTCTACAGTTTCAGGTTTTGACGTTCAAGTACTTGAGTGAGGGAGATTTCCGGTAATTGTTTTTTGTACAAGCTTTCTTGGTGTGGTTTGTAGTTTTCTGCACCATTAACCATTTCAAAGTTTTGAAAGAAAGTTGAAATTACGACCGTAAATTTGTGAAGAATTATAAAATTTATGATGACTTTTCTAAATTCCTTCGTTCAAATTCAGTTTAATCGCCTATTTGGCTTTCTTTGTATGTCCACTATGATTTACATTATTCACATCACTTACAATATCAACAAAAAAAGCTGTTGTTAGAGTTACGAACGATAAATCTTTGTTATTTGTTGATTTATGTAATCTTCCAAGGATGCAGAGTCCTAGTTTAATAAAGAAAGAATTTTCAAAGCGTACAGACTAAAATATCGATCATGTGTGTTTTTATTTTATCCAAATACAAAATTTTCATTCACAAGAAAAGCTTAGGGATTCTTTGATGTTAACAAAATTAGTCGTCTAAAAGCTGTGAAGCTTTCAGATCTCACTACAAGATGAAATTCAATAAAACTTATCAACATTCGCATCCTGTCCCATTAAACTTATATATTTTCTTAGAGTTATATTGAGAAGATTTGAAAATTTTTAAAGCATGCAAATTTCCGTTGTTAATATCTCTTTTACAGCAAATATGAATTCCGTTTAAAGAATAAAAGTTTGATGATGAAAGAAAGCGTTGTTGACGACAAATTGTAAAGTTTCAAAAGTCACGAACAGAAAGGTTATAAAGCTTTTATTTAAAAAAAATCATAAAAATCGTGGGTATTTCGTCTCGTTTCAGCGTAGAAAATAATAATAATAATAATAAATGCAAACACAGCCGTATTAAAATTACAATTCAATATCGCTTTGAGTTATAATTAAGATAAATTACTAACACTCTATTAGCAAATAAATGGTTGGAAATAAAAGTATAATTTGTAATTGTGTCGGTATATAAAGGGAGTGCTTTGAGAGTAAGACTACCGCTTCTAGTGAAGCCACAAATAGAGCTATTCCTCCAACAAGCATCGCTAATGATTTACATATTGTAACATTCTCTATCTATAAAATCTTATTTGTGTTACCGCTCTTAACAAGCGTTAAGTTATTGTTAGTTGTATATACATATTAATTATTCCAGCCTACAAAACCAAGAAAGCAAGTTTGCTTTGATAGGCAGTGGAGCGCTTAGAGCTTTCCTTAGAGGCCTCAATCTTACTATTTCTCCTCTACTGTATTACAATTGAAAAAAAAGTCTATTGAAATCTTCAATTTGGATTATAAAAATCTATCAATTCTATAATGTGTGCTTTATAGTGGAATAAGTAATTAAACACCGACAATTCGCTTTTCAATACATCCACCATAGAAGCTGTATTTAAGGAATATTCCCTTCAGAAAGCCACAATACAATACCTTTGAAATTTCCTATTAGGCGTTCAATAATTTTGTCGATGAATTGTGTGTGTGTGTGTGTTTGTATATAAATGAGGAAGTTTCACACACAAAAGATAATAGGAAACAACTGTTGTTGTTGTTATATTGTTGGCTTGTAAATAGAATTCATGTTTCGATTAATTTAGATGGTTTCAGGTGAAAATATAGTCAACATTATTGTTAGTTTTTTTTAATAATACATTATTCTCCTCTGTCGCCTCTATTTTAATCCTGATTTTAATTCAAAACATTGACGTTATATTAAAGAAGTTTATATATGAGTTTTAGCGGATTAATTAGAGTATTTGTTAACATATTATTTTATAAGGTAGAGATAACATTGTTGATGAAAAGAAACATCAAACTTTAGTAACAGACAAGAGAAACGATTTTTGTGTAAATACAGTTTGAAAAATACAATCGTATTCAAATCCCTTGTTGTTTACAACTGAATGATATTTAGAGACGGTTTAAGGTTTATTAAAAATGAGGTTCTATTGTAAAAAATCTAGTTCTAAAGAATTTAAGCTTTGCTCAATTACAATAACCAACTCTATAAAATATTCAATAATTTGATCTAGTGGTCAAACAGTAATGGCGATGACTAAGGGTTAATATCGATCCATCACCCATTTCAAATTTTCTCAATGGATTTTATTAATTAGAAAGTCAATTACGAATTGATTAAATTAAGATTGTGTAATAATTATCCCTTTTCTAAAACAATCTACTCTACTGTAATGAAGCATAAAAAGTGCTAATAACGTAAATCTAAGAGATTTTTACGTTTCTCTCACATTGTTTAATTTTATTTATTTCTTTTCTTATATAGGCTATAATGTATCTCATTTATCTGTAAAAAATAAGATTTTCAATTAGCTAATTGCGAATTAAAATTCTCGATAAGTTTTATCATTTTACAGGCTTTTTTATAAGAAGATTACTGTTTTAAATGTTGAAAATCCTTCTATAGAACGACACGATCATATTTTGATATTAACCATCTTTTAAATAATGATTCTACAGATTGATATTAATTTAAATAAGCTGTGAAAGTTAATTAACTGTTAGCAAATATTTGGTTAATATTTATTCTATTACTAAATCGTAATTTATTTGTATTGAACTAAATTAATTTTTCTACGATGTATAAATTATAAATTTTTCAATTATTGTTTATTCAAACAAGAATAGAGTTTAAAAGTTCAATTTGTTCTACAAATTAAACTCCACTTTAAATTAACTAACAGATAAGGCTTCTTTTTAAAGCAAATGAAGCCGCAATAAATTGAAAAAAAAGTCTCTTATCGTGGTCGAGGAAATATGGCTCGAATTTAAGAAAGAATTTTATATAATCAACACTTCTTGACATACTTATCGATATAAAAAATACTATAACGTAAACATAATTCTGATATTTAATCTATTGTATTATATGAAAACTTCCTGTATGAGGTGTGTCTGTGGATTTGCCTGTATCCATCTCTATTATTAAATTGATCGAAACTAATACTATTGCTATTAAAATTATTAAATATTGACGTGTAATACTATCATAGTAGAAAGCAAATAAAGTGACGTTTGTCTATTACATTAGTTGCCTGTATAGTTTCTACAAAGAAAATTTAATATCGTATACAAAACACTGTGGTGAACGGTAAACAAATTTCAAAGACATTCTTGTGATAAAGTAACTAAATGTAGTTCATTTATTGATAAACGCTTCATTCCCTACAGTTTCTGTTTATTTTTTTTGTAGCGGAATGATCGTACATTAACACTAATCTGGATATAGGATTTCAATAAAAGTATACAGCTGCTGCAAGTTGGCAGAAATCTCCCCTTATTCCCAGTTCAACAGTAAAATATTAATATTAATTGCCACCGATAACCGAAATTGAGTCTATATTATGGTTATTTATCACAGTAAATGTTCGAGTATAAAATTTGAAATTTTCAGTATATGTGCTTATTTTATTATTACTATGATAAGTGAGAGATTTTGGAAGGATTTTGGAAGATTTCCCAAGCACGTATAGTCGATTTATCTAACTCTGTGTGAATTATTTTTAGCTTTATAACCAAAAAACACACATATCGTCCTCATACTGACGTATAGAAAATCATAATAATACTCAACTACAATTTTTGGGTACCTTTGAATATAAATAAAAACGATAATTGTGCTTTTGAATCAGTTCAATATTAACGCATAATAAAGCTCAACACGTGAAGCAATTTAAAATCCATCTACTCTAAGAGTTCTCAAGCTTGTTCAATTTACTATTGGTATAGGATGAATTTATTGTATAGAAGTTTATAATATTTTTGAAAAAAAGCCCTTTCAATACGTGTTTATTTTAAATATTGACGTAGTCGCTTGAGAATTTATTTTCTGTTATAAAAATACTGTTTATAATATGATGTAAAATTGGTGGATGCGCCGGGGAATTTAATATTTCTCTACACAATAATGAAATTCTTGTATTATTCATTTAAAAATAAATCATTTTTTGCTCAACAATAGCAGGAAGAGGCTTCTTACAGATTTTCTATTAATCTGAACAATAGATCGAATTCATACAAGATTATATTTGTTTCTGTTTAGCTGTAAAAGTGGGTTAAATTGAAAGTAATAAATTTATGAAAGATGAACGATGAGTTGTTGAAGGCAATCGATATATTTAATGTTTTTGGTAAAATCTTGTAACAAGGTTGATGATTTATAATGACTTGTTCCGATTCGACATCAAGATTCATCATTGTTGTTATTATTGTCCTGCCAGACTTACAATATGGATATAAGCTACCTTGTTTTTTTCTCTCTGAAGGCCATCTTTATGGATTTTTCTGTGCGATCATATAGAATCTTGATAATTTATATTCTTCCCTCTGACATAAAATATATAAATGTAGAGATAATCCAGGTAGATTTATAATAAAAATAGTGGATTTGTTTTAAAATTTAAATTAATTATTATAAAATTGTAGAGTTTTAAAATAGATAAGAATTTATTTTGTTTTTTCAGTAGTTTTCAAGTAATGCTCTCCCGATAAAAATTAGTTACGGCTGAAAACTTTTCAAACTCTTTTCGATTTTTCTAAATAAAACTTTTACAACGATAATCCACTCTTATATTCTCCTTTGCTTATAATCGTGGAATAAAATTTGATGAATTTTACATTGTTATAAATAGACGTTATAGTCTAACGTTGAAGTTGTCGAATAAATAAAATAATATTTGCGGATCGGCCAACTAACTTAACAGTAATTGTGTTTAAATAAAATATTGACATAAACAGTTGATATAAGACTCACATAGAAGACTCACTTATACGTTTTTACATGACCCTTGTTGATTTCCTTTCTGGTGAAAACCAACAGAATTAGAGTAGAAAACGGCTTATAATAAAATATAGTGGTGGTTAAGTGGACCATTGTCACAAATAAACAATATTAGAAGGAACAGAATCTGGTTGATTTGTACAACAGAAATTATAAGATAAGGCATGAAATAAACGTAAAATAGTTACAATGATGACAATTATTGTTACAACAGACAATTTAGGGAACAATCCAACTGTATAATTACGTTTTTCTAGATTATGTACCAGCTTTATTGTTGTTTTTGTTATAAATACTGTAGCAGTTTTAGTACAGTAAGTCCTCGGGTAGTGTTACTAAATCTTGGAATTCAGACACTTTCCTGTACTTGTTTTAATTAATGAAAATACAGAAGAACGTTTCTACCTTTGTAAACGAATTCTCATTGATAACGTAATGAGTGTTTATATTTTTATCGTTTAATTCGTTTTGTTCAATTCAAGAGACTTGTAATGGTGGCTTTTAGTGGTGCTCTTTTGTAAAGTGTGTGTGATAATAACCCATTGTAGACATAACGACTGTCCCTGCTATATATTTTTATGTAAAACTTTTCTATTGTTGACCACTGGAAAACTCTTAAAAATACCAAAATTGAGCATTTAGAGAAGTTAAAAAAACTTTCAACTATTGTTTGGTATAGAGTCATCACGCACTTTACACTTTGTTAGAATTCCCAATAGAAAATCGCATAATTCTCAGACTTTCTCTACTCAAATCTGTTACAATTCTGTTTCACAATCTCTATTCTCTCGTATAAAACTGAAATCGACAGTTTCTCAGTTGATATGTTTACAGGGTTAAAGAAGCGATCCTTTTTTATCCATCAAAGAATTTTATCATTAATTGTTTTAAGAATTTTCAACTTTAATCTTTTATAAAATCCCTTACCTGTGGTGAAAATCGATAAATTGCCACTTAATTTTGAACGGTGTTAGTATTGTACGTATTGACGTGAAATAAGTTATTGTTTCCAGACGGAAACTGTTTAGATCCTCGGAAAGAGGATTAATATGTACAACTACATCTACAATTTATTATCTATAGCATAACATTGACATAAGCTTAAATTAAATTCTAATAAATGATGTGTCTTGTTATTGATAAATTTTTACGTAAAACTTTTCCAATTTCACACTTTTACTCGTCAAAATATCAACGGTGCTACAATTTATAAATAAATTATAGCAAGTGTAGATTTGAGTTAAGCTGAGTTGAGCAGTCTGGCACAGTGTAGTTGCAATAACATTAAAAATGCCAATGTTTTATTGCAGATTTTATTGGATACAATTCAAAAGAATTGTTCATATTTATGCCCGTTTGCATGGAGATCAAACAATAAAACTTTTATATTGTAGATTAGAAGAATCTCCAAGACTGCAATCAACTTTATAGTTGAAAACGACAATTATTAACGATTTATTCGTGAAATTCACGTTAGATATTGCATTGAAAATAAGTAAAATTTATATAAAACTTTCGCCGTTCAAAAAAGCTCGTAAATCGTGTGATTACATGATCTTTGATATTTACCTCAGGATTAATGCCTTAGGATCATATAAATTACATTTGAAAGTTTGAAAGCCGGAACAGACAAAAGAAGGACGAAAATTCGAGATAATAAAATACACAGGGCCGTCGCTAGGACTCAGACACTGCCTAAGGGCCTGAGCCCTAGCGACGATGCTTAATAAATCTAGCTAACAATTAAGCTGTAAAGGAGACAAATTAGAGATTTTTAATCTATTTTTGAGCTAAATTATTGATTTTTAGTAAGAGTTTTAATAGTTATTAGCTACAAAGCACTGATTATTAGTAAATTTTTGCAATGAATTGTAATAAACCTACTTATTTGGATATTTTTAATCGATATTTGAGCTGAAGTCACGACTTTCAATTGAGATTTACGGACATCTTCCTTCTAAATAATAATTTTTAACAAATTTTGCTATTGAATTGTCAATAGTAAGAAATTTGTATGAGTTTAGAGTATTTTTGAAACGGACACTTCGGTTTTAATTAATTCTGGCCTGTTTTACAATAAAAAAAGGTTACTTTAAGGTAATTCTTCAGGTAAATTCTAGTCCTCTGATCTAGATTTTGGAACATTCTTGTTCAAATTATCAATCTTCAGTAAACTCTAGGTTGAAATTGTGAGAATAAAATTTAGAAAATCTTTGATCTACATTTTTCATCATTACCGACCACTTTTCGATGAATTTTTCTATGGAATCCTTCAAGAAATGAGATTCAGACACCTTCTTAAGTTTTAGACCTGAATTCTCTCTTCTTTTAGATTTTATTCTACATTATACAGGGTGATTCAAGAGGATGGGCCATTAAAAGTATAAGAAGTTCTAGTTATTGGAAGTTGATGTAGTTTGGTATGTAGCCATTATATTCCCTGAATTTTTTCTAGAGATTATTTTCGTTGTTCTAGCTACCCTCCTTATATGGGGTAGTGCACCCTACTCTCTTAATTTAAATGGAATGGTATATTTTTTACTACATTTTTGAATTCTTCAGTTAAAACGAAGGCGACCTTAATAACATGACCCATGGTCTATCGCTGAAAGTTTTTCAGATATTTCAGCTTTTAGTTCAGTTTTAAAATTTGCAGTGTTTAATTGAAAAATTCATATTTTTGAAGCTATAGCATTTGAAATGTTGAAACTTGGAACCTAAGTAGTAAAAATAATGTTCTTTTTGCCAATTTAAACAGAATTCAATTACGTTTCAGCGTTTAGCTGAAATAAGTTTTCCTTTCAGGCGATTTTCAAACTATAATATCTTGCTTATTTTAAATAGAACACCGTATTTTTTATTATATGGTTAGATAGAGAAAAAAATTCTATATCAACCTGTATTAACTTTCCCTATACCTATCTTTGATAATTTTTCAGTTATTCAAAATTTTCAGTTTCGTCCAATCACCTCCCTTGAAACGAATTCAACTATAACGAAATGCATAGAAGGCTTAGAAAAAAAATCAGAACATCACAAATGACGTTAATATTAAATATTTTACATGTTTTTTTATAACTTTTAAGATATTCCACATGCATAAAAAATAAATCCAATTAATATTGATTTAATTAATTATGAATTTCTTCCATTTTCCTTTCTTGAGATATTTTAAAATTAATCAATTAATTTCATCTTAATTGTGACAATTGAATTGAAAGTTGTTTTGCTAAGCCTTCTATGTTTTATATTCTTTTTCAAGAGAGAAAATTAAATGAAATTGAAAATGTTGAATAACTGAAAAACTATCAAAGATAGATATAGGAAATGCTAATACAGTTCGATGCAAAATAATTTTCTCTATCTAATCATAAAAAGAAAAATATGGTGTTCTATTTAAAATAAGCAAGATATTGTACTTTGAAAATTGCCTGAAAAAAAATTTATTTCAGCTAAACGCTGAAAGAAAATCAAATTCTGTTTAAGTTGGGTGAAAGTACATCATCTTAACAACATAATTTTCAAGTTTCAACATTTCAAATTCTATAGCTTCAAAAAAATGAATTTTTCAATTAAACCCTGCAAATTTTAAAACTGAACTAAAAGCTGAAATATCTGAAAAACTTTCAGTCCTAGACAATAGGTCATATTATTAAAGTGCCCTTCGATTTCATCAAAGAATTCAAAAATGTGATAAAAAATATGCCATTCTATTTAAAATAAGAGAGTAGGGTGCCCTACCCCATATAAGGAGGGTAGCTAGAACAACGAAAATAATTTCTAGAGAAAATTCAGGGGACTTAACGGCTATATACCAAATTTCATCAAGTTCCAATAACTAGAACTTCTTATACTTTTAATGGTCCATCCTCTTGAATCACCCTGTATACTCTTGAAACCAACAAACCATTCATTAAAAGCAAATCAGAATTTTCCTGATATCCTTCATATGATGAAAAGTTCTTCTAAATTATTGTACACAGGACCCCACAAGAAATAACGCCGGTTTTGAATATTATTGACCCTTAATTAATGATTTGCCACTATGTTACTTAAAGAAGGACCAATAGAATTGAAAGATGGCTTATTATGCAAGAACATCAAAAAATCGAGAAGATGTGCAACAATCTTGCTTGATACATTTACAGAATTTCAATAGGGGGCGGCATAAAATTTTGCCTGAGAGTGACACATATCTTCACGATGGGCCTGAAAATACGTTAGAAAAAATCGCTGAAAAACACGCATATATTAATAATTGATAATTCTGAAATCGTACAAGAGTTTTCGAAATTCATGAAGAAACCGTACCAAGTACCATTCAAAGCCAAGATATTAACAATAAAGTTGTTGCAGTTGATAAATCGATACAGTACGGTGAATGTGCAATTTGAAAATCGCATTTTATCACAAATTATCGATGTTGGAAACATATTGTTTTAAAGTGCACTTTATTATACGACACTTCTCTTGTTGTACGCTTTTACTACAATCCGCCTAAGAGCACTTTAAATCTTTCTCCCCAACATGACTTTCATAATAAATTGATAATATTTCTACCGAAACTTACAATATTTACAAATCTATTTTGATTATAACAAATGGTGATGTTTGTAAGTTATACGGACTGGAAATTAGGTGATATTAAATTTTAGTTTCCTAAGGAAATGCACATACACACACACATATTTCATGGCTTTATAATCCTAATAATTTCAACAGACATTTTACACATTGTTGCAGCTTTTACATACAAAGCTGCTTAAACTATTTGCAAACTATTTGATAGTTTAACTAGTTCAACTCGATATTACATATACATTATCTTTAAACTGAATTATTCATTAGGAGACTTTCGATGAGGAAAATTTGAATCGTTCTTGTTGATTTAAGCAAATTTACAACGAAAGGGAACGGATTTATTGCCAAAATCGAAAGTTAAATTTTCGGAAAATTAGTTTTTTAAAAATAAGTCAAGGTATTGAAATTAGGGCTTCGAACCGGAACTGAATTGAAAACCGAAAACCGGAAGAAACAAAATTTTGACCAGAACAAAATCCGGAGCTAAGCCAAAATTAAAAACCGTTTTTTGCGTCCTAACAAACCACTTAAGACGATATTTTTCTCTCTTCTTTTCTGCTCCAGAACTAGGTTCAAACTCTGGATTTCCATGATTTTTGGTAAATGGGCAGTCTATTTTACTTGCTTATTTTGTCGTTCATTCCCATATTCAAGTTTAAGGGAAATATTGAGGGTTGAAGTTACCCCTTTAAAAATAGTTCTTTACAATATCCTTGGAACGGATCAATATTTTTGGCGACTTTTTGCGATTTTTCACCCCATTGTAAAGCACATCGCCTTATATTCTGCATTTAAATTATTTACCCTGTAGGTAAATAGCTTTTAGTAAAATTCTAAAATTTGAAAATTAATCATATTGAAGACAAAAAGAACCGTAATTTTTACAGGAACGAGAACTTGAATAAAAACCCTGCTTGAAACGTGTACAATTTCAGCGTCTTATTGTTGATTTCTTTTGTAAAGCAATAGGGAATCATGATCGATTCACAAGAGTTGTAGTAATGCTTGATAGTAAACTTTTAATATAATAATTGAAAATTTACAACTATTTCCAGTTTGTTAAAGGAACTTGAGGATTTTATCGATAGAGAACATAAAATTCTCATTAGACTTATTGCCTCAGTCTCTTCAGATTTAGATTCGTCTAGCAAATAGAAAGTTTTTGTGTGATCGCAATATATCTCTAACATCAAATACACGTGTCATTCAGTAAATATAGCGTCTTTTATATACTGAAATGAAAAATAAACAACCTACTATATTTATCAATGGATAAATAGAGAGGTGTGTTCGAAGTTTATCGACTTTGTACAGTATTTAGACGATAAAATAACAGATTTTAAACGAAAATTTGAGAGGTTTGTAGATTAAAACACCTTATGTTGAAATTTCAGACCTGTTGAAACACTCTATAATCGGATCAAACTGTCCACTTTCACTCACAACTGACCTGGACGATATCCGAATTTAAAGTAGTTGATCCATCAGCGTATTATGTGGTTTACTATAAAGTTTGCCACGAGAAGAGAAACTATAAGGTAATTTGTTGAAGAAGCTGAAGATCTTGTTTAGACTCTTCTTTGAACATAGTTAGCGCGTGTAGTGCTTTTAATATGTACTTGTTTGTTAAATTTTCAACTTTTTCCAAATTAAACTTACTGAAATTTACTTTATGCACTTGCTTTTATTTCTTATTTTGTACATGAACTCTAAGAAAACTTACTAAACGAATGAAAGCCAAGTTTTCAAAGTTTCTTTTATACTTATAATTAATAAATTTAATGAAACGTTTGTAGGTTTTTGGAACGAGAAAATCCGTTTTTTAAATATAAACTGGATAAAGAATCGTCCAATATTATATTCGGCTGGTTGTGATGTTGCTGATGATAAAGAAAGTGTGCAGATTCAATGTTTTCGTATAGTTTGGTTCCATTTCGAATAGCGCTTTCGGCTATCAATACACAATATAGGATTGTTTACGGAAAAAATGCAACAAATTAAATTGTCTACAGTGAAATTTATCGAAAATATCGATTTGTATCTATTGAATTGCCTCTGTAAATTTATTCTCATATAAATCTGCCGAAAGGAAAATAAGAAGGTTCTATTGAACGGAAACGGAAGGCAAAATTATCGAAGCAATAATCAAGAAACTAAATTAAAAATGCATTCTTGTCTTTTATAATTAAAATCCACAAATAAATTTGATATTTAACTAACATCGAAATAGATTACCAGTCAATTTTTATTAATTCTCATTTTATGGTATTCAATAAATTCGTAATTCAAGCGGTATAAGATAAATAGCGTCTGTGGAGGACAAGGCAATTCCTTGTGGGCTTTCATATAGAAGTAATTACAGAAAAGGAAAGGTTTCAGTTATTTCAGTTTTCAATGATTGACATTAAATGAAGATTTTTCTGGAATTAAACGCAAAAAAAATGAAAGATGTGTCGTTATGTCCGATCTAATCGCAGATAATTTATGGTTTATAAATATGCAAATTTGACTTATTATAAGTGGGAATTAGTACAGGTGAATGCATAATTTTCCAATATAAGATGTAAAAAAGCTTCTTAAGCGGCGTTATTAAGGTCATAAAAAACGATAAGAAACTGCAGTGGAATTTATATGAAAGATGATCTTGACAGGAGCCTCTTGGAACATTTTGATTTAATTCCAAAAAAAAGGAATAAAATTACCGGCATAAATTTTTCTATAGGCAAAGTTATGATCTCGTAATTGTTAATTTTGTAAAATATACCACCTATAAAATATTGAAATTTATGTACAAATACTCTTAGACTTGATGTATATATTTTACAAAATAATCCATCGTAAAGAACCAAGCAATCAATAATATATTGTCACATTGAATTTATCACTTTTGTTTATGAAATTTTTAACAAATTATCACCGATACATTCTGTTTTGTTCGTAAATTCGCGATTAGGATCCCAGTTTATTTAAACAAACTGTTCAATTCAACAGTGACACTAACTGTAATAATTGATTGTATGGAATTTATCGAGCCACGTGGCTTTAGGAATAATCTAATCCCTCATATATATAGTTGAATGTATCGTTAATATTCTCAGCGACAAAATCATCTAACATATACGGATGTTGAGATTATATTTTAATGAGCAACTATTGAATTAGATTGAGTAATATGTGAGAGGTAGAATTAGAGTCAAGACACGTTTGAATTCTACTGTACGTCCCTCTGTAGTAGATTTATAAATAGATTATTTTCACTAAATTGTTGAAAAACTTCAACTTTTACCAAAAATAGAAACTATCTTAGAGATGGACACATAAAGAATAGGGGTGCATCAAGACCTGAATGGGCTTCCATACATAATGCTTTAAGGAGTGAAAGATTCTATCTACAATGATAAAAGCACTTAAGTGAGAATTTCATTGTATAAAAGAACGGTCAAAAAGCTGTTTAGGATCAAATATAGAGACATTTTTCAAAAAATTGATACGTATGAAAGTGTTACTTCTCTTACTTTTTCTTAATAAATAGTGTCAAATTGACTAAGGCTTATATGCTTTTTGTCTTCCGACTGGTCAAAAATTTACGATTTAGGACAAAATTAATTCGAAACCTAGACTAAATGTGTATAGTTTTGCATGAAGATTAAGTAAAACTGCCTAAATTGTCTTTTTCAGGATTAAACAGCAGAAATTGTGAGAAACAGATCGTTAAAAACACAAATTTCTTAACGCTTATATTTAATGGGACTATTCTGGTCAAAATGCAAGTAAAAGGAAAAAATCAGCCTTAAGATTACCTAGAAGTGTTTGCTTCTATTGACAGTTCAGTAACAAGACTTGCCAACAGTGTGTTAAGACTTATTGTTAGACTTTAAGTCGAGAAATCGGCTCAGTAAGATCATCTGACTAAAATTTGATAATTCAACTCAAAAAGCAACTAAAAGTGCTTTGAAACTAATGATTTAGGATCAAAAGTGTCTTAAATATTGAAGAGGCTTTGCAAAAAACTTGTCTGCAATGATAATTTAGCGTAAAATTTGCCTAAAATTGCCTCTATTTTCTCTGTCGATGTAAGTGAGAATTTTTCAAAACCTGCTTTAAAATTGGTGAATTTACCACCCAAATCTACTAAAAATGTCTAAATTGTTTCTTTTTCATTATTTAAGAAACTGATATTTGATGATTTAGAACAAAAATGTCCCAAAAACTAGAATTAAAGACTAGAATTCAGCTAAAAAAATTAGTAAATGTGTCTGAATTTGCTCTTTTTGGCGATTCAATAGCAAATGTTGCTAAAAATGATGGTTAACAGGAAAATTTCTAAAAAATCCACACTTAAACTGACAAATACTGTTCTAAAAGTAACTAAAAGTGTCAATGTCGTTTCGTTTTTTGAATACTTCAGGGCACAATCGCTAACAACTGATGACTTAAGGAGAAAATTTCTCAAAACGTAGACCAAATAAGACGCGATACAGCTTAAAAATACAATAAAAATGTCTAAAATTGAATCCGCTCTACAATTTAACAGTAATATTTGATAAGAAAAACCCAAAACCTAGAAGTAAAGACCAGAATTCAGCTAGAAAATTTAATAAATGTGTCTGAATTTGCTCTTTTTGGCGATTCAATAGCAAATGTTGCTAAAATTGATAATTACCGAGAAGATTTTTTAAAATCCACACTCAAAGTCAAAAATAATGTTACAAACGTAACTGAGAGTGTCTATATCGTTTCGTTTTTTGAGTACTTCAGAGCACAAATCGTTAAAAACTGATGACTTAAGAAGAAAATTTCTCAAAACGTAGACTAAAGACGCTCTACAATTTAGCAGTAATATTTGATGAGAAAAACTAATAATTTAAGACCAAAACGTTTTAAAACTTACTCCAAAGGTCAAGATTTGGTCTCGTAAATCAACTAAGAGTGCTTAAATGTCTTTCAAGATTTACTAGGGAAACTTGCTAAATTACTTAAAAAAAATATATCTTTAGCAAAAAAATTAATTAAATCTATCTGTATCGCTTTCTTTTCAAGAAGTAAAAGTGAATTTTTCCAAAAAATTTATTCACAAACCAACTAAAAGTACCTAACTCCTCTCTTTTTAATAACTTAAAACAAAACCCCACGAACTGATGATTTAAGACGAAAATGTCACAAAGTTTACATTTTTGAACCATGATTCAACTCGAATAATAGCAGATTTTGTTAAGAACTTCCAGATTAGGTCAAAAACATCTTAAAACCTAGATTTACGCCCTTAAATTCTGTCTACAAATCAATAAAACACCCCCGGCTTATTTAAAATTTGCCTAAACATTGAAGCGTTTCTGTTAAAGAAACATTGTTTGATGACAACATGACCGTAGATGGTTTCTTAGAATTTGCCATATCCAGAGGCAATTGTTGACTTCAAAGACACAAATACTTTGTTTGTTATGTGGAAGGAATCTAACTAAATAAAAAATGTATCCATTTGTAGGCAAAATCAAACAAAAGTAGAGGCTTTCTACTCGCACATAAGTGAAAAGTATCAAGAACAATCGTCGAGTTTACAGCTAAAAACAAGAGTATCATTTTATAGAGGCGGCACATCTATCTATTTAATAAATACCAACAAGAATAAATAGAAGGCCCAATTATTTAGAGAGCCATTCATCTATACACAACAAACAATTATTGACTAAAAATTCATTAGACATAGAAATAAATTAATGAAGATAATTGTTTGGTATAAATGAATAAAAACGGCTGTATATCTCACACGATTATCCCTATCAGTGGCCAGTTTTCTCCCGAATTAATCCCATATCACGTTCCCTAATTTGTATACATAACGGTAAACGTATACCTATACTATCCAATATCAGATTTAATTAAGCACCTTTTATTAGTCCAATGAGTATTGTTCAACGTTATACTTGTATATGTGGGTGTAGTACATATAATATAAATTCAAAAGCTGTGTTCGATGAGTTTTCAAAAGACCACTATTATAGATGTAGGTGAAGTCGTGTAAGAGTTCAATCAGGTAAACGTTCAATTTAAAATCCATTCTTGAAGTTCTATAGTCTCGATATACTAGAGTGGAAATGTGTGATGGAGCTTTAGTAAATATTTGCACTTCTTATCCAAAGAGTTGTCAAAGCGGCCGTTTATATTCGAGATACGAATCGACCAAGTTCACTCGATAATGCACACGTAGCTTTCACCCTAACCTGGACTCTGTATTGTGGAGTCAAGTTGATTGTATTTCAGTAAACAAATATGTAAAAAGTATAAAATAAGTTGAGCTTTATTTCGTTAATAATAGAACGTTTGGACGATAGTGAGCTTTTTATATACCTAACGGATTTGCTGATCAAAATTTGGTACTTCGACGTACCAAAAAAAGACCGAACAATTAATAAATTGACCGACTTCTCAATTCTGGATTATTCGTGTTTGTTGAATCAAAATCCGATATCAAACAAACTTTTATTACTTTTTTTTACAAGATCGAATTTCTTATCAAATTCGAAAGACATTCAATATTTCATATTTACCAACACTTTTTTTTACTTATGAGAAAAAAAAATTGTAATTTTGACACGTTTGATGGTTAGACTTGGTCTTTGTGGATTGTCATTATTAAACATTGCTTGATGTATATTTGCATTATTAAATTACAAATATGATTTACCCCTAACTAATTGTAAATGGATTCTGTGTGGTGAAATTGTTTCGAAACTTTCCATTACAGTTGCAAGATGGTCAGAGTTTGAATAAATAACTCATGGTTTATTTAAATGATAGGTTTCAAACGTATTCGACAACTATCGGCTATTAGATCGTCTCGATTCGTAAGCTAGAGTGTCGTTGATTGGTCCCCTAACTACCCCCACATCTACAAATAACTAATAACGATTTTCTGTATAGTTATAGAATACCACTTTTGTTAATGATTTGTTGGTTTAATTTATTGCAAGTGCGTACAGCGTCAATTAAATTCCTTTCAAATAATTTTCATAATATTATTCCAATAATAGAGAAAATTAACAATTTTGTGCTTTATAAATTTAAATATTTACATTAAATATAAAATTAAATTTTACATCATAATTCAGATAATTGTATGTACTTATATTCAATTATTTATTGTAAATAAAACACGTTGTTTTAATATTGAATAATTTCATTCAAAATTGAATACTGAATAGCTGAAAAGCCATAAATCATATTATACTATACTATCCATACAATATATTTTATTTACAAAATGTATTCTGTAATGAATTTGTAAACATATTGTAAGTCATATCGTTAATGTCAACATTAATTTTCTCATAAATTATTTTATTATTTGCAATAAATTCGTATTTGGATCAAGAATACAATACGAAAACAAAAATCTACGACTGTTTATATGGGCTATACTTAAAATATACGAACCGTTTTAACAAACTGACTGAAGATAGGGGGTTGTATGGTAAATAGTGGTTGATTTTGTTGAAAAATAAACAAATAAAATAAATAAAAAAATAAATAAAGGAAATAATTAGAAGAATCAAATTCCTATAACAATTGTAAACATGTAATTGTTTAAGCATTTCAATTCACGTCGGATTGTAAAAAAAATCAAGGATTTGAGGGGCGTAATTGTAGATTATTTTAGTAAAATTAGAACCTCGTAGCTTATTTGGAAGTTGGTCGCTTGAAACAAGGTCGTGATTTTCGAAAACAAGCAAAACGACTAAAAATGAGACCCTCCAAACATTGATTTTAGAGAAAAACAAAAAAAAAATCAATGTTCGAGGTTTGTGTGTTTAGTTCGTTTTTGACGTCAGAAAAAGCATTTTTGACCAATTTCCAAATGAGCTATGAGGCTCTAATTTTGCTCAAATGGTCTCCAGGAATTCCTCTACAAAACATAGAAATCTTTTTCGAATCATTGATCAAATAATGGGATTTGCCATATGAAATTTTCGTCAAACAAAAAGAAATGCTTCAACATTTTTTTTTCGTTGCGATTATTTCCTCTGATGATTGGTTAAACATAGCAAAATGCTTAAAACATTTGAAACTGTTGTAAAAAAATTACTATGAAGTTAAGAAGTAGTTTTCAAAATATTATTTTTTGAGTTATTCCACTTATACAAGGTATTTTGACTACCTTGCAAATTGAGGAAGTTTAAAATGATCCTTCCTAATAATTCAAAAAAGGGATAAAAAACTTTTTGTTAAATTGAATTTTAGATTTTGTGACCTGAAATTTCTTAATGAGATCTTAAAAGAGGATGTAACGAAAAGTTCTTACAGCAACTGCCATTATTTTGCGAGCAATTTGAAAGATATTCCAGAGATTTGTAAGGAGGTCCTCAGAGAACATTTTAGTGAAATTAGAGCCTTGTAGCTCACTAAGAAATTGGTCAAAAAAACGATCGTTTCGGACAATGTGGCAATTTTCAAAAACGAGCAAAGCGACTAAGAATGACTCGTAGACCCTCTCAACATTGACTTTTTTTTTTCTTAATATTATTCTAGAACAGGTGGAAATATTTCTTAGCAGTGATGTTAAGGATCTCTGTTTCTGGTTCCGCAACTGTCGAACTTTCGCGTAATTTTAGAGTCCTGTTTCCGATTCTGTTTCCACCCCCTTTTAAACGGATATAACGAAAATTATTAGGATTTGAACTAAAGAAACACTATTAGTAAAAAATATCAATAAGTGGGAAAATTACACGGAAAAAAATCCATTGCTTATGGTGAGTCGGCGAAATGTCGTGGTTCTTTTTATGTACATACAAAATTCCACATTTACAAGATTTTGTAAACTTTTTGGTTTCAATGAATAAAATAAGTGCCTGCACCATAACTGTATTCGTATTAGATTGTAACCTGTTAATTCATATTTTTCAACTTTTTTAGTTTCTGTCTCTGTTTCCGTTTCCGTTTCTGTTCTGTTTCCGTTATAATAAATTTTAAAAAACCTGTTTCTGCTATTCTTACAATTAGTCGTTTTGCGTCTTTAACTGTTTTTTTTTAAATCACGACCTTGTGCAAAACGAACTACAAATGAGCTACAAGGTTCTAATTTGGCTAAAATGTTTTCTAGAGACCCCCCTATAAATCCTTGAAATATTTTTTGAATCGCCAAATAATGGAAGTTACCAGAAGAACTTTTTTCGTTTTATATTCGCCGTTTCTTATCAGCTCCACCAAAGCAGTCTTTTTAGTGGAGCCGCACTTATTATAAATTGTTTTTTATTATCATTTTTTTCGAAACGCAATGATAAATGAAAATCGAATCAAAATTAAATTAACAAAATACCTGTACTGTAATTGTAATTGTAAAAAACCTGTTAATTTAATTTTGATAGGTATTTTTCGTTCCGCTTCTGCTTCCATTTTTGTTCCGCTTTCGCGAAATTGTGTTTTTGAAGATCCGTTTACGGTTTCGCTTCCGCTATGACACTTCCGTTACATCTCCAAAAAATTAAAGAATATTATGCCCCTTGGTTTACGAGTACGAGTAAATTAACAGATGGATATACTGCCTGTTAAAAGTGGTTTACAACAAATGGATTTGCACAATATTCATTAGAAATTCCATTAAATAGATTAAATTAGATACATTTCAATGAAGAGGAAATTTAGTGAAAATTACAGGTGATATCGTCCCATTCCTATTTTCATATACAATAAGCATCAAGATCTATGAAATACCTCTGTTCTATCATCAATAAACTACATCTATTATTATAAATATTAATAACTATAATATCAACTTAATGATGTGTAAAGGTGATGTATTTCGTCTACTTTTCAAAATTATTATAATAAAAGTCTCACAAAAAAAAATTTAATAATAATGATAACAATGTAACGAAATTCTCATCAATCAGAACTCAACAAACGAATAGTTTCGAAACACTGTAAAATATTCTCAATTTCACTAAAATGTTTACATTTACGAAATTCTAAATTAAATTTTCAAACTCTTTTATTGATTTGTTTTTTGTATTTTTCGTTGGTTCTGATGCCTGTTCATTTCTTGAATTCCATTGAGATTTCTAGTATGCGGTACAAACGGGAATTATTCTAAAACTATGAGATTGGCGTTAAATTTTTCTTCATTAGAAATTATTATTTTATTGATCAAATATAAGTATTTTGTCAATAGAATTGAAGACAAATGTAAGCTTCAATAATCAGTTAACGAATACTTTCTATAAAAGTTTATTATAAACGGATTTTAAGAGGCTTTCAGAATTGGCGGCTAAAAACAACAATCGAAAAGAAAATCGAATAAATATGTTGGGAAAAATTTGTCAACAAATACAATCTATTTGAACAACTAAAGCGGCTTAAATGCCGATCCCAAATAACCGTGTCTAACATTTCCAATTAAACCTTCTCGAAAGCTTAAAGCTGCTCTATTGCCAATAGGAATTCGTAGATGTACCTATATGCGTCTAAATGGAGACGGTTATCTAACGTGTAACATATGTGAAAATTAAGGCAAAATACGACATTATTTAAATTATTGTTATCAAACTGTTTTAAATGTGGTTGATTCTCATAAAACTGCGATTAGTTGACGAGAGATTCGACTAATTTTGGCAAAATCCCTTTTCTCTATTGTATTCCAGAAAAAAATCGAAACATTTTTACCAGTTGCAGAATATATGGAGAAAAACTAAGAAAAATCAATTTTGTGGAGATCATCGAGTCATTCTTAGCCATTTTACCTGTTTGACTACTTTTTGAAGATCGTGATATCGTTAGAAACGAATGTTTTCTTGACTAACTTGCAAATGAGCTACGAGGTTCTAAATATTTAATATAAATCCTTGAAATATTTTTCGAATCGTTCAAATTTCTTATGAATCGACCACATTTAAAACAGACACCCGGTAGATTTTGTAAGTTTTCACTCTATTAAAATTACAGCAACAAAACATTTCACAGTATCGGCCTTAATTTTCACGAACCCAACAATAATTTTCCATGTATTTCTCTTAAATACAAAGAAAAATCGAAACTTTAGTTTCCAACACGCATATTTCTAAAATTACATGAATTTAACAAGGGTTTAACAATCCAATTAATCGGTCTAATATTATAACAATTTATAAACACCAAATTATACACATTAATGGGGTTTTACAGTATCTTAATGTTTATAAAATTAAGGCAAATTAAAATTAAACACCGTTTTCAGTGTAAAATAACATCTACGATTCCGGTAACCGTATTATTCGCCCATATAATCGCTACTTTGTATAATTCGATTACTTAAAATACGCTGTGAGTGAAAAGCTTAATAATACAACTTAGCGGAAGAATGCATCAAAAGCTGGAAAAGAACCCGATTGGTACAATGATAACTGAAGGGTAATTTCATCATTCATCATTACAGCTTAAAATCATTGAAATGAAGATCTCTTTTGTCGTTTATAAAGAGAATAACTTAGTAGGTTTTAAGTTTTAATTGGGAATCTTATGAGAGAAAAAAAAACGGCGAAAATCAGTCTAGAGTCGAATTTATAAAGACTGAACAATTTCTTTACAAAAAACAACCGTTTACGAGTTTGAAAATATATCTTTAGCACCATTCTTGTACATCTCTTATTACTAAAAAAAATGACTGAATTCTAAAACCTAGATTAAAATTAAAACCCTTTGTTCTAATAAAGATTAAAAGCTTCTAAGTCTCCTGCTAGTGATGTAAAATCTATTGAAAAGTTGTTGGTTTCAAATCAAAAAACTCAGAATTAAAGTCGAGAATTTAATTGAAAATCTAAACTGAAAATAGGTAATTTTCAACAACAACACCAAAACTAAGACAAATACTTAAAAAACTCTTGTTCACACTTCAACCTCTAATCTATTAGCAGAATATTTTTTTTTATTAAAATTTTTTATGATGTATATCGCCCTGTTGCCCCAAGAGTAGCTGATTCGTATGAGACTCCCATTAGTTGACGAGCGATTCGAAAAATATTTCAAAAATTTAGAGAAGGATGTCTAGAGATCATTTTAGCAAAATTCGAACCTCGTAGCTTATTTTAAAATTGGTCAAAACTCGCTATTCTGATAATGTTGCGATTTTCGGAAAACGAGTTGTACACATTAAATGACTCAAAATGACTCAGAGATTCTCCTAAAATCTAGAATGCAAGGAAGAGAAACAAAAAAAAAATGTTGGGTGTTTAGATTGTTTTTTGAAAATTGCGACATTGTCAGAAACGAGCGCTTTTTGAGCAAAACTTCAAAATGAGCTACGAGGTTCTAATTTTG
This sequence comes from Mylabris sibirica, assembly GCA_039776855.1. NCBI lineage: Eukaryota > Metazoa > Arthropoda > Insecta > Coleoptera > Meloidae > Mylabris > Mylabris sibirica. The sequence continues at coordinate 8,924,837 of CM077836.1, forward strand.
TTAAAATAGTCTCCAAGGCTCCTCTTACAAATCCTTGAAATATTTTTTGAATCTCTCGCCAACTAGGAGATTCATGAAAATCGTCTACTTTTAGAGCAACAGGTGATTTATGACAAAGCTTTTTTGAAACAGTCTAAAAATCAAGATTGAGCCTGAAAATGTCTTAAAATCTAACAATAAGCTGAAAGTTGAAACTAAAATTCTCTATATTGTTTCCCTTTCATCACCTAAGAGCAAGTTGATAATTTAGAACAAAAAATATCTATAAATCTATACTTAAATTTAAAAATCCTCATAAAAAAGCTAGTGTCTTAAAACCTCGACAACTAAATCTAAAACTCACACAAGAAATGGCTAAATATTGACAAGTTAAAAGCAGAATTTGGCAATATTTTAGTCAAAGCCAATAATTCAGCTCGAAGAGTAACTAAGTATTCTCTTTTTAGATAGAAAAGTTTACCAAAAGAAAGCTGAAAAAACTTAGTCATAGGGAGATGCCAAAATTTAATTCAAAACCATCTTTTTAGATGAACAATATTTCTATGACTCTTAATTTCTTTGCCTTCATGTCTGGCAGAGTTATTTCAAAAAACTTTCAGGAAATCAATGAGAAAGACGTGACTTAAATCGGAAATTATTTTGTTATTTTATTGTTTCTACTCTATTTACTGTTTAGTAGAATAGTTGTTAAATATAAAAGAAAAGACACAGCAACAATACCGATTTAATCTAGTAATTAATTTACAAACAACTTGTACGTTGAATAGCTCTCAGCATTAAAGTTTCTTCTTTCTTTCTTTCTCTCTATTTGATTTTTTTAAATTTAATTTTGTTGATATTAACCGGAAGATTGTGGAATAAGTCTAAAGATAAAAAAATATAAAAAATACGTGTTTTTCTTTCATTAACACAAAATATAAAGTCAACAATAATTAGAGAATTTCTTTACATTTTTCATTTAATTCAAATGTACGTTTATTATAATTGTTCGTATTAAACTATTTCATCTTGAAGTAGCTGTATATTCAATAGAATTGATTCTTTTTGATGTTAGTAAAATCTTTATTTTAAAGAATCATCTCATTGTGCTGTATTTAATTTAAATTCGATCGAAACGATTGAAACTTTTCGTTATTTTAAGAATAAATTCAGTATTTAATGAGTGAAAAATTATTCATTATTGCCAATTAGTATAAAAGAGAATTGTTTATTTTTCCAACTTGTGATCCCGTATCAATTTACTCGCATAATTACCGATCTATTTTGAATTTTGAACCGATAACATCAACATGTTAAATATATACCTACTTTGATTGATATTGAATTTCGAAACTATGCAAATTTGTGTTTGTTCAATGACTTGGAGACATTCTAATCGTATTGAAAGTTTACCGGTAGGTAACTTTAGATCAAACAAAAAGCTCAAACGTATATTCACTACTAGTTTATATCACGGAACTGTAATGATCACAAAATTTACATTAATAAAATTATTCAATTTTATTATTCTGTGTAGGTAAATAACTGAAATTGTGGAAATTTGTGAAAAAATTTCAGATATTTTCACGATTTGTACGATCAAAAAGATAACAGAAACCGTGCAAAAGGGAGACACAAGTTTTATCAATGTATGCTTTAGTCTAAAAGTAATTTGGATTTATCCCAACCGATTGCCAAAAAACAGGGATAACTTGCTGATACAATAAAAGAAACGCTCATTTTTTTCCTGAGTATCAAATATTTCTGTGCACATGTTACCCTATCGTTATACCTTTTCACAGCCAATTTTTTCTACACAATCAGATTAAATTTAAGGTTCTTTTTTTTGAGTACTTACACAAATAAAACATCGTTGTTTACGTGTCCCGTGTATTAAATTTATATTCCACACTAATTTTTTTTTCTATTTGCTGCTATTACAACATTGATATAGTACAGGCTTGTACAAAATCAACCCTTTGTTTTCTTATGATTGCGTGTACGAGTTATAAAGGCCTTGAAGTCAGTTAAAATAACTTTAATCCAACTAGGACAACAACACTACTCGTATTTATTAGGAACATTCGTATAATAAAGTACCATTAGTTTGCCTATTCTTTTGATAAAAGCTCTCTATTATGTTTATTTCAGTGTATCAGGAAAAAACAGATATTATATAGCGGAAAATTAACTTTCGATTTGATCATTTTGAAATATGAACTTTCCATTCTTTTTCAGAGTTCTCTCATTATTGTCAGTTGAAAATGGATTACGATTCAGGCAGATTCAAATATTGCGAAAGTCTTTGTTCTTTTCTTCTACAATCGTTCATATGAGAATGTCGCATGATTGATATAGCTGTATAGAAATTATTATCAGAGAAGTTCTCATGAAGCAAATGAAGTTTATATCAATATTTCTTTCAATTAAATTCAGTCGCTTTTCTTCATCTCGTTATTAACAAGAAATAATTGCTTGGTAAATAATGAAGTTAGACAGGATTCTAAGAGATTTTCTCAGATAATAAACCATCTTAAAATAGGATGATTTTAAAAATTCCCCTTATAAAATCGGTTAAAGCCCATTCACAACACGTTTATTCCACTGATTAACACTATTCGGACAAGTTTCGGGCAAGCTAATCGAATTAGAAGGCGATTTAACTTCATCTGCGCTATTTTACTGAAAGAAATCTTAAGAGATTTTCTCAGATAATAAACCATCTTAGAATTCAGTTGTAAATTGGACGATTTTAAAAATTCCCCAACAGAAGACTTTTAAAACCGATTAAAGTCCATTTACGACTATTCTACTCCACTGATTAACACTATTCGGACAAGTTAATTTGATTAGATGCCAATTTACTTTCATCTGCGCCATTTTACTGAACGAAATCTATGTAAAACCGACCGAATTTGAGAATTAGACAGCTTTCGTTTACGAAAGAAAAAAAATCTCTCTCGCTTGATTGCTATATTTCGAAATCTGTTTGGCTGACGAGCATTTCTCTAGAGAATTTGTGATTTTGTCCGGTCGTATTTTAGACAAATCCCAGTTTTCCGTGTTGTAAAAGCATATAATTTAGATTTAAACCTGAGCCGGGCAAGATTCATTAATCGAATGCATGCGATAATTCTCCACAATCTCCAGTTGGCTACAAAGATTAAAAAAATGAAGTTTTATTCTGCATAACTTTATTTATTTGTTTAGATATGAGAAATTATTTTGTTATTGATGTTTTTTTTTCCATCAATTCTGCAATATTACATGATATCTATCAAAATCCTGCTTGTTTCAGTCATCGAATATCTCGCTTATATTGCTTTCCTCTGTTCTAGCGAAATATTGGAACGAATTGAATGATAGTCGCGCTTTTGTCCTCAATATTGCATCCTTCAATCGCATTTATGTTTCTAGTGGTGGTTTCTTCAGCAACAACAAACAACACTGTAACCCTTGAAGAAGATGAATCGGTACAATAAATTGAAACAAGATCAAAATAAAAAAAGTAATAAGATAATTTTCGAACATATTAGCATTAAACGAGCTTATTCGATCGAATGATGCACACAATTTGTGAATTCTATGTCACAATAAACCATCCATCAACTTTTATCGAGTGTGTGAATTTCTATTGAAAAACTAACACCACACATCGTAAGTTTCAGTATTCGAATCACGGCTTATTTACCATGAATACTTTCGATATGTCAGCGAGTATTTTAAATATGTTTGAAACTGTTCTTCCTGTCGCTCAAGTAAAACGATTGAAGACGATGACATTATTTAATAATTCATTTCATCATGTGTTATTAGATAAAAGTGACACATATCAGACTACAAGTAAAAACACACAGGAAATGTTCGTGATCTGCTTACAAGCTCATAATGGCAACTTTATATAACATCTGTCAGTGTGTTTGCTACTTTATAAACTAGAATCCGATATGACACTTTAATATAGGGAAGTTTTGAAAGAGAAACACAAAGGCAAAGCGATTGTATTGGACTTTCTTTTTTATTCTATGAAACAACTGGTGCACATCTTCACCATCAACTTTAATAAAACTAAAAAGATTTTTTACTCCTTATCAACTTTCTACGTTATTCACCAAATTACTCAACTGTCTAAAGTCTAAAAAAAAGATTCTTTCATTCTCTTAAATTATTCAGATAAAGTATTTAAAATTGCTTGAATTTAGTTAAAAATTCTGTTTGTGAAAGTGCTACTTTCATCTCGTTTAATGTTATTAGTTTCTTTTTAATTATTTTACCCTATCAAACTTAACTGGATTAAATGTACGGTCAAAATTGTGAAAATATCCATGTTTTCAAGCATAGAGGATCAAATCTTTTACGTACAAAGGACAATATTAAAGGATAATCAAGAAATTTACATTCAAGCCGAGACATAGAGGGCATTAAATTAACAAGATTAAAAGCCATCCAATGATGCCTTATAATGTAAAGACAACAATTCAAACAATAGATAATCTAAAAAAAAAAAATTGATGAAAACGATGAAGCAACAACATAGAATCTAATATTGGATCTCAATTTAAATGGATGGAATCTTGTTAGACATAATTCAAGTCCAAAAATGATTGAGTAAATCGATCTGTAGATTAAATTACGATTCATATCAGCATTTATCGCTGATTGCAATTGATGAATTCGTCAATTTTAATATTAATCGTGAATTTTCGTAACCAGCAAAAACGTAAAAGTCACAGAAATGTTGGTATTATTAAGTGAAACTTCAGGGAAAAAAATAACTGTTAACCGATGAAAAATGAACCTTGCTTCAAAGCAACTAGTCTTCTGAATACAACAATCTATTTATTTGACGATGATTAATTAATCGTGATGTGAAGTTACAATGTTTTTTTTTTTTTGGTGTTTCCTATAAGTAAAGATAAATTGTTTATAAGTTTTGTATAAAAAACGGTTAAAAATACTATTTTCATCCTTTCGATGTCCTTTATGAGGATAAATAATCAAGTTCTTGTTAATTTCATTTGATAGTTTCGGTTTTCATCCAAATCGATTGAGAATTTAATCAATTTTTCACATTAAGAGTGAATTAATTCAAATTCATTTCAAAATAATTCTGTTAGGACTTCCTTTCACTGAATTAAAGCGTTACAATTTACTGAAACTCATTCTGTAAATATTCAAATTTCAATTACAGATATTCCGAAAACATTAAAATTGTTAGTTGGTATGTCTATTATAGTGTATGAAATAAATTTCTAAAAAAATAGAGAGAATTTCGATTTTCTAGTCAATATTCTATGGGAATTTTTGCTCATATGCCAGTCAAATATAAATTATTCAATGAAAAATTGTACCACATCATCCTGGATGAATTTTGATTTGTTTGATGTATATGTGGATGCGTGTGGGTGGTTGTGTTAGTATTGAAAATGGGAAATGATGAGGCTATAATTAAAGTTCGTGAGGACAACGATGATGATGATGGTATTGTTGGAATTAAATTCGTTCCAAGACAATACCAAGAAATTTACGAAATGGATGATGCTTCTCACATATTTGAGTGAATATTTCAACAACTATGTCGCTTCTATTTATTTTTGTGTAAAATATTTATTTGGTTGTTTTTATTATTGCCTGTCCTTTCTAATAAATATATCAATTTGTGAAAGTCACTGAATGTTTTACTTGAAAATTTATAAGGAAAACGAATTTGCTCAACAATAAATTGTTTTTCAAATAAGTTTCTTCAATCTTCTTACTTTAATCGTGCTAAGATAAATGGGACATACTGCATTGGCTGTAAGGAAATGGAACTGAAAATGAATGTATTAGTATCAGTTTTCTTTCATTTGAATTTGTTCAAGAAAACTCAGAAAGTTTGAGTTTTTAGAACGATGAAAAGGTGAAAATTTTGCATACACCTTAGAGACTATTTTACCAAAATTAGAACCTCGTAGCTTATTTTAAAGTTGGTCAAAATGGCTTCTAGTAAAAATGAGTGGAGGATCCTCCAAACATTGATTTGTATCGCGTTTCTCCATTGCATTCTGGAGAAAATGGATTAAAATTCTCTGAGGAAGAATGGAAAAAAATCAATATTGTCTGGATAAAAATTGCGACATCATCAGAAATGAGCATTTTTGACCGACTTCCAAATGAGCTACGAGATTCTAATTTTATTAAAATGTTCTGGGGGAACTATCTTATAAACCCGTTAAAATATTATGTTGGTGGAAACAGCCAAATTGTATACGCCCTATATATATAATGTAGATGTAATTAAGCTTAAGACTATAAGCTTTCTTTAAAGTGTCGCACGATTATCGTCAGCGCACCCCATAGACGTACGTGACTTTCGATTCTTACTACAATTACAATTACAGCTAAAATAAATAGATTTGTAATTTTGTATGTTTCATCTCGTTTTTATTCATATAATCTATCAACAACTCCAACCCTGTTAAAAGTTAGAGGTAGATAGGGTAAATATCAATTGTTTATTGTACGTGACATCGCTCTTTATTAACTACCTTAAAATGATTATTTATCAGTCTGATCGTGAATTTATTCTATTATAGATTGACGCACGATTATCATCAGCTATATTTCACCAAATACTTGAAGCCACCTACTCGCCACGCTTATGAAAATGTAGCAAGAGGGAGGGCAAAAATCAGCTACAGTCGACCGTCTGTTTATTGTTTGTAACATCGTTCATTCAGCTATATTTCACCAAATACTTGAAGCCACCTACTCGCCACGCTTATGAAAATGTAGCAAGAGGGAGGGCAAAAATCAGCTACAGTCGACCGTCTGTTTATTGTTTGTAACATCGTTCATTCAGTTCATCTACTACATTGAATGATTGTAGTGTTACAATCGCAACAAATAAACGGATAACTCTATTGACAGGTCGATGGAGATCAAACGCAACTAGAGAGCGCTTACATATAATATAGCTTAGAGCAGTAACGTCACATGTACGCAAATGCGGGTAAATCCCGAAATTATAAATTATATAATTATAGTATTACAAATGCAACAAATATTCGTAAAATTCTCTAGAGAGATCTAGTTGTAACTGTAGATTGTATGAAGCTAAGATACCTATAATACCTACTCAAAAATCAAATAGTAATGGGCCGTTAAAACCAGGGCATCGAACTGGAACTGAACCGAAAACCGAAAACCGGAATTAATCGAAATTTTGGCCGGAGCGAAAACCAGAACTGAGCCGAAAACAAAAACCGTTTTTTTATCGGCTCAAGCCACCACCACTTAACACAATCTTTTTTCTTTCTATCTCCGCTTTCCTTCCTGCAAAGGAACTGAGTTAGCAGGCATTCCGGACTTATTACTCTATCGGGCGTGCGAAAATTGTCAGTTTTCAAACACCAATTACTCGCTTGTTTTTTAAGATAATGTAAAAAGTAAATGTGCGTTAGATAGAGCATTTCAACGTGCATGTTCTGAATCTTTCTATTTTGGAAAAATGTGATAAAATTCTGAATGGCAGAGAAAACTCTTGGAACTTGTTTATTTCGTACATTTTGCTTCATAACTGGCTAAAACTTAGCTAATATTATAGATTTTCAATAATTATCAAGCGGATTTAGATAGAAAATTGTAAGAGCTTTCCAAATCATTAAGAGTTTTCCCAATAATTTTGTTTCTTTTCCGATAACTGGAGAAAATTTAAAAAAAATTGAACATTTTAAAGACAGAGAATCATAACTCGTTTTTAGAGAGCTGATTCACGACCATATCATTATAATTCGAAAATATTATAATAATTACGATTGTTGATATTATTATTCTAATTTATGGAAAAAATGAATTTACAAAATCATTATGCTTTTAGCGTACTTGAAATCTTCAATAATTGTGTTAATTTAATAGAATATTATGGTTTCAAAAATTTGTAAAATATTCTTGTCAGTCTTTTTAAAATGTTCACAAAAAGCTTTAAAGAACCGTATAATTAATTAAATTTTTGTTATAATTAACTTTGTTAATATCTCTTCATTGTTAATTTTTTTCCACTACTCTCTTATTTTATTATAAAAAAAATTTAAGCTATAGAACGATGAAATTTTCCAAACTAACAAGATCGAAATAAACAGAAAGCATATATCGATATTTTAAATGTAAAAGAATTATTAGTAAATTAGAAAGTGGATCGAGTAGTACATTATAAAATGACATTTACGAAAAATTTGCCCACCAAAATTCACAACAAATCTACACAAGAATCAGTTTGAATAACATCAAAAGCTGTTGAATTTCTCTTGATTTGGCAGTTTTATTGACCGAATTGTGAATTCCTTTCGTTTTGATCCTTTATTTCCACTTCAAATAGCAGGTTGAAGCAATCTCGAAATATTGAACAATAAAATTCGTCTTATTTGTTGAGAAATTGCTATGAGATCGTCGTACAGTGTTTTAAAGATACATTTTGTTGAAATTACTACAAAAGATTTACAACATCATGATATGTTTCTTCTGTCGAATAAACAGAAATTTCCAAGTTCAAATAAGTGTTAAAAACATGTTTAAATCACACTATTGGAGAATGCAATATAATTTTGAGAGTCGTCGAGTTGTTAAAATAAAACTGTTCTATATTTTATTTTCGAGCTATTGAAAATGCAACTCATTATTAAATGAATCATACAGAAATCATTCAGGTTTACATAAACGGTTTCAAGAGCTCTCCAAAAACTCTGCATTTATATAAAACACACTCCGCATAGTAATGCAGTTCATTCTTATTATCCCTTGTTTGTTTAAAAGCTGGTTGTGTTCAGAAACTTTCAACATGAATGATTCCTTTTCTATTACAAGTATTGTATCCCAAAAGAAAATTCCCGTATTGTTTGTCTACTGTCTATAAAGTAGTACATTTCCCACATAGAAAATATCAAGCCCTTAAAGTCACGATTTCGTTGTTCAATAACGTACAAATATATTTCGATCATACTTGTCAATATTAATTAACGATCTTATTAAAAACTTTATCGTTTCTTTTCTTCAAATCGAAAAATTTTAATTTTCTGATTAAGAGAATGAATAAAGATTGCAATTAGTGTTTTTGGTTCACTTACCTCCAATTACAGACGGACCAACTTCGTAACTACGAGTGTTTTCTGAAAGTTAAACTTTTAATTAATAAATAAATCTTTGATCAGTAATTTTTGTAAAATAAAAATAAGAATTTCAATTAATTGGCAAAGAAATTAATTAAATTAATTCTTTTAAATTGAATCAATTAAATTAATTGGTAAAAAAAGTGTCCCTCTTCGTTGAAATCTAAAGGATACATATTGATGACAAAAGGATGATAATAATAAATATTTATTAGTTTATTAGGAGATAATTTCAATTTTTTTAGCCAATTTGTGCGTGTGAGTGTATTAAATCCTAAGGAAGAGATTCAGTTAATTTTAAAAATAAAGTATTGACTTATAGTCAAGATTTTAGGACAATTTGTCCTTAAATTATCAACGTTTTCCTAATTTTGCTATTTTGGTGGCCTTTTCAGGAGGATTTTCGAACTTAAGACTGAAATATCCTTTCCCAAATCATCAGTTCTTTCGAAAAACTTGACTGTTTAAAATAAGGCTATTTAGCCACATTTAATTGATTTTTGAGTAATACTCTTATTAATCTAATTGTGAGTTCTAAACAACTTTTGTTCTATCAATCTTTTGCCAAAATACTAGAACCAAATTCTTGACATTTTTGTCCAGAGTTCTCAGTTGAATTTTGCTATTGATAAAGAGACGATTATGACGCTTGAATTCTTGAATTATCAAATTTTAATAAATATTCCTGCTAAGATACAAAAATCAGACGGTTTGCTTGAGTTTTTAGCTGAATTATTGACTGTTAGTCTAGATTTTCAAAAGCTTTTGGTCTAACTTATTGATTTTTGAGCTCGATTCTCGATTTTGAATTGAAATTTATAGACATTTTCTTTATGACCGAATTGTTAAAAGAAGATTTTAGTGCTAAACTCTTTATAGAAACGAAACTATTTTATTCAGTTCCTTAAATTTAGCTCTGGATAACTATTTTAGCCGCTTTTTAGCACGAGATAAGATGTTGTAAAGATTACTTTAATAATTATGAATTGTAAAAATTTCTCTATTTATTTACATTAATATGTACGGGATTCCATAGATTATAACCGCTTCTAATACGTCCCTAAGAATTCCGAATTTTTCCGAATAGCAGGTACTTTAGACGGTTTCTTTATGAGTTCTTTTTGTTCGTTATAACATTATTAATTTATTCCGGCAATCAACTATGAGTTATAGAAATCATTTCCGGCTTGTCTGATTGATTTTTTTTTTGGAAATTGAGCTTCACAGATGGAAAAAGGTACGTTCTTGTAGCTTTATTAAGCAACAAGCAACAAAAATGATGCAATATTGAGAAAACTTCTTTAAACTGCCCTTATATATTTCATCTTTATTTAAAATATACTTTTTGTCGATAACGTTGAACTTTTATTTGCCTTTGTTTCGTCAAAATCCTCTCACAATTCAAAACTTGTAAAAGATAAATAAAATTCACCTAAAATTGAAATAAAGAGACTATATTAGTTCTATAGAGTTAAAATTAACAATAAATCTACCATATAAAACTGGAATTTATCGTGTAAAGTATTTTAAACGATCTCAATCAATTATAACTTTTTAATCGATCTAGTTTTCAACTAATTAAATTGTAATTGATTTTAATTAAAATTAACAGGATCGCTGAATTCGTATAATTTTATCGATACAAGAGAGCGAACGAGAGCGAATGTTGATAAAATGAAATTCACATATTATAGAAAAAGCTTACATCGAATTAGACCCATTAAAGTTGATGGGGGAACGATCATTCAAAAGACCACAAAATGGACATCTACTTCCTGGATAACTGTCACAAAAGCTCAATTTTCATCCCCAAGTGTTTCCTTTTTGTTAGAATATTAAGAAGATACACAGAAAAAAAAATAAACTGGAACGTCTCTTAATTCTGGATAATTAAAAGAAAATAGACTTAAATTGTATGGTGATTAAACCTTAAAGTTTGTTTTTAAGGCAGAAAGGACATTGTAAAGTCATTTATTGGTCCCTTGTTTAAACACGATACATAAATAAAAAGACGTATACAAGCATAACATGTTCGCTTAATAGATTTTCCACTTTTCTAAATTATTGTTATTTAACGAATATTTTACTCAGATATTCTGAAATTCATAGATCTCGATATCTTGAAAAATATCGTTTCATTATCAGCAGGGGCGTCCTTAAAATTTTGTCCGCCCGTAAACAAAGGCGTTTTAAACAGGACCTTATCTAGCGATTATGTCGCCCCGGATAAAAACACAAATTGCCGCCCCTCTAGAATATACCGACATTAAAGACTAAATGTGGTCAATTTGTAAGAAACTCCTGTCAAATGGCGAGCGATTTGAATAATATTTCAAGGACTTGAGTTTATTTCAGCAAAATTAGAACCTCATAGCTCATTTGTAACAAATCTCGTTTTAAAAAAAGTCACGATTTTCAGAAAAGAGCTAAGAACGCAAAATGATCAAGAATAACTTGAAGATTCCCCCAATAGAAAAAATGCGAAAGATTTTCATCTGTTTCAGAATAAAATGAAGAAAAATTAAAAAAATTGATGCTGGGACGGTGCTTGAGTCATCTTTAGTTGTTTTACATTTTTAGCTCGTTTTTGAAGATATCGCAACATCATCAGATACGAGCATTTTTGATAACTTCCAGTTGAGCTACGAGGTTCTAATTTTGCTAAAACTTTATCCAGGGAGTGCTTTATAAATGAAATATTTACCTAATCACTCGACAATTAATGGTAGTTATCACCACTAACCGCTCTTTCGTAAGTAGAGGTAAATAGCAAGTTTATTCATGTTTAAATTCATATTTGCTTTGCTTGTGCGCTAGTGCTATTTTGTACAGAAAAGTATATGCATGTTCAAACAATTCCAAGCAGCGTCCTTTACAAATTTTGCATTAATTTTTGAATAATAGTGTAAATATTTCAACTTTTATACCTAAACAATACAGGGATGAAAATGTAAATGTAGGTATACGATTCATGTGAAACTCCTATTAGTTGGCGAAGCGATTTAAAATATATTTCAAGGTTCTATAGGAAGGTCCCTAAGGAATATTTTAGCAAAATTAGAAGCTGGTAGCTCATTTGGAAGTTGGTGAAAAATCACGCGTTTCCGACGATGTCGCGATTTTCAAAAACGAGCTAAACACGCAAAACAACTAAGAATGACTCGAAGACTCTTCCAACTTTTATTCACTCCCGCACCAGAATAAAATAAAGAAAAACAAAAAAAAAATCAATGTTGGGAAGATCCCCGAGTCATTTAACGTGCATAATACGTTTTTGAAAATCGCAACATCATCAGAAACGAGCAATTTTTGACAAACTTCTAAATGAACTACGAGGTTCTAATTTTGCTAAGACGATCTCCAAGCATCCTCCTATAAATCCTTGAAATATTTTTGGAATAGTTCGGCAAATAATCGGAGATTCAGAAATACCAATAAGTAACGAAAAAATTGATATGTAAAACTTTCTCTCATTTGAGTACCTATTTAACACATCAATATTTTTCTCACACTTATAGACTTATAGCCAAAATGGCGCCCTTAAATTCTCGTGCTCCGAGCAAATGTCCGGGTTGCACCTCCTAGAGTGGGTCCTGCTTTTAAACAGAAAACCAAACATTCTTTCCGACATAATTTTGAACAATAAGAAATTAAATAAGCCTTACTTAATAGCAGAAAATATGATCAATTTTGGCCGTCACAGAGATTTAACCGCTCGTATTTCTTGCACATTTTGCAAACCTTATCAGGACGCCCCGCCTGCTTATCTGTGCCGACTTTATATAGCTGAAACGAATCAAATTTGGCTACTTTGACTAATTAATAATGATTTTATTAAAACAAAATTAATTAAAATTGACACTTGAAAGCTGTACTGACTCTAAATGATGATAATTAACTAAATCTATTAAATTATTAATAAAATATAACTGAATTAAGCCAAAGTTATAAGCCGTACTATAAATTGATCTTGTAAAATTTTGATTAACTCTCTAAAGATAAATATTCTACATAAATAGTGATAAAGATCAATAGTTAGAGTTTCGCAGAATGCTATCTTCAGTAATTTTTTTTTCGGTTTTCACAATCTCAATAAACTTATCAAAAGATGTGGAAATTAATAGATCCGAATCATAATTACTAAAATTAAAGATGTGAAAGTTTAGCGAGAATTTATAGTAAAATATTATGTTAATTATAACTGAGGATTTATTGCCAAATTTTTTCTCTTCGTTGAAAGACTGTTTTCTAAACTGTTAGAATCCTAAATTTGAGAAAGTTTAGATTAAAAAAATTGACATCAAATTGTAAACATATATAGATTGAAAACAACTTTCATGTTGAATCAATTCTCGTGTATGTTACATCGAATTCAGATAGTAGTAGTGCGCTTCTTTAATTTATCTCCCTTGAAATAAATTGAATATGTCTAGTTTCGACATTATATATTGAAACTATCACACTAACAACACCCGTTAATATCACATATCAGATTACATACAAATCAATTTAATACAACTAATTTAGTCTATGCAATTTAAACAATCATCAAATCAATCAGACAACTTCGTTAGCATTCACGGTTTCTTATAATCTAACTTTAAAAACTCTAAAATTAGTTTAAGTAACAGAAAAAGTAAATGGAAGAACACTTACTTGTATCTATTTCGTCTGTACGATGAGAGAATTAATTACGAAACATATTGCAATTAGAATATGAATGTGATTCTTGTGCAAAGTTTGATAACACGCACAATTCAAATATGAGCTTGTCGTCTTTTGACGTTATTCTGTGTCTACGGCGCGCATGTTACTGAATCCTGAAATAATTTTGCGAAACCTTCGTAATATACGACTGTGTACACATATACGCAAGTCTCCATATTTAATTGGTAGATTGAAATGCTACAATATGATAATAATAGTTGTAATCACAATGATTGTTAGAGTAATAATCAAATAATAACAGTGATAATTTGGATTTAAATTTGGATTTATATAGTATAATATTATGTTTATACTGAAACATTGAAAAGATATATTTATTGGTGTAATATCGTGAATTTTTCTTGTAAACAAAATGGAATCTATTATCGGCTATTTACAGGCACATTGTCATGTTTTGTAAACTTGAAGCGTTCTCATAAATTATTCATTCATCATTTAGAATCTTTCATGTGTTTCTGTTTACACCATATTCTTTCTTTAGATACAAAAATGGTGATATAAGGAAACAGAAAGGAAAAAGGAATCTCTCAATCCTATAGTCTACAAATTTATTTGCTAAGCTTTATTTATCTATCGATGCGTTATTTTTATTGAAAATAAACGACTGAAATTGCCGTTTTTATACCGTGTTTTTAATGAAAACGCATGATGTTATTTTTTCAGTGTTTTTTACAGGGAAAGCTGAAAATTATTTCCAGTTTGCAATGGAAACCGTACAGTTTTTATTACGTGCTTTTAATAATGATTTTAATTTTTTTCAGTATTTTTAATTGATAAAAATGAGAATTATTTTCCGTTCGAAAAAGAGACCATGCAATTTTTATTGCACTTTTAATAAAACGCATGATTTTATTTTTTCCAGTATTTTTAAGAGATAAACCTGAAAATTATTTTCAGCTCGTAAACGAAACCATAAACAAATAGTTTTTTTACAAATTAAATATTATGACTCACTTTATTTTGTTTTTGGATTTAAAGAAATAATGCCAGATTATCTTGTGTGACAGTCACGTAACAACAAAATCACGCAGTTGAAAAAAAAATACCCGACATTTAATCAAATAAAAATGTTAAATGTACAGAAAAATAAATCATTTTAATTCGCCTAGTTTATAGATAAAAAAAAATCGATATACAGGGTGTTTCAACTATTTTCTCTATTATGAGAAGATAAATTCAATGAGAACATGATAGAAATATTACAATTAGCAATCTACTGAGGGTGGAATTGTCCTTTTAGAATTGTTGGTAATTGAAAGAAATAATGGCTAAATTGCACTATACGGAGGAAGAATTGTAAAATTTTTGAAAAGTCTTAATCAAAATTGTATTTTTCACTCTAAAAAGTTACTAAATTTTACAAAGCAAAACTTTTCGTAAGACTTTTGGACTAAAAATTAAGTTTTCAAAGATTTTGCATCCCCTACATATTTTTCAGGCCTCACATCATTTGTCTGTGGGAAATAGTTCACTTTTTGACTAATATATCTTGCTTGGTTTTCAAAAAATAGCAAAAAATGTGATTTTGGATGGTAAGTTCAAAGGGCAATTTCACCCCCTTTATGTGAATATGGGCAGCTAAAAAATATACGCATACCTACTTTATTTTTCGTACTCTCTTTGTGTGCAAAATTTTATCAAAATAGGAAAGGAACAGTCCTATTCCTCTCCATGTTGGAATTGAAAAAAATGTAAATCTCAAAATTTTGATTAGCAGTACAAATTTTTCGAAATTTTGTATTAAGAGCATGAGAGATAAAGAAAATTTCAAATATATTTCATTAAGTTTCTGATAAAAAACACCTTTGGTCAGAAATTCGGAAAATTTTGGAATAATTTTAGTTAAAAAATTCAAAATTTTATCTTATCGCCCACTTTTATAAGTCTCACAAGTCATTTAGTCACTGAATCCTTTCAGCGATCATATTTTAATATCATTGACTTAAAATTCTAAAAAATCGCCATCAATTCTAAAAACCTCAAAGGTTCTTGCAATAAATATTTTATTTTTATCATAAATAGTAGAGTAATGAGCCTTCTCCATAAATAGTTGGGGCACTTCATTTCCACTTTTGAAAAAATAAAATTTTAAATTGTGGAAAACAAGAATCAATATTTAGAGCGAATTTAATCGATTTTGTAACTAAGTTTTTCATTTTCAGTCAATGTTTCAGGATATTTTAATTCTAAATTGTAAATTTTTAGATGTTTGATAAGCCTTTGAACTAAATTTTTCGTCTATTCTCGTTCTTTGTGATCTGTTTTTAGCCAATTTTACAAATGAATTGTTAAAAAATAGAGCAATATGATCAATTTTAGTCAATTTTCGAGCTGAATTCTCAACATTCTAACCAGGCTTCAAGACGTTTTTGTTTTAAATCATCAATTACTGAGCAATAAAAACACATTTTTTGTGCAAACTTAATAAAAAGTAAAATATTTTATTTAATAGCTCTAGATTCAAGTGCAGACAACTTGACCGTTTCTTTATGGAATTAAATTTTTAATTAATAAACTCAATTATCTCGAATGAAAGAAAAAGAAATCTCTTTGATGTTTGTATTTAGTTTCTATTCCAATTGTCAGCTATCTGTAGAATGATTTTCAAGCAGTAAACGTTTATTTATCTCCAAATAATCTGCAATTCTATAAAATTAGTACTTATTAATGATATCGGATAATAATCCTTAGAAAAATTGTGATTTATTTCGTTTGTAAAATAAGCTTAATTCCGGCAAAATAGCTGATTGTGAATAAGATTAGAGACAATAGAGTTTCTTTGAGATGAGCGTATGACGGAAATTGAATCCTGTCACTTTTATTTTTGTCTTAAATAAAAAGAAAAATATTGTTCATGATGTCAAACTGTCTAACAACTTACATGTTGTGTAAACTTTATCCAACACCTCATCTTTTGTGTAGTTGTTATCGAATTTCCCATCGGGACGAACGAAAATCACGTCGATATAGTCTACAAACAAATAAATCAGATTAATACGAATTAAGCTCTTCTATGGAATTTTCTTATTGTAAGCAATTTAAACTTGTTGGAATTTCTGGATTTCGTTTTTCAATGAAACTAACACAATCATTAATATCGATAAAGATGTTGTAGGAGTTTAAAATTAAAAAAAAACTATTAATATCAGAACTAACTGTAGACTAATCGAAAAGTTGAAATAGAGCTTTTTAGGAAAATAGTTTGTAACAATGTTTGAAATTTGAATAATGCCATTTACAGCAATACTGAATATATTTTAACAAAGTAGAATTCAACTTGAATCTCTATATTTACCTCCTGAGATCAATCAGCAGCAGATATTTGGCCAACACGTCCAACAAATCGATTTTTAATTTAGTTACATTTATTTAGCATCACCGATTTATTGGACCAAATCTCTTCGTTACTCTAGAGCAGTCTTTCCAAAACTTTTTCCATCACGGAACACTTTTTAAGTTTTATAATTTTCAAGAAACACTAGAGTAAATTAGAGTTTTTAGCTATAATCGAACGGTTTCTCAACTCTAACTTCCATTTCAGAATTTTTTGCTCAACACCTAATGATTATTCCGCGGAACACAATTTGGGAATCGCTACTCTAAAGTCTAGATCAGGGGTCGGCAAATCCTGACTCGCGAGCCATTTGTGCCTCTTTCGCCCGTTGAGCGTGGCTCTGTCTCTAGCTCTTCAAACCACGTGTAGGGCCCGAAAAACTGAGCCGATTTGTATATACATACAATATATTAGGAAATAGTTGACAAGCTTATTTAGTTAATACCCCTCAACTGCTGTCAATTAACATTCAGTATTCAATTTCGAGTGCAACGGGAACGTTAATTGTAGATGATTGCAGACTTATTATTTCTTTGTCCATCACCTGTTATATTTTCATCAATTTTTTGTACCATTATATGAAACAATTAGTGTATTCAGTGGAGGTTAAAAATGTCGAACAGCTGCAGACCTGAGTTCGCGATACAGGAGCTACCATAACGCTGCGAAGAGTGCAGCATTAAGTCGAAAGTAACGACTACATTTTGAACAATTGTTGGTATTGGGGATGAACGGAACCTGCTTTGTTTTCTTTATTCAGGTACATCAATAAATCGTCCCCTTCTTTCTCTCGATACCCAATAGTAGGTATGTTTGTTCCTTTCAAAGGAAAGTTTGATTTACACCATATAATCCCCACCGTTAAAATTTTTCCACATTTGACTGTACTCTATTAAAAATAGAGATAGTGAGGTTTATAGATGTCCATCTATTTGAGTACACCCTGTATATGGTTTTTTGATACCATCGTTTCTTGTTTTATTTTGAGAATTTGTCTCTTCTCTCCCGAAAGTTTGCCGATCTCTGGTCTAGACCAACAAATGATTTCACCTGTAATAAATGCATTTACATGCAACTATGCAAATGCGCTTTTTTCAGCGTACTCATCAAAGAAATACTTTGCAATGAAGAGTTATGTAAAACATTGAAATGTAAATTTTTCAATGATTAAAGAGAATTAAAAGACCACTGCTTCATTTTAATTTCAAGAAACTATTAGGTGTACATTTGTGCATTGTCACCGGAAAAAGAAATGACTAAAAATCGATAAAATCACCTGAAAAAATGCACACATACCTCTGGTTGATATTCTCGGCAGTTGACTAATCCAGTCACGTCGATGGTACTGTCTGAAAGCCATTATCACCGGTGATAATATTCATAAAAAGAGCAACAAAACACACGATCTTGTGTCTTTGGAATTTATCAATGAAATACCGTGAAGGTAGACTCGTCGTCTATTATTTAATACAAAACGAAGACAGGATAAGAAGCGTACAATCTATTTGTTTTTTTTTTTTATTGAATTTTCATGTATTTTATTATACGATTCTTACATAATTTTGAACTTGTCCAATACGTTAATTATTAGAAAAAAGATGATGACAATAGGATTATTTTAATAATGGCACGTTGAATTTCTGAGCTATTTTCTCTAAATTCCTAAAAAAAAAACTTACAACTAGAGAATTACAGGGAAGATTAAGACGTAAATCTAATCAATGGCAGTCTGTTAATAACAATTGTTGATATATTTTTGTCTATTATTAAATACGATTATTATTGATAAGTATTAATATGATTAAGTATTACGACATATTGGACATTGACATTTCGCTAATAAGTACGGCTATTTGAATAAATACAAAGTGAATTGTTTGCTCAGCAAAAAAAAAAACAGAGAGTTAAACTGGATTAGTTTGAATTATTGAGCAAAAATCATTTTGAACGATTGCTTCTTCACTACCAGATGGAAGCGCCATCTGTACATCAGTTTCTTAAATTATTTCAGTTTCAGTTTATCAATCTTTAGATTTCTATTTCCTCTTCACTAAACGATATATCAACAGCTTCATAAACCATACTGAAACCTTTACTAACGAATGTATCATCTGAACGGAAACGCACCAAGAGTGCATCATGTGGTGATGTAATATCGAACGGTTTCTGGAAAATTTCCAAAAATTAAATCATGCATTTTCAAGATATGAAAGATTATTTTACAGTTGTGCCACAGAATTTCCCATATGATGGTCCACTAGAATCTAATCCACTGAAAATCTCCACATAATCATATCCACAATCTTTCTCCTCTTCTAATTCAAATGTTAGAAATGATAATTTGACATTATAACCGGGTATTGCTCGTATTGTCCAATCACAATCGGCTTTATTCTCATAATTAGCACTACCGAAACGTGCATGTGAATAAATGTGTTTTTTATTGATTGTTGCCTGTAGAATACCACCACAGACGGCGGCATGTGTAGCCCAAAAGCCTTTTCGTTGTACAGAAGCGTCCGATTTAAATGTCATATACAATTGATTACCGGATGATACAATCATATGTGGCAATTTCGAACCGCAGAATTTCCCTAAAGAATGCGCCTCTGGTGATGGACCATCATAGAAATCAACATGATCATAATAACACTCCTGATGGGGTTCAACTTCAAAGAATAAGAATGAGACACGTATACGATGTCCTGGTGTTGTTAAAAATTGCCAAACACAATCCTTATGACTTGGATAATAATCAGGATAATTTGGACTGCCAATACTACCGAACGGTGTTGTAATTTCGTATTTACAATCACCTTCTTTACAATCACGGCCGTTCTCGTGGAGGGTGAAGCCGTTATGACAAGTGCATTTGTATGAACCGTGCGTATTTATGCATTCATGCTGACAACCGCCATTATTTATCGCACATTCATCCATATCTATAACAAAATTCAAGGTTAAAGCAATTAAAATTTGATAAGAATTTTGTAGCTCATCTTGTTTGGTTAGCTACAAGGTTCCTTACAGCTCACAAATAACAAATTAAAGAATTTTTAAGGCCTTAGCACCGCTAAAGAACTAAGATAAGTTTGGAATCCTGCGTGAGATCCGAACCCATGACTTCTGATTTTGTACACCACTGCTCTACCAACTGATCTAAGAATGACTCGGAGACCTTCCCAACGTTGATTTTTTTCTTTTTTCTTCATTGTATTTTAGTAAAATGAGAAACATTCCTGCCTGTTCCAGAACAAAATTAAGAAAAACGAAAAAATCAAAGTTGAGAGGGTCTCCGAATCATTCTTAGTCGTTTTGCGTTTTTAGCTTGTTAAATAACGATATCGTCAAAAATAAGCGTTTTTTTTGACCAACTTCCAAATGAGCTACGATGTTCTAATTTTACTAAAATGTTGTCAAGATAACCCACTGAAGATCCTTGATTTTCTTTTGAATCGCTCCCCAAATAATGGGTGTACGTGAATAACCCACTGTGCATTTAAACTTTTACGTTCTCACATTACTATCTTTCGCACAATTAAGGAAAATAGCATAAATTCGGAACCAAAAAACGAGTTGCAAAAATCCTGGGAATTTCGGGACGTATTATCACCTCAATAAATGACTATTAATTAAGAAACATAAAGCCCTTATTACCGTTTAAACAACTAAGAAAAGTTTGGAATCCGAACCCACAACCTTTGGTTTTGTACACTACAGCTTTGACCAATTAGTGCGGGCTTGGTAGCTCAGTTGGTCAGAGCAGTAGTGAACTAAACCAATGATTCCAAACTTTTCTTAGTTGTTTAACGGTGATAAGAGCTTAAGGTCTTTTAGTTAACAGTCATTAATAATCAAAAATTCGAGACAGGGACCAATTGGTGCGGGCCTGGTAGCTCAGTTGGTCAGGGTAGTGGTGTACCAAATCAAAGGCCTTGGGTTTGAATGCCACGCAGGATTCCAAACTTGGTGATTTACTTAATAATAAATTAGTTACCAGTGAAGAATACAGCAGCAAATCCGGTCTTTTGTACGCTAACATCAGAACTGAAAACGATCCGCAATACATTACTTTCTGATATTATCGGATCTGGTGCTTTTGAACCACAAAATACACCATGCCGTTTCATTTTATCTTCACTCAATTTACTAATAACATCAACACGATCATAATCGCAATGTTGTTGTTGTGAATGATGCATATTATTGCCTTCTAAATCGAAATGTGTAAAATTCAATGTAATCCTATATTGTGGCTTGGCTATAATCTCCCATACACAATTCTTATTTAATGGATACAAATCGGGGAATGATGGTGATGTTATTGTACCATTCGGTGTATCCAATATGCCACCACATGCATCTGTAATTATTTCATCATATACGAACCATACGAAAAATTTTAAAATAATTACCTTCACAATTCTTCCCATCTGAATGTAATTCATAACCAATCCTGCATGTACATTCATAACTACCTAAAGTATTCACACATTCCTGTGCACAACCGTGTTTAATCATCATACATTCATCATATTCTTTCATAATCGTTGCAGAGAAACCACCTTTCTGTACAGAACCATCTGATACGAATTTCACCAATAATTGATTCGATGATGAAATTATATCAGATGGTACTTTATAACCACAATGTACACCAATTATTGGACTATCTAAACTTAAACCATCACGTATTTCAACATAATCATAAACACAACCATCATGATTTTCAACTTCAAACGATTGGAATCTTAAAGCAACTTGATAATTTTTCGGTACTGTTATCTTCCAAATGCATTCTTTATTCGGTTGGTACTCTTCCGGATAATTTGGTGATTCTAAATGGCCCTCATTATCAATCATCAATTCACCACCACAAATTGCTGAAAATTATCCATTTGTAAAAAGAAATTGAAGCAATTTATCTACAATTAATTTACCTTCATAGCTAGCTGTAAATCCACGATGTCCGTTGATATTTTTCGCAACATAAGTGATCAACATTCGACTGCCTGTTGATGTGATCGATTCTAATTTACCTGTACCGCAAAATTTTCCTAATAATGGACTTTTATACCAATAACCATCACGTATTTCTATATAATCAGTGGAACAATCCGGTGATTTTTCAATATCTAAATCGGTTATGTTTAATACGATTTTTTCACCATGTGTTGCTGTAATACGCCATTCACATTTTTCACCAGTATCAGGACCATTCTGATTTAGATACGATGGGGATGAGAATGTTGCAGAATTTGCTTGATACGTACGGCCACATTCTGTAATTTTATGCCACTTTTGTTATAACATGGGTTGAAAATTTCAAAATTCATGTAGATTGAATCAAGAAGTATTTGGGTTTAACGTAACGATTAAAGGGAGAACCTGTGATTCACTTTAGGGCCGTGATCTCTCCAAAAGCAACTGGCAACGGCAATTTCAATTGAGTTGCTCTCGTGTACTTACTGAATAAGTTAACTCTTTTGAAGTCTCTTGTTATGGTAGTCGTGAAGAAAATGTCGTCCTCGTCAGATGAAAATATAGCCGCTACATAATTGCAAGTGGAAAAGCGTAAAGGAAAATTTATAGCTAAAGAAAAGTGGAATTGGGGAAAATTTCTGGACAATTTATATTGTGTGTCCCACTTAACTATGGCTAGTTATTATGAAAACTCCCATTGTTTAATGAGCGATTCCAAACATATTGCGAGGGCTTGTAGGACAGTTTTAGCAAAATGAGAACCTCATAGTTCATTTGGAAGTTGGTCAAGAAACGCTCGTTTTGGACAAGGTCGCGATTTCCAAAAACGAGCTGAACACGCAAAACGACTAAGAATTTTTCGGTTTTTTTTCCTCCATTGCATTCCAGAATCAAATTAAGAAAAGCGAAAAAGATCAATGTTGGGAGGATCCTAGCATCATTCTAAGTCGTTTTAATGGTTTAGTTCGTTTATTACCAACTTCAAAATGAGCTACAAGGTTCTAATTTTGCTAAAATGATCGTCAACCACCCTCTTAAAAATCCTTGGAATATTTTTCGAATCGCTCGTCAAATAATAGGAGTTATCATATGATCGATCCATAGTTAAGTGGGAGTGGGATACAAGGTATGTACGCTGGCGATCAAAAAAAGAGTCTTCACATGATTCACATATTCTCGCTCGTGTGAATCAGGCTGCTTCTCTAGCGGAGGTAAAAAGATGTGTAGACAAGAAGTGTTCCAACAAGTTTCCACCGTATCAAAATTGTAGAAAATATTTATGTATTCAGGTAAATACCCAAAATGGCATCAGCAACCACACCCTCATCTTCTCAAATTCTTTTAAGATTCTGCTACATTGTGAAAACCGCCCTCATAAGCCGGTTTTACACAGCCGCACAAGAAGTGGTCTCTTTTTTATGGCCACCAGTGTACAGTGTAGTGTATTATTGTTAGGAAATACAGTCATCGGCAAAACTAAGAGACCATTCTTTGTGCGGCTGTGTAAAACAAGCTTATGAGGGCGGTCATCACAATGTAACAAAATCTTGAAAGGTCAGATTTTTTCTACAAATTTGCTATGGCTGAAACTCGCTCCTACACTCTCTACCAATTCACCTTCGTACTCTGATGGGAGAAACAGTCTGACTTACACGAACGAAAAAACGTGATATTCTCATTCAAGACTCAGTCTCTTAGTATTGGCGATGATTGTACAGTAAAATCCCTCCTGAGTTCATAAATTGTATACAATTCGATTGTACTAATGGATGTTACAGTTAATTGAATTAATTTAAAACGATAGCTGTCTCCCGTCCCCGTCACCATCAATCTACATGTATTATCTAAACATATACATAAACAAAAGGTATATGTGTAAACTTACTAGGACATTTATATAAAAGATTAGTTTGTGCTATATCGCCTTCACTTAAACGTATCCTTTGTCCAATTTCAGGTCGTTTTCTATTTGGTATATCAATAGGTTGGATTGTATCTAAATACGTTCCCTTTGAGAATGTATTTCTTGCGTAATGCATTATTGAATCATAATCATAGATTAAACCTAACGAATTCACTTCCTCTTCGTTCAATTTATTAAAATTATACTCTTGACCTGGAAAAAGAAACGAATAGAAATTTATAATGTTCTAAATTATACAGAATGTTCCGCAAGTAATACACATCTTTTTAATTGTAGATAAAGAATTAAATTCTAAACCGTAAAGTTCTGTACAATTTTTTACCTGACACACAAGTAATTAGTAATTAATTCAAATTAAGTAGTTAAAGTAAAGCACCACCTAACTGGCTCCCTAATTTGATTAATCACTAATTATCTGTGCGTCAGGTAAGAAAATGGTACAAGACTATTCGTCTTAAGCTTTTACCCCTAAGGAGATGTGCGCGATTTACGGGACATCCTGTATACCGGGTGTCCGCTCTAAATATGGACAATTTTAACGAAACGCCTAGTAGTTGGTGGGCGATTCGAATAATACTTTGAGGATTTGTAGAGTAGACCCCAGAGAACATTTTAGCAAAATTAGAACCACGTAGCTCATTTCTAAGTTAGTCAAAAACTGATCGTTTTGGACAATATCGCAATTTTTAAAAACGAACTAAACATGCAAAACGACTAAGAATGACTCGGAGTCCTTCTCAACATTGATTTTTTTCGTTTTCCTCCATTGTATTCCAGAGAAAATACAAAATATTTTCACCCGTTCTAGATTAAAATGGAGGAAAACGAAAAAAATCAATTTTAGTAGAATCCTAGAGTCATCCTAAGTCGATTTGCGTGTTTAGCTCGTTTTTGAAAATCGCTACGTCGTCAGAAACGGACGTTTTTGACCAACTTCCAAATGAGCTACGAGGTTCTAATTTTCTGAAATGTTCTCTGGGGTCCACCCTACAAATCCTTAAAGTATTATTTGAATCGCCCACCAACTACTAGGAGTTACGTTCAAATTATCCATATTTAGAACGGACACCCGGTATAATTTTTAATCAAATGATATTAACCACTCATTATATTCTCTCTGATAATATTGACATGTTTATCACGGTCAGGTCTAGTATGTTCATGCCAAAAACCGACAACATGACCCAATTCATGGACAACAATACCAAATTTATCGCAATTTTTACCAATACTGATTGCTTGACCACCGTTTCCACGTTTACCAACGAACGAACAACACCTAAATTTTAAAAAACCAAACATGATAGAAATATAATTTATAAAACAATGAAAATAAATGAAGAATTTCCGTATTGTAACTTTATAACGTTAAGCAATCTGAAGATTCTCGAAAAAATAAACAGAATCATACCCGCATGGTCTTTCAGTGAAGATAATGTAATTAGGATGTTCATCGCGATTCCTCTCGACGAATTTAACACAAGTGAAATTCTCCCAATGTCGCATCGCTTGTTTAAATAATGCTTTATGTCCACCACTAAAATTTCCATCGATTTCATAAGGTATAACACCATAATCCCATACGCGTTCTTTACGCGCTGTTGCAGCTCTTGTAACGCGACGACGATGTAATTGTTGATCACTATCCAAATAAGAAATTTGCAAATTTCTCTTCCTCTTCCGATTCCGTTTGTTTTGTTTCATATCGAAATTCGGTTCGAAATCATGGATTGGTGGTTCTTCACTAGTAACAATAATCTCACCTGAAATACTGAAATCAATCTATTTCAAGTCTAATTTTTATTAAAAATTTGAAAAATTCTTCGCTCACATTTCATTAGATTTCCGACGTTTGTTGTAATGTCGTCTTGTATGTCGTGTATCAATATGTCGTTTTCTATGACGGATTCGTTTTGGTTTCGCTGCTGCTGCTGCTGCTGCATCATTCTGTGAATTCGTTTTAAGTATTTGGCCATTTTTCGTTGATATTCCACCAATATTTGGTATATTATCGAATGGATCATTATAACTTTTCGGTGTTGGAATATTTGAGGGTTGTTTAGTTTTTTTACGGATAAAATCAGTAAGACCTTCCTCTTCAATTTGGAGACCTTCAAGGACTTCTTGTTTGTATTGCTCAACTTCTTCTTGTAAGATTGTATCCTTAATTGGTGGTTTCGGTATTGCTATATCGCCTTGGAATTCGCCTGAAATTTTATAAAAATACACGTGTATTATTGTCTTACTATATTTATTATTATTTAATTGTATAATGGAAAAATAAACGACATAGAAATATAATCAAATCAATTAATTTTATCAATTCGAAGAAATATAAATTTTACATATGGAAAAATAATAAGGTCAAAAGTAAAATTAAACAATTCTTGCACTCTGCTCTCTTACAAATCTAACAATAATTACAAACACAAACATGAAGAGTTTCCATATAAAAAAAAAACAATATAAATGTTATAAGGCACTTTATCTGATTCTATCAAAAACATAATAAGACAGTGATAATGATAAGAATTACAAACAAAAAATTATAGAGGTACAAATTGAAATGGCCGCCCTTGATCCGTGCTTGTTATCAATGAGTTGTGACCCATAAAATCGTAAATGTGCGTACTGTCATCATCATCATCATCATTATTCAACAGATAGGATATGTCAACTGATAAAAACATCTGTGCTATCTATTAAATTGAGACAATTAGTCTGTTGGATCAAACCGAAACAGAATCAATACGTTGAAGGATTAACAGTAGCCGAGAAGAAAAGTGGGTCTATATTTTTAAAAAACAGGAACCAGAAAAAAAATTATGAAGAAAAATTCAGTGCAACTCAGAGTATAAGATATATACGAAACTTTTTTAAATTATTCAAGAGGATTAAAAGATTCACTTAAAGTTAAATGTTTTCAGTCAGTCAGGGATTTGCCCGCATTGCTGTGCTCCTGACGTCACTGGTCTGAACTAACTTAATTATAAGCGGTCTCCAGTCGCGCTCGATCTCCATCCACCTCTCAATGGAGTTATCAATCATTAAACGTAGTTGATGAACTGAATGAGCGACGTCACAAACAATAAACGCTTCTAACTCATAACTAGTTTTAGTAGATATTATAAATACAGGGTGGTATTCACTAAATTTTTAGAGCCATGTCTCTATCTATCATGACAGTCACCTTTCAGTAACCTGCAAGTTACTGTCTCAGTCGCTTAGCCCTTATGTTTTGCATAAAAAGCTGTAGAGACAAAGACTAGTAAACATAATTTTGTATCTAGGAAATAACTGAAATAGTAGTTGCGCGGTAACTTGCGCGTTAATTATTTTATACCTTACTCTTTTTCAATTATTAAAAATAATGAAACTGTAGAGTGAGATAGATTGGTCTGTTCCAAGTGACTCTGTCAGTAATCTCGCTTGGGTACAGTGAAAAAGTCAGTGAATACCATTCTGTAATTTGATAAATATGAGACAAAACAAGTAAATCTTTCTTTAATGTTTCAAAACTTTATTGAACTTGGAAGGGGCAGGACCGTCCTAAGATATTCAGCGCTCGTGGGCTTTTGAAATACTTTAACTAAATTCTGAAGTGTACAGAAAAATCTTGGAGCATATCAAAAAATTTACTCTTTCAAAAAGTAAAGAACATTTTCTAACTTGGCGTCCTGAAACAAGTAGTGAAAGAACGCAGGACGAGTGAGCTCGAATTCAGGATGTCCTGCAAAATTCAGGACAGTGAAAATTACCGCCCCCATAATCGTAAACTATCATTATTTTTCTGTTGGTTTTTTTTTGGTAAAAGTAGCCTAATAATTTTTGGATGTAATAAATCTGAAATATCCACCACACAAGTATTCAGATTGTAATTATGAAATCTTGGCTTTATAGTCGTGTTTCAAGATAGAATTTAATAGTTTCATTACATGGAATTTCCTCACCTGACAAATACAGAACTTGCTCTAACATGTTAACATACTCAAAAGACATTTAATTATTCTATGTATACATAAAATGGTTGAAATAATAATAATAATAAATAGTCTGTATGATATAAGCTGTTATATGTCAGCTTATAGTCCAACATTTCAGTTATCTATCCCATGTCACTCCTTTAACTTTGAATAGCTCTAGGATGAATTGTTCACCATTTCTGGGTACTTTTATGACAACATTATACACAAATATATACGTGTACTATAAATAAATATGATAAATATGTTGAACATATACTTAAATGTAAATATACAAGGCTTAAGGATAATAGTAATGATAATTATCAATTTAAGCGGCGGTAACATAGACATTTAATTGTAAATACCGCAAATTACAGTCAATGAATTCAAGAAGAATGAATAAATCGATTTAATTTAACGTATCTTAATTTATAATGAACAACATTTAGATGACAAATCTAAAACAAATGTCTCATGTGATTGTAATTTGATTAATCTTGTTGATTATTTGTTGGCACGCTATTATTGTTAGATACCCTATACAGGATGTCCCGTAAGTCGCGCATTTCCTGTTGAGGGGCAGATAGGGGATGAAATTCTAAGACGAAAAGTCCTGTACCATTTTTTCATTTGACGCACAGGTAATTAGTTATTAATTAAATGAAGTAGCCAATCAGGTGCTCTATTTGTTTGAACGGCTGTCGCGCCAGCTTGCTAACTGGCCCGTTTCCCACGTTCTACCGTCAAGACTCTTTCCTTCTCTCTTTTTATAGCTATATCGAGCACCTGATTGGCTACATGATTTAATTAATAATTAATTTCCTGTGCGTCAAATGAAAAATGGTACAGGACTTTTCACCTTAGAATTTCATCCCCTATCTGTCCCTTAGCATGAAATGCGTGACTTACGGGACACCCTGTATACAAACGATTAAATTTTATGACTTTTTTTTTCGAAAAATACAGGTATTTAGTATTGCTCGTGCATAGGAAAAGCCTTCAATGAATAGACACAATGGGGTTAATATAATGACCTAGTTTTACAAGTATCCAGGACAAAATAGAAATTGAATGTTGACAATTCTAGGAATTCAAAATCTGTTAATTTATTAAAATTATTAAAAATTAGATTATTGAAAATTCAAATTATACATTTTTACATTCAGAAAACTTCAATCAAAGCTTGTCTGTTTTAAATTGCACCCCAATACATATACATACGCAAATCATTCTATTCTAATAAATATCAAAATGTATTTAATTAAAATCGATCGCCACAGTTTTAATTACAATGGTTTATTTCTGATATTTGATTGTAACCAAATTAGAGCGTAAAATAATCACTAACTAGAAATGTACAAATCTGCACTTCTTAATTGAATAATTGGGATGATTACGAGTTTCTGAGACAATCCGTGTATTCAAGAAATCCTTGTGATTGATTATGTAGTGCGCCTTAAACAAGACAAAATAAAGCATTCCATGTGAGCTTAATTGCTACTCGATTAAACCAGCGTAAATTAATCTTTCTGAGCATTTGATAAGATTTTGCTTGATTTTTTATTAGTTTGAAACCTCATTAAACAGGTTTCAATATAGATATTCTACTTTATATTATACATCTCTTATTAGTTGACGAGCGATTCGAAAAATATTTCAAGGATTTATAGAAAGGTTCCTAAATTAGAACCTCGTAGTTTATTTGAAAGTTGGTCAAAAAAAAAACGGGCAATGTCTCAAAGACACTTCGAAAGATGTCCACCTGTTCCAGAATGCATTGGAGAAAAACGAGAGAAAAACAGATTTTAAGAGAATCCTTGTGTCACTCCGAGTCATTTTAAGTGTTGAGCAAGTGTCCAAAACGATTGTTTCGTGATCAACTTCCAAATGAGCTACGAAGTACTAATTTTATACAAATGGTCTCCAGGTATTCCCCTACAAATCCTGAAAATATTTTTCGAATCACTCATCAACTAATAGGAGTTTCATTGAATTTTAGTTAATTGACAATTTTCACTAAACCAATAGAGTGATTCGAAAAATATTTTGACTATTTGTAGGGCTGTCTCCAGAGAACGTTTTATCAATATTAGAACCTCGTAGTTCATGTGTAAGTTGGTTAAAAAACGTTCTAGGAAATGTTATGTTTTTCAAAAACTTGCAATAGACTTAAAATGACTTATAGTGACTCGAAACCCTCTAAACATTGATTATTTTCGTTTTTCTCCATTGTATTCCATGAAAAATGCAAAACCTGTCCACCTGTTCCATTGCGTTGGAGAAAAACGAGAAAACAAACCAATTTTAGAATCCTCAAGCCACTCTAACAATAAGTCATTTTAATTGTGTAACAAGTTTTTGAAAATCGTAACATTGTACAAAACGAGCGTTACTTGATCAACTTCCAAATGAATTACAAAGTTCTAATTTTGCTCAAATAGTCTAAAGAAGCCCCCCTATAAATCCCAAAAATATTTTTCGAATAGCTTGTCAACTTTGTAAGTTACATAGAATATAATATTGGCCATATTCAGATCCGACACCAAGTATACAAAGTGCCCGGCTTGAAAGTATACAATTTGGCCGTTTACACTAAACTAATAGAGAAATTATTTTGCATATTTGTAGGTCGGTCCCCAGAGAACATTTTAGTAAAAGTAGAATCTTGTAGCTTATTTTAAAGCCAGAACAGATTTTAGAAGAATCCTCGAGCCACTTTAAGTCATTTTAATTGTGTAACATGTTTTTAAAAATCGTGACATTGTACAAAACGACCGTTTCTTGATCCACTTCCAAATGAGCTACAAAGTTCTCATTTTGCTCAAATGATCTCCAGGAACTCCCCTACAAATCTTGAAAATTATTTTTCGAATCGCTTGTCAACTAATAAGAGTTTCATAGAATATAGTATCGACTATATTTAGATCCGACACAAAGTATACAAGGTGCTTGGCTTGAAAGTATACAATTTGGCCGTTTCCACTAAACTAATAGAGATAGGTATTCGAAAAATATTTTGCATATTTGCAGGTAGGTCCCCAGACAACATTTTAGCAAAAGTAGAACCTGGTAGCTCATTTGGAAGCCGGACAAAACACGCTCGTTTCTGACGGTTTCCAAAAACGCGAAAAGTACTCGAGGATCTTCTCTGAATTTAATTTTGTTGTGATTTTTCATTTTATTCACTATAAGGAGGGTTTTTAAATCATGCTTAGTCGTTTTTCGTGTGTAGCTTATTTTTCAAAATTGCGATATCGTCCGAAATGAACGTTTTTGGCCAACTCCCAAATAAGCCATGTGGTTCTTATTTTAATAAAAATCTTCCACTAGACCCTACAAACACAATATTTTTCGAATACCTTCTTTATTTTAGTGGTAACAGCCAAATTGTACATTCACAAGCCGCACAACCTGTACCTATACAAAGTCTACCAAAAAAAATTACATTTAAAGACCTGTAGAAGACATATTATGTATGAGTTGTTGAAAAACTAAATTTAAATAAAACCCAAGAAAATTTAAATAAACAAAGAATTTATGTAAAATATCGATTAAATATTTCGCAATTTATTTGTTTTAAATATATTGGAGTAGTGATAGTGAAATGGATAGAAATCACACAATACAACGTCATTTTTAGATAAAATATTTACAGTTAACAGTTATCGGTCAAGTTTTATTTGCTTTTTATTTTCGTTTTTCATTGCTTTCGAAAAAAAGAATCTTTTATTATTAATTATTGCTAATTTTCCTCTACTACAAAGTCAATGCTAAGATCGCGGCGTATTATTAATTTAAATTAATATCGAATATCAAAGAATCTCAAGGCAAACATAAACAATAATAAATGAACGAATCTTGTTTGTAAATGCAGTAAAATGCAGATCGATGATATTTACCTATATCGAAAATTCGACACAACATCATGCTGTGTGCATAGAAAATATTAAAAGCTCATTAAATTTACAATTATATAGAAACAATATAGTAAGGCCTTTCGGCTACAATTCCTGTTTACAATCCTGTTGAAAGTTTCAAAATTTAACGACACACAATTTAAAGTTTTAGCAACCTTCAAATTAATAATAGTCGCCGAGTTTTGAAAGTTCTATAATGACATACAGTGTGTTTTATATGTATGACCATCTAAATTTATTATTCACCATTTATATTTAAGTTGAATTGTTAAAATTCAGGGTGGTTACCGTGAGTAGAGAGAGAGAGAGAGAGAGTGAAGGGTGGATGAACAACAACAGCCTCAAGGCTTTCCATGGCGCAATAAATGAACAGTTAATTGAATGTGGCAACAATTTATAAGGGTGCACAGTTCTAAAGTCGTTCACTATCAACATTTAATGCCCCAAGTTTAATGACACTGCCACACGGTTAATCTCTTTTGGTCCCTCTAAAATCTCGCAACCACACATCAACAATGTTTACATTAGAGCTTTGTATAAATTGGGTGTTCCCGATACAAAGATTTTTGATCAATTTTCGTTATTCAATTTTAGAGAGAAGAGAATTTATTTATTATCATCGAAATTTTATTATTGTTAACGAGATTTCCATCGACTGCCATCAAAATAAATGGTTGTATATAGGTACCTACTATGTGTATACCGGGTGACAATGAAAACAGGCTACAAGCCACAACTTCTTTAGTTGTCGATACATTTTTTCCAAATTTACAGGATTGGTTAACTGTACAATTGCGCAGATTTCTGAGTGGTAATAATAGTTGAGTCACTTCCGGTCAAACCGGACATACATTTCTTGTTTTAAATAGCAACCTTTATATTTTTTGCTTTTGTATTATTGTACTAAAGGTAAGCTTTACGAAAATGTATAACAAGTAGGGTTTTAAAATGGAAAAACGCCTAAAAATGGCAAAACATTGTCCAAATTAGTCATCCATGATTTAAGATCCAAACAACTAAACACGTGATTGTAACTATTGGATACCGTTCAGTACCTCACAATTTGTAGCCTTACTAGTTATAAATGCTTAAAAATCAATTTTGGTGGATTTATGATCAATTGACAGTTTTTGAGGTTTTCCGGCATAAAGTAATCCATTTTCCTCAAGAACTAAAATAGGAACATGCTAGTTTTATTACATTATTTTCAAGCTTCATATTAGTACTTTGTATTTTCATTTTGAAATTTTGTCTCTAAATGAATAAACATGAGTTATTACCGAATTTCTAAATTTTATCCTCTCCTGTGTGATTTAAAGCAAATTTAAAGAACACTGGGGGCTTTGAAGCTAGTGAACATTATTATTTAAACAGTAACCACAGAGATTGATAAATTTGTTCTGTTGTTATTATTATGAAATACTATGTAATTTGCCTTATTTAGTTGTTTTTCCGTTAAATCAGAGTTGATTAGTCTGGACAATCTCATGCTATTTTTAGGCAATTTTCTTTTTTAAACCCCTACTTGTCATACGTCCCTGGAAAGCTAATTCTTAGTACAATAAGACAAAATCAAAAAATATATAGGTAGCTATTTAAAATAAGAGATATAGGTCCACTTCCGGTCAAAGCGGAAGTGACTCAAGTATTATTAACATCCCATAATCTGCGCAATTGTACCATTGAGTAACTCTGTGAATTTGGAAAAAATGTACCGATAAATAAAAAAGTTGCAGCTTGTAGCCTGTTTTCATTGTCACCCGGTATAAGCTCGTCAGTATTGCTACCCTTGTTCCTGCTCACTTATGCATTGCCAATCAAAATGCCAATTAGTGGCGATATTTCGTTTTAATATTGGCAACACTAATTAGACACTAATTGCCTTTATACATGTGTACATCCACTAACAATTCCAACAACAATACTCATTATCATTATCGGAGCCTATTTAGCAGAAATCTCCACCAATTATAATAAAACATAGAGATAACAATAGTGGAGAGTTTTGGTTGTGATATCAATTTTTGAAATACAATAATGAAATCTGCCTTTATCTGGTTTATTTCAGTTCAAATTTTTGATTTATTCATTAAAATCTAGTAAAAAAAAAACAATGTTTTATATTAAAACTTACCAGCTTTACAAGGATCCAAATCTAAATCATTTGAGATTTTCTTTGGGTAAGTTGTTGTTAAAAGTTGTTCGATTGTGAATTGTTTAGTCCGTGCCGTTGATTCTGTTAGCGTCGCGACGCACCATAATAAATTGACAACAATCAAAGCTGTAACACTCGGCATAATTCAAACTGTGAACACTTCATTCACTCACAGGCGCGCACACACAGACATCCACACACTATTTACTTTATAATAATTCCTGCTATTTGAACACAAAATTAACAAAAATTTCCTACTTTTAATCTATCCACATATTCGTATTTGGTTGTAACAAATTCAAAACCGACATATTTTATTTTATTTTAGAAACGAACGTCACTCTTTCACGGTAAAATTAAACAAACTTATTAGTCTTACAACATTATCAATAATAGAAGATGTTATGTTTATGCATTTGGACAAAGATCACTTGGCTATCTCGTGCTTGATTGCTGCATTTTCCATCAATACTTTATAATATTTTTTTCTTCTTAACAACAATAGAGATATTCCTGTAATTTGATTTATTTAAATCATCATTTGAATCATTAATTTTAAAATTATCATTAAAAATTTCAATATAATATTCATTAATTATATCACTTTCCTTAGAATTTTATCAAAGAATTAACGACAACTAAATCAATTCAATTAACGAGTTTTCGTATATCAATGCACCGATTAAAATATTGATTGGTTTCTCGGCAATTTACAATTGTATTCTTTAAATACATCCACATCTTCATCTACAACAGAACAGTAAAAATAATCAAGAGTTGGTGATCGGCCACACACCATCAAACTTCAATTATTTACAAGTATAATTTAAAGAGTTGTGATCAGTGATCAGCCACACACCATCAACTTTCAGTCTTGTTCAACTATTTAGAAATCTCATCTAAAACTTGATTCTTGCGAAATACTAACTGATCTATGCCTGTTATATCCTAACGCTACAAAAGCTTTCAAAGATTAATGCAAAAATAGCGAAAGCTCTATCTAAAGTCCTACTACCAGGAAGAAAATCAAATTGTTCTTTTCTGATCCTGAGCTTTTGAGAAAGCTTTGCTAGCGTAATTTTAGACATTCGTTCAACATTGCTGGTTTTTCTTTCACAACTATCTTTTGTAGTAGATAGGTTTAGAATATAGAAATGTGAGACAAATTGATGTTTGAGAGAGGGAAAGGCTACAATTTTGGGCCGATTGAGTCTTTAACAAAAACTACAAAATTTCATAAACAATAGGAGTAGCAATCGAGATGAAGATGCGGATTACTTTGTATTTTAGTAGAAAGTGTAGATTATTTAGGGTATTTTTTACAATTACGTGCGATTTTCTGTTGAAAACAAAGTGGAAACTTTGCAGTAAATTTATTCTATTCACAGTTTCAGATATATTTATTAGAGGGATGCACAATGACCGCTAAAATACATTTATCTTATCAAAAGAACAATTAATAAAACTAGAAAACATTGCTTCTCAATGGAAGGATTTCGAATTTTTGGTATAAAATAATTTTAACAAAGTAAATAAAGAGAAATTGTTAATAGATAACAAATATTTAAATAATTTAAGAATATAATATCTAATTCTCGATAATTATTTTACTGTTAAATCCTATCAAATATAGCATGTGAAATTGTGATTTCGTCTAAATGTGACTAATTTAGATGTTTGTGATTAAACTTTTCGTAATCAAAGAGATGTTTTTTGGTCGGATTAAATTACTCTTATGGGTCGAAAATTTTAAAACATTTAAAAATTAAATTACTTACACGTGAAGATTTAGATTTAAATACGAGCGTATTTTAAAGAATACCGTTTTAAATCACATTAACACAATAATTTTATTTGTTTATTGTATTTGATATTTTAAAATTCAATTACCAATTTATAAACTAATCTCTAAAATAACCGCATGTCATATAATAATGATAATAATAATAATAATAATAATATCTAATTGAAATCTATTTGGAACACGTTCTATCCAGTGAGCTGTCCCGATTCAAACTAGAAGCAGCAACAGCAGCAGGACTGACTAAAACTCTCTACTCTTGACTACTACCACAAACTCGTATGTGTAAACAGAGGACAATTCGAAACTCACTATACTCATACTATTATAATACTCAACATATACATATATACCGGTAATAAAATGGATAGATGGAAGGCCTTCATTCTACACTACTATCTATATGTGATACCCTCCCATTTTGGGGGAGGTGGACCGGCCGCCACTATGAATATGTATATGTATAAACTACCAGGTATATAAAGACAATAATATACATATACATAAACGTATACAGAGGCCTGTCACACACATCAGATTAAACCATTCAAATAAATTACGGTTGCTTAGACGGTGACAGGATTGTGTACTATGTGTATGTATTATCATCATTAGAATGAATTTGTTGGTGTTTGTGTATAGCGATCAAGAACTGGTCCCCGAAAAAGGGTTTTGGACATTGCTATTGTAACATTATTTAAATTCAAATTGAAGGGTGGATAATATTGGTACTTTTACAACATACAACATACCCTTAAATTACTGATTTATATACAGTAGCGTGACTGTCAATTTGGTCGAATGCAGGTAGAGAAACCCCACTAGGTTTAGAATTTCAACTATACACATTATTATTGTCTTTTACATCTTCCCATCAATCAACAACAATTTTTAGGCGCTCTTGTGTCTAGTTAATTACTTGAACAGAACACAGGTCTAAGTTAGTATAGGATGACAAGACATGACGAATCTACCGTAATAGTTTCATAAATTCAATCAACTTTGCTGTCAGTTCATCCTAAAAGTGTCCTGGAGGAGCAATTTTTCAAATCAGAGAAATTATATTTCTTCTAAGCTGTGAATTTCCCTGAAAGGAACAATTTTAAGATGTTGGTTTAAATGAGACACTTTGTACGTCTTAAACAGAGTGTCGGTTCTATTAGTTGACGAACGATTCAGGAAATATTCTAAGGATTTATAAGGTGCACCCCTTGATACCATTCCAGCAAAATTACAACCTCGTAACTCATTTGGAAGCCGGTCAAAGACGCTCGTTTCTGACGATGTCGCGATTTTCAATAACGACTAATAATGACTCAAAGACCACATCAACATTGATTTTTTTTTGGGTTTCCCTGTTTATGTCGTAGAAAATGCAAAATATTTCCACCTTCCCCAAAATTAAATGAAGAAAAACAAAAAAAAACAATGTTGGGGTTATACTCGAGTCACTCTAAATCATTCTAAGTACGCGTACTTGACTAGCTTTTGAAAATCATGACATCGTCAGAAACGAGCGTTTTTTGACCAAGCTCCAAATAAGCTACAAAGTTTTAATTTTGTTAAAATGCTCGCTAATAGGAGTTGCCATAGGAACTAGGTAGTCCCAGGTGAAAAGCCCTGTATAAATAGAATTCCTACAAGAAACTCATTATAATGGTTAATCTTTTTAACGGACGAATTTTGATTGATGGTAAATTAGATTGTGGTCCTTGGGCAACCATAACAGGTATAAAGATGTTTTTTTTTTTAATCTAAACAACAAAACCAGACTACCTGTCTACATATGCATAGGTTGATTTTATAACGGACCTGTTTTAAGAAAACATTCCATCACATATACGATTATTATAGCAAATTATAGATTAAATATTTATAAAGGTATAATAAATTAAAGAAATGAAAGAATGCATTCTTTGATTGAAATGGAAAATGTTTTTTTATAGCCTTGAACTTGTCTTTCTAGTGAAACAATCAATAAAAATTTCTACAAAACTTTTTTTCTCGTAAATCAACTTTTTTCAAGTTAAAATACGGACAGATCGATGCGTATAATCACTCTAGTAGAACTTGTCCAAGTTGTTTAATTCTTTTTTCTCATCATTTGAAGAGTTAGAGGTACAATTGGCTAATAGCCATAGCTCGCCCTTATCCTTGAATGAAAAAAGTAAACAAATAAAGAAAATCAGATGGAAAAACTAGTGTCGCCAGGATAGTTTTTCATTAGGATTATAGTTTAAAAAAAAAAACGAAAATAATGACACATGAAGCCAGACATTCAATTACCTTTTTTTGTTTTATTTTATTGGATGCACTGCCGATTTGTGGTCGTTTTGTCCCCTATTTCAAATCAATGTAATACAAATAGAATTAACAAACGAGAATCGTATATAATCCGGATTTGGATACTGTTTATATGCCCGTATACGACTATCGAACTAATATCGTTATCACAAAATAGTAGAGAATTTTGGAATTAACTATTGTGGTCAGTGGCGGACTTAAGGGGGGCTTAGCTTCCCGAGCTCTAAATTGGTTCCCTATATAAATAAATTACTTACTTGAATTGGGTTTCCACTGTGGGCAACAAAACTTTAATTACTAATCGAAGAATTCGACTGGTAAAGCTATTTGTTTTTCAATACTTTTCCAAGATTATGTCCAATTAGCTAACAAATTTGGGATTATGCGGTAGTCCCACCCCCAAGTCCGCTCCTGATTAAGGTGGACGAATTTAAATTGTTGGTAGCAATTACAGCTTATTATTAAAGTATTTTGCTGCTTCAGTACAGGGATAAAAACCTAAATGTATACGATTCGTGTGAAACTCCTATTAGTTGGCGAGAGATTCGAAAAATATTTCGAGGATTTATATGAGGGTGTTTAGAGATCATTTTAGCAAAATTAGAAACTCATAGCTCATATAGAAGTTGGTCAAAAATTGCTCGTTTCAGAAGTTGTCGCGATTTTCAAAAACGAGCTAAACACGCAAAACGACTAAGAATGACTCGAAAATTCTCCCAACATTATTTTTTTAGTTTTTCTCCATAGCATCCTAAAAAAATGGGATATATTTGCTCCCACTCCAGAATAAGATAGAGAAATACAAAAAAAATCGCAGCATCGTCAGAAACGAGCGATTTTTGACCAAATTCTAAATGAGCTACGAGGTTTTAATTTTTCTAAAATGTTCCCTAGGTACCCCTTAGAACCCTTGAAATATTTTTCTAATCGCTCGCCAACTAATAGGAGTTTCACACGAATGGTATATATTTAGGTTTCATCTCTGTATCTCATCATTAAATCATTATTTGTCAAATAATCTAGGAAAAAATCTAAAGATTTCTTATTAAAATATTAATATCTCAATAAAATTAATATATTTTTTTTTGTATATTTATAGTTCTATTTGCTATATTGACAAAAAAATCGAAATGATTGTTCCCAGTAAAATTACCTCTAGGTGAAAGGCGAAATGTGTCTAAAAATAAACTGAATACGTTAAAATAAGCTACTGATTATGAGCACCCCTTTTAATGAGTGATGGAAGTAAGAAGTGTGCGACACAGTTGGAAAAAAAAATTCTCCCTTCCATATATAAATATCTAAAAATGATCTCTGTTAGGGGTGTAAAATACTACCACAATGATGAAGTCGACGATGATTCACTCAAATCTATGAAAATGATATAATGATGGTATTGTTGTTGAAACATAAGCAAAACAGACTTTTTTTCTGTGTAGAGACCAAACAGTGTAAATAACGACGGCTTTATTAGCCTTCTCCATAAAAATGATAAATGAAAAAGACAACAAGCTAATAAGACAAATAAATTAACATTTTTTACATTAATAAATACGAAAGAATAGTTTCTCTAAGACTCTAGAAAACCAGATATTTCATTTTTTTTTCTTGTGTATTTTCAACCTACCTTCCGATTCTTTTTTTTTTGAACATCGTTGAAAAAGATTCAAAGGAAGAGGTAACGGATTTAATAGGATTTCTAAAAGAGAAAATATAATTAATCAAAAATATCTACCATGTTTATTATTAATTTCGAACTATCCCCTACTTTAATTGTCACAATTTATGTTTCAATTCTTCTTTATCGGGTAATGTACAAAAATGACTGTTTACTAATTCATCTGTAACATCTTCAAGTCTTGCCGGATTCCATACAGGTTTCTGATCTTTATCGATTAAAAGTGCTCTAACTCCTACAAAACAATTTATAATTAAATACAATTATGATGTTTTTTCTACAACAAACCTTCATAAAAGTCTTTATTAGCTAAACAATTTACAGAAATTCGATATTCCATCTGTAGACATTCTAGTAAATTCAATGATTTCCCGAATTGTAACTCTTTGAATGTAACTTTAAGACTCGTAGGTGACATTTTTCTCAATAAATTGATTGTATCTTGTGCCCATTTCGATCCATCTTTCTCTAAATTTGTAAATATTTCCTCTACGGTTGATGCATTAAAACATTTATCAATCTGTTTTATATACGGTGTTAAACTAAACTCATCCTTATCGTTATCATTATTGTATTTTTCTAATACATTATTAATTCCTTGTTCATCCGAACAATTCAATAATTCTTGTTCGATTTTATCCAAATTTTTACTATCACAATAATGTGTAGCTATACCAGCTTTCTTAACATCTACACCTTTTAAACGATAACCAGTTAATGCTAGATATAAACCTAATTTCCCATTAAGTCTTGGTAAGAAATAAGAACCACCAACATCCGGAAATAGACCGATTTGTGTTTCTGGCATTGCAAAGAGTGTACGTTCAGTTGCAATACGATAAGGACCATGTATTGATAAACCAACACCACCACCCATTACAATACCATCAATAAATGCAATATATGGGATTTTATAATGTCCAATTAGACCATTTGTCATGTATTCACGTCGAAAGAATTCATGGCCAACACGACGGTCACCTTTCAAGCCAGCTTGAACGACAGCACGTACATCACCACCAGAACAGAATGCTTTACCACCAGCACCTTTTACAATAACTAAAGTTTTCTCATTTTGCCATTGTTGTAGAATTGGATACAATTTATTAACCATTGATAGATTTAAAGCATTTAAAGCTTTCGGACGATTTAACGTTATCACACCTTTATCTTTGATATTTTGAATAATAACATCTTCTTCATTATTAGTCGACATTGTTCTTGAGAAAATTCGAATATTTGATTTCAACAAATTTTTATAAAGATTTGAGGTTATGTATAATGCTCCTTTGAACTAAAACAAAATATAAACAATTAGCACTTATCTAAATTGTATTGATTAGGAATTAATTTTTACCTTACTCATTTTCTATTACACGTCAAAAACGTGACAGCTTCTTCCTTATGTCGATCAAAGTTCAATTACGACATAACGAACGATTTTTACCATAATTTTTACTATCAGAAAAAATATTTCTACAAACGAACTAAAGTAGACATTTAAAAAATAATCTATTGAACTACTCGTGCAATGTTGCCGATATGATCACCAAATCGAAAATGTATAGTCGAACTAAAACGGCAAGACTTCCATCGATGGCATTTTCGACGTTTTTACTATTTCCAATAGCTGTATGTCTTTCTCTGGATATTTTCCACAACCGTAAGTTAAAAAATTTGTAATTTTTAATACCTTGATGACAAATTTGGCATGTTTTCTATAGATCCCAGTGAACACATTGACATAATTGTGATATCAGAATGACATCAAGCAATGTAATGCGTTACGTAAAAATCGAGTCATATAAGAGTCATATAGTAGTCATTATTTCACACTTAGGGACGTAAAATGCTGACTTAACAAATATGACATAAAGGTGATGCAAAAATACAACTTAGTTTTTACATAAGCATGCGACATAAAAATGACTTTGACATTCCAAATTGACAAACCTTATTACGGCCGTAAGCAGTGGGGGGGCGAAATTTAGTTTGGAAGATTAATTAAAAAAACTAAACAAGCTGTTAAACCGTCTTTATAAGCACAGGGGCGCAATATTTGAAGGGTAACAACCACCCCCTTCACCTCAACCTGGTTGCGCCACGGCCCTCAAACAGGTAACTTATATAATTTCTAGTCGGATTTTCTAATAGTAGAAACTTATAAATTTTACGAAAAATTGTAACAAACCTAATTGTCAGGTTAGATCATTATCAATTTATGCCTGTATTGTATTTTGTATTTTCCATAGTCAAAGGTGGTTTTATTATATCAAAATGGTAACATTGCACAACAAGTGAACTGGAAAGGTAGCGCCATCTAGTTGCATCTAATTATACTTGCAATTTAAATGAACCTTATGTACTAGTCACATAAGGTTCACTGAAAAATTTAAATCTATTTTTTTTAAGTAATGATTATAGTATGTAATTAGTGTTTTTTTTACAAAGTAGCATAATATTTATAATCCTATATACATATGTATATAATTTGAAAACCCTGGTGGAAATAAATACTAGAAATCCCATTTTATTTCCATTTTCTGACTTTTTCCGAGTATTTCACAGATGATAAGATTTTTTTAGAGAAAGTAAGAAATTTTCAGAGATTTTCAGAGAAAATTTCCATCAGGGAAATTAAAAATTAGCTGTTTTAATATTGCATAACCTCCGATACACATATCCATAAGGGTCACATAGGAAGCTGCCTTTTAACTTTGAATCTAATTGTGTTGATAACCGATATCTATTTTTATTATAACAATTAAAACTTATGAATTTCCTTTACAGTATTTTCTTTATTTATTTAATAATTATAACCCCTTTATTTACTCAAGAATAATATAATAAACGATTGATGGGTGATGTATAGTTGTGAATATTTCTATTAAAGAATACATAGTCTATGTATTCTTTGACAAAATTCATGGTAAGTTTAATATTTAATAGCCCGGGAAAAATCCACACATGTGGTCATATACATGAATATATTTTATGTCAGTTCCACGTAAAAAAATGACTTATAACTTATAAAATAGCATGACATCTTTGTTATATCAGTTTTACGTAAGTAAGAGACTTTAATTTTATGTAATTATATGACCGATTTATTATATCAATTTTAGGTAAGAAGGAGACTTACAAATTATGTAATAGTGTGATAGATTTGATATGTCAGCTGTACGTAAAACAATGACGCTACTGTTACGTCACGATATGGTTCAAATATTACATATGATGTACATAAGATGTAAGTCATTTAATGACATCATATGACAGTCAAATGTAGTGTCCATATGATGTCACAATGATATCATACAACGTGACATCATATTGAGATCATAAAAAGGGTCAGTTTTATGTCAAATTGACGTAAAGTTATAATGACATAGATATGATCTACGTGTGACGTCAATTTTATGTCATGTGTTCACTGGGATTGAATCGTTCTTACACCATTGTTGGTATTGGGGATGAATCGAACCTGCTTTATTGTTTTACCTGTTGAACCATAAATAAATATAGCGTGGCAACTTACCTGATCAGCTATGGAGGGTGGTGTCTTCTTATTTCAGATACATCAATAAATCCTTTTCTTCTTTCTCTCGATATACTCATTACTATGTTGTTTCCTTCAAGTGAAAGTTTAGTTTACACTAACACAATCCTCACCGTTAAAACTTTTCCGCACTCAACTATACACAACATTTCAAACATATTTCTATAGAAAATAATTTGTTGAATATTGTAAATTTTTAAGTCTATCATGTATAAAAACTAGAAATAGGCTACATGTCTTTTTGATCATCCGATTAAAACTTAATATTTGTGTTATCGTTC
Source organism: Mylabris sibirica (assembly GCA_039776855.1). Classification (NCBI taxonomy): domain Eukaryota; kingdom Metazoa; phylum Arthropoda; class Insecta; order Coleoptera; family Meloidae; genus Mylabris; species Mylabris sibirica. The sequence continues at coordinate 8,968,588 of CM077836.1, forward strand.
ATAATTTAAGGGTGAAATGTATATTTACACAAAAATCGCAAACCTTAAGGTACACTTTATACCAATTCCCATCAGAGCTACAGGCTCTTATCAGGCATCTTGGTTGGGTGGAGGCCATCTAACAGACATCTATTGACTATGCTGGTCAGTACCAGAGCCGCTCACCAGAATAATAAGGGGTCGCCATTCTCTTACCCCAATACCTGGGGCTTTTAACCAACAACCCACCTTCTTACCCTGATGGAAGAAAGCCTAACTCACACGAATGAAAAAAGTGACATTCTCGTTCAAGTCTCTTACATTTGGGATGACTGTACGTAGAAAAAAGAAATACCCTGTATACGTAAAGATATACAGGATATACCACGGTATTTATTGTTACAATTGACTGTGCCTTTGGTAACGTGGTAACGTGATTCACACTTGACATTTGTTAATATATTTTTCAAATGGCCGAACCAAGTTACGATACTACGTAAACAAAAGCACAGCCACCAGAGAGAATAAATACCGTAGTACACCCTGTATATCTTTATGAACAGCACCCCTCGCCCCGATACTTTTGGTTACGCCACTGAATGCAAACAAAAATAAAACTTACTTTTCTGGAATAAAATGTCTTTTTTTGTGAAATTTTCCAAAGTAATTGATAAAACAAGCAAAAACGTAAATAATTTCTTTAAACTCGAGTTTTACTCTAAAATATTTACTTTCGTGTAAAAATACCTGCGATTATTTTTTATTGTCGCCTTTGAAATGATGCAAAGGAAAAAAAGGACGGGTATGATTGGATTTCTAAGAGAAGAAATTTGATTAATCTAAAATAATTAACTTGTTAATTTCAAACCATTCTCAACATTATCACAATTGATCACAATTTAAATCTTCATCGGGTAATTTACTGAAATAACTATTTACTAATCCATCTGTAACATCTTCAAGTCTTGCCGGATTCCATACAGGCTTCCGATCTTTATCAATTAAAAGTGCCCTGATTCCTACAAGAAAATTTACAAATAATGAAACAGTTATGATTTTTTTCTACAATAAACCTTCATAGAAGTCTTTATTAGCTAAGCAATTTAGACCAATTCGATATTCCATTTGTAAACATTCTTGTAAATTCATTGATTTACCCAAATGTAACTCTTTTATTGTAACTTTAAGACTCGAAGGTGACATTTTTTTCAATAAATTGATTGTATCTTGTGCCCATTTCGATCCATCTTTCTCCAAATTTATGAAAATTTCTTCTACTGTTGATGCATTAAAACATTTATCAATCTGTTCTATATACGGTGTTAAACTAAACTCATTCTTATCGTTATCATTATTGTATTTTTCTAAAACATTATTAATTCCTTGTTCATTCGAACAATTCAATAATTCTTGTTCGATATTATCGAAATTTTTACTATCACAATAATGTGTAGCTATACCAGCTTTCTTAACATCTACACTTTTTAAACGATAACCAGTTAATGCTAGATATAAACCTAATTTACCATTAAGTCTTGGTAAGAAATAAGAACCACCAACATCCGGAAAAAGACCGATTTGTGTTTCAGGCATTGAAAAAATTGTACGTTCAGTTGCAATACGATAACGACCATTTATTGATAAACCAACACCAGCACCCATTACAATACCATCAATGAATGCAATATATGGGATCTTATATTGTCCAATTAGAGCATGTGTCATGTAATCACGACGAAAGAGTTCATGGACGAGACGGTCACCTCTCAAGCCGGATTCAAAGTTAAACGGAGATCACCACCAGCACAGAATGCTTTACCACCAGCACCTTTTACAATAACTAAGGTTTTCTCATTTTGCCATTGTTGTAGAATTGGATACAATTTATTAACCATTGATAGATTTAATGCATTTAAAGCTTTCGGACGATTTAACGTTATCACACCTTTATCGTTGATATTTTGAATAATAACATCTTCATTATTAATCAACATTGTTCTTGTTAGAATTTGAACTAAAACAAAATACAATCGATTTACACTTATCTAAATTGTATAGATTAGGAATTTTTACCTTACTCATTTTCTTTTACACAACAAAAATGACAGGCGATAATTAAGGTTTAGAAGAAAGCTCTTAAGCAGGATATTTTCTGCATTTCTACTCTATAGTAGAACTAAAACGACAAAGCTTATTTAAAACTTTCTGATAATTGAATATATAGCATCTTCATTAATATCGGAATACGAACTTTCGTATAGATTTGAGGTTATATATATTTCTTTGAACTAAAAAAAATTCAATCAATTTACAATTATCTAAATTGCATGTGTATGTTATAATGTTATAAATTAATGTTCACCTTAATCATTCTCAATTACAAGACAATAATGTAATTTTGTATGGACTTTTGAATCTTCTGTTGACCAAAGTTTAATTAATAATTATTTACCACAAAAGAAATGAAAAACTGAAAGAAAATCATAAACATTTCTACACACGAACTAAGATATTTGAACTATAAACTATTGAACTACTCATGCAATGTTGCCAACATAGTCACTCATTCGAAATCTATTATATCTTCAAACATTTTCACAATTTTCCTTTTTCTATTTGAAATTTTCCACACTTCAAAATATTTAACAAATTAAAAAAAATTCACTGGTTAAGAGCTCCAACTTTTTGGTACCACTGTATCGAAGATAATTATGTTAATTTACAGTACGATACATGTATATTATACCATATTATACGGTATTTAATGACGTATTTTATTTAAAAATTAGTGGAAAAAGATAATACATTGCAAATCACATTAGACCATTCCGATTGATTATTAAGCCTCAAATTAAGAAAAAATACAAATTCCCAAATTTCATTTTGATTTTATCTTTGTGTAGCTGTAAAAGAGGTAAAGATTATATCAACATAGCCTTATTTTCTCAATGCTGTATTAAACTTATAATACACCAGGTATTTTATGTATTTTACAGCTACATTTCAAAATTGTATTTTACACACTCACATCAATAATCAAAGAAAGTTGAACTATATTTTATGAAATTTTCAAAAAATTAGTTATTTTCTCACATGAAAACATTAAGTTATTTAATATCAATTTAAAAAAAAACAATTTTGGTCAAGCTTATCAGAAAATGCTAGTCTCGGTATACAACACTCGACTTGGCAACACAGTTGAGAATATTGTTTAGGATTATAAATACACACACGTTTTATCTATTTCTTTCTATAATATCCGTTTTATTTCTATGCTTATGAGAGAGATAGACTCAGAATCTTTAATAAAACAAACAAGTCGGCAATGGATCGATGAAAAAGCGCCAAATTTGATTCCTACCTTTTTTTTCTTGTACATTTATTAAGTCATCTGGTAAATAAATCATAACGGAATGTTAAAGTACAATTAATTAATATTGATTTACAATAAAATAATGATAAATGGACATAAATATAACCTTCACAAAAATCAGACTAGTCTATATACATACTTAACAATAAATTGTCAAGTACAATCACCATATTTTATTTATTTATACATATATGTAACATTATTTAAAATTATTAACCAATCAACAAGAATATATTATTGTACATTAAAAAATTAAATTGATTTATTCAAAACATAAAGGAACTGAATTGAATGGAAGTATTGGATTATTCTTTTCTTCCATTAAAGCTGTAGCCATTGCACTAGCGGCTTTCTCATATTCACCTAAAGCCTCCAAGACTTTACCAAGATTATACCTAAAAAATTAAATTAATTAATAACAAATACTTAATTAATTTATTAAAGAAACTACCAAGTGATGTGATTCTTTGGATCGATTTTTGCAGCCTCCCGAAATGTCATCTCAGCTAAACCTTGTAACCCTAAATAATGATAAACTAAACCTAATTCTTGTAGAGATTTTACATGTTGTGGATTAATGGCTACAGCATTTTGGAAGCACAATTTGGCTTCGGACCATTCTTGACGGTGCATGTGCAATAGACCTTTCTAAAATTGAATTGTTTTTCATTAATTTCCCAATATTATTTAAATCATCACCGTATAACAAGTAAAAAAAGTTTGAAGTCCACTGTGGGACTTGAACCCACGACCTTTGGTTTTGCACATCACTACTTTTAATGCAACAGACCGGTGGTGGTTTCAAGCCCCCCACTGGACTCCAAACTTTTTTAGTTGTTATACGGTGATTAATTTGTATAATAAAATACTACCATATGCATTATGTGATGACTTAACGGATAGATTTGTGTAGCCTCATTGATGCATTGTTGTACATCTTCTGGTTGATCTAAAGCTAAATATAATTCAGCTAATAATAACCAGACTTCAACTTGTAATAACCATGCACGTTGTGGTCCAGGACGTGGATTAAAACTACTTAAACTACTAGCAAATTCACTTAATGCTTGTTCAACACGTGTCGCAGCAGCATTTTGTAAATGTAACGAACTTGAATCTTTATCAGACATTTCTGATGTGTACAATTGGAAGACGGAACGTGTATCGCTTTTTCTATCACATTCTGGTACATCTGAATTTGTTTGACTTTCATATAAATTCTTCCATAATTCCAACATTTGTTTAGCTGTATTTAATGCTTTATCACCACTAATTTCATGTAATTCTAAATGTGCTTTAACATACATTAAATTTAAACAATCTGGATATTCTTCTAGAGCATTTTCAACAATTGTTAAAGCATTACGATGTTGACGTTCTGCTGTTAATAATAATACTAATAAATGTAGAGTTGATGAATTTTCCGGACGTAAATCTAATGATATTCTTGCATGTTTTTGTGCATTACTAACATCACCAATTAAAGCTAATTGTAATGAGAGATAATAATGAGCTAGATGATCGTTTGGATCAACATCAACGGAATTTTGGAAATTCTCCAATGCTTTTACCATTAAATCTTCTTTATCTTTTTTTAATAAACACATTTCAGCTTGTAAATGATAACCGATACCTATATAAATATAACAACGACCTAATAAACCCGAATTTGTATTGATATCATTCTTTTTAGCTTCAATACTGAAATCAGTCCCTTCTTTAGCTAAACCGAGATGTTCATAACATAATTTAGCAGCAAACATATAATTTGATACATTATTCGGTTCTAATCGTATAACTTCACGTAATAATTGTAAAGCATGAACATAACGACCTATTGAGATTAAGCTGAGAGCATGCTGTTTCCATAGATGAAGTTCTTCAAACGAAAACTTCATCGAACGCTCCAATGACTAGAAAATTTATAAAAAATAAGCAATAATAACAGTTATCAAAAAATACTTCTTGTAATAATGCCACTTGTCCCCATCGTACTGTTGCTACAGTTAATAAATCATAAACCATTGTAGCATCTTGATAAGCACTAGTACGTGCATCTTTAAATTCCGGTGATTGAGAGAGGACAGCATTACGAACAGCCATCGATTCGGCAACCAATAACAATAATATTGTTTCTTCACATTCATTCCTTGGTACGAATTGATTTATTGATGCATAATATTTAGGTTTCCATAATGAATTCTTATTTTGTATAATTGATGGTGGTTTATATTTATCACCAATTAAACCTTGTAATAATAATTCAGCCATTTGACACATTAATTTTAAACGTACAGCTGTTACACCAGTCGCTTCAACGGCACACAATGAAGCACGATACCGTTCTAAAGCTGCATTGTGTTTACTTTGTTGTAATAGAACACATGGTGCTTCTTGTAGGGCTTGTTCTAAGATTACACTTAATGTTTTCTGTGATGATGGTGGTTGTGGTGAATGTGTACCAGGATTTGTACCGGTTGTTGTTGTTGTATTTTGTTCTTTTTCAACTTTTTGCATATAGAGAAGACTTAAATCGGATGCTAGATCAAAACATTTAAACATCTCTTCATCTTTTTCCGCTTTTTTAAATTTACTTGAAGCTGATGTGTCTTTTTGTAAACAAAGACCTTTTATTGCATAGGATTCAGCAACGATTCGTAGGCTACGCCTATAAATTTTCAATTTATTTAAAATATTGTAAGTAATTTGAAAGCACATACAGAGGTAGCTTTTTTTCGGATAAATTCTGCAAATCAGCCGCTTTAAAATGCTTTATACCTTCAGCATACTGGCCACAAGCATATTGGAGTTTACCTAATAGAAGATGAGCATCCATAGCCACACCAGCCTGGTAAGAATTCTCAATTTAAAACAATTCAATACAAAAATTGTGGATTTACCTTAATTCCAGCCTCATTTATGACTTGATTCAAATACCGTTTAGCTTCAATTAAGCCGATTTTTGCACGATTTATATTCGCTTCAATTGGTGGACATTCTTCTAGGTAATTTTCTAAACGACCTTCACCGATTAAAAAATCCGCAAGATACGCTAAAATAGATAATTATTCTAATTAAGAAGAAGCTTTTTATATTAAATATACTGCTAGTACAAGACTCGGGTGATTTATCTTTTAATTGTTCAGCCAATTCGATCACTTTTAACCAATTGGATTCTTCCCTATTACGTTCAATATCTAATTCAATACGTGTTGTAACGTTCTTCGTGCGACTGGTCATTATTTAACGATTTTTTACCCGTTCGTTAGCCCTGACAAAATTAACAACTATTGTTAAATAATCATAACATAACCTAAACTATAATTTGACAGAAGAGCTGTCAAAAGTCAGTATACGTCATATTTAAAAAAACAAGTGAAATTTGTTGCGTAGAGTATGCAACACAAAATACTCATTTACGCGCAAAATTTGAAATTCAACAAAATAACCCTTACCCATTCCGAGTATTGTTTTCTTTAAATATTCAATAATCAGTGGTTCTTATCGAATATTTATAGAATTTATTTGTTCTTTGTCGTTAATTGATGTGCAAATAATTTTACATTACCTTAAAAAAGCAATTTCTGTTTATAAACTGAGATTTTACCAAATTTTGCCTCCATTCCAAAGCTCCAAGACTATGAAGAATCACTATATTTAGACTCTTTTATGTAAAGAAAAACTGTTATAAAGTTTACAATTAGAGAATTGTAAATAATAGTTGCATATGTAAGTGCTTCTTTCCACACCACCTGTGAGGTAAAGCACAAGGTGCGTTTTTTTTTATAGTGGTATCCCCTGTAGGCCTAATCCACTATAAATATAGTGTTGGATATATCCACCACCGCCACCCTCAATGTTAGTAAAAACCAAACAATTATACACACAAACACACAACCCTTATAATCTATAACTAATACTATAATGTTAGTAATAATAGTTTTCAAAAATCAAGAGAACAAATATTCGTACACAAAAATCCCAAATTACCCCACGAATATTTGCTATCGTGATGTTCACACTCTTACTCATTTACGAGTAAATCATTTAAATTTTGAAGATAATTAAATAAAATGGTGTGAAAATGTGAAGGCGGGATAAGTGGCAGATTGGAAAGGATTGAAGCTGATGATGTTCCTGATTGAAGCACTGAAACAGATTATCTGAAACAGAAAATTTTTTTCATTATAAAAGTCCTGAAAAATGAAATAAAGTTATACGTGAAGGGTTCTCTGAAAAATAGATACTAGAATTAGAGATATACTTACAGAAGATGACCTAAAATATAAACAAATTACAAGTACTTGAAATCAAATCAAAAATTAACTTAATTTTTTTTATACTTACTGTTTAAAATTTTATTTACTGTTTATACAATACACTTACCTGAGCATTACACAAATACACTCAACACTTTTCACTTTAAACATGTTCTATTTCGAAAACGATCGAATAACTCAACTTCACCATTAAAAAAATAATTGTGAAGGAGTTATTGTAAGCCGATTCGCGACACGATTGATGGACGCTATCGTTCAAAACATCAACATCATTCAACAAACCAAAAGTGTTGATAATAATTTCGTCGAGTTAAAGATACCCAAACGAAGGTCTTTGTAAGCAACAAAAGTACCAAAGAGGAGAGTTGGAAATAAAAAGAATGACGACGTTATCTTCGATTATGAAGATTGAAGATAATATATCGTCGCTTATCACCTTGAAAAGTACCTAACAGATTTTGTGGATCAAGTTCCTAACAGCCCTAACAGGTCCCTAACAAGTACCTACAAAGTACCTAACAGGTTTTTCCTAAACACTTAGAGAAAAAATTACCAAACAGTAGAGTTTTTTATCGTTGTTTTTAGTCGTTTATGTTGATGATTTAATTGTTTTATGAATTTCCCTATCGTGAATTTAAATTTCACCACTACAAAATCGCGTAGTTAATCAATAAAAAGTACTTACTACTTAACCGCAACTCTGCTCCTGTCCCACGCTGTTCGAACCTACTGTAATTTAAATAAAAAAAAAACAGTAAAAGTTAATAATTTTGGAATAATAGTTGTTTGAAGATTTTAACTTACCCTTTTGTTGAATTCTATACCGCATAGATCCATGGGACGACAAACACCATTGACCAGGAAAGCAATAGAACCAACACAAACCCATCACTTAAAATTTCAGAAAATTTGAAAGCACTAACACACTTTATTATATTTTAAAAGCACCCGACATTATTTTTAAATTTAATAAGCCGACGATCAAAATTCAACTGAATAAGCAGACGGGCACTGACAAGTCTAGAATAGAACTTTATGTAACTTTTCCTTGGTTGTTCAGCTGTTATAAACCATAGAAAAACTTGTCTAGATATAATACAAAAAAAAAACAATATTTAACGTTTAAACTGTCAACAAGTTATTCAATACATTACATAACATGTATGAGAATGTTTTATCAAAATTGACAGATAACAATTAGCAATAATTACTATTGTTCCAAGACATTCTTTACTTGTGGTAATGTTGGTTGCCTATAGAATAGTAAATCAATGAATAGATAAACACAAGTGTGTACGCAGCCTGTAAGATTTGCACGTGTGAATGCAGCTTTATTATAGGTTTCACAAAGTATAGTACATCTACAATACTCCGTGACTTGACCATTCCAGTTAAAGTATTGAATTCATATGTTTATAAAGTTTAGAGTTTATACGTATATGAAAATTAGGAAGTAATAGGAAGTTGCTTTTAGACAGTTGGCGACACTGTCAAAAACAAAAGCTAATTTCAGTGAGACCAACATAAATTATACAACAATTCCTAGCGCTTGGCGGTAAATTTAAAAATACAAATCATCCATATAATGAATATTATCAGCAAAAATTGTACTTTTGAATATTCAAATTGTAAATTTATACAAAACATTGTTCTTTTTGCAAATGATTAGCATAAATGTTAATTATTGAATTTTACCTTGATTTTAAATTAAATTTTAAACGTATTCATTTCTTTTCTTTATTGATTACGTGCGATAAGGGCTTTGATAGAGCATTAATTCATCTATATTCTTAACAAAAAGTTTAACACAAAATGACTGTTATAAGTAAATATGATTTTTATCAAAGATTACCAAATAACATCAATTGTAAAGGGTTGATACATCCACAAAGTGATGATTGTTTAAAAATGTTGTATATACTTATATTTCGGCGTAGTGTCATTGGGGGTGCTTTAAAATTTTTCGCCCCTATTTATATCGTAAGTTGTTGAAAAAATCTATAAACATTTCTAAATAAATTTTATTAATTTTCCAGTTAAGACTGATCTTTGCAAAGAGGAAAATTGATAAGGATTTTATTATAAATTTAATTAAATCTTATTTTAGATCAGTGTTATTTGCAATGTGCCTTGGATCTGGAGCTTTTAGCAATATTTGCTTACTCTCGTAAATTTCCTCTATAATGCTTTTGAAAATTTTAAATTTTCTTGTGTTTTCAGCAAACTAACAAATCGTGTTCACTATTATTGTTATGGTCTATTACCAGGTTTTTTTGCAGGCAGTTCCATTTTTATTGAATCTAAAGAGAATTGCCAATTTTTCTCCTTATTATTCTTCAATATGGTAATTACTGTCATAATTTAAGTGGATTTAAACAAAATTTTAGTTATTTAAGGTGATTGAAAGTCTACTATGCAATTTAGATTTTTTTAATATTTTTAAATTAACAAAAACAAGACAAATTATAAGTTTTATGATAATTAACAGTTTATTAATGAGAGAATTATCCAAAATTCGTTATAAACATATGCAACCAAAGCTTTGGTGATTAATTAAAGTACTATTCCACTATCTTAAAGTTAAAATTTTGAATTTTTAGGGTCTTCTTGCCGAATTTCCCCGAAATTTCCACTGAAAAAACACAATGCTACCACCACATAGAACAACAAAACAAATCCTATTGTTGGCTATACTGTTTACAAGTAATCTTGGTTATTCCTACCCCCAAAAATTTAAAATTACTAAACACGTCTCGTCCAAAATAATAGTCATTGTTTGTAAATTTTTAGGGTGTTGGCAAATATTTTCTAACCGGTTATTCTATTAATACCATCAAAACTTTAATACCTGAGATGAATAAATTGATGACAACACCTAGATTACTATTTAAACATTTATTTAAATGGAATCATGTAAAATTTGGATTATTTTTAAGTAGTTATATCGGTCTATTTAGGGTGAGTATCACATTAAAAATTCTTCCCCTACATTTACATTTTAATTTTAGATAATATCGTGTTATCTATACGGTTATAGTAATCGAAATATTCCGTTAACAGCAACGATAGCCGGTTTTCTATCCGGTATATCGATTGCTATTAAACCTAATATAAATACCATTGCTTTAGCTATAACAACACTACTACAGGTAAGTTTACGTTAATGTTAACGTAATGTTTAGTGTTTTTTCTTGTTTTGTTTCTCAGGTGTATTGTTTTAAATTTGAGAAATTAACCAAATATCGACAGAAATTACCGTTAAACCAATTATTATTTATGATATCAAGCAGTATATTACTACATAATAGATTATTAGCAGCTGAAACTTGTCCGAAATATTACGCTTACGCTACAGATATCTGTACAAATTTCTTGTAATTACTTGTATTATTTTTAAATATTTTTAGTAATTTTCATTAATTTCCAGTATTGAGAGCAGAGTTAAACGTTTAGATAAACTCTATTTTGCATGTTAATCTATTCGATAAATTTTTGGTGAGATAGTGATGTGGATTTTGTTGTAGAATACCAATTGGTGTTGCGATAGTTAACCGCTAGATAGCAACTGTATAATTGGCGGCGCGAAATTCAAATCAATTATAGTTTAATTTTATGCAATAAAACAAGATTCACGTAAAATTAAATGAATTTTTAAGATTTATTACAGAAAATGCCTCTTGTAGCCTATAGAGTATTGTTATTTAGTGAAAATATCCATTAATCTAGCTGACCTCGGCCCCACTATTTTATTATAAATTATAAACCATTACACGTTTCCACTTGGTACTTTTATTTGGAGGATTATTGTAGTTTTGATCGTTCGTCAGAGTGAATTTTAATAATGCAATAAAGACAGTGAAACGTAAAGTTAATAAATATGTGAATTATAAATGTAGATTTTTCGCATTTTATAGATTTTTTATAAATTTGTAACGTAAATGTTTTGATTGTTAATTTGTATTGTAGCATGAAATAATAGTGTATGATGTTATATCCGTGTTGTGGAGACGTGAATAGAAAGTTGAGAAGAGACAAGACAAATTTCACTTTTAAGTTTAATCAAATCAATAATCAAGAATTGTTTCTGTGAACAAACAAAGTGAGTGACCTTTATTGTTAATTTTCTTTGTAACGATAAATTGTTATCATATTTAAAAATATAATTGTGTTTATAACTTTTATACTGAATGGAGATTTCGTAAAACCCTGGTGTTAATCAAAATTAATCTGTGTAAATTTAAAATTATGATATAATAACATCTGGAATTCCCGTTGTTTGTTTTATTAAAATTAAAATTTTTGCTAAATTTGGCTTGTTAAATAATTAAAACTGCAACCACTCGAAATGGAACACTCTGTATACGAGTACTAATAAGCTATTTTCGTGGATTTTTTAACGCAAAAGCATAAATATTTTTGTTTATTATGTACAGTATTTTTAGACTAAATAACAAGAAATTCAAAATAACCGGTCTGTTGATCAAGGATTCATCAATAACAAAACAATATTTCATCAATTATAGCAATTAATTAATGATAAAACTCGCGTATTATAAAATTAGGATTTTCCAGCGAATTTCCCGTCAAATAGACCCGCGTCATACTTATTCAACTATAACCCGACAAAACATAATTTCAAGCTAGTTATTATTTTTTGCAGGTTGGTGTTATCATGGTGATTGAATTATCTAAAATTCTCCCCCTTATATTATGGCTAATATTCGATAAAAATGTAGTTGAAGCCTTTAATAAATGCCGACCACAATCATCAAATTGTTCATGCTTGCAACTAGGTGGAACGTTTGAAATCACATGTTTAGAAGCCAATAATACAAACAATAATATTTTTATCGAATATCGTAAAAATCTCATTAAATTACAATGTACGAATATTATGAATTTCAATCAAGATTTATTACCAAATGGAAATATTTCCGAAACTATTGAAACTATCGAGATAAAATTCTGTCCATTACCTGAAACAAATTTTCGGGATATTTTTACGAAAATTTTGAATATTTCCAATGTGAAAACGTTAACATTTCGTTTTACAACAAAAACGAATCAAACACTTCACGAAAATCTATTGGACGGTTTCACCAATTTGGAGACGTTTGATTTTTCCAATAATGATTTAATCGATGCCGATACTGATGTTTTCCAAAATTCACCAAAACTGAAAATTATCAATCTATCAATGAATCAAATCAAATTCAAACGTGATCATTTCAAATCAATGAATGTTTTACAAAAATTGAATTTGGCTAAAAATGAAATCGAAACATTACCAGAGGGAATTTTCAAAAATTTAACAAATTTAACACAACTAGAATTGTGGAATAATAATTTAAATGGTTTCGATTCTAGTATTTTCGATGATTTGATCAATTTGAAAATATTAGATTTATCTTGGAATAAATTAGAGAATATTAATGGGAATATTTTTGTTAATTTAACAAATCTACAACAACTCGGTCTAAATAATAACAAATTATCAAAATTACCAGCGAATTTGTTTGTGAAAAATACAAATTTAGAAGTTCTACGATTAGAGAATAATCATTTAAACAACCTAAATGAGAATTTACTAAAAAATTTAACAAAATTAAAAGACTTGAATATCTCTAATTGCAGTTTAATTGATCTACCATCGGAAACTTTCACAAATCTAAACCAATTACGTATAATTAAGCTACAAAACAATCAAATAAGCAACTTATCAGTAGATTGGTTTAAATCATTGGATAAACTTGAAGAAATCTATCTAAATCATAATTTTATTGAAAATTTAATCAATTTCCCTGCAATGAAAGAGTTAAAATTGTTAAATTTACACAATAATTCGTTAGAAGTGATCAAAAACGATAATTTAAGGCATTTGCCAAATTTAAAAGAATTAGATCTGTCTTGGAATCGAATCAAACAAATACAACATGGTGTTTTTATTAATAATCAAAAATTAATTAAATTAAATCTATCGCATAATAACTATATGATGAATACTGAATTTTTCGAATCTTTCAACCCATTCAGTTACTGTACAAGTTTACAAGACTTCGATTTAAGTTTTAATCAAATCGAAAATGTTGATCAATTCTTAATTATTAACATGTTGGATTTACGGGCTATCAATTTAAGCAACAATCGCCTACAAATTATCTCTGTAAGTATTTTCTTATCAATTTTCTATTAAATTAAAGATATTTCCCAAGATGAAGATGGGGATATTGTTTGATAATACCAAAATTTTGAATTTTAAGTGTTACCAAGTCTAGCAAATTTTTCCTAGATTTAGGGAATCTTTACTTGTTCAGGGGGTTCAGGGAAAAAGGGTGATCTTTACAGTGTTAAATATCTAGGGAATTTTTTGTTCAAAGTCTAGGGAGACATGCTCTAATAGATCTGGCAACGCTGCACTATCACCATCTAGAGCCTATTCATTCTAAATTGACCGAACTAGAATTAAATAAAATTATAATAATAATTAAAAACATGCATTTATAGCAAGCAAAATAAATATTTATACAACATTTAAACATAACTATTATTGTTTAAACTAGAATTAAAATAGACTATGATGAGTAGCCAGCGCCGCCACTTGCATAATTCCTCCAGGCGCGAAATTTGATTTAAATAACTATTAATTAGTTTGAAAATGTGGATTTTCAGCTAATTTAATTATGATTTTAGTCGGATTTTATGACAACACTGAGTGGACACAAAGTTGAAATGGATCTATCTAACAATAATATTACAACAGTTGATTTTAATTTGATCGAACTTGAATTAAATAGTCAAGAAAGTTCTAATGGACGTGGTAGTATTGTTAATTTGAATAATAATCCAATTATTTGTGATTGTAATTCGTATACATTATGGAAATATTTTAAACATCAATTAATTTCATCTATACGTAATTTTATTAATTTTGTTGGTGATGATTTGATTTGTATGCAACCGGAAAAATTCACAAATATATCAATTAAATTATTAAGACAAGAACAATTAGTTTGTAAATTAGGAAGCATAGAATGTCCGATTAATTGTGATTGTAATTGGCGGCCATCTGATCAATCGATTATTGTTGATTGTTCATATCAAAATCTAACAAAAATGCCATATTTACAACCATTCAATGGTTTAGATTTTAAACAAATTGAAACACATTTGGAAGGTAATAATTTGGACCAAATCTCAGAAATTACAATTCCAAGTCATGAGAATATAACGAAATTGTTCTTGGCTTATAATCGAATCGATCATTTGGAATGGTTACCGTCAAAACTTCAGGTAATTGTCGAATTTCTGTCGTGATCTTTCCAGTTAATTTCTTTTAAAGGTTTTAGATTTGAGAGGTAATAGAATTAGGCGATTAGAAGACTCGATTTTGGAACAATTCAAACATATCAAAAACATATCATTAGATGATAATCCTTGGATTTGTGATTGTTCGACTAATAATTTCGCTCGTTTCCTGCGAACTAATCTTGATAAAATCAATCCAATTAATATACATTGTGAAAATAATACGACTCGATTGATTGATTTAAGTAAAAATGATCTTTGCAAAACGAAAATTATAATAATCTACACATCAGTCGTTTTATTAATAATTGGTCTGTTTATAAGTGTTGTGATAGCTTTCTATTATCGTTATCAACAAGAAATTAAAGTTTGGCTATATGCAAGAAATTGGTGTCTATGGTGGGTGACTGAGGAAGAACTCGATAAAGATAAACTTTATGATGCTTTCATCAGTTATTCAAATCAAGACGAAGAATTCGTAATGGAACACCTTGTTCAAGTTTTAGAAAACGGTCCGAAACCCTACAAACTATGTTTACACAAACGCGATTGGATACCTGGTGAATTCATAACGAAACAAATTAGCAATTCAGTACAAAATTCAAAACGGACTATTGTTGTATTATCACCAAATTTCTTGGAGAGTGTATGGGGCATCATGGAATTTCGCACAGCACATACACAAGCAATGAACGAAGGACGTGTACGTCTCATTGTTGTTCTATTGAATGATATCGATGTAAATAAATTGGATGATGAGATTAAAACGTATTTAAGAACGAACACGTACGTTAAATGGGGTAATCCACATTTTTGGGATCAATTACGTTACGCTCTACCACATTCGAAACGAATAAAACAAAAAGATTGTAAAAAAATTGATGATAAATCTATGTTTACAAATGGATTTACATTAAATCCAAATTCTACACCACCTGTAATCAACATAGAAACTGGTTTATTGAAGAATAATCCATTGAATTTAACAACAACATAATCATACGTACCTGTATTTGTAAGTTTTTATAGTAATTGATCTCGAAAATTGATGTTATTTTAAAGTTTTAGCGATGTTTGTTGTAAATTCTATAAATAAATGTGTTCAAATATGTAATTATTCAATTTACTTGATCAGTATCATGTATGATGTGGGTACGCAACCAGTAATACAAGAACTCGCTTAATTGACGCCAATTTAAATTTCGCGCGATTTAATCTAGTGTGATTTAACGTTAATTTAGTAATTTTATATATAAGTGTCGTTCAAAGACGAAAGTACATAAAAACGTTTAATTATTACAGCTACAAACAAGTATCACAAGACTTTTATAATTAATATTTGACAAAGAATTTGTAATAATTGTTGAAAATATAATACTCTTTCAATAAATAATCGTTATTGGTTAAAGGTACACTTGGATTATTAGAATTCTAATACATGCTTGTTACTGCCTCCACAGCCCAATGTTGGTGTGATTTTATCATTACTCTCCTGTATTGCTATATAAATTGAATTATTTTTATATTTTATAGAAAATTAGATAGAAATATTTACCTGGAGGTAAATGTAGTTTTTCAATTTCGAATTTTTTACGTTTCAATTTGAAAACATATTCAACAGCTCCTGGATGTTTTGATGCAAATGAATTAATTGCTGCTAATTTGGTTAAATGGAAAAATCCATGATAGTCTGATAAACTGAAATTGTTCTCTAATTCTGTACCACAAAATGTCTGTAATCTCATTGCAATATCACTAGAATGTATACAACGATCCAGAGAATTCTAGAATAAAAAAAATTAATTAGTTTTATATTTATGAAAAATTAAAGATTTACTTCATGATATAAATGAGTTGGAATTGTGATCACAGCAACTGCATATGCAGACCGTACTAATGCCCTTAAACAAAATATAAACATATCTAAATCACGGCTATCATTAGAGATCATTTGAAATGGTCGTTTTTGAGGTAACCACATCGGTGATCCTAATGAATGTACACCAATACGTAAAATTGTACGTTTAGATGTTGGTGGATCTTTTAAAAAGAATTTCCCATCTTTTATTTTATTCTTAATTGATTTTAATAATTCATTATATGCAGGATTTCTAAATGTATTATTGTTACTATTTTCTATTCGTTGACAATTCCAATATTGAATATCTGAATTTTCAATATCATTCAATGTTATAGTTTTACTTAAATCAAAATAATGACCAATTGAATTCGTTTCATCTTTGTGTTTTTTTGGTAAATTCTGATATCTAAATGCTATTGTCATCTTATCATTATTTTCTAAACTATTTGATTTTGATATATTCGATTCGGGATCACTATGAATCACAGCTGGAAGTCCTTTGATCTACAATTAAAAATGACGTAATTCCAATTAAATTTACTCACTACTCATTTTTTTTTACTCACTATATTTTGTGGATTTACATCTAAACTAGCAATTAAAGTCGAATGATTACTAACAATTCCTTCAGCTAAAAAATAATCTAACATAACCCGGGCATGAGAACCGTGCATATCCTCCTCTACAAACCGGAAAAAAATAAAATTAATAGGATTTTTTTTTGATAATTATTAATTAATTGACTAACCGATTATTGCAACGGTTCCAACCGGAAGTCCACCTCCTGTAATCAAATTACACCACAAAATGTTATAGATTTGAAAAGAACAAAGAAAACCTAACCTCGTTTTTTTATTGAGAATCGTACGATAAAGTATACTCACCCAAAATTGTATCCAATGCATGAATACCGGAAGAAACTAATAGCTGAGTATTTGGACCATTTATTACCGTTCCAGGTATAGTTAAAGGACCTTTAGAAGGTTTTTCCATTTATTTTCCTTATTCTAAAATGATTTCTATTCGATTAACGACTTTCACACACCTGTCAAATTGGTATTTCCAACAGCTGACAATCGACAGGTCTACCACAATAACCTAGTCACAATACTAAATAACCAGATTTACAACTAGAATATAGACCGTTCCAAAATTTATGTGCCTTAACAGTTGAATAAAATAAAAATGCAATGTAGATTCTTTACACCTCAAATCTGTTTCTATGGGAGTTTCTTCAAGCGATTTCGATAATTTTCAAAATGAAACATGTTGGGAACATACAGCGCAATTTGATGCAGCCGTCAAAAACACGAACTACCAAATTAAGTAAGGTTAGAACAATAGTTTGTAAAAAATTTTTTAGCACCAGATCAATAACAAATGAACTATTTCAAGATAAAATTAGTAATTAGAAATATGGGTTGTTCCAAGATTAGGGAAAGTCCAAAAGGTAAAATATTTATATGTAAGGTAAAATATTTATTAAGCCATAATACCTCTCCAAAAACGTCAAAATATTAAAAACTATATTAATGTAAATATGAATATTTAAAGAAACAACACTAATAAATTTTGTCCATTAACAAATTAAGGTGGACATCCTTTCTTAATCAAAAAAAAAATATATTGTATAACAATAATTACTATTATAAACAAAAATGGTCTTAAATCCTATAGAAACCCCAAATTATTAGCGCAACTTAAAATATATGTACGTATATGTATAATAGACAGAGCTGCAACATGAGTGGTGCTAAAACAGCCCCTTGTTAGTCAAAAAAGAATGTTAACAAAAGGGGCACCTACAGATTTCACTGCATCAGACGCACAGTCATATTATTGCGGATCTGTGTATAAGTATAAAAAAAATCAATTCACACAACATTTATATTACTATTAAAAACAACACCTCTACTTTTTAAGCATAATCTTAAACAAATTAGTCCTAAAATTACTAACCATCTTTTCTAGTTCTTCAACTTGTGCTTTCAATTTAATATTCCTTTCTGTTAATTCATCAGCTTCTTTCTCTAATGTTAACTCTTTCATTTTTCTTTTTAATCTTGATCGTCTTGATGCTTCATTATTTTTATCACGTAACTCACGATATCTTGAAACATCTGAATAATCAGATGATACAGATGATGTACGTCTTGTTAAACAATTATTATTATTAAATGTTGCACTACTACTAATTGATGAAATTCCTGTATCATCACTACCTGAATCGGATTCTTCATATTTGATTTTACGTTTTGTTTTTTTGTATGGTGTTGTTGTCTTTATTGTAGATTTATAACGTTTTAATGATGATGGCGGTGGTGGTATATAATCCTCATCAGAATCATCATCATCATCATCGTAATCTTCATTACGTTTTAATCGTCGTTTACGTGAACGAGAATTTGTAACTACTTTTTTAGTTGATATTATTGATGATTCGTCTTCATCAATTTCCAATTTCGGTTTATTTTGTACTATTGTCGATGATGTTGTTGGTATATCAAATGGAATGTCTTGTAAATTAATTGTAGATACCTCCTATTAAAACAATAACAATTAATAATAAACTATAAAAGTAGGTAGTAATATTACCTTTTCGTTAACGTAATCGAGAATATTGAAACTACGTTCAAGATCAACAACGGAATCAATAACATCAGGTGTATTTAAAGTTGGTGTTTGATTAACTGCATTTAAGTTTAATTTTAATTTTGGTATTTTGTATGAAATTTCAGATCCTGCATAACTATTACTGTCTTCAGATGTTTCCAATCCAGCATTACTTGGCGGTGGTGATAATATATCGATTTCATTTTTTATTTTTCTTATATTTACTGTATAATCAATATTATTATTATTATTATCAATATTATCATTAATAATTTGCACATGCATTGGGGTTTCATTTTCATTAATTACAAAAAGATTTTCTTGTTGATTAACGTCATTTGATGTTGAAAATAACAAATTAGCGTCTGAATCCTGTATTATATTATTATTATTAGCAAAATTTGATGGCATTTGAATATGCATTTTATTTATGTTATTACTATCATTACTAAAAGTAATAGAATCATTAGATTGTTTATTTGTTTGTACGCTATCCATTCTGAGTAATTCATATTCAAACTTAAAAGGATCATCAGCTGTTTGTGTATTTATTGTTGTTGTTATAATTGAAGATTGTATATTTGTATTCTCAGATACCATGAAATCGAATCCTTTTCGATCTGTGAACAATAATAAAATAAAAAAAAACATATTTCAAATATTGCATCCTTTATGAGGGCACACTAACCAAAAATAGGCGTATTAAGTTCATCTATAACACTGTGCATTGGCGTTTTTGGACGACCACCCTCTGGTAAATATGGTTCTAGATCTCTGAATTCTTCCATTTCGAGTTTGGTATCTTTCTTGGTGTTGTAGTTGGTAATTTGCGAAATTTTCTCGTGATTGTTGTTGTTGATTCCAATATTTATTGGATTCACATCGTACGGGTTGACACAATTTAATATTGACGCTTGTTCTATTAGATCGTTGATAGATACCGCATCTAATATGTCTAAATTTGGATTTATTATTGGTTGTTCGTTTAGATTCAATTTCTCGCCATGATGGGCAGGTAGGGGCTGATAAGGCTGCAGCGTTTTCCATTTCGACAGGGACTATAAAACCATTTCAAAATGAAGAAAAAAATAAATAAAATAAAAATTACTTGATATTATCCTGAATTATACAGTGACGACAATCGTTTTTAGTGTTATAGAAGAAACCGTTATGTCGCACATTAAAAAAAAAATGTCTAAAATACTTACATTAGATTCGCCTTGTCTTGTTTTAAAAATGTTGACTCTAAGTAGGGGCTCACCAATTAAAGAGTTGAGTGTTTGCAACGCTCAACCTAAAAAAAAAAAAAATTAATTCAAAATTAAACAACCTAATAAGTTAACAATTATTTCTCGGAAATCATTACATTATCTGTTAATAAAAATAACCTTGACAATGTTTTTATAATGTAATAAAATATGAATTTCATACCATGTAATTATTAAAGCATTCTAACTTATAATAATAGCAATTATCAATAATCATTATAAAATAATTATCAATTAATTTATGGTAATAGTAGGCAATGATTTTGAAACAATCATAAGTTACTGTAGAAACTTTAAACGTTAAAACAAATGAAAAATTTACAGAAACTTGGGCGTATCAGAAAAAAAAATTACAAAAATTGCAAGAAAATGCTAAAAAAATATATATAAAAACGAAAAATTATTAAATAAATGATAAAAAAATACTTAATTATCAGTTAATCGTCACAAATGCTGATTCAGCGCAAATAATTGTCATTACATAACCAATTAACGCTTGAAAAACAATTATTTTCAATTATAGAATAAAAAAAAATAATGTTTCTGGACTTTTCCCGGGCACCTCGAAAGGAATTTACTGAATTTAGAGAAATTTGTGACGTAAATACCGCTAAATTCCTAGAAATTTATGACGTCACTAAAATATACCAACAAGTTCTAACAAGTTAATGTCTCAAGGTCATCGTCTGCCATTTTAACAATAAAAATCAATAAATTTGTTTTGTTTGGAAATTATCCAAATGTTATTGTTTAAAATTAATTCAAATAAAAAATTTCGTAATTAATTTAACAAAAAAACGGGTGTAAAATCGATAAACTTACTCGATATGATTTCGCTTGATTAACTCTTGTCGCTGTTTGTTCCTCTACTTTTATTAAATAAATATGGAACTTTCTCGTTAATCTATCTCAAAATTTATGCAATAATTATCCAATTAAAATTTACAATTAAAACGCACTTATTTATTTAATCGCTGATTAGAAAGCTTTTCAGTGCGGTGAAGATTCCACCTTCACCCTAACAACGTCACTCGTAAACTAATGGAAAATGGCGCTGACAGTGAACTTTAGAAAGGATTCTCGTTGTGTTTATCTTTTTCCAACTTATTGATTAGAGAGAAACGTTATAAATACAAGTTTTTGATTTGCTAAAATGACGTCAGCTTTAACCAATCATATTATTTGAACCTTTATCACGAGACACCGAAAATTTTCTATGAATCATCGTTACCATGCATTTTTATACATGGATATAACTAGATGTTTTTGAACTATTTTTTTTTTTATTGATATGGAAATTCTAAGAATTGAGGGTGAAAGTACATGGACTGATAAGTTATATAACCAAATATATAATTTCTAGCTAATTCTAGTCCTATATTTGTTTTATAAAAATAACTTACATCCTGATTGTGCCCATTATTCGAGTTGTTGTAAACCAAAACTTTCTATAGCACTTTCTTTTAATTACACAAATTAATATTTGTTGATTATGATTATAATAATAATTATTTGTATTTTGATTTAATTGGGGAATGTGCATAACAGGATCAGAGGAAAATTTCATAGTACTTTGCCCCAATTTATACCGAAAATGATATTTTCACGAGTATAACAAATTTAAAATGAAATTCAAAGAATTCTATATTTAAAAACTGGAACCTTTCTTGCTATTATACGACCTTTATTTAACTTTATTGATTTTTTTCCATTCAACAAACAACTGATAAATTTACATCCACCAAAACACTGTGATTGTGTGCCACCAGTACCACAACTTCGAATTTAATCTTCTACTATTGGTTGATTTGAACACGTTGTTAATTATAATACGAAACTTCGTTTAACCAATGGAACTGTAGCTGATGCAATCCATATAGAAAATGATTTTATATTTTATATACTTGTTATTTTTGTTAATAATAAGTGTAAAAAGTAAAAAAAATATATGTTGAGCTAATTGAAGAGTCGTGTGATTTATTTTTATGTTACATCTAGAACCTTCCGGAAAAACTCTAATGATTTCGGGGAATTTTAACGAAAATAGAGAACAAACAAATTACTGCTACTAAATTGAATAAAAACCATTTTATATTTATTTATTTCATATTCTCAAATTTTCCACATGAGACAAGGTCTCTGTGCTATTACCCATTAAAATTATAAAAATAGGTACTATAATTCCGTTGGAAACAAAAGTCTAAGTTTAATGGCATCCATACACTACGCTTCAAGTTTCAAGAAATTTTTAGGACTCGTATTGTAAATGGAATTTTTCTAGAAACATACTTTATTTGTTCGTTTTCTTGCTAATTATCAATTTATTTCTTTTTTTAAAAAAAAACAAGACTGAACACAGAACAATTTATAACATAACCTGAAAGAGGATCATAAAATTTATAAAAAATACAGAAATTGATGTGATAATTCCTATTGTTTTATTAAATTGATGATAAAAGCACTTAGTTCGATATATGTATGTATTTTATTGGCATATAAATCATCGAAATTTTAAGGGATCCATAGATTGTCAGAAATGAATTATTATGAATCAATCATATTTGTAGGAAGAAATTAGATATTTGACTCAAATCGATCCAGATCTAGATATCAATTAAATCTAAAAGAAAAATCAAATAATTAGTCACAACCTCAATTTATTATCAATTTTATTTTGGCTATTTAAAGACTGTATAGAAAGTTTTTATCGATCTTTTAGAGTTAAATTTGAAAAATCCACCACAATGCAATTGTAGATACAATTATCACATATCTATTTATTTATCTATAAGTAAACAGTATTATAACAATTATAAATAAAGTAGTCCATGTACGATTTTTAAAAAATTACGAATACATTTTTAACCTTGATTTTTTATACCGTGTGTCCCATTGTGGCCAGTTTACTTGACTTATGACAGCTCCCATTATTTAGCGAGCGATACCAAAAACATTTCAAGGATTTGTAGGGTAGTCTCTTGAGATTATTTCAACAAAAATAGAACCTCGTAGCTCATTTGGAAGTTGGTCAAAAAACGCTCGTCTTCGACAAGGTGGCGATTTTCAAAAATGAATTGAACACACAAAACGACTAAAGAATATGATTTGGAGATCATCCTAACATTGATTTTTTTCGTTTTTCTCCATTTGCATTCAAAAAGAAATGTGAAAATGGCAACATTGTCAGAAACGAGCGTTTTTTGACCAACTTCTAAATAAACTACGAGGTTCTAATTTTGGTAAAATATTTCTCGAATCGCTCGCCAAATAATGGGATTTATCTTCAGACCTAGCAATAGTTAAGTAGGACACACGGCATATTCTCAATCCTTTTAATATAAACTGTTTAATTTCTTCATAATAAAGCTGACCATAGACTATATCAGATAAATGGTCGTGATTTATATTTTGATGTTAATTGAAGGTTTTAACAGAAAATTGGAGTCAGGCCTCGATTTGGAGTCCGAAAATGGTACAATTTTTAATCATCTATATCTCGCTTGTTTTCTGACACATCAAAAGCCGTAACCAGCGTTGAATCCAGCGTTTCAGGGTCTATCTAATGAAGTCCACCATTTCGGAAAATTTTGACTAAATTCAATTTAAAGTGCAAAGGAAAATGTCGATGCATATCGAAGTTTTTCTTAACTCGCTCTGTCTGCAATTGAAAAAAATGCCAAAAAAACATGAAACAAACCACTTTTTTTGCACTATTTCATTTTTTATTTCAAAAATAGGAGGACAGATTATGTTTAAAAACACATTTTAAAGTTTTAATGGTTTTAATTTCAAAAATAAAGTAATCTGTAAATATAGATAAAAATCGTAGGTAGTGTTCCCCATAATTTTCCACATAAAGGATTTCATACACGACCGAACTAATGCCGACTACATCTTATAGTAAATTCTACAAAGTGTGCATTTTTACCACCATGAAATTAAATCACATTGGAAACATTTCGAAGTATTGATAAATGCAGCACACAATTAGGGCTTTATTCAAATATCGACAGTCTAAACGGGTCCATTGAATGTCAAGCAAGTTCGATTAGATTTTGATTGTGAATGTAAAGGATCCTTTTTCAAACCCATTTTTATCAAACAAAACAAAAATGTATATAATAATTATAGATATTTATTATTAATAATATTAATATAATCACCTGAATTGATAGATCTACAAAACATGGAATATATTTATATATATATATATATATATTTAATATACAGGGTGGATTATAAAAAAGGCCCCAAGCCATAGCTCCGTTATTTTTAAAGGTATGACAAAACTTCTTGGGACAAAGTTGCACAGTTTATTATCATCTATGTTTTGGGATAGATTTCAAATCTATGCTGCTTCCTGTTTCACCGGAAGTGGCATCAACTTCAATTTCTTAAATGGAACACCCTATATATTTTATTATTTCTGGATACCTCGATAAATTGTCTTTCAAAAATCTCAAAGGCATCATATGCCTAAAACCAATCGTTAGTGAGATAATCGTCCATTAATGTACTTATTAAAGTAGCATTTTCTATTCTTTCCATAGCCTACTTGAATGAATTTATCTATAACTATTGCTTGTTGGCACATAAAAAGTGCCTACATTAATTGACGAATATCTCCCTAAAAATTGGTTTTAGACATATGGTGCCTAAGACCTTTTTGAAAGACAATTTAACGAGGTATCCAGAAATAATAAAATATACAGGATGTTCCATTTAAGAAATTGAAGTTGATGCCACTTCCGGTGAAACAGGAAGCAGCATAGATTTGAAATCTATCCCAAAACATAGATGATAATAAACTGTGCAACTTTGTTTCAAAAAGTTTTGTCATATCTTTGAAAATAACGGAGCTATGGCTTGGGGCCTTTTTTATAATCCACCCTGTATATACTTTTTTTAATTATATAAACTCTTGTATGTTTGCAAAAATTACATTATAACAATGTCCATTTTATTTTGCTGTTTTACCATCTTTTTTTCATCTAAGTACACAAACACACAATATAAATTTAATATAAAAAAATAATCATAATAAAAATTGGTAAAAAACGTTAAGAAATACTGAAAATATAATGCCTTTTTGTTCGATTTTCTAATTCTCTTGTCGGACCAAAATACTGGTTAAGAAACTTTTTTTTTAGGAATGTATATAAAATTACACAGAAAATATTCTGAAAAAAAAATACAAGAATTAACTGGCAATGTTTTCACATTTTTCTTTACATTATTAATAATGGGAAGAATTATAATAAAAAAATAATTATAATTAAATCTATTGAGATCAGTCCTCAATTGTTGTCGAAATATGTTCTGATTTTAATATAAAAAAGTCTCTAATTACGGTACAACGTAATACTTGAAAAATCCATGAAAAAAGCTATACTTTTGTTATTTTCTGTTTTAACTAATTATTAGAACTTCTACTATTAACAATTTATTTTGTTTTATAACAATAATAAATTGTTAATTGTAGTAACAATACAACATTTACTAATAAATTGATTACAATTTTGTTAGTTTCTCTTAATATTTCACTAGTTTGTTATTATTACTAATTAATTACATTTAAATTATTTACACATATTGTTCAATTATGATTTACAGTTGTTTTTCTTTTAAATAATAATAAAATAAAAACATTGTAAATTATTACAATTAGGTCCCTACAATATTATTGATTTGTTGTCTCTGATTTTTATCAAAAAATTTTCTCATTTTATTATAAAGTCATGATATGACATGAGATTCATGTTAATTACAAATTTAATTATTTTCTAAAAATGAAAAATAAATAAACAATTGTGATATTTGCTGATAAAACTAGAAGATTCACTCCAATTATTTCACAGCACTGTTTGTTTTCTCTTGTTGTTGTTATTGATGTTATAGTTTTCGTATTAAATATTATTAATTATTGGCAGTGTACATGTTTTTAAATTAAACATTCAATAATTACATACCTATAGTATAGTCATCAAAATATAATGAAAAATTTGTACAATTTCCTTTCAATTGGAATAGTCTACAAAGAAAAAAAACGGACGATTCTCTTGTAAAAATTCTACAAATTTTAGACCGATTTATAATCATTAATAAAAATAATAATTATAATAATAATAATAATGTAAAGATATATACAAAAATATATATAATATAAAAAAACAAATTTAACAAAACGATAAATGTTAGAAAAGAATGTATTTAAAAATCTAAATTAAAGCCGGAATCACTGTCAAACGAGTTCAATAATTCTTGATCGGTAAATGTTGAATCTGTTGTTGGTAAATTGTCTAAAAATTCTAAACTAAAATCGTTATTATGTGAACTGAAATTGTTTAATTGATTTGTTGATGTTTGCATTGGATTATTCATCAATTGATTCTGTTGTTGTTGTTGTTGTTGTAAATTTTGATTTGTTATAGTTAAGGATTGTGTCTGTTGCATATGAAGATTTGTCATACACATCTGTAATCGTTTTATTTTCAAAATTATTAAATAATTATTTTGATTATCAATTAGACAAACCTGAGAATTTTGTTGTTGTTGTTGTTGTAACATTGTTTGTTGTTGTTGCATATGCGTCAACATTTGTTGATTCATATTGTTCATTTGTGCCATCGGATTACCAGATTGTCCCATCATTTGTGTCTGATTCATCTGATTCGAGATTAAGCCTTGTTGATTACGGATTTGTTGATGTTGCAATAATTGCATGTTGTTTGGATTTATATTAAAGCCTATAAAAACAACATTTTAACATTATTAATAATCGTATAAAAACACACACACACACAAACCTTGTTGCAAATTTGGTCGCATTTGAGTATTGAAACTAGCACTTTGTTGTTGTGCCATTATCAGATGCCGCCATTCATTATTACCATGTTGTTGCTGTTGTTGTTGTTGCTGCTGTTGCATTGCTTCCATACTGTTACATAAAGGATTCGGTTGTCGTGGATACATATTTCTTGATATCATCTGTTGTTGTTGTTGTTGTTGTTGTGATGGTGGAGGCTGTTGTTGATGTTGTTGTTGTTGCTGTTGTTGTTGTGGCATCATATACATATTATGTGATCGTATCATAGGTCCTGATGGTGGCATCGGTTGTTGTGGCATTCTTCGTATATTTGGTGGTAAACTGGCATATCTAGGTGGCATATTTTGCATCATACCAGCTGTTGTTTTATAATCAGGCGGTGGTGGTCTAACCATATGTTGTTGTAATGCTGCCGCTTGTTGGGCACGTAATATTTGTTGTTGTTGTAATAATTTTTGTTGTTCTAATTGTTGTTGTTGTGTCATTAAACGTGGACCCATATTGTTTTGATTTGTCATAACACCAGGTCCACCCATTGGTACTGTTGCACCCATTGTATTTGGCATAACTAAATTTCAATAATAATAATAATGATTAATAATATTAACAAATTAAATAGAAAAAAATACCATTAGGACCATTAGCACGTTGTCGCAAAGTTTGTTGTGTAAAATTGATCGTTTGTGTTTGTGACATTGAATAAGTTTCCATCATTTGTCCACCCATATTATGTTGTTGTATCCCATTGGCAGGACCACCCATTAATCCATTTTGAATACCACCGCCGCCCCCACCATGTGAACCATTAGGTGGTCCTTGTTGATGATTTGATGGAAGTGTACCAGCATTTTGCATTGGATTATTTGGCATTTGTTGTTGATTATTCATCATTGAATTTGGTGGCATCTGAGAGGCAATGTTTGGATTTTGTTGTGACGGTTGTTGTTGTTGTTGCTGGGGTTGCTGCTGGTGTTGTTGAGGTTGCTGTTGTGATTGCTGTTGCGTTGACGCTTGTTGTTGTTGTTGTTGTTGAGGTTGTTGATTATTGCTATTGTTATTAGTGTTATGAATTTGTGAATTTTGTTGATGTTGCGATTGTTGCTGTTGTTGTTGTTGTTGATTGGAAGCAGGTGTGTTTTGCGTTTGAGATACTGGCGTATTTGTACTTGAATGTTGTGTAAAATGCATGCCTTGTTGTGCTGCTATCGATACGTTTCCTTTAAAATCACCACTAAGGTGTACGTGTTGACCAGCAGATACCTAGATTCGAACATATATAACAAATTATTCACTATATTCCTTAGAAATTACTAATAAATTAGAAAATAAGTTGATCAAATTGACGTCAGATCTTATTTGTAACGAGATGTAAACAGAGAAGACAATTCATAGAGTAGAGATTATTCTCATATATGAATATCAGACAGAGATAATTACAGTGATGACGACGGCGACGACGATCGAGACGGTAGAGGAGTTGTGGGTCTTACGACCAGCCTGTGGAATTGTTAGTATGGAAGCGTGCCTACAGACAAAAATTCATGTCTACAAGTCTACAATAATTTGATAATTCTGCAAAGAAAAAATCTTCAATAATCACTCTCTAATTGGATTTTATACGAAACAATAATTAAATTGATGCCCACGTAGTATGGCTATTTTGAGTATCCACCCTCATGAAATAATACAAGAAAAGATGAAAAAAAATATATAAACCCACATCTAAAGTGTTGTGTTTTAAAGGGCGACGACTAACGAAACAAAAAGTAGAAATTGAGTCTTCTCACAAATTATTTCGCCCACATATACAACGATTATTTAACAACAATACAACCCTCTCGAACAGTGGCGTAGGCATCGATAAGCAAGATTAGATAATACCTAAGGGCCCATTATTATTTGATTTTTGAGTATGTCTCATGTAACATACAGGGTGACGATTCTAAATATGGTCGATTATATGAAACTCCCTTTTAATTGACAAGCAATTCAAAAATATATTAAGGATTTGTAAGGGGAATCCTTAGAGACCTTTTAGCAAAATTATAATCTTGTAGCTCATTTGAAAGTTAGTCGGAAAACGCTCGTTTTTGACGATGTTGCGATTTTATATTGAGAGGATCTTTAAGTCACTTTTTTTGTTAGTCATTTTAAGTGTGTAACAAGTTTATGGAAATTGTAATCTTGTCCAAAACGAGCCTCTTTTTCAACAACATCCAAGTAAGCTACGAGGGTCTAATTTTGCTAAAATGGTCTCGTACTTCATTTAGAATACACATATAAAACAGCTAATTGTAAGAATGATTCGAATACTATTCCAACGTACATTCTAGAAAAAAAATCAAAACATTTCCACTTGTTCCAATACAATAGAACAGAATGAAAAAAATCAATGTTAGCATGATCGTTGAGTCATTCTTACTATTATTCCTTTAACGTGTGTAGATCATTTTTGAAAATCTCAACATTTTCCAAAACGAGCGTTTTTTGACTAACTTAAAAACGAGCTACGAGGTTCTAATTTTACTAAAATCTTCTCCGAGGATTACTTTACAAATCGTTGAAATATTCTTAGAATCGCTCTAATAACTTGCCATAGTTTTAAATGAACAACCCGGCATAAATAACTTATTTCAAGTTTTGCCCAAGGACTCAAAATCTCTAGCTACGCTACTGTTCTCGAATTAAGATAATAGTCAAAAAATAGATTTGATCTTTATCTATTTCTTTTATAACTGTTTTTAAAATTGGAGTAGGTATTGCAAAAGGAATTGCAGCACAATACAAGTTGCACCACACCATCAACACCACCACCACTACTACCTTTCATTGTTCTAGTTTCTATTTGCAATTTGATTAAAATTGACGATGATATTTGTTGGTGATGGTGGGTGTGGGTCGAGTTCATTGGACAATTACCTATTTTAAACTAAATATTATTGTAAAAGTTACATATTGATACTTATAAAGAGAGATCGATAGAACTAGTTACACTTGTGATTTTAGACTTGTTATTGTTATTATTACTGCATTATTTTGTTTTGTTGTTGTTCGTGGGAAAAGTACGCGCTACTTCCTCATTCAAATAAGTGGTAGGACCGTTAGATAGTAAACCGTAATACAACAACCTGTAATGGACAAAACGGCTCGCCTACAAAACTGTAATTACAGCTGCAACAGATGATTCTAATACAATATTTCTTAATTTTTCTTAAACATTCTATTGATGGAAAAATATATACAGGGTGTCAGATCTAAATATGGTCGATTCTATGAAACATATTAGTTGAAGAGCGAGTCTGAAAGCATGTCAATTATTTGCAGATTTTGAGATAATTTTAGCAAAATTAGAACCTCGTTGCTCATTTGGAAGCCGGTCAAAAACGGTCGTTTTGAGCAAAATCACAATTTTCAAAAATGTTTTCCATTTTTCGTAGAATGCAATGGAATAAAACAAAAGAGAGGATCTTCCCAGTCGTTTACTTGTTCAGCTTGTTTTTGTAATTAGTGATATTGTACAAGACGGGCGTTTTTTAGCAACTTCCAAATGAGCTACGAAGTCCTAATTTTGCTAAAATCTTTAAAATTAATTCGTATCGCTCGTCAACTAATTAGAGTTAAATTTATTGACCATATTTAGATCCGACAGCCTGTAGATAGATTTAAAACAGTAAAGAAACAACACTGGATTCTAATGATGAGAGGCAATGATCCCTCCCAGAACGTGACCGTTGGTATAACGCCAACAACAACCTACAACTTCATCATCATCATCATTATTATTATTATCAGAAGAAACCACTTACTGTTTAGATTTCTTTCATGTTGTTAAATTAAGGATAGTAGCCAACTTTGAAAGTGTATTTACTCAAATAACCTTTATGAGGAAGGTTAGAAAGCTTCTGGAACTCAACCTGGATTTATTTATTAAATAAATCAACTCAATTGGCTATAAATTTTCAACATGGAAGAGAGAAGAAAAAAACTGTATTCAAATCAAAGAGTAAAATACGTGACCGGTTTAAAAGAAACTGAAATCGGAAAAGAGAAAGATTTAAAAAAGAACCACCGGAAATATACCGCTATCATTTCATTCATAATTGACTTGTTGATATTTCTCATTATTTAATAGTTGATTTTATAAATATTTACTATAAAACAAGTCAAATCTATATGGAATTTCTATCATTTTTCGTAAGTTGATACATTTTCTGTCTTATAATTAGAGATTATAATAATATCCCGTTTAGATAAACGTGATGTCGGTGATAATATTGGTGGTAGTGGTGGTGATTATGTATAAGAAATAGTATAGAGAAAAAAGCGAGGGGTTGATTTTTAAAAGGGTGACTTGTGTGGCCGTTGCGCACAATCGATACAACACCAAGCCGGACGGACAGACGTCTCTAGGGATGTTATACAACAACTAAAACCTACAGATAACTATGTATCATTAAAGATTACGCGAAAAAGGCAACGAAACCGGAAAAAAATACATTTTATCCAATATTTTTACCATTATTTTAAATCGAATAACTTTACAAAGATGCTTTTCTCCGTGTACAGTCCATCAAAGCTGATTTGAACAACTTGACTTTAATATAAACAAAATGACCACAAATCAATTTGTATCTTAGTAAAATTTTACTATTTATGATTCTTTCGTGTAACTGTACTGTGCGGCAATATCGAATAGTTATGGAGTACTTTAATAAGAAAATAAGTAACTTGATTTCGTTTATCGCGCAATTATATTGCGCATACTTATAACAGTTCCAAGAGTCAAGTCAATGTTGTTTTACTGTAATAAAAAACTTTCACAAAAAAGTTTTAAGCTGAATGTAGAATTTATATGAAATTTGTTTAAACTCTTATTAACAAACAATAATCCTCGTATTTCTTTGATTAAATCGAATCGATCGAATTACTAAACTATAATAATAATCAAAATGAAATGCGTATATCCCTCTAATAATAGTATAAGCCAATCAGTGTACCGCTTGTTGATTAAATATTGATCCGGTTTGTCATTTGCACTGAGGGTCAACAACATCATAGGGGTGCGCGCCAAATAACTTCTCTACCACACACAGCACTGACCGTCATGAATATAATTCTTGAACTTTTCCAAAAAAAAAAGAAATGTAAAAGAATTCATAAAGAAAACTCACCTGTATAGCATGATTTTGTTGATTGATATGCAACTGTTGTGCTTGATTAATCTGTAATGTTGCCCCTGTATTATTACCACCACCACCAGGTCCAGAAGGTGGTCGTGGTGGTGTACCACCACCGAATGGTCCACCAGCTGACGTTGCATTACCATTTGGACCATTATTCGTATTTGGATTAGTACGTGGTAAATAACCAGGACTACCATGACTACTTGGACTACTATATGGTGAATACTGTTGTTTATAAATACCAGTTTTACGTTTCATATCATAATCATTGCCGCCACCGCCACTAGCACTACCACTATTAGCACCACTTCCATTACCACCGCCACCACTTTGGTAGATCATTTCTTGTTTGATCATATCAGTAGCAGTTGTTGATTGTGTTGTGAAATTTGGACTGTTTTTATGGTAATTGGCATTCGGTGATGGACTACCGTAATCATTTTGAAATTGAAAATCTGGATATGGTGAACGGGCAGCAGCAGTATTTGGTGTTCTATTTGTTGTTGTTGCTGTTGTATTTGGATTGAACGACATACTGATTTGATTTTTATGTTGGTGTTGTTCAGCCATTTGTTTCAATGTTTGTGCAGCTGGACTTAATTCAGTCTTACAGAAATCCATATTCGAATATGGACCAATACGATTTTTATTTAAATTATTTTGATTATCAAACACTGGCGGTGAATAATTATTCGCATT
Source organism: Mylabris sibirica (assembly GCA_039776855.1). Taxonomy (NCBI): domain Eukaryota; kingdom Metazoa; phylum Arthropoda; class Insecta; order Coleoptera; family Meloidae; genus Mylabris; species Mylabris sibirica. Next base: position 9,001,975 of record CM077836.1, read on the forward strand.
TGTCATTAATGGACTTTGTGTAGTTTTTGGATGATGATGTGGATGAGGATGATGTTGTTGTTGCTGTTGTTGATGTTGTTGATGATGGTGATGATGATTATTATTATCGGTGAGATTTTGTTGTGCTGTTGTTTGTATATCTTTAACATCTTCAACTTTTAAACCGTTAGTATTCAATTCACATTTATCTTGATGATCAAAATCGAAATCTTTCATCAATTCAGGATAATTACTAATATCTGAGATTAAATCATTAAATGCATCTGATGTGATAATTTCATCATTCGCATCTTCACCAATCAAATCGGCGAAACCACCAAAACCGGTACCACCATTAGCGGCAGCATCCTTCTCTAATGCAGCCGCACATTGGTCCAAATCGGCGAAATCATTATCCGGTTCTTGTTTCACACACTCTACTAACGTACCAACATCTAAGCCAATATTGGATTTTTGTTGTTGTTGCTGCTGCTGTTGTTGTAAATTTGACGACGGTGGTACCGTTGATGCTGGCGTTGAAGGATTTGATGATTTCGGTGATGAAACATCACTTTTCACTGAAGCATTCGTATGTGCCTTTACTGTAACATTGGTGGAGATCTGTTGTGGTTGACTATTAGCAGCTGACGTTGTAAATTCTAATTGTTGTACAATTTCAACAGAGAACTTTGTTAAACCTTCATTTTGATGTGTAGTACCATGTTGTTGAGTTGTACATTGAAGTTTTACTGGTGATTCGAAATTTTCCGTTGGTCCACCAGGATCAAGTTCTTCAGAGGAACGTTTCAAAAATTTTTGTTGCTGTAACATTACAAATATTATTTACGTTAATTAGAGTAATAGCAATAATAAAAAAATAATTGGAATTGAGACAAGAGTTCTGTATATTATGTACGTTATGTTACGATTGTGCGACATCTATTTTGTTTTATATCTCTGTATGAATTGCGTCATTTACATACGGTAGTTGTTACAACATTGAGACCACAGTATTATACATACCATCGAAAAATTTGCCAATGAAACAAATTATAATACTTGTCCAATGTCTTTTTGTTTGTATTGTTATGATTACGTCAATTTGTTGATATTTTTTTAACAGAATTCCAATGAATAGGAAACGTCATACAGTGCAATTAAACAAAGAATAAATTGGAAAATTATCAACAAATATTGTTGTACATTGTATCTAGCTGAACTTGATCAACTTGACCGCAATATTATAGAAAACAATAAGAGCAGGATATACAAAGAATTTTATAAAGAAATTGTACCAAATTCAGCATCTGGTCGAAAGGTTACAGGTTACAGTAGACATTTTTCAATATGATAAAAATTATAACAATAAAATAAAACTTAAAATTTCCTGTCAAGAATCCATAAGAAATGAAGCATAAATTTATAAAGTTTACTATAAGAGCCCTATAGGAACTCATGTAGAAATATCAAGCGCATTCTTTAATATGAAATCAAAAGATGAAGTCCAAGAAGATAAGAGACTTTTAAATGAATAGACATTCTTTTAAAATAATAAAAATTGCGTTTTTCCTCACTACCTTATTTCTAATAGCGTCACCAGGGGTATCCTAATAAGTTGTGCAAGAAATACGAGCGGCCAAAATTTACCATATTTTCCACTTTCACGTCCTATTTAGAATTTATTGTTTTTCTGATTGAAAGGGCAACGGGTGCCCAAAATTCTAACGCCACTGAGCGTCACAAAACTTGTTGGTACATTTTGTTCCATTCTGTCTTTCAAATAAGTCTTCTGTTCAGTTTATGCTCTAAGAGTATAAGTGAAATTTTGACGGCCGAACACCTAGAGATGCACGGCATCTAATTTACACGGTTTTAAGTAAAAATAAAGAATATGAGTATTTATTTTGTCTTGTATTTTATCACTTATAAATTAAAAACATGTTATATTCATAACGCACCCTTTCAAAAGATCGATGAAAAGTTACTTAACGCACCCTTTTCATAAGCTTCTATGGTAAACGTTAATGTGTATCCCATTTTACACGATTTTTTGAAGGATGTATTTATGCTTAGATAAATGAATAATCTATTGGAGTACTTTCTACATACAGGGCTTTTCACCCGAGGACTATCTACTTATTATGGCAACTCCTATTAGTTGCCGATTGATTTGCAAAATATTTCACGGATTCATAGGGGGTCCCTAAAAACCATTTTACAGAAATTAGAACCTCGTAGCTCATTGGGAAATTCGTCAAAAGCGCTTGTTCTGAACAATGTTTGCAATTTTCAAAAAAGAGATCGTTTTAAACGACTCTTCCAATATAGATTTATTTCGTTTTACACCAATGCATTCTAGAAAACGAAAACGGTTTTTTTCTGTTTAAGCATATTACTTATCAATATCTTTTTTCCATTTCCTCTTTCCTCCTTTACTTCAGGGCGTTTAAGACGACCATACAACTGAATCACCCGAGGTCGAAACCCACGATTTCGATGATTTTGAGTCTACAGGGATGTGTTTTTTATCGTTCATGCCCATACTCAAATTTACGGGAAATGTTGCGAGTTGAAGTTACTTCTGCAAAATCAGTTTGTTCAAATATATCTGGAAAGGCGTTTTCATCCCTTACTGGGGGTTGAAGTCATAGATGATTATACATATACCATTTTTTATGGTTTTTCGCAATTTTGTACCTCATGGTAAGATACTTCAACATGAAAATTCTTCTGCTAAGAGAAAATTACAAAATAAAAGTCATCTGCTAGGGTTTTTCGCACTTAGAATAAGCATCCTGTAAACAGCTCTTAGTGCTTGCATCTTTTAGGGTGAAATTTAAAAATTGAACTGAATCAAAAATTAAAAAAAAAAACGTAATTTTTGCAGGAACGACAATCGGAACCGAACCGATAATATTTTTACAAATTGTACCTTAACGAAAACCGGAACAAAAAAATTATGTTTCGAAGCCCTGATTTTAACACGAATTATTTATTTTGGCGTGAATTTTAGGTGTTATGTTAAATTGTTTAAAAAATTGACACCTTATCTTTATATGAAATCCAACAAATGGCTACAATATTGTTGATATTAATGTAGTGAATAAGTAGACAGATCTAATTCAAGTATGATTTAGTAATCACTAATCAGTAATCAGTGGTTTCTATAATGCATGTTTGACAATTCTATTACTACATTGATTTTTCTTTGTTTTCTTTGATTGATAAAAGAGTTATCCAAACGTATTATTGAAGAAACTATGGAGGGTATTAAGGAGACGTATATGCCATACTATCAAGATCAATCGAGCACGAAACTCCTTTGCAATGATCAATAAACGACGACAATTTGCCACCAATAAACACTAAATTATTTGGATTAAGTTCGAATTTAGTAAAATACAAAAGGGGAATAATGTTAATGAGGAGAGAAGAAGTATAAAGAGACGGCGTCATCATCATAGTCGTCGTCACCGTGTTTTCTCTATGTTTATACCACACTATCTCTGATCGGTTACAGTTGGCAACAATGCACTCAGACGACGTCGTCGTCAACATTATAACATCCTCGACAACAACACAACCAGCAACAACACACACACATACACATACATTTACACATGTAGATATAATTAATATTCACTCACAACATAACGAATAAACGGGAACTTGGTGGTGGAGAGTGTGTGGAGTTTATGAGTTCATATTGCAGGTGTACTATTTTAATAATCTGTAATCTGAGATTATAACAACCGTTGATTTCAATATTTATTAAATTCATTATAATTAGAACAATTAGTCTTTTATATAATTTTAGAAAAATAAAAGTAAATTTTAACAATTTTAAAATTGTTTTATACTGTATTTTATTTATAAGCGTAAATATACCTGTTTCGAGAATATTTTCAGTTCTATCAACAGGTAGAAATTGGATAAAAGATTTAGATGAATTGATGATGAATAGAAAGTCGGTTTATTTAAGAATTGAAGGAAACAACGAACAGAAGAAAAAACTGTAACGAGAATGGAATTTTTAATGCAAATTCTTTTCAAGATTTGTAACACTATTGTTCAATGTTTTAAAAGTTTATACGAAGAGTTATTTTCTAATTTAGATTTAAATTTTTTTTACATAATAATAACAACAGAGGAAACAATAAATTTGATTCTTCTGTTATATTCACCTATTGTTCATATAAAGGTACCAATGCATTTTTATTTAAATATACATATTAAAAAAAAAACCTTTGTGTCATTCAGAACACTTTAAATATTCTAAACTGGTTCTTGCGTCACTGTTGTTCCAACATTGTCAGAAACTTATGATTTTTTATTGTGGCCTGTTTTTTTTTCTTCACCTTCATTTGAAATATTAAGAAATTTCGAAAATTGTTCAATACTCTCATCTCTACTATCTTTCACAAAAACAAAAATTCTAATTAGTATTTACTGTTAATATACCGTTAAAATTATATTTAAAAAGAAGGAGAAAAAGAGGGAAAAAACAGTTTACTTCCTGTTTGGATGTAGAATGATAAGGAATCGAATTTTTGAAATTTTTGTGCTCAAATCGCAATGAAAATTGATTGTTTTTATTAAAATATTTCAAAACTGATCATAATTAATTGTTTAATTAATTAAATTAATGAAGAAATCTGAATTGAAATTGTATTTGGTATTTGAAAGAAACTGAATATTACTACAAGGCTAAATCAATTACCTACGCCAATTTACGATTTCATTGTAATAATTAGAGGAGATTCTATATTAGTTATAAATAGTTGTTTATTTTTATTTAATTATTTTTTAAAAAAAGCCGAATTTTAATTGTTTTTCCTATATGAATTAAAAATGAAGAAGTAAAGGTTAGGTATTTATAACCTTAAATAGACGAATCTAAATTGACAGGATGTCATAAATGGCGCTTAAGTTGTTGTTGTTATAACACGCCTACGTTAAAAAAAATAGTTCTTTCGTAATGTATTTACAAAAAATTATAAAAATAACCATGAAACTAATAATTTAACAAATTGATAATAAATAGAAATTAACTGTTTCCTAAAGATAACGATAATTTTTGAATAATCTAATTATATATTTAAATTATTGTTTTTATAATAGTAAATTTACGAATCACCCCGCTACTTATCTAGTGATATTGTGATATTTCTTACAAATTATAAAATAATAAATCTCTAAAAAACTAGTCCATTAGAATACTTTGTAAACAAGAATATTACAAAAAAAGTAATAAAATAAAATAATCAATTTTAGCCTAAAAAAATCATCGAAATTATATCTTTATTATTATAACTCCAAATATGGTCATATTTCCTGTATACTCGATCAAACTCTATAATATGTTGACGAAATCGATAAAACCTTGCAGTTTCTATCATCAAATAGCACTAGACACTGAAATAGGGTGCATTCGGAAAAAATCTGGTCCGTCCCTGTAGGTTCTACTTGTATATAAGCTTGAAAGAGATAGGTGGTACAAAAATTAGAAATAATAGCAGCTACTACATCCACCCATTGACCAAACACATCACTTTCTTTATACCAAAAAGTTTACCAGTTTCAGACTTTACAATTTTGCAATAAACAAATATTTAATATCTTTGTCATGAGCACGTTAAACATTCATCAACAAATGCATCAGACAAAGAGGAACTATTATTAAAATACCGTTACTCGTAACATAGTAAATACATATTTTCTTTCAGCTACAAAATATTCAAGAGATTAGCTTATAGCATCGGGGTAGATGTAAAAATTTTGAATAACTGTTCCTACAATAAGTAAGGTTCAAATCTTCCTCCCTCGATAGTTTATTTTTACTAAATAATCACTTTAAAAAGCAAAGTTTTCATCAACTTTATTCCCACTTTGAAATATTTTCTAGCTCGTAGAAATAACGATATCTCGAAAATAAACCCTTCTTTGTCTGATGCATTTTGAAGAGGATGTTTCACGAGCAATTCTTATACTGTGTGACAAAGATACTAAATCCTTAACAACTGTTACTGTTTCTTTTTTTTCTTTCAAATAATTTAACCAACAAGATCGACAAAACGTTACATTTACTAGACAAGACGCTAGAGAATTGTATGCAATGTGTTTGAACAATTATTAATACTTTCAGGTGTGCCAACATAATGTTTAAAATCCCTATTAAATGAAAATAGATTTGAATAATTTGTACAAGATTCTCAAGTTGCAAGAAATATTATGTTTGCGACACACGATTGACACAAATTTTTCAATGTAAAAATGAAATCATGTCTATTATTGGTTACTGTCTCTACTTAAACAAGTAGTTGTGTTTTTTTTTCGTTTTTGTTTTGTTTTCGATCAGTTTCCTTGAATCCTTTCACCAACTACAGAGGAAACTATAACATTTATTTCGTCTTATTTTCATTCAATTTCCTGTCTTTGTTATCTTTTTGTTGTATTTTTTTTGAAATAAATTGTTTAAAAACTCTCAGAAAATATAATTTATACCTGTCAATCAAACATTTTAATAATGGAACGACTATACTATAATTTCTGCATATTGTAGAAATCTATACAGGTTCATCGAGGCTTTATTATAAATGTATAGCAATTAGTTTTCATATAGTATACATATAAGAAGAGAACTGCATTGCGTGATCTGGTTGGTATTATATTGGCGGACATACGTATCGTGTGAAGGGCAAAGAGGGACCATTATGGAATGCTATGTATACACTTATTATAACCTTAGTAACAACAACAGAAGTAGATAATTTGTAATATTATAAAACATTACAAAGTCCCATGGTTTTTGGTATAGGATAGCAGTAAAAAAATTGTATAGAACCACACCCAATACTTGATAATTCATGTATGAAAAGGTCGTTTTTTACTCGATTCTTTAAAATAGAAAAGCGACAAAAAAGCACCAATTTTCTAACCTTTGAACTTGCCCAACCATTTGTAATATTCATTTAAATAAGATGGAACGATTTCTAAAAAGTTGTAATGATAAATTACAGTAAAGTTGTAATAGAAATTCGATTTCTTTATAAATTTGCAATGTAGTTATACAATTTAACAAATTATCAGAGAAATGTAATCAAAAACACCTTTCACACATTGTTTCTTTATCCAAAATTTCCAATATATTACAACTGTAAAAGAATACGTAAATATTGAAGGACAATGTGCGAAATCTTTAATACACAATTGAGAGATGTTTAAGAAATTTACCTCATAAATCTTGATCAAATTTGTTAGTATAATCAAGAAATATGGGACATTTAGTTCAAGAATTACTTATTGTTACCTAGTAATAATTTTCATTTCATATAACATGTATTATAAATTATGAAATTGTAGGAAAACAAAAAATATTTAATACCGTTATTTAATTTTTAACTTCCCCGACCAGAGGGTAGGGAAGTTATTAGTTTCGGACCAAAATTTCGAATTCGAGATTTCACCAGATCTTTACGTTTTGGGGTCCCCTGAACACGTTTTTGAAGTTTTTAGCATGATGTCCGTGTGTGTGTGTGTGTGTGTGTGTGTGTGCGTCTGTCGTTTCTCCAACGATTACTCAAAAACGGCTTAACCGATTGCGTTCAAATTTGGCCAGCATCAACTATTCCGTGGACTTTCGAGTTGATTAGTTTTTGGTGCCAATCGGACCACAGGGGTGGACGGGGGAGGGGGTTGATTGAAAAAAATGTAAGATAACGTATTAATTTGATATCACCAATCGAAAGGGCATGTGCTTTTATGTCAGAAATAATACCCATCATGTGCGATATTTTTCAATCTGGCGACTTATAATGATTAAATTAATTAGATGGACAGTGATTCTTTACTAATCAAGTATGTACGCAAGACAAAAGAATAAGACATTAATATATCAAATATAAATCAGGATTTACGGCCGTTGTCTAGCAACAAGACTGTTTCGTGAAAGATCGAGTAGGTGTAAATAATTGCGTTGTTTTTTTTTAAATTTCGGTGCTGATTTTGACATCTTTGGCTTTGTTAAAAGCTTTACTGGAATATTTGTTTAATCTTTTGTTGTGAATTTATTGTAATGGATAACATAATGAGTATCTAATAATACTTTTACTATCCATAGAGGCAGTAAGTAAACTAAAGTTTTCTATTTGTTAAGAATAAAATAACAAAATAGTAAAGATGATTATTTCCATAATTGAAAAGAAAAAAAATAAAGTTATTCTGGCGAGAATTGAACCCCGTAGCAAATAGATGTCAGGCGAGAGCGCAACCACTGTGCTTTTCGCAGAAATTTGACAATTTTCTCTTGATCGTAGAAAAATTTGTTTCTAATTAATGATTAACTACTGGGACTGTTCAGTCGGGGAAGTTGCTAGGCCGGGTCTTCGATTCGGCCCCTTTTCCAACTCGTTCTTATGCAAGAAAGCAAAAAAAATCAATTACATTAGTTTATAAATGATAATAAAGATTATTTTTATTAATGATTGTTTAAACAAATAAAAGGCACACCTCTTCCATATATTATTGCATCAATAAGCCATTCCTTTTCCGGTTTTTAAATCATATAAGAATCTTTATTAATCAATTCTGATTGTTTATAAATAGGAAGACGATAATTCTAATCGTGTAAAATTGTTTATTTTTACAATGAATTTTTTTAATATTTTTAACTGAAATTGATTCAAAATTGCTGATGCATGGCCCTGAATTCAATATCTTCTATCTATAGTAGTAAGTCCTACTTGAGAGAATTGTTTGTTTGAGTTAAATAGTTATCATAATTATAATAAATATTTCAATTGATTGGCTTAAAACACCAACGATTCAAGTGGAACCAAAATTGTGGACAATCCAAAATTTGACTCTTTAAAATAACGATAAATAAACAAAAAAATCATAACAATTGACATTAAACGTATCGATAACGGTGTATGAAATTTACCGTAAATACGGTTACGGATGAGTTTAACAATTTCACATGATAACGAATAGTTATTTCAATATAATTACTTTAATCTTACCACAAAACGAAGTATTTTGTATTGTTAGAGCCGAAAAAAAATTCTAATAGAATACTGGTTGAACCTTTTTACGTTAACGTTAAATCTGCAGATAACCGATAATATTTCGCCATGTTTTTAATTTTTGAAATTCTTAAGTCAATACAAACTTTTGAAACGAATTCTTCTTTAACAGTGACACAGTTGGACAGTTTTAAAAATTCAACTTTGTTATACCTGGACTACTTTTTTGTTTGGAACAAGACTTCCAGGATGTTGTGGTTACCTTGATATTACCTTTTTTTTTATCTACCTATATCTATACGTACCTATTCTACAGGTATTTCTCAGGAAAACGATACATACCGAGACTATAGAAGTCATTGAATTTTTTCGTATTGTAAAAGTTAATAATAAAATTAAATATCCACACACTGTCTTAAATCATTTAAATTATTAATTTCCGGTGACGACATTCCTGCACTCAACTCTAAACTTGAATAGATAGAAAACAACAGGCCAGAATTTATAGCAATACGAAATCTTGTTATATTTTCGAAAAGTTTCATTCTAACTAATAATCATAGTTATAAGACGTTCAAAACTCTTGTCGCTATTATTTCGGTGATCATTAAAAACGATTTAAAGAAGAAAAAAAATGTCTACACTTACCACGTGTACGCTACTCTGTATTGATTCTTGTTGTTTCTTATCTTTGCTCTTCGGTACGCGTTTCGATTTCGTATCAAGATAACGTTGTTTCAGTTGTAAAGTATCCTGTAGGTTTTGTTCACACAGTCCTGTAAAGGACTGATCGAAGCGTGGCATGCAATCGTTTTGTCGTCTACGATACGATTCAATCCTTCGACGTAGTCTGAAATTATACAAAAAAACAACATATATAAGTAGAAAACAACAATTTTTGTTCAAAAATTTAAACAAAATATTCATAAACAATGGGATGAAATAATAAAAATAATAAACGGCTGCACAACCAAACAAAAAAAAAATGTTTATAAATTATTCATATCTGCTGTAGAAATGTTGCCAATTGAAGTTCATACAAGTTCACACATTTATACAGGGTGTCTTAGCTGACTCAAACACCTGTCGATTTGTTGCGTAGCACGGTATTTCCTCTAGCAATTTGGCTGTGCTTTTGGTAACGTAGTATTGTAGTTTGGTTCGGCTACTTAAAAAATACATTACCAGAAGTCAATTGTGAACCAAGTTACGATACTACGTTACCAAAGGCACAGAAACTGCGAGAGGAAGTACCGTGGTGCACCCGGTACATTTTTCAAAACTTTACAAGCTTGTATTGAAACTTTCAGTTACCTAATAAAAACGCGAATAATTTGTCTAAAAAGTATAAAAATCACAGTAGTAATTATTAAAATAATGATTAGTGATATAATCAAAGACTGAAGTTAGGCTATATCAAATTTGGTTTATTATTATTCTCACACAATGCCTACTTAATAATCGATTGGTGATACTAAATTATCACGTGTTGTAGTCAATGTACTTGGCGTACGACTTGTTTGTAACAAAATCAATAATCACAAAACTCATTAAATATTTAATTAATTCAATCCAGTTCATTAACAACGCCTTATTTGACATTAAAATAAAATTTCTTGTAGTACATATTCTGTCTAAACAGTAATTATTCAAACAATTCCCGATGGATTGTCTGGATTAAATTATAAATATGATATCGCCATCTACCATGCATACATATGAGGAATTCATAAACACTTACAAGGTCTTATTTATAATTAATTTTGATTAAAATTATTAAATAGAGAATTGTCGACTTGCTTCAACAGCTAGAACACCAATAATTTTAGAAATATTCAAAAATTATGCTAATTATTCAACGTTCATTAAAATATTGATAAAAAATAAAACGAAGTTAACAATTGATAATGAATAAATAAAAAAAAATGTTTATTTTATTGACAAAATTATCATCAATTAAAGGACAAGAACAAAAAAAAAAACACGATTATTTAAACTTTATAGGAATTTATGAATTTAATTGAAATATTCAAGAATTTATAGAAAAATTGATAAAGCATGAGCAATTTAAAAAGCATTCAATTTGTCGTTATTTATACAGGGTTAATCACATCAAACGAAAGTTCTAATGATAACTCTCATTATTTGACGAATGATTCGAAAAATATTTTATGGATTTGTAGGATTTGTGTTCCTGAAGAACATTTAAGCAAAATTAGGGCCCAGTAGCTCATTGAGAAGTTGGTCAAAAAACGTTTTATTCCGACAATGTCGCGATTTCCGTCAACCAACTACACGCATAAACCGACTAACAATAAGAATGGCTCGTATTGTATCCTAGAAAAATTTGAAGTAACTCATGGTTGTAAAAAATTAATGAATCTAGTGTGAGTAACGTACTCCTCTCTTTTGTTTCTAAGTTATCCAATGTCAAGAATTTTCTTTTTATTAAACATCTTTCTGACAAGGTAATCCACGATTACAGGTGAGGGGACGGGGGAAGTATTCGACCAATCATTTCGATCAAGCGAAAGAGCGCTAGATAATCAACCAGTGGTGGTTCGTTTTGCTAATCTTTGTTGTTTATTATAACCTATATTTTCCAAATAAAAGTGATGATTAAATGTGGAGAAGAAAAAACATAAATAATCACTCATTTACAGTCAATAAATTCGTGTACCTTGACTAGTTGAACCCAGAAAATAATTAATTTACCATATGAACTTCACTGGAAATTTTTTAGATACAATGCGATTGGCTGTGACGTCACAATCTATACGTCAAAGTTCCTGATGAGAAAACAAACATGGCTGCTCGCCTCGCCTACAGATTGTGAGCTTGCCTTGAAAGATGTATAAAAAAAAACACGAAATTAACATAAAAAATCTTATCCTATCAAGTTAAAAATAGTAGACAACGAACACTAGGTTCGTTCATGTTTTGAACGATTGACCTCCACCACATTTTGTTTTTCGCGGGATACAGTTGCGAAAAACGGGAAAACTAAACTTTACGATGGTCTACGAGTCATTCCTAGTCAGTTTATGTGTGTAGTTGTTTGGCGTAAATCGCGATATTACCGGAATACAACGCTTTTTGACTAAATTCCCAATGACCTACGAGGTTCTAATTTCGTTAAAATGTTCTTTGGGGACATTCTATCAAACCATGATATATTTTTCTAATTACTCGCCAAATAATGGGAGTTGACTTAACTTTTCCTGTGACGTGAATAATATTTTATTTAACAACATTTACAATACAGTAATTTATGTATTTATTATCAAAAGAAAGACAAGAACACCAAAAACACAATAAGGAAAGAATTTACAATTTACCATAGCTAGGTTTCCTGTATAAGCCGAAATACAGGATGTTCCACTTTATTGTAAATCCCCCCTTTTAATAATAATAATAGACAAAAATAAAAATTATGTAAATTAATTACAAAATTCTCCATTCATGCATTTAATTGTTTTAAGGAGAAAATCTCTATGATGAAACATTTTCCTTATTATGTTTTTCTTTCATGTCAGTTTATCTAAAAAATGATTGAATTTAATATGTAGATTACACAAGATATACGATACTGAAAGTTTAAATATTTTTAAAAGAAATCAACGAAAGGAATTTATAAATTAACCTTGTTATTACCACTGATTGGTGAACAATTTGTGATAATTTCTATTTTTTTTTTTTAGAGTTAATTAAACATAAAGTATCCCGGTAAAAATTGTTTATTTTATTTATTGCTTCCTTATTCTTAAAGTCTCTATACTTTATCGAATTTAATTTGACTAATGTTTTGAATATTAATAGAAAAGCTGTCGTTTGGTGACACAGAATTTGATTTTAATTCCGGATCCGGTAAAGATACAGATCCAGATCGCTCCGGAATCAAAATTCTATGAGCCGGTTGTTCTTCTATCTTTTTCGGACAATCAAATTGAAAAAAACAGAGAGCCTCACATTACACTATAAAAAAGTGCTTCGTTTGGGAGTAACTAGAAGTCATACTATACCAAGCCTTTACAATTAGGAATTGTATTAAAAAAATTCTTTATTTTGAAATGAACGGGGTGCGACAAAGAAGCTTCAAAAGTAATGAATTAAGACACAGGTGGAAAATATACAGGGTGTCGTATTTAAATACCGTCAATTTTATAAAATTCCTATTAGTTGGCGAGCGATTCGATTTTTTTAAGGATTTGTAGGGGGTCTTTGAAGAATATTTTAGCAAAATTAGAAGCTTGTAGCTTATTTGGGAGTTGGTTTGGAAAATATCGCGATTTCCAAAGATAAGCTAAAGTATGACTAGAAGACTATTTCAACATTGATTTTGTTTTTGTTTTACTCCATTGAATTCTACGAAAAAATGTGACTTTAGTTGTAAGGTATTTGAACAGTGTAGCAAGTTTTTAAAAATCATGACATCGTCAGAAACATGTTTTTTTACCAACTTCCAAATGAGCTACGAGGTTCTAGTTTTGCTATTATATATGCTAGGACTACTATACAAATCCTTAAAATATTTTTTGAATTGCTAGTCAAATAATATGAATTTTATACTCAAATCCGACACCTTGTATAATTGCATATACCTCCTCTAAAAAATTCACCCTCAACTGAATATTGAACTGTCTCATGTAACTGTTTAACTCTTCGATATTTCTTATAATCAAAATCTTATTTTTACATTTATACCCATGAAAATTATTAACAATTCAAATATGTGACCTTATTGGAGAAGAATTATAAATAGGTTTTGAGTATATTTGAATTCATTTGAATTAAATGAACGTGCCAGATTTAGAAATGATTTCAGTCTTCTACTTTAATCATGGAAGAAAATAAAGTGCACTACTTCTTTTGTTCCTATACTTATCCTCATCTTAGGCCTTGCCTTAAATCGAACTAACGGTCGGTTTACACTCATTTGGGTAGAGGAACAGTCCATGTACAGGTCTCCACCCAAATGTCTGTAAATCTACGTTTAGGCCGATTTAAGCGAAGGCATTTCTAAGGGGAGCTTGAGTAGAGGAATAAAAACCGGGTCTAACAATAAGTGTGATTTCTGAGACATTTTTTACAGAATATTTACAGTCAATACGTGTTTTCGTCAAAGAGAAAAAGTACGTAGAACTTAAGTATAATTTGATAAACGAAGAAGTAGAGTACGAAGATAAAATACACTGCACTTCTGTCACATTAATGGCCTAATGTAAACATTCTGGGATAGTGAAAGTAGAGCAATCTAAACAAATCTATTGTAGTAAAGTAGAGTAAAGTCGTGGTGTTATACAGAAACATAATAGAAGATTGTATTACTAATATCTAGTTGATATTTGTAGCGTAAAGAAGAGGAACTTTCTGCTACGTGCTAAGATTAGAGTACTATTAATGACAGTAGTACTAAATTCTACCGCACTCAGACACGATTTAACCCATGGGCGAACTCGGCGTCCACCGAAAATCTCGTGTCTTCATAGGGCCTTCAAATAACAATATAATAGCACTAACAATCAATAACAATACTGAATCATAAAAGGGAGACTGACTATTTAGACACGGTTATTAAGCTTTTGAACAATATTTTACATTATAAGATTCATAAGACATTTTCGTCCGGAACAAACATTTTTATTCAATTTCAGAGCTGTATTCTTAACATTTATGTAGTTAGTTTCGTTCCAAATGATCAACTTTTAGCAAATTTTGCTAATAGAAAACCATTTAAACACATTTAGTCGCTTTTAGACTAAATTCTTGAACTAAATCTTTAGCTTCTTTTAATCATTATTCATAGATTTTCGTGTGAAATTCTTATTTTTTGAATCAAGGTGTCAGATAATAAATAAGTCACTCATTTTTTACAAATTCCTCTCTTAAATCGTAAAAAGGAGAAAATTTAGATACATTTTGTCGTTGCTTAGTTGAACTCTCGACCTTTAATGTAGCTCTAAGAAATTTACCTATGTAGTAAATTATTTGCTTACTTTAAGTAGTAGAAAGGAGACAATTTAGATATTTTTAAGCAATTTTTGAGTTGAATTCTTGAATTCCAATCTAGGTTTAAAGGTATTCTAAAAGATCGGTTTTTAATATTCTTTACTGAATTGTGAATGAGACGATACATTTGATAGTTTTCTGGGCTGACACTTGGATTTTTAATCAATTTTAGAATCGAACTTGCAAAATTTAACCCATATTTTTGACTGTTTTTATGCGTTTTTAGGGACCCCTTTAAGACTGGATTTTATGAAAATTTTCACCCTAAATCATCAATTTTTGAGAAGTGCTTTATTTTCAAGATGATCTCGAAACGCATCAATTCAACAGAAGAAAATTGTTATTATTTCTAAACTTATTAAGAAAAAGTACATGAGCAAATAATTCATTTTTTTGAAATGAAACTTCTTAGGCGTCGATTCGGTAGTTGATAATTGGACGAGAATTGAGAGTGAATTTTCAAGGACGCGTCACGCTTATTACGTACATTTCTTTATTCGTTACACGAGAGAGAACAAAGATATAACGTAGAGAAGGACAAAGAGAGCTATACATTCCGACGCAACGGAAGTGGAGCAAAAGAGAATTAACGCCACACTTCTACAAGTATGTATCAGTAAAATTACTATAAAGCAAATTTCAAGATTTAAATTCAACTATAGTACGTTTACTCTGCTTACGTTTTGACTTAAGTTGTAAAAATAATTTGTGGTTTTACACAATGGATGCAAAATTTACGATAGCCGGTTGGGGGTGTTATAAATCATAGACAGAATCGACAAATTCACCATCTGTTTATACCTATAGGTACATACACATTTGGATGTGTCTTGTAGCAGGTAGGTAAATAACAAGTATTTTCAAGGGTATTTCTCTAAATATTTCTATTTATAATTGTTTGAAAAATGAATTCTAAACAATTGAATTTCTAAACACAGAAACATTTATTTTATATATTTTTATTAAAATTATTGTAATTATTGTTGAATAATTACAATAAATCCTATGGATAAATTGTAATAAAAACTATTTTTTACAAGACTAGTGAATGTTTTCCATTTGAATCATTAACCGTTAGGCAGTTTGTAATGTAATTTCTTTCCACGGAAGGATTAAAACGTTCTAAATTTTTCTAAATATAAATTTCAACCCTAAAATTTGTATGCGAACGGTTATATGACGGTTTGATCTTTGCAAAATATACCTGTCCCTTTAGACAACTGTTCAGTTTACAAAGTCTTCTTGTATTGTACAAGTCGAATATTGAAACATTGTTACATTTTTTTTTGTGTGGATTTGTGTTTTGATAATCATGTTATACTAAAAATGTGGCGAGCTTGGGAACCTGTTAATGATGATCAAGTTGAAGAGATGGATATTGTAAATATTCATGATGATGATGATGTTGAAATCGTTGTAGACGGCGTAGGACCATCGAGTCCATCGACCAGCAGAACTGGTGTAGAAAAGGGTATGAGTAGATATCAATTTTTTAATATTTATTCACTTTATGCTACTGTCAATCTTTCGATTGCAGAAAAAAATACGAGGGATAATCTATCAGAAGACGGTAAGAAGCTAATTCGCACACTGCATTCTTCGTTGGTAGAGCGTGGTGAACCAGCGCCGATTAAACTAACAGCCGATTTATTAAAAAAACCGTATAGCACTATCCACGGTTTACCTAATTTCCAAGTCGGAAGAATCCTTAGGGGGGAAAAAGAGAGCGTGAATCAGTTGTAGATAAATTAGATTCTTCAATAAAAGAAGAAATAAAATCTACAATTTACGCTATTTATAAAAGGAAAGAGGTGCCTACTTTTCTTGCTGGACGGCTTAATTTGCACATATTCTATAAAAAAGATGTGCAGTTCAAGTAAATGATAACTACTTAGAATAATGCAAATTAAATTGACTAATGTAGAGTTCGGTAGTCTTGTTTAGTTTTTCAGTTCTTTAACGGAACTTATGTAATAAGTATAACTTGATTTTTACTTCTTATACTTTTCATTACAATTTATCCATAGGATTTATTGTAATTATTCAACAATAATTACAATAATTTTAATAAAAATATATAAAATAAATGTTTCTGTGTTTAGAAATTCAATTGTTTAGAATTCATTTTTCAAACAATTATAAATAGAAATATTTAGAGAAATACCCTTGAAAATACTTGTTATTTACCTACCTGCTACAAGACACATCCAAATGTGTATGTACCTATAGGTATAAACAGATGGTGAATTTGTCGATTCTGTCTATGATTTATAACACCCCCAACCGGCTATCGTAAATTTTGCATCCATTGTGTAAAACCACAAATTATTTTTACAACTTAAGTCAAAACGTAAGCAGAGTAAACGTACTATACACGGCAGATGTTTGCGTGTATACACAGCTTTAAAACTCTCTCACTTTGAAACGTCCTATATGCACATTTGAAATTAAATGAAGAATAAACGTAAATTCTTCACGTAATTACGATTTAATGATAAGATTTGATTTTTCGCTGAGTAACTTTTCCATTGATTTAAATCGAATAAACAAATCTATAATATAAATAAATAAATTAAAAGTTATTTATTGTTAATTATTAGATTTATCATATACAAGTTTTTAAATGCGTACACACATAAATACATACATAGGATAATTATAGAATGATTAACTTATGTATGTTTTCAATTAAATAATAATGATTTAATGAAGGTGACAAAAGGTCAAGCGTACGTTCGATATTTTATATACATATTCATATTGTTAAAGGGACGTTTATAAGAGTTTAAAAATATTTTCGTTAAATATAGATCCAAAAAATCTCTTCTCATTCTATAGAAATGTTTTCAGAAGGGTGAATAGATAAAAAGGGTGCATGTATACAGAATGTCCCACATGATTGCTATAACAAAATGTGTACTTATAAAAATTATAAAACGAGAACGGATATCTTTCGCTACGTTTAGTGCTATTTCTGTTGAAATTCATTTATAAACATAACGAAATTAATAAAGTACCTAAATACCTAAATTCTTATTAGTTGACTAGCGATTCGAAAAATATTTCAAGAATTTTTAGGGGCCATTTTAGCAAAACTGGATCTTCGTAGCTAACTTCGAAATTGGTTAAAAACGAGTAAAGCGAGCAAAATGACTAAGAATGACTCGGTTTTTTAGTTTTCTCTTTCTCCATTTTATTCTGGAACAGATGGAAATGTTTCGCTTTTTCTCTATATCCAATGGAGAAAAACGATCGCTTTTAACTAACTTCGAAATGAGCTACGATGTTCTAATTTTGCTAAAATGATCTCCAGTCCCCCTTGAAATATGTTTCGAATCGCTGGCAAACTAGTAGGAGTTTCATAAGAATTGACCATTTAAAAAAAAATCCTGTATAAATGTGTATGCATAGTAGAAAACGATAATTCTGTGGGACAACCTGTATAAAAAAAACGGATGTGTATATGAAAAGAGCACCCACCTGTCCACCACAGCTTGTCGTTTAGGTGTGTTGATCTCAGGATGTAGGGTAGTTGTTGGTAATCCTGGGGGCTGTGAGACGACGGAGGGAACGGTCCCACCACCGTCAAGGCAACCCCCTGGACCACTACTAGCACGATCCAGTGTGTGGTCAATCTAATTCGATTTTATATGATTCAATTATTATAACACAAAATTAACGATATCACATTGCACTTGATAATAATAATAATATTGTTAAATTATTAAACAATTGATGAACGTTTATAATGGTAGTAGATAGCCATAACCTTCAAATTATTTAATGAAACGTATACAAAATAATCAGTCCTTTAATCACTAAACACCACAGTTATTAAAAATTGCGATTTTTCCGTATTTTTTAATTTAAATTTAAACAATTTCAAGACATTTTTAAGAATTTTTATCGTAAACTAGATCATTGATTCAATAGACGATTGTGTTTTGTTTCCTATTAATTTTTTTTTGTTTATATCATAGGTATTACGATCACTTTCTTCTAATGTTTTTATTTTTTCTTGTGTTGAAGGTTAACTTTGCGTTGTATCCATGTGCATTTTGAGCACGAGAAGAACATGTGGATTCATTAAATATTTTTTTCTTGTTATTTTTAATTAAATTTATTTACAAATTTCTAACATGATCTCTACCACCACACATCGTGTCTTTTCAACTGTTTTGTGTCAATTGTTTTGAATATACAGCGCTAACTTGATGTAAACACAAGCAAAGTTCACTGGACTTTTTTAACAGGTTGTTACTATTGTTGTAAATCGTCACAATTTCGGTGATTTGTACGCAAATCTCCTTAAATTAAACAAGATTTGATGAATTAAACATGATTTTAATTTTAATTTAACACGAATCTATAAGGTTAAATATTAACAAA
The DNA here is from genome assembly GCA_039776855.1 of Mylabris sibirica. Taxonomy (NCBI): domain Eukaryota; kingdom Metazoa; phylum Arthropoda; class Insecta; order Coleoptera; family Meloidae; genus Mylabris; species Mylabris sibirica. The sequence goes on from CM077836.1 coordinate 9,021,375, forward strand.
TTTAATAATCAGTGATAATAAAATAATAAAGGTGAAAACAATCACTTTCGACGAATTAAACATCAATTGTTCTAGATTTTCAAATGGTTTTTATTAGAATATCGGTTGTTATAAAACTTTAAATTTCACATAACAGACAATCTCTTTTATTTATGTTTTCGTGTATTATTTATTAACAAATCATTAATAAAAAAAATAACATGAATGAAGATGGAAATTAGGAAGACACAACAATAGTTCTCTAATTGTGGATTTCTCTCAAATAAAAATCTTTCACAATTTATATGGAAATAACAATAATACACACGCACACATGTACAATTTGTGTATTTTAATAGACATATACATATACAAAACGTACACACACACATACACAAGTACAATAAACATTTATGCGGCCATTTTTCCCGAGCCGATAGCGTGCCAGTACTACCACCTGTCACATGCGAAATGATGTTGATGGGTGCTCTCTTATGCCACTAGATCGTCGCGTGCGCGTCCTCGCGATCCTACACGACTGGCACACGAATGAACTAGATCAGGACCGGATTCTATCAATTTACAATTCATTAATTATTTACGAAAATACAGTGGAACTTCCCTATAACGAAAGCGCTAAAACCGCAAAAAAATTTCGTTATACGAAAAATTTGTTTCTATAGTGTCAAATGTCAAAACAAGCAACGTTTACTTGCATTTCTTTCATTTGAATACATATACATAATTAAAAACGTGTGTAAGTGCATTCATAATATCTTATATGCATTTTATGTAGGTACATGGTACATATACAATTTGTATTTACAATTTATTGGATAAATAATTTGTAATTTTTGTTTGAGCGGTACAATTAAAATACATTTTATTCTCATAAAAAACTTCGCATTTTCTCAGAGAATCAAAAATATCTTCCCGAACTCCTTAGTTTAGTTTATGGTCGGGATTTTTTATCTACGTCCGGCATAATTACGGAAAAACCCACCCTTCTACTGTGGGAAAATCTTCTTACCAATACTCATTTGAAGAGTGATGTTCTTGGATAATTCGTTACAGAGAGAATTTACTTCGTTTTAGAGGGTGTTTTTAACATGGTATTCGGATTCAAGGTGCAATGTCTTATACAAAATTCGTTATACGGAGAAATTCGTTACATAGACGTTCGCTGTAGGGAAGTTCCACTGTAATTCCAATACAGATCAACATTATTAAGTATCTTTAATAATTTTTACTATAAAATTTAAACAATTGTATCAGTGAATTCATTTGTTTATTAACAATTTTATGGCAATCAAACAAATATTACGTAAATCGATCAATTTGTAACTTTACTCAAGATAGATTTTTATTAAGGTAGAACCACCCTTAAGATAGACGTGCGGTTATTACGCTTCTCGAACGGTAGATGGCGCTTGCTCCACAACATCTTTTGTATCTACAGGGTATTTCTTTGTTTCGCGTACATACTGGATAAATCTATTTCACTGTCTGGATATAATTGGACATGTTGGAGAGTGATAGTAGTAGTATCCACTTTAACACCCAACTTATTAGAGAAAAAATTGATGTTGGCGCTAAATATTAATAATAAATACACTTATTTCGACCTTTCGGCTTTTTTCTGATGCAAAAACGGAAGATTCAGCGTCACCCAGAAAAATTCAGGAGCTAAATAAAAATAACTCGGATGTGATTATAAGTTTAATCAAAATTTGGTATAAGATTTTCGAGATAAGTAATAAAATAGTGCAAAAGCCATGTTGTTTTTTTGTGAACTTCGTACCAGATTGTAGTAGTGTTCAACCTTAATTCTACAAAAGGTTGAAGTAGTTGAGGTATGCAACAAATAATACACAAATCATAGATAATAAAACTGCCGTTAGATGGTACTACTACCTTTGTGCTTAAACTATAATTCTTTTAATTTGTAACAATTATTTATAATTATTAATTATATTATAAAGATTTGATAGATTCTTATGTTTCATTATATATCTTTTTTGAAAAAAAATTAATGCTTATTTGTTAAATAAATAAAGATAACTGTAAATTTGTGGAGTTTTGCGGTGATCCAATAGATGTCGTAATTCTTTTTATTATCACCTGTCGACCTGTCATTTAACGAAATGTCAAACTTAACAAACAAAGGTGGGATGTTGTTGAACAAATAAACAACCTTGGCGGTTGCGAATTGTTCATCGATAATAAACACTGCCTTTATATTTAAGTTTTTTTCACATTTATATTTTATTAGTAATCGCGTTTTTTTTTTAAAGTCTTAACATAAAAGTTTATTGACCGATTTGAAGGTTAACTAGTTTTCGAGGATTAGTAAATTAACATTATTTAGATAAATTTTTCGACAATCGGCTACCATTATTGTCAATACAATTTCGTGTAAATAGAGTCGAAAATTGTTTGTGTTCAATATAGGAATTTAGTGTGCCAAAACGACCTTATTAACGAATTGGACAAGTTCAAACTTGTTGCTGTATAGCCCATTAGTAGACTAACAGGTGAGTTTTTTTTTTTTAAATTTATTTTTCATAATTATCATTCAACTGTTTAGCTGTCTGCGATATTGCGATTATTATCAATGCCTTTGTTTCAGTGTCTTTCATTCAAGTGCAATTGTTCGTTTTTCTTCTCCACAATAATGAAAATATTGAAAAACTATGACGATAAATCGGAAATTATTGAAACAGTATCGTAATAGTATCCAAGCTCGTATTGGATTCGATGATGTGATCGATATATTAATATCGAAACGATTAGTAGATGAAAAATTGTATTACAACCTATATTCGTCTGAACCTAATGTAAGATGATTATTACTGAAAAAAACTAATCGAGAAAATTATAAAAGTAAGGTTTTTGGGGTTTTCGTTAATAGAATAAGACGATCATTTCAAATGTAAGTCGACAAAAATCAACTCCTAAAGTTGGAGCACCTCTATTTGAGGATTATCATAGTGGCACAAAAATGTCCTTATTTTGAGCAGAACTCGAATTTTTGTTGCATCGACGATAAGCTAATAATTCATTAATTGCACTGATAGTTGAAAAAATACATGAATCTTCTCTGTATGCCTCCTAGGGATTGATTTTATGATTGTCTCCTTATTTAACCCACAAAAACACTATTCGAAACCTAAAAACCTTACTATTACTGAAAATTCTATCAATTGTACGTAAATAAAATTTTGTGAATAGAAATACAGGGTTACTGCTGCAAAAATGCCAAATTCGTATGAAACTCCTGTTAGATGGCGAGCAATTCTAATTGCACAAAGGATTTTTAGGGGAATCCCTGGTGAACGTTTTAGAAAAATTAGAATCTCGTAGATTATTTAGAAATGGGTCAAAAAACGATCGTTTTGGACCCAATATTGATTTTTTTCGATTTTCCCCATTTTATTCTTGAACAGGTGGAAATATGTTGCATGTTTTGTACAATGCAATGGAAAAAAGCGAAAGAAATCACAGTTGGAAGGGTTTACGAGCCATTCTTAGTTGTTTTGAGTTCTTTGCTCGTTTTTCATAATCGCGACATGGTCAAAAAACGATCGTTTTCGACAAACTTACCAATGAGCTACAAAGTTCTAATTTTTCTAAAATATTCTCCAAGGACCACCCTAAAAATCCTTGAAGTATTATTCGAATCGCCTTCCAACTATTAAGAGTATCATACGAATTTTATTTATTTACAGTAGCGATCCTGTATAAACCCAAAAAATCAGCCCCCAGTATCACCACCTCCATTTAGGGGCGTATAGAGTGTGTTGGAAGCATAGGAATATCATCATCGGTTTTAATCTCTCTCATTTTAATACAGACCTGATTTGAGTCATTATTTCAACCTTTTTTGTAAGGTGACTTAAGACTTGTGAATTGAATTATTTTTTGAAGTGACTGATTATTTTCGATACTTATTTAAATAAGTCAGAGACTTAAATCAGTACAAAAGACTTAAATCGTTCATGAGTGATTTAAGTATTTTGAAAAGGATTTAAATCGAGAAAAAAATGGTTTCTGATTCAAGTCTTTTCAAAATATGTGAACAATAAATAAGATTTCAATTTTCAATTAAAAACAATTTTCAAGATTGGCTTTCAATTTTCAGAACTTTGAATATTTAAATCATTTTTTTTTTGACTTGATTCATTTTTGTGACTTAAGTCATTTTTACTTCAATCTTTTTTTGAAAGGTGACTTAAGACTTCTGAATTAAATCATTTCGTAAAGTGACTGATTATTTACGGTACTTATTTAAATAAGTCAGATACCTGAATCACTCATGGAAGATTTAAGTACTTTAAAAGTTGGTTTCTGATTCAAGTCATTTCAAATATGTGAAGAATAATTAAAATTTCAATCAAAGACAATTATCAAGATTGGCTTTAAATTTTCATAAATAACGTTTTGAAGAAAAGACTTGAGACTGATTAAGTCATTTTGGTAAGCGACTTAAGGCTTAAATCATTGTAATACCAAAAATATAAATGACTTAGGACTTAAGTAATTTCTACCTCAGAATTAACTTGTGACTTATGATTTAAGTCTTATCTAAAAAGACTTGTTAGGGGTTGATTTTTTGGATTTAAATTGTAGAATTTTTAAAACCCAAAGACCGTACACTTACCGAAAAAAATTAATTAATTATCGAATTTTAGAAGAGTTTCACATCTTTATTCAATTGGATATTGCAAGATGATCGAATATCTGGCGAATTCATCGATATCCTCCAACAGAATTTAAGTGAAAAGAAACAACCAGTTGTTGAAATTGTTAATAAAATTGTTGAGAAACGTGAAGAAATCCGTGATGTTGTCGTCCGTGCAGGCTTACCACATTTTCCTTTAAATTATATAGAAAGGACGAGTCAGGTAATCCATGAATCTCTTTTGTAAATTCAAATTAACACAAACTATTCTATAATTTACTAACAAATAGGAGTGGCGTAATATGGTAATTTATTTTTCTTGCATCTATACATAGTTTATAATGATTATTTTCAAATTGTAGGAGATAGTAATTAAGAAGAAAATTCATGATCTCAGACCGGAATTACGTGAGATTCTGGTCATTTATGGTATGACTGGTATTGGTAAATCATGTTTAATTAATCAAATCTTACAAGATCCATTGTTTGTTGATTTATCGAATCGTGCAATCTTTTGGTTAAATTTAAGTCAACATGAAGATGATGAGAGTATTATTCAAGCAATGTCTGAGTATATTGAAACAAATTTTAAATTTTGATTTAATTAAAATAATTAATTTAATAATTAATTTAGATTGTATTCAAATGCTGCCAGTTTATCAACAAGAGTTCCTGTATCAATCTATCAACCATCTGATCTCAATAGTTGGAAACGTGCATTACAATTATTATTCTTAGATCAAAATCTACGAAAAGCTATACTTGTTTTAGATGATGTTAAATGTAGGAAAATTATTGAAGCATTCCATTGTTGTCGTATGATTGTTATAACACAAGATAAAGAATTGGTATCGCCATCGGATTCTGTTAAATTCTATCAAGTTTGTCAATTTTTCTTTTAAATTAATTTATCAATTTAAATTTGATAATTTTCATTAGATCGTACAAGGCTTTTCCGAAAGTGAATCGTTAGAATTACTGAAAAAATCTTTAAATACTGATGTTCTACCGCCGGAAGCTAATGAAATCCATAATTTATGTGAAGGTTTCCCTATGTTGATCAATATGATTGGATCATTTCTACATGATAGTAAAGAGGAGGCTTTATCTGATAATCGTGAAATTTGGCGATCTATTAAAGAAGAATTACCATTGTAATGTATTTATAATTACCATTTTATTATTCTTTAATTATATTTATTTTAGATTACAATCGTATAAAGATGAAGTTGTATTTATGATACGTCGAAACGAGGAGAAATTATCGGAAATTTATCGAACCTATTTTCACGATTTAGCAATTTTTCCAAAGCATGTTAATATAAAACCGGATATATTAACAGAATTATGGGAAATTTCACCATATACATTAAGGCAAATCATGTTGTCATTAGCAAATAAATCATTGATTGTATCATTTTATCATAATGATTTACAATCGTTTGTTTATAGTATACATGGTTTAGTTTATTGTTATTTAATGAATAATAAGAATAATCAACGTATTATCGAATTGCATAGAAAATTAATTAATATTTATGATACAAAATCGAATGATATTAAATTTAAAAATTCAGCAAATTATATATTAGGCTATTTTGGTTATCATTTAAAACATGCTGAATTATATGATAGATTTAGTATTTATTTTGATCTCAATTTTTTGGAGAAAAAAATAAAATCTGTCGGTAGTATAGATTTATTACGGGATTTTGAAATTTATAAAGACTACATAACAAAGGGTGTAAGTTTTAGAACATCTATTTTTAAAAAATTAAAAAAAGTTATTCATTTTAGGATCCACTATTGGAACGTAAAGCTGATGATTATAAAAAGTTCCTAACAAATTACAGTTTATATTTACATCAATTCCCTGATGCCAATATAGTACAATATGCTTTATATAATAAAAGAATTGATAGTGTTTTTGAGACTGGTGCAGAAATTGCCAACAACAATCCGGAAGCTCTCTATTTTGAAGTATTGTAAGTTTCTATCACAAAACACACATTTGAAGAAAGGACTTAAGACATGTTGGTACAAGACTTAAGGCTTAAATCATTGTAATACCAAAAATATAAATGACTTAAGACTTAAGTAATTTCTATCTTAGTATTGACTTGTGACTTATAATTTAAGTCTCTTATAAAAAGACTTGTGACAGCTCTGTCTTGAATCTGCCTGTATTTAGAAATTGAAATAATTTAAACTTACTTAAAATTTGATCATTTTTAGACTTTATTGTGGCGAAACTGAACAACCAACATCGATCAAATTAGAGCAAGAAGTTACAACGATCTGTTGTACAGATTTAACAGATATTGTTATCATTGGTACAAATCATGGTGATATACATGTTGTAAATTTAAAAGTAAGTAAATTTATTAAATTCAAAATAAGATAAAATAATAATTTGTTAATAGTATGGTCATTTCTATAAAAAATTTAATGGTCATTCATCGAAAATCATCAATATACAATTTAGTCCTGATAAGAAACGTTTTTTATCAATATCAAATGATGGTAAATTAAAATTATGGCGTTATAATATTAATGATATTGATTCACCAAGTAATAAACAAGATTTATGGTTAAATCCACATACAGGACGTGAATTAGATATAACGATAGAAATGGAACAAAAAGATGATAAAATTATAACAGCATCCTTTCCAAATATTATTGATAAAAATAATAGTAATAATAAGAATATTAATGAAAAATATGAGATATTAATAACAGGCTCAAAACGTGGTTCAATCATTTTATGGGATATAAATACAAAACATAAATTAATGCAAACACCAGTTACTGGTATATCGATAACAGATGTAAAATTTTCTAATAATAATTTAGAAATTATTGCTGCTCTTGGTAAAAATATACATTTTTATAAAATCGGTTTAAATCATTTGATTTATTCAAAACAATTTGCTGATGATATAAAAATTAATCATTTATTAAAATTTACAACAAATAATCAATTAATTGCTGTACATGATCGATATTTTAATATATGGTATGAAAATCGTAGAAAATTAACAATAAATTTTCTAAATCATACAGAAATTGATGATGATCGAAAAGTTGTTTGTGCTAAAATTACACACGATGATAATTATTTAATATTGGCTACAAATAGTTTTATTTATATTTATAATTTGAAAACGAATGAATCTTTCAATATTCGCAACGATTTCAGGTAATGATAAATTAATTAACGTACCAACTGCACCACGGTATTTTTTCTCGCAGTGGGCTATGCCTATAGTATCGTAACTTGATTCATATATCACATTTGTTAATAAATACCTTGGTGCACCTGTACACAAAAGAATTTAAATGTCATTTGTTTTGTTACTTTAACTACCATAATTATGACCAATAAGAATAAAACAACTACTATTATCTTGGTTGCTATAACAACCATAATAATGGTATCACTTTTCGACCTATTAAAATAAATAAAACAAAACAAATGAGTTTGAATAGTAGCGCTAATTGTAATTGTTGTAGGCTTTCAATTTTAAATTTACGTATTTTACAAAATGAAATCTTGATACTTGGTTGTAATGGTTTGAAATTAGAAGAGAAACGTTTACAATTACAACAAGAAGATCGTCCTGTTGTTAAGAATCCAACACAATTTACATGTTATTGGCGTGAAGATTTACCAATTTATCCAATATTGAATCGTTTCAATAAAATTAATTTATTTAAAGGAAATGTACTATTATCCGAATATGATTTATTAGATATTAAAAATTTGAATATAAATGAGAATATTGAGATTGTAACAAGTGCATTCTCATTATGTGGTAATTATATATTTTTCGGTTGTAAAAATGGTAATTTATACGAATTTAAATACAAGAAAAAAACGTTGAAAACAATATTAAAATGTAATGATGAAATTAGAAGAATTTATTGTTTTGATAACGAAAATGATATTGATAATAATTATTCATATACAAGTAATGATGATAAATTTGGTTTATTAGTAATTTCAACAGAAACAACCATAATTTTATTTGAAAATGAATGTAAAGAATACAATTTTATTAATGGTATTTTCGATTATTTCTACATTAATTTAGAATTGATTGTAATTGATAATTGTGGTAATATAAAATCATTGAAGAATTCAAAAATTTTATTAAACGGTAATGAAAATTGGACTGTAATGACTGCCGATTTCAATCAAGATATATTTGTTATTACTTTTAAGGAAAATGAAGAACATTTTTTAAATATATTTAATTATAATCAAGACGATCAAATACTTGTTAAGCGTTTTAATGATGTATTAAAATTCGCACCGACAGTTTCAAAGATCTCGCCCAATGGTAAATTGTTAGCTATTGGTTCGAAAGATGGCAGTATTTTGGTAATTATTCCATTAATTAGTCAATTTTTAAATTAATTCTTTATTGTTATCTAGCTTTTAAATATTGACAATTTGGAAATCACTTATTTGTGGTTGCACAAACAACCAATACAATCACTAATGTTTGCGCCAACATTGGAGCCGATACTTGTTAGTTTGAGTGATCAGATTGCGTTCTGGAATTTGAAAAGTTTCCAAATTAATCAAAGGTAATATTGATTTTTTATTGGGGTTGTATTATAGTAATTTTTTGGGGCTGATTTTAGTCGAAATTCTACACCGACTTCAAGTTACAACACGTTCGGTACATGGTGTTATAAGAAAACAAGCGATTCAACACCTTACTTGTTGTCAGCATTGAATTTACATGGGAAATTATTGAGGTCTGTATCGGCATCAAGAGATTTTCTGCATTTTATTGTTGTTGACGTTGATGGAAATATTTACAAGTTGGATGTTATTTAATTTTCGCACAGTAGTAAAGCCAAATATTGGACATATTTGCTCAATTTTATTCGATTTTTTTTTATATACATATACACTATACATATATTTGTGATCGATTAGTTGTGTAATTATTTTTGATATTATTGTGCATAGTATCAAGACCTCGATTGTGGGTTGTAATTTTCTAACATTTTTTATATATATTACAATTTTTTTTTTAAATGAATTTACATCTTTTCAAAAAATATAGTTTTTAAATCTGGTCGGTTACGATTTAATAATTCTTCAATAACAAACTCCTGCTCCTTATCGATTTGTGTTCCCCGCACATCCAGCCATTGTAATGCTGGATTATTCTCCAAATATTCGATCAGAACCTAAAATATCCACCACTAGTTAAAATTCAAAATTTTTATAACGTACAATTACCTTTCCAATATCGCTATCGATATTATTATTACTGATATCGAAACGTTTCAATGAAGTGTTTAATGAGATCATTTGTGCAATTCGTAAGGGAGCATCGCCTGTAATCTGGCAACCGGCTAGTGAAACAACTTCTAATTGTTGTCGGTGAACGAGTATTGTTAAAATTGCTAAACAACCTTGTTCCCCTAATGGGTTAAATTGTACATGTAATTCACGTAATGGACAACAATCTGGTTGTATTAGAGCATAACTGATAGCTGCAGCGCCGCCCGATTTAATTTGATTGAACGATATATTCAAGATTTCTAATGTCGGATGGGTCATTAAAAGTTTTGCAATACAAAAACTGGCATGGTCACTGATTGAACAATTCGATAGCTCCAATTCGGTTAGGGTTTCATTAAGAATTAAAGCTTGACTCAGTTTCTGGACATGATCGTCTTCGAATTGACTACGATGGATTTTTAGAATTTTCATCAATTGTAAATTATTGACGGAATTAATTAAAGATGAACAATCTGTCGGTGATAATTTGAACATATTTGCATTGAACAACTCACCAACGTTTATCTCACCTTAATAAACTATTTTAAATTGGATATTAAAGATATGAATTAAATTATACCGAAAATGATGCTAATCTCTTCCAAGTTTTGTAAATGTTGGAAAGCTATATTGAAATCAATATGATCAACAGGTAAAAATTCTGGAATCTCATCCTCGGACAGGTGTAAACGAGGTTTCCACACTTTTAATTGTCTCAAATTTAAACGTTCAATGAATGGGGAGCACAATTTTGTGATTTCTAAAATTTCATTTTCGTCTTGAAATTCGGGTTGGGCTTGTTCCACTAAATCTTCAATATGTCTTGTCAAAAACAGAGATTTCCATGTCCAATCTTTAGGTTTTGGCGTGATTACACGGCCGAATCGGACGGAATGACGCTTCTCCCAATATGATTCATCCTAATTTTTGTTATTTGTTAATTGATTTCAGTAAGAATAGGTATCTTTGTATAAATCATACAATAATCAAATTATGAGAGGGTCATTAGAAATTAAATTAAATTAAAATGTTGCCATCGGAGGCGGCCGCTTTTTTCAGGATTGTTTTGCATTATAGCACTGTGAATTTTAATGGAAATCGAGTCGATAGAAACCGCATACTCAAGGTTTCTACTGCCTTAGGTGTGCTTTTAAAAAGTGGTCAATTCTCAATGTACTCCTATTAGTTAGCGAGTGATTCGAAAAATAGTGCAAGAATTTTTAGGAGGTCCCCAGACAACATTTTAGCAAAATTAGAACCTCACAGCTCATTTGGAAGTCAAAAAAGCTCGTGTTGAAGAATGTCGCAATTTTTAAATACGAGTCAAGCATAAAACTAATAAGAATGACTCGCAGACCCTCTCGACAGTGATTTTGTTCGTTTTTAATTCTTGTATGACTTAACAAACTTCGAAAGCCAAGAGCCTTTCTCTTACCTTGATTTCATTAGAATTGTAATACTTACGTTGATTAGAGGGATGACAATTTCAAGGGGTAAATCCGTATCCAATAACTCTAATAAATACTCTTGGTCTTGTAAGGGCAACTCAAAAAATATTGGATGTTTTTCGAAATTTTGACAAATTGTTTTGACACAAAATGTTATCAAATCATCGACTTCATTCTGATCCCATTGGAAATCTTCTGATAATAATTGTCGTGAAACCTCCCCTAGTAATTCTAAACATTGTTTTGACGGTCTGTACGTTTCTTGTGTGTTACTACTAATTTTTACTGGAATCTTCATTTTTATTTGATGGGAATTTGACGTTAATTGTGTGGTTCGACGGCGTAATTATTGAGAGAAAAATAGGGGTGGCAATGAGGAAAATAAATAAAATAACATGCTTGATTGATAAGGAAAGTGTAACAAATTTCAAAAGTATAATATAATTAAACAAATCGCTTAGGGGTGTTTCAAGAATTCAAATATCGATACTAATACATAAATCACGATAAATATAATAATGGGTGTTTTAAAGTGGTATTTAGAAAAAAAGTTAAATCATTTTGCACCCACAACTGGACAGACTTCCTACATTCATTAAAACTTTTATTACATCAACCCCTAAAGTTGTTCAAATTCCCCAACTTTATAATCGATCTTTAAACAACAGAGCCAAGTTTGGAACACCTGTCCGATAACGGCGCACCATTGTCACCAATATTAGGGGTAGATTCTAACTAACCGCGTCACACATATAATACGTTCCACTACCACCACCTCCTGCTACCCCTTTGTAATATTTCTCTTCGTGGTATTGTATAGATATTATTATTAAAGGGGATGGCTTTTTTCCCGTCGTTCAATAGGGGGATGGTATGATGGCGATGATGTTGATGATCATCCTCCCCGGACACAGCTAAGGGTCGATCTGTTTCCGATTGTTACCGAATGGGGAATCGTTGATGGTACGCACGTCCAGTTGAGGACCGGCGTCGAGACGCGTCGACTGTATGATGATTGTGTGATAGAGTGTATCGCCCTCGGACTATTGCACCCCTATCATAGTTGACAAAATAAAAGAACTTTTATATAAATGTGTGTTTGGGGGACACGGGAGGATAAACGAACAGTTTTGATTAGTTAGAGATTTTGTAACTGTACCAAAATAAGAATTTGCAATATTTAAAGAATCAAATATAAATTCTAAAATTTGTTTACTAGTGTTTTATTAGAAAAAACAACGTTCTCTGGTAAAACAGAAGTGGATGATCTTGTGGTGAAAATTCAAGTGTTTCCCACCACGATCGAGGTAGGTCTCCCTCCAAATTCTCACATGAAATTGTTATTTTTCTACAAAAAATCATAGTTTTTCCTTGTAATTGGGTGATTATTTTTGGAATTATAGAAAATAAACAAATTGACAACATTATAAATTATCGATGTATATTTTAATAATGAAATTTTGAAAATATTATAAAAATAAATACAACCAAAAGTTGAATAACATTGCTTGTAATAAAAAACATGAAGGAAATACTACCGAAATTACCCATTCTTCTTCGTTTTCTTCAACTTATACACAAACAATACCGACAAACAGATAGAAAATCGAGCTATTGTTCCCATTTATTTTATGATTAATTTGAATTTATTGTTTGTTTGCATTTCAGTTATAAATAAGACATTAATTACGTTAAAATATTGATTTTATTCTCGTTTAAATAGAAATTAAAACGTTTTCCACATAATTTCCAATCTTGTAGACAAGGAAGTTTTCAATTTTACAAAACCTACCACTTCATCGAGCGCGTACAATTAAATTAACTATAATATGATTGAAAATGTGCCTAGAAGGAAGAGACAAGGTAATAAACTTTGAGACTCTATCGAACCAATATTCGGATTTAATAATTTTCTAATTATTGATGTACCTTGGACGTTTTCTTCGATTTTCAATCGCACCGGAAACAAATCTTGACGTGTAGACACTGCTTTAACCACTGTAGATTTACCTTCGCTGTGTACATCGGGATGGATCAAAATAAAGGTGATCTAGATGCGCTATCAAAGTAAAACAAACAAATCTTACCCGTAAGCACAGCTTTACTGTGAACTAAAGGGGCATCTAGACGTGCATTTTTAGGGTCCAATCCATAATAATAAAATAACGTTTTATATTTCATGTACGCTAATACATTTCAAATAAAAGGAAAAGATGTGGATTTAAGTGGGATATCATCGTTGAGATGACTTTTTGAAGGGTAAACAATCTGAAATGAAAATAACGAAAAAAAAGCCAACCACTCTGTCATGATCCGGATTATGTTACATATGAGCCATATTGATTTTATTGATTAATAATATAAGCCATATTATGATGGTTTCCGTAAATGGAATTCCACATTACTGATTAGTTCCGTTAGAATTAATTAAACTAATTATACAAAACTGGTGATCTTACTTATACCAATTTCAATTTTGTGTATTATACGTAGATAGAGTATCTAATGCGACACTAATTAGTATTAAAATTACTAATTAATCATTAAATAAGGTAATAAGGTTATGGTATCTTGTGAATGTGTGTGACCGGAGTAAAAGTCTTCTTTGTTACAGTGAAAAAATTGCCGTTTATTCCATATTCAGGTGAATTCGTAATAGGGTTGTGCGAATTCCGTTCGAATCGAATCGAATCTTATTATTTGGTTCGATACCGTTCGAATCATTCGAGCTATTCGAATAATTCGAAAATTTTTGTTTATGTCGGATTATTCCCGTAAAACGAAAAATTCTGATGGCAACTACCATTATTTGGTGAGCGATTCGGAAAATATTCCAAAGATTTGTAGGGAAGTTACCAGATAACATTTTAGCGAAATTAGAGCCTTGTAGCTCATTTGTAAGTTGGTCAAAAAACGTTCTTTTTAGACAAGGTAGCAATTTTCAAGCACGAGCTAAAGACGCAATACAATAAGAACGAGTTGGAGACCCTCCCAAGACTATTTTTAACTTCCCGCTAAGAAAATTGAAAATTTTCAAAAGTTCGGGAAGTTATTGGTTTTACCCCGATTTTCCAAAATTGAATTTTCAGCAGATCTCGACGTTTTGGGGTCGTACTAAGCTATTTTGACTATTTTTGCGAGGGTGTCTGTATGGCTGTATGTGTGTGTGTGTGTGTATGGGAAGAATATGTAAGCAGCTCATAACTTTTGAGGGATCGAAAGGCTCTTTGCAAAATTCGAAGGGGTTCCACCAAACTTAGATTTCGTGCAAATTTAAACCGATTCGGCCCGATAAATTTTGAGAAATTCTAAAAAAACTGAAAAATTTCTTTTGTTAAAATCATGTTTTTTCAAAATAACTATTGAGCTGCTGTACCGATCAATTCCATAATCTAATCAGCTCTTAACCTTAACTAATGACGTCGATTGCCGTTCGAACGATCAAAATCGGTTGATTCGTTCACGAGTTATCGTTGTTGAAAAATATCGAAAAAAGTTTTTATTTCAACATAACCTCAAAATTACTCAACCAATCAAATTTGTACCTCTCACAATAATCTTAGAGCTTTAAAAACTGCGTCGAATGCCACAAAGCTCGTCTAAATCCGTTGATTTGTTCGCGAGATATCGTGGATATATTTCGAAAAAAATGTTTTTTCAACATAACTTCAAAATTCCTTAACCAATCAAATTTAAACCCCTCACAATAATTTTAGAGCTTTAAAAACTGCGTCGAATGTCACAAAGCTCGTCAAAATCCGTTGATTTGTTCGCGAGATATCGTTGTCGAAAAATTTCGAAAAAGCTTTTTTCAACATAACCTCAAAATTACTTAAACAATCAAATTTGTACTCCTCAGAATAGTTTTGGAGCTTCAAAAACTTAGCAAGAAGTTTCAGAAATGCCTGCAGGGTCAACCGCGTTCCAGATTTTTTTTTCGTTTTTTTCCATTGTATTCCCATATTATTCCAGAATAAAATTAAGGAAAATGTTAAAAAAAATCAATGTTGGGAGGATTCTCGAGTTATTCTTAATCGTTTTGCGATTTCAGTGCGTTTTTGAAAATCGCGTTATCGTCAGAAACAAGCGTTTTTTACCAACTTCCAAATGAGCTACGAGGTTCTAATTTTGCTAAAATGATTTCCCACTACCCTCCTATAGATTCTTGAAATATTTTTCATATCGCTCGTCAAATAATGAGACTTGCTGAAAGAACTTCACCGTACGTGAATAACCCTGTAGTGTTACAATCGCAACAAATAAGCGTCCATTAAGAGGTCGAAGGAGATCGAACACAACTAGAGAGCGCTTACGTATAATATAGTTCAGAGCAGTGACGTCACCTGCACGGAAATAAGAACTTTTTGTTTTACGTGAATCACCGTGTAGATACCATTTGGTATTTATATAAGCGGTATCTATAAAGGGTGTTTTTTTAAATGAGGCCAATTTATATAAAACTACTATTGTAGGAGGGTTCCTGAAGGCAATTGTAGCAAAATTAGAACTTCCTAACTCATTTAGAAGTTGGTCAAAAGCCGATCATTTTGGACAATGTCGCAATTTACAAAAACCAGCAAAGCGCTCAAAATGACTAATCGTAAAACAAATAAATTAATGTTGGGAGGATCATCAAGTAATTTTTAGTCATTTTGAATAATTTTGAAAATCGCTACATTGTCAGAAACGATCGTTTTTTGATCAACTTGAAAATGAGCTAAGAAGTTCTAATTTTGTTAAAATGATCTCCAGGCCCCTTTTCAAATCCTTGAAATATTTTATAAATCGCTTGCCAACTAGTAGGAGTTTCATAAAACTTGACCACATTAAAAAAAAACAGCCTGTAGATACCTTTTGGTATAGCTCAATTAGGAACATTGCTGAGTCTTGAGCCAGAATTTCACACATTTTCGTTAGTGAGAGTCAGACTGTTTCTCCCGTCAGGGTGTGAAAGCGGGGTGGTAGAGAGAGCTATAGCGAACTTGTGGAAAATATTTTTCTATTCAGATCAATACCCAAAATGGTATCAGTAACTCCACTGCTTCTTCTGATTGAATATCTTTCTCCCCAAATTCCGCCCTGTTAAAATTTTGTTACATTGTCATGACCGCCTTCATCAGCCTGTTTTACACAGCCGCAAAAGAGATGGTCTCTTTTATTTTATCACCACTGTACATAATTCTAATAATAGGCTCATTCGAATAGCTCAAACGAATATCGAATCGAATTGTTCGATTCCATTCCTCTCGAATAAATCGACATTTCGAATTATTTGCACAGCTCCAATTCATAATAATTAACTTGGATGGAAATTTCAGCTTTCTCGAAAGCGTACCATCGTCATAAATAATTCTAAATTAAATTGTAACGACGGGGTTGAGTGTTATAAAATGAATATCAAACTATGAATTTCTCGTCTTTGTCGCTCATCTAACAATAAACAACAATAATCTGTATGATGATATTAATAATTACTATTGTACGCTTACACGTGTACAGGTGTTTATTTTAAAATTAGACTATTTGAATACACACCAGTTAATTTCAATGGGGAGAAAATTAGCAATTATAAGGGGATGGAAGATCAACAAATAATGCGGTTGACCAAATCGAACACAATTGACCTAGAAAACGGGTTGGTGTATTATTGTATAGCAGAATCCACATTTAAGCTTCTATTTGATTTAGTCTTTTTCTATATTTTTCACCATTACAACGAAAATCTCTAGCTATAAGCTATAGGCTTTTTTGCCAGCTACATTCATCTAAAGTTTTTATTGAAGATAAGAGAGAATTCAAATAATTCAACAACCCCTTTCAGGTCGGAGATTAAGAGAGACGCTAGTAGCAAATACAACCCCTAAGGGCGTACTAAACATTTACGTAAAGATCATTAGATCTACTCTAAATTAAACATCTTCTATGTTGTTTCAAAACAATATGCTTGCATTTTTAAAATTTAAACTTTTTTTATGGATAATTAAGAGTGAAATTTTAAAATGCAAAGGAAGGTGCGCGCGCAATATAATGACACCAACAAATGGTTGCTATGGAAACGCGAAGGCGGGCTTTTTGAAATTATAACTCTCAAGAGCCTCTTGAAGTCTTATTTATACGGTTAGTTTTTGGACTTTTGTTACAAATAACTATTTAATCACATCAAAGAAGTACAAGTTTTAACGCGCCTACATCAGTACACACACTCAATTTATTTTGTATTGAGTTAACGTTTAATGTTCACGCATTTTTATCAAGATGGAAAAATCGATATTTTGATGCTTCGTTTGCTGATGTTTTCTAACAATATTTCGCACATCATTTAACAATTGTGTTGTTGTGCGTCTATTTTTATAAAATCTTCCTTCGATTGTCGATAATTTGTGCGTTTTCATTATTATTTTTTCTTTCTTTCTAGATGGCATCATTATGGAAAGTTCATGGTCAATTATTGTTAAATGATTGTGATGTTGGTTGATGATCATCATATAATCAATAGAGAAAATGTAATTATCATTTTCTTCATATAAGAAATAAGGGTGCTAAATCTCTTGCACCCAGTTTCTTTTAACTGACTTGTAGAACAATGGGCTGTGGCCACAGTAAAATCAATATTTATCCGAGGAAATCAAAGAGCAAAACAAGCAGCAAGAAGACTGGTAAGTTTTTCCAGTGACACACTTGTTGAATTTGTTCAACGAGTGTCTATTCAATAATTCATACTTTCAATTTTATCCGGCATTGGTTGTTTATTGATTTTATCCTTCTTGTGTGGAAGAATTGTCGGCATTTTTTTTAAAGTTCATCTATATACATATACAGGGTCTATTTTTCAAAAGACGGTTATTTAGAGCAAAACAGTGTTTTTTTCTCCATTTTATTCTGGAAAAACGAAAAAAATCACTGTTAGAAGGGTCTACGAGTCATTCCTGTTCGTTTTGTGTGCTTGCTCGTTTTTGAAAACTGCGACATTGTCCAAAACGATCGTTTTTTGACCAACTTCGAAATGAGCTGCGAGGTTCCAATTTTGACAAAATGATCTCCAGGGCCCCCTCTTTAAATACTTGAAGTATTTTTCGAATCGCTTGATAATTACTGAAAGTTTTACTCGAATTGACCATCTTTAAAAAGACCCTGTATATATAAAAATGTAAATATAGAATTTTTGAACTACATACATAAATTTCGAATGTTGTTTGAAATTCGTGATTTCCGCTGTTGGTTGAGACCGATTTCGATGAAACACGGAAAAATTATTCTATCGATATCTGAAAGATTATTAATACTGATAACAACAACAAATAGATTGGATGATTAATAATAACCGTTATTTTGCAAACAAATCAATCCGGTGACATGCTCAATAACAATGCAAAACACGATTTACAGTATTTAATCTAAAGAGATAAACTCGAAATTAAATTCGTTATATTCTCTAATAATATCGGGCGCTTATTTCGAAAAGTAATCAGTCTTTTTGTATCGATTAAAACGTTTCTATATTTTCATAACATAATTTTTTACCTTTCTCTAGTTAGTGATAGGCAGCTACAAAGGCTTCCGTTTCTAATAGGATTACTAATCTAGCTCGACCAATTACATATTCCAATCACAGAAATCTATTTGTACTTTAAGCTCGATTTTTAAAGACTATACGAAACTAGTAAAACGAATTTGGTAGAGATGTGAAATTGAAATCGACATTTTATAAATGAATTGTTGTCGCTCTAACAGACGACACCAGAAAAAATCCCAAGAAGAATCCTCTTCTATCGCATCTTTGAAATTCAAATCGTTCCAATTTACTAGCAATAGACTCGTTTCTAAAATAGCTTCTATTTAGAGGAAGAAGAGGGGTGAAGAGACAATCTAGTATTTGTCCCAAATAATAAGTTTGTGTTGAATTTTGCTAAAAATAAAAATAAATCAATAAATCAACCGAAAAAAGTCACAAATGTGGAATCGACTTGGTAAAAATGGTGGATGTGCCGGGTTCAAATCTAATCGGAATTTATTACAGTAAAACTTTTCTAATATTGGACTGTTGATTGAACATCTTGCAGTAACACCAGAAAAAGCCGATTCAGAAGAAGAGGACGGAATAGAAACAGAAGCTGAAAATACTGAAATCTTAGAAGACTGTGATTCAAGGAAAACAATTAAAGTTAAACCTTTTGGTGGTCCTTTATTAGCCCAAATGTAATTTGAAATTTTATTAGAAATTCATTGAAAATTGACTAAATTTTGTTATTCTTTAGAGAAATTTCTACGAGTCAACAGGACTTTTTCAGGATGTTAGATGAGAAAATCCAAAATGTAAGCCAGTAACAACACAAATCGATTTTTATTACGATTTATTTGTGGTTGTTTCATTTAATTATAGGGTCCTGACTATAATTCAGAGAGTGAAACAGAGAAAGCGGCTGAAACAGCTCGATTAAATGCTTTATTAAAAGATTGGGAAAGTGCAAGTGCTGGATGTAGAGCTGTACCAGTTACGCCGAAACGTCGACCGAGAACAACAACAACAACAACGGCAACAAATACAACAACAACACCAAATGAAAAATTACGAATAGATAGTGTACGTTCAGGTGATCTCATTAATCGTGATGGTCTATCACGGTTACCAACAACACAATCTGAACGCAACTATCCATCACAGGTAGAAATCGATTTTTTTTTTAACGATTCTTGCGTGAATTATTGCATTGATGTTGGTTTCTAGATACCACAAAGTGTGATTCATCAATCGTATGGTGTTACTCAAGTGTCCTATCGTCAAATAAATTACAATAATCCAAATTATATAACACAAAGCCCATCACATCAAATCTCATATCCTTCAGCTTTACAATACCAAGCCATAAGTCCAATGTATACAACAAATCAAACTAATTATCCATCAACACCAGCATTACGCCAATACGCGAACTATAATCAATATGGTAGTCCATTAAAGACTTTTATTAATAGTAATAATTCACCTAAACACATTCCATATGAACAACAACAAGCAGTAACAAATTATAACAGTCCTGGCCATAAATTATACGGACCAGTTATAGTTCCGCCGACAACAGTCACAGCAGCAACAACAACAACAACAACAAAACCATTGTATAGTAATGGTGAATTAGTCCAACAACAACAACAATTATACAACCAATATCAACAGTACAAAGATGTAAGGGAACAAATACAAAATCAACAACAACAACAGACTGGATATAGAAGAAATTATCAAACTAGTGTAACAATACCGATAATACAGAACCAACAAACTGACATGAATGTTCTACATAGAAAACAGTACGAACTTACGTGATTATATCGATAACAATAAAATAATAGTCAAAATAATAAGTGCTATGATTTCTTCTCTACAGGGTGTACCACGGTATTTATTCTCATAGTTGACAGCTTTGGTAACGTACTATCGTAACTTGATTCGGCCATTTGAAAAATATGAATCAAGTTACGTTACTACATTAACAAAAGCACAATCAACTGCGAGAATAAATACTGTGGTATATCCGGTAGATTTATAAATAATTGTAAAAAAAAATTACAATCCACAAGTAGTTGAAATAACTTAGTTTCTGTATAGATCAATAACGAGAATATGTAAAAAAAATTAATTTGTTACCTTGAGGGTGTGTTTAGAGAGTACGGCGCAATTTTCCATTAACAATAATTAAGAAAGCTAATAGAAGCGGTATAAAGACTATATAAATAACTTCACTATGTACCAACATAATGAATTGATTTAATTAGCCTGTGTAATTAACGACTGAAACAGAGGAAAATTTCAAAACAAGTAATCACAAGAAAGTAAATAATACTACAACAAAATACTATCAATTCAAATTTGACCAATAAAAAGGCTGGATTTGGGATATTGATAAGCCTTATTATATTGGCGCGTGGGCGGATAAAGAGGTATAAGTCGCATTTTAGTGTAAATGGAGTTAAGTGCACTACTGTGTTTGTGTAAATGGGTATATCTCAACCAAGTTTTTTCTGGGCATGCTCGCATTGTGTAAAGTGGATATAAGTCACATAATTTAATTTGTAGTTGTGAAAACGGGTATAACTCTACTTATTAAATCGAATTTCTCGACATTTCACATTTTCGACTTGTACCCCTTTACCCGCCCATGCGCCTATTGTCTCTCGTTTAGATTTCGACCGTCAAGGAATCAAATTTTATCGAATAGTAAATTTATATAATTGTTAGATAAATTAAGAGAAAATAAAAATGTGATATTGTAGAATATAGAGAAATTATTTAAATGTATTTAAAAAGATAAGAAATAACAAAAAATATATAAATGTTTTATGTATAAATAAATCAAAATTTAATAAATAATATGTTTTTATGTTCATTTAAATAATTCTATTCCAATAATTTGAGATAATTTTCAACAGTATTATGTATATTGTGAATCATATCATATGAATTTTAGATAATTATTTGTAAAAGAAAAAAGTATTTAAAGTTTTATGTAAATAAAAAATAAACAAATAAAAACAATGTAAATTTCATGGTGTCATTGTGATTTGTCAATTTATACCGACACAAATGAATGCAAAAAATATCAACCCTGCGCATATACCCTACTTGGAGAAACATCGAATCTTTGAACTTTTCCATGTAAGTATAACGATGCAATTGAGGGTCCCTCCTCAAGACAAATTACTCGGCATGCGAAAATTGTCACTTTTCAAACATCGATATCTCGCTAGTTTTTTAAGATATTGGAAAAAGTAAACGTGCGTTGGATAGAGCATTTCAAGGTGCATGTTTTAAAGCTTTTTATTTTGAAAAAAATGTGATAAAATTCTGAATGGCAGAGAAAACTCTTGGACCCTGTTTTTTTTTCGTACAATCGAGCTTTTAAAAAACCACAGTATGATTATTTAACGCAAGTTTACTTTTTCAAATATCTTAAAAAACAAGGGAGACATCATTGTTTGGATATTAACAATTTTGGCACGCCGAATCGTGTAATTGGCCGAAGGCCCCTTAACCCGATAAAACAAAAATATTCTTACAGGAACTAGCAAGGGAACTTGTGATTCAACAGCCCGAAGATCACGTTGATTTCCTCAAAAACATCCTAATCAATGCAAGGAAAGCAACAGAAACGTCCCGAGTTGTAATTTTAGCTTCACCGAGAATCAACAGTATCAAACTGGGAGCAGCTATTGTCAGCCAAACGAAACAAACTTTAATTACCCTTAATGAGATTTCGGTAATGGGTTCTATTTAATTCATTATTTTTCGAATTCTATTAATTTTAGGCAAATACACGAGATTTACCGTCAGATTTAAAAATCGAATACATTCAAAATATGTTACGTCAACCCAAAGTGTATGAATCTGGTTGGATTCTCGTTGATTGTATTCAAACACGTCAAGATGCTGAAATTTTAATTAAACGTGGAATTCTACCTACACATGTACTGCATTTAATTGCCCCATATGAACCGCCATTAGATCGACTTTTGTACTGTAGTGTACCGAAATATTGGCCAGATTATAGGCGGCAAATTTCCCAAATTCTTGACGTTTTCAAGAAAGTCATACGAGTTATTCTCATTAATAACTTGATGTTGATTAAAATTTTTAATTGACGAATTTTAGGAAATTCCTCTAGTGAATCGAAGATCTGGAGACGTTGTGAACGAGTGTGTTAGAGTGATTGGTTTGAAAACATCAATTTGTGCAATAAAACCGAGGATTTTAATTCTCGGCCCACGGGGCAGTGGTCGAAAAACTCAAGCTAAACTACTCGTTGATAAACTCAATATCATTCACAGTATTTCGATGAAATTTTCGCTAATTTTATAATTGTCTTGTAAAAATTCCAGTCGATTTTGAACAATTATTCTATCAAATCCGACAATCGAGATCGGAAATTGGTAAAAAACTAAGCACTTTTAACGACCCAACTTGTGTAGATACGGAGACTTCAATACAAATAATCAAAAAAAGTATTTTAGAAGAGGATTGTCTGTTTTACGGTTGGGTAATGACAGGATTTCCTTTAAGAGAACTCGATTTTAAAAATTTAGATTCCCTTGATACGCCACCAAACAGGTTTGTTTCACTATAATTGATTACAACTATTTCAATTAAAATTGAAAATTAATTAGGGTGATTTTCTTGGAATGTGATTTAGCCATCTGTAAGGAAAGATTACAAATCTTGTGGGAATCTATTGAATCGATAGAAGCACAGGTGAATCTCAATCTTTAAAGACGCCGCGATTTGTCGACAGATTTACGAATAAGCACAACCATATTTTAAAAGATTTACTGAAGTACAAACTTTTTATTCATTTAACACCCAACCTATCTCGATTTTCTCCCTTATTTTGCCGTCTTTATAATGGGACTCATTAAGGAAAATTTTTGTATTGATAACAGAGTTTCTATAAATACAAAATTAGTAACTGTTAAACCTGTGGACAAATTGGGGCGCTTGTAAGCTCTTGTAATCAGTTTTTTTAACATTCAAATAGTTGTTGTTCTATTGCGAAAATTATGGAAATTTACGAAAATATTGTGGAAATTCTGCACATTACATCGATGCAAATCAACACGAACGTTGTATTCATGAAAATATCATGGCAACTATTGCAAATCAACCAAATCCAGCACCACCAAGAACAGGCTTAGATTCGTGAAACAATCCAATTTAAAAAGATAAAAATCTTTATTATTATACTGTTTTCAAATTGAAACAATTTAAAAAAATAAAAACTATACGTTTCTATTCAATGTTACTTTTTTGTTTTGTTTATAATACAAATCTTATGTAACAAGTGGCAATTGTTTATTAAAAAAAAATGATAATAAATAAAATGCCACTTACTGTTTTTTTTTTACAAACAGAGAGGAAAAGATAGTTTCACTAAAAACTATAAACACATACCGATGTCTTTTAAGTGTCACTTTTCCACAATTTTATAGTCTTATCATTTTCAAGAGCTGCTGAAGCAATGATATTTTCAGTTGGATGACAAGTTGTACATAGAACAACGTCTGAAAATAAAAATAAAATACATAAAATAACACATGGAGTATATGAAATAGAGGTTTCTCATCACTTCTATTGAAAGTTTTCTGTAAAAATTATAAAATACTTGAAGCCTAAGATCGCAGGGCTTCGAAACGATTTTTTTTTTGTTCCGGTTCAATTAAAAATCTTTTTATTGGTTCGGTTCCAGTTTTCATTCCTGAAAAAATAACGTTTTTTCTTGGATTTTCGGTTCAGCTCCAAATGATCAATTTTTAAATTTTACCCTAAAAAATACAACCCTTAAGAGATATTTACAGGGTAACTATTTTAAATAGAGAAAAAACTCTAAACATGCGACTTTTATTGTGTAATTTTCTATTAGCAGAATTTTTTTCATGGAGGTATATTGTACCATGGGGTAGAAAATCGCAAAAACCATAAAATATGACACATCATGAACTAGTATATGAACTAGCTTTTTAACTATGTACTAAAAGATATTGAGCCTTTACAGGGGTAACTTTAACACCCTATATCTCCCTTAAACTTCACTATGAGCACGAACGACAAAATAAGCATTCTTTAGAATAGAATGAGCTACTTATACAGGGTGAAACTAAAATTCGATGAAATCTTTGAACCACGTATAGGGCCCCAAAAATTGAATCGATTTTAATAATATTGTATTATGGGATTGGTATGGCCGCGTTCTCAATAAGTTAGTAATACATGTGTAGTTCAATGTCATGAGAAACCGATATGTGTTAAACTGATACCTGATTTCTTATCAACTCTCATCATTAACATTACGTTAGGTAGGTACTTAACCAACGACCATCAAACAATAGTCGCAATTTTGCTCAATTTAAACCAATTTTTTTCCCTTCTTTTAGGCCCTTCAAAATACGTTTATTGTACTCTATACCACATAGGGAGAGTGAGGCTTGCGTCTTTCAAAGCAATTCAATTTCACCCTGTATGTTTAACAAAAAAAACAACATCGAAATTGGGAGTTTTGATCTCGGGGAGATAAAGAGAAAAAATCGAACCGAAAAAAAAACACGGTCTGTTTTCGGTTCAGCTAAAATTTCGTTTCTTTCCGGTTCAGATCCGGCTAGAAGCCCTGCTTTATCGAACGATAGTTGAGATAAACAAGAAAATTTCAATTAAAATATTTAAAAAAGATAATTACCTGTATGCCCTTGTAATTTTTGTACAATTTCTTTTGTTTGTAAATTCCATATATAAACTAAATTATCTTCAGAACCACTAACAATCCATTTACCACCAGTTACAGAGAAATTAGCAAATATACAATATTTTTCATTTTTATGTCCTGAATATGTCTTCAAACATTTCCCTTTTGCATAATCCCATAATTTTAATGTATTATCTAATGTTGCTGCTAATATATATTTTCCATTAGGTGAGAATTTAACAAACGATACAGGTGGATTATCATCATCAATTAATGTTTTCAAACATTGTCCAGATGCAGTATCCCAAATTCGACTAAATTTACAAATCAATTAGATTCAATATTAAGTTTTTTTTTCTAAATTAATTTACCAAAGACCATCATAACTACTGCTAACAATCAATGAACCATCACGATTGAAATGTACAGCACTAACAGGATCTGAATGTGCTGGTAATGTTTTCAAACATTTACCAGTACGTACATCCCATATACGTACAGATTCATCAAACGAGCCCGATACAATTAAATTCGATTGTGGATTAAAATTACAACAAAAAACATAATTACTATGACCTTTTAATGTCTTCAAACATTTACCAGATGATAATTCCCATATTTTTAATGTTTTATCATCACTAGCTGATACTAATAAACGACTATCACTAGACCATGCTACATCACTTATACCTAATTTATGACCTGATATAGTTTTCTCAAATTTACCATCATAAGCACCCCAAATTTTTATCAATTTATCAGCAGCTACAAATTTAATTATCAATCAAGATACTATAAGACAAACAAAACAAAAAAAGACTTACAAGAACTAGCTAACCATTCACCATTTGGACTAAACTTTACAGATGATACAGCTTTTGTATGACCCGCTAACGTAAACTTTAACGTATAGTTGGGCTTCTAGAAAGTGAGGTTATGTCATTAATACATAATTGTTTAAAAGAAAAGAAAGTGAAAACATATAATTCGACTTGTTTTCAACAACAATTTGATATTTTCTCCATCATTAAACAACACAATTAGATAAATATTGAGAAATTTACCAAACTACTGCTAGATTTATTGGAGGCTCCTGTTGGTGTCGATAGATTATTTGTTGATGGATTATTCTGTTGTTGAGTACCTCCAAGGGGCATCATTTTCCCCCTCACACTATATTACCCCAAAAACCACCTAAAATTGGGTAATTTAACCGAAAATATCAAATAAATACACGTTCATTTAAAACACTTGTACATACTTTAATTTTATAATGTAGCTCAAGTAGAGTAAGAACTTATAGATAAAACCCTAGTATAATGTTAATTTTACTTAAATTTAATTGTTTTTAACAGATTTTTCTGTAATAAATCACTAAACAATACTGTTATATTAGCTGAAAACTGAAGCTTTCACCGCCATTTTAGATCACACAACAGATCCAAAATACAACGTTGCCATATTAATCAACAATATGTTGCTTTGATTATATATCAAAAACACATACAAATTAAATTGAAAATACAAGACAATGTCAAAAGAATACATTTTCTTTTTCTGGATAAATTATCAAAGCAAAAAGTTTAGTTTAATTATTTTTTTAATTTTCCAAATAAGTAACTTTGGCAATGTTGTCAAACAAAAGTGCCATCTTGTAGTATTGTGGAAGAACTTACAAGCTATCTATCTCATTCTTGTCAATTGTGATCACATAAGTTGATTTCATTTAAATTGTAATTTTTCTCTAAAATAGTGACGTAGCGGCAGTTGACATGCACATGTATTTTCTGCGTTGCCACATTGGCATCCAAATTTTAAGCGCCAATTGGTTATATCCAATACAAAAGTTGGAAAAAAGCTGTAAGTAATTGCAAATGTTAGATATTTATTTAAAATAAGAATAATAAGATGTATCACATTAAAGTATAGTATTTTTTTTTAACTTGAGATAAGTCTGTTTTTGTCTAGTTTTGTGGTGTCCAAGTTAACAATTAAGAAGTGGTTAAAGTACCGTACTAGAAGATAAATTTGTAGATATTCAGGTAATTCTACAATCTTTAACGATTTAACTA
This sequence comes from Mylabris sibirica, assembly GCA_039776855.1. Taxonomy (NCBI): domain Eukaryota; kingdom Metazoa; phylum Arthropoda; class Insecta; order Coleoptera; family Meloidae; genus Mylabris; species Mylabris sibirica. The sequence goes on from CM077836.1 coordinate 9,049,088, forward strand.
GATTATAATATTACAATATTAAAGTTTTGTAGACTTTTTAGAGAATTTGTGTTTTTAATCTCTCACAATAAGGGGAAGCGTGGCAATGGTGGCTTCTAAAGCGCTATCTTGTGGAATTTTTGAGTAAGCAACAAACGTTTATTTCTCTCTTTCACATTGAGATAAGATTGGTTAGTTCTCGTTTAATCTTACAGTTTACTTTATTACCGATATTGTTGTAAAGTATGTATAGGCACGTGTGTTTTGAGGTTAAGTTGGTGTGAAGTTCTTTTTTCGAAAACGAAATTACAATTTTCTCAATTTAATTATAAAAATGCAGCACGATGATGTGAGTTATTGTTTAATTACAATGATTTCTAATTAAATTCGATATATTTTAGGTTGTTTGGAGTGTTATTAACAAATCATTTTGTTCATTTAAAGTCAAGTAAGTTTTCGTTTAAAGTACAATAGAAATTTATCAATAAATTATTGTTTTTATTTGAAGCACAAAAACACAACGTTTCTGTCGCAACGAATATAATCTAACTGGTCTATGTTCGCGTTCATCTTGTCCTTTAGCAAACAGTCAATATGCTACAGTACGTGAAGAGAATGGTATAATATATTTGTATATGAAAACAGCTGAACGTTCCGCTTTTCCAACACGAACATGGGAAAAGGTGAAATTGTCGAGAAATTTTGAAAAAGCCATACATCAAATCAATGAAAATCTGCTATATTGGCCGGGTTTTATTAAATCAAAATGTAAACAACGGTTCGTTAAGATTACACAATATCTGATACGAATGCGGAAATTACGATTGCGACGACAGTAAGAATATAATTAATTTATAACTCCGAGTTTTATTTATTGATTAATTTTTGTTACAAGGAAATTATTAGTGCCGTTACAGAGAAAGATTGAAAGACGTGAAAAACGTCGTGAACAGAAAGCTTTAATTGCTGCTAGAATCGAGAAGGGTGTTGAAAAAACACTATTAGATCGATTGAAGAAAGGAGTCGTACGTAAAATAAATCATTTTGTTTTTTTATTAATCAATTAATATTTAAAATTAGTATCAAGATTTGTACAATATTCCACAATCAACATTTGATGAGGCTTTACGTGAGAATGAAATTGAAGAGGAGGATGAAGCACAAGTCGAATATGAGAGAGAATACGAAATGGAAGATGAAGGGGACGTAGAGGATAATCGAGAATTCGTACCGGCTGATACTGACGATGAGGTAATTTAATTATTTACAAAAAAAAAGAAAACCAGACAAAACGAAGGACGGTTATTTAATTCGTAATCAGGCTGGTCTCATAAAAACCACCGAGTTTTAAGAAAATTATTCAAAGCTCTTTATTTCGTAGCGGATTTTTTCTTTAGCATCTATTTTTTTGTTGGGTTAGAAGATAGCAAAATAGCTTTGTTATTGTACGGTTCACGTTAGAGACTGTTTTTTTAAACCTTTACAGCAATCACTTTGTTTATTTTATGTCAACATTTCAATGACGATATTTTGAAGGTTGTCATAAAGTCATCAAGATCATTATCAAGGGTAGGAAATTTGTAAAATATCTGTTTACAAATTAGGTTTACAAAAAACATAAAAGTTTTTTTTCTTTTTAATAAATTCACAAATAACAAGTTTTCGAACTAATATCGTCAAGTTAACGCTTCATTATTTGTTCGTGTAATTTGATTCTCGTTAAATTTAAAAAATGAGTATTGTAAACAAATAATTTTCAGGAGAGTGATAGTGGACAGGTGGAACAAGTCGACCTTGATAGTAGTTTTGAATCATCCAACTCGGATATTGAGGTAATCTTTAAATTGGTTAAAAAAATAATAAAAAAAATCTGTTTTACCGTATTTAATTATTGTAGGATGTAGAGGCTGTAAGTTCTAAAACAGATAGCAATGTGAAGAAAACACCGAAAACGAAACATAAATCACGGAAACCTCACATTGAGATTGAGTATGAATTGGAGAATGCTACTACTAGTACTGTTAGTAGTAAAGTTCGTAAGTAGATAAATTGTAAATATTTATAATAATAATAATAATAAGAGGAGGTGAAATAAAAGAAAATTTTATAAATAAAGTGTTCTATTTGTTTATTTACAATTGCCAACACGCCCGTAATGGTAATATTTACAATATTACCTGGTTGTCAAGGTTATTATTAACAATACAGATTTTAAACAACAACCATAATCACAGAGTTGCTTGTGAACAAACAATCCACACAATTCTGTTTTATTTTTATTTTATTCATTAATTTTTATAAAGAAGTAGTAGTGTGAATTTAATAAAATGAAATTCTTTTTGAAAACCTGTTTGTTTCGCAACAATAAATATGAGTAAGTTTCCCGCATTAAATCAACAAATCATTTCGCATTATTTCCAATTAAATCCATTAAATGTTGGTATAAATTATCGTTTTTGATTGTAATATTGAACTGTTTTATACATGGAAATTTCAACAATTTTCATATGTAACCAAAATACAAATTTACACCCAAGATTTATTTATTTTTGGAACTTGTCGCACTAGTGTCTCTGTCACTTTACAACAGTTAGAATTTCGAGTTTGTTTAGTGTGCGTTATCTCGAATTTAAACAAATTCTTTTATTTGTTTCGCTGTTTTCTCACAGCCGACTAAATATTAATTATCAAAATTACATATACGAAATTATGTGATAATATGCAGGAGATGTACCAAATCAATCATACAGGACAATATAAGTAAGAAAGTGATTGAATTTATTCAATTATGATGATTATTTATAATTTATTAATTATTTATTTCGATGTTGTCTTATAAATTTTGGAAAATTGGACAATGTTTATATTATTAGAAGATTTGAATTCCCAACTGTATGGTTTATTTTTAGTGTGAGTTTGTGGCCATTTTATAGTAGATTTGATTTTAATTTGCAAATATGAGCCAAAACATTTGTTTATTTGAAAATTTCACGTAAAATCGTTCGTAAAACCAAAATTATTCGCGTATATTTCGTATACATTGACGAGTATTATTTTTTTGATTTCTACCATTCATTACTTAAATGGACATTTATAGAAAGATATATTTATAAACAATGATTATGCATCAAAAGTAACGATAATAATAATTAACAAAACTGGTATTGCCATTAAGAATACATGCAGCTCAATGTTCAATGAATATAAAAACAGAAAATAAGTAGTACAAGACCAAAGGTCTGAAGTCATCTAAGAAATGTATTAGGAAAGAACTAATTACGGTTTATATATCATTCCATAATTTAAATACATAATAGCGTCATATTTCGCTAAATACACCTGTGTTTCCCCAACTTTTTTCAATCCAGAACACTTTAAGTTTTATAATTTTTAAGGAACACTAGAGTAAATTTGAGTTTTTACCTCTGACAGAAACGTTTCGCAATTTCTAATTTTTTAATATTTCTTTGTTCTCCAAGTTTTATAACATAGTTTGAGCAACGCCGCTTTTCACCGACTTTTTATACGTTCATTTATTGTGCCAAGATTTAAGTGCACAGGAGATGCATCTGATTTTAACGCCAGGTTCTCCACAGACATCCAAATTTCCGGTATATAAATTTAGCCCAAAGCCATTTAGTCTGTTGCACCAAACAAGCTACTACCAGTGGCGTAACAGAAAATCTCAAACCCTCCCGCAACAAAAGAGCTTCTCTATTCATTAATTAGAAGCGGGATTTACCCGCATTTGCGTGCAGGCGACGTCACTACTTTGAACTATATTATATGTAAGCCCTCTCCAGTTGCGTTAGATCTTCATCGATCTCTTAATGAAGTTATACGGTTGATGAAGTGAGTGAGCGACGTCACAAACAATAAACAAGCGGTCTATTGTAGCTGATTTTTGCCCCTCTCTTGCCGGATTTTTATGAGCGCAGAGAGTAGATAGTTGCAAGTACTTGGTGAAATATGTACAAATATGCAAATTACTTATGTCAGTTATGTCTATGACATGCGCTGACGATAATCGCGCGACAATATAAAATAAATTTACGATCCCGTAATTAACTCATTAGTATATTACTTAATGATTTACCTAGATCTTGAAGGTAAATCATTCATTAAAAGACATTTATTTATTACATTACTGGGCTAAAATATTTCAAGAAAAGAGTTTTGAACTTTGTTAAGCTAGCACTAGTTCCTGCAGATGTCGTTCGTGATCCTTGCACGTTAACGTTACCAACACTAATATCCCTTCTCATTCAGTCGTGTACGATTACGTTAAAGTTAATGTATTCAGTGTGGAATTAGCCTTAATCTGCTACAGGAAATACAGCACACTAATTTTGTGGTTGTAACCGAAAATATAGCGGCAAGCAAATAATAAATGGAGGGTCCTGAAACGTTCCTATATACGATTCCCTTGGGATATTTTAAAGTCATTAATGGATGTGCAAAACGTTGAGTGAGCTATTGTTTATTGTTTCAGTAGCTCGATACTATTTGAATTTATTGTTTGTCTTATTTTTTTGTTTGTTTAATTTACATTATAAACAAGCGTTTACAGGGGTGTAACTGGGATGGGGTGAGTGGGGCACTTGCCCTAGGCGGTAAGAAAACGGGCGCAAAACTTTCAAATTTCATCTAGCAGTGTGGGGGAGGCCCAGCGTCAATAGGGCCCTGTCTCAAAGGGAACTGAACAAAGTTTAAATCACTTTTCTTGAAATATTTTACCTCCACAATGTAATAAATGTCTCTTAATGATGAATGATTTGTCTTCAAGCTCTAGGGAAGTTATTAAGTAACATATGAATAAGTATATAGAGGGCCCTTTTGTTGCAAGAGGGCCCTGAAATTTCCAGTTACGCCACTGATTCAGATCTAATGAACATTTGATTTCATTTTTCTTTTTTTTAGAAAATAATCATCCTATAAAAATGATTTTTTTTGTAAAAGCATCTGTTAAAAGTAATATTAAAAGTGATTGATTGAACGGATGCACATATCCAGGGGCGTATCAAGTCCGAGGGGCGCCATTCAACATGAGAGCCTCCCTTTTTCATTTTTCAAGCAGAATTTTCTAATTTCTGTTTAAATTTTAAAATAATTTCGCAATTTTAACTACTGAAGTGTAAAATATCTAGGAAACGCACACATTTTTAGTAAATTTCAGAGACTAGACTTACAGACAAGGTTTTCTAAATTACGAATTTTTATCAAGTTTTTGCTGTAAAATTATAAAAAGGAGTCCCATATCCTTGACCATTCTTTTGGGTTGATGATACTTTTAAGATAACATCTTGAAACATTATTGTTTCAAATAATAATTTTGAAACGTGACTATTCAGTTTTAATCGAACTTCAAGGTGTATTCTTGATTTTTGATCACTTTGTGTTGTGACTCATGTTTTTTTTTTTGCAATATTTGCTCTAATGTGGTCAAAAAGGGGAGGACTTAGACACCGCTATTTCATTTTAGAGCAGAATTTTTCATTTTTTTAAGACATATTTGACTTAAATTACCAGTTTTTCATAATTTTTTTTACCAAGTGGTGACAATTAGACGATTCAGAAATTTTTAGGCAAATTTTGAGCTGATTTATCGACTTTTAATTTAAACAAATATTTGTCCCAAACTAGGTGAAAAATTTCGACACTCTTAATCGATTTTTGAGCTACATTCACGACTCATCGATCATCATTTTTTCTTCTAATTATTTCTTTAAATCTAAAATTAAACGTAAGACTTCTGACTTTTGCCCCAGGCGTAAATTTGCCATGTCATGGCACTGATTGTGAGATAAAAGTATGAATTAAATTTGGTAAAAAAAATATTTGTTGTTACATTGTTAAAAGTCGCTATCTTGTGCTTCATGCTTCATCTCTACATTGGTTTCTGTTTCTTATTCTTTCTTTTTAAGCAAGAATTGATCATCCAGAATAAAAACGAAATCACACTAAATTTATAAGATTGATAATGTTATCATGGTAATTTATAGTGGTTTTATTCGTTCAAATTAGACTCGTAGGTCATGAGTGCTCAGGGCAAGATTTGAATTTTGCACCCCCACAAAACTTATTTTGTAAGACGTGTAACAATACAATAACTTTAAAGTTTAATTTAAGTTATACATTTAAGCCAAGGTCTGCTTGATTTCCCAACTTAACGCTGTTTAACAGACCTGTGCAGCTTTTGAGAAAACACAATTTTGTGCCGCAGTGGTGCTATTTACTACAGCATGAAAAGAAATAGCTAGTATTTCTATCTCTGTTTTACTCATACTGCGTGGTTGAGTTATGACAGTAAAACAGAGACAGAATTGCTAGCTATTTCTTTTCGTGTGGTACTAACTAGCGCCAATGCGGCCAAAGTTGGAATTTTCTCCATATGGAATTTAAAAAAAATGCAAAGTCTGATAGACTGCGTTAAATTGAAAAATCAAGCAGACATTGATTTGAGCATTAGATATAAAGTGAGCCCCTGGCATTCGCCCTGCGCTGAGTCCCTACCTGCGACGCTGGTTACAATCACAAATAAGTGAAATAAGCGGTGCTTCAAAATTGTTCTAATTATTCTAAAATCGGTCAAGATTTTTATTATGAAGGTCTGTAAGTTACTAAATATGTACAAAAATTTGCTTTTTATTTATTTATCTATTCATGGTGTTTTTTTATTAGGTAGGTAATAATAAAGAATTTCGATTTTTGTGTTTTGCGCGCGCAACTTTTACTTAAAATGAAATCATCAATTAAGCACCGTATTGTTGTAACATGTCTTTATTTAATTGTTAATTGATGTTTACTTTTATTTTTAAGAAAAAATAGTTGAAGTTTTTGTTTATTAACTAATTGTGTTTAGTGTTAAATATGAGATTTTATTAATTATTGTTTTAATTTATTGTAATTTTCGATTTGTTTATACGACAGGAAGATGTGTTGTTATATGTGAAGCGTAAATTGAATGAGACATACACTCATACATAAACACACACACACACACACACATACACACCCACTATAAGCATAATAAAAGTTTTTCAAGCCAAACAGATGCGGTTACGGCTAACGACCTCATCTTTCCAATATAACGTAATTTCTATTATTTCACCGTTATACAAATTTCAAAGTAGACGCTTTAAATCGCCTAAAATCAACATTGAAATTCGCTTATTTTGTAGCACCCTCCTGCGATTTTCACCCGGGTGTAATAGACAGGAAAATTAAGTCTTTGGGTTATACTTGTGAGCCTTGCCGTCCTTTCATTCAACGTGTTTTGCCTTTGAATTTTCTGTTTATTTTTTTGTCGTCCCCCATTCCTCATCCATCAATAACAACGTTGAATACTTTAGTGGAATTGAGGAACGAATCAAATAACCGGCAGGCAACTATTTATGGTACATTCTAATTATTGAACATTATTTCTCGTATTTACCGTTTTATTTGTTGGTATTTATTATTACATGTTTGCTTTCGTTAATTTTCCAGGATGGATAAGCCGCCCAATGGGAGATTTTGTAATTTGGATCGACATCCTCCTGTTCGTCTAACACGACATCGATGGTGTGATTCAAGTAGGTACGTAATCAGTAATCACACATATTCCCAACTAGTCTCGGTCTCGATCTATATCATCATGATATTAACGCTAGAATAAAGTTTTTGGAATTAACGTGGAGATGATCGAGATTTAGATTGGGGCTCGTTCTGAATTGTCTATACACATTATAATCAACTTAATGCCAATGGATTGCGTAAAATCAACCCAAGAGACACGAGTTTTTCCCTTATCCTTGGCTAATTTATTGATGACCACTAAGAACAGTATCTATTCGACTATAAAGTTGAACTTAATCATATTTAGAATACCTACTAGAATTTTAACAAGATTTAAAGATTATTAAGGGGAATTGGTAATCTTGTTTAAGTTTACCGTGTACAAGGACATGATATTATTAATGTGTCTCTACATTTCCCCTATCAATTTTTATTAAAAATCGTTCAGTTGCTGTTGTCTGTTTGTCGAGTTGATAACATCTCAATAACGAAAATGACAAACAAAACAAATTCTTGCACTAGTGGTGAATCCAATGATAAGAACAACGAGAATGGGGCGATTGATGAAGAAGAAGTAGAAAGTGACGATAACAGTGATAAGGGGTTAGTAGATTTATTTTGTTCGAAATTTTAAAATTTCATCCAAATTGTTGTATTATTTGCTAATTATTTGCATCCCCCTATTTGTTTATACTTACATAAACTTCAACTTGACTTTAGATTTATAATTAGCGATATGTTGTCTTGAAATCGTGTTGTTTCCTTGTAAACTTCAAGAATTTCAATTAAGATCCAGTTGATTTTATTTATGTTTGAAGAGTTAGATGACAAGTAACTAGATTTGTAATTAGATCTCTTGATAAACTGCTTTTATCCAAATCTGAGGTTGTTTAAACAACAACAATAACAACAACAAAAAAAGAAGAGCTCATAGAGTTCGTCTATCAACACACGAAACATCGTAAATATTAGTCTTGTTATTTATTATAAGTCGATCAATATCATCGTCTGGAACTGGCACTGATTATTTTTTTCTATATTGTCATTTTTGCCAATAATGTTAGTTGTTAAATAGCCCGTTATCCATATCCTATTGTTACTATATTGTGGACAACTCACGTGTATGTCTGCTGGAGAAAAAAAAAAGAGAACAGAATTGGCAATATTCTTCTTTGTTTGCTAAGCACTATTGAAGCAAACTGGCTAGCTTTTAACGGAACGTATCGAATTACCTCTTGTTCTTCTTCTTATTGTTGTTTTTCTAATACTTGAAACTTCCTTAAAACTTTATTGAATTATCGATTAAGTCCTCTTTTGCAAAAAAAAATTAAGTTTCAATACGCATACTTCTCAATTGTTACCGTTGCAGAATTATGTGTTTATTTTTCTGTTATATACAATGTATGGTTATTGATTTATTTCAACACGACAAACTAATAAATCTTAAACGCTATATAAAAATATCATTTCGATCTCTATTTGCTTTATAATTCTTTATACATAGATCAAATAGAGATTGGGATCGAAATCAGAACTTTAACAGGTCTTTTTCAAAAAGACCCAAATCATAAGTCAATATTTTCAGTATTAGAATGATTTTAGCTTTAAGTCGTTCACAAAAATGATTCTCGTCTTAAGTCCTTTCTTAAAAACGTTATAATTGAAAGCCAGTCTTGATAATTGCCCCCGAGAAAAAATTCGGTTTTGGCTAGTTTCGGCCAAAAATCAGTCGAAACTTCGGCCGCACTTAAACTTAGTGTTCGTAAATTTTCGCGCTTCGTTCGGGTAATCTCGCGTCTCGTGATTGTGTCGAATTGAGGTGATGCGTTTTTCCTTAAATACTTTGTTTTTTTTAAATCGCGAATTAACTAAATAACATGTAAAACGTACACTAGATTTCAGCATACAATATAAATTTTTACATGTGTAAATCAATTTCGGTTTCGGTTTCCGTTTCGGTTTTGACTGTGAATCCTGTTTCAGTTGGACACTACTAAATAATTTAAGTAATAAGGAGGCAAGATCTAAATATGGTCGACTCTATGTAATTCTTATTAGTTTAGCAAAATTAGAACCTCGTAGCTCATTTGAAATAAGTATCGAAAGTAGTCAGTCACTTGAAGGAATGATTTAATTTCCAAAAAGCAAGACTTAAATAAAGAACGCTTAAGTAAATCATAAAAATGAATTAATTGAAAAAAAAAAAATGATTTAAATTGTTATTAAGATTAATGAGAATTTGAAAAATCGAATATTTTGCGCCGGTGTTATCGTCCATTTATTTATTATTTGCTTGTTTTTAATTTAGAAATTCAAAAATTTCTAACTCTCAATTATTATTTAGTTTACTAAATCTGGCAAAGATTGGCCGACGTGTACGATTCGATGAAACAATGACAATCAAGTGAGTTAATTAATTTGATCGTCCCCATTAAAATTTCTATAATTTCCACCGTTATTCCTTCAATTTTTTTTTAAAATTAAAATTAATTTTCATTTTGTTTGTTTCAGGTAAGTGTGTTGTTTATTTATAAATAAAGGGTAAGTCATATTGGCGCATCCACCAAATTTTCAATCGGCTTATATCTATCTTATACCTATATACAAAGATTCAATTTTCACTTTTCAATAGATAAGAGGGTGTATATAAGAGGATGTAAAATTACAATTATAAACACCTCTACACCCTTAGGCTTAACATTTGAAAGAGATGTATCTACATCAATAAGTTTAATGAATTTTCTGAAATTGAATTGGAAAACTGAATGTTTTTGTCTGAAAGTTTTGTATTTCATCTGGAAGTTTAAAATTTAATTATAATAAACATACAACCGTAGGATGATCGAAACATCGAGAACAAGGATAGAGATTAATTGTTGTTGTTCTTGTTAGCTGTCATCGTCAAAGTGGTTGTGTGGTAACGATAATTTCAAAACAACAAATTCCAAAGTTTTATTGAATTATTTAAATTCGATTCGTAAACGTTGAAGTTTGTACTATAACAAGTATTTACATTAAATTTCAACGTGTATAGGTATGTTTTATTTTAAATGAAACTTTTCATATTACTTCACTTTTATTAGAGCTTATAAGACCTAAAATCGTATCGTATTATGTGTAATTTTACGACAATAGATAAATTTCGCCCGTCACCGATACGCTACGCTATATCCCTATGTCACTGGTACGTTATTTTATAGCCTTAAAATATACGGCACAGAATATAACGGAAACACGTTTTCGCTTTACATGAAAAACTTAAGCTGTTATGATTAATTGGTTAATTGGTTTCGTTATTTCTGAAAATATGCCAAAAATACACGTTATACGATATGATTTTAGATCTTATAAGCTGTAACGGATAGTTTATGACGTAACGGTGACGGGTGAAAACTCTAGTGTAAAAAAGTGCCTCATACAGTATTAAATCTAGACCGTATAAGTATAACGGTGAGTTTATAACGAATCGGTATCGGGCGAAAATTCTCTATTTTCAGAAATAACGGAACCAATGAAAATCATGTGATTTCACGCATACTTGGATCAATTCATCAATTCAATATGGCGAAAACTGATTAGTTGATAGTAATGCTAGTATACATATATAGCGATGTATGTCACTTGTAACTAATTATAACAGTTTAAATCTTTCATCTAAAGCGAAAACGTTTTTCCGTTATAATTGGTACCGTACAGTTTAAGACTATAACATAACGTATTGATGAGAACTCTCTATTTTCGTACCTTTTTGTGTCCGATAACTAATAGGAAAATTGATCAACAATGAATTTAATTTTGTTTCTGATAATATAAGAACACCAACTTATCAGCAAACTTTAATTTTCTTTATCTTGAAAAAGAAAAATTATCAATTTGATTAAATTTATTCTATTTTTCTTTTATATATTCTGTATTCAAATCTTGTTTGATTTAAATTTCAACACTATTTTCTTTTATAATTCACGTCGCTACCATTTTTGTTATAAATTACATCAAAGATTCTGTTAGTATAAAAATGAATAAAACTATAGAAAAAGTTCTTTATTATCCTGTCATTAGTTTTGATAAATTGTTGCATGTAAAATTTTTCATGTTGTGCCGTTTCTGGTGCTGTTGAATGAATAAATTAAAAAACACGGGGCGTTATTGTTGTTGTTATTTTCTTCTTTCTTTCTTCCACACTTTAAGTTAATATTGATTCAAGTTCGGCTTTGCTACACGTCACGTTTACAGAATATTGTGCCTAGGGACGTTGAAAAACTTCACCACCTCAAATTATAATTAATATTATTTACAACTGAATTATGAATTATGTTAGAAATATTATGAATGTGTTTGTAAAAAGTTAACCAAATTAAAACTAAACAATGTTCTTGTGTTAAAGCGTTGGAAATTGATTTAAAAGGCATCTACTAATATTATATCATCTCTCTCTTCCACTTATTGTACAAAACAATTACACAGAACAAATCTGTAGAGAATTGTAACGTACACGAGAGAGACAACAGACATGACTCCATCTATTTATATTTCAGAACATAACCAGAACTTTTAATTGTCGGTTATATCGAGAGAAATTGTACTCTCAGGTGGTTAATACTTGGATAAACGAAATAGGAGAAATTTTAACGCTTATTGATGATATTCTATAAAATTCTCATAATTTACAAGGATCATTTCGATAAAACTTTGAAAGTTTTCTTATTAGACTTTGTTATTAACCGAATTTTTATTGAATTTGCAAGAATTTTTTAATAGTCCGATCAGAAAGTTTCTATTAAACTGGTAATTATAACTTGAAGCATTGAAAAATTTGATTATGTAGGTACCTATATTTAAAAATAACAGGGCTGTATTCTGTAACTTTTCAAAGCTGGTTAGTATCTACAAGTATTGTCGTTTATTTTAACATTGCATAGGAGTTTATTTGCTTTTTAAGCTGTATTTTTACTTTAAATTAAATTATTAATTAAGTTGTTAAGAGGCTACAATTTGGACACTGTAGTATTCTGTAATTGTTAGAAAAAATCTCGATCCACAGTGACAATCGTCTATAAGTGTGACTCTCATCTATCTGCCTAGTTAAATTAATTAAGAAAGCTTTAGTGATAGTTCTAACAAGAAGTAAAGTTGGCCTTTTTTCATGAATTTCTTCGAGGGTGAGATAATTCTCATCTATATGACGATTTTAGTAACTTGTTTGGAGATAGCCATCTATTTGCTGAACAATGAGTGGTATTCATTAACTTTTTAGTGACTTTTATTTTAGTTAAGCCGAGAGACTGCCAGAGTCACTTTGAAGAGGGTTATCTATCTCACTCTCTATAATTACATTACATCTAATAATCGAAAAGAGACAAGTATAAAACAACCATCGCACAACTCTTCTATTTCAGTCTTTTCACAGATGACGTGATGGTTACTATTTCCATCTCTATAACTTTTTATCATAGTATCTCTCTTATATACAAAATAAGTGACTGAGATAGTAACTTGCAGGCTGCTGAATAGTGACTCTCCTTATAGTCAGAGACTGATTATTTTATCCAAAGCCAAAGTTATTTTTACAGAACTCTCTATCTCACTCTCTACAATTTTGTTATATCCAATAATTGAAAAAAGAAAAGTATAAAACAACCATTGCGCAAGTTATCATGCAACTCATTACTCAGTACTGTTTGCGTCTTTACAACTCTATGTCAGAGTATTTCGTTTGTATATAAAACATATGGGATAAGCAATAGAGATAGTAGCTTGCAGGTTACCGGTATTTAGGGTCTTGAGGTATTAGCATTTAGATGCAGAAGTATTCCTTGAGCCGATCCTGTGTTCAATTTAACTTTCTTTTCCATGGTCAGACTTTTGTACAATGTGTGGGTGCTTAAATTATTGATTTTATTTAAATATTCTATTGAATAATTTCTGAATTCCAGGGGAATTTTCAAAATGTTTTCTTTATTTAGAAAACAAATAGTGAATATTGATTTGTTTGTATTGAAATAAATATAATCGTAACTGTTTTTTAAATAGTTCTCGTTTAGTGAATCAATTTAAAGGTCTTGATCAAATTATCCAGATTTTTTACGTGTGTGAAATTTAAATTCGGATATTGCTACTGTTCTTTTTCCTTTATAATTTATTCCTAAGTAAATTAGCGTAATTGGAACAAGTTAACGAAGAGAATGATTAAAATGTGTCTTATTGTTATTGTTACTGTTGTTTGTATTGCATCATTCCCGTTGCTTTTTCTATCATCCCCTATTTTGAAATTTGTTGTTCTTTCGAAATACACCTGTTCATTTGAACTATACCTATAGGTATAATACACCATCTACATGTACTATTTTGATGTTATTCAAAGCGCAGGATCCAGATACAAGCGTACCGTTTCTACCACAGTTCACGTCCAAAGTGTTTGCCGTGTATTCGGTAGTGCTTTCGGAGCCGTGATTGTGTACGGAAACACCGGCAATAATCATCGACAATTACAAATTTTAAGAAAACAAACACAATAAATAAATAAAAAAAAAACACATACGGGCGACGACGACAATTACAATTTTATTTTTGTCCTTCAATTCGAATAAATCCAGTGATAGACGTGCGTTAAATAATTTCTTCGTCTCTTTTTGTTCGAATTTCGATGGAGTTGATATGAAGATGAAAAGGACATTATTATCAACTATCTAATATTAATAAGGACATTTTTGTGATCGATTCAATTGTTTGTATATTCAGACGAATCACTGGCAATATGTATGTGGTATTTTGTTCTTGTAGTCCTCTATAGATTTCGATCATAATCTTCTTTATATGTTTGTTTTTTGGACTTTGATGATGATCTTTAAAATATCCTCTCTTGTACATATTGACGGAGATTTCTATTAGAAGACTTATTGGTATAGAATGCTTTATTTGGCATGCTTTTATCACCATTCACCCTTATACAAATTAATTTGTTTACGTACAGTTTTTATATAGACAGACTTTATTCCAATAATTTTCATTTTGATTTAAATGTAATACAATTAGATTAAGGGATTCAGTCACAAAAATAAACTGAAGAGGATTCTGCATGTTTACAATAAAATAACGAATACATTTTCGTGTAAATATTTGATTTTTACTATTGTAAAATTAGCAATAAATGCAAATCTACAATTAATTCCGTTAGAAATAACATTGACCGTTCAGTTACTTTGACCATTTTTTTTATAAATGTTGATAAAACAACAGACAATTAGAAATATAATAACAATAAACACTTTTACAATAACCAGAAATTTCAACAATTTTGTTTAACACTATAGTAAATTGTAGTATAGTCGATCTATACGGTTTGTATCAACGCAACTCTACAATAACAGATGAATTCTGTGTAAATCAGGTCGATTTGATTGCAGCAAACCAACTATAATCGATAATTATCAATAAACAACAAAATGAATTATGTATTGATTGATTTATAACAGTAGTTGTGTTGATAACTGGAATTGTAGAGATAAGGATGGATTTCTAATAGTATATACAATAAAGACAAGTGAATTGATCGTTCATCTATACAAATTTTATCATAGTAATCTTGTGTTATTGTAAATTTGTTGGTCGGTTCAAATTGACCCTTATCAAAATTTTGACGTTTCTCCCTTGCTCTTATTTCAATCCAAATTTAGAAAATTTAATACGAATTAACTCTGTATACTGTGTATACTATGTATAATAAATTAGCAACGGGATCGGAAATTTCTTTTAGATTGTCGTCCGATAATCGTCAGCGCACGCCATAGACATACGTGATTCTCGATATGTTTGTATTTCATCAAGTATAGTGGCCGCCTGGCCCTTGTGAATTTCGACTTAAAAGTCAAATTACTTTGTATATTTCTGTGAATACCAATGGATAATGCAGGGGGTAAAATGTAAGACTACCTGATTTTAAAGAAATCTTGTCCGCATCAGGTATGACTTGTAAATTACCCATCAATTAATCCATCAAATAATTGAACTTATAGGTCGAAATTCACAAGGCCCGGGCGGTTATTATACTTGAACCAACCTACTATCTGCGTTTAAGAAAATGTAGCAAGAGAGCGGTAAAAATACAATAAACCGCCTGTTCATTATTTGTGACGTCGCTCATTCTGTTCATCAACTATATTAGATGATTGTAGTGTTACAATCGTAACAAGTAAACGGATAACTCCATTAATAGGTAGATGGAGATCGAGTGTGATCGGAGAGCGCTAATATATAAAATAGTTCAAAGCAGTGATGTCACCTGCACGCAAATGCGTGCAAATCCCGTTGCTAAATAATAAATGTTGAATTCTACAAGGGTGAGAGCAAATAAGGTTTTGATTTTTTTTTAATCATTTGCAAGATTCATTCGAGTAGTTAACTTGAATTAATTTAGCCTCTAGACGGGCTTAAAACACAGTCCCTTAGTGGTGTATTTGCGGAATACGTCTAGTTTGTGGATATTATTTAATCAAGACATAGTAGGTGTATATGTGTATACTTTGCTGCAATGACCTAAACTTTGTTGATTAATAATTTTCCACTTGGTATATACAGAGAAACATATGATATACGTGTTAAATTTACAATTCACTTGTTCGTTGTGTGTTAGTACTTGTGGTGATAATTTAGCAAAAGCTCCATCTCTATTGTCTGTAATTTTTTCCTTCATCTCTTCTGTGTCTACTCAACAACGTCAATTTGTAAAAAATAAATAAAGCTTTTTTATATAGAGAGACAATGACAATATTTCCCCTAGAGGTTATCGTGATGAAGTTCTCTTTCTTTTAAATTTAAAATACAGTCAAATATAGAAATGTTTTTGTCATCTCCCCCGAAAGAACTTGTTATAAATGTTAGAATTGTATTAACAAAATAGTTAGATAAAACTTCGTAAAGAGCTCTTCAGAGAATCAGATAGTGAAGGACTTGAAATTAAGGTAGAAGAGAATCAGGAATAATAGATAAAAGTTCTTTCACACCATATCCTTAATTATTCTTCTACATTTACTCGATTCAACTCGACTTGACATTAATTTAATCAACAAAAATTAAAGATAAAGTCAAGTTGTTCGAATTAAACTAGATGAGGTGTATGTGTAATTGCAGTTTTCTTGTGTGTTTGTCGATCTCGTTGATAATCTTTAAAGTTTTCCGGTTGATTGCTGTAGGAATTTAACACCAAACATTTCCCATCTAATAAAACAAGCATCAATTGTTATATGTTTCTTTGTAGAATCAATGATGTAGAGAGAATTTGGTGAAAATTGTCTTTTTATACGTTTTTGGATAGATTGTTGAAATTTTACAATTTTCCCATACCCCGCTTTCGTAATTCATTTCTGATTTTGATAAATTATCTTGATTGTTTTGTTCTTAGTCTGATACCGAAGAAATAAATTACATTTCTTTTGACATACAGTCACGCAAACCACCACTATACACTATTGATGAATATACATTCCTTATTTATTTGGGTGAAATTTGGTAATTTTGTGAAATTCTAGGTATATTCGGTAAAATAAATTCAAAACAACAAAAATAATGATTATTTGTACTGATTTATTAATGGAACGGCGAATTGTGTCCGTCTAACTGTTAATAATGTGATTAAAATGAATTACGAAGATGATGAGAATTATTTTACGGCCTCTGCGCCGTTTCAGCAACATCAAGTAAGCATCCATCGAGCCGTTTTCACGTCGGCTCATGTAACTATTTCAGGTAATTATTTCTATTATATCTAAAATGTTCTATTATTATACAGGATGTCCCGTAAGTTGCGCCCTTGCTCCTCAGGGGCAGATAGGGGATGTAATTCTAAGACGAAAAGTCCTGTACTGCATTCTCATCTGACGCACAGGTGATTAGTTATTAATTAAATTAAGTAGCCAATCAGGTGCTTCCTTAGTTTGAACGGTTGTCTTGCCAGCCTGCTAACTGGTCCGCTTCCCACATCGCACCATCAAGGCTCTTTCCTTCTCTCTTTTTAAAGCTAAAGGGAGCATCTGTTTGGCTAATTAATTTAAATAATAACTAATTACCTGTACGTCAGATAAAAAAAAATGGTACAGGACTTTTCGTCGTAGAATTTTGTCCTCTATCTGCCTCTGAGGAGTAAGGGCGAGACTTACGGGACATCCTGTAGATTACAAATATAGGAAATTGTTGTTTCTATATTGAATCCAATAAAAGTTCAAAACATAATGCTACAATTAGATAGTAAAACTCATATGTCCCTAACGATAGCTATCAAATGATCTATTAGTTTTTTTGTACTTATTTAATCGATTTTTTTCCAATGTTGTCATTGTTGCTATCATTATTGTAACAATACATAGTGATGATTTCCAGAAAGGTTGGCCCCTTCTTATCAGGTTCTCTCATCAATGTAAACAAACAAGTACGATAATGTGTTTTTGATTGATTTGCCAATAAATTGATGATTTTCCCTCTAATATAATTCAATACTGTATTAAAATATCTCGTTTTTTACTTGTGCGATAATACATACTTATAACAACGTATAACGGAAATTTTGATTTCCGTCATTTCCTTTAATCGTTCACCAATGATAACGAAATTATTTATGTCAACATCTTGTGAACGTTGAACAAATCGGTAAGATTTTTGTTAATCTTTTGTAATATCCCAGAAATCGAATCAATTTCAGTTATCTGAATCGCCCACTCGTCTGATGTGTTTTCTATCGGACCGTATGTCAAGTTTGATAATTATCAGGCGAAATAGTTGTAATTGAGCTCAAGCTAACACGACATTTCTGGGAGAAATTTGGTTAAGCACTCTCCGAAAATTTTTTCTTCGAGACTCGTTGCTCAATCTTAATTTGTAAATAAATTAGAAAAAGTGCCCCGTTTTGAAACATATTCCAGTTCAATAATTAATCAGCTAATATAGTCCTGAATGTTGCACCATTGATGTCTAGTAGACTGAAATTTATTACGAATATTACGGGAAGTTTATAGAGCCGAAAGTTTATGGTTTAGCGCTTCTCCATTCCATATTTATTTTCTTTATCCTCGCCTTTTATGTAGAAGAATTTGAAATTTTATTGTTATATCGCCGCTCTGGTGGACGATTACGAGCGATTACAGTTCAATAAAATATTTTTTTTGTCTCAAATCCACAATTGCCGTGCATTATTGTTGAATGATGAATACAAAATCGAAACAGCTTATATGTATAAAAACCAAATTCATTGTATTCTACAGATTTAATATAGGGTATTTTGTGTGTTAGTGTTTAAAAATAAAGAGAGTACGATTTATTGAGGCTCATTTTAAGAGTCACGATTTTCTTGAATGTCAATTCAAATCGAAATTGACTTCCAATCATGAAGATTACACCGATTTCTCTGTGTTTTTCTTGCGACCTTTACAAAATAACCAGGAAATCTTATTTCAATTGCTTTATCACCATTATCATCATGAATAAACGATCAATGATATTTCAAATTTGAGAAATTGTAGTGCTTATTGCAATTTATTCGTGTACGAGTTAGTTGTTAAGAGATATTGTCAAGTCGTAGTAATGTAAATTTAACAAGAATCGATCCTGATTTTTCCCAATCTTTCCTCTCTTCTCTATTGCGTTATTGTTGTTATTTGCATCTCTTGTTTATGTATTCATCTGGGATGTGTTCTTAACGGTAACGATTTTACACGACGCGAATATTTCACCATCTGTTTCGTTTTTATTTTATTTTATCCTTTTCTCCATTTTCTAGTACTATGGCTTTTGAACAAATTCCCACCATATTTTAAATATACATCTAATGTACTCGGTTTTCATTACAACTAACCAACAAGAACCATTCAAAGTTGAGTTGCCTAGCAGAAAGCTTTTAACCGCATTGAACAATAAAAAAGACTCTTTTTACATTTGAAAATTAAAGTAAACATTCAATGGTTATTTTATTATTTCTCTTTTTCAAACAAGAAAAAGCCAGTTAATCAAATCTACCTCTTTTCTTACGGATAACTTTCGAAATATTTGAATAAATTAGAATGAATTCTAACAAACGTCTGTCTCCCTTAAAGGGTATTTTAACAATAACGCATCACTTGTATCAAACCTGGATTAATTTTTAATTTATAATTTCGATCAAGTTATTTTTGGTTAAATTTGCCGTTTTTGTTGAATAGATCAACAAAATTAAAATTCGCGTTATAAGGAAAACTGACGTTTCATTTAACCCGGTTTTATGTGAATAAATAATTCAAATTAAAGCTCCACATTTAATATTTAATAGTACGGAAAGTTTATTTTACATTATCACGATTACTAATTAGTTTTCCATTTATTTTGCTGGATTTGTTGAATTTTAAAAAAAATTTAATGAAAAATTGATTTTGTTCGCTGAGTCCGATCCTGACCTGGTTGTGCTCTTTAATATTTCTTTTTATAATCGTCATTTAGGAGACGATGGCAACATACAGGCAATTCTGGTTTATTTAAGAACAAGATGTTATTGGCTTTTATTGCTAAAATTAACCACAGTTCGATAAAATTAGAAATATCCGTTTATAAACACAAAGACAGCAACGTTATTTCTGTTCAATTATGTCAAAAAAATTAATAAATGACAAGTTAATTATTGGAAATTATACAATAAATAAATTGATGAATTGATAACAATCAAGTTGTGCTGTTGTGGGCAAAATTTTTATGATTTCATTCAATATTCTCGTTTTAAAATCCCATTGAATTGCAACGAGCTGATTCAATTCCCAAAACGACTCTAATAATTGTTTGACGACGACGACTACTTTTTATCATTGCCAACAATAAAAAACCCAAAATGAATTAATTGGAATAATACTGACACAAAAAATCTGTATTTTTTAATTCTTTACAAACGATTTTTTTTAACAACATAGTTTCCCTTAAAAATCTAACAGTATTACAGTATCCTAAGCAATTAGATTATCCAATTGTTGAATTTGCAACTAATTCAGTAATTTCAACCCTTATTTATTTGAACCAAAAAAAAAGTAATTTGATTAATCGTAATTGAACCCGGCGCATCCACCATTTTTATATCCACAATAATCGGGGCGATTCATGAAAGTTTCTATAAAAATCGATATAGTCAACACAGAAAAAATGATTATCCGTTTATTCAACTTATTTTCATCCAATTTTGTTTGTTGTTATTATTTTTGTTTACAAAAACATGTTATGAATCAAAAAAGAATTTTTCATGTGACATTTTTTTTTATAATATGGAAAGCATTTCTTTGATTAAATTCAAGTGCTACGATAAGCTTGGCTTTGCACGAAACATATTTGTTCATACGTGATGAATATAAAAAATACAAAATAGAAACGAAGAGTAATTTTTCTGGGTTAACATAATGTCTTTCTTTAAGTGAAATTGTGTTTTTTCTACCTATTAGAAAAGTAAAAAAAGTTGATGTATTGGCAGTAGTGGAATACGGTGAGTCTTTGAATTCTCAACGAAGACTTTTTCGTCTTTTATTATCGCCATCATCATCATCATCATCATCATCATCGTTGTTCTCATCAATGTTATCACTACATTTGTTCAACGACGACAGTTTTCACATAGAAACTTCCAAAATCGTCCATCTGTTATGATTTATAATGGATGAATTTATGTGACGGAACTTTTTTTCGATAAAAAATAAGCCGATTTAGAATTATTAGAGTGTCGTTAAATATTAATTTCCTTGATCTCTTACTTTTCAGTAATTTGTTTTCGTTTTTTTTTCTTCTAACTTTTTTCTTGTCTGGTTCGTTTAAGATTACGATCGAAATTGATGCTGTCGGCATTATTTTAACGATCATTGTTTTATTGTTTTTAGACTTCAACTCTAGATACCTGCAGCATTATAATTTCTGTTGTGTTATCATTATGAATGAATACATTAGAATATCATTATTTCCAAGTTAACGAGACAACAAGTATTCGACTGAATATAACAACTCGCACCCTCGTACAGGCATTAGAATTCTTATTGATTTTTCACACTGACTTGCTCATTAAGATCTATTGTCAAATACTTTAATGTGACTTTAAACACTTCCTAAATTGAACTTGACTTGACAAAATGTATCTCAGAGGCCCAGTTTTCTTCCCATACTTAAGCTCGCCTTAGCAAAACCTTGCTTTGAATCGAAGAAAGCGCAGGGATTTACAGATTTTTGAGTGGGGACCTGTACATGAACGGACACCCATTCAAGCGTTAGCTTGATTTAAGACAAGGTCTTGTTAAAGCTAGCTTAAATACGGTAAGTCAATTTATTCTTAGCACGACCTTGGCTTAAGTCAACCTAAGTGTAGGCTTACAACAAATATCTGTAAATTCACGCTAAGGCGAGACTAACTGAGGGAAGAATAACCCGTCCTAAGTCGAATAAGAAGTTCTTTTTTGCCTTTTATTCTACCCGGCTTGTCAAAAAATTTATGTAGAAGATGGACGCCTACGTAAACGTCCAAAATTAAATTATCCATTTACACAGAAATGTATAAATTCGAATTTAACATTAAGCTAATCTCATTGCAATAAAAAACATTCAATACTTACTGTTAATAAATTAATTAACAAACTCTTAATTGATATTATCGATGTTTTTAGTTTAGAAACTAGGCTATACATACATATAACCATCCAACACGATTGTGGTGCGTTCGTTTGAACGCAAAAACTTGCCCATTTGCATTTGTTAAACATTTGACTGGTGGTGGTTTTACGGAATTTACACAAATTAAAATCAGTCTTGTTAGACGATCAATAATAAGAAAATTGAATCAGTTAATTAAAGAAATATTCTTTTAATTCAGTTACGAATTGAATTATAAAGAGAATATTTTTGATATTCTCAGACAACTTCAACCTTTCTTTTTTTTTTCTGTTTGTCGAGTGATATAAATGTCGACATAAAAACAACGATCAATTCTGATGTTTTAAGGGATGTTGAAGAGTATGCTTCTAAGGATAAGGATTGAGCTGTAAGATTGGCTAGGACTTTTTTTTTGTTATTATAAACACGCATTATAGACCAATTCTAGATTTACTTTAGTCGTTAGAAGATTTAAGTGTTGAGATTGCCAGCCCATGCTTTTTTTTTGTAATCGAAAAAGTACTCCTGACACCAGGCAACGTTACTATCGAAAGTACTCCCAGCGTTGTGAGTATTCTGACCATCAGAGGACGACATTATCTATAGCAAAACACATAAACTAGAGTAAAATCAATAATTCAAAATAGAAAAAGAATTTGTTACAAAAAAATCTTGATAAATAGATGGTAGCATCTCCCGAGCAAATTTTTCAATTCAGCCTTAGAAATGGATATAAAGAATAAGGCTTATAATGAATATCTGGGCGTATTGTAAACATTCACCTTTGCTCAACAATCAGTGGAGATAAAGATCAACAGTAAAACTTGAATAGAATACTGTTATTCTTAAAAAAATCGATATGTGAAAGGAGTTTTACGAAACAGCTTTATAAAGATGGGGATCAAGACTGAAATTTGCATAGAATGTTTGAATGTTGGAATCATTATGGGATATACAAGAGATTAACTTTCGAAAATATGAAGGTATGAAATTCATAGAAATGAGACTTGACGATGCTGTCATCTTTGGTAAAAGTTTATGTAACTTTGATCCGTATTTAAATATTGATTCAACGTTTAATTCAAACATTTCATTAATGGCTGTTGGTTTTTCAAATGAAGTGGGATCTGAACGAATATGACATTAACCTATTTTTCTGTTCCATGACAACATTGACATTATCAGTAAAGTTACATTTTATGTTTCACTTTATCTAGAACTGAATTGTGTTTATATGGGTATCTATGGGAAGTAATACACATGCTATAGTCAACTTTACACCATCATCCCTATACGAAATTTCACGATAATATTCTCCTCTTTAACAATCATTTTATTTTTATTGTTATCATTCAGAATTTTATGGAATAGATTTAAACGAAATTTCCATCATAAACTCTTTGACCGGAAAATCGTCCACAATTTTGAGAGCATTTTATCTGTGTCCATGTTTTTGTCCCTTTACTCTTTGTTGATGATATAATAGTAAAGATGTAATATCATCATTTCAAATGTCGTCTCACGTATTATCTGAAGAATGTTAGAAGGATATTACGTTCATTGTAGTCGTCTTCGTCTATGTCGTCGTCAGCTTTAATTCATTAAAAATAAGCAGAAGTGCGTGATCTAAGTTCTAGATTAAGCGTATCTAGACGACAATAACAAGAACAACAACAACAACGATGGCAGCAGTCTGTCATAATTTACTTTCAAGAGACTCACTTATATAACCTTCCAACTCAATTCATATTTAATAACGGCAACGTTATAAACAACATGGAATATATGGTCTTATTATTTAATAATATTAATCTAAAAATGTCAAGAGAGTTTATTATGTTTTTTGGATAATTAAAGACTTATTTTTCTGGATTCATTTAATAAACATCTAATTCCGTTACGATCACACTTCCAGAAATGATTATCGCTTGCTTGTTTCTATGGGACGAAGAATAGGGTGGGTGGTGGGTGTAAACTTGAAAATTATCAATAAACGTTGACAGTACCCTCAAATTTCTTCAATACACTATGTCATAATCCTAATCCGCTTTTATACAGAGATGCTGCTTTAGAAGTAGGCTATTCATGTGAGTGCGATTCGAATTTTTTTTAGGGACTGGTATGGTTGCTTTTAGATTATTTTAGCTAAATTTGAACCCGTATCTCGTTTTGGACAATGTCGTGATTTTCAAAAACTAGTTAAACACTTGAAACAACGAAGGATGACTCAAAGACTTCCATATTGATGTTTTTTGTTTTACTCCATTGTATTCTGGAAAAATTTCGAAATATCTCCACCTGTTCCAGAGTTCGAAGAAAAAAGTCAATCTGATTGTGAGTCATTTTAAGTGTGCAGCTAGTTTTTGAAAATCGCAACATCGTCCGAAATATTTTTTGATTAACTTCAAAGCTACAAAGTTCCAATCTTGCTAAAATCTTCTATACGGATGCTCCTCTAAATCCTTGAAATATTTTTCGAATCACCCCTAACGAATAAGAGTTTCAGACGAACCGTCTTTATTATTTGACAATATTAATCTCAAACTGTCAAAGGAGTTTATTATGTTTTTTGGATAATTAAAGACTTATTTTTCTGAATTCATTTAAGAAACATCTAATTCCGTTACAATCACACTTCTGGAAATGTTTATCGTTCGCTTGTTTCTATGGGTGAGAAGAAGAATAGGGTGGGTGTAAACTTGAAAATTATCAATAAACGTCGACAATACTCTCGAATTTTTTCAATTTACTGTGTCATAATCCCAACGCTTTTCATCAAAGAGCTATTCGAATTTTCTATAGGGATTTGTAGGACTCCCTGGGGATCATATTAGCAGAACGTTTTAATCCATTTGGAAGTTGGCCGAGCAACGATCGTCTTAGACAGGGCTTCGAACTGTTATTTTTGTGTTCCGATTTTCGTACCGGTTCAATTAAAAAAATATATTCACGATTTGGTTACCGTTTTTGTTCCTGCAAAATAACGGTTTCTTTCGGTTTTTGCTGTTCATTTCAGTTCAAAATGATTAATTTTCAAATGTTCAAATTTCACCCTAAAAGGTACAACTCCCACAAGCTATTTATAAATGAACTTAAATAAAAAACCTTAAACAACTGTTTTATTTTGCAATTTTCACTATTAGAATTTTCATGGGGTACAAAATCGCAAAAGAAAAAAGGCATATAATCAAATCAAAAAATTGAGCTCTTACAGAGATATTTGAAAAAACAGATTTTCAGGGGTAACTTTAACCCCCAATATCTCCCTTAAACTTAATTATGCGCACGAGCAACAAAATACGCATTTCTTATAACGCCTAAATATATGTATAGAAAAAAAATCGGGAATTTAGAGCTCGGGTGGCTTACACTTGTAAGTTCGTGCTAAGTGCCCTGAAGTACCTATTCCTGATTAATTTCCGGAACAGGGAGAAAATGGGAAATAAAAAAGAGAGAAAAGAATCGTGTTAAAGCTATGCTGGAGTCAGGCCTCGTTTCAGCGTCTGAAAAGTGACCACCATTTTTAATCATCGATTTCTTGGTTGTGTTCTGAGATATTCAAATGCTGTAACCAGCATTGAATTGGGGGTTTCACGGTGCATCCGACAGAGTTTTCGATTTTGGTAGATTTTTACTAAATTCTAAAGTGCAGAGGAAAATGTCGAAGCATGTCAAAATTTTATAAATCAAGAAATTTCTACAATTTCAAAGATAAAAAATTGTATAGCTTTTTGAAAGCTTATTCATGTGCGAAGGGCAGTTGGAGCACAAAAAATCCAATTTTTGAGAATCGAAAAAGTTATTAAAAAAAAAATTAAAGAAAATTATTAAAAATGACATTTTTTCGGATATCAAAACGAAGCCTGACTCCAGCTTATCTTTAAGTGGCATATTTGAACCGAAAAACACCGGGTTTTGTGCTTGATGTTTTCCCATTGTAGGGCACCAAAAATCCGAAACACTTCCACCTGTTCTAGAGTACAATGGAGAAAAACAAGTCACTTTGAGTCATTTTAAGGGCAGTTTCGGTGTGCGAAAATTATCAATTTTCAAACATCGATTTTTCGCTTACTTTTTAAGATATTGTAAAATTTAAACGTGCGCTGGATAGAACATTTCAAGGCGCATGTCCTGAAACTTTCTATTTTAAAAATTGCTAAAATTATGAATGACAGAGAAAACTCTGTGATCGTGTATTTTCCGTACATTTTACTTTAAAACTGGCTAAAACTTAGACAATATTCTTGATTATTAACATCTAATTAGTGATTTAGATGGCAAAATTAAAAGAGCTTTTCAGATCTTTAAGAATTTTCCCAATACGTTTGTTAGTTTTCAACTTTAGGGCACGCATCTTCAAATTCTTTATCTAACGCACGTTTAAATTTCACAATATTTAAAAAAATTAGCGATGAACCGATGTTTTAAAATTGATAAAATTTTGCACGCCACATCCAGTAATCAGTCAAATGGTTTTTGACCAAGTTCAAAACAAGCTACGAGTTTCAAATTTTGCTGAAATATTATCTAGCAACCCTCCTACAAACAGTTGAAAAATTTCTCGAATCGCTTGTCAACTAATTGGAGTTTCACGCAAATTGTCTACTTTTAAACCAGCAAATCCCCAATTATTAGCATACCTACTTTTATTGAAATTTTATGTAAATTTTTGAACAATTGTAACATTTGTGATATAAAACAATTCAATAGAATTATTTGAACTTGGAAAAATATCTCTTTAATCGTTTAGATACACCTGTAATTACATCAAACAAAAGCTACAAAAGAACAGCTTTGTAATTTGATAAAATAACGATGTGCTTTGAAAACAAATTCGTTTTTATACATCATTATAGACAAGCAGCGTAAAAAGAGGGGTGATATTAAGGCACTTTATTTTATTCGACGCAATTCAATTACAAAACAAGAATGAATGTCACCCCCAGTCATTCTTCTAGTAGATTTATATTACTTCAAGCTGTTTTGTTTCTTACCCACACCCCCTGCGATCGTCTTAATCTATTTGTTTTCATTTCGATATTGAAAAGGCTTAATGCGTTTATATTTTATCATCATTCCAATTTACCTCCATTTATTTTTTTTCGTTTCAACATTAACTCTTTTTCATCAATTTTTTTTTTGTTTTAATAATTAGAAAATGTGGAGATTGTCTATTACAGCTTGACACGTCATCGAATCGACGTCGTCGTCCGTCGTTATCGATAAAATATAGGCGCCGTTATGCCGGCGCAATGCATCCGGACAACGGCCTTTTCTGTTTGTTCGTCTTATAAAAATTTATCAGATCACCGTCGAGTTTGTTACACCCATAAATTTCTAGTTATAACATCGTAAATACCCCGCCGCTGCTGGTGCATATGTTAGAAATGTCTACCAATTTGCGTCATCAACATCGTGGTTATTGACTTTAAATCGGTTTAAAAATGAGGAAAAAACAGCGATGCATTCAAGATTTGATTGAATTCCAAACATGAATCGATTGACTTCAATTTTAAATTATCCGCATACTCCCCGGTGTACGTTCAACTTTTCGAATATTCATAGAATAAACTTATTCGTACATATGTAGGTATGTTATACAGGATGTTTGATTCTAAGAAACTCCTATTAGTCGACGAGTGACTCGAAAAATATTTTAAGGATTTGGAGGAGAGTCCTTAGAGAACATTTGAGCAGAATTAGAACCACGTAGCTCATTTCAAAGTTGGTCAAAAAATGATCGTTTTGAACAATGTCGCAATTTTCAAAAAACGAACTAAACACGAAAAACGACTAAGAATGACTCGGAAACCTTCCCAACATTGATTTTTTTCGTTGTTCTTCATTGTATTCCAGGGAAAATACAAAATATTCTACCTGTTTCAGAATAAAATGGAGAAAAACGAGAAAAATATTTTTGGGAGAATCCTAGAGTCATTCTAAGTCGTTTTGCGTGTTTAGTTCGTTTTTGAAAATCGCTAAATCAGAAACGAGCGATTTTTGACCAACTTCCAAATGAGCTACGAGGTTTTAACTTTGCTGAAATGTTCTCTAAGGACCCTCCTACGAATCCTTAAAATATTTTTCGAATCACTCATCAACCAATAGGAGTTTCAGATCAAACACCCTTTATAGTAAAAAAAAAAAACAACTATTCTCTAGGGTTATTATAACAAACAATAACTAAAATTGGTCTGAGTTATTTACGAATTTGTGCTGGTTCTCTTTATGGAAATACAATTTCAAACTCGATCCATTTATTTGTTTATTAACTAGAAAACATATCGATAATAATGGATGATTAATAAGATATGAGCGCGCTTCAAAGGTCGATTCTACAAGAAAAAAAAACGGTTCTTATTTGATATAAATTAGTTTAGACACGTTGCTTCATCGATACGTTATCAATTTTTTATTAAAAATAACCGTCTAGGGTTTTTGTATTGCTCGTTATACAATATGAAAACTCCTAAGCGATTATGTTATTTACAAGGTTTATATTGCAATAACTTCATTTGTTGTGATTTATGGTCGTTTCATTTATAAAAGAAATGTAAGAATACGTATCGTATATGAATAGTTCAAGCATTGTAGGTGGATATAGTTGTGGGATTTATGGCAACGACAATCGATAATATTACCTACTTTTATAATGGCCTACATATTGCTTGAATATTTCAAAAATTATTTGGAAATTTCCAATTGATTATTGAACTTTTCATATATTCTCGTTCCCGTTTTCTTAGGTTGATTTGAATTGTAACAAAGCTAAATTTAATTGTGTACGAGTTTGATGAAAAAAAGTCTTATTGTTAGTTACAGCAGTTGCTCTAATCGTTGTTGTTGTTGTTATTAGATTGTTTAGAATTGAATGTTAACATTGTAAAATCAACTCTGCATTATTATTGTTACCATTTCTATTCTCATCAATTAATTTGGACTTGTTTCAATTTACGTCTGTTCTATTTTATTCCAATCAATCTTTGTTAGTTTAAATTTACGAATTGTACAATTTAGTTACGAGTTATACAATGTACATTTCCACAGAAATCTCAGGTATTTACCAATTTATTCCAGTAATTATATTAGGACGTAATATAACAGATGTGACCGTAGTATGGGCGTTCAAGCCCCATTCATCGAACACGATAGTGGATCCATTTAACTCGACTTAATTAATTAACAATTTTTTATTGCTTTGGTGAGAATAAAGTGATATTTGTGGTAATGTCTATGTTAATGGTACACCACTCAAATCCCTCTAGTTCTTCTTGTAAATGTATAGCGTGCGTATCAATGGGTTGCTGCCATTAAAGCGATACAATTTCGTGTGTTACAATAATTAAGTGGACTTATTTAGTAATTTTCCCTTTATCCACTTCTCTCACAACACCCGTCTTTTTGTCTCACATCTAAGCAAATTTCAATTGTAGCTAAGTAGATTTCCAGTAGAACGCATTTAACCATCAATTCTCATGATGTTGACGACTCTATTCGTTTTTCTTTGCTTGTCTGTCTCTTGTGTCGAGTTTATTTCGATAACTTACAATTATATACGAAAAGAAGTAAAGTGTTACGAAAAAGTTTTGATTTTTTATCGAACATCTCGCTGTAATTTTTAATAAAAATCCCCATGAAATTTTCTCTGATATTTTCTCAATATTCGGTATAATTTTCCGCTCATATCATCTGGTATATTATGTTGTAATAACATTTGAAATTGAATTGTTGTATATTGCAAATCACCCGGCGCATCCACCAGAATTACACTCCGGTCTAATATCCTGTTTAATATTGATAAAGGATTAATTAATTATTCTCTTTATTGTAATAAGGATATATGTTTGTAGTATGACAGAAAACAGAGCTTGTACATTAATTCAGTTATGGAAATAACTTCTAATCTAGAAAATCAGTTTTGTTCGCTTATTTCTTTTATTTTATCTGCTAACAAATATTTTGAAAATATAAGCAATAACCATAGTTATCTTGCATATTCTTGCATACATCACAACAATAATAAGCACCAAAACGTAACCGTTGTTGTAAATTTTCATTGTTAGAAAGTAAAGCAGACGGCAAGGATGTATGCTGTCGGTTTTGTTATAGACTACCTGAAGTAAAATCAATAATGTTGGTAGATTTCCCATTTTCTATTGACTTGAATGAACTGTTTATAGGCGAGGGTAGTTTCAATAATATACCCTGAAACGAATTTATCATTAAAAGTACAATTTATAGAGTGTCAGCAATAATCTCATCAAATAAAATTCGACCGAAAAAGTGACAAATTGGCATTTTGTTGACCATAGATTTAGTTTTTGTGATGATTTATCAGAAAAAAACACATTTGTATTTTCGACAAATGAGATTTGTAATAAAACAATAGATTAAAGTGGAGAAATATAAAGAATTATAGATGGATCAAACTAAGTTTATCCAAAATCACGGATGCGCAATAGATCTTGTCTACTTCAAATTCCTAAACCTTGCCTATACTCGGGCAAACTTAAGTTGATCTATCTGTACCTGTTTCAGTTTCGCTGGAAAATTGATAAATTCCTCAATCTATGATTATTACACCTCTATCAGCATCTTTGAGAATTTATATTGCGCCAGAAGCTTGTAAATTTTCGTAGATTGGAGTCTTGTTCTTTGTTTTCCTCCCATATTGCAATTTACATGACTCAAAATAGACTTGATCTTGTATAATAAATAATGACTATACAACATTCCGTTTAGCTTGGCTCTTGTTGTAAAATTAATTCTACAAAATGAAGAATATTATTTTCTCTCTATTTTCCCCCGTCTAGTTATCGTTAATTATAATGTAAGTGATTTTCCAAGTTTCAACCAACGTTTAATTACGGCTATCATTTTATAATTAAATTACCCTATCAATATGATTCAACGTTCTCTACCAAAATTGAGAAATATCCTCTCTTAAATTGAAATTATACCATTAATTATATCAGTGATTGATTATTGGTTTCAAATTGGATTAATTTCTAAATTGCAACTACTTAATCTTTATATCTACTTTATTTTTAAAAAATAAATAATCAATCGTTCAATCTTATAATTTCCCTAAGGTAGATTTCTTGATGATCATCTCTTGAGTTTTGTACCCATTACATGACATTTAATGACAAAAAGTAGGAATAAACGTTTCCAAGATTGGAATTTCAAATTGACTACGATATCGAATAAGAAGACTGCATTGGAATTGGGATAAGAATTGAAGAGGGGTCGTCATTCAAATTCGAACAAATTAAATGTAAATTTCAATACTTTGATAGACATTACAGTGCCAAACGGTCAACAATTCGAGTACACCATTACCGAAAATACTCAATACCATCAACTCTATTAATTTTTTTTCTGTTATTTTTAAAATTAATTAATCATCGATTTTCTAGCGGAATGTTGAATAATTTGGCACTAATTTGACTACCTCTATATATCTGTCAACAAATTATTTTAAAAAAAAAATATTTTAAAACAGAAATATGAATAAATTATGTGGTGAAACATAAATAATTTCAACACCAATACGAATCGATGGATGATTATACGCTTCGTTGAAAGTTGTAATAAACATATTCGGTTGATTTTATAGCTAGAGGCGAGCTTATTTCCTGCTTGATGTTTATTCCAATGTTAAGGACATGCGAATTTTGTTTAAATGGTGATAATTAATGATAGAGAAATGTCCGTTGGATTAGAATTTCTTTCTTATTTGATTAAAATTCTGTACGTTTCTTTACTTAGAGCGATAACGACTGTCGAGACTCAACTATTATTAATTTAAGCTTTAAAGTGGAATTCTCCCCTATTCTTGAATATTGAATGAAAGAAGTTCAACATGAGCATCAAGATTGAATTGAACTAAGCCTAACATTCGTGGCCCCGTAAATTACTTATTATTATTATTATTATTATTATTAGTCTACTAAAATAGACAAGTTGGCGTTAATTAAAGTCTTCATTTGTAATTTATTAATGTTTGTAGATTTTGATAGCGAATCGTTGAGACATATGAGAGCGTAATTGAAATGTAATTAGATTGTATTAGTTGAATGCGTGATTGTTGTTTAGTTACAGAATGAGTGCCAGTTGGGGCAAGGGCGGCGGCTCAAGCCCCCGTTAAATCATGCACCGGTTAAGGACCACCTTTAAGCGGTCCCGTACACCGACAGGTGCAGAAATGAAAACACAAAGCAGTCTTGAAGTACCAAAACAGGTACGTTCCGCCTCATTTGATGAAATCCAATTAGAGGCGAAACGTTTACAACAACCCAATGATCCGGGTTCATTATTACGTGTACCACAATTGTCTGGCCAACGATCACGTAGTGTTGATTCGGGTGGTAGTGGTGGTGGTGGTGGTAGAGATGGTAATAATGAAGAATCTGGTAATTTCTTGGAAGTGCCTTCAAGACGTTTCCAGAGACGTCGTTCATCTGGTAGTAAAAGTCCTGTTTGTGTTCATTGTGTTTGTTTGGAAGAATATATTCGATTACATCCACCAGAAGAACCACCACCAGATCCACCTGATGATGATAAACCACAACCGAATACGACCAATATTAGTGATTCATCTAGCGAATATGAAGAAGAAACCGTACCAGAATGTCCAATTACTGTTACATTATCACCGATGTTGCCGTCGCCCCCTATACAATCACCACCACCGATGCCTTCATCACCAACAATTGAATTCTTTCCAACTGATGAAATAGTAACACCACCAACACCAGCTAGACGGAAATCAATACATCGACAAGAGGCGTTCTTTGCTGATCCGACCGGTACTTCATTGGAGAATGTATCAGATGTACCATCGGAGCTTTGCTCTGATGCTACATCAGAAGGCGCTCTGTCCGAGGGTCGGTAACACTTTAAAAAAAAAACAAAATTTCGATTGTACTCTACAAAACACCTCCTCAATACAGGTGACGCCATCAGTACTACAATACCAGGCTTAGTTGTACGCGACATTTACCTTCAAGTACCAGATTTGAAGCGTGATCGTGCCGCATCTGTTGATTCATGTTTCTCAAAAGTATCACAAGGCAAAACGGAGGAACTGCAACATTCTGGTGTTAGTTTACAAGTACCAGTTGGACCAAATGTTGCATTACGCTCTAGATCCGTTGATATTGTTTTACCAACGGATGAACAAGCACGATATAAAGCATTGGCAATGGCAGCACCACCTGGTTCCTCCTCGACAACAACATATTATAACAAAGGGTAGGTGTTGTTGTATTTGATGTTGCATGATGGTGTCAAGTAAATGTTGCAACGTTTAAAATTGATGTTGTTTCTGTTATTGTTTTTTTTTCTTTTAATATAAAATGTGGGGGAGAAAATCTTCATTGTTCTTTACGTGCGAGTTGAGAAAACGGGCGAAATTTTACAACCCTTCACCATAATAAATTTTACAAGGATTTAAACGATCGTCTCATAAAATAGATACATATATATTTGTTATCTGACACAGGAGATCATCTTGTTATATTGTATAATAGAATTTATCGTAAACCAACTTGAATTCTCATACTCAACGATCAACCTCGAATCATTTTCTTTTCCCCACTTTATCCGTTTGTTACTACCATAGACTGTATTAACAAGCACATATTCTCCGTTATATTTTAATTTAAATTCATCTCTATAAACCATTTTCGGTGTTGTTTTCGCAGTTGTTATGTTAAGATCTATGTTGATGGCATTCTAGATACAATATAAATATCAGTTGAATCCCATGTGATGCGTCACGCAATAAAGTTTGTCGCCATTTGGGTTTGCGTGTAGAAAACTTAACAGTCGCCTCTTATTCCTGGTGTTTTGCTAGTACGTGATTTAAATAAATCATTCTATAAATTAACCTACATTTAGTAACAATGAAGTGATTCCACACTGATGGAATGCAATTAAAAAATAACCTCTAGTTATTTTAGTATGTCTATAAAAATAACAAGAAGAAAATGACAAAAAAATCAACGTTTTAACAACAAGCGTAAAATCTTAATCGTACAACCTCAGTGTTTGTTCAGATTTAATTGACAATTAAACTATCGTTAAACAATCGGTTTATCTTCATTCTTTTTAACGCTTATTTGTCTCATTATCTTCTTAATTAAATGTTGGAAACAAAAATTAAATGATTCTCACTAATTTATAGCAAACAATATTTTAGATCGTATTCTTTTCAACCGGATGTCATTAAAAATAATGTGTCTTTGTTGTTTTAGTAACTGTATACTTTGTTATTTTTAATTATCCTCCCGTTAACAATGTTATAGTTAACGTTTATTAAGCCTCTATTGCAATGGAATAACAAACTAAATATTAAGTTTGTTCCAACAACATCATAATTTTAGAATATTAGAGATACATTTAGTAAAGAATGACACGTCAAATTACAAAAGAAACCTGTTTGTGACAATTTATACAGGGTGAAATCATCAAACCACGAATAACGCCCGAAAAATTGAGTCGATTTTTATAATATATTATGAAACTTTTGCCAACATTTTTAGAACTACTGTGTGTTACACTGATACCTGCTTTCTTATCAACTCTCAATAATAACATCACGTTAGGTCAGTACTTAACCAGCAACCATCAAACAATAGTCGCAATTTTGTTCGATTTTAATCAATTTTTTTCTCTTATTTTTGACCCTTTAAAATACGTTTATTGTATTCCATACCACATAGGTAGAGTGAGGTTTGTATATTGCAAAGCAATTCGATTTCACCCTGTATACTTTAAAGTCTGTGTACGGAAATTTGAGTAGAGACGACGGTTATTGTAAACGAGGAAACTTGACAGAGGTGTTTCTTATTTTGAAATAGTTTGAATACCTACTTACCGTTAATTTAAGGAATTTTTTAAGTTTGCCTTCTTGAACTCGAACGACTTAAGTGGTTGTGGTCTCTTTGAGTGAATATTCCAATATACGTACTAATGGTGTCGAATTATTCAAACTATGAATAATTAATATGTGATTTTAATTAAAATATTGATTTGTAGATATTGAAATGTTGGTATATTATTATTAATAATATATGAGAATTGCGTGTACCTAATCAATATCGAATGATAGCCTAGTTATAGTTTTATAAAATAATAATAAAAAAATCATCAATTTGTACTTTGTAAATTTTTTATATAAGTTCAAAATTAGAGGAAATTTAATCTGTCATCAAGGATTTATGTGCACAATGTCTGATTTGCGGCTTATATCCATCTTGTCGTGGCATTAAAGTGCCATTATGTCAAGCAACAATCCCAAAATATTCCCGATAATGCTTTACCATTAATCTTCTATATAGTTGCGCTTAAATTTTTCAAATATTTAAACAACTCCCAAGTCTATTACTAGCAACACACGAAAAATACATTAAACTTGTTGGTTTTTTGGTATGGTTAGAAGAAAAAAATAATGCATATTCAACGAATTTTAAATACATTCCTATATAAGCCGATTTACTATTTCCATATTTCCCACTTTTTTTTTTCAAATAAAATCAAACAATACCAAATGGTTGACATGCAAATTTAATTATCACCAATCACGCACGATTTTTTTCTAAATTCATACTATAATAAAATCATTGAGTTATAGAGGAGAAGAGTTGTAATTTTGGTGGATGCGCCGGGCGATCGATGTATACTCGATTCTAAAGTAATCTAATTTCAATTAAAAAATCCACGTGGAAATTGACTGAAAATATAAAAAAAAAGCGGGTG
Source organism: Mylabris sibirica (assembly GCA_039776855.1). NCBI lineage: Eukaryota > Metazoa > Arthropoda > Insecta > Coleoptera > Meloidae > Mylabris > Mylabris sibirica. The sequence continues at coordinate 9,085,013 of CM077836.1, forward strand.
ATTACGACGTGCTAACGTTGTGCATTCATTAAATTCTAGGGATTTTTGTGATAATGGCATTGTTGTTTTTTACGCCGTAGATAATTTGCATATTATTACACGTAATTTTTAAATAACATTTCATTCTTCTTAGAACACGTTTTATATTAAAATTTTATACATAACTATCTAATAATAATCGACCATATCAGCTATAATAAACGATCGATACGATAGTTATTAATAGTGATTCAAAATGCATGATTCGATCAAGTAATATAACACTGCTATTATTTTAATTGATTCACACCTTATGTCTAATGATGCTTTAATTCAATTTACGGCTCATTACTTGTGCGTGTTAATTTGTCTCATATGTGCCGTAATTGAATGAAAACCATCATTAATGGAATTGTCGATTATTAAAATGTAAAAAATCAAAAGATGAATTATTTATTGATATTAAAAATAACTGAAAATCATATCTAAATAATTGAATTGAATTGTTGGCAAATAGAACAAATATTTAATCTATTATTAGAAATTATGTCTATGTATTTATTGTACGTATAAATGTAAAGAATTCTCATATGTTGTGAAATAGTTATGTATTAATTAGTGTGAAATTGCTAATGGAAAACTTTCCAATTTTAATCTATTTTCAATTGGCTCATTTTCCGGCAATTATTCTTTATATTTATGACTTTTTCAAAATGAATGTTTGAAATTTTACAGATTTTTTTCATTAGTTAAAGGTTTGTTGGCAATCTTTTTGATATACATGGATATTTTATTATCGGAGAGGGGTAAAGAGGATTAACACAATTTCTTGTACATACTGTTTATCGGCTGATTTTCCATTTTTACGCGATCCCCTTGTCTTTACATTTTTTCGCAGTTCTTTATCTCATTATTACCTATCTATTTTTCTAAATCCCTGTCTTTCTGTGGTTTCTATTTAGTTGTCCTGTTGTTCATTTTCCTATTGTTATTCTATTCCTCTTTTGTTAAAATTTAGGTTTTATCAGAAGATTATTTCAACACAATTAGAACCTCGTAGCTCATTTGAAAATCGGTCAAGAAATTGATCATTTCTGACGATGTCGCAAGTTTCGAAAGCTTGCTGAACACACAACATGACTTACAATTAAAACGATTCCAGAATACGCCCAACATCGATTTTTTTCACCGGAACTGAACCGAAAACCGGAAAGAACCCAAATCCGGAGGTTTTTTTTCGGTTCAAGCATACCACTTAACACGATCCTTTTTTCACCTCTCGCTTGTTCCCTGTTTTGAAACTGCGTAGAAACTCCCAATCTAGATGTTTTTTGGTATACAGGTAGCCCATTTCATTTGCGTATTTTGTTCTATGTGCCCTTATTCAAGCTTAAGGGAGGTATTGGGGGTTGAAGTTACCAATGCAAAATTAGTTTTTCCAAATTTGCCTGGAACGGATCAATATTTATTAGTGATTTAAATATAAATGATAGAGGTTTATTAGGGCTATCAAAAGGTGTAAACCGAATTTTCATCCCTTGTTTACGGTTAAAGTTATAAATGATTATTTTTTTATGGTTTTTGCGATTTTCTACCCCATGGTAAAATATACCTCCAAGAAAATTCTTCTGCTAATAGAAAATTACAAAATAAAAGTTACTTATTCGAGGGCTTTTCTGTATTTACCCTGTATACATATAACTCTTAGGAATTGTACTATTTCGAGTAAAGTTTAAAAATTTGAAAATTAATCATTTTGAATTGAATCGAAAACCGAAAAAACCGTTATTTTTGCAGGAACGAAAACCGGAACTGAACCGATAATATTTTTGTTTAATGGAACCAGAACGAAAACTAGAACAAAAAAATAACGGTTCAAAGCTCTGGTTGGAAATATTTTGCGAAAAATCAATGTTTTTGATTAACTTCAAAATGAGCTACGAGGTTCTAATGTTGTCAAAATGGCCTGCACGGGGTAGTCTACAAATCCTTGAAATATTATTCGGTTAGCTTATCAACTAAGAGGAATTTCATAAGAATTAAGTACATTTAAAATAGACATCCGGTATATTGTGAAGGTGAATTCAAATTACTTTTTTAAGGCGAGAAAAATATAAAAAAAAGATGAAAGGAAATGAAATTTATCACAATGTTAATTATTTCTGTAATATTTTTCGCTTGTTGCCTTCTACATAATTTTATGTAGTTATTGAAATGTAGAAAATTTCAAGAAAACAGCTTTAAATTAAGCTTTCGCCCTACATTCGAAAAGATTCTCATATTTTGTTCCGCATCTTTACCATTTAACTCAACAGTAAAAATATATTCAAACTCTTTGGGATAAAGTTATTATAAAGATTAACTTAATTACTTGAAGGTTGGCTAGTAATCTTTTGAAACTAAATTTAAAAAATAAAACACATGATGTTTTTGTTATTGTAGACGAAAATAGGTGTGAAACCCATCAAGACCATTTCTTCTACATATAGTTTTTCTGTTGAGCTTCCATTTCACAGTAATCTTCTTACTTTTGTATCGTTTACGTTGTTTTTCCAATGTCTTTCTAGCTTGTTTCTTCTTCGAGCTTTTCCATTGTTTTTTAGCCTTGCGGTTCTGCTGCTCTTTATCTCATTAATATCTGCGTTTCAGTCTTTTTGTGGTTTCTTTTCAGTTGTTGTTGCGTACCTATTATTTCTCTAAATCTCTAAACCTATTATTATTATTATTATTCTATAGTCGTTTTGTTCAATTTTTAACTTTCTGTCGATTCCTTGTAGCTTTATTTCGTTCAGCTCTTATTTTTCTAATTCTTAGCTTTCCTTGTGGCTTCTGTTTTCATTTCATTTCTTTTACATTTCAACTTTTTCCCTTCTATGTTGTAAAGATGTTATAAAGATGAATTCAAATTACTTCTTAAGAGGCAAAAACTAGAATAAGATGAAAGGGAATTAAATTTACATTAATTTTTATTATTTTTGTATCTTCCTGCAATATACTTTCCTTTTGCTGTATATTTTCTTACCTCATCCTTCTATTTTTTTTTTTTTGGTTGCTAGTGAAATTCTATCCTGCATTCCAAAAGCTCTACGACTTTCCATATCTTTGCTTTTACTGTGATACGGTTGATTCTTTTTTTTTGATGATTTTCAACCAAAATTAGAATATAATCTTATAGTCTTTGTACTTTAGCGACATTTCTGTGTTTTCTCTCTGTTATATTATTTGTGTCATCCGCTTTGATGCAAGTTTTCCTGTTTCAATTAAAGTCAACAAAACAAATTTTCCGTACAGTTGTGGTTGTAGGTATGCTAAAATTAAAATGACAATTTAATCCGTCTCTATTATTTTTATTATTATTTTTATTACATTTATTCGACCATAAAATAATACAACAGCTCGATAAAATTTTAGTCGTATAATAAACGTATAATCTACCGTCTAATCTATTCAATTTTTAGATTATACAAATGATGATGATCAGTATGTTTTAGTTTCAGTTCTCTATCTACATGTATACTCAAAGCATACGCATATACATACACACACAGATATATTGGTTTGTTTCAAATATATATACGGAAAGTGCGTCATTGCGGATATTTTACTATGTAAATTCAATTTTTTGTTTATGTCTACACGAAATTATGAACATACTCGTCAATTCAATATTATTATTGTTGTTATAGAGATTTTTTGTTGTTGTTCTTGTTGTTGTAATTTCTATTTTACTGTTTTCTTAATTAACTGATGGTGTTTACAACATGTCCAATGACAACAACTGTTGTAGTGAAACGACGATATTTAATTAGACGCAGGACGGTTTATTACAAAAATTACAAACGAACAAGGTAATTATTTATCTGTTATATTGTTATGTTGTGGTTGAATAAAAGAGAAATAACGATAGCCCTATAGCTATACATTGTCATTTTGTTGTTTGAATCCCATAATTAATTTTTGTGTACATAACTACATTCTTATCCCGACATTCTGCTTTTTTTTTGTGTTTAATAAAACTTCCGCAATTTTCTTTCGTTATTTTTCCATCATTAATTTCCATCAAAAACCACATCCTTAAATCTCTTAATTTTTCCATTAATATTTATTTAGAACAATAGCAATATTGCGCCAAAAAAAAACACCGATATTATTTTAATAAAAGCTTTCACGTATGTGTATGTTGTATTTATCTGATTATTTTTAGACATCGATTACGTTGAATGTTGTTTAATTTTCTCTTAATAAATCACATAGAAAAAATTCCAACAACTCCATTTATATACACATACAAAAAAAAATCACAGACAACAATTAAAATATTCATAATTAATTTATGATGAAAACAAGAAACAACAGTAATTTTTCGGCTGGTATCTAACATTAATCTTGTGGTTTATTTTATAATAAAAATTCATAAATAATAATGAAATACTAAAATAAACACGGTTGAAAATAGGGGAATTTAAAGAAAGAGCATGTTGTGACTTTAATTAAACTTTCGTAAAATTTGTTCTAAATAGGGAGAAAATTGTGGTAAAACTATAAAATTTCCAACTTTTAAACTGTCAATAGATGGTCTAATGGATTGTTCAATGGCAGTCAATTGTGTTTCCTCACATTGACTTGTAATGAAAATAGTGAGAATCACATTATCCACTTTTCTTTTGCGCTACTCTCCATTCTACTTCACGTATACTGTGTTACCTATAAAACTAATAATTTCTTATATTTATTGTATATAGTAGATGGATATGGAAAAAGGGATCTCTGACGACTTATCCATCTATTAGATTATCAGGCTGAAAGGTAGAAACAAGAGCTTTTTGCTATTGTAAAGTATACTTTTTCGTTGCGAGAGTAGGTGGGTGTAATGATATAAATGAAAAGTCCTTATTATTTCTCTTTTTTGGCCAGAAATGTACTTTGCCTATATTATGTGCATACTCAGTGACGGACTGGTAAATTTTCGGCCCGGGCAATTGCTGTGAAAGACAATAATTATCATTTTTAGTATCAATTAAAATAATAAGAGCCGTTCCGAATGAATTGGTCTCTTTTTAACTAACAGGGTGGCAAATCTTTCATTATTAATTAAGGGTTTGTGTTTTTTTTGCGAAGCTCTGTGGGTTGTAACGTAGAGGAGGGACCTCAAATCACATAAAAGATTCTAAGAAGAAATTTAATTTGCTTTTATTGAATTATTTATTGGTTTCAACAGTCTACAATAGTGAAAGTCCTTTGACTGCTGAAAAATTGATGATCCAGGATTACTGCGTCCTAAAATTTAGATTAAAGTGGAGAGAGTTCAGGTCTAAAACTTTATAAAAGTGCCTCAATCACCTTGCCTAAACGATTCTATGAAAAAAATCGTTGAAAACATGAGAATGTGGCTCAAAAAACGACCAAACGTTTTCTAAATTTTATTTTGACTACGATTTAAAACTGAAGTTTACTAAAAATGGATGATCTAAACACAAATGTATTTAAAATCTAGATTAGAAGACTAGAATTTAAATGGAAAATTAACTTGAAGTGATTTCTTTTCATAATTCGCTGAAACGTCGAGATTTTAGCACAAAACATGTCGAAAGTGCCCCAATTTTGCATTTTTTAGACTCAAGAACGAATTTCAATCAAAATTGAGAAGAGTTCGGTTGAAAAATCCACTAAACTTAACGAAATCCCTTAAAATTTGTTAAAAATTATAATTTAGAAGGAAAATGTCCATAAATCTTAATTGAAAGTCAGTAATAAAAATCAAAAATTGATTAAAAGTACCCAGACTTACAATTCATGGCAAAACTTCACTAAGCCTAGCTCTATAATAGATTGAAAGTTTCCAAGTTGTCTCCTTCATAGCTTAATTGTTAGCAAAATTTATTAAGAATTAATTTTAAGAAGTAATTTTGGCTTCCCTGTAAGAGTACCTCCTTTTCATCTAATGCCTGAGTTGCATGAGCACTAAAGACGGTCCTGATTTTAAGGACACTCATATGCATTTGGGTAGTCATCAAGACACATACATAAGTTGTATAACAAAAACATAACTCGAGAAAATAAAATAGTCAAAAAGCTCTTTAATGAGATTTGCTAGCTTGGGGCTCACCGGGAATTTTCCCGGTTACTCAGAGCCAAGTCCGGCACTGTACATGCTTTAATGTCGTTGTATAGTGAGAGAGGAAATTGATTTATATTAGTTCAAGAAATTGACGATTATTAAATTTTTACACCTGTGTGATATGGACTTTTCCGGAATTTTTTCAATTATTTTATAAAGGAAATTCTGTTTATTTTACCATAAATATCTAAAGTTCATTTCAATGTTGGCTTTATGAAATACAAATAATCAACACAATATTTGTATTGTGAATTTACTTTGTAAACAATTAATAATTTCATTCAATTTCCACACGTTATTATTGTTGTTGATCTACATGGGTATATTGAAGTTATCATAAGTTTATCTATGGAAATAGCATAAAACGGATCATAATCTATTGATAAATTAATTCATTCTAATCGTTGTTATCAAATATTTTTTGTTTACAGAAAAACTCCGGGGGATGTGGGCGAACGAATATTACGGAGTACACCGGATTGGGGTGAAACTGCCATCATCGGTGACCATTTATGGGTGCCAACATCAGTTTCTGGTGATTTCTGTTATATCGCCGATATGGATTGTGCAGTAAGTCTAAAAACATGTCAATATTTAAACTGGATGATGATAATGATGATGCTGTAATTTACAAGATTTAAACTGTCAGAATTTTGTGTGTATAAAACTTTATCTTTTCAAAGTTTGTTAATCGATCTTCTCATCAAAACTTTTGTTAAAGCTCAGTTAACAACAAACTTTAACCTCTTCTCTTGCTGTATTTTTCCCTTTACTTCTTCTTATTCTTCATGTATTACAAGTATTTTAACATTCTGATGTTTTTATGGTGTCGTAAAGTTGTTATTCTTGGAATTAAAAGTTGAGTTAACCGAAGTTTGAACGTTTATTACGTGTGTTAAAGACTAACAAATCGTATAAGTTTTAGTAAACAAGCACTTTTCTAAAGATCAAACTCTCAATTAGTCGACTACAATCATGCCGATTTTATTGATTTTTCAGATCTTCTGATTTCAATTCGCATCTGTTCAATTTGTAAAATTTCAGATTTATTGTTTGGTTTCATAGTAGTTTGGGAATAGTAAAAGATTGAGAATATGTGAAAAGGAGGACCCGACTAAAAAAGGTTTACGATTTCTTACAAGTATATCGACTTGTTCACACTTGGAATTATTCTTTCAACTTTTACAGTGACACCACACTGTTGTTTTAGATACCGAATATACGTCGATACAGTAGTATGCGCTCAAATTTGGTGGCTTTTTTTTTAAAAAAAATTAGTCAAATACGGTTTTGCTGTATCTTTTATGAGTCTTCTTTGCTCAGTTGTAACCTTTGACTTCTTCAAAAAAGTTACAGCTTTGTAGTTGCGTGGTTTGAATTTGTTTGTGAGGCTTCTACAAAATCTCTAAAGCTAACACATTTAGAATACATCTAGTTTGTGGAGTAGAGTCTCAAGATATCAGATTTTGCTAAGAAATGCGCCGTTTTCAGTAATATTCATGTACAAGATGATAAAAGCAAAAGAATTTCGACGTGACAGTTATTTTAAAGATAGTATAAATTTGTATGTTTGTCGTTTCGCTATTATTTTGTCTATAAATATTGTTACAAGTCGTTATTAATTAGTGATTTTTGTCTACAATTTACCTACCGAAATATTCAAATTTCATAAAATCACTTGCTGTAAATCTGAATTCTTGTCAAATACACTCGTTACCTCAACAATATTGTAAACGACACAATAACGATTTTGTTAGAGGAAATATATTCTCGATGTTGCTGTTATTGTCCGGGCCCGACAGGCTTAACACTTGAATTTCCACCATATCGGTTCATTTAACAGAAAATTTTCCATTAGAATGATTATTGAACAATGAAAACAAGTGCAATTTTTTTTTAAATATTTACACTGCTATCGATTCGTACCCGAAAAATAATTAGTGATTATTAAAATTCGCTATATTTGTATGTTTTTTGTTTTGTGTTCGAACAGAAACACGGCCCCCGGATGAAGTGTTCAGCATGTAATGTTGTGGCCCATCAGAATTGCATCAATATTTTAATTGATCGTATGCGGTTCACATGCAAACCAACATTTCGCGATGTTGGTGTACGACAATATCGTGAACAAACATCAATATATCATCATTGGGTTCATCGGCGATCTGAAAAGGGTAAATGTCGTCAATGTGGCAAAGTAAGTACGAGTACAATTTGTTCAAATTAAACAATGAGAATGTCCTTAATCGTCTCAACAATACTACAAAAAGCTTTATTAATAAACTACAATTTGTTAAAGGATTGCTTTTGATGTTGTTTCAAGTTCTCATCCATTAAATTCTGCTTTATCATGCAATTTTAATTTGTAAAACTGTGGTACAATCAAATTTGTAAAATTGAAGAAAATCCATGAAAGTTATAAAAGTAACACAAAAGAAACGACATTGTTAACTAGACCCGGCTTGTTAGTCGGAATATAACCGAGGAAAATAATGTAGACTTATGTATAGGTACCTATATCTAAATTTTCCCCTAGATAGTCCAATTTAAATTATTTATATTGTAATGTTTGGAGAGTTGAAATTGGCCTCGGTTACAATTGTACACGCACATATAGCGGGTGTTTCTTCTAAATGTAGTCAATTCTTAAGAAAATTAAAAATATTTCTAGGAGGGTCTCTGTAGATCATTAATTTGACAAAATTAGAACCTCGTAGCTCATTTGGAAGTTAATCGAAAAACGCTCATTTTAGACATTGTTTCAATTTTAAAAACGACTATGAATGACACAAAGACCCTTCCAAAATGTGAAACATTTCCACTTGTTCCAGAATAAAATGAAAAAAATGAATCTGGCAGAATCCTCGAGTTATTCTAATTGTAAATTGTTTCTTCTAAGCGTTTTTTGACCAACTTCTAAATGAGTTACAAGGTTTCTAATTTTGCTAAAATAAGCTTCAGGGACCCTTCTACAAACCCTTCAAATATTTTTCGAATCGCTCGCCAACTAATAGAAGTTTTATAAGAATCAACCACATTTAGAAGAAATACCCTGTATATAGGTATATAAGAAAGCACACACGCTGAAAAGAAAAAATATAGACGGCATATAGGAATACTTTAATAATTCATAAGATCCTTAGACAGTTCTTGTTATCGTTTCATTTATTTCTCTTTTTCTAGTCGTTCCAGTCGAAATTGTCATTTAGTTATAAAGAAATTGTCGCCATTAGTTGTTCATGGTGTAAAGCAGCATATCACAACAAGGAATCATGTTTTAATATGCAACGAATCGGTGAAGAATGCAATTTAGGTAAGCCATATACTTATAATTAATCCTTAAATGTTGTTAGTGTTAGTGTTGTGATTTTGTTTGTTTTAATTTGCTCTAATTTCCTATCATCGTTGCTATATTGAGGAAATGAACGTCGTTCTAACCCCTTATTGTTGTTGATGTTTTTGGTAATCAAGCCGGGGGTTGATTAATGTTGAAATTCATGATATATATAAATGTACATAAAGACGTCGACTGCGAGTTGAGCAATACAAACTATAGAACTATAGATATTAAATTGGTTTATACAGTGAAATGAATTTGACTTGACTAGTTTCATATATGAAATATACAAAAGTCAAGTCCAATTTACTTTAATATACATGGTGTTTGATCTAAATATGGTCGATTCTATGAAACTTCTATTAGTCGACAAGCGATTCGAAAAATATTTTAAGGATTTGTTGGAGGGTCCTTAGAGAACATTTCAGCAAAATTAGAACCTCGTAGTTTATTTAGAAGTTGGTCAAAGAACGATCGTTTCTGACGATGTAGCGATTTTCAAAAACGAACTGAACACGCAAAACGACTTAGAATGACTCTAGGATCCTCCCAAAAAACGAAAAAAATCAATGTTGGGAAGGTCTCCGAGTCATTCTTATTGTTAGTCGTTTTGCGTGTTTAGTTCGTTTTTGAAAATTGTAACATTGTCCAAAACGATCGTTTTTTGATTAACTTCAACATGAGCTACTAGGTTCTAATTTTGCTGAAATGTTCCATAGGGACTCTTCTACAAATCCGCTCGTCGACTAATAGGAGTTTCATAGAATCGACCATACTTAGATTAAACACCCTGTGTTCTCATTTTGCGTTTGTTATTATTGATTGTTTGATTATTGTTTGAATTGTAGGCGTACATAGCACCATTATAGTTCCACCATCATGGATTGTTAAATTACCGAAAAAAGGTAGTTTCAAGTCGAGCCTTAGGAAATCACCAAAGAAACGAACTTCAAGTAAAAGAAAAACTAAAGATAAGGTGAGCTTAAATCTGATGTTTTTAAAGAGAAATTCTATACAGGGTGTAATCGAAATTCCTAATAATCCTCAAACTACGTCCGAAAAATTGAGCCGATTCTTATATTTTCGAGAAAAAAAGGGTTGAAAATTTTGCCAACAAAGGTGTTAAATAAATAGGTCAGTAAAACTTGCATGGGTAGTTCAATGAATACCAGAGATGTGTTTTACTGACACCTGCTTTATTATCAACAAAATGTTTAATCAACAAACGTAATGAATATCCCCCGGCTGATATCAATCAACGTCCAGTGTTTAATTACGAATGCCATGAGAACGTTGATTGTGGATGATAGCGGGCTTATTCTCTTGTCTTTTGTTTATTAACTTTCATATTTTTGTCACACCATATGAAACAATTAGTGTATTCAGTGTCGGTCGGAGATGTCGAACAGCTGCAGACCCGAATTCGTAAAGCTACAGACGCGATTCCGGAACTGTCGAAACGTACAGCGCTCCCTTATATGTAGATTGCAATTTTGTGTGAAATAGGGGAGGACGGCATTTTCAACAATTTTTATAGTGTTTTTTGTATCACTTCATTTTTATAGATTTTAATCAAATGTGTTGTGTGTATGTTCTTATGTTCAATACGTAAGTTATTGAGATTTGCGTACCCACCTACTTTCTTATCAATTATCGACAACAACATTACGGTAAATTAGTACTTAACCCGCGACTATCAAACGATGGTTTGAAATTTGGTCAATTTTAGTAAAATAAAATGTTTTTCTTCGTAGGGATGGGGTGGTTTGAATATTGACAGTGATTTTGATTACACCCTGTAGATGTTTACTGTCTCGTCTGTGCTTATAAATTTTTTCATCGTCTTCATTTTGATAGTTTTAGGAAGAAAAAAACAAACCGTTGAAACTACGTATAAATGGCCCTTGTTAAATCGTAACGATTATCTATTGAATCATGAATGGACGGCTAATTAACGTCAGCTATTAAAATATGAGTCTGATGATTGTAAACTGGGCTTTTTGTTCGAATAATTCCTGTCTCTCTATACTGATTTATAAGGCGGTTAAACACGATGAACAATATTGACTAAAATCAGTATTTTGTAGACTCAATTCAATATTAGTTTTAGCTGATATATTAATCAATATTTTTCGTACTTGCAAGAATTCTTTGTCACCTTACAACATTGTACGAATTTATTATGGCCGTTTTCTAAAATTTGGATGCATGCTTGGAAAGTATTGTTCAATATTTACAATTGTTTCTAGTTCTTAATATTTGATCTGCTACTAGAATACGAATGTTTTCCAAGTACAAACAATGAAAATTGTGTTGTTATGCGTTTTACAAGGAAAGTCAAACAAAAGCGTCCGAATTAATGGGAAATTCTCTTGATTTTAGGATAATTTCCAATTAGCCTTCTAGATTGATCCTTCAATTACCGTTGAAACTTTTAATGATACACTTTTCTAATTTTTTCCGTTTCTCGTCCATTAAAATATTTCAATTATTTTTTTCTCTATTTTGTCCAATTTCTGAACAAACTTCAATGCTATCGATTTCAAAGGATAAATGTAATTAGTCTGGCCATATCTATCTTCAATAAGAGAAGTAGTCGTTTTACTAACTACATCAACGTTGATAGAACTTTCAAAATCATTAAAATCCTCCCGACACACACACACACACACACACACACACACACACACACACACACACACACACACACACACACACACACACACACACACACACACACACACACACACACACACACACACACACACACACACACACACACACACACACACACACACACACACACACACACACACACACACACACACACACACACACACACACACACACACACACACACACACACACACACACACACACACACACACACACACACACACACACACACACACACACACACACACACACACACACACACACACACACACACACACACACACACACACACACACACACACACACACACACACACACACACACACACACACACACACACACACACACACACACACACACACACACACACACACACACACACACACACACACACACACACACACACACACACACACACACACACACACACACACACACACACACACACACACACACACACACACACACACACACACACACACACACACACACACACACACACACACACACACACACACACACACACACACACACACACACACACACACACACACACACACACACACACACACACACACACACACACACACACACACACACACACACACACACACACACACACACACACACACACACACACACACACACACACACACACACACACACACACACACACACACACACACACACACACACACACACACACACACACACACACACACACACACACACACACACACACACACACACACACACACACACACACACACACACACACACACACACACACACACACACACACACACACACACACACACACACACACACACACACACACACACACACACACACACACACACACACACACACACACACACACACACACACACACACACACACACACACACACACACACACACACACACACACACACACACACACACACACACACACACACACACACACACACACACACACACACACACACACACACACACACACACACACACACACACACACACACACACACACACACACACACACACACACACACACACACACACACACACACACACACACACACACACACACACACACACACACACACACACACACACACACACACACACACACACACACACACACACACACACACACACACACACACACACACACACACACACACACACACACACACACACACACACACACACACACATTTATGTAAATGTTAATTTTCTCTCCCTCTTATCATAACGGATTTCCATTCAAATTACACACCCATACAGATACTCGTATATGAAAGTGGAGAATCATCAATTGAATGTGGAATATTCAAGAGCTTACCATTTAAATTCATACATTTTGTGACTTGTTAAATAACTGAATAGGCGATTGATTCTTTTAAAATTTCATGCTTTTAACATCGCTTATTTTATTTTATTTTTCATCGTTATTAATTTATATGAAAGTTGTTGGAGCTTTATTTTCATCATCATCTTGACGTTCACGGAGAAAGTTGCAAGCTAGACGCCAGATGAAACTTTCAAATGTTGGATGTCATCTACAAATGTACAGGGTGTTTGTTCTAAATGTGCTCGATTCTTAAAGAACTTCTATTAGTTAAAGAGCGATTCGGAAAATATTACGAAGAATTCTAGGGAGGTCCTTTGAGAACGTTTTAACAAAATTAGAACCTTGTAGCTCATTTGGAAGTCGGTCAAACAACGCTCGTTTCCGAGGATGTCAGGAGTTTAGAAAAGTAGCTACACGCGTAAAATGACTAAGAATGTTTCGAGGTTTCTCGATTTTTTTTTACTTCATTGTATTCTAGAATCGGGGAAAATTATTTGCATTCTTTCTAGAATGAAATGGAGAAAAACGAAAAAAATCAATATTGAGAGTGTCTTCGAGTCATTTTTAGTCGTTTTACCGCGACATTGTCCAAAATGAGCGTCTCTTGACCAACTTACAAATGAGCTACGAGGTTCTTATTTTGCTAAAATTTTCTCCAAAGACTATCCTATAAATCCATGAAATATTATTCGAATCGCTCGTCAACTAATACGTGTTTTATAAGAATCGACCACATTTAAAACAAACACCCTGTATATTAAAGTCAACGAAAAAGATAAAGAAAGAATTCTAATATACGGGTAGTCTTATAGAAGTTTAAATTAAAAAAAAAAGCGAAAACTAATATCAAAACAGTCAACATTTTTATATATAATAATTTGTAAAGTTAAATACAACAAAGTAAAGTTTTTTGATGTACCTGTAAGGCATATATACAACTTTTGAAAATTCATAAACAGCTAAAAGACGTGACGAAAATTACAAAACATCAATGAAAATTGTAAGCATGTTGGTGTATTTGAATATAAATTAAACAAAACAAGACAAAGAGTACAACGTTCAACGTTACATTATGTTGATTACAGGTGTTATTGTATTTTGATAACAATAGGTGAACAACACAAATCTTTTAGCAAGGGCGTAGTGAAGAGGTGAGCAGATGGGGGTGTAGTGTTTCAAGGGCGCCAAATAGCAACACACATAAATATCCCTAAATAACAATCTATTGAATGGTGAAAATAGGGAATTTCGGAGACTTTACTGAACAGTTTGCTCCCGGACGCTCAAAATCCTCGCTGCGCCTCAGCTTTTAGAGATACAATTTACAACATTTTCATAATTAACTCGACTTTTGTGTAAATATGTTTTAAATATTATGCACATCTAATTTCGAATGTCGCTAGGTTTATCATCCAAAAAAGTCGCCTGTCTTTTAATTATAAAACCACCTACACGTGTAAATTTTAATTTCCCTCTTCTTCTTCTTCTTCTTCCTTCCTGTTTCAACAAGGACTATTTCTCGCGTAAACAACATCGAGTTGTTACAACAAACTGTTTATCTTTCTTTATTAAAAAGCTGTACAGGAAGATTAACATAATAAACTGTCTCAACGTGGGTGGATAGAGAAGGCTTTGCTTACAAGGAAACATTCCCAGGTGTCCCTCGTCGATTTCGATGAGACTGAGATGTGTTATTCTCCATTGAATTTAGAGCCCCCCCCTACACATAAGGTATTTCAACAAACAATAAGAAACCTGAGTCTCGTTGAAATCAGAGAGGGACACCTGGGAATATTTCCTTGTTATTTAGCATAAACGTTGATTCACATCTGTGATAGTTCTAAAGTCGTACAGAACCAACAATAGCACGTTTAATTTTTATTTTTTTTATATAATCTGATTTTAACAGTACGATTACGGATATAAAAATTCTGTTGGCGATTGTGATTTGAACATTAATAAGTTTTTAGTACCGGGAACGTGAAGAAAATAGCCATACGTGAAGGATTTTATCGTTGAATCCCTACCTTTCTACTTATTCTTTCTAGATTGATCCTATCTACGTATTGATACATACAAGATTGTCAAAATTTCAGCTCAATATCAGCATATCAATCTAAAGCTTAAAGACTATCCCGAAAGTCAAACTGATAGATTCCGTTCTTTTTTTGTGTTTAAAGGATAAAGAACATCGAACATTTGCTATAAAACCAATACCGTCAGCGAACGTCACCCCTGTCATCGTATTCATCAATCCAAAATCCGGTGGTAATCAAGGTTTGAAATTATTACAAAAATTCCAATGGTTATTGAATCCAAGACAAGTATTCGATTTAACACAAGGTGGTCCACGGATGGGTTTAGAATTATTCAAGAAAGTGCCTAATTTACGTGTATTAGCTTGTGGTGGTGATGGTACCGTTGGATGGGTATTGAGTGTTATCGATCAAATTGGTATCTCACCAGCACCGGCTGTTGGTGTACTACCATTAGGGACAGGAAACGATTTAGCAAGAGCATTAGGATGGGGTGGGGTAAGTAATCTATATCTATAATATAGAGGGTGTATAGTACAAGACTCAGAATAGTGAAATGACTCTTAAGTCACAAAATTTTATAACGGGGTTCGACAAAGTAGATTGTCCGCTGCAATAGAATTTTTTCTATTTTGCGCCTATAACAACGTTGTTAATATAACAAAAAGAGTGCTTTAATACCTGTTAACGTGCTCCTTTTGCGTATTTTAATACCTAGTATAATTTATTTTCTTAAGGTTGGCAGCTTGCGCATGCGTCTTTCATATGTGATTGGTGTTGCGCTAAACAAACGTCAAAATTGACAATATAACTTCAAATTATTTGGTGTTTTTTATTTATTTATTGCCACTCACATTTGTGATGGTTTTTGAATTTAAATATAAACAATCGAGGAAGTGCAGAATAATTTAAATATAAATTTTTATTAAAAAGGGTATAAAAGGGCGCAAAATAGGAAAAATAGTATAAAAAACTCGTTTCAGAAGTTAATTCCTGCACGAGTAAGTTTAAAATACGAGCGTCTTAGAGCGAGTTTTTTAATTGTCGACTTCTGAAACTCATTTTCTTATGTACTAATTTACACGTAACTACCTGCTACCCACCTACATACATAATTGCTTTACACAGGGACCTTTCTCTCCACATCAGGCAATAAAATTTTGTGACATACTTAAAAGTTATTCCACTCTCCTGGCCATGTCTTTCGTTGCGTAGTGTCGCAGCTTTGTTCGGTCGCTTGAAAAATACATTAACAAATATCAATTGCAACGCTTGCTTGAATTTTCAGCTCAACGCTGTTTTACAGGCTTGTTTCTGATCTGAATTGCTGCTTTTGAGAAAATACAAATTTTTGCCGTATTGGCGTTAGTTACTACTATACGAAAAAAAAGATAGCTAGTATTTCCATCACTATTTTACTCATTCTGCGTGGTTGAACTGTCATAAGTCATAAGTTATAAACGTAAAACAGAGATAGAAATATTGGCTATTTCTTTTCATGCGAAAGTAACTAGCACCAATGCGACTAAAATTGACATTTTCTCAAAAGTTTACTTCTTATGGGATTTTAAAAAAGAAGCACAGGCCTTTTAGACAGCATTAAGCTGAAAAATCAAGCAGGCTTTGGTTGAATGTAATACTTTATGAATCAAGTTACGACACTATGGCCAACTGCGAGGTGAAGTACTGTTGTGTACACCCTGTAGCAAAAGTAAGAACAAACAGAAAAGTTTTCTACCGGGAAACTTTACCGAATTAATTGATCGAAGGATTGATTTGAGACACTCTTAAATGATTAATACACCAAATAAACGATAAAATAAATAGAAAAGTCACGTTATAATTTCATTTATATTAAAGTTTTAACGATGATTTTAATTGTTATTTATATTATTTTCATTGAAAATTAATTATTAATCAAATACTAACAGAATTTGTGATTGCATTCAACTGAAACTGCAGTAATTCTATTCACAATACCTATATTGTTTGTTTAATTAATACTTGCTTTGTCCTGATTAATTAACTTTTAACAAAGTTTTCTGCCTGACGGGGGATACCAATGAAAAAACATATAAACGGACCGCAATATTTTCACAAATATTTCTAAAGTTTTTGATTTATATCGACTACAATGAAAGCTGTGTATTCTATCTTGATTCTTACCCCTTAGGGTATCGCTTTTATTTATAAATACATTTGGGTGTAAATCTTTGAGATTCCATTCTAGAATATTCAAATAATCTAATAATTCTATTGCTGTTAGGGTTATACGGATGAACCAATTTCGAAAATACTCACAAATATAAGCGCCAGTGAGACGGTATTGTTGGACCGATGGTCTTTAGAGGTTCAACCGAATCCCGATGTTGAGGCCAATGAGATCGGCAAAGAGAATTTACCATTGAATGTTGTCAATAATTATTATTCATTAGGAGTTGATGCGCATATTGCTTTAGAATTCCATGAAGCTAGAGGTTAGTGTATGGTTGAGAATTTTGAAATTTTTTATGAAAATTTTGAGCATTTCCAGAGGCCCATCCGGAACGTTTCAATTCACGATTAAGAAATAAAATGTTTTACGGACAAATGGGCGGTAAAGATCTATTGAAAAGGAAATGGAAGGGCTTAGCTGATTTTGTAACGTTAGAATGTGATGGTAAAGATTTAACGCCGAAACTGAAAGAACTGAAGGTGCACGCTATCGTTTTTTTAAACATTCCCAGGTTGGATAATGATTGTTTCAAAAAAAAAAAAATCCATGGAAAATAATCGAATTTTTTACAGTTACGGTGGTGGGACGCATCCATGGAATCGATCAATGGGCAGTTCAGATCCTAGCACCGAAGATGGTCTGATTGAAGTTGTCGGCTTGACGACTTATCAACTTGTAACATTCATAACAACCCTCTATTTTCCCTGCATTAACATTTTTTATTTGCTTCAATTATAGCCGTTATTGCAAGCTGGCGGTCATGGTACTTGTATAACACAATGTCGATCAGCGAAGATTGTAACATCAAAAACAATACCAATGCAAGTCGATGGGGAAGCGTGTAAATTAAAACCATCAATAATCAATTTATCGTTGTTAAATAAAGCACCAATGTTAGCGAAACGTAAATCTGGCAAATTAAATACACCACAAACAGCTTTAGATAATCTCAAGATTTCTATTTACAAGATCACAATGGCTGATTACGAACAACACCATTATGATAAAGACTTATTAGCGCAAGCAGGTAACTCCCTATACAGGCCATTTGGAAAATCAACACGTGTACTACATCGTAATCAATGGCGGAACTACAAAAGGGAGCAGTACCCGTCTTTATCATCTTCATCATTGTCCCTTTCAATAGAACATTCTTTTATCAATTTATCACTTCATTATTTCAATTTAATTAAAAGTTGTGCAAGAGGCCAAGCTGAATTTTGCTCAGGGCTTCGAACCGGATTTGAACCGAAGACCGAACGAAATTCGGAGTTCAGCCGAAAACAAAAACGGCTTCTTTTTTGTTCAAGCATGCCATTTAACACTATCTCATTTTTCATCTCCTCTTTCCTACCTTTTGGCTCATATTGAGGGTAAAAGTTACCCTTACAAAATGAGTTTTTTTCAAATATTTCTAGAATGGCTCAGAATTTTTTAGTGATTTAAAGACTAAATTATAAAGATTCGCTAAGACTATCAAGAGATGTAGACTACGTTTTCATTACTTGTTTGGGGTTGAAGTTATAGATGATTTGTCATTTTTATGGGCTTTTGCGATTTTCTACCCCGTACTAAAACATATCAACGTGAAATTTCTTCTACTAATAGAAAATTTCAAAATAAAAATTACCTGCTCAAGGGTTTTTCTGTATTTAAAATAATTAAGCTGTAAATCGCTCTTAAAGGTTGTAATTTTAAGGGTGAAACTTAAACTTTTGGAATTAAATCATTTTGAATTGAACTGAGTATCGAAGATCGGAAAGAACCGGAATTTCGGCCGGAATGAAATCTGGAGCTGAACGGAAAACAAAAACTGGTTCCTTTTTGGTTCAAGAATACCACTTAACACGATCTTTTGCTCTTTTCCTTCTTATCTCCTCTTTCCTCCTGATTTTTGTTGTTTTTTTAGCACGATCTTTCTCGTTTTTGTTTTTCATCTGCTATTTCTTCCCTGCCCCGGAACTGAGTTAGCAATAGTTCAAGCTTTTTAACACGATTTTACAAGTGTAAACTAGTTTTATATATTTAAAATGGTTACCCTGTAAATAGTTCTTGCTGGTTGTACCTTTAAACATTTAAAAGGTAATCGTTTCGAACTAAACTGAACACCAAAAACCGAAAAAAACCTCAATTTTAGTGGGGACTAAAACCGGAACTAAACCGATATTTTTATTAATTAAACCGGAACTAAAAAAATAACAGTTCGAAGCCCTGATTTTGCTGGCGTTTCCATTTTTTTCAAGTTCCGCCACTGATTGTAATTGAAGTGTGTGGTAGACGCAGTGCAACATTTTTTACGTACATGAACAAAATTGCTCTAACTTTATTTAATTATGATAAATTCAAGATCAAAGCGTCTAAACTGCCGATAACACTCGTTAATTCAATTTTTAATTAATTTTTTCCCCAGGAATCTCCATAGGTATGATTGAAGTCAATCCAGCATCAGATTTAGAACAAGTCCGGGCATTAATTAACAAATTCATTGAGGATTGCAAAGAAATTCCAAACATTTCACCTGACTGGTGTTTTCTGGATTGTAATTAAATCATTATATTTAATTAAAGATTCTTCTTTATTAATTTCCTTTATTTTTTTCATTATTTTCTGTTCCAAATAAATCTACAGCCTGTACAGCTGAACGTTTCTTTCGTATTGATAAGGCCCAAGAGAATCTCCATTATGTTTGTGATATAGCTTTTGATAATTTATTCATATTGGAATGTGGTGGTGGTACAATGCCACAAACGCCAGAAGATGAAACCGCTAATCCATCACCTAGTTCCAATCATCAACAATCATACATAATTCCAGAAATGCGTGTTAGGTAAAAAATTTCATTAAATTGCATCGAATTATTAAATTCAATTAATTAATTTCCAATAATTGTTACAGTGATGAAGGTAGTTTAGATTCACCCAGTGATCAGCCACCGATGAGTCCGAAAGCTCTTCAATCGCCCGACGACATATTGGACAATGATGGGATCGTTGAAGATAAACAAATTGCACGTATCACACCCGATTCTAATGTGAAAATTCGAAGGTATTTGAATTTTATTTTAGCCTTAATGTATTTTTATACAAAACCCTTAATTGAAATTGAATGATGAGAGAACTCGCTTTTCCTATTGATTTTCATCAAATCCATCTATACTTGAACCGTAAAGCTGTGCCTACACGTCGAAATTTACCACAATTTCTTCTTAAGAACTAAAATTAAAAAAATCGTGTATACACAGCTTTAAAATTAAATAATGTATATTTGATGAGGATAGCTTGCGATATTTGTAAGTTTAGTAACAATCCGCCCTCTTGACCAACTATTATTATTATTATAATTATTACCATTACTATTATTATTGTAATTAAATAAAAGTCTGCATGTAGAATTTGTTGAAACTGCAAAAATGTATAGATTTAATCACGATAATCTTGTTAGCATGTTGTTAGAATAAAATCTCCTTATTTTAAACAACAATAATTAGTTTGATTAAAACAAATTCCTTTCACCTTTCTAATTATGTTCTTTCGTTTGGTTGAAATTTCAAAAAAAAAAAACAATACACACCCTTTATTTCGTTTATTTTTCCGTACAATTATTCACACTGAATTAATAATGTGCATGCAGCATCACAGAGAGATTATTTGGTTTATCTCAAGAATCTTTCAGTACTTTTAGGTAAGATCAGTTCTTTACTTTTTAATGCACACCGAACACATGTTGTTCTTTCTAATTTATTTCTTCTATCTATATTTATAATAATGTTGCATTTTTTTGCTCCTAAAATCGAGAATTTATCTTTACATTTATTTTTCTTTTCTAGAGATTTTCCGGATAGACCGAATGAAACACTGTTGAAAGCAGCTAAATTGGGTGATTTAAAAACGGTGAGTTTTCACATTGTTTAATTTTTTTTTATTTGTTTTCTTTGTTTATTTTTATTTTTTGTTGCTGTTGTATTTCTGTCAGTATTATAAATGGAAGATCGATAATTACTTGTTTTTGTTACAATTGATGAAAGGTTAAAGAATTACACAGTCAAGGGTATTCATTATTAACGAAAGATCCAGCTGGACAGACAATGCTACATTATGCTGCACGATATGGTCACAAGGATATTGTGAAATATCTGATTAGCTATGCACCCTCATCAATACTCGATATTAAGGATATCAGTCTGTAAGTCTTTGTTTTTACATTAATTTTAATCGATTAAGGGTAACACTCGAAGCAAGCAATTTTATGGAGATTTTATAAGTAGAATTAAAAAATCTCGAAAAAAACCGCAAGATATCAGGATCGTATTAGTCTTATTCGATCTTGAATACAATTCTACACCACGCTTACCCTATACGTATTTGAAAAATCGACCGTATTTTCCTGTTTTTCGAAAAAAATTACGTTCTGTACTGAAATAATGATGTTCTCGAAACTAACACATCTCTTTGTATAATTAATAAAATGAATTCTAAGATGAATAATCAGATAGAAGAATTTTAAGGCTACCTCGCTAGACTATTTCCGGTTTAATTTTCTTTTCGGTTTTTTGAAAAGCAGCGTCAAAAGTAGCCCAATTTTTCTAAATTATCAATGTAAATAACCCAGCAGGTGTGTTCGCGACTCTCCTTAAAGGTTAAAAGAGTCCTAATCACGTCTTTCAGTAAAAACAAATGTTCCAAGTCTTTTGCTTTTCTTGGAACTCGTATACTTATGGCCGAAAATCATCACACAAACGTCTCTACAGGGTGTTAATTCTATATATGGACGATATTATGGAATTCCTATTAGTTAACTAGCCATTCAAATTTCTTTTAAAGATTTGTAGGAGGTTCCCTGGAGATCTTTTCAGCAAAATTAGAACATCGTAGGTTATTTTGGAGTTGATCAAAAACGCTAGTTTTAGACAAGATCAGCATGTAAAACGACTAAGAATGACTCGAAGATCATCTTAACATTGATTTTCTCTATTTTACTTCATTGCATCGTACGAAAAATGGGAAACATTTCCAACTGTTCCAGAATGCATTGAAAAAAGCTAAGGAAATCCATTTTAGGAGGATCCTGAGTCATTTTAAGTCTTTAAAATTCATTACTTTGTCAAAACGAGCGTTTTCGATCAACTTTCAAATGAGCTACAAAGTTCTAATTTTGCTAAAACTATCTCCAGGGACCCTCCTACATGTCCTTAGAAAATTTTTGTAATCACTCGTCAACTAATAGTAGTTTCATAGCATCAACCATAGTTAGAATCGACACTCTGTATTTTTTATAAACAAAGCACGCCTCCTCTCAGATACGTATCGACTAACCCTTTTTGCAAATAAAGAAAAGGGATGTATTGGACGATTCATTGGTGTCTCGAACGTTGCCCTTAAATCGATAATATACAGCCCCAAATTGATTATACATAACAGTCACAATTGTTGATAAATTCATATTTTATCATCAACAAATTAGAATTTTTGTTTGATAATAAAGCTGCAACAAATCGCTACGTGTACGAGCTTTTTTAGCCTTAGAATAACACAGATACAAATTAAACGATGCAGATAAATTTGTGAAATTCACTATTGTTCGAGCTAGAATCTAAAGAGAAAAGAATCATTAAAGAATACGCTCTCAATATTGATGTTTATGCTCCATCATTCATCATCTTAATTGAATCTCGTATTGTATGTATCTGAAAAGGAAACAGCATGACATTTAGAGTTTCCCTTTTTTTATGTATTCCAGAATAGAGAGGCCAATTTAGTTAATACGCCCATCCTCCAAAAATTGTGTTTGCCTCGTTGATAATTTATCAATTTATCAAACTTTTCGGCAGGAAATTTTCCATCGTTGTAAGTTTCAGTGAAAGACAAGAAGAAAAAAATCACAACTGGCCGTCTAAATAACAATGTAAAAAGTTTCTTTTGGCACAGTTCCAGAGAAAATTAAAAGTTTCGTCGGGGCAATAGCCGCCAATTTCAGATCACTTTCAATAAAAACTTTGTTTGTTTTTTTCTTACCATTATATTAACGAGACCACTTTCACCACGATGAGAAAACGAAAAACTCGCCCCTTTATCATTTCTAACTGTATTCTAGATTATTTTATTCGTTTTTTAATATTTTTTAATAAATTCTAGCGGACAAACCGCCCTACATAAAGCTGCAGCTTACAAATGGCGGAGTATTTGTTGTATGTTAGTTGCCGGTGGTGCAGCTTTAGATATCACCGATCATCGTGGCTTAACTCCAAGATTATTAGCGGAACAATCCGATGATCACGAATTAGCAACTTATCTTGAACGTAATTAACAAATCATTAATTAATATTTAATTAAATCGAATAATGAGTAAACAACAAATTTAATTTGATTCACTTTTACAGGACAAGAACAATTCAGACTTGTCTCATCGAATTTAGGAACTATTGTTTAGAATGAAGAAATTAAAAAGCAATAAAATAATAATAATATGAGCATCATTTATAATTCTATCGAACGTTATCAATCACTATTTTTCTCTAAAATAAAAATGCCTTAATACTACTACCATTATTATTATTATTGATTACTGAATCATATTTATCGATATTCTATACAAATCTTGATCTTACGTCAAAGATTACCAATAAAGATCAATAATAAGATCAAAACTTGTTTAGAATAGTGTGAATATAATAAATATTAGTCGGAAATATCCAAAGAAATAATTTGAAAAAAATTTTTCAATTAAATCAATTGTATTGTAGTACCTAAATATTAAAATGTGATAATATTGAGTACTCTCCATTTATTTTTTAATTTATCGTGCTTGATTTTACCAAAAACTATTATGGCTCACTGTATAGAAGAAAAAATTAATGTTTCTAGATAACAGCATATATTTTTTCACTAGAGAAAACTTTGTAGATGATAATAATAATAATAATAATAACGATAATCCAAGGAAAACTATTTATTCTTCCAATTTTAAACAATCATTAAACAATCTTGTAAATAAATAATCAATCAAATAATTGTAATTTAAACAGAGTGATCCATGTAATTTGATACAATCAAAGCGAGATGGAACACACTGTATTTCAATAGGAATATTTTTGAAAGACATATCATGCATGACATTCCACATTTCTATTGTTATTATTATTGTTGTGACATTTTGTTGATATTCCTAATTAATTTATTAATAATAATAATAGAGAAAATAATAATAACAATAACAATCAATTTTAATATTAGTAAATTAGAAACAAAATAAAATTCGAAAACAGGGCAATAAATTAGTAGATGTGTATTTTTGGGCAATTTGAACGAATTCTCTTGAAAATCCCAAAAATTGATTGTCTTTATCTGAATTGAGCCCCTTGCGATAAGACGATCAGTTTATTGACAGTGGATGGATTTTCAGAAGATTTATTCGGATTTTCTTTATCTGTGTAAATAATTTTCGAAAAAATTGAATCGCAACGAATCACACATCAATATTTCCCGAAAAGACAATCTAAATGTTTCAAAATAAATATTGTATAAATGATTGTATAAAAGAGATGAATTCTTTCATTTGTTGTAAATTATTTAAATTTTTAAAAGGAAACTGCATTAAGCATCTAGGATTTGAAATTATAACAATACTCTGTACATAAAAAAATAATTAAATTTAAAATTAGATTAGTGTAGAATTTTTGTTTTAGAGTAAAATCAGTTGTAGATTTTTTTTGTGTTGCAATCAATTTAACTCGAAAAAAAGACTACAACTTTTATTATTATCAATTTATTAATAACAGTGTTAATTAGGAGCGCATCATCATCATCAACGGCAGTATTTAATGATAATGATGATGGGATTGCCTGAATAGCACGCAAACTTTTTCAATTTCTTTCTCCATTGATAAGCTGGATAACAATGGAGAGAATCTCGCTCGATATTCTTTCATTAGCTGCTAATATACGCAAGACATATTGTGATTATTGTAAATATTTAGCAATTTTCCTAGTCATAATTTAAATAATTGAAATTCCACTAAATTGCACCAATTTTTTCCAAATATAATAATAATAATTAAATGAAAAAAGAGATTTAACAGGGAATTCTGATCTATAGTGTCAAATTTTTCTTAAATTTGAACCAATATTAATCTAGGTATTTATTCTAGTTGTGTAATTATAATAATCAACACCAATCAACAACAAAAATTTTATTAATTGCCTAATTATATGTGGAGATTTCACCTTTTTCAAAACGAAAAAATTGTCTCAATGTTCACGATTGTTGTAAATATTGAGTCATTTTTCACACCCCTAATCCGATCCCCATCCCACTACACAATTTTAATAGTTATTTTAAGCAATTTAATTTTATTTTCGTTTTTTAATAACTAAGGGTCCAAGCATGTGTCTAGATTTTAAATTAATATTTTCGAAATGAGAACTTTGTTTTTTCGATAAATTTTTGAAAATTATCAGCACTTCATTAATTTCAGCAAATTTCAAAAAAAAACAAACAATATATTGATGTTAATTTCAAATAAAAATTTAGGAACGTTACTAAAGATAAAAACTGTTTCAAATTTTTTAATACCTGTGTATATTTAAATAATTCAAATAAATATCTTTAAAAAAAAATAGCTTCTAGATTTTTATACTTTATGAACATGTTCTAAGGTAATAAGGGCTCATAGTTGCAACTATTAGCCTTCATTATTAGACTACCTTTACCTTTAACATAGCTTCAATAGCAGCAATCCAGAAGGTAAAGGAACGAATGCTGGGTTTGGCAACCCTTCCTTCATTCCTCTTATCCTGATTAGATAGGAGAGCATGGGTGTATCCAGAGGATGCATGGGTAGACACGTTATCCCCTAGAGCCTTCAGAACTCCCTTAGAAAAGAGCGATATAAAAACTTGATGAAGTACAAAGTTACATTCAAATCAGTGATCCTTCAATCAAAAATATGCCAGTACATGAAAACCATCACTGAAAATAGCATTTCAAGGCACACCACTATATTGCTTCTTTTTCAGAAAATTTTGATTAAATTAAGAATTACAGAGGAAAATTTTGGAACATGTTCTTTATATTTTTCCCCGTAACAGCATATATTAATTAGTTTACAGTCGATAAAAAAAATGAAAGAGCTTTCCAAATCTTCCTCTTTACATGCCCTACATATCGGGTCCTTTGCAACCCTAATGTTATTGAGATGCTTCCTCAGTACACAGTGTCTCCTGATTAATTCTACAAGTTCCTTAGGTATTCTATGGTTTAAGAGACCCAAAAATGTCTTTGGATTTTTTTTCTCAGTAGAGTTGCTGTTTCTTTTCTAATTCTTAATTCGTGGCCGTTTTAGCGTTTTTTGGTAAACAGCCTCTTCATTTCCTTCGAACGTCTTGATGAGTTTTTCAAAGTCAACTAAGTTCATGAAGCATTCCAGCATAGAACAAGCACATATTAAAAGCATGAGCTTCACGAAGTTGAGCATACGCCTTAAGAGGGTCTTCAAGTCATTCTGAGTCTCAGTTTTACGTGTTTGCTCATTTTTGAAAATCCCAACATTGTCCAAAACGAGTGTTCTTTTCCTAGTGAGTTACGAGTTCTAACTTTGCTAAAATATTCTACAGAAACTACCATAAAAATCCTTGACGTATTTTTCAAATCGTTCACGAATCATATAATGGAAGCTGCTATTATAACTAGGAACATTTAGGTGATCCACCCGATACATAGAACTAAACAGTGTCCATTATGGATTGAATGTTGTCATGTGTGAAATAATTCATCAAAATTCCTCTTGCATCCTATAAATTTCCATTTAAATCAAAGGAGGTCATTTTTCATATTTAAATTCGATGCAAGCTTTATAAATAAAACGGAATTCATATACCAATGAACAATTTTGAACATAAGACAGAGATGCATTTTTAATGAAACACAATGATTTAGCAAAGGGTGTGTGAATAAGGGACGTTTCTATTAGGGCATTTCACATTTATCTAATTGATAGTAGGTATATGTTTTAGATCCCCCATTGAACGTTCACGTGATGCGTAAGTATAACTTGAAATCAATTAGTGTAATTAACTGCGTACAAAACGCATCGTTTGATTAAAAAAAATTTAAAGATGAAGATAACAAAATTGTTAATTGCTCATTTTTTTTTTAATTTTATAAAGACAATTCAAAACCGTTTAATTATTAACTTAATAGCTTAATGATAAGATATTCTGATAAGAAATTTATCAACCATCAAACTAATAATAACAAGATTTTTGATAAGCTATTAAAAAACATATTTGTTTAAAAGGTAATTTTCAAACTAGAGCAACTATAACATAACATAAAATATTAGAATTTTCATTATTATAACAATTGGATTATTTGAAGCATGAAATATTTTCCCCATCGGAAAATTCTTGGAAAATTCACATTAAATAGATGTATAGTTAATTTTAATTGTTTGAACATTAATAATTTGTCAAACGTTGGTAATAATTAGAGAATAACGATCGATTCAACCAACCTTCATGGTGTTTTAATCGTAAATTATTGTCAATAATAGTGAAGAAAACTATACGATTCGTCCTAATTATCTTAGTTATAAACGTATAGTAAATCAACTCAAATTCACCCGACTTGACTCTAATCATCTACTTATCAGTAATATAAAAAAAGGCACGATTATTATTTGTAATTCGACAATTATTTGTCTAGACTTTTTCTACAAGATTAACGACTATTGATAAACTCCATAGGTCAATGATATTGTCTAATTGTGATCGATCGTTTTTCTTCCGGTTTATATTCATGGAATTCTTAAGGCGCGTTCTCACCAAGCGCGCATTCGCGAACAACGTTTGCAAATGCGCGCGTACAAGCTTCTGCTTCCGTTCACATCAGAAAAACCAGTTGCAAAAAATCTTGAACAATGGCAAATTATTGCCAATGCTTATGCAATGCGTGCTGTTGCAGTCCATACCAAAAATTTGTTGTGTTTGAATAGATTTGCAAACGTTTACAAACATTTTACGCGCTTGGTGAGAACAAATCTTTATAGGTCAGTCAAATTCACCGGTCATGGCCGTTTATTAACGCAATTAATGTAATTGTGAATACTCCTAGAAGATATGAGCGTGTATTTCTAATTATTACACATTGTTGACATAAAAACAATAATAAAGAAATTTGTGTATAGCAAAGGTCGATTATTCAAGTGAAAATTAATTCTTAATGTGGTCCTTCATTATCTACGTGAATCAAGAATGTAGTTTCCAACTCAAATTTATTTCTATTTGAGTCGGCTATTTATTGTTAGAGGGTTTTGTTGATAATTTTGATAGTACTTGAAAAAATCGTGTAATTTTATCGTAGTTTATCGATTTTACTTATAATCATTGTTCTAAGACAAGATGAGCATGGTAACAAAATATTGGGGAAAAAACTGCAATTAACTAGAGTACCTAGGGCGTATTGTGAAAAAAAAACGCAAATGCTTCAATGTATGACAAACTTTAGAAAAATAACGTTATTGTGTCTCCTCCTACAGATTGCTGAACTTTCCACTGCTAGCTGGGAAAGTTCAGCAATTAATTTATTATTAATCAATTAATTTTTAATAATTAATGTATCTTTCATTGTACAGTGATGAGCATATAGAAGAGACCAAGGAAGTGTAAAACGAATTTCCATCATATGAAATTTGTAGAAAATATTTGTCTGTTCAGGTAATAATAAGGTGGATCTACTTGATTGAATTTTTTTTTCCCAAAGTCTTACCTGTGAAAAATCTGTTACACTGTCACAATTGCCCTCAAAAGCCTGCTTTACACACAAAATGTGATCTTCTTTATATGCTCGTCATTGTACAGGCGAGTGCACTGAAAAATGTGACGATAGTTGTAAGGCTGTGTAAGTTAGGCTAACGAAAGAGGTGTGTATTTAAAATTTATATCCGTTTCCATCACCCCTTACGATGGAGAAAGCTTGATTCACACAACTAAAAGAAGGGATATTTTTCGTTCAAAAGTCGTCACATTTTCAATGCACTCAACTGTACTTAACAATAATATCGATAAAATTTTCTATAATACCTTAACAGACACGAATTAGAAAACACTTCAAATTTAAGAATGGTGATAACATAAGATTCTACATTATTGATCATTCCTTTGATTTGAGTCTTGGTCTTTAGATCTTAAAGGAATTAACGCTTTACGAACTGTAAGTTGAATCATTTGTCTAACTTGCCCCGCATGCCGGACTTACCCGCTCGGCAAATATATAAACAGGGCCGGCGTAGGAATAATGTCAGTTCAATCGTTAAAAATAAATTCATATAAATATTT
This sequence comes from Mylabris sibirica, assembly GCA_039776855.1. NCBI lineage: Eukaryota > Metazoa > Arthropoda > Insecta > Coleoptera > Meloidae > Mylabris > Mylabris sibirica. The sequence continues at coordinate 9,115,059 of CM077836.1, forward strand.
AATTTAATTATTAATTAAATTATATTTATCTATGATTTTTATGCCCCCCCCCCTCTAAAGGTGTCACTGTATATAAAAGTGTACGACCTGAATAGTTCATTATCGAAACGTTCAACGTCATGGAACGAACAATTATAATTTCGATATTGCTAACAATTACACTGCCAAATGTGAGATTGTTTGAATTATCGGTAATCCACGTGAATGATTTCCATGCTAGGTGAGTTGTATTAACTTGTATTGTTTTACAATTAAAAATCACTTTTCCCTATTGTGATCTTTGAAGATTTGAAGAGACTAACCTTAATGCTGGCCAATGTAAAGATGACAATTGTATTGGTGGTTTTTCTCGGCTCTATTCAGAAATTATGACGGCTCTTCAACAAAAACCCGATAGTCTAGTTTTGAATGGTGGTGATAATTTCCAGGGCACACTCTATTATTCCTTGTTCAAATGGAATATTACACAGGAATTTATGAATAAGATACCCTTCGATGCCTTCGTTCTGGGCAATCACGAATTTGATGACGGTATAAATGGCGTTGTTCCGTTCATTAAAAGCTTGAAAGCACCAGTAGTTGTGGCGAATATCGATGTTAGTCAAGAGCCAACAATGCAAAACTTGTTCAATAAAAGTTTGATAGTTGAGAGAAATGGGAAAAAAATCGGTATTATTGGCGTTATAGTCAAGACGACAAATGTAGGGTCTTTTTGATAGCTTTATTGAAGATTATGTGTGATTTGTAAAAATTTCAGGAAATGTCCAGTACAGGTAAATTAAAATTCCAAGATGAAGCTGAGACTGCAATCGCAGAAGCTGAACGTTTAGCAGAAGATGAAGGTGTCTTCACCAACGTTATCTTATCGCATATCGGTTACGATATTGATCAGGAAGTAGCAGCGAAAGCAACGAAAAAATCCAAAATCGGATTGATTGTCGGTGGACATTCACATACTTTCCTATATACAGGAGGTTTGTGGTTTTTTTTTTGGTATTAATTATAAAGAGTCTATTGAAAAAAATTAACAATTTTTAGAGCCTATACCTGGTCCAGATCATGTTCAAGGACCTTATCCTACTATTGTTAATAGAACCGATGGTGAACGTGTTCTTATCGTACAAGCATCAGCTTATTGTAAATATTTAGGAAATATTACCGTCATCTATGATGATTGTGGTAATGTTGTCAGCTGGTCAGGAGAACCGATCTATTTAGACACTACCGTTCCTCAAGGTTCGTTTTATGCCTTGTACAAACATTGGGAGGCGTGCGCCGCTTGAAGCATGCGGTAAAAATTACTAACCGGCACATGCTCAGGTCGGTCCAAACTACTCACAGTTGCCTCAGTGGTCCACACACAACGCACTGCTCGCGCTGAGGCACCGACAAACATTTAGGCACATGCTGTGCGGCTTGTGCCTCACAATGTCTGTACAAGGTTTTATATTCGAATCGTTGATAACAAATCCAAAATAAATGTCTTCTAGATGAGGGAATCAATAAAGATTTGGCGCCGTGGAAGAACGAAGTCGACGCTATCGGTGATCACGTTTTAGGATCATCTTTCGTAACCATAGACAAATCAAACTGTTACACATCCGAATGTCTTTTAGGCAATTTTGTTACAGACGCTATGGTCTATGAGGTAAAATTTCCAAAAAAAGCCTTCAAAATTATTTCTAAAAATTAAAAATTGACCTTTTAGTACACATCGAAGGCTGATTCCAATTCTTGGACCTATGCAGCTTTGGCTATAATGAATCCTGGTGGTCTACGGTCACCAATCGAGAAAGGAAGTAAGTCTTCCTTTTGAAATCTCTTTTAATTAACTAATCTCTTTTGATTAACTATAATTTTACAGATATTACATACAATGATTTGTTAACAAGTCAACCGTTTGGTAATACTTTTGATGTTGGTGAAATTCAAGGTAAATACCTAAGAGAGATGTTTGAATTTTGTGTAACATCCATGTATTATTATGGACGTGCTTATGCAAATTTAAAAATCCTACAAGTTTCTGGTTTTCATGTTACATTCAATTTAACAAAACCGGCAGGTTCACGTGTTGAATCGATTCAAGTTCGTTGTAATGAATGCCTTATACCAAAATATGAGGATTTAATTGATGATAAATATTATCGTTTAATTACACCAACATTTTTAACAAATGGTGGTGATGGTTTTACTGTAATTAGTAATAATTTTAAAAATGTAACAATTGGTCGACTTGATATTGATGTATTCATTGAGTATATAGCTGCAAGATCACCAATTTTTGAAGAAATAGGTGGACGTATACAGATCTTCGGCAGTGACTTAATCGAAACTAAAAATATGTTTTAATTGTTCAAATAAAAATAGAAAAATTAATAAAAAGTGTTGTAATTATATCTATTAGTTAACAGCCAGGGCCGCAATTATTTTTTTTGTAGCGAGACACCTTAAAGAATGGGCGTCCGACGTTAGTCTCTCGTATTCATTGGACCTCCAAATTTGGTCGTCTCCACAAAAACTAATAAAGCGTTTCAAAAAATATTTGAAGGATTTGTGGAGCAATCCCTAAAGAACATTTTGCAATATTAAGCTCATTCGGAAGTTGATCAAAAAAAGCCTTCTTTGACGATGCCACAAGTTTCAAGAAATTGCTGCACACATAAAATTACTTACAATGACTCAAAAACCCGCAGAACATTGATTTTTTCGTTGGAGAAAACCATTTTGAAGAGGTCTTCAAGTCATTCTTAATCATTAATCATTCAACGTGTGTAGCTTGTTTTCAAAAATCACGCTATTATTCAAAACGAGCGTCTTTTGATCAACTTGTCCATGAGCTAAGGAGTCCTACTTTTAATAAAATGTTCTCTGAGGACCATTCTACAAATAATTAAAATGCAATAATAAAAGATATTTTTAAAAAATTATTTAAAATGATTTTGTTTCGATGTTGTATAAAATTTTGTATACAACTTCTGCATTACGGGGCAAATAAGACGCTCGACTGCTGACGCTTTGTGGGTAACCATTTTATCTTGCGTTTTATTGGCCCCATAACGCACTTGTTTTATAAATAACTAATATTCATTGTACACAACGATAATATCGACAATTACACTTCAGATATAAGAATAGTAATAACCAGGAGTGATGACGTCACCGCCTTATATTACGATCAAAGTAAGCGCGACGCTTTAGCCGGTGTTAACTATTAAAATATTTAACCATCTCTTTAGCTATTGTGACAATATAATCAACCGCTTGTAGCTTCAACATGATCTTCTAATGACTCAACAAAAACTCAGGCGGCCGATTACAGTCAGTTTCAAGTCCCTCAGCATAAAATATCTAACGGTGAGGAACATAGAGCGATAAAGAAATAATCAAAACTGCAGCACTTTAATAGAGACAGAAGAATTTATAATACACCTGGCTGGCATATGCAGCGCGACAATCGCATGTAATCTAAGAAAGCATTCACAATCCTGACATTAGTAATAACATTATTGATCAATCAAATCCTCTGATTTGAATTTTAAGCCTTTAGATATTAAAGGTATTAACGCTACACGAAGCGTAGATTGCTTATTATTAGTTAATGTAAAAGTACCATTTGCCTAACATTGCCCTGCATGCCAATAATTTACCCCACTCAACCCTTATGTATAAACAGGGCCGGCTCTAGCCAGTCTGGCGTCCTGGGCGAGTTTTTCGGCACCCCTCCGGTAACAATAATGGTGTTATTGTTAAAACTAAATTCATATAAATATTTAATTCAAATATTAGGTAATTATATTTACCTATAATATACGATTTTTATGCCGCCACTCTTGTGCCTGTCGCCCCCTCTAAAGCTGCTACTCTATTCAAGTTCGTTGTAATGAATGCCTTATACCAAAATATGAAGATTTAATTGATGATAAATATTATCGTTTAGTTCTATCATCATTTTTAAGAAATGATGCTGGTGGTTTTTCTGTAATTAGTAATAATTTAGAAAATATAACAATTGGTCGAGTTGATATTGATGTACTTGTTGAATATTTAGCTATAAGATTACCAATTTTTGAAGAAATCGATGGACGTATACGCATTTTCGGCAGTGAGCTAATTGAAACTAAAAATATATCATAATTGTGCAAACATAAATAGAAAAATAAATAAATATGTAAAATTTGTGTTGTAGTTATTTCTATTTATTAACTGCCAGGACTGCACTTGGCCTTTTTGCGGCGATGCGGGACACTTGAAGTCGTGGACGGGCGCCGTTAGCTTCTCGTATCCATTGAACATTGAACTTTGGATTTTGAGAGTTTTTTTCTACAAACACTGGTAAAAGCTAACCATAATAAAGGTATTCATTTTAGATTTTTTTAAAAAGTTTAGTTTTCGGTTCTTAGAATTTGAATTTTTATCCTTATTTATCCTGCAAATATCCGTCCAATAAGTTTCCCAACAAAGTCTCGTCTGTTTTTTTTTGTCTATGGGATAACGTGCCCATCCATGCGCCCTGGCTACACCCATGTTCAAACAGCTTTTTTGACCGTCTTTTGGGCATAAAATTCTCAGTTAGAATCTTCCAAACAGACCAAACAAGTCCATTTTTTCTCCAATCAATGTTATTGAACAATGTTTTATCATTGAGAAATAAACTGGATTTGTTCGTTTTCAGAGTGGAAAAATTGCAAAATCACTTAACAGTTATATTATATCCGAGTCCGGTTCTGTTCGGTTCCCCCAGAAAAACTAAAAATCTATAAAAATCAATCTGCTTATACCTACATGACTTTCATTCAGTTGAAACTTGACCACACATACGACCATACAAGTTTTCCTTTCTATTCTCATTATTATTATTATTATTATTGTTTTTATACGATTATTTTAATTGTTTAAATTATTCAATTTGAATTAGCGGGTTAATTGGAACGTGCGCACAATGGAACATGCCCCTCCTGTATCCTGTATTCCAAATACTGCCATTAATAAAATGTCGAAAGCAAAAAAGGTATTAGAAGAAGCACGGGAAATTAAAAATCCCGAAATTGATCTTGTCGACAAAGGTATAGCAGCCTTTGAAGAATTACCTGGCTTAGGTAAGTCTCTATCTATAGATATATACAGTTGTATTAATGAGGTATTACCAAATTTGGTATGTTGTTCAATGCACGTTCGTATAAGGTAGGCGGGGCATCTGTTTTATTTACTTAAATTTCAAAACATTGAAAATTATTTGAATGTAAAAGAGACAACGTAGGATTATTATTAAAAGTCAATTTTCTAACTAATTTTACACGTTATAGGGTCGATTTCACCAACATCAGTTAAGCTTAATGTACAGTTAAAAACAATCGTTGCTATGATTTATTTGTTAGTTAAAATTTAACAGACTCTCAATCAGTTAAATCACCACCGATCTTTATCAAGTCAACAGTTTTGTAAACACTTGATAATGATCGGTGATTTAAACTGTGTAAAAATTAGTTAAAGTCCGAAAATCGAGTTTTAATAACTGAAAAAAATTAAATAAAAATACATAACAATTGTAAAAATTGCAGATCGTATGAATTTCATCACACGCCTAACATTAAGCCACAACAAAATCAAATGTAAGCATCAAATACTCTTAAAACAAACCAATGATTTAAGTTTAAATTGAATACAGCTGTATCACCGACTATTGCCAATTTGGAAAATTTGGAAATTTTAAATCTTGCCAATAATCAAATTGAAGAATTACCATTATCATTATCATCAATGCCAAAATTGCGTATTTTAAATTTATCAATAAATCGCCTTTATAATTTACCAAGAGGATTTGGAGCATTCCCCGCATTAGAAGTACTCGATTTGACTTATAATAATTTAAAAGAAACCTCACTACCTGGCAATTTCTTCATGATGGGTATTCATCAACAACCAAATTAAAGAATTATCAATTAATAACTTATTTTTGTAGAAACTTTACGTGCCTTATACTTGGGTGATAACGATTTTGAATATTTATCACCCGAAATTAAGAATCTAAAAAATCTACAAATTGTAAGTATAATTATTTTTAATCAAAAAAAACAAACAAAATGATGAATTGATTATAGTTGGTACTCCGTGAAAATGATCTGATTGAATTACCGAAAGAATTAGGTGAATTGATACGTTTACGTGAATTACATCTACAAGGCAATCGTTTAACGCTAATACCACCAGAATTGGGCAATCTTGATATGATATCAAATAAGGCTGTTTTTAAATTTGAAGGTAACGAATGGGTACCTCAGATTGCCGATCAATTACAACTTGGCGTTGGTCATCTTATGGAATATCTAAAATCGGATACTTATCGGATGTATGTTTTTAAATTTATTTAAATTGAATTAATTTTAAAAAAAAATTATATTTCTAGGGTGTATTCACGGTATATGAAAGATAAACCACCAGTACCACCATCTTGTATTGATAAAGCTAAAAAAATCTCAAGAATACGCTAATTTAACTTAAAAATAACAAATATTTTACCTTATAAAACTGCCTTATTTAAATTAATAAATACTAATTTTTATACAATTTACAAAAATAATGTATTCTTGTGTTATAACAATTAATTAATAAAACAAAACTGAATATTATGTCTCACTTTCATCTTCAGTCTCATCAGCTTCATCATCATCCGTCAAATATGTTGTTTGAATTGATGTTTCATATTCCAAAATTTCTTCATCGCTCAAGTGAGAACTACCCTCAACAAATGATGCAAACCTATTGAAAAAATTCATTCGAAAAAATCTCGATTTGTTTTAAACACCAAATAATTTTTCAAAAACATGCAAAACAGACCAAATCAACTATGAAAAACTCAAATTATAAACTCTACAATTACCAATATTAACAAATTAAAAATCGATACTCACCGTTTAACATCTTTAAGTTTTAAAGCCATTTTCCATTGATTACATTGTGGACTTGAAACATAATTTCTCAATTCGTTTAATGCTTTTGTTGTTTCACGTACACCTTGTTCGTAATATTCTTCATTTGTTAACGGTTTAACTTTTGGCGGAAATTTTTTCCGCCTTTTTTTTAAAAAACAATTTTTCTTTAAATTATCAATCATTTCATACTATTTACATTAAATCAGAAAATAAAAGACCTACCAATATTTCTTTGTTTTTGATAACCAAGCTGGTGGTATATTATAAAACATTAATAATAAAACAATTTGTCCCATTGCTGCCTCTTTAAATTGTGTACTTGAATAGATGCATAATAGACCGAATAATTGTAAACTCCAACGGATCAAATTCTTTGTTCGTCGATTCTGAACAGGACCCCAACGATAACAAACTTTAATAAAAGAAGATTAATCTAAATTACAGCTATTGAAGAACAAAAAAACGAAATACTTATAAAACTTAAGAGACTTGTTGCAACAAAATAACCACCAATATAAGGTTTATAATTCAATACAATAACTCTGATATTATCCCATAATAGTTGAAATAGATAGATTCCAACAGTCCAACCGCAAGCAGCTACACCATACATGACAGGCTTCTACAATAAAACTTAATTTTACAACTGTTTGACAATCTAGAGCTTGATTACCCTAGGAAAGAGTTTGCTTAGAAAATAGATCAAAATTAAGAAGGAAGTGCACACGCCTAGAACAATTCCACATAAGTAATGGAATAATGTATTCTTGCTTAAGTTATCAGCGGATATATAAACGAAAACTCCACTCAGCAGCAGTATAACCTTCCAATAATCAATACCTACAATCAGAGCGATAATTAATACAATCTACATACAGTACAGAATTGTTGTAATGTACGCAATAAATTTAGAGAGATTGTATAGTCTGAATTGCTAGCAATACCCACACAACTTTGTTCAAACGGATTAAGATTGATCTGTTTCTGTTTCCACGAGAATAACAACAAAGTCCAACTGAAATGATTTTCATTATATTCATCGAGTACAGCTTGTGGTGAATTTCCATCATAACGTGTATAATCATTTGTTGTGTGATTTATTTGCAACTACAAAAAAATAATAAATAAAAAGATAAGGTTATGTTTGCTATACGTACAATAACACTGTGCCAAATATGTATAAGGTATTTTGGACGTCCTGTATAACAGAATATTTGAAATTTCGCATTGTTTTCATATGGTTTATAGATAAAAGTTTCACCAGGTTCCAGAAATCGAGCTGAAAATAGATTAGGTTGATTTTATTGTAGGTTATGTTTTAATAAAACTTACTCTGATGACCATAACAGATTATAATAGTGTAAATTAATAAAAAAAATAGTTTTAAAAACATTATCACAATTTTCGGTTAATAATAATAATAAATATTTTGCTTTTTAAACAATTTTGAAAAAACTAACATCAATTTTTTTTCAATCAATCACACCACCATGTTGATGTTAAAATCACCATAAATGGGCGTATTTCATTCGTCGGCATATAGGAAATGTATTGTACTGAAGTTGGTGCTCATGGAAATTCGTTTGTTGCTAAGCCGCCTTCTATTTTTGTTTACTTGGTTTTTAAATTAATTGGTTATAATTTCAAGTACAAAAATAATTGGAAAAATTGCTTACTTTTAATTAATACTGCATAAATTTTCTATTTTGTTGTTGTATAAATTGCCAGTTTGCAAATCATAGACTCTATGTTAGGTTTTTTTCGTTGTCAGGTTGGTGGTTGTGTGGATTTTGTTGTGTTTTTTTTTCTGTCGTCAATTGAGAAAGGTGTCAAAACAAAGGGGGTCTGTGCACATATTAAAAGCAAGTTAAATTTTAATCTAAAACGTTGTAAATTTCTAGTTTAATGTTTATAAAATAATCTCCATTCGATTATTAAGGAATAAGGTAATATTTTCATTAAAAATTCACTAAATGTCGACGGAATATTTAAGGTTATGTGACAAATCAAAATTGACGATTTTTTTTGTAATTTAATCCAACAGAACAAGGAAATTGTAATTAAATTTCGTAATTTATTTATTATTGAATCATCTATTAACATTGGAATGTTATCAATTTGCTATAAATTTAATAAACATGTGGTTCAATAATAATAGTAATAATAATAAGTATGCTAGGAATGTAGAACTTTCTCTTAATTTTCGTTTAAATTTCTAGATTTATCAAAAATGAAAGACAGTGATGGTGATGATAAGAATGATCCTAATGTTTTTGAATTGCTTTCACAATTACGCAAAGAAAAATTATTTATAACAACCGAAAAACTAAATATACAGTCCTTGAATACTACAGTAAGTAGAATTTATAGATTTTTTCACCAATTATCATTTACAATCATTTATCTTCAATAGATCTAACTTACTATTGTGTATATAATTAATTTTTTAATATAAAATCAAATAATTTCTTTAGATAAAGAAGAAAACTGATGTTTTGATTGAATCAACATGGATAACAACAAAACAACGTCTATATTTATTACAACAAAGAGAATTTACAACACAAAATTACGAACAAATCAAATCGATAATTAATTCAAGTTTTATTGAAGCAAAAACAGTATTAGGTTTCCATACAACAATAAAAATTGAAAGTTTATTACAAATTTTACGTACACAACCTGAACAATTGGCTAAATGGCTAGTGATTTGTGAACAATTGAATGATGATGATCAAACAAATCTATTACAATCGATAGTGACTGGCTTATATTCCTCATGCATATTCACAGATGATATGAATTATATGTTAAAATTATTATATGAATTAGCCAAATTACAATTAATTAAAAATGATAATCCCAGACGAATTTTAAAGAATACTAAATGTTCATTTAGAAATCTATATTTTATATTCAATGAAGTCTCACCAACTGCTAAAATATTTCTATGTTCATCATTAAAAATACCAATATTAAGATTACTATCATATAAAGATCTATATTTAGATTTAGATCCAAGTAAGACATTGATGCGTTATAAACAAGATGATTATTTAAAAAGTGAATTTAAACATTATAATGAGTATCGTACTGAAGTTGTTATTAAATTAGTTGAAATCACCAATCAATTTTTATTGTCGTTACATGAGAATGTTTATAGTTTCCCAAAGACTGTTGCTTGGATTGTCCATCAGATTTCACAAATTATCACCAAATCCTTTGGACCAAAAGAAGTATTATTATATTTATTTAATGATTTTATTATTAATAATTGATTACAATTTTAGGCTAATGCAATAATAACAGAGTTGATTTTCACATTGTATATCTGTCCAGCTATTGTAGATCCAGAACAATATAGTATTTGTGATACACAAATCACTGATATTGCACGACATAATTTAATCCAAATCGGTCAAATTATCCATATTTTAGCTTTAAATAAATATGAAAGAAATGACGAGAAAATTGCCGATGTTTATAATCTATTTGATAAAGATATTGTTAGAAATTTTCTTGATGATATTCTATTCAATATCGAATTTAATGATTGTCCACCTATAGATCTATCACCGCAAATTAATCGTGAAATTGCCTTATTCACTGAAGATGAATTAAATAATTTGATTGTATTTTTACAAAAAGTTCACGATGAATTATCATCAATAGATGGTTTGAAAAAACGTACAACATTAGAAGAACAAATTGCTTCATTAAGTCTACCATCATCATTAGAGAATTCACCAAAAAATAATAAATCGTACAGTAATGGTGTATTAGAAAATACAACAGGAAAACGTACAAATTTCTCATCAGTGAATAAACATCAAAAAAGTGATGATTCTCAAATTATTGTTTTAATATTTACCATGGATAAAGATTTCGACAATCCTATAGGTTTCCTATCTGAAGATCGCGTTCTAAACATGAATCTACTTGTAAAGAAAGATGTAATGTTTGCTAATATTGCTCCTGAAGTTATTAGTGTTGTTGATGATGATGTAGATGATGTTGATAATCCAGAATCACCACCAGTTGTAGTATCACAATCACAACCAACTCAACAATCTCAACAACAACAACAACAGCCACAACAACAACAAAATTATTTGGATGAAGCTTCAACAGGTAATACATCTGAAAATTTTGAAGCAATATCAGAAGCAGCCAGTAATCATTCAGTTGCTAGTAGTTTAGAATTAGAAAATGATCAAAATGATAATTTAAGTGATATGATATCGGCTAATGTATCTGGTCGTGGTACACCAAATATTAGTGGTCGTGATACACCAAGTTCACAAGTTATTGATAATGAAGAACGTCAATTATCTGATACAAGACAAATTGATATACAACAACGTCAACCACAAATGATAACAAGTCGTCAAATACGTTCAGAAATTGATGATAAATTTTGTAAATTTGAAATTAAAAAATTATTAGAAGGTGATGAAACAGTATCTGTAATATCAGAAACATGGAGTACAGATGTATTAGCTAGTGATAATGAAACAATTGATACAAATGATAATAATAATCGACAAAATTTACAATTAATTGAACAAACAATCAATGAAGTACCATTAGATTTTAATGAGACACAAAGTGAAAGTGCATGGTCAACTGATGTTATGGCTTCAGATACTGAACGATTAAATGATGTTGATAATGATGATACAGTCAGTGTTGCACAATCTGATGATACAAATAGTGTCGCTAGATCGGATGATACACGTTCTGAAACTGATGAAAATCTTACAGTAGCTGCAGCTAATCGACGTTTATCAAACTCATCAAGTTTCTATACGAATTATCAAATGAAAACAACACATATTGATGGTAATACAAATAATTTAATATACAAAAGTACAACAACAAATCGAATTTTAACGAATCGTATACAAAATAAAGATACACCAGGACCTAGTGGTTTAATACCAATAACACAACCGATCATAACAACAACAACAATGACAATAACAACATCAACACCAGCTACAATAACAAATCGTAATAATAATGAGATTAAACAGAATTTAGATGAACGTCCACAAGAAATCTTGTTGAGTAATTGTAGTTTAAATTCAAATTCAAGTGGTAGTAGTAGTAATAGTAATAGTTTTGAAACAAAAAATGATAAATGTGATCAATGGAATGATAATAAACAATGGTTGAATGGTTCTGTTAGTAGTTTAAATGTAACATCAACACCATCAGAAAGTACAAGTGAACTATCTGTATTAAGTGTAAATAATTGTAATAATACTAATCATAATAGTAATAATAATAATAATAATAATATTAATGGTGTTATAAAAAAATCAACAGTTACAATAAATCAACAACGTACATTATTAAAACCATCAGCATCAACTGGTGCTATACCAAAAAGTATCAGTTTTGATATGAGTGCTGATAAAGGTGATAAATATTTAGATGATGAACAAAGATTAATTGGTAATAAACAACGTGGTAGTTTTTTTGGTAAATTAAAGATTGGTTTTCGTAATAAACGTGGTAAAAGTTTTCGTAATCATGATGATTATCAACGTTTTGATAATAATAATGATGAATTTAATCATAAGAAAGAATCTCCAATTAAAATCAATAATTCTGGTAATAATTAATTAGAAATTTATTAATTAAAAAATTATTGATTTAATTATATTTTCTAGTTTCTTCCGAAGATATTTTGGCGAAATATCGATCAAAATCATTTAATAGCCCTATAAAAACAAATGATAATAAAGGTGAAATAAAGAATCGTTCATCTAGTGATAGTAATTCTGAAAATAATATTGATATTAATAATAGTTTTGATGATATTAAGAAGAAATTACGTTTAGTTTTAAGTGATAGTACAACACAAATTCCAAAAATTATAATGGTAATCTCTATTCTCCATACAGGGTGGCTTATTAAAAATATAAGAAGTTCTAATTAAGCTGAAATCAATTTTTAAAATTTCTGAAAAACTTTCAGCGCTATACCATAAAGTCCCTGCCGTTTTCATCAACTAGAACTTCTTATACTTTTAATGGCCCATCCTCTTGAATCACCCTATATAATTAATAAAGTTTAATTTAAATTTATAATTTTTAGGAGAATAATATAAGTGTAAAAAATAAAATAGAAACATTATTACGATTAGATTTAGGTAAAGCTAGAAATTTGAATCAATGGTCAAATATTGCACGTCTCTCAGAAACGATACGTTGTATAAATTTATTAAATGAAACAACTTGTTTGGCTTTATTGAATTCGATGAATAAAGATTTCTGTCAACGTACAGTTTATACACAGTATTTAATTAATTCAAAACAAGAATTATTAATGTGTGAATCGTATTTAGATGGGTAATTATTTATTAATTATTAAAATTTAATTATTAATTCTAATATGTCACATTTAGTTTGAGTGAACAGATCAAGAATGAAAAACAAAAAAGTGAAGAGTATTTATGTATGATTTGTGTGAAAAAGTTCCTTATAGAACAAGAAATTAAAATCAATCAATTCTGTGAAGAATTCGTTAATATAAATCTATCAGATGAGAAATGTGATTTATTAAATAATTTTTATAAACATTTATATTTAATAATGGAACGTAATGGATTATGGCGTGATATATTTAAAAATCGTCGTGATATTATCAAGATAACATTAGAACGTTCTATTATGAGTCGAATTTATATAAATGCTCTATATCCGAATGGTGATGGTGATAGAGATCGTGATCGGTTAATATTTATTATTTATTTCAATTGTTAACAATGATTTATATTATTTTTTTATAGAGTTCTATATCAACATATAGAGAAATTGTCGAGAATCGTTGCTCCAGATCATAAATATTTAATGATACCGAAGATATTCTTAAAAGAATATCCATGGTTACCAGCACAGGATGTTTTAAAAGCTATAAATGCGTATCGAACACCTAGAGATAAAGTTAATTGTATTGTACAATGTGCTAAATGTATTATGGATTTATTGGCATTTTCACAATGTACTGGATCAACAACAGCCGATGATTTTACACCAGTTCTTGTCTATGTGATAATTATGGTAAAACTCATTAATTCAAAATTAAATCTAAAAATCGCAACGCATTAATCCCTAAGGAAAAATTTGATTAGTCCATTGCGATTTTTCAATGTAATCAAGTGCTCACATTATACAGGATGATTTGTTATCTCCTTTAAAAGTTTTGAGGGTGGAAAGTAGATGAAATTTTATCAACAAAATCTTATACATGCTGTCTGATCTAAATGTGGTCGATTCTTATAAAATTCCCTATTAGTTGATGAGCAATTCAAAAAGAATTTAAAGTAGAGAACATTTTAGCAAAATTAGAACCTCCTAGCACATTTAGAAGTTGGTCAAAACTTCTTCGTTTCTAACTATGTTTTCAAATATCGATTGCTGGAGCAGTTCCGGGTTAGGGAGGAATAAGGATATCAAAAGAAAAAAAGATCTTGTTAAATGGTATGCTCGAACTAGAGAAATAAACTGTTTTTATTTTCGGTTCGACTCCGGATTTCGTTCCCACCAAAATTTAGGCTTTTCCGGTTTTGGTTCTGTTCTAATTTGAAGTCATCGTTTTGGAAGTGTATGTTAGTAAACAATATAAAAAACTAGTAGTAATATTTATTAAAAAATAAATTATTGCATTTATCGTTACTATTTTTGCTATAAATGTTATTATTGTTACGGATACTTTTCTGTGGTATTTCGTGTTAATTGATTTAAAATTTGTTGCCCAATTTCTAATTCTGCATCGTTTTTTTTTCTTCTAAGATGCATGTTTGTATTACAAATTTACTATTCAATATTGTTTTGCAAATTCAAAAATCCAAATCATAAATGTGGGATGATGAATTATAATGACTAATGAGATAAAAATTATCAAAGTCAATATTGCATAAAAATTATATTAATAAATTATTTAAACAACATACATATGCTTTGAGACTTCAAGTCCCACTTTCAGATATAGTACATAAACAGGGTGATTAATGTCAGACGATTATTAGGCGATCGATTCGAAAAATATTTCAGGGATTTGTGGGGTAGTCCCTGGAAGGCACTTTAACAAAATGCCCACCACGTCGCGATTTTCAAAAACTATTCAAAGATGTAAAACGACTTGTTGTTAGAGTGACTCGAGGATCCTCCCAACATTGATTTTTTTTCGTTTTTCGCATTCTTTTCTAGAAAAAATTAATGTTGGGAGTTTCTACAATTCATTCTTAGTCCTTTTGCAGGTTTAGCTCCTTTTTGAAAATCTCAACCTTGTCCAAAATGAGCGTTTTTAATCAACTTCCATATGAGCTACGAGGTTCCTATTCCGCTAAAATGTTCTCTAGGACCATTTTACGAATCTTAGAAATATATTTCGAATCAAGTTAGAAAATTTTCTTTAAATTTTTTTTTAATTCCTTTTTTGATATTTCATGAATTTTTCGGGCTGCATCTGCCCTCCGCACATGAATAAGCTTTCAAACAAGCTGCTGTACGATTTTTTATCTTAAAAATTGTAGAAATTTATAAAATTTTGACATGCCTCGACCGTAATAGAAAACTCTGTCGGATGCACCGTAACACGCCTAATTCAATGCTGGTTACTGCGTTTGAATATCTCAGAAAACAACTAAAAAAATTGATGATTGAAAATTATTAAAAATTGGCACTTTTTCGTAATTTTTATATTTTTTATTCTATTTTGTTAATCATTTTTAAGTGATCGTTTATTATTTAAATATTTTTTAAACAGGGTATTCAATCTAAATATAGATGATTCTATGAAACTCCTATTAGTCGACGAGCGATTCGAAAATTATTTCAATGATTTATAGGAGGGTCCTTAGAGAACACTTCTGCAAAATCAGAACCTCGTTGCTCATTTGGAAGTTGCTCAAAAAACTCGTTTCTGACGATGTAGCGATTTTCAAAAACGAACTAAACACGAAAATCGACTTAGAATGACTCTAGGATTCTTCCAAAATTGATTTTTTTAGGTTTTCTCTATTTTATTCTGAAACAGGTGGAAATATTTTAATATTTTCTCTATAATACAATGGAGAAAAATCAATGTTGGGAAGGTCTTCAAATAATTCTTAATCGTTTTGCGTGTTTAGTTTATTTTTGAAAAGTGCGACATTGTCAAAACGATCGTTTTTTGACCAACTTAGAAATGAGCTACGGGATCCTAATTTTGCCAAAATGTTCCCTAGGGACTCTCCTATAAATCCTTAGAATATTTTTCGAATTGCTCTTCAACTAATAGGAGTTTCATAGAACCAACGATATTTAGATTGAACATCTTGTATAAATTTGAAGATGGGACGAAGCATATGTTATCAAAATAATTTATTAATATATTTTTTACGGAATATTGACTTTGAGAACTTTTATCTAATTATAAACATATTGTTTTGTTTAATTTAGGTAAATCCAGTTGATCTTCTATCAACAATACAATTTGTTAATAATTTCTATCAAAATCAATTGGGTGGTGAAGAATTGTATTGGTGGACCCAATTTTGTTCAGCTGTCGAATATATTAAAACCATGGATTATTCGGATTGATATAAACTATTGTTTAAACTCTATATATCCTCTGTATAATATTAATATTAATAATTATAATAATAATAATCATAACAACAGTAATAGTAATAATAATAATAAATAATTTATGTATTTTTATGAATATTTTGCCAATAACATATTTTAAATACATATAATATATATACAGTATAGATAAAAAGAATGTTAATAGTATTAAATTTAAGGGTTCAAAATAAATTAGATTATTATTAATGAGTTTTAATTAGTATTAACGAATTGAAAATCGCGCGCTTTTTAGTGTAAATCACATTGGAACAACTAAAGATACATCCACACTTTTTTCTCGAATATATTCATGTATAATATCATAAAAACTATTTAGAAGACATTTCACCAACTTCAGTTAAGCCTAATGAGCAATTAAAAACTATGCTATGATTATATTAAATCGTTTCTATGACTTATATGTTCGATAACATTTAACAGACATTGGTAAAATCGACCCAATCGATTAAATTTGCAAGATTAACCCGAAAACAAGTTGTCTTTTGGAAAGAATACTCTAAGAAAACACCGATAATACGATTTAAAAGCTCGAGAGCGAAACTCGAAGACTTTTAAGGTATGCATAAAATCAATTATATCTACATCTCCCGATTAAATACAAACTTGGTATTTAATTCAATGTAAAACAACTGTGATTGGTCAAAATTCAAATTTTCAGATCTTATGATTGGTTGATTGCATTAATCACGTGGAAAAACAAGTTCCTTGTTGTCTATAGTTTGAAAAACGTAGGAACGCAGTCTAAGATAACTATGAGGTCATCGAAGTTTCACAGAAAATAGTTGTCTCTAGAGAGAGGGGATGATAATCGACCAATGATAGTTCAGATTTATTGACTTGAGCCAATAGCCAATAGTGATTATCAGTGAGTGGTACCAGAGTCACGTTCAATTGTTATCTGTTTTGTTACAAAAAAAGCCCGTATTTTGCGCCATATGAACAGTGTTATGGTAAATAAACAAATAGATCAGTTTAATAATAGTCAGTTAATTGTTTATATTAAAAACACTTTACAAAAAAAGACATGAAAAATTACAACATAGATTTTATTATTTCTCAGTAATTTTCAAGCAAGTGTGTGTGATTTCTCAGAACTGTATTTGTTACTGTGATTATTGTGATAGCTATACAAAGAAGGGGTGTGTATTTTTTACGTTTTCATTTTATTATTTATTTAAGTATTTATGATAAAGTATGATTTTACTTTTTAAATAATAAAAAAAATATATCAATTGAACAAGCGGATGACAGATTTATTAAAATTTACAG
Source organism: Mylabris sibirica (assembly GCA_039776855.1). Lineage (NCBI taxonomy): Eukaryota > Metazoa > Arthropoda > Insecta > Coleoptera > Meloidae > Mylabris > Mylabris sibirica. The sequence goes on from CM077836.1 coordinate 9,132,898, forward strand.
CGAAATTGTTGATTAGACGTGGTTTGTTATAGTGATAAGAGAATTTGTTGATAAAATGGAAACACCAATCGAACTACGCTGTATGTACACTTTCGGTATTTTTTTAATTTCTTGAAATTACAAAATTATCACTTCTTAAGATGAAACAATTACTGTTTTTAATTATTATTATATTAATATAAATTGTTCAAAACATCGGAATTCCCCATATTTTTCAAAAATAAAAAAAAAACTGAGTATCTTACGCTCAATCTCCTGTTTGGATGCCTTAGCTTAAGGGCATTATTTTGTTATTTTTCCTAATTATGCCGATATAAATGATAGGAAATCCCAAACCAGTTATAGAATTAATAAATAATCAATCAAAACCACAGTTTATAGAAAGAATCTCGTAGAGGTTAACACGTTTCAGGTCATCAGGTCAATTTCGACTAGTTTTTGCCTATTTTTTGATCAACAAATTCATCGAATAACAAATTATCGAAACTAATAGAAATGTTCCAATAGTACGATATATTTGGACAGGGCAGAACTGCGCCAACTTACCTGATTTAATTCAGGGTTGTCAAACGGTCAAGTAAATCCCATAGCATAACTGCATCAAGTACATCCACAGCGTGGGGTCGTTTACCTGTTTAATTACTCGACTCATTCTATTATACTAATGGTCATCTATTCTATTCAGTATTCAACTTTCCAAACAGTTTTTTGGGAAGTTTTCTAAAGCGGTACCTAGAGTTTTACATCACGAAAATTCCTTACGGCAACTCCCATTATTTGGCGAGCGATTCAAGGATTTATACGGGGGTACCTGGAGACGATTTTACCAAAATTAGAACCTCATTTTTAAGTTGGTCAAATCGTTTTGGACAGGTTCGCGATTTTTTTAAACGAGCGAAATTCGCAAAACAACTAAGAATGACTCGGAGACCTTCCTCCTAACATTGCTTTTTCGTTTTTCTCCATATTACATTATAGAAAAAATTCCACTCCCATCTGTTCCAGAATAAAATGGGGAAAAAAGAAAAAAATCAATGTTGGGTGGATTCTCGAATCATTTTTTTTGCGTATTTAGTGCGTTTTTGAAAATCGCGATATCGTCAAAAACAAGCATTTTTTGACCAACTACCAAAGAAGCTACAAGGTTCTAATTTTGCTAAAATGATCTTCAGCTATATACCCTCCTATAAATCCTTAAAATATTTTTCTAATCGCTCGCCAAATAAAGGGAGATGTCATAAAAACTTTTCGTTTGAGGTGAATCACCCGGTATTTGCCGCAGTTCGATTACACCTGTATACATATTTTGGTATCTCTGATTCACTTAGACAAGCATAAACTCGTTTTTCTAATATTAAATTGCCAATCGGGTGTGATGGAAACTGTTATAAGTTTATTTGCAAAAACTATTCGAACCTTTCACATTTCAAATTTCAATTTCTACTATGTTTCAGCTCGATTTGCCGGGACGGTATTTTTCAACATAATCTTAAATATAATAACGATAGATGGCACTAATATTCATATGTTTAATTGAATATTATACAAAAATTACGCTTAAAATTGAGAATTAATTTCTATCTTTAATTGAATAGCGCAATAGCGCTTGATAAATTTATAATTAAGCTACGGTTTGTTAGGACAGTTCGCTAGCGAAAAGTCGGCGAAGTTCGGCTGCGTAAAAATCTATTCAATGAGTTTTAAGGGTACTCGGTTCGTTAGACGGCCGAATTCGGCCGATATTTCGGGTACGCCTGCGAACGCCGAAATCATCTGACGGCTCTAGATATTTCCGCAGTGTTGAACGTCATTCGGTTCACAGTGAATTAAAAATCTAATATCTTCTGATATGTTATTTAGAACTACTTCAAATATCTCTCTAGAAACTCGTATTCTTGAAATTTTGTTTAGTTTCCAAATAGTCGCCTTTCTATCAGAATAGTAAATGCTCCTTCTGTGTTTCTCTTTAAAAACAAATTGTCTACATCTCGGTTTCTTTTCTTGGCCACACAAAGTGTCAACGGTTCTTGCTCCTCTTCTTCTTCCAAAAGTAGAAATATAGGCAATGCGCCCGATGCAGCTCGTCTGAAGACATCTTGGAAACCAAACGATTATCGGCTCACAACAAATTCAGACCATTTTTAACAATCCATGTCCGCACCGAAAACAATAAAACCTTGGCCGAACTACGCCGAGTTTTCGCTAGCGAACTGTCCTAACAAACCGTAGCTTTAGCTAGAACAAACGCAGCGTATCCGGCATAGAATTTTGTACAGAAGCGGCTTAATGTAGATTCTAGTAGTGGTTTACTTTTTTTTATATTGGCAACTATGTACCTATCGTTGTGCTATCGTTTTCTTTTATTTTTGAAATTTTTAGACATCAAATTTAAATTGTTTGGAAATTATAGAAGAAAATTAAGAAATAATTATAATTTATAATAAATTTCATAAATTAGATTTACGATTTTATATAGAATTAGTAGTGGCTTAATTTTTCGTATATTGGCAACAATTGTTATCAAATAGCATAGACAGAGGCGTAACCTCAAATTTTGATCTTTCTTAAATTCGAAACTTTTCCAAGTTGTACATGAATGAAATTTTGTGAATATAATTAGGAAGTCATTAAAAACATAAAAAAAATCAACCTTCAAATTGTAAGACACTCTCCTAAGAAACTGGAGAAAAAAGGTGTGGTAATATTTTGGAGTTTTTCATGCAATTAATTACTAATAGTAATGAATTTCCAAAAAAATAATCACTCTTATCTATTTTGTTACTAGTTATCCAAATGGAGGTGATTTTGAAATTTATATTTCTAATAATTTTATTCATGTACAATTGATAGAGTATTTAGACCGTTTGTTAATGTAAATTTATAATAATCCAATTATTGAACTTGTAATTAGTTAAATTATTGTAATTTACAGGTTTTAACGATGAGATTGACGTCAACAATGGAGAAATTATTAATACACATTTTGATTTTAATCTGTTTAATGAGACTAATTGAATGTACAATGAATTGCTCAATTACAAGTCAATGTACCTGTTATTCACCATTTTTAGATAGATATGAATATCATTGTCCACCATACAGTTACGATAGAGGTGGTTATGTTATTCATGTACGTGATAATGAAAGACTACGTTTAGAGTGTTATAATTTAAACGAATTCAATACAAGTATATTACCACAATGGTATAATTTAAAAATTAAATTTATTGAGATACGATTTGCACCATTACCACAAAAGACTTTTAAAGAAATCCTACAGAAATTCACTGAATTGGAATCAATTGAAAATTTTACATTTCGTTTCTCAACACCAACAAGTTTGCCATTAAAACAACAACATTTTGATGGTTTAGAACATTTAAAAATTTTAGATTTATCATCCAATGATTTTATCAATTTAGATGAGAATGTATTTGATAAAATGACGAATTTGATTTATTTAAATTTGGAAAAAAATCATATTGTATTAAAAACTAAATTATTCAACAATCTAAGAAATCTACGACGTTTAGATTTGGCAAATAATCAATTAGATCGAATACCGGAAGGTGTCTTTGATAATCTAACGCAATTAAGATCGTTGGATCTATGGTATAATAATTTAACAGAATTGAAAACGAATAATTTCCACCAACTTGTTAATTTGATAAGTTTAGATCTATTTGCGAATAGATTAGAACGAATTGGTAACGATACATTTGTAACGTTGATAAATTTGAAAAATCTCAGTTTAGATTCTAATAATCTAACAGAGTTGCCAATTGATTTATTTTCTAATAACTTAGAATTAGAATTATTGAAAATCGGTAATAATCCATTTAGGAATTTACCAGAGGAATTATTCCGTAATTTAACAAAATTAAAAATACTCGATTTAAGTAATTGTAGTTTAAACTATCTACCAAAGACATTATTTGAAAATTTCCATCAAATTGAAGAGATTTATTTAAATCACAACAATATACAAACACTAAATCCATTACCATCATTACCACAATTAAGAACGTTACATTTACGTAATAATTTAATAGAAACAATAAAAAATGATATTTTTAAACAGTTACATAATCTACAAGATTTAGATTTGTCGAGAAATCGAATAAATTCAATTGAAATTGATAGTTTTTCAAAGAATCGAAAATTAATTAAAATTAATTTATCCCATAATAATTATACGTTAAATATACAGAATGATAATCCATTTGGTATTTGTGAGAATTTAGAAGAGCTCGATTTGAGTTTCAATCAAATCAAATATGTCGATTCATTATTAGTTGCAACTATGTTGAAATTGAAGAAATTAAATTTGAGATACAATCAAATCAACCAAGTTTCCGTAAGTATTTTGTTAATTAATTAATTGATTAATTAATTGTGATAATTTTATAGATTGATCTATTTTTAACACCAAGTTCTGAGAATGTTTTCATGGATTTATCGTACAATAAGATTGAGACTGTTTCATTCGATTTAGATTTGAATCTAAACGATTCGACGGCTATAAACGATCGAATCTATACAACAATCAATTTTAAAAACAATCCATTTAAATGCGATTGTCGTATGGATTCAATATGGAAATATTTCCAAAATAAAATCGATCCATCCATTAAATATTCCATTAATATTAATGAAGATGATTTTATCTGTACAAATCCAATTGATTTTCTTAATGTATCAATCAAAACATTGAAACCGTATATGTTGGTTTGTCCATTAAATGAAGTATTACCGAATTATTGTCCTGATTATTGTCAATGCGATTGGCGTTCAATTGATCAGACGATAATTATCGATTGTACTGAACGTAATCTTCAACAATGGCCACAATTATCGATGGTTAAAGATTTACAATTTAATGAAATCGAAATGCATTTAGAGAATAATCATTTAATCGATACACCATTCGTTGAAATTAATGGTTATAAGAATGTTACAAAGTTGTTTGTATCGAAGAATCGAATTGAGAGGATCAATTGGTTACCGACGAATTTAAAAATGTTGGATTTAAGCAACAATTCGATGAATCGTGTCGATGGTGTGATTTTGGAGAAATTCAATGGAATTCGCAATATTTCACTAGATTATAATCCGTGGATTTGCGATTGTTCTACTGTGGATTTTGCGAATTTTCTCCGAAGCAATCTCAATAAGGTTTGTACTAAAATAAGCAGAAGGGCTTCGAACCGATATTTTTTGTTCTGGTTCAATTAAAAAAATATCGTTCTTTTCGGTTCAGTCTCAAATGAGTAATTTTCAAATTTCAAACCCCTAAGAGCTACTTACAGGGTAACTATTTTAAATACAGCAAAACCCTCAAATACTTTTATTTTAGAATTTTCTATTAACAGAAGAATTAAGATGGTAATATTACCTTAGGCTAGAAAATCACAAAAATAGCAAAAAAATTGGCATATAATCGTCTATAGCTTTAACCCCCCAACAAGGGATGAAAACGCGGCTTACACCTTTAGATAGCCCTAGTAAATCTATATCTATATAACCAATAAAAATATTAACCCTTTACAGAAATAATTTAAAGAAAATTTGATTTTGTAGTGGTAACTTTAACCCCCAAATTCTCCCTTGAGTATAAACACGAACGGCAAAATAGACATTCCTTAGTATAGAATGAAGTACCAATACACTAAAAATCATCAAAATTGAAAGCTTTGACCTCGGGTGGTTTATTTGAACGTTCGTGTTAAGTACCCTGAACTACCTATTGCTGTGATAGGGAGGAAAGAGGAGATAAAAAAGATCGTTTTTGGTTCAGTTCCGGGTTGAAGCCCCGATAATAAGTGTAAAAATTAAATTTTATTATTTTTTTTCACAGATAAGCCCTAACAACATCCAATGCAAAGGTGACAATTCTCGTTTGGTTGATTTAAATAAAAACGACTTATGTAAAACGAAAATCATCATTATTTATTCGAGTGTTTGTGGTTTGACTGTTTGTTTAATTCTTTCCATAATTGCTGTTTTCTATTATCGTAATCAAAAAGAGATTAAAATCTGGTTATATGCTAGAAATTGTTGTTTGTGGTGGGTTACAGAAGATGAAGTTGATAAAGATAAATTGTATGATGCTTTTATTAGTTATTCAAATCAAGATGAAACATTCGTTATGGAAAATCTAGTACCGGTTCTTGAGAATGGTCCATCACCATATAAACTCTGTTTACACAAACGTAATTGGACACCGGGTGAATTTATAACAAAACAAATTATCGATTCAGTGAATGATTCACGGCGTACAATTATCATCTTGTCGACAAATTTCATTAAAAGTCAATGGGGTAAAATGGAATTTCGTACAGCACACACAAAGGCTATGAATGAGAAACGGGTACGTGTTATTGTTATATTATTAGGTGATGTTGATATTGATAAATTAGATGATGAAATGAAAGCATATTTGAAAACAAACACATATGTACAATGGGGTAATCCACATTTTTGGGATCAATTACGTTACGCTTTACCGCATCGTAATCGCACTATAAAAATTAATAATCATACAAATCAAGAAAAGCATATGAGGACAATGTTGAAAATTGATGAGAAATTCAATTTAACCCCAACATTTACGACAAATCCGGAAAGTACACCGCCTGTTACATCTTTAGATAGCGGCAGTTTATTGAGGAAACATCCGTTGAATTTAATGAATCCAAACGAACAAATTACAACACCTGTAGAATGTTAGATTTATGTAATATTTTGTAAATAGTTTGAATTTTGATACGATGTATATTCTTTATATTTTTATATGTTGTATATTTTATAAAATAAATTTTTCTTTTGTATGAATATTAGCGTTTTCGGTGGTATGTGAAGTAGATTTCAGATCGCTGATCATCCGCCATCTGTTAGTGGCCGGTTCAATTAAATTGGTACCTGATTCGCGAATCATCATTATTCTATTAATATCAAATTTTATAAATCCATTTTTCATCGATTCTTTTAATTCATTTGCTTTTATATTTATTATTATAGTTAATAGTTTATAAAAAAGTAAAATGTGGCGGTTGTGTTAATGTAGTAATCTGTATTATCGACATTTCGAACTACGAATTTGACATTTGTGTGTTCTGTCATTGTTGTCAGTGAAAGGTTTGCGGAAAAATTTCGATTTCTTCCTAATGTGTTTTCTGAGAATTTTTCAATAAAAATTGATAAAATAATTAGTGGCAATAATTATAGTATAATTAACGTTTTTATCGTCGTTTTTAATTTGATTCTCATCATTGATATCGTTTAAGATATTATAATTTAAAAATATAAATATAAAAGAATGATGGCTGAATCAGACGCGACCGTTGAAGCGACTAGAAGATTGAACGTTAAAAAACAAACATTAGATGATGCCTATGCGGCACCGGCAAATTTCTTAGAAATCGATGTTGTTAATCCTGTAACAACAATTGGTGTCGGTAAAAAACGCTTTACAGATTATGAAGTTAAAATGCGTGTAAGTTACACAAAACATAATCAACAAATAACAACAAATCCACCCCCTATTTTTTTTTTATCTTTATATTTCAGACGAATCTACCAGTGTTTAAAGTAAAAGAATCCAGTGTACGGCGACGATACAGTGATTTCGAATGGTTACGAAATGAATTGGAACGTGATAGTAAAATTGTTGTACCACCATTACCTGGAAAGGCATGGAAACGGCAATTACCGTTTCGCAGTGATGATGGTATTTTTGAAGAAGATTTCATTGAAGAGAGAAGAAAAGGATTAGAATTGTTTATCAATAAGTAAGACAACAATAACAATGCTGATACATAGGCTGTTCCATCCAATTTGGTACTTTTACGTTAATTTACGAGTTGAAACAATAATTAAATTAGACTAATCATTACAAAGCTATTTAAGCAAATCAATATTTAACGTAATTTAATACTAATTGCTTCGCTTTCTAGGATAAATATCAATTGTTTTTTTAATGTAAAATATGGGAAAACGCTTTAATTGATCAGGATCTCGGGTACCAATTTATTCGTAGCCTAATGATGTCGTAATTATCGCTTTTATAAAACCAAACTTTATTATAAATTGATAATGATAATACTAAACCGTCCTTTTAGACAGTTTTAATTGTTTTTCTGAGAAAAATCTGGTTAAAGTCCATTTCGAAACATATTGATAATCGTCTATAAGTTTTTCTAGTAAATTTGCATTGTAAATCATTAATTTCAACTTATTTTTTGCACTGTAGTCATGAAAATGTCCAATTTAGATGCTTTTAGTTTATTTTTAAGCTAAAACGTTGATTCTTCGAGTTTTAATAAATTTCCGTTCATCATTAGGATTTTTCGTAAATTTGTCACTGAAACACGAAAAGGAGCCACTAATTTTTGGTCTTTTAATCTAGATTTTAGGAATTTTTCATCCTTAAACATCCATTTTAGCGAGCTTCAGTATTAAATCGTAGTAAGAAAGCACTTTAGTCGTTGTTTGGGCTAAATTGTAGACTTTAGTTTTAAAACATTTTCTAATTTATAAGTATTGTGCTTAGAATTGATTAACTAAATCGCTATTTATTAGGTTTTTTTTGTGAATTTTCCTAATGAACCGTCGAGAGTAGGAGATTTAGACGCCTCTACACCAGCGTTTCTCAACCTTTCCACTCTTTTGGAACCCTTAAGACAATGTTTAAGTTTTAGGTAACCCAGCACCCATGTGACAATTTTTTAATAATATTTTTATTAACGATCAATAATAGAATCTATTAACAATGTTCCGCGGAACCCCAGGGTTCCGGGCAACCATTGTTGGGAAACGCTGCTTTACACTATTTCAGAGTTGAATTTGTCACATATAGTCGAATTTTTAAGACACGGTTGTCTTAAATCATCAATTTTTAAGCAATGAGAGGACTTTCTGTGTTTGTTGATAAGAGGCTTTCATAACCAACTTTGATACTGTACTTCATAACTTTGATACTGTTTTGCAAGGGGGGGGGGTATACACAGAAAGAAAAAATACGACAATGTTGAGAAAAGAAACACTTTTATGCTTACTAATCATAATTTTTTGTAAAGAAAATTTTCCTAGAATGCAAAATAATTTACTGTTTGTAGATTTAACTCTCAACATGATCATTTTAGTAAATATTCAAATTCTGTGTAACGGGTGATTCACCTAAAACGAAAAGTTTTTATGGTAACTCTCATTATTTGGCAAGCGGCAAAAATATTTCAAGGATTTATACTAGACAGAATAGAGAACATTTTAGCAAAACTAGAACCTCATAGTTAATGTTTCATCTTCAGATATAAGTCAAACTATGCATTTTTAACGAGCTTCAATATTAAATCATAAATTGTGTTTCAGACGAATATAATTTAGATACTTTAGTCTATGTTTGGGCTAAATAATTAACTTCAATTCTAACTTTTAAAACATAATTTTTAAGTATTAGGCTTTGAATTAATTAACTAATTAACAAGTTTATTTTTGTGAATTTTGCTTCTGAATCATCGAAATTAGGAGATTTAGGCGTCTCTCAACTTTTTCACTCTTATGGAACCCATGAGACAGTGTTCAAGTTTTATGGAACCTTAACATCCATATGACAATATTTTTATTAATAATCAATTATGGAACCCCAGGGTTCGGGGCTACCTTGGTTGGGAAACCCTGCTTTGCACTATTTTAGAGCTGAATTTGTCACTTTTAGTCGAACTTTTAAGACAGTTGTCTTAAAACTTCAATTTTAAGTGTTAGATGATGAGGCTTTTGTAACCAAAGCAGTCAATTTGACATGCAAAGAAAAAATACGATACTGTTGGGAAAAATAACACTTTTATGCTTATCAACCATTATTTTTTTATAAAGAAAGTGTTCTTAGATTGCAAAATATTTTACTTTTTTTTTTATTCGACTCTGAACAGCATTCGTAATTAAAATCTTCTAAATTGTTCTTTTAATCAATGAAAAAAACATGAATTAATTGCAAAAACAAAATTACTCTTCATGTATCAGGGCGTTAAATGTCGATTTTATTAAAAATCGAAAATTTCAAGTATCTAAAAAACTAGATGGAACAGCCTTTATGAGTAAGCAAAAAGTAGAGAAAAAAAACGTCCTTGTATTGATAATAATATCGCACAAAATACCTATAATTATAACTATTTTATATAATAATTTATAGGATCGCAGGACATCCATTGGCACAAAATGAACGTTGTTTACACATGTTTCTACAAGAGCCCCATATCGATAAGAATTACGTCCCTGGTAAAATTCGCAATACGTAAATTGTTTACAATATTTTTCCGTAGTTTTTCTTTCACAATTCCTGTGTTGTTTTGGTGTCCTATTAATTTTGTTTAAAATTGCAAAAACACGAACGATTTAAGAAAATCTTTCGTCTGTATATTTATATCAACATGTATATGTTCAAAAATTGTCCAAATTCATTTTTTTTTGTTTTTTTTTTTTATATACAAGAAGCCTTATTTATATACACACTGATTGATTGAATCGGAGAAATAATAAGGATCTTATTCCATGGCTTTACTATTATTATTACGATTTATGTTTATTATTTAGGCTTTATGTATAGATAATTATGTCAGTTTAACATATACTATTACTATATTTACTCAATAAGAGAATAAAATTTATTTACAAAACTTATTGTTTTTGTACAATTGAATTAGCCTGTTGCCATATTTTTTCATCACGTGTCTCATAGACTTCCGTCCATATTTTATGTAAATTTACAGCATTTTCATACATTCTTCCAGTATTTGGTAAGAGAATTCTTAATATATCAACACAAGGTATCATTATTGTTGATAAGAATTGTATTTGATCTTCTGGTATTTTCTGTTGTTGATCTCTATCCATTATTGATACCGGATGTCTACCTAATTTTTTCTCTTCATCACCTTGACGAAAAAATTCATCTACAATAATTTAAAATGTACAACAATTGAAACAATCACTCTTTAAATGATACCGTAAAGTTTCTCATTAATTTGTTTCGCAATTTGATACGGTTTACAACCCCCGCATAAATCAGAAGAATTCATTATTAAAGCTTTCAATTTCTGTTTGTGATATGATTCATTCCAATCAAAACCACCATCTTCATTGATTATCTGTTGTAATTTATTGCGAGTTTTAAAATGTACCAACAAATCTGTTCCCATTATAGTATTTCGAATCTCTTTTATAAACAATTTAAAATCATCCCCATTGAAATTATTAAAAATCTCATAATCATTCAATAACAATAATGTGATTTGATAATGGTGATTTTCTAAAATTGATTCTTGATATAACTGAGCTAAATCATCCTCAATTATTCGTAAGAAATTATTTGTGTAACCGACATGATCAATATCATGACACACAGCTGCAATTATCAATGCCTCCAGCTGTAAAATAATTAATTAATTTATAAATTAAATTATAAGCATTGTATTAACTTCAATTAGTGAGAATTTCGTTATATTCCTGTAGAGTATATTGTACATACAGTGACCAACGTGGAAAGCATGCTCGAAATTATGGTACGGATTATCGCTCCTGTATAGTTTCCGGACTGATAAAAGAAATTTGATCAGTTCCTCTGTGTTGATGTAGATGGGTTTGATCAGTTTTGAACACATATAAACGCATAATTGTGGCATTTTTGTGTACAAATCAGACGTTATGTAATAATCAAACGTGTCAAAATGTAATGGTGGTGTTTCGATTGGATTCTCATTAAAATATTCGATATCGTGTACACAAGGCTGCCATTGTCTTCTTAACATTTTCAAATAGATGTTATTAACATGAAACTATAAAAAAATTCTAATTTGTCAATTTAATTATGTCACAATTATACCATTCGTTTTGTTTCAGCATTAGCTTTAATATAATATAGAATTAATGTGGAATAATTCGAGATTATTTGCAATAAATCTTCATCACGTCTTGTAAAATAACCGTAATTCTTCTTATTTGTAACTTGTATCACACCTAAAACACTATCATTACTTATAATAGGCATACTTAATACTGTCTTTGTTAGAAATCCAGAAATTCTATCAATTTTAGCATTGAGTCGTTCATCATTAATAGCATTTTTAATATTGACCGTTTTACCAGTCTTGACAACTAAACCAACAACACCCGGTTCGCTATCGAGACGTATCTTTAATGTTTTCTTATGTAAAATACAATTATCATCGATACCTTCTTGAAAAGCGGTCAATTCATCGGTATCTGAATCGAATATGAAGAATTGGCCGTGATCGGCTTTCAGTGTAATCTTCGCAAATTTCTATAATTTTTATATTAATCACAATATAATTAATGATAAAGTAATTATACGATAATTTCAGTGATTATTGTCTCGTTTGATAGATTCTCAATGAAGTAACGTTTAATTTGATGCAAAAGATTTTTGTTTAATTCGTTTTGTTTTTGTAAATTCGATTTTTGTTGGCATTGTTGGATTGCAATCCCTATCCATTCAGTTAATGTTGATGCTATTTTTAAATCGTCATCATCAAACGTCAGATCTTCGATATATTTTATCAGTTGGATTACAACAAAACAATCATTATCAGGTGTCAATACTGGTACACAAAGTACCGATTTTATAGTCTCGTCTATAATTCAAAGTGTAATTATTATAGTATTGTTGTATTAAGAAAAATACCATCATAGCCGACACCATCAGGGAATCGTGGATCTGTTAGAATATCCTCAACTATAACGGATTGTTTATGTTTTGCTACAAATGTTGCAACAATTCTAGCATCCCATATTGGCCATTTATTCATTTTACAATCGATTTGATTTCGACAATTTTGATAGATTTTATTTGTCGGATAATCAACTAGAAACAATGTTGAATCTGTTGCTTTTGTTGCAATTTTCAAAATATCAACAGTATCATGTAATTTTGGTAATAAATCAATTATCAATTCTGGTATATAATAAAATTTCTGTTGTTTCAATGGTAATTCAATCGGTATACCAGTTTCTTTATGTAATTCTTCAGTTTTATGTGTAATTGGTAAAAATGGTGATAATATACGTTTTGATGCTTCATCTGTTGGATAATTTAACATTCGGAACTTCTTATCGGTTGAAGTATGGGCCATTATCAATCTCTCCACAAGAGATTTATCCTTATCCGTATCCGTCATTTTTGTTGTATTTATTTTAACAACCGATAAGCGACTTGATTACACTATTTAAATCCTGTAAAATAACTAATTGGTACATGAAAAGTTTCAAAGATTCTAATCAATTACCAATTTTATTATTTATAACGATAATTAGAGAAAATATAGAAATATATAAAATAATCAAATATTTAATTTAATTAAGTACATATAATTATAATAGAAATTAAAAAAAATATATAATCACAACTTATAGAAATACGAATTATGAGACTCAATTTAGGCACCTGATATATTATAACGTTGTTATTATTTAGACTTTATGCGATGAAATCGGTACTTGTTTTTTCGGTTGATGTCCATATAGAAAAATCGATAATATAACAAATAAAGCACCAATTGTAAATTGTATTGTTAAATGAAAATTAAATAAATAAATCGATGCAATACATGATATAACAATAGCTAAAGATGTAGCAAAACCTTTCAATATATTATCAGCATATTTAACAACAACAGCAACAATTAAACCACCACATGCTTGTAACAATATCAAATATTCAACAAATTTATTATAACCATAAAAGAAGCCTTGTTGTTTAATTATATCACCATCATATAGGAAACATGATATTAGACCGAATGGTATTGAACATAAACTTAATTGTACATTACGCATCCATATTGTAACATCACTACCTTTTAACATTTTCTCAAAGAATACACCTGCAAATCCTGATAGAACACATGCAGTTAATGCTGCTAAGAAACCAACAAAACGATTCTGTTCAATTGTGCCAGTTTTATGTACTTTTGATGTATCACCAGATTGTGATAGTTGTACTAATACAACACCGATTATCAATAGTATCAATGATAACCATTGTGTTTTTAATAGTTGTTTTTTTAATATTAACACAGAGAAGATTGCAGTTGTTAAGATTTTCAATTGATAAGTCACCTGTTTTTACAAATTAAACAATAATAATCTTACATTATCGTATAAATAAACATATGATAAAGACCTGATATGTGGCAGCGTCTAAATGTGACGCAGATACATAAAGTAGATTATTTTGTAAGACATAAACCATTGAAGGGACGCAGACTTTTAATGTATCCATTGGTTGGCGTATGATTTGATTGTGGATAGTTTCAATTAATTGTGAAACACCACCTGATTCTACATAGACTATAGCAAGACTACTGATGAGTTTGACCAATTCTGCCATGAGGACAGCTGTAAAAAATTAACAATTTTAGCATCAACCTTGTAGTATAATCTTCAAATTACATCATCAATAAAATATTTACTTTCTAATTCTTATAGATAATGGGTTTCTTTAAATATACCTGTTGATGATAGAAACATGTCACCTTCTCTGGTTCTAGCATAGCGCATACTGAGCCCCAATAAAGCATTTTGTACCGTCAATACAATCAAACTTAGATATTTTAAATTCTGATTAACACCCTCACCTAAAACAAATATCGCTGATTATTAACAGAAATTATGAATTAAACATTATATATACATACCGATTTTCCTCATTTTGTTATAGATTATTTAGAAATTACTTAAATTAATTCAAATAAATTGTGCCTAAAATACAATAAAAAAAAAATAAACCATTAAAGGATAATGGAAAAGATTGTAACCTATAGTGATTAATTCAAATTATTTTGCGCTTGATTTATTAATTAACACTTAATTTATTGTCGATTGAACAGTAATTAATTTATTAAAATAAATTCGATTGTTGTAAATTATTTGAAAATTACTTTTAAAACTTATCAAGAAAAATGACACGTTACATGATAGAAACGTCATTAAGAACTGCAACAAATTTGAATTTAATCAACTTTATGATTTGTAATGAAATAAACTTACTCAAACCTACCTAATGATTAACAATCAATAAAAGTAGCAATAATATATTACAAATCAATAAAATAAAATTATAACTTAAACAACTAATTACGATAAAATTTAAGTAATGTTCAATAGTAACGCCATCTATTGGGGTATGTTTGTAATTATTGCAGTCTCCAGGCTCGAACGATTTGAGCCGTTCGATAAGTTTTGTCGAGCCTTGTATAGTGGCCGGTTGCACCAACCTACATCGATTTGTTTTTAATTTAAAATATATTGGGCTATTTCACCTGTTATTTTTTTGGCCACGGCTATAAATAGAGTAAATTGTATATCGCTATTTTATGAACAAAAAACAAAAACAGAAATTTGCAGCTTCTTTTTTAATAAATCTCATTCATTGTTGGTTATTCATTAAAAATCAATTATTTGAAATTATTAAAGTCAGCTGTTTACACATTATTTGTCAAAGATTCTTCAAATCCCTGCGAATATTTCTTCTAAATACGGCCCTGGTTACGTTGTTACATAGTAGGGCTGTAGTTTAGTAGAAGTACGTATAATTTCAGTTGCAAGGTGGCCTTCGGCTTGGATTCGAGAAGGCGGGGCTAAGCAACCAGTCGGAGATATTCGGTAACCACCGAAGTAAAAATTGACCTTCTGAAAATATAAGACACTAGCGTCATAAACACGTGTAAACTTCTCACTCCACAGTGTGAACATCATTAATATCTCAATTGGATCCATTTAGACGATCTGCGCACAGAAGGCCACCGTGCAACTAAAATTGTACGTAGTCTAATGTTAATTTACGGTATTTTATGGTTTTTGTACATAATACATTATTATACAGTTTTATACGATATTTTTTGTCGTGTTATGTTTAAAAGTTGGTGGAAGGATGAATAACGTCGTATAGAATGTTTATTTAAGCTTAAAATTAAAAATTATTATATCAACCTAACCTTATTTTTTAATGTCGTCTTGAACTGGGTATTAAACCCTTAATACATACTGTATTTAATGTATTTTATAACTGTATTATACACACATCACTACCGTAGTTATACCTAATTGATGTTTATTTTTCAGTCAAAGTTAGTATTATAAAATCTTAACTAGTAATATTGTAAATTACTTGAAATCAGTAGTTTATTACTATTACGTTTTCTAATTTTCAGTATCTAAAATATTTTAGACAGTAATTTCATTTTATTGTGAAATAAATTGAAGCTCTTCAAAATATTTTTAAATTGCCGTAACTGTAGCTTAATTTGTTGAATGAATTTAACAAATAGATAGTGTTAATAACAGTACGTTAAAAAGAATTAGCGTATACTGGTGCAGCCGGCCCTCTCCTCCGAATTCATGTGTTCGTGTACATTCTTGTCGAACAATCGAAACAGTTGTGAAACACATCCGATTTTAATGTTTGTTTTTTTTAATTTTTGAGGTTATGGGGCTTACGGGGTAAAGGTTGATTGAACAGTTCCCAATTTATAATCTAATAAAGTGTATTCAAATTAGAGCAAGAAAATGAAATTTCCTGAAGCTAAAGTTGCAGATCTTCTACTATGTCAACAACGTGACGATACATTTATTAATGAATTACAAGATCATATACAGACAATATTTAAATTGTTTGGTGCACGGAATTATCACACATTAAAACGAATCGTACCAGATTTAACAAATGTTTGGTATTATTTTATGACCACATTGGGTAATTTACAGACATTAGGTGAAGAATATACTGGTACGTTGCGTTTAAACAATGATAATGGAATTCCATCGAAATTCGTAAGTTGATTGATTCAATTCGATTGTAATTAATTAATTGATAATAATTTAATTACAGCACGAGTTGATATGGTTGTTATTCTATATAGGTGGTGAACCATTATTTGATCGTTTCATTAATTTGTGTAAACGTAATGTGAAATCATCGGAAAGTATGCGAGATGAAGCTAAGACGTTCTTCTTAAAAATTCTCACGTTTATTCAAGATAACAAACAGAATTTTAAACGTTTACATCGTTCAGTTTTCTATATCGATGGCAAATATTACAATATCTCTAACCGATTTACTGGAATTCAATACGTAATTATCGTCATTACAATGTCGATTTTTTAAATTTGATTCATTTATTTTATAGGCTTTAGTACGTCCCTGGTTACAGGACGATAGTTTTACTCAAAGTTTCAAAATTCTCGGCTATCTATCGTTGATTTTCATACTCTCTAATTTCACGTATAGTGTATGGTCGACGAAAACCACCAATTCAGAACAATCCGACAATCTATTAGAAACGAATAATTATGAATTAACTGGAAAAGGTTGTATTCTTTGTGCTGAAAATTTGAAAAATCCCTGTGCTACACCATGTGGGCACATCTTTTGTTGGGATTGTATTTATGATAGTTTAAATTATCAACAGAATTGTCCAGTTTGTAGGGAAGCTGTAATACCAAGTCGTGTTGCATTTTTACAAAATTATTAATTCTGTGATTTCGAATTTTTCTTTAGTTTAACATTATAGATAAACTTTTGTTGTTGATAAGCAATTAAATCATTTTTACCATAATCTGATCTTTGATGCTTTAAAATTTAAATTTTTCAATAATTGTGGTTGTTTCAGAGCCACTGGTTTGATTCCGAAAGATTGAGGTTATGTTTACCGAATTTGTTAAATTTCTTAAAAAATAATACGAGAATAACACATCTGTTCTTGTTAATTAATATAATTTTTCTAAATAGTTATTTTTTGTGCCAACATGTACATTTTTTAAAAATAAGATATAATTCTTATTTACAGAAAAATTAATGTTAGGGTATTTCGTATGTTGGTAACATTGATAAGTTGAATTTAAGGTCAAGATATCCGACTCCATGACAGATTATTAAGTTAAATTCACTTGTTTTTTCTCATTTTAACTTTAAATTGTATTGAATAATTTTCTAAATTTGTTGAAACTAATATTTACAGCTAAAGTAAGCTATTTGCATTACATTTATGTGCTAACAAAAGTTTTATATCGAAAATTTGTACTATTTAATATTCAAAAACATTTGACAGATAGAATTGTCAAAATGACAAAATCACCAACCCGAGAACATGAAAAGGCACTAGAAAATTTTCCGGCCTAGTGATGTAATGACAACGATTATGAATGAATGTAAGTTAACAATCGTTGATGTAATAATGAGCCAGTTTCCGAACGATTTTGAGGTATGGAAAATTAGTAATTCCGGAGGCAGGCATAGAAAATTGTTTGAGAGCCGCTGCATTAGAAATTTTGACATTTGACAATCTGTCAAAATTACATCTAGGTTATGTTCGTTTAAATTGTGCTTTTTTTAAAATAAAATCAAATAAAAATGATTACACAAAAGGCATCATCAACATTGGCCCCAATTCGCCGTTTACTCAGTGTTCGCAACAGCAGTACAACTATTAATATAGAAAATTTGGAAAAAGACTCAAATACAGTTGATGGTATTTATAGCCCCTTTTTATTTTTGTTCTACAACTATTTAAGGGTTGAAACGTGATTTTTTTTTAGTGGTGGATGAAGAGGCGCAAAACCGGGAAGCTGAAATCGAACGGAAACGTAACAAATCCCGTTTGAAGGACAGCGATCGCCGGTTTCTATTCGAACAGAATCCTTACCCAGAAGCGGCACATTCAGATCACGGTACATTGAAATATTTACGCCGTTTGTACGGCCGATACGGTACAGCCAGCGGCGTCGATCCGGCTATTTGTTGGCCTGTTAAACAAGAAGTGGATGATGCAACTGAATATGAACGTGTTGCATACCCGTTCACGATACCACAAATGATTGAAGAGGCCCACAAGAAACGGTATGAGAAAAACGAACGTATCCGTTTACGACAGGAGGATATTGTAAAGAAAATGGAAAAATTGGATGATTGGAAACGGCAATTAGCCGAGAAGATAGCAAAGAAAGAAAAGGAAGCTTTAGCGGCTAAAGTATTTAGAATTTCATTTATAAAAATTGTAATTATTATTAATCAAATATTGTAGGAAAGGAAAGAACGTTTAATGGAAGAGGTACGAATGCATTTCGGTTATACTGTCGATCCACGCGATGAAAAATTCAAAGAGATGGTAGAGAAGAAAGAGAAAGAACAGAAGAAAGTGTTGAAAGAGGCGAGAAAGAAGGCTAGAGAAGAGGCAATGTTGGCTAGAATGTTATCAAAACGAAATAAACCAGTTGAAGAGAACAAACAAGAATAATCCTAACAAAACAAATTTATTGTTTGTCTTTTTCTATAGTAATAAATTAAATTTTAGACGAATTCTATCTTGCTCCACCACCACCGGCACTACCACCAGCTGCAGCATCCGGATTTGCTATCGATGATAACATCATCAAAATCACAACCGGGACAATATACATCCACTTAAAAAAAAAAAATTATAATCAAGAAATTTGTGGAAAACTTGATATACAGGGTTTTTTTTTTTAAAAGATAGTTAATTAGAACAAACTCCTCGTAGTTGATTTGAAAAAAATTCAAAAATTTGTAAGAGGGGTCCTGAGATCATTTTATCAAAATTAGAACCTCGTAGCTCATTTGAAAATTGTGACATTATCCAAAACGCTGGTTTTTTTGACCAAGTTTGAAATGAGCTAGGTGGTTCTAATTTTGGTAAAATGATCTCCAGGGCCCTCTACAAATCATTGAAATATTTTTAGAATTGCTTGACAATTACTACTTTTGCTCTAATTGACAATTTTTTTTAAAAAAGAAAATCTGTACTTACGTATTTTGCAAGAAAAGACCGATTATCTTTAACTTCGCCCCTTTCTTTAGCTTCACGTTCCCTCTCTAATCTTTGTATATAACTAGTCGTATCAGGTCTACAACAATCCAACAAAATTCGTCATTTAATTTTAAAGAAAAACGAAATATAAAACTCACACTGGTCCAACTTCTGTATGTCTGACATAAACATTAGTTGTGAATTGTTTTAATTTATTTAAAGCAACATTAACACCTTCACATGTTGATGTAGATGCTATAATTAACGTTACACCAATTATACGTCCTGTATAATCTAAAGAGACTGAGATTCGATCATCTAAATCAGCCTCAACTAACATACACTAAAATATATCACAATTAAAATGATTACAAATAAATTACTGAGTAAATTTACAGCTTTTATTGTTGATAGAAACGTATTTTGACCGTTATCATTCGATACAATTGCACGTAATTGATATAACCCATTGTTTAATGCTAAATCTCTTAATAAAATTTTCTCATCTTGTGTTAATTCCGCTTGATTTATTATTAATTGTCCAGAACGTAAACTTTGTATTGTAATATTACCACGTTCTGTAAATATATCCGGTTGTAAAGTGTGTTCTAATTTTATATTCGCCCAACCATCGTGCTCCAAATGACTCTTTAATAATTGCAATAATTGAGGTTATGTTGATTTATTACAAATTCGCTAATTATACTCACAGAAGTTGCAAGATTTATAAAGAAATACACGCAAATGACTGAAATTAACATTTTTTAAATTGTTATTAAAGAAAATTGTTTAAATAAATTTACAATATAATATGACACATGTCAAAATTGACATTTAATAGGTTAGGGGCGCTCGAATGGATTCGTCGATCCAATTCGAACATTATTACTCATAGATCTACTACACATAAGATAGCGCTTTCATTGATTCTAGAAGTCATATCGACATAATATCCCAAATTGTGATTACTGTTCCATTCTACAGATTATTTATTTGTACACAGAGAATGTCACTAGAAAAAATACACTAGATCGTTTTGGCGGTAAATTTAAATATTTATGTACCATTATTACTTTAAATTCAACATATTTAGCTCCTTGATGAGAACTTTTATAATTAACAAACAATATTAGAGTGCAGATAACAAGATAATCCAATTTGCCTCACTATTTCCGGATAAGCGCCTTTCATATACATACTAGATCTATGCTATTGGCCTGAACGAGAGATGGTGGCGCCTCGTAGTGGAGAAAATTGTAATGAGTGAGTGATAGATACTAATAATAGGTATGTATAGTACGTTCACTCCGCTAACGTTTTGACTTAAGTTAGTGGTTTACACAATGGACGCAAAATAGCCGGTTGGGGGTGTTATAAATCATAGAGAGAATCGACAAATTCACCATCTGTTTATATGTATACAAATTTAGGTATGTCTTGTAGAAGGTATACAGGGTGCTTGATCTAAATATGGTTGATTCAATGAAACTCCTATTAGTCGACGAGTGATTCGAAAAATATTTTGAGTATTTGTAGGAGAGCTCCTAGGGAACATCTTAGCAATATTGGAACTTCGTAGCTCATTTGGAAGTTGGTCAAAAAATGCTCGTTTCTGACGATGTAGCGACGTTCAAGAACGAAATAAACACGCAAAACGATTTAGAATGACTCTAGGATCCTCCCAAAAATGATCTTTTTCGTTTTTCTCCAATACATTCTGAGATAGGTGGAAATATTTCGTATTTTCTCTGAAATACAATGGAGAGAAACGAAAAAAATCGACGTTGGGAAGGTCTCCAAAACATTCTTAGACGTTTTGCTTGTTTAGTTCGTTTTTGAAAATTGCGACATTGTCCAAAATGATCGTTTTTTGAATAAATTCGAAATGAGCTACGAGGTTCTAATTTTGCTAAAATGTTCCCTAGAGACTCTCCTACAAATCTTTAAGATATTTTTCAAATCGCTCATCGACTAATAGGAGTTTCATAGGATCAACCATATTTAGATCAAACACCCTGTATAATTCCTAAACCAATGTAAATAATGGAAATATCTGTGAGACAAATTACGAATTTATTGAAACAAATATTTTAATTTTATTGAAAAATAAATTAAATACATTGAAAATATTTGGAAATTATCTCTATTTTCGTGTAGAATAAACGATAAGATTAAAGGTGTTTATCTGTGTTTGTGTTTTTCTTCAGTTTTTGATAGGAGAAGAACAAAGGAAATGTTATATAATGTTCTTTTCTAGACTTGTTTGTGCCCGTCATTTATTCATTTCACTTTTGAATTTCGAAGTGTTAACACGAGTGTATCAAACTTAATAATAAATAAATTAATAATAATAAATAATAATAAGTTAATAACAATAAATAAATAAATTAATAAATTAATAACATTTGTAAAATAAAGTGAATAGTGCTAATAAAGTGCAGTGGTGTGTTATGGTGATGGTGTTTTGATGGAAGGAGTCTTCCCAAGGAGATGTGTAGCCAAAAAATAATCGAAAGGGTAATTCGAGATATTTAAACTATACTTAATTCCAAAATTACTAACTTTTGTTTCTTTTTCTCTAATTACAGTAGGTTCGAACAGGGTGGGACAGGAGGCTGAGAAGCAGTTAAGTAGTAAGTACCATTTTGATTTATATCGCAATTCCGTACTGTTATGCAACATTTTCATTATCAACAGACATTCAAAGAATCGAAATACAAACTAAATTTTCGATATCTATATTATAATAATTAATTTAATCATCTATTAAATCAAGTGTTATAATCACGTATAACTCTTTAGGTACTGTTAGGTACTCTGTAGGTACTTTGTAGGTACTTTGTAGGTACTTTGTAGGTACTTTGTAGGTACTTTGTAGGCACTTGTATAGGGTCACTTATTTTTGTTCATTAGATTACCATTCGTTTAGGAACCTTATAATATTACTGAACTCAACGAAAAAAAGAACTAATGTTCTTATTGATTTATGTTGATTAACTATCAACACCGTTGGTAGGTACTTCAAACACCTGTTAGGTGCTTTGTAGGTACTTTTTGAACTTTATAGGTACTTTCAATACACACCAGCAACGAATACTCTTTGTATATGTACAAAATAACTACTCATACAAGATTTTCTACAACTCTCTTTGTATTACTGGGTTTACAAGCTTTTGCTTGTATCTTTAATAATAATAATTGTTGACAAAATACTGAATTTGTACGATTAAGTACAAGATTACAATATGGAAAAAGTGTCACGATTAAAGCTTTAATGCTTTGACATCGATCTCTACAATTTTTTGCCATCGATATGCCAATTTATGACTACAAATACTAAAATTGTTCAATTACGTACAAGTTGAAGACTTGTAGAAAATGTAACGAGTAAAGCTATGATGCTTTGAACTCGATCTTTCTATCTTTCACCGTCGATGTGTCAATTGATGACTGAAAATATTAAAAATGTACAAGTTTGGGACTTGCAAAAGGTGTTACGAGTAGAGCTTTGATGCTTTGAGCTCGGATCTTTCCATTTTTTCCCAACGAGCTGTCATTTAATGACAGAAACTACCGAAACTATACGATTATTTACAAGTTTAACACATGGAAAAAATGTCACGATTAAAGCTTTAATGCTTTAAACTCAATCTCCATTATCTTTTGCCGTCGATTTATGACTAAATTAAAGTACTGATTTTGTTCAATGAAGTACAAGTTTAGGACTTGTAAAGTGTTACGAGTAAAGCTTTAATGCTTTAACCTCGATCTCTTCTATCCTTTACCTTTGAGGTGTCTGTTAATGACAGAAAATATTAAAAATGTACAATTAAATCCAAATTTTTGGGTACAGAAATGTGTTACGAATAAGGCATTGATACCTGGGGGGTAATCTCTCTATTTTTTATCATCGAAATCTCCAATTATGACTAAAAATACTGAATCTACATATTTAAGTACAAGTTTAGACTTGTAAAAGGTGTCACGACTAAAGCTTTGGTGCTTCAAACTCGATCTCTTATTATCTTTTGCGCTGATGCTGTGTACAATAGCGTCCATCAATCGCGATTCGGTACAATAACTCCTTTACATTATTTTTTAATGGTAAAGTTGAGTTATTCGATTTTTCGAAACGAACAGTGTTACAGTGAAAAGTGTTTCAAAATGTTCATATATGTGTTTGTGTAATTCTCACAAGTAAGCATATAAGTATTAAAATTTGAAACGATAAGTGTAAAAAAACACTTTAATTTAATGTTTATTTTATTTCAGGTTACAATTTATCATTTTTTTTTTCAGGTATTTAATACTTTTTTATTTCAGGCTTTAATTTATAATTTTGTTTTTCAGGTATTTCATAATTTTCAGGTAATTTTCTTGTAATATTTCCCATTTTTGTATTTAATTTCTATTTATTTCATAATCTATAATTGTTTTATATTTTAGGTAAATTTTTGTAAGTATTTTTCTAATTTTAACACTTTCTTTTTCAGAACGTATACATTTTCATGAATAACTAACTATAATTTTCAGGATTTTGTAATAAAAAAATGATTTTTTTTATGTTTCAGGCAAAAACTGTCATCGAGATCGTCAACTTTAATCCTTTTAAATATCTCCCTTTATCCCATCACAATTCTCCATTCCATTATCAAATTTTATGTATTTATAAATTTAAATGATTTACTCTTGAATGAAATGATAAAAGTGAACGTCAAGAGAGCAAATTTTCGTAGGATAACATGGGAATTTTGTGGTATAGGTACGAATATTTGTTCTCTTGACCTCTTTACTTTTATTTTGCAATGCAATTATACAACTTTACTAACATTAGATATTGGATGGTCATAGATTATAAGGGTTATATGTGTATTGGGTATGTGTGTATTTGTCTGATTTTTACTAACATTGATGGCAGTGGTGGATATATCTAATACCATTTATAGTGGATTAGGCCTACAGGGGATACCACTACAAAAAAAACGCACCTTGTGCTTTACCTCACAGGTGGTGTGGAAAGAAGTACGTATAACTATCAATTTTCCAATTTTCTGATTCTTCAATAACTCAATCGCAGTTTGTTCTATATTAGATGAGTCTAAGCAGTGATCCTTTGCGGAATTTTGAAACAACATTACAATCATTTCGTGAGGTAAACGAATAAAGGGAAAATTTGGTAAGCATCGAAACTTATTTTATTGTAAGTATGTACATAATGTTCTAGGGATTTTTGTGCTTTAGCCAACCTTGTATAAAAACAGAGTTGAATTTGTTTACAAGTTCTCTGTGATAGATAAAAATTGTCATAATGCGAGTTAACAACGCTTAAAAACTTTGTTTCATCCAGATGGAATTTGTTAAAAAACTTCTTTATGTATAATTAATTATTACCTAGATTTAGAAAGAAAAGCAAATCTGCAAAATCAAATTTTCAAAGTAAATAGTAAATAATAATAGTAGATTCTTATAATATTGAATAAATAAACTCCAGATTGTTGTGATATTACGGTTCCAGTTGCGATATTCAGGAACTTATATCAACATTCTTGTTGAACTGGTCCAGAATTTGTGTCCATAAATTATGCTACCAACCGTAAGTGTACCCCCTAAGAACTGTCTTTTAAAAACAATAATTTTGACTTTTTTGTAGGAAAATTGGCATTACTTGACCGCTGTTTATTACTGAATAACTCCGAGAATTGTTGATTATTAACTTTTGACATATCATATTTTTAAAATGGAATGGGAGCAACAACGTATCGATTAATTAAACTTGAATGGCGGATCCACCTATTTTACAATAATTACTCCAATCAAAGCTATATCGTTACAATATGCGTCGTTCTTTTGGATTGAGAATTGTTCATTTGAGCTTTTTAATGGACGGTGTTGCATCGTGGCAATGATGACTATGGAGAATCGTTAACACACAACACACTCTTCTTATATCTGTAAATTTAGTAAAGTAATTAAAGTTTGATTAATTAGCTGTAAAATCGTCACTTTTAAATTTATAAATTAGACAATTAGTTATTGTTTTTTTTCTCCAGTTTTCTTTGTAAAAAGTTTGTACACGTTCTTGTAGAATTCCATTTCCTTTAAATTCCTCTGTCGATTCGCCGGTTTCTTTTTGGACACAATAGAACGTATTTTCATTTTCATAATTTAAAGGTGGTAATTTGTTCATTTATCTACTTTTTCCGTAGCCTAACTTTTGCCCTATTATTAATAAAAGTGTTGTTTTAAATGAAAACAACTGTTGCTTACCAAATCTAACAGATTTTGACAGCATTTCTAAATAATTTCAGATTTATCAGTAAGTAATAATTTTTTGAAATTATTCAAGTTTATTTTTAATTAGTGCGTTATACATAGATACCTACCCTATAATTTAAAAGATAATGATTTACAGTAACGATTATTAATATTTAGGGTGTTTCATTTTTTATTTTTCATTCCCTATCATACAAATGCATGTCCACTCTTTAGCTAAATTTTCATTTTCAGAAAAACTAAAATGATTCTACACCCTGACAATGGACCTATCATAATCTCAAATTTTAATTAATGTCGATTACAAAAAAATAATACCTAAATACATTATTCTAATTTTGTCCGAAGAACTGTAAACAACACTTACAACAGTAATTTTCTTTCAGTAAATTGTTATTTAAGTTATACAGTTGAGGAGAATAAAGTAATAGTAGTGCTCCAAATAAAACATAAAAATTCAATTGAATTTTTAATTTTTGAAAAAATCAAGAATAACTTCAAAAGAAGAATCAAAAGTGTGTTGATCGAAAGAACTGGAGTGCTGAATTTGCATGGATTGAAAAAAGTGAAAATCCAAAGGGGTAAATATGGCAGATAGTGTTGAACATTCCGCTCGAACAGCTAAATAAATCCTCCTTTTTTGTTCTTGTCGAAGAAACTGAATTACAGTTTGTTTTGTTGCCATTAAATGATAATTACATGACAGTTAACCAAAATATCTCAATGAGATACATACCGATATTAATGGTATTTCATAATGGTTTTACTAATGTCTAATGTTATGTGCTCCCCCTTCTACCTTCTTTTATTGAAAAACGGAAAATATGAGCATGCTTTACCTTCTTTTATTGAATAATGAAAAATGTGAGCATGCTCCAAAATGTTGAATAAATATTGGTGCGACACAATATAAAATCCCAAGTCTGATTCTTCGTTAAGAATCCACTGGAACTGAGATTGCTCGTGATGTGACTATTGTTGACATGCAGTTTAACCATCGGAAGTACCAACCCAAGTTTTCGACCGGGTTCGTGTCGTACAAAAAGTGGTGACCAGTACTGGCCAGTGTAATGCAGGATGACCCATAAGTCTCGCATAATTTCATAGGGGCAGATATGAGATGAAATTCCAAGACGAAAAGTCACGTTTCTCTCACATGGATAAGCTTTCGAATAAGCAGTTATCCGCTCGTCCATCTTCATTAAAATTCTAGAAAACCAACAAGCCAATCGAAAAATATCTTGAACATTTGGAAAGCCCTCTAAATTTTTAAATTTAGTAAATTTTTCATTAATAAATAATCAATATAAGGTGAGCTGTGGGGGAAATTCTAAAACAAACATGCTCCGAGACAATTGTTTGTAATTCAGAATTTTCCCAAAATTTTTCCAAAACAAAATCGACTCTTTCCTGCATCTTGAAACGCTCTTTTGAAAACGCTATCGCGCGTTTCTACATCTTAAAAAAGAAGCGAGAAATCATGTATCAAAATTCCTAAATAGTAGCCTACAGCCTTAAGGTATATGTACTGGGAAGATTACGTTATAATATAATCTTATAATAATGACCGAAATAGAAATTTGATAAGAAAATACGACTTATCCATCACTCGTCCATCATATTGAATACATATTGAATTTTCGAAGCGTCACCCTATAGTCACTTTTCATGCCGAATTCCTTACTTAACACCAACTGTAATTTAGTGTAAATTAAAAATTACTAGATTCACAACGCGTCCTCTATCGGTGTCTTCCGTAATTAGTCATTAGTAAACAACAATGGCGGACCCGTTGAGTCTCCTTCGCCAATATAATGTTAATAAAAAAGAAATTGTCGAACGTGATGGCCAGATAATTTTCGGCGAATTCTCATGGCCGAAAAACGTAAAAACCAACTATTTAATGTGGGGGTAAGTAGTGTAATACCCATCTTAATTACCCAGATGTTATACGAAATTTTCTAACCTCGAATTTGTACAGGTCTGGTAAAGATGGAACACCGAAAGATTATTATACGTTAGAATGTTTGTTGTTTATATTGAAGAATGTTTCATTAACGCATCCGGTTTATGTCCGACAAGCCGCCGCTGAGAGTATTCCAGTTGTACGACGACCGGATCGTAAGGAATTATTAGCGTATTTGAATGGTGAAACGGTTAGTTGTGCGGCGATTGATAAGAGTGCACCGCTTGAAATACCTACACAAGTTAAACGGTCATCTGAATACGAAGGGGCAGAGAATGCGGCAAAGAAACCACGATTTGAGGATCCACACGTGCAGAAAGTGCGTGAGAAATTGGCAGCGAAACTGGATGCACCCAAAGAAGCCTCTGTTACAGTCGATAATATCAAGTGAAATTTCGTTTATAACTTTTGTAACAATCAATAAATCGATGTATTTTTTAGATCATTGTCTGAAACTATGTCTGTAGAGAAGATTGCGGCAATTAAAGCGAAACGTTTAGCAAACAAACGGACAACAATCAAAGGCAATGATGATATACGCGAAGAATACGATTTACGTGCAATTCTAGATTTAGACGTTGATATAACTAAAGATATAATTAGTAGAGAACGACAATGGCGTACTAGAACAACAATATTACAATCGAGTGGTAAAACGTTTGCTAAAAATATTTTAGCAATGTTGCACAGTATTAAGGCAAGAGAAGAGGGTAGGGCACGACCACCACAACAACAAGCACCGATTGTGACACCACGTCAAACACCAGTTAGACCAACAACACAACCGGCTGTTTATAATCGTTACGATCAAGAACGATTCAATCGACAAAAAGAAGGTTTTTGATTTAAACATTGAAATAATAACGAATTTATAATTGTTATTTTTGTAAATTACAGAGACTGAAGGTTTTAAAATTGATACCATGGGTACTTATCATGGTATGACATTGAAATTGGTAACAGAAGGTCCAGTAAAAACAAGAAATCCACCACCACAACCTCAACAACCGTTGCCGGCGAGTGCCGCCCGACCACCATCCGGTGGATTAACAAAACGCATCTCTAGAACCCCCATCATTATTATCCCTGCTGGTATCAACAGTTTAATCTCAATGTATAACGCTAAAGAAATCCTACAAGACTTAAAGTTTGTCTATTTTTTTTAACAATTTTTATAAACTTCTAACTGTTATTATTGTAGATTTGTATCTGTTGAACAAAAGAAAGCCGAAGGTGCTAAACGTGATAACGAATGTTTGATACAACGTCAACGTAACGGTCAAAGTGTCCCCTATCGTGTTGTCGACAATCCAAATAAATTGAGTCCAAGTGATTGGGATCGTGTTGTTGCTGTATTTGTAATGGGACCAGCATGGCAATTTAAAGGTTATCCATGGGAGAATCCAGTTGAAATCTTTTCAAAAATCGCCGCTTTCCATTTGAAATATGATGAAATGAAATTAGATGCAAATGTAGCTAGATGGGCTGTTACAGTAATTGAATTGTCGCGTACAAAACGACATTTAGATCGTGCTGCATTGATGGTATTTTGGGAGAAATTAGATAAGCATATTTTACAATTTAAACCACATTTGAGATTCTAAAATGTTTATATAAGAAAGTATAATTTTAGTTCTTTTCATATATGTAAATTTATATATTAACAATTTATAGAGATACGAATTGTTAGAATTCAAAGAATTTCTTCTAATTCTGATTTATTTCTTCTAATTTTAATTGTTGTTTGATTCAATTGTCTCTGGAATTGATCATATTTGGTTTTAAATACTTTCGATTGTAGATCTTTAGATGCGTTTTTCTCTTGTTGGAGAGAATCTTTAACTGTTTGCGGTATATCAGGAATGGCATATGATAAAACTCCATTAAAAATTCCAACTATATGCTAATAAAAAATAATCAATATAATTATTAAATTTATGGTCGATTTCACCAACGTCTGTTAAATTTTAATTAACAAATAAGTCAGAGACGATTTTTATGATCATTAGCCTTAACTGAAGTTGGTGAAATCGTTCCTTAATTAATTAAAAATTTACTGAAAATACTATAACAGCTAATAATCTCATTCCAACTTCATACCAATAGAAATCGTTAAATTCGTATTTGTGTTTATCATCAGGTGGATTACGGTTAGCACGATAATAACAATATCGATGTGTTCCTTTATAATTTCCAGGAAAGTCGTTCATATCGTAAACTAGAAATTTATGATTTTTATAATTATAGATTTACATTTTTATAATAATTAAAAAAGAAGAAACATACTTGAAAGTGTAGAATTAATAAAACCTTTCAGTGATGTATCAACATTATAAAAATAGATCATTCTAATAACAACATCACTTGTAAAACCTATAATGAATGCCTGAAAGATTTTAATAAAATATTTATTTTTTTGAAATTAATACAAATCAATCAACCAATTTGATGAATCAACTATATAAAATCAATATAAATTAGGTAAAATTTACAACTTACATTAGTTACGGTACTTAGAAATGTCATTGTTTGTAGGATACTCATCCAAACTCCAAGACCGGCAGCCTTCTTCGGTATCGGTCTACGTTGTTGTACTGTTAATTGATAAGCAATAATACGTAAATGGATGATATTATCGATAAGAGCCAATAGGGGTACAAATGCGAAGGCTCCAACGAAAAATGTAACAAAACCGTATTGTATAACTGAAAATTATTAAAATTTACTATAATTATCTTTTTTTTTAGTAAATGATAATCATAATCACTCATATCAATAAAATGCATGGCGATCATATAACGTCTGGTGGGAATTAGATTTATCTCTTCTTCGAATTGTGGGATAGGAATCCTGTATTTTTTCTTTTGAAAGCATTTTTTAAATTGACTAAAATTTATAACAAAGTTTTAACAATTAGTTTTCTAACTGTAAGTAGAAAACTTACAGTTGAATCAGTGAAAAAATATTTCCAATGAAATTCTTGAATATCATCAAAAAAGTGAGATGGATACAAAGTGGTACAATACATCCGGTTGGTTCGCATATATCTGTGCTGAAATTTATAAATCCCGGTACATAGTTCGGTGTATAGAAACGGCCCTATTTTTAAAAATATTAAAATTTTACATATTATTAAATTAAGGATGTAGACCAATACTTTTTACGTGATAAGGAGAATTTTTCGATACACGATTTCTAGGACAATTCTGTTTCGGAAAATCTTAAAGAAATTCTGAATTACAGACAAAAATGCTTTCAATCTCAATTTTCACAGGGAAATAAATAAGTTTTTCAAATACGTTTCCTTCACATGGATAAGCAATCATCCCCTTTGCCATCTTTAAAACTATACAAAAAAAGTACTGCATAAGCCTACTCGTTTTTATTAGAATTCTGGAAAACTAACAAGCCGATCGGAAAATTACTTGAACCTTTGGAAAGCCCTTTAAATTTGTTATTTACATATAATAAAGTTTTCATTAAAAAATAATCATCATAGGCTGAGCTATGGGGGAAATTGTAAATAAAAACATGCCCCGAGATAATTGTGTGTAATACAGAATTTCCTCAAAATTTTCCAAAATAGAATTGTTCTTCTCCTCTATCTTGAAATGCTCTTTCCATAGCGCTATCGCTTGTCTCTACATCTTTAAAAACACGCGAGAAATCTTGTATCAACCCTTTTTCGTAAAAAAGTACTGCTCCTTTAAGAGGAATCATACTTTAATGAAAGTTATGTAGAATAAAGACATATAATTATTGACGAAATAGAGTAGGTAGAGTTTATACAAAACAGAATCATCGAATTCTTGTTGTGTACGTGGATTTTTCAATTTCGTTAACGATATCGATCTGTTTTCGTATCCTTTACGGAATAATTTTATGAATACAATTTGTAAACAAGCACTAGTCATCATTACAATATAATCTCTGTATGATACTTTATATATTAAAGTGCGTAATAGAATACTGTAACAAATATCAAGAATGCAACCAATCATTACAATCAATATCTAGAAAAATCGTATTAGTTTTATAAAACTAGAATTAGGAAAAATTTACCCAAAATAGACAAGCACCATATGTTCGAATAATGTAGAATAGTTTTAAACGTAACGGAATTACCCTTTCTAATTCGCCTGTAATTGGTGAGATTTTCAATTTTCCAGCTTTTGCTCTATATTCATCCCTAATCGTATAATTTTCATTATAAAGAAAAATCGTAAATTTATAAACAGGGCATGGAACCGTTTTTTTTTCGTTCCGGTTCAATTAAAAAAAAAATTATCGGTTCAATTCCGGTATTCATTGTTGCGAACGTAATGCTTTTTTTGGTTTTCGGTTCAGTTTTAAATATCAATAATAATAATTATTATTATTATTACACTAGGAAAAAAATAACAATAATAACACAGACACGGTCTACTTAAAATCGAATTTCCCGACTGATTTTCAAAATATTTTCCATTTTAATGATATGTTCGTGGAGTAGATAAAATTTCCGACATTTTCATATCAATTAAGAGGCAAATTAATGAATTTCAAAGCTCTAAATTATACGTGAAAAAGGGGTTCAAATTTTCTGTAAAACTTACTCAATTTTCAAAATTGGATTTTAAGCGAGCTTCATGTCCTTTCCTTTAACACTAGAAACGAGAGTATGAATAGTATGATCTTCTTATGCAAGGCATCAAAGTTGGTATTGTTTCTTAAATTTTCTTCAGTTATCGTAAAACTAATAAGCCTATCGAGAAAATTTTTGAAGATTTGTGATCTAAAATCGCTTGATAATTATTGAAAATGAATAATATTGGCCAAGTTTTAGCCAGTTATGAGGGAAAATGTATGAAAAAACAGGGTCCAAGAATTTTCTCTACCATTCAGAATTTTATCGCATTTTTCCAAAATAGAAAGCTTCAGGACATGCACCTTAAAATGCTCTATCCAACACACGTTTACTTTTCACAATATCTCAAAAAACAAGCGAGATATCTATGTTTGAAAATTGATAAATTTCGCACGCCTAATCGAGTCCGGAATGCCCTGAAGAATTGCTGATTCAGTTCCTTGACATGATGGAAAGGGGAGATGAAAAGAAAAAAGAGCAAGATCATGTTGAGTGGTGTGTTTGAACCGGTTTGAAACGGTTTTTGTTTTCGGTTCAGCTCCAGATTTCGTTCCCGTCAAAATTTCAGCAACTTCCGGTTTTCGGTTCAGTTCCGGTTCGATGCCCTGTTTGTAAAAACTTACAATATTTTAGTTGTTGTTACCGGCTTAACATTCCATCGAAGTTTCAATTTATTCTCATATCTGGTCCACAAATTCAAAAATAACGTCGCTACAAAATTAATAAAATTAACAAAACAAAGATTAAAAGAATTGCATGCAATTACCCCAAAACGACATCAATATAGCGAACCAAACCGTTGTATTATTATCAAAATAAAACGCAAGTGTTGCATTAGAACAATATTTGTTGAGTTTTTCAAAAACACAACCAAATATTGTTGTACAAAGCGGACACATTATCTGTTCACTATTACAAACTTCATCGCTTTAATTAAATTAATTTCGATTAGATTTCGTTAATTACAAACGTAAATAATTACATTCGTATATGTTTCGGTACTACTAATCGTATTAAAAACACCAAACCGCCTAGTATTGAAGCTGGTATTAACATTTTATTGAAAAATCCCAACCAAGCGAAATAGAATGCAATTTCTGTACCGAAATATTTTTCAATTAAATCCAATGGTTGTTCTTTATACCATACACGAAAATTTGCCCAATATTCCAATAATTTCTAACAAAAATAAAAAATTAAATGAAAATTTGTTTTTTTAAAACAAATTTTAATTAATTAACTTTACGATCATCGACCATTTCAGTATGTTCCCATATTGGATCGTATTCATGTAATGGATAAGCTGTTTTAATTAATTTCATGTTAATTAATGTTTCAATACCTTGATATTCATTATTATCACCGAATTTTGTGTCGGTGAGAATTTCATTAATTAGAAGTATACGTTCAGCACTTGTTGTACCACTATAATTACATTCAATTTAATATTAATTAATTCATCAATTATGGATTATTACCCTTTTCGAATGAATCTATCTTGATGTGTTATAGGTGTTTCAAATGTTTCAAATATCTTCATCCTAGGT
Organism: Mylabris sibirica; assembly: GCA_039776855.1. NCBI lineage: Eukaryota > Metazoa > Arthropoda > Insecta > Coleoptera > Meloidae > Mylabris > Mylabris sibirica. Next base: position 9,167,146 of record CM077836.1, read on the forward strand.
TTTATTGGTAGTTGAATATGACCGGAATTATTGATATCTAATCCATACGTTACAGCCATATTATTGGCGACTTTTTCACTTAAACTGATCTTAATGTAAGCGTAATCATTGATCTAGAAATATTTAAATTTTAGATAATTATTTTGAATTTGTTAGATGATTTGTATACAGTGCTATTACTGGTTTCTAATTTTAAACCGATACTTTTTAAATTGTCTAAATATTGTTGAATTAATTTGTATTTGTCATTCTCGTATTTTAGAAGTTTATTAAAAACGATAATAAAATCTATAACGGTTTTACCATCATCGAAATAGTTCGATGAATTTTCGCGATTTTTGTCTGACATTTTTGTTTTGACGTCGGAAAATTCTCCAAAACTATTATAGAAATTCTCCAAGTATCAAGGGTAGCTTTGTTGACAAAACTTATCAAGCTGACGACTGTAAATTTGGGGATTTTCATCTCTAAATTAAATAATAAAAAAATGAGAGTTTAGATTTTTATTTATTAATAAAATAGGTTGTACACTAGTAAAAATGGTGGATGCGCCGGGGGACAAATCATTAAAATCCCAAATTCAATCAAAACGATCGTCTGGGCTTCTTAAATTCCGATCCTTCAGTAGTTAGATTGGGTAACGAGCCTTTTCGTGGTAGATAATCACCAACTATTGTCGATATAGTTGGTATATAATGGACAAAAATAGCCATCGATATAAATACCAACAACTAATAATAATAGCAAACGTAATTAATTTAAAATTTAAACCCTTCTCTGGTAAATATGTCGATTCAGCGTGCAAAAATTGTCAATCTTCAAACATTGATTGCTCGCTTATTTTTTAAGATATTGTGAAATTTAAACGTGCTTTGGATAGAGCATGTTCTAAAGCTGTTTATTTTGGAAAAATGTGATAAAATTCTGAATTACAGAGAAAAGTCTTGCACCCTATTTCTTCGTACATTTACCTTTATAACACGCTAAAACAGATATTATTAATTTTCAATATTTATCAGATGAATTTAGATAGCAAATTAAAAGAGCTTTCCAAATCTTCAAGAATTTTCGCGACAGGCTTATTAGTTTTTCGATAACTGGAGCAAACTTTAAAAAAAAATTAAACAGTGATTCTGTGCATAATTTCAAAGGTAGAAAGCTTCAAGACATACACCTTGATATGCTTTATCCAACGCACGTTTACTTTTTACAATATCTTAAAAAACAAGCGAGTATTTGATGTTTGAAATTCGAATCGATATATTTACCAGAAAAGACTCTTAACGATTAAAAAATTCAATAAATTACCTCATAAACTACAACAAAACATAATTTGGTCGCAAACAAAGTCCAAAAATCGTTTGTTAATTGATATTCTTTCGGATGTTTCGTTGGATATCTCATCCCTGAATAATAACATATCGATGTTTTGATGTTATTAGTTGGAAACTGTCCATCAATAATAAATACTACAAATAATTCATTATAAATAATTTATAAATTATAAAATTATAATTAATTACTTGACGTTATCCAATTAATATACCCTTCAGGAGTTGAATTAGTTTTAAATTGATAAAATATACGATTAATTAAATGACTTCTAAAAGCAATAATAAATGCATTTGTTATCACACTAATATAGGTGATGCCATTTAAAATACCATTCCAAGCCCCCAAAGTTGCAATTTTAATCGGTATACGTCTTTGATATTTACGAATTAATTTATCTGCATCGATGCGTAATTCAATTAAATTATTAATAAATGCTAATACTGGTGCTAATGGAAAAGCTGCAATGAAAAACATAACAAAACCATATTGGATTGCTGTAAATTAAATTAAATTAATACAAATTATTAATTAATGATTAATAATAGTACTCATTTCTAAATGTTCTCCTATTAAATGATAACGATCACTAACATTTAATAAATAATCACTTTCCCATTGTTTTAACTCGATTTCATTTAATTTCTTTCGATATTTCATTCTTCTTAAAAAATTTTTAAAAGATCTACAATATGATCAGTATTATTAATGTTTGTTAATATTATTAATTTAAAATAAAATACGGCTTATTATATTGTTTTGATAGTTTAATAATATTTTTCACTAGGAATGTAACAATTAATTGTATTGTTAAATTAACATTACAACCACTATAAAGGTCACAGGAATCTGAACGTAATAATCCTAGTGTTGTTTGTAATTGTGGATCACTAGGATAAGTATAGAGACGTCCCTAAAATTATAAATATCGTTAATTTAAACGTTAATAAGGTTGATAAAATTACCTTAATGAGAAGAACATAAAAAATTGCACTGTAATTATTTATGAATCCTAATGCATAACATTTATAGATGAAAGCATCATTGAATTCGGCTTGTGTTCGTGGATTTTCTAAATTTGTTAACCATAAAGCTATACGACGATACAACTAATATTTGAAATAAAATATTATTACATTATTTTTAAATTAAAAATAATTCAATTACCGTATCACAGATTATGATGAATGTTACTGCTACAATTGTACGCAATATTGTTATAATTAATCCAATATTCTTTGTTATAATCGTTTCTTTTGATGCTGTTATATACCTATGACTTAAAAGTTGCTTACAGATAGTAATACTAAATGAACCAAGTCCCACTAATAATGCACAAAATATAATTATTGAATATGTTATTGTGACACGTGTACATTTTATCCGTGCTGGTACGTAAGGTTCCACTATATCGTTAGAGAACGGTGAGATTCTTCTATATTTTGTTAAACGTTCATAGTCTGGCCTTTGATACAATAATAATGAAAGTATAGGTTTTTGATTATTTGTTAAAATAAGGGCTTCGAAACGAAACTGGACCGAAAACCGGAAATATAACAAAATTTTAGCCGGAACAAAACCGAAAACAAAAACCGTTTTCTTTTCCGGTTCAAGTACACTAACATTCTTCCCTCCCCGGAAATGCGTCAGTAATAGGTACTTATAACAAACTTGCAAAATTCCAAAAAACTCTAGATTTCGATGTTTTTTGGTATACCTACAGGGATGAAAATCTAAATGTATACGATTCGTGTGAAACTCCTATTATTTGGTGAGAGATTCGAAAAATATTTCAAGGATTTATAGGAAGGTGTCTAGAGATAATTTTTGCATAATTAGGACCTCGTAGCTTATTTGGAAGTTGATCAAAAATCACTGATTTCTGATGATATTGCGATTTTCAAAAACGAGCTAAACACACAAAACGACTAATTATAAGAATGACTCTTTTTTAATTTTAAGATTTTTTTTGTTATTTTCCATTGCATCCTAGAAAAAATGGGAGACATTTGCCCCCGTTCCAGAATAAAATTGTTGGAGGATCCTCGAGTCATTCTAACAATAAGTCGTTTTTGAAAATCGCGACATCGTCAGAATCGAGCAATTTTTGACCAACCTTTAAATGAGCTACGAGATTCTAATTTTGCTAAAATATTCTATAGGGATCCTACTATCAATCCTTGAAACATTTAGATTTTCAGCTCGGTATAATAAGGGTAGTTCACTCTTTTTTTAGAGTGCGTATTTTGTCGTTAGTGCTCACATTCAAGTTTAAGGGAGATAACTGGGGGTTAAAGTTACTTCTGTAAATTTAGCTTTTTCCTCAAATATCTGTGTAAAAGCTCAATATTTTTTAGTGCTTTAAAAACTAGTTGATATAGATTCTTTAGGGCTATCAAAAGATGTATGCCGCGTTGGGGTTGAAGCTTTAAATGATTGTTATTTTTTATGTTTTACTGCCATTTTCTACCCCATGGTAAAACATATCACCATGAAAATTCTTCTACTAATAGAAAATTGCCTGTTTGAGGGTTTTTCTGTATTTAATATAATTACGCAGAAAATAGCCCTTAGGGGTTGTACTGATTAGGGTGAAATTTAAAAGTTGATTATATGGAACTGGAGCGAAAACCGAAATAACGGTTCGAAGCCCTGGTTAAAGTGATACCTTGGTGAATTATCTGTTGTTAAATCGGTTAAATTCCAGCGTAATTGCAGAAAGAATTCTTGTCGTTTCCAATATGTTAAGAAAACTTTTGCTGTAATTATTTTAAAAAATTTAATAATGTACCAGTTAAAGTTAATATAAATACCTGAAATCAACATAATTATAGAGAAAATAGCTGTACTTCCATTATCGAACAAATAACTTAATGTTACATGAGTACATGAATTGCTCAAACTTTCAAATTTACAATCCTTCCAATAGCATCGTGGACAAATCAATTTATTGCTATTACAAATTTCGTGACTGTAAATTACGATTGGTTATTTTTTAAACAATAATCAAACCAATACAAATTACCTAAATTTTATATAATCATCAAGTCCAACAAGCAATCCAATTAAAAAGAATATAACAGCAACAATTGATGAGATTAATAGAAAACGATTATAAAAACCCAACCAAGTGAAATAGAAACCAAATTCTGTACCGAAATATTTCTCAATCAAATCTAATGGTTGTTGTTTATATATTGATTTTATATTAGACCAATACCGATTCAAAATCTACAATTATAACAATTATTTTGTTGCAATTATAATGATAATTAATAATGCATACTTGTCGATCATTTAAAACACCCTCATCGGTCCATTTGTATGGTCCATCATGTATCGGATAAACAAGAGCAAAAATACCCGATCTTAATAATCTTTCAATACCATAATCAGTTTTTTCAGGGCCGTATTCAGTGGTTGTTAAAATTTTATAAGTAATCAAAGCTCGTTCGGATGTTGTAAAATCGTCCGGATGTTGTCCGGAAAACGTCTCCCTAATTTGTTAATTAAACAATTATATTTAGTATTAAGGCTGTGGACTACATCTTTTTACAAAAAAGCGATTTGTCTCATCGAAAATCCAATTTTTGATAATTTTGGAAAAGCTCATTTGTTGTTTTTATCTGTTGAAAAAATTGATTCGTAACAGAGTTATCCAAAGATAATGTTTTTTGGCTGAAAATCTTATCTATTTCCCTGTGAAAATTGGGGGATTAAAAGGACTTTTGGTACTTTATAAACTAATGTCTGTGTAGTAACTAAACATTCACCCTTTGTGGTTTCATTGCGAAGTTACTACATTTTCTTTCACATTGATAAAGCCCACGATTGTCACACTTGTACCAATTTTTGCGTTTGTCCTGCGTGGCGTTTCAATTATTATTTGGAGAATTCCGCAAAAATCGGTACGGATAACAACCTTAGGCCTTCTAAATCTGAAAGAAAATGTAGCAACCTCGCAATGAAACCACCAACATCATGAAATACCAAAAATCCTTTTAATCCCAATTTTCACAGGGAAATAAAAAAGTTTTTCCGATCAAATTTTTATCTTTGGACAACTCTGTTACGAAACAATTATTGTCAGTAGATAAATAAGTATAACAAATAAGCTTTCCCAAAATTTTCCACTATTTTCGAAAAATTGAATTTTTTTATCGACGTCACATTTCCCTCACATCGATAAGCTTTCGAAAAAGCAATCGTCCGCTTATTCATCTTTAAAACTGTACAGAAAAAGTACTACATAAGCTTCCTCTTTTTTATTAGAATTATGGAAAATTAGCAAGCCCGTCGGGCATTTTCTTGAAAATTTGGAAAGCCCTTTGAATTTGTCATATACCGTGTGTCACACGGCCAAATCTTATGACAAAAATATTTCAATAATTCATAGAAGGGTAGTTGAAGATCATTTTCAGTAAAATTAGAACCTCGTAGCTCATTTGGAAATTTGTCAAATTTCGGATGATGTCGCGATTCTCAAAAACGAACTAAACACGCAAACGACTTAAAATAACTTGAGTATCCTCCCAACATTGATTTTATTTTCGTTTGTTTCAATTTTATTCTGAAATAGGTATTTGTTCTAGAATGCCATGGAGAAAAACGAAAGAAATCAATGTTAGGAGGGTCTCAAAATCATTCTTATTGTTAGTCGTTTTACGTCTTCATCTCGCTTTCAAAACGAAAGTTTTTTTACCAACTTCCGAATGAGCTATTAGGTTCTAATTTTGCTAAAAATCCTTGACATATTTTTTGTAATCGCTCGCTAAATAAAGGCAGTTGTCATAACAACTGGCCATAATTTAGTGGAACAGGGTATTATTAAATTTTCATTAAAATATAATCAACATAAGCTGGAGCTGTGAGGGGGAAATTGTAGAAAAAGCATGCCCCGAGACAATTGTCTGTAATTCAGAATTTCCTCAAAATTTACCAAAACAGAATCGTCTTTCTCATGCACCTTAAAACGCTCTTTTCAAAAATCTATCCAGAGTTTCTACATCTTAAAAAACAGGCGAGAAATCTTGTATCAAACACATTCCCCTTTTTCGTAAAAGATGTATGTGGTTGGCAGCCTTAATGAGGGGCGAATACTTACGGAGCTCGATTATAATTCGGACTTCTTTTATCGTGAATTGTCAATTCGTTTGCCATAAATTTCAACAATTTCTCCGACTGGATGCGATATCGTTGTCGTTTGAAATACGGTATGATATTATGAAAATCGGAGAAATACAATAGAACGTTTCTAGGTGCGTGGATTATTATAAAGTTAACATTATCATTCAACTTTCCTCAAAAATAATTAAATAAATTTGGAATAATTGTAATTTTTATTGTATTACCGAGGAAACGTGAGCTTCTAATTGTAAACCTTGTCGTTCGAGATTTAAAAAAAATGTTCGAATTTTCTCATAATTCTCGTCCACTGAAGCAACATTACATAGATAAACAAGAACAAGATCGGCTGTTGGTGTTTTTTGTGGTGTTGATGTTTTTTTTGAAGGTTCTGTTGATGGTTTTATTAGAGGTTCTGTTGATGGTGTTGGTACCGCCGCCCTTACTTCTTCATTATTGCTTTGTTTAAGAAGTTGTGGCATTCGTAAAGACCACATTTCTATAAAATTGTCAAAATTTCAATCTAATAATATTCACATGGAAACGTTATTTGCACGCATCAGAGAGAATTAGATAATTATCTAATTCTCTCTGGCACGCATTTTCGTGCTCATTACGTCACTGCTCTGAACTAAATTTAATATAAGCGCTTTCCAGTCGCGCTCAATCTTCATCGACCTCTGAATGAAATTATACGTTTATTTTTTGCATTTCTTAGATTAAATGATGTTTAACACTACAATCATCCAACATAGTTGGTGAAGTGAGTCAGCAATGTCACAAACAATAAACAGGTGGTCTACTGTAGCTAATTTTTGCCCCCCTCTTGCTGTATTTTTATGAGCGCAGCGAGTAGGTAGGTCCAAGTACTTGGTGAAATCCAAATACAGCATACGACGTAATCTCGACAATTCGGTACAAAAATAAACCAATTTGCAGAGAATTATTGGAGAGGTCGGATTATTGCAATCGGATGGAAAGGTCAGGTTCGCTCAAGATCGTCTTGAGGCTCTGTTCTGGAGAAATCGAAAATCACGTATATCTGTGGCGTGCGCTGACGATAATATGAAATAAATTTCCGATCTCGTTGCTAAGTTATTAATTAAATTTATTTACATTAAAATAATATAAAAATAAAAACAGATTTAACAATCAAGAAGCTGCAATCTCTAACATTTTTCTAATATCGGTAATCTTCTCTCTAGGCTTCCCCAATTTCTGTCCTTCTTTCTTCTCATATTCATCAATCTTTAACCAATCATCCCAATGTACGATTTGTACGTTTTTCTTCAATAAAATCTTACGAATCTCTTCAAAACCAGGTTTATTTTCTTCAACTAACTGTTCTTTATCAATATTACGTACAATTAAATCAGCTGTACGGAAAGCATCATTCATTGTGCTTAAAAGAACACCAACCGGTCCACTGGATAACCATCCACAAGAATATAAATCTTTATCAATTCTACCGTTAATATTCAACGTAATACCTTTATCAGAATTAAAAGGGACTGTATTTTCTACTTGAATTGATTTATAACCAATACTGGAAACGACCATATCAGCGAATTTGGTTAATCTCTTATCAGTTGGTAAGGCTTTTTGGTTTAATAAATCATCACCTTGTAGTTGATTCACAACAAAATCTACAGCTAATTTATTTTGTTGTTGAGAAATACTTATAGGTGATAAAAAGAATTTCGGTTGGAATGTTTTTAAATTGTTATCTTTCGAATTTTCTTTAGCCGAATTCAACATTAATTCAACGATACGTTTCTTCGGTTTTGATAATTTTGGTAGAATCTCTTCGATACCATTGAGATCGTTTTTATTCCAAACAGGTGTACATTGTTCCATCCGTAGAACTTCACGTAATTCTTTTATAGTGCAAGCAGCTTGAATCGGGCCACGTCTACCGATTAGATGAACATTCCTCACATTACTCTTCGATAGTGTATCCAATGCATATTCGGTGATATCAGTCGTACGAAGTTTATCAATTGGTGTTAATAGAATTCGAGCTATATCTATAGCTACATTACCCTGACCCAATATTATAACATCACTAATATTCGATAGATCAATTTTTAGATTCGTCTCAAATGGATTACCGTTATACCAACCAACGATCTGTCTGGCCGGATAGACATTGTTGAGATCTTCACCTGGAATTCCCAATAAACGATTCTCATCAGCTCCATACGCCTAAATCTAAATGAATTACAAGATAATCTTAACAACATCAAATTGAGGGAATTTACCAAAATTACAATATGATAAGCTTGTCGCAATTCATGTAGTGATACATCTCTCCCTAATGTAACATTACCAAAAAAATTTACATTGGGATTATTAGCAGTCCGTGTGAAAGAGTTCATGACATTCTTTATATTTGGATGGTCCGGAGCTACACCATATCTACAATAATACTTTAATACAGGAAAAAATAAAGTAGATTACAGATTTATATACCTGACAAGACCGAATGGTACAGGGAAACGTTCATAAATATCAATTTTAGTTGGTTGTAATCGTCTTTGTAGATATTCAGCTGCATAGAAACCAGCAGGACCAGAACCGATAATACAAATTTTCGATTGAATTTTTGTTGTAGTCGTTGATAAATGCCTTATCATTTTCTAAATTATCTTTGATAATTTTCTAATATCATTAAAATACCGTTATTTGTTCTAAATTCTCAAAATTGAGGTTATAGAATAAAGTGGGGTTAGGTTGGTTGTCAAATTGAAAACTACTATACATTCTGGAACGCTAACTCCAATTCTTCGGCATAAGAGAGATAGATTGATTTAGTATCGGTTTTCTCTATCTAACGTACTCTTTCAAAACGCAAGTACCATGGATTAGAACGAGATCGATTGTCACGAACGACATTCCTGAATGTATAAATGTCAAATGATTACTGATGTACGCATGAACTACACAGAACCTACATGTTATCTACGAAAAGGTACGTTTAAACTACTGTTATCTTTTTATTAATTTTTTATTTGTAAATAAATCTATAGAGTAAAATCGTCCCTCTGTAACAAATTTAAGCGATTAGAGTATTGTTTAATAATTTATTTATTTTATTTAAACTCACCAATCCGTTATATTCTAATACGTGTTGTCTAATCTTCGAACTGTCTACCCATGTAACGAAATCTTCTAAAGTTCTTGTAACTAGTAAAGCTGGCTCTTTCACCAATTCAGGACCAATACGGACATGTCCTTGTTCTATAAGTTTCGTTGCTGTTGTTATATTTTCAGCCATTTTATCTAACAATAAATAATGATAAACAGTATTTGGAAAAAAATATAGGACGAGTAAACTTACTCCTAACCATAACTACAGGTAATCGTCGCCGACAAAAACAGGATGCTGTAAGTTTTTCAACTGAACTCAAATCCCATCTCGTCGATATCAAACCCATTAAATATAATTTTTCTAATAATTGTGCACTTTTCTCGGTACGAAACGGATGTTTTGGATCGATTTCCTTCATTTTCCTTGCCAATTCACGTATATTACGTGATAATTTATTATATCTATACGAAAATGAAAAAAAATTAAACAAGAAAATGAGGTTATGTTGTCTTACATTGTATAATCTTCACGCTTCTGTATATGGTATTTTCTTAAAATTGTTGATTCATGTAGATTATTATCAGCTTTCCAGGATATAAAATCGACCTTTTTCAAGAGTTTTTGTTCGTGAAATTTCAATTTTCTAACCATTTTTTATCGTTAAAATTCTTTGGATTCACACAAAACCACAAGAAGCAATCATGTGTAACAACTGTAGCGGTAAAAATCTCTAAATGACGTCACACGTCACCATAGACAACTCGTCAGATTATCAACAATATTTTAGTAATTTTAACCATTATTTTTGAAAATTTATAACTTATATTTTATATGAGTCTCAGATTAGATTAGATTTTAATAAATTTGTAGGGTAAGTAATGTATAATTGATTAAAATATGTTAATAACTGAGTAGTACGTCTATGGTTTGGTGGGAATTTCGGTCCGTTATATTGGCGATTTGTACCATAGACGTATCGTTTAAATGCTACAATATTTAATACAAATTTTACCAAATTTTTTTATAAGAATTTAATTTTTATAATTGCAGAATGTTTTATGTAAATTTTAAACAACTTTTGTAGCCGTAGAGATTTTATAAATTTTAAAATCTATGCTAATAAATTTATAGTACGTCTATGGTTTAACAGTAATTTTATTTTGATATGTTGGTAGTTGCTAACAGAATTTTGTCCCTCCTACTTGCCGAAAAGAGGTTAAATACCTATTTTTCTAATAGTAACTACAAAAAAAAGAAAACAGTTATTTAAAAGTTTATAATAAAATTTTAATTTCTCATTAACGAAACAATAATTTGATTTTTGTATATTGTGGTAATAAAATCGATAAAGTTTCCTATTTGTATTCACTAGGTTTTTGTTGATATTCAACAAAATTGTGACAGCTGGACGAAATAGGCGGTACCAGGTTACAAATTTTACGGTTAATACTCAATTAGAAACACGAAAAATCAAACAAATACTTATTCATCGATTTAACAGAATGATTATCAAAATATAATTAGTTATATATGTATAGACGATTGATAGATTGATTTAAATTTGTGTGTAAAATGTCAAAGAATAATATCAGTGGTTCACGTAGTGTTTCATCAACGAGTTGTAATAGTGTCTTATCAGATTATGAAATAATTGAGAATGGTGTTGAAGATTTACAAATAAATAGCAATAATAAAAGTCGTCCATCTTCAACATCACGCACACAAAAAGCTAAACGTATACGTTTCTATCATAATGGCAATAAATTCTTTAATGGTGTTGTTGTACCAGTAGCACAAGATCGTTATAGATGTTTTGATAGTTTAACAAATGATTTAACAACGATTCTAACGAAGAGTGTTACACTACCCAGTGGTGTACGAAATATATTCTCAATGGAAGGCAAAAAGGTTGTTACTAAAAAAATAATTAGAGATTTTTAATAAATTTGTATAATTTTAGGTTTTAACTTTAGATGATTTGGAAGACGGTAAAGAGTATGTGTGTAGCGGTAAAGGTGAATTATTTAAACGTATCGAATACTCAAAAACTGACACATTACGTTCGTTGAAGAATAAACAGAATAATTCGAAATATGCACAACCGATACAGAAGATAATCGCCCCGGATTGTGTCCGACCACGTATAGTTACATTAATTAGAAACGGGATAAAACCTAGAAAAGTACACAACGTTACTTAATTAACTTAATTTAAAACTTATAATTTTTACAATTTAAAGGTACTACGTTTATTGTTGAATAAACGTAATGGCTCTAGTTTGGACCAAATATTAAGTGCATTAACTGAAGCAGCACAGTTAGATTCAGGTGCTGTACGTAAAGTGTTCACATTATCTGGCCAACCGGTTATTAATTTAGAACAATTCTATTCGAATGAGGATGTATTTTTTGTTTATGGTAATGAACGTTATTCACAAGACGATTTCGAATTGGAATTTGAAGAGAGTAAAGCAATACAACAACACAAGAAAACACCAGGCCTTAAAAATAGGTAATTTTATAATAAATATAACAAAAAATTAAAGTAATAATCAACGATTTTTTAGTGGTGGTCCTAAACCGAAAATGCCGAAAAAAGAATTAAACCGTACATACAGTTCTCAAGAGAGTCTTTTACATAAATTGAGTCAAGATAATAATATTATTTTACCATATGGTTTAAGACAGAAATATACAGTAGGTCGTGTAATAGGTGATGGTAATTTTGCTGTAGTTCGTCTATGTAAAAAAATAGATAGTAATGAAGAGTATGCATTAAAGATAATCGATAAATCAAAATGTAAAGGGAAAGAGGATATGATTGAGAATGAAGTAAAGATATTAAGACGTATACAATTCCCATATATTATAACATTATTCGATGAACAAGATACAAAAGAAATGTTGTATTTAGTATGTGAATATGTACCTGGTGGTGATTTATTTGATGCAATTAGTGCTGTACAAAAATTCTCTGAACAACAAGCAGCATTAATGATTAAACATTTAATTACAGCATTAGCTTATTTACATAATTTAAATATTGTACATCGTGATATTAAGCCAGAAAATTTATTAGTATTTTAATTTTTTCTTATTAATAAATTAAATTTTAAATTAATTATAATTCTAGGTAGAATTTGGTCCTGATAATAAAGTACGCTGTTTAAAATTAGCTGATTTTGGTTTAGCTTGTGAAGTAACACGACCTTTGTATACAGTTTGTGGTACACCAACGTATGTTGCACCGGAAATACTCGCCGAAACCGGTTATGGACTTGAGGTAATCACATAATAATTGATAAAATTATACAGGGTGTGTTCTATTGATGGGAAATTAAAAGTATAAGAATTGGTGGAACTTTGTGATATTTGGTATATAGCCATTTTTCCACTAACAACTCCTGTTTTATGGGGTAGTGCCCCCGACTCTTATTTTATTGCATTTTTGAATTCTTTGATGACGTCGAAGGGGACTTTGATGATATAATCTATGGTAGAATGCTGAAAGTTTAGATTTTTTGAGTTTTGATGAAATTTTGCAGTGTTTGATTAAAAAATTCATATCTTTGAAACTATTGCAGTGAAAAGGTTAAAATTTGAAATCTATATAGTAAAAATAACATACTTTCTATTAAACTTCATAAAATTTAATTATCTTTCAGCATTTAGCTGGAATAAATTTTTCTTTCAGGCAATTTTGAAACTGGAATTTCTTGCTTATTTTAAATGGAACTCCCTATTTTTCTTTATATGGTTGGATAGAAGAAAGAATCTGCATCAAACTGAATTACGTTTTCCTATACCTTTAATAATTTTTTAGTTATTCAAAATTTTCGATTTCGTTTCATCAATGAAAGAGAATGTAATCTAGTCGCCTATGCCAAGTTCATTCAACTATAATGAAATGCATAGAAGGCTTAGCAAAATGACAAAATATCACAAATGACGTTAATATTGAATATTCTACATGTTTTTTTTTTCTACAATTTTATGGCATTTAACATGCACAAGAAGCAAATGCAATCAAAATTGATTCAATTAATTATCAATGTCTTCCATTTTTCTTCATTGAGATAGTCTAAAATTAATTAATTAATTTCATCTTAATTGTGACAATTGAATTGAAAGTTGTTTTGCTAAGCCTCCTATGTTTTACATTTTGTTTTTCAGAGAACGACAACGAAATTGAAAATTTTGAATAACTGAAAAATTATCAAAGATAAGTATAGGGAATGCTGATACAGTTCGATGCAGATTTTTTTTCTCTGCGACCATATAAAGAAAAATGTGGCGCTCGATTTAAAATTAGGAAGATAGTATAGTTTAAAGATTGCATGAATGAAAAATTCATTTCAGCTAAGCGCTGAAAAATAATTCAATGCTATAAGGTGTGATAGAAAGTACATATTTTCAGTTCCAAATTTCAACTTTAATAGTTTCCATGAAATAAATAGAACGATAGTTTCAACAAGTAGGCTTAAAGTGGGCGTGTTTTTTTTTGTGCGATTTTGAATCATAGTTGCTGTGAAATGTAAGATTACCATGGTAACGGCAAAAAAAGTGAATAAGAAGACGATTTTAGTAATAGTTAGTGGTTTTCTGTTAAATTTAAAAAACCATAGTAACGACAAAAAATTAAATTAAACGATTGTTTTAACAAACAGTTGTAAAAAGTGGCCGTTTTTTGTGCGATTTTAGAATCGAAAATGATGAAGAAGGTAAATATTCTTGTACACCACCAGTATCTGTACACTTAGAAATAAATTCTCGGTAATTATAGCTCCCATTCGTTGTATAATATTACTATAAGCGAATACTGCAAAGCTTAAAATTTCACTAAAAGTCTAAATATCTGAAAAACTTTTAGCACTAGACCACAAATCGTATTATCAAAGTGCCCTTTAATTGAACCAAAAAAATTAAAAATGCGATAAAAATGATACTAGTCTATTTAAAATAAGAGAGTAGGGTACTCTATCCCATATAAGGGCGTTGCTAAAACAATGAAAAATATTTTCCAAAAGTAGTTCAGACGCCAAAATGGCGATTTACCAAATTTCACCAACTTCCATCAATTAGAACTTATTATACAGGGTGTACCACGGTATTTATTCTCGTAGTTGGCTCTGCCTTTGGTGACGTAGTAATGTAACTTGATTCACGATTGACATTTGTTAATGCACAGTCAACTGTGAGAATAAATACTGTACATGGTGGACCATTTTCGATGGTACTTGAGGATATCTCATATAAGCAGTGATGGAACAAATTAACTGATAATACATTATTGTGCTACTTTTTCATGGCTAATCAGATCGTGTAATTAGATTTTTGCTATCTTCTTTCGTTTTCGAGTTATTCTACTTTTCTCATTTTTTCGTCATTTTAAGAATGTTCTATATCTCGTAAACTTTTAAGAAAATAAAACTTTTTTTTGTTGATTTTAACACAGTTTTTGATGCAGATTTTATCTATTTTATTAAATTTTAAATAAGTTTTAGCATTCTTGAGATATAACACAAACCTATGGTTTTTTAAATGGAACCACATATAAATTTTGAGTCCATTGAATAGAAAATTCTTTTCTGAATACAAATATATATGGTTTGTAATAGTTATTTTCAGAAACATAAGAGTTATCTTAAAAATTAGTAATTTATAGGTAAAAATTCCTAAATCATTATTGGAATAATGAACATAGAGTGCCATGAAACAATTGCTACCTGTCAACCGGTGTTATTAGCGAATTTTTTAAAAAAAATTAGCTAATGACGAGATCCTCACTTTTGAATTTCCGAAAAATTTTTGCACAGAAGTTCGTTTTGGGACCTCAGGAACCCATATCCACCGTTCGTTAAAATTTTTATATATATATATATATATATATGTATACCCACGATAACTGCCGTAAAAATAGCCCAATCTTAATGAAACTTGGTACAAAAATCGGTCTTTGGGATAGCTTGGATGAGTTCGTTGACCAGACTGGTAGGGCCAACACTTTTGGAATAAGAGCTGAAGAAATGTTAAAAAAAATCATTTTCAATATTAAATTTGCTTAGATTTTGATGAAAATTAAAATAACAGTAGAGTCGTCGATCCTCTATGACCCAGAAAAAAAATCATCAAAATCGGTTCATTGGATCGCAAGAAAAATGCAAAAATCTCTTTTTTGAGTATAAGCAGTAAAATCACGTATCTAAGATGGCTATGTGTTCTGACAATTGATATTAGAAAAAAAATTGAATATCGCGGGGGGCAACTAATTTTGACAGTTAATATTAGACGCAAGGCCTGCTAGAGAATTTCGCTTGAAAAAATCAAGCAGGCCTTGATTAAACGTATTACGGGAAATGAATTTATTAGTTGATTCAATGTTATTAAAATATATTAATTGTCAGTATCATAAGAATGTTTTGCAATTAATATTTCAGTATGTAGATACATAAAAAATTCGCTATATAAGGTACTTGCTGCCTTTGGAGATTTTTTTTATATACTTAACTTTTGTTTCGTAGCACTCTATGTTCATCATTTGAATAATGATTTAGGAATTTTTAGCTGTAAATTATTAATTTTCCAAATAACTCTTATATTTCTGAAAATAACTAAAACGAATCATATATATTTAAAATCAGAGAAAGATTTGCTATTTAATGGCCTAAAAATTTACATATAGTTCCATTTTAAAAAACACAAGTTTGTGTTATATCTCAAGAACGCCAAAACTTATTCAAAATTAAATAAAATAGATAAAAACTGTGTTAGAAACAATCAGAAAAAGTTTCATTTTATTCTAAGATTACGAGATATAGAGCATCTTCGAAATAGTGAAAAAATGAAAAAAGTTGAATAACTCAAAAACAAAAGAACATAGTCAAAATCTAATTACACGATCTGATTAGCCATGAAAAAGTAGCACGAGAATGTGTTATCAGTTAATTTGTTCCATCACTGCTTATATGAGATATCCTCAAATACCATCGAAAGTGGTCCACCCTGTACTTTTAATGGCCCATCACTAGGACACACCCTGTAGGTATGTTAATTAATTTATTGAATAATTATATAGATTGATGTATGGGCGGCTGGTGTTATTATGTATATACTATTATGTGGTTATCCACCATTTATTAGTCAAGATAATGATCAAGAGAAATTATTTGATTGTATACTGTCAGGACAATATGATTTTCATGAAGAATATTGGCGGGGTGTATCGTATTTAGCTAAAGAATTAATACAAAATATGTTACAATTGAAACCGGAATTGAGATTTTCAGCTGAAGATGTTCTAGATCATCCATGGTTAAGTATATTAGAACAAAATGATGATTAAAAAGTCTTTTAGATTGAAAGAAATAAAAAGATAAAAGACAGTTTTTTTTAATTGATTAATTATTGAATTAATTAAACTGAATAATGTACAAATTTCCGTTCGCCGCCTATCAAATGGATTATTATTATTATTATTGAAATGAATTGACGAAACAAAATCCATCCTTCTAGATGCCAAGATTTTTACATTTTTTTTTTGTTTCTTGTATTTGATCACTTTATATGCCTTACAATCTTTATATTGCTCACTATTATTATTTATTGATAAAATTCGAATATTAAGAATTTATAATTGAACTATTCGCCTAATAATGAGAGATATTTTTTTTCGTTAACGAAAGCGCATATCATATTTATAAAATATTTAACCAAAGCTTCATTTATCGAAATTCTTGTGATTTTATTATTGTACCAAAGTGCATTTGTTTATCTCTTTCTCTCTAAAATTATCTAGCTTCAGTATTTGATTATCAAAGTAGTTTGCTTTCAGTAGTTTTTTTTTAATTGTCGGACATTTCATCGTAATGTTCCTAAATAAATCCGTTAATTTAATTTAAATTAATTAAGGAATAGTAATAAAGATGAAATGAAAGTATTATTTATTGTTTAATTTAACAGTTTTATCGTTTAATTTATAGGTGCTGAATGACGCGAATTCTTTTCTATTTCAAAACTTATATCACAATCGTAGTAACAATTATTTTATAGATTAATTTGATTTGTAAATAAATTATTTCAGTAGACTTTCTGTTGGTTTTGTCGAAAAAAGTGTAGAGTTTCCTTAAATCCTGTCATAACTGTAGCGCAAGTCCTGTAAAAGGATACACATATACAAAAACAGGAGAAAACGTGGTGGGCGGTTTCATGTCAGTATCGGCTCGTCGTCCACCTGGATTGTTTGTACACACAACAAACCAGGTGGTGGTGGTGGTGATGGTGGTGAATTCGAGGGTTGTAGTCGTGTGCTAGATTTTTTACCGCGTTTAAACCGTTGGCAATACAAACAAACGTATATGGGGGAGTGTTTCAACAGTCACTTGAACTTCAACAATATCAAGACAGACAACGGACACGTGCTGGCTTACGCTAATATTTGTAAACACAACCTGTAGGTGTAGACTTTTTTTTTAAACAGATTTTTTTGTAATGACAAACATGGGGGAATAATGGAATTATTGGAAAAACTGTAGGAAATGTTGGGGACTCGTAGTGCCCGCGGCTAATATGGTTAAAGTTGCTAGAACATTCTTGTTTCTCTTATTTCTTTTCAACTAATTCTCGACAATCTCGATCTCTGTTTCTCGCTGAATATTACGAGTATTTCGCGATTTTTTGCGCTAAATGAAGTAGGGCTTTCAACCGGAACTGAACTGAAAAACGGGAGAAACTGAAATTTTAACCGGAACGAAATCCGGAGCTGAACCGTAAATAAAAATCGTTTTTTGTCGGTTTAAGCATACTCAGATTTTTTTCTTTTGATTTCCTCTTTCCGCCCTGCCCCGGAAATAAGTGATGGATAGGTACTTCAACATTCAAAATTTCCGATTTTGATGATTTTTGGCATTCAGGATGTTTTTTTAAAAGTGGTCAATTCTTATGAAACTTGTACTAGTTGGCGAACGATTCGAAAAATATTCCAAGGATTTGTAGGGTAGTCTCTAGAGATCATTATAGCAAAATTAGAACCTCATAGCTCATTTTGAAGTTGGTTAAAAAACGATCGTTTTGGACAAGATCGTGATTTTCAAAAAATCTCCAAAGGCAGCAAGTACCTTATATAGCGAATTTTTTTATGTATCTACATACTGAAATATTAATTGCAAAACATTCTTATGATACTGACAATTAATATATTTTAATAACATTGAATCAACTAATAAATTCATTTCCCCGACGTTATTTTAATATTTATGATTTTTATTGATAAATACTTTTAATCCACAAACAATAAGAAACACTAAAAAAAAAATAATGAAGTTTGTTGTTTGTCTAATACGTCTAATCAAGGCCTGCTTGATTTTTTCAAGCGAAATTCTCTAGCAGGCCTTGCGTCTTGCGTCTAATATTAACTGTCAAAATTAGTTGCGCCTCCGCGATATTCAATTTTTTTTCTAATATCAATAGTCAGAACATATAGCCACCTGAGATAATCGATTTTACTGCTTATACTCAAAAAAGAGATTTTTGCATTTTTCTTGCGAACCAACGAACCGATTTTGATGATTTTTTTTCTGGGTCATAGAGAATGGTCGGCTCTACTGTTATTTTAATTTTCATCAAAATCTAAGCAAATGTAATATTGAAAATGATTTTTTTTAACATTTCTTCAGCTCTTATTCCAAAAGTGTTGGCCCTACCAGTCTGGTCAACGAACTCATCCAAGCTATCCCAAAGACCGATTTTTGTACCAAGTTTCATTCAGATTGGACCATTTTTACGGCAGTTATCGTGGGTATACATATATAAATATATAAATATATACAGGGTGAGCCAAGAGGATGGCACCCTAAAAGTATAAGAAGTTCTAATAGATGAAACTCTATGAAATTTGGTATGTGGCCGTTATGGCACTTGAACTACCTTTGGAAAATATTCTCGTTGATCTAGCTACCCCCCTTATATAGGGTAGTGCACCCTACTCTCTTATTTTAAATGGAATGGTATATTTTTTATTACATTTTTGAATTCCTTGATGAAATCGAAAGGGACTTTGATAACATGACCCATGGTCTAGCGCTGAAAGTTTTTCAGATATTTCAGCTTTTAGTGCAATTTTAAAATTTGCAGTGTTTGATTGAAAAATTCATATTTTAGAAGATATAACATCTGAAATGTTGAAACTTAGAATTTAAGTAGTACAAATAGTGTACTTGTTGCCAATTTAAACAGAATTCAATTATCTTTCAGCGTTTAGCTGAAATGAATTTTTCTTTCAGGCAATTTTCAAACTATAATAGCTTGCTTATTTTAAATAGAACCCCATATTTCTCTTTATATGGTTGGATAGAGAAAAAAATTCTGCATCGAACTGTATTAACATTCCCTATACCTATCTTTAATAATTTTTCAGTTATTCAAAATTTTCAATTTCGTTCAATCACCTCCCTTGAAGCAAAATGTAATACTTCTAGTCGCCTATGCCAAAATAATTCAACTATAATAATATGCATAGAAGGCTTAGCAAAATGACAAAATACCACAAATGACGTTAATAATGAATATTTTACCTGTATTTTTTACAACTTTAGCCCATCCTACATACACAAAAAGCAAATGAAATAATTATTAATTTAATTAATTACTATTTTCTGTTATTTTATTTCATTGAGACAGTCCAAATTTAATTAATTAATTTCATCCTAATTGTGACAATTGAATTGGAGGTTGTTTTGCTAAGACTTCTATGTATTACATTTTATTTCAGGAAAGAAAATTAGACGAAATTGAAAATTCTGAATAACTGAAAAATTATCAAAGATAGGTATAGAGAATGTTAATACAGTTCGATGCAGAATTTTTTCTCTATCAAACCATATAAACAGAAATATGGGGTTCTATTTAAAATAAGCAAGTTATTGTAGCTTGAAAATTGCCTGAAAGAAAAATTCATTTCAGCCGAACGCTGAAAGATAATTGAATGTTCTACAGTTTGATAGAAAGTACGTTATTTGTACTATTAGAATTCTATATTTTAACATTTTAACTGCAATAGTTTCTATGCTGTGAATTTTTTATTTAAGCACTGCAAAATAAAAAATTTCATGAAAAGTTAAAATATCTGAAAAACTTTCAGCGCTAGACCATGGGTCATGTTATCAAAGTCCCTTTCGATTTCCTCAAGGAATTCAAAAATGTAATAAAAAATATACCATTCTATTTAAAATAAGGGAGTAGGGTGCACTACCCCATATAAGGGGGATAGCTAGAACAACGAGAATATTTTCTAAAGGTAGCTCAGGTGCCAAAACGGCTATATAGCAAATTTCATAAAGTTCCATCAAGTAGAACTTCTTATACTTTTAGGGTTCCATCCTCTTGGCTCACCCTGTATATATATAAAAATTTTAACGAACGGTGGATATGGGTTCTTTAGGTCCCAAAACGAACTTCTGTGCAAAAATTTTTCGGAAATTCAAAAGTGAGGATCTCGTCATTAGCTAATTTTTTTAAAAAAAATTCGCTAAAAGGAGCAAAGTACGCAAAACGACCAAGAATGACTCGTAGACCCTCCCAACAATGATTTTTTCCGTTTTTTTCCATTGCATTCCAGAGAAAAATCGAAACATTTCCACCTGTTCCAGAATAAAATGGAGATATACGAAAAAATCAATGTTTAAGGAAGATATTGCGGGTTGCGGGTTAAAGTCACCCCTATGAAATCAGTCTTTTTTAAAAAATTTCTATAAAATCTCAGTATTTTTTAGTGGTTTAAAAACTAGTTGATATAGATTCGTTAGGGCTATTAAAAGGTGTAAGCTGTGTTTTCACCCTTGTGGGCGGTTGGAGTTGTAGATGATTATAGGCCATTTTTTATATTTATATTTTTTTTTAAACCGGAACAAAAAAGTAATAGTTCGAATCCTTGAAAAAAAGAGCGAGATCGAGATTTTCAAAGAAACTAAAAACTTTAAAGAAATGCCCAAATTTCATATCTAATTGCCAAGGCGGTATACAATACAATTGTGACTGAATAATTGTAAATTCTCTTTAATCTCCATCTTGATCTTTATCTTCATCTATTTAGACAAATTCACATTGTTTTCTTCAAGTATCTTTATTTTAGCTATATCAATGATGATGGTGAAAGTTAGATAATCGAGTTATTGTGAGTTTGCAATTCATCTGTGTTTTTATTGCCATTTGCCAACATGGTATATACGAGTATAAGATTAACCGATCATAAATTCCCATTAATTGTGATCTCGACCTTTATCTCCATATATTCATTCCAGAAATTCAGAATGAAGATGCGAATCTAGATCGGGTACAGGTTTAAAAAGATGAAATTTCACTATTTTTTCTCGAATATCTTGATTTTAACGACATCAACGAAGACAACGGTGAAAGTTATGTTGTAATGGAGTCAATGTGAGTTTTCAGTTTCTACACCTCTGACATAAATGAAATTTACCAGGCGCCAATGAAACTGTGAAATGTTTATATGTTGTGTTGTTATTTAGGTGTATGTATACAGGCATGTCTGTTTCATATATCCATACAATATACATATTCAAGTGTGGGTGCTTAATTAGAATATATCGCCACAAAGGGGTTGGTTGGAGTTCACTTATTCTTACCCACTTCATATAAATCACTACGATATGTCACTTAAATCAATCAAATATAAACAAAGCTATCAATTATATTGCAGTTATGTTTAGAATAATTCATCGATACTTTTCTCAAAGTAGAATGAACATTTTAAGGGTGGTTTTCCTGTAGTAATTCAATTTTCGCCACTTTAAGTTCAAATGTAGTATATGTGTATGTATGGTAATTAAAGATAAACGTGCATGTTCAACACACATAAATAACAACATTAAGATTATCAGAATGCCAACAATCTGACTTTAGGCGATTTATTATCGGGATAAGGCAAGGAGGAGGCGGATTTAGGGAATTTCGGGGTGTTATAAGAAATTACCACATTAGAAAAGTTTGTCGCTTAAACTTTTTTTTTTGTCTTGGCAATATAAGGAAGTGGAAGTAATTCCAGATAAATTTCTAACAATAACATATTTCGTTGATTCGCTTGTTGTATAGTGTAAAAACAGTTTAATTTCGTGTTTTTATTTTAGCAACACGCAATACGAGAATTATCGGTTTGATTGCTATTTAGACGACAATTTTGCCCACTTATTGCTGCTATAGGGATGATTTTCCCTTCTATGGAAATAGGAAAAATTACCATCATTTCCTGGAAATTAAGCAATACTCAAAGTCAACTTGGTTACAAAAACGGTGTTTTCTTTTTGAAAAATTAATTTACATTTGCAATAAAATTAAAAATTTGTGAATGTTGTAGATTATAGAGGGTCATTGCCATTGCTAGACCAGAAGATTCTCTAGTAATCAATTTAAAAAGTCAGACATGATGTAATAACATTTTGAAGGGAATACCAACAATCGTTAACCCAACCTTTTTCCGTAATTTAATGCAGTGTTCCCTTAAACTTTTTTATGATTTTTAAGGAACACTAAAGTAAATTTGAGCTTTTAGTTAGGTATAAAAGAAAAAAAGAAATACTTATCAGTTAATGAGCGATTCGAATAAAATTTCAAAGATTTATAGGAAGTCCCTGGAGACCATTTTAGCAAAATTAGAACTTCGTAGCTCATTTGTAAGTTGTTCGAAAAACGATCGTTTGTAACCGATAACGCGATTATTAAAGGTGATCTAAATACGTTAAACGAATAACAATGACTCGAAGACTCCCCCAACATTATTTTTTTCTAGTTTTTGACCATTTCATTCTCTCGTTCCAGAATAAAATGGAGAAAAACGAAAAAAATCAATGTTGGGAAGCTCTTAGAGTAATTTTAAGTCATTTTAAATGTGCAGCTAACTTTTTGAAAATCGGGACATCACCAGAAAGCAGCGCTTTTGACCGATTTGCAAATGAGCTATAAGGTTCAAATTTTAGTAAAATGTTCTCTAGGGACCCTACTATATAAATCCTTGAAATAATTTTCGAATCGCATGTCAACTAATAGGAGTTTCATACGAATCGTCTACTTTTAAAGCAGCAGCGCTTTAGAAACGTTTCTCAATTTCTAATTGTAGGTCCAATAATTTTTTGTTCTCGAATTTCATTTTCATAGTACCTTTCGAAACACCTACTTTTGTATTTAGTTGACATTGAATTTTGAAAAGTAGCATTTTTTCATTCAACATTGCGTAATTTCCAAGAGTTGACGTCAATTTTTCCTATTTCCAATTACCAATTACTAGAGAAGGGCGCTTTCATCATCAATAGATAGTCTACGTGCACCCCTTCAAGTTCTTATAACAATTATTTGATTCTATCAATAAATGAAAGAGTTATAGCGCATTTATTGTTAGTCTCCATAAATAGCTGAAAGACTCTGTAGTTTTGTATTTCATATACCAAATAGAGCTTTGTGTTTTGTAGGCAATGTGAATTTTCGGACGAGGGTGCGGTTATAAACGAGTTAGATGAACGTGACGGACATACGCCAACATTCACTAAAAAAAAAAAAAATACAACAGTTTTTTAAACACAAAACACAATTCGAAAATAGCGGCACAATTCTTATAGGAATCAAATCAATTATTGTGAATTTTTTGAGATTTTCATCTACTAATTTGTGTCAGTTATATGGAAATAAATACGGACGGAAGCTTTTAAGCACTTAAAGCTACTGACTTTCTAAAATTAATACCGAAAAACCGCTCCCTAACAATAATATTTTGTATAGTGCAGTTGATTAAGAATGCACCAGCAGTAGTTGTAGTAGTGGTAGTCGTGACAGTCTTTATATATAATTCGGAACACATGTGGTACTATTAAAAATACAACTTCCGTTTTTTTCCACGACCAGGTGGTGTAATTAGAGATCGATATAAAATTACCAACAACTCTTCCGGTTAAAGTTTGAATCTCTTTCCGTATTAATATTTTTTATTTGTATTAATATTACAATGGTTTTCTTCCAGAATTCTGTAATAGAATGGAGGGAGCATGGCGACCGATCAACGAAAATACAGCCCCCAAGAGACCATACAGGTAAGATGAGAATTCTGTTTTGTATGTACAACACACACTCTCCTATCTTATGATTTATCTCGATCGATAATTGTAAATTTTTATCCGAGAGAATCGGAGGAATTTTGTAGTTTTCGGGGATAAATTTCAAAGATAAACGACAGATGTTCGGTTGTTGTAATCGCGGATAGTCACGCAGTCTGGTTTGGGATATATTGAGAGGAGTTCCAGTAGGAACGGTGTCGCATCTAAAATTTGAACACGTGCATCCCGGACATGCGCTATTTCACCATGTTTTAATGGCAAATCCATACTGTATATGTATGTGTGTAAGACGACGACGACGTCGACGACGACACAACATCCTTTAAATACTGCGTCTTTTTCTTAATTTCATTCGCGATAGTTATCTCCAAGTCGAACTGCAATTCCGGCTATTCCAGCTTGGGAAATGGCAAGTATATGCGGTCATAATTTCAAAGATAAGCCCCCAGGTGTCTATAGATATACCCCAGTGGAGTTTTCCAGCCCCTGTTCCCGGTTTAATTACATGCACCGTTCCTGTACAACGTAGAACAGCCCACGGGCAACATTGTTCAATGCAGTTAATACAAATATACAAAGACCGACTTTTGCATAGAAATAGGAATGAAAGAGAGAAAACGACTAGGCTAGAAAGCCTAAGCTGCCAAGACCAAGACGTTCGATAATGTTAATAGAGAGCTTATTAAAAGATATGGAGTGCCAAAGATGTATGCAGGAGCGTGTCCTTAAAACGTTCTGATTTCCATTAAGCATCCTTATCGTCAACATTGAAATTGTTTGTTAAAGACAGTTGGTACAATTGTTGAGAATATTTCGTTTATAATTCAAAAGGGGGTTGAACGATGATAAATTTCTATAATTATGGCAAATTTCAGTGGCGTCAATGTTGTTTTACAATAGGAAATTCAACCACAAATCATCGGTTTTAATATTCCGCCACCCTTTTATAATTCACATCCTATTCTCTATCTCATTCTACAATTAGATGGTACTGGGAATTGTAACACTTATCCACCATAAGAAACTTAGGGGTGTAATCGTTTCATCTCCCACAATAGAAAATCCTTGGGAAAATTCCATGATACTTTTAATGAATCACACACAGATGCAATATCAAAATGCAACAGTGTACCACCATCATCATCATCATCCCTTTTGTCCTACGGGGGATTCCAATTGGATTCCCATAGTCAATGTTGTGAGGTGACTCACCCGCCAAATAGCACGCATTGCGCTATAGTCACACTCTAACTTTGAATTGCTGGGGTGGTTTTCATTTTGGCACAGATCTAATATATGAACAACGGTCAACCCTCGGATTCTGTCGCGACATTGTCTCTATCTTTCTCTGGTTTGATTAAGGTAATCACAACTACTAGGAGGGTTGTGCGTGCGTTTAGATTAGTTACAATTTCTCTATACAAAAACATGTTGAACAAAAATCAACCCCCTCAACAATCAGTTCAGTTTTGATTCGTCTCCAGTGATGGTGCAATCGGTCGTAATGTAATCTGATATGAAAATTGTGACATTTTTGGGGGATGATAGTGATAGTGGCGGACAACAAGCCAAATTTTCCACATTCCTGCAATGTTGAAACGTAAACAACAAATTTTAAACACAACACAGAGTGCTTTAGATTGGGATTCACCCTCAACGAAGACCGGTACAGTTAAACGAAGGCCCGTGTCCAGTGGTGATTATTCCACAACGTCTCGTAATTCTCGATGTGAGCAAGGAAGACAGTTTCAGTTTCAGGAAATCTCAACAACGATCGATGATTGTACTTCAGGTAGGGAGGATTTTGTTTTGTTGAAAGCTTCTAAAGAAAACAACACGGCTATTATGTTAATGAAGAAATCACGAATTCCGAGTCGATTAGCAGTCAACACGAAACATCTCATTAGTGATTACAGAAAAACACAATTTCCTGTTGTTGGTGTTTTAGAAAATAACATTAAGCTGAATGTTGTTAACGATGGATGTCTGGGTGATTTTAATAAAATTGGTATTGTACCATCAGATACAGATTCAGGAATAGCATCACCACTATCACCATCATCCCTACATAGTTTCCTCGGATACGTTACCATCACCGATGATAAGGATAAAAAGACTGCCCCATTGAAGGATCAATGGACGGAGACGGCCAACAACCAAATTCACCCTTATCCAGGCGATAAGATTGAGGTAACCAAAGTTGAAATTTATTGTATTTGTTACATAGACATACAAAAGACTCCATTTATTATTCACTTCTTAAAATAAAGTTCTACGTCTTTGTGAATAAATGTAAATGAGTCCGTTCGTTTTGTCGTCAACATTCCACTTTTCTTTTACCATTTCGAAAACTAGCGATAACATATGTATAAGAGGGACAACCAACTCTAAGAAGCTCTACTACCCCCTTATATTGCATTATAGACGTCTTTTGTCTTTTTCTCGAAGGGTCGCAATGCAGCACACGAGTAAATCTTCGACGCTTATAAGGGGAGGAAAAAAGCAAAATCGACCTTAAAGTTCAACAAAATATTCAGCATTTTTTTCGTCAATATGAACGAATCCGATCAGTTGTTTTTTTGATGCGTAAAGATCATCGAAATTATCGATGATGAGGGTGTAAAACTTTATACTACTCGAAACAAATCAGATTGAACCCTTATATTTTACAATAATTGAACTAGCCCCTCATTTATAGTTGTAGGGTTAGATTCTGTGTGTGTATGTGGTGTTATTTCAATGCAAATTCTTGTTAGGGGTTGAATGGACGCTGCCTACTAGTGATTTTAAATTTTGATAAATATGCTGATTATACCTTTTATCATATTGTCGAGTTTTTCACGTAGAACTATCTTTGATCGTCGAAAAATTCCAGTCTCGTTCAATTTAAACTTAATTCATTTACATGCAAATCGACAGTTTTTTGCGTTAATTTAACAAATTTTCTCTACCTATACGTGTGTGAAAAAAAATGATCAACCCATCTGAAAAGTTTTATATATGAAGCCAAAATGCTGTAGTCACGTTTAGCACGAATTCGTGATTGTCTGTTGTGTATGTGTGAGAGTCTACGCTTTTCCTGTTTTGTATTATGACTCACTGAAGTTTCCCATTTTCGTCGACGAAAATGTAATTTTCCAACAACATCAAGAATAGAATCAGGTCGAAACGAAGATAGATAGACACGTATATAGGTATAGGTAAAATGTGGATATCTTGAGAATCTAAAATTGAATCTAGGCTGTAGTTCAAATTCAAACAACAACAACAGGTGATTAAAGTTGAAGTTTATTAATAAATGGTGAATTTCAGATTGCCAACAACCCTTCCTGCTGTTGGAAATTCAGTCATCTGTTAGCGTCAATTTGTTTGTTCTGTCTCTAATTTCATTTCGTGTGTACTCATTTACTTCAAATATTCAACGGTGTTTGAACGGTTTCAGGATTTTATTTCAGAATGATTTATGCGTTATTAATGAAAGCAAAAAAGGAGTACCTATACGTTTTTTGTTGTTGTTATTGTAGTATTCACCTCAATTCAAATATTGAGTCAGCTCTATTCAGTTTACTTGAAAACAAACAGTAACAAATGTTCTGTGTAATATTTCACGTTTTACTGCACGACTTCAATGAATGTCGAAATTTTGATGTGATTGCAGTTTGTATTTACATAACTGTAATTCAAATATTTAGTTGAACTGAAGACGTTTATAATATTGAGTTTAAAACAATTTTGACTCAATTTTAATTTAACTGTTTGTAAGCGTATTCATTATAGTATAGAAGATACGAGTTGTTTCGCATCATTTTTCATTGTAGTTTCTGAAAAATGCAATTTTCGACTCGCCCCTTATTTTTCTTGCAAAGAATCTTTCTTATTGTGTACATCTATCTTTTTCTTTTATGTTTGTAACAAACGACAGAACAAATACCGTTCAGCACCTCGTGTGTGTGTGTGTATGTTTGTATAGAAGATGATGTGGACGATGTCATCTTTTGATAAGGGTCCATCCGCCGTTCAACTTTTGAATTCGATTTCGATGATGCCACCAACCTTTGGATCAATGTCAACTCCAATTTGCACCAGCTATAGTTCAAGTCATGTAATCAGACCGCTAAGGGGTTGTGATTTATTGGTTTTCAATTGATATTTGAAGCATAATTGTTGTCTTTTACGAAAAAAAATCGATTTTGATGATTTTGCATTTGTATAAACCTACCTACACAGTCGAAGTGTTCTTTTCTTATGAAAATACGTATCGTTCGTCATTCATTTCAGTGGTTTTCATGACA
Source organism: Mylabris sibirica (assembly GCA_039776855.1). Taxonomy (NCBI): domain Eukaryota; kingdom Metazoa; phylum Arthropoda; class Insecta; order Coleoptera; family Meloidae; genus Mylabris; species Mylabris sibirica. The sequence goes on from CM077836.1 coordinate 9,196,097, forward strand.
TGTCTGTTTTGATAAAGAGCGATAAATCTCCCCTCGACATTGAATATACATGCCGAAAGAAAACAAGAAACGAAAAGGGAAAATGGCCTACCTTTTCGAATTTTGTTTAATCCATAATCACCCCATCATAAAATGTGCCTCATTATCACTACTTCTAATCTAAACGCGAACTGGTGCTTCACAACAGGAAATCTCGCGTTGGATCTATAAAAAAATATCCAAATTTTAGAAAATATTACAACACGTTTCCAACAATGATGATGTAGTAGAATCAGCTGTCATTGGACAGTTTCAGAACTGTTTTGCAGTAGTTCTAAATATAGCTTTTGTGTGTTTCTATATACATATGTTTGTGTGTGTCTATGTGGCAAGAATATTTGTCGTCGTGGGAAGTGTTGGAGTGGAAGTATTTCTCTTCTAACGTAACGTTTGTTTGTGCTATTTATTTGAACAATTTCAAGCCGAGACTGAGTACCTTTCCAGCTAACTTTAGATGGCTGCCTGCTGTTGTCTTCATAGAAATGCACACGAAACCAAGAGCTGGCAGTTTACGATTTATACGGAGCCTCCATACAAGGGGTGATGTATAATCCTCAAAGTAATATTACTTTCTTTTTTATTAAAAAGATAATTCATTGAAAAAGTGCTGTAAGAATTGAGGTTTTCTTTGTGTTTTGCTTGCTCAAAAATCGATGATTTGAGACGAAATCTCTTGAAATTTACAGTCAAGTATTCAGCTCAAAAGCTACTCAATCTGTCTAAATTATTTTCTTATGACCTAAAAACTGATTGAGACGAAAATTTCTTAATATATCGTCCAAAAATAGAAACTTGTGTTTGTGATTTAGGACAAAACATATCACAAATTTTGAAAATTCATTCCGATTAAACTTGATTGAATTTCTTTTTTTTTTTGAGGATTCAACAGCAAAAACCATAATTAACGTCGAAAATATGTCAAAATTTAGACTGAATCTCAAAAATCGTCTTCAAAATGTTTCAGTAATCTGTTATCATGATTTAGTAGGAAAGTTTGTGAAAAGTGAATCTTTTACCCAATACCTAAAGTGTCTAAATTATTTCCTTTTTACAATTTAACGTCAAGGATCCCTATAAATTGTTGATTTAGTTTAAAAATAGCTTAAAACTCAAAAATTAATCTCGCAAATTTAATATCTTAAACACAATGTAATGGCCAAATTCGTCAAAATAACCGTGATTTAGGATAGAAAAGTCTTAAAATCTAGACTGAAATTCGAGATTTTAGCCATAAATTAATGAAAAATCTTTGAATGTTCTCTTAATTGAATGTTAAGGATGGGAGTATTTCAAAATCTACATTTAAAGGTGTCTAAGTAAATCAAAAAATCCAGACTTAAGCTTTAAAATTCTCTTCAAAATACGATTTGGAATGTCTCAATAATCTATTATTCATGACTCAGTAGAAAAATTTGTTAAAAGATGGATGATTTGAGACAAAAATGTTTTTAAATCCTATCCAATGAATTTACCCCAAAATTGACTTAGAGTGTCTAAATTGTTTTCTATGTCTTTTGGTTGTTTAAAAATTGATGATTTGAGACGAAAATGTCTTAAAAGCTGTACTGACAGACAAAAACGACAATTTAGACTAAGTGTCTAAATGGTTTTTTTACGACCTAAGGGCTGAATTTACCAAGAACTGATTAAGACGAAAATTTCTCAGGATCTCCATCAAAAATCGAATATTATGCTTGTGAATTGATGATTCAAACTAATGATTCAAAAATAATGCAAGACCTGAGTTGAGTTTTGAAAATTGAGCTTGAAAATTGATTAAAATTACCTCAAAATTCCCTAGAACTTGTTGATTTGGGTAAAAATATCTCAAAATTCAAAAACTAATCTCAGAGACTTTGCCTCTAAAATTAACGAAAAGCCTCTAAATCTTTTCTGAATCGATTTTTAACGATGGAAATCATGGAAATATTTCAAAATCTAGACTTAAAAGTATCTAGATACAGTTAGGTACTTTTATGAAATCGGTATTATTTGGAAATCTCATGCAGATAGGGGATGAAAGAAAATAGAAGGTTTTTATGTTATTTCTGGTTTTTAATTCGTTAAAGATGGAAATATTGCAAGCTTATCTTACACAACATTGAATTTTCCGTTAAATTTCCCTTTCTTCTCCTCTGATCCGATTTATAGGAGATCGATTATTGTCGTAATATTTCCCTTCAATAAATACGAAAATTCATTAATAAATCCATTTGTAAATAATTGTTTTTTTTTCAAGTCTACCCTTATTCGTGCAATAACAACAACAACAACGGAATGATCTTAAAATGTCAAAGAGGAGCACTGCTTCAATGTCAATTACTGAAAGTAATGATGCGGATATCGTGTTAACGGCACCAGTAGTGCTAGTACACCTCTTAAAATACGCCCTTTTCCATATCAGAAATAGTGAATGTGTATGCATTTACGATTCTGTTTAGATTTCCTCTATACCTACCGTCGTCAATGGGGTTGGCACCCTTAAATATAACACTTAGGGACGATCTTGTAGATGTGTAGTAATTGCGCTTGAAGTGTCATCAGTTATGAACTCAATTTAAAAGTAATTACTTACAAATTGTTTTCGTTTTCTTTTCTATCTATTGTCAAATACTAAAGGAAGCAAATTTTGGTAAATTTAATAATGTCCAGGTGGTGTATATTCATATATATATGCATAAACGTCTCTCTATTATCTGTTTTTGGTGCGTGTCGCGCGCTTGCGTGCGTCCATCAAGCTTTCAGACTTCTGTAGTATATACATGAATGTGTTGGAAAAACACGACGTCCCGTTTTCAGTATTTCAGTATCGTATCGTGTTCAGAACGTGCGTCCGGAAACGGCGTCGTCGAAATCGACGCCGTTCTCGTCGTCGTCGCCACCACCACTACCACCATCGCCGTCATCTCCAACACTCTCCCATCTGTTGTTGTTATTTACCATCACAGATGGAAAATGTGCCGTTCTAAGTGGACATTGTGTGTAGGTGATTGTGTTTATTCTTAATTTATTGAAATTATACGGAAATTCTACTGGAATTCATCTCCAAAGATAATTCGAAGAGGTGTTTTGTGTGGATTTCGCGACCGGAAATCCGTCACATATTTCGAAACAATACGGCTTGAATCATCGCCTACGCTAAATAAATTAACCACGAGCTCATTCATTATACATTCACCACCTATATAGACTTATACAGTCATTGAAAGTATTAGAGAAGAACATAATTATTCCAATTCCAACATAATAAACTCGAATATCTCTGATAAGATTCAGTGCTAGATTCTATTGAAAAATTACAAAAATCTTGTTGAATTTTGTTCATAAATAACGAGAATATCTTAAAATAAGTTTGATTGATGGAATAACGTGACTGAAATGAAGTCATGTCAGGATTTAAGGTGACAACATGATATGATAACCAACATGAACGTGTTTCAAAATAGAATTATTATAAAAGCGGAGAGATCATCTTTGACAATTTAACCACTGAAACATAATTTACACGAAATACAATTTTCAAAAATATTTTGATTACAAAAACACGATTCACAAATTAACATAATATTCTGTCAAAGATAAACACAACATGTTTTGAATAATCATTAAATTATCGTTACACAATCGACGCGTGAAAATTCAAAACGATAAACCTCCAATCAAACAATAGGTACAGTAGTGTGTCGAAATTGATAAATTTCAGTTAAAAAAATTACAGTTAGAATTAGCAGCTTCGAATCCAATTAAGTGTTTGAGCGTGGTTACAGTTTTTGCATCGATACCCGGAAGAAAAGAAAAAATAAAATGACTGAAATAATCCAGTGACGGGTTGGAAACTCGTCGGATATGTTTCCGGGGTGTATTAGAGCCCCTCGTTCTACGCAGGGTTCCACTGATGACATCAGCAAGCAGACAAAGTCTATTGTTCAGGTTTGTTCAACATTTTCGTTAACTTCATTATGAAATTATCTGTATACACAAGGGTTGTATATGTGTGTGGATAATAAACCGGCTAATCGTCGGAATTGAATTGGTGTCATTAGGATGCACCAAGCGCAGTTCGTTTACTATCCACAAAAAAATCGCACCCGAATTTAAACTAAATAATTCAGCCGAAAGGGCTTTAATTGGTTTAATTATATCAATAGGAATTGTACCAAGATCACAAATAGTTTCTATCATTATTAGGTGTATCAAAAGAAATATCATCGGATGAAATTAACAAAGTTGTTCCATCTATTCGGCTATTGTTCCGTTGTTTAATCAACATAAAAGCCCCCGTATTTCGTCTCGTCTATTTCAACTAATTTTAAAAGCTATAAATTTTGAAATGTCGCATATGATGTTGTTGTTAAACCACGACTAGTATAGGAGGGTGTATTAGTTATAAATGATATGATCATGTTAATCATGTAAAACATAAAGATGATGCATTTTCTAAATTATAGTCAATTTACTGTTTGGAATGTTGTTGAAACTATTTTAAAACTACCATTCGGTTTATTATCTAACTTCTAATCTTTAAACGCTATTATAGAATTGAAGGTACCTTTTAAAATAGTCTATTTTTATCCAACATCAATATTATTATTATTATTATTATTATTAATAATATCAAAGTTATTCCACAAAGTGATCAATTTTATTACTATGTTTATTAACAATAAAATACTATATCAATAATTGATATTGATGGTTGAAATTAGGATTAATTGAGTAAAATTACATTAAGTGGAATGTTATGGGAGAACTACCTGTTTATCTTTCTAAATGTAATTGCAGGAGGTAATTTGAACAGACTTGATCTAGACAGAGCTTTCAAACAAAAGCTCTATTCCCAAACGACTAGCTAATATATCTTTCTAAACATACGTACACGTAATCTATATTGGAAAATTAAGGAGGATTATGATCTGTGGTTGTTTTTAAGTAAACGTTTAATTAAATAAGAATTGCATTGTTTTGTTAACACACAATTTTCATATGTTTTTTAAAGAAATGTATAAAAAAGTTTGAGAAATTTAGAGTTGTCTCAATCGTTATTTGTTCGCGGTCAGCTTCTGAATGTTTTCGTTCAATTTTCAAGTTGTCATAAAGGGTGTTTTCCTAATATCATTCAATTTTCAAGTGATTATCATCACGTTTTTATCCTACAATCATTCAATTTTCAGACTTCCAAGGTTCCCTAATTTTTAGGTTGTCATATAGAAAGTGCACTTTGTTACTTTTCTTGAATTTTACAAAAAAATTTACCATCAGACAGATTTTTTGACGTTTTTAGTTGCTTTCTAAACATGATTTTCAACTCGATTATAAGATATGTTGTCCTTACGTTTTAAAGAATTTTGGTATCGAATTGTTAAAAGCGTGCTACTTAATCGGTTCGGTCAATTTTAGAGATGATTTAGTCATAGTTTTATGTTTTACATGAATTTTGAACTCAATTCCTTTTTTTAATTCAACTTTCAAAACATGAAAGAGTGATTATTTAGTCACTTTTAAGCTGAAGCCTCTTTTTTTTAAAAGCACGATTCTAGGAAATTCTAGTCGCAATTTTTTTTTGTAAATTTTGCTTTTAAGCCATGAAAAGGAGGAGATATAAACATTTATAACATTGGCTTCCTAAGTCTTCAATTCTTTCGGAAAATGTGAATCATTTAAACCAGTGTTTCTCAAGAGTTTGAACATGCGACTCTAATCTTCTGAGAGTACGAACCACAGAGCTGAAGTCGGGAGAGTCCAGGCAATTGTTTTCTAAAAACACCCACGAGGTAGGAACTAAAGTAGGAAATCCTCATTCACACAAGAGAATCTTTGAAAAAAAAATTCCAAGTATCATTAAAAGCATTATAAAATAGAAATTCAAAAAGAAAATTGGCATTTTTACATAAAAGTCTTACGACGCAAAACAAATTTACCGCGACTTTTGGTTTGATCATTTTAGTTTTATTTCGGAAATTTTAAATTGTTCATTTTACCAAGTTTTGCACGTCAATCGTAAAAAAATAAGACGATTTTAAACATATTTGGTCGTCATTTAAATACTTGACTTTTGATTTTAAGATGTTTAGCTATCAATTTTCAACAAATTTAAATGAAAGTGATTTAATGAATTTTAACCGAAGCCAAAATGATTACGCAAAATTTAATCCAATTTTCAAGATATTTGTGTTTCAAATAAACAGTTATCAGGGGATTTTAACACTAAACCGTAGGAAATGACGATTTCGTTAATTTTATACGAAAGCTTCCAACTTTTAGTCTAGGTTTTAAAACATGGATTGTCAATTTTTTGCAGGATTTGTATTTTTTTTGGGCTTTCGAAGCCAAATAGTTCAAAAAACGAAAATTTTCTGTTATAACAGTAATGGTGATTTTTTCGAAAATCCTCAACCTCCACCTTTATCAAAACATCTTCATTAGCACTAAAAACAATTAAATAAAGACTTTTCATTGATGTAAAACGAAAAGAAAAGGAAAATATTTATACAGGGTGAGTTTTATGTATGGAACGCCTCAATTATCTCGGAAAAAGCTTGTACAATGTTTATGAATTTTTGTGTGCAAGGGTCTTGTGATACGGCCGGTATTATGGTGGTATTTTCGTTATTTTAACTACCCCCCTTATAGGGGGTAGTGCACCCTACTCTCTTACTTTAAATAGATTGGTATATTTTTTATTACATTTTTGAATTCTTTGATGAAATCTAAGTGGACTTTGATAACATGACCCATGGTCTAGCGCTGAAAGTTTTTCAGATATTTCAGCTTTTATTACAATTTTAAAATTTGCAGTGTTTGATTGAAAAATTCATATTTTTGAAGCTATAGCATTTGAAATGTTGAAACTTCAAATTTATGTTGTAAAAATAATGTGCTTTTTATCAATTTTAACAGAATTCAATTATCTTTCATTGTTTAGCTGAAATAAATTTTTCTTTCAGGCAATTTTCAAACTCTAATGTCTTGCTTATTTCAAATGGAACATCATATTTTGGATAACTGAAAATTATCAAAGATAGATATAGGGAATGCTAATATAGTTCGATGTAGAATTTTTTTCTCTGTCTAGCCATATATAAAAGATATCGTGTTCTATTTAAAATAAGTAAGATATTATAGACTGAAAATTGTCTGAAAGAAAAAATTATTTCAGCTCAACTCTGAAAGATAATTCAATTTGTTTAAATTGGTTAAAAGTGCACCATTTTGAATACTTAAATTCCAAATTTTAACACTTCAAATGTTATAGCTTAAAAAATATGAATTTTTCAACCATACACTGCAAATATTAAAATTGCAATAAAAGCTGAAATATCTGAAAAACTTTAAGCGCTAGACCATGGGTCATGTTATCAAAGTCCACTTAGATTTCATCAAATAATTCAAAAATGTAATAAAAAATATACCATTCCATTTAAAATAAGAGAGTAGGGTGCACTACCCCCTATAAGGGGGGGTAGTTAAAATAACGAAAATACCACCATAATACCCGCCGTATTACAAGACCCTTGCACACAAAAATTTATAAAAATTGTATAAGCCGTTTCCGAGATAATTGAGGCGTTCCATACATAAAACTCACCCTGTATATTCAAAGATTCAATTTGGCGCATCCACCAATTTTAGCGATCTACCTACAATAAAACATTGATTAAAATAACACAAAAATTAATTAAAATCATGTTGAATGCTTTTGTTTTCACTTTATTTCTCACAGATAAATTGACGAGAGTTGGGCAAATTAACAATAATTGCTCGAGGGGGAAAATATTAAGTCCTTTCCTATATTTCCAACTCTAATTACCAGATATGTATTGTTTTTAGTTGTGACATTTGTTTCGTTGCAAATTATTTTTTGTTTATATTCAAGAGACATTCTGTTTATTTATCTGCTGAAGAAGAAAAAAACAATAACACAAGTGATTTGTAATTTGAAACAAACAATGAGGCGCCAGTTGTACAACATACCACATCTCGATAAATAGGCTCTGAAATCTATATAATATTACTGAAATTATTATAATTGAATGTAGAATAATGGAAAATTAGTGGATATTGACGCGAACAAGCGTTTTTGTCAATTGGAAATCATAAGAATCCAATAATTTTCTAAATACAGTGTCACCGTTGTCGACATGCTTGATATTTTACGGTTTATTATTGTACAGTGAACTTATTACTACAAACACCAGCATGTTTTTATGATATTATTAAAACGGCGCTATTTTAAGTATTGTGCACATTTGTTGGTCGATTTTCAAATATTATACACGTATACATGTTGGCATGTTGACTGATTTAATACAACTTGTAACTAATTTATATTACCCCGTCAAATCTTCAACTATATACGACGATAAATCTGATTAATTTCTTACGCACACCCCTTAACACTGGTGGTAGTTATTGTATAAAATATATAGCCGAAACTTTCCCCTATATTCTACTATTAGTTCGTCTCTAATATGTGTCAGGTGTGTTTCCGTTCATATCCAAACTAAACACCCGACATTTGTAAATATAGTCTAAAAATGTGTACGAGCATTTTGGATAGTTTTGTTTTTTATTTACAATGTAGTAAATCATCGAAATTACAGCTACCTTTGATATTCTCCAGTTCTCGGTGTGTTGAAATTTCACGAGACGGAAATGAGTCTATTTTTAAAATCAAAGAATCTTCAACTCTGCGCTATTTTTATATATATATATATATATATATATATATATATATATATATATATATATATATATATATGTGTGTGTGTGTGTGTGTGTGTGTGTGTGTGAAGATTCGTGTGTTTAGTTGCTAACAAAATTATGATAAAGATAAATTGGGATTTAAGGGTGGCTAACTATCGATGCGTTGATTGATGAACATCGAACTACCACCCCTAAATTGTGCTTAATTGAAACGTATAAAATTTGAAATATGGCAACTTGTCGTTTTTGAAAAAGTATATTTTTCCGCCTGTACAATTTCTAATTAATTGTCCAACAAAAATTTGATATTTTTATAGTAGAAGCGCACAAAAATTTGTACGGGGTGCATTTATACGTTTGTATGCTTTGAAGAGAACTACTATAGATAAAAAAAAAAACGGGATATATCTTTTCGAGCATCTTTGAATAGCCACTCTAATACGAGTGGGTACTTGTACTATTTATATTTCCAGTCAGATTTTTTTTTAGTTGAATCGCGAGGGTTACTTTTATTATCGTTTAAAATGTTGGATTGATGTGTTTGTCCGATTATATCGGTAAATAGCTTTATAAATGCAATAACAGGCGAATATCGGAATAATATCGAACATGCAGGAATGGTGGTAAATGTGGTACGTGAGTTGATTGTAAATATGTGCAATGTAATTCATTTTTTTTGCCACCATTGGGTGCAGTTGTGCTCCGTTTTTATAGCTGAAATACTGCATTTTGTCGTCAATATCTCGTATCCGTAAAATTGAATTTTGTGTCGGTCGTGTTTCCAGTAACATTCACCGGATTACTTTACGAGTTTAATGATTGAAATCTTGACACTAGACATAAGATATCCACACATTAAATCGAACATGACAAGTACAAAAATTGAATTGTTACAGTTTAATAGATTTCAAACGGTCTATGAAAAGCGTATTTTATGCCTATATAACATATACATCAACGTTAATTTATATCGAGAACTACTACAAAGGTAGCAACTGATTATACAGTATAGTGACCTAACGAACCCCTTGCCGTATAAACATACTAGGGGGTCGGATAGTTGAATACCAACCAATATGATTTATTAATAGACTCTCTCGTTCGTATTTATGTTAAATTTTAAGGGATACACCGGATCAGTTTCATCTTTAATTGACTGTAAATAATAACATTTAATAGACTCAATTCGAAGCTGAAAAAGCTGAATTTGAAACTTGATTGATTGATGGTGATTTAATTGCATCCAATGCGGGTGGTAATTTATAGAATTACAAATTCACCTGAGTCTAAAATGACTCAAATTGCCCCATCTAATGATGACCCTAATGGTCCATTTTATTAGCCAATCGTATTGTATATCAAGTCGACACAAGACTGATAAAAAGATGATACACTATAAAAAAGTATAGATTTTCGGTGTTTTTTCTTTCTGTCAAGTCTTTGTAACGATGACGGCGAAAGAGGGATAAAGGTGGGTGTAAATAATGCAGCTCACGTAACCTTGTCGCATTTTGAGTTCAGAAATAGGCACCAAATAAGGGGTGTTTGGGTGTTTGTGTGCGAATATGTGTGTCTATGCACTGTATATTGGATAAAGAGAGAAGAACAGTCCGGATTTTTGGGGATGAGAAAGGTCTTTGCCCCTATAACTACTGTAGTGTTAAAAAAATTGTCTCCTGTGTATGTATATGTGGGTCGTTATTTATATTTAAAAAAATTGCATCAAAGATTATTAATTTTTATATTTGGTAAATAAACAGAAAGCAGACTGTAGACATATATTTCTTTCATCAATAATCCAGTTAAATTGGGAACAGGCGATATTAGACCAACATAAAAAACTATTCCACTGAGTTTTCGTATTTTGTGTAAAACTGAAAGGAGCTGAAGATTCATGAGTGAAATATGGAAAGTTTTCTATGTGAAAATACGAGTGTTTCCTCCATTTCTCGATTCTTTTTTCAATAAAAATACATAGTTCTTGTGGCTTTTGAAAATTAGTTTTTGTTTTAATTATTCTTAAAGGGACTCGGGAGTCATCCCTCGATTCGGTGTCTAAAAAAGTGCCAATTTTCAATCATCGATTTCTCCCTTGTTTTCTGAGATATTCAAACGTGCGCCCGATGGAGTTTTCAATTTTGAAAAATTTTCATTAAATTCTAAATTACAGAAGAAAATTTCGGAGCATGTCGAAATATTTCTAACCTTGCCTTTTCTACAAGTTTAACGATAAAAAAATCGTACGACAGCTTGTTTGAAAGCTCAGACATATTAGTCGGAAGGAGAATGGATCTCGAAAAATTCAATTTTAGTAAATCAAAATAAGGAATGAAAATTTTCTAACGCTTCAAAGCAGTGGTTTTCATGGCGCTTCTGTATGAGACGTTTTTACCCAAATTTTTTGACTTTTGAACGAATTTTGCCTAAAATAGATTCAGGTTTTAGTTTAGGTTTTAAGACATTGTTGTTCTAAAATATGAATTTTTGAGCAATAAGAGAACTTCATCAATTCATACAGTGGATAAGGGGACATTTATTATAGTTGTCAACTGCAAATAGTGAATCTTATAAGAAAAATCAAATTACTGTATGGTTGCAGTACCTACACCAAATAGTAAAATCTGTGAATACAAGCAGATAATTTACAGCTTATACATTTCTTTAAAAGCAAATAGTTTCACAACTATGTTATTCACAGATTTTACAGTGGACAATTTTTTTTTGTTTGCCCCAACCATAAAGTAATTCACTTGTAAAATTCACTATTCTAAGTCCACAACTATAGTTCGTGATGCGTCCCTGTAATGTATACGAATTTCTATCATCAATAATGTAACAAACTACCTTTTATTAAAATAAGACACGACTTTTCAACTACATACTTTGTACCAATAACGTACACCGAACGGTAAACGTACTAAAAACAATACGTTTATGACTTTATTAAGTCATTATTCATTATAAAATCACATATACGACTGCCTTGGATACAAGAAAAATCGAATTCTATAATAACCACCTGGTCAAACAATAGAACACCACGTGAACAAAAGGACAAACGTGAGAATTGTGACTAATAATATCTAAATTTCTATTACTATTTCTATCATACAAATGAATCATATACGTAATATGTAAGTACGTCATTCTCTTTTTGTATAATATGTGAAACTTTCAAAATTATTTGTATCAAATCAAAACCAACAAATAATTAGTTAAGTCTAACATAATAACAACTGTAAGTTTAGGATTATTACGGCTATTCAAATGAACATCATCCAATTTCCTGGCAACACAGAGAGAGAATAACGTAACGGAAGCTGTAGTAGCAGGAGTCTTAAGTTAGCGCCTATGATTCTCTCTCTCCCTATAGCTACATTGAGAATTACTGAGAATACATCTGAACCGTGTAATAACCGTCCGCCTCATTGCGTCTATATTTGAGAGCGAAAGAGGGTGGTTTTGTTATACACAGATCTGATAGTGGTGGTTAAATACGTGAAGTCTACACATACATGTAAAGAAATATGTAAAATGAGAGATCCAACTACTACCATCACCACCGGTTCGTTTATATATTAAACTTTATAATCGCCGGCAAACAAATTAAGTTTCTATCTTAATGGAAATATGCTGAGAACATCATCATTATAAGTTTAGACTGTTGTGTATATTGTGTAATGCATGTTAAGGGACGATATGAAAAGGGCAAAAGGATAGATAAGGTGGTGGTATGAGGTGGTTTAATAAGATATAATAGGAATAGAAAAGGGATATCGAGAATTCAGGATGCGAAATCGACAAGTTTCAATATATTATTATAGGCAAAAGAATAGTTGTTAAAATCGACAATTCGTATTCAAATTGACTTTGACGTAATTTAATTTATAGTTAGGTGGTGTGGAGAAGGATCGATAAAAGAAACTTGAATAGAAAACGTATATTGTGCTTGTCGATTTAACCGATTTTTCTTTACAATAAGACAATTGTTAACACCACCATTGAAAGAACGCTGTAGGTGTTATTTTGCATTTGTGAATTTCACATCTGTCGCTAAGTTTGAATTTATTCCTTTATTCATATTTTGAACAACAGTTTCGCCCCTTTCATCTGTAGGACATACTCCAGTTTGAATTCATAATAGAGGAAAAACAATATTTTCCCAATTATCCATCCCTGAGTCTATACAATAATTGTAATAAATTGTATGAAAATATTATGATTGAAAATTGTTTTGTTGCACTCATTCATTCATTACAAATAACACGAATATAAACAGAAAATGTATAGAGAGGGTAGTCTCCCCTATTACTACAAAATTGGAAGACTGGATAGCCAATAAACAGTAACAAGATCTGTATTGATATCAAATCATTTCAGTACATTAAATCTCAATTTCGAGACATTCCTCTATCTTTTTATATTGAATTTAATTATTTAAAAAATACAAGAATTATCGGTAATTTATTTTGTGTATAAAAAAGAATTTTATATAAGTGGTTTCCGTGGTGTAGTGGTTATCACATCCGCCTAACACGCGGAAGGTCCCCGGTTCGATCCCGGGCGGAAACATTAATTTTTTTCTTTGTTAATTTATGTGCTTAGTGAGCTACCGAAGATTCGATTTCGGCCAGTTTCGGTCAAAAAATCTACTTTCGCCCACAGTTTCGGTTTCGGCCTCATCCAGTCTCAATGTTCGGGTGAGTTCGTGTCTCGTGATCGCCAGGTTGTGTAGAATTGAGGTTATGTGTTTTTTTCCTACATATTTTAATTGTTTTTATTCTATTTAACGTTATTTAACACGAATTAACTACACAGGGTTATTCATGTCGGACGAAAAATTCTTATGGCAACTCTCATTATTTGTCGATCGATTTCTAAAATAGGTATACAGGGTTGTTCACGTACTTTAAGGATCTTTTGGGAGTTATCTGGAGATCACTTTAGCGAGATTAGAACCGCATAGCTCATTTGAAAGTTGGTCAAAAAACGCTCGTTTCTGACGATGTTGCGATTTTCAAAAACCAACTAAACACGCAATACGACTAAGAATGACTCGGAAACCCTCCCAACATTAATTTTTTTTGTTTTTTTCCATTTTGTTCTGGAACTGGTAAGAATGTTTCTTAATGTTTCTAGAATACAATGAAGAAAAATGAAAAAAATCAATGTCGGAAAGGTCTCCGAGTCATTCTTATTGTTAGTCGTTTTGCATGTTAAGGTCGTTTTTGAAAATCGTAGCCTTATTCAAAACGAGCCCTTTTCGACCGACTTTCAAGTGAGCTACGAGGTCTTAATTTTGCTGAAACAATTTCTAGGTAACCCCTAAAGATCCTTAATTTTTTTTAAGGCGCTCGCCAATAATGTGAATAACTCTATATATACAGTATAATCTCTCTTAACGGACACCTTCCTTAAGCGGACACTTTCAGTATCCTCGCTCAAGAGAGGTTTTGCTGAAAAATGCAAAACATACACTATATCGATTGATTTCAGCATACATTAGAAATTTTCACATGTCTAAATAAGTTTCGGTTTCGGTCCCGGCCGAAACTGAGATCGAGGCAGAAGTTTCGGTTTCGGTTTCGGCTGTAAGTCCCGTTTTGGTCAAACACTAATTTTATATAATATTTGTTTCAGATCTATACAGATTGGGCCAACCATTATTTGGAGAAGGCTCGCAGTAAGAAACGTGTGAATTCTTTGGCCACTGATTGTAGTGACGGTGTTCTACTTGCTGAAGTCATCGAATCTGTTAGTAAGTATAAACTTGTTTTTATTACTACATTGAAAATTGCCAAAAAAGGAACCGAATTTTTCGTTCTTTTCTTTGTTGGTTCAGTGAATTTCAACATGAGGAAATGTTGTTGTTTATTGGCGTGTTAATTAAGTAGCTGTGGTAATAATTTGATTATCTCTACAAAAAATAACAGTTGTTGTATGTATATTGGGTATTGTTTATAATTGTGTATTTATTTTAACATAAAATTTATGTATTTGGTAGAAAATAAGATGAAGAAAGTAGGTAATGGTGGCATATAGTTGCCAATAAGTACAACATTATTTATGGACAATATTTCTCTTTATTTTTAGTGTGATTCATTTTACGAAATCTCCATATACATATGCATAACTACATTTTACCAATTAACTTTAAAGGGCTATAAACATGATATACTGTTGTTATACCATTTATGGTATTATAACACATATATTTTACATTTCATTCGAGTTTTTTTAAGGCCGTTAAAACATGTATAATTAGCATGCTGTTTGTTTTTCAACACCTACCAAACAACTTAAAAAAATCCCTCAACAAAGAAAACAACAACAACGAATAAATTAAATAATTAACAATTTGTATTGTGTAAATTGAATAAATATATGTATACATAAATAAATAAATTTTAACGGAATTTAGTAGAAAATAAGCTACCGTATAAAATTATGTTGTATTTTGGGTTGCCTAATTCACAGTCCACAAGTCTTACCGGTTTATCCCCTAAATATTAGTTAATATAATCTACATTAATTGTATTGTTGTTTTGAATCATCACAAGAGAAAAACAAATTTTGAAATTCTTTAAATTACCATAAAGGTGTGAACGTTGGGATGATGAAAATAGTCGAGATATGGGTGGTTTTAATAATGTGTTATTCTATGTATGTATGAAAGCTAATATGTAGATATTTCCTCTCTTTATATACAGAGTGGTTCCTTATCATTAGAAATACAAGATATTACCGTTGAGCCAGTGGCGTAATGAGTAGGGTTTCGTGGGTTCCTCGGTATTAGAGAGTTTTCGCCCGTCACCGATACGTTATAAATGCTCCGTTATACTTATAACATCTCGAACCAATGAAAAACTGTTAATATAAATCACGTGATTCCGTGCGCACTTAAGTCAATATGGCAGATACCGATCAGCTGATCATACTCTTAAGGTCCAACAAAATAGTCTCTAAAGAGCGTCGTTCAGATGCTAAAGCACTCAAACCGCGTTCAAAGCTAACGAACGAACACAAATGAACAAACAAAAGCCACAAAGGAACATTAACATTCACGAACACGAACAAACATGAACAAACAGAAACGAATGCTATGATCTTACAATTAGATTCACTTGTGTTTCGCTAAATGTAATACAGAATTTAATTTTAAACTGTATGAAAATGAATATGAATGAAGGCGAACGAGCAGTTTCTTCGAAATAACAACATAAGATGAGTTCATTATGTTTGTTCGCATTCGTTAAGGCGCGTCCACATTATGCCGATCGGCATCATTCGGCTTGAGTTGATCTGCAAAGTCGAATTAATGTAGACGTGACGGTAGGCCTCACCGACTTACCAAAAGCCGACCCGAACGATGCCGAATCCAAACCGATCCAAGTCGGTCCGGAACAAAGAAAGCCGAACCGAACCGAATCAAAATTCATCGTGTGGACGTGTTGATCGGTTTCAGTCCAGCTTCAACCACCTGTTGCTTTCGAAAATATTTTTCTAGTTTTTATTTGTCTGGCTTCATGAGTGCGAAAATGAGTGAAAAGTTGACTGATGAACAGACATTATCATTTATTGACATATATGAGGACATCTTGCCGAACCGAACGTGCCGCCCGGCATAGGCTGACCGACCTGTTTCGGCATAATGTGGACGCGCCTTTAGCGTTCGATTTATCGCGCACACCTATCATTCTAATATTTATTCATTTTGGTTTTCTCGTACTCGTTCGTGTTCGTTCGTTAGGTGTGGACGTGGCTTTATAATTAAATTTTTTATAAAGTACCATCTATAAGAAATTCTACTTTCAACGACAGGACCAGCATGATTGTGAATCACATTGTATATAGGAATGCAAAATAAATAATACTAAACGTAGGCATAGATCTAAATGTCAGAATAAGTAGAAGTACCCATATAACTACAATAAATATGATGATTTCATCAACATTATCATAGTTATAATACAAATTTATGCGACATACACGGTTTAAACGAAGCACCACCATTACCACATCAACACTATACCAATATACAGGGATGAAAATCTAAATGTATACGATTCGTGTGAAACTGCTATGAGTTAGCGGACGATTAGAAAAATATTTCAAGAATTTATAGGAGATAAATTTTGCATAATGAGAACCTAGTAGCTCATTTGTAAGTTGATCAAAAAACGCTCGTTTCTATCAACGTCGGAATTTTAAATGACAAGTTATACACGTTCGAGGATACTCCTAACATTGATTTTTTCCCATTTTCTTTTGGAACAGGAGAGAATGTTTCGCTTTTTTTCTAGAATGCAAAACAAATAATCAATGTTGGGAGAGTCGCCGAGTTATTCTTAGTAATTTTGCGTGTGTAGCTCGTTTTTGAGAATCGCCACATTGTTCAGGACAAGTGTTTTTTTGACCGACTTTAAAATGAGCTACAAGGTTCTAATTTTGCTAAAATGATCTCTTGATAACCCCCTATAAATCCTTGCAATATGTTTCAAATGGACCAACAACTAATAGGAGTTCCATACGATTAGAGTACTTTTAAAGAAGTAACGTGGTATAAGTAAAACAGTAACGAATGAAACGGAAGACGCTGTATACATTTAATTTACTAAGAATTTAAATCACTGTGTATACAGTGTTTAATATGTCTTTTAAAAGCCATAAAAATGTTATACTTTAACTGGAAATAATTCTAAGAAAATAACTTGAGTAATATTGCCAATTTTATACACGTCCTTGGTTAGTAAATGGTTCGTAGGTGGTTTCAATATTACTCTCATAAATTTAATATTTGTATTATACTAAAAATAACCAAATTTGATTCCAGCATGCCAGAAAATTCCCGACATTAACCGGAAACCGAAAACTGCCGTCCAAATGGTAAGTTTTTTCTCTTCTACTATATTAACATTATTATAATTATTGTTGCATCAACAAAACATAAATTTAAAATTCCAATCTTCTACCGATAAGTTATTAGTAGTGTCTGATGTTAATCTCTTACATTGGCATCATTGTTGAGATTCCATGATAATAGCGTGTCCATTTCAATTTCTTTGATACTTGTGTGAATGAATAGGGAATTTATATTCAACGAAAAATTGATTTCAACAATTTCTCACCCGATGCGGGTGGTATTTTATCCTTTCAGTTTCTTTAACGGTTGATTCTCGTTTATCTTTAAAATAGGATTATGTCGTCTATAAGGAACAAAAAAAATCAAATAAGAAACAGACTTATACGAGCCGGTTGGTTTAAGAATGAAATCCCATTTAAGAAATAATCTATTGCCGGTAGTGGAATACAATAAGATGATAGAGACAAATAGAAAACGTGTCATAGAGGCCATTTTAGAGATATTTTCGATCAATTTTCAATTAATGTTTGTATACAATAAAATGATAAATCAACATTTACTCGATTAGATTATGAAGTATACCGGGTGTTTCTTCTAAATGTGGTCCATTCTTATGGAACTTCTATTAGTTGGCGAGCGATTCGAAAGATATTTCAAGGATTTATAGAAGGGTCCATAGGGAACATTTTAGAAAAATTAGAACCTCGTAGTTCATTTGGAAGTTGGTAAAAAGACGCTCGTTTTAGAGTTAAACATGCAAAACGACTATGAGTAACTGGAAGACCCTCCCAACACTGATTTTTATTGTTTTTCTCCATTGCATTCTAGAAAAAATGAGAAACATTCCTACCTGTTCCAGAACACAATGGAGAATGTTGGGAAGATTTTCGAGTCACTCTAAATTATTCTGAGCCTGAATAGTTTTTTAAAATCGCAACATTGTCAGAAACGAGAGTTTTTTAAACAACTTCAAAATGAACTACGAGGTTCTAATTCTGTTTAAATGGCCTCCCCCACCAACCCTTGAAATATTTTTTTAATCGCTCGCCAGCTTATAGGAGTTTTATAAGAGTTAAGCACATTTAGAAGAAACACCCCCAAAATTTGATTCTGTGTTTTTAATTGGCTACCAATGAGATGGTAGAATTTCTAATTTTATTCATACACAACTATATAAAAGGAAACGGAGCAAGGTCGTGATAACTGTATTGATACCAAAACAATCATTAAACAGGTGTATTAATGGATCTTTCGGCCGGCTAGTTCTCTACCTGTAGAATACGCCCATTATTTAATTCTTGATCGATTTCGATGATGATGATGATGAAGGAATTACAAGCAGATAGACTGCGGGCATTTAAATTTTTCCCCTTCATTCTTCTTCCATTTACACACAATTTCCACGTATTTTTGTAATTATTTATAGTGTAATTATTTATTTAAATTAGATTATAAATTGCAAATAAATCTTTCAAGGTTTTAAATAATATGTAAAAAGAGATTGCTATAAATTAATAAAATATTCCAAGTTTTTGTTTTGTACTTTTGTTGTTGTTTTTATTGTAAATTTTCGTTCGTGTATTTGCACCTGGAATTGGCCAATTTGTCAGTTTTGTTTGCACCACAATATTTTAACGTTATACAATGTTGTGTCTGATATTTTCCGATAATTTCGTAAATTACCGGATATTCTAGTTGTATTGAAGTAATTTTGAAATTAAAAAGACTTGAAATACAGGGTGTCTCAATTATTTATGGCTACTGCTCATTATACTCTTATTTATGAGAAGATTATTTAATTGAAGGGGAACGCTTGTATAGGAGCTGAAAGTGTTGTAAGAGGACTTTTGGATGTGGGAAAACTGGTGAAAACTTATTTTGAATCAACAAAACATAAAAAATAGAAAATATTTTCTTACATTTTCAAAATTATTCAGAAAAATAGGGCAAAAAACAGAATCTTGAAATTTTGGATTAAAAATGGGATTTTTTTTGAAATTTTCCCTTATAAATAAACGAAAGATATCCGAAATAAATGGAGCTTTTTTGTACAAATTGTAAATTTTTTAAAAGTGTGAATTTTTTGGACTTTTGTAATAGGATCTTATGAGTTGATAAGACGTAGTCAAAATTTTGCTCATTTTTAAGACCTTCTACAATTACATGTGATCCTGGTACAAAAAATGAAAATGTTGCTATATTTCGAAGACCTTCTACTCTACATACATATAGGGTGTACGACGATATTTCCTCTCGCAGTTGGCTGTGCTTTTGATAACGTAGTATCGTAGTTTGTTTCGTCCACTTGATAAATACATTAGCAAATGTCAATTATGAACCAAGTTACGATACTACGTTACCAAAGGCATAGCCAACTGCAAGAGTAAATACCGTGGTACACTTGATATGCTTCATGCGATTCTGTTACAAAATTTCGAAAACAATACCAGAATATAAAATTCCAAGGTTTTTATAAGAAATGTTGTTTTATTTTGAAATTCTACTGTTTCTTAAGACCCTGATGCAAAATTTCGAAAAATTAGCAATTCTAGTCGATAATTTTTGAAATTCGCATTTGGTATGTAAGATGTAAAATTTTTCTATATTTCGAACACAAACTTTTTAATTATTTCAAGCATCTCCTACTACTTCTTATGGTTCCGAAAAACTTAACACATTGGCCTAATATTTCTTAATACAAAATTCGAAAGGAAAAGAATCCACAATTTGCTTATGAAACCTTACTTTATTTCGAAAATCGTGTATTACTTCCTCATATAATCCTATATAAAATTTCAAGAAGTTTAGAATTTTAGTCTCAGATTTCAAGATTTTGTTTAGATATTTTACCATATTTCAAACACTTTTTATTGCTTAATATTTTTTTAAATAATTTAAATTTCCAAAAATATTAGCACTCCAACTCGAAAATTGGTATAATTTGGCTTTATTTTATACAAACATTTTATACTACTTCATATTATTTTAATCCAAGATGCTGATAAAAGGTATCCTAATTTTAGTTAAAAATTCGAGAAACACGACATTTAGAAAACATATTCACTACTTTATAAGATCTTCATACAAAATTTCGAAAAACTTACAATTTTACAATTGAACTACCATCAATTTATGGATACAATATTTAAATATTTGAATTTTTTTCATTTTGCAAGAGAAATTTGTAAATATGGTGTAATGTTCAAAAAGTTCTAGAAGAGCACCCAAATAGATTGTCCACTTTTTTCACCAACTTTTTCAAAAATAAGGGAGTAATGAGTGTTTTCATATAAATATAAGACATCCCGTATATTCTCAATGTTTGTTAGATTTCCTCTAGATTCAATTTTTTAATTCTGCATAATCTGCATGCAAAGCACGAACGTCGGCTACATACACTCGTATATTTCAAGAAAATGTTGATATGTCTCAAATTTTATTTTCTTCTTCTTCTTCTTCTTTAAATTATTGAAATTGTACATATTTGCAAAGACGATGGGATTACACAATTATTGAATTAGAAACACTACAAGTTTTAATGTTCGTTTTAATAAACAGTCGGAGTTTTGTTGAAGAGTTTGTATTGTTGTCGGTGCCGCCACCGGCATAGAGCAGTGGGGACCTGGTCCTCTTGGTGCTTGTTGGATCCTGAACAACAACACACAACAACAAACCAACAGATATCGGCGACCAGACCGATAGACTCGCGTACAGTAAATAATCCAACGAAATTTTATCGATATACGTGCGTAAATACACAAACTGTGGTCAGTTATTATAAGTCAGTTGTATTTTTAAAATCATTACACAACTATCGAATATTTTTCCGGATCTTTAAACGGAAAGTGAATACCGCTAGATTTTCGTGTGTTTTGAATTAAATTCAGTTTAATTGCACTCATTATTATCAAATTTAATCGGTGAATCTCGCGGTTGGAATCAATCGAATCGAAACAATCAACGATTGTAGTACTAGTGACCCGTATTCAGATTTATCGAAAGTCTACCGAATAACAATAAAATGTAAGTAGAGATTATTTTTGAAAATCGCCCTTTATTTAGGTCAGTTCTCCCGAATTTTTGTTTGTGTCCCTAAAATAATTCATCGACCAATCAACCAATCACTGCACACACTTTATAAGTTTTTGGTCTTTATTATAGGATTAATGATGTAATTTCACAAACAACGATTGGCACCTGAAAACTACCGTAAACATTAACGTAAATATACACAAATGTGTGTTATTTTAAAGGAGCTATTTATAGAGTTTTATGTTAACGGAAATTATAGATGAATATTATTATTATTATTATAAGTTTTCTAGTCAACATACATATATTACAATAGATTTTTTCTGTGATAAATTTTGAATGGGTGATTTCTTTGTTGCCTGCAGTTTATTCTTGTACTTATCATCTATCTTTGTGTGTATATACTATACGTTCATTATTATAGGTATTTTATAAATATAATAGCGTACAGTTATAAATACTTGTACGTTTTTTTTTTTAATTTCGTCTTCCCAAAGTAGAAGAAAAATAAGTATTAAATATTCATCTATTCAAAATAAGTTGGGCGCGTGTGTATTCGAGATTAATTCCACTAGTTGTTGTAAAATTGATGATTTATGTATTTCCTACTTGTCTATACAAAAATTACCGAGTTAATTGCAATTCTACAATTGAAAATAATACACGATCACTATCAATATTAAACGCATTTCAATTTTTACTGGTAATTTATAATAAACGACAAAAACTATCAATTAAAATAGGCTCGAAGGACGGTTGTTGTTCTCAATTAGATTGGTAATTATCTATTTCCACAATATTAACAAATTTCTGTATGTTTCCAGTTCGAATCGCCGGTTCTGTATTTACCGTTACAGACAATTTCATAATTATCGGATTTGTGTAATTTCTTCTTTAAACGTCTATCTACGATCACATAAACCGCTCAAAGAAACTTGAGATATTATCAATATAAATAATAATTATTTATAAAAGAAAGATAAACGCATAAATCAACACTATTAAATATACATTTTAATTATCAATAATTTATACAATTTTTGCCAAGTGTGTTGATATTTTTATTTGTCTCTTATTATGATTATTAATGATATGATTTCCACGTTAATAAAGATGAAGTCATCTTGTCTGCTGTTTCTGCTGTATCTTGTACAGAAAAGAAGTCACAACCACTTATTCCAAATGGATTTTTTTCTCTCATCGCCCCTTAGTTAATTCTTCTTTTATTCAATTCACTTGTCGTAAATATAAATTAATATTGTTTTGTTGGAAACACTAATGAATCTCATCATCATCATCAACATGAGAGATAATTATGTTATTTCCTATACCTACATGTTTATTAACAGTATTATTAAATTTAAATAATTACTTTAATTATATATCGATTATTTCGTATGTTTTGTTTTATATGTATGTACTTGAAACCGTGAAAACGAGTTTTTTTTTAATATTCACCTAAAATTGGACCCCCTAATCACATTTATACTGGTGTTATTTTTTTAACTTTATAAACATAAAATAGACAATAGAAAAAGTATTAAATGTATAATGTTACCGTTGTGGTTTGATGAAGACCTTCTTTTTCACTATACCACTATAGATTTGTTTACAACAAATCGAGGGGCATCTGGGCTCAAGTTTTTACGTTTGCTTCTTTGAATTCTAATTATTTTTTTAGAATCAAGTTAGAGATAATTTCAATTGAATATCGTAACAAATCTTATAATTAACAAAAAATCGTCAAGGTCTGTTTGATAAAAGTAATTCGTTGCCTTTCTTCAAAAAAATTGCACAATTTTATGTGAGAAAAAAGCCACCAAATTAGAATTGGTAAAAATCGAGATTGGCAATCAAATATTGATGACTGCAAAAATTGATTAAGCACAATAGTTGATAATAGTTTTATAAATCAAATTATTTCGTGAGCGTTAACAAATTATCAAGATTAAAATTTTACCGTTTTCTACTAACGGTTTGAAATTTTTTGATGAAAATCTGTACAGATTCAAAAATTTCAACCAAATTACAAATTTTAATTGTCAACAGTTCAAGGTCGGTTTTGTCAAAATCTGAGCTTATCACTAAACAAATTTGATGTTAATTAAACAAATGGCTAAATTTTAACGAAAATATTATCATATTTGTGTGTATTTATTTGATAATAAATAACGGTAGACGACTGGTTCTTTTGGTATTTCGACCAAAAATGGTCAACATAAATCAACAACACCACACCCGTCAATAATTGGTGCAATACATCCATAGAGAGAAAAAAATACAGCGTCAATTATGATTAATTTCTCTATTTACATTAAAATACGGATTAAAAATTTGTTTCGTTCTAATAACTTTTAGATAGAGTTTAAAATTAGTTTTTAAAAAAACCCAAAAAAATAGTGTAACACTTTTCTAAATCATAACCATTACTCATAATTTATTTTTTATCACTGACCATTTATTCTTATTGTTGTTAGTGTTGCAACCGAATAACTTTCTTTTGTGCAATTAAGATATTTATCAAATTAAAATTCAATATAAATTTTCAATTTATACACAAACGTACAAGAAACAATGCATAAACTGTATAGTAAATAATAAGGAAGTAATACCGTTGTTATCACCATTTTACCAAAAACAGAAGCTTCATTTCGTATGCAGTCAGTTGATAATAACATTTATCTAAATTGGGACAATTTTCGATTTAGACAGTTTTATTCGTCTTTTGAAAAGAATTTTCAAGTTAATTTATTTAGCATTTTCCTTATCGAATCGTTAAAAGTAAGAGATTTGGGATAGATTTCACCAATGTCTGTTAAATTTTAACGAACATATAAGTCATAGAAATGATCTTTATAATAATCATAGCAACGATTGTTTGTTATTACTCTTTGGGGTTAACTGAAGTTGGTGCAATTGTCCCTTAGATTGGTTTTCACTAACTTTTTGAAGACTAGTTACTGTACCTACACGATATACTGATAGAGTCACTTTGAACATAGCTGTCTGTCTCATTCTGAACAATTTGATTATATCTAATAAGAAAAGAGACAAGCATACAGTAACGATTGCGCAAGTTACCACGCAACTCATTTCGTAGATGACGACTTTACAACTTGTTAGTGTTTTTTGCATACATAACATTGAATAAGTGACTGAGGCAGTCACTTGCAAGTAATTGAATGGTGATTCTCCTGGTAGTTCAAGACTAGTCTCTAAAAATTTAGTAAATACCACCTTTAGACACTAATATTCAGTTCTAGAGATGAATTCTTCGCCTACATTGACTCGCCTTAGCTAACTGTAGGTTTACAGACATTAGGACAGAGGTTCGGTCATGTACAGGTTCTCACTCAAATGTTAAATCCATGCTTAGATCGATTTAAGCCAAGATCTTACTAAGGCGATTTAAGTAGAAGAAGAAGAATCGGGCCTTGTGGTCAAGATTTTAGGGTTGTTTCTTGAATTATAATTTTGAATCGAATTTGGAAATTAAAACGAAGCAAAGAGGCAATTTAGACACTTTCAGTCCTTTTATTTAGGACGATTTTTAAGATTGAGATTATATTTTTAGACTTTCTTGTCCTAAAGCTTCCAATTATTTTAGCAAGCTTTTCTATTTGAAACGAAACTATTTAGGCATTTTTAGTCTTTAGTAAAGTCCTTTTTTACATTTAAGCTTTGAAAATTTTTTGTTCCAAGTGGACAGTTTTTAATAAATTTTGTTATTAAGTAGTGATTTACAAAAATGTTCATTCTAAGTCATAGATTTTTAGCGAATTTCAATAATGAATTGTAAAAAGGTTTTAATTTAAACCGTTTAAACTGGATTCCCGACTTTTAATAAAGTTTTTCAGACATTTTCGTTGTAAATCATCATTTATTTTTAGCGAATTTTATCACTGAGTCGTTAAAACTTCTTCAGTTTTAGTCAATTTTTCAATGGAGCAAAACATTTTCATCTTAAATCACTAATTTTAATTGCTTTTTAATTTTGAGTTTTATAAAGGTTGGATTTAGACACTTTTAGTTCAGGTTTGCGCCAAAATCTTGAAGTTTTGACTGGATTCTAACAAATTTTTGACGATATTAAATAGTGGTTAGAATTCGGATTAGACAGGGTTTTAATTTTAAATCGTCAGGATTTTTTTGGGTAAGTTTTGTAATAGGAGGAAATTGAAATTAAGCAATGTTACATTTTACATTTTTAATTCAGTTATTGAGATACAGTTGTTCATAATTATCAATATTAGACGCTTTCGGATGGGTTAAGACCTAAATCAGTACCGCCACTATTTGATAATAAATCTAACATAAATTTCGATTAAATCTAACGTCAACATTTACAGTCAACAAATACATATTGATTTGAGTTTAAATTAAATTAAATTTAATAATAAACACTCTATTTAAATTTGTTGAGATAATTTGTTTATAATCAATTTGTCACAAAAATTTTCAAACACAAACACGAACACACAGTAAGTAGGAGTGAAAAGGAAGAAAAAAAACCATTTAGTTCATGACATTAATTGATAATAATAACA
This sequence comes from Mylabris sibirica, assembly GCA_039776855.1. Classification (NCBI taxonomy): domain Eukaryota; kingdom Metazoa; phylum Arthropoda; class Insecta; order Coleoptera; family Meloidae; genus Mylabris; species Mylabris sibirica. Next base: position 9,222,281 of record CM077836.1, read on the forward strand.
GTTCTTTAAATTTAAGCTGTGTTTCTTAATAGTTTAATTAAAATCATCAACCATCCCTCTTTATAATCCATACTATTATTTATAGTATAGACACATACAGATATTGAGAAAGATACTGGTTAAAAAAGACTCGAATAATAACAGATTCGATTGAAATTAGATTTATTCGGTTGAAATTCTTTCCTGTCATCAATTCAATCAATCGACGGTTTTTGCCTGTAAAATTAAATTTCTTCCACTCTATTGAGATATAACGAAACTAGCCAATAATATAGGAGAGAAGAAATTAATTTTTTTTCCAGTAATCCTTGCATCGAATTATCGTAAATTGAGCTATTTTAAGACGATTAAATTGGCAATATTGTTAATGATTCTAGATTGAAAATAAGAGGAATATTTAAATAAAGATAATTTATCATATTGTTCGCTTTCCGTTTCTTGTTTTATTTATAAAAACCGTGTCACTGTTGAGAGTTTTCATAGAATTGTTGTTGTTTTGTAATCTAGTTATTTTAATTCTCTAGGAATAGATTTGATAATATTTTTAATTCGTGATCTAGTCTACAAACAACCGCAATTATTCCCAGGACCGGATTTGTGTGTCTTCTGGTGGTAAGAGGTATCGTTTTTGAGCCCCTCAATCTACTTGTATGAACAAGACATAAACTGTATGTGGAAAAATTTGACGACAACTTCGAATTCGTTTTGAAAAAGTCGAGAAAATTTCAGGACGAATTTTTCGGGAATTTTCAAAGAATGCATGACAATGGTATTATAGAAGACTAAATAAAACCGACTCAAGAAAACAAATTTTGGAAAAATATTTGGGCTCTAAGCGCCCGCTTACTTCGCTTACGGTATAATCCGGCACTGATTATTCCATTAAAATTTTTGGTCAGCTGTTTTTTTTTCGTTGAATCAAATCATACAGACCTCAACTATGATTAAGTCAAATCATCATCATCATCGTCATTTTCATCATCAAAATTGACCTTGCAATTTGTGTTAAATTAACCAGAAACAATCCAAGGTTAATCGTTTGAAATTCCCATTGTTATCAATTTGTTTAAACAATAATGGAATGATGATTATTTACAATTGAAAGATCAACAATCTGTGATAATATTTGATATTCAAATTGTATTGCTCAAACAACAACCCCTTTCCAAATTGAATATCTACACTACAATCGGATGATGTTTGTTGAAAATTGATATTTATAAGTTTTAGACACGCGACTCTACTGGTAAGAAGCATGTTGTAGCAGTATTTTACACATTTTCAACATGACACAAGTGAATTCTTCCCTTTATTATTGTCTACTATGTACATAAATTCGTATAAGATTATAGTAATGATAGCGAAATTTAAGTGCCAGTTCTTTTGATCATCTCCAAATGTTGCAACACTCAATAAGAACGAAAGAAAAAAACAAGCTAGGCGGTCTTTTCTTAATTATCCATATCCCAGATTTTTTCACAATTACCACGAAATCCGTCTGGATCACATCCGTAAGTAAATCTTAAAAAAAGAATCACCAATATGGTTGTATTGTTCTGATTCTAGTAGTAATAGTAGTATTGTTACACACAACAGTCATGTTGTCCATAGAGATTACATTGCTTATATGGGAATCAGTCGAGACACGCATAATGTTTTAACCATAAATGGCCAGAAATCCGCCAACAACAATTTAACCCTGCAGTTGTTCGATCGGACACGACACAAATTCAGGAATTTAATCGGTTTTTCTCAACAACAATAGTTATGAGAGAGAGAAAAAAAACGGTAGATCTTTAAATGTCCCAACATATTTGGTTGAAGACCACCTGTAAAGCCACAGGCCCGCCCTTATTTTGTTATTGTTTTTTTCTGATAATTTATTACAGTATTCTTTCAACATTTACTGTTATTGTTAGTGGAGAATTTTCATGAGAAAATTTCAAATTTGTTTCGTTTATATTTGTAGAATTTGCATATTAAATTACAAATTTCTGTATTGTGTGACAATAGTTGAATGGTACGAACGTGCAACTACATACAATATTCGACAAAAACTTGGTGTATATTTAGAGAAAGAGAGTCATTTAGACACAAACAATACACCTTAAACATGTATACGTGATCAATTAGAATGATTATACAAATAGACAAAGAGAATGGACGATTTTTAAACACACAAATCTGTCAATTGTGTTGCTTAATTGAATTGTTTTCAAAACAACTAATTAGAAATATTAAATAAATTCATCGATTTTATCGTTAATATACCTACGAGTGTAATAAATAAGAATTAAATTAAACAATAAAACATTCACTCGATCAAATATTAACGAGGAAGTATTTATTACCCACAGATTTCCCTCCAACACACACGATAATCCATGTATACAATGTGTTTAATATTGTAATCTATCGAACAATTACTAGTAAAACCGCACATAAAATCAAGACATTTACACAATTTACGACTGATATCTGTATTAAGCTAGAAATTTGAATTTATTACAAAATTATTGGGAATATACATGGAAATTTATTAATTACAACTATTTTTGTTTGTTAATTAATTTAAACCTTGCAAAAGCTCATTTGTTAGCTGCCAATTCCACCAATTTGTTATTCGTTTGTAGTTTTTTATTTATTTCAGTAAAACAATAGATTACCATCGATAATCGATGAATTCGTTACAACCAACCCTAAATAGATGAAAATTACACTGTTGATATCCGTTAATGTTGCACGATATGATCGAATAGAACGCTCAAAGGTATCGGCGGCATTATTTTTTGTTTGTTTCCATTAAACCATTCATGTCGATTGTAAGCGAATATTGTCGCTTAAAATCAACAGAAATTAAACGACAAAAACACACCAGTTCGTGCGTTACAAATCTACAGGTACTTCCTTTTATAGATGAGTTCGTTCACTTTGAATATGAACAGTAAACGAATTTAAAAAATACAATTTTAACGACTTGCAAAAATGGTGGATGCGCCACGCGATTTCCAATACTCTTACAGCTTTACAAGCCAATATTTACTCAAAATACAATAATAGTTCAATCTAATTTTGATAATAACACATTGAAATTTATTTTAATTTCAGTTGGACAACATAAATCTGTGTTTGGGTGTACTGAAAGCTCAGCATGTTTCCGGTTTGGAGAGTGTTTCAGCACAAGAATTACGCGATGGGAAATTGAAAGCAATTTTAGCACTGTTCTTTGCTTTATCGAGACATAAACAAGCAACGAAACAACGTGCTCAACAACAGCAGCAAATTCAGCAGCAACAACAACAACCGAACCAACTGGCTGAAATGACGCCGAATAGGTAGGCAACACTCTATACAATGCACGATTTGTACGCCTGCTAGTTAGACGACCTTATATACACTAGCTAGAGCGAAATTCGAATTTTAAAAGGATTAAGACTTGATCGTTGGAGAAAAATGAAGAAGTCGACTTGGGAATTTTAATTTAATTTAAACAAGATTGCGTCTGTAAACCCGTTTAATTACGAACTTTTAATTCTATTTAGGGATTTAATAGAAGTCTGGAGAGATTTTTATAATTTCCCAATATTTACAACTTTTCCATAGTTTTGTCGTACAATTTAACATAATTACGATTTATTTTAACCGTACTACTTGAACTTGTCGTCTACAGTAAATGAGTTCATTCCAGGGTGATTTAGCGTTAAAACTGTCACAATAGCTTTATAAAAATGTGAAAAACACATGATAAATGCGCCTCTGTGTTGATAATATTAACAATTTTAAAGTAATCAATACTACTAACACTATTAAAATAAAAAACGAAGAAACAGTAGCGTGGATGATAATTACAAAAGTCATATTTCACTGCAGATGTTACATCTACCTCTCTCTCCCTAAACCCTTACTGTATTGTTTACTGTTTCTAAAACTGGTAATTTATAGGGCTTAAGTGACATTTCAAGAATTTATATCTAAATTTACTACTTTATCTTAATGGACTTAATACGTTATATGCTATTTATCGTCTAATACCAGGAAAAATAAACGAATTAAAATCAATTATAATCATGTACAATATCTTAGCAGGAAATAGAATTGGTATTTATTACGGAAAAATTGAGTATCCGGTTGTATTTTCGATTATTTCCGCTTAAAATTCAATACGGAAAACTTTCGTCTTTCAATGTAAAAATAATAGAAAATAAAAATGGAAATCCCCCTATGGGTTATACTGGCTTTGCCAATTTCCATTCAACCAGATGCAAACACGTGGCAATCGTTAAAATAATTTATCTGTCCTATGGGAGTACAAATTATGATTAGGTAGACGTTGTTTTCCACCTATAACATCCCCTATATACCATCTACAACAATATTCAGAAGTCCTCAAACTTTATCACCAATTCTAGAATTTTAATTGAAATTTCCTTATTTATAGATGATATACAGACATACAGGTGCGGACTGGCCAGTCGAGCGATCGAGCAAAAAGCCCGATCGATCGACGATGGAACACCACTTTCCAGCTATTTTTGTGGTAGTCCACTCATCAAATGCTTAAAGTAATTCGTCTTGCGAAAACCAAGCGTTTATGACCAGATAAAAAATACATATTCTGATTTTCTTTTACTGAAGTATTGGTTTCAAGGGCTTTTAACATAGAAAGTCCTCTAACAATAAGACGCCATTTTTCTTCCCACCTTAGCACCAAACATGTATTTACGGGCATTTAAGTAGGGACATGTTCGATATAAGCCAAGGTTTTACTAAGGCGAGCTTAAGTAGAGAAAAATAAATTGGGCCTAAAAGTATCTCCATTTCATATTTTACTAGGAAATTTGCTATAAAAACTGATGACTTAAGCCGGATTTCCGCCAAACAGACTGTTTAAAAAACAGTTTTGTTTTCAAAAAACCAAACAAACCTTGTTTTTGTTTCCTTCGCAAGTGCAGAGAGACTGTTTAAAAAAACCGTGGGGCTAGTGGTAGTTTTATCGAAGAAACTTGTTTTCCTTTGATGTACCGACTCGAAATGGGAAAGTGTTTTGTTTACGAAAAACACTGTTTTTGGACAAATTTGTTTCTAGAACTGTTTAGTTTTTAAAAACAGGGTATTTTTGTTGAGAAAAACAGTTTTTGTTTGTGTTTTCTGTTTTGTCTCTTTGGTGGAAATCCGGCTTAATAATTTAGAAACTATTATTGGGTTCAAGTTCTTAGTGAAATACAAACATATGTATGTATAAATAGAGCGAGGCGTTTCACTCTCTATAGAGAGTGATGACGTCACCACCTTATACTAGGATCAAAATTAGCGCGTCGCTTTAGCCGGTATTAAGCATTGTACTACCTAACCAATTCTTTACCTGTACTTAGTGACAATAGAATCAACCGTTCGTAGCTTCAACATGACCTCGTTACGATGCAACAAAAACTCAGGCGGTCGATTGCAATCAACTGCAAGTCCTTCATTTTAGGATATTTACTGATGGGGAATATAGGACGGAGAAGCAAAATTCAAATCTCCAATGTTTTAACAGACAACAATTTATCGTATAATTGGCATGCGTTTGCGGAGCGACAATAGCACGCAATCTTAAGACGAGTTCACACGTCTTGCTTTACATATAAATTACGATTATAGTAAAAATCTAGTTTATGTCCATTGCGTGCGCTGACGATAATCGCGCGACAATATAAAATAGATTCATGATCCCGCTGCTAACATATTACCCAGAGATCGGCTCAGACCGCATGACTTGCCCGCCCGGGCCACTCACTCCAAGCCAGTCCGCCCCTGCATTCATGCATATGTTCACATATTAAATTAGAATTTGTATGGCATAGAAGCCTATAAACCAAGTTTAATAATCTTATTAATGTTTAATAATGCGACAAATCTTGAATTTCTCGATCGGAATATGTGTTGAATTAAAAAAAAAAACACCCCCGCTACTACTATGATAAATAAACTATAGGAAAAATAGCCACAAGCTAACCCTAAATTGTATTGTTATGCAAATTGAGTGAGTGAACGCAGGTGTTTTCATGTTCCCTTTATTTTGTTTATTATTATTGATATGGGCATAGAGTGGGTTAACTTTCAACAAAAGCCATAGATCGACTATTGTATAAAAGAAATACAATTGAATTTATATTTAGATAAGTCGAACATACTGTTATAGTTGTGGGGTGTATAAATAGAAAAACTCGTATTAACTTTCATACCCTTAAAGATAAGAGTTTTCTTTCAACTAGCCCCTATATTATCGCAATATAATATAAATCACAACATGCTACTTTAAAATTGAATTATTCCACAATAAATTTGGAATTTAAATAATCTACGGTAATAACTTTAGATAAATTCCAATAGTATTCAAGTCACTGAAGTATCATTAAGTGCACGTTGGACTTTATTGCGAAACTTTTCGTATACTATACAGTTTCTAATATTTCTCACACTAACATCAGAACCCCTTTTGGATCACAATTTTATCCCTTGACATTTCATTCCAAGTCTCCCTTCTTTTTGCTTTTTCAATAAAAATGAAAGTATGATAGGAGCGTGTGTTGGATATGATATGAACTATAACTTGGAGCCCTTCATCATAACCAACAGTAAGAAGAAAATAGAAGAGTCGAAATAACGAAACAAAGTTGCTTTTAACGAAAAAAATCAATAAACAGGAGACAATTAGTAGTTTGACGTAGAGGATTGGCTTTTCCTTGTCTTCCACACAATTTAATTTATCCTTTGGAATTTTCCAAACAATTTGCCAATCCTCGCCAAATTTCCTTATCTATTTTAGTTTAAACTCCCGTAATGATACTCGTTCGTTTATCCACATCTCGTCTCCCCCTTGTTTTACCTATTAGAGTTGACATTGCGTAAATTTGTATGTATGTGTATTGTATGTATTTGGTGTATAAGAGAAAACAAGAGACCAACTATTGGTGGTGGTTCATGTCCTGTGGAATGAGTTCGATGGACCATTCTGATGCAAATAGGGGGCTTAGGGGAGTCAGGGGAGCGGTCTGATACGCAATAGAAGAGTGGCAGATGCAGTTTCTCATTGTTAGGGTGGCTGTATGTGCTGCTGTGTGAGCACAGTATAACATACAATGTACAGTACGGTTCTTGAACGCGTGCCGCACACATCTCTTAACAAAAATAAATAACATTAATCTTTTACATGTGACTGAATGATTTTGTGTTGAAAATTTGTATACTATCGATATTATTATGGGAAATTCTAGTTCAAATAATGGACGAAAATCGAGGAGTTTACCAACTTCACCAGAAGTCAGAAGGTTTGTTATTTGGAATTCGTTACAGTTTTTTTCTTTCTATTGGATATTCGTAATGGTCCGGTGGAGTTATAGCGGAAGGGGTACGAGTTAATGACCGAAATGTCCAATTTCTTTCGTTGTTTTTAATTTTATAAAATCTCTGTTTTCCCTCAGTGGGTATACAGTTCAAACTATAGTTTATTTGCTTGTCGTACACCAGGACAAACAAACCAACCTCTTATATAAACACCATGAACAAAACTTTTCCCAAATTGTACTATTTACATTCTCATCATTTTTTTTTTGTTTTTTCCCCTAGATCATCAGCGATTCCACACAAAGCAAACAGTAGCATCCCTCTACCAGGATCGGCGTTACCATCACGAAGATGTCCACCGGATAAAGTACGTCCAGTGGCTAGCTCAAGTCGTGCTTCTAGTCCTGCACTATCGATGATACCACGGGCGCCACCAACAACACCACCAACCCCAATATCGAGTCCATATCAGGCCAATATACAGCAACAACAACAACAACAAAAGAACTCAATGTTGGATAAGTTGAAATTATTCAAATCAAATGATCGCCCACAAACCACCACTACTACCACTACCATAACAACAACAAATGGTAAACGGACAAGTAGTTCGAGTGGAGTATCGTCAGCACGAAGTGAACGTAGTGATAGTAGTGCCAGTTTAGAACCATGTACTGATTTGAAACCAATACGAAATACGTCTAGATTGAAACAAACAAAACCGACGAAAACGGCACTATCGAAAAATAGTCCAAATTCAACAAAAAAAGAAGTAATTAGTAATAAAACAACAAAGACGGCTAGTGATGTTGAAAAGCACGCCCATAAAGTTGCAAATCTATCAGCATCGAAATTGAGCGAACCGAAAATTAAAATTTCAATAAGCAAAGCTGAAATTGTACCAAACAAATCCAACCAAACTGTACAGAATCACGTAAATACACAAAATGGAGGTGGTGGTACAGGTATACCGAAACCTACCGCTGCCATTAAAGGCACAAGCAAAATCAATCGTGACGATAAAAGCAACGTTAAATTACCGACAATAACAACGGGAATTTCTCGAGAGAACTCCCAAACTGTATTGAATACAAACAAACCGGCTGTTGCGTTAGTTTCACCAATGAAAAACGAAAAAGAGAACCAATTGTCGGAAAGTAGTAATAGCGCCTCAACTGGCCATCACAGTAATTCCAGTGAGAGTAGTGTTATTTATAAGCCATCCAGTGAGAGTGGCTCAGAACACCACAATATCATACCAAATCGAAAGGAACCAATTGCATACATATCAGAAGCTGTAGAAGAAACGATCAGTGATATTATCAAAAAAGATACAAATGAAAATGAATCAGAAAAACAAGATAAATTATCGAATTTAACACAACGTTGTAATGGTATCATTCAACATCAATTTATAAAAGAAGGTGGCGAAGAAGATATAGCAGGTCCGTTGAGTATCGAACCAATGCGGCCATTATTACGTGGTTATTGTAGCACTTTAACACTACCATCGAGAAGTAGGCAGTATCAACGTATTCAACCAGATGGTAGTGGTACCGGTGATTATTGTGAAATTTCATTAGTTAACGGTTACCTGTCCGATGGGGAAGTACTGAAAAATCCACCATTACGCGAATTGACAGATGGTTATTTATCAGAAGGAGGGTCAGTTCTATACGCACGAAGACTCCAAACGATGCCAGCTCATATTCCAAACGGGTGAGTTTCTATTTACCCCAAACCGATATCAAAAAAATTAAATGACTCTATTAACTGAGATGAGTTTGCGAAAATACCGTTATAGCGTTAAATCAAATCAAAACTTTCAGTTGGAAATGTTGTGAATTGATGAGGGGTAGTTTAGAGAAAATCTACGAATCATTGTTCTAAGACGATTATATTTCACCCCCCTGAAAATCTTCCTTGTAGATTAATGGGCCACAATCAAGGTGACTGACGGTCTTCACAAATCTTTCAAGACAAAAGATACACAGTAAACGATTGGGGGATGATTTCGTGCAACGAGGGTGATTCTTTTCAAAACAAAAATATTTTTCTTGTGATCGTCAAACAAACATACTTGTAACAGTTGATTTAATTAAATTTGTTCAATCAAGTTATTTCGATTCTCCCTTGTGAATATTCGGGGGGTTGTTCATCATATCGGTGTAAATTACTTGAAACCTATCGCAAATCGGTCTAGTTTGTTCGTTTTAGGAGTGGTTGAAAATGAATCATCACGAATAGTGGAGGGTTAAAATGTGACGCGTGTCCCCAAATTTCCTTTATTTTTTTATACACAATGGTCAATTTTAATATTCGACACGCACTATTATTTCTTTTCGTCAACAGGTATACTAATAATAAGGGTGAATATTTCATTTTGTTTCTTGATTTGACTTGAGTCAAACTTTAAATGTATGCGCGCCTTTATTTCTTATCACCACCACCACCACCGTCGGTTCAGGATTTGATTCTCCTGTTGCTCCGATAGTTGTCGTAGTAGACGTCGCCGTCGTTGCTGTTGTTGCAGCCCCTAAAAGACTCGTAAAGGGTGGTGGGGATATAGAATCAGATGTTTAATTCGACCGTGGTGCAATATACTAAGGCTTTAAGCGTTAGGGTACATGCGCCCCCTCATCGATTTCGTATTGTAGACGCCAGACAGACATGGTCACTGGGCCTAACTAGAGAAATATTGTTATTCGAATTCGTTTGTAATTTTTAACCTAAGTGTAATTTAATAATAATTGAAAAAAAAATTAAAAAAGAAGAGAAAACGTGCTGTAAAATATAAACAAGTGATGCTTCTATTGATATTATTGGATAAGACAGCGACTCAAAGGAAACTGAGGCGGGAAATTTACGGTATAAACTGATTAATTGTTCTTTGTTATCGTCGTTCTTTGTTTATATTTGATTAATTATGTGTTGTTTTAGAACTAGAATTGATTGTTTATTAATGTTGATAAGAGTAGTAGCAAAACAAGCTTTAATAGAGATTTTCAGCTTTCTCGCCTTGTTATTATTAATTGCAATTGAACTCAAAACAGCCATTTATTGTTAAAAATAAAGCTTAATTTTCTCAAACAGATGCAAAAGTAGTGAAACAATACGATTAAAAGAAAAAATGATCAAATCTTATATCGAAACATGTCCCCCAAATGTTTACACTTTCATTATCTTGTTGACGTAGAACATCAAGTTTACCCACAGAATGATAGATCAGGGATTTGTGTTTTCCAACTGCTAGTAAACTTTTTCAATTTGTTTAAAAAACTAATATAAAAATTATACAATTCGTTTTTTGGTTGAAAAAATGGTGGATGCGCCGGGTAATTATCGATTATCCAATCAATTAATTCGTCATTTTCATAGATCGCCTCGTCTCTCGCCCGGCCTCACAGTGTTGACAGAGCAAGCTTTAAGACGGGGGCGAGTGGAGGAACCACCACCTCCGCCTGCTCCCCGTGTCACTTCATCGCGTCCAACACGAAACGGTATTGCTATACAAGATGGTAAACATGGTCAACAATGGAAACGGTATACGGATTCACCAGGTGTGGGTAGTCCGCCGCCACCGCCGCCCCCAGCACCGGCACCAGCCAGTCCGACGAGTAATCGACGAGAACGACGGACTAGTCCGCACGGCGGTGGTAGCAGTAATAAAGAGAAGAGTTCGTCAAAAGTTCGAGGTGTACCCACAAGTTTTGGATATGTGAAACGAAGTAGTAGTAGTACAACAAATGGTACACCGAATGGTAATATCCACCAAGGTATTTATTCTAAAATAAACACCAAGCAATTTGGAAATAATTTATTGTTGTTTGTAGGGCTTCAGAATCAATCTGGTAAAACTGCCTCAGTCTCCGCAGTGCCTAGAACTAAAGTTAAAGTCTCTGGAGGTACTCAGACTTGTTCCAGCGACCTACAACAAATTCACAGTAAAGAATTGCCCAAACTCAATCAAATTTTCTAATAAACTTCAAATAAATTTACAGAAACAAACACACCACAATTTAAGAGTTATTCCCTGACTGGCAATACAGCAAATCAACTGAGTCAATCAGTTAGGGAACGTTTAATGATGGGTTCACAAAGTCTTCCAAAATGTGGTACAGCTCAACAAGAATACGGTCTAATTCTACGACAAGGACGTCCAAAAGCTAGTGATGGTTCACTATCTGATACACAAGCAATCGACAATACTAGTCCGTATGCCCCATGGTTACGGCACAGGTATTTAAGAGAATTTTTGTTTATTATTAGTACTCATTATTGGTACTTACAGCAATACTTATTCGGTAGCACCAAGACTATCGGAAACCGACAGTATGGAGAGCTTAACTAGTTTGCCAAGTCATCGGAGTAGTTTAACCCATACAAGACTTTTACGAGATTCACCATCGAGACTTAGTCGAAGTAATAGTATAAGGTAAGGTGGTTAAAAGATTTTTTTTGAATTAAAGAATATTACAGATTACAATTTAAAAAAATTAATATGTAAATAAAATGTAAACTATTATAGATTTTTCTTTACAAATAGCTACCTCAGAGAACGGACGTTTCCAAGGTATAATAAGCGGATAATTTTAGCAATATCTTCTTATTATTGCAATTAATTAAATATTCGTAAAGAATTAACAGTTGAGATTTTTTATGAATATTTAATAGCGAGTGTATTTTGCTTATATATAGCCACACATATTTTGTATTGTCCGCTTTCATTGTTTCACACAACATTTAACAACAGATTCAAACTACATATACACATTCTCTTCTATTAATTAATTAACTAATCAATTAATTTGTAAATAAATGATGTTTGTTTTATTTAATTGCAGGTCAACGAAATCTGAAAAATTGTACCCATCAATGTTGCATAGAAATACAGAACCGGAAACTGAACCGTACTATTGTTTACCGATCGGTGCCCTAAGTCATTGGTCACAACCGACTAGTCCAGCACCGGGTAGTGCACGGACATTCCCCTTATCACCGACACATTCATCGACGCCTAGGCACAGTATTCCAAAGAATGATGATGGTGAGTTCTTTATACAACTTTCCAGTAGCGTAGTGGCAAGTTAACAGGTCCGTCTTTCAATAAAAGATTGTGAAGCGTATGAAACTACCTTTAAAATGGCAACAAATTATAGAACAAAACGATGCAAAGACTTACATCAGACAATCCAAAATATGTTAAATAAAGTCTTAAAGTTCACGTAATAATAATGGATTTATTTTTCCCCCACCTTATATTAGCTATCATTTTTGATTTTTCGAAATTAAGAGCTCTTTCTCGGACACAGGGCCTGTGTTTTGCGGAACCCACTACGCCACTGCAATTTGCGATTTATTGCACTATTCTTATTTTACAATCGAACAAATTTCAGTTCATGGATCGTCAATAAGTCTGGTCTCGACGGCGTCAAGTTTGTATTCATCGGCGGAAGAGAAACAGGCCCATGAAATACGTAAATTACGAAGGGAATTAACGGAAGCCCAAGAGAAAGTTCAAACGTTAACATCACAACTTAGCACTAATGTAAGTTAATCTTTGTTCTCATTCCATAATTAATTCAAAGCCGACTATAGAGATTAGAATAAATTGACAAAACAAATTGATGAATTAGTTTAATCAGAATAATGGAAAAGCTGCCAGGCTTCAACGGGATAATTTTCTTAAATTCACTCTCCCCTAAGATATTACTATAGATGTATCAAACTAACAATAAGTTTGCCCAAAATCATGGATGCGCAGTAGATCTTGCCTACAGTAGAAATACAATACAGTGTATTATCTGTCTTTTACTTTAAAAAATAATCGAACAGACACGATCGGTTAACAGGATTACTCCGAACGAGTCCGAACCTTGCTTCGACTTGAGCAAATTTAAAATGATCCATCTATACTTCCTTTTGTGTAATAAATTATAGTGTAGAAATAGAAAAGAGAATAAGGTGGTGCGCACTCCTACTGATTTCATGGTAAATAATCGATTATAGAACAAAATTAAATAATCGTAATGAACTCGATATTGTCAATATTATAATTGAAATGATTGATTAAAACATTCTAAATTTATACATTTGTAATCCGATTATTTTACACTCTATCAAACGGCTTTTGATGATGGGAATTTAGAATTGTGTAGGCTTCAAAATTGTCGATTGTATTACGAAACTTTTAAAACGGCTTTAGATGTACGGCCTGCAGCTATAACAACAACAACAACAACAAAACTAATGATTTTCGCTTCCCTATCTCAAAACTGAATGCACGTATTGGTTAATTTTATCGATTAAACTAACAGATATTGAGATTATTGAATATATTCGAATGATACAGCCAATTATTTAAACATTTACATTTACATTTACAAAAGCTCGTTACGAAATACTTAAAAAAAAACACGATTATATAACAGTCGGTTTGTTTGATGATAACCTTTTTAATGATAACACTAAGAAAATTTGTAATTATAATTTAAAAAAATAATAATAACAGATCTGGTCGTGTAAAGAAATATACACAACCGGTAATCGGAATTAGAAACCACTCTAAAATGGATATCTTCAGGTATAGTCTGTCGATTTTTCTAAGAGAATGACTAAAGTAATAAAATAAAGTCAAGTATATTCAACAATGAATGTTCAATTTAAATTCCATTTTGTAAAAATCCCTTGTAAACACTCGTCTTTACCTGCTTTGTTCGAATACAAACCAGATGGTGAAATTTTCGGTCCTTTTTTGATTTATTATTTTATGAGGTGCTACTTGCAATTGAACATTCATTGTTGAATATACTTGACTTTATTTTATTACTTTAGTCATTCTCTTAGAAAAATCGACAGACTATACTCATCATTTCGTTGTTGTAAGTAGGAACTGAACCGAAAACCAAAGTACATATGAGTATGCGACCCGTTTGTGTTTCATAGACCAACCTTAAGCACCCACCGATACTTGGACTCAAGGTTGTGTTCTAGCTACCTTGAATCGTGCTTGAGCACTATAACTATCCAAGTTCTCTGCCCTCCATATGCTCAGTCTTGACTTCTGCCGAGAATTCCCAAAGTACGAATTATAAAACAAAACTCGTACTTGAGTTTGGAGCCGACCTTGTCCAAGCAAGACTTGTGGCTGAGTCTGAGATTGGTTTATAAAAACGAACATTAGTTTCATTCGCCAATACTGTATACGACTTGAAAGATCTTGATAAAAAGCAGCAGATCTTCGCCATACAAACACACACTTGGACAGTTATGTGTACGTATTTTGTTCGTTGATCAAAGAGAGAAAGAGGCAAGTTTTTATAATAAAAATGTGTTTAGTGATTGGAATTTCTAAGATGATTCTCTCCACACAATGATGCCTTTAAATAGAAATAAACCAGTCAACACTATCCGGTAGGAGGAGTATTGTCGATATATAGAGGACTTTATATTCTTCATTCTATACGTTGTTCCTCTTGTTTTTCTTCTTCTTCTTCTTTCTAATTAATCGTAAAAAGCATCAATTTGTGGGTGAATGTTTGTTTTTCTTCTTAATTGCAACCTTGTTGTTTTATTTCTGCTCTTATTTGCTATAATATCAATAAATCTAATCCGATTTCCTTCAATCGATATTAGAAACCAGAAGGAAATCCAATCCATAAAACAATAACGGGAGAATTATTTTCCTGTTATTGTTGTTGTTGTTATTGAGCTTAAAGTAATTTATCTTAACGACCTAGACCTAGTCATTGTATAATTATCATTTGTTCATCTATTCGTCTATGATTGCGTGACTGTATTCCCAAATTTTCAAATCTTTATTCCGTAAAAAATTCAAAGTTGTATTCTGATTATTGTAGATGATGATGTTAATGTTGTTTTTTGTTACGCGCCACGTGTTTTCATGTCTGTTTTATAAATGTTATAGCATAAAAGGAAGGGACTTGAATAAAGTAAACAATAACAGGTAGATAGAAGAAGTCTAGAAAAAATCGTAGTGTTTCTTCTTATTTATTTCAAAAATTCACTAGTCTCTTAAATTTAACAGAAAATTATATTGAATAGGGCCAAATTTTTGTTTTTTGTTGTAATTTAGAACTTGTAAGTTGTGTGCGTGTGCGTATACAATGAAGCTCATACTTTTTCCCAAATGAAAACCATGAGACGAAGACTTGAAGCGCACTACGAGCAGTAGTAAAGCAGTAGTTTAGTAGTCGACTTGTATGTAGTCAGTCAGTCTGTTGTTTGAATTAGAATCGCGTCTCTCCACACTTAACTATCGTTCTATTTTATTGTTGATGTATTTTTCGTAAATTGTTCTTGTGCATTTCAAGTGATATAAATCGGTTGTGTAGTGTGTGAGTAATACTTCAGGAATTTTTCGAAAATTACCCTGTTTCTCCCGGACAAAAAGACGCAAAATTCTTACGTTTTATACAAAAAATAAAAGCACCGTTAATCTCGATAATTCATAAATGGGGGATGGGGAAATATAACCCCTATCCCGCATCATTTTTTAATCATCACCTGATAATAGTAGCAATTTAGAACGTAATCATTTTAATAATAAATAAATTTTTCCTATTTTGCGTTGGAAATAGACTTATTTTGACATAAAAAGTAGTGTGGAAATGAAATATTTCTTAACTACTTTGAGTGTAGAAATATCTAGGATAATTTATTTTTTAGAAGTTGGTAACACTTGCCTTATTATTGAAATGTCACTTTTTGACAGATATTAAAAACAGTCAATTTAAATAAAAAATTTTATTTCATTTAATTCAAATTGTTTCTCCATTGCATTTTCAACAATTTCCCACAGTTCGGGTGGAGTACACGATAAGTGGTCACACATTTTCACTTAAAAATTGTAATGAAAATGGAGACTAAAACAATTGAAAATCAACTTGATGGATACTAGATACAAAAATTGAATATCGGTCACACCTACAATACCAACTCCTATAAAATTCCCTAAATTTCCAAAATTTATTTTTTTTTGCAAATAGGGTGCAAGGGGGTGCAAAATAGGAAAAATAGTATAAAAAACTCGGTTCAGAAGTCAATTCCTGCATTCGACCATTAAAAAACTCGCCGCTTCGCGGCTCGTTTTTTAATATTGGTCTCATGCAGGAATTGTCGACTTCTGAAACTCGTTTTTTAATATACTATTGATTAACGCGTCCTTGATCGTTTTCTATACGATCATCAAAACAAATACGCAAAAGCAATTTCATAATAAAAAAGCATTGCGAAAATTAATTTCAAACGGAAGTTGAAGAATTGTAAACAAATAAATAAACAAGCTTGTTGTATCTTCTTTCTACAACTATAAGCAAGTCTTGTAGATTATGCTCATTAAGAGCAATTAAGCTACAATTAAAACACTTGTCGCTCGTGTTATAATGACGATTACATAAGCTGAATAAACTTTATTTTTTTATAAGTTGTAATATAAGAAAAACAATAAATTAGCAATCTCAATGTCGAATTCTGTGCGTAGGTTGGGATGACTTCAGGCATCTTTTTTAAGTTATTATAATTTTCGTAATTTTTACATCAATCAATTAATATGCGTTCTTTTGTGTGTGTAATCTTATCATTATCAGTTATCAGTAGTGGTCACACCTAAAGAACATCAAACTTAATTACCGAAACACCCCAGTATACTATCCATTACGTTTATTAAACAATATAAGCATATACTACGTCAATTTTATCGAAGAAAATTCTAAAAATATCCTCAAAACCGACAGGATATGCTCACTTGAAGACATAAAGAGTTTTTGAAGAGTTTAAAAGCATGCATGTAGGCGTCGTCGTTGTCAATTCGTGCTTTTAACTGAGAGGGTAATTTCGAAAGTTTCCATTATCATCCGTTATTCAAACTGAAAATAGAGGGTGAGTGACTAGTGTGTGTGTGATAAATGATAAAAGAACAATGCCGTGTTCAACAACAGTCCATGATGGTTTCGCTACAATACGCCGGCCACGTATCGGTCCACCACGTGCACCACCTAGACCACCATCACTAGCTAGTGTACCAGAAGATTCACGTATCAATTCTAATTTATTAACATTGGGCAATCCGAATATACCATGGTGGGAATTGGCAACGAGACGGAGCCGGTATCGATCCTGTCCAACGCTCGAACTACACGTTAGTTTACACTATTTTTTAATTAATAATTAATTAATTTTGATATAAGATCCATTTGATTAATGAATTGTGTGTATATATATGTGTGTGTCAGTTATTTATTAAACAGGAAATCATTTTAACACGCGATCACATTATTCCTGTAGCAAAATAGGAGAAAATTGTTTCTATAAAGCGTCATTGTTATTGAACATAAATATTGAAGAAACAATACGCCCCCATTACTATATTGTGTGATCTAAAGAAACCATGTGTGGACGATTTAGAAAAGCTCGACGAAATTTTCTCTTTTTCCCATAACAGTTTTTTTCCATGAAATAGACATGAAATCAATCGACAAATCAAACAATTCTTCACCTTTCTACCTTCTTACCGTACACCACACCCTATCGAAAACAATGGGCTTATTCAATGTAGGTACTCTAATTTTGTACGAATCGATAGAAAATTGATTAAATACTACCATGTGAAAATTTCAAGTCAATCAAATAAACCGTTGTGGAGATATTTAATTTTTAAAATTGGATGATTGTTAACGAGATTATAAGGACCAACAAGAATGCACGAGTATGAAGATTCCGACAAGCCGAAGGTGAATGTCGAAATCAGACGAGTAATCAAGTTGCATACGCTATTTTTTTCTACGTCCATTTTTAATGAAACATAATTATTAAGAAACTCCAACAAAAAGTTCTTATGGCAACTCCCATTATTTGGCGAGCGATTCGAAACATATTTCAAGGATTTGCAGAAGAGTCCCTAGAGGACATTTTAACAAATTTAAAACCTCGTAGCTCATTTGTGAGTTCACCAAAAAACGTTCGTTTCTGACGATGTCGCGATTTTAAATAACGAACCAAGCACGTAACACGATTTAGAATGACTTTAGAACATTTTCTTACCATGTTTTTCACTTTCAAATGAGCTACGAGGTTCTAATTTTGTTAAAATGATCTGCAGATAGCTCCCTAAAGACCCTTAATTTTTTTTATCGCTCGCCAAATAATGTAGTTGCTTCGTCCAACGTAAATAATTCTGTATACCAACCTGACGTTTTTATAATTCCTAGATTTTGACCGGTACAATAAAAAAATTTAGTGTTGTTAGGTTCGTGTCAAGATTCAATTATATCCATGTACCTACACACCTACAGTGTATACTACTATCCGAATCACTGTCACTATCATTAAATATGATTATCAAACATTTTTATGCCATATGTGACAATTTATTGAAACGTTGAACTTATTGTGCTACCAAATGAAATGCTACGCTGCTATTGGTTAGATTAATAGTAATCACCCTCATTAGAATACAGGTAGCAAACATAGAATTAATCAATTATATTAGTAGAAAAAAAATGCAAGTTTTTCTCTTATTCAAGATTTGCTTATTTATTTTAACTGGGACAGTTTGTATTATATCCTGATGGTTTCCTGTATATGAACGGTCAAGAATCTATGATTAACCGCATTATTAAAACCAAATAAAGGAAAATTAGCTTTTTTCTCGAATAAATAAATACTGTAATCGATGGGAGAATTCACATCGTACGTGATAATATCTAATACATAATAGGAATTCCCATAAAACAATGTTTGTTGTTTATTTTTTTCCGCATATGTGTATGTGATTATACTGATTATTGTTGCAAATTTGTTGAACTTTACGTTAATAGTTTTGAATTGATCGTAAATCTCATTTTGAAAAACAAATTAACAATGATGCTGTAGCATTTATTAATAAATTGTCTGCAATTAATTCATCTTAATTGTTTGTTTATTGTTTAGAATACTTAATAGTTGTATCAAAAGTGGGGATACTTGAATAAAATAATTAGTAAGTTAATTAACAACAAGTTCATCAATGTTCTAGCATTGTTAATTGATTATTATTGTTATTATTGTATATCTTTACTGCCTTTATTACTATACCGAACCGGCTTCAAGCTGTTTCTTTCATCAGAATCCGGCCAAGTTTTTCTTTATATACCTTTAAAACCTGCATCTTGATTACAATTATAATCAATACAGGTGTATTTTTGTATCCATTTGTTTCAATTTGTTGCAAAAAAGATCAGCTGCTATAATGGCACGTTCTTTACATTTTTTCAATGCAATATTGAAAGAAAAACAACAACAATGACGTGTATACGTACAACAACAACAACAACAAAAGTTTCAATGTTTGAATAAAATTTTATGTAGCTAGTTATTATTATTGTAGTCATATGGACGACAATTTTACCTGATGATATCTCTATTCATTCATTTCCAAGAACTTTGACTTGTAATATACCTTTCCCGTACTGGACCTGGGTCAAATAGAGGCTATATGTATACACTATAGGTATATGCACAGTTATTGTAATAAATACGAAGGGATTTCCGGTTTTCTAAACAATTATTCTGTACAATAAGCAAATATTTCCGGTATTATATTGACTATAATTAATAAGAAATTAAAAGATGATTAAATTATCATTACGTATGTATATTTTGGATTTAACAGACGAATTTTTGCAAAACACATTGACATCGACTTAAATGTGCTGGAATGTGTAATTTCCTGTGGCGCTTTCAATAAAAATATTCATTTAAATGCATATACGTTAAGATGTGATTGTTATTTATTGATAACTGTGTACGACCAACCGGAGATTGTAATGTTTGACAATAAAGTTGACAATTTTTCCATGGCTCCCCCTGTAATCACACCGAAAACTGTACATTTCTAACGATAAACACACTGTTTTTGATACGTTTACAACCTAATAAAGCCGCACCCTAATCTTTTAACACGGTTTAAATAGGAAAACGAAATGATTATAGCTTATTGTTTACTATCTAATGACAATATTTATTATAAACAATAGCAAATTAAACAAATTACTAGATTTTAATTGTAAATTTACAAAAACCGACCTGTTCTTTTACCATATGCCGTTAGTTTAATATTGATTGTATTTTAATGATAATGACATTAATAATAATAATAATGTTCAATGCTCAAAAGGGGGGAATTAGACAGTTTTATTTGATTTTTCAGCAATTCATTTTGCAATTTGAAAGACAATTATTTAGTCGCTTTTCGACGATTTTCGAACTGAAGTTTTGGTTTTCACTCTCGATATTACGAAATTGTTGTCTTAAATTATTATTTTTCCGATAAATTTCTCTCTTAAGTCGAATTTTTGAGGTCTAAAAAACATTCTCATCAGTTTTAATAAATTTCGATGCTTTTGATCGTTTCTTAAGCATAGTTTTGGACTTAAAACCCAAATTTTGAGACAGCTTCGTCCTAAATGTCAATTTTTTAATGAATCTTATCCTGATGTGGTGAAAATGTAAACCAATATAAGCAGTTTCAGTCTTGATTTTCTCCGCAGATTTTGAGATATGTTTGCCCTAAATCCTTAGTTATCAATAAATTTCTCTATTAAGTTGTGGCAAGGAAAAGATTTAGAAATATTATTTTTGAGCTAAATTGTTTCTTAATAAATTTTAAAAAAATTGTAATTTGGAAGCTCTTGGTCGATTTTTGAGCAATATTTTCGACTTTTACTTAATTCTCCTCCTAAATTATCATTTTTAGTTAATTTTGTTATTGAGTCATCAAAAAAAGATGACTTACGCAATTTTAATTTATTTTCAAACCTTTTAATCAACGTTTCAAAATGTCTTCGTCCTAAATATCAGTTTGAATTTAACATTTGTCGTGAAAAAGGATGCTAAATTAGATAGTTTTAGCGAATTATTCCACTAATATCTGAACTTATCAGCTGAATTTCAACAAATTTCGTACTAAAATATCAGTTTTTATCTAATTTTTACTGAACTCCAGTATAAAATAGTGCTAAGGCGATTTTTGAGGTCAATTGGTGAGTTTAATTCTAGATTTAAGAACATTTTCCTCTTAAATCATTGTTTTTCCATGAATTTTGCTACTGAATTGTCAAAACGAGAAAATGTGGACGCCTTTGAACAATTTTAGATCTGAATTTTTCACTATTAATCCAAGTTTTCGACATCGTTTAACATTTTTTGAACAAAAAGGCTCTTTCTATTAGAATTTTCAATCGTTTTTTGGCACGTAATTCCCATTTAAAACCTTCTAAATTGTTCTTGTAATAAACGAAAAACAGATTAGTAAAAACAAAATTACTCTGGAGTTATTATTATTACTGTTATTACGTATGGCAATACCAAATGAAATAAATTTAAAAAAATTGATGCTTTTTTCAATCTACCGTTAACTTTAAAATTGTTCATTAATCTGATCTCATTAATACGGTTTTCCCTCGCCACCAAGTGTACTTTTTATGTAATGAGCCGTTAATGATTACCCTTTATAATAATTATCGATAATCATTCAGGCATATCTTTAAAAAATATCAAGTCCATTCGAGATAATATGTAGTTAAAGACAGGTGTTAATCATTATCGAGCTAAGTATGTTTTTTAAATAAGAACCACATAACAGTTTTTGTTACGGAAAAAAAATCCTAGTATTTAATTGTATCAGTGGTAATTTAATTAATTTAATACAAACAACAGTGTGAGGGTTGAAAGAACAAAAAGCCAACAACCTATAACAATACCACCACACCTATTGAGGGTAAGAAATGTATATAAACACACCCTCATTATTAATGTAAGTAAAATAGAGGGTGTATTAACATATATACAAAATCAATTGTAAAAATAGTTTTTCCTATTTTGCGTTGGAAATAGACTTATTTTGACATAAAAAGTAGTGTGGAAATGAAATATTTCTTAACTACTTTGAGTGTAGAAATATCTAGGATAATTTATTTTTTAGAAGTTGGTAACACTTGCCTTATTATTGAAATGTCACTTTTTGACAGATATTAAAAACAGTCAATTTAAATAAAAATTTTATTTCATTTAATTCAAATTGTTTCTCCATTGCATTTTCAACAATTTCCCACAGTTCGGGTGGAGTACACGATAAGTGGTCACACATTTTCACTTAAAAATTGTAATGAAAATGGAGACTAAAACAATTGAAAATCAACTTGATGGATACTAGATACAAAAATTGAATATCGGTCACACCTACAATACCAACTCCTATAAAATTCCCTAAATTTCCAAAATTTATTTTTTTTTGCAAATAGGGTGCAAGGGGGTGCAAAATAGGAAAAATAGTATAAAAAACTCGGTTCAGAAGTCAATTCCTGCATGAGACCAATATTAAAAAACGAGCCGCGAAGCGGCGAGTTTTTTAATATTGGTCTCATGCAGGAATTGTCGACTTCTGAAACTCGTTTTTTAATATACTATTGTAAATTATTCTAAATATCAATTGATAAAGATTGCAGAAATTTATTGGTTCATAGATTTCGATTAAAAACACTTGTATAGGTTATTATTTATTATATAAATTCAAGTCAGGGATAAGGTCACATTGTTATTATTATTATTATTATTATTATTATTATTATTATTATTATTATTATTATTATTATTATTATTATTATTATTATTATTATTATTATTATTATTATTATTATTATTATTATTATTATTATTATTATTATTATTATTATTATTATTATTATTATTATTATTATTATTATTATTATTATTATTATTATTATTATTATTATTATTATTATTATTATTATTATTATTATTATTATTATTATTATTATTATTATTATTATTATTATTATTATTATTATTATTATTATTATTATTATTATTATTATTATTATTATTATTATTATTATTATTATTATTATTATTATTATTATTATTATTATTATTATTATTATTATTATTATTATTATTATTATTATTATTATTATTATTATTATTATTATTATTATTATTATTATTATTATTATTATTATTATTATTATTATTATTATTATTATTATTATTATTATTATTATTATTATTATTATTATTATTATTATTATTATTATTATTATTATTATTATTATTATTATTATTATTATTATTATTATTATTATTATTATTATTATTATTATTATTATTATTATTATTATTATTATTATTATTATTATTATTATTATTATTATTATTATTATTATTATTATTATTATTATTATTATTATTATTATTATTATTATTATTATTATTATTATTATTATTATTATTATTATTATTATTATTATTATTATTATTATTATTATTATTATTATTATTATTATTATTATTATTATTATTATTATTATTATTATTATTATTATTATTATTATTATTATTATTATTATTATTATTATTATTATTATTATTATTATTATTATTATTATTATTATTATTATTATTATTATTATTATTATTATTATTATTATTATTATTATTATTATTATTATTATTATTATTATTATTATTATTATTATTATTATTATTATTATTATTATTATTATTATTATTATTATTATTATTATTATTATTATTATTATTATTATTATTATTATTATTATTATTATTATTATTATTATTATTATTATTATTATTATTATTATTATTATTATTATTATTATTATTATTATTATTATTATTATTATTATTATTATTATTATTATTATTATTATTATTATTATTATTATTATTATTATTATTATTATTATTATTATTATTATTATTATTATTATTATTATTATTATTATTATTATTATTATTATTATTATTATTATTATTATTATTATTATTATTATTATTATTATTATTATTATTATTATTATTATTATTATTATTATTATTATTATTATTATTATTATTATTATTATTATTATTATTATTATTATTATTATTATTATTATTATTATTATTATTATTATTATTATTATTATTATTATTATTATTATTATTATTATTATTATTATTATTATTATTATTATTATTATTATTATTATTATTATTATTATTATTATTATTATTATTATTATTATTATTATTATTATTATTATTATTATTATTATTATTATTATTATTATTATTATTATTATTATTATTATTATTATTATTATTATTATTATTATTATTATTATTATTATTATTATTATTATTATTATTATTATTATTATTATTATTATTATTATTATTATTATTATTATTATTATTATTATTATTATTATTATTATTATTATTATTATTATTATTATTATTATTATTATTATTATTATTATTATTATTATTATTATTACAATTAACATTTATGTATACATATGTACATATAGTTTTTAAAAGTAATATACATGTCTCACTTAAGATGATGCATTTGATGGTTAATTGGGTTAAATTTGAATCATTATCAAGAGAGGTCAATGAGCCTAATATTATGCTCTATAAAAAGGTCATTTTGATATAATCGAAAATCATAAAAGGGAAGGAAATTCTTAAAAATGAGACAATTTCATTGGAAAATTTTGGAATAATTTGTTTTAATAATCGTTGAATTTTATGAAATTCGTGTGGGATATTTTCAATGTTTACACAATATTATGTTGGCCATAATAAAATTTCATTTTGTATGTCATAATATCAATTTATTTCGTCTTTTTCTTTCGCTTGTATCCATCAAGGTATATATCGGGTGTCACCTGATTGAATTGAGATTAAATTAATTGGAATAATTAAATTTAATTTCAAACGATAAGTATGTTGTTAACCGTGTAAAATACGACAGATTAATGAAGGAATTGTGCTTCTTTGAAGGTAGAAAATGCCAATTCTCTGGGATACGTTATAGAAGTAATTTCAAGATTATCAACGCATTAGTTTGGTTATATTTTTACGAATATTATGTCATATTACTCTTCCTACATGTTTTCAAATTACTAGTTCATTCAATTCTACAGGTCAATGTTAGTAATTTTAGTTTATTATAATACGTGGTATGTATTTAAAAAATAAAAGTTAATTCATAACTGAATGATTATAAATTGATTTTTATACAACTATAATTATCGAAAAATTGATTAACAATCAGTGTAGGCGATACAAACAGAACAACCATCTTTCTATTTTGATTAATTGAGTTTTAGATTTTAAATTTTCGATAATATTTCTAATTTTCGTTATTATTTTTATGAATTCTAGGCCCATGTGGTGTCAGCATTCGAACAAAGCCTGTCCTCGATGACACAAAGACTGCAACATCTAACAGCAACAGCTGAGAAGAAGGTCAGTTTTTATACGACAACTTATTATTCTTTTATTACATCCAAATTCTTAAACGTGTAGGATTCAGAATTGTCTGAATTGAAAGCCGCAATGGAATCATTACGGGCACAATCAATACAAGCCGGAATTGGTACAGGTCTTGCCCGTCAACCATCTTCTGATAGCGTATCCAGCTTATCGTCAGCGTGTAGTTTGGATAAACAAGAGAAAAAGAAGAAAAAAGGATGGGTAATTAAAACGCAACTACCGAGTGGGGTCCGCCTAAATGTTCCTAATTCTTATCGCAACTCACATTATTTGGCAAACAATTCGAATAATATGTAGGGTAGACCTTAGAGAACATTTTAGCAAAATTAGAACCTTGTAGCTCATTTGGAAGTTGGTCAAAATGACGCTCGTTTCGGTCTGTGTGACGATTTTCAAAAACCAGCTTAAGGCAGAGGCAGGGCCGAACTGGCTTTGAGTGAGTCATGTCTAATGTCGGCACCCGATCTCTGTCTAATATGAGTTTATGATGTGTTTTACAAAATTCGATACTTAAATACAGGCCGAAATGATGGATGTGCCAATTATACAATTTTTTGCCAAATATTCAGTTTTCATAGAGTTTTGTAAATGAATTGTGCAGAGGGGACGATTTCGGTGGTTCTAAGTTCTAATTGCTTCTTGAAGCGAATTTTCGAGTTGAAGTACAAGTTTTAAGACACTTTTGTTTTGAGTTATTAGCTTGTAGTGAATCATCTTGCTCTTAAGTAGTCGATAGGGAACAACGTAGGTAAGTTTAGCCTCAATTTTTAATCTAGATCTTATGACATTTTCGTTAGAAATCATCAACCCTAAAACTTCTTATTGTTAGTTTTAGTTAATATTTGAAAACATTTTCATTCTAAAGTATCAGTCTTAACTGAATTTTGTTCTTGAGTCTAAAAAAATTACACACATTTGAATCGATATACAGCTCTGCACTTAAATGTCGAATTTTTCTTCATTAAAGTTGAATTTTAACTCCTCAAAAAGTTGTACTAGGAACTGTAGCTTCTTGTGCTTATTGCTTTTTACGTCGCTGTTTAAGAAAAAAACAACAACTAAGAATGACTCGGAGAACGCTCCCAACATTGATTTTTTCGTTTTACTCCATTGCAATTTAGAAAAAAGCGAAACATTTCTACCTATTCCAGAATACAATGGAGTCAGTTTCTAAAAATTGCAACATCGCCGGAAACGAGCTTTTTTACCAACTTCCCAACAAACTGCAAGGTTCTAATTTTGCTAAAATGATCTCCTATTCTCCAAAATGCTCGAACTATCTTTGGACCACCAAATAAAACGAGTTGCTCCTAGAACTAGAAACATTTATGTGGACCACCCGGTATACCTCAATATTACAATAAATTTAATTTGTGTTTTTGTTTATATAGTTGAGAAGTTCATTCACGAAAGCCTTCTCGCGTAATGCCAAAGTAACAAAAGTCCAATGCCAAAGTGAAAGCGAAACCGACCGCCAGAACAGTCCACCGCCACCGGCTCCAACCGATCCCGGCCAAGAAGTTGCAGAGTTACAAAAACAATTACGTGAAAAAGATTTAGTTTTGACCGATATCCGTTTAGAGGCATTAAGTTCGGCGCATCAATTGGAAAGCTTGAAAGATACTGTGATGAAAATGAGGGTATTTCTACTTAAATTTCAATAATTTACAAAATTACTTTTGTTCTGTCTCTCTAGAGTGAGATGTTGAGTTTGAAACAAAACAATGAACGATTACAACGTATGGTAAATGGTGCAGCTAATCTACCGAATGATTTAACAGAAACACGAAGCACTAGCAGTATTGATGCACTCAGTGATCTGATACCGACCGAAGAACCACCAGCTGAAATCGAACAAGATGGTAAACGAATCACAATTTCTGTGTATTTAGGACAACCGCAATGTTTCGCAAAATACTACATTGAACATTATAGTTATGATGGTATTAGTGATAGTGCTATAACAGAGATAGCGATCGCTCATACAAGTATCGGTGCATCGACTACATGGTCACAATTAGATAATGCTGTACGACGGGCGTTTAAACAGCACGTCGCCCGCTTAGATCCAGGTGGCGGTCTTGGTTTAGGTAGTGATGCAATAGCCAGTTATAAATTAGGTGAAGCTGAACGTAAACCGGACGCTCGACCACCGGATCTATTACCAGTCGGTTATACTGTTGGACGTGTAACAACATTACATGTTGTTCTACAACCTGTCGCTGCCTTAGCATTCGAAGCCTTAATACCGAAAGGTGTTGCTCAACGATTAGTTTCATTATTATCGGAACATCGACGTTTAGTTTTATGTGGTGCACCAGGTACTGGGAAGACACATCTAGCAACTAGATTAGCCGAATTTCATGCTCAATCACAAGGACGAGATCCCGCTGAAGCTGTTGCTACATTCAAGTAAACCTAAATATTAATCTAATTATTTTAATTATTTAATTGAAATTATTTTAGTGTTGATAATAAATCAGCAAAAGAATTACGTCAATATTTATCGCATTTGAGCGAACAAGCTGCAACTGGTGATAACAGCGTATTACCCTGTGTTGTAGTCTTAGATAATCTTCATAAAGCTGTACCATTAGCTGATGCTTTAGGTTCATTACCAAGGAATTTACCGTGCTTATTAGGAACAATGGCACAGTCGGCGTGTTCAGCAACTAGTCTCCAATTACAACACGGTTTTCGATGGGTATTAGTGGCACCACATATGGAACCAGCTCGGGGGTTGTTAGGACGTGTATTAAGACGACGGTTAGCTAGTTTAGAACTCGAACAAGGACCACAACCGGAATTGGCCGCAATACTCGGCTGGTTACCTAGAGTATGGCAACATTTGAATGCGTTTTTAGAAACACACAGTTCTGGTGATGTGGCAATCGGTCCACGACTCTTTTTAAGTAAGACAAATCGATCCGAGTTTTTTGTTTGGTTTTTAACAACAATTTCAATTGTAGGTTGTCCGTTAGAATTGGATGCGGCACGTGCATGGTTTGCTGATGTATGGAATTATTCATTAGCACCATATTTACGTGAAGCAGCCCGTGAAGGTCTACAATTGTATGGTAGACGTGCACCGTGGACAGATCCAGCACAATTTGTTTTAGATACTTATCCATGGCCAGGTGCTCCACCGCAGGGTCTTACAAATATAACAGCCAAAGATGTAGGTTTAGATAATGGACAGACAACACAAACAGATAATGATGGTGGTGATCCATTATTGAACATGTTGATGCGTTTACAA
Source organism: Mylabris sibirica (assembly GCA_039776855.1). Classification (NCBI taxonomy): domain Eukaryota; kingdom Metazoa; phylum Arthropoda; class Insecta; order Coleoptera; family Meloidae; genus Mylabris; species Mylabris sibirica. The sequence goes on from CM077836.1 coordinate 9,251,232, forward strand.
GAAGCTGCCAATTATTCCAGTCCACATTCGAACGATTCAGATTGTAATAGTTTAGATTCGAATATGACGCACGGGAGCAATGTTGGTACCGAAAGTGTCTCTTAAGGGCCTTCTCAGGTAAATATGTCGATTTGGGGTGTGAAAATTGTCAATTTTCAAACATCGATTTTATGATATTGTAAAAAATGAACGTGCACTAGATAGAGCATTACAAGGTGCATGTTCTAAAGCTTTTTATTTTGGAAAAATATGATAAAATTCTGAATGATAGAGAAACCTCTTAGACCCTGTTTTTTTTTTAGTTTTAGCCAGATATAAAGGAAAAAGGGACGAAAAAAGCAGGGTTCTGAAGTTTTCTCCACCATTCATAATTTGATTACATTTTTCAAAACAAAAAGCCTGATGACATGCACCTAATCTACATCTATCCACATCTATCTAATGTACATTTACTTTTTTCAAAACCTTAAAAAACAAGCGAGACATCAATGTTTGAAGATTGACCATTTTTGGACGCCGAATTCACAAATTACCGAGTAGCCCCCTTAAATTATTCTAACATTATAGTTGAAACGAAATATTTTTAATACACACCAAAATAAGATAAAAACATCAAATAATAATCAAAAATTTCTAAAATATTAACGATCTTAGATAGCAAATTAGAATAAACGTAAATTGTGACTATAACAAAGTGCTTCATAAGGTATTAATTTTTAAATTATCAACCCCTTATTTATTATAACAGAAATATACAATTCTCATTTAGATAATTGTGTACCTTTTTGTATATTTCTGGATATTTGTCTGTGTTTGTCTACATATACGTTCATTTCAATGAGTATTTTCTGGTCAAATAACCAATTATGTAAATATGTTATTTAAATTATATTATATACATTTATATACAAGAAAATATAAAGTTTTCTATACCTATGTTTATTGTATTTATAGTGTAAAGTGTTTTAATAACTTTTATACAAAAAACGAAAATTGTATAAATTGCCAATAAATTATTCATAAAATTCAACACTTACCTTTACCATTCTTCATCTACCCAACCATCCTCATTTGTATCTTCAATCACACATAAATTTTTCAATTTATCATCAACAATTAGATATTTTGATGGTGTCTCAATAACCGGTTCCATATCTTGGAAGAAATCAATTTCATCACCATTCTCAACTGATGTTTGATTCTTTATATCTAATTCACCTATATCAGGTAACTTTGTCTTTGTTACTGTCGATATTGTATTACTAACAAAATCAAGAGTCTCATCAACAACCTCCGTTTGTTCAACAACCGGTTCTAAATTATTATTACTAACATTCTCATTATTACGAACCGTATTCGAATCTATATCCCAATCATCCCAATTATCTAAATCTTCTTCAATTGATTGCTCAATTTCTTCAGTTGACGTCTCGCCTTCTTCACCATCCGGTCTTGGTCGTTCTGGTAAATTTGTTATCGGCGTCAATCCAATACGATCTTCATTAATTATCGGATTCATTGATTGTTTACGTATATTGACTGTTTTATTATGATTTGGATGCACAATTGGCCGGCCATCATTAAATAATTTTGCACGTTTACCACCAATTATTGTAGCAGCACCAAGTATTGGCACTAGATCGGCTAATGTACGTAAAGTTACAGCGACTAAATGATCGTTTGTATCTTTCACACCGACTAGAAGCTATAAATTAAATAAATTTAATCGAATATTAATGGAAATTTCAAGGAAATACCTCAGGTAGAATACAAGATTGTAACTCTTCATTGGTGAAACTATGCATAAATTGTGGGAAATAATTTAGTAATAATAGTCGAATTTGTGCGTCTCGCACACAGAAAATCTCCAACAATTTCGGTACTAGAAACTTCCTAAAAGTTTCCTCACTAAACAATCTAACACTGCTATCATTATCTGGAAATTTTGTAAGTTTACAACAATGGTTGAAAATTTAATAAAAACATACCCGATCGTGGACATAAAACAGCCGGTAATAATTCGTCCTGTGCTGTTTTATTCAATAGTACCATTCTTGATAATAATAAATTACCTAATTGATTAGCTATTGTAGTTTCGTTAAATTGGCAAAGTCGTTGTGTTAGATTTTGGAAAAATTGCGTCTTCTCATCGTCTGAATGTAATGGTAATTCAATCAGAAATGAATGTATCGTTATAAAATCATGATTGAAAAATTCGTGTTGTAATAAATCTTGTAATTTAGGCCGTAATATCGGATTAATATTTTGTAAATCATTCTTGCATAATTCACGAAAATTTGACAAACTTGGAATCTCATCTAAAAATAATTAAATTAATTATTCTATTATTAAAGCAGTTTTAACGTACCATCATTAATGTTCTTTAAAACTTCACAAACTAGAACACCGAAAGCATAAACGTCGATACTGTCTTTTCGTGTAGATTTCGCCAAATTTTCAACTTCATTTGGATCGATTGCTTTATTATAACGACTGCTTTTCGATTTTTTCAAATAGTCGTCAGTTAAATCGTTAAAACGACACAAATATTCCATACAGCCCAATTTCCAATTACCGTCTTTACAAACATAAATAGAAGCTATACAGATATTGTTGTGTGAGACTTGAGCTTTCTCATGCAGGAAACTGACAGCTTTTAAAATCGAATATAAACCAATACAAATTTGTAACGTATTTTGTGATGGTAATACATGACTTAATGGCATCACCTCTTCTATTGCTAGATAATATTTCGAATTCTTCTGCCATGATTGGATATATTTAACTATACAAGGATGGCGATAAATCATCAAATTCTATAATCATTTAAAACAATAATTAATTGAAATTAAATAGAATTATTAATAAACAAACTTTGCTGTTTTTTTCTAATGGGATTCGAGATGCCCATAATGGACCATCAACGAATAAATCACTAATTAAAACAGTTAAATTCGTTATATTACCACTACTGATTAATGAAGCTGAATGATGTGACCAAAAATTGGCTACTACAATTGATTTTTGTTCGATTTCAATACCCGGCAGGTGTGATGATGAATGATCATTACCCATTTGTTTTGTTATTATTTTTTAATTAATTTAAACTTTTTAAATCCAACTACTGATAAGATTTGTAAATTTTGAGGTTATGTCAATTGACAGATGACAGCTGTCAATAGTAATGTACACAGAACACTAAATGTATCTTAAGGCGGGACCAGACGTTGAATTGAAACGCTAAGTATAATTAATAAAGTCCGTATTTCGGCTCGCTAGACTGTGCCAGGCAAAACTAGTCTCTAGAAAAATTTCAATGTAGCAGATCGTAAATTTTCGCTGCAACCACGTAGTTCTAACATAGGTTTGACCGTCAACAAAGCGAGCTGCTCTATACCGACAGTAAGCGAATGTTGAAAACCAGTAGACCATTTATAAAACGCATATTTGGGTACATACAAACCTTATTTCGTCAGTGAAATGAAAACAATAAAAAGACTACCTCCCCATTTTAAGGCAGATGCTCTAAAATTATTAAAGACCTACTGCCAGTGCAGATGCACCCTTATCTAGTGTCTAAGCTTACAAGCCCCTGAGAATACACTACTTGTAGCTCTAAATACTACAAACAATTAACCAAACATGATCTAAAGCAAAACAATAAATTGTTCATACAATAGTTTTTAAATACAGCATATTTTAAAATAATCTAGCGCTTTATAATTTTGGTCAACATACTGAGAAAATTGAGAGACTATAAACCAAATAAATAGATAGTGGGTAAATTTAGCAATGTCGACACTGGTGTATTATTGATTGTCTACATAGTAATTAATATATTTTTAAATTTTTTTTAAGAAGGTTAACAATTTGTTTATTCTAATTATGAACTTTGACTTAAAATTCTTGTAATTTCTATAGGACTTACACCAAGAAAATAAAAGGACATCAGACATTTAAATTAGCAATAAACAATATTCGAACAGCGTGAAATAAAGTCAAGCCGGAGAGATTATAATATGTAATAATAATAATAATAATAAATAAATCTGTCCCAGGTCAGCTGAATCATGTATTTCAACTATCAACTACACACATAAACCATTTTTTATGTTGTAATAAATAATAAAAGTATAAAAGGACTTATATTCATATTATGTACGGATTTTGAAGTTGTATATAAAAGGTCAGCTGTTGCCTATCAATCCTTTCCTTTTCTAAACAGGAAATCCACCCTGTTATGATTTATCCATTTATCTATAGGAAGAATTAGCCCTACTCCATTTTTTTTTGTTTGTCTTATTATTTTTAACAATAATTATTTTACAATCAAAAATTTTGTATATAAACGATAAATAATTTCAAAAACGGACATTATTTACAAGAAATTATCGTTAGAAAATTTATTTATAATTATTTTTAAATTAGCAAATAGTAATGTAACGCCCCTACCTTATTTCCTCATTATTATTTATTATACATATACAGAGTATATTTACATAGTGTCGGCTAACATTATCCTGATTGGTCACGCATCGGGGCCATGTTACTATCTAACCAACACGCTGATTGGTCGATGTTTGTAAAATGAGACCAACCAACGTGTACATCACCCCACCGTTTACTATCATCCCTCATTGTATACTATACATTGAACAAATGAGAACACCAAGCTGTCTGGATTGTTTGTATTGTCTGACGTCTTCAAATAGAATTAGGGGTAGAAGAAGGATTTTAACATTTACCAATTAAGATTCAAGAATTGCTGTAAAAATTACTTATTTTTAATGTAAATTGTAGGAAAGCTCTGTTTATGGGAAACTTAAAAATCGTTTTTTTTTATGCTTTAGGATCGGTATTATAGGTAAATGTATGATTTGTATATTTGTGGGATATGAGCGAGGGGTGCTGTTGGTGCCGGTGCTGATGCTGTGTCAACCATCAACGAGACAGCGGCAGCGTAAAGAGGGTCCCGCCTCCGTCGTCATCTCCTCATCATCATCATCATCATTATTGTAACTCCCGAATAGCAGCAACAGCAGCAGCCAAACAGCATTTACGGAACCCCACTGTGTTGTACGCATTTATAAAACAACGATTCTTACTGTAATTATCAATAAATTTATTTTATGTACTGGTGGTAGTAGTAGTAGTAGTAAGTACAGTAGTGGTGGTGGTGTGGAGGTGGTGGCGGTTGGCGCATTTATTTAGCCGTCTCTAAAGACACAAAGCCTCTTTTATATATGTGTATATGTGTGTGAGTGTATTAAATAAAAACTTGTATGTAAATATATGTCTATACATAGAGTAGTTTTCCGGTAACTCCGGTGTCTGGTAACAATAGCAAACGCCTCTGGGCTTGTGTGTTAATTGCAACCACTTATTCCAACCGACAACCCCAAATAGTCACGTTCTCTCATCTGTCGTTATAAGGTAAGTAGATTGGGTTTATAACACGCTTTAATATATTGTACATAGAGCGAAAGGCTGCTGCCCTTTTAGTAAATATGTGATTTGGCACGATCACGTCGTCGTCGTAGTCGTTGCCGTCCTTATTTCTCGCTACCATCGTTGTAGACAATTGGTTTACATCCACAGAAACGCACAGTTCTGATGATGGAAACAATAACAACAACCATGTTGATATTAACGGTATCAATTACAAAATTCGTGCATCAATTTGATTTTGTTACGAAAAACTACAAGAATCGTGAGTGAGTTTTAAAAATCGATGAAAATTGGGATTGTAAACACAAGTTTCCTAAATAATTAACTCTAATTTCTCGACAAACACAAATAGTCATAAATGACAAGCTTCCAATAAACGATGATTATTTCGATTTTGTTGGCATTTGGATGGATCGTTCCTAAAATAGTTTTGAATCAATTAAAATTTGATTAATGTTTAAAATAATGTACGATGACTGTAGGGAGGGAATTTTTTATTGGTGAGTATAAAATTTTTATTTCCAATGTCCGTAAAAGCCCAACACAAATCCATGCCATAAATATCTCAAGTTCAAAGGGCGTATATTCTATCCGAAAATTGCCAGAACATTATTGCCTTTACTCTCTCACACTAAAACCAAAATAAAAAAAATAAATAAAAGGAAAACAAACATAAAGAAAGACTCGAATCTAATCAATTTACGAACTCTAAACAATTTGACAGTGTGAAATTCAGTGTTGTTTTCCATTCTTCTCTGTGTTGTCTCATAGTTTTAGCATACATATAGTGTGCATATGGGAACCATCAATTTGACGATGGGGCGTATATGGGGTCCTTTGACTTTTGTATTATTGCCATATACCTTTCGGCTATTGTCTTTGCAATCATAGGCATTGGTAATAGACTGTTGCACGGTCCGTGAAGCGTGTCACTTTACAAAAGACTAAAATACCGCCGTCATTATCATCAACGTTCACATTCAAATAGGGTGGAACAATCATTAAATCTATTCAAGCCAGAAATCAAATGAATATTCCATAATAATCATTGAAATAGTTTATTTAAAATATACCTACACCAACCCCTATAATAATATATTTAAATATTGCAAGAAATAGTGCCACCACCAAGCAACACACCGGTGTTGTTGCTTGTTTTATCCTGTCACAAAAAGGGTGCATTCCATCACGATTTTCTTAAATCATTAGCATCCTTCTATCTCGACATCACAAACAAGGGGTTGTTGTATAATATATTGTAAAACTTTTCGAGATTTTGATTCTTAATTTTGTGTTGTCATCCCATATCCACCCTGTGTTTCTATAGATTAAATCCATTAACAGCTTTAGAGAAATCCGGCAATATTTCACGGATTAACAAGAACATTTATTAGAAGGGTGGAAATTGTATAAATCTAGCATAAATCTCCACTATGCATTTATGAAAATTAGAATTTCCATATTTACACAATTTTGTTATAATATCGTTAGTTTTTGAAAATGCTCAAATTTAAATAATAATAATAATACTAATAATAACATCTGTGTAAGGAGATGTGTTTTCACAGATGTATAATGGGCAGGTCGACTGGTCCTCCCACCAGAAATTATAGCAATTAACATCCAGGCGAGTGTTAATTGTTGTTGACATTTGTAAATACTTAATTTATACTAAACCGAAATTGACTCGACTATACAGGTTATATGTATGTACAGTTAGGTGCATAAAAAAATTGACGAGTAGCCGTTATAGTTTAGTTGTGTAAACCATGCTTTCTCCATCTGGAAGGCTCTGTACGTAAACAAAATTGCACCCTTATTCCCGCCTACTATTCTCCGTTGAATATATTTTTTCCCAATTCTAAACAGTCAAATACTGTAAGGACCTCGTTACCTTTTCTCTGCACTTAACTGTACAACGGTGTTTCACCTAGCAGTAGGCCATGCGTTACGGAGGACCGTAGCTTGGTTCGGCTGCTTGGTTTTTTCTTTGAAAAATCTCAATTTAGTACATTATGAACTAAGCTACGATTCTATACATAAAAATGTCATAACCAACTGCGATGTGAAATACCGTTGTACATTCGGGTGCACATAAAAGTGAGCAACTCTTGAACTAGGAAGATGGCGTTTTTTATTTAGTGTAAGTCAGGCTGTTTCTCACGTTATAGGATAAGTAGATGTTAGAATGAGCTTCCACCATATAAAATTTGTAGAAAACACTTCATGTAAATACACAAAATGGCATCAGTAACCGCAACCTCATCTGCTGATTGAATATCTTTCTTTCCAAATCCTAACCTTTGAAAGTTCTGTTACATTGTAACGACTACCCTCAAAAGCCGGTTTTACACAACTGTACAAAAAGTGGTCTCTTTTATGCAACCGAGTGTACACTCTGTAATCTTCAAACATCTAACAAATAAGTCGAGTCGTTCACAGATTACTATACATACAGGGTGTCTTGGTTTTGATGGTATTTAATATAATAAAATAATAATATAATAAAAATCTAAGGGTCGATTTCACCAACGCCTGTTACATTTTAACGAACAAATAAGTTATAGAAACGATTTTTATAATCAAAGCAATGTTTTTAACTTTTCATTAAGGTTAACTGAAGTTGGTGAAATCGTCCCTAAGTGGACCATTCGATTAGACTGAAAAAAGTAGTACGCCCTTCCATTATTTCCAAGTGAATACATTTTACGCGAATGAAAATCGCCTAAATTTCATATTTTTTTATTGTTACTGTAATATTCTATATCAATTGCAATCTATACGTTCGCTTAAAATAAAATCTCGTATAAAAAGTAACGCATAAATAGAAATCTAATTTAACGCTTATAAAAATTTCGCGTAAAAAATACCACAAAAATTGATGGACGGATGTACGAGAATCTGTTATCAGTGAATTTGTTCAACCAACCCTTATACGAGATATCCTCAAATACCATTGAAAATAGAACATCCTGTACACATCTCACGTAGACAGTACCTATCTTACCGAATTCTACTGTACTACAATTTTATCAAGATCTATTTGAAAGAATCTCGAATTATAATAGACGTTGTCTACTGATAAGAATCTCTATTTTTTCACCATTTACAACCCCGTATTGATCAACACAACAGAATCGATAATTTTTGCACGGTTACACAGATGAGGCATCACCGATAAAAATATAAAATTAATTTATGCGAAGGTTGTGACGAGAAACAATCAAAAGATGAGGGTCTATATACTGATGTCCCAATAATAAATCCCCCAATTCCGGTGATTTTAACAAATCACTCCTTGGTAGGTGGTCGTTCTGTGTGTAATTCGATAATCACCGACAAATTTGTAACAAAATATATATAGAGAGAGAGAATGAAAAGATAAGCAAATTGGGGGATGAACACTTTATTTATCCGGACTTAAATTATCTGTTTAGTTTAAAAACATTCGGCGCTTTAACTAGAGATTAAACGCATTAATGCTACTATATCCTAAAAAACATATTGGAACATTTTTAGAACAACATTCTTGACGGGGTTGGTGTTTTTTCTAAGGGTTGTGAAAATTTATTGATTTACAACAATAATGAAAATCATCTACGTCAGCTATATTTTCTTTGATATACAACAACCACCACTTTCTACTACCAGTACCAGTAATAAGTAGTCGACAATTTCAAGGGGATTATCATTGCAGTTTATGTTGTTTAAGGGTGACTAGTTCAATCATGCTAACAAAATAGAGGGTATACTTACCCTTATTGGTTTTATTATTATTATAGGAGATGTAGAAATTGTGAGTGTTCTTGTAGCGATTTAATATTTGAATGATGTTTATTAAACGAACAACATTGGAGAATTTATCAAAAATGAACAAGCGAAATTTCGTGGAATTCAACATTAGTCATAGCTTCTTACATTTTTTTTTTTTTAAAGTAAATTAATAATGGGGTTATTAAAGTACAATACCTTGTGTGTAATGTGAAATACAAAACAATTGCTGTTGTTTACAAAAACCAACAAGTCTCTCCAGTCAAAACAATCAATTTTATGAGCTACATGAGAGTATTGTAAAGAAATGGGGTAGTGGTGGCGGAATTCTTAAACAATCCTCAATGGAATTTCGCTCGAAAATTGTTTTATTTTCGATAATAAAACGAAAATATTATCAAACCTTGACTGCACGATTCTACGAAAAAAACCAATAATAATAATATTTGTAATAATAATCATAACAATAATCAATTCAATTAATTGTTGCAATTGAAAAAAAAAGACGTAAATTATTTCAAGTTCATTGGTCTTTCCCTTATTTTCTCATCTCTTGTTTTGAAAATTCTCATATGGATTTAATGCAACGTTAGTGATTTTATAATCAAAAACATCACTTGATACACTTGTTATAATATTGTATTATGTTTTGTTATATTTTGTCCTCGTTAAAAAAACGGTCTTCATCATTATTATTTTATTCTATTGTTTTGCCATTTTTTTTTTTTTGTTTATAGATAGAATAATTAAAGGTCATGGGCTATTTATTATAATTATTTATTTATTTTTTTTAAACGTAATAAACCTTCTGAAAAGTCACATAATTATCGTTGTCAGCAGCACGTCTATTATTTTTCTTCTTCTTTATACGTTGGAGAGCTTCGATAATGGTCTAAAATTTACCTTCTCTAACGTGTGTGTATTGATTGATTGAAAATAGAAAGCTCAGTAATAAGGAGAATATTTCTTGCTGTGTCTTATCGTGTTTCGTTTGGTTCTTTTACAAATGTGAATATGTGAAGTGTTTGTAACAATGTCAGTTCATTGGTGATAATAGCGATAATTTATAATTTGTTGTATTTATTTGTTAGTGTTTATTGTTTGTTGATTGTAACAAGTGGAGAAATAATGTCGATAAAACAAGAAACAGGTACCAAATTTAATCTCTTATCGTTTATTGAATTATTTTCTAATGATTTAGATAAATAACGATTAAATTAATTTTTAAATAGCTCGATAAAAGTCAATTATAATCGAGTCAATATTGGTTAATTATTAATCCAATTAGGCGATTATTTTGGTTTAAGATCAACGGATATCGGTTAATTTGTCGATTATTCATTATTAACCCATTAACGCACAATTTTTTTATCATTGAAAATGAAAATTTGAACCTATTTTTGCCTTTTTATGTCTTTTAAAAAGAAAGTTTGGTGTCTATAAAATGAAATGTCGCTCGAATTAACTCGAGCGAGTGCATTTTAAGCCATTTAACCCGTTCAAGATACCTCGAACAAGTGCGTTAGAGGATTAAACTGGGACCGAAGATCGTGTATTTATTATTATAAAGATCTAATGTAAGTCTCACTTATTAGAAATATTGTGGGACAGAAATAACGAAGAGAATTATTAAAAATTTAAGAAATCAACCCCAAGATCAATCCTCAAGGGAGTTAGACAAAACCATGCGTAAAGTAGGGCTTTTGGGCTTTGAACATTTTATAAACCATAATATTATCAATATTAATAAAAGATAGTCTTCGAGGATTTTATCTTTATGAACACAGAACGTATTCAAAGTGTGATTTTTTTAAAAAAAAAAAATGTATAGTAATTATGACTAAAAATTAATGAATAATTATTATCTATACAGAATTATTATCAATGTTGCCACAACCATTTTACGAAAATTTACCCTTAAGATATTCTTGGGCTTCAATCACACTCTCTCTAAATAAAGTAAAACTTGCACCCCATTTCAGTTTCTTGAAACATTAATCAATAATTAAAAAATTAATTAACACAACAATTAGAATAAATGACAGTAGTTAATCTGCGGATTTCTTTTACGCTTTAGATTAGTTGAATCCAAAAATTCTACAAAAGTTTCAAATTTTAATCTTTACTTAGACCTTGGTCGCCTAAAAACCAATATTAATCGCGTAAAATAATATTTTTTCTTAATTTTTATCCATTTTCACGCTCATTTTATGTCTTAAAACACTTAAACAGTAGTGTTACGTTGTTTAATGATTAATTAATTAAGATGATGATCAAAGACTGCTGATGATTTTGGACACAAATACGGTACAAATAAATCTACGCGATAAATACGCGTAAACGCTAAAAGTCGCGCGCAAATTATCTTTGATCTATACTAATTCGCGTAAAATAAATATGTACCTATATTTACATATAGGTACATATTTCTAGGACCAAATTTAAATGTTTTACACAAATTTAGTCATTGAATAGTGGTCCCTCAACAGTGGTTAATCGCTAATCAGTTGATTAATTATAAAGCTGATGGGAAGTTATTTTAGATAGTCTGTTACGACGTAATTTTCGAGTCAAATGTGTTAAGCTCATTTACAAAATTCGCATTATTGATTCTATATACTTTGGTTACGCGAAAATGAATACAAATCGCGTAAATGGATATTTTTCACAAAAATTTATTGCTGTACTTTATACTCAAGATGATATTCTTATACTCCTCTTTCATACCCCCTAAAGTTACTCCATTTTTGAAGATGATATAAAACTAGTATCCCATTTCACATTTCTGAAGCAATCATTAGGAATTTAATAATTAATTAATTAGTAATATTTAGGATAAATGAGTGTATGTAATTTGTGATTAGATAATTTCTGGAACAATTCAACCTAGTCCTTTTAGACTTCTTTTACGCGGTAGATGAACATAAAAATTCTACAAAATTTTCAGATTTTTGTCTTTTTGGTTGCTTAGAAACCAATAAAAATCGCGTAAAAATTTATTTTTTTTGATAATTTTTGTCAATTTTACACCAGTTTTATGTCTTGAACTAGCTAAATAGTAGCGTTACGTTGTTTAATAATTAATTAATTTAGCTGATCATAAGCGACTGCAGCTCACTTTTAAGATAAATACAGTACAACTAAATGTACGCGATAAATACGCGTAAACGCTAAAAGTCGCGCTCAAATTATCTTTGATCTAACCCAATTTGCGTAAACGAAATAAATTCCCGTTATTTATATTTGTATAATCAAATTTAAATGTTTTTACACAAATTTAGTGCATTGAACAGTATTCTCTCAACAGTATTAAATTATTTAATTAATTATTAATGAAGCTGATTATAAACGATTTTAGACAGTTTTTTATGCGGTAATTTTCGAGTTACATGTATTAAGCTCTGATTTAGAAAATTCACATGATTGATTCTTATACTTTGTTTACGCGAAAATGAATAGAAATCGCGTAAATAGGTATTTTTCACAAAAAATTATTGTTGCACTTTACATTAAAGATGATATTCTTATGCCCCCTTTACACCCCTTAAATGAAGTTGTTCAATTCTTAAAGGTGATATAAAAATATATAGCACCCCGTTTTACATTCTTGAAACAATAACTAAGAATTTAATAATTAATTATTAACAATAATTAGAACAAATGAATGTAAATAGTTTGTTACTAGATAATTTCTACAACATCAACAATTGTAGTCATTTTATGCGGTAGATGAACACAAAACTTAGAAAATTGTCAGATTTTTGTCTTTACATAAATCACACAATTAGTTGCCTAAAAGCTAATAAAAAATCGCGTAAAATAACGATTTTTGGTAATTTCTATTCATATTCACGCTAATTTTATGTTTTGAAATACTAAAAAGTAGGGTTGCGTTGTTAATTAATTAGTTAATTAATTAATTAAGCTGATCATAAACGACTGCAGATAATTTTCAAGACAAATGCAGTACAACTAAATCTACGCGATAAATACGCGTAAACGCTTAAAGTTGCGCGTAAATTATTTTCGATCTAACATAGTTCGCGTAAACGAAATAAATACCGTTATTTATATTTCTAGGATAAAAATTTTAGAGAAATTTGCTTTAAAGTGCCCCTCTACAGAGTTTAATCGTTTAATTAATTAATTACAAAACTTATAATAGGTAATACGAGGTAATTTTCGAGCCAAATCTATCAAACTTAGACCTCATTTACAAAATTCACATAATTCTTGGGTTATGTAAAAATGAATAAACATCGCGTTAATGAGTATTTTTCACAGAAATTTATTACTCTACTAAAGCTCGATTTATACAATTGATTCAATATCGTGCACCATTGTTGTGAGACTTAAATAGTGCAATAATTTAAAAATATTCATATTTAGTTCATAAAATCTGATTTATAGTAAACAATGTCCGACATAAGAGTTTGAAGGCGGTACGAAAATCGCGTAAAACAATAAGAAGAGCCAGTTTTCCGGTAATACAAAACTTGTCAGTATCCTTTTTTTAAACTATACAAATTATTACCGATTAACTTTCGAAAATATCACCGTCTAGTAAAATAATACATCGATTTCCATTATTGTTTTCCACGAAACATCATCCATGGTCTTATTATTGTTATTGTTGTTGATGTTGTTGTAAGTAGAAAATTCTGGGAAAGTATCACTACAACAATAGCTTATAATGTCGGTGTTGTTTTTTTCTTTAATTTTTTTTTTACTAAGAGAAAAAATAACAACACAAAGTTAATATAAAACAACCAACACACACACCACCGCAACTTATAAACAACAAAACACTTTATGGTCCTCATCGAATTGGTTGGTCTCTCCTAAAAGGAATCATGGTAGGTGTTGTTAAATACGAAAATAAAAAAGTTTCAATGTTGTATGTTGTAGTATTATTGAATGAAAGAGTGATTGTTTTTCATTTCTTATTTAATAACAATTTCTTATGGTTTATCATAAAATTTCATATTTCTATTTAATAAATTGTCGATTTAATTCTCGATTCGATACTTATAAGTACGCGGAACTTTTACCAATCGAAACATAAAAAACACAAAAGATATATTATTATTTCGATTCAAAACAAATTTAACGCTAATTATCGTTATAATACGATGATAATAGAGACGCGTCCCGGTGATAATTTTGAAATTCCTGTAAAAACTTGTAATACTCTCCCCCGTTGGAAGCACACACAGGTGTCTGTTTGTTTTGGGAAATATTCGGGATTTTCCAACATCTGGAAGTAATTTATTGTTATTGTTGTGTGTCCATGAGTATTACAGCTAATATCCTGTCCATTTACCTGGCAATATTTATAAAAATATTCTATACCTTTCTGCAATTTTACTACTACTATCTTCTTGTTGTTATAAGTTGAGAAATTGGGGATGTACCCGTTCCCACGCTTTTAGAGAAATTCGAAGAAATTTTAAACAAAAACGAGGGTTACAAAAAGAGAATTATCGGTATTAATTGTTTGTAATTAGAGGTAAAATATTAGATCATCAATTTTGATGTAAACGGCACGTTCCTAGATTGTTTTAAATCAACATACAGACCTAATCACGTTTACATTCGGTATTAAATTAGATAAACGCAGTTTCATGTAATCTAAATAATTGTCGTATGACTCGAACAAATAATCAGTAAAATTGTTTAATTGTTGCTTTTAACACGTACCTACTGTTACAACACCAATATTAAATTAGTATTATTATTATTATTATTATTATTGTAAATTATTGTTAAATGTAACAAAAGAAACACAAATGAAATTTAATATGCATATATTCTAAATATTGTAGTTACTATCGATAATAAAATTGTTACATTGTAACAATTCTATTGTGTAAATTCAACAATTCACTACCAACCAGAACTAGGGTGTAAAGGGGCGGATACGTTTTCAGGTGTTGTTTTGTTGTTTGAATACTTTTCTATGGTATATACCGTTGAGAATACAACCCCCACCTGTTCAAAAATTTTACATTTTATTTAGCCATATTAAACTATAGAAACTATCTTGAATACAAATATTGGAGAATAAATGTTTGTACAACTGGAAATTTATGGGGGGTGGTTATTACCAAAACGTGTATACAATCACCTGAAAGTTTGGGATTTCCCAAAAAAAAAATATTTGTGAATTCGTCAGACTGCAAGGTGTCGGAGAGACAACAAGTGTAATGGTGACTATGCATCCCCAAAATTTGCCAAATTGTACGTTTTGTTATTGTGTTTTTTTTTCTTTGGGGGTAATTTTTTTTGTTCTATTAGTGTGTTTCTTGGTGTTGTATTAATAGCGCGAATCTCCCCCTCTGTTATAATATGCAAATTTATATCAAGTGCATTTCCTGTGTTGTTGGCCAAACGAGGCGCACTTGAAATATCCGGTCGCCATTTTAACAAACACTCCAATTTTAATTTAAATACAGCAACAATAATAAATAATTTTCGTATACACGCGAAGGCGAAAAATTGAGCAATTCAGATTTTAATGATGGAAACTGAAATTTATTAACGTTTTGATGATTCTTGGGAGAATTTTAATTTTTTCAAGTGGTAGTAGTTGTAGTGGTGGTGGCTGAAATTTGAATAAACCCAAGATAATGAAAGTGGTGGTGCTACTGTTGCTGATATTATTATTGTTATTATTATTGTGCTTTTTTGTGTGTTGCAGCATCACAGATTGGCGCTAGAGGCGCCATGAAGGAGAAAAGTAAAAATGCAGCTCGATCACGTCGTGAAAAAGAGAATGCTGAATTTTTGGAATTGGCAAAATTGCTACCATTACCAGCAGCAATCACATCACAATTGGATAAGGCGTCTGTGATTCGATTGACAACGTCGTATTTGAAGATGCGGCAAGTCTTTCCCGATGGTAAGTCAAAAAGAGCAAATTTGACGATTTCTTCGCTGTTAAAACATGTCTTTAGTCTCAGGACGATTTTTCTAAATTTTGAATCAAAAATTGAAGTTTTTGGCACCTTCTTCACTATCCTGAGATAGAATCGTCCCACAAAATAATTCACAAAAATTTTTTTTAAAAGTTACAGTCAAAGCAATGGAGTGAGAACGTAGCGCGTGGATTATTGATATAAAAACAAAAAATTAACAAACATTATTAACTATTTAAACGAATAGTAACTTTCAACAGTTAGTCATCCGAATTTTGTTGACTTAAGTAACGACTTACAATCCTCTCCTAGCGCCTATTCTAATTTAAAACAATTTTGGTTAGCCATTATTGATAACTGAAGCTTGATGTTGAATATAAAATGTGGTCAATTCTTATGAAACTCCTATTAGTTCGTGAGCTATTCGAAAAATATTTCAAAGATTTGTAGAGGAGGCCTTAGAGACCATTTAAGCAAGATTATAACCTCATACCTTATGTCAAAGTTGGTCAGAAACCATCGTTTTGGACAATATGGCAATTTTCAAAAACGAGCAAGCACACAAAACAACTAAGAATGACTCATAAACTCTCACAACGGTGATTTTTTTCATTTTTCTCCATTGCCATTGTAGAGAAAATGTGAAATATTTCCACTTGTGTTCCAGAAGGCATTGGAGAAAAACGAAGCAAATTAATGTTAAGAGGATCCTTGGCTCACTCTAATTGTAAGTCATTTTAAGTGTGCAGTAAGTTTTTGAGAATTGTGATATCCTTAGAAACGAGCGTTTTCGACCAACTTCAAAATGAGCGCTACGAGGCTCTAATTTTGCTAAAGTAGCCTTTAAGATTCTCTATACAAATCCTTGAAATATGTTTCGAATCGTTCGCCAACTCATAGGGAGTTTCATAAATATTGACCACATTTAAAAAAACACCCTGTAAAAAATCAGCATTATCAACTTACAATATTAGAATACCTTATAAACACACCAAAAAATTTGTTATCTAAAAATTTTGGTAAATTTTCGGAAATACCTAAAAACAAACAAAATAATTCTTTATTAGACTGAGCAATACAAAGATAACGTAGCTTTAAGCATTCGTTAGCAGAATCGACACGAAATTCCCATAAATTAGTGTCAATTTTAATTTAGAGCATGCTCAAGTTACGCCCTACGCTCTTAATTCATTGTTTACTTCATTCTTGATTTAACTAGTCTATCATTACAAAAATACTAAAAACATAAAGTTTATAGCTATAAGCGCACTGTTTTCAATCCATTTGCAACTCTTTACAAGATGCAAAATTTTTTCCAACAATAATTAATTTTTCTCGGGGCAGCGAAATGAGAACGTAGAGCATAAATTGATGTATTTGTTAGCAGAATTGGCAGAAAATTCGCATTAATTGATGTGTCAATGATTAAGAGAATGTATCAAGCTACGCCTCACGTTTTCATTTCATCGCCAATTCGCTCGAAATTAAATTTTAAAGCCAAATTTTTATTATTTCTCTTAAATATTTGGAAATTTGATTAATTTATAAGTTGTAATATTTTGATTATCTCGTGTCCGCACCTGTTTAATTTTAAATACCTACCTTCAAAAGATTCCAATCTGTTTATTTCTTTATTATTTAGAAACACCCTCTGTGTTAAATCTGTATTTAAAATCTTGATAAAATCTACGGTAAGAATTCATTTCTTTCTTTAATTTGATTAATAAAGAGTGTCTCAAATTTCTTGAATTTAAATAAACTTAATTTAAATAATAATGATGATAATAATAATAATGGATTTTTATCTTCTTTTATGTATGTTTTGTAAGGATTGGGTGACGCCTGGGGTGCAACTCCTGTTGTAACCAATCCACGTGAAGCTCCTATTAAAGAATTAGGCTCATATCTACTACAAACATTAGATGGTTTTATATTTGTTGTAGCACCAAATGGTAAAATTATGTACATATCAGAGACTGCATCCGTACATTTAGGCTTATCACAGGTATTGTGTTTTTTTTATTGTTGTTTTATTTTATACTATTGTATTATTTAGAGAAGAAACAAAGTGCAATTTTCTCAGGTAGAACTGACTGGAAATAGCATCTTTGAATACATCCATCCAGCTGATCATGAAGAAATGGCGGCATTATTAAAACATACAGGTTTCCCTATGCCAGCCCAACACGATTATGATATAGAACGTGTTTTTTTCCTACGTATGAAATGTGTATTGGCTAAACGTAATGCCGGATTGACTAATGGCGGTTATAAGGTGAGAGTCAAGTTTTACTTGTGTATTTATTGTTAAACTACAATTTTTGACGTGATTGTAACAAATGAATGAATGAATACTGTTTCATTCATAGATTTTTTCGACATTTTTTTTCCTCTCACTTCTCTCTCAATTGCCGTTCACGGTGAATAAACATTCCATTGGCATGAACGTGACCCTTCCCGAATTTCTCCCTGTAATAAATTCGTAAACTTATAAAAGGTGTGATAAATTTGTTCAGTTACTATTCTATTATAGAATGAAGGACGTAATTTTTTTGTTATCTTGTTTAAAAACAGCACATCTGTGTGGTGTTATAGTAGTTAGAGTAGTAGTAGTAGTGATGGAAAGATGTGATGTTTGTATAGAGTCCAGGATCTGGATAATGTATGCGTGGAAACGCGCGTGACTATACAAAAGGGCTCGAAAAACGGCCCTCAATCGACCTATACACCACCACAACTATTTATAAAATAAAAATAATAGTTTTACGTTGAATATCATTTGAAAAATCACCAATATAAGCTTTTTGAAAAATAAGTCAGATTTAACACACTGAGAACGTTTGTTTGTTTTGTTTAACTTTTACTAACAAATATTGATTTGTGTTATTCAACGTGAAGGGTTGTTGTTTGCTGAAGAAATGGATATTTTGAAAGAAAATACTCTATTTATTTATTTTCCTTGTCTACATTATTTTCAACAATACTTAATGTACACCCAGGTGCATGGAAAAGGTCTCGAAAAAATATTCGGTCTTTTAGTTGTGTAAACCAAGCTATCTGTATCTTCGAGGGAACTATTCCTTATTTCTAAACTAGGAGGAGTAATGATTAAAGTCGGGTTTCCACAGAAAAAGTCACTGGAAAAAATACACTGTGAGTCACGTATCTAAGAGTAAAAAAAAGGTTCTTATGGAGACTCTCATCAATTGGTGAGCGATTCGAATTTTTTTCGACAATTTATAGGAAGATTATTTTAGCAAAATTAGAACCGTGTAGCTCATTGTTTGTCAAAAAACGCTCATTTTGGACAAGGTCGCGATTTTCAAACACGAGCTAAAGACGCAAAACAACTTAGGATGACTCGAGGATCCTCCCAATGTTGATTTTTTTCGTTTTTCTTAATTTTATCGTGGAATAGGTGGGATGCTTCGGACTTTTCCTGGAAAGTAATAGAGGAAAAGGGGAAACACAATGTTGGGATGTCTCCGACTCATTTTTGACCGTTTTGCGTCTTTAACTCGTTTTTGAAAATCACGAAATCGTCAGAAACGAACGTTTTTTGACCAACTTCCGAATGAGCTACCAGATTCTAATTAACATGTAATATTAGAGCACTTCCAAAAGAACAGAATCCAGGGTCTTCTTCATTTATCTTTTATTAACAATAAGGAGGACGAATATGTTGCTCCTTCTTTATTAATGTTACATAAAAAAATCCCTTAAACAAGCTCATTACTATCTGTTTTTGTTTTGTTTTTTTAAACAGGTACTAATTTCACTACTGGTACTTGCTGTATCGACAATAAATTCAGTTAATTAATTAATTAAACTTAATAAAAACTCATAAACTTGTCAATTACTTAATTATGCGGTATATTGATCAATTTTTTTACAGGACTAACTGTATCAATGTCAAAATTTTGAATTTTTGAGTTGTGTAAACTTGCTAATACTAATAAAATAGCCAATAAGCTAACATTTAGACACGCAAAATTAAAATTATTCCTAGTTTAAAAATAGAGTATAAGTGGGGTGAAGGGTACGGTTAGGCGCAATTTGTTAAATGTTAGAACTGATGGGACCACCCTAAACAATTCGTAAACCATTCCATTTTTTGACAATAATGGGGGAAATTGAAAAAAAATTCAAACTATGCTTAGATTTATTAAGAAAGTAAACAGACAAAATATACGATCCTCTTTTCCAATTATCGAAGTACACTCGATTCTTTTTTACACAATCTTTTTTTACACGATTTTGAAATTACAAAGATCACCAATTTACTTTTTTTTATACGAATTTCTAGAATCAATCCCAAATATTTTTTTTCCAATTCTAATTTTGTCAGTGTAATCAGAAATCGATCGATGCCCACACATGTGCTAGTGGAATTGCTGGAAATATTATTCTCACCTTTTTCTTCATCTTGTTGTACACTGATGGCCATAAAAAAGAGACCACTGTACGTGCGACTGTGTAAAACAGGTTTATGAGGGCGATTGAATAAAGATACTTTTTACAAATTTGCTATAACTGAAATTTGCTCCAACGCCTCCTAACAACCCACATTGTTACCTTCACGAGAGAAACAGCCTGATTTACATGAAAGAAAATATGTGATATCTCGGTCTCTTTTTCTTGGCCGCCAATGTACCTCGTATTGAACACAGCAATTTCGTTATTGATAATTTTTTTCTATTTTACGTCTATAATAGCGTTGTTAATATAACAAAAGGAGTGCTTTAAAACCTATTAAAGCACTCCTTTTGGGTATTTTAGAAGTTTGTATAATTTATTTTCTTAAGATTTACAACTTGCGTATGCGTCTTTCATAAACCATGTGGTTGGTGTTGGGCTAAACAAACGTCAACATTGACAATATACCTAAATTCAAATTATTATGTGTTTTTATTTATTTATTTTCGTTAAATGTGCAATTATTATAAACATTACCGATTACGTGAGACGTACCGCTAGAATTTATCGTAATCTCATGTAGGTACGTTATTTGTTGATACAGAATTTTGATTCAATTTATTATTGCCACTCACATTTGTGATGATTGCTGAATTTAAATATAAACAATTGAGGAAGTGCAGAAGAACAAACAATTGAATAACTTTAAAATGTCTCTTTAGTTAATACCCAATGCCGTGAAATTCCCTAAATTTCAAGGGTCCAATTTTTATTAAAAAAGGTTACAAAAGGGTGGAAAATAGAAAAATAGTATAAAAAAAACTCGTTTCAGAAGTTAATTCCTGCACTCAACCATTAAAAAACTCGCCCTGAGGCGCTCTCTTTTTCAACTTGGTCTCGTGAAGGAATTGTCGACTTCTGAAACTCATTTTTTAATATACTATTAACACAATTAACGTATCCACCGTGTAAAAAAAGGTGTATTTGTTCTCAAAGATTTTTTTTATAAAAACAGTTGCTTGAATATTATTCTGTTTAAATTCTGACCGGCCATATTTTGAGGACCTTCCTCGTTAGCCTGATTTACACAAGCCTCACAACTATCGTCACCTTTTCCGTGCACCTAACTGTACAATAGATTATTGCTTGTTCCTTCACATACATATACCTACTAGGAAAATCTACTTGTATGAATATGGAAATTTATCATGCACCATCATGCATATGCACTGCTAATTATCGTCTTTGTGGACGCTTAAGAGAGAACACTTTTAACTTTTCTCCATATGTAATTCCCAATTATTGTCGGTTAATTAAAATACTTACCGCTTTGTATGATGATTAGTAGTTTTACAAATTGATGTTATAAATTCATAATTATTATTATTATTTAAATTGTAACTTTTATAAATTTACATAATTTGAAAATTTTTATTACATGACATGCACATTATTAATTTTTTTTTAATTAATTTTGTTGTTGTTCTATGTACACAGGTCATCCATTGTTCAGGTTATTTGAAAGTCTATGAAGGTTGTTATGAAACAAGTATGGGATTGGTGGCTGTTGGCCATTCATTACCACCAAGTGCTATTACAGAAATCAAATTACATTCGAATATGTTCATGTTTCGGGCGAGTTTAGATTTAAAATTGATCTTTGTCGATGCCAGGTGAATATCGAAATTGAAATAATAACAATAGTAGTATAAAAGTACATAAAAAAAAATCAAATTGAAAAATAATGCTTTTGTTTGAAGAGTGGAGAGTATGCAATTACGATAAAATATCCTGCACGTCGTCCCCCATCACAGGTGCTCAATTTCACATTGTCACCATCATCATCATCATCGTTAAATTGGTGGTGGTAGTGGTGATGATGGTGTAATATGATCTTAACCACTTTGAATCTATTGTGTTTTTTTTGTTTCAAGAGATTGTAAAAAAATATCACATAAACGACCACCAAGAATCGTGGAATAAATAGCATACGAGGGGGTGTACAATTACCACATCCATATTTATTTTGCAATTAATTTACAGGGTAACAGATCTGACTGGGTATTTACCACAGGAGCTTATCGAGAAGACACTTTACCATTACATACATGGCAACGATATGGGGGCGATGCAGTTTGCACACCATCAACGTAAGTTTTTTTTTGTTTTTTTTTTTTGGTTGGGGAAATCCCAATATAAAGAAAATCTGTAAAATATCACTTACGGGTTATTAATTTTGTAAAGCTGAAAAGATTTTGTTGGCAATTGTCCGGTAATAGTTAGGTAGTGTTGTAAAGTGAAGGGCTGAACAAACACGGATAAGGAGAAAGGCACAAACAGGGGTGATGACGGATGTTGTAATCTTTAAAAATGAACGTATAGTTCGCTCTAATCCGCATCTATTAGACACTAAAATATCGCTTTTGTGTGAATGATTTTTATTGTGATTGATTTTTTAGGAAGATTTTGTTTTCGAAAGCCTCTAATATAGAAAGTCTTATTTGGAGTGTTCAGGGCCGGATTTACGTTTACGTGTCTATGCGATTGAAAGCGGTATCGTTTTTGGGCCCCTTAATCTACTTGTGTGAACAAGACGCAAACATTGTGTCTTGAAAGCTGATCCATGGGTAGTGATGAGCAAGAAAAAGACCAAGACCAAGACCAAGACCATTCTAGTCTTGGTCTTGCTGTCGAACCATCGGTATTGGTATTGGTCTTGGTCTTGCGTTTATAGTCTTGGTCTCGATCTTGCATTTACACTAACGTTCTTTGTGTTGCAAAAATAGCCTACTCGTTTGAATTTACAAAAATGGGTCCCTGTATAAGTCAATTAACTAATAATAATAATAAACATCTACAAATAAATCGTTAGTGAAAAGTGAAAGTAAAAATAATATAATTGCAATTCAAAAATAATTTTTCTTGCAATCGAATCCTGTTCTTGCATGTCAAGTCTTGGTCTCGGTCTTGTTCTTGCAAATCAAGTCTTGGTCCTGATATTGAAAGTGCAGTTAGATTATTGGTCTTGGTTTAGCAAAAAATGCAAGACCAAGACCAAGACCAAATGTGCTCATCACCATCCATGGGGAAATTGGACGACAAGCTCGAATTTATTTTGGAAAAGTCGTAAACATTTCAGGACTAATTTTCAGAGAGTTTTCAAAAAAATGTCGCAACGACAATTGTATTATCGGATGGTAAATAAAATTTTCTACTAACTGAATTAAATTTGGTGGCAGAATAATTACTATACAAATAGGTGAAAATAACACATGAAATGTTGGGAAATTTTTGGTAAATTAACAACTCTTTCGAAAAATATTTTGGAGATTTAGAAAACGCTTTCAATTTGTTATCTACAGCCTAACGATCATTGCCAAATAAATAATATTGACTAAGTTATGACCAGTTATGGGGGAAAATACATAAAAAGACATGCTACAAGACTTTGCTCTGTAATTCAGAAATTCTCCAAAATTTTCCAAATTGGAACATGGCCACAAATGTACCGAAAAATGACCCTTCTAACTCTGCTTTACGCATTTTAATGTTCCAGAAAACAAGCGAGATATCGGTGATTAAAAATTGGCATTTTTCGAACACCGAATTAATAAAGAAACAATGCCGGCCCTTAAAAAAAATTGTACAATTCTTAAACGAAATTCTGGGATTAAATATTCAATTTGAACGTTGATGGGCCTCCTTCGTCTTCGGACCCTTAGCTCAGTCGGCTTACTGTATAATCCGGCACTGAGTGTCTTCTTTATATGTTTCAGTAAAAAACAACTGACATTTTATACAATTTAATAAAATTCAGCCCAAAATCGCAGAAATTCGCTTAAAATGTCTGAATTTGCGTTTTTTTTTATGACTGACCAAATTAAGCTTAAATCAATTAAGTTGGAAACAAAACGTTTAAAAACGTTAACGAAAACTGTAACTTCAACTCTAAAATTATCTAAAAAATTGCAATTTAAGATAAGAATCTTTGAGTATCGTAATTAAAATTCTAGAGTTCAAAAATCCATTGGAAATGTCCCAAATTCGCAAAATATCAATTTTAAGACAATCATTTCTTAAAATCCTTATCAATAATGTAGAATTCAGTTTAAAATCTCAACAGTAAAAGTAAGTAGCTTAAGACAAAAATTTTTAGTTACGGCGAAAATTTTTTTCGTTATTGCTTCCCCTAAAAAGCGATCAAAAACGTCAAAATCGTGAGGTCTTTAGTAGGAAAATTCGTTGAAAATTAATAACTTAGGACGTTGAGTGAATAATAATAAAAAGATTTCAGGCACATGCGTTTTAGTGTAATAGAAAAAGTACTCCTGACACCAGTACAGCGCTATTGTAGAAAGTACTCCTATCGTTGTGAGTAATCCGACCACCAGACGACGACACTATTGAAGTACTCCCGGTGTTGCTAATACAATTTTAGACAAGAACCATCATTTAGTACATCTTTTGTCTAAGAGAGGCCAATATTTTCTCTTTCCCAAGCAAAGACAAGTCATAAGCGTTATATTACTCAATATCACAATTGTATCTTATATTACTGTTCAATAAGTTTATCGAAGAATATCTACAAACGAAATAGTACAATTTAGAGGCCTCTATATCAAATAACGTAAATTATAGAGAGTAAAACTTACTTTTCACGATTATTTAGAGATTTTTGGCACACCATTTCAAAACCTGCCCAGTTCATTTCCAAAAAGTCAAAGTTGCATTGGAATCAAACTTGTACCAAAATTACACCTCAATAGTTCAATCGCTAAATAAATCGCAAATGTTTGATATATATTTTTTTAATCTTCGAAAGGGTTAGTGATGAGAATTTGCATATACTCGACTGGCAACTTGTACTAGAAACATAATATTGATGTGTGTAAATTGAGAAACGATTACAGATGGATCAAGCTAAGTTTGCCCAAATCAGCGCATCCAAACAAGGTTTTGATGGAGTATGAGATAGATAATACACTCTATTGCACTTTTACTGTAGGTAAGATCTACTGCGCATCCATGGTTTAGAGCAAACTTAGTTTGTTCCATCTATAAGTGATCTAAAAATTGCTCAGGCTTTTCCAAACTCTTATCTTCTGTTTTGAACGATTTTTATAATTAGAAATGCATTTTTTTCTAGTTTTATGTAAAGGCCAAGTGACGACAAAATATTACCGATTTCTGAGCAATGGCGGCGGTTGGGTATGGATGCAAAGTTATGCAACAATCGTCCATAATTCCCGTTCATCACGTCCACACTGTATTGTATCCGTAAATTATGTACTAAGGTAATTCTATTTAAATTCGAATTAAAACTAATAACAATTAACAGATAATATTTCATTTCTAATCTATTTCAGTAAAGTAGAATGTAAAGATTTGATTTTGAATACAGTTCAAGGCACACCAAATGAAGATTCATCATCATCATCATCATCATCAACAACAGCAACAACATCACCAATAATATCATCATCATCAACAACATCATCTGCATCATCACCATCACCGAAAAACTCACCAATTACAACAATAGCAAAACAACAAAAATATCAATCATTACAAACAACAGCAACAGCACCACGAACAACACCACACCATACACCGATCATATCGCCACCAATCGGTGGCACATCATTGATGGATGATGATTATGATT
Source organism: Mylabris sibirica (assembly GCA_039776855.1). Classification (NCBI taxonomy): domain Eukaryota; kingdom Metazoa; phylum Arthropoda; class Insecta; order Coleoptera; family Meloidae; genus Mylabris; species Mylabris sibirica. The sequence continues at coordinate 9,277,449 of CM077836.1, forward strand.
CGAATGGTGGTATCGCGTATCCACCACCGGAATATCCAATGTATCTAACGAATTTCGGTAGTGATGATGCTGCCTACTATCATCATCACCATCATCATCATCACCACCATCCGGAATTGTTTTATACAACTTATCAAACACAAGAATCGGAATTGACACAACATGCCGTTTTGAATACGCAATTAGGACAACAACGGCCATACAGTACATCATCATCTAGTTGTAGTTCAATACCGGAGAATGAACTGCATTTACAACAGCACCAACAACAACAACACAATTTAAATACAAATCCACAATATTGTAATAATAGTACTGATAATAGTGGACATTTCAATTTTGCATGTTTCAATAATAATCAAACACAACAACCACATCATTCAGTTATGTATGGACATGATTTCAAACAGTTGAACCATCATAATCATCATCATCATAATCATCAAAATAGCGCTCAATATACCAGCGTTATTGTCGATACACAACAATATCAATTAGCTAACGAATATGTGCATTAAGATTACAAGACCAATTTATTTATCAATTAATTAATTAATTGATTAATTAATTAATTTAAATTAAATAGCATTGTAAATAGGATTTTAGCGTGTTGTGCCATAAATTATTCTTTACTTTCCCGGTCATATTTGTAATCATTTAATTTGAACGAAGGATAAACCACAGAAATCCTGTAAACTATTCGTGTGTTTTTTGATAGGATACCGACAATAATTTAAGACTGTGAATATTTTAATTATTGTATATAAAAATAACCCATTGTATCATAATTATATTTACATATATATACAACCAAATAATTAACAAATTAATGATTTTTTTCTTGATTTTCAAATAAATTTATTCGAGTGTATTGTGTGTTCTTTTCTAAAATCATCATCATTAGAAATAACACCGAACAATTGTACAAAAGATCTTAAAATAATTGGTTTAGTTTAGGACTGGCGACTGGGAGAAGTCAACAAATATATGATCAACTTTAACAATAAGGGCTGGTGGTGGATCATTAAACGATACCCTGCTGGGCGTGCGTGTGGCACTTTATGCTCTTCTTTTTCTATCATACACCAACAAAACAACAGAAAAATGTTAATTTCAGCCAATAGAGAAGTCTTTGTTTAATTTTTTTCTATGTTGTAGACTCAGAGAAAGTCTCTTCTATAGTTGAGAAAGCATTTTCACCAAAAACCATCATGTAGTCTATAATTGGTATCAAATCTTTATACAAACATATCAGATAGAGCGACAAAAGGGGGTTGGTTGGTTGGTGGAAAATTTGAAGCGGACGTGTGCCGTTGTCTTGGTAACGGTAGGGATTTAAAACAACAACCCTCTAACACACACACCCAACACAATCGAATTGTCATTAACGGCTGTTTTACACACCAGCAACCCCTAGAAATGTGTCTACATAAGGACTATGTGTATGTGTGTGTGTGTGCGTGTGAAAATCTATGTTTTGTCTTGCTGTATTTAGCATTAATGTGTTTGTATTTAAAGACCCCAATGAATGATACAATTCTTGTCCTATTATTAGATAAAAGTGGATTATTTTGTACTACTATGTAAGAACTGAATTAGCCTTGACCAGGGACCTCAATAGGAGGCTATTTTGACACTTTTTGTGAAACATTTTTGATTTGAGTTATGGTTTTCAATTAAGCTATAGAGTCGTCAAAACACACTTGCTGGTCGATTTGCGTACTAAATGTTAAGATGTTAGAGACAATATGTTTGTTCTAAATCATCAGTGTTTTGGAGAATTTGGCTATCAAGTTTGCTATTGAATGATCAAAAGGAGAAGATTCGGGCACTTTTAGACAAATTCTTTACTTTTAGCCAATTTTTTGAAACTCCATTTTTAGCAGATTTTGCTCTTAAAACGTAACAAAAACGATTTAGCTACCTTTAGTCGATTCTAGAGCTAAGCTCTCAATTTTGTGACCAATTTTTTTGACATTTTCCTTGTAAATTTTGTTAATAAATTGTAGAAATAAGACAAGTCTAAAATGTAATATATTTTTATTCTAAAAAATTCTTTTTTTTTGTAAATTTGCCATAGAGTCGCCGAAAGGAAAAGATTCCAACATTGGTAGTCATTTTTAGACTTGAATTTTTAATAGTTTATCCAGTTTATAAAAAATTATTGTAGCCTCAGCATTAGTTTTTAGGGAATTCTTCTCATAAAGAAGAACAAAAGTTAAGAGTTTTTGATCAAATATTTAAAACATTTTCGTTCTACATCGTTGTGTGACGATTTAAACTTTTTTTTAACAGATTCACAGACACAAAAAATTAACTATTTAGCCACCCTTAGTCGATTCTGGAGCTAAGCTCTCAATTTTGTGACAATTTTTTTTTGACATTTTCTTTCTAAATTAATCGTTTTCTACCAAATTTTGTTGTTAAATTGTGGAAATAAGACAATTTGCATGCTCTTTAGCTATTTTCGAGTTAAAAAAAGACAAAAAATCGAAAATGTACTTAATGTATTCTAAAAAATTCTTTTTTGTGAATTTGCATTGTCGCCGAAATAAGAAGATTCCAACACTTGTAGTCATTTTTAGACTTGAATTTTTAATAGTGTATCTAGATTATAAGAAATTATTGCAGTCTCAGCATCAGTTATTAGGGAATTCTTTTCTTAAAGAAGAACCAAAGTTGAGAAGTTTTTGATCAAATGTTTAAAACATTTTCGCCCTAAATCGTTAATTGTGTGACGATTTAAACATTTTCTTTCATTCAAGTTTGCTACTATGGATGGTCAAAAGGCACTTTTCAACAAGTTTAGAGCCAAATTCTTCACTTTTAGCAAATTTCTTGAAAACTTCACAGTTTTTAGCAGATTTTGCTTTCAAAGACACAAAAAATGAACGATTTAGCCACCCTTAGTTGATTTTGGAGCTAAGCTCTCAATTTTGTAACCAATTTTTTTGACATTTTCTAAACATTTTCGTCCTAAATCGTTAATTGTGTGACGATTAAACATTTTCATTCAGTCAAGTTTGCTACTGTTGGAAATATTAAATACAAATATACAAAAAACTGAAACTCTCATATTAATACATTGTAATATAAACATTAAGAATGAAATATTTGTCTGGCCCTAATATGCTTGAAGGGTTTGTTTGTTTACACTCGTCGTAAAATGTATAAAAATAGAATTTCGGTGTTAAGAAAGAAATTTAGAAAATAATAACCGATTATTAGTTAGTTAAGTCTTGGCTTTTAAGACGAGTAGTCAAACCCAGACAATTAGATCAAAATTAAATAAAGGACTCAATTCATATTTTAATAAGTTTGTTTTATTATAAAAAGCCCGGCCTCCAATAGCTACTTACTGAATTTTCAATAGGAAAAGATTCAGGCATTTTTAATCAATTTCATAGCTAAATTTCTCACTTTTAGACAATTTTTTGAAACTTCACAGTTTTTAGCAGATTTTACTTCTAAGACACAAAAAAATGAACAATTTAGCCACCCTTAGTTGATTTTGGAGCCAAGCTCTCAATTTAGTGACCGATTTTTTTAACATTTTCCTTCTAAATTGTTCGTTTCGATCAAATTTAGTTGTTAAATAGTGGAAATAAGACAATTTGTTCTTTTTGAGTTAAAGTCCCGATTTTTAGTCTTTGTTTGAATCTAAATTTTGATATATTTTTGTTCTAAAGCTCTTTTTGTTAATTTGCTATAAAGTTGCAAAATTAGAAAACTCCAACACTTGTAGACAATGTTAGACCTGAATTTTACCAGCTTATAACATATTTTAGCCAATAAACATCAGTTTTTAGCGAATTCTTTTCTTAAAGAATTAACAAAGGCAAAAAGAAGAAGAGTTAGAGACATTTCGAATCTCCAGTCAAATTTTGGACTTTTTGGCCAAAATTGGATTTTCAAGCAGGACTTCCGACCACTACATAGTCTATGTTTTAAGTTTTAAGGCATTCTTGCCGCAAGTCATCAAATTTTGAGCAACAAAAAGAGTTCCTTTTCCTCAATTAAACAATTCGTATACGAGAATTTGAATGATTTTTTGGTACCTATATTTTAAAAGATCGTCTTTCCGATGTGAAAGTGCCACAATTTTTGATGCGTTAGCTCTATAGAAGGCTAATTCATCCGGCTATGAATTTGGTTACGTAGGACCATAGCTTGATTCGACTGCTTGTTTTTCATTTAAAAATACATCAACAAATGTCAAATCTAGTAACGTACGAACCAAGCTACGATGATACGTTACTAGACAACCTTTCTGATCATGTTTTTACAACAAAATTTTTGGCTAAAATCCTTAATTATTCTTTTGATAAAAAAAAGTGATTTGATGACTTTGAATCCTCTCAAAGTACAATTCGATTGTTATACAAATCACTATGTATGGAGGGGCCCATTCACTCTCGATACATCCCTGCACGAAACAAATCTAATCTAAACACAAACACAATTGATCGTTTAAAAGTAAACGTGAATCATTGTAAAAATTTTCTAAATTAACTCAAATAATGACGGTTTTATAGTAATTTAGAGTTATCGCTGATTAATCATCGGAAATTCGTAATCCAATTTAGATAAAAATAAAAGAATTCATTTAAACTATTTTTAAATATCACAAATTGTATAAAAACTATATTTATTAATTGGAAAAATTAATTAAAAATCAATAAAATCTACTGTCTCGTGCCATATATTCAGGACTCTCAAAACTGAAATTATCATTACTGATATTAGCTTTTGTTCGTCTTGAAATTGGATTTAAAAAACCATCACCAACATTTCTATTATTAACATCATCACTATTATTTTCAGGAAATGTTGGATTATCGTACGATTTATTATTCATTGATGGATCTTTTGATGATTTGTGAATTAATTTCGGACGTCTAAAAACAAAAATTAAGCTACAATAAATCGAAAGAAAAAAAAATGATTCGACTTACGCTAATTTAAAATTCTCGAATGGATCTTTGGTGGTTTTCTTATGAATCAAAAAAATCCAACAATACAGTCCGATAATTAAACATAATAGAACAATAATACAACCACTTAGAACACTAACAGCAATAATGAAGTTGCTTTTTAATTGTTCGAGATCTTGACGTAAACTTTCCTGAAATAAAAATTCGTTACAATTATGACTTCTTAAGTTAATTTAAAATAAATCGACTTACTGTGGTATCGTTCATTTTGATTGTTGTTAATTTTGGGGATCTCTCAATAGAATGTTGTTAATTGTTCAACTCTCGTGTAGATACTATCTTTTTTTATTTTATCTCGAAAATTCGTTATCATTAAATATATTGTTGATAAATCATTATAAACTATATTGAATTAGGTATATAGAACAATGGTGTTATTAAATATAGAATACGGAAAAATTTTAAGGTAATTTATTAATACAACAAATTATAAATCCACGTCGTCTTCTGTCACAATCACTACCTCGTTATAATTGATAAATACAATCGATAGAGACGGTAATAAGAAGTATAGTAATCGAAATGCTTTGATTCCGTATGCTTGGCAAACAAGACCGAAACAAATCGGGTAAAAAGTACTACTTATATCCGTATAAAATGTTAATAAATCAAATGTTGTTGTATTTAGTCGGTTTCTAAACCAATGATTCCAACAATAATCAATTATTGTACGAGTTATTGCGACAAAACAAAATACGATTACAAAATTATTAAAATTTGTTGTTAAATACAAACTAATTATCGCTAACATATAGACAATATAAATAATTTTAAATAAATTTAGCGAATTTAAATTTGCTGTTATTGTTCTTAACGCAAAATTCGTGATAAATCTCAAAATTTGTTCTAAAGATAGAACCAAACTGATCATAATACGCGAACGGTGAAATTTTGCTTTCAATAAAAATGGACATTTTTGAAGCCACATTACAATACTTGTCGTATATAAACATTTCAATAAAATCAACTTGTAATATTGTTTATGAATGATTCTATTATGTAAATTTTGTAATTTTCCCACAAAATTTTGTTTAAATTCCTCCAAATATTGTGGATTATTTTCACGATAATCAAAACTTAAATTTTGTACTAATGCTGAAATAATTTTGGTGAATTCATCAATTAAATTCAATTAAAACAACTTACAAATATTGATAAATGCGAATATTGCAGCCGCACCGGCTACACAATAAAATTTCTTTGTTGTATCGTAAATGTAAGCACCCACAAAAAAACCAACAATATAACCAAGGCAAATTATCGCTTCAATTTGTCTATTAATGGTGATTACCTTCTTTAATTCCATCGAATTTATTAAACACTTACAATAACCCACTGTACCATTGGTTAAAACTATAAACGATTTGAATAATTTCGATTTATAAAAATTTAAAGAATTTACCGTAAATTAATCGACAAATTATAATCACAATAATGGAATTCGTCAACATTAAAATCAGAAATGTTATAAAATTTATAAATATTGAACATAATAAACTGACTCGATTGCTACCATAGAAGTTTTGTTTGAAAATTTGCTACAATTATTTTAAATACTGATTAATTGCATGTAAATTATTTAAATTTACCTGAAATATCGAGTCTGAAATGCGCTTAAACATGTAGATTCCGCACGCTAAACCACCAGTTATAATATGATTTTTACACAATGACATCATAAAACTTGGTACAGTTGCTAAGAATATAGCTCCACATACTGTATCCTGTACAAATCAACTTTAATCAAAATACTACCAAAAAATTTAAATAATTCACCATAAAAATAATCAATAATATGATGTGAATATTCGTCATTTTTATCGATTTTCATCTATATTAATCCACTAGAAATCTTTACACTACATTGAATTTATTTGTAATTTGTCATGATCTACGAATTCTGTCAATTTCCGCTTCATTACATTAGTTAATTAGAAAATAATTATTGAAGCTTCAAAAAATATTCAAAACTACCGCCAATTATTGTCAGTTATCAAATTCGTCGTAACGTCCACGTTGCCACTTCCTGTAATTTATCAACAAGTTGCAGATAACAAGCAATGCATATAAATCAACTCATCCAATAAACCAACTCTAATTAGTTTGTTTGGTTTTTGTGAATTTTAAATAATATAAAATGTTACGATTCTATTAATCTTGTAATATTTTAATGGAATTGGTGACAGAAATAAAGATGAGTTAAATTGAATCTGGCAACACTACATCAAAATTCTGTCAAACAGTTGTCAAGTCTGTCAAAATTTATTCTAACCTATGAAAATTATGTTGAATTTTATCAATGTATTTACCGATTTTTACATTAATAAATGTTTATTTAATTATTTTATTAGGTTTAACTGCTATTGTTGGTGATTATATTGTGCATCATGTTAAATTACATTTATTTCAAGCATTTTTCGATAATGTTACACATGCCTTGATTGGTGGTCTTTCATGGTTTATTGTCTGTTTAAATTTAAAAACAACCAAATCAACAATTCAACAGAAATTATTCGAGGTGTTTTGTTGTGGAATATTAGCTTCTATAATCGATATTGATCATTTTATTGCAGCTAGATCATTATCATTAAAAGTATAAAATTGATTATCAATTTTAATCAATAATGAAATGATCAAATTTTAGGATGCTACAAATTTGGATAGACGACCAATTTTACATTGTTCAACATTCCCATTTGGTTTTGGTATAATTCTATTATTTTATGGATGGTTATTTAAATCAACTATAATAAAACGAATATCATTAATTGTTTTAACAGCATTTACAAGTCATCATTGTAGAGATGCAACAAGACGTGGTTTCTGGTTTTATCCATTCGGTTCAACTCGACCGATACCGTATTTAATTTATGTTAGTTTAACGTGTTTATTACCTTATTTAATTTATTTTATGGATAATTTAATAATGATAGAATCAACATATAAATTGGTATCAAATAAAGGATCTGTGATATAGACAGAAATATAATAATAATTAAGGATATTGTTTTTGAATTTTAAAATCATTGAAGGTAAACAATTTTCATAAGAATTCCATGCTAAAAACCTGAAAATAATGATTTGATTGGATAATGTGCTTATCAGTAAAGGTGTTTCTTGAATAATAATAATGGTACAAATTGAGTAAGTGGCATAATTTTGAAAATTTTCTAATCTTCACCGTGCATTAGGAAAATTCCTTGAAAACATGATTTGGTATAAACGAGTACAGGACTCGAATTAAAACGGGGCCCGGTGCAAGGTTGACTTTAAACAAAAGGATAACAATTTTTTATTTTATTTTAACAGTTCTTGATGATAGCGAATCTCAAGTAACCTTTTTATAAATTTTTGGACATGTTTTCGGCTATTATGGGCTATGGTGTACAAATATTCTTACATTACTCTAAAACAGAAGAGGTTCCCAACCGGTGGTCCGTGGACCACAGGTGGTCCATGAAAAATCAAAAAGTGGTCCGCGAATTCATAATCAAAAATAAGTAAAAAAAAACAGATGATAATGTCAGTTGAAAAGAAATCACATACACCATTAACATTCTCTTTTAAATGCACGCGCGTAAATAAGGGAGGCTCGGGCGCAGTGAGAGGCCTGCACATGCGCTATGAATGTTGTAGTTTTCCGGATTGAAGTATTGTGAAGTGTTAGTAGATGTGGGTGAACAGGTTATGTTATATGTATTTTCATGTGCTAACAGTTTTGTTTTCTAGAAAATGGCACCACCGAAGAGAAAATACGACGACGAATATATTAAGTTTGGATTCACCGCAATTGAAGTCAATTGGGAAACGCGACCTCAGTGTGTGATATGTGCCACCGTTCTTAGCAATGATGCCCTAAAACCCGCAAAGCTGCAACGTCATTTAAAAAGCGTTCATCCTAATTTAACTGATCGGCCGCCAGAATTTTTTGCTGGAAAATTAGAGAACCTAAAAAAAAATGAAGCTTGGAACAAGTGGTACAAGATTTGCGTCATCTCAAAGTGCACTGTCTGCATCGTTCCAGATTGCGCAATTAATTGCACAATCAAAAAAACCACATACGATTGGTGAAACATTAGTAAAGCCTTGTCTGCTAAAAGCGGTGGAAGAAGTTTTAGGTGAGCAGGCCAAAAAGAAAATTCAAGAAATCCCGCTATCGAACAATACGGTAAAAGTGCGAATTGAAAAAATGTCGTACGATATTGAAGAACAACTTTTGGTGAAAGTAAAAAATTCACCTTATTTTGCACTACAATGCGACGAAAGTACCGACGTTACACAGTGTTGCCAACTACTGGTCTTTGTTCGATTTCTGGATGAGGACAACACAATTAAAGAAGAACTGTTAATAATGAGAGAACTTCAAACCACATCAAAAGGAACTGATGTAATGAAAATAATAAGCGATTATTTTGAAAAACATAATATTCTGTGGGAAAAGTTAGCTGGCTTCTGTACGGACGGAGCTCCCTCTATGCTAGGATCACGCTCTGGTCTAGCAACGCTGGTGAAAGAAAAAAATTGCACAACTGTAACAACACACTGTATGATTCACCGCCAAGCCCTAGCATCAAAAACGTTGCCGAAAGAGTTGGCGAACACCATGAAACTGGCAATAACATTGGTGAATGCGGTCAAAAACAGTGCGCTTAATACTCGTATTTTCAAAAAATTGTGCTCTAATTTGGACTCTGCGCACGAAACATTACTTTTTCATACAGAGGTTCGTTGGCTGTCGAAAGGAAACATGTTGGAAAGATTATATGAGCTGCGGGAAGAGCTAAGCGTATTTTTAATTGAGAAAGGAATGACTGATTTGTTGGAACAGTTCTGTGATCCAAAATGCGAGATACGCCTGGCCTATCTTGTGGACATTTTTGGACACTTAAATAAACTTAATTTGCAACTACAAGGTTCGGGCAATGCAAAACTGGAGGGTTCCGCAAACATCTTTGTGTTTGAAGACAAACTTCGCGCATTTATTTGCAAACTCGAACTGTGGACAGAAAAAATTGAGGCTAAAAATTATTTGGCGTTTCCGACGCTTAAAACTTTAATTGACGACAAAAATTACTCGCATATCACAGCCGAAGTTCAACAAAATGTTATACATCATCTCCGCGAACTTAAAAAGGAGTTTACAAGGTACTTTCCAGAATGCAACGATGTCGAGACGGAAGCTGTTCGAAAATTAATTCGAAACCCTTTCAGTGTCAACGTAGGGGAGCTTCCTGACGAAATCCAAGAAGAAGTCATTGAATTGCAAAATGATAGCAACTGCAAGGATACGTTCGAATCAGGCATAAAGCTCGAAGAGTTCTGGTGTAAAAAAGCTGTATCATATACTACTAATAAACTTCGAGATAACGCTTTGCGGCATCTTGTTATGTTTTCGACAACTTTTTTGTGCGAAGAAGGATTTTCCAATCTGCTTCTAATCAAAAACAAACAGAGGAATCGGTTGGACGCTACTGACGACATGCGTGTAGCTTTGAGCAGCAGTATCAGCCCCAGAATTTCGCAGCTAGTAAATAAAATGCAAGCGCAAAAATCTCATTAATTTTTTTTCTCCATAAAATATAGTATTATTATAACTTTACAACATGTATTCAACAACCAATAAATTCATTATTTCTAATCAGATGTATTTTTCAAAAGGGGGTCCACTACACATCATACTTTTGCTCAATGGTCCGCTGCATATTAAAGGTTGGGAACCACTGCTCTAAAAAGATCGTATTGTTTGTTAAAGAGAGATGCTTACCAAATTTTGTCTGTATTCATTTCTTTTCCCAAAATTACAAGACCACAGAGCATCACTGTTTAGCCTCACATAATGTAGGGCAAACTTCTATAAAGTTATTGATGAATAATAGAATTGGAAAAATTATAGTTTTTTGTGCTTCTTTCCACACCACCTGTGAGGTAAAGCACAAGGTGCGTTTTTTTTATAGTGGTCTCCCCTATAGGCCTAATCCACTATAATAGTGGTAGATATATCCACCACTGCCACCAATGTTAGTAAAAGCCAAATACTACACACAAAAAGCAATAGACACACACAATTACAACCGTTATAATTTATAACTAGTAAGTAGTAGAGGTCAAGAGAACAAATATTCGTTCCTTTAACAAAAAAAATCCCACATTATCCCACGAATATTTGCTTTCGTCACTTTCACTTTTATACTCTCATCATTTATGTAAATTATTTTTTATGAACAAATTCTTAAAACTTAATGGAATGGAATTGTGAGGGTATAATGGGAGATTCTTAAGGGTTGAAGTTGACGATCTCGATGATAGTTATTATCTGAAACAAAAAAGAATAATTTTTTTCATTATAAAGTCCTGAAAATTAAAGAGTTATTAATGAAAATATACACGTTCTGAAAAAAAAGTTAAAAATTAGAAAAATACTTACAAAAATGTACCTACAATATTAAACAAATATAGATTATGAAATAAATAAAAGTACAAGAGAAAAATGGGAAATATTACAAAAAAAATTACCTTAAATTATTAAATATCTGAAAAAGGAAATTATAAATTATATCCTGAAATGAAATTAAGAGATTTACTTGAAATATTAATAAATTTTACAAGAATTGAAAAAAATTAAATATCCTGAAAAAGAAATAAATTTTATCCTGAAATAAAATAAAAATTAAATTAAAGTAACTTTTCTATACTTACCGTTTTAAATTAAGCATTTACTTTTACCTGTGAGAATTTCACAAATCTGCATATTTTAAAACTCAACTTCACCATTAAAAAATAATGTAAAGGAGTTATTGTACCGAATCGCGATTGATGAACGCTATTTTTAAAGCATCAACGCAAAAGATAAAAAAAATCGAGTTTAAAGCATCAAAGCTTTACTCGCAACACAATTTACAAGGCCCAAATTGGCACTTGATTTTATAATTTCAATATTTTCCGTCATAAATTTACACTTGATAAAAGATAGAAAGATTCAAGTTCAAAGCATTGAAGCTTTACTCTTAGCACCTTTAAAAGGTCCAAATTTGTACTTAATTGTACAGTTTCAGTAAGTATTTCCCCCATAAATTTACACTTGATGTTAAAGATCCGAGTTTAAAGCATTAAAGCTTGACCCCTGATATTTTTTCCATGTTTTAAAGTTGTAGTTAATGGTGAAATTTCTGTATTTTCTGTCATTAACTGACACCTAGATGGTAAAGAATGGAAAAATCCGAGTTAAAAGTGTCAAAAGCTTTACTCGTAACACCTTTACAAGGCCCAAATTTGTACTTAATTGTACAGTTTTAGTATTTTCTCGCATAAACTTACACTTGTGGCAAAAGATAAAAAGATCCGAGTTCAAAGTATTAAGACTTTATGGTACTCGTGACACCTTTTCCATGTTTTAAAGTTGTAACTAATGGTCAAATTTCTATATTTTCTGTTATTAACTGACCTCGACGGCAAAAAGTGGAAATTCCGAGTTAAAAGCATCAAAACTTTACTCGTGACACCTTTTATAAGGCCCAAATTGGCACTTAATTTTTACAATTTTAATATTTTCTGTCATAAATTTACACTTGACGATAAAAGATAGAAAGATCCAAGTTTAAAGCATCAAAACTTTATTCGTGACAGATTTTTCATGTCTTAAAGTTGTAAAGTGCTAAAATATCTGTATTTTCTGTCATTAACTGACCTCGACGACGAAAAAGTGGAAAATACGAGTTACAAGCATTAAAGCTTCACTCGTAGTATCTTTTACAAAGCTCAAATTTGTACTTAATTGTACAATTTGTAGTATTTTCCCGCATACACTTGATGGCAAAAGATAAAAAGATTCGAGTTCAAAGCATTAAAACTTTAATCGTGACACCTTTTCCATGTTTTAAAGTTGTACTTAATGGTAAAATTTCTGTATTTTCTGCCAATAACTGCCACCTAGATGGCAAAAAGTGGAAATTCCGAGTTAAAAGCATCAAAGCTCCACTCGTAACACCTTTACAAGGTCCAAATTTGTACGTAATTGTACAGTTTAAGTATTTTTTCGCATAAGTTTACACTTGTGGCAAAAGATAATAAGATTCGACTTCAAAGCATTAAAACTTTACTCGTGACACCTTTTTCCATGTTTTAAGGTTGTACCTAATGGTGAAAATTCTGTATTTTCTGTCATTAACTAACACCTCGACGGCGAAAAGTGAGAAATTCCGAGTTAAAAGCATCAAAGCTTCACTCGTAACTTCTTCACAGGGCTTAAATTTGTACTTAATTGTACAGTTTTAGTCTTTTTTCGCATAAATTTACACTTAACAATAAAAGATAGAGAGATCAGAATTCAAAGTATCAAGGCTTTACTCATAGGACCTTTTATAAGGCCCAAATTTGTACTTAATTGTACACAGTTTTAGTATTTTTCGTAATAAACTTACACTTGACGACAAAAGGTAGATAGATCTGAGTTTAAAGCATCAAAGCTTTACTCGTGACACCATTTCAGTGTTTTATAAGCTTGTAGGGAATAATAAAATTCCAGCATTTTCTGTTATTAAGTGATACTTCGACAATAAAAGATAGGAAGATCCAAGAGCTCAAAACTGTACTCTTAACACCTTTTATAAGTTCCAAATTTGTTTTTAATTGTACAGTTTTAGTATTCGCAGTCATAAATTGATATTTCGTTGACAAAAATCAGGGAAATGTAGGTAATAATTGCATGTATTTAAGGTCCAAACAAAAGTTTGGAAAGACAAGAATAGCAACGAAGAGAGTTATAAATAAGTTCTTTGAGTCGTTATTTTGTACAGATGATAAGAGTATTCATTGTGTGTATTGAAAGTACCTATGAAGTTGAAGAAGTACCTACAAAGTATCTAACAGGTTGTTCACCACCTGCTAAAGGTGTTGACTGTATTGTTGAATCAAAATCAATCAATCAAGCATTGGTTTAATTTTTCGTTGAGTTGTTTAGTAATAATAATTATTTCTTAACAACATAATAATAATTCAAAAGAGACCAAGATGGAATAATTACTTTTATTTATAAATACCTACAAAGTACCTAACAGATTTTTCCTACGCGCCTATTCAGTACCTATAGGGAAAAGTACCTAACAAAGAATTCAACCGCTTTATGTGACTCCCTATTAATTGAATATTTATTAATTAATTATTCTAATTATTATGTTTTAAATATCATAAATTGGTTTGTATTCCAATATCAGTAATAAAATTGTTAGTTTTCTTGTTCTGATTTTAAATTTCTATCAATAAGAAGAATGTTACATAACCGAACAAAATCGCGATGTAAATCAAAAAAGTACTTACTAACTTAACTGCATCTCAGCTCCTGTCCCACGCTGTTCGAACCTACTGTAATTAGAAAAAAAAAGAGAAAAATTAGTGATTTTGGTATAATAGTTTAAAGATATCGAATTACCCTTTCGATGAAATCTCTACTCCTAAATCCAAGGGATGACTGGCTCCTTCCAGCAAAGCACAAACACTACCACCAACACAAACACATCACTGTACTTTATTAGCACTATTAAATTTTATTATTATAAATTATTTTTAATTTGACAAGCTCGTGTTCACACTTCGACTTTCAAAACTGAAATGAATAAAATACGGGTACAGATAAGTTTAGAAAAGAACGTTATATAACTTTCCTTTGTTTGCTCTTATCAAAAACTGAAGAAAAACTTGATAGACACCTGTAATCTTATCGTTTCTACACGAAAGTAGAGATAATTTGCAAATATTTTCAACGTATTTAATTTATTCTACAATAATATGAAAATATATGCTATAATTTCAAAAAAAATTATCGTAATGTCTCATATACCGGGTATCTCGTTTAAATGTGGTCGATTCTCATGACACTTCTATTAATTGAGGAGTGATTCGAATAATAATTCAAGGATTTATAGGGGGTATCTGGAGAATATTTTACCAAAATTAGAATGCCGTAGCTCGTTTGGAAGCTGGTTAAAAAACGCTCGTTATGGACAATTTCGAAGTTAACAATAAGAATGGATTGGATTGATTTAAATAAACGATCCATAATTTCAACAATTATAATTCTTAACAACAAATACAAACATCAATCGTATTTAATTTTTTTCATTTTGATAAAATACGATAACAATACACCGATAAAAGATGGTAACGCAGCGAAAATCAATGTTGCTTTTGTACTAAATTGATCACTAATTATACCGGAAGTTAATGGTGTTATAAATCTAGCAATCGACATTATACTATTTGAACTGCCTGATAATGAACCACGATGGATATTTTCAGATTTTTTCAACATTAATTCCATACTAACAATACGTAATATTGTTGAACTAATTGAAAATGGTATTAAAATTAATAGAAAAATTTCAATATTTGGTGCTAGATATAAACAAATAAATGTTATTGTCATTAATGTAAAGAAATGTAAAAGTCTTCGATAACAATCTTGATCATTCTTATAAAACAAATTGTTGATATAATATAGAAGGAATGCTGATAATGTACCAATTGTACTGAAAAACGAGATAATATAACCAATATAACGTTGTGATAATTGAAATTGTTCTTTTAAATAAACGGATTGTTGGGAAAAATACATTGTTATCGAAAAACCAAATAAGAAACGCAATAGAAAACAATCCCACAATGCATGCCAATTGATATCGACGAAATCACGTATTGTATTCGAAAATTCGCTTATTATCCTCTTCCGAAAATCATCCGGGACTTTTATCTTCTTTCTAGAAGTTTCAAAATCATTCACCAACAACAACGTTAACACTACAACAAAACAAAGGTTTAAATTTAATACACAATCAAGATTTATAATTACCGATATTGATAATAAAGAGGCAACTAGTAATGAGACAAGCATAAAAGAAACCATTTGTTGTTTCAGAAATGTGTCCACCTAGTAATGGACCAGCGATGAAACCGAGCGAACCGAAAGCTGCTGATCGACCAAAAGCACCAGCTCTCTCTTCAGCCGGCAATAAATCAGCAATCATCGCCTTACATATCGTTTGTGTGTGCTTCATTACACCTACAATCAGTCATCTAATCAGCTTAAAAACCGTTTAATTAAACGAAAATTACCTAAGATAACGCGTGATATAATGATGATTACTAATTGATTTGTTAGACCTAGAATAGCATAACTGAGGCTAGATATTGTTAATGTTAAGATCAATACGGTTTTTCTATCACGAATATCACTCCAACTGCCCTGAAAAACTATAATTTTTCTACAAACTAAATCAATTTGGATTATAACGATGAATTTACAATTATAGGACCTGCGATTACTTGTAGCCCTGAATATAGGGAACTAATCAAACCAATGGTGAAATGTGAGATATTCAGATTACGTAAATGGGTACTGAATAATGGGTACACTAAACCAATAGCGAATAAATCCTGAAAATTTAACAAATTAGATAAATTGATATTACAATTGATAGAATTACCATAAAACATATAGTGTAAATTAAATTTAAATCTCTCTGTATTTTCGACATAATTAATAATTCAAGCTTCTAACCATTAGTTATTGTTATCAAAACTGTCACGTAATATTTTGATAATTTTCAATTATAATTTTAAGGTGATTATTGAAAAAATCGAGCGACTTCATTGTAAGTTGAGGTTATGTTCAGATAGTTTGCATAGACTTGGGTGTACTAGACTGCTAATGTGGGTAAAAATTTGTAGCCACCATGCGCACTAATATTTTTTGAGACGTATCTGTTGTTTCTTTCCAACAATGCAACAGCTGTATTTTCTGTCTTTGTCAATTTATCCGCCACAATGTTTTACGCTGGCGGACGTGGCGGATACTCAGTCAAATTGAAGGATAGATAGTGATAAGTAGTTAGTTAAAAAGAGTACGACTAACTTTCGAGGTAATTCGAAGTTAGTTACATTATAATCCAATACAAAACATAGGACATTAGCTATCTATTCCCTTCTAATATCTTTGATAGTTTGACGTTTCAAATATTCCACTATTTGTAGCTCACATTGAATTTTCCAATTTTAAATCGTTAAAACACCATATTTTATTAAATAATCATTTAATTTATATTATTATAGAAATTATTATTGTAATACACGTAGTGTTTTGATAATTTTCGATCACAATGACTTACTTTACAATGATGTATTATATCGCTAGACTGATATAAATTCGTGGACACCATGATCGAATAGAAAAAGAAGGAAAATACAGTTTTTACTAATTTTCTGTCTTTTCCTACAATGAAACTTTTTCCGGTGTCAGCCAAATTGAAGGACAGATAGTGATAAGTAGTTAGTTGAAGGGAGTAAGACAAACTCTCATTCAAAGCTGCTCGGAATACAATCCAATACTAAACAGCACATTAGCAATCTATATAATATCTTTGTTACTTTGACGTTCCAAATACTCCACTATTGGTGGCTCACATTGAATTTTCCAAAAAAATTCCAAATTTTCCACCTTTAAAAATACAGTATTTATCACAAAATAATCTAATTTATATTATTATATAAATTATCATTGTAAATCTTTGCTTTATTGTCGGTTTAAATTACATGCAAATTTGCGGGAAATTCAAATTTGTTACAAATTATATAATTTGTTTTAAAAATCGTGCACGATTCTTGGTATACATACATGTTATACATTGACTATATGTCCATGTCTTCTCGACCGACAGACTGGATCCACGATTGTGTTCCAGCTTGATAAAAATTGACATACTGGAACATATAACGGTAAATATCTACAATGTTGGTGCATATACGTTGTGTTTATGTGTAATTTATAGAAAGATATCGATAATGTATGCAGATTTTAAAATTTTTATCAATAAAATAAAAATTAGTAATCTAACGCCCAATATTCGACACTATTTCGAATGGCAATCAATCGAATTTTATGTAGAATTATTGGCTTGTAACCATCCACACAATTCATCGATAATATAGATATAAAATGTAATTCTAATAATAAAGATTATACTACAGTTATAAATACGATTTTCAATTAATAATACAAGGCACGTATGTTCTCTTTTTTTTCTGTCTCTAATCATAAAATACAATATTGTTGTAATTCTATCGGTTTTCTCCCCATTGTCTGTTGTGTAATCAAGAAATAAAATAATTATTAAATCAACTGTAATTAACTGATAATAATCCTTTTAATTAGTTGGAATACATTCAACTTTAATATGGATATGAGACAGGAAAGTTTTGATTTGTTCTCTGTTGCTTTTCAAAATGAAAAGCATTAAAGTGTTTAGATGTGATTTGATTAAATTAGTTTCCTTGATTTCAAACGTTTAATTGTCGTAATTAATTGGATATTGTAGATATAGATATACCACCTACGGTTTTATATAAAGAAACATTTGATTTATATTTGATTGCATTTAAAATTCGTGTTGTCTAATAAGAAGATGAGATAAGTTAGCTAGACATTTGATTGAGTTGTTTAATGATTTATAAAGACAATCTCTTTTGATTTGTTGTTTATTTTATTTATACTTATTTCATTTTATAATGATTTTCAAAATAAAATCAAGTCTAGATAGTAAAAGTGTGAAATTTAAAGCTTAATCTACCCACAGTTATTACCACAAGATTGAAAATTAATTGCAATGCTTGTCTTTTATTTATTTTTGTGACAATTTTTTTTGTGTTGTTTTAAATCGTATACAGTATAAGTAATGAATTCATTACGTAAATACGATTGGAAATAATATGATCTTCTGGTTAATGGGCAGGTGTTCTATAACATGCAAGATTTACTATCTAATTTTTTTTTAATTTAAAACTAACAACGGATTAAATAAATCGAAAATAGGGAAAAAATAATTGTATTGCTACAAGTCGTATTTTAATGATATTCAATATTTACACAGAATACTAGAGCAACAAAACAAATCTCTTTATAGTTGGTTTACGGTTAAATTAAGAAAAATCAACATTGTACAGTAGACATGTCTAATGATAAACAATAAATAAACAACAAATAATTGCAGATAAACCAATTAAATTAGCTAGAATTATGTAAATTTTGCTTCCTTGTAAATTTCAATAGTGTCATTGTCAGCTACGTTTATTGACAATATACTAAGAACAGGGCAGGATTTACGTGTGTTTTTATGGTAAGTGGTATCCTTTTTCGGGCCACCTATCTACTTGTACGAACAAGACACAAACATTGTGTTCTGAAAAATTATCCATGGGGAAATTCGACGATAAGCTCGAATTTATTTTAGAAAAGTCAAGAAAATTTGTGGGCGGATTTTCCAAGAATTTTCAAAAAAAATCGGGCATGTCGTCGAATTTCCTTATACAAGGTATTGTACAATTATTGGTCTTCAAAATTTTGGAAAGAAAGTGTCAACGTTTTTATTAATTTTCGTAAAAACTAATAAACCTGTCGGAAAATGCCTTGGATATTTGGAAAACGCTTCCAGTTTGCTATCTACTGCCTGAAAATCATTGTCAAATAAATAATATTGGCTAAGTTATGGCGAGTTATGGGAAAAAATATATAAAAAAAAGGTATGCTCCAAGGTTTTCCTCTGTAATTTAGAAACGAATCAAAATTTTCCAAAACAGAAAAGAGCCTCAAATGTGTCGGAAAATAGCCGTTCTGAGGCTTTTTATACGCATTTCATTATTTTAGAAAACAAGCGTAATTTTGATCATTAAAGTTTGGCATTTTTCGGACACCTAATCAAAAAAAAAAATGCAATTAAGAAAACAGTGCAATTCTTGAACGAAATTTTGGAAAACAAATAATTAGAATTTTGAAGACGATTTCTGGCCCTAAGTTCCCAATTGCTCAGCTTACTCCCGAATAGAAATTTTTATAGGGATCAGATAAGGGTGTCCTCTCATACAAATAACACAAAACAATGATGATAATTAATGAAAAATCAACACTGTGGATTAGACAGTTGACCAGAGGAGCGAAATTTACACACGGGACTCAATCTAGATAAGTAACGCCTCGAAGAGAAACAATATTAGAAACGAAAAATCATGTAGTAGCCTTCAGTAGCTGCGGATGATGGTAGGTATTATAAAAGCGGCAAGAAGGTACTATAAGTGAAATGTAACAGGTAGTGCCATCTAGTTAAAGAGCTAGTTACTTGTAGGATCAAGGGATTGTATGAGGTTATCCGGATTTTATCAGGATGGCCTCACGAGAAACAACTCTTCATTACATAAGGTAAGAGTAACCTCAGTTTAACCTAAATACGATGACCTGGTACAAATGAATTAGCTATTTCATAAGGTTATCATTTAGACCTTATGGCAAATAACTTTTTTTGTACCTTAGTAAGACAAACCTTATTTTAACCCGATAAGGTCCTCATGGTAGTTCAGGTAAATCTTAAATGATTTCTAGTCGGGCTGTATAATCCGGCACTGAGTGTCCTCTTATCATGTTTCAGTAGCAATACTGATGATTATGAGGACAATTTGATAAAATCCCGCATAAAATCGCAGAAATAGGCTAAAGGTGTCTGAATTTGGCCTTTTTATGACTGGTCACATTGATAACTTGGATGTAAAATATTTAGAAACATTGACTAAAACTATAAATTTAGCTCTAAAATTATTAAAGATTCAAGATAAAAATCTTGAAGAATCCTAGTTAAGGTTCAAAAGTCCAAGAATCAATTGAGAGTGTTTAAAAATCACAAAAAATCAATTTAAGACAAACATTTCTTAAGATCTAGATTAGTAGTAAGGAATTTAGCTCAAAAACACGATTTAACAGTAAAATGTATTAAAAACAGGTAGTTCAAGACGAAAATTTTGAGTTATCGGGACTAAATTTCTGTATATTGTTTAACCCGAAAAGCGAGCAAACGCATCAAAATCGTCACCTTTACTAGGAAAATTCGTTAAAAACTGATTATTTAGAACAATAACTTCCAGAATCCGGCACTAAAATTGGTACTTTAAAATTTCTCAAAACTTTTAGTCTACATTCAGCTCAAAAAAGTCAACTAAAAGTAACTAAATCGAAAATCCCTCTAAGATCGCGCCTAAGACTGTATGGATGATACGATAAAAAAGCGGAAAATTTTCATCAAAAAGCTCCTAAATCGGCCTGAAATAATGCAATTCTTAAACGCGAGCCCTATGCGCCCGCTTACTTACAATTAGCTTATCTTATAATCCGGTACTGTTATAGAATATTTTCTTCAATCTTTTTGACATTTGACTAATGACAGAGATCTATTTTGCTAATCTTGTAAGGAAGTCGTCCGAATGATTGTTTCTAATCTGTTTGTAAGTAAATACAATTTAGCTTTTCTCAATGTTCATCGTCGTCTGGTTTTCGTGTTAAAGTATGTTGAAAAATTGATAAACTGAGCTGAAAGTCTTCTTGTATGGAAAGTGTATTCCTAAACAAATTTCAATGTGTACGTTAAATATAAAATAATAAAGTGATTAATGCTTTCTATCTACCTACAAGTACAATTAACAATGTAAGTATTTTTTATAAAATAATATTAATAATAATAATGATGATGATGATGATAATAATAATAAAGGAAAGAATAGTGAATAGATTTTACGCTAATTTTATTCTAAATCCCTCTCTTAATCTACATAAACACACAAGATTGGATTACTATTGTTGAATTATACAACAGAAAAAATAACAAAAGAGAGAACAACGAAAGGATAAAATTTGTACTAATTTCACTGTGAACAACATGAAATCGAGACAATTTCATAGACTGAATTTCAATATGAACTAGATTTTCACTTTTATAAAATTTGAATTTTTCTTACAATTTCAATGTACTATTTTTCAAATAGAACGTAACACAAAGTGTGTAATTTGAATATCGGAAATATTGCAAAGAATTATTGTCGCCACTGTCTCCAACTTTTTAACCAGGTACAACAGACATATGAGACTGGTATCTAAAAATTTGGTATTTCAGGTAAAAGTAGAGGTGATATTTCGGATCAAATTTCCAAAATTGAAACCCCAACGATTACAAAAATCATTCTCCACTGGAGCCAGTCTTTCTAATCTGAAATTTTTCTTAGCTTTAAAGAATCGGAAACTTCTACCTACTGAAAATTGCGTGAGGTATGCTAAAAACCAATTCGGACACAATGTGGCTTTCCAGCAAGCCTAATTTGACCCTTTTCTGGTCCTCATAAGGAAAACTAGAACACAGCACGCCAAAAGTAATCTAACCTAGGTTGCAATTAGGAAAGCCTGTGGAATGGCCTATATTAGGAATATCTTTTGGAATTCCATACAATAATTAATACTTTCAATTAGATGGTTTAGATGGCACCACTTGTACCAGTTCAGATCTAATAGCTTAAGCCCTTTGATATAATACCACCATACTTAGCAACCCAACTGAAGACGCTGAAGTTTAGAACGATCCAACGCGTTAAAGAGGTCACAATTAATTTGTATTATTAAACGGACGTAGGTATTACGCTTACGCAGAGCACTTTAAGCTCGGTTTTTCGTCCCGTATTTAAGCACGACTTGAGCTTATCTTAAATTGAGCTAATGGTATGTTTGCACAGATTAGAGTGAGATGTCTGTCTATGTATGTACAGGTCCCCAGTGAAATGTCTGTAAATTCAGGCTTAGGTCGATTTATGCCTAAGTCTTGCTAAGGCAAGCTTAAGTGGGGAATAAAAACCTTAAGAGACACTCCATAGATATGTTGGGAAAATCTTAAATACTGATAAATTCATAATGAACGAACTTTTAAGAAACTAGATTTTCAATCCTGGTCTGCTTGATAGAATTAAAACATCTATAGCTTCACTATTTACAATAATTCGAAATTGCCATTATATGAAGCACTAAAAGTGTTTATTTAAAGGTGTTTACATTCCAGAGTGCCGGATCTCAACATGGTCGATTCTATGAAACTCCAATTAGACAAGCGATTCGAAAAATATTTCAAGGATTTGTATTATAGTGCTTGGAGATCATTTCATTAAAATTAGAACCTCGTAGCTCATTCGGAAGTTGGTCAAAAAGGTTCATTTCTGACGATGTGACGATTTTCAGAAGCTTAAAATAACTTATTGTTAGAGTAACTTAAGGGGATCCTTCTTGTCTAAAACGAGCGATTTTGATCAATATTCAAATGAGCTACGAGGTTCTAATTTTGCTAAAATGGTCTCCACGCACTGTCCTACAAATGTTTAAGATATTTTTGGAATCGCCTATTATCAGATAGAAGTTTCGTATAATAGACCATATTTAGATTCGAATCGATCGACACCCTTTATATTAACCACCAACCAACAACTATGGTTGCTAAAACCGCTCCCTAAAATAGAAGCCGAATTCGTGTTAAGGGGTTTTGTGGGTTTTTAGCCAAATAGATTCTAGGGTGCCATTGAAGAATATTTTAACGAATGTAGAGCCCTGTAGTGCTTTAGGGAGTTTATACATAGAGGTACTCGGTATAACGTATTATGAAAAAAAGTAAGAGGATTGGGAGCAAAAGTTTTAATGCTCCCAGCTCCAGCTCGGGTTTCACTGAATTAATATTCAAGAGCTAATGATAAGCTCCGGCTCCTCCAAAATTGCGCTGCTACACGGCTGCGAACTCTGGCTCCCTAGCCAGAGCTGGCGGTACTTGTGTCTTTGAATGATATATTATAGTCTACCAATTCTTCTTATCATCTTATTTAGATTGTGTTTGTAAATATTTAAAAAGGAATAATTAAATTCAAATACAGTAATCATATACCTTATACAATATTAACAATGTGTAGAGACAGGTGTTGTTTACTTTGATAAGTAGTGAAGACACACACATACACACGCATCTCGTCTACGTTTTAGATATATGTTCAAACAATCTTCACAGTCATAAATCATTTTGCAAATTTCTACATAAAACACACGTATAAATATCTTCACTTCTATAATATGAACACTAAATAATAAAATATTCAGTGAGAAGGTGGAAGAATTAGATAGTGTTGATGGAAATCATATAAATCAACAAATAGATTGGAACTGATTAATTGCAATTTTATTTCAATTAACAAACTGTCAATGGATTGTTTATTAAATTCAATAAGATCCAACACTGTTATTAACAAGAAATGGAGGCGGCGAAAACCGAATCAATTACGTATTTAAACAAAAATTTCGTCCCGCTGAGCGATGCTATTAACTGTTCATCCTCCTCCTCCACATCGTCGTCACTGGTGTTCTTCTTCTTCTTCTTACTCTATTCGTTATTTGTTATATAAAAAAATAAAATTGAAAATTATTATATTTCTACGTGAAAGTCTCTATCATCTCGTTCTGTTCTATTTCAAATATTATCTATTGTCTGTTCGTATAATCATTTATTGTTCGATATAAGTGTATTTAACAAATAATAATAAAACATGCGAGTTTAATCAAGTGAATAGAATAAATTTTCGTTTGAAACATGTTATTTAATCAATTATCAAAATGAATTATTAATATTTCAACGCCTGAATGTGGCTGACGTTCAACAACTATCATTAAATGAATTGAACAATTCCAAACATACTGTATGTACATATACCGTCCTGGTAGTTTCAACTAAAAACATGCAATATGTCTGTCAATATCAGTGGCGCTACAAGAGGGTTATGAGGTTAAACACCCTCACAGCCTCAGAGTTTCAAAGAATAATATAAAGTAAAATAATTTTCAATCAGACATCTCAGATGAATATACAAAATCACTGACAATCTTTAAACCACTTGTAGGGCCAGAAAAACTGAGCCGATTTTTATTAATATCAATCAACGTTCAGTGTTCAATTGTGAATGCAACAAGATTGTTAATTGTAGATGACTGCGGGCTTATTCTCTTTTGTCTATTTTTTGTCGGAACACACAAAACAATTACTGTATTCAAAATGTCGAACAGCTGCAGACCCGAGTTCATGAAGCTACAAACGCGATTCCATAACTGCCAAAATATGCACCTTCCCCTGCTGTAGAGAAGTAGGTACATTTTGAAAAATTTTTGTAATGATTTTTGTTTTACATTATTTTTACACATAGTTTATAATTAAATGTAATGTGTATCTTCAATAGGTAGGTTAGTAAGATTTGCGTGGATAGTTCATGGAAATACGATGTGTTATACTGACAACTCTCGACAGCAACATTACGGTAGGTTAGTAATTAATCAGCGACCATCCAAATTAAAATTTGGCCAAT
Organism: Mylabris sibirica; assembly: GCA_039776855.1. Classification (NCBI taxonomy): domain Eukaryota; kingdom Metazoa; phylum Arthropoda; class Insecta; order Coleoptera; family Meloidae; genus Mylabris; species Mylabris sibirica. Next base: position 9,302,675 of record CM077836.1, read on the forward strand.
TTTAGTCAAATTTTCTTCTTCTTTTTAACCCTTCAATTCCACATAAAGATAGTGGGGTTCGAAGGTTGGCAGTGATTTTGATTACACCCTGTATAAGTATATCTTTTAAGACAAACTCTTTTATTACTTATAATTTAGCAGCGGGATTTGCCCACATTTACGTGCAAGTGACGTCACTACTCTGAACTATCTTATATGTTAGCATTCTCCAATCGCACTGGATCTACATCTACCCATCAATGGAGTTATCCGTTTAACATCATGGTTAATGAAGTGCGTGAGCGACGTTACAAGCGATAAACAGGCGGACTATTGTAGCTGATATCTGCCCCTCTCTTGCTCGATTTTTATGCGCGCAGCGAGTAGGTCGGTTCAAGTACTTGGTGAAATACAAACATACAAATTATAGTAAAAATGGAGACTCGTGTATGTTCATGGCGTGCGTTGACGATAATCGCACGACAATCTAAAATAAATTCATCTTTTCAAACTCTCATCTTTTTAAACTCCCTTAGGACCATATTCTGGTTGCGTCACTGCTTTTTATGTCTCTAGTATTGTTTACCAGTGATTTAGATTTGTCGCAATCTTCCATTCTCTACTACATTGTTCATAATTAATTTAGAAAAAATCTCTGTATTGAACGGTGGTGAAGGGTGTAGTTGGAGACTGCCAGGTTAATGATTCGACCCTATGATCTTTTCCAATAATAAAACTGAAACGTTGCAACATAAAGGTCAATGTTAATATTGTTTTAAGGGGCATGTAACAGTCAGCAGGCACGTTCTTGTACACACACTATATGCATTGATCATCATCATCATCATCATCATCATCATCATCGACGTGAAAGAAAGGGTGATTGTCGTGGTTGTATAGAGATTGTCTCATTTCTCATCAATTAGTTCTTGTCCATCATCCCAATCGGTTTTGTCGGTGGATGGTGGATCGCCTAAAGCGGCACCTTTCAATACCTCTTTTATTGTTGTTGCACTTACTCTCTTATACACACGACCTAAACTTTTACCAAATAAAAATTACATTATTAAAGAAGCTGGTGTTGTTTGTATTTAACGAACGTGATTTGAATTTAAATTTCCTCCAACCTATTGAAACTATAAGTCGAATTCAATTAGTTCTACTGTTGTGGTACAAAAAGATAATTTAAAAAAAAAAATTAGTGGCGATATGTACGCTTTTTTCGCTTCTCCTGTTGTCTTCTCGTCTTTGCGTGTGTGTGTAATAGGCATGCACGCCATTACTTGAATATCAAAAGTGCAATCTTGTAGTGCACCATTGCCATAGATCTTGTGTCGTGTTGATGTATTTAATTACACGTCTGGATCGGTCTAAGGAAGAGGAGGCGAACGAGCAACGACGACAACGACGATATGCCTCTCTAAACATGATGGCTATTTTGTAAGGACGACAAGTTTAGCAGGAGAAATACGATGAGATATGTGTCTAAATAAAAAAAATCCGTTTTGCTCTTCTACTTAATCATTTCCTTACAGGAAAAAGAAGTTGAGATAATATTTGATATTTCGTCGAGTCATTCGTGGAAAAGAAACAACAACCGACACTCTTCCTTAGATGATGATAGTAGCAACAAATTGTGCACGTTCACATTTTATATTGTTATATGGGAATGTGTGCGTTTTAATCGGCGCCTTTATCATTAAAACTTAACTGTATACAGGTGAGGCAGTTCAAACGGAAACAATTTCCACAATTTTAGCATGCACCAGTGTTACCAGGTCTAAGAAATTTTCACTAGATTTATTGAATTTTAACTTGTCCTTGTTTTACTTCATTAATAATTTATTTCATATACTAAAATTTTGTAAGCAAAAACTTCTACATTTAGCAAAATGAATTCTCCAACTAGCCAGAACTAGTTGTTTTGGGAATTATGACAGGATTGAAAAAACAGCACGAGTCTGGGTGAGATTGTCTTTTGCGTACGAAATATCCGGTCTCGTCGCGCAACACAATCTCGTCCAGACTCGTGCTGTCTTTCCAATCCTATCGAAATCTCTACCTTCGCATACTTTGATCAAAAATAACTTCGTCCAATTATTAAAAAATTGAATTTGGGAGCAAATAAATACAATCTATAAAAAATTTTGTTTAAAAAAATGTTCTAATAGACTTAGCAACGCTGCCATGCACCAAAATTTTGGGACGTGATTTTTAAGTTCAAGAATGTTACAAGTCCTGCCGGAGACGCAGTCAAAACAAGTCTCTAATTTCTTCGCATTGATGACTCAATCGGAAAATTAACTAAAAATTGATCTTTTAGGCTCAAAATATCTCAAAGCCTAGACTAAAAGACGATAATTTCTCAAAAATTAACGAAGAGTGTAGGGTCGCCAAGTTTGATTTCGTAAATTTCAGGACCATGATATTAAGTATTGAAGACATTAATAAAGAATTCAGAACAACTAGTTTTTTTGTTGATGATTTCAGTGTAAAATAAATTTATCTGTTATTAGAAGATCGGTTAGGCCCACAGTAGCTAATTCTCGATTCGGCGTTCAAGAAGTGCCAACCTTTAATTATCGACATCTTGCTTGTTTTCTAAGATTTTGAATTTCTATAAGTGACGTTGAATCGGAAATTTCACGGTGCATCCGATGGAGTTCTCCTTTTTCGAAAACTTCGATTAAATTCTAAAGTGTAGAGGAAAATTTCGGAGCTTGTAAAAAATTTTACTCCTTTATATTTTATCCATGGAGAAATGTCCTGACGGTTATGAAAAATCTAATTTTGGAAAATTCAAAAATTTAATGAAAAAAAAATAATGAGAATGAGTTTCGAATTCATTTGGCAATCCTAGAAAAGTGTCTAAATTGTTTTCTTTCTATAATTTAGTAACGAAAATAACCAAAGTCTAGGAATTAAAATGTAGACGTTGTTGAACAATTCTTCCTTGCGCAAAAAAATCCACATTTAGGTACCTGCTTCTATCGCCTCACCTGTATATTGTTAGTAAATAAACGGCGCCATTCACAAGATAGACGTTCTTTTTAACACTGCAATATTTTTGCAATACTTGCATTCTATAATTTTACATTCATACAAATTTTTCTTCAACTTTGATAAATGAGAATCAATTAAAACACACATAAGTATACGTACATCTTTTATGTTGATTTTAAATTACCTACATTTGATTTGAATAGATTGTGGGCGATTATTATTATGCGTTAAGATATAAATCGTTATTGTTGTTATCTAATACATGTGATATCTTTAACTGTATATTGATAACGTGTACGTTAGTATGTGTGTGTATACGTGTAATCAGTACAACTGAACTTTAATAACCGTAATTGTTTAATTATATCATTTTTAGGAACAATAACCACCCTCATACATTAATTTTCTTCTTTGCTTATCGTTTTTCTCTTGATTTATTTGTGAAAGTTGGATGATGAATCATTTAAAGAAAGTGAGAATGATCAAATTTGTTTGTTATCAGTGGTAAGGGACGGCTTTAGGCATGGTCTTTATGGGCTGCAGCCCACGGCCCCATTCAATCACAGGGTCCCTTTTGCACATAAAATAAAATTAAAAAAAATTTGGTTGACCCTGCAGGCCATTCCTGAAACTTCCCGCTAAGTGAGGAGTACAAATTGGATTGGTTAAGGAAAATATTTTAGGGATTCTTAGGGGGGGGTCCCTGGAGACTATTTTAGCAAAATTTGAACTGTTTAGATCATTTAGAAGTTGGTAGAAAACGTTTATTTTTGGACAAGATCAAAAACAAACTAAACACCGCTCAAAACGACCAAGAATGACTGGAAGGCCCTTCCAACATTGATTTTTTCGATTTTCTTCATTGTATTCTGGAACAGGAGGAGGAAATGTTTTCAAAATGCAACGGAGAAAAACGCGAAAATCATTGTTGATTTTTCCACCACTTTCCCGATGAGTTACGAAGTTCTAATTTTGCTAAGATCGTCTTTAGGGACTTCCTTACAAATCATTGAAATATTTTTCCATCTCTCGCTAACTAATAGGCGTTTCATAGAAATTGACCACATTTAAAAAAAAAACATCTTGTATAGCAGCCCAAATTTCGAGCATCGGAATCTGTCCACCTTACTATTAAAATTCTTTTGCAACAGTTTGTAGAGCATTTTATGGACTTTCCAACAAATACAATTGTTGGGAAATTCAGTTCTGAAATTAGACCAGGTCCGTCTGAAAGTAGACCAGTATATTTCGCAAGGTACTCCACGAGGTTCTTATTTTGTTTTTGTTTTATCGAACAGAACTTGGCCCCAAAAGGGTGTTAATTCAGGGCCTCTAAAGATTGCGGTCCGTTCCTGTCAATGATAATAACAAATAGGTGCATCGATTTATAAATAAATAAAATTTAATTTTATCGAAAGAATATTGGTCAATTATCAGTTCACATTGAAATATATTACCAACAATTTAAATTGTTAATAGGCTAATTATTGATGCACTTTTTATAAATATTTCTATGTTGTGAATAAATTTATCGTTGATGATAATGATGATGACTTATACAACAAATACAGATATATTTAAATCAATATAAAGATAAGCAAGCATCTCAATCGGTGTAACATTTATGTAATTTATTCTTTATTCTTTGTTTTCGTTTTTCCGTTGTTCGTCCATTAATTATTTTAATTAATCGTTTTACTGGTGTATGTTTGTGAGATATCAAGAGCTGTTTTGCACCTGCTTGGTGAAGGAGCCGAGTCGAAATCTTTCGTTCTGTATATTACAATTATTATTATTAACCGTTTGTGTTAAGTAATCAGTCATTGTCAGAAATATTATATTAATTACAACAAATTTCGTCGACGGAATAGATACAAAAATTGAGTGATTTCCCTATAATAAATAATGTGGTATAGTGTAAGATAATTCACGAGTTGTAGTGTGGACATACATGTGTTGTATAGTAGTATTTGCAAGAGTTTGTGCTTATGAAACAAGTCGGTGGAGGAAGAAGAAGTCGACGGCGACGACGACGAAGCAGAAGAGGAAGGTTGAGAGAAGCAAGAATAATAACAACAACACCAGCTCAGGAACTTTAGTCTTTCTCTTCGATCTTTGCCAAGAGAGCAGCAGCAGTGTGTGCAGTCTCTGGTCCGGTCGTCGCCATACATAGACTGCGGCGTGCGAAAGCAACAGCTTCTTCCTAATAAGTGGCTCGATTAAATTAGCTTATTTGATAATAATCCTTCCGATTCCTTCTTATAATTAACAATATAAGAAACATTGAACTTCTGTTCCGGCAGATTTTCTTATAGAATTCGTCTTTGAATAAAAACGGCATCGATTATATAAAAATTGGATGGGTACGCGCAAAATTGTGCTTTTATTAATCAAGTTGTGTGTATATAAGTGTATGTACATGTCGCTGACCTGCTGTTGAGAAGAGATTATCTCCTCTCGTTGGCCATTATTGATTGATTATAAATAGTACGCCGACCTTGCCATTGACATTCATATCAACTCTCGTATAGGATGTTCACTTGAAATTATCCAACGTATCGTCCAATTTAATAACTTCCAGATTGATCAAATCGTTACTTATTGAGCCAATTACCAACAATAATGACGAATGTAAATAGGATCAGAGTGGTTGTATTGGGTAGTCCTAGAGTTGGAAAATCAGGTAAGATGAAATTTTTATTTATTATTAATTAAAACGATAATTTATCATCGAATTGAACGTGTTGTAATTTCGGATGAAATTCTGCATTTCTCACCTAAATAATCACCAATAAAATGAGCAGCTCTTATTAACTAGACTCTGTAAACTTGTCTGCAACGTTGTCGTTTAAAATTTAAATGGCAAATTAAAACGCTAATGTTTATTAATATTTATACCATCGTAAAATCACATTTTCTACATCTTTATAATACGTTTCGATTTGAACGAATGATGCAGCTTTTTCGTCTGTATCGAAAGAAAATACCGCAGACGGATGGTTTTTTCAACTAAACCACATCAAATTAAGGGCATTATTAGTATTAATGACCGATACAAAATAATAGCAGAAGATACGGTTAAAGTTTTGTTGTTGTATCATGATTGATTTTCGGTGGTTTGATTAGATTCAATACAATCAAGATAACAACTTTTCAAATACGGTTAATTAGAATAATGATAACGTTAATTAAAATTAATTAATTCTCGATTTTATAAGGAATCGGTGGTGTTTTTTTCTTGTCAATATTTGATTGAAAAATGTTGAAGAGAAATTATTATTTTCCTTTCGTGTTTTCGTTAATAGCAATACCACGCTAATTGGATTTAATTCTTATTTGATTTACCGATTGATATTTACCGTGTAAAGAATTGTCGTTCGTATAGTGTGTTTTAATGTGTTTATTGAAGATTACGTTTGACTGTCAATGTTAAGAGTACCGACGTTATTGAAATAACAGAACGTTTACTTTCCGTCTTGCAAATTGTTTGACTCACAACAACAAAAAAAATTTACTGTCTACAGTTGGAAAATAATGGACAACTTTCTTATTTATTCCTTATTTATATCTAGACGCCGCAGAAAAGGCACAAAACAGATTAAGGTATCGAAAATAGAGCTTCGAACCGTTATCTTTTTGGTTTCGGATTTCGTTCCGGTTCGATTTAAAAAAAATATCGGCTCGGTTTCGATTTTCATTTCTGCAAAAATTAGGGTTTTTCCAGTTTTCGATTTAGTTCCAAGTGATTAATTTTCAAATTTCTAAATTTCACTCTAAAAGGCACAATCCCTTACTATTTTAAATTTGAAAAAAACCCTTGAACAGGTGTTTTATTTTGTAATTTTCTATTAGCAGCAGAATTTTCATGGTGATATGTGGGGTAGAATGGCATATAATCATCTATAACTTCAACCCCTAATAAGGGATCAAAACGCGGTTTACACCTTCGAATAGTTCTAGTGAAATACGCATCCAAACCAAAAACCATCAAAATCCGGAGTTTTGACCTATGGTGGTTTACTTGAAAACTCGTGTTAAGTTTCCTGAAGTACCTATTGCCGACACAGTTCCGGAGCAGGAAGGAAAGAGAAGAGAAAAAGAAAAAAAGAAGAAAAAGGTCTGGTTATCCGGTATGCTTGAACCGAAAAAAAAACAGTTTTTGTTTTCGGTTCAGCTCCAGATTTCGTTCCGTTTAAAATTTCGGTTTACGGTTCAGTACCGGTTCGTTCAAAGCTCTGCTCGAAAATGAGACAATATCAAACTTATACCAAACTGTCATCTTTTTCTTCCGGTTCAGTTAAAAAAAATATCGGTTCGGTTCCGGTTCACGTTCCTGAAAAAATAACGTTTTCTTTCGGTTTTCAATTCAAAATGATTAATTTTCAAAATTTTGAATTTCACCCTAAAAGGTACAACCCCTGAGAGCTATTAATAGAGTAACTATTTTAAATACAGTAAACCCCCAAACAAGTTATGTACTTTTATTTTGTAATTTTCTACCATCACAAAAATTTTCATTGTGAATTGTGATATGCTTTACCATGGGATAGAGAATCGCAAAACAATCATCGCATAAAATCATCTATAATTTCAACCCTCAATAAGGGATGAGAACGCAACTTACACTTCCTGATAGTCCTGGCAAATCTATATCAATTAATTTTTAAACCACTAAAAAATATAGAGCCGTTCTAGAGATATTTGAAAAACTAATTTTGCATGGGTAACTTTAACCCCAATATCTCCCTTAAACTTAAGTAGAATGAAGTACGTATACCATGTATCAATAGATACATGGGAGAAACATTGGTCCCGCCCATCTATACTACTTACATATTAGAGATAGAGAGAGCGTAGGTGGTCTAGAAATTAAAATGATGGCGGATATTACCACTCACCTTTAGTCCTTTGAACAAACAAAGCTATTTATTTTGTACGAAAGAACCTTCAAAACTTTCTATTTTAAAAGATAACAACACATACAGAGATGTTTTGTGGATTTGGTATCTCTGTCTGTTAATCATGAAACATGTGATTTGACAAAAAAGGGTCATGGGCGGGACCAATGTTTCTCCCATGTATCTGTTGAGAATACCACTACGGTATACCAAAAGAAAATCATCGAAATCTGGTGGTTTACTTGTAAGATTCTTTTAGGTGCCCTGGAGTATTGATGACGATGTCGGTTTTTTTTCTGTTTTCGGTTCAGTTCTGGTTCGAAGCTTTGCTTGGTACAGTGGGAACAGATTTGATTTTATCGGCTAGACTCGAAATGATTACTTTGCGATCTACAGTTACAGAATACCATCGTCCAAGTCGAAAACAACGGTAACTCAAAAATTTCATAACACATATAGTTTTACTATTGTTAAAATGGATGCTGACAGGTGTGTGGGTGTAAATCAAGAACAACGGCAAAATATTATGACAGAATGTGCAGTTTTAATTCCACAATTTATGTATTTACCAATTTTTTTTCTCTCGTGTAGTTGTTGTTCAGTTAGTAATTGTTGTTAAATAAAGACATTTTCAGGATTAACATTAGTAACGATTATAAGATTGAATTTATGATAGAATACTTCCTTAAAGTATACCACACAACCACCAGCAGCTTTACGATAAAAATCTTTAAATATACCAATATAAAGTACAAGATTTATTAATCCAACCTACTTTTATAAATAATTTTTTTTCATCATTTATTATTGTTAATAAGCTGCAAGGCATTTTATTAAATAAATCCTTATCTATTATCAAATAGACAAATAATGCGACTTCTATTCTTGCGTAATTGCACAATAGAATTTTTTAATTGTTTATAAGTACGTATAGTTATGTATATCTACAATAATATAGAGGAGCTTTTGTTTCTTTATCATTAGACATGTGATTAATTGTTCTTATAATAAATGATTACAGATAAACGACAGGAAGTCATGTATGTACTTTACTGACTTGTCTTAATATTTTATTAATTTACCACATAGTCACGTAATTGATATTCCAGTTTTTGTTATGTCTTTTAAATACTAAATACTCGACCTATTGCAACAAAATCGATTGTGCCTGATAAACGGTTATTCATTCATCATAACAGTAAAATGTCAATTTTTTTTTATTATCAATAAAAATCTTCATCCTAACTAACATGTGTTGCAATATGGATTGAAAATTACGAAAATACAGGGTTGATTCAACGTATATTTAAAGATAATAATTGTTCAAGTCCAGATTTGAATATTTTTGTTATTTTTGGATCTGAATTTCTGATATTTATTTGAAGTGTTGAGATATTTGTTCCAAATGCGTTCAAATTTCACTTTTAAATTGTAAAAATAAAAACCGATTTAGACACTCTTAATATGTATGATTGAGGCAAATATTCAACTTCTTGACCAAATTTTAAGAAACTTTCATTCAAAATCATTAGTTTTTATCAAATTTTACTTTTAGTCTGTGAATCTAGGTTTTAAAACATTTTTTTCTAAGGAATGGGATCTATGGCGAATTCAGTTCTGAAGTCGTGAAATAGGCAATTTAGACAATCATTGAGTCTTAGATTCATATACCTACTTTCAGTCAATTTTGCAACTTTTAAGTTTTTGAAATGAGTTTCTCTAGTAAACCGTAAAAAAAGACTGTTTAGATACTTCCCTTTAAATTTAGGCTTTAATACATTAGGTATCGTTCACGAGCATCAATTTTTGCAAATTTCTTCATTAAATTCTGAAAATGAAGCGATTAGATATTTTAGTCAATTTTGAAGCTTTTTGAATTTAAAGAAGGAGACTTTTAGGTGCTACTTTTCAGCTAAATTTTTGACTTTATGTCAAAATTTTAACCCATTTTAGTTAGAAAAGCTAGTGATTTTGGTTTTAAACCGTGAATAAAAAACAATTTAGACCTTTTAGGTTTCTTTTCAAGAAGATTTTCGATTTTAAGGCTATATTTTGAGACATTCTTCTCCCGAATTATCAGTTCTTTAGACAAATTTCAATATTTCAAAAGGGAAAACTTTAGCCAAAGATTGATCTTCGAATTGAATTATTGAATTTTAGTCACGATTTTAAAAAGTTTTTCTCTTAAGTCATTAATCCTTAGCAAATTCTACTGTCAATTAGTCAAATTCAAACATTTGTGATCAATTTTAGAGTTAAATTCTTAAATTTTCAACATCTTTTAGTTCTAGGCCAGTATTTGAAACTTTTATTCGTTTTTTGAGGAATGTTTCACGTTTTAATTTGCCAGAAATCATCAAATATTTTTTGCTAATGAATTGTAAAAATGTGATAGGAACGATTTCTGGGATAAACTATTTACTTATAATTACAATTTTTAGACATTCTTTCGTTAAATCATCAGCGAATTGATGATTTTCTCCAGTTTCAAAACAATTTCGTCCTGAATCATCAATTGCAATTTTGCTCTAGAGTAGTAGAAAAGAACTAAATTTAGACACGTTTAGTCCATTTTCCTAATCTTAAATTGTGAAAAAAACCTATTTAGACACTCTTATTATCTTTGTTTGAGAAAAATATTCAAATTTTTGACCAAATTTTAAGAAATTTTCTTTCAAACTCATTAGTTTTTATTAAATCATGGCGAAATGAGACTATTTAGACATTTTTGACTCGTATTTGCGTATTTTTGTCTAGGTTTTGAGACACTTGTTTCTTAAAAAATGGGTTTTTAGCGAATTCAGTTCAAAAGTGAAATTAAGGCAATTTAGGCACTCTTGAGCTGAATTATCATCTTAAAGTCCAAGTTTTAACATATTTTTGTTGAAATTGTAAAAACACGAATTTTTAGAAACTTTGATATTGATCCCCAAAAATAAGAAAATTCATGTACTATTATTCAACTTTGGGGTTTAATTTTTCACTGTAGATAAAATTTTGAAACATTTCCCCCTAATTTATCAATTTCTAATAAGTTTCTCCAATAAACCGAAAAAAACGACTGTTGTGATATTTTTGAATAGATTTCTCCTTTTAAACATTATTTTTTTTGCAAATTTCACTATTAAATTGAGTAAATAAAACAATTAGATGTTTAAGTTGATATTTGAACTGCATCCTTTTGAGACTTTTTGGTCCTAAGTTATCAGTTTTCGATCAATTTAGCTCTTAAGTTGTAAGTCGATTTTAAAGTTATATTTTGAGACATTCTTGTCCCAAATCATCAGTTCATTAGACAAATTTTGATTTTTATAGGAAGTAGCCACTTTTAATGGAATTTCGAGCTGAATTCTTAAAATTTAGGCAAGATTTTAAGAAGTTATTGTCCTAAAATAACAATATTTTGCTAAATTATGCTCTCAATTTTCCAAATCCACACATTTTTAATCAATTTTAGTGATAAATTATTGAAGTCTTGAGATATTTTTGTTCTAGACCAGTTTTTCGGCGCTTCTGATCGTTTTCTGTCTAAAATTTTTACGTTCAAATTTAAACTTTTTAACGCGTTTTTACTAGTGAATTGTAAAAAAAGTAATTTGAATATTTGAACAATTTAAATCGATGTCTGAACTGAATTCTTGACTTATAATTACGATTTTTGGACTTTTTTTCTGGAATCATCAGCAAGATTTTCTTCTTGGATCGTCGAATGTAGGCAATTTTGTTAAGTTTCTCCAGTTTCAAAACGTATTCACCCCAAATCGTCAGTTTGCAATTTCGCTTTTGAGTCTTAAAAATAGAACTCATTTTTGCGCCTATTTTTTTTGGCTAAATTTGAACAAATTTTTATTCTAAATCTACAATTCATTATTGAATCGCCTTTAGACAATTTTAGAACAGAACTCTGCGAGAAGAGTCTTATGATTAGACGAAAAAAAGAGATCGTTTTCATGATTATGAACTACAAAGATACAATTGGTTTTGTCTTATTTCTCATTGTAACCCCGGGGCCAATTCAGCTCTCAAATATGTCCCTGTCTATACATTTATGTTCTAAATAAAATGTGTTGCAATTTAAACTTTTGTTAGTTTATACATAACGAATTGAAATACATATGAGAATGAGCACCACCTACACACTTCACAGAGTCTTGACAATGAAAAAGAAATATTAATTGTTGTATTTCTTCTACTATTAAATATCTATTCACTGTTTACCCACATAATATAATTAATAAAAGTCGATACTGTATATATAAATACATTACAACAGGAAATATTAATAATAACTATAATTATCTATTTGTAGAATTATTATAACAATTGACGAGATTATTCAAAAGAAAAATCGCAATTTCCCCGCTTAAAGCTCGAAAACTATCGCAAATATCGAACAACAATGACAATATAATAAATTGTTATGCAAATTATTTTTAAGAAAAAATATTATTTATATGGAAACTGTGCAAGAATTTGTGTGAATGAAACGCAAATTTATTTATCTTAGAAATAGCGTAATGCTGTAATAAATATACGAACAACACGTGTTTTCTTGTAAATGACTTGCAGTCTCATCATTTTACGATAACAATCGTTTAATATTAGATACTTTCACTGTTCCGTGTCAATGGTTAATGTGAACACTAGCCAAAGCCCCCTGGTTGTAGTTTATTATCATTTTTTTTTTAATTAAAATCATTCTTAATTATAATTATTTTTCTAGTATAAAAAAATACCGTTATAGTTCACGAATTTACTCCGCCTACGAGAGGCTTTTTTGCGAATATCCCCCGCAAATCCGAGATTTGTCTATTGTCCTGTCTCTGATTTTAAATTTTGCAATTTTCGATTACAGATTAACCTTTTTCTGACACGATGACATTAGATTTTATTTTGTTTTAGACAATACGTATTGTCAAAATGACAACAAAGTCAATTGTACAACTTTTCGAACAGTACCGACAGTCACGTCTAAATTTCGTTAGATCTCTATCGGATTTAGCTTTGCGTCCATCTAATGTGGAAATTTTGATCGATTGTGGTGTATTGGAGACTTTAAAACCGTTAGTAGATGACAATTGTCGGCAAGTTCAACAATATTCAATGTTAACTTTAGGCCGGCTTGCTCATCATAATGCGAAAATTGCTCAGAAAATTCTTGATGCTAACTATCTACCGATACTGCTACAAAATTTGCTAAACAAAAAAAAATTACAGAAAAGCTCTATTTTATTTGTATTTCGTTCGTTAGCTAGACACAATTCACAATTAGCACAAGCTCTAATCGAGTCCGGTGTTTTGAAAGAAATCATCGATTGTTTAGAAGATTTTGAGATAGTCGTGAAGGAATCGGCGGTATGGACGATTGGTTATATAGCACGACACGATGAAAAATTAGCACAAAATTGTACTGATCTTGGTTGTGTGCCATTATTAATCCAATGCCTGCAACAATCCCATTTATCGTTGAAACAAATCACAGCCAGTTGTCTATCGGATATTGCGAAACATTCAATCAATTTGGCGCAAATTGTCATTGATAATGGCGCTATTCCTAGTTTAATGGAGAATTTACATAATTCCGATGTGAAATTGAAATGTCAAATCTTGATAGCTTTACATTCTTGTATTAAACATTCAAATAAATATGTTGAACATATCATTGAAACCGAAGCGATTCTACCGATGATTTTTATGCATATAAGACATGAAAATTCACAAATTCGCCGAAATTCTACAATAATAATGGGCGATATTGTTAAACATTCAATGGAATTAAGTCGATTGATTGTAGAAAATCGTGGAATTGATGTTTTGATTGAAATCCTTAACAATGATAGAAAAGAAGTAAGAGTCCCTTGTATTATAGCCTTAGGCTATATTGCCGGTCATTCGGAAGAATTCGCCTCATTGATTTTGGCTTATAATGCAATCAAAGTTTTTCGTGAAATTCTAATGAATTCAAATGATGATAACAATGAGAATATATTGGCGGTTACTGTATGGACTTTAGGGCAGATTGGTAAGCATTCATTGGGGCATTCGAATGCTATAGCTAGCGCTAATTTATTCGCTAGAATGATGGAATTACATGAATCAACGAAATATTCAAGCGATTTAAAATTTAAAATCGAAACAACATTAAAACAGTGTTTAGAACAATGTTATCAGTTATCGGTTTTAGAGCCGCTACTCTACGATACACCACCGACAATTCTAGAATGCGTTGTTCTGCAATTCACAAAAATCCTACCGAACGATGCGAAAGCTCGCCGATTATTTGTAACAACTGGCGCCCTACGACGCCTACAAGAAATCAACCCGGAACCTAGCAGTAGATTGGCCGATTATCGTGCATTGGTAAATTCCTGTTTTCCTGAAGAACTCGTCAATTATTATACACCGAATTTTTCAAAGATTTTATTGGAGAAAGTCGAAAATTTTACACCAGAATAACGAATTTTTTGTTGTCATTGTGATTATTGGAAAAATTTCTAATCATCAATAATAAAATTGAAAATATTTCCATTCGTATATTTCAAATGTTTGCCAATTGTAAACGTTCGAATTTTAATAAATGTTCTTGTTTTGCAGGTCATTAGCATCAAAAACTGGTCAATTGATATTAGAATTTGATGATGTTATTGGGGAATTTTTGAGATTCTCGCCAATAAACACAAATTGTTTTGTTCTATTTTATGTTTCGGTATCCTATAGGTATGGCAAAACAACAGGAAATATTTCGAATATTTTTGAGATTATTAAAGTCTTTTCACACTAAAATAGACAGGGTTAAATGTGAAAGCTCGTCGGTTTATTGTTGTTGTCGTTATTATTGCAAACCTTGAAGGTATTGCTGACATTGATGATGATGTTCGGTTCAATTATCGCTTAGATTTTGCATAAATTTTAAAGAGTGAAAATTGACAACAAATCGTTTTAACCTTTCTCTAAATTTATTGTAAAATTATAGCCACGACCGTTTTCAAAACTAATTTTCTTTAAACGATTCTCAAATTGAAAATGAAAGTCGGATTTTAAATGCTAAGAAAAATCGTTTGAACATTATAATTTCTCAATTATTATTAAACCACATAACGAATATTGCATTTAAAATAAATAGCATCCAATTAATTATTGTGTTGTAAATATACATGGGTGGTTTATATTATTATTATTATTATTATTACTATTATTTTAATTGTAAGGGCACTGGACAGTGTGTATGTTGAATACGGAGGTCAGGTGGAGAGTGTTGGCGCCGTGTATGGCTCCGTATAATTTCACATTTATCACAAACAGGCCACAATCTCACATTGCAATCTTTCTCTCTTATAGTAGTGTCGGTTGGATAATGCGGTATTCACGCCGCAAGTTTTACACGACGACGACGACGAAAAAACAAGATTAATAAGTATTAAACAATAAAAAAATGATTAAAATTCCCGTCTAACAAGAACGCGGTCTTTTTCTCTTATTATTATTATTATTTATTGGTCTTCACATTACAACAATGGTCATTAATTATATGTATTTGCCGGAAATATACCATATTCCTTAGGCAAGATCTTAAAATTTTCTTCAGTGTATGACTTTTCTAATAATGTGGGGCCGTTCACTATAAGACTGTTTTTTGCAAAATTTGGATGTTATGTTGACCAGGTACTTCATTGATAATTATTGACAGGTTTTTCGAAATTAATCCAGTTGTTCCAATTATCACAGGTATAATTTTGACTTTCATGTTCCACATACGCTGGATCTCGATCTGTAGGTCTCTGTATTTGATTCTTTTTTCAGCTTCTTTCTGTAACAAATTATAATCGGATGGTATAGCTACATCTATAATGAGACAATTGTTATTTTTCTTATCTTTGATTATAATATCTGGTTTATTTGCTGGTATGTGCCGATCTGTTTGTATCTGGGTATCCCATAGTATGGTCACATCTGATGTTTCTGTTACTTCTTGTGGTTGATGTAAATACCATTTATCCACTACTTCAATGTTATAATTTTTGCATATATTGTAGTGTAGATGTGCCGCTACTGCATTGTGACGTTCCAAATATTCTTTTTTTGCTAAGATGGTACATGCTGATATAATGTGTTGAATGGTTTCTTTTTCGGTTTTACATAGGCGACATTTCTCATCATTTGTTGTTTTCAATATTCTTGTTGTAAAATAATTCGTTGCGATTGCTTGATCTTGAGCTGATGTTATTAACGCTTCAGTTTCGCCTTTCAATTCACCATTTTTCAACCATTGCCATGTAGATTTTTCATCAATGTGTTGTTTCTTTGTTTCTTTCAGGAATTGTCCATATAAAATTTTATTTTGCCAGATATCTTTCTTTTCATTAAGTAGTCTATCTTTCATTTGAATTTTGATTTCTTTGACTCGTTCGGTTTCAGTTTTTGTTATATCAGTATTATGTATTGTTTCTTGTTCAACTTGATCATTCAAAATTTCATCAATTTTATTTCTATTATAAATGTATACCATATTTAGGAATTTATCAGACTCTTTCAATTTTATATATGCTGCTAGACTTTTAATAGTTAAATTGTACATCATTTCAATATTAATTAATCCTCTACCTCCTTCTGATCTTGGAACATATAACCTATCTATATCTGCTCTGGGATGTAACAATCCATGTATTGTTAATAATTTTCTTGTCTTTGTGTCCAACTTTCTGATTTCTTCTTTGGTCCATTTAATTATGCCTATACTGTATTGTATGACAGGTATGGCTAATGATGTTAATGCCATAAACTTATTTTTTGCGTTCAATTCTGTTTTTAAAATCATTCTAACTCTTTTACAATATTCGGCTTTAATTTTAAATTTCATCTGTTTTATTATTATTATTATTATTATTGTTATTATCATTATTATTATTATTACCCCTCTTTAAAATACTTGTTTCAATTCTAATCGATAGAATCCCTTCACTTATATGTACACAGTATTGGTAATAAGAGCGCGTGTTCTGACCGCCTATTAAAGTCTCCAATTTTGCTATAATTTAAACAATTTCACCAAATTAATTGGAAATATTCAATCCAGTTTTTCATTAAACTTCCATAAAAATTACTTAATAAATTAACTACAATTATTGTTTAATAAGTGAAAGTTATTATAATAAGTACCTATACACTAAATGAATGTCATTAATTAATTTAATTAATAAATAATTGATCGTAGAGGAAGAGTATTTTTTCAAGGAAATATCTTTACGAATCAATAATAATAATAATAATAATAATTTACATAACAACTATTGATATTTTTCCAATAAATGAATATAAATACCAACTATTCATATACCTACAAATCATTTGATTATTTATCATATTTTTATAATGAAATACCGACACACGACACCCACTCTTTTCTATTTATCTACAATAATCTATCTATTTTAATAGAACATGAAAAATGAATTAATTGATTAGGGAAGCCGGCGACAATAACGACGGTAGCGATAATAGTGGCGTCATGCAAATTACATTTTAACACAATCAATAAATTATCCACTTCTTCTCTTCAATTATAATCATTTTCCAACTAGTTTCACTACAAATATAGAGGTGATATTTGTTAGAGAAAATTGAACAGCACGTGACTTGCTCTAACTATTTTCCTACAACTATAACTATAATACTTATACAAATCAATTCGTAAACAACTGATAGCTCAGTTGGTAGAGCATTAGTGCGTTAAACCAAAGCTCGTGGGTTTGTATCCTATCCAAATCCCAAACTGTTCTTAATTGTTAAAAGCGGTGATAAGGCTTATTATTTCTTGATTTAATGTTCATTAATATATCATTTCATTAAAAAGTACATCGCTTTTTAAAAATTAATTTGCATAGTATTTACCTAGCCAGCATGAATATAAACATTTTATACATTGACGAAGAAGATGATATTGTGTGCGATAAAGCGCTTATCGTTCACTCCGAATTAATATAAATTTATAATTAAGATTGGTACGGGTCCTGGTAGCTCAATTGGTAGGGCAGTGGTGCATTAAACCAAAGTTTGTGGGCTCATGTTTTACACAGTGTTAAAAATTTCTCAAGTTTAAGGGAGAAATCAGTTTTTTTTTTGAAAGATCTCTGCAAAGGCTCAATATTTTGTAGTGGTTTAAAACTAGTTAATATAGATTTGATAGGACTATCAAGAACTGTAAACCGTGATTTCTTCATCCCTTGTTGGTGGTTGAACTTGTAGATGATTATATGATATTTTTTATGGTTTTTGCGATTTTTTCCCCATGATAAAACAAATCAAAATATTCTGCTAGTAGAAAATTGCAAAATAAGAGTTACCTGTACAAAGATTTCTCTATATTTTAAATAATTACTCTGTAAATATGTAGCTCTTAGGGAATGTACCTTTTAAGGTAAAATTCAAAAATTTGAAAATTAATCATTTTGAACTGAAGCAAAAACTGAAAAAAAAACAAGCTAAGTTTTAAATATCTTTATTCTAAATTTTCATTTGTATTTAGACAAATTTTGCTGTAAAGTAGGTAGAAGAACGGCATTAGGATCATTTAATTTAATTTTAAAGTCGAATTTTTGTCTTAAAGCATTAGTTTTTAACAAATTTTACAACTGAATCGAGCTGGTGTGAATATTTTTCTGTTCTCAATCGTTTATTGAGCAATATTTTTCACTTTAAATCTACGTTTTGACACACATTTGTTCTAAATCATCAGCTATTAGTGAATCTAGTTTTCAAGTGCTGAAAAGGAAGCAATATAGACAATTTTAGTTTAGATTTATAGCCTAGATTTTGAGATATTTTCGTCCTAAATCATCAGTTTCTAATAAATTTTAGTAATAAGTTGTGGAAAGAAGATCATTTAAGAAATTCTAGCTTATTTTTGAGTTGTATTTAGTCAATTTTGGTTGAATTAAGAAATCTTCGAACACCTTTAGACAATTTTTGCGTTAAAAACTCGAGTTTCAAGTGAGTTTTAACCATTTTTTATTCTAAATTGCTAGTTTTTTGACGTTTTATCATGAAACAGAGACACTTTAAGTTGACTTTTGAGCTAATTTATGATCCTTTAATCTAGATTTTAGTAAATTTCAATTTAAATCTTCAACTTTTTCCTTCTAAATCATCTGTTTTTTTAGTAAATTTTACTAACTAGTCGTTTAAAAATGAAGATTTGTGTGCCTTTAGGGAATTTCACAATTAGAGCCGAATTCCGAATTCACTTTCAATCTAGATTTGAAGACACGTTTGTGCGAAATCATTAATTATAAATATTAGAAACTTTCGGACCCAATAAACAAATCAGTTGAAGAACTTCAAAATTATTTTTTTTATTAAGTGCTGAATGAACACTTTGATATTCAAATTTTTGACAGCTTTATGGATCGTAATTTGGCAAGAAATTCTCAGTTAAAATCTTTTAAATTATTCTTTAACTAAACAAAAAAAGTTGTCATGCATCGGGGCCCATCCAGCTCTTGATGCGTCCCTGGCGATAATGAGACTCGCTTTCAATACAAGTCACGTAATATTTCAAATCGTTTAAATTAATAGAAACTTTAATTTAAATCTCAGTCATTAAACTTGATTAGATTATAAGTTTTTTCAGTTTTATGAAAAGTATAAGTTTAATACTTGACTTTATATGGTTTAGATTTTTTCCTCTCTTATGCAAAAGATCACAAGTTCAACAATGTCTATTTCTCATATGTCTTCTGTTGTTGTTGTTGTAATAATCTTAATATCGCGTCTTCTTCTTGTCTTCTTTTATTTGTCGAATACAATTATGATAGAGGTGAAGATGACGAAGACGAAGAGTAGAGATCGTGACTGGGGACGTGTTAAAAATCTTCAGAATAATGTCGGCACTTTATGATAACGTTGATATCTCTGCAAGTTGTATGAAAAGTTCTCTCTCTTGTACAAAAAGATTACGAAGTATCTAAAGGTGTATATACATACGATATATACAATAACAGTGCTGCAAATTGCAGGTTAGTAGCACACGCAGCGATTCAACCGATAGAGGTGGCTCGGCGAATACTCACACAATCTGATCGTTGCTTGTTCGGTATGTTTAATTAACCATCAAATTAGATGGTTAATTATTTTCTTTTCGTCTCCAATTCTCTTCCTTATAATCATTATTATTTATTAGATAAAAATCGTGTTCATCTACTTATTGAACGAACCTTCTTTGGTTAATTGACGGTGGCTTTTTTTGGTCTTGTCTTATTCAACAATGCATGATTGTTTTTCGTTTTTACCTTCTATTTTAAGACTTGTTCATAACAGCTAAACGGTACAAGATAAATTAAAATAAACTCAAATAAATGTCACAATGTTTGAGTATATGTTTCCCTTTTCTGTTTTGTTGTTTTAAAAACCGTTAGACTGTAAATATGAAGGAAGAGAAGTAGCACTATTGTTAGTGGTCATATAACAAGACTTTAATTTCGATGAATATTTACCAATCAGTTTGTTTTTACAGTTATTGCATTTTCTTCACTGTTCATTCTGCAAAAAAAGCTTGAAGCTACCGATTTACTTTAATTATATTCACAATTATTGTTATTTAAATTTTTTTGGCTCCACTGATTGCCTGTAAAATCCTCCTAAATATGAATGCGTATAATTGTAAGGTATTAAACGATGCTCGTATGTGGCCATAAAACGTATTAACATAAATATAAGATGGTGCCAAATGGACAACAGCAGCTCACGAAATACGAAGCAAAATTGGCATACACACAGACTGCAGGCATATGCATGTTGTTGTTGTTGTTGTATTGGCCCGAATGTCTAGACTTGAATGTAAACCATAAATTTTTCACGTTATTTAAGAAGTTAGGTTTGTTCTTGTTTATTTTACATATATTTTTTTGTTCTGTTGCATCTTCAATTCAGTCCAGATCAAGCAATTTAAAATGAGCGCTTATTGTCCATACCGAAAACCTACCATTAATTTTAACCGATTTATGCAAACATATGTCATATATAAAAAATTTATGCGATGCTCTTTTGTGTTCATTTAAATAAAAGCTTTAATAGCGAGAGTACGTACGGCTTCAAATCATATCGGGCTTCATTAAGAGGAGCTTATGTAAGGTGAGGACCGGATAAGAACACGTTTTGAACACAACTTATACATTGTGGTTATTTTTGTTTAATCAACTCAACAGAAATTCTTTGTTGTTTAATTAAATTAAACGCAAAGGAATTTGTTGGATAAAATATTATTCTTTGATTATATGAGATAACAATCATATAACCGATGATTTTATAAAAATAGTACTCATTGAAAAATCGTGATAGGGAAGAAGAAAACACCCACCACTTTCACTTTTCTTAATTATATAATTTCGACTATTGTGATAACACAATGAGTCTTTGTTGAATTTAGTCTGTTCAAAAAAATCCAATCACTGTTGTTGTAATTTTTTAACGAAGCCCTAAACTCGTCCTGTTTTCGCTCACAAGGATGAGTCAGTCTGCATATTCCGACTGTGATGCAACAAAAGTCGATGTGGCCTCTTTATATATAGCAAAATTTGATACGAAAAATACCTGCAAATCAATTGGAATTTTGTGGTTATTTGGTTGGAAGATTTATTCGTTCGTTATAGCGATATACGATCTCAAATTACAATTCGACTCTATGAAATTGCGGTGTAAATTGATACGATTTCCAAAAATCATCGACAAGAATCTCGATTGGAGGCTATAACTTTTGCTAATACAATGACCACATCCGGGCATTTATAATAAGACTATTAATGATTTTGTTTGCTTTCTTCAACAACTATAACTAGTCATTTAATAGAGTAGAAATTCCGTGATGGGAAATCTCTGTTTGTGAATGTTCATTGTTCAAAGTTTTCAAAATTGCTTAAAGCGAAATTTGTATATTTATTATTACTGATCTGAATTGATTGAGCTTTTGTCGATGATAATAATAACAATAATAGATTTGTTGTTTAAATTATTTAATAACAATAATTATAAAATAGAAGTATTTGAGGGTGTTTTCGATGGAAAAGTGATAAAGTTTTGCTATTCAGGTCATGATAAAGAGTTGCAGTGAGAGAAAAAAAATTCAAACATGACAACAGATGTGAAAGTGCTAATGTTTTAGCATTAAATAGAGATGATTCGACATAATTTTACAATAATAAAATCGATTGTTTTCAAACTGTTAACCCGTTCTTTATAAAATTCGTTAATTTTGGTTCTTGTACAGCAGACGGATGGGAGAGAAAATAACGTGAAATTACAACAAGAACAGATTATCAACCGTTAACTTTAAGATTACAGTTTTTATTCTTATTTTCCATCGTCGTCCTCATCGTTGCTTAATCATTTCCTCAATGTTTATCGAAAAACAACTCAAGTTTATTTTATTGTGATAAAATCATTTAGTTACCTACCAACAATTCGATTGATTTGTAAATATGGGAAAGAATCAGGCAAATTTTGATTGAAAAACCGCTTATAACCATATACGTAACACTGACCTACTACTGAAAACTTGCATACGACCTTCGGGTGTCGTTCTATAAAAGCATTACAAAGGTCGCGGCCAATTCAACAGGACTTGCACGATAATATAAAACAAGTTTTATCCACAAAAGAAAACTCTAAAAACAGCCCTTTCCTATTTAAAACTTCAATTACAAATCTTGCAAGCGAATCCGTCTATACTCTTATTAGTTGAAAAATATTTTGAGGATTTGTAGAGTAGTCCCTAGAGAACATTTTAGCAAGATTAAAACCTCGTAGCTCATTCGGAAGTTGGTCAAAAACGATGGTTTTGGACAATGTCGCGATTTTCAAAAACAACGATAGAAGGCTATCCTAACGTTGATGATTTTTTCACTTTTTCTCCATCGCATTTTACGAAAAAATGGAAACACTACTACCTGTTTTCAAAATTTTCTTTTAAGCAAGCTTCATGTCCTCAACCCCTTGCATTATCTTTCTAAAAACAAGAGTATGATTCTCTACCTATGAAATTATCACTGCTCAATTTTTTTTTAAGTTTGCTCCAGTTGTGGGAAAACTAACAAACGGATCGGGAAAATTCTTGAAGAACTGGAAAGCTCTTTTAATTTTCTATCTAAATCACTTAATAGATATTTAAAATCAATAAAATGTACGAAAAAACAGGGTTCAATAGAGGATCCAACAGTTTTCTCTGCCACTCAGAATTTTATCACACTTTTCTTTAACGGAAAGCTTAAGGACATGCACCTTAAGATGCTCTATCCGACGCACTTTTGTTATTCACAATATCTTAAAAAATGAGAGAAATTTCGATGTTTGAATATTTGCAATTTTCGCACGCCGAATCAAGTAAGTAATAAGTCAAAAGCCCCCTTAAGTGTGTATCAAGTTTTTGAAAATCACGACATCGTCAAGAACTACAAACTGAGCTACAAAGTTCTAATTTTGCTATAATGCTCTTTATAGATATTTTTCGAATCGAATCGCTCGTCAACTAGAGTCCGTCCCGCCAGAGAATATGGTCACAAAATTCAACCTTTTCAACAGTTTCAAGAGTGGTAGTGAAATAAGCGGACTTGGAAGCGGTGTGAGTCACTGGTGTTTTAAAGCTTTACGTATGAAAAAAATGAAAAGATTAAGGCTGACTGTCATAGAAGCGGCGCCTCCACCAAAAGACAACCCACTTCTCCTACCTTTCTATGCGAGTTCATGTTTGTCCGTGTTATTTCATTCATAGTTTCGGAAAAATAGATTACTTTGCATGTTGGTTATAAAAAACCAGTAAAGAAAATTGAAAATCGATTCGCGCAATTTTGTAGAGTGAACTTTGCTCGATATTTTTATAAGCGCAATTATGAAAATTATCGACTTTTTCACATGGATTTGTGTGTTTAACCAAACCACTCGTTTCAACACAAAAAGTTACTTTTTCCTTATACAGAGAAAATCTTGGCAAATTTTCCAAAATCCACTAGCGCATTTTGGTAGATAATTGTCTTTGGAATCGAAATCAACTATTTCCAGATCGCTATCTGTTACCGTTTAAGACAAATGTGTGTTTAACTGTCCTATGGAAATTACATGTAATTGGTAGCATTCAGTTCTGATGAAACTCAGCCTTAAGGACTGTATTTTGCATAATGTATTCACAAAATCAAAATATTTTGCCATATAGTTTTAATATTTGGACTAAGGTACAAGTTTATATTCTAACCACACTCATTAATTTGATACATTAAATATGTTATCAAATCGTATCGCCGCCACTGGTAATTTTGCTCTTATCTGAGTAGGTCGATATTACCTTGTAGAGCTGATGTGTATTAATTATATTTTCTACATGGCCGACTAGAGTTGTAAATTATATTCTCTGGCTGAACGGACTCTAATAGGAAGACTTGTTTCATCACAATAATAACCCTCAAAGAGACCAACTATTGAGTTGTCTGAAATTTGTTTTGCTTGCACAGAAAAAATTCTTCAAGCTTTATTGTTGTAGTCCGACACAATAAACAGCAGCATCTCTGACAACAGTTGTTGTTGTTGTTGTTGTTATTTTAGTACACGGTGTGTGTTGTTTCTTTACGTCAATTATAAGTTGCAAGTGTTCTTGCCTTCAGGATTTCAACACTTGATGGCCATCGTAATTAAGCGTATCGTCTGCTGATGGTAAAACATCTATTGCGGCGCCATTTCACTAGTGAAACACTGTATTATAATCGAGATAAAACGAAAAAAAATCGAGGTTTTATATTAACATATATGTATGTCAATGAGGTGTACATACAGCAAATTTCTAAAGACAATAGATATTAAAATATCTATTTTGATATAATGGAATTGTGTGAAATCTTATTGATGCCCCACAGTCATAATTATTAAAGGAAATTGTTAATTTAGCTGTTTTTTTAATCGCATATATCGATATTGATATTATCGAAATGGAAATTGCTAAGGAAATTGGAAATAAATCAAATTTATCATTATCAAAACTATAAAAGTAATAAAGCAAACAACAAAGGAAACAAGCTTATAAATTTCATTACACAATAAATACGATAACTGGCTATAAAATCACAGAAAATGTTTTAAAATTAAATGTTGTTGCTTGATAGAAAACAACGAAAAAAGGTCACAAATACAGGTTGATCCACAACGATCATCGTTAATACTGCAAGAACCCATTGAACTCTCCACAGAAAATCGTCGATTCGTTTATTTTAAAACGACCATCTTTACTGTTTACGACCAAATTACATGAGATTTTCATAATGTTGTTTTTAGTGGATTTTTATGTTGTAATTCGTATAAATCGCCCGGTATATGGAGAATATTAGCAATAAAAATTGCAAATGATTAAGAGTTAAAACAAAAGGAAATGAGATAAATAGGGGAAGACTCCAATTACAAGTAAATACAGCTGTAGGGTGATCCAATAAATTGTCCTGTTGTTGTTGTATGTTACATGTGTATAGTTTTAAATAAAACCAATAACTATAAATTTATGAATTATTAATATTTTCGTTTTATTAACAAACAGATCGTGACCTAACTTTTATTAATAATTCCACACAATTTGTCCAGATTAATTAATTTTAATAGAAAATCTGTTCAATTTGAAACAATGAAACAATTCACTATTTTACTTACTCTTGTCTTGTTTACAAACTAGGTCGTATATTAGCAAAATTTGCTAGTTGTACACAGAATTCGGTCAATAAATCGACCAAATAGATAATAATCAATTATATCAATTATATGATGTATTGAAACCGGTTGTTTATATCATCATTTTTTTCTCGAATAGAGAGATGGTTTCATTTCTCTGTTTTTGGCGTGTGTCACGTTTCGATCATTTCAAACTTTTCGATAGATCAAAAACAGCCGCCTATCAATTTCATTATTGTATAAAATAATAGAAGATTTCTAGATTGTAATCTAAATATTTTGATAGAATTGGATCGTGTTTCAATTAATTCGCTTGTTTTGTGTTTTAATTAATGAAATACTTTTGACTTTGATATGGTAAAGAAAAAGTCGATTATATAAAATCATACAATACATCAAATTTATAGTAAAAGAGATGAATTATTTGTTGAATAAAATCGCGGAAGTATTCGAATTGTTGTCGTATTGATTGTATTATATTGAATTTATCGTTTTAATCTAATATCAGATAGCGTGCGTTGTCGTTGAGGGTTTTATAAGAAAAATTCGCCATATATACTGTTGATTTGCTTGTCTAATTATTTGTCAGACGCGCCAAATAAATAACAACAAATGTTGTAAAAAGCTCCCTATTAGTTTTCTAGTAAGCTGCCAACGATCCTTTATACCGTGTCCCTCGTATAATTGTCAACTAACAAAACATGTTAAGACATACGGATTTTGTATCGTGAGAATGGCCGTTGTCACGATCACTTAACTTTATGTTTATATACAGTATTCACTTCTTATTCTTTATATTATACCGTCTTATAGTACATACTTAATGTTTGTTAAAATACAAGAAAATCTTTATAAAATCATTAAAGTGGCCAAGTGATGTATGTTTATATCTTTATATGTATGTATAAGTATAGAAGTATACGTATGTGTTTTATATAAATCTATTGATGTTGGCAACAAGAAAATCTACTAAAGATCTCTTCTTTTAATAAAACCAGTTCCTTAACGTTTTGTACACTGTTTGAGTGTAGTGTAAGTACTATGTGTTTTTCCTATTCGTTTTGTTTTCGTGTGGAAAAATCACAAATTGACTGACAACTCAATATTGAATTGCAACAATTTTAGAAAACACTTGGAAATGCGACATTTACCTACTATATTGTCAACAATTTATTCACTTTACTAGAATTGACAAAGTAGTTTTGTCGGATATTCAACTTCCTTAATTCTTTCACCATATATCTTGCCTACTTCCCATAAAAAAAATTGTGTTATTCCCAATACAAATTTCTGTGTTGATTTTATCTATTTGATTAAATTTTGAATAAATTTCACCGTTTTTGGTATACAACACAAATTTACAGTCGCTGCATTAATCTTCATATTTTTTCCAATTCAAAATATACAGAATGTCCGTCTTGAGTATACAATTTGGCAGTTTTCACAAAACTAACAAAGTGATTCGAGAGACGTTTTAAGGATTTGTAGAGTAGCCCATAAGGAACATTTTAGCAATATTTTCTCATTTGGAAGTCGTCCGGAAAAACCTTTTTTTGCAATGTCAAAATTTTCAAAAATTCGCTGTACACGTTAAATGAATTCTTATTTTATTCAGGAACAGATGAAAATGTTTCGCATTTTTTCTAGAATGCAATGGAGAGAAAAAACAATTTTCAGAGGCTTTTCAAGTCGTTCTTCATCGTATAATGTGTAGGGCTCGTTTATAAGAATCGCAAAATTGTTTAAAACGAGCTACGGAGTCCGAATTTTGCTAAAATATTCTTTCATGATCTCCCTATAAATCCTTAAAATTATATTTGAATCGCTCTATTTCTCTGCACAGAATCTGGGTTTTAAGATATGGATTGTACAACGCTATTTCGCCTCAGAGTTGGCTATTTTTTGGGCATCTTCATTTGATCGTTGAGTGAATAATAACATAGAGATTTCAGGCACATATTTTTTGTGTAATCGAAAAAGTACTCCCGATATCAAGACAGCACCACTGTCGAAAGTACTACCAGAGTTAAAAGTGTTCCGACCACCAGACGACGACACTATCGAAGTACTTCTGGCAATGGGAATACAATTTCGGACAAAAACCTAAAAGGGGGCAATATTCTCTCTCTCAAAAGACAAATCATAAGCGTTAATTCACTCAACATCACAATTATATCTTATTACAATCTAATAAGTACATCGAAGAAAATCTGTAAACAAAATAGTACAATTTGGAGTCCACTATACCAAAACACTTAAATTATAGCCAATAGTAAAACCATTGGTCTAAAATAGAAACGAAATTCGTACTTCTTAAAAATATTTGTGTTAAAATTACGGTTCCTAATAAGTAGATGGCAGCATCTCTAGAGCACATTTATCGATTATAAATCTCTCATAATACTGAAATCTTTATATTTATCATTCACTCAATGATTTGTCATTTTTCAATGAGAAAACAAACGGCCGAACCCAGCCACGATCCTACGTAACTTAAAAGCATGGCCAACAATGAGGTAAAATGGTGAAATACAAAACCTTGAAAAATAAATCTGTAAGATATATCTTTCAATACCATCGCAACCTGGACATGCTGTACCGATACATGGTGTCCGGTCTGTGAGCATAAAAATTCAGATAATATTTCAGAGATTTGTAGGGTAGACCTAAGAAAACGTTTTAGCAAAATTGCAACGCCGTAGCTCATTTGGAAGTCGTTTCTGATGATGTCGAGATTTTTACCAACCAGCTGTACACATAAAATGACTTAGAGTGACTCGATAATCCCCCTAACAATAAACAAGTGCGTTTCTCCTAAAATGCCCTGGAGAAAAATGAAAAAAATCAATGTTAAGAGGATTTTCGAGTGACTCTAAATCGCTTTGCTACGAGGTTCTAATTTTGCTTAAATATTCTTTAGGGGCTACCCTATAAATCCGAATCGCTCTATTATTTTAGTAGAAATAGCCAAATTACAAACACGCAAGGTGGACACCCTGTATTTACAGTAAACTCAATCTTCCTCCAATTCGCTTCTCCAATACAACAATTTCGAATTTAATTTCCATCGTATCTTTCTATATAAGATTGATAGAAGCGTACCAAATTCGTAAATTACAGATAGTAATTTTGTCTTTATTTTGCAGCTGTAACAGTCCGATATCTAACCAAACGGTACATAGGAGAATACAGTTCAACAAGTGGTAAGTGTCCTGTTTTTCATTTATTCTCCTCAATTAATAATTTGTATACAAATCATTTCCTAGAACGGTTCAAAGTGAAATTTCTCATGAATGACTTGTTTGTTTTTAAAAGTTAAA
The DNA here is from genome assembly GCA_039776855.1 of Mylabris sibirica. NCBI lineage: Eukaryota > Metazoa > Arthropoda > Insecta > Coleoptera > Meloidae > Mylabris > Mylabris sibirica. Next base: position 9,331,563 of record CM077836.1, read on the forward strand.
GTTTTCCGGTACCCGGATTTTTCCTGTATACAAGTTCCGCCTTAACGGCGCCCTGTCATGTATTATTTCAACAATACAACAACTACAACAATAACAAAAAGAATTCGATATCTATGATATATAGCAATATCATCTAGTTGAAGAACGTGTACAGCGTGAAAGAGGCGTTTTTTTTATACTGTGTATATATATACATAACCGTAATGTGTCATTCGTTTTGCCATTTCATAATATAAAACCATTATCGTCGTCAATTGTGAAAGAAGCTTTTACGTCTAAAACCAGCCCAGTAGGTGGTCGGATCGGCCGACTCCTTTACCGACCAACGACCAACCATTCCTCTAATATAAAATATCACCAACTATTTCCATTTAATATTATTATAACGATAATGTCCAATAAAAGTATACAAGAAAACTGTTCATCATCAATGATGGTAATTTGTTAAAGCGAATCGTAAACGAAATGACATATAAACTAAATTATTTTCACGATTCATACCTACACACACACATACTCAAATTCAAACACATATGGGGATTTATGGATAGTAGATTTTTCCATTTCCGGTTCCCCATACATTAATCAACAAGACACTTAAATGGCACGATTAATGGGCTCGCCTGGCTCAGGTTTCCAAAGGTCAAATCGTCACAGGTATGTAAGGTGGAAGACCAAGACGAAGAAGAAGAAGAAGGGGCTTGAGAGTTGGAGAAATGAATCCCATATTGATATCAAGAATGCAATTTTAATTTCATAACACACAAAAAAAAACTAGAAGGGAAAAGCGAACGACTAACATTTATAACTAGGCTAAAGACTAGGGTAGAGCACAATTTCCATCACGTTCAACTTGATGGCATTGAAATATACAATTTGTACAATTGTAGTTATGTAAAGTAGATAAGAGCAATTCCAAAATTGGATTGTTTTAATGATTACCAACCGTTCTACTGTCCTTTTGAATTGTTGTTATGTTTTATTATTATCAAACAAGAATAAAATACAACGATGATTGAAAGAAAAAAAAGATAATTAGTCGTTTGGCTAATTACTAATTACCGCCTTTACCGCAATTTAATCGTTTCTCCATCTCTACTATCTAACAAACAACAATAGAATTCATTAATCATAAAATCAAAACATGCTTTATTCCACCATATATTATAAAATATAACTACTGGTTAAAATTTGAATAGAAAATTAATGGTATAAGTAAAATAAGAATTAATTTAACACTCTAGTGTCGTCGTTGTCGTCGTTCAAACGCGAGTTTTTCTTACTATATTATCTTTTATTCTATTTCATTTATTCCATTTAAATTTGTTATATTTATGATGCCATTAAAACAGATTGTATTGAATTTTATGCAATCATTCCCCGATATAGACTCGAAGTTGTTTGAACGGATTGAAATAAACGGCGATAAAAACACCACACTACTAGAAGGGAGGAACAGTTTTAATTAATACTTAAAATAGAAGATTATACAGGAACGCATCAAGAAATGGGTGGATCCTCGTTTAATAATATCCGAGGAGATATTTTGACCTTGATCTGCATTAAAAAAAATTGTTCAAGATTTCAATTCGAGAAAGAAACGACCTGAAGTTAAATCTATACAGTCTTTTTCAGGTAAATATGGTGAATGGCAGTAAATTCGCTATAACTTTGTCATTTATTAATAGAATCAAATAATTTTTACAAGAACTTGAAGGGTAACACGGTAACACCTAAGCTATCCATTACCTACAGGTGAAAGTGCCCGCCTACAATATTTTTAGGAGAAATTGATGTCAACTTTTGGAAATTACGCAATAATGAATGAAAAATTACCAATTTTAAGAATTCAAAGTCAACTGTAAACAATTTTTTTTTTATTAATTTTTAAATTCAAAAATTTACGTATATTGAAAGCGTGATTGACCTGTTTTGTGAATCTAACAATAAGCTAGGGGATTCCATTTCCTAGGAGCCATAAATTTAAAAAAAGCAAGGATTGGTGCATAATAAAATTGAAGAGCTGTCAAATTACCTATGTCGATTCGATACATAAAACATCTGTTTCTATTATTCAATTCTTTTCCTTTCTCTGTCTTGTTCACTTCATTTTCAACTTGTGCTATTCCTCGGAAATTTTCCATTGAAAAATGAAACTAGTCCTTTAAAATTTATGACATCTTTACTTGCTTTTCTAAATTTATGGTTTTTACTCAAAGGAATTTCTCGGCCTAGATTTCCGACACAGGTCAGTCATCCCTTCAAACATTCACCAATTTTTTTTCTTGCAAAGGAAAATTAATTTTTCAAATGGAAAATATAATTTTTGTATTTAGTTAACCATGAATCTATAAAAGTGCCAATTTTTAATTCAATTTTGCTTAATTCACAAAAGTTAACGTCAATTTCTTCGATTTTCAAAAACTGTAGACGGGCGCTTTCACCCGTAATAGATAGCCTAGGTGTTCTCTCAAGTTCTTGTAAAAATTATTTGATTCTATTAATAAATCAAAGAGTTATAGCGAATTTACTGACATTTACCATATTTACGTAAAAAAGACTGTAGAAACTATAGTCTCTACAGTACAGGTACCTACTGTACGTTGAGTTTAAGTTTTTCTTTCAAATAAACAGAAAAGTCTTCTTAATATTCAAACATGTCTCAAACGACTAGTGTTTAGCTTGATAAGCGACGAAGTGCCCAAAAAAGGCACAACTGTGCCTTTTTTACGACCTAAGAGCCAAATTTTACGAAAGCTGATGTGCAAACCGTCTTTTTTATTCCATTTGTTTTCAAAATTTGCTAAAAACTAGTGACTTATGAGAAAAATATCTCAAAACCTGGATTCAGTTTGGACAATTCAACTCGAAAATCAATTAGATTTGATTAAATCTCCTTTTTTTCTAACAACCCAATTAAAAAATTATTAAAAATTGATGGTTGATGACAGATCTTTAAAAATGTAGCCTTGAACTAAAAAAATCCTCATCAACAACGATTAAAATCGTTTTTACGATTTATTAGAAGAATTCGTTAAAAATTGATGATTTAGGATAAAAATCGTCCTCCTTTTACAGCTTACTGTCAAATTTTTCTAAATGCCTGATTTTAATTTGAATAATTTAGCTTGAAAATTAATTAAAATCGATTTTGACGATCCAGTTTTGCAAAATAAGCTATAAATTGATATGTCAGAATGAAAACGACTCAAAAACTAGACTGGTTTTTTTCACACCCCAGTAGCAAAATTTGTCAAAAAAATTGATGATTTAGAGCAAAACATAGAATATAAATCAAGGCAGTTCCAAAGACGATTTTAAGCTTCGTTTAAATGGTCTCCTTTTTGACTACTTAAGAGCAAAATCCGCCAATAAAACTGATGATTGTCTCAAAACCTAGATGATTTAGACAAAAAGCCTTGAGTAAAAACCAAGTCAATGTCAAAATTACCTTGAAAATCGGATAAAATTTATTAACTCTTTCCGTTTCAACGATACAATAGAAGAATTTGATAAATATAGATTTCTTAGGACAAAAATGCAACTAAAAGACATGAGTCAGCCCCAGAAATAGACTTAAGAGTCCCTAAAATGTTTTCAGTTCAACAATCGATAAAAAAATCGCCAAAAAAATGATGACTCAAGCTGAAAACTCCTCAAAACCTATACCGATAGTCGAGAATTTAGCTTTAAAATTAATTTGAAGCCTCCGAATCTCCTACTTTTAACAATTCATTGGCAAAATTCGCTATAAACTTACGGTTAAGAACGTACACATATAAATGCTTTTAAACCTAGACTTAAACCTGAGAATTCTCCTCAAAAAGCAACTAAAAGTCATGATTTTGGACGCCTTGTTCTCCCATATGCTGACCCGTCCCTGGAGTCATTTATCTCTTATTGCTATTAAGTTTTTTTTAAAAAAAATATGTGCCATTTTCGGTATACAAGTGTCGTGGATTATCACAAATCCTGTTATATTCAAATGCGTATTATCTAATAATCTGGGAATTATATTGAACCTTGAAAAGCCGCTTGACAGTCAGCCTAGTTTGATAAAATCCGAATTATTAATGCAATTAACGTTGATTTTTTCCACTGTTAATAAATAGTGAAAGGTTTTTGTTGTTTTTTTTTTTCAGATTTCCTATACCGCCATAATGTAACCTTTGATAATGTAACAACAGAAGTTGAAATTTTAGACACCTCAAAGTGTGCGGTAAGTATATACGTTTATTAATTTTTCCTCCATTTATTGTTGATAAAACCATACGAAAGATAAAAATAAAATAAATCTATCACCTTTCGTCTGTAGGTATATTATACGTGTAGAATACTTGGGAGGGCATCATTTATTTATCTCCATTTTGTCATCGAGACGCGCGTGTTTTGTTTTAACATTAACTAAACGTCTAGGTTTAAAATTACGGAAATCAATCCCTTCAACAATTTATCTTAATGACTATGGTGGAACAAAATATTTAATGATAATTGTCAACAATCATGATTTCAATCATTTATTATTTCTACCCAGTTTTTATATACGTATTGATTTACAATGTTGACGTTTTCTTATTTTCAGCCACTGTTTTTGATTAGTTCTTTGATCATTACCCTTTCACCTAGACTACTACTATTACTACTATTACACAGTATAAAACGACAACAATAAAACCTGTAGTTGTAGTTGATTTTAACATTGTTGATATGTGAAGAAGCAAGTTTAAAACAACAATAACAACAACAACAACAACAACACGTATTTATTGATTGGCTATTTTCATGTAATTTGTACAAATTGTAAATTTTCGTGTAATTCAATCATTCAACACTGTATATTTCGATTATAGTGGAAACTTGGAAATCATGTAGGTATAACAGTGCCGCTGGTGGTGGCTATTAATGTTAAACTGTAACTAGAAAACGTACATTATTGTCGTCGTCGCTTCAAGGCTCAATTTCAGCTTCATTTATTGAACATTATCGACAAATCATTTTCTGAAAGTATCGCATTTTTCCCACATTCCTCTCGTTATTGTATCGTATCGAATCGATCAATCAATCAAGATGAAGAAGAAGAAGAAGAAGACCTTTCTAGGGATGTTCCGTTACAAGAGCATCCATTCAATGGAAATCTTTTATGTTGTTCAAATACGATAACATGAGCTTTAATTAAAAACAACAATTATAATAAGTCTCTGTTGGTCGATTGACCGTTAAAAGTCTCCCTTGTTTGAATGTTGTTATTGTGACACGGTTAAAGTATTGTGTTGTGTTCTTGATTAAGATATCGCGAATTTTTGGATTTATGTTGTGTGAAAGTTTGGCAATCGGACAACAACAACAGAACAAACAACACATAAAAATCTCGATGAGCTTATCGAATGAAAAACGACGAGTTTGGTACAACCACAAACATAACTTATCGTCATGTCAATTCCTGTTGTTTTCCATTTTAAATTATGAATCAATTGTTACTTCTAGTCGAACAAACATGTGTCGATTTCGATTAGATTGACCATTAGAAACAAATACAATACACACCTCTCTCTTATACATCTAACTATCTATCTATCTATCTATATACATCTACCAATACGATTTTGTCTTTGTTTTAATTCCAAGATCTGATTTCATCGCATATGGTATACAGGATTATTCACGTCAGATGGTAAATGCCATTATTCGAAAAATATTTCAAGGGGTACCCGGATAACATTTTAACAGAATTAGAACCTCGTAGCTCATTTGAAAGTTGTCAATTGGTCAGAAAACGCTAATTTTGAACAAGATTACAATTTTCCAAAACGATCTAAACACTAAAGCGACTTCGAACGACTCGAAAATTCTCCCCAAAGCTTCGAACCAGAACTGAATCGAAAACCGGGAAAAAAACGAAATTTTGGCCACAATAAAATCCGGAGTTGAATCTAAACCAAAACTGGTCCTTTTTCGGTTTAGACATACCATTTAATACGATTTTTTTAACCCTTTTTTTCTCTTTCCTCCCTTTTTCAGTACTGTGCTAGCCATAGCGATAGGTTCTTCAGGGCACTACAAGTAGACCACCCGACGTCTAAACTCCCGATTTTGATGTTTCTTTGTATATAAGTTCATTCTATTCTGTGCTCATATTAAAGTTTGAAAGAGATATTGGGGGTAAAAGTTACCCCTGCAAAATCAGGCTGTTTTTTTTCTCAAATATCCATGCAAAGGCTCAATATTTTTTAGTAGTTTAAAAACTGGTTAACATAGATTCGCTAGGGCTATCAAGACGTAAGAACTCGTTCTCATCCCTTGTTGAAGTTCCAGTTACAGATTACATGCCTTTTTTATGTTATATGCGATTTTACACCCCATGGTAAACCATACAACCATGAAAATTCTTCTGCTAATAGGAAATTACGAAATGAAACACCTATTCGAGGGTTTTTCCATATTTAAAATAGTTTACCTGTAAGTAACTCTTAGGGGTTGTGCCTTTTAAGGTGAAGTTTTTATTTTGGAATAGGTCGGAAGGAGCGTTTTTGACCAACTTCCAAATTAGCTACGAGGTTCTAATGTTGCTAAAGTGTTCTCTAAGGACCCTCCTGTAAGTAATGTGAGTTGCCATAAGAACTTTTCGTCTAACGTGAATAATCCTGTATACAATCTAATATACAAGATCTATGACGTAATGTATAGCTAGAGGATATCGTCTTCACTTTAAAGTATACGTTTGTCTCGATCAATTAACGTCACATTTCGCACAACACTTGATCATTGAAGCGAGAAATATTGCATTACTAAAAGTCTACAATTTTCACCGTGTTAAAATGTTGTATACGAGATAAAGTTGAACATTTTTCAAATTTTCAGGGACGAAATCTATTCAATTATCTAGTCTAAGAATTAATGTACATCACGATAAAACAATTATTCCATTAGTGTGTATGTATATATAGACAAATATTTTTGTGGGTGTTTCAAGCTTTCATAGAAGATGAATCATGTTTTCTTGTTTTCAGGCAAATTTAAAATCTAGAATACTGTCATAAATAACATATTTTATATAAGGATTTTATTGCATTCTTGTTGTTTTCGTGTTGACAAGCTTTTTGTGTTTTAATAGAAAAATCAAGATTTATTATTATAGCATTAAGAGCTTTTAAGAATTTGAATTGAATACAAATGTGTTTTTTATCATCATTTAATAACAATAATATTTCCAAAGGTGAATAAATGTTATATACAAGTGAAATCTTTTAAACTTAATGCTTTTATCCTTTAGAACACAAACTAGCTTCTGTATACTATACAAATCGTAAACGCCATCAATTTCTAATTTGTTAATTTCCTGCTGTACTACACAAGCAATACAAATCCTAAGATGTACAACTCTAATGAATACTAGAGAAAATCGTGTAATTACTGATAATTAACTGTGTGGTAAAGGAGGGTACATCATCATCATCATCATTATCAACATCAGCATCGTCATGAAACACGGAATCCTTTCTCTCCCTCGCTACGGAACGGTGGTATTTTTCGCTAATTAATATCAGCTAGCACGAATACAGAATATGGGTGTATTACATCTTTGACAACGATACACAGTAAAACCTCCAATTGTGGACACCTCTTCAATAAGGACACGTAGTCCGGATCATTTCTATAAGAACTAAGGTGAAAAAAAGTTGTGCGTGCACCACCGTACACGCGATAGAAATGAAACTTCTTAAAAATTAAAGAATAAGAGATTTAGTGTGGGAGACAAAGATAGGTAGACACCATCTCATTCTATCGTTGTATATACGTCGCTCTCTTTTGCTCCATTCCCGTAGCGCCTTTCTTCTTCTCTTGGCGTTATATCTTTCTTCTCTTTCATGTAACGAAATGTGCCTCATAAACGTGACGCGTCCTTGAAATTTCTGAACTTTCGTCCAATTATCGATTATCTAATCACCGCCTTAGAGCTCGTTTACACGCTGAAGCCATTTAGAAGTTAATTATTGTATGTGAACGCCGACTTGAAGTTTAGGCAAGCCAAAAAGTTTGGCTTGTGTAAAATCTGTCCCGACAGAAAATCGGCTTGAGGTTGGTGTGTTAGCATAAATGTCTCAACAAGGCTCAAGCCTCAGCCTCAATCTTGGGTATGTGCATCGGTGAAAACCTTCTACCACCTGTTCCCCCCAACCTCATCGGTTGACAGTATTGGTTATTTTTATCAGTTCTTTTATTTACAAACTACAATTTTTGGGAGCTCTTCACGACAAAACTGCAGCTATCGAATTCTTATGAGAAAACAAATGCTTTTTTAGCAATTATGGCTTAAGACATTTCCTTTTAGCCTTCAATTTCATGTTGTTGTTTTTTATAATGCAACCCGCAATCGTTGCAAATTTTCCATTTTCAACATAGAAAACCACAATTTTCACAATTCCACAAGCCAAACTAAGCCTTAAGATATTTTACTTCAAAAATACTCTGTAATGTGGACAGGCACAATAAAAAGTACAATTTATCAGGACCTGACCTGCATAACTCTTAACCTAATTCATGTGGGGAAAAATAAAAGAATCGGACTTCCACCAACTAGAAAATTAGTCTAAATCTAAGCTTCAAACTTATTGAATTTAATAAAAGTAAAAAATGGTGCTTTTGTTGTTAAAGAGAAGCTAGGAGATCATTTGAAGCTACATTCCTTAAAATATAGAGAGGTATTGTAACAGTTAAAACTGAAAATATTTCGTATAACATACAAGAAATTGCAAATAGCATGAGCTCCAACGAAGACTAGGTTGAGGAGTTGCATGAAACTATCGAAATTTGTAATTGAAAATGAGCCTTGGACGCAACGAAAGCAAAGGCTAAATACGGTTGTTTAATCGACGAAGGTAACGCAAAACTAACGAAGACGAAATTGTCAAGTTGTCCCTTATACTATGGCGCCACAGAATCGACACTTGATGAGTATCTGTAGAAGATCACATTAGAAACGTTTCACTGTACATATATCGTAGAGTAAAGTGTAAGATGGTAGCGAATTTTTCGCATATTTATTTTCTACACACAATACGAACCAACGAGTTGAAGGCGTGATTTTATTAGTTATTACAACTTATCTTATTCTTTCTCCACTCACTTAAATGCAAAATATTCCAATGATAGTGCATAGTTGTATACATAGATAGAGTTTTCGCCTATTTATTAGAATGTATTAGTTGTATAAATTGCTTTGTAAAAGTGTCAATACGTGACTATACTTACTGGTAGATTCTTTGTCTTTCAACAATTTATGGTAATGATATAAATACAAATGTTGCGTTATCATACGTTTAATAGTTTGGATATACTATAAAATAATAAAATTGCCATTATAAACTAATATTTGAATTGCTAATAATTTGATAAATGGTAGTAGCGCGAAATGGAAAGTGTGAAAATCACGACATACACATAAATATAGACACACATAAACATATTGTCCACTTCTATTCTAATCTTGGACTAATTTACAACAATAGGTTTATCCAGAGGTCAAACACGAGGATCAAAATTTTATTTTCGACCTACAACATAATTAAGATTACGTTTTTAAAGCTCGACAATTTTAAGATGTGCTTAAATTACACCTACATCTACTAGTAAACTGTCACTAAATTTCAAAATTATTTGTAGGTGTATGTGATTTTTCATATAAACACACTAAAATGATGTTTCAACAATTTATGAAATTTATAACAAGAATTTATGACTTTACACCATTCCTTTAGTATTGTTGTTGTTATTGTTCTATTTAAGAAAATTTCCTTGAGATATCCACGATTATCAGAAAAATTTACATAATGGTACCGTTGCAGATCAGTTCGAAACTGGTTCATCTTGTAGACTTTTTATAATTTTAACACCATACTATTTCGGCAGGTTACAGTATTTCTACCACCGTTAACAACAACAGCAACAACAACGAGCAAAACAATTTAAAATTCCTCAAGGCTAGTAGTAGAGAGATAATTTGCCAGTGTGCGTGGATCAGTTAAATCCAAATGCCTCTTTTCTACAGTGTTAATATAAAGTAAGCCTGTCCGTCTGAATGATTCCAAGAAGAATCATGAAGCACACAAATACCTTAAAGTAAGTTGTGTGTTGTATGTTCTTTCTATTTTATTCAACTGTAAAGCCGTTGTATACTTTGTTTCTTTTCTTTCTCTTATAATTTATTTATTTATTATTTATCAATGTCGACTTTATCAACAAAAAGTCCGGTTGTATACCCTATTCTAGTTATACAGGATGTCCTGTAAGCCCGCATATCCTTGTAGACAAGGGAAGAATATCTAAGTCACGAATCCTATACCATTTTTCACCTGAGTGTACAGTGGCGATCAAAAAAAAGAGACCACCTCTTCTACGGCTGTGTAAAATAGGCTTATAAGGGCGGTCATCGCAATGTAATAGAATTTGGGAAGAAGGAAAGTCAATCAGAACAAAGGAATGGGGTTACTGATGCCATTTTGGGTATTTATCCTAATAAAAAGATCGTTTCTACAAATTTGCTTTGACTGAAACTGGTTCCAACACGTCCTACCTACCCACCTTCTTACCCTCACGAGAGAAACAACCTGATTCACATTGACGAAAATATCTGAAATTCTCGCTCAAGACTCAGTCTCATTTTTTTTATTACCAATGTACAGGTAGTATCAGTACTAATTCGTAATTAAATAACTTTAGTAGCCAATCGGGTGCGCGTTATAACGATATTGATGGTGAGACATGCAAAACAGTTAGTTCAGAGTAAAGAAGCACTCGATCATCTGTGCGTCAAATGAAAAAATGTTATAGGACTTGTCGTCTCAGAATTTCATCCCCTATCTGTCCGTATAAGAATGTACGGCTCTAACAGGACATCCTGTATAGAATATCTTGATAAGTAGAAACGCCGTAGAAGTTTAAATATAGAATCTTCAACAAACCGGTGGTAAGTATGAAGAACTCAACGTGAGATTTTCTATAAGCATCTCTAATATTACCGAATTGTAGCCCTTTTTCTATCGTTATGGATCTTTTCGTTAGATCTCCTTAAAATTACAATAAATCATCAGTATAAATAATACCGAATGACAATATTTGTATCATCTTATCAATGCACTAACAAACGCATTACAATTATCAATAACCTGCAGGCATTAATAAATCTACTAGTCCTACAAATGTCAATCAATTTGTACATGTGTGTGTCTATTTTATTGGTCATAAATCGTGTGGGTGCTATCAATAAAAAATAAATGAATTTCTATAATTTATAAACAAAACTTGTGTGTAGGTTTATTGATTTGATTCGTCTTCTGTCTAATTAATTCAAAACTTGTTCGTATTGTTGGATTTCTTAACAGATGCATGTACGATTTGATCAAATCATACATCACGCCAATTTTTCATTTTTACCCTTATAATAATAGCCAAAGCTCTATAAATGTCAATCAAATGTGAGTTATGTTGGAAAAATTCAAAAGTATTCAAGATATACAATGGAGCAAAAAGTGTTTGTTTGAATTTAAAACACCTCCAACATGTCAGGTGGTTGTTTATTGCTTTCAAATGTATGTAATTTTTCCAATGTTGTTTGTTTAAATTACCAATTAGTCTTGTTGTTGCAATATTCATTCTCTCTCTCTCTTGTTATAACTAGCATTATCTTTTTATTTTATAAAATAGATTATTGTGTAGATTCTAAATAATCGATGATCGAGTAGCAGGTTAGTGATTGCGCTCTGTTTGACTAATGCTATTCATTGTTTGGTCAATCAACCAACTATAAAATATCACTATAGAGAAAGTTTATAATAATATTAATAATAGAAACAGCGTTCTTGTTATGGGTGTATAAACGTACAAAATTCAATATTATTATTATTATCATCTGTTTAATATTGTAGGAGCTTTGCACAATAACCAAACCTTATAGTTTATTGATATAAATGACCTGACATTATTTAATCTCAAACTGATAATGGCCGCCTGTTGATCAGCGTTATATTTCAAATTAAGACATTTGGGGATTCATTTAGAAGTGTTTTCACCTGATTTTTTTCATCCACATCAATGTTCTAGTTGGTTAAGGCCGCAGCCGGTGTAATTACCGGTGTTAGCCTTCTTAAAAGGATTGGTTTGAGGCGACTTACGAATTCGCTGCAGGACACTATCATTACAGTGTTGTATATTAAATTAATGCTTGATTTTCAGCACATGATACATGTTGAAAAATATAATTTCTCTTGTATATGATTTCTGTAAAACGGTTAAGATTTTAAACGAATAATACAAGAATCGTTTACGTCTATCGATAATTGAATTCAAGTGTACCTGAAAATTGTTCAATTGTTCATTTTAATCAAAGTTGCAGGTGTATTAATCACAAACATTAAACAAAAGTTTATGGTCTTGATTTTAATAGTTGGACTAACAACAATGGTTTGAGTCTACTTTCGCAATGAAGCCTCTCGTTTTTCTCGGTAACGTAGAATTTCTCTTCAATTTGGTGTAGATATATAGGTACACTGCCCATCAAAAAAAGACCGAGTCTTGGGCGAGAATTTCACATATTTTCCTTAGTGTAAGTCAGGTTGCTTCTCTCATGAGAAGGTGGGTAATAGGAGGTGTTGGAGCCAGTTTTAACCATAGTAAATTTGTAGAACCACCCTCTTTACAGAAAATAAGAGTAATTGAATTCCAAACATTAGTAACTTCTGATTGAATACCTGTTTCCCCAAATTCTGAATTGTTTAGATTTTGACGACCACTACTCTCATAAGCCGTTTTTACACAGCCGCACAATAGGTGGTCTTTCTTTTGATCACTAGTGTACTTAATCGTGGATTCGGTGTGGTTCGATCTTATCGTGAAACTATACACACATCCGAGTCAATTAAGGTGGATGAGGACAAGATAATGCTGTTTACACATGTGAAAAGACAAAACATATTTCTTTTATCTCCCAGTTTCCTCCACAATAGCCGTCGTCCTTCTTTGATATTATATACATATAAGTACTTATATGTAGGATGAGATAAAAAAAAATCGTCAAGAATACAAAACCATAACCAAGAATGGTGAAAATAGAACACAACAACGGGATGTCTGCAAGCTATATTGGCGATTTGGTTTTTTTCTTTTTCGTGAATCTATTCTTAATCGAGGAAAAACAACAGTAACAACAACAACAACAATAGGTAAAGAAAATAAAAATAAAAATAAAAACAGTATGAACTGAAAACACAATAAACTTCCTAGATTGCCACTGGCTGAGCACGACGATGTTCAATTAGATGTTGGTGTGGCGGCGGTAATTCTGCATTTAATTTTGAAAAATATTTCGAAAAAAAAAGCGTACACATATATTGCAATAGAATCGAAACAATGTAAAAGAGAACGGCCGCGGTATGTTAATTAGAAATCAAACACAGTGGTCTTGGTTTTAAGAAAAAGATTCGTCGTGTGTTGATGAAACTTGAAACTTGAACGAATATATGTAATTATTTCACTATTTATTTATTAAACAGCACTGTATTACTCTCTATTGGTATATACAGTGTGTGACTAATTATCTGTTGCATTTTCTCTATACAGACGAAAGGCGCCAGTCATAAACATGTCGTTTTATGTGTATGTATGTATGTGTGTGTGTACATTCATAAATGAATGACAGACAGGTGGTCGTAATCTTGTAAAGAAAAACAATTCAAAATAAAATGATGTAAAAGACGACGAAGAAGAAAAAAACACGACGACGTTATTATAATACATAGTTTAAACGTTGATTTAATACATCCATACAATTTCTATACTGTAGTATTTAAAGAGATATTGCATTTATATGCAACTGGTTCAAAGAAACTGCACCTCCGACATCACATATACGTACCTATACTTACATGCATAAAGTGAATGTTATGTAATCGAATGGTTTACGATTAGAGGTGCTAGAATTTCAATAAATTACAACCGTAATACGCTGTAAATAAATGACTAAAAGCCAATCGGCGATAGCAAGGGGGATGTTTTATAAATCATCACTTATGGTACAATCGGGTGCGGAAAAGTTTTAATGGCTCTTGGTGAGAATTGATACATAGATTGTTGCTATTGGGGATAAACCAAAGCTGCTTTATTGTTTTACCTGTTTTGGCGAATAATAGCTGTTCAAGTTGAGCCATAAATAGAGGGTGGCAAATTATCTGATCAGCTATGGGGGGATGTGGTGTTTTCTTTATTCAAGACATCAATAAATCGTCTTTGTCTCGATACCCAATAGAATGTTGTTTAATTCAACCGAAAGTCTCATTTACACCATACAATCTTCACCGTTCAAATTTTTCCGCACTCGACTATTCAAGTAAAAGTACAGTAAAGTGCATATGAAGGAGACCACTTATTGTGGGGCTGTGTAAAATAGGCTTTTGATAATGTAAGAGAATTTTCACAGGTCAGACTTTGCGAAGAAAGATATTCAATCAACAGAAAGGGGTGGAGTTACCACCTTCTCGTTCTAACATTTCCTATACCTACCCACTTCGCGAGAGAAACAGTCTGACTCACACGCACCGAAAAACATAATATTCCTTGCTTAAGACTTGATCTCTTTTATTTGCTCATCAGTCATCACTGCTCCTTATCATCGGTTGTGTTTTTTTTTTTTTTTTAATTTAGATTCGTTTAATAAGTGATGATGAATGATGAGTTATGAAGTGAGCCTTTCCAATAAACAGGGACCAGGGACGCATCAAGAACTAAATGAGTCCCCAGCGGTTGCGATTTATAGACCTCTATATTACAAATAATAGTAATAAAAATCACCAATGAGTAATTTTGTCTTCGTGATCAATAATCATTAAAGCAATCCATTTATCTTTTATTCAAAATAATAGATTAGTTGAAAATTGACTAAAATTGTCCGAAATTTAATTGTAAACCTGCTGTGAAATTACTAAGTTGTCATTACTTCGTATTTTTGCAGATTTTAATAGCAAAATACGCCAAAAACTAAGCTAAAAAGTCGAACTAAACCAAAGTTTAGGCTAAAAAAAAAACGTATATATTAGGCCCTTTTCACGATTCAACAGAAAGCTCAAGAGAAAATAATAAATCCGGTTGAAAAATTAATGAGTGAAATTCGGTAATTTAGGGCAAACATTTTTTTAAAACCTAAACCAAAAATCACGAATTTAACTCAAAAATTGACTAATACTAACAATAAGTCGTTTCTCTTTACAACTTAGCAAAATTTATTAAAAATTGAAAATTACATAGAATTGTTTGCTTTATCTGGTTATCATCTTTTAAGAATACGGTTCTCTAATTTAAAAAGACAGTGTCTCAAAATTTGGACTTCAACTCGCCAATCGTCTCCTTTGCACAAGCAACGTTCATTAAAAACTGGTGATTTAGGACAGAAATGTCTTTAGCAACTAAAATTGACTAAAAGTGTCTTATTTTTAATAATTTTGGAGAAAAATTCTCTATAAACATGATCTGGGAAAAATTTTTGCTAGAACCAGATGATTTAAAACCACATTTTCTAAAATCAACCAAAAAACAAGTTGAATCGCTAAAGTGGACGGTTGAGGACAAAAATATTTAAAAATTCAAATTTAACGACAAGCATTCAATGTGAAAATCGACAAAAAGCGTCTAAACGTTCCTCTTTTCTGGTTTAAGATGAAAATTCGATGTTTTATGGCCAAAATGTCTTGAAACCTGGACTGAATACTCTTATCTACCGTACTGGCAATGTGCACTAGAAACATAAAAGAAATATACCTATTTCACTCTGTTGTATTTTTAAAACGATTTAAAGAGAAGAAGAGAAAATACTAATTTTAAATCTCTCAATCTTCTCGATTTTTTTCTGAGAAACAATGAAATAGCGAGATGGATCTTCTCAATGATTCTAGTTAGAATTACCGGCACGGTAATGATAAAAAAAACCTTTCCAACAATAATTTAAGACAACTACGATCGATCTAATTCAAGATTTATCAACATAATAGACAAATATTCCTCTTGTACTCTAATATTAACGACAACAAACAACTTTAACAATACGATGAAAAAAAACGGGGTGATATACACGTAGAAATAAAAGAAATACGTAGAAGAAAAAAACAGGACGGCGATCTACACAGAGATATATCTGTTAATAATAAACTACCGGTGACAGCTCATCCATTATCAATCATCCATTATCAATGATATCAGTTTTATCTCATTCTCTCAGCTTCAAGTCACCGCCCAATTGAAGATTATGTGGTTGTAGTGTTAGCGCCGTTACTGTTGTATTACATTATACAAAAATAAGAACAATAACGATAAAAATAATCGGTCATAATAATCAAAATAAGCTACAAGAATAAGAAGAACTAACAGAAAAAAAACCGTATCTTATTCTTTGTATGATAAAAAAAATTGTATGGGTGGTATTATTGCTGGTATTGTTATTATTTATCATATAATTCGATTTATGTATGCATATGTATACAAATATTTTATTCAGTAATGGTTGTGATTGTAGTGGGTGAATTTTTCATATCTTCGCCCAAAAATTCTATCAAACTCAACATACACCTACTGTTCAGATGTTATTTTAATTCAATGAATGTCCGCATATCGGGCAATTAACGATTGATTTATGGATTAGAAATTCGTAATAAATTGCCCTGTTATTCGCTAAAACGACACCTTATGGGTGTTATTGTGGTGGTATGCCAATAAATCGATACCCAGTGATTATAATTTTGTACCCTATATGGGTCATTTTGTATAAAGAATCTTTAACAATTGGAAAAAAAATTGGCAATTAATTTTTTTTATCGATTTCTGCCCAGAACTGTCACATAAAAACGTGATTTATTTGATGGTGCTTCGTTAAACTTCAATTATTCAGAACATAAGACTTGTCGTCTTTACGATTATAATACAATATAAAAATCATTGTGAAACCTTTTTATTATTAGATTCTCTCTCGTTAAAATTATTCCAATAACTCCAATAATTCAGTTCCGGCCCATGAAAGTTATTATAATAAATGATAATAACAATAATAGTAATAATAATAAAAATAAAATTGATGATAAGACCAATTAAATTTGTAAACTTACAACCCACATAAATTCAACGACAACAACACAAATTTCAAACAAAGAAACTCAACAATAAATAACGAGAATTTGTAACAAATCATCGATCAATTTTACTCTTGAATAAATCGCCAATGTTATCATTGTAAATAATCTTAAAATATTTACGCTACTGGTCGACAATAATTGATTAATTCATTCATAATTTTACAATTTCACCAACAAACAGGAAATTGTTGAATTCTATTTATTGTTATTTATTATTGTCAACAACAAATATAATTGATTATAAATTTCTAATTAAAATATTTGAACAATTTACAGAAGAATGGTTGCCTGTACGAACATATCCGATGGGGTGAAGCTTTCGTTATTGTCTATTCAGTCAATGACCGGCATAGTTTCCATGAAGCTCAAGAGATTTTAAGTCAATTATCCAAATTAAAATTACCGTCATATTACACCAGTCTACTATTAGGTAATAAAAGGGATCTCGACCATTCAAGGTAACGGCAATCAATCAATCAATCAATCAATCAATTTGATCAATTCAGCAAGTCCACATCATAAATCGATAAAATAAAACAAAATTAATGAAAGAAGTGGATCATGATGTTGAATATTTTTAATCAATGATAAATTGTCAGGTGACTTATCTTGAAATATTGTGAAAGTGATCCTGATCCGGGAAAGTAGAAGACGAATAAAAGAATAAAACACTATACCAAAAGGTTTTTTTAAAAATAGTAACAAAAGTAATAAAGAATTTTATTGTAAGGAAGTCTATATTATGTCTATGTGTATGTATTATAATCAAGATTAGTATTCGCTTCAAATCATTTCTAATGATTATCATCTCTAACATGACATCCTTTTATTTATCAAGATTTTATAAATATGCTTTGATCAACGAGTAAGACTCTGATTATTACAAAATAGCTTTACTGGTATTTCACTACTGATAAACATCACACTGATCATCTATCATGAAAAAAGAATAGGAAAAAGATTATTAAATAACGATCGGTCATTATTAATTTGACGAGCTGTAAGCTTTGCAATCAAGAATATAAAAAACGTGAGCTTTTCATTACAGAATGTTTCACGTTAGGTGACCTATTTGAAAATGTTCGAAATAAAACGTATTGAATTTTTGGAAATTGTTTGATTAGATTTCCAGTTAGTGTTCGATTCAAAAAAAAATTATATTTCGAGAGTTATTAAGTATTAAAAACTTAAAATGGGTAATTTTAATTTTTGGCTTAAAGTTGAACTGTACTGGATGTCAAAAACTGTAAATTCAAAAGTTTCAAAAATTACCGAAACTTCATTTTTATCAAAGTAAAAAATCGATTTGTAGTTTTTGAAAAAAAAACATGAAAAACTCGGTTTTTATACTATTTCGCTTTTTTTTCAAAAACGCCAGATTTTGTTTAAATTTTTGTCCACATATGAGTTAGCTTTATTTAGCTCCTTCACTTCTTTACTTGACTTTGAACTCACAGTTTTTACAAAAAAAAACCCTAAAAATTCAGCTCTTTAATTAACTGCAATTATCGATTCTTTTTTTATCATTCAATGAAACAATTGGCCAAAAAGTTGTGATTAAAGAGAAAAACGTCTTAAAATCTAGAATTAAACGCGAGAATTCTCCCCGGAAAGTGTCTTTTTACAATTCACTGAAAAAAATTCATTATAAAGTGATAATTTCGAATAAAAATGTCCCAAAACCTCGATTGGAAGTGGAAAGTTCAGCTCAAAACTGAACTAAAAATGTCTAACAATTCACCCAAAGTTGATCCTTTTAAACAAAAAACTGTCAAAATGAATCAGAGTTCAATTTCAAAGGAGACTAAAATTATCTTAAATGGAAGGTAAGGAAAGGAAATTCCAAAATGTACTAAAATCGAATCGAAATGTACTTAATATCGAAAATTGGACTTAAAAAATACCAAAATTGTGCAATTTCGTAACGTAAAAGCTAAATTTGCCAAAAATTAGTGACTTATTAAAATAAAGTTTCAAAAATTAGAATAAACGACTTTTGAACATGCGACCTGAATAATTTTCTAAAAATACGAGTACGGTTCATAAGGCTCTAATCGGGAGGAGGGTGCTCGCGAATTTTTGCCCGAAGCATCCGGGGATGCAACGAGGAGACAAAGGTTTCACCCCCACAAGGAAATTTTTGAAAAATACCTTTAAAAATGTAATCTTAAAGCATTGTAAAACAGAAATTTAAAAGGAAAAAATTACATTTTTAAATAATTCAACATTTCGCTACCCAATAAAAGTTAACATGACCCATCGTTTGAGAACCGATGGTCTAAATCGTTTCGTTTTTCAATTTAATAGTAGCTTAATTACAGAATGTCTCACGATAAGTTGCATGTTAGAAGATTTTTGATATAAAACGTGCTATATTTCTGGAAATTTAACAATTTTTCAGAAGTTTCAATCTCAAATTCTGCAGTGTTAGATTTGAAAATTCATATCTCAAAAATTACACCCGTTAGAAGCTTAAAATTCAGAATTTCCATAATTGATAGAATGCACGTTCGGCCAAATGTCACAGTTTTAATTAAAATTCTATTATTTAACTATAATTCAAACTAAAATATTTCGTTTATTTCGTGGTTTTCCTTTAGCATGTTTCAGTCTAAGCATCTTTAATATACTGCTTAACGTGAAACAGCCTGTATATTTTGAAGCATAGACCGTCAAAGTAATCGTTAAGACATAAAAACGAGAAAACAGTTTAAAGAAAAAACTTGCTGTCTATCTTGCTTTATCTACCACTTATTGTACGTTCTTTCTCTACAAGTTGATAATAATTGAAAAAGAAAAACTAAATTGATCTTAAATTTTTATCAACTATAGTTCAGATTTTACCATTTAGGCGGGATAAATAAACACAAAAACTTTGAATTGATGCCTTGATTTCGATCGATTCTTTTTTTTTGTAGCTTATCTCCAGCAAATAAAAATGTAAGCGGTCTAATTAAAAGAATTAATTGCATTAATTAAATATAATTAAACATTTCGCCTTTTTCGGTGATGTTGATTTGCATTGGAGATTCTATATTAGTACGTTTTAATTTACGTATATTTTCTAATACCTAATTTTTTTTTAAAAGACAAAATTGTGACATATTCACAACACACTGTTGGAGAGTACTAAATATGGTCAGTTAATTTTTCATGATTAACATTGATCTATGTTTACATTTTTTCCTTCTTAAGCCTTGACTAAATTAATGAAAAGTCTATGCAAATCTTTTTAATCTCTTACGAAATAAAACAATAATCACACACGGTTAATATCATCAAACACCTGCTTCAATACTTGATGATAAATTACAGACTTATTTTTCTATTAAAAATCTTTAAATCCATTTAACGCTTTTAATTCATAGAAATAAATCGTAGATAAATAACAATCAGAGTTATTGCATTACAATACAGGCTTTTTCCATTATTCTTCCATTATCTTCATCGTACAATTAACGAATTTCTATCATTGTCCCCATCACCGTAATTAACAAAAATTTCAACACTATATTGATTGTGTCGGCCAAGTTGAAAAGATTTGTGTAACGAAATATAAAACAACATTCTATAGGTGTCTAATTCAATCCGATGATAAGATAGACTTTACTGATAAGCAGGTATATAGAAGATAAAACTAGAAGAAAAAAATCACCTTGTGGCGCTTTTACCTTTGTTGTTGCATACCTAATTAGAAAGATATTTTAATCTCATCTGTTGCATTGTTTTCATTTCTGAATTATCAACTACAAGATGATGTCCAATTTTTTTTTTTTTGGGATGATTGATATCATCGCGTTATCAACAGGGCTGATCTCTTACATCTCACAGACAGACAGAGATATGGTGTTGAAAATTAAAACAATAAAAAATAAAGAATTAAATCTATACTACATGAAATGAAATGGTACGATGACATATACTGGGGCGTTCAATATAATTTACGATTGTTTTAAATATATACATGGGCAAATATGATTCTCATTCATTTTTCTCTCTGTTTTATTTATTGATGATAACTTGCTGAATTGTAAAAGTGCACACCTATTATTTATATAGTCGACCATATCAATTCATCATTATTTTTAAAAAAAATTTCAGACAAATTTGTGTCGACGATGGCCAAGAATTATCATTACAGTACGGTTGTCAATTTTATGAAGTGAGTGCTGCTGAGAATTTTGCTGGTGTATCATTGGCATTCCAATCGTTATTACGTGAAGCTAGATCTGTACAATTATTGAAAGCATTACCAATACGTAGAAAATTGGGTGTTAATAGTGTATCGAAGGTTTTAGGTAATATATTTGGTAAGAATTCGAAAGGGGATCGTAAGAAACGACCATCGCTTAGTATTTAATTTGAAGAAGATCAACAATGCTAATATAATTTTATATCATGAGTATACAATCAAAAATAAAAAATAGAAACAAGAAGAGTTCCTTAATTTATTAATGTTTTGATTAATTTAATAATCATTGGAAAATTGTGGTTTATTTATAATTGAAAAAGACTGAAATATTGATGTGCGAGGAAATTGTTTGGAATGTTGAATTTTGAGTGTAATTAATGATTATTATAAAATAAATTTGATCTGCAAATTAATGATCTCAATAAAACGACATTTATTGATAAAAATTACTATTTTTTAATAATGTAAATAGTAAATTGTAATTTTATAATAACATATATTATTAATAAAAAAATCCATATTCTTTGATTGTGGTTTAATCATTTCAAATATCCCTCCCAAATTTTTGAATTTACCACCACTTGCTACAATGCCAAATGTTATACAAAACTGATATCGTATAAGAGAAATCTTGGGTCGCTTTATTTATCAACTAAAAGAGGTATAGGGATTTGAAATATCTCAATCGATCACAAATCTTACTCTTCATGGGGCGACGCTCGATTTTCCGTGGAAAACCGATTAGATTTTCCAAATATCCGGAAATAGCATGACTTTTGTCCTAAGAACGTAGTGTTAAGTTGGGTCACATAGCTTCTTGTATAGTGTAAATAATTTAATTAAATTTACATGAATAACTAGGGGAAAGTCAACTGTATGGAGGGACACTTATCAAATTTCAATTTTCTTTTTTATTTCCGAAAATCTTGCATTTAAAATAGTCTATTTTTTCGAAATTATAAATTTGAATAAGCAATAATAATAATAACATAGTGATCCATATCGACAGGTGCATATTACGGTGAATAAAATACAATCATACGTTAGTCATTATTCTAAGTGGTCTACTACATTTGCAAGCAAGACAACCGGATGTCTATCGTAAAATAGGTGGAACAGGTGATGAAGAATGTTTGCAATGAACTGAGAATACCCTTAATTCAAATGTATACATATTTTGGTGAAATATTGTTACTGTACAACCGGATATTTGTCTTTATGTTTGTTAATTATAAAGAAAACTTACGCAAAAACGTTAACATTCTTTAACTATTTTCAAAAATGTTTTAATTTTGAGCAACTTCATAAAGAATTTAAATTACTTTCTGGGAAAATTGAATTTAATTTTGGCACAGATTGAAACAAGAACGCACTAAAAATATTCAATTAAAATATATTTACCTGATATCTGTCGGTTTATGTATTTTCTTTTTCCATCCTACTTATTACAACTTCTCTCTGTTTTCTTTCCTTATTTTCCATTGTTGAATAAGTGTTTCATTTTGAGACAAATCATGTGTGCCTTTGGGTAAATTCTGACTCGGAATCACATTGTTTTTTTTAATCTATGCACGTTGGAGGGAGTATCTGCAAATTGTATTATTAATAAATTAAAATGTTCAGGCCTAATATATTTTTTTAAGGTTAGTTTATGTTCGCGATATTCCAAAGCATTTTGTCATGTCATACTTGCCTATATTAGGAAAATAATTTTCTTTCGAAAGTATTTATCAGCCATAATTAATTTTATTAAAGAAATCACAATTTAAATAAACACTGAACTCTACATTTTCAAAACAAGCACAACATTATATCCATCACTTATCCACCATATTGAATTTTCGCAGCGCCACCTACAGTTACTTTTCAAGTCGAATTAGTCTTACCATTGTACGTCAAAATAGTATCGGGACAAAGACAGTAAATGTGGATTCTACGTGTTAGAAAGAGATAAAGTGCAATTTGGGGATATTTTCACCATTTGATTGTTATTTTTGCGGTGTTGCCGGATCTAAATTTTAAAAATCAGTAGATTTTTATTTATTTTACAAATTACTAATTGTTCTGAGTTTGAAGGGGTTGTTTTAAGTAATTTAATTGAAAACTGACCTTATTATGAAAATATTTTTGAAGCTTTCTTGCTTCAAGCTGTGTCAAATAAGATTTAATTTATTTCGAAGATTGTTAAAACAGCTAATAAAGTTCTAAATTATAGACAATTTGGTAGTTCAGGTTATTTTTTTAAATTATCCCAAGTATAAAATGTTAAATCAAAATAAACATTATTATTCTGGCCAAATATACTTCCTTGTAAGTAAAGCCGTTGGAATCCTAGCAAATTCAATTCAATTTACTATTAGTTGACAAAATTACTAGAAATTACTGAAAAAACAATGAATCTGGCAACATTGCAATTTGAAGATTTATGTCAATATTGTAAATCAATTTTGACAGTTATCAGACCACGTTAAATGTAGCCCCTTGTATGTACTATCCTGCATCTCTTGATAAAATAATATTGAAAATTGTATTAAAATCAAGTGAATTCTAAAATATCCTGCAACCAATTAAACCAATAGTTTCCGTGGTCTCCGTATATACTTATTTGGAAAATTTATAAATTCATTGACGATTCGACCGATTTTATAGGAATATATCTGACAACACTGTATCAAAATATGCAAAAATCAAAAACAAACATAACCTCAACTAATCTAGATTTCAAGAATTATGAAATTTTTAAATTTTCTTCAACAAAATCGAATATTTTCACAAAAATCCAATTATTTTCGTTATTATAGTCGAATATTCCAACAAAATTATCAAATCGAAACTTTCAGTAATGTACAAATAAATGTCCCGTTTAATATCACTGTTCAACCATTAGATGTTCACGAATGTCCCCAATGTAATGAAATTAAAATTAAATTATCAGGTAGAAATATTGATTCGAATTCGATCAAATACCAACAGATTGGAAATAACGTAAATATATCATCAGATGTTCAAGAAAATTCCAAAGATGCTATTTGTAACATTGAGTTACCCATCAAAGCTAGTTAAAAGTTGTTAAAATACCGCAAATTTTGATTATTTTTATAATTATTTTTGTAGATTTAAATATTACAAGTGATGGCAGTATTAAAACTGGATTCTTTAATGGGTCTGAATTGATTCTAACATCGAAACATGGTGATATTGATGTCGGGAAATATCAAGGCGATACTGTTGATATAACAACAAAAAATGGTAATATAAGCTTTAAAGGTTCCACTGAAGCTATGGATGTTAAAGCTGAAATTCTAGAAAATGGTGTAAGATTGTTAAATTAACCAAAAAAGCAATTGTAATCGTTTTAAATTTGTAGTCGATAACAGCGAAACGATTCTTAGCTTTGAATCTGTATTTGTATACAAATAAAGGGGATATTTCACTTGCATCTTCGTACTGTGACAATTCGAAAATTTCCATAAACAACGGTAATATGACACTGCAAAATTTACACAAATCTAGTTCGATTCGTATTGGAAAAGGTGATTTAAACCTAACTGGCCTGGATGGTTGTGTTGATATTATGATAGACGAAGGCAATGCTGATGTTCACATTTCAAGAATTTTAAACGATTCAAAAATCGATTTAAAGAAAGGTGATTTGTTGTTGAAAATATCGGAAAGTTGCAAAGATACAATATTTGAAATTATCGGTAGAATTCATCAAAATCAAATACCATCAAATTTAAAATCATCAATCAATGATGATGTTGTCTATTTAACACCATTGGATGGAAATTCAAGGAATCATTTACGGATAAATTGTAAGAATTCTATTGATATTAAAACAGCAACATGGAGTGATATGTTTAAATTAAAACAATAATTTATTTCGATTTTTTCTTGTGTTTTCTACCTGATTTACGATTCGAACGATTCTTCTTTTTCTCCGCAATCTTCCTAGCTTTCATTATTTGATCGGTGGTCTTCAATTCAGATCGCCGTTGTTTCATTTTCAATTTTTCATTATGACGAACCCAACGCTCCTTCACTCCACCACGTTGTTTAACTAATAACAATAAAAACAATTAAATTGAATATTAATTTAATTATTGCTATTACCGGGAGTTTTTTCAGTTTTATTTCCATCCCCATCTTCATCATCATAATTGATTTCGGTAATTTTCGATTTTTCTTTCCAATCAGCATAACGTGTACCTTTATAAGTGGCCGGTATCCAAACACCTGATTCTGTTTGTATTTTACCGGCGCGTTTATTTGGCACACCGACCATTTTCTTCTTTTTACGATCCCATTTCTTCATTTGTACGCTACGTTTCAACATCTCTTCAGAATCACCGGTTAGATCTAATTGGACACGATTTGCTTCATTTTGGAAATTATTAACAGCAAATCTAGAATAGAATTGAAAGAATTTTAATATATTGTCTTCAATACAAAAAGAAAACCAACCCTTCTTCTGTATGTTGATCTTTAGGTACGTATGGAATGTAATTCTCGTCTTTTGTTTTTTGTTTCTTTGCTTTCCTGTATAAATTCTCCAATTTCCGCTTTTTCGGTACAATAACTTTATTGAAAGTATTTTCAATATCTTCAACATTACTTTCAGGTAATAATGTATCATTATCAGCACTATTCAAGATTAATTCTTGTTGTTTTTGTTCGACTGTGTTTCGATATGCTTGAATCTTGTCTTTATGTAATGTACGTTTTTCTTTCATGACTTGATATTCTTGACTCTTTGTCTTGCCGCAAATTTCGAAAATCGTCTAAAAATATTTTAGTTGTTTACAAGTAAACTACCGAGCTGGAAACTCCGGATTTTGATAATTTTTGGTATACATACCAGGTCTTTTTTTAAGATGGTCAATTAAAACAAAACTCCTAGTAGTTGGCGGATGATTCAAAAATATTTCGAGAATTTGTAGAAGGGGGGGGGGGACTGAGACCATTGTGGCAAAATTAGAACCTTGTAGCTCATTACAAAATTGACCAAAAACGATCGTTTTGGACAAGGTTGCGATTTTCAAAAACGAGAAAAGCACGCAAAATGACTAAGAATAACTCGGAGACCCTCCCTTCCAACAGTGTTTTTCTCCATTGCATTTCAGAGAAAATGCGAAACATTTCCACTTGATCCAAAATGAAATGGAGAAAAACGAAAAATTCACTACTGGGAGGGCCTGCGAGTCATTATGCGTGATTTTCTCGTTTTTAAAAATTGCCACACCGTTAGAAACGAGCGTTTTGAGCAACATCGAAATGAGCTACGAGGTTCTAATTTTGCTAAAATTAGGTTATTCACGTACGGTGAATTTCTTATGGCAACTCTTTATTATTTGGCGAGCAATTAAAAAAAAAATTTTAAGAATCTTTATGGGGTTACGTAGCTCATTTGGAAGTAGATCAAGAAACCCTCTTTCTAGATTGGGTCGCGATTTTCAAAAACGAACTAACACGTAAAACGACTAACAATAAGAATGACTCGGAGACCCTCCCAACATTGATTGTTTTCGTTTTTCCCATTGCATTCTAGAAAAAAGGAGAAACATTCCTACCTGTTCCAGAACAAAATGGAGAAAAAGGGAAAAAACAGTGGTGGGAGGGTTTACGGGTGATGCTTAGTCGTGTTGCGTGTTTAGTTCGTTTTTGTAAACGAAGGAGAGTTTTTTGACCAACTTATAAATGAGCTACGAGACTCTAATTTTGCTAAAATAATCATAGTATAAACTCCCTATACAGGATGACCCATAAGTCTCACACAATATCTAAGGAGTAGATAGGGTATAAAATTTTAAGACGAAAATTCCTATACCGTTCTTTCACCTGGTGCACAGGTAATTAGTTATTAATTAAATCAAGTAGCTAATCAAGTCCTCGCTATTGCGATAAAAATAGAGAAGGAACGAATCTTGACAGTATTGTAATGTGGGAAACGGACCAGTTAGAAGGCTGGTGCGACAGCCATTCAAACTAAGAGAGCACCTGATTGGCAACTTAATTTAATTAATTACTAATTACCTGTGCGTCAGGTGAAAAAATGGTATAGGACTTTTCGTTTTAGATTAGCCTCTCCTATCTGTCCATATGAGATTGCGCGAGACTTATACTGAAAATCATCAAAATCGGAAGTTTCGATCTTGGGTAATTTACTTGTAAGTTAACAAAATTACTTACACCTTGAGGTCGATAATTTTTCATTTTACCCAAAAAATCCTCCCGTTTCTCTTCTAATTCTTCATTGTTCTGTTTAAAAATCGTATGTATCGAACATGTAGCAAATGGCATTTCTTTAATACGCCGATTACTATCCGCCGATGCTGGTGGTCTCGATTTTATATATTGTTGATAAGCATTCTCTGTAACTTTCCTCATACTGATCAAATCAACACGATTCTCATGTAATGTTAATAATGTAGCATGTTGATCTTCTAATAAATTCTGTGGAATTCGACCAACTGTACTGGTTGTATTTGTTGTAATCGATAAAGGTCGTCCGAGAAATAAATGTAAATCTAACAGATACGCATACTCATCTGGTGTTACAAGAGAATAAGCTGTACCAGAACGGCCGGCTCTAGCACATCGACCAACTCGATGGACAAACAATTTAGCCTTTGCTGGAAAATTGTAATTGATCACATTATCTAATTGTGGTATATCAATACCACGAGCCGCTACATCTGTAACAATTAAAACTTTCACTTTTCCTGTACTAAATTTCGCTGCATTAATCTTCCTAGCTGATGGATCTAAATCTGAATAGATAAAAGTATTACTGATACCAACACAATCTAAAATCATATGTAAATATTCAACATGATGTTTAGTTGCAGCAAATACAACAGTTTGTTGTTGTTCATCTATATGATTCTTTAATAAAACCAATAATGCAGCTAATCTCTCTTCTTGTCGTACTGTAATAAACCACAATTGTAATTCTTCAGGAATTTTCGATTCAACATCTAAACGTATCAATGTCGGATCACTGAGACCGGCTTTAGCGAAATCTACAAGAATTTTTGGTAATGTTGCTGAAAATAAAACGGTCTGCCTTGAATCTGGTAAACGACCGATAATCTCTTGTAATTGTTCATTTAAACCCATTTCAAATAAACGATCAGCTTCATCAAACACAACATATTCAATACTATCCAATTTTAGATCCATTTCAACGCAAACATGCAGAAAACGACCAGGTGTTGCAACAATTATATCCGGACTACCGTGAATTGCTGAAAATTGATCATCCATTGAATCACCACCTAGGATAACTGCCGATTTTAGGCTGCTATAACGACCGATTTCTTTGATAAATTTCAATGTCTAAAAATACGAGGAATTATAAAAAAATCTTGTTTGTGAATTTATCGTACTTGTAAGGCTAATTCTCGAGTCGGGGATAGTATCAATGCTCTAGCACCAGCTTTAGCACTGCGAATTTTCAACTTTTCAAACATTGGTATTAGAAAACAGGCAGTTTTACCGCTACCAGTCCGTGCCATAGCTACCACATCTCGACCCTCCAATACCAACGGAATTGCCTACAAATTCCCTGTTATAACTCAATTAACGCTTAATTTGCTAAATTTACCTTTCTTTGTATAGGTGTGGGTTGTTTATAACCACGTTTTATAATGCCTCGCAATACGTTAAAACTGAGCCCCATTGATTGAAAACCACCACCTTTTTTAACCGTTTTCTTTTTAACTTTATCATCACAACCATCACCGATTTCAACAGTTTTATTCGGAATCACAAAACCTGGAAGATCCGACATGGTTTTCATTTAATTTCACAATAATTATAAGAAAAATTAAACTTGAACCGAACGTGGAAAAGTTAGGTTATGTACACTTTTTGGCAGCTGTCACATTAATTAATTCTTAAATCGAATAATATCACTCAAAATAGATAAATTACGATGATTACCGGAAATTATTGTTAATAATCTATAGTTGTAACTTGTAATTGATGTTTGAAACTTGCTCAATATTGCTTATCGGTATGAAAAGTTTGAATTTCGCGGTTTTTCCATGTATTTTTGACAGAAAAACAAACATGGCTACGTATCCGGACATGCGTGTTCTCTTTCTGTCAGGACCGCAGCGGCTGAGACGTGCCAGCTAGTGTCCATAGTGTTTAAATTTTCAATTATTTACTAAAAATGGTAAGAAAGTTGCTTAAAATATCATCATCATAGGAAAATTTAAAGATTCTTCTTCAAACTACTGTATAAATTTTATGGAAAATTGTAAATTTTCACCAAGATGATTGTGGATATTTCCAACTTGTTTGATGAAGACATGTCGATATAGACATTTTTCATGAAATTTCCACACATATTTCCCAAATATGCCTAATTATCGGTAGTTTATTAGAATTTCTTCGATTTATTATGGAGATTTCATTGATAAAATCAAATTTTACAGTATTTACAAATTTGAGGTTATGTTGCCAATTTGTTTTGTTGTAGGGTTTCGTGAAAGTTGTGAAGAACAAGCAATACTTTAAGCGTTTCCAAGTGAAATTCAAGAGGCGTCGTGAGGGTAAAACCGATTATTATGCTCGTAAACGTTTAATTGTTCAAGATAAGAACAAATATAATACACCTAAATACCGTTTGATTGTACGTTTATCAAAACGTGATATAACATGCCAGATTGCATATGCACGTATTGAAGGTGATAAAATCTTGTGTGCTGCATATTCACATGAATTACCAAGATATGGTATAAAAGTTGGTTTAACAAATTATGCAGCTGCTTATTGTACTGGTTTATTGTTGGCAAGACGTTTATTGAAACAATTAGGTCTTGATAAATTCTATTCGGGTACAACTGAAGTTACCGGTGATGAATACAACGTTGAAAATGTTGAGAAAGGACCAGGTGCTTTCAGGTGAATTTTCAATTTAATTACAAACTAATTAATTTAATTATGATGACTTTTGGACACATGCGCGTCATCTGATTGGTAATTAATGGTTAATTGAAAGGTTCAATCACGTGTTCTATGTTGGTTGAGTTTCTTGATATTTCCCATTAAATTATCGTCTGTATGATTAGAGAGTGTCACTGATTATTTCCTATAATTTATTGATTAATAATTTAATAAGCAAAATGTAAAATCTGTATTATTTTGTTTTGTAGATGTTATTTGGATGTTGGTTTACATCGTACAACAACCGGTGCTCGTGTTTTTGCAGCAATGAAAGGTGCCGTTGATGGTGGTTTAAATATCCCACATTCAACAAAACGTTTCCCCGGTTATGATAGTGAATCAAAATCATTTAATGCTGAGGTTCATCGCGATCATATCTTTGGTAAACATGTAGCTGATTATATGTCAAGTTTAGAAGAAGAAGATCCGGAAGCTTTCAAGAGACAATTCAGTCAATATATTAAATTGGGAATCAATGCTGATCAGGTATATTTACTTTCTATTTTTTTTTTTTAATTTAATATAATAAATACGTCCGACAAAATTACCGCATTATGTTGTGTTGTATTGTGGTGTCCGCAGTTGGACAACATTAGAATTGTACACGAAAACTCGTTAGTTTTTCGTTTTATTATTTAAAAACGATAAATAGTTGTCGTGTAACATTAATATAATTGTAATTATTGTATTGTTTTGTAGGTTGAAACAATTTACAAGAACGCCCATGCTAAAATCCGTGAAGATCCATCACCATTGAAGAAAGACAAGGCTGCAGGTGAAAAGGGACCAGCCAGGAAACAAATCGTTAAACGTAGAAAACTCACATTGGCTGAACGTAAGAATAGAATCGCCCAAAAGAAGGCTTCATTCATTGCTAAATTGCAAGAGGAGGGCGGTCAAGCTGAAGCTTGATTTAATACTTTGTATTATATATAAAAAATGGACAAAATGAGTGTGTATTCAATACATTTGATACACAATATTCGGTTGTTTCATTTAAGGTAGAACCTGCTTACGATAGACCAGCGGTTATTACGCTTCTAAACATTAGATGGCGCTTGCTTCACTATGTCTTTTTAGATTTATATACAGATTACTTTATTTTCTTCGAGTGCAATACAGCGGAATTTATAAACTAAAATTTTGAAATGCGTTTTTTTTCGAGAAAAAATTGATTACACTAAATAATTTCGTTTATAAATTTCAACCCTTGATTCTATATCGTATATTAACATTTAATACACTTATTTCGGCTTTTTAACTCGGATGTGATAAAATAGAAAGACCATGGGTTTTCACTTTTTTCGTAAATTTCCTACCAGATTGTTTTTAAATTTGATATAACTGAATCTTATCATTAGACTGACTAATACCATGGGTATAGCGATAAGGAGGATGTCTCATATCATATGGAGCTTCGACAAAAAAAAAGTCCACTAAAATGTATGGAACAAGGCTTCGATAAATGACCAGAATAGCGCTAGTGTAGCTACAGGGTAAGCGTAGTGATTGAATTATGGAGTACAGAAATAAGTAGGAAGTAGGACTATCTCACGGGCTTTCTCTCTAATTTTACCATCCGTATTGGCGCATGCCTTCAAATTTCACCCTCTAGCTACAATAGTGCCCTCTCAATTTCATACAGGGTATTTCTTGGTTCTACGTACATAGGACTGATAATTGTATTTCACTTTCCCTATATACTTGAACATGTCAGAGAGTGATAGTACTAATTGGGTCTTAACGTGGATGGTACTATTTTCCCTATACATTGAAAAAGAATAATAAGAACATAGCATTTTGTAAACGTTAAAGAAGGACAAGTGAAACAGATTTATCCAGTCCTATGTACGTAGAAAAAAGAGATATCCTGTATCTATTTGTGGACAGTTTTTAAATACTAATATAGTTCTCCTTATCTCTATATATAATTTTTGGAATATCACGTTTATTTTCGATCCGGTAGAGTTCAACCTTAAATCCCGATCTTTGTTTCATAGAAGTACTAATAGATGGCTCTATTATTGTTGCTGGTTGTGGCAACATTGTTGTAACTGTCAAAAATCTTACAACAGTGCAAGTTATAGTGAACGTCAATAAGATTTCAAAGAAAATTAAAACAATGAGTTTAAGGTTAGTTCTCACGACGTTTTCTTAGTGAAAATACACAATAAACGAAAGCGTGTGACACAAAACGAGTATGTTTTCAATTTAAGATCACTACAGGATATGATTTAGTAGTGAATTTGTGTTTGTTTGTATATCTGTGTGTACAATGGCTGAATTGATACGTACAGGAAGTGGTGGTGGTGGTGGTGGTCATGGGGCTACTGGTGCCACCAATAACAATAATAATAATGGTGGTGTTATCGTTAAAGATAAATTGGGATCACCCAGTACAGGTAGTGAGGATGGCAATGATCAAGATCAACCAAATACAGTAAAACCAACAGAAACTGATGATCAGGATTTAGGTGATTCAGCACGTTTTGCACCACCTGAACAATTATGGTATCATGGTCGTTTAGACCGTTATCAAGCTGAAGAACGTTTATGGATTGCTAATAAATTAGGAAGTTATTTAGTACGTGAAAGTGATCGTAAACCTGGTTCATATGTATTATCATTTTTTGGACGGACTGGTATGAATCATTTTCGTATAACTGCTGTTTGTGGTGATTTCTATATTGGTGGTAGACAATTTGTATCATTAAATGATCTAGTTGGTTATTATACGGAAAGGAGTGATTTATTGAAAAGGGAACGATTAGTACATCCGGTACCACCACCGGAACCAGTCAATGATAAAAAGGTAAGAAGGTGAGAGGGGTAACGACAACCAAAAACAACAATTACCGAAATGATTACAACAATAAACAATCCAACAATACAATTCCCATAAAAAAAAATAACAATTGGTTGTTTTAAATCACTATTTACAAAACAGATCATTAAGGCAAGAATATTTCATTCAAAGAAAAAGTCACAAAAAATTTACGTTTTTGTTTATTACCATATTAAACTTTAATAGGCTATTCATTGAATGTCCAAATAAACAACGAATTCCCCCTCTAGCCCCGCTATCACTATACTTGTATTGTGCGATAATTGTTTATAATTTTTTATTGTTATTGCTTTAATTCGTTGATAATGTGAGAGATTGTGGTGTTTTTTCTTTCTTGATAAACTCTATTTCCAACCGGATGAACAACTGTTTCATAGGATGACTAAGGGGCGAATTATTTTTGGTCTTCACTAGAATTCTATATTGGTATTTGTATTAGTAGAGCGATATGGGTGGGTTTTCCAGCTTTCCAAAAATATATCGACCACCAGAAATTCGCTACAACACTATACGATTTTTTTTTAGCAAAAATAATAATAGAGCATTTCATTACATACCGGGTGATTCACCTCAAACGAAAAGTATTTCAGAGATTTGTAGGGGGTGCACAGACAACATTTTAGCAAGATTAGAGCCTTGTAGCTCACTGGAAAGTTGGTCAAAAAAACGATTGTTTCGGAGAATGTGGCAATTTTCAAAAACGAGCAAAGCACTTAAAACGACTAAGAATGAGCGTTGACCCTCCAAACATTGATTTTTTTCGTTTTTCTTAATTTTATTCTAAAATAAGTGGAGTTGTTTTCCATTTTTTTTAGAAAAACGAAAAAAATCAATGTAGGGAGGGTCTCCGAGTCATTCTTAGGCGTTTTGTGTCTTTTACTCGGAACCTTGTCCGAAACGAGAGTTTTTTAGCCAACTTCCAAACGAGCTACGAGGTTCTAATATTGATAAAATAATCTCCAGGTATCTCCCTACAAATTCTTAGAATATTTTTCGAATCGCTGTATTTGTTAATAATCATGAGTTCTTATGTACAAAAACGTAGATATACAGGCTGTTTTATTTTTAAATGTGCTCAATTCATATGCAACTCTTATTAGCTGGTGAGCGATTCAAAAAATATTTCAAGAATTTGTAGGAAGGAGACCATTTTAGCAAAATTAGAACCTCGTAGCTGATTTAGAAGTTGGTCAAAAAAGCGATCGTTTTCGACAATGTCAAGATTTTTAAAAACGAGCAAAGCACTCAAAACTACTAATTGTAAGAATGATTCAGACCCTCCCAACAGTGATCTCTTTCATTTTTCTTGATTGCATTCTAGAGAAAATTCCACATGTTCCAAAACATAAGGGGGAAAAACGCAAAAAATCAATGCTTGGAGGATACACGAGTCATTCTAAATCATTTTTTAAGTGTGTAGCAAGGTTTTGAAAATGGTGATATGGTCCGAAACGAGCGTTTTTTGACCAACTTTGAAATGAGCTACGATTTGTTAATAATCATGATTTCTTATGTTTAACAAAAACGTAAATATACAGTGTATTTTTTTAAATGTTGTCAATTCTTATGGCTACCCCCATTATTTGGTCCAAAAAGCGATCGTTTTGAACAATGAGGCGATTTTCAAAAACGAGCAAAGCACGCAAAACTATTAAGAATGACTCGTACACCCTCCCAGCATTGATTTTTTCGATTTTCTCCAATCCATTCTAGAGAAAATGCGAAGCATTTCCACCTGTTAGAAAACAACCAACTTCAAAATGAGCTGCGAGGTACTAACTTTGCTAAAATGGTCTCCACAATTGACCACATTTAAAAAAAAAAAACACCCGGTAGCTAAGATCGTTTTTGGATACAATGAAAAGGGCGGCCAATTTTACAGAATTAAAAAAAGGCCACCTCATTGTCGTTTTCCTGAAAAACCCAAAAGTCCGAATTGCTTTCGCTTTCTCGAAAAAACTACCCTCCCTTCAATTTTTATCAAAATTACCAAATAAAGATTCTTTTTACCTATTACTTAATATCCATCCAAAAAATTAAAACTTGTGGTTTTGTAGATAATGAATTGGACACACTCTATAATTTCAATTGCTTCAATAGATATCATTTGATCTTTGTCCAACTTGATAGAAAACATATAAACTTATACCGTGCATAATGTGTAAGAAAGAGATGATGGATATTTTATTTTCTTTCACAGGAGCGTTTTCGAAAATAAACAATTGTTTCAATTTGAAATTGTAGATTTTACGCGATTTTGTTTATTCATTTCCTGTACAATGTCCCGGTTATTGACCATTTTTTCTTTCTAAAAATAATTATAAATTCTCTCTTATCAATATTGTGATAAAATTACAAAAAAGCATATAATTAATATTAAAAAGTCCTTTAATGATTCTTTTTTTTAATATTTCTTGTAGAGGGTTGTAGCAATCCTCCCTTATACAAAGATGCCCGATACTGATGAATTAACATTTAAAAAAGGCGATATTTTCTTCGTACATAATGATATGGGTAATGATTGGTTATGGGTAACAGCACATCGTACTGGTGAACAAGGGATGATATTTCGTGAATTAGTTGAAGATTTAGATGATAGTATTGATCCAAATACAGTTTTTCCATGGTTTCATCCAAATTGTACAAAAAATGAAGCTGTTGATTTATTAGTAAAAGCTGGTCCTGGTAGTTTTCTAGTACGTCCTAGTGATAATTCACCTGGTGATTATTCATTATTCTTTCATATAAATAATCAAATACAACGATTTCGTATTGAAAAGAAAGGTGTACGATATTTAATGGGTGGTCGTATATTTGAATGTTTAGATGCTGTAATTAATCGATATCGTAAAGAGCAAATTGTTGAAGGATATACATTACAACATCCTGTAAGTTTTATTATTATCATCACTATTATTATTATTGTTTTATTTTTATCAAGTTGGTAGTTGATGGTAGTAAACAATTAGATTGGATCCCAGATAATCCGAAAGTAAAATCTGAAGCTGAAAAGATTTATGCAACATTGAGAGAATGTCGTGATCAGGCTGGTTTAAAAAAGATGCGCGGTATAAAACATCAAGGTTTCTTACATCGAAAATCCGATAAAGCTGCAAAAAAATGGAAATTGTTATATTTTGCTTTAGTAGTCGATGGTACAGATACACATTTATATCTATACGAGAATCCAAAACGAACTAAACCAAAAGGATTAATTGATTTATCCTGCGCTTATCTTTATCAAGTAAAACGAATTTTAATTAATTTTTTTATCCAACACCGTTGCAAAAAGAGACCGTAATTATACCGATTTTAAATCAATAGAGCACCTTATAGCACACTAGTGTGTTATACAAATTTTCTTTGTTCTATTTTTTTTACTTGTCTTGTATTCGGTGTTGGATAAAATTTTATATTCAACTCTTGCGTTAAAGGGCAAATAAGACCCTCAAGAAAATTACTCCAATCAGCCAACGCTTTGTGAGTAAACGTTTTCTCTCGCGTCTTATTAACCCTCTAACACACTATAAATACAACTATTAGTTTAGTTTTCCATTGTAAAAACAAAAATTTCAGGTTCATGATAGTCTATGGGAGCGTCCGCATTGTTTACAAATTGTTGAAAGAGCTCTACCATGTTTAGCAACTGTTACACATCTAGCAGCACCATCAACTGAAGAATGTTCAGGTTGGGTGAATGCATTAAAGCCATTATGTGTGCCACAATTGAGTCGTGCTACATGTAAAGTGCCACGATTACGTGAATTACGTTGTTTAACATTACATATATTAGATGCTCATCGATTACCATATAAATTAGTACCACAACCTTATGTTACAATACAATTTAATAATCAAGTACGTGTAGCAAGAACACGAACAAAATCTGGACCAGATCCTGTATGGGATGAAGAATTTGTATTTGAGTCAGTATATATTTATCGATATTTGTTTTATTTTTTTGATTTATTTAATGTTTGTAGCGATGTGCCATGTGATGTAGTTTCATTCACATTAACTGTACATAATAAAGGCAAACGTGGTAAAGATACAGAAGTGGCTGAATTACATGTTGATCTAACTGCATTAGGCAATGGTGAAGAACGTGAAGAATGGTATTCATTATCAGGTCTAACACCAATGGGTGAATGGGGTTCATTACGTTTACGTACACGTTATTTACATGATTTAGTAATGCCAGCTGAAGAATATAGTCCATTACAACAATTATTATTAGAGAATGGTTTAGTATCGGTGAAAACACTAGCTGAAATCTGTCATGCTGATCGTGCACCATTAGCTACAGCATTATTGAGAGTTTTCCGTGCTGAAGGACGTGAAACTGAACTATTACGTGAACTAAATTCAGCTGAAGTATTTAAATTTTATTAATTTTTTTTTATAAAATATTTATTTATTTGTATTTAGATAACTCGTGAGACTGAAACTTCAACATTATTTCGAGCTGCATCATTAGCAACAACATTAATGGATTTATATATGAGAGCTGAATGTCGTGCTTTTCTACAAGCTGCCGTTTTAGAAACTGTTTTACGTTTATTAGATAGTAAACAAAGTGCTGAATTAAATCCAGCTAAAATGGATTCATTAGATGATGCTTGTAATAATGCTGAATTTTTATTACAAATTTTAGATCAAGTAACATTAAGTATATTTATGTCACCTGAAGCATGTCCACGATCAGTACGTTATATATGTGGTTGTTTACAAAAAGCTGTTGTTGCAAAATGGCCAGATGAACGTTTTGTACGGACACGTGTTGTATCCGGTTTTATATTTTTACGTTTATTATGTCCAGCATTATTAAATCCACGACAATTTGGTTTAGTTAGTGAACAACCATCACCAGCAGCCACAAGAAGTCTTGTTATGGTAGCGAAATGTTTACAGAATTTAGCCAATTTAGTTGAATTCGGTGGCAAGGTATTCTCATCATTAATATATTTAAATTAATAATAAATTTTAATTAATTATAATTAAAGGAACAATATATGGAGGTGGTGAATCCATTTATATTGAAAAATAAAGAACGTATGGTTGTTTTCTTGGATCAATTATCAATGGTTGGTGATCCAGGTGAGCCACGTATACAAACAAAACCAGATACGGCCAAAGAATTAGCAACATTACATCATATTTGTGTTGCACATATAACTGAATTACAAGCAGTTGCTAAAGTTAATTCAAATATAAAAACATTAGTTACAGTAACAGATATGTTGGCGAAACATAAACAAAAATATTTGGAAATGATAAGATAGTAGTATGGTGTTTATTGAGAGAAAACCAAGCTAGGTTTCAAACTATTTTCATTTCTTCTGCCCCCCTGCCATGTATTTTTCTCCCATTGTCTTTTCCTATAAAGTCAATAATATTGAAAATTTAAAAAGAACACCATATATAGATTTACATTTTGGTTATTTTCTATTTAATGGACGATGATATTATAGCAGAAATCGGTGTGCACTTTATTTTTTAAGTTTTGTTTCAAAAATCAAAAATTAGACTGTATCTTCATTATTTTTTATTACAAGACTGTTATTTAAATTATAAATTAAATTCTAAGTCAGTAGATTGCCTAATGTAAGTAGAGATGATTTATTGATTGATTAGTTGGGCTATCACCAACGAAAAGTGTCAAATTTTCTTATTATTATAATTATTGAAATATTTAATATAATAGAGATGCCATAAAACAATTATCGATTGTGAAACATCACATTTTATTGGAAAAACAAACGAAATATCCAATTTTTTCTATACTTTTTTTGATTATTTTGAAATATTTTATATATGAATTCTTCAATTATATTAAACATTTTTAAAACGAAACAATCGAAAATTGTATTGTCTCAATATATTATTTACGATCTTTTTGAGCATTTTGGCAAGTTTTTATAAACGTTTTTTTTTATACAAGAATTTATAAACAAAAATTCTCAGGTAAAAAATTCCATGTGAGACAACACAATTTTTATATTGTATACAAATATTCCTTTTTATCTAGATCGCTGTATTCGCTGTATACTCCATTGATATTTATATGTACTTTTATATTAAAAAAATTAAATAAAAATCATCCTTCTAATTTATTGGTTTTATTTAATCGATAATGGAAAAATCATCTCATGAATAGTATGGAGAATGCCATTAATAGACAACTGATAGCGACCCATGGTGATTTTCGTTCACCAATACGTGCACACTTCCAAAATGTACCCATTGCACTATTAATTGATTAATTTGAATTATTTTAAAATTAAATTTTTGTGTATTTATAAACTTTACCCAACTTTATGGCGATCCATTAAGCTCGGAAATAACGCTCGTAAATAAGCACACGTACAGATTAACAACAAAACTACAGTTAGAAGACTTTGGAAATTGAATAGTGCCGACTAGAATTGGAGAAAATTGGTAAAATAGTTGGAATTTAAATTTTTTAGTAAATCTTACCATTATTTCCTATGATATTCACAAAATCAACAAGACACGTCAAATTTTGAGGTTAAGATAATACTACTGCCATCTATTTACACAAATTTGCAAATGACTCATTTTGCGAAATTTCAATCTAGAAAGTAAATAATTATGAAATAATTTCGTAATAAAGTAACCAGTCTAATGTCACTTTAATTTACTTGAATTTAAACAAAAACAAATTGTTGATAAATATGTAATAACTGAGAATGGAACTACAAATAGCCGCTTGAGTAGTTTTCTATTCTGACACATTGACCTGTTATGAAATCTAGGTTATGTGTCAAGATCGAAAATTCTATTTTACGTCTTCTAGTTGTTTCGAAACGAAAATTAACACGTCCAACAAAAACAACTCTTGGAGGGGTTGTCCAAATAGTGAATGACACAATCGACTTTCTATTATTGTTAAAAAAAATTATTGTTTAGTTTAAAAATGGCTTTAAAATTATGCTTAAGACACAGTTTCAACTTCCATAAATTGACTATAATCAATAGACCTCAAACTTATCGTTATTTAAATAGTGGCATACCTGCACTCAATAAAAAAGAGTAAGTTTTTAACTTTAATACCATGATTTTTGATTTAATTGTCTGCCTTTAAATAGGATTAAGGTAACGTTTATTAAGGCCGATGGACGACGGATAGAAGCAAAAGGAAAGATTGGTGAATCTTTATTGGATGTTGTTGTTAATAATAATTTAGATATTGATGGTTTTGGTGCTTGTGAGGGTACGTTGACATGTTCAACGTGTCATTTAATATTTAAAAAAGACGATTTTGAACGATTACCCGAAGAGAAAAGTGCTGAAGAAAGTGATATGTTAGAATTAGCATCCGGTTTAACGTCAACATCACGTTTAGGTTGCCAAATTATCTTAGATGAAAAATTGGATGGTTTAGAAGTACAAGTACCGGAAGAACGCAGCGATCTACGTGAATAATTTAGGGAAAATTTATTTAAATTTATTGAAAATATATTTTTACATATATTTAATTGAGATTTATGTTAAATAGAAGCAAATTTAAAATTGGCTTGAATAGTTTTGTTATTCGATTCATGAATTGATTTGAATTGTCCAGGTTAATTATTCAAATTAACCGCCATTGGAGAATTTTAATGCTGGTACTGCACGTGACCAACAGTGGCGTTGCATCAACATATCCCCTACAGTCACTAAATATACACAGTACCGCAATTGTATGGGCCAATGTGTTGGAGAAAGAAAGCAAATTTTTTATCTAAAATGGCGGCATTTGTAATAATATGTCATACTATTGGCTATACTCAATAATCTGTCATGGAGTCAGATATCTTGCTTTTAAATTACACTTCTCAATGTAACCAACTTATAGTTTAAAATTCAAATGTCCCCATAAATTTTTATCCAAAATGGCGGTCATTTGCGGCACTGTATATATCTAGTGACTGTAATATCCCCTATTAATAATATTCTTTAGCACCTTATTTCCTATAGAATTGTTATCAAAGCAATAACTTCAGTTGTTAAAAATATTTCTGGTAAATTTTTGACTTATATTATTTCATTTTTAATTCTTAATTTATAAACTTTACGAATGAATGAGTACGCCGCTGATCTCATAGTATCTGTTGGTGATAACTAGATGGCGCG
Organism: Mylabris sibirica; assembly: GCA_039776855.1. Classification (NCBI taxonomy): domain Eukaryota; kingdom Metazoa; phylum Arthropoda; class Insecta; order Coleoptera; family Meloidae; genus Mylabris; species Mylabris sibirica. The sequence continues at coordinate 9,372,856 of CM077836.1, forward strand.
TCGATCAATTGAGCAGTTTGAGGTTATAATAAACATTGCAAATTGCAAAATCAATTTTTGTTTATAAATTAAAAATAATTTGATATGACCGATGTTAATGAAGTGTCGGCTACTGTGAAAGCCGCCAAAGATTATTTGAAGAATTTGGAAAGATTAAGTAGCGAAATTGAAGATGCTCAAAATCAAATTATAGCAACATCAAAAGAAACACAAACGAATATCAATATAACGTTTGATCAATTATTAGAAAATTTAACAAATATTCTAAACTCAAGACGTGATAATTTACTTAAAACTGTTATACAAGTAGATTTTTATTGGTAGATTAACAATATTGTGTGAATTATTAATATTTTGTTTGTAGACGAAAGAGACGAGTTTAAAACCGTTGGATGAATGTAAAAATGATATTTCTAAACGAATTGAAAAAACTAAACGTTTAATAAATGATGGCGAACAAATACTAATGAATCATACGATTATTAATGATGATTTTTGCCATAAATCTAGTCAACTTGGTAGCCTTCCTGTTATACCTGAATTAAAAGAAGTGCCTTATTTTACGTTTCAATACCAATCACATAATGAGATTGAATTGAATGATATTTGTAGTAAATTCGGTGAAATCTCCCATATTGCACCAATACAAATATCGAATATCAATGAAAAACCAGGTGCATTATTAATCGAATGGCATTGCGTTGATAATAACGATGAACGTATAATTGATATACAAGAATATCGTTTACAGAAAGCCTATGGAAATATTGTTAAAGATAAACATTTAATTGTTAATTTTTCAGATTATTATAAAGGTATCGAAACGCAATGTTTAGTTAGAGATCTACGTGCAAATCAAATCTATTCGTTTAGGGTTTGTTGTAAATTTGATGGTGGACAAAATTGGAGTCCATGGTCGATAATACAAACAGCTTCAACGACAATACCGCCGTACTGTTGGCGAGAGAATTGTGATTTTATTTTAGCTGACGACAATCGTATAGCAACATCGATAAAAGAACTACCGACAATTCTGTTATCGGATGGACCCCAGTTTCAAGTCGGATACTCGATAGAATTCACAGTAATCCTCGATAATTTACCATAATTTTTTTAATAAAGTAATTATAGTTTTTAGAAGTTGATAAGAATGAATCGTTTGTTGGTTTGATAACGGATAATAAGATACAACATTTAGATTGTAGTAACTTACAGGATCTTTATCAGAGTTTCGTGTTTAAAAATAATGGTGCAATTATAGTTAACGGTGTGGAGAAATCGACAAAATTACCTGTTGCTGTTAATGGATTAAAAGTATTTCAATTAATTATCAATTTTTATTTAATTAATGATAGTAATTGTAGGTTTGTTTTACTTGTGACTATACAAACGGCGATAAAGTCCGTGTTCATGTTGATTGTTGTGATAAAAGAGTCACGTACGATTGGCAAATTGATTTATTAAAAAACCCATTATATTTCTTTGCACAATTCAAATCGTCCAAATCCAAAATAATGGTGGAATAATTAAAATTTCTTTCAATATTTACATTAATTAAATAAATTAATAGTATAAATATTGGATTTTTTTCAACCGACAATACTGCTGGCACCTCTTAATGCTAAATAACCAGCTGTAATATCCATTGGTAAACCAACTAATGTTGCATACTCATCTTTATTAGCGAACCGTAGTCTAGTTTGTGGATCAGTGTACGGTGCTGGTAGACCTGATAGATCCGAAAATTTCTCAGCTGGTTTAAATGATGGTGGTGCATTTATTGAACTGTAATGTACAACATTATCTGGCCATTGTAATGATTTCTCTGTTGTTATTATCTGTTTCAATGATTTCCATACACGTTTCTTATTATTCGCTTTTGTATCATAATAAGATGGGGATGTTTTAAATATAAATTTTGATTCATGTTCTTCACTCATCGTTCGTTCGTAATTTGAGGTTATAAACAACAATTTTCAGGTAATTTTCGATTTTTATAAATTAGCGACATCTTACAGAAATTTCTGTAATTGCTAGTTTATATAAGCTTGCAAAGATGTCACTAGTGCAATAAACAAATCGAGTCGGTGTTGCCAAATTATAATTTTTTTTTAATGTTGAGTATTTAGATGCAAAGTAACAAATTTATGACGTTTCAGAAAATCAAGATGCATCTATAATATATAAAAATTGTTATAAAAAAGTCATTTATGATTGTTAGAATTTAAATAATCAAGATCCTTATATTTTTTGAGGATTCAGTAATGAAGTATCGACACAACTGGCAGCACTGTAATTAGAGGGAAGGTAAGAATTTCAATTGTTTTTAACCTACTTTATTTAACGTTTAATTGTTAGTGTTTGTGAATTTAATTGTTGTACAAATAATTTAAAAATGAAGGGTAATTATTATTAATTTTATATAAATTTAATAAATAATATTGTCTTTTTTTCTATAGAATACGTGTTATGTGTAATACAAGAAAGGGGTGTCGAATTTTTTCCACAGCTTCGAATGAATCTTTACACGTAAGTATTGTAAAAGAGCTTAAAATTTATATTTTGTGACCAAATATCAATTAACATCATCAAAAATTAGTTGAAATTTTGTCAATTAATACGTTAAAACTGGAGTTTTTAGAATGAAAAAAGATGCCCATCATTTCTACATTGATTAGACTCATAAGACTCAATTAATTTCTAACAAATACTACGATTTATTTTTTTCTGTTTGTCATGATATATTCTCTTTGAAATCGTAGCCAACATGAAACTGTTGTTTTAATATCTTTTGGCGACCTTATTTATGTTCCACATCTTAAAAAATTTGAACCTTTACATTTCCTACCCGAATTTCGCTAATTTTTCTTAAACGTTACGATTTTTTAAACAATACCCTAACATTAGAAGTTTAGAAGGAAGGATTTAACCCAAAGCATTCACCATTTTTAAGGGCATTATATCCAGTGCCGATCCTAGGCCTGTGACCGCCCCGTGCATAAGCTACTAGTAACCGCCCCCAAGTGAAGAAAAATTAAAGTAAAGTTTTTTTTAGTTCGATTTTTTTTTCAATGTTATATACGAACATAAGCATTAAGGGGACTTTGGACATATTACTCGATTCGGTATGCGAAAATTACCAATATTTAAACATCGATTACTCGCTTGTTTTTTTGAGATACTGTGAAAAGTAAGCGTGCTTTGGCTAGAGAGCATTTCATGGTGCATCTCCTGAAGCTTTCTACTTAAGAAAAATGTGATAGAACTCCGAATAACAGAGATAATTGTAAGACTATGTTTTTTTGTTCATTTTCCTCCATAAATGGATAAAACTTAGCCAATATTATTGATTTTTAGCGAATTTTTTTAAAAAAAATTAGCTAATGACGAGATCCTCACTTTTGAATTTCCGAAAAATTTTTGCACAGAAGTTCGTTTTGGGACCTCAGGAACCCATATCCACCGTTCGTTAAAATTTTTATATATATATATATATATTTATATATATATATATATATTTATATATATATATATATATATATATTTATATATATATATATTTATATATGTATATCCACGATAACTGCCGTAAAAACACACCAATCTTAATGAAACTTGGTACAAAAATCGGTCTTTGTGATAGCTTGGATGAGTTCGTTGGCCAGACTGGTAGGGCCAACACTTTTGGAATAAGAGCTGAAGAAATGTTAAAAAAAATCATTTTCAATATTAAATTTGCTTAGATTTTGATGAAAATTAAAATAACAGTAGAGCCGACCATTCTCTATGACCCAGAAAAAAAATCATCAAAATCGGTTCATTGGTTCGCAAGAAAAATGCAAAAATCTCTTTTTTGAGTATAAGCAGTAAAATCGATTATCTCAGGTGGCTATATGTTCTGACTATTGATATTAGAAAAAAAAATTGAATATCGCGGGGGGGGGCAACTCATTTTGACAGTTAATATTAGACGCAAGGCCTGCTAGAGAATTTCGCTTGAAAAAATCAAGCAGGCCTTGATTAGACGTATTAGACAAACAACAAACTTCATTATTAGTTTTTTTTTTAGTGTTTCTTATTGTTTGTGGATTAAAAGTATTTTTCAATAAAAATCATAAATATTAAAATAACATCGGGAAATGAATTTATTAGTTGATTCAATGTTAATAAAATATATTAATTGTCAGTATCATAAGAATGTTTTGTAATTAATATTTCAGTATGTAGATACATAAAAAAATTCGCTATATAAGGTACTTGCTGCCTTTAGAGATTTTTTTAATATTTATCAGGTGAATTTAGATAGAAAATTTTAAGAGGTTTTTAAATCTTTAAGAATTTTCTCTACATGTTTGTTGGTTTACCGATAGCTGGAGAAAATTAGAAAAAAATCAAATAGTGATGCTGTGCTTCATTTTAAAGATAGAGAATCGTACTGTTTTTTTTTGTTTTAGAAAGATGATATACTTATGGATAAAGGACATGAAGCTCGCTTAAAAAAAATTTTGAAAAATTAAGTGATTTAGACGGATATTTTGAACAGCCTTTTTCACTTATTATTAAGAACTATTAGAATTAATTAACTTGATTGATGATTGGCACGAAAATGTCGGAAATTTTATCTACTTTGACGACTGAAAAACTGTCAATATTTTCATCTTTTAGTCGACCATGTTTGTGGCATTGTACCAGATCTATTCGGCTTATACCAGATCTATCGGTACACTGCGGACTAAATCACAACAACAATAACAGTAGCAACACAAACATGGTCGACTTAAAAACGAATTTACAGACAGATTTTCAAATATCGAAGATAGATCAAATTTCCGACATTTTCATGTCAATAATCAGTCAAATTAAATAATTTTAATAGCTGTAAATAACAGGTGAAAAGTGGGTTCAAAATGTCCGTCTTGATCTCTAATTTTCAAAATTTTATTTCAGGCGAGCTTAAATGTCCTCCCCCCTTCCAATATCTTTCTAAGAACAAGAGTATGATTCCCTGGCTTTAAAATTATGCACAGTATTGTTGTTCGATACTTTTTTCTAATTTTCTCAAGACATCGGAAAACTAACAAACATATCTAGAAATTTCTTATAGATCTGGAAAGCCCTTTCAATTTTCTATCGAAATTCACCTGATAAATATTGAAAATCAATAATATTGGCTATGTTTTGTCCAGTTATGAAAGAAAATATACAAGAAAACACGGTCCAAGAGCTTCCTCTGATATTCAGAATTTAATCACAGTTTCCTTAAATAAAAAGCTTTAAAACATACAGCTTAAAATGCTCTATCTAACGCACGTTTACTTTTTTAAACATCTGAAAAAACAAGCGAGAAATTGATGTTTGAAAATTCCAAAGTTTCAAACGTCGAATCGAGTAATATGTCCAAAGTACCCTTAAATATTACAATAGTTGATTATAACAAAATTAGAAGCAAAGAAACTATATTGAAAGTGTGAAAATTTTGAAACAATATTTTTGATTTTCATATGGAATGCAAAGATTGAATGCGACTAGCAAAAGTCTTCAAAATAAAAATTCTGTCTTACACAGTGCCGTAAATTCTTTAAAATCTTAACTTTGTATACATATATCAGAAAACATTAAAAATAACAATTAATATTCTGATACTACACTACAGAGTCAGAATGCTATGTATTAACAAACAATTAAAAATATGAACCAAAAAAAGGGAGAAAACACAAAGAAAAGATACATTTTGACGATAAAACTCCTGAAGCTAAGAATGTGTAATTAATAGGCAAACAAGGATTAATAGTAAATTGCTTGAATTTGATCATTTGATCACTTGGTATGAGACGTATTTGAAATTATAATTCACAAATATTTTACTATTAACAATTCAAGGATTTTATTTTCCAAATTTTGAAATTTTGCAATTTTTAATTTATGAAAAATTTTCGTCGTGCGGCCGCCCCCTAATTGTGGCCGCCCCGTGCAAGTGCACGCTTCGCACGTACCTAGGATCGGCCCTGATTATATCTTAAGGTACTCGCACACTTGTACAATTTTATTGTGCAACAACAGAATAGCATGTTGTGTTCACACTGAATCAAAAATAAGTCTAAACTTATTTACATATAAAGCACCACTTTTATTGCAAAACGGGCGCTGCAACTCTCAACTGATTAATTTAAAATGTATAAGCATTCGTAGATATTTTCATATAGTAAATGTTATGTTACTTTGTCGGTGAATTTGTAGATATTGATTGTGACGAAATACAATGCGTTCTGATAACAGTGATAACGTTGAAGACATATCTGCTGCTTCATGCTTATTACTTTCATTAATAATACAAAAACAAAGACAGAGAATACTTCAAAACTGCAGGAAAAGGAAATTTGGGTGAAAGAGTAGATTCAGGAACATGATTGTTGTGGAGTAATACTAAATAATTATTTACAAGCAGAATAATAAAGCATCCGGCAGTCGAATATTTCAGCCTACGTATTATTTACAAACTGGCGCGTAACTCTGCATTGCGCCACCCGATAACACCAATTTTCCTATTACGGGAATTTCGCATTTTAGCGAATTTTTTTAAAAAAAATTAGCTAATGACGAGATCCTCACTTTTGAATTTCCGAAAAATTTTTGCACAGAAGTTCGTTTTGGAACCTCAGGAACCCATATCCACCGTTCGTTAAAATTTTTATATATATATATATATATATATATATATATATATATATATATATATATATATATATATATATATATATATATATATGTATATCCACGATAACTGCCGTAAAAATACACCAATCTTAATGAAACTTGGTACAAAAATCGGTCTTTGTGATAGCTTGGATGAGTTCGTTGGCCAGACTGGTAGGGCCAACACTTTTGGAGTAAGAGCTGAAGAAATGTTAAAAAAAATCATTTTCAATATTACATTTGCTTAGATTTTGATGAAAATTAAAATAATAGTAGAGCCGACCATTCTCTATGACCCAGAAAAAAAATCATCAAAATCGGTTCGTTGGTTCGCAAGAAAAATGCAAAAATCTCTTTTTTGAGTATAAGCAGTAAAATCGATTATCTCAGGTGGCTATATGTTCTGACTATTGATATTAGAAAAAAAATTGAATATCGCGGGGGGGCAACTAATTTTGACAGTTAATATTAGACGCAAGGCCTGCTAGAGAATTTCGCTTGAAAAAATCAAGCAGGCCTTGATTAGACGTATTAGACAAACAACAAACTTCATTATTATTTTTTTTTTTTAGTGTTTCTTATTGTTTGTGGATTAAAAGTATTTTTCAATAAAAATCATAAATATTAAAATAACATCGGGGAAATAAATTTATTAGTTGATTCAATGTTATTAAAATATATTAATTGTCAGTATCATAAGAATGTTTTGCAATTAATATTTCAGTATGTAGATACATAAAAAAATTCGCTATATAAGGTACTTGCTGCCTTTGGAGATTTTTTTTTACTATATACATCACCACCAATCTTTAACCCTTTGTGATCGGCAGAATGTACCTTTGGGAGTACCAGGAGGTTGGAGCACTTTTTCACAACTACGCGTTTTTCGACCAATTTTCCAATGAGCTACAAGGCTTTAATTTCGCTAAAATGTTCTCTGGGAAGCCCCCTATAAATCCTTGAAATATTTTTTGAAACGCTCGCCAAATAATGGGAGTTGTCGTAAGAACTTTTTTTCCGACGTGAATAACCCTCGTAAGTCGATCGAAAAATTTGAATCACGAGGCATAATAGGGACGATAGTGTTCTGTCATTTTTGCAATTTTCGAATGTTCCCGTTGCGGAGTCATCAACTGCTAAGACTATTTAGAAATATCCCTGCTAAGGGCACACCGACCGCAGAGAGTTAAAATATACGCAACTTTGAAAAATTGCGTAACATTGAGAAAGTTGTGCATACATTGCAAAAACCTGAGTTGCTCCACTTTTCAAGTGGCGCAATACGCAAAGTGTACAGGTCTGAAAGGACCTTAACATTGGAAGAATAAAAGGAGGGACTTAACCCGACGCATTCACCATTTTTATGCACATTTCGTATTTTTCGCATTATCATATAGAAGTATCATAATGTGGTTATCATTACCAATGCTACAATAAATCGATTTTCAAACGATATTATCATAATTAACATAGTCAGATCATGTTTTATCCCGTATACAAATTAGCATAGATTAACGAAAGAACTGCAAAGAATGGGGCCTATTATTTAACAAGCAGTACCAACAAATTATGAATCTATTTGTTACCTTTAGTCGATTCAAATTCAAACTTCTTTAACTCTTTTAAAATAGAACCGAATCTCATGTTTAATAAAATTCTTGACTTGGTTTTACCTTATTAGCGAAGTCTGAATCTTGTTGAAATAGCTATAGAGTTCATTGCCAATCATTGTTGTATGTAAAGGTTTCTACAACTTTCTTTGATATGTATTCTTGATCACTTGTGGATTGATTCTTATTTGCGACTTTCAATACTAGTCTTAATATTCATCTTATCGATTTGTTGCAAGGATGTTTGTTATGTTTGCATGTTTTCTATGTTAATATCTACATTTAATTCTGATTTATGAGTGTTTACAATAAAAATAACACGTGAACACATAAGAATATTGTCAATTTCCTGAACAGGCAGCAGTTTTCCCTGAATCAATACGTACATACCGGACGTTGCGAAACTTTATAAACACTTGAACATTTTTATTTACATTTATTTAGATAGGTATTTACGTTAATATTCAAATGCATACATCTGGATTTCGATAAATTTTTGAAAATTATTGTCAATATAAATAGTAATACAGAAAATAATATTAATATTTCTCACGTCCATTTCAGTTACATTAATTCGTAAAGTGTATCGTTATAGAATTATCTCACTTACTGTCAATTTTACTAATTAAATTTTAACGAACAAATAAGTCACAAACGATTTTTATAATCATAGCAACGATTATTTTTAATTGTTCTTTACGCTTAACTAAAGTTGGTGAAATCGTCTCTTAAATAGGTAATAGACAAAATATGTTCGTTTTATTTTTGTATCATCTCCCAAACAAGCTAGATCATCACTATCATCTGTTGAATCTTTGTTTAACTTGTTTGTGAAACGTGGGAAAAAGTGAGAAAGACACACAACACATGATAGTATGTAGTATGTTGTAAATTTGCATGATATATACAGCAATATTCTGTATTTTACCTAAAAGTACTCTTACATATTTTGAATTTTACAACATAGCCTTTGAAAGCAATACTTGAATCTTGGACGAGACTTTATTATCTACATGATGCACAAATAGATAAGTGTCTAGTTATATCACACTATTTTAAAGATATAAATTGTATGCATTTATCATAAAGAGAATTAAAACTCACATAATTATAAGGAGAGAAGACATTCTCTTAAAACACACCCTTTCGTATAGAATACGAGTTTAAAAATATCAAAATTCGTCACACGTTATCCTTAATTTTCATATGAATAGTCTAAAGGTAATTGTTCTTGATAATCATAATATATCACCCTGTTCTATTCCATTCTATTCTATTCTATTCTATTTTATAAATTATTTTCAACGGGGTGTGTGTATGTATGTATGTGACATTTGCACTGTTGTCAGACTTTTCACAGTTCTCATCTATTCATTGATCTTAATCCATCGTGTTATAGCAACCAGGTGTTAGAAAAATATTGAATAGTTGACCAACTGGAACTAATTCCTTTTTACAAATCATCTTTTGTATATTCCAATTAATAAATATGAGTATTTCTTTTAATATAATTGTTACAATTCAAAGACAATCAAATTTCACCTTTTCTTTTATAAATAATTGAAATATAAGATTGTCATTTGTGTTGTTGTTATTATTTTATTGATTTGAAGAGATGCGGGTCATTCATCTATAACTTGAACACGTATATGCTTAAATGTTCAGTTTTTTTTTTAAATTTATTAAGTGTTTAAAGCTGGTACTTGTTATTATTAAAAACAATGCACTCATTAATCTATTATTCTCATTCAATAATATAGTGTAAATCACTTGAAATAGTTACTGTTAATTGATTTATTAGATTCTTGGCCTGAAATAAATAATATTATAGTTTTAGCGAATTTTTTTAAAAAAAATTAGCTAATGACGAGATCCTCACTTTTGAATTTCCGAAAAATTTTTGCACAGAAGTTCGTTTTGGGACCTAAGGAACCCATATCCACCGTTCGTTAAAATTTTTATATATATATATATATATATATATATATATATATATTTATATATATATATATATGTATACCCACGATAACTGCCGTAAAAATACACCAATCTTAATGAAACTTGGTACAAAAATCGGTCTTTGTGATAGCTTGGATGAGTTCGTTGGCCAGACTGGTAGGGCCAACACTTTTGGAATAAGAGCTGAAGAAATGTTAAAAAAAATCATTTTCAATATTACATTTGCTTAGATTTGGATGAAAATTAAAATGACAGTAGAGCCGACCATTCTCTATGACCCAGAAAAAAAATCATCAAAATCGGTTCGTTGGTTCGCAAGAAAAATGCAAAAATCTCTTTTTTGAGTATAAGCAGTAAAATCACGTATCTAAGATGGCTATGTGTTCTGACTATTGATATTAGAAAAAAAATTGAATATCGCGGGGGGCAACTAATTTTGACAGTTAATATTAGACGCAAGGCCTGCTAGAGAATTTCGCTTGAAAAAATCAAGCAGGCCTTGATTAAACGTATTAGACAAACAACAAACTTCATTATTATTATTTTTTTTTTTAGTGTTTCTTATTGTTTGTGGATTAAAAGTATTTTTCAATAAAAATCATAAATATTAAAATAACATCGGGAAATGAATTTATTAGTTGATTCAATATTATTAAAATATATTAATTGTCAGTATCATAAGAATGTTTTGCAATTAATATTTCAGTATGTAGATACATAAAAAAATTCGCTATATAAGGTACTTGCTGCCTTTGGAGATTTTTTTTTTAAACAAATTAACATTTATTTAGGATCAACGTAATAATAGTGAGGATATCCGGTTGTTAATATTTAAAAAGCTCTCATTTTCAGGTTGACTAACTAAATAGTAGAGTAATAGTAGAATACAAATTCAAACTTTTAGTACAGTAACATGAAATAATAGAGTTTTATTAATACATAAATTACAAAACGAGTTGGAAAAGGGGCCGAATCGAAGACCCGGCCTAGCAACTTCCCCGACTGATCAGTCCCAGTAGTTAATCATTAATTAGAAAAAAATTTTTCTACGATCAAGAGAAAATTGTCAAATTTCTGCGAAAAGCACAGTGGTTGCGCTCTCGCCTGACATCTGTTTGCTACGGGGTTCAATTCTCGCCAGAATAACTTTATTTTTTTTCTTTTCAATTATGGAAATAATCATCTTTACTATTTTGTTATTTTATTCTTGACAAATAGAAAACTTTAGTTTACTTACTGCCTCTATGGATAGTAAAAGTATTATTAGATACTCATTATGTTATCCATTACAATAAATTCACAACAAAAGATTAAACAAATATTCCAGTAAAGCTTTTAACAAAACCAAAGATGTCAAAATCAGCACCGAAATTTAAAAAAAAACAACGCAATTATTTACACCTACTCGATCTTTCACGAAACAGTCTTGTTGCTAGACAACGGCCGTAAATCCTGATTTATATTTGATATATTAATGTCTTATTCTTTTGTCTTGCGTACATACTTGATTAGTAAAGAATCACTGTCCATCTAATTAATTTAATCATTATAAGTCGCCAGATTGAAAAATATTGCACATGATGGGTATTATTTCTGACATAAAAGCACATGCCCTTTCGATTGGTGATATCAAATTAATACGTTATCTTACATTTTTTTCAATCAAGCCCCTCCCCCGTCCACCCCCGTGGTCCGATTGGCACCAAAAACTAATCAACTCGAAAGTCCACGGAATATTTGATGCTGGCCAAATTTGAACGCAATCGGTTAAGCCGTTTTTGAGTAATCGTTGGAGAAACGACAGACGCGCGCGCACACACACACACACACACACACACACACACACACACACACACACACACACACACACACACACACGGACATCATGCTAAAAACTTCAAAAACGTGTTCAGGGGACCCCAAAACGTAAAGATCTGGTGAAATCTCGAATTCGAAATTTTGGTCCGAAACTAATAACTTCCCTACCCTCTGGTCGGGGAAGTTAAAAAATGGTATTAGGGGATGGTTATAGTCAAGTTTTGTCAAAAAAGAATTCATAAACGTCCTAGTCGTCAACGAGTAGGTATTTGATAATTATTATCATCAAATATTAACCCTCCGTCTGCAAACATATTATCGCTTTCGGTCTTCAATCTGGATCCTTAAGATGCACCACATTTTTTTGTATTATAAGTTTTTAAACAATTACAAAAATTTTAGAATCCCTTCGTTTTCGACCCTCTGTATCATATCCCAAAAAATTTTGTGCCCTATCTAATAGAGCTTTCGTCTGTGCCTAACAGGACCCAGATTGCAGACGGGTTATAATTATTTGAATACTTTACTAAATTAAGGCGAACCATTTTTATTATGATCACATTTTATAGGTTTTTGGTAAAGATTGTTAAATTTTCTAAGGGAATATGACTAAAGTAATAGAATAATGTCAAGTCTATTTAACAATGAATCTTCAGTTGCAAGTAGTTCGTCATCAAATAATAAATCACAAAAAGGATCAACAATTTTACCATCTGGATATAAGTTTTGTAAAAATGCCATGTAAACAAGCATTTTTACCTGTTTTATTTATTTTCAATCGGTTTTTTTTTGATTTAAGGCCGATCCACACACGGAGATATATCTTAGTAAGACGGTCTCATGGTACGGTACAGTGATATATATCTAGCTTTGTCTATACATGATACCGACAGAGATAGATATATATCATTGCACCGTACCATGAGACCGTCTTATAAGATATATCTCCGTGTGTGGATTGGCCTTTAGGATTATTTTATGAGGTTCTATTTGCAATTATTTCATTGTCAAATATGTTTGACTTTATTTTATTACTTTAGAAAACTTTTATAGTAGTCGCCTGGGTCTTGTGAATTTCGACTTATAAGTCAAATTACTTTATGGTTGCGGTGCACAAAGAAATAAATAGCAATAGATAATTTACAACTCATACCAGATGCGAACAAAATTTCTTTAAAATCAGGCAGTTTCGGGGTGAAACTACATTGTCCATTGTTATTCACAGAAATTGCGGTAGAAAGTTTTCTTTGTACATGACAATCCATAAAGTAATTTAAATTATAAGTCGAAATTCACAAGGCCCAGGCGGCCACTATATCACTATACATCATTTTAATACTGTGTCTACTGTATTGGCAACAATTAGGACTAGAGACAATAAAATATGAATTTCTCACTTGTTGCTTGTTTTCCAATAATAATTCGAAAGATATAAGATATTTGATGATTCTTACTAATTACAGTAATTACTGTTAAACACGAGTTAAACCTGTCTCAAATTGTTGTTTACAGATGATTTTCAGAGTGCTCAGAGTGTCAAATACATCTTTTTTAGCTCAAATTACTGTAGGGAAACTGTTTTAATTAAATTAGCTTCCAACAAAAAATTTGGAGATTACATTTAAGAATCACAGTTGACAAATGAAGGAATTTGTGCCCATCATAAATTAATGGGATTTAAAACCGCATCTTTTTTTTCTTCTCAATAGTTTATCAATCAATTCTGATTTTTAATTGTAATTCTTCCTATATTTGTTGAGAATTACCTTTGTTTTTATTCTTAAATTAACAAAAAAAAACCAACTTGATTTTAATTCAGTTTGTACTGGTCTAACAAGAAAAAAAGTAAAGTTAAAGTAATTAAATTGTAATTTCGGCACAATGATAGTCTCTCGAAATCCGTTCGTATTATTTAAATTTGATCACTAGTCGCAAGTTAGTTAATTAGCAATTCCAAAGAAATTGTGTTAGTTGAACCGAACATTTAATAACCTTTACTAGGAAATAATCAAATACAAATTAGAAGCGAGTGGAAAAGATTAAAGTCGAATTGGAAATTTTTAAGACGCAAGTACGATTTTATTTATTATAGCGTTTCAGCTTGTTCAATTTATTGAATATTATTGCTCATTTTATTATTATGAAAAATTGTGTTAAAAATTAAACGTACGAAAAAGTAATTAATGAAGCATTCCCTAGACAATCGGTAGATTTTATTAATAAGATTGAGGATCAACGTTCATAGCGGAGTTTTTTTTATAAAATCAACGTAAGGCAACTTTCTGATCGTTAAAACTTACTTATATGAGTACCCTGTAAGTAGACCAAGTCAAAATCAAATCTGTCTTTTACAAAATACATACAGGGTTGCTGCTGTGAATATCCCAAATTCATATGAAACTCTTAGTAGTTGGTGGGCGATTCGGATAATACTTTGAGGATTTTTGGGATGATTCCTGGAGAATATCTTAGCAAAATTAGAACCTCGTAGCTCATTGGGAAGTTGGTCAAAAAACGATCGTCTTGGACAATGTCGGAATTTTCAAAAACGAACAAAGTACGCAAAACGACTCAGAATGACCCGTAGATCCTTGCAACAGTCATACTTTTTGTTTTTCTCCATTGCATTGTGGAAAACATGCGAAACATTTCCACTTAGTTCAGAATAAAATGGAGAAAAACGAAAAAAAAATCAATGTTGGGAGGATTCTCGAATCATTCTAGTCGGTTTGCATGCTTTGTTCGTTTTTGAAAATTGTGTCATCTTCAGAAACGAGCATTTTTTAACCAACTTCCAAATGAGCCACGGCGTTCTAATTTTGCTAAAATGATCGCCAGGCTCCCTTCTCCCTATAAATTCTTGAAATATTATTCGAATCCCTCGCCAAATAGTGGCAGAGCATGGTAGTTCTTAGCACCTCACATTTGTACAAAATATGTTATCGTAATCTCAATTTATTTGGCTGAAAGATTTAAAAAAAAGTTCGCTTTACAGAGGGTAATTGAAGTAGTATTTAAAGTAAAGGTAACTTGTATAATTTATACTTTAGTTTAGGCATATGGAAGTATTATTTCTTGTGCAAACGTTGAAATAAATACGTACTGGATGTGAAGTGGAGCTTTCTAATATAAGAACAAATACAGTTTGTTATGTCAATGATATAGTGCCTGTAAAATTATACATGTTATACATCCATAAACTCTCAAATTTCTATGATGCCAGGTAGTCAGACGAAAAAAAATTCCTAATTTGAGCCACTTGAAAATAATTTATGGCCCTGTTTAATTTTTGTTTTCAAGTACATATTAAAGTCCTAGAAATCTCTTGAGACTTGTAAAATTTCAAGTACTCCTCTCTCATCTTCTTATCTATCAAAGCCACTGAAATACATAAATAAAATAATGTATATTATAACAATTATTATTATTGATATTACATATTAGTATGAATGATTTCCTCGTTTGATCAGCGCAGACAAGTTGGCTCTAGACTCCCACCATTCCTGTACAGAACTTGTTCTTTCTAACACACATACATACTCATTGTCTATATACATACATACAATATAGACAAATACATTACACATACATACAAACATAATATTGAAACGACGGTGAGCGCGAGAGCTTGATTTTGCCGTTCAACGTTGAATTGCTGCAGCAGTCGAGTTCTGGCATCAGCCAAGTAAGGGTTGGTAGTCTTGGTTGGACAAACACACCGCATTTTATACGGGATAAACTCGTATTGTTGTCGTGGATTTTGTAGATTTAAATTTGCATGTTGTATTTTTGAAAAATCTCTTTATTTTTATGTAAAACGATAGTTTTGTGTTTGTGTTTTAGTGATATGGTGGAGATTTTTTATTTTACTTAATTTTTTTGTTACTTCAAATTAATTCGACTCTTGTTTTTATTTTTCGTTTTGATTTTCGTATTGAAATTAAAAACGATTCTTAGACTGGCTATGGCTATGGGGCCTAATAATACATAAATACAGGTAATTTCCATATTTTGTAAACTTGAAAGAAATTTATGATTATTCAATGACATTTAAATAATGTTTAAATTGAGAAATTTTATTAAAATCCAGTCGTAATTGTAATCTTTTTGGATTTTTAAATTATCAATTATATAAAAGTTACGCTCTATTAACTTTTTGGATAATTTAAATCAACTTATTTTTTGAGTGGATTTTTTAGTAATTTAAACATCAGATTTTAAATTAATTTTTAAAATTGAATACCAGATAAATACTACTGTTATATGAAACTAACGTACAATAAAATAACAAGGTAGACGTAATAATACAAGAATTTTAAGGACATCACGTTATTTAAATTGTTGATATACGAAGTTAAAAGGAATAATATAAATTGGCAATTATTTAGCAGAATAAAAGTTAAATAAACTAGAAACAATAAGAAACTTCAAGGAGAATCCCATAAAAGTGTTTGATTAAGAAGACATTTTTTACAGGGAATCCAAATAATCTCTCTTATACAGACTTTCGTAATGTTTCTTTTTAGCGATTTTTCTGCATATTATTCAGTCATAACAAAATTCAAATTAATAAAGATATGTGGTAGCTTTAATTTACAATATTAATGAAGAACTTCAAAGTTTCATATAAAATAGAATGTGAACAAAAACTGAAATATTCAAATAAAAAAATATTTGCTTTTCGAATATTAATGTGAATAATTTTCACAGATTTTATACACTTGAATATAATCAAACAAATGTATTTAACCGCATAATTACTTATCTGTTATATCTTGTAAATTGTATACTTTTATTCACACTTAATTAAACTTCTAACCTTTCCTTTTAATTACATTTATCTCTAGTTATCGTCAGTAATATTTCTCAAATTGAAATTTATTATCTATTAATACTAGATACTATGATGAAATTTTCTGAAAAATATTTATTAAACTCAACAAAAAATCATCAGTATTTTTATAGTTTTTCCTGTATTTATTTTCTTTTTTGCAAACATTTATTAATCAACTGTTAGAATGGCATTTTCAAATTAAACCTAGTACTAAATTTCCGTTAAGTGTAATTTGTACATTTTCCGCTATCCTATAATAGCTTTCCAGAAATAAAATAGTCTGTTGCACAAACAACACCAACAACATAAAAATTATCCAACCCATCATGTCAAATATTGTAAATTGGATTTTTCAACTATTTTTTTAAGTCCCACTGTAGTTTTTAAAATTAAAAAAAAATAAAATTGCATCAGTATCTTTTTTTTCGTTTATATACGTGTTTGTACTGCTAGCCCGTAGGCTGTCAATAGTATGATGAGTGTTATATCTTTGAAGGAACCTCCGGTTTTCTTCAAAGATATTTAGATGATAGTCGTTCTATTATTATTGAGCTTAAGGCTATGTATACATTCACTAGAATCGTTGTCGTCGTCATCGTATAAGAAACAGTTCCCTTCGATTAACATAAAACAAAATTTTAGAAGGGATCGAAATGCGTAAGATCAAGTACAAGATGATTTTAAATAGACAAATATTGAAATTTTGTGTTTTGAAATATTAAATTACTACTGCAATATTATAAGAAATAGTGTCAAAAAAGGGTTAAGTCTGTATAGATTTTACTTTGAATAGGTAGTTTATTTCAATAGTTCTTCAATGGTATACATAGATCGTTCTATTGAATCCAACACCATAAATGGTATACCGGGTGATTCAAACCTTAAACGAAAAGTTCTAATGGCAACTCCCATTATTCAAAAAATATTCCAAGGATTCGTAGGGGGGTCCCCAGAGAATATTTAAGCAAAGTAAGGGTCTTGTAACTCATTGGGAAATTTATAAAAAACGCTCGTTTTGTACAAAGTCACGGTTTTTAAATCGAGTTGAACACGCAAAACGATTAGGAATGGCTCGTGGACCATGGTAAAATTGATTTTTTCCGTTTTTTTCATTTGTATCATTGGACAATTGAAAAAAAAACCGTGGTGGAGATCGCTCATGGGAAAAATGAATGAATCTAGTGTGAGTAACCTTCTCTGTTGCTTACTATTTTTGATAGGGTAAGATTATTTATGCTGATTCAGTCTTTATTGCTCTTATTCTGACTTACTTTAATGTAAAAATAATAAAATTCACGTATTTTTTATTTGTTTCTAATGAAATGCCAATGATTTTCTATAAAAAAAAACACTAACACTTAATCAGCATAAATAATCTTCCTCCAGCGAGTTAAAAATAGTAAAAATAGGTAAATGATCTCGTCATTCTTAAGGATTCCGGGAAATCAGTGTTCCCATTTTCGCAAGGATCCAGTGTTGAGAAAAGAATGGAAACTATTTAAAGACTTACTTCTAGTCATTTTTACAATTTGTCGTTTGACGAGGATAACCAGAAAATCGTGACTTTGTCATAACAACGCGTTTTTTTTTTGACCAATTTCCCAATGAGCTACAAGGTCCTAGTTTTGCCTAAATGTTCTCTTGCGATCCCCCTACAAATCCTTGAAATATTTTTCGAATCGCTCGCGAGATAATGGGGAGAATTTTTCGTTTAAGATGAATCACCCGGTATAAATAGAACAGTTTTCCTCTGGCTGTCGAATATTACATGTTTTTCAGAAACAACTTAAGGGTAAGTTTTGATTAACAAAACACCCTCTATACGTATCACATTCTCCTAATTTTCATTCATTTCAGTTTTGTTTTTGTTATTAAATTTTTCTAGTTTGTTGTATTTTTTCTTCCAGTATTACAATTATTTTGGTTTAGGTTTGTTTCTGACACTAATGGAATAAATTTTATGTTTGTGCTTCAACATTATTTGAAAATACATGACAAATACGCGATCTCTGCGGTATTGTTGTTATATAGATGCTTTTCAAATTGCCGTTAGATGAAATTGCATTTATAAACGTCGAATTTGCAGTAGTAAATATAGTTATGAAAACTGCCTATTAGATTTTAAACAAATATTGAAAGAATTATTATTACTATTATTATAAATATATTATACTATAGATCAACGATAAAATAGAACACGAGTTTCGAATTTATAACTGTAGAAAACACTACGATATAAATTACAAGTAGAATTATCAAGGGATGAAATGTATAAAGTTCTGATTTTAGATAGGTTGAGATATTTCGCTTGCTGGTGAATCCAACAATGCGACTCGTAGTATTTATCCAAGTTCAACTTACTTTATTACAAGTAAAACTTTCTATTTTTCGTTTCTCACAAATTTTTTGAATTTTATTTATACTAGATTTTGTTTAACAGTAAAATAAATAAGTTGAGTTTCATGAAAAATGAGACAATGTTTAATTAATTGTAAAATATACACACTGGTAGACATGAATTAACATTACCGTAAAATTAACATGCCAATCTCTGTAAGAGATGGCCATTAGAAACGGTACAAGTTTATCCAATATTTGTCACAAACTTACAAGTTTTAATTAATCTGAGCATAGGTAAACGACCTATTTATCCTCTTTGGTTTGTTGTAAATATTTAACACATCAATAATTCTGTTTAATATATTTTCTTTCAATTCTCTTAATTTAGATATTTTATTTTTATACTTTGATGATCATCTTACAGATTACTTGTCAATATTTTCTTAATTTTAAGATTCTTTAAAAACTGATTTGTTTTAAACAATAAGTGCGACATATTCGTTAAATTTATAACAATAACATATAAATCTTAAATGTAATAATTACATAATTACTGATATTTATTTAAATAAACAAAACGGTTATTATCTTGTTGTTTATTAACAGTTGTATAGGTGTAACAAATAGTTTTATGGTAATTTTGCAATAAAATTGCATGATCTTCTGATGAAACACCAATTTTAAAAAATTGTTCTTTTATAGAAACGTATAAAACGTTCAATAAACTATGTAAAACTATCCTATGGGAATTTTCTTGTTATACATAAATTTAGTATTTCGTAGACTAACTGAAAAGATAAATAATCTATTGAGGAAATTCGGAAATTCCCCAAGCAACAACAAAATTTGTAAAATGTCAACACTTGTTTTCGGTAAAACTCACCATTCTGTTACAATACAGTTTGGCAAGTTTTTTACCATTGTTAGTACAGAAATGTAGAACTATAACAGGATAGAAGGGCGTTTGTGTGTTTTCGTTCCTTCTTTTTCATCCCTCTATTCCTTTTTTCTTATAAAATATATCGTGGCAATGTATAATGGTCCCGAAGGCAGGAAGTAATACGCCTGTATGTGTGTTTGTGTCTGGAGCAATAGAAGGGCGCTCAAGAATTTATATAAACATATAAAATGGTGATGCATTCACTATAGTCAATCGATTTCAATATACTTCTACTGTATGTTATAAAGAAAAGTTTGGCTTCTTCACAACCCCTAAAGCTATCTTGTCGATCTCATCTGTTACTATAGCTATCGAATTGATAAACTGAATACAGAATTGTCTTTGAAATATTTAACTTAAAATAATCTAGGTCACTTGTCGTAAAACTTGAAACAAATTAAATCTTTTTTCTGTCAGTGTAAATGTCTTGAAGCTACTAGAAATGAACAGTAAAGACAATATGAAAATATTTTATCTATTTTACCTTATATAAAATTGCCTTATCTGTATAGTGAGAATAAAAACACTGTAGCGGCATAAGAGGAAGTATCCGTTTTAGAATTATTAAGAATAGAACGGAATTGAAGAATAAAAAAGGCTAATTGCCACTTAGAAAAAAGCCATATCCTTATAGATACAGTCACTTTATATTCACTTATTGATGACTGAGTTAACTTTATTTCAATCATAAATCTTCTAATATAGAAGAAACTAATAAAAACTTCAAATATTAATTATTTTATACATTTCTGTTAAATATTCTCTAATTACAATTGGTTCTTTTCCATCTTATTTTCAGGTCTTATACGTTGACGACCACCCTCCACCGACTCGTCGTCAATATAATTAAACTCGTCTTGATCGCGGTTCGAAATAAGACACCGGACTAAATTTTAATTAAAATAAAAGTGCTTTTTCTCGTTTCCGTTTTTTTGTTTGTTTTATTTTTCGCATTATAGACACGAAACACTTTTAATCGGAATAAACAAATTTATACTAAAATAGAAAAAATAAAATAAAAAGTATTTGAGAGTAGAAAAGTATTGAAACCACTGTGCTTGCAGCAATGCGGGCGTCAGTGGTATTCTTGTTAGGGATTTTTTTACTATTAGTTAATCGGTGTACGAGCGAACCGGGTAACAATGACGTTTCACATCTATCTTTTACGGCATCAGCAGCAGCAGCAGTAGCCACTACACTACGTTGTCCCAAAGGATGCACCTGTTCCAGCTCTACCACCGATTGTTCCCATAGGGGATTGACACAAGTTCCAAAGTACATTCCACTGGACACCGAAAGACTGTAAGTACATTTTTCTATTTGAAGTTTTACTTACAATCGTACGAGTAGAATACGTAAAAATCAATATTTGATAATAAAAATCCAGTTTAAAATATAGGTGCGGTTCAATATAAATAAAAGTAAAAAATTGAAAGAACATGGAAAGAGAGAAATAAACGTTGTGTAAATCACTGTTCTATTGTGAATACTTGTCGGTTAATTTGTTGTAATAATAACGACTTTCATTATATTTAAACAACTTTTTTCAGTATAAAAGGGTCTAATTTGTGTATACCTACACACTCAAAGCCTCTGTTGTTTTCTATTATATTTCAAAAAGTATTCATGCTGGAAATTATATTTTAAAATTCATAATGAATGATATATTTCAAAATTTACCAAAAATTATGTTTTTGCTTGTTAGTACTAGGACACCGGATCTGCACCTAATTAATTATTAGAACAACAAATAAATGCGGCAATTAATCTGTTTTAAATTAGCAGTTTACGCTATAGATTTAGAAAATTATCACACGAGTATTATTCACACCCATGTTCACATACCAATTTGCAATGATTTATCATATCCCATATTCAACATTTTCAATTTCATTATATCCATTTGAATATACAGATGTACAAATTTTTAAATTAATTAAAATTCATGTATTTCCACTAATAATTCGTAAATACACAGATGCCTAATTTTAACATTAATATATCCACATATGATATCCTTAAATTAAAAAAAAAAATCTCCAAAGGCAGCAAGTACCTTATATAGCGAATTTTTTTATGTATCTACATACTGAAATATTAATTGCAAAACATTCTTATGATACTGACAATTAATATATTTTAATAACATTGAATCAACTAATAAATTCATTTCCCGATGTTATTTTAATATTTCTGATTTTTATTGAAAAATACTTTTAATCCACAAACAATAAGAAACACTAAAAAAAAAAATAATAATGATGTTTGTTGTTTGTCTAATACGTCTAATCAAGGCCTGCTTGATTTTTTCAAGCGTAATTCTCTAGCAGGCCTTGCGTCTAATATTAACTGTCAAAATTAGTTGCCCCCCCGCGATATTCAATTTTTTTTCTAATATCAATAGTCAGAACATATAGCCACCTGAGATAATCGATTTTACTGCTTATACTCAAAAAAGAGATTTTTGCATTTTTCTTGCGAACCAACGAACCGATTTTGATGATTTTTTTTCTGGGTCATAGAGAATGGTCGGCTCTACTGTTATTTTAATTTTCATCAAAATCTAAGCAAATGTAATATTGAAAATGATTTTTTTTAACATTTCTTCAGCTCTTATTCCAAAAGTGTTGGCCCTACCAGTCTGGCCAACGAACTCATCCAAGCTATCACAAAGACCGATTTTTGTACCAAGTTTCATTAAGATTGGTGTATTTTTACGGCAGTTATCGTGGATATACATATATAAATATATATATAAATATATATATATATATATATATATATATATATATATATATATATATATATATATAAAAATTTTAACGAACGGTGGATATGGGTTCCTGAGGTTCCAAAACGAAATTCTGTGCAAAAATTTTTCGGAAATTCAAAAGTGAGGATCTCGTCATTAGCTAATTTTTTTTAAAAAAATTCGCTAATAATACAAAGATATTTCTTTTTACTTGACATCCAAAGATTGGTTTGTTGTAGTTTTCAGACGATTTAATTTGAAAAATTATAGCGTATTTATTAAAGTTGTTTGAATCATTTCACTTTTGATTAAGACATAGATGTTAGTTGACATTTGTATTTCCGTAATGTGTTTATAATAATTATCTAGTTCTGCAACATCTACAATTCCATCTATGTCGGTAAATCAAAATGATCAACAATTTTCCTTGTTGTTTCTTTTTATATACCGTACACATAACGATAATCTGAGAATATCTAGATGAATAATTGAAATAGGATGTTTTTATACAAGCTCATATTTCAATCTGTGTTCTTACCTAATTGTAGAAAAGTATAATTACAATTTTTGCTTAAAAATAACAGATGATTTTAATAATAATAAAAAAAAAAACAACAAGAAAAACACGACAAATTAAAGAGTTAATTAGAATTAAAATCAAAACGGAGTTGTGTTAGTGTGAAGAAAGGAGCTTTAATATAATCCAAGACAAGTTTTAATGTAAAATAACCAATTAAAGTTTTCGTTAAATCACTAGAGATTCCAATGCAATTTACTTGCGCTATGCATGCAATTAACTTACACATTTGAGCTATATTATAAATCTTGTGGTATGTTTTTGTCAGAATAGATTAAAAGAAAAATACTTAACCGAAAAGGGTGTGGCTATATTCATAACAAAAAGTATTGGAAAATAATCACGAATTTTTCTTTATGATTCACTAAAAATAACGAATGAATTTTATTCATTGAATTCATTATAATCATTGATATCTATACGATTTTTAATCTTGATGATAAATCAGAATAATCCGGTTAATAAAACGACTTGTACATAAGCCAGATTGTAATAGTTTATATCACTTCTTCTATTGTAAAAGAAACAATAAAACTAATAATTGAAAAGATTAACTAGCTTACAAATCTCTCTAATTATGTAGCTAAAACATTAAAATTTTTGTTGTTTGTAGTGTTTCTCTAATTAAATTTCTGTGTGATTAAATAAACAATTTTCAATCAACTTCTGTAGAAGTTGATCAATTAGAACAAATCATATAAATTAAAAGACATATTACAGAAATCTGTTAAGTTTTAAAAATCTAATTAATTAATACGATAAAAACAAACTTTTTACCTTTCCTACAAACATTATTTGTAGATTTGCTGAAGTTTGTTATTTTTAACTACAACACCTTGGTTTTATATTTCTAAAATATCCAATTTAATTGGTAACAAGTTTCCTTTTTCTTTATTTCTTTAAGCGTTTATAACACATTCAAAGGTCTTTGAAGTTTTTATTTTGTGCGACTTTATTTTTTAACGAATAATGTTCAATATCTTCAAGATACTCTTAATAAAATGTATCGGGTGTCGGATTGAAATAAAGGTCGATTCTTATGGAACTCGTATTAGTTCACGAGCGATTCAAATAATATTTCAAGGGCTTGTAAGGGGGACTCTGGAGAGTATTTTTGCAAAGTTAGAACCTCGTAGCTCATTTGGAAGTTGATCAATTAACGATCGTTTCTAACGATGTGAAACTTTTCTGCCTGTTCCACAATACATGCAATAGGGGAACCAAAAAAAAAACAATGTAGGGAAGATACTCGAGTCATTCTAAGTTATTTCGAAATGTGTACCTTGTAAGTTTTTGAAAATCGTGACATTGTCAGAAATGATGGTTTTTTGACCAACTTTCAAATGAGCTACGAGGTTCTAATTTTGCTAAGATCATTGAAATATTATCCGAATCGCTAACTAACTACAAGGAGTTTCACCGAGTATATAAAGAGCAGATAAACAGTGAAATAACTTCTGCTAAAATTGGGTTGATTTCAAATCGTCGAATATTAGAACCCTCTGTGTTTAGTGGCTCAATACATGTCGATTAATTGAGCATCGAAATTTTTATAAATGAAATGTCATCATTTGATTATTATCGATAAAGAAAAATGACTATTGTCGCTTGATTCTTTTTTTTTTGTTTTTATTGATTTCATTATAATTTACAATTCATAAAATTCGATACAAAGCTCTTTGCAAGATGAAATCTCGAGTTCTTTTCAATGTTTAAAGTAGCTTAAGTATGTCATCTGAACCACTTAGAGGATTATACATTTTCTTCATGGTGGTAGTTTAGTTAAGAAATGCTTCATAAATTATTTATATGTTAATGGTTTGTTGGTTGTAACTTACAATCAGAAAGTTATATATAGCTTATTAAAGTTCTTGGTTCATCTTTCTATATACTAAAATAAATAATCATATAAATACAATAAATATATGTTAAATATAAATGCCATTCATCGGCTTTTATATGTGTTGTTGTTGTTGCAAACTTTTTAAATTTACAAATCATATCTTGCTTGGTAAAATGATATGGTCTTGACTTTGAATATGATAAATATTTGTTGGACTGAATGATAATTGAATGTAGACAGTGTCAGTATACCTGGAATCCAACTGAGAGATTGAAATTACCTCTTCTTCTACTATGACATTTTATTGTATGTAATTATGTTTTATCGTTTTCTTTTTCAACTGCATACATCTCAAGACTATTAAATAAATGTGAATCGATTTTGTTTTTTAGACATTCTTAACGGTATACATTTACAATTTTATTTTTCCCAGTAAGAATGAATTTAATAGAGAGACAATCCATTTTAGTTTACGTCCTGAAAGCTTTCAAAGCAAATTGAATCGAACTAGTTCTAATATCACTTGTTGAAATCTAATTACAGGAATAAGTTCTGTATACCTATTGTCGGTAGACTTTTATTAGAAAAAAAAAATACAGCATAAGTAGTATTTTATTCTTTCAGTACAACTTCTATTTAACAGTTAAATATTCAGAAAGTTTCAAAGATAAACAGGCTTAATTAAATCGCTGTGACGAAAATGTTAAATTTGTGGTTTCCTTTTACCTTCTTTTTTTGTCGTAAAGAAAACACAGGGGAATATTCTAAATTGGAAACAAATCCTGTTGAAAATTTTACTTTGACGCATTTTATTGTCGTTGTGAAATTTACATTTCCCTATGTAATCCTTTGAAAGTATGTGTGACCGTTTGTCTAAGCAACTGTCACTATCTGATCGAATATTTTCATGCAGACACGGATAGAAAAGCTTTTACAGGCAATGTATTTTTAAAATTTAAAGGTTCTATATAGAATTCTCTTCTATCTCGCACTATTGTCGTGCAATTCTTGATAGTGTTTATCAGTTGATTGCACAATAATACAAGAGTTGGAGGAAAATCAAAATTTCCCCTATTCTTTATTTCGTTCGTTTCTGTTATTGTTGTTAGTGGCGTTGTTCAAGAGGAAGGAGCACAAAATGGACAATCTGTTGCTGTTTAATTGAGATGCCTTGTCATGTGAAAAGTTGATTGAAAGTTCTTTTTCTTTCCCACTATTATTTGTATTATAGTAGTGCTTGTTCTTCTATTGAGTTATATGTTTATGAATGTGTGTGTGTGTGTGTGTGTGTGTGTGTGTGTGTGTGTGTGTGTGTGTGTGTGTGTGTGTGTGTGTGTGTGTGTGTGTGTGTGTGTGTGTGTGTGTGTGTGTGTGTTGAGAGGGTTGGGATTCATTCTTTGTCCATTGTAAAAATATTTGTTCGTGAGTGTGTAATCGAGATAGCCTTTCTCGATATTGACCTTTATTCAACGTAAGTTTAATCATCGAAACGCGGTTATCGAAAGAATTGGATAAGAAGTGGAGAAGCTCAATTTTCAGTTTCTGATATGTTTTGAACACAAAAAAGAAGTTCAAAGTAGGGATTTCTGTTATCATATATCGTTTTGAATTCCTTCTTAAATGGAAAAAAGTAAATGATGACGAATCGAACTCTTTTTACTTCAAAGAATAAAATTCTTCCCTATTTATATTAAATTTCTTTCGTTTCCATTTTATATTAATTTAAATTTATAATTTTTAAAGTCCTGCAGAGTATCACATTTTAAAGTCTGGTTTGCAAGATGAAGATATCTTTATTTGCACCTTTTTATTTATCGTATTATTTAATTTTTTTATGGCATCTTCTTCATACATATCGTTTTACATTAAAATGTAGGAGTTGATTTAGAAAATTTGCTTAAATTAACATCAGAATTAAATTATTTCAAAGTTCAACTACTGAAAGAATTCCAAAGCTATGTATGAACTTTTGTAATTTGAATCAATTTGAGAAATTCGAGGTACTTTTCGAACTTTTCTTATCAACAGTTTGTTTATTTACAACAATGTTGTAAGAAAATTGCTTTGTAGAAGTTTTCATTGTTATCGATCAATTAGGACACGATCATTTACGTGTCTTCCTTTATTTGTTAAAATTTCTAATAAATAACCATCAATTTAAAATAAAAAAGCTCATCTATTCATGATAAAATTGATTACGAATTGTCTCGAATTCATGTCGTAAATTTTCTTTTCGTCTGGAGTATCTTTAAATTTTCAATTTTCGTTTAACTTAATATCCGTTGAGACGACTTATTTATCTTCGCTAATAAAGTGTGGATATTTATTGGTTTATTGACAAACTATACGGTGGTTATTGGAGTATAATATTGTCAATTTATCGATATTGGAAATCTTTCTAGTCTACAATATGCTAGTACAGAATATAGTGCAAAATATTTGGTTTTGTTTGTAATTTAATTTTGTTACATAATTATCATAACGACCATCCACCTATACTTACAATTAGATTTCTAAATAACATAGCAATATGGTAGAATCAATGGTTCAATGTACTAGTTATGTTTGTAAAGTCAGAGCATTCCACAATTATCATTGATGATACGTTCACATTACATTTTCACATCAATCTATTGATGCACTCTTTAATCAATAATTAATTTCAATTGTATAAAATTACGTACAGTAATACCAATAATAATCATGATCATCATTATCATCGATAGTTTAATGATTGTAATGACGTACATTTAAGTATTACTTTGCACTTGACGTGTTAATTACCACTGACAAGACGAATTATATTCAAGAAATTAAAGTTTAAGCACCAGTTAATCAAATACAATATACATTAAATAAGAGAGAAAACTCCTCAATTTTCTTCTTCTTTAAAGAAATTGACACTTGAAATCATTGCTTCGTTCCTGTTAAATTAAAAAAATTATATGTACGTTCGGTTCCGGTTTTCGTTCCTGAAAAAACACCGTTTTTTTTTCGGTTTTTGGTTCAGCTCCCAATAATTAATTTTCAAATTTTTTAATTTCACTATAAGGCGCAACCCTAAAAGTTATTTACAGGTTAACTATTTTAAAAGCAGAAAAACCCTTTACCATGGGGTAGAAAATTGCAAAAAACAAAACATAAAAAATGCTATATAAACATCTATAACTTTAGCCCCCAAAAAGGGATGAAAACGCGGCTTATACCTTGTGATACACCTAGTCTGGTTTTTAAGCCACTAAAAAATATTGAGCCTTTCAGAAATATTTAAAAACAAACAAAGTGATTTTGTAGGGGTGGTTTTACCTTCCAAACTTTTTTGTTTTCGGTTCACCTCTGAATTTAGTTCCAGTCAAAATTTCGGTTTTTCTGGTTTTCGGTTCAGTTTCGGTTCGAAGCCCTACTTGAAAATCTCTTTAATTGTTACGATTCAGTTAAAAATAGCATTCCTTCCTTTTTTTCTTCTATAATATAAAACCGTCAAATTTCGACGTTCATTAGAAGATAAACATTATGCGGTTGCAAAGATGACAGTATGTTGTTGTTTCATATATAATCTAAACAAATAAATAAAAATATAAAATTAACTTTTGGGTCGGCACACACATGTGAAAGAATATACATATTTTTCACCTATCGTAAAATTAGATGAACGTTAATATGTCACACACCATTTGGCATCGATTTAAAGCCTAACATTCTTAGAACAATTAAAATATGATTAACATATGTTTGAGGAAATGCTTAATTTACGTTTATAAATCATTAACCGACATTATAAACGCTTTTTATTATCATTTAAATTCATCTATTTATGGTAAATTTACGTTGTTAAATAAGCGAAAACTTTTCGATTTTATAAACTATAAACTAATACATTTTCTTTGAAGTAAGATAAATTATTTTTAAAGGAAAACTATTGACTGAAATCCAAGGTTTGTGTTTGTTTTTATAAAAATAAAGCAGAATCTAGACAGGACGATTTAAAATAAGTTCTTGGAATTTTAGAATTTAATCGATTGCAAACTATTTTTATAAGACAGTATAAAAAATAGCCCAATTTGTTTATTATGGCATGAAATATTGTTTTTACAGTGAATTTGGATTAAGGGATTTTAAATAATTTTTTTTTATTCCCCAATAGTCTCAAGATTAAAGAGGAAAAAATAAACGTTAAAAATACAGTCATGTCAATCCAAAAGTAGATAATTCGCATGAAACTCCCTATCAGTTGGCGACCGATTCGAATGAAATTCGAAGGGTTTAGGTATAGGAAGAGGGTTCCTGGAGATCATTTTAGCAAAATTGAACCTCGTAGTTGAAATTTGGTTAAAAACACTCATTTCTGAGGATGTCATTAAACGGATATAATTCGTTTTTAAAAATCGCGACATTGTCAGAAATGAGTGCTATTTGACCAAATTCAAAGTTCCAATTTTGCTAAAATGTTCTCTATGAGTCCTCTTATAAATCCTTGAAATATTTTTTGAATCGCTTTTTAACGAATAGAGGTTTCATACGAATCGTCTACTTTTAGAGCAGCAACGTTGTATTTGGGGAAATTTTAACGCAACCAACGCTTCTCGCTCCTTTTACAGAAAACTGAAGACGTTGATTTATGTTGTAAAAAAAATCATCTTAATTCTTTCAATACGGTAGAAGTAATAAAAATGACTCAAATAGCATTACCGGTTGTCGTCTACGGCAAATCGTAGATTTTCCTTGGAAATATAAAATAATTCAGTTGAGTCTTTTTTTTTATTGTTCGACATATAGGCTCGTTTTGTAACAATCTAGTTTCTCATTAAGCAATGGATAAGATCAGGCGATATAGGCAATTTAGAAGCGATTAATCTTCAGCTTGTCCATATTAATTAATTTTTTTTCTATTATTATAACTCCCTATATTCTAATTTCGATAAGTATTTTAAAGAGATAATAAACTAGTTTTTTTCAAGTCATTATTACATCGTTACTGTTAATAACAATAATTTCAATCCATTTTAATTAAAATATTTGATTGATATTTCAAAACTATACGTGGAGTTTTGTGGTGATATCAGTATTTCGAATGATAGTGATTAGAAGAAAAGTTATATAGTATAAAGCCTATTCTATATGCCGCTTCTGGTGTTACTACTGTTATTACCTCTTGTTCATTGCCCCATTAGTATTTCAGAGTAAATGTCAAGACTATTATGTTATCAGTTATCAGTTCAATAATTTCACTATAATATATTGTAACATATCGCTAAATTCTCTATGTGTCTATTGAAATTATATCGCTTTGTGTGTTGAAAGTTTCCATCAGTAATCATTTGATCGTGTTCTGATTTTATAAATTTCAACAACCGCATTTCAATTAAATTGAATGGGAAGAATTTTTTTTTTGTTTCTTTTATTTATTTAGCGTAAGTCAATCGATATAATCGAGACTTCAATTCTTCTCTAGATCTTATTTCTTATGTTCTTTTGTTGTTGAAAGAAAGGATAGCCGCGACGACAACGATGAATGTCATTATCCTATTGTATGTTTTTTTTTCGCTTCTCGTTTCTATCTCTTAAAAACTTAAAGTTGAGTAAAACTGTCTCTCATAAAATCTTCAACTGTCCCCTAAGTTGTATTATACTGAAAAAGCTTTAAATTTTATTAACATCGTTTTATGGTTGTTTTTATTCTTTCATAAATTTGCACAATTGTCTTCTATTTATATGTATCTTAATTTTTTGTTACAATTATGTTAATCAACAAGTTAATTACATTGAAACAATCTCATATACTTAAGTATTAAATAATATTATGAGAAATCTAATACTTGTTAATATTAGACACGAATCTAACTAACCAACATTCTGTTTAATATATAAATCATCTACCACCAACATAGTGTTGTTATTGTTAGTGGTAGTGGTGGATTTCTGTAGCATCGTAAATCATCTGATTAATTAGTGAATGTTATTTAGAGGTTTAACAATCTTGACGATATTAGTTGAACGGACGGACAGACAAACAGGGATGGTTAATTCCCTGGCATTCACACTTTCATTCATTTATTCATATTTGAAGATGTTCATTTGTGTATACAGAGAAATGAGATCCTTTATATCAACATTCAACTAATTTTACTACTGTCGAATATTTGTTAAAGTTGAAATTTGTTTTATTAATGTGGGTGTTTTATAAGTGTGAAATTAAGATAAACAACTAGTTTTCTATTTGTACTGTTTTATCGTGAAAATTGACTCAGTTTTCTTTGTTAAACAGCAAAGTTTCTCAATCTTTATCAGAAGATGAAGAATGGGAAAATTTGGTAATTCAAACAAGACGATGTAAGAATCTTGGAAATGTATACAATTTTTAATGTTTCTTAAATGATTAAAAAACCTGTTCAAATCATATATTTCTAATTTAAATACTTCAGATTATTTAAATAACAAATTTCGATAGTGATTTATAGAAGTAAATGTGAAAATACTGGAAATTTCCTTGAACCTCTAGTGTTTCTAAATTTGTATATTATCAAAATGTTGGGATTTCTTTAGTAATTAATCGTTTTCAAATCAGTTATTGAACTCTACCGGCTATCCGGCTATAAGTTACATTCTGGAAAAAGGAGTGAAGTTGAAAAAATCATTCAATTTCTTGAACTTTTAAGGCGAGTTAACCAATTTTAAATCGACCAACTATATTGTCCAAAAAAAAAAACATTCTTGACTGATATTAATAAGTTTGTTTTGTGGTTTATTTTTATAAAAACTGTTTTCAATCAATTGAGGAATTCGTAAAAATAAACAATAACTGTATAATAAATGATACCGACATTCCGGTAACTACTTAACTTGTATTACTAGATTTTTTTTCGATCGATCATGCTATAATTGTTCATCATCAAAAAATGTTCGATAATTTTTACTTTGATCTCGGGAAAAAAATTCAAAGTGGACTTTTTTCTCTAATCTCTAGACGTGTTGATAGTTTATTTATTCAACACTAGAATTGTTGGCACATTACGAGACAAAATATCATCAACCACTGTATGTGGACTAAAGGCCGATCCACACACGGAGATATATCTTAGTAAGACGGTCTCATGGTACGGTACAGTGATATATATCTAGCTTTGTCTATACATGATACCGACAGAGATAGATATATATCATTGCACCGTACCATGAGACCGTCTTATAAGATATATCTCCGTGTGTGGATCGGCCTTAATTAATAATTGATTATTTTTGTTGTCTGTGGTGCTGAATGTAAGTGACTTTGAATATCATCCATCTAAATCAACATTAATCCGTGCTTTACTACTGTTTGAGGATCTATTCGTAACTTGTTAATTAGCGTAAAATTGGTGATCATTGGACCGGATCATGTTACTTGTGACAAGGGGTAGTTTTCTCTCTCTCTCTCTTTTCTTTTTCATACTTGATAACACATAGCAAATTATAAAAGTTTTAAAATTCGTATTCAGGGAAAATTGGAAGCAGGAAAGAAAAAAAACAGAGTATTTCGCAAAGTCTAATTATCACTGCTGTCATCAACAGATATATACCAACGACAAAATTGTAATAACTCTACAGAGGGCCAATCAATATACAAATTGGATACACTCAAACATACGTAAAATAAATGTAATATATGAAAAGGGATTTTCATTTATAAGGGGAGATTATATTCTGAAAAATCTCAAGAGAAATGTACTTCTATAAAGAGAAAGAGAGAGTTATTAATTGAGTTTTAAATTAACTTTACACAACACATATGTTGGATATTTTACATCGTATTCTAAAAATATATAAGAAATCTACATACAAAATTTTATATCGGACAAGAAACATGTTAATATTAACTACATTTATAATGCATTTTATAAGGAGCATATCATCAAAACTGTTTTGTATATCAATTAACATACCTTTTACTCTTATCAATAATTTGTCTGAAACTTTTGATGTTCACATGGTTAAAACTATATTTAACAATCAAAACATGTGTGTGCATGGTGATTCTGGTTTATTAAAATTGTTATGGCTGTTTCTTAAAATTAAAGTAGAAACATTTTGCAAATATGTTTCAACTTAATTTTAGATAGAACGACAAAATAGTGTTAATCTTTATTGATGCTTGGATAGTTAAACGACAAGTTTTCTAATCTTCATTTGTATTAGAAATGTATGTGAATCAAGCTATAACCACCTACTATTAGTTTTGTTTTTAGAATCTTCTACAACCTACCTGTTGTCTTAATAGCGCTTCATTTAATTAATGTTGGTGTAATACAAAAAAAGATTTGAATTGGGTGATGATTTCTATATCTTCGAGTTGATTTTGTCACGTCAAATTCGAAGTGATAATTTTATTGATTGCATACCGAGTTGTCATATTGTTAAGATGATATTTTGTATGTGATGCGGGTATAGATAATAATTATTATTGATTCATTCTGTTTGAATATTTATGCTTCTACATATAGAAATTAATGTCATATTTAACGTTTATTCTAAACTAACAATAACAATTTGATTGATGTAATTTATTTACATGTTTATCAAACACAACTCAACACCAATCTCGATATGTAGATACCATAAGTTTGAAATTTCAATAAAGCAAATTGATCATAAATTAAGTTGGGTCAACGTCAAAACTTACAAGTTCTTCTCCTTTTACTTGCCCAACTAGAAACATGTTAATGTCTAAAATATCAATATTTATTACAAGAATAATTAGATGTTTGTTCAAGTTATCCAAACAATTTATGGTATAGTATGTATTATTATTACAGGTTGACTATTTGAAAATAATTTATTAGTGGTTATTATAAAGAAATAGTAATTATCTTATCTAGAGGACGTTTAATGTATACGTAAATTATGTGCAAGATTTTTTTGTAAAAAAAATATCAATATTAACATCTACACCAATTCAACATCCAATTAAAATCAGTGCCTTTTGTTTGGAAGCCTTACTAAATGTTCTGCTTTCGAAAAGTGTTTTCCTCTATTTTCTTTCCTTATATCAACGGAATTATTTGTCACTGGTTTGCCTTGTATTTCCAACAACACTAGTTGTAGTTTAGAATTTTATTCATAATACCCTGCTACATATAGGTCTGTGTATATGTATTTGAGGGTGTTCCATCAAAGCTTCATGTTAATTAACAAACTTGGAACTCAATAACGTTATGTTAAAAACAGTTGTGTCGGCCTCGATATTGTTAGTTGCTTAGTATGTGGTATAATTGAAACTTTACAACAAATAGTATGTAATATAAATGGTTGCAGTTTGATGATGATGGCGATGATGATGATAATGATGATGAAGGCAACAATAATAATGGAGAGATACATGAAAGTTCTCCAATACAATTATTATCATTATTATTATTATAGTACATAAGTATTGTAACGATACATGTATTGATTGTTTTATGTACAGACGACAGACTTTGTGTCTTCCATTATGGATAAGGTGTACCCAATGATTCAATTGTGTCGTCAAAATGGCTTTATTGTTATATGCTTCGTTGACATTAAAATTATATCATAAGGGAGACATAAAGGGAACTGATGTGAATCAAAGGGATCGTTAATATAAAATTTACCTCTACCTATCATTATATAAAAGTCTATTTTTATAAAATATGAGAGATGGGCTCTATGTCAAAAGATAACACAACGATTTTTTACAGTAATTTTAAAACGAATGATATAATCTAGAATAATTGTGTAATTTATCTTTTATTGGATTGTTTCCAATTTTTTACAAAATACATTTTTATTTTATTTCTCTCTTATTAAAGCAATTAATCATTGTACGGTTTTATCAAAATTTAACCATCGTTATGATTAATTATCAATTACATTTTGTTCTTGTAACTTCGTATTGTTAACAGTCTTGATTACAAGAGCATTGATAATATCTTACTATCAACCCCTATTTGGTAGTTTACCACTTCTGATCACTGAAGCATACACAGAATTACATTTACTCTCCAAGTGTATTTTCCCTATTTCCTACGACCTGGAAGTTGAACTAATGTACACACATTTAAGGTGCTACATACATACTTGGCAACTCGAAATAGAAACATCAGTAAATCCAAATAGTTTCTTTTCCTATGACTTTTAATTAGACATACTTCTTCTATGTTTGCATTTGAACCCGCCAAGATGGTATCCACCGAGTGTATAAATAATATTAACGTCTATCTTTCTTTCCTTCATTCAGTTGACTGTAACCAATTATCAAAAACCGCCACCCGAATTTTATCGCTTTTCTAACGATCTACCGTACATTCTCTTCATCATGGAATAGTAAAGTTCTCTTTTAATAGACGACTTCTCGACTCTTTTATGTCAGAGTTTATACGTCTTATTCAAATTATTCCAATTTAGCAGGCCATAAATCCGGAACACCAGTAGCAACACATTTAATAATAACTACTAACAATACATACACACTCACAATCAGACATAGGTAAACCTATACATTTACATTTTAAAGTTTGTGAAACTTAAAAGTTTTATCGTTCACATAATTAAATCGTTGATGATTTATTAAAATAGAATTCTTTTTTTCTTCGTTATGTATGTGTGAATGTTTAAAATCAGCAAGTTTTCATTTGAGGCAAGTTTACTAGAGATTAATGGAAGAACGAAATGGTTCTTATGGGACATTTCTGACGTTTGTTGTAGTTATATTTCAACATAAAGTACTTTATGATTAGGTCGCAGCACAGTAGAAGTAAAAAAAATATTGTTAAAAACATTATCGCGGAGATTTTTAATGGTAGTAGTAGAGAGACCCCTGCGGTCGTCGTTGTCGTTGTCGTTTTTTCTTGGCAACACAGAGGATTTATTATTCAAATTCGGATGTAATTCTCAAACGATTTATGAATGTTCTAGGATAATCGGTGGTTGACGATACATATATGTGTGTTGGATTATATCGGTGTACCGATTTCGA
Organism: Mylabris sibirica; assembly: GCA_039776855.1. NCBI lineage: Eukaryota > Metazoa > Arthropoda > Insecta > Coleoptera > Meloidae > Mylabris > Mylabris sibirica. The sequence continues at coordinate 9,409,194 of CM077836.1, forward strand.
TATCAATTTGGACATTGGTTTGACTGAATAGTGTGTGATTTTTTAGCGAATTTTTTTTAAAAAAATTAGCTAATGACGAGATCCTCACTTTTGAATTTACGAAAAATTTTTGCACAGAAGTTCGTTTTGGGACCTCAGGAACCCATATCCACCGTTCGTTAAAATTTTTATATATATATATATATATATATATATATATATATATATATATTTATATATGTATATCCACGATAACTGCCGTAAAAATACACCAATCTTAATGAAACTTGGTACAAAAATTGGTCTTTGTGATAGCTTGGATGAGTTCGTTGGCCAGACTGGTAGGGCCAACACTTTTGGAATAAGAGCTGAAGAAATGTTAAAAAAAATCATTTTCAATATTACATTTGCTTAGATTTTGATGAAAATTAAAATAATAGTAGAGCAGTCCATTCTCTATGACCCAGAAAAAAAATCATCAAAATCGGTTCGTTGGTTCGCAAGAAAAATGCAAAAATCTCTTTTTTGAGTATAAGCAGTAAAATCACGTATCTAAGATGGCTATGTGTTCTGACAATTGATATTAGAAAACAAATTGAATATCGCGGGGGGTAACTAATTTTGACAGTTAATATTAGACGCAAGGCCTGCTAGAGAATTTCGCTTGAAAAAATCAAGCAAGCCTTGATTAAACGTATTACGGGAAATGAATTTATTAGTTGATTCAATGTTATTAAAATATATTTATTGTCAGTATCATAAGAATGTTTTGCAATTAATATTTCAGTATGTAGATACATAAAAAATTCGCTATATAAGGTACTTGCTGCCTTTGGAGATTTTTTTTTGTTATGGATGAATTCCGCAGAGCTTTTTTCCAACCAAAATAGATTTATTTGAAGCAGTCTTTACTGCAACTGACAGCTTGACGGTTATATCTCGTCACTATATTTTTTTTCGTTCGAATATTTTACTGAAATTGGTTCTAATAAATTATTACCATTATATCCATTTATAAAAACCATTAAAACTAAACACATAATGGAAAACATTGTTTATATTTTATGTTTTTATAATCTACTGTTTATGATTCTCTTATTTTTGTTGAGCTTTTTAGCAAAAGTCAAATAATCATCAAATGGTTTTGTTGAAACTTTAGCGACTAGTTTATTTTGTATTTCAAAATTTTCCAATTTTACCATCCATTTAATTGATAATGCAGTTAATTTTACACATCGGTATCGTAAATTTTATCGCACACCATTACAAAGGCCCACTATTTCATACATAGTGTACGATAAATCATACATTTAATAATTGACATCAAATTCTATTTGAAAATTCTCTCTGCCCGCCTTGTTAATAAATTTAATTAATAATCAGCCGATATTGGCACTAATGGAATTAATTAACTAATTTTCCTCCATTATAACAGCTTATTTCTTAAAAATCTGCAATTTTTTTAGGATATTTTCTCAACGTTAAACATAATATATAAAAAGTTCAGTATAATTTTTCTTAAAGAAGTGCTTCATAGGAAAAGCGTCCGTCTAAATTGCGGTAAATCGGTGAAATATTAGCAAAGCTTTCATCTACAGACATCCATTGAAACTTGAAACTGTGGGGAAGATGAAGATGAAAAAAAAAATACATCAGGACCATTTTAGTGTGTGGAATGCGATACTGGTTTACGTTTACTGACTTTATAGAAAGATGAAAGTGATTGATTCTCTAAATAGGGTCTTGCTCTCTACACAAGCACACAGAAAAAACCGCTCGTACAGAAAACTCGTAAATTTGAGTTTCCCTTCTTTACGTTATTTTAGAAACGTTTCCAGTAAACAGAGAAGTAGTGAAAGACAATTTTGTTTGGTATGCAATGTTCTAAAGTATTTTAAATGATTTTTTCTTGAATAAATTAATTTAGTAATCAATTAACATTCTTTAATGTGATTAGTGATTAGATTAGAGATTGGATGGGAGAAAGCCAATTAATTACCTACATCAAAAAAGAACGATGTATATGGAAAATTTTATAGGAAATATTATTAAACTCGTTCTTTTATGTGTTTTTGTTCTTATACGATTTCCACTTTGATTTTCCAAGCGTAAAACAAACCCGTTCCAGTTTTTATTATTTTCTATAATTGCTTGCCATGTCATTGACAGAATTCTCAATGGAAAATATTGTTTAAACGAATTTTTAAATTTACATCGTTTTCCAAACACCACACTCTTTCATTCGCTATCTATCCTGTGATATTTTTGTGACAATGAAAGTTTGAATGAAAGAGGAACCAGGGGAGTGTCATATTATATTTCAAATCCTAGTCGTAATTGAATCGAAGACGAAAACGAAATAAAGTGATATGGTCTGGAATGAGAGAGATCAGAAGCTGGAGAGTAGACGACGTTATAGAGGCAACGAGACGCGACTTAATCCCCGACAGGAGCCACAAAGCCAAAGTGTTTGCTGATGGAATGAATGTTCGTTACTCGACGGGATGTTTGACATGACCTGTCAAACAGCAGTGTGATGTCCTGAGATATAATCTGTTCCAATAAAAGCAATAGAAGGAAAATAAGACGAGGACGAAGGCGAAAAAAAAAGATAAAGAAAAATATTAACAGACAACTGATTGTGTGAGGAGCAACAGCAGCAGCCGCTAGAGGCATAGTTGATATTCCTTAGTTCTACCAGGTGTCAGATGCTACAACAAATTAAGAAATATGACACCGAGATTGTCGCTATGGTAGTTATAGTAGGGGGTGGCTGTTTGATATAGATGATGGTATACTAGCAATTTAGTCGTGGTTATATACCTGTACTATCGCCAAGTTTCCGTAGCAATTTGTTCCGTTAATGAGCTTCAATATACCACCCAGCCACTAATATAATGATGATATGAATAAGGAAAAATGTGCATGTACTTTAATTTAAGACTCCATCAACTTACATAGTTCCGTTGAATAGACAAAATTAATTTGAAAGTTTTATAAACTTTTCTGATTGTTTTACTACTTCTCAACTTATTAGATAATCCAACGTTTTACAATAAAGTCTAGTTCCAATCTAGTTGAAAATTGAAAATTGTGGAGTTATATTACTTATAGGTTGTACATTCAAAATAGGTCAATTTATAATGAATTACAACTCGTAAAATGCCAAAGCAATTGAGAGAATCATTGCATAATTGACCTTTGTATTTGTTTTAAAATCAAATTAAAAAAAAATTCTATCCTGAAAAATGCAATTTATTTCATTTGAATAGAGTCTTTGTTGAACATTGATAAGCGTTTTTTTTTTTGGTAAACTGCAAAGGTGAATGGCTGATATAAATACACGCAACCTTCCACACTATACGTGGGAATTTCAATATAAAGCACACTGTACTGACCAATTTTCTAAGGCTTTTTATTCAAAGTAATTAGGCAAACTTATTTCCTAACAATATCTGTCAAACTTGTTAAGTAATCACGCTATTTTCGTTCACTGTAAATATACCCACTCAGTTCCGTATAATTGATTTTTAAAGTGGTATGTAGATTGTTTACTTAATAAATATTCAGTTCGCATTGCCATAAGGAGGAAATTATTTTCTTTAGCACCCGATCAATGACACTATTTGCTTTTAGTTATCATTTTGACTGGCGTTGAAATAATAAAGAAGATAAATCACTTCTATTGCGCATGGAAATTAAATTTCAATTTTCTATAACCGTTTTACCTTCTTTATTCTCTCTTATTATTCTTATTAATAACGATTGTTCATATCGCATTTATACACGTACACATACAGAGAGAGATATACAATTTCCGTCCAGCTTAAGCCGTCATTCTATTACGATTGCACGTACGGATCTCTTTATTTGTTCAATGAATTGTTCGATTTTCAATGGACGTTACTGAACTGTATAATAAAAAAGTTCAAAAGCTTGTATCGGTATTACCAGTCAGGATTTGGCCATTACCACCTTCTTAATTTAATCCTCAAACATATAAGCAGACAAAAATATAGAATCTGTTCGTCTTTTTTATGTTGATATTATAATGGTATAGCTTTAACTGGGAAGTTTTGGTAATAACAACCTAGTCTTTGGTGATTATATCGCTGGTAGTAAATGTTGTATAAAGTTTTGGTTGACATTGTGGAATTCTATAAACGTGTAACGGACTCTGCAATGAATTCGAATAGAGGAAATTTAGGACATGAACATCCGAACATACGTAAATCTTCATAAATCTCACAACTATTCAGGATTATCTGTGATTTAATCACCATGCACATACACTTACTTCTTAGGGTATTTAATTTCAATTAAATAACCAAAAACCGAACCGACTGTCTTATTTCAAAGATTATAGCGTGCTTTAATTTCGTTTAGATGTTTTCATTATCGAAGACTGTTTTTTAATATTGTGTCATTGGCGCATCCACCATTTTTGCATGTATAATTAAAAATTCAACAAATTCCTCGTCAATACAAGTCGATAATTTTTATCGATTTGATGGAAATAACTTGACGCCTGACTATTAAGAAGGTGATTAAAATCCTATTTTGGCTGTTAAACGGTTAAATAATTAAGTCCGAAAATGACTTGAAAAGTGTTAAGTCTAATTAATATTTAACGTTTATCTGAAGCCATTAAATTTTAACGCTTAGGGGGATTCAAATTTCGGAGAGAATATTCCACGTTTTCCTGTATTAAATATACCTAAGTACATACAAAAAAGGAATAAAAATCGTTGTAACTTTTTGAATTAAATAATTTCTAATATCAATAGAGAAATGTCTACCAGACTACCACAAAATTCTAATATCATTGTTGTCATTGTCGTCAGGTCAACTCTGATTTAGTTGGAATGCAACAATGTACTGACACAACAACCCTTTTGTATGGGGAAATTGCATTTCATCTAGAACTTGTATCCAAACTTTCAACAGAGTGTAATTATTCTACATAATAAAGAAGAGACTGTAATAACGTTGCATACTGGAGTTTTGTGTTGAATTAGTGGCTAAAAAAACATTATTTTTTAACATTACTGGTGAATGCAGGAAAATAAGGTGGAGAGTTGTAAAATATAAATTTAATTGTGGACACATATGAGAGCTTTACAAATAGAGATTTCAACTGATGTGTAAATTAAAAACAAAACAAAAACAGAAATAATATTTTACAAATTATATTTACAAATACGAACCAAATTATTGAAGTCTATTTTTTATGTTTTACTGGAATTTGTCTATTTGTTAACCGCTTGACGTATTTAACAAATAAAGGGTGGCTTTACACACAATGTTCTAAAAACAATTGTTCTTTGTTTCATACAGACAGAAGGGTGATATTAATTTGCATTGAAATTTTCCATGTGAGCAACAATAGTTTTAAAGAGGTGGTGTACACATGTATTTGTAAAGAGAGGGTTCTTTCAATTAATCTCATATGACTGCGACGGTATGCTTTCCTGTAGAGAAATGAGAACAAAACCACCCGTAGGTCAATTGCATTTTTTACTGACATACCTCTATTGTTAACAATTCTACATGATTTGTTTGTTATCAACTGATAAATTTGTGTCGAGATGGGTAAAATCTATGAATAACAACGATAGTTATTATAGTTGCCGTTATCCTAGGCGTGGGAAATTTGCAATCGTTAACCGTCACGAAAATATTTCTGTTTTCGAAATTCATCTCTTCAGTTGAAATAATTAAAAATGTCATCAACAATGTTGTTGTATTTTTATTATCCAATAAAATTTAATCTTGTTGAATGTTAAATTTTCAATAAAACAGCTTTATTTGAAACAATAATTCGATTAAAATGACTCTCATATTGAATTTCTAACTGTCATTAGTGTCGGGACAATTCGATGACGAGGGGGAGTTCTTATTGTGATGATTTATCGTTTATATTGATTTTGGAAATGCAGTGGTTAGACGACTTAAAGGGAATAACCCTCAACTTGATCTTTCCTACTTTTTCAGTCTTCCAGTTTTTTATTAATCGATTCAGTTTGAAAAATACAAATTAAACAAAAATAGAAAGACAAAAATATCGAGCTTCGACTGGTTTTAACGGTTTGAAATATTATAGGGTTTCGAAAGACAATAAGTTGTGGTAATAATCGCCTTATAGTCTAGTGATAAATGAACGTTGAAACAGTTGGGGTCATTACTGTCATTAACAACAACTACTCGATAGGACTGCATTATTTCATGAGAATCATGAACCTGAAATTGGCTTAAGAAATTTCACCAATTACCAAAAAGAAGTTGAAATTTATAATTAAAAAAAGAAAAAAACGAACTTGCTAATTTTTCGAATTCAAGTGTGGATTATTAAATTCAATCTAAAATTATAAGGTATACAATTTTCTTGTATTATTTATTATCATTGTAATAAAGTAGTATGGGCGGTTTCCTTGGTCTGTATTCGTTACGCCTTGATCCAGTTGAATAGAAAGTAAATTAAAAAGAAAGAGTCTATAGTTGATTTGTAGGGAATCGTGTTTGCAACTTTATCCACTTTGGTACACGTACACATCATCAAACTCAACTTTAACTAAGAAAAACTCCAATCTAATCAATGTGGAATACTGTAATTTTGATAGCAATATCCGGAGATGATCAAACATCTTCAGAAATCTCCAGAGACTTACATGAATGTGCGATCCATGTAGTATGTGACTAGAACTAGATCATTTAGGACATTTTTTCTGCTCTTATTTTATGAAATCAATTCGGAAATCATTTCCTTTAGAATTCAGGTAGACGCGAAGATACAATTCCATTGTGTATATCTGTCTAGCTTTTAATCAACAACATCCTTCTTATCTGTTGTAAAATTATAATATAAATGTTTGTGTTCGTATAGTGAAAATAAATTGAATAAACATACGGAAGTCTGAAGTAATCTAACAAGAAATTGTTGTTTTTATAAGATAAAAATAACAATATTTTGTAGTAAATCAAAATTTTATAGGTGTCTTTTTTTTAGTTATTTGTTGGAAAACTAATAGTCGACTTTCCAATTTTTCAGCATTACCATATTACTACTTTCATCAATATTTCTTAGTAAATGGGTGGATAAAATGTAAATTTTACATAAACTATTGTTGTAGTTGTCTATTGAATCGTTGATTTATTCAATAGTAAACATCGGCGCTTAGAATGTTTACGTGTATAAAATTGTTGGGAATTGAAGAATTTCAAAGAGTTTACCTTTTTTTTCGTCTTCTTCCAAAGAGCGTAAACTTCACTTTTCAAACAGTATTGTTGATAATTTTAAAAAAAATTACTGTTTGATATTTATGCAATATCACGTTCATCATTTATACACATATGGAAAATCATCTCTATCTCTGTTTTAACCATTCGTTTAGAGATTGTGGAACATGTTTTCGAGATTAAAGAGAGCGATCATTATATAATACAAGTGAAATAAAATGATGAACGATGATGTTTCATGTTTCTTTGTGAGAAATAACATGTAATATGTTTGAAATGATTGATACTTTACAACTAACCATAACAACAACAACACTACTTGCACTTTAAGATTAAAACAGTTGGAGCATTTGCAGGCTCAGTTGGAAATATTGGCCTTTTCGATACACTGTTAATCATATTACCAATCATTCAATATTTATAGTACTTATTATAAACAGGTATTTTTGATAGTATTCCAACTATAAAAATCATAAATTACTTCCCACAGACAAATCGTAGAGGTATCCATTAAAGTCTTAATTCGGTCAATTCAATAGAGTTTTGTGGATGTGTTTGTACTATACTGGACACTCCTCGATTCACACTCAGACTCAATTTTATTGTAGTTTTCATACACCTGTAGATGAAATAGAAAATGTGTTGAGACGGTGAAGGAAAAAGGTCGTAGTTTTATAATGGTAGTAGTTTTGATGAATTACTAGCGGCGGCTGATTCGACAGATCCGTCAGCTTGCAAAGGGTCACTGCCTCTCTATACCATTTGTCTTCATCCACTAGAGTCCATTGAATAATGTCAGTTTGAAGGAGTGTGAAGGAGAAAAGAGTATTGTGTAATAGGTAAGGACGACGACACAACTATCTTTAGTTTGATGTAAACGGTACTAGATGCACTTGAAATGATTATTAATAATCATCTGTCTCTTGAAAGTACAACTAATAGAAAATGAAAGAATAGAAAAACACTCCAGTTGAACATTATTTGTCTTTAGAGGTGTTGAAATATGATCGCATGCCATGACCATTACACACAAATCTTCTCCTTGATCACAGCAGGTATTCTTCAGAAAGCAAATTTCGAGTTTTTTCCATTTAAATTTCAAGTTTAAAGTCTTTCTCATTTATAGTATTGATAATAAACTTTAAATCCATCTTAATATGTTTTATAGTGCTAATTAACGTTTAAAATACGGCCATTCAATTCAAATGCATGCAATAATCCTAAATCGTTACGAATAGTCGTTAAAGTTAGAAATACAACAATTACGTTTGTAATTAACAAACATGTCCCATTATGCTATTTTTGTATACAGTTTTAGTTCGTTTTTCTTTTCTTTGTAAATAAGCTCATCACATTGACTGACGTTTATGTTTACACTTTGACTAGAAACGTGCAAGAACGTAATTCATGTCAACATAATAATCTTATTTTCTATTTAGTACGCGAAATGAAACTGTACAACTTGTATAATTTGCTCGTTTTCTTCATTTTTTTTTCCTCTCTAATTAATCCAATAACTATCACGTATCTTTTTATTATGTGTATTGCTCGATATTTTCTATCTGGCGATTGGTTTTTATGTTATACACCACCGACAAAATTGCTCTTTATAACACCCTCAACAGTGTCCGTTAATGTTTCCCAAGATACCACATTTTCGCAATCTTCCACTTTAATAGCTTATCAAATATCCGAACAAACCTCCGCCTATACATATACTATCAATGGAATTCTTTCAAAAATTAAACTATAAACTGTTTACGAATAGGAGGTAGAAGAGAGGGTGAATTAAATTTTAACATTATCTTCACTGGAAGCTCAACTGATGCGTTCCATTTACACACTTGACCGCTCCTCTCGGTTCGATGCAGCAAATATGTGGACGACGACGGCAACGACGGTTACTACGTTGCTTTTTGCACATTCCTGTAAATGCCTCTTTGCAGTTTCTCTACCCCATTTGTAGTTGCGAACCGATTATTTTGTTTGATTTGGCACAAATGCCGCCAATATCCCAAAAGGGGGGAACGATGTGGATAGCAACCACAGTAACGACAACGATTAAATCGCGTGCTCTCAATGTATCTTTCAACTGGAAAGTCGACTATTGTAAAGATATATTTCTTAGATGCGTCAAAACTGTTTCAGTTATTAATCATGTTTATGGCCAATTGTAAGAAATGTTTTGGTCAGATGAAAAATGTATAATTTATATAAAACGCAAAAAATCATTTGCTTTTAATAAAATGAATGGTTACAGAACCTTTTTTTTGGTCTGTTGTTTCAATTAAATTACTAATCGAGTAGCATAGACAATAATAAAGAAGCTTACCCGAAACGACAATCTCAAAATGCGCTAGAACAGACAAAAAAAAAGAGAAGTGATTCATTCTTATCAAGTTAGAGCGCTTTCATTATCCTCGGAAAGCGGTTTCCCAAGTAGCAGTATTAGGATTCATTTGGAATTAGTGTTTTATACAAGTGTTCCAGTCTTTTTGTTTCAAACTCTCTTATTCGATATATTCAAGTCTTGTAAATTGTTGACTATATTGAGAAAAATCACCGCTTAACTAGAAAAAATGTGAAAATTTAGATTATAAAATGTAAAAACTCTTTTAATATAGAGAAAGAAACAAAAACGAGAAAAATACCAGCGCCGTCTACTAATTTCCATTATCATCTATCTTCACCCTCAACTAACGTTGTGAAAAAAGAAAAGAGAATGTCATGACGTGTTCCGCTACTTTATTTTAAAAGAATAGTGCAGAATTTGTTATCGTTAAAGACTATGGGTTCGTTTGTCGTCAACTTCTTAATTGAGCGCAGTAAGAAGGGTAGTTTCAAGTTTGATCTTTCGTAGTAGAGTAGTATTATATCCACCCTTTTAGTGTTGTTTGATGGGTAATTATAATTATCTACTATGATTGCCCTTTAAAAGCACTTTTTTCACGGTATTCCAGAAAATTTCAAAGATATTTTTTATGTTTTCATTGCTATAAAACTGATTGGAAAGTCACTAATGTGAAAATCACGTTTGTGGCTTGTTATTTTCCAACAACCGATCGTATCCAGGTCCCTGTTATTCGTTCTTATACCTCGACACCGTCTGGAACATGTTTGTAGTGATTCATACTATAAGATCTACCCGGATCTCTAGTTGAGCCTTCTATTGTAGTCACACAGGAAATTGCACCCCGGACTTCCGGTTGCTTCGGGATGTGATTTCGATGTCGGCATCGGGAAGTAGCCAATTTGTTAGTCGGGTCGATATCTCATTTGCATATGCGCAACTTTTACAAAATGACATTAAAAACGTTTTTCTTATTATTGTTGATATTTTATGAATATTTACAAGCGTGTTTATGATCATTGTCTTTGTTGTAATACTTGTTTGGATGATTAGTAAATGTAATTGAATTGCTGTTTAAAATTGATGAAAAGATTACAGATTCAATGATGACGCATTTTGATGCAAGGCAAGAGGCTTTTGCGACTTTTATGACAGTTCCAAGACTGTTAATCGACTATTAAATTGGACATGGTACAGAGAATACTGACAGAGTGACATGAATTATACAAGACTATTAAATAGCTTTCGGTTCACAAAAGTCACATTTTATCTTGACTATATTTTCTTTCTTGATCATTTTACCGGTATTGCTACTATAATACGAATAGGGTTGCAGGTGTTCTTTGTGGAAAAACTTAATAAAACCGACACCACAAAGCTGTAGTCGTAACAAGTTTAAAATTTACAATTGAGAGCAGTTTAATCAGATGTCTGTTAAATGACTTGAATTATTTTACACTGACAACTTTTGTAAATGAGGACTTTTTAATAAAAATTCTAGTTAAAATTTTGTTAAATTTCGAGGTGAAAAAATATATGGGAAAACTTTTTCGATTATCTCGATTCTTAATTAAACGACAGTCACCAAATCGTTGTTAATTGAAAATGTCGAATTTTGTTACTTGAAAATTTCTTGATCACTAATCGTACGCTCACGACATGACACAGCAATTTCCCAATAATAAATAATTGTAACAGATTTAAATTCCTTCAAATTGCTTGTATATTGGATAATAAATATTACAAATACATGGGTAAATTTGGCAAATGTTCAGCTGTATGGTAAACCACAGTTTAATTGTAGTATTCGAAACAAAGGCATTTGCAATTTAAATTTTTTAAGCTTCTGAACATGGAAAAAAGCATTATGGAAGTTTATAAATTTTTCTTATCTTTCGATCGTAATTCTGATTTTCTTCCATTTAGCTTGAGGGTGTTGTACTGTTTGACAATATGCAAATTTTATGAAATTCAACGTCTAAGAATGTAAAGCAACAAACAACAAGACACCACCTTATATGTCATCAGGATGTTATATTAAAATCACTACGTTCTCGTACTGAAATTAGAAAGTCTATCGCGAAAATTGCAATTGAACAGATTTATTGTTGTCAGATCTATATTTGAACACCCCCTTAGGAAAATGAAACAAATCTAACAAGGATTTCTATTACATTTTTAAACACACAATTCCACGTTTCTTTGTGTATATCGCATCTTATGCCTAGGCTGTTGTTTTTTTAACCAAAAAGTAGCGCAACTTTGTTGAGTTTTGGCAAAGGTATAATTTTCTATTCATGCCATCTGTTCACTAAACTGGTTGAAATATTGGGAGACCATTTGAAAATAAATGCAGCTTTGTTTGTTTTGCAGATAGCAAAATTTGCAACATCTTTTATCAGTTATTTCAAAAGGATACACGGTATAAATATAATGCGAATTTTAAAGGCGAACATATTCAGCCAGAATATAACATTGTTATATTCTTTCCATTTTTAAGTATAGTCTTGTAATTTCCCTATAGAATTGATTCTACGTCTACACATGTTGTCTGAAATTTTATAGAGAATTTCATTTATTAGTCTCTAATACCTCAATTGATTTTGCATGGAATTATTCAATGTAAACAATAGAATATTATCCGCAACAAATAGCAACTATTACACCGTGAGAAGGCTAATTGCCTGTCGACCTCGCGCGGCCTCTGGCCCTCCCCCATTTTATAACAAAGAACAGTTAGAAAGGGTACATGAATACCATTTGTAACTTTCCCAACTTGGTTATATTCGCATCTATTGGAAGACATTTTATAAAATATTTAGATGAAACTATCAGATATAGATCGTGAGAGGCCAAATTACATATAGTATAAAACAAAATAATGATGGGGCAGCAGTTGAGGAGTAGAAGAGGCATAAATAAGTGAGATGGAACGGACAAACGACTAAAAGATAGAACAATGTTGTGCAGTTTGGCTTGTGCACAAATACACGTACAAAACAAGAATTTATGCGAATTTCGAACGTTTATATTGCAGTGCAGCCGTGATAACAAGCGCAAACCGCAAATTGAAAATAATGTCGATTTTGTGGTTTCACTTACGCAACTTTTCCCTACCGCTATGGGAAAAGACTAGACGAGAGAAGAAAATTAGGGGGAAGGCTAAAATGCACTATGATACACGTATATAAACTGTACGAAGAAAACTTACCCTATAGTATTGATGGGTGAGAGGGTAGTGTTTATTGTTGGTAACATAGTAGCGGCGCCCGTTTTGTTTATTTAGATTTAATATTGTGCCTTACCGAATGGTTGGATTTTTTCATGTCTAATAGATTTATACGGAAAGTTCAGTGCAGGCAAAACTACCATCATATTGCACTGCAATTACGTTGTTTTTACAATATGTAGGGGGTTATGTTTTATGGAAGATGGGGTTGAGAGGTAAATACAAGCTTTCTGCATTATATTGTGATTAATCACAGTGTTTGCTTAATTATTTTCACATACAACGTTCATCATATTTTTATCGAATCAATCCCCAAAAGAATCGAGGTTGATATTAACGGCTCTATAACTTTTAAACAAGTTAATTTTCTTCTTATGTCTCCAGAGATGAGTGGTATAGTTTCAAGTTAAATAAGTAAAGAAATAGTAATTTTATTCGTATCTTTACAGTCTTTTTCACATAAATATGGTGAGTGGTAGCAAATTCACTATACATACAGGGATGAAAATCTAAATGTACACGATTCGTGTGAAACTTCTATTAGTTGGCAAGATGATTCGAATATTTCAAGGATGTAGGAGGATCTCTGGCGGATTTCAGCAAAATTAAAACCTCGTAGCTCATGTTGAGTTTGGTCAAAAAACGCTCGTTTTGGATAAGATCGTGATTTTGAAAAACTATTATAGATATTTAGGCAAAACGACTTATTTTGAAAAATTTACCTCATTTTCTTCTATTTTCGAAAATTGTGGAATTGTAAAAATTAATTGATTAATAAATGAAAGAGTTATAGCGAATTTACTGCCAATAATCATATTTACGTGAAATCCTTGTAATTTTAAAATTCTTCTTTAAGGAGTCAGATAATTATAAGAATTTTGTATAAAAAAATTACTGAAAATGATGTAGGTGTATGTTTAAATTGAGACTTTTTTATAAATTATCTTATATACCGATATCGTACCATATACTGATCATCCAATAAATTTACCTGAAACAAGAACCTGTCAATAAATAGGCAACTGAAATCCATGGGAACGAACCAACAACAGGTTATTTAGATCTCTACCTATATCCTATCCACTATCGCTCTAACCGCCCCCCCCCCTTTTACGATCTCAAATGAAACACATTGGAGACTAATTCTGATCCAGCCGATTGTATATTGTCGTTTATCACATTAAATATACCTGAATACATACGTGTATTATTACCGACTGTATACACAGAGATATGATGATGACTTAAACACCAATAGTCCTTGTGGATAAACTATTAAATCATATAGATGTGTGTATACAGATGTGTCGAATCTCTACCATCCCTTTAATTTCAATTTTATCAACGGGTTTAAAATGAAGGGTTGTGGTTCGGTCAACAGACACACCACCAATGTGTGTGAATATTTTCTGAATTGTGTTGATAGAAATTGACTTTTATTGGTAAATATTGATTAATCATACATATCGTTCTATATTTCTATCCATTATACACCTATAATTCGACCTAATTTCCAAACAAGGTCCTATATCGGTGTAACTGACAGTGTGGTGACCTATTGTCCAAGCTCTTTTATCCCATTGGCTATCACGAGCAGACGATAAAACTCGATCGTTATAGAAAGATACGATCATGATTTCATTGGATTATACACAGAAACAACGGCGACCACTACGACAAATAAAAAAGAGAAATCCATGAAACAATATTACTATTTCTCTCGATAATAAGCCTAATTAATTGATATAATTTGAAACTTGTCATTTCAAAGAATCATAATTAATCAACCATTTAATCCGTTATAATGATTATAAATAAAGAATAAAAACTAGAGAAAGTTATTTTTTAAGAAAACATTCCATGAATACCTTTCTGATATTATCAGATTCATTTTTGTCCACTTTATTGTAAGTCAAGTAAAATAAAACACATTTCCGTATTTTAATCAAATTGAGTTAAATTTTCACCCTCGATTGATCCTAGTAATAAAATGCACAAGTTGGACGAATTGCTTAGAGATTTTCTTTTATACATTACTAGGTGTGCAGGTATTACCAAGAAACATGAAAAGCCAATTTCCTCGCGTTTATTTTCAAATATACGGCTAGTAAAGTAGTATACGTATACGTCATCTGGCTATCGTAAACCTTTTACACATCTGTCTTTAATACTTTCTTATATCGATCTGTATCCTTTAACTTTAATTTATTAATTAATTGTCAAAACGTAGTCAATTTTGGACTGTGATAGATGTTTGGATTAGAAGAACGATCTTTTTAGAATTGTGATTGATTATACACGAAATCCATCAATTTACACCAAATTAACTTTGATCATGTTCTAATTCATTGTGGATTATGTCAAGAACATATCAAATGTGTGATTATTTTAATATTCAGACAGTTCTAGGTGTGGTCATGTCTAGTTTTAGCACACAATTTGAAAAATTATTAACAACCCATCAGGGTGTTTCCTGTCTTTATCTTTAATCATTCAAATCAATCTTCTTTTGATTTGTTTGATTTTATTTACCTGTGTTTCCTTAGTTAATCACCTTGCTCTTTCATAATCACATCATAACATTAAGAAATTAAGATGCATACAGATAAATGTCTAGATCATGTGAAGATTGCTATGGTAAAATCATAAAATTGTAGCCATCATACACTAGCACCTATCAAGATTGTTACGATAAAAGAACATGTACCTGTTATTAAACATTAAAAATAACATGGTATTAGGGTAATTTACTAGACATAAAGTAATTTCCGAGTATACGGAGAGAAATTATTCAAAAATAAACACAAATAAAATTTCATCTTGTTGTAACTGTTAATTTACAATAAACAGGCGGTTGTTGGAGAAAACTGGCAAAAATTTCATTGATGCTGTTGTTTATCGTTATTTCGTATCGTGAAGAAATCGTGATGGTTATACGGTGTATTGCTGATGCAGCAGCAGCAGCAGCAGCAGCTACAGCAATCCAACAAGAGAAGGACGCAAATATATAACGCGACACAATCGTCCATTGTAATTCCAATGTTTGCTCAACACTCGACAACCCCGTTCGTGAGATTATGTTTATGTGCAGCATTACTGATGTGAATAGAGGAATTAAATCTCTAATCGCCAGCTGTTCTATTCCTCCGACATCTCTTCTCTTTCAACATTATACGATCCTGTCTTGACATAAATGTAAATATGCAAAACTATTGTACATGCAACTGAATTCGTTGAAGATTAAATGAATTTTCCATAGAAACATAAAACTTTCTTGGATTATACACAATATAGTTTGCACAAGATTTACTGTACTGTAGAAAATCGAGAGATATGACTTTGTGAAGATAATTTCTATGACGAAGATCAACAGAGGTCTCTACATTAAATTATTCACCAACAAATGCTCCACTTCTTCTTCTTCTTCTCCTTTTTCTTCTTCTTCTTCTTCTTCTTCAAAGAGTGAAAGAGAGAATAGAACAACATTCTTCTAGTAATGCTCGAATTAAACTAACAGCGGTATGTTTTATAAAGCGATTCGAGATGCCTCTACAAAGTTCAACAAAGTCAAGTCGAAATACCTCACCGGAAGTCACTATTAAACTATGTCTTTTAAAACTGTTCCGTTCTGGCTTTTAAATGTTTCCTTTGCTCTATAGAACAAGTCAAAAGCGAGGACGGATCCGTGGCGTCCTCATTAATTTCAAATAAAAACTTTACACTGCATCCATCACACACAAAAATGCGTTCAAAGTTTAGCTTTATTTTCAGTGTCCATTCATGGAGAACGTGTGCATCTTTAAATTGATGTGCACACACTTTTATTGGATACAACTTGAACAACATTAAAATAGATTCGTTGCGATAAGCAAATTATTTCTCTCACAATATTTTTGTGTTTGTTTTGTAAAAGAGTTTAACATCAAACATGTCTTTTACTCTATATGGAAATAGTTGTATAATGTATCCTTGGGGTTATTAATGTCCCTATCAAGTGGTGTTTTTTTCTCGTCATTCAAAGCAAAAGATTTGAATCCATCTTAACCAAACTTGGTAAACATCACTCTTATGGAAGATACATTGACAAGCACCAACTACCTTAAGTGCCTTTAATGTAATTGTACTTTCTAGTAGGTAAAACGTTTCAAACCATGTTTGCATTAATTGACCACGTAAATTTGTTCGTGTATAATTGTAAATTTTATGCAAAAATTTAATTATTCTTTCCTTTTTTTACAGGTAAGTACTACCACTGCCACCAATTTGAATTGATTTAGTTAAGGATTCGGTAAGTTATTTACATAAGTTACTGAAACAAAAATGGATTGAATAATTTAACATTAATTAGGTTTTTTTATTTCGTTTAAAATACAAGAAAAGAAAACAAGAATTAATCGACTTATAGTGTAAAGTATTTAATTTTAAAATAATAGCCACATCATCGATAAAAGTTGCCTATAAAACGTCATGTTATTTTGATAAGGACGACAAGTGGCGGTTGCATTTTTACAAACTGTAAAACATCCACAATATCATCGTTGAAAATCTTTTAATTAGGAAACTTTGTTGAAAACCGAAAGAAGACATTCTCCGCCACCAATTTAGATATTATCTTAAAACAGATAGAGGGCTAGTGGTTTGGGTTTCTTTTCGTTTTTTTGTTGTTGTTCATTTGCTGATTTTACCATGTTATCAGTGTCTGTCGCCAACACCTTATTTTGAATCGTAAAAGTACCACAAATGCATCATAAAAGCGAAATTAAATTTTATTATAAAGAAGGGAATGTAGTAGTTTTAAAAGACCATGTAAACATTTAAAGATAAAACAAAGAAGATGAAATAAACCGTAAAGATTTGAAACGTTTTCATTCTTTTATTGTTGGCTCTTAGAGAACAGAAAAGTTTACGAACGAACGTGATAACGCATCTAAATGATAAATATTGCTAAACCAAATTTAGAGAGGAGTTTTGGGATAATTTGTAGCTGTAACCCTTATCAATTTATGACGAAATATTGAGAGATTTCAATTCTTTCTTTGGAATTTTTCAATTTTTAACAATGGAATTTCTTAACTTTCTCGAACTGGTTTTGTAAAACCTTCTCACCTTTTATTGTTTAAAATTTATCATTTTCTTTTGGTTCTACTGTAATATTGAGATTTTTTTGGTGAACGTTGCAATAAATCTTTCTGTAAATTACATCTTGAAATTGAATTTTTTGCACAAGTCAATTATCCAGTTTCTAAATAATTTACACCAATAATACGTTGTGTAATATCGTATCGATCGACAGTTAGATTTCACATTTTAACTATTAATTAAACAAAGTAATTTTAAATTTCCATATGAGCCTTCCAGCTCTTAACCCTTCACTATTCGCTATTAGATACTTTCTATACCTACATACATATATGTACACATAATTTCATCTCTATATCCATATCCTTATCTCTCTATTAGATATTTCACCTCAAGCATGAATATAACAGACACACACACTTACAGGCACAACTTCACTAGGATGTTATACTATTAATATGCATATAATCCATTGGAGATTTGCCGAGACCACTCACTACAGAACCCCAATTTACATAATCACATGTTTTGTTACAACAAATTAGAAGGGCTATATTTCGACATAAATTTTTTGTTACTACGCTACTTTGCCCTTATTTCCTATAACCCTCCCTAATAATTTACATACTTTACAATGCTTGAGTTTTATGTGTCTGTGTTATGATAAATTGAGAGCATGACGATAATAACCCCCTAAAATTGTACAAATTAACAACTTGAGATGATTTTCTATGGTAAAATTTGATGTCGCTTCCTCAATACTTGTTGTACAAAAGCATTGTTCTAGTTCAGTTATTTTGGAACACTTTATTAAAGTTGTGTGTTATATACGTGTAATATAAAACATGATACATTTACTTGAGAGTTCAAAGGAAAAATGTAATATCCGTTGGATTTCAAATAATGCCAGGCTATTCGAATCAATTCTCTTTTATTCCCTTGACAGTAGTATTAGATTCTTTCTTTCACTGCTCTCAATAGACGAGTTAAACAATAGAGTATGTACACATGTTATAAACACTACTAGACATCCATGTAATAATCAAAAATGTGACACTTTATTGTTTGGATAGTAAAATCGAAATATTTACGGTGATGTTGATGATCAATCAAAGACTATTAAATTGATTTGATGTTAGCAATTTCTATGATGTTGTCTTGGAAGAATACAATTGTATGAAATAGAATTATAAACATTGATATTGTGTTACAAAGAAATTCCATCGATCATTTAGACATTTAAGTTACACTTGAAGATTTTTATTGTTTGCTTATTCTCGATGTTCAAGTGTATATACATTAGAAATGTTAAAGTCTCTTTTATTTTCATATAAAAATTAATTCAAAGTTGCATAGTTGTCGCCATTAGTTTTTGAATAAAGATAATATCAACTGTCGCACTTTACCGCCCACATTATCTATTTTATACGCTTCGGAACACAATGATGAATGGATGATTTTCTTGTTAAAACTTTCCTCTGTTCTCTTTCGTTTTCACATAATTAATATTGCCTTCAATTGATAGCAAAATGTGTTTGGGAACAAGAAAAGAAAAACATGAAATATATTGGCGTCTGTTTCGTTCTTATCAAACGTTTTGCTAATGTTTAAGATATTTTCTCCATTTATTATCTCAATTTTACAGACACACTTTTTGTTGTGTTGTTGTTGTTATTATTGGTGATGGTGGTGGTTTGGTAGAAGAGAGAGAAAAGCAGTGAGACCAAGATTCAATTAGTATAGTTTTATAATACTGGTTGAAACTGAATGTTGTTGGTTTTCTATTCAAATTCAAGTAGACGATGGTCAACTTGGGGGCAATTTCTAGATAGATACCGGAGATAACATAACAGACCATGGTTATAATAAAATGATGAGGGGGTGTAGACAGGTCAGACACACATAGTTTTGTTGTATACCTGTCAGACCCAACGATTCTTGTTTTGGTCTTCCATATTTCAGACACACATTCAACACATACACACAAACTAACAAAACTCACCCCCTGATGTGGTGGCGGTGGCTGGTGGTTGGTTATATGAGAGTGTACAACATTGTTAAAACCATATAGAAGATTCAACAAATTGGAATTCCACGTTTTTCCACCAAAAAAAAATACGGTTAAAATCCCTTTGATAAAAAATATGGCCATTAATTTTTTCCTTAATTATTTTAAATGAATTTCGTTTTTCCCCCATGAAACAACGAGAAAATATTTCAAATCCTACTGTGAGCTAATTGTTTGTAGTTATACATTCCACTTGTATAGTGGATGTTCATTTTATGTATATACAATCTTTTAGAAATATTTATGGTTGCTTTTACCTGGAGCTTACAAATGGATCACATTTCGTGATAAAGTTCGATAGTAGAACGACTAAAGCTTTCGATACTAATCTTACAAACTATTCAACATTTTTAAAAGAATTAGGATGTATTTAAATGAACTTAAAAACAAAAAAAATATCGATATTTTTTACCCTTACCGTGCTTAAATGTAATATATGCATCTATCAATCAGTAGTATTTGTCTTAGAAAATCTCATTTAGACCAACCCCTAGTGGAGATTTATATCTAAATATAAGTAAGAAAAGGGTTGACCGTTAATTTAGCACCCTCTTAATAGAAGTTCTAATTATTGTACTGTGGACAAATGATTGACAGTTTTTGGTTTTCATTCCATTAACTTAATCGAAAATCCATTTCTATTATTTACACTCACCTAGTTTAATTGAAATTTGTAATGCACAAAAGTTTATTCTCTATTCTAGATTATGTTATTTGAAAGGATGGAAAAAGTGTCAGCTATCAATCCAAATATTTAACAAATTAATTAAATCTCCGTTGAGATGATGTTTTCAGTATCTGAATTAGGCGTTCATTTGATTCTCAAGTGTTTATTTTGTAGAACAAACAAATTAAACCCGTGTTCGAAATTAGTTCATTCAGGAAAACGAAAAAAGAACGAGAAAGTTGTGCGTGAAGACTTGTGGGACCGTGTGTGCATACAGAAAAAGAGATTGATGGCCGTATCGTATTACAATGTGTATTTTTAAACTGTGTCTTTTTTTGATTTAATTATTCACAGTCTATATTGACGAATTCGAGCCGATTAATTTCAAATTTGATCCGATAATCTATGTATTTATTTATATAAATTTTCTTCTAGGTTGATTTTACGACCATCTGTGAATTACGATAGGGTTATGTAGTAGGAGTAGGGTTTTGGTAATAAATTCTCTACTAAACTTTGACAACTTTTATTTTCTTTAAATAAAATATTACGATAGACTTGCAACATCTATTACAAGTGTTCATCATTTTTTCTCTCCCTTATCTTATTTTATTATTTTATTGGTCTACAAGAGAATAAAATGCTCTAATTGAACATAGAAATGATTCTGTAGAAATAAAGTAACAACAATAACACGAAGAAAAGTTAATTGCGGAAGACAGGCGACAGATTTCTGTTATTGTTACAACAGTCTATGGTATTTGATGAATGATTCATTATTTTTGACAACCTGGTATTATCTTTCAAGGCGACTTGACCAGTCTACCATTAAGGAATGTATGTGCTCCATATGAGTTATGACTTGGTAGAGATGACTAGGTGTTCAAATTTCAAGTAATTATTCATAATTTTCAACTTCCCCAAACCAGAATTGTGTTTCTATATTATAAGCTTCGTTGTTATATGATCAAATATACAATTGGATTTGTTATTGAAGTGAGTTGCAACTTTGTATTAGTTTTCAAATACGTGTGTTACATCAATTTTATTTGCAATAAATCCTGTAAATATTTTATTGATTCCGACTGTATGTTCTTATATTGTCTACAAATATTGAACGAGTTGGGTCAAATGTATTAAATATTAGATGTGAGGGAACTGTTTCATTTATATTAGAGCAAAAATGTCTCCTTACAAACAAATATTAAAATTTGAAGCTTTCTAAGAGTTTTACTGATAAATAACCAGGGTTTAATTAAAAAATATATTGTCGGTTCGGTTTCGGTTTTCGTTCCTGCAAAAGTAACGTTTTTTTAGTTTTCTGTTTTGAAATCAGTTCCAAATGATTAATTTTCAAATTTTTAAATTTCACCCCAAAATGTACAACCCTCTAAGAACTACAGAGTGATTATTTTGAATACAAAAAATCCTTAAACAATTGTTTTATTTTGTAATTTTCTATAAGGAGAAAAATTTTTATGTTGTATGTTTTACCATAAAGTAAAGAATCACAAAAAACATAAAAAATGGCATATAATCACCCATAACTTTAACCCTCAACAGGGGATGAAAACGCAGTTTACACCTTTTGCTATAGGGTTATAGCGAATCTATATCAACTAGTTTTTAAACCACTAAAAATATTGAGACTTTATAGAGATATTTTAAAAAGCCTGATTTAGCGGGCGTAACTTAAACCCCCCAACATCTCCCTTAAACTTGAGTATGGTAGTCTTGACCTCGGGTTGTTTACTTGAAAGTCGTCTCAAGAGCCCTGAGTGTCCAGGGAGTGAAAGGAGAGATAAAAAAAGATCGTGTTAAATGGTATGCTTGAACCGGAAGAAAAACGGCTTTTTTTCCGGTTCAGCTCCGGATTTCGTTCCGGTCAAAATTTCTTTTTTCCGGTTTTCGGTTCAATTCCGGTTCGAAGCCCTGTAAATAACAGTTTTGGCACCGTTAATTAATTAAAAATGCATTTTATTTAAAAATATTAGTCATAAATCATTTATTATTCCACATTTTATTACAGTAATTAAGAGAATATTTTTTATGAAAGATTATAATTAATAATTTTGGAATATCAATTAAGTATTGATTATAGATGTGATAAATTCTTAAACGAACAATAAATGGTTGTATTTTCAACTCATTAAAATATCTTGAACTTGTGAAAGATATTTGACACGTCCACTGTTGTAATCTCATTTTTTATTGTTATGATTATGGTACTAATGATTTCTTGACTTGTTATTATAATGACGACCATAAAACGTATCAACGATTTTTGATATCATTCGTATTTTATTACAGTTCTTTCGGGTTTCTCGAACAACCAATCATTATTCTCAGGTTTTCAATATAAGAATAAAAATGATACAACACACAATAATACATTTGAGACAGGTATCAAAGTTTTCAATAAGATGATGAAGGGTTTGTTTGCCGAATACTATTTCTTCTCACGAATAGAGGTTATGCAAATATATTCGGCTGAAATGTCTGGATCGTTTACCAATCCATCACTCAACATCTGAACATCTAATAATGTTTTGGTTTAGAGCAAACGTATATTGATTGATGCCTTGTTTCTAGAGAAAAAAAACTGAAAACAAAACTTCCAGTTGTTGTCATTTTACGCCTCTATAATCATTATTTTAAAAATTATGTACATTTTATAAGTACAGTAATTGGATGCTGTTTATGTGGAATAATTGGAAAATTGCCGATTTCTCCAACTTTAAACTACCTTGTTATTATCTATAAAGAAATTCCTTGATGGATTATAATTTGAACTTTTAACGCCTATCGTGTTTTTTTTTTAACTCCAAACTCCAACATACAGTATAATTTTAGGTTTCGGGTTGTTTGAAAATTTCTACAATTTTCGAATTATTCGTAAAATATTAATTAGAAAACGCCGTTACCAGAACGAACCACTAGAAAGACAAAAAACAAATACCTTAATTAATATGTCAACTGATGTGAAAGGTCAATTAAGTGAAGTTTTCTTCAGTGTATTCAAATGTCTCTCTCTCTCTCTATATATGTATTCAAAAACCGAACAATACAAACTGCCAAGTAACTAAAAGACGAACAGAGATAGATATGTGTTCAAGGGAAATAGAATCAACTTGAAATTATTGTCGGAAAGTTTATACCGAATTCAATACAAACGACATAATTATCGTTGATATAAATCTAGAA
Source organism: Mylabris sibirica (assembly GCA_039776855.1). NCBI lineage: Eukaryota > Metazoa > Arthropoda > Insecta > Coleoptera > Meloidae > Mylabris > Mylabris sibirica. Next base: position 9,433,006 of record CM077836.1, read on the forward strand.
TTATCAATTAATATTTATGTAAAATATCAAAATTAAAATCGTGTTGATTAAATAGCGAGTTGGACATATTCATCTTGTGCAGTTTCACCACCATAGACGATGCAATGTTATTAAGTTCCTTACACCTGACAGCAATTGTGGATGAGGGGGCTATCTGTTCAGGACGTGACAATGGCGTTATTTCCTGACCACAACTGTCTCTAACCTCCAATTAACAGTTTCTGTGGCCGACTGCTGCATCAATTTGGTTTATGTGTATCCTACAATTTCCTAGTCTTCAATATGTTTCATCTAAATGCAAGAAGTTTCATATTTTATTTGTTAATTAATTACGATTTTCCAGTAAAAACTTGTCGACTTTATGAAAATTGTTATAATTGAAATAAAATTTAATTTTAATCTATATAAACATTTCAACATGTGTGTGGTCTTCAGAGTTTGAAAGATAAAAATAACCTGTTGCTGTTCATCGTCGTATATGAAGAGGATGCGAGAAGCTTTTTCATAAAATTAAAAGCACTACCTTTAATGAATATTCAATGGACTACCGAGTTTTAATTTTCATTCATGTATTAATTAATCTCAGCTTACGTAATTTAAAGTCTTTTTGTAAAAATAAATAAATAAAAGGACATTATAACTGCAATCTTACTAAAATTCAAGTATTTATCCAACGGGTATTAATTGATAGTTTTACGATTTTTGGGCGGGCTGTTGTTGTCTACAATCAATATTTATCGTTAAATATTCATAATCGTTAAGGGACCAGTTGTTTCTCGTTGTTGTTTCAAAATAAATCAGAATAATTTATCGTTTTTAAAACGATTCAAATTTGAACATCTTAAAAGAATGGTAGAAATGATACGGTAGAGAGATATAGAATTAAAAACGACGGAAGGGAAGAAACGAGTCTTGAAATTAACCTCAACATAATTTTAAATTACGCTGACAGTTTTATATGAGGCATTCATAAAATGTTGGAATATATACGGTTTAACTTTAATAAAAATCATATTAAAATATTTAAAATAATCCGCCCGTTTTTACAGACTACTTTAAAGTAAAATTCCGGTTATCCCTATGGATTATATCGTTTTCTTTCAACCCTTTATGTATAAATATCGCAGGTGTACGATGTTGTCACCTGTATTGTTATGTAACTCAATTCCTTCGTAGACGTCGATAATATTACGTAAAATAATCTTCAACTGTCTTCAAAGTAAAATCAACTAGACTAAATCTCATTAGAGTGTCAAGTTTATAAAAGATTATAGATTTTATAATGCAAATTGTCTCGTCTTCTAAAAAAAAATTAAATTTTGATGTCTTGTTCTATAAAAAAAAACTTGTGATGGAATTCAACAACTCGAACCTTCATATATCATAGAAGATGTTTTCCTGTTAGCAAGTCTATTAATCTCTTTTCCAAGCGGTTCGTTATAACCACATCCTGAGGGCAAATGGGAACGATAAAACCTGAATTAAATAGGTGCTTACATCTGTATATTTTTTTTCGGCTTTCGCAACTCCCTTCCGTAATGCACCTTTTGAAAAGCAAATATAGAGAAGGATGGGGAAAAGACACATTAAAAGCGTCACTAGAGATGATCCTCTAACGAAACTTGGAGGGTGGTCATTTGGGCAAAAGAACATGGGCAACGCAATAGCCACAACATAGCGTCAACAACATGAAAAGATTCTCATATTTCATCTAGTTTCCTCTATATGTATACGTTCATCCATATTACTACATGTTGGCGTCCCATAGGAATTCGTTACTATAGTATAGTTGGCTTGTCGGTGTTTTTTAGCACATAAATTTGTTGTGTTATGTTTAGTTGGTTTTATATTGGTTTGGTGTATTTCCGATGGAAAAAGAAAACGTATAAGATACCTAATAGAAACTGACAAAATGAAATTCATGAGATTTACTTTTACCAAATAAAGTATGCGTCTCGACATGGCCAACCAATAAAGAGGAAATCGGCGTATAAGACGACGATGTCTATAAGGGTAGTGTGAAAAATTGAAATACATTCCTGGTACATGTTTTACCCACAGATAAAAGACCGGAAAAAATCAGTTATTTTGTCTTTATTTGTCATAATCATTTATTTTAGCCGTCTAGTGGGCTTAATCTTGTTGTGGAAAATTGATTGTCTCCACCGACTGACCAAGCCTGTGTTTCATTTTAAATTTTTATTTTTTGTATTTTAAATTACCCTACCGCCTTCTGTTTTAAAACTTTTAATCGAGTTGTGACTGCCTTCATTATAAGAAAATAATAAACTCCAGACTTCAAATCGATATATCTACAACTACTAGCTCAGAATTGACCCTTATCTTTATCCAGTTGTTGTTGGCTACAGTAGTTATATCCCTTGAGCGTGCTATATAATTGGCCTTTACCAATGCAAGGACATTGTCGTGTGTGTCTTTTTTTTGTTGTTGTTGCCTTAAAGCAGGTGAACTATACTGACTGCACATTATTTACAGGACAGTTGTCGTTCCATTTCGATAATATTCATCGAGATTCACGACTTGATTTACAATAGCCTTTATAAATGAAGTCGAGATACTGTGAGTGATGGTAGTTTTAAATAAATTGTGGTTATACCAAATAAACAACCAGTGAATCTTTTATAATACCACACACTCATATAGTGGAGTTATTTTATTTTGATTCGTCGTCGTGAAATCTGCACGACATGCCAATCGAGATTGGAGATAATAAGTTCTCTTGTTGTACAAAACTAGTTAGATTATTGTAATATTAAAAGACACAATGAAACTAGAAAGCTTGAATTGTTTTGAGAAATTACCCTACAGTTTTAATTAATCACGATAAATGCATTAAAAAAAACACAAGGGTGAAATAGTTACCCTCATCGGATGCATTAGCTCGTTCATTCACCCACCTCCAAATAAGATTAATTCAAGATAGAGAGTTTGAATGATTCGATATGAAATAGCCATGAATAGCAATGAAGAGATGAGTAACAGTGATTGTACTCTTCCAGCCCTTAGGACTCTAATTCACCCTTCTCTCTATATTATATGCAATGATTATTTCTGTCTCGTTTTCTCTTGATATCTACCGGAAATTAAATTTTTTTAAACTGTTTTCCAATTCGACACGTAAACTATAACAAAATGGCTTTTATATGTAAGTTATTTATATAAATTACATTTCAACAACGATATTTATTGACATATAGGGGTCAATATGAAGATATTGTCTAGACGCTAGTAAGGTGAGGCTTATATTAGAGTGACATTATGGGTGCGACTATGTTGTTGCGACATTTCAATGGGCGTTAAACATCGCTTTATTGTTTACTATTTGGCTCCATCACGATTTGATTGAGAGGTATTTATTTATATCGTATACAGATTGGCGCAATAATTCTAGAAATAAGCTCTTATATTGTACACTATATTTACAAAAAGAAAGCTCTATGTGGGCTGTAAGCCGCTCTTGAATCTATTCACATAAATACCACTAAGAATAGTCTTTGTTACTAGAACGAAAGAAAAATATTATTTTATTTATTCAACTATCAAAGCCGGAAATATTTGTGTGATTTGTTTAAGTTGATTGTGGAATTTCATTAGTGGAATTGCATAAAACTGTTCAATAATGGATGTGTTTTATTGTCTACATGACAGACGGTAGACGAGAAAAAAAAGGAGTTAGAATTAAAATTGTATTACACAGAACAATCACCAATATGCCACTGTCATTCTGCATCTATACATATCTGTATTGTGTCGGTGTCAGAAACGCCACTTGTACAAAACATTATCCGTTCCACATACATGCATACACGTGCAATATTTAGGGATATTGGAATTCATCTGAATAAAATCCATTGTGGAAGATTTGACATTCTAACACACCCTTCCAGTTTCACTGCAGTTAAAAGTATTAGTTTGGATTGAACTAACGAAATTCCCCAACTTTTCGCTTACATTGGCAATAGTTTTAATTAAAAAAAGTATGGAAAAAGGACAACAAATAGGGATGCAAATAGAAAATACTTTCATCGGATTGTGGAGATAATTCCCTATTTCTATTCAATGTTCTTTCCACTCTGTGGTTGAATTTAACGTCTTGAATGTGTATAGGTAACCTTAAGGCATTTGTAGCAGAATTACTACAGATATTTATTAGTGCCACTATTAATGCAACAGTATCAGACTGTGGCCAGTACGTGTTAAATATGCATGAGATTCATCAAGCTGTGTGCAGTCTGTGTGTCATTTTATTGCCTCTAGATAGACAATTACTAAACAGCTTAGGCCATAACTGATTCGCCATAGGTATGTGCATTTTTCCCCTATTCTATGGGAATAATTGTAGTATTTAGCATGCAAAATTTAACGGCTGTAGGCTGTTTTATGTGAACGAACATGTGACCGAAATTTAAAAAATTATAGATTTTTGTTCAATTTTGGGCGTATTATTGTTGAAATTCCTTTGATTGCATGTTTTTATGGAAAAATTTAATTGAATTGTACATTAAAAATCCATTAGATATCTCTCTCTACTATCAAATTATAATAATTTTCGAAATTCTAAATAGTTTCCTATAACATTATCGAATCTTTGTAGATACATGGAAAGTTTCAAGGAACGCTTGTATTTATTTTTAGATTATCGTACATATTAATATAGCGCCGGGGTAAGAGCGAAAAGTTTTAAAGAGGGTAGCCTAACAATGTGTGCAATTTAACAAACAACCCTTTATCCAGCAGCAGCGCCAAGACTTACTGTTGTGCAGAACATTTTATACTTTTAATCCCTGATATCAAATGCGCCAGTATATTTGTAACGTTACACCACTTTTGGGTCGTTGCTTCTGTTTTATGTTTTTATCACTCCTAATGAATTCTAAAGTAATACAGTAATCCTTGTAAGTAGATACAACAAAAACAAATTAATTCACATCAATTTATCAAATCTTTGTTGGGTATTTTTTGGTTGATTTTAAGTGAAGAATAATTACAATGACATAATGCATTTCACTAATTGAGTACCATGTCGGTGGCTGTATTTTCAGTCAATATTATAAAGAAAATAGAAGGGAGAGTTCAGATCATTAGGGAACGGTTAATGTACAGGTAAATTAATTAAAGTCTACTCTACACATTTAATATTGAGACACCACAAGCATACTGAAAATTCTCTACCACTCAATTCAAGGTATATAAAGTGAATGTGTATGAGAAATGTATGTAGATATGAAAGACATAAGACAAAGTAGTGTAATTCGTCTTATAATATGAATACAGTTGATTAAACTCAACTACGAAATGCTTTCATATTTCTCATATATCTCAAGAGATTTCTTATTCAATTATCCGAAACGGTTTCAATTATTAATGTCGGGACTCAACAATTTCCAACTGACATTTTTCATAAACTACCTCACAACAAAGATTTTTTGAATGCAATACATCTTCCCTTGTAGATTTATCTAGATGGGAGAATATCCAAGAAAGTTGGTTGAAAAGAGTTGACTCGATTCCGGTGGATTATACGATTTGATATATACCGCACCATGTCTAGAATATGGTATAAATTTAGAGAGAAAAAAAGAAATACCTGTGGCGCATCCACCATTTTCCATTACAATTATAATTAAAATTACAGTTTTAAATAATTGGTAGGATATCAAAGGAAGAACTACGTGTATCCAACATAAAATTGGAATACAAAAAATAAAACTCATGAATATCGAATAGAGGGAAGCTATAAAGGTCTCTTTGATACACTGCTGTCTGCATTCAAAGAACTACTTTCCGATGTAAATTCAATGTCTTTTTCTCTACAATTGAATGAAGCCAGAGCTATCTCTTCACCGGTATACAGACAATAATAATTCTAATGTACAAAAACAATGGTGAATTATATAAGAAAAACTGACAATATATGAAGTTTTAATTCAATTGAATTCCCCTACAACTGCAATTGAACGTAACATTATTTAGAATTCGATCACGTATTACATCGTATACCTTCTATTATTGGCAGCCACACGACTACTAAGAATGACTATACCCGAAATTTTCCTACATAATTTAATTTTTACTATCGCATTTTCATCGTTGTCACATAGTATTAGAAATTGAAACTATTATAGGAATGAGAATTCTGTGAGCAACATGTAAGAATATAGGGAGAGGGGTAAATTTTTTGACGTATCATACAGTTACTGTATACCTTAGGGAGCTACACCAGTTCTTCAATGCACCCTACTGTTGAAGTTTACATCAGGATTAACAAGGTTATTGTTGACAGTGAAAAGAAATACGAGCTGAACCTTTTAACGGAATTATTAAATTAGAAATAGGTATTCAGACATTAATGTATTCTATTCATTTTCCATTAACGAAACTTTCTGTATTGAATAATAATTATCAGATTTTTATTGATTGTTAATAAATGTCTAATGTTTTATTTATCAGATACGATTTATAAATGGGAAAATTGATTAAAAAAAAGAAGATATTAATAACTTTTTCTCTTGAAAAAAGCCTGATTTGTTTTTGCTACAATGGTGAGGAATTATAATATATCTAGGTTTTTTTCACACGATTTTTAAAAACAAGGTTCATCAGTATACTTTTTTACAAGAATTGGTAGTTCCAGCATGAGTCCCAATTTTTTCTTTTCAGTTCTAATTTTTTTCAGTGTAATCAGAAGTCGGTGTATTAGTGACTTGAGTACAAATAAAGAGACCACTTTATGTTCGATTGTGTAAAACAAGCTTATGAATACGGTCGTCATAATGCAACAGAATTTGAGTAGAAACATATTCAGTCAAATAAAGGGGATAAGATTACTAATACTAATGCTAGTATTTACCAAAATAGAAAAGTATAATACTTTCTAAAATTTTGCTATGGCTGAAACTTGCTCCAACACCTTCTACCTACCCACATTGTTACCCTCACGAGAGAAAGAATCTGACTCACACTAACGAAAATATGTGAAATTCTCGCTCAAGACTTGGTCTCTTTTTTTGGCCTCTAGTGTACCTCACTTTGAACACAACATTTCGTTATTCAGTACAGTATTTTACGTTAAAGTGTGCAGTTCGTAGGATGCAATAGACATTTTTCAATAACCCTTATTTCAACTTTCAATTTAAATTTTTATATGTACCATGGATTTCACAAAAAAGTGACCGACTGTTGAGCGGAAATATGACGTTATTTGGCTCTTGTGAGTGTGGCTGTATCTCTTGTAAAGGTTTTGAGGTTGGTAGATAAGAAGTGTTAAAACTAAATTCCACCACACCAAATTTGTAGACTGTATTTTTCTATTTAGGTAAATACCCTAAATGTTGAGCTGTTTCGACCGTCCTCAAAAGCCTTTTTTACACAGTCGCTCAAAAACTGGTCACTTTCTTGTGAAATCGATGGTACCTACTTATGAACTGAATTTTCACTGTACACTAATTTTATTATTTATAATAAAAACCCGTTGTTTTAGTTTTATAAATTTGTAATATGGATTTCATTGATTTTTGGGAAGATATTTAGTTTTTCATCTTACACGATTTTTCAAAGTTGTGAACATACCCCCAAATATACCATATGGATTTCTTACACGATTTTCCTTGCATAGTTTTCTAAGGAACGTATCTACCGTGTAAAAAAATTGGATGTAGATGTAGGCAAAGATTCTATAGTCTGATTTACGTTTGATAGTTGAACATAAAGTTTATCCAATTCGAGATAGGAGGGCAAAACAGAGACATGTTGTGGTCTTATCGAAGATGCTAACAGGACGCGTGAAAATGGACATCCTAAATCATCCACTGTCCAGATTAAAATCTCGATCCGGTTGCTGCTAATCTCAACTTATCTGTCGTGATTGTAATACCACGTAAATACTATAGCTCGTGAAGAGATAAACATACCTGATTTACATTTATTATAACTGCATAATACGTATAATAATCAACGTGGTATTTTTCTTAATCATACCAATAATAATAGTGATTTCTAATGATCCAATTATAGAGTAATGGAAAATTATTAGTTTATACATTCACAGTAGGTTTAACTATTTATACATATGTGTGTATGAATAATTTTATAATGTAGAAATCGATTAGTCGTTAAATATAATCGTTTCTTATAAAGTTACAGACATCGATAGACCGTGAAATTGTGCTGAAACCTGAACTAAATTGGCGTTTTTAATAGCTATTAGCGTTTTTTTTCTGAATTGTTAAGAATCAATTATAAAACTTGAAATAACATGAATTGGTGGAAAATCTGTTTGAATATAAGTACAAATATTTAAATAATATGCGTATTATCGATAAAATACGGATGAATTTTAAAACATTAACGCCTGCAGCCGGTCATTCAAATGGAAATTTGTTCATTAGTTGTCCATATTTTACAATTTTCTTTTTTATTGGAAATTTAATTAAAATCGAACACTCACACACTAGTATTTCCCTAAAGTAATTTTTCCCCCATGTACAATTCACGTCGCTTATCTTGCATTTCTTGTTGGACGAAACTAATAAATAGTCTCTTCTATTGTGTTATGATGATCTATCTATTCGAATGCACATCTGTAAAACAGGCAACATTCACAAATTGCATTGTGTCGTTCTAATAAGTTTTACAAAATAAATTACCAACCGCTGTCTATAGCGCGTAATGATAAACTTAATTAAGAAACTGTTCGAGACATTGTTGTTTTCTTTCTTTTAAAATAACAATAAAAAAGAGAGAGGAAAGAAAGTAACAACGTTGCTAATTTTGCGGGCGAAAGATAAAAATTTACATAATGATAAAGAGCACTAAATACTACCACAAGCGTGTTCAACAAAACGTCTTTAAAATGCAAATGTATTATAGATAACATCTCTAATTAGTGGCAATGTAAAAACTATTATTATCGTTGGTAACTAGAAGAAAATCATCAGTTTTGGTGGAGTTACAGCATCAGTAACAACAATAATTAAAAATTTAAATTATGTTTTTCCGCTTGCCTATTGATATTCATTATAGCAACGTTGCGGTGTATATCGCTTATTCAGTTGATGGACAGAACGTAATTACAGACGTGCTAACGTTAATAGGGCGCATTGATACACTATTAAAACAACTTGGGCGTTTGTAGCCACCGGCACTAATGAACCGCATTTGTTGTTGTTCAAGATTATTAACAACAACCTGGGTGTACGCCAATATTCTGACGCCAACCAGACACTCTACACAGTAGTAATGATGTTGGTGGTAGAGTACTGTGGTAACCCTACGAAATTCATCCACAATAAACACCACCAGACGTGTGGTGCCACATGTCTACCTATTCAACCCATAGAAATTTGATCTTGTTGTCTAGTCAAGATGTGGGTATATTTACAAGCTTTTCAAAAGAAAATTACCGAAATTTTTGGCGTTTAACATAAATGTTTATCGTACAACATTTTTATGATGTTATATCGAACCTTCCACCTATCTCAATAGTGGGGTCTTTAATATTCCTGTTTTGACATACTGTCGTCCCCTTTTCAGCAATTAGCCTTTATCGTCGTTGAAATTTGGCAATAAAAAAGTCACGATATGTCGTAAAATGATGGTAAAATCACCTCATACAACTCTTTATTAAAAATATTTCATCCAACTATCATCATCAGTATTATTATTATTCCGGAAAAAACAATGTCTTCTACAATCGGGAACGGCCATTATGTTTTATGTGATTCACTACTGGCAACGAAAATCCTGACCAATTCTCACAATCCGCATTCAATATATTTATCAAATATCAGGAATTGAACAAAGAAAATTTCACTAGTCATAATCATAACGGAAAACTGCAATCTTGGCATTTTTCGTTTGTCTCTCAGTGCTAAAACTTGTAATAAAATCATTCTAAATGGATCGTCTTTACTACCAAGAATTCTCAGTGATTTTTTGTCTCTCTAATTCTCAAAGTTTTCAAGTTTCTTTTTAAGTTGTTTTTTTCGTTAAATTTTATTGTAAATAATAGTTGTAAAGCTTGGACAAAGTTGTCCGGTGGGAGTTGCACAAGACGACGACAACAACATACAAATAGTTCCTCTTGTTAGAATGTGATCTAAACGAAAGAAACTCACCAAATAACATTATGCAGTACACAAACGATTTCAAAGAGAATAGAGTTTTTTCTGTCAAAAGTTTCCAGATTTATGGAGAGAGTTCATTGGAAAAATTTCAAACAAAACTAATATTGATTATAATAGAAACAACAAAAAAAGTAGCATTTGCAATAAATTTACCCATCAGTAGTCAGTTGAAAATTTAATTTACTACCATGATTATGTATTTATAGAGTAGTAGCAGTTTATTCAATTTTCCCACAGTTTTCTTATTCTACTTCCAACATAGGTAAACTAAATTGCATTCAGTCAAGTGGTGAAGCGGAGTATCACGCAACCCCTAGACTTTGTTCGCCCTTTAAATATGCATCAGACTGGCTCCATAGTCGTCGTCGTTGTCGTCATGGTAGTCGTATACAGCACCACATCGACTACTTTAAGTCGATCAGGGGCCACTTTATTAAACGTAGACACGGGGCGGCTGACTTATATACATTTTCAAGTGTTTTAAACAATCTACAAAGATTTTTTAATCAACTAGACTTGAATAAAAACGAGAGCCATCCATCTAGAAGATTGCTAAACTGTAAAATGTCAGTGAACACATTGAAAAGGGGTTCTTTTAGACAACATTCTATTTAAAAGAGTGCTGTTATAATGTCATCTAATGCGATATAATTCTAAATTTGTTTCGTGTTTATCGTTAATCCACACAAATTCCACAAATATTTCGGTACCGTATGTGTTTTAGTTGAAGGATCTTTATGCATAAACGAGATTTATATCGGTGTTTCTGTTTAATATTTCCAACTTCTCTGACAAATTCAACGTGAATTATTTACAGTTTCCGAAAGTATAATTGTGACTAGTAAATGTCATGTTATAGTGCCAAGTCTAATTTTTCACAAATTCCCCTTGAACACGACAACATATGGTGCACACACACACAATTTTTCCGTTGTTTAATCTTAATCGGACAATAGTTTGATTCGTCTATTACTGGAAGGTAAATGGATCAACGTGAATGTTTACCGGAGTGGAAATGAGCCGAGCAGAGTCCGGACGACACCGGTTGACCGGATTATTACATTTCCGCTATCCACAAGCATTGTTGATTTGTCTTTTTCTTCAGTTTTAATCGTTCAAAGATTGTAGTTGAAATTAGAATTTAACGGATAATTTAAAATATTAGCGATTGTTTAAAATTTATAAGAACCTGTTGTTAGGTTCTGTAATATTTTCTGAATGTAACAACGGCGGTTTCTATACACTTTGGATTTTACGGTGCAAAGCGTGGCAATAAAATCTCACACTTTGCAATTTTACAAAGAGATGCTGATAATTATTTTCGGACATGTTTAACAAACATTTCATTAAGTATTTATTATAGTTGCTGGTAGTGTTGACAACGTTTAGGTTACTGTACTTTAATCTTTATAAAATGCAAGCAAACAATAATTTTTCTCTATTTTGTATTCTACATCTATCATTACCGAAATAATTACAAAGTTTGAGCCACTTTGTTGAACATTTACAAGTAGTTTGGCACGATACTCGAATAATTAACTTCAAGTCTGCTATCACTACTAATACCTACTACCATCATTACATGAATGTTTTATACAAAAAAAAATTAAACTGTTTATCTTGTATAACGATAAAAATGTCTACTTTTATGAATTAAAATGTATGAGGATCTACTTTGAATAAACAGGTGAAAACTTTACAAAATATGTGATGGTTACATAAAAAAATCTATTTTAAATTAAAAAAAAAAGACGATAAGGAAACATTTATTTTAATTGTCTGAATCAAGGCTTAGGATTGTTATTTTTTGTTCCGGTTTTCATTCTGGGTCAATTGAAAAAATATCAGTTCGGTTTCGGTTTTCGTTCCTGCTGAAGTAACGGGGTTTTTCGGTTCAGTTTCAAATTTTTCAGCTAAAACTTACAACCGTAAGAGTTATTTACAGGGTAACTATTTTAAATACAGAACACTTTGAACAGGTTTTATTTTGTAATGTTCTATTCAACCCCAGCAAGAAGTGAAAACGGGGTTTACACTTTGATGGCCCTAGCGAATGTATTTCAACTAGTTTTCAAACCACTAAAAATATTGAGCCTTTACAAAGATATTTAAAAAAAAATATTTTGCAGGGGTAACTTTAACCCCCAATATCTTTCTTAAACTTGAATATGGGCATGAACGACAAAATACGCATCCCTTAAAATAGAAGGAACTACCTATGTAGGTACCAAAAATCATCGAAATCAGGAGCTTTGACCTCTGGCGGTTTACTTGCTTCGAGTTAAGTACCCTGCAGTACCTATTGCTGACATATTTCCGAAGAGGAAGGAAAGAGGAGATCAAAAGAGAAAAATATCGTAGTATGTTTGAACCGAAAAAGTATTTGTTTTCGGTTCAGCTCTGGATTTGGTTTCGGTAAAAATTTCGGTTTTTTTTTTTTGTTTTCGGTTTTGCGTTCAATTACGGTTCGAAGCCATAATTTAAGTTTAAAAAAGACACTAATTCTAACTGTACACACTTTCATATGTCTTTGATAAAGGGTTAAATTTTGAACGGTGGCGGGTCAGAAACTTGGTATAAAATTGTTAACAGGTATATAATCCTTGTGCCTTCCTGCTTGATGATGTTATTGTTGTAAAAGTAGTTTGTTTGGTGTTTCAAGTAGTAAGAGAGAGGACGACACGCGATCTCCCCATGATCCTTACATACAACCCTCTTATAGTCTCTTAATTCCTGTATTATGGATACATAGGGTGACCAGTTTCAAAAAATGAAATATTCACTACAAAAAATGACGTGTATTGATCTCTGCACAACATCAAAGTGAACTATTATAAAAGCCCTTTGCATTGAATAGTCTAGAAGTAAGTAGAGTTGTGTATATTTTTTTATAAATTATTCCACTTTTTGTGTTTTTCTAATACATACTGCAAATATAAATTTCATGATTTTCTAACATCTTTTTCATTTTATTACAAATTTATTTAAGGGATATAAATCAGCATTTGATTATATTACACCGTAATATTAAAGCTTTTGTAATTTTTTTTTATATACACATCAACAACAACAACAAAAGACAATAACTATCTAGGGAAATCAAGTGATAATTTTAGACGCGTTTTTCCTCCCCGTTACAAAGTTTATGATGCGAACAAAAATGTGGTCACTGATCTCTCTACTGTATATTACAATTTTATACTCTAGACTACAACGAGGAGACCCCTTTCAAAATAGCTAATTTCAAATAATGTTTACACGACATTCAACTCATCGTATCGCATGTTATTTAAATGGTTGTCCGGTAGTTTTTGAAACAATATTTTCAAGAAGTAGACGTGATTTATCTCTAGCTACACAAACATTATTAAAGATGGTCGTTATCGATGTGCAAACGTTGGTAGTTTCTTCCCTAAATTTATGTAATGTGAGTTTTATTACTAGCCGTTTCAAGAGAGCTTCCTCAAGAACCACCGAAATTTATGTAATGTCCATCCAGATATTTTCAAATATTTTAACATCATTCTATTTTCACATTTCAAGTAAGTAGTAGAAATTATGTGAATCTTTCATGTCTCCAGTGAGTTTTTCTTAAAAATTAATGATCCAATCTAATCAATTAAAGTAGATCTTTATGTTTTCGTACAAGAATCGTAAATACTGTGTTTCTAAATGAAATACGATCAGACTCATGTTAGACAAATAGAATCAAATCAATTCGATTAAGTCGTTTCCAATCTACGTCCACTTCTATTCCTATAATCCAAAGATAAAAATACTTAAATTCCATCGAATTATCAACGTTTTTACCGTTTAAACAAATGGTTCCATTAGCACACAATTCGGGCGTACCAATAACTGACACACACACTTTTATCTACTTCAAAACTTTCAACACAATTTGTAAAGTTTCAAGCAAAAAAAAAAGTCTAAATCAATTTCGTTTATTGGGACTCACAGACAGGCTTCTTATACTTCTTCTACCAATCGTTATCAACTCCAACATCTCTACGCCTTATTTGAAATTCAAGAAGGCAGAATGGTGTGTAATTTTATGTGTGAGTTTTCAGTCAAAAGAAAATCAAGCGTATTTTTAAAAATATTTATCGTATTTATTTGAGTTAAAGAGGTGAAATTAAATCGTTTGATTTTTAATCTAGATTCGGCCACCTGTAATGCAACACGATCTCTTTTATTAAAGTTTATTGGATCGTGGTCATAAGCCACCTGTGGTCGGAGATTAAACGATACTCGGATAGTAGTGGAAGAATACATGTCAATATTATTTACGAAATTACCGGTATTTTATCGAGAATACAGTACGAATCGTAAATTATTTTGTAAAGAGAATAACATTGGAAATCGCGTAATTAGCTAGCAATTCAGACATGAAATATACGCGTAAAAGACGATTTATCAACTATAATCAGCCTGGGGAAAAGTGATGAGAAAATCTAATTTGCATACACACACAGAGAGATTGAAATAGGTAGGAATTATTTAGAGATTTCCGTATTCGGTTAACTAAAATAGATCACTGGTTGTTTTGGAGATTTATTAAAGCAAGATCTGGCGCATCCACCAATTTGCACACTTGAATAAATCAAACAATTGTACCTACAGTATTCCAAAAAATCAATCGTTCTAAAAATTATTAATATTACATTTGCATGTTTAGATTGATTAGAAACGTAAATATTCAAACGAAATGTGCACGCTATCGATAACAATTTATTCCGGAATGTTCGAAATTCCTAAAAATAACGTTGTTATCAAAGTACTACTTCGTGTTATAAATGAAATATTTAACAAATTTCTATGACAAACTAAAAAAAAAAAATTAATTATATCTTGATTCATGTTGGAATGTCTTAAGGCACTTATACGAGAACTCTACAGTCTTTCAACTTTGTGTTAATGTCTCCACTTTAAGGCCGATCCACACACGGAGATATATCTTAGTAAGACGGTCTCATGGTACGGTACAGTGATATATATCTAGCTTTGTCTATACATGATACCGACAGAGATAGATATATATCATTGCACCGTACCATGAGACCGTCTTATAAGATATATCTCCGTGTGTGGATCGGCCTTTAGTCGTGTCTTGTTAATGCTCAAATAGCCTTCAGCAGTACAGGGTAGTTCGTTTCTACTAATTCACTAAAGTTGAGCGTGATTGTGTTTAATTCTTCTATTTTTCCTCTATTCGATCGTTTATTTGAATTTCAAATTTACAAATCTATTTTTAAACGAATCTAATGTCTGTTAATGATTATAAACCTGTTAACAAATACAGTTGAAAGACTATAAAATAATACAACATACTTTATGGGAGTTTTATTACACGATTTTTTTTTCTTCTCGTTATTGTACATTTTCCATTATATAGTCCTGGAATGTATAAATTATTATCGTGCTGCGTTTATTGAAATGAACCCCCTTGCTTGAAAAAGAAAGCCTCTTATAGAGATGAAGGCGAAAATAAAAATTATATTGAAAAACGACGAGGAGAATACATTTAAACATGTTTTTCACGCATTACTGAACGTTTATAAAAGAATTTCTCAAGTGTAAAATATTGGCGAACCACCATTAGAAACATGAAAACACGTACCAAAGATACGAGAAATGTAAGATAGTGGAAATTAAATTTTTAAACGTAATAATTGATATTTGCTGTTGACAATAAATATTGATTGTTTTCGATGATTGTGGGGAAAGAATTATTAGTCATCAAATAGTTTTCCTTCTGGTTGATTTATAGTAAAATTATAGGTAATTATCAATAGTAGGATTAAGTTATTATTGTGAAAATTTACGATCAATTTTCTGCAGGATAATTTTCTTTATAATAAGAGAATATTAAATAATAAACTCGGTAGTTACTTGAATATGAATAGTTGATGAGTTTGTTTAGTAGATTATTAGTTTTTAAGCCTTAAGGCGATCTATTTAACGAGTATATAGGAAAAAAATGATTAACATGGTCTAGAATGTTCTTCACTTTGTCTTATAGGAAGTCGTAATCGTAATTTAGTCTTGATCGTTTTATTTTTTATGGAAAATTAGTTTGTAATTTGTTGTTCGGTAGAATATTGTTAAAGTTTGTTGGTGCAATTTCCTCGTATGACCTTTCTCTTGCATTTTGTGTACAGGATTTATACGTCGTCTGCTTGCTGTACCAACAGCAAACAGACTTATTGTTTGATCAATTTTTCAATTTTTACAATAACCATGCCACTGCAAGATAGTAAAAGTAAATAAACGACCAACAAACACTGTACGGTATAACATTGAAAATCTTGTAGTGTTGTAACTGGTTGTGGCATTGCTGTGTAGTTTATAAGAAAAAGTAGTCGATAAATTTTCCAAGTTGAAACAAAAATTGAGGGATATTTATGAGGATTTATAAGTGAACTTGTACAATTTTCAAGTCAAATCGTGTAAATATTCTTGTATAAATAATTTACAAAGATAGTTAGTAGGAGTTTAGTAAAGGGAAATCATAATTTTCAAACTTTAATTAGTATTGTATGATTTCCTTATTTTATACCGTACGTCTCGTTTCGAAATTGTTTGTTGGAAATCAATTAGAAAACTTTTTAATATTTGACGACGGTGTCTTTTATTTCCTCCATCCTTATTAAAAGTTTCCCAACAGTATCATAAAGTATAAAAGAATATTCGAGTGAGAAATATTGTAAGTTATCCCATTCTCTTTCCAGTAATAATTCGATTTAATATTGCATTGGAAGTTTTAATAAGTGATTTTAACGGCTGATTTGGTATTTTGATGACGACAACAGTATTTCCTAAACTAATAAAATTTGAAAATTTTATAGGAAAAACTTTTTCATTTTTGTTATTTTCTTTTTCTACTGAAGTTTACTTTCAAAAGTTCCACGCAAACACCACCCAATATCCGAAACAAAGAACAAAAAGGGCGGGGTGTAAAAATAATAAACACTGTAAATATTCAAATTGTTTATCAAAGAGTATTGGTTCATTGAAGTTGTCTTATAAACATGCCGTTATTGTTGTTGTCTTATCCGAACTTTCTCTATACACATCTTCAAAGTGTTGTTGTTTATTGTGATGGTGGTGGAAATTCACCCGCCTATTCTATGTTGCACCCTATAAACTTTCAGGCTTACCGGAAATTAGACCAACAATTCAGTTATTTTCCAGTCTTTGATTCTACTGACATACACAATAAAAATAACAAAGTCAATAAATCATTATCTAATTAAAAATAAAAGCAATCAAATTCAAGACAATATTTTAGGGGGTCGATGTATGAGTTGTATGAGTCAGGTTTCTATATACCATCTATCACATTGCTTTACATTGGAATATATGTGGTCGAAAAACGGTAGGCATCTCACCACTATTGTAAACTCACCCCTCACCCTAATCTCATCGTAGTAGGAGTATGTGTAGATATATTATATTAAACATATGTGTCTTTCCCGACTATACTTTTATCGCTTTCAACGCAACTATGCTGCGTGATTCATCCAGAATTATCCTGGCGAGAATGGAATTATACACTAGGAACCTGTTGTTGTCTGTCTGTATATATCTGTTGATTTATATATTGCAGAAATTGATCGATGAGCAATTGTTGTATAAATTAAACAACAATCTATTGTATGAACGATAATCATTCAAATTGTCATCAATAATGTTACCAACAAGATGATTTGATTCGATTTTAATTTAAAACTTGGACAATCCTGTTGGATTTCCTGCAGTTATAGGACTATTTAATTTTAGTTGACAGCTCAATCCTGTTTTAATGACCTGAAAAGGTCCGAATCACGCCCTTCTAACATTTAATAAATATGACGAAAACATTAATCTCCATTAAAATGTTTTCCACTATCCATCACACCCATAGTTACTGTTGTTGTTGTTATTATTGTCATCGTTTGAACCCGGAAGCTGGACCTAAATAAGCAACAAAGCTACAACAAACATTGTAGAATTATAAGTGCTTAATATTGATTTGATTCGATTTGAGTAGATTTTAAACATTGAGTTTGTCCAACAATTAATCACGGAAATGTTTAGTCATTAGATCAGGTTCAGTTCAGGATTACTCCTCTGATTATCAATCAAGATTTAATGTAATACATCAGAGTCAGGCACTCTTACATTCTATAATTAAACCAAGAACGGAATTACGTTTCGTGATAGTCTTATCTTAATTTATTATTATTATTTTTCGGGTTTCACTCGTCATTATTTTAGTTTGGTAGTAGTTGTAATAGTTGAATAAATGATTAAAAAATTCCTATTAAAGACAAATATAAAACTACATTTATCTATAAAGTAAATTACTTTAGTTGTTCATTTCGTTAGATGTTTACGATTCATAGATTGATATCTTATAATATAAAGCGTTACAATTTATGTATTATAACGATATATACCTACGCATAAACAATCATTTTGATCGGTTTAAAACAGGATGCTTTCACTTTATTTTCCATTCAATATACTTACTTGTTATATTTATTATTATTATTATAACTACCAGATATCAAAAACAATTATTATCAACACATTGACTATATGGGGTATTTAATTGTAATAAATTTTCTTGTTATAAAGTCCTTCAAAGCTGTTTGATAAATTAATGGTGTTTCGAAACAATAAAGTGATCGGCGTTGAGGAAACGTATTTCATTCTTCAATCCTTTTCCCATTATATTCGATTTTAAATAATCGATGAATTTATCAGTCAATTGCAACAGAATTTCAAATAGAACCACTTCTCACAGTAGGTGCAGTTCTTCTTATAATTTACCTTATATGCTCGTTGATTTAACGAGCCTTAATAACATTTGTAATGTAAAATTATGGGATTCGTTAAAGAGGCTCACTTGTATAAATTACCACCAACATTTGCGTGTTATTTTATAATATTGTCACCACATATTATAGACTTTTCAAAATTGATGCAATCTTAACGAGATTTATCACACCTCCATTATTCAAATCGTGATTTAAATTGGCTCGATATTGAAACAACTCTTCTACTATATCAACATTTTATTATTATGATTCATATAATTATTATTTACGTTGATAATTTATGTGCATGAATTCGTGTACGTGTTCCGCAATATCATAAATCTAATTTGAATAATTTTAATAAAGTAGAATGATGTTCAATAATTATCAATAAAATTAAATTGTTTTTGGTGGAAAATGGAATGACTACTAAACTATAAAAATTGTTATAAATCCAACCTACACACAATTTCTTTAAGTAAACTGCCACGCAAAACCGTCTATTCACAAACATACACGAAATATATAAACGTAGATAAATGTAAGTTTTATCATAATTTTGTAATGCCCTTATTTATGGCGTCTCGTGGGATATGTGGATATTTTTTTTCTTCGTATGCATGTTGTCAATCTATTTATGTATATGTATGGGGGTGGATGATATACCTACCCTTCCCCTTAAAACTAGTCAGAATAGAAAGTGATGGAGAAAAAAAAACGGGGATATACACATCGAGGATCACAACAATCTCTAGAGGACAATCCATATGATTAAATCACACAAGTAATGTCCTAGAGGATAATGAGATAAGTTCTAGTATAGACACATTTTCACAACAATCAAATATTATTGTTACACAAAAGAAAAAATTCAATTTAGTTGAAAATTTTACGTTCTTGTTATTGTTATAATTACGATTAGAATTAGATCTAATCGGATGATAGATGATGATAATTATCTATTTGTTCTACGAACTCAATTGACAGAACATTGTCCTGAATACCATTGTGTAATTATCTAATTATAAAACGGTACAAGTCTAATTAACAGTAAGATAAAGTAACATTTTTATTGTTTCCTTTCTATTTTATGATAATTGATGTAATCTAAACTTGATTATTGCGGATCGATAATAGTTTCAACATTATTTTCTTTATTATGATCCTGGATAATTTCCGAGCATTGTAGTTTGTGTGATATTTTTTCCTATGTGACTATACAGGATGAAACTGAATTACCTTTTGAATCATTAAACCACATGTAGGGCGAGAAAAACCGAACCGATTTGTATCATGTTAACATTTTCAGAACTCCTGGAAACGAGCAACGTTATCAACAGTTTATAATAAAACGTGTTGTTTTTATATTAAATAAATAGGTCAGTAAGACTTGCGTGGGTAATTCAATGGATATTCGAGATGTAGTTCACTAACACCTGCTTTGTTATCAACAAAATTTAATAAATACTCCTCGCTGATATCAATTAATGTTTAGTGTTTTGTCTATTAATTCTCATTTCTTTGTCAATTTTTGTATTACCGTACAAAACGTTTAGCGTATTCACTGCAGGTCAAAAATGTCGAACAGCTGTGGACCTGAATTTATGAAGCTACAGGCGCGATTTGGTAGGTAATGAAATTTGCAGCGTCCCCTGCTACGAGTGGAACAATTTTTGTAGTGTTTTTTGTAATACTTCATTTTGACAGTTTTTAATTAAATGTGTTGTGTGTATGTTCAATAAATACGTTAGTAAGACTTGTTTGGGTAGCTGCAATTTTAGTCAATTTTAGCTAAATATTTTTTTTTTTTTGATCCTTCAAAATATGTGTATAGCACTTTATTCCAAATAGGCATAGTGAGGTTTGGGTTTTTAAAGGCAATTCGATTTCGCCCTGTATACGCATTGCCTTCACTGTATAGCTCTTTTCATAATTTATTGCTATTCAAATAACGACTAGCTTTGTTATTTTGCTTTATTTCGCCGGGAAATTTTCCAGATTTTGAATGGTCGTCGTTCTCCAAAATCCAACAGTTTGAAACTTTTGATCTTGATATGTATAGTATGTATACCAAAACAAACGGAATTCCGGCACAACGATGATGGAGTGTATACAAAACAATTTAATCTAGAATTAGGTTGGTCTTAATTAAATTTCATCGTTGATTTTGCACAATTTCCACCCAATAGAATCCAACAAAATCTTTAATCGTATTGTTTCAATAAACAGTTTATAATATTATTTAATATAATAGTTGAGATGGAACAAAAAGGAAATATATAATGAATATTATTATAATTGTCTATGAGCCAAAGTTCAGTTAGTTTCGGTCACGAACCACAGGCCCTATTAGTGTAGATGTAATGGTGCACTTTGGGACCGTCTTTAGTCATTTGAAGAATCTCTATATAGTTCTATGTGTGGCTTGCATGATGGCAGGAAATGTCGTGTGTAATTATCTGCTGAGTGGTTCGTCTTTGAGGGTCTGCCACGATGATCATTCTCGCGTGAAAGCAATCTTATATTAGAAATACACAGT
Organism: Mylabris sibirica; assembly: GCA_039776855.1. Lineage (NCBI taxonomy): Eukaryota > Metazoa > Arthropoda > Insecta > Coleoptera > Meloidae > Mylabris > Mylabris sibirica. Next base: position 9,454,494 of record CM077836.1, read on the forward strand.
TTTTTTTCATTTACTTCAATAGCATACCAGCACTTTGTAAGTGCTCCATTTCGGCTACATCTCTCACTAATGATAAATCACTATACATATAGGTGTGAGTTTAATTGAACTCTTTTGTACCTTCAACCTAATTTTATAGGAAGCCAATAATTCGTAAACGATACACACTCACACAACAGTACACTTGACATTCAATTCCTTTCTAGTCTATTAAACATTAATGATTCAGTCGTGATTTAAGTTGATTTTTTTCTCTTCTTTTTCATTGTACATCCGGCACAATTCCACTATTGTTGCAAAACTGTCATTTTGAATTTTCTTTGATCATTTTTATTATTGTTATTGTTATTCTACTGGTTGTTGGTGATAATTCATTCACAATATTCCAAAGAATACACACACAATCACCATTTATACAATGGTATAATGGTATAATCTTCAACGTAATCATTGCCAACCCACTGTTAACCGCCCACTACCCTCTTTAATTATAATAATTTATGTCGTTTGTAAATAATTATACCGATGTATAGTTAAATAATCGATGAATTCTTCTACCGTCCCACATGTTGTATAATTTGGAATTTTGATTATAAGTGGATATAAGCAATACATTGGTAAATATGTAAATCAAATTAAATGATAAGTGTGTCTGTTTGAATGTGACAGATTATATTCAATTAAATTCATGTATAAATTTAATCAGATGAAAGACCGGCTTTCGAGATTTGCATGCCATTCATTATAATGATGAGTAACTATAGTTGCAAATATTGTTTTTATATAGAACAAAATTTGATTTTTTATATCTAAATATCACTAATAAATATTCATGTTATATTGTGATAACCGATGGTTTTATTTCACTTAAAGGACATTGATTGAAGATCCTTTCATGTTGAATACAAATACAAGAAGGCGTCAACTACTACCTATATAATAAGATATAATTTATAACTTTAGCTTTTGTTATATGGATAATTAGTTTATCCCATATAGAGGCGAGTACCAGTAGGAAAATTGCCTTCATAACTTATTTAAAGTCGTGTATATCTTCCAGTATCCCAACAACATCGTCCTCGGATCGTTGTTGTTGTTGTTGATAGAAATCCACGTCCTTAGATGGATATTCGCGTGATCACCAGCTATATCCAAAGATAATATCCAGCAACAACAACAACATTTTAGACGTTAAGTACAGATAGTAAAGCATCTTTATGAAAGAAATTACAATGGCTCTTGTCTTTTTCATTCAAGTCCAAATAAAGTCCTGATCTTACTGTTGTTATTCGTCTTCGTAAATCAAACAAAATACAAAAATGTCAAAAACAGTCGAGTTGTTCTTATTTCCAAATAAAATGGGAGAAACATATACAGGTATGAGCACAAATAATGACGCCCAAGTTTGAATCTGTCAGTTATAAGTACCTGATTCCGACAACTTGACAATCGTATACAAAGCCATACACGTTTAGAAAAGTTTTGTAGGTCATAACTGTTGTCAGCTTTTATCATTTCAAACAATTTAACTAATTTCCTGTCTGGTGTTGAATGTTATAAGGATTCAATTTTGGCCAATAAATAAGGAAAAGAGTTGGTAGTAAATCGAGTTTCCGCAGTCGAAATTCTATCACTAAATCTTAACAAAATAATTTGAATTCTTCATTAATTCATGTAACAAAATTCCAATTAGTTGTAGTCGATGGTTGTTGTTTTAAAAAAAAAATTCTCCAATTCATCATTATGTCGTTTAATTTGAATATTTGACGCTCATTTTTCAAACACCCAGAAATAATTATTTTGAATGTCTCTCTATAATAAGATCCAATTATAGTTCCTTTCGGATATCATTTGGATTCTTTAAATTTATTTATCAAAATTGAATGAAACTATCAATCTTACACGAGTTCCTTTCGCTTGTTAACTCTTTATAGAGCGCTTGTTAAAGAAATGTATGTTATTGGATAGTTGTTCCTTATATTTACAGCATCTTTTTTTAAAGATGGTCAATGCGAGCGAAACTCCTAGTAATTGACGGACGATTCGAAAAATATTTCAAGGATTTGTAGGGCAAGCCCCAGAAATCATGTTAGCAAAATTAGAACCTCCTAGCTCATTAAAAAATTGGCCAAAAAAAAAACGATCACCTTGGACAATGTAGCAATTTTCAAAAACGAGCAAACGAACAATGATTTTGTTCGTTTTTCTCCAATTGCATTCTAGAAAAATGAGAAACATTCCTACCTGTTTCAGAACAAAATGGAGAAAAACGAACAAATCAATGCTGGGAGGATTCTCGAGTCTAAGTCGTCTTGCGTGCTTTGCTCGTTTTTAAAAATTGCGACATTGTCAGAAACCAGCTTTTTCGACCAACTTCTAAATGAGCTACGAGGTTCTAATTTTACTAAAATGTTTTCTCCCCTGAAAATATTTGAAATATTTTTTCGAATCACCCACCCACTACTAGGAAGTTTGCTCGAATTGACCACCTTTAAAGATTTAAAAAAATTCATTAAGAGACAGATTTTGATTGTGCACTGAAATTATCTCCCTCAAAACAAGAATTCCTAGTGATTGCTACTAATAATAAGCTAGAAAAACCTATTTAGATCCACTTTCCAATCTTGCTCAAATTATTGTTTAGGAGAACTTATTTTTTAGTTGGTATTGTTAGTATGTATTCCCCTTGTTTCACAAGATGTTGGGTGGTCCATTAGATTTTTTTCTTAACCAATCTTTCTATCTTTTTTTTATATGTATGTCTAATACCACCTGAAAATTCTTTCAGTTCGACGAAGTATGGCGACATGTTTCAAAAATTGATTACCTCTCCACAGGTAGAAAATATGATAGTAATTTAATATTGATGACTGATATCGAAAGAAAAACAAGAACATTGATTAACAATCATCAAGGCGAAGAGGGGGATATTGAAATACAAATAAGCGTTCCATTTGTTTGTTTCGAATTTTCTGAAAACTGTAAATAAACAGGATTCCAATTAATTTTAATTGTCTGTTCTAATTTGGCTTGTAAGAAACAAGCTTTCCATTGAGTTGTTTTTTTGTTGTTCAATTTAAATAAACGACAATTTAATGAAGGTATTATTCTTTATTCACTGTTAAGATGATTTTTTTCCTTAAACAAAGTAAAGAACAACAAAACAAATTAAACACACTTTTAATGAATTATGAATTATTATAATATTGGATAATTGTAATAACAACAAGGGAATAATGATAGACTTTACAATACTTGATAATGAACAAAATTATTATTCATTAACGTGAATAAAGCGTTATAATTTTCATCTTTTCTCTTTATAGTAGTAAGGTGGTGGTGGTGGTGGTTCTATGCTGATAAAAGCTATACTGTTACTGTTGATAATGAAGTGTCTTGTACGTCATTGGAAATTTAATTGGCTTTACACAAGTTCCTTTTTAAAATAAAGTCGTTACACAGGCTGTCTACTGATAATGTAACAGAGTAACACAGAATTATAATTTATATTCTATTTATTATACTGATTTATTGGAGCGTTAATGTAAAAATTTGCCATGCTGAATGTACGCTTTCAATAACCCTGAAACAAACATCGATAAATTTCGTTATTTTTCTCCTTCTTCGTGTCTTCTAATAATTGTGTCTCTAAACAACTCTCTATAATATTATAAAAAGTATTTTCGAGGCTCGGCAATAAAATTAGAGATATATCAGATTGAACTTCCAACCAATGACCTAAAATATAAATTTGACGATAATGAGACACGTACATAATGGACTATAATCAGTTATGTGATGTTAAAAAGGGGTAGGTGGGAAGGATATTACGAAATAACGAAAAGAATATAGGCGTTTGTGGTCACGTGAGATGCAACACTGATTAGTGATCATCTTGTTTGATTGCCTAGGGATGAATTATGCCGGCAGTGCCGCGCTTATCAAAAAGCAAACCAAATGTAAAACGTTAATGGACCGAAATCCAGACACAATTCTTATAGTATATAAATATACACTAGGATGGATGGATTCCTTTTAAAATAACAATGAGATAAAAATTCTGTGATTAATGATATCACTAGATACATGTCACCAGTTTTGTTTCCTGTAATTGATACTCAGACAACCAACAACAAACAACTTTAAAAAATGTTGTAGAACATTAACACAACAGGATTTGTTATACCACCACTAGAAATTTGTTGATTATAAAAAAAAATTTTCCGTGAGTTTTTTTCATATTATAGGGCAATAACAACCCTCTGATTGTAAACATATTGATTTTTGCTATCGCTATAAGATCAGTAATAATCAAAAAAAGGGGCAATGAAATGTGATTAAACATGGTAGTAGTATGTGTACTGTTTTCATTTCAAGGGTGGTCACACACCCTTATAATCAACAATACAATAATGCGTACAAGTCAACCGTGTATAATTCCTACAATTTTATCGATGTAACTATTCTTCAAAATGTATGTGTGGCCTGAAATATCGAAAGAATGGATTATTTTAGATCGCTTCTAATTTATTGCATCTATATCACAATTGTCATATATTTTCGTTATTATTTGTTTCTATTGAAACTTTAAAAGACTTTCAAAGTCTACGATATGATATGCAGATAGAAGTCACGTACATATCTTTATGTTTGAAAAGGAACTAAAAGTTGAGTATAAATCTAACTTCTAGAGACGAAAGGTACAAGAAAGTTCACGGTGAAATAGCGTAAGAATCTTCGATTTTCCTTACAAATACCAACAATTGTTGCATTTTTTATGGAAACAATTTAAAGTATTTGTTCTAAGAACGATTTTACTGTAGTAGAATCATTACATTTAATGATTGCTATAATTTATAGAATTTTATATAATAAAGCAACCGTCAATAATGAAATCAATATAATTATTTATTAACAAGAAAACTATCATCATTTTCTAAGTTATATTGAGTCATATACTAGAAGTAGTTATAGTGGTAGAATTTCAACAGAAAACTAGAGGGTTAATATCGATTTAGTTGAATATCTTCTTAGTTAATATTGACGACATACATCACTGTCGCCACTAATACTAAGGGTTGTACTTAGGGTCCGTTCGACAATATTTACCACCCCCCTCACCTACACACAATATGTGTATTTACAATTATAAGGGTGATTCAAACTTTTTTTGCTATCGTCCACTCAAACTAACATCATTAAATTGTTTTATTATAATATAACCGATTAGATTGATTAAGATTTGTTGTGATGGGTTCGTTGTAATGAATACTTTTATACACGTGTCTGACACTCGTTCATGAACCCTATTTTGATAATATCTATCAATACAGATAATAGGTATAGTTGTACAAATTCAATTTATTCAATCTATACTAATCTGGAAGCTATAATCTCGGAAGCTTAAAATCGTATTTTTTCAGCTTGTTAAGCCTTATTTAAACGACATCAAATCAAAATGGAATTTCCATTAAATGGAAATGTTTATAATAAAAGAGTAGCACATTCCTGTACGTACATAATATCAAAGTTGATATTATACAAACTATACAACAACATGCATATTGTGTGTATATAGAACAGAATTTCCAATCTGCATCAGTACCGCCTGATTCTGTAAATTTGCATTAAACTTAAACCAACGAATCTCAATTTAAATGCCGCCTGTATTTTATATAACCTCGTGTCAATTTAATATAAAACTACCAAGAACGTTAGTTCTAGTATTTTTATAGAATTGAAAAATTCTCGATTAACAGGAATTTTATAAATTCATACTACAGATACGGAGTTAACAAAAATTCTCTTTTATTATTGTCATTTATAAGTATTATCTTTGCGTGCTCAATATCAAATGTGTGGTTAAGCCTAATGTTCTATACGTGTTTTTTCTACTGCAATTTAAAAAATTACCATTCTACGTGTAATCGGTGTATTGTCGACAATAAATATAGTTGTGACAAACGGAAATATGATCGGTAATAAGTAATAATGCGCTTTAAAGCAACAATGTAGTTTTAAAATAATTCACAATAAGTGAAAGCTTTAATCAAACCATTTAACATGATATTCAATCTCTTCAAACTGATAATTAATCGGCGTCTATTTATCAATGTCTTATGATGTTGCCTTTGATTAAACTCGACTTGTCGGAAAAATTATCGACTATTCAAACACGCAATTCAATTACTCTTGTATTGTGAATTTTTCTGAAAACTACCGGTTTTCAAACATTTTATATTCTCTATAATTTCAACCATAAAAACATTAACATATGCGATTCTTCTCGTATTACTTTCATTTCCTTATTGTGATATTATAACAGTAATTTTCATATTTGTTTTATGTAAAAATAATTTGTCAACATCTTATAATCCAATTTGGTACACCTGTTCGTCTGTTTTGACTTTTTCGTTTTAAAAGTCGTAACAAACTAAACTATTAACAAAAGCGAAAATTTACGACCATATCCATTTTTACATATAATTTACAACCGTAAATTGTCCAATTAATGCAATTATATACTGTTTATCTATATAGATTATTAAAATTTATGTATTCAACTAGCGGAAATGATCATTTAAAATCTATAATTGTGCAACCGAAACCGGTATTCATTTCATTATATATCACTAACTAACTATGCATATACAATGTTTATAATATCTGTATTCTCTATCCCAGTTGAGGAATAAATAAATTTAAATAAATATCGAATGTATGTGTTTAAAAACCGCCTACTGTTGCTGGACCAACAACATGAACGAGTGAAGAAAAAAAAACGAGTTCTAAACAGTTTAGTTTGACAACATGTAAAATACGATCTTCAATGTATAGATAGAGAAGAATGAGTCCCCTTATTAGACCTGTCCCTAATTTAATTAGATAATATTCCACATGTGACGTTCAATTAATGTCCAAATTATTGACTATAAGTTTCACCTGTACACATTGTAATTATAATCGAGAATGATTAGTTAATTATTACAACTATAAGAGGTGGACACATTGATCGTTTTTATGATTGCGAAAGAATTAATTAAATTTACATTATTATAGCATGTATCTATCGTGGGTACTTCAATTCAATCAAGATCATAAATTCTTTTTCAAGAGTAGCATATGATACCAGTTAAAATTAATTGTAAGCTTTTATAATCGATTGAAAATGTTTTAGTATTGAAGAAAGTTATCTAGAGATCGGATCAATATTGACTGTAACACGACAAAGATCTTATTGAAGATATCCGTCTATATACAGCATGTTTCATGTAAGATTTAAAATTAGATCTCTGTGAAATACAGTAAGTAATAGAACCTAATGGTGTAACGGAAGTGTCATAACGGAGGCGAAACCGTAAACGCATCTTCATAAATAGAGTGTGACAAAAACGGAATGAAAACAGAAGCGAAAGCGGAACCAAAAAAATCTGTAAAAAATTAAATTAATAGGTTTTTTACAATAAAAGCGAAATCAATTACAGTACAGGTACTTTTTATAATTTAATTTCGGTAAATTTATTGGATTTCTATTAATAGCCGAAATCCAATAAAGGTAAAATTGTTTTTTTAAATATAACAATTTTGCAGACGACGTTTTTTTTTCATTATAAATTAGGGTCGAGCTGACAAGAAATGGCGAAATGGAGGCAACAATTCAGAGTATTTGCGAGAATTCGAATACCACCACATTAGAGGATCTTCATTTAATCCAAGCCTTTTTTCCTGGTTGTATTCATTTAACATTGACCATCGTATAATTGGGTCGCTTATCGTTTCAACTTCTCGTCACTTTCATTAGCGTTCAAGAGGGACTCTAATGAGAATTCTAGTTGAAAGTCCTGGCTTATCGATGGTTGGTTTTCATTTTCCCTTTTTTGAGGGACTAGGGGAGCATCATCATCTGCATTTTCTTTGTCAATGATTCTGTCAGCAAACAATTGATATATTGCTGCATCGACTTCCTTTTTTACGACCTCATTAAACAATTTTGTTTTATACCGGGGGCCTGGGTATGTAGAATTTGGTCAGATGAAAAAATCTAAAACTCAATTCAACCAACAAGTTCAGTATAACTTGTTTGAGTGGTATAACTGAAGAAATACTATTATAAGAACTACATACTTGATTTCAAAGTAATTTTTACTAATAAAGGCTTTTAGTTACAATTAAACAACAACAACATGAAAACAGCATTAAGACTCGTTATGCAAATGTTTAATTTAGAATTGTATCTAGCCTACCAACGTGGATTGGATTTTTCTTTTTTTGATTTCGACTCCATCACAGTTTGATTTCCATAATCCAATTTTTGCTCGTACTGAAAAATTCTTTTGATCTTTAACATGACAGTTTGGATTAGTATCAAACTAACCACTGAAACATCATTAATCTATCGATTTATCCACCCTGTATGAATCGACGGGGGTGGGCGAGAATAGAGACAGATTGTAGAGGGTGTAAGAGGGTGGTTGGTGCAATGCAACAACTATAATAACAACAACAGTAATAGTACAGGCATGTGATTGTTTAGTTAGTCACAGAGGCACAAGCCATGCAATATGCATGTGGTTTTTAATAAGCGCCACCCCCTCTCCCTGTTCAACTATAGCAATACCATAATATTATTAATCTATCTATCTCCAGCCAGTTATACTCACTCTTTTTAGTTGAATTGTAAGCAAAGAGGCAATAGACAAGGGCTTCTGTTGGAATATTATTAATTAGGGAATGTTCACCCTCTGATAACAAAACAACGAGGCTGGAGGCGAAACGTTTATGGAGGGTTCTTTTGCCAATTACCACTTTTAAATGCATGTTATATACGTTGCACAATATAAGAACAGATTATATTGGTTTACCGCAGATTTTCAGCTATTTTAATATTGTTATATGTTGAATAACGGAAATTTATTTTTAATTGTTATAACTATGCGTTTATGGAATTTCAATTAATTTATACCGGAATAAAAAAGATTTAATATTATTCTTTCAACGTACATTGTTCAATTAATTCGAAAATTCCAAGTTCAAACTATTAAAAGAAGCATTCTCGCCAATTGTTGAGCAAATTATTTACACCCTTCTTGTTTGCTCTTCAACAAATCGAGGCTTTTAGAAAACCATCAATCCGCATGTTTTTGTTGGTAACTTTCCTTTAAATTCTACCGAAATTTTCTATATATGGCATAATTTTTTTTCGGCTCGGTTTAGATGAGAGTTTGATAAAATGACATTATCCAATTCTCTATTTCGGTTGTGTTGTCCATTTGATAGAGTGTGAGATATCGTCCTGACAGGATTCTTTATTAAGGTCATCCCGCATGTTCATGTCGCTTCAATTTTACATCCTGACAACGACAAGGATTCCAACTGTTCCCTCGAATGGATTGTCATCTGCTTTTTTCGTCGTTTCTCGTTCTTTTTTTTTTAGCCTCTCCTCGTTTCTTCATTTCCATCATTTCACTATTCTATATGCTAATTAATTCTCTATTTACCGATGTATATTCGGATCACATTCATATACAGCACTGTGTTGACGTAGATTTATTTCTTTATTTATTCCAAAGTGTAGCGCTTGTTCTGATTCTCGTATATGAAAGGAAGAATAATTGCACACTAGGACTTGACTTAATCCTGGATTACAGCAGCATCGACAATGCTCATTCCATGTCGGATGGACCATTTATATCGCCCGCGTGACTCTTGACACTTGCATTCTTGTGATAAATCAACGACATTCATCAGTTGTTCACAGGATGCATGTGACTAATATTGAAGACGTGACTTAAAATGCGAAAATCCTTTGGAATTCAGACTGTATTATGTATGTGAGAGGACATGACTAGAACTGTATGTATATTATAAATACTATAAAATGTAAACTTGCACCAACATTTGTGATTTGTGGACAAAGAACCGGTCGGAAATTCAGCTTGAACAAAACAGATTTTTATATCCATATGTCATGTGGAATAAAAGGGGAGGATTTGTGTGAAAAGTGTAATGTTTGGTAATTTTGACAGCAGTGTAGTAGTAGAGTTTTTATCTTGGGGGAGAATTGGCGAAATTCCTCTTTCAATTGATAGAAGAGTCCATTAGAGGAACGATCGAATCTTGTATGATTGATTAATAAAAATCGAATTTGTAGAGATTCGATCATAGGTAGCAACCTAATTGATTCATTCGATCGATAATAAAAAAAGCATGATAATTGGTACAAGGAATTACACAAAGTACACAAAATATACTCATTTATCATCCGGCCTACATGTTTTTTTTTTTTTGTATTTTATCGATACAATACCTGATGCATATTCATTGTACATTCAATGTGAATTAAAGTTTGTAATTTATTCATTAACAACAGTCAAAGATAATTGGATGATGCAAATCTAATTCAACTTTGTTTGAGTTGCGTTCATTTTAATTTTTTTAATTCCTCCCTACAATAAAAGAAATCAATGTTCAACTGAGAGAAATTCATCAAACCCACAATCATCATAGTATAGAAAATAATTCAGAATATGTAACCGGAGACCACCATAGTAACATATTATCATCGATAGGGTGGTCCATATAATCGAACAACAGCCATGTCAACATTTACGATTCACCCATCTCATTAATTTCTGTTATGTTCATAATAATTTATTATGTAAATACGCCTATTTTTTTGAGATTATTGTATAGTGTTCAATATTAGACAGTATACAACAGGTATTGTTAAAAGTTATGACCGAATAAATGTAGGTTTAGTTCTCTTGTAGACGTTTACTAAAACATCAATCATAATATTACGTTTAAAAATAGAATTTCCACTATCTACACAATAGTAGAATATGATAATCAGTAAAGACATTGATGTCTTGTTCAACACGTGTAGATGCAGGATTCCAATTCACTGAATCAACAAACATCCCTATTTTATTAGAATTGGTGCTGTCACAACGTTTGGACGAGTATACGGGATTATTCACGTTGGGCTAAATTTCTTAAGGCGATTCGAAAATACTTCAAGGATTTATAGGAAGATCATTTTAGCAAAATTAGAACCTCGTACCTCATTTGGATGTTGGTCAAAAAACGCTCGTTTCTGACACACTAGAGTGACTAGAAGAACCTCCTAATATTAATCTTCTTCGTTTTTTTTTTAATGCATTCTGAAACAGGGGAAATGTTTCTTTTTTTTCGTAGAATTCATAGAGTAAAAGGAAAAAAATCAATGCTGAGAGGGTCTTCGAGTCATTCTTATTCGTTTTACGTTTTTGAAAATTGTAATCTCATCCAAAACGAGCGTATTTTGACCAATTTTGAAATAAGCTACGAGGTTCTAATTTTGCTCAAACAATCTCCAAGGCTTTCCCTACACATCTTTGAAATATTTTTCGAATCACTCTTCAACTAATAAGAGTCTCATAGTATCGACCATATCTAGAATCAACACCCTGTATGGTCGTTTCTCTAACTTTTGAAATGATGTATGTACAAGTGAATATAAATAATTACCAAGTCGTGCTACCTGAAGGAGAAATCGCGCATATGGAAATCAGTTTCTACACACACACACACACACACATATTTATATTATATACCGACTATCTTAAGACTTTCAAAGCTGAATTTTCTTAACATATTCTCGTCCCTTCACTGTTCTTGTTGTCGTCTTGTTTCTTTATCCTGTATACATATATGCATGACAGCCGCGTTAACAGATGTTATGTCTGTTATTTTACATCTTTCTTAACATTTATGTATAGTATAAAGATATCAAATATGAATCTGTCTTGTACATAATGTTGAAAGTTTTTGTCTAACGAAAATCTTAAATTTAAATTCGTGAACGTTGAAGTTGTTCTAATGAAATAATTACGTGCCAGTGGTATGTGAGAATTGGTCATTACAAACGTACAAGTTATATAATAGTAGGTGGAGTTATAAAACAGTATTTCACACAGACGTAGGCACGATAGTGGTTATCTTTATGGTATATCAGCCACAAATGAGCAATTACTTAACGCGTATAGGACATGTACAACAATCAAACTGACTGTGTTACGTACACAAGCCAGTTGAATGGGTATGAAGAAGAATTATTACTGTCATGCTTCTTGCCATATCACATATGCAGAAAATAGAACGAAAGACAATAAAAATTGTAGTTGAAAGTTGGCATAAATTATCGTTATTATAAAACACGCTGCAGATTTTTAAAATTGTCGATCTTTCTCTAAATAATTCCAAAAGATCCATTCGCATGGAATTTTAATTATAATAACAGACGATTCTTCAACAATCCATCAAGAATTGAAGGAAACATTTTTAATTACAGATTTTCGGGTCGTTTGTTAAAACTTAATTGACTATTCTTGTGTATATAGTCGCGAATCCTAAATAAACGAAACCACCCTCATTTATTATGATTTTCTCGACTTATTCTTATATATAGGGGCGAGTTACTAACAGGGTGCTAAAGTAAACTTAACACTTGTTTACGTAAGCTACTTTGAATGACGGCGGTGTTAGTTGATCCGGCGCCTCCACCAAAATTCACTCCAATTTTTTTACAATGTATTTCTATTATTGCTATTATTACTATTATTTTTACAAAAACAATACGATTGGTTGATATAGCCGGCTTGTCGAATGTATTGTTTGTTTTAAAATTCAAATTCGATTCGCTATCACATTAACTAGGAACAAAAGCGAGGTAAATGAGGCAAACAAGCAAAAGCATACAAGGTATTCTGAAACAATGCCATTTCCATCAGTGTTCCACAGTCACTCCCTCAATCTTGAATTCAAAACAGCTGTGCACGCTAATATAAATACATAATGTACAAATATATAGAGAGAGAACAGAGTGGAAAGCAAAAAAGTTTCGTATTTATTTTGTCGATTTTGAATTGTTAAAGCTAATTTCAACTCGACTTGTTTGTTAGTGTTATTGTTCTATTTTGTATTATTTTGCAAAATTTACACCAAACAAATCGCACAATATATACGCTTTAATAATAAATAATGTTGATAAGAAAAGGGGGAAAACTCTAAATTTTTTTTAATTTTTCTCATGGTTGAAGCTAATTTTTTGTTCCTTTTTCTTACTTGATTTATTACGATAATTTCATTGGCACAGAACGGAAATCTTCGTCTCCAATTTAATATTTCCTATTCATTGTAGCATATTTAATAAGTGTGAAGTCTTGCATGAAAAAGAATCGTTGTCATTTTTATCGTCAGTATAGCCATGTATTTATAAAGAAACGAACAGAACAAAAAAAAATCAGGTAATGACGATGTATTGAAGTGAAAAAAGATTACAAAATAAAATGGAAATTTTCTTAAATTATAAATTACGATTTTTATTCTATACTAAATTGTCAAACTGACAACGAAAAATCGTATTCATCAAATCATTTCTTTAGCTTTTTATTGTCGTCTGTCATTTTAAATATTGTTAAATCATTATTGTGTTGTTGAATATTACATGATTCTGTTGTCTATAATCGCTTTATTTCTCGTTAATTGCCCAATGTTCCAATTGACATGATGTGCGGCTGTTCCAATAGGGGAGTTTATTGTAACGCGCGACCAGTTTCTGCCAATTATAATTATATTCAACTGAAACCTAAACACTGAAACTTGTAGGTAGTATACAGGATTATTCACGTCGGAGGACTAGTTTCTATGGCAACTCTCATTATTTGGCGAGAGATTCAAAAAAATATTTCAATGATTTGTAGGTTCCCAGAGAACAATGTAGCGAAATCAGGGACTTTTATCTCATTAGGAAATTGGTTAAAAGACGCGTTGTTGCGACAATATCGCGAGTTTTATCCACCGATTATACCCGTCAAACGACTAAGAATGACTAGAAGATCCTCTTAAAAGAGTTTTTATTCGTTTTTGATTACTGGATAAGGGGGAAAACTGAACAACAGATTTTCCGATTTCCATGTAAATGAAGAGGTCATTTACCTATTTTTATTATTTTTAACTCGATGAGGTTAGAATATTTATGCTGATTGAGGGTCGATTTCACTAATTTCTGTTAAATTTTAACGAACAAATCATTATTATCATCATCAAGCTTAACTGAAGTAGATGAAATCGTCCCTAAGTGTTTGTTTTCTTAAAAGAAAATCCTTGACATTGGAAACATTAGAAACAAATAAGACTACGTGACTTTAATTATTTTTACATTAAAATAAATCATACTAACAATAAGAGCAATAAATACTGAATTAATAAAAATAATCTTACATTATCAAGCTAATAGTAAACAAAAGAGAAGATTACTCTCTCGATTTTTCAAGGATACAAATAAGAAAAACGAAAAAAAACAATTTTACAATGCTCCACGAGGCATTCTTAGTCGATTTATGCATGTAGTTGGTTGGCGGAAACTGCGACATTGTCGAAATGAAACGTTTTTTTGTTCTCCGATCACCTCCTACAAATTTTTGAAATATTTTTGGAATCACTCGCCAAATAATGGGAGTTGCCACTAGAACTTTTCGTCCGACGTGAATAATCCTGTATAACAAATATTATGAATAATGAAAATCAACACCATTCTCTCTTCTCTTTCGTCTCTCATTGCTAAACAACAAAGGAATAATGCTACTTTTAAATTTGAAGATTATAAATTGCTGCACTCATCGGAGAAAAAGTGCTTCATCACACATCTTGATTGTGCATCTACTTTTTTTTATGTGACAAGATGAATTGCCCTCAGATTGATTGCAGATGTACATAACACACTTAAGTGTTTTCTAATCCACAAACCTCTCAACTGACAATGACAGTAACGATAGGGTTGAGTTGTGTTGTTTTTAGTTGATTGCAAAACGAAATGTAAGCTTCAAGAAGAAGCCTTTCGATTTTAACAAAGAAATTGTGCAAACCAACAAAATGGTGAAAACAAATCAAGACTTGAATAAGTTCAAGGAACGAAACGAATACTTTTGTACGGTTTCATATAAAAAAAGAAACTTATTAGGTATCACTTACTTTACACAATCATTGTTTGTTGCCTGTTTATCAATTTAATTTACAATCTAGATGAAAAGTCGAAAAACAATCTACTTGTATCGATTTATTACCGTTTTAACGAAATGAGAAAAAGATTCATTACAAAAATTTAATTATCTATAGGTGGGCACGGGAAAAAATTTATTATTCCACACAACCAATCTTATAGTTTATTGAAGAGAAGTAGGCCCCAAACACATCCGTTATTGTTGTTGTATTTGATTTTCTTTATAGTTTTGGCAAGTTGAAAGATTTAATTTTGTGTTAAGAGTGGGTGGAGTATGGACATAAAAAAGAAAACGATTGTATACGCCTGTTATTTTCCTACAAAATAATTGACCAGCTTATCTAGATCAACATCAAAGGATTGGCCATAATTTTACCACTATTACGACAGTTATCATCCTAAAATAATTGATTACAAATTTGGAATAAAATAGGGCAAAGATCGAGCGATTTTATTTGATGAATTCTTTATTTTGTAGCTTGTAAATAACAAGAAAGCGCTTTTAATAAGCTTGATAGAAGCGGGTAAATAATGGAAAAAAACAACGAATATAAATAGGTACTAAATCTCTATTAAATGCATCAAATTGTTGGATATTAAAAAGACTTAAAGGGGCGTAGATTACATAAAAATGTCTCTATAAAAAGTTCATTAACCTAATACAAGATCATAAAAATCTAGAAAGTTGCATTTCATCTTTTTACTGATGACTCTGATGAGTAAAGAACACTGACGAAGGGAGAATCGAGTTTCGAGTTAATATTACTAAACTTCTATGTGAGATATTAAAACATATATTTACGTACATATTGAGGGTGGAATTTTAAAATATTAATAACGAAACTTTTTTCCGGTGAATATAGAAAGTAAGAGAAAATGACGATCCGGATTATTGCCACTTCGTCAACATGTACCCATATACCTATTTAGATTCCTCCCCTATATAGTCATATATATTTTTTTCAATCCCTATTGCATAAATTATAGAAACTGTATACTTTGTTGTTGAACAATAACATGAACATTGTATATTAGTGTTATTGGTAAGAATGTTTCACTTGAATTTATGTGTATTGTGTATTACAAGATGGGTACTGTTGGAAGTCGTGCTTATATACCACCACCATATAAAATCATTGACATGAGTATCTAGTTGGGTTCAACCATAAGGTCGATGATTGTACGGTATATTCCCATATCAGGAGTGCCATTGATTTGCAGGGACGTATCAGGGGCTGGATAGGCCCCCGGCGGTAACAATCTATTGCCTTTCATAGATTATAATTGATTATTATTAATTTGTATGTAAGCTCTAAGATATCAATAATCATCCTATCCTTAGAAGAGAATAGGTGTTATTTTTTCGAGTTATGATTGCCCAACCTGCTAAAGATAATTTCGAAATAATCCATTTAAAAGCTAGTCGATAATGAATAGCTTAAGAAGATAACTGGTAATTAATAGTTGACAGTTAAATAATATTCCCATTTAAAAATTAATTAATACAATATTATTGATTGTGTAATAATTGTCAATCAAGACTAGAAATTCTTTTCTTCTCTCAATATATAGATATACATAAAACACTGGTCATGTATACTATGCATTTACATGAAAAGGGTTTTTACTTCGGCCATATTCATATGTTGAAGTTGCACTTTATTCCTGCAATTCTCTCTTTTTCCCATCTCGAGTTTGGTAAACTGGTCACGTTATTTTCAATACGAGTCGAAAATTTTCCCAACTTCAAACATATACATGTATTTACCTACAGTAAAAGAAGAGACTGCTGCGTGTGTATAACCGGTCGTTAAGGTATTTATAAAGAAATTTACTTTAATATCACCCCATTGATTATTTATAAAATTTATTTCGATAGAAAGTTTTCCAAAACAACTTTGAAAGTTGTATTGAACACTTTACACATATGTATAGGGGACTCAATATTCAAATATTTAAAATTATCGATTCTATACTTTCACTCGGCCAATATTGGTTTCGTTTGGTTGCACTTGAATATTTCAAGTTGAACAATATTGCCAGTCGTACTGTTATATGTATAGTGGGCGGAGTACGAATCAAATAATAACAATAATAATGATAATAATAATAAAAAGACGAAGAAATCAGAAAGCAGAAGAGAGCTGTAGGCAAACCCACGAAGTCTTCAGTCACGACAATATTTGAGATACATTTTGAACGTTACAAAATAAAACAATTTCAAGTTCACAATAATCACGAAAAATATAATCATTCAAGCGTAAACTCGTGAATAAAAGGTTGGAAATTTTATTTTATATACCGATAGTAATCTTTGTTTGATTTAAACCTTATTACTAGTTCTGATTTTGTTGAATTATACAGATCAAATCCGGTAATAGGATAATGATATGATGGATAAATTTCAAGTTTAGAATATGTCCTGTAATTTTGTCGGAATCAACCGAAGAAACCTTTTATTGTATAAGCTGTTTCCTCAAACGTTTCATCGGTATTATTTCTGAAAGATGTATGATGAACTTGCAATTTCATGAATTTCCGATTTTCCACTCGTCTAAGTCTTATCATATTCGCATCTTAGATCTCAAACATCTACAAAATTCTTGAAAGAATTTGATTTTTTGTGAACATAGCCTCAGTTATCATTATCAATAATAAAGAGTGTGTTTTTTTCACATTTTCGAACATTATCAGATTGTGATCCTTTTTCCAGTCTGTATATCATTCGCACAATAACCACATTAATTTTTACGTCAGCTTAAACAAAGCTTTCTCTCTGCACCTGATCCGACAAATTTTTCGCACGAATAAACACAACCAACGGCTCCTATCAAACATAACTAATATGAAAACTGTTTTTAGTTTCAACATAAATGCACATTAAAATAAAAAACACGAAATTATTGGCTAGAATTTAGTCTTTTTTTGGGGTTAGTCGTTGTGATTACTGTCGTTTATTTGGGGGGTGTTAAATGATTTTTTACCACACCCTCTCAACTTTAGCTACACATACACAGGCGCACATTACAAAATTCTTGCGTGCTCCATTTACACACCAAGAGATTTACATAAACATCGTGTTGCAACACCAACGATTATTCCACACGAATACCAAAATATAGGCGACATCTTAATTTCGA
This sequence comes from Mylabris sibirica, assembly GCA_039776855.1. Classification (NCBI taxonomy): domain Eukaryota; kingdom Metazoa; phylum Arthropoda; class Insecta; order Coleoptera; family Meloidae; genus Mylabris; species Mylabris sibirica. The sequence continues at coordinate 9,472,674 of CM077836.1, forward strand.
CGACATTTTATTTGCCTAAAACGATCCTTATCTGATTGAATACTAAATGACGACAAATTCAGTATTTTTCCTTCTTTCTTTTCATTTAAAATTTACATTTTCTATCACTGTACACTGAAGAACAAGAAAAGACGACAAAATACGCTACCATGGAAATTAATACCTCAAAATCGGAATTTCAAATAGATTATATATCGTTTGATAAGATTATTTCCACATGAAGGAATTTGATCGTTTCACTTTGAAATCGTCGAGATTCACCAGTAATCGACAGATCGGTAAAGAACCTAAAAATACTGTAGAAATTTATCAAAATACATATAAAGTTCAACTTCAGGCGCATCCACCAATTTTCATTATTCGATGTTATAAATGCGAAAATTTAACAACATACTAGAATTTGTTTTCGAAAATCAACAATTCTGTACGTAAAGTAATCGTTATTGATCCGAATTAAATTGACATTAAATCGTATTGTGTCTAATCTCTTCTCAGTTGTGATTTCTACAGTTTCAAGTTTCTCTAGTGTTGGTAAATCCTCGAAGAACCACCAGGCCTAACCGCGTCAGTGTGATTATCCTGGAATTGATTCAACTAATGTTGAATTTCCTAGATATATCTCCAACTCTATCTATTTGATATAGAATAGAATTGTAAAGATAGAATAAGAGAGGACTTGAAACAATTTAAACAAACCATTAAATTAGATCGAACAAAGATAGATGTGATTATTTAAACTGTTTTAGTGTTATTTGATCTGTTCACATGGAAAATGAACAATTAACTAACTCGACTTTGTGTACTTGATTAATTTAGAATTTAAATTAGAATTTCAATCATTTATTAATTAATTAATTTGTAAAAGTAAATGTAGCGAATTATGTTGGTCTTAGTCTAGAAAAATACTGGCATGGAATTCAGTAATAATTCACTTCTTTTTAGTAAATGACGTACAATCAATTCACTAGAGGATAATTTATTTAAAAACTCATAATATTAGTAGGAAAAAAATATTAAAAAATCGTTAGAATTTTTCTCATGTCATACTGTAATTATTGTAATTATCGTTATTTTTAATTTAAAACATGAAAAATTTCTTATTGTCAGACAATATTAAAGATTTAACAATTGCAAATGTATAAGCTTTGTAATATGAAAGATTTCATAATTTCACCAACCCCTTTACTTCTTACAAATTAAATAAATAAATGGCGACAGATCGATGGTCTGTACAATAAGCTTCGCTCGGGTAGGCCTTTAATTTGATTAAAATTTAATAATTGAATAGTAGAAGAGTGAGATCTGTTGAACAATTTACGGATGAATTAATTCAATTCATCATTGATAAATCATCACAGACATTGTAATTGGCTAGAACAAACAACACAGTATTTGTTTTATTTTAAATTTAAATGGTATAGAAAGGAAGGGGTTGACAGGATTTTGAAAAGAATAACAGCACCGTTATGACCAGTTAGAGATTCATTGAACAAATAAACTCTATAATTCCTTAACAAACACAGGGAAATCTTGTTAATTTTTTCTTTTGTTGGTGAAATTTGTGAGAAAAGCCATACCTTTTCACACATTCTTCCAATTAATGATTAGTATAAGAAAGTGGTTTTATATTTTTCCGTTGATTATCGAAAATTTCTTGACGTGTTTAAGTATAATCAAGATAATGGTGGATTAGAAAAGGGCTTGTTCAAACTACTTGTCATAATGACAAATGATTATTTCAAACGAAACAAAGACTTCACTAGCCAAATAACGGATGATTATCTCTATTTTACAATTCGACATTAAGTTGTTTTAGACCAGTTGAGAAATGTATGGATCAAGAGAAGAAGAAAAAAAACGTGACTAAGGAATTGAAGCGGGATGGGAAAAATTATAGAATCTGCCTCAATAAAAATCATAATTTCACTGTAATTGGTATTGAAGAATTTATGAAAAAATGAAAATAATTGGAATAAATTCCGTTATTTTTGTAGTTAAACGAAACTGGTCGGGTGACATTCGATTTTTACAAAATTATTTTATTGAAAACTATCAGGACAATAATGGAAACTCATTTTCTAACTACTCTATACGTATTTCTATATGTTAGCTAACACCAATTTACCCATAAAGTTTACGAGAAAATTATCAGTCATGTATATAAATTCTCTCTTGTTATCGTTCTTACAAACTTTTATTTCTATCTTTAAAAGGTTTATTTTTAAAATTCAGATATGTGAGGGATGAACAATCGGTCAAATTATGCACGTTTGATTGACGGTTTTAATTGAATCAAAAAAGATTACAATTGTAGAAGGGTTGTGTGTAGCAAGACTGGAATATTAATTGACAATGTGGTGCATCTCATAAAGTTCAACCCTTTTTTCACGGTATAATTCTTTATGTTTATATCTCTCTCTTTTCTATTTTCCCATATACAAGTTGTTTTTAATCGATTCGAATTAATCGAATGGAATACACCCCAAATTTACAATATGCACGCACAAACACACAAAATACAGGGAATAGATTGATTTTTTTTATTGTTTTAATTGCTTATTCTATTCGTGATACGAATAATGAGGGTTGTGATTGACCAAAATCGATTTGATTTCTATTTTTTTTTTGTTGTTTCAGAAATCTACAAGGCAACAATATTACAGTCCTTTATGATACGGATTTTCAGGATTTAAGTAAACTGCGGATTTTGTAAGTATTTTTGTATATATTTTTCTTCGATGATTCTCAAATATTTACATTTTTATACAATTTTATATGAGATATATAGACGAATAAATGCTTTGATGATACCATTCTACAACCGCATATTTGTTTTCAGACAATTGACAGATAACCAAATACACACTATTGAAAAGGACGCCTTTCAGGATCTTGCAAATTTGGAACGATTGTAAGTTGAACTATAAGATGATAATTTAATTTTATAAAATTTTAATTATAGACGCCTAAATGGGAATAAAATCCGCCACATTCCTGATAATTTATTTGCTTCGACGCCGAATTTATTTCGACTGTAAGTATATTTAAAAATATTTCTCAAATTTGGTTCTATGAATCTGCAAGTTACAATAACAAAAATGTAATCCGATTAAAATTACGTGAGTTGAGTTTGAATCAGTGGAGAACATACTTTTGAATCTCATTTCATCTAACGTCTCTAATTATTATTAACCATTCACGTATTTTATTTATTTATAAACATTAAAATTTTTGAAATTTTGTAGAATCTTCAATGGATATTAGAGTCAGATTTGTTTATTCATTTAATTATTCTTATTTGAATTATTCTTGAGGCGCATTCTCGTATTTCAATTCTGCCTCCTCGACTACAACTTATCAATTAAAATCAAATCAACATTGTTGTAAACAGTTAGAATTCTTGTCTTATTTGTTCATGATAATATTAATATACATTTTTTAGTTATATTTTGTTTACAGGGAATAGTTAAATTTCCTCCCGCTTGTCGCCAATTTTATTTTTCAAAAGTTAGATCTAAGAACTACTACCTCAAAAGGAAACAGTTCCAGGCGTCCCTCTCTGATTTTGCTCTCTACAATTGACCTTTTAAATAAACATTTTTATCTACTAATGTCTCAGAAAAAAAAAGGATGAAATCTGAGCCACCTGGGGCGCGCTTACCTTATCAATAAGAATTACAGATTTACATTCAGTTGAAATCAGACTAAATCATTAATAAATAACTTAAACGGCGTTCTCACGTTTTATATTAAATGGTTCACTTCACATGAGTCAAGTCGAATGAAAATGAAAATGAACAATTCGTTCACCCCTATCATGTATGTGAGTCATTTAGAAGCTTTACATTTTAGTATTTATCAGTAATGAAAGGAAAATGAATATAAGTAGGGATCCGTTTCACTTTTCGCTCACTTCACAAATGAAGTTCAGTCTGACTGAAGTAAAGGTTCACAGTTTCGTAACCATAACATGATCATTTTGGCAAATGAATCATTTAACATGAAGCGTGAGAACCCCGCTTTATTAATTTTTTGCCAAGTATAATAGCTTAACAAATATCAATATTTTGTAGAAATATAAGGTAACTGTAATTTGTTTTACTTCTATTTTGAGTAAAAGAATTGTGTCTTATAAATACTAAAACCTTCCTTGTAGGCAAAATATTTAAATATTGATTATTCATCATAATTTTTGTCTTGTAACCTGACAAAACAAAGTCCGTTTTATATTTAATAAATCATTGTAGATTAGGACAACCTGTATATTGTAAATAAGTGGAATATTAACAGGAGTCTTAAAAATTTGTCAGTTTCTAATTAGTATGTTCAGAATCAGGCATTTAAAGATAAAAAATAGCTAGTAAAGAACTTGACTTAAATTATCACAATACATACACCTTTTACCGTATAACTAACAGAGATTAATTTAAATCATTTTAAAACGATAAACAATTTAAAATACATCCAACAACAAGTTGTTGGCATTAAAATTAATCTTTCTCTTGCTCATTTCAAATAAAATTTCATTTCATTCATACAAGTTTTTTCCTTCATTCTCTCTCTTTCTTTATACGTACAATTTCATAATTTCTAATTTAAATAAACGACAAAGCCATATAGAAGAAGAACGTGGGAGTTTAAAACTTTTAGAATAATAATAATAATAATACACCATCCCAACTATTTACTTCCTATATAGAAGGCCTGCATGATACCTCATCATTATAATGTAAAAAAAACATATCATTAAATAGGATAAAATTATAGAAATTTTGATATTTACACCATTGCAACATCTTTGAAAATATGCACAAATTTTCTATTTAATAGGAAAAATACAATGATTTAATATGTAATTATTATCAACAGGGATCTCAGCCATAATTTAATTACAATAATTGGAAAGAAGACGTTGAGAGGACTTTCGGCTATCAAAATTCTGTAAGTTTACTATAATAACAATCAACAGTGGCGGAACTTAAAAATTTGCCCCCTCACAACAAAATTCGACCTCTTTTTTTATACAGGGTGAATCGAAAGTACCTAACGCAAAATATTCATAACATTTGTATTTATGAAAATTTTGAAAACTGCTGAACCAAAACGGTTTTGTTAGTTACCATTGTGAAGAAATGACATCACCAACTATTTTTTTAAATAGCACCCCTTATTTTTTATTCCATTTTCAAGTAGGACATATTAATAAAATATGCAAGATTTCCTGTCAGTATAATATTCATGCATCAGCATAATATACGAAAAACACAACGTTTTCGAATAAGCATTGCAAGCATTGCTTTATTACTGGATTAAGTAGGCATATGTTACTTCTGGAGGAAAAATTGGAAGCATGTTTGCCAATAGTTTGGTCAGAATTCTACATACACCTAACATACATAACTAATCCAGTAATAAGTCAATGCTTGCAACACAGATCAGTAACTATAGAAGTAAGTGGTATGTGGCTTGCTATGCTTATTCAAAGGTATGTTTCTCGTATACTATGCAGATACATGGATATTGCGATGACAGAAAATCTTACAACTTTTTTAAAAAAAAAATTCTTAAATATTTTTTCATGTAGCTCCCTATTATTTTTACATGTCTGAACATAGAAAATTATGCCCTACCCGAAATTGTAATAAAAAATAGAACCGTTTTGGCTTACAATTAGTGACAATTAAATAATTAAAAAATAACTGAACTGATGGGCCGAGGATAAGGCGAGAAATAATGGCCCCAGTAAAATAATTGCAATCAAGTGCACGTTTCTAACTCATTTTGTATAAAGACAGGATTTTAGGACTCCCAGCACTAGTCCCTTTTTCTGTACACTGGGGTGCACATAAAAGAGACCACTTTTTGTACAGTTGTATAAAACCAGCTATAGGATATGGAAAGAAAGATATTCAATCAGAAGATGAGGGTGAGGTTACTCAGGTTACTGATACCATTTTGGGTACTTACCAAAACAGAAAAATACTTTCTATAAATTTTCTATGGTGAAGCTCATTCTAACACCTACCAAAACCTTCTTATCTTACCCTAACGAGAGAAACAGTCTGACTTACACTAACCGAAAAACGTGATATTCCTAGTTCAAGAGTTGGTCCCTTTAATGTGCACAAGAGTGTACGATAGTTCCGCTACTGGCAATCGAATTGTATAACTAACAATAGAAGAAAAAATGTTCTTAATTTCAGACAACTTGACAATAATCGTATAACTTGTATTGATGATCAAGCATTGAGAAGTTTTAAAGATTTAGAAAATCTGTAAGTATTTGTAATTATTTTGTAATATAATATTATAATTAGGATTAATGTGGGGGAAATTGTTTAAATATACCTAAGAGACCACTAAAACGTGATCATCCTGTTATATACATAAACATTTCGTGTAATAGTAGAACGATCAAGGATTAGATGCAATTACTTTGATTATATACTAGGCATATAATATTCGATTATTAATCATGTTTTGTAATACAAATATATCAACAAATATTAGTGTGAAAATCGTTTAATTCTAACGATTGTTGTAATGATAATAATAGGATTAAAATTAGGTTGTATTAAGAGCAACAGGTGCATGGAAATTATCCCAAACTTTGGATATATCCTGTAAGTTTTAATTTTTCTGTTATCCTATTTTCAGCTCTACATACACACATGTTTTCAGTCCTGTGTCCATCGTTCTTTCTTCGTCAAAAGATTAAACTTGTCGTCAACTATAAATAAATATCGAATTTATAATAAAGATCACAGTCTTTCAACTTTAAAGAAATCATTTCATTTAAACATCCATAAATAATAACTGGTCTTTGATCTAATATAAAAATCTATTAATTTTTTTTTTTCTGTTTTATCTTGTCGGCAGGACTTTGAATAATAACAATTTAACATGGATTGGCAAAGATATGTTTAATAATATGTTTCGTTTGCGTACATTACGTTTAAATGATAATTTATTGCATTGTGATTGTCAATTAAGTTGGTTGGCTAGATATCTACGACATTCATCACCGATTTTCGGTCAATATGTCCGTTGTTATTCACCAAATCATCTAAAAGGACAAAATATTATCGATTTACAAGAACAAGAATTTAAATGTTCCGGTAAGTTTACACGTAGTTAGACAACCAGTTATACAACCTGTTGAATATCGTCTAATATTATTTATTGAAATTTTATAAATTTTTCTATAAAAATTGCAATAATTTGCTAAAATTATGATTGTTATAATTAATTAAATTTAAATTGTCTAATTAAAGGCCTTACCGAGCACGTTATCAACGGTGAATGTATCAGCGAACCGACATGTCCACATCCTTGTGTCTGTTCAGACGGTATGGTGGATTGTCGTGGTAAAGGCTTAACGAAAATTCCTGATCATCTTCCTGAAGGAATCACTGAATTGTGAGTTTCTATACAGGATATTATTCCTGTTATCTTCCATCAAATAAACAAATTCACGTATAGATGGCGTTGTGTGTTATAATTCACTAGAGCTTTATCTTAGTGTAACTAGATATAAGAGTGATGTAACTTGTGTGAATTTTAAAAAAAGGGTGCTTGCTACTTTATAGCACATGAGCTTAACGGCTCGTGGGGTATGGCGATCAAGACATACCCAGCACATAATTTTTGTAAATTGGGGGCTGTTTCCTGGCACTGATCCGGAAGCGCTTCCGCTTAATTAATTTTAAAACATAATTTAAAATTTTTTCAGACGTTTGGAACAGAACGAAATCGTTGAAATACCACCAAAAGCCTTCACCGCACATAAACGTTTAAGACGCATGTAAGAACTACCAATAAAAAGCTCAATATTCGCCTTTATAATTATTTAAAATTTCAGCGATTTGAGTACGAATAAAATATCGAAAATTGCACCTGACGCTTTCCAAGGCTTAAAAGCTCTAACGTCTTTGTGAGTTCTTTACATAAAACTTTACCGTATATAATAATGCAACTTTTTTTAGAGTTTTGTACGGTAATAAGATCAAAGATTTACCGGCTGGAGTTTTCCAAGGGCTAGTTTCCTTACAACTTTTGTACGTTTTCACTGCTTCAAATCAATTTTACAATTTTAACCGTATTTTTTTACAGATTATTAAACGCAAATGAGATTTCTTGTATAAGAAAAGATACGTTTCGTGATTTGCGCAGTTTAAGTTTATTGTAAGACCAAAATTTTCAACACTTGATTCTTAATTAATTTATAAAATTTCCAGATCATTATACGACAATAATATTCAATCTTTAGCTAATGGTAGTTTCGATTCGTTGAAAAGTATACAAACTCTGTAAGTTTAATTGATATTGTTTGAATATTAAAATTTTCTAAATTTGATTTAAATTAAGGCATCTAGCTCGAAATCCGTTTATTTGTGATTGTAATCTGAAATGGTTAGCTGAATATTTACATCGAAATCCGATTGAAACATCTGGTGCTAGATGTGATACACCGAAACGGATGCAACGGCGACGTATTGAAGCACTGAAAGATGAAAAATTCAAATGTAAGGGTAAGCACCGCGCTCCACTCGATCAAATCAGTGGCACTGGTGTTTCATTTGTATTTTGTAACACATCATCATCATCATCATTATTGTTAATATTATCGATTTTTATAATTTCCACCCCCTTGAATTTTGTTACAGGTCAAGAGGAGTTTCGTACACGATACGCTGGTGAATGCCTGATTGATAACGCTTGCCCTTCTGGTTGTAGTTGTGATGGGACAATTGTTGATTGTTCTGGAAGAGGCCTGAAAGAGATCCCAAGGGATATTCCATTATACACAACAGAATTGTATTCGTTATGTGTTAATATGAAAATTTCGATATTTTATTACGGATTTTTTTTCCAGATTATTACACGATAACGAATTGGGTCGAATCCGTTCTGATGGTCTATTCGGGCGATTACCGAATTTAGTTAAATTAGATTTGAGACGAAATCAAATAACTGGAATTGAAGAGAATTCATTTGAGGGTGCTTCCCGAATTTACGAATTGTAATTGAAATTTTCTAAATTAACACAATTTAATTAATTAAAATCATTTCAGGCTATTATCAGAGAATAAACTGTTGGAGATTCATAATAAAATGTTTCTTGGTCTACACAATCTCAAAGTGTTATCATTGAATAATAATCAAATAACCTGTGTAATGCCTGGTTCTTTTGATCATTTAACTTCATTACACACTTTGTAAGACTTTACGATTATCGAGGAATTATTTGATGATTTTTCGACGATTTTCAGGAATTTAATCAACAACCCTTTTATGTGTAATTGCCATTTAGCTTGGTTTTCTGAATGGTTGAAGAGTAAGGGTTTAAGTGGATCGCCACCGAAATGCGCCGGTCCGGCTCGTGTTAAAGATGTTTTAATCAAAGAACTACCCAAGAATGAATTCAAATGCACAAGTTTGTTCTATTTTATTTTATTAAATAAATTGAAAATTATTAAATAATTATTGTAGGCGACAATGATCAGGGTTGTTTAGGTGAGAATTATTGCCCACCGAAGTGCTCCTGTACTGGTACTATAGTGCGTTGTTCACGGGCTAAATTAACAGAAATACCTAGAGGTATACCACCGGAAACATCCGAACTCTATTTGGATATAAACGAGATTAGTACGATACAAGCAGATCGTATTAGCCATCTGAAATCGTTAACACGATTGTAAGTGATTTTTTATTGTGTTAAAATTTGAAATTAATCGAGAATTTTTTAGAGATTTGAGTAATAACCAAATTGGTATTTTATCAAATTATACATTCGCTAATTTATCGAAATTGTCAACATTGATTATCAGTTATAATAAATTACAGTGTGTCCAACGGAGCGCTTTAACTGGCCTGAAATCGTTGCGGATTTTGTAATATTATCGCAAATTAAATTTAAAATTGTATTACCAAATATCAAATTTTTAGATCTTTACACGGCAATCAGATCTCAATGATACCGGAAGGGACGTTCATGAATTTGAAATCAATCAGTCACATGTAAATTGCTTTTTCTTAAAATGAGAAACACCATTGTTATTCTTAAATTTGCAGAGCTTTAGGCGCGAATCCTCTCTATTGTGATTGTAATCTACGCTGGCTCTCCGATTGGGTGAAAGTCGATTATGTTGAACCTGGCATTGCCCATTGTGCTGAACCGCCAAATATGAAAGACAAATCAATTCTATCAACACCATCAACATCATTTCAATGTAAAGGCAAGATAAGTAATGAGATTTTAGCAAAATGTGATGCATGTTTTACATTCCCATGTAAAAATAATGGTAAATGTGTTAGTCAAGCTGAACGTGATTATCAATGTAAATGTGCACCCGGTTATCATGGTAAAAATTGTGAATTTATGATTGATGCCTGTTATGGGAATCCATGTCGTAATGGTGCTAGTTGTAAAATTTTAGAAGAAGGACGTTTCAGTTGTGTATGTCAAATGGGTTTTACTGGTCTAAGATGTGAAACAAATATTGATGATTGTATCAATAATAAATGTCAAAATAATGCTACATGTATTGATCTTATCAATTCTTATCAATGTAAATGTCCAGCTGGTTTTATGGGTGAATATTGTCAGAATAAAATACCGTTTTGTACTGAACAATATAATCCATGTAAAAATAATGCAAGATGTGTTGATCATGACACGTATTATACATGTGAATGTTTACCGGGCTTCAAAGGAGAGAATTGTACGATTAATATCGATGATTGTGATAACAACATGTGTCAGGTATAAGAATTTATAAATTATTTTATCTATATGAAAATAATTAAATTGTAGAACGGTGCAACTTGTATTGATGGTATTAACGAATATGTGTGTAAATGTAGTGGAGAATTCACAGGTAAATTTTGTGAAATCACCCCATTAGTTGCAATGATGTATCCACAAACATCACCATGTCAACACCATGATTGTGAACATGGTGTATGTTTCCAACCATCTGGATCGAATGATTATTTATGTAAATGTGCACCTGGATATTCTGGTAAACGTTGTGAATATTTGACAAGTTTGAGTTTTATTCACAATACATCGTTTGTTGAATTGGAACCGTTACGTACGAAACCGGAAGCTAATGTTACAATAATTTTTGCTACATCTCAAGAGAATGGTATTCTAATGTATGATGGACATTCTGAACATATTGCTGTAGAATTGTTCGGTGGTAGAATACGTGTTAGTTACGATCTTGGAAATTATCCAGTCTCGACGATGTACAGGTGAGATAGTTTTAATTATTTAAGGGGACTTTGGACATATTACTCGATTTGGTGTGCGATAATTGCCAATTTTCAAACATCGATTACTCGCTTTTTTTTAGATATTGTCAAAATTAAACGTGCGTTAGACAGGTTTCGCATATTTTCTAGAATGCAATGGAGAAAAACGAAAAAAATCAATGTTGAGAGGGTCTCCGAGTCACTCTTAGTCGTTTTGCATCTTTAACTCTTTTTTTTGACCAACTTTTAAGTGAGCCACAAGGTTCTAATTTCGCTAAAATAATCTCTAGGCACTCTCCTAGAAATCCTTGAAATATTTTTCGACTTTCTCGCCAATTAATGAGAATTGCCATAAAAACTTTTCGTCCAACGTGAATCACCCTGTATTTGAAAATCTGTCTATATTTTCATTTTTTTAGTCAACCATGTCTGTGGCAGTTCACCAGATCAATCGGTATACCGCGAGCTAAATCATAATAACAACGATAACAACACAAACATGGTCGACTAAAAAATGAAAATATAGACAGATTTTCCATTATAAGCCCATGATTGTGGAAGTAGATAAAATTTCCGACATTTTCGTAACAATAATCAGTCAAATTAATTAATTTCAACAGCTGTAAAAGGGGGTTCAAAAAGGTTCATCTAAATCACTAATTTTCAAAATTTCCTTTTAAGCGAGATTCATGCCTTTCCCCTTATATTATCTTTTTATAAACAAGAGTATGATTCTCTATTTTTAAAATTATGCACAGCATCACTGTTCAAAATTTTTGTAAATTTGCTCTAGTTGTGGTAAAACTAACAAACGTATCGGGAAAATTCCTAAAGATTTGAAAAGCTCTTTCAATTTGCCATTTAAATTTTCCTAGTGATTATTTAAAATCAATAAAATTGACCAAGTTTTAGACAGTTATGAAGGAAAATTTACGAAAAGAACAGGGTCCAAGAGGAGGACATGCATCTTAAAATGCTCTATACTCTATACTAAGCACGTTTACTTTCTACAATATCTTAAAAAACAAGCGAAATAAAGATGTTTGAAAATTGGCAATTTTCGCACATCGAATCGTGTAATATGTCCAAAGTCCCCTTAAATGTTACAAATTTAATGTTAATTTTATTGTAGTTTTGAGGTTGTATCCGATGGACAGTATCATGTAGCTGAATTACTTGCAATTAAAAAGAATTTCACGTTACGTGTTGATCGTGGTTTAGCCCGTTCGATTATCAATGAAGGTTCTAATGAGTATCTACGATTAAGTTCACCGATGTATTTAGGTGGAGTGCCACCAGAGACTGGCAGTCATGCTTTTACACAATGGCAATTAAGAAATCTAACATCCTTTCATGGTACTATATTAAATTACGAATAAAAATAAATTTTCTTATTTTTATTTATGTGTAAAAAGGTTGTATGAAAGAAATTTGGATTAATCACAAACAAGTCGATTTTGGTAATGCTAAAATCCAACAAAAAGTCCACCCTGGTTGTGGTATGATGGAGATTGATAAAGATGAAGAGGAACAACAACATCAACAACAAGTACCACCACCATTACCACCTGTATTACCACCTTTACAACAACAATATCAACAACAATCGTATATTGATGATGATTTGGATGATGATGATGAATTGAATGGTATGGTTAAAGAACCAGCCAATCCACCAGATCCTTGTAGTTATAATTTATGTCAATATGATAGTAAATGTGTTGCTGTACGCAATACAGAGTATGTATGTAAATGTAAACCTGGGTATAAGGGAAAGTATTGTGAGCAAGGTGAGGAAGAGTGTAAGTATAAAACAGGCAAGGTGCAACTAACTTTCATTATTTTTTATAAAGCTATACAACCGCATGTCTATATACAGGGTGAGCCAAGATGATAGTTTATTAAAAATATAAGATCTAATTGATGGAAGTTGATGAAATCGTTACATCACTTTCTTTAGAAAATATTTTCGTTGTTATAGCAACTCCCGTTATATGGGGTAGTGCACCCTACTCTCTTATTTCAAATACCACCCTGTAGCTCTAAAAATAGATGATTCATATGAAACTCCTATTGGTTAGCGGACGATTCGAAAATTTTTAAGAATTTGTAAGAGGGTGTCTAGAGAACATTTTACTAAAATTAGAACCTCGGAGTTCATTTGGAAGTTGATCAGAAAAACGAACGTTTGTAACGATGACGCGATTTTTGAAAATGAGTTGTACACGTAAAATGACTAAAAATTGCTCGAATACCCTCTCAACATTAATTTTTTCCGTTTTTCCCCGGAAGAAATTGTTGCATTCTTTCTTGAATGCAATGGAGAAGAACAAAAAAAATGTTGGGTTTTCGAGTCATTCATGGTCTTTTTTCAAAATCGTGAACTTATCCAAAACGAGCATTTTTTGACCAAATTCAACATGAGCTACGAGGTCTTCTTTTAAAGCAACAGGGAGGCAGAATGGTATATTTTTCATTGCATTTATAAATTCTTTGACAAAATTGAAAGAGACTTTGATAATATGCCCCATGGTCTAGTGCTGAAAGTTTCTCAAAGATTTTGATGTTTAGTGAAATTCATATCTATGAAAGCAGGGCTTTATTAGAAAATCTCATACTTTTAATAGGCCATCCTCTTGTCTTGCCCGTATAACAGTTTGCTTCAAAACAATATAAATTAGTATCAAATTCTTTGCAAATTCATTTTAAAATTTACGGTAACGGTGAATTTATCCTACTATCATTTCGCTTGATGCAGACTGCAATAATTTTAAATTAATTCCACGTAATTTTATTTGATTTGTTTTCGTTTTGTTTGTTTATAAAATAACAGCACCAACGTGTCGTAAAGAGCAAATACGTGAATATTATTCAGAGAATGGTTGTCGGTCTAGGAAACCATTAAAAATGGCCAAATGTATCGGCGGTTGTGGTTCTAGTTGTTGTCATGCCCGTAAAAGTAAACGACGAAAGGTACGTTTTATACTAATAAATCATAATTGAATTGTTTATTTTAATAATTTTCAATTTAGGTGAGATTAATATGTACTGATGGGACACGTTACACCAAAGATATAGATATTGTACGCAAATGTGCATGTACAAAGAAATGCTACTGACTGACACATGCCGCTATTCACAATTCTAACACGCAATCTCAACATGAAGAGATTGTGGTAAATACTAACAATAATAACCATGCCCATTTAACAACCACCGATCTCAATCAACATATACTTAATTTAAAACCATCCGCTCCATTACCAATTACACAACAAAACAAACAACAAGATCCATATAAATTAACATTTTTCATTGATGATAATAACGAGAATAATCACAATAATAATGTAGCAAGACATTTACAATTGACTGATTTTACATCTGATACAATAGAGAATAATCGTCAAACATTCAATAATTATTATGAAGATGATGATAATGTTGTTATAGAAGGTTATAATGATCAATTAATTAATAAAAATAATAATAAAATACGTTATCCACGTAATATACATCATGAATCTTTTTGTGTATTATCAGCTCTATTGTATTTCATAACAATTACTGCATTCGTTTATTTAACAATTATATGGATTAAACAAAAACTGTATATACGTATGGAACAAGTCAACTGGTGGTAAATAAGGGAAAAAACCCACTAAAATTTATATCGGAATATTTATTTAATTCGAATCGATTTTTTTGATAATTAATATTAAAAGAATTACAGATATAAACAACTCCAACCAGATTTTCTTATCGTTAAATTAACACTAACGAATTTTTAATTGAATAAAAAATGACCTTTGTGTCGTAATTACAGACAATAAAAAAACTAACTACACTAAACCGTTAATTATATTTAATTGAAATAAATTCTGGTTTGTGGAGTTGAATTATTGTTGCATGCATTCTTTTAGATAACAAATAATCTAATTATATATTAAATTAATATTCAATTAAGACCAATTTTCTTATTGCAAAATAACAACCGATTATGACTTTGAATATTGTTGGATTTCTCTTAATTTTAAGCAAAAAAATCGACAATATTTGAAACTTTTTCTTTTTCGTTGTATATTAATTAAGAAACAACCCAGAACTGACCCGATTTGTTAGAATTGTGACTAGCGGCATGGCCCTTAAACTTACCGAACATTTACTAACATTTTTTAGAATAGTTTAATGTGTAAAACACTTTTATCAAACAAACAAAATTTATGATAAACATAAACGTAAACCTTTCGGTATTTTCTTTGTAATATAATTATTGATAGTTTTATTATAAACAAACACACTCTATTTATTTCTTACAATAAAACTAACGATATAATATCGATAATTTAGTTTATGTAAAATGATGAAAAAATATTTTGAAGCATTAATGATACTTTTAATTTTCTTGAAAATTTCACAAAATAAGAGTGTGATTATCTTAATATTTTTTTTAATTAAAAAAAGAATTGTATATTAACGCCTGATCTATGTATTAAGTTCTATTACCTGTTGTAATATTTAATTTAGATTCCGTATTAATAATAATAATCATAGGCCATCAATATTTATACATACACCAAGTTTTGTATCACAAATACGAAGAAAAAATGTTAATTTATGCCTAATAATTGTAATTTATATTTAAACTTGTGTATAAAAATATATTGACTTTATCGTAATCTGTGCTTTTTTAAAACGATACGAATTTCGAAATTCGCGCCGAATTTGCATCAACATTGCCACATTGTGCTAAATTGTCACCAATCGAAAGTTTAAAGATAAAACAGAACACTTATTTTTTTAAAGCATCTAATCGTAATGTAAAATTTAAATTAATCTTTCCGGAACGGTACATAATTCCGGTAATTGTCAATTATTCGTTTTGAATATGGCATGTTTAAGGGCTACAACTAGCTTGGTACTAAGTGACATGTCTGAAGTCCGATCCTAGGCTAACGTCACGTCAGTCGACAATTGTCAAATTTGTGATAAAAGTGAGGTTAAGTTTTTAATTATTAATGAACGAAAAAAAATTAATTCAGATAAACAATTATTTTAAATAAATGTTGTGTAGTATACCCAATTTATTCTTTTTAAATCGTTGTCTGTATTGTTCAATTCGAAATTTTAAAATGTTGCGTTTTAGTGATATACATTTTCGATTAAAATATTGTTGATTTCAAGATATAAATGGTTTTTTGGTGAAAATGGGACAGGCTACCAGTGGAATTGCAGGTAAGTCAACAATTTTACACCATTTCCATTCGAAAACGAATAATTAATTAATTTACTTTAAAAAAAATATTAGTTTGAGGTTATGTTTCGTTTATTTATACTATCATAATATTAGAAAAAAACATTAAAGAAGCTGATAAATTAATCAAAATCAAACAAATCTGATCGGTTCAATTGATAACAAATGTTGTGACTGTAATATATTAGAAAAATCCGATGATTAATTATATTTTAGAAGGTCAAAGGTCACATAATAGTTTTTACTTTAATTCAATTGTGGGCGTAAGTTTTAAATTAGTATAATAAAGATAAACCTTGATATTATCATAATTATTTAGTATCAATTTTCAGTAATAATAATATCAAAATCATATTTAAATTGTACGTTTGGCAACAATTTATACGCCGGTGTATAGATGGTTGTCTGTCCCTTAGGTGTAATTAGAATACAATAATTTGAATATTTTGTTTAAATTACTTCAATAATTTTGGTTTATATTCCTTTTATAATCTTGGTAGTAATAATAAAAAGACACCAACACGAATCTCTATCATGTTTTACACTTTATAATGGAGATTTATGGTTATTATATAGTATAAATTAAAAGGTCTAGAGGTCTGTTGTTATGATAATATCTCTTCTTCTATCTTGTTCGCTAATAATAATCTCAATTGGATAATTGGTTCGACAATTGTTGAAAATTTTTGAACAAAACTTCCATCATTTTGTAGTCTGTACACTTACATATATTTTATGTAGCTATAGATATAGAGAAAAATGTGAACGTGACTGAATTTTTGTCGATTTTTATAAAATTGTGTTATATTGATGTATAAACATACGATGTTCAGATGGTTGGACATTTATTTTTATTTATTTATTATCCTTTTATTATTATTATTATTATTATTATTATTATTATTGGTAGAATATTTGTCGAAAAAATGTAATTTTTATTGCAAGATTTTTGTGTTGTTGTTGTTATCGGAAAAAATCTTTAATTGTTCTTGTCACGTATTTTCCGTTAATCAAATAGTGATAGGTGAGAGATAGATGTGGAAACATTGTACCCATAAATTTAAATTGCTAAATTCAACTAGTTGGGTGGTTGATTTATTGTCAAATGTCATAGAGTTTCTATTTTCTTCTGCGTTATTCTATTTATAATTTTTTTTTTTTTGAATTTTTGACAACTGTACATAGGAATTAAAATTCTATTTTCTTCTCCATAATCATCATAAAACCATTTACAATTTGTGGCATTCAGTTTGATTCTTATTATTTTTTTAAGTTACTATTAAATACGAATTACTCGATTATTATGTGTAATTGAATTTTCCATTGTTATCATATTAGAGTCGACTAAATTAACGTTTTTTATTTGACGCGACTACAGGAAGATCGTTTTAATTTAAATAAGTGAACGTGTAATTAACTCATAGAAGAATTAATCATTGTTCTGGATGAAAATTGATGAGAATAATGAATGAACCTATCTGTAGGATAGAAGAATTAACAATAATTAAGAATATTTTTTAAAACAACACTAGAATGATACTCGTAAGGTTTAAGACTTTAGTGTTAAAATACATTTCTTCAATTAGGATTTTCTGTTGATTCTGTATTTCTAAAGTGTTGACAATCTTGGAGTGTCTGGTTTATTTATAGAGAAAAATAAAGTGTGTATTTTTAAAGACTTTTGTTAAAGCATTTGTTAAAAACGTTTTCAGATTGCTCTGAAAGTCTTGGAAATTTTCTATCAATTTATACAATTTTCCATCATTTATAAGTCACCTTTATTATCCTTTAATCAGTCCTTGAATGTTGTGATATGTTTGTTTCTTCTACATCGACCACTTATTCAGGGCCTCCAAATTATGAAAATAATGCCGAATCGTGATATCAAATCGTAAAAAGGCTCTTGGTCTCTATTTGAATTGATTTAACTTTTAGTCTTGATTCTTTTGTCTTACATCATCAGTTTTTTGACGAATTGTATCACTGAAACATGAAAATCGATTATTTACTAGAGGATTTTGTGCGTAAGTCACGAAAAGGAGAAATTTTAGATACTTTTAGTCGGTTTTTTTTTAAAACAAAGATCGGGATTTTTAATTGAAATTCAAATTTAATTTTGTTGTTAATTGGTAAAAACGAATCGGTTTGAACACTTTTAGTCGCATTTTGAGATTAATTCTTGACTTTCAATTTAGATTTTGAATCGTTTTCGTGCTAAACTATCAATTTTTTTTATAATAAATCATAAAAAAGAAGCGCTTTTGGTCACTTTTTAAATTGAATTATCGACTTTTAGTCCAGATTTTTAGACACTTTTATCCTAAATCGTATTTTTTTGATAAATTTTACTATTAAACTATGAAAAAGCTACTATTCACTTGCTTTTAGTCAATTTTCAAGCTGAATCCTCTTCTGTGGCTGTAGATCTCATGTCGTAAGTCATAAAAAGGGGATAATTTAAACAATTTTAGCGGTTTCTTGTGCAAAATTCGCGAATTTTAATCTATGATTTAACTTTGAGAAAACATTCGTTGCAGAAGATCAATTTTCAATGAATTTTTGGATTTTCAAAAATTAGACCACTGATACATTTAGGTACTGCTACTATTTTGAGATATTTCCATGTTTTACTTTCGATATTAAGCACTTTCGTGCTAAATCATCAGTTTCTACCAAATTTTGCTCTTTAAATAAATTTTAACGATTAATTTTTGGTTAAATTAGAGCTTTTAGTGTTTTAAGTCATTTTCTTGTGACCAATTTTGCTCCTAAATCGTGAAAAGGAGACGCTTAGTTTTTATTTTAAAACCAAATTCTCAAATTTTAATCCGTCGTTGAAATTTTCGTTCTAAAGCATCAAATTTAGTCACTTTTTCCAGCAAAATTATCGATTTTTCTCTTAGAGTACTACTAAATTATCAATTTGTCCATTTTTTGTTTAAATCTCTAAAAAGGGTACTTGAGACAGTTTCAGTCGCTCTTCAAACAGAACTATATAGTATAGATTTTAACATATAAGTCCTAAATTATGAATTATTTCGTTTTTAAGAAGTGTTCGAAAGCGAATAATATTTAGATACGGGGTCTATCTTGCTCTTGATGCGCCTCTGCTTACGTTGACTTTGGCACAATATTACATGTGTTAATTATACGTTTTATTGCAAATATAGATTTAGTATTTTAATTATTTAATTGAATCAATAGTAAAAATCAATAATACAGCTCTATAAAATCTTGGAAATTATTGACCGATATGTAGCTGCAAGCTAGATATATCCATCCATGCAATAATGCTATCCACAACAGCAGTCAGACGGTACCAATTATATATCCTTAAATGAGGGATGGATCGTATTCAATAATTTCACAAAAAAAGCACGTCATTTACATATTTTCTTTAATATTTGTCAAATTTAACACTCACAGTCAGTATACAGACAAGATGGTCTCTTTCCCAGTCTAAAATAGATAACTGTTTAATAATAATAAAATCAAATTAGCTAAATCTAATTTATAATTATATTGTCAATGTTTTTTAAGTTGTTCATGTTGTAACATTCTGAAGAAGTCTACCTACACATATGTATACTTGAAAAAAGTCTAGAAATTTTCGATCGGTAAGGTTTTTATATATAGAAATAATTTATATTGCTATTTATCGATTTAATTACTATTAAACAGTTGCCATTAATTCACATTCACTGTCTATAAATCTTTAACTTTTTTCTACTTAAATCTTGGAATAGAGCCCTAAAATTTTTGATTTATTTGAAATATAAATTCATGCCTTCAAGTGTTGTAATGTTTCTTGAGGATTCACCTATTGTTAGAACAATGAACTCAAGTTTAATAATAATATTTATAATAATAATAAGTACTACTACAATAATAGAGTGATCATAATAGAAATTGTTATGAATTACAATAAATATAAGAGAATACACTTCTCTTCTGTATATAGTATTGTTGTAACGAATCATAAACAATCTCTTATTATTTAAATTTTAACACAGACAATAGAGTTGGACTAACATGAAATTGTTGGAAAATACAGTATTGTAAATGATACCACCCAACCCTCTAGAATAATTATCTACAGATGTTACGTGGTTTCCAGGTATTGTTTTAAATATAGTCATGTCTAATGTTAAGAAAATAATAGTAGAAATAATAACAATAGTGGTAAACTAGGTCAGAGATTTTCCAATAAAGTCATAGAAAATTTGCTATTTTGCAAAATTGTTTCATTTTATTGTAATAAAACAATAATTAGAAGATGACCTCCATTATATCACTTTAATAATTTGCGGAAATAAAAATGTAAACAATTTTTTAGATTACATACAGGTTTAATACTGGATATGAAAGTAAAATTAGATGACTTGCATGAAATATTTAGTAAACAGAAATGATGTCATTTAACATACTTTTCCCTTAGATTCTCTACTCTGTATTCGTGTTGTGGTCTAACAAATACGATTTGGAAAGCCCTATATTTTTTTATTCGTTTTCATACCAAGTTCTTCTATGTGTATAATATTGTTGTAGAACTATTGAATAAAGTACCTATTCATTTCGAGTCGTTTAATTTCAGTGTGGTATTAATTTGTCAAATGATTGTCATTTAAAAGAATAGGAACAATGGTTGAAACGTTGAACATAATGCAGTACTACACATACAGTGTATGTAAAGATAATTTCTACAGATGATTATTGAAACAATACAATAATGAAACGCTTATTGCACTTAACTTTTATATGTTAAAATTCGATAATCGTTTAAAAAATAATAATAGCTCATATATAAGTACACAATTATGGCTATCATATATCAAAAGAATGAAGAAACATATGGCTTTAGTTTAATAGGTGGTTGCTTTCAACAGTTCGGCACGCGTCTGACATGTGTCTTGTTGAAGAATTTGTAAACTGTTATAATACAACTATACCACCCTATATCTACACAAAATTTCTACAATATATTCACGTGTGTGTATATACAGGGTGTCGAATCTAAAATAGTCGATTCAAGGAAATTATAGAGATCATTTTGGCAAAATTAGAACCTCGTAGCTCATTTGGAAGTTGGCCAAAATAGGCTCGTTTTCGACAATGTCATGATTTCTAAAGCTTGCTATTTCGTTTGACTCCATTACATTCTGAAACAGGTGAAAATGTTTCGCATAGAATGCAGTGTCGTACAACAAAAAAATCATTCTTGAAAGGATCTTCGAGTCATTCTTAGTCGTTTTACGAGTTTAGCTCATTTTTGAACATTGTGATCCTGTCCAAATTAAAGTTTTTTTGACAGATTTCTAAATGAGCTATGAGGTTCTAATTTTGCTTAAATATTCTCTAGGAACTACTTTAGAAATCCTTGAAATATTTTTCGAATCGCTCGTCAACTAATAGGAGTTTCATACGAATCGACCATATTTAGATATGACACCCTGTATATGAAGGATGAAATTTTTTTTTTCGACCGTTATTTCCACCCTTAAAAATTTCTATAAAACTATTTCCGTTTATTTTTCACCACTCTCTTTTCATTTATATAGGTATACATTTATCTTCTTATTTATTATTATTATGTGTTACTTTCAATAGTAAATGATAGAGAAATATATGCAATTTCCTCTTTTATATTGAATTTACCATAAAAGCTAAAGAATGATGATGATTTGAATTCTTCTCACGATTCAATACTAAAATCAATTTAATGTTCAATTCACTATTGACATTAACCATTTTTAGTAACTTTGTTATATTGCAGCTTATTAGAATTAACATTTAAAGTAATTAGAAACGTTATTCTTAGTCAGTAGATTGTTTCTTTCTTGGTTTAAAAATATACCTATAAGTAGTGGAAAAAAAAAATTAACAAAACTTGAATTACATTTAATTAAATACGAATAATTATACTTAATCAAGATCTATGGATGACAAATGCAGTTATAAAATACAATAATACTGAATATGGTAAAGATTGTGGTGTTTCTTGTTTGTACAACTTAAAGAATGTAAAACAATCAAGTTTTGATTCTAATTAAATAATTAGCCTATTTTTCATCATTTACTATGAAAGCTAATTATCACCGCTTCAATGTAATTATTATTAAATTATCTCCTGTTGTATTTTGTGCAATTACAGAAAAATATACCGTCTTGGCAGTTGTAACGACAAACATAATTTGTCATGATATAGTAGATTCACTCCTTTTGTCAAATTAGAGATAGCTTTCTTAATTGCAAACGAGTATTTTAGGAAAAACTACCGCATTTTTTTGCAATTTCTCAAAAATAAATTGAAGGAAATTGTGTTATTTCTAGAGAATGTTAATACTTTTTCGATTATTTTTCTCAATTTCAATTAGATGTAAAAATTTATGATTGTAGTAAACCTTTCGGTGATTTTATTTAGTTTTAACTGTTGATTATATAAATTCTTATTAGATTTTAGAAAAAAATCCAATCTTCTCTTTTAGATATAGGTATTCGCAATAACTTGAGAGGAAATTGAAACATTTCCAACAATATCTAGATGTATTTTTAAAATAAAATCAATTTTGCTCTACCACGTGTATATTTAATAATTTCTATTCATATAAAAATGGGGTCCAATTTATACGAAACCGTTTAAATAACGCTTTAATATGCATTTTTTTTTCATTGTTGTTAGCGTTGAATGTTTGGCGAATAACGAACGGAAGTTAATACATAAAAGTTGAGGGATTCGAATTACAAAGTTGCACGTACATATACGTCTAGATATAGGGAGAGTCTTTTTCTTTTTCTAAATGATTACTTTGTTATGTCTGTTTATATCAGGGGAGAAAAAGGGGGTGGTGTATAGTGTTTAATAGTATTTGGGTATTACAACCAGCTGCCGGACACGCGTCCGACTCTCCACAAATAAAAACACCAAACATTTTCTATTTACCCTCTCAGCTCTCTTATACGAAATTATTGCACATTCAGCACAGTACAACTCCGCTTATGTACCGCTATTTTTGCCTAAAAATAGCTTTTATGCATACATTGGTTTAGATCAGGAGGGTAGATTATTGTTTGTTATGTCTGGTTTGGGGGTGGTATTTTGTCTGGGCAGATGCGACAATAGTGTGTGGTCAATCAAAAAATCACCCTCGAGGGTTATTTTACAGTTATTTGCAATTAGATAAAGGGACCAAAAAAAAAGTAGAATTACATTAGACTATTTTTACGATGAACAGGAACTATGCAGCCCTATTTATGCAGCTTCCGTCCAGACATAGTGGAAATACATCTGGTATCCTCCCTATTCCAGTTTATCAACATGTCAATATTAAAAACTTTTACTTTATAATAATATACCTGAATTGTAATTTTGTACGAATTTCATCCATAATAATAGTGGATATAAAGTTTTAATTTCTATTATATTCTCACATATATACGTATGTATAGAGGGTGAATTATTATAGTTCAATCGTAAATTTCACCCCTTTAGTATCGATATTTCTAATTGTTTTGAAGACATTTTATCACCTGGAGATTGGGGGAGTAAATGGAAGAATATCGATAAATTCCATAAAGGGTAGAATTTTGACAAATAAAAATAAATTCAAACATCTGCTTGAAATTTATTTAGAATCAATGTAATAAAAATAGAACGATTTGAATTGAAAAGTTTCCCAATTTAATGGTTTGTTTGATCGATTCTATTAAAATTGATGAAATTGAAAATTAAATATTTGTTCATCGTTTATGTTCTGATATTTTTATTCGTTATACATCACGATGCCTTTTCATATTTTCTTTATAATAATTATTTATTTTATTATTATCATTATTTTAACAACAGTATAGAGAAGAATGAGAAGACAGCTGAGTGTTACACCTTGCTTTTTGAGTTTATCGTAATTTTGAAGAAGTTATAGAAGCACCTGTTACTATTCGTACCTACCCAATTTTTGTTGTGTTTCTTCAAAGAAACAAACCAGGTGTTCATTGTTACATTTTTAATAATTAATACATTCAAAAATCGATCAATATTTAAGGTAATATTATCACAAAGTATAATACCTATGTATAGTATGTTTAAAACATTGACCTTTTTGTCGAATCGATTTTTTTTTCGCCTTAACGTTTACTAACAGTGAATAATAATCGATTGAAATTTCAATTCCCTACAGCGTCGAAATATATGTGAACTATCAATATTTTTAAATATTCATTTATTAATAAAGGATTGATTTCACCTTTAACCTTCTTCAGACCGGAAAATTCCTTGTACAAACCTAGTATTATTATTATTATTTACGTCTTCTTTTGACCCCGAAACATTTAAGATTCATCCATTTGGAATCGATCACAATTAATTACCAAAAGAAGTTGATTTATTAGTTCAAACAATTTGTGTATAACAATAAAGTAGGTTGTGAACGATTAATGTAAATCCTAGATTAACCCATACTTTAACAGGGAAATGAGGTTAGGAGACTTTTCTACTATTATAATAAGATTGCATTTATAGGCTATAACGAATTGCATCAAACAATACACTTTGTTTATATTCTAGTTCAATTGGAATTTATTGCATGTTGCTTTAATGATACTTTCCACATTTAATTCATCACCTGCTTTTCATCTTTTTCATTTATTTTTCACGAAAGTATATGCGGGAGATGAAAAAGCAGGTGCTTATACAGTCACGTCTATTATCGATCTGTCAATAAATTTTTAAACTTGAAACAATTATCCCGGGTCTCTTTTTCATTGATGATCAATTCGAGCTAAGTTCCTAATAGTTGATGGGCAATTTGAATAATACTTTGAGGATTTTTAGAAGGGGTGTCTAGAGAAAGTTTTAGCAAAAGTAGAACAACGCAGCTTGTTTGTAAGTCCGTCAAAAAAAACAACGATTTTTTCAGCCAAATCGAAATTTTCACCAATCAGCTATACACATAAAACGACTTGAAATGACAAGAATCCTCGTAAAATTGTGTTTTCTTTGGTAAAATTCTTCTGCTTACCAATATCGGCTTCTGGGCCAGGGGTTGAGAAGCACTGCTTTATAGACGTTCATAATGAACTAATAGGCGAGAACAATGACTGACACAGGGAGGCGAGGGATTTTCGAGTTTCAACGTTTCACGATCAATTTCAGCTTTTAATTTTTTTTCAGGGCGTAAATAACCAACTTGAAAAAACTAAATGTTACGAACGTATTATGGTATTTTAGCGCTTTTGACAGGTGCACAAGGCTCGTGAACCTTGCTGCATATTCGGAAGATAGTTCCAATGAGCTAAGCAGTCCTGCTTTTGCTAAACTGTTCTCCAGGGACCCCCTAAAAAGTATTATTCAAATCATCTTCAAAGAAAGACGGTGTATATGTGTAAGTACTTAGATAATAAATTGTATTATTATCGTAGAGACTCATAGAATTTTCTCAATAAAAAGCAATTGTCGCTTCTCCTGTTCGATCCCTCTTGGGGGACTTTTGTAAAGATGTTGAACATGTGTCTGTGTAACAACAAAAAATGACGATAAGAAAATCGACAAGTTCCCAGGGCCTTCATTGTACATACAATTTACAACATATAACAGATGTTGAAATTATAGTTGTATTCTTTGATATTTTCAATTCTTATATTTTCGGGTTATTACTACTACGTGCTTTTTTCGTTCGAAAGATTTTTATTATTTTATTTCGTTTGCAAAACGACTCATTCTGGGAATATTGGACGAATTAGAAGCGAACTGTGGTCTAGCATATGTCTTACGTCTGTTGTTCACCTGCTATATATTTACAAGCCACCTCCAGGAGATGCTGCGGTGAGGAAATTGTAGCAGGTGGATGTCGTCGATTTTTTTTCCCCGTATTTCTACCATTAATTTACCGACGACTATGGTGGTAGATTGAATTATCATTGTAGTATAACGCGAAAATTTTAGAAAAATTGGCCAAAAGTTGTTGGTTAAGAGAGTAGATGAGAACAAATATGTTTTGATGGTGAATTTTCCCAGGCTTAGATTTTGTAAACGGCGCCCATCAGCTGTTATTCCACCCTGATTCAATATTACGTAAATAGACAGACCCAAATAGAAAGGTACACCAGTCTTTAAGAAATCTCTATAATTGTACCTGCGATTGAAGGTAAGGTCGGTCTACTACTATATTCTCATGTGGTTTTCAAATGATTGGACATGATGAATGAAGAAGATTCTATCCTTATTAGATACCAGTATTTACCAATCGTTTTCTCCTTCAATTCAGGAGTGGCAAGTTTACTTGTGAAATATTTTCACAAAAGTCACATCTTGCACGTGTCTTCTCCACGTTTTATTAGCAAGTTTCTTATAAGGTTCCTTTTTGAAAGGTGCATTATAGCCAACATTCACATTCTGTACATTCTTAAAGCCAATATAATCAATTTATTCCAGCTGGCGTAACTTGTTTTGCTAGTGATGTTGATAGCCAGTGGGCGAAGATGGAAATTTATCTCGTTTTTCTTCCCTATTCCCCCTTGAAGATGTGATGTGCTCTTTTTGCATTGTTTTCCTTCATAAATTCTATAAAGAGTTGTTGTTGTTCTTGAAAGATAATTTGCAAAGAATCATTGCACAGAATCACATTTGCAATATCTTGGACGTTATTGATTGAACAACTCTCTAGGTATATCATGTCTGTACAAAGATGGGTTATGTATGTAATTATAGGACTTGTATCCTTTCATTCCATACAATAAGATTATGTTTTATAATAACGTAAGAAATTATCAAGGCAAAAAGGTGCACATGCCTAAAATGATGGATAATCGATTATTAGCCGAGTCTTATACGGAACATTCATTTATTAATCACAACATTTATTTAATTATCCAATAAATCCAATTAATTATGTGTGAATCACTTGAAATTTACAATAAGGCGTAGATGAGTGTAGAAAAGTGACAAAAAAATGACCCTGATATTTTGTATAATTAATCAAACGATTTCCGCTCGTTCATTTCATTTTAGATAATAAAAACCATTAGATGCCTTTGTTAAGTTCTTTGAAATTGAAAAAGGGTTAATTTAATAACATTCTTTCTTTTTGATTATTTCAAATAAACGCTAGAAACAGAAGGTAGTAATAACTCGATGTATATTCATGATACGAATAATAGGGTTAACAAAGTGACCTGTAATTCTTATCCATCCAGTCTAATTCTTGGCGACTTCCGTTGAAGCTTGAGCCTTTTTATTAATTTTAATAGCACTATAAAATCTTTAATTATTTAAGGGTCCACATGTCGTCAACAAGATAAGTTGAAAGGAACATTGTTTTTTCCTTTTTTTTCTACAACTAATTGCTTTTTCTCATTAACACAAGAACAAGAAATACAAATTTCTATAATTTAAATTAATTTTACGCTTTCTCAGATATTTTTTTCGATGATTTACAGCGATTAATTACAATTTAAAATTATTCCCTGAGGAAAGAAAATTAAAATAAAATCTGACAGATAATTTTTATGTAGGCGTTGAAAGATATTATTAATTGATAGCATAATCAGAAATTATTTATAATGTTAGAGATTGTTATTTTTAATTAAATAATTTACATAAGTTTAATTTTATTTTAGTAGCAAAGAAGAGGCGTATTCTTTTTTATTTTAATGATTTCTTACCACAAATCCCCTTATCGATGTCTGTTTGATAAAATTGTCGATGGTGTATGGCCAGAATATGACTCTTTTGTGGGCTGAATTATCACTCCCAAGAGGCCAATTATCCTCAATCAGACCAATAAACAAGTTACCCGTCTAAGTAATAATAATTGTAGACTTAAATAACATTGGTCTATTTATTATCAAGTGATCCCTCAAAATCCCTATTTTGGTTTTGATTTAAAAACATGTACATTGAGGGATATGTGGGCCTATTTAAAGCACGTGAAAATATTAATTGAAATGGGTTTAAGATAAAAATCATAATTTACATAACTAGAGATATCTTAACTATCCCACCTGTCGGATCGATCATAATAATTAATTATGAATAAAACTGATTTTTTATATTCTTTATCAACAATTAATATGTACACCCAACAATTAACATGTACACCCCTCTCTAGTGTATTTATTTAAATAATAAATCTTTAGAGATTTGGTCAGTACTAAAGAAAATTAACTATTCACAGTATAATATGTAAGTTAGTTGTAAATAATTACTTTCATTATTAACAAATTTTTTATAGCTTATAGTTTTTCTCAGACAATTAAAGAGTTTAGCGAAGTAAATACAGGGTGTTTGGTCTAAGTATGGTAAGTTCTAAGAAACTCCTATTAGTCGACGAGCGATTCGAAAAACATTTTGAGGATTTGTAGAAGACTCCCTAGGGAACATTTTAGCAAAATTAGAACCTCGTAGCTCATTTGAAAGTTTATCAAAAAACGATCGTTTTGGACAATGTCGCAATTTTAAAAAACGAACAAAACACGCAGAACGACTAAAAATGACTCAGATACCTTCCCAACATTAATTTTTTTCGTTTTTCTTATTGTGTTCTAGAGAAAATACGAAATATGTATTTCCACCTGTTCCAGAATAAAATGGAGAAAAACGAAAAAAAAACAATTTTGCGAGGATCCTAAAGTCATGTACTTATACAAGTAGAACGACATTACTCAAGTTCTTAACAGTTGAGTCATCTAAAAGTCGTTAAATTTTATCATAAGTTACTGTTAGTGAAACTTGACAATATGCCAATATTATTTTTGCAAAAATATTAGTAGTACATTGTTTCCAATTTTTTCAAAAATTGTACCTGTATGTTTTCCTGTGAATAAATTTTATTTCATCTTCGTATATCAAATGATAATAATACTAACATTAAATTATGAAATGAAGACGATTTAGACGTGTTTTTTTTTTGAGAATTTTTGAGCTTAAATCTAGATTTTGAGACAATTTCTTAGAGCTTTAGGACATTTTTCTTTTAAATGTTCAATTTTTAGTGAATTTTCCTATCAAATGGTAGAAAAAGGACATCTGACACTTCAGTCAATTTTTGGAATCTAATTTTTTAGGGTTTAAAAATTTTTTGCATTGAATCATCAGTTTCGAAACATTTTCATTCTGACATTCTGTGAGTTATATGTTTTGCTCTTTAGTCAAGAAAATAAGTCGATTCAAACAATTTCACTCACAATTTTCGGCCTAAATTTTAAGGCAAATTCGTCCAAAATCATCAGTTACTTATAAATTTTGCTACCAGATTGTGAAAATTAAAGGATTTAGAAATCTCTAGCCTGATTTTGAACTGAATCTTTGACTCACATTAATAAAGATTTTTGGATGTTCGATATAAATATGGTTGATTCTATGAAACTTCTATTAGTCGATAAGCGATTCGAAAAATATTTCAAGGATTTTTAGAAGGGTCCTTAGGCAACATTTCAGCAAAATTGGAACTTCGTAGCTCATTTGTAAGTTGGTCAGAAAACGCTCGTTTCTGACGATGTAGCGATTTTCAAAAACGAGCTAAACACGCAAATCGACTTACAATTAGAATGACTCTAGGATTCTTCTAAAATTGATTTTTTTTCGTTTTTCTCCATTTTATTCTGCAACAGATGGAAATATTTTGTATTTTCTCTGGAATACAATGGAGAAAACCGAGAAAAAAATCCATATTGGGAAGGACTCCGAGTCTTTCTTAGTTGTTTTGAATGTTTAGTTCGTTTTTGAAAATTGCCACAATGTCCAAAACGATCGTTTTTGACCAACTTAGAAATGAGCTACAAATCCTTAAAATATTTTTCGAATTGCTCGTCAACTAATAGGAGTTGCATAATAGAACCAACCATATTTAGATCGAACACCCTGCATTGAATCATCCAAAAAGAAGAGGTTCAGTAATTTTTGAGTTGAATTAAAATATTTTTCTGCCCTTTTCTCTAAAATTATGGGCACCATGCTACGCTACTACTAATTTATTTTGATTAAAGGTATATCAAGCGAGATGGAACACCCAGTAACCTACTAGATAATTATTATTTTTTCTAAATACAGATTCGAGGTTTATAATTATAAAAATAAAATCTAATAAAGAATCGGCCATTATTGTAAACTATAATTTTTTAAAACTAGTGAAATTGAACAATTTGAATATTAATGAGGGAATATAAGGAAATAAATTTAATTACACATAATTGTAACATAAACAACCCGTATATTGTTGTAATTTATGGATCACGAACTTTACGTAATTTTTAACAATTTTTAATAATAAAATAAAATTGTATATTGTTAATTAATTGTGGATTCTTAATTATTATTTGAGAAAAACAACGCTAATGAAAAAGCTTCTTTTTATTTAAGACTCCAATTAATTGCGAAATTTATTGGGAAATTATACATAGGAAATCAGTTCAATACTCAATTATAAATTTAATTAATTTACATTAAAATTGATAAATGGCCATTGGATAAATAAAGGGTCATTTAATTGTAAGTTGTTGTCCATGTTAAAGTTGTTCTCTATACTACAGTATGTTCCCACATCTCCCCTACATTAGTCTGGACCACTTTCATATACCAACAGGTAAAAATGAACGATCACGAGAAATGGGAAGAAAGAAAAAAACCTACAGGTAATGCCTGCTCAATATAGAGATGGGGTGTCGTACACATATACACACACACACAACCACACACACATCTGTCCTCTTTATATAAAGATGATGCCGGCTGCAAAAGCATCAGGCGTGTGGCACAAATTCTATTGGTAGATGGCTCGTGGCTGCAGCTGTTTTAATTCAACCCCACCACACAATTCCTGTACACATTTCAAGACTGAAATTTACTGAATCTATTTCAGTCCACTAGAGACTCTCGTTGGTAGTGTATGTGCGTGTACTCTCTAGTTCAATAATAATAATAATAATAAAAATAAATAACACACGTTTATAAATTTGGATTTTCTAGTCTATTTTTTGTGGAAAATCAATCATTATGGATTGTTGTGTTTAGTGATAAAATTTCATTGAATTTGTCGTTTAATATCTTGATGGGGATATCGGAAAAGTGTCATATTAACAATAAAGAGAACAACCAACAAGACGGTTTTTCAATTAATCAAAATAAGGGAATAATGAAGGTTTTAAAGAAGATTAAACGACGCATGGGATTAGGTTTGTTTCAATATTTTCTTGAAAAATTTACTCTTTATTTGAACTAGAAATGCTATAGGGGGAAAAAGAGAGACGGAATGGGAAACGGAAGTTCGTTCCGCTAACGGCTCCCTTATCTTTATTATATTCAACATTCTATTCTACTGTTATTATACCGTATATAAAATTTCATATAACGTATATAATCAATATTAATTTAAAGATAATGTTTATGAATGGAATTTATTTCGAAACGAATTTTTTCAACCTTGAATCGTGTATTTATTTTGATTAAAATCAAAATATTTATAATTTTCTGTTTGTGTTAAATATCCCGAAATTTTTGTTAATTTTTTCTCAACGAATCGTCTAAAAACTCAAACGTAATTGAGAGTATTAGTTGTCTCCCTAATTTGAATCACATAACTGATAATAAGGGCTAGACATATGATGAAATAATAATAGGGCAATTGAGTATTCAAGATTTTCTGAGTAAGATTCTGTAGATTTAATGAGTAAATCACTAGAAATGTAAATTCGAATAATCGTCTGTAAGCTAAACGGTACTCTCCAAGGAGGTTGGGAAGACGATAAAAGTACAAAAATGTCATCTTCTCGAGTAGAATATGTTTTCTGAAATTTGTATTGAAATTCCTTAGGGCCCGAACTTATGAGAACATTCTGTGTACCATCATATACACTTCTTATGACAGCTTCTATTAATTGGTGAGCGAATTGAGAAATATTACAAGGATTTGTATAAGGGTCGTTAGAGATCATTTTAACAAAATTAGAACCTCGTAGCTCATTTGGATGTCGGGCAACAAGATTTCACTATTTTCAAAAACTAGCTGCACACTTAAAATAATCTAGAATGACTTCAGGATCCTCCCAACACTGTTTTTTTTTGGCCGAATTTCTTTATTTTGTTTCGGACCAGATGGATGAGTAAAATGAAAGAAATCAATGTTGGGATGGCCCTCGAGTGATTCTTTTTGTGATTTTGTACAGAACGAGCTTTTTGACCGAGTTCAAGCTGAGCTACCAGACGCTAATTTTGCTAAAATACTCTTCAGGGACTCTCCTACAAATCCTTGAAATATTTTTCCAATCGCTTGTCAATTAACAAGAGTTTCATAAGAACTAGGTAATTCCGGGTGGAAAGCCCTGTATATTATGTACAGTCGAGTGTACTGAAAATGTGTCTACTCTTGAGCGAGAGATCCTCATTTTTTAGCGAATTTTTTTTAAAAAAATTAGCTAATGACGAGATCCTCACTTTTGAATTTCCGAAAAATTTTTGCACAGAAGTTCGTTTTGGAACCTCAGGAACCCATATCCACCGTTCGTTAAAATTTTTATATATATATATATATATATTTATATATATATATATTTATATATATATATATATTTATATATATATATATATTTATATATGTATATCCACGATAACTGCCGTAAAAATACACCAATCTTAATGAAACTTGGTACAAAAATCGGTCTTTGTGATAGCTTGGATGAGTTCGTTGGCCAGACTGGTAGGGCCAACACTTTTGGAATAAGAGCTGAAGAAATGTTAAAAAAAATCATTTTCAATATTAAATTTGCTTAGATTTTGATGAAAATTAAAATAACAGCAGAGCCGACCATTCTCTATGACCCAGAAAAAAAATCATCAAAATCGGTTCGTTGGTTCGCAAGAAAAATGCAAAAATCTCTTTTTTGAGTATAAGCAGTAAAATCGATTATCTCAGGTGGCTATATGTTCTGACTATTGATATTAGAAAAAAAAAAATGAATATCGCGGGGGGGGGGGGCAACTCATTTTGACAGTTAATATTAGACGCAAGGCCTGCTAGAGAATTTCGCTTGAAAAAATCAAGCAGGCCTTGATTAGACGTATTAGACAAACAACAAACTTCATTATTATTTTTTTTTTTAGTGTTTCTTATTGTTTGTGGATTAAAAGTATTTTTCAATAAAAATCATAAATATTAAAATAACATCGGGGAAATGAATTTATTAGTTGATTCAATGTTAATAAAATATATTAATTGTCAGTATCATAAGAATGTTTTGTAATTAATATTTCAGTATGTAGATACATAAAAAAATTCGCTATATAAGGTACTTGCTGCCTTTGGAGATGTTTTTTTAGTTTTGTAAACCAAACTTTCTCCATCTTAAAAGGAAGGTGTGGCGATGGGAATGGATAGTGATAGGGGTGATTTGTTTTTTCTGTCTGATATTTTGTAAATACTATGCAAGATAACATCCCTAATCCCACCTACGAAATTAGTTGGATTTTTTTCAGCTTCACAACTATCGTCACATTTTCAGTCCACTTGGCTGTATCTATTGCCACATTGTTACAACATGAAATGGGGCCGCAAAATCTGTTTTACCTTAGGCCCCGAAAATCCTTAACACACCACTAGTGCCAAAATAATACCAAAAAATTCACTCATTTAGTTTTTTTAACTATTAAAATGAACGAAAACTAATGCTCAATCAAGTTGATAATATTTTTGTCGCTATCGCACCTATATAACACCCCAAATGCTGGGGCTGGTGATCTTGTGGTTATTCTTTGGATTTACAATTCTTATTATTGTCACTTTTTATTCATGCACGAGTGGTAGAATTTTCGAAATACTTACTGAGAAAATCATAAAATTGCAAATCTAAACAAGAAATCAGCTCCCAAGCAAATCTTCAAAGTGAAAAGCACTTCTTAAACGGGTTGTGAAAGACTTTCCATAGTCATAATAAGAACACAATTTTATCATTTTTAGTTTACATTTCTTGTGATTTTCTCATTATCTTTGTAAAATCTTCAAAATTATTATTATCTAAAGTTTTATATTTGTTTCTAAAACATTGCAGTAATTTTAGAAGAAATTTTACAGTACCCTAAATTAACTAGAGTGAAATAATTGATATATTTATAAATATATCAATTATATAAATATAATTCTTTATAGATTTATTTTTAGTATTTAGAATATTTCGATTGTTGCGGTTTTATATTGATCCATAACCAAAAACAATTTTTTAAGATTGAAAAAAGCCTTTAGTTTCGTTATAAATACAGGGTGTAATCGAAATCTCTGACAATATTCAAACCTCACTATCCCTATGTGAAATGAGTATATACAATAAACATATTTTGAAGGGTCGAGGAAAAGAATTTTTTTTTTACTAAAATTGGACAAATTTTGAAACATTGTTTGATGGTCGCTGGTTTTTTTACTAACCTACCGCAATGTTATCGAGAGTTGATAAGAAAGGGGTCAAGATTTACCATTAAACTGCCCACGCACGTCTTCCTACTTATTGAATATACACAAAAGATATTTGATTAAAAACTATAAGAATAATTAATACAGAAATTGGCCAAGTGGTACCCACCCCCCGGTTTTATATAAAACTACATTTTACATTACAGGAAACTGTGTACGTTTTAGCAATTCCCGAACCTCGTTTGCAGCTTTACAAATTCGGGTCCGCAAGTTATCGATATTTCCGACCGTACTAAATACACTGATTGTTTGGCATGGTCCCACAAAAAAAAGTCAAAAATATGCAGGTTAATGGACAAAAAAACAATAATCAACAATAAAAAAATAACAATCAACATTCCTATTCAACTGGCAATGTCAGCTCAGGGGTATTAATTACGTTTGTTGATTTATCGTTAAGATTCCAGTGGCTCTTGGCGAAATTTTCAACCCCTTTTTTTCTCGACCCCCTAATATATAAAAATCGGCTCAATTTTTTGAGCTCTTGATTTGAAGATTGTCAGGGATTTCGATTACACCCTGTATAATACAATGTTTTCATCGGTAAAAAGTAAGTATTAAAGTTTTATCGATTAGAAAATCTATTTTGACGCTATTCTTCCCAAAGAAACAATGGCGTAAAATACACCCCCACAACTC
Source organism: Mylabris sibirica (assembly GCA_039776855.1). Lineage (NCBI taxonomy): Eukaryota > Metazoa > Arthropoda > Insecta > Coleoptera > Meloidae > Mylabris > Mylabris sibirica. The sequence goes on from CM077836.1 coordinate 9,508,272, forward strand.
ACACAGTTCAGGGGCGAGCAGTGTCAAAGGGGACTTAACAAAGTTTAAATCTTTTCTTGAAATATTTCAGCTCAATAATATAATAAGTGTCTTAATTAATGATTTTCTCTCAAGCTCTAGATAAGTTATTAAGTAATATACTAATGAGAGACAGGGGCCATGAAATTTTCCGTTACGCCACTGCAAAGAAGTCAAAATAAATCAAAAGCATGTAAAATAGAATTAGATGTTTTAATTTTACAAGTGTCCTGGCAATCAGAATAACAAATATAAAATACACTCCCTTTTAATTTCGAAATTATGGGTGAGAAGATTATGTTTCCATCTAGTATTGCCAATGTAGTATATTGTAATAGTTATAGAAAGAAGAACGAGATAATTGATATAACTCTCTAGACTTATTTATAGAGTTGAACGTTAATCGAAGCTTCTCTTTACTAGTTGAGCAATATCAAACATTGATATTGATTGTGTAGAGTTTCTAATATTGATTCAGTGTTTAATATTTCAATTATCAAACGTAATATTTTCATCGATAATATTGTGTAAAACTTGTGCGATATTTGATTTATGTATGGTGTGAATATTTTATTTTTATAGTTGGATGTTTTAATACGATTTCTTCTCTCTCTTTATACATATAATAAAATGAAATTTATTAAATGTTTATAAGGTTTAGAATCGTTTGCGTCTTATCGACGTTACCTAAATGTTAACTATACCGTCTACCACGATTCCATAGTTCCCACGGTACAACAGCAACAATAACAACACAACAGTAGCAACTATCTTAGGAGAGAGTTTCTATAATGTCAGTTTTATAAATAATATTGAAGTGTTATTGATGATGTATCATCTTTTTTCTCTCCTTTATTCTATGTAATACAAGTTTAGTAAAAATATCAGTTGTTGCTGTGGTTAAAACAACAATTAATATTGTCAGATTGTTGAACTTGAGTAATATTTACATTTTTTTCGTCTTCTTAAATTATTATTTACAAAAGATATTAATGCCTAGTCTTTCTTCATTGATTAGAATATTTTAAAAATATTCCCACGTTATAGAAATTTCCACAAATTTTACCGTTAAAATAGACTGAAAAAAAAAATCACATACCTCACTGGTGATTGTCGAATATAATCATGTAGACGTATTTCGTCGACCCTTATTGTAACAACCCACCCCAATTTCAGGACAACTACAATTCCTGTACAGCTGTTCAATGAATTTTCCCTATGTTAATAACAAATATCCTGTGCTATTTTACCTACAAATCGTTTTAATTTTTGTAAAAATTGCAATTTTTCTGTTTTAATTATTTTTTTTTCGTTTGTTTTGTTTAAATTCACTGTTACGCATCGTGGAAATAGTTTCCTTTAATTCTCAAGAAACAGTAACAAAGTTGCGGTCGATAACCTTTTAGATATGGCGATTTCTGCAATTTTTTTTTGTATAAATCCTATTAAAATAAATAAGGGGAATCTTTAATGCTTCTATCTATTAATATTTTACAAGTTTTACTATTATTTTCCTATGATAAATAGTAAATAGACACAGTATGTGGTCTAGTTTTATGTTACTAGATGTATCTATGACAGTGGTGGTGATAATAATAGGAGATAAACTACTAGATCCTTAGGGGTATTAGTGGGATGGGGATGACTATGACTATAAACAACATAGCAATGTTATAGTAGAGAATTAAAGTCTAGCCATGTGTGGGATCTCTCATGTGGGATTCGAATCAACTTGTGCAACAGCTGGCATTCCCCGAGGTTGATTGGAATTTCTTCTAAAATATTAGTCATCGAAATTTTTGTTAGAATTTAAGACAATCATCAACAACAAATATTGTAATAATTTGTAACAGTTTGTTGGTTTTTTATCCGGTTGTATGTATCCGGTCCGGTTCTTCGGCCTGTTGGTGTTTTATCATCAACTTTGGTAAAAGACAATGATGATGATGATGATGTAGTGGACGCACGCACTGATTTCGAACATAGTCCGCCCGCCTTGTCATTATCACGATTGACTGGCCATCCTTAACTTATTTTCTTTGTAAATATTGATGTAAAATTTATTTCGAAAAATCATTTGATCATTAAATCAACACAGTTCTTATGATGGAAAAAATCGAGAACGAAAAGTTCCCACGACAAAATCTTTGGTCCCGTTTTATTTCTGAATTACAACTAGCTCAATATAAAAACGATATACTTTTTATTATCGAAAACAAAACTGGTTCTATGTTTGTGTGTGTGTACTGTTGTAGTGATAATGATTCTACATGATTTGAAGAATACAAAACCAGAATTATAGTGTAATTACCGTGTACAAAACGACGAACTTTTATTTGAAATTACACTACAGTTGTTGAAGTCACGTTTTTTGGAAAATCGTGTTCTACAACAACGTTACTTTTTTCTTCTAATTACGCACTATCATCATGGGAATTGTATTTATTAATGGATATTGTCTAGAAACTCCAACATCTGGATTAAATTGGAGAAAATAAAGGATTACAACGGATAAACTTTTCCTATTTATATTTTAATACTTCATAGAATCTAGAAAAAATGTTTCCTCAGCGTCGGTCACGGTTTTCTAGTCAAGGGGAAACTAATTCTTTTAACCTTCGCGGTATTGTTGGTACGTACTACAATTTTTCTATTATATCTCAAAAAAAAATAACAATGTTTTTTATACATGGCGTCGATACTATGAAACTCTTATTAGATGACGAGCGATTCGAAAAACATCTTCAAGATTTGTAGTAGGGTCCCTAAAGGATATTTCAACAAAATTAGAACCCCGTAGCTCATTTGGAAGTTGGTCAAACACGCTCGCTTTGGACAAGATCACAATTTCTAAAAACGAGCTAAACGCGAAAAATGACTAATTGTAAGAATGGCCCTGTCAACGTTTTAATTCATTGCATTCTACGAAAAAATGGGAAACATTTCCATTTGTTCCAAAATCCATGTTGGGCGAATTCTCGAGTCACTCTAAATTCTTGAGTCATTTTAAGTGTGTAGCAATTCCTTGAATATTCGCGACTTCAACAGAAACGAGCGTTTTTTGACCCACTTTCAATTGAGCTACAAGGTTCTAACTTTGCAAAAACGATCTCCAAGAACCCTCCTATATTTCTTTATATTTTTCGAATCGACCATATTCAGTATCGACACCCTGTATAGAAACTAAATCGATATCTCTCATTTGAGATTCATGTTGATAGATGACTTTCTAATAAATGACTACAACAAAGACACACACACACACTATTAGCATTAAATGTATTATGTATAAGTTATTTAAATTAGGTATGTTTATTAGATTCGAGATGAAGAAGAACGGAAATTGAGACTCAGCACTTTACGTAATTAAATTTAAATCGTGAGAATATGGTAAGGTATATTAGTAGTCTAATCAATAAATCAGTGAAGCAAGACTTGACTTGGTCATCATTAGCACCAATTCTTGTTTATTATACGATAATAAAAAGCGGAAATAATTGCTCAATACTCGTAAGTTTAATTTAGAATTGTAAAGAATTTCTATTTTCACTTCACGAACTTTTGATAATGTCGTTTTTGTTAGAGAAAACGAGTTTATTTATCAAAAGAGATTCCAATAGATGCATTTATAAAAATTTCCAACTTGATCTTTTGTACTGTTTATTCTTGTCACATACACAAAATGAGTAGCATAAAACTTGAAATTTTACGTAAAGTTAAAGGTAAGTAAACTTAACTTGAATCAATTTTTTTCGTTGAAATTCTCGAATCAAGCGAATAATTGCAATTATTGTTAGTTTGATGAATGTCGTGGGAACTAAACATTGTACAAAGAAATTTAAAGATTTATCAACCTGTCCGGCCAACACGGAAACTTTACTCATGTTGTTCAGTTTTAATGAAATGTTTACATTACACTCAAACAACAACAACAACAACATATTCTCGTATTTTCTTCTAATTATAATCATTTTTTCTCTACAGAAATATACAGTTTTAAAGCTATTATTTCACCATTAAGACAGTTACATAATTATACACTCACATACAGCTTTTTCGGTTTAATCTCCCGACTTTGTTTCATTAAAATCATCTGTGGTTTTCCTTTTATACATTTAACGAAATACATAAACAGGATAATCCATTTTATGGACAACAAAACTTGAAGGGTAGTTGATTATATTTCATCAAACTTGAAAGACACAAGGGAATTGTGTATTTTCAATAGAGGATCAACTATGGAAATGTGGACACTTGACTATAAACATAGTAGTAGTAGTAGTAGAGAACACCCCTATTTAATCGTGTATTACTCATATAAACATCCACCCTCAACATTATTGCATAATACTACTTGAATATGTTCGATTCATCAAGGGACTTTGCGAATACATTGAGTTGTCACAGTTATTAGAGATGACACAAAAATTCGTTAAACTTTATGTAATCTGATCGTATACTCTGTAAAATCGAGAGCTTTCTTCTTTGATTAATCATAATAATACATGTGGGATAAGTATTTCCGTTCGAAAAGAACTAAACCGGATATAAGGTGGAGATTTCCGTGTCCTTGAATGTGAAATGCTATTGTTTCATTCAAGAATAACAACAACAACAAAAAAAACACCTAAATTTTCACTCATTGAAACCAAAATTTAATTATTCTGACTTGATTACCGCTTCATGAAGTAATTCATTAATTTGATTGTTGTTTTGCGAAGGTGGAGGGTAAAAAGAAAGGTTGACAAACCGGATATACCGGGCGATATAAACCCCCTTAGACTTCTTCGTTATATTTCCAAGACAGATGTTTTACCTCCCCTAATAATGCCATATTGCAGATATGTCTATCCTACCTATATGTATTATGGTAATAATAAAACTTACCTTAAACACCTGGATGGTTTTATTTTTGGAAATTTTCAGCAAATTTATACATCTGTTCTCTATTATTTTTGTGTAAATTAATGCAATTTTTATTTTTATTACAGTCTCGAGATCTAGTTCGAATGGTGGCGGTACAAATAATCTACCACCGTTATTATTCCATAATGTTCATGGTGAAAATATACGAATATTAAGGGATGGTACGATAGCGAAACGTGTTGAAAGCTTCTGCAAGGGTATTGTCTTCAGTTCGCGTCCTGTTAAAGTTAACGAAAAGGTAAGGTTTCGATTTTTATAAATTTACAGACTGTCTATATCGAGTGATTCATGTTATTATGGCAACTCCCATTATTTGGCGAGTGATTTGAAAAATATTTCAAAGATTTGAAGACCATTTTAGCGAAATTAGAACCTCGTAGCTCATTGGTTAAAAAACGTTTTATTCTGACAATGTCGCAATTTCCGCCGATTAAAAATGCCTCGTAGACCATTGTAAAATTTGTTTTTCCCGTTTTTCCCATTTGCATCCTTGAGAAATTGTAAAAAAAACTTGGTGGCGATTGAAAAACGAATGAATATGATAGGGTAAGATTGTTTATGTCAATTTAGTGTTTGTTTCTCTTATTCTGATTTACTTGAATTAAAAATAATAAAAAACACGCAGTCTTATTTGTTTTTAATGTTTCCAATGTCAAAGATTTTCTTTTAAGAGAACAAACATTCAATCAGCATAAACAATCTTCCTCCATCAAGTTAAAAGATAGGTCATTTATAAAAAAATGTTGGAAAATCAGTGTTCTCTTTTTTGGAAATTTTTTTGCTGAATTCTAAAAGAAGAGGAAAATGTTGGAGCATATCAAAAAATTAAAGACAATGCTTTGTCTACAATTTTAAAAATAAAAAATCGTGCGGAGGGCAGATGGAACCCGAAAAATCCGATTTTGGAAAATCGAAAAAGTTAGAAATTTTTTTATATTTTTTCAAATAACTGTCTGGTTTCGTTAAATCCAATGCTGGTTACAGCGTTTGAATATCTCAGAAAATAACCGATAAATCTATGATTAAAAGTTGTCACTTTTTCATACACCGAAACGAGGCCTGATTGCAGCATACCCTTAAGAGGATCTTATTGTTGTTAGTCGTTTGACGCGTATAATCGGTTAGTGAAAATCGTGTTATTGTCGGAATAAAGCGTTTTTTGACCAATTTCCCAATAAGCTACAAGACCCTAATTTTGCTTAAATCTTCTCTCTGAACCCTACATATTTTTCGAATCACTCGCTAAATAATGAGAGTTGCCATAAGAACTTTTAACATGAATCACCCGGTAATAGCGAAAACAACTTGTCTACTGCATTTTTTAATGATTGTTTATCAAGAATCTTTACATATAAAACAATTTTTTACATTGGACCATAAAAAAACAGTCTAGTCTTGACGTCATGTTTTTTTTTCAAAAATGATTCACGTTTTCATAAAATAAAAATGTTGGTTTCACAATCGAATATATTCTTTTTTAAAACACTGTGATTTTATTTTCAGATCCACATAAAATTTTTGGAAATCTCAAACAATTGGAGCGGTGTTATACGTTTTGGTTTTACGTACAATGACCCTAGTGGTGCAGCATTACGTTATGGTTTACCAAAATATGCATGTCCTGATTTAACAAACAAACCTGGCTATTGGGCGAAAGCATTAAATGAACGTTTCTGTAGTCAAGGTACAATATTATACTATTATGTTACATCGAATGGTGATGTACATTTTGGTATAAATGGTGAAGAGAAAGGTATATTCTTTAGTGGTGTTGAAACACGAGGTCCATTATGGGCATTAGTTGATGTTTATGGTAATTCAACAGCAATTGAATTCTTAGATATACGCCATCAATTAAACAATTCAAGACGTTATACGAATAATTGTAATGGTTTCGATGATATTGATCGTATTGTGTATCCAATGCAACAAATTCATATCCAACAACAACAACCGACACCACCTCCACAACAACAACAACAACATGAAGATTTATCGTTACCTCTATTAAGATATCAATCACCACAATTAAATTTTACACCTTTAGTTTTACATCGTACACGTGGTAGAAATGTTCGTATCGGTGCTGGTAGGAGTACAGCTTGCCGTATTGATCATGAAATTTGTCAAGGTTACGTATTTACGGCCAGACCGCTACAATTGGGCGAAAGAGTTGTTGTACAAATCTTATCAACAGAACCAATGTTTCAAGGTTGTTTACGTTTAGGTTTAACATCATGCGATCCATCAACATTACAAACAACCGATCTACCAGATGATTCAAATTATTTATTAGACCGTCCTGAATATTGGGTATTATGTCGTGATTTTGCTAGGAATTTTAATAAAGGTGATGAAATTAGTTTTTCAATTTCAACGAATGGTGAAGTACAATTTAATTGTAATGGTATTAATCCGTTTGATATTATACATGTTGATCATACGTTAAGATTATGGGCATTTTTTGATATATTCGGATCAACACAACGGATACGTGTTGTTAGTTGTCAATCGCCAGTATCGCCTGTACGTAATGTAGATAGACGTATATTATCACCATCTACAATTACCGAATCGATAAATAATCTAAATAGTCAATCAGAATTGAGAAGAAACACAATGTTACAACAACAACAACAAGCAAATTCACGTGTATGTTGTGTTACAACACCGGCTGATATTCAAGTACAACCAAGTACGAATGGTGGTGCTGTATTATCAGTTATTCTACCTCCAACACATGCGAATCTGTTAAATCAACAAACCATATCTGTACCTGTTACTCACAATAATTCTTATCATCATACACAAAATAATAGTCACAATTCACGTCCTAGTCATCAACAACATAATATAAATTATGCCCAACCAGCCTCTAGTAATATGGTAGCACCTGTTCAAGTTAACAATAATCATAATCACCCACCACCGACCGGTACTATGATGTCTACTTGTAGTAATACTTACGTTGAGGTAATTCATTTATAAGCAAATTAATATTAATTGTTAATTAATTGTTGATTATCTATAGCCGGTCTCCGACTCCAGTTCCTATTCAACAACATTAAGTTGGGCAGAACAAAATGGAGCCTCTGTTGGTACTGGTACCGAATGTACAATATGCTATGAAAATACAATTGATGCTGTTTTGTATATGTGTGGACATATGTGTATGTGTTATGAATGTGCATTACAACAATGGCGTGGTAAAGGTGGTGGACATTGTCCATTATGTAGAGCAGTTATAAGAGACGTTATACGAATATATAAATCATAATTCTGGTTATTTATTTAATTTTTAATACGACGAAAATAACAACAGCCAGAATTACACAAATAAAAGTGCTTCCATTCAAAATAACTGCCTAAATATCAGACAAAAGTGTGTTAAAAAAATAATATAAAAAGAAGAAAGACTGAAAATTGTTGTTTCATTCGAAAATTAAACTAGCAAAAGATTAGGATTTTAAAAAATGTATATTGTCTTGTCCGATTTGTTGTGTTGTTTTATTGATCAATTAAATACTATGATGACCAAAGACATTTTTTCAACAGTAAAATTAGTCATTATTGTTGAATAATCAAGAAACACGAAAAACTGTGTAAAATATCAAATTGAAACATAATTGTAGTCAACTGTAAATGCAGTTTAAACCTATTTATTATTATTATTATTATTATTATTATTATTTCTAATTATTCTACTACGATAAAACAAATATCTATATTAACATTTATATAACATTTGTAATTACTTTTTTTTTTCATCAAGAGTTATATCATTGAAAAGAAGACGAAAAAGATAAACCAAATTTGTGCTATTATGATTTTAGGGCATTTCTAAATAGTGTAATAAATTAATAAACGTGTTATACATTCCTAAAAATAATTTAAAAACAGAAAAACTACCGGCCAGTTATTGTGTTATCAAATAAGTATCAGTCATTCTTAATTGACTCCATTTTGTTAAAACTGTCGAAATTATTGATTATAAACACTTTAGTTCTAGAGAACAGTTTTAAAAATGGATCATTTTGTTGTGTTTTTTTTTTAACGTAAAATAATATTTCTAGTCATAAGAATGTACTGAATTATTAGTTCAACATGTTAGTTTAATTATTATATTCTCAAAATAAAATAAAAAAACGTTATCTATTATAATTTGTGTTTGATTAATTTATAAGTTACCAAATTGTGTCCACGGTACTTTCCATAATTGTACTTCACCATCTCTATTAGCAACAACAACAGTATTTGTTCTACAAATAACAGAAATTATAAACAAAATTGTTGATTTGTAATAAGAAAAATTGATACTTTTTCGGATTAATACTCATTTCTGTTAGTAATCCACGAGGTATTTTTTCTTTTGTTGTATTTTCAATAGGTTTAGCTTCAATTAAATCAAAAATTTCAATCATATTATTGGCTCCACATCCGGCTATAATTTTCTCTTCAAATGGTACCCACAGTACGGTGTTTAATAGCATTTTAGGGAAGATTACTTGGGCCGGTTCTTCCTGAAATTTTATGAATTTGACAAGTATTTTTGTATATTTGCATCCCTGATAGAGAAGGTACCGCTTTACAGGGCCGCAATTCGCAATTTTGACAATTTCTGATAAAAACGAAGATCTACAGGTGAACCAAAATTCGCGGAACAGCTCAGGGATACGTTGTTAACCGATGTCCAAAACCAATGAGAAAAATGTTAAAAAAATCCCACCTTCTTTAATTTTCAAGATATAAGAGCTCAAAGATTGAGCTTTCAAGTTCTTTAATTTCAGTTATTAAAAAGAGTTTGCTATTAGATCTCTGTAGGTCAGCTGAATAATCATTTTGAACAGTTATGGTTAATATAACGTTTATTTACTTTGCCCGATGTACCATTTTCAGGAAATTATATAACAGTCCAATATACAAAATAATTAGACACCTTACGATTGGCATTATTGAGGGTGAGGGGGGTGATGTTCAATATCTACAAAATTGAAGAAGATACATTTTTTTAAACATTTTTCTCATGTTCCCTCATGTCTGTTCTGTTAAACAACGTGTCACTAACAATAAGTTGCTCCGCGAATCATCCTGTATAATAAACCCTCAATGGGACGAATTCACCAATTTCAGTTAAGCCTAACGTGCAGTTAACAACAATCCTTGTTATGATTATAAAACGTTGCTTCCATGACTTATTTGTTAGTTAAAATTTAACAACCTTAACGACCTTAAGTTAATTAAAACTTGGCCAAATATAAAAAATTAGCAAAGTTAGAAATCTTATCTTTAGTTATTTAGTATTTTATTTTAAAGAATAAGAATCCTACCGAAAAACACCATAAAATTTGAAAAAATGATTTTACGAAAGAACTTTCCCTACTTAAAATCGGGCATGATAAAAGGCATATTATTTACCTGTTCGATTAAATATATACGAATTTCACCATCTGTACTACTTGTCATGAACATTTCGCGACGATTCGGTGAGAAATTCACATTATTTATCTCACCTTTATGTGGTACGTAATATTTATAAGCTGGATCATAGATTGTTAATATTTCATTATTTGTTTTTTTCAATCGATTAGCACCTAAAAGTGAACATTGTACAACCAATCCACCTTCAGCACCAACAATAAACATATCCGATATAAATTTAGAAAAATCAAAACACACCACCGATCTTATCGGTTTACCAATTAATTCATTCGATTGAGATGTTTCATCATCATCATCATTATCATTTATATTAGAAAAACGTGATAAAATAGGCGGTTTAATTGAATACCTAAAAATAAAACAAAAAATAAAAAAGTTCTTCCAGAATGGGCCCCGTTTTGTTATCATTTATTAAATGACCCTACTTAACATGTCTGTGCTATGACCATCAATACAAGCATACCGACTACGGAATTAACCTGTCCTAATATCGGCGTTGCTTGTATCTTTCTGATATGAATCAGAGGTACTTTCTACCACAGATCCGGGGACCTTCCTCAGGGTGTTTACGGAATGAGTCACCATGGACTCTGTACGTAACCCCGAGAGTTAGGCTTGGAAGAACCACAATACAATGTCGATATGAATTCTATTATAGTTAACGTTGTAAACTTAGTTCTCGTGAACTATAACGTATCAATAAAAGTGGCGCCAAATTTAAATTACTTACTGTCGTTTTATTGTTAAAGCAGGTACTTGTTGATTAAAATTCCATATTTTTAATAGACCATCTAATCCAGATGAAACTAAATTGATAGTTTTATCTATATTTATATCATTAATCCATAATAATTGTGTGATATTATCATTATGACCAATTATTTTAACAATCATTTGATCTTCATCATTCTCAATATTCCATATAATAATATCACCTATTTTGAATTAATTAATTAAATATTAGATATAATTTTTAGTTTATTAGTAATAATGTTAGATAATTACCACCAAAAGTACCAACGGCAATGATATTCGGTAAATTCGGATGAAAATTGGTATCAATTATACAAGATTCGGTTTTAAGTTTTAATTGTGGTTCATTCGATAACAAATCGTCGGTTGTTAAAGAATGGATTGCAATTGACCCATCATGGTTACACCATGAATTATGATTAATATAATTGGTAGAAACTGCTAATATTTTCCCGGTACAATTCCATGATAATGTCGAAATGCTAGAATTCTAAAATTATCAATTAATGTTCGAAATCCATCACTTTTTTATATTTAAATTACTTTATCCGCTGTTGGAATTGTTTGAATGAGTTTACAATAAGCATCATTGTTATCATTCAATAATTTATATCCACGAAAAGCTTTCAAATTTATAGCTTCATTCAATTCTTGTTGTACTATTGGTAATTTTTGTTTTAACCATTTTGCTAAATGTTCATCATCAACGACCGGTTCTTTCGGATTATTCACAATTTCTGTTTGTATATCAATTGATTGTGTTGATGTTGTATTTGTTGATGTTTCAACTCTTGTAAATTCTGATGTTTGCGTTGAAGCAACCGAAGAAACTCTAGAAAATTAATTAAATGGTGTTAAAAAATAATTAAAATAATATGAAATTGTTACTTTTTAACTTTCCATCGAGATTCAAAACCGACACATTCATTATGTTTGACATTAAACATTTTTTTCTGTAAGTAATTGTTTAATTTTGGTCGCCTAGCAACCAATACAGTGCAGCCAACTCTAACAAATTTTGTTCTTTTTTTAACACTCAACTATTTAACTATTATGTTTATTTAATAATTAATTTACTTAATTATGTACAGTTGAATTTTTAAATATTATGTGACAATCAAAATATTTGGACATTCCTATTAGAGAATACAAATTAATGATGGCGTTCTAGTTACTTTATTTTGATAACATTGGCGACGATTGACAGTTTTAAACGAAGATAATCAACGTTGCCAAATCAAAATAAATTCGCTAAATTCAATATAAAATTGAAAGAAACACGAATAAATTCAGACAAAAATCTAACGATTAACAAAATAGGCCAATAAATACAGAGAGTTACAATATATCCTCTTGGAGATTGGTAATATTTTGTCCAATGATTAAAATAAAATTTGATACAACATTGCTTTTATTAAATGGCGCTAATTTCAAATTGTCACATTAGTGGTATTCATTGAAATTCACCATCTCGATCCTCATCCCGATCAAACATTGACAAACTGTATTAAAAGAAACAACTACTTTTATTATTTTTCACGTTTATTTTTTTTAATACATGAAACTTTGCTGAAAGTAAATTTACATCCATTTATTCTTTATCACAATAGTTTTTATTTATTTTTTTCTCTCACAAATTATGCATAATTGCGCAATTCAATATGGTCCCAGCAAGCAATAGAAAATAAATTTTCCTCAATAATAATAAATTCGATGTGCTCAACTAATAACGCACTGATAAATTCTTAATTAAGACAGAAATTTCAACAATCTAGTATAGAATAATTGGATTAATTACAAATATACTAGATTGATTTGATTGGATCGTTCTGTATATTATAATAAATACCTCTATATTGGTGATTACTGTGATAGAAGTGATTAATTCTAATAATAAATAAATCATTTTTTAGTTGATAGAGATTATAAAGCACTTTGGAGATCATTTATAAAAACAAGATGCTACAACAATTTATTAGAAATTCACTAGAATTTATAGAAAACAATAAATAGGTAATTGTGCTTGTTTTCTTTATCATCAAGCAATATAATCAGTCTTACTAAAAAAGATTAAAGGGAAGCTGGAGTCAGGCCTCGATTCGGTGTTCGAAAAAGTGACAATGTGCAATCATCGATTTCTCGCCTAACTTTTAAAAATTTCACGGTGCATCCGATGGAGTTATCCATTTTGGAAAATTATCACTAAACTCTAAAGTGTTTCGATTTTCTAAAACTGGATTTTTCGGGAACGGTTTGTCCTCCGCGCAATAAGCTTTTAAACAAGCTGCTATACGTTTTTTTTTTCTTTAAAATTGTAGACATGAGTAGATAAAAAAAGGCTGCGATATTTTCCTCTGTACTTTAGAATTTAGTGAAAATTTTCCAAAATAATCCGTGAAACGCCCAATTAAAGGCTGGTTGTAGCATTTGAATTTCTCAGAAAACAAAGAATCGATGATTAAAAACTGTCACTTTTCCGGACATCGAATCGAGGCCTGACTCCAGCTCCCCCTTAAACGACACAATTTTAGTGTCGTTATTTTTTTGAAAAAATTAAGAGCAATTTGTGCGCTGTTCTAGTAAAATTAAAAGTCTTCCCACACTTTAGACATATTTAGTTCTAATTTAGTTGTTATAGTGTATGATGAAAGCATACCAATTACGATACAGTTTATACAGTGTGTCTATTATTGAAAGTCCCCAGCCCTGCTTGGGCACCAATCAACAATAGTAAACCCTGTATATAATTGATTGAGCATAAAGCTTATCGTCTTGAAGATAATATTACACATATATAATAGATAAAATTGATAGCTCCATTACAAAAATTCTATTGACAAAATGACTAATTTGTTTCTTTCATTTTAGCAGTCTTAATTAATTTGTTTAATTAATTAACATGTAGAACATGCACGAATTTGAAGCTCAGTTTTCGGTTTTAATAAATCATTATTATCATCTTTAATTGGTGGATCATTTAATGGATAATCTTTTTGTTCGCGTTTCTCGCGTATTTTTCTAGCTAATGCCATAAATGCCGCTTCAATATTGATATTATCCTTACATGAGACTTCAAAGTGTTGTAAATCAAAATGTTCAGCAATCTGTGGATTTTTTTTCGTGTACTATAATTTTATATGAGAAAACAATGATTTGGTTATTACCTTTTGTCCACTATCTGAATCGACAATTCTATCATTGGATTCGCATTTATTTCCTGCTAATACTGTGATGACGTGCGGTGAAGCATTCTAAAATTTCAATTTGTGTTAATTTTTAATTATTTTATTTTTTATTAATTGAATACCTCTTCAATGTTTTGTAACCAATATGTGATATGATTGAATGATTCTAAATTTGTAACGTCATACAATAATAAAATACCCATTGCACCGCGATAATATGCAGTTGTAAGCGTACGGAAACGTTCCTGGCCTGCTGTATCCCATATTTGTAATTTAATCGGAACACCATCTAAATTGACAATCTTCTGTTTAAAATCAATACCTACAACAATTAATTAAATCAATTAATTACACCTACATCTTAATCTCAGTGTTTTTTTTTTGGTTCTATAGTGTTATTTATTTTATAATTTACCACTTACCTATTGTCGATATGTATGTATCATAATATCTTTCATCACAGAAACGATGAACAATACATGTTTTACCAACATTTGAATCTCCTAATACTAAGATTTTATATGTAGCGGCGAAATCTAGCGCCATTTTTTCTTATTGATTTCATAATTTCTATATTAGATATATAGTAGGAAAATTCACAATGTTTCATGCGCAACAATTGATTTTTCTATGGAAGATGTGCAATAGCGTTTACGCAAACTCAACACATCCGAACACATCATCGGAAATTTGCACTGATTTCAAAACATTTCATTCAGGCGTTTTCAGCGTTCAGCAACTGATTATAAAACGATAATATAGAATCTCTTATAATATATGAAAATATTCATGTGTTAGCGTGTCTTAATGAAACATTATACAGGATGTCCCGTTTGGGAGTATACAATGTGGCCGTTTCTACAGGATGCCCCATAAGTCACGCATTTCCTGCTAAGGGGCAGATAGAGGATGAAATTCAAATGTGAAACGTCCTGTAGCATTTTTTTATCTGACGTACAGGTAATTTTAGCTATTAATTAAATCAAGTACCCAATCAGATGCTCTCTTACTTTGAACGGCTCTCGCGACAATCTGCTAACTGGTCCGCTTCCGTCTAGACTCTTCCCTTCTCTATTTTTATCGTTATATCGAGCAGTTGATTGGTTATATGATTTAATTAATAACTAATTATGTGTGCGTCAAATAAAAAAAATGGTACAGAAATTGTCACCTTAGAATTTCATCCCTTATCTGCTCCTTAGTAGGAAATGCGCGACTTACGGGACATCCTGTATAATAAAACGATTTAAATAGTATTATATGGTTTTGTACAGGGTCCTAGTTAGAAAACCATTTGAGGTAGAACGCGTTTCATGGAAGGTAGGCCAATTAAAAGTAACAATATTTTGAGGGAAAAAGTTCTAATGGCAATGGGGTAAGAAATTGCACCAGGTGTGGCTCTGTCTTCCCTTATAATAGAGATTTGTAGGGTGGTCTTCAGAGAATATTTTAGCAAAAGTAGGACCCCGTAACTCTCGTTTTGGACAATGTAGCGATTAACAACAAGCTGTACGTGTAAAATGACTCAAAATGACTAGAGAATTCTTAAAACGTTGATTGATCTCGTCTGTCTTCATTACATTCTAGGAAAAATGCAAAATATCTCTTGCTATTTCAGAATATAATAAAGAAAAATGAAAAATCAGTGTTGGGAGGATCATAGAGTCAGTCTAAGTCTAAATTTAGATGGATCAATTTAAGTTTGTCTAAAGCAATAATGCACAGTCCATCTTGCCTGCAGGAGAAGTGCAATAGAGTCTATATTTTACTCTCTTACTCTACTGGTACCTAATACATTCAAAAAAAAAACATCGAATAGACATGATCGGACTGCTTTGAAAACCTTGAATTGATGCTCTGATTTTTGCAAACTTAAATTGATCCATCTATATTTAATAATGGAGTGAAAATATGACGGCACGATGAGAGGGTTTTAAATGACTGAAGCTGATGATCCTAATTAAAGATTATCTGAAACATAAAAGAAACATTTTAATCACTGTAAAAAATAGATAAGCGTTCTGAAAAGAAATGTAAATTACTAAAATACTTACGAAATTTTACCTAAAATATAAACAAATTATAGAACATAAATAAAAACAAAAATAATTGAAGATATACCTAATAACAGAAATTACCTGTAAATTACTACAAATTAAATCAAAAATGAACTAGAATTTTTTTATACTTACCGTGTTAAATTTAATATATGTATAACACTTACCTGAGCATTATACTAAAACATATACACGCTTAACACTTTTCACTTTTTAACACGACTCATTTCAGAAAATCAAATAACTCAACATCAACAATGATAAACAATGTGAAGATGCTATCGTTCAAAGCATCAATATCATTCAACAACCCAAATTACAATAAACTTCCACAAATCGATACCTCAACGCAAAAGACAGAGAAATATAGGAAGACATGATGACAGAAGAGAATTGTACATAAAGACAATACGGCATTATTGTCTTGTATAAACGAAATTATGAAGAATTTATCATCGTTTGTCACAAAAAAAGTACCTACAATGTAGTATCTAACAGGTTTTGTGTATACACCAACGATGAAAGTACCTATCAAGTTCCTAACAGGTCCCTACTCCTTACAAGTACCTACAAAGTACCTAACACAATTTTGCTCCACACTTATTTAGTACCTACAGTGAAAAGTACCTAATAGTAGAGTTTTTAACAGTTGTTTGTTGTCGTTTATTTTAAATTGCCAAACAGAAGGTTATATTTCGACTTCAATTGTAAAATTGGGAAAACGGTTGTATATCCATAAAAAAGCACAGTATAAATAAAAAAAGTACTTATTACTTAGCTGCATCTTTACTCCTGTCTCTCACTGTTCGAACTTACTGTAATTTGAAAAAAAAAGAAGAAAAAAATTAATATTTTTGGAATAGTTTGGGCATTTTAACTTACCCTTTCGTTGAAGCTTCTACCGTTTAACTCTGACGGATGACTAACTCCATCGTCGATAAAAAGCATTAACATTTCACTATTCTTTATTGACTTATTATTATCGTCACTTCACTGTATTTTAAAAGCACTTGATTTATTACTATGTATTTATTTAATATTATCACATTCATCACTTCACTGTATGTATTTTAAAAGCACTATAATTTATTTTTAAATCGTGGTCACCGATGTTAACACTACGACGACCAAAACTAAACTATAATTATATATATATATTATAAATAATTTTAGCCAATTTTATAGCTAAATTTTAAAGCTTTCTTTGTTTTCAATGTCTTTTTGGTACTGAATATGACACTATTTAGGCATTTTTCCAAGGATTTTGTCTCGAAATTTAATTTTCAAGACATTTTTCTAGCCATAATTTTCGCAAATTTTACTAATAAATCGTGAAAAGAAGCAGATTTAAAGGCTTTTATTCAATTTTAGAATTGAATTCTCAGAATTTCATCGAAGTTTTAAGATGGGACAATTTTTCAGTCAAAATTCAAACAAAAAATTCGATCTTTAGACAGTTTTGGAACTAAATTTTTTTAATCCGTGACATTAAAGAAAATATCGAAAATTTTCCG
Source organism: Mylabris sibirica (assembly GCA_039776855.1). Taxonomy (NCBI): domain Eukaryota; kingdom Metazoa; phylum Arthropoda; class Insecta; order Coleoptera; family Meloidae; genus Mylabris; species Mylabris sibirica. Next base: position 9,526,164 of record CM077836.1, read on the forward strand.
AAAAAGTAGAAATATTACAAAAGCCATCAACATTAGATTATCGACAGTGGCGTAACGGAAAATCTCACAACAAAAAGACCCCCCTCTACTCATTAGTATACTTATAACAGTTATAACTTAATGACTTACCTTGAGCTTGAAGGTAAATTATTCATTATTGAACTAAAATATTTCCAGGGAAGCGATTTAAACTATGTTGGCGCCCTATTGGCACTGGACCCCCTATAATGCTATCCTCCTATGGTACCTTTTTACTTTTAAAGTACAATGATAAGATTTATTTAAAAGAAGGGAGCACTTTAATAAAGAGGGTTAGTAAAGCATTAAAAATATTTTCCACTTTCTGCAATTAAAGGTTCTTAAAATGCTATCAATTGGAATCTTTTGTACCATTGATCCATCATCTTATTTGCATATAAAATAAATCAAGGAAAAACCGACATTGAGATTAAGATTTTCTGAGAATACAAACCGCTCATTAGTTTTTGTTATTTTAATACTACATTGTTGTTATTTATTAATATTTTCGATGACCCCTCCAAAAAAACCGCCGTATACGATCTTTAACCTGTGTAAAGCGATTATTATTTTTAATTTGTGAACTAGTGATTTATTTAAAAACAAAACTCATTAGTCTTGTTTACAACTTTCAACTATATAAATCTAAATTTGAATAGTGTTCATGGTAAGTAAACCTGTTTCTCTTTTATAAAACAACAATAACAAAGACTATGAGTAAGTATATATTCTAAAATTAATCAATCATTCTCTCAATTTCTTAGGCATTATTTATAAAGATTTCAACAATTTTTCTGTGGATTCTATCTGGTACTTCATTGATAACGTGCCAATTGATTTCACCATGTCCTAGACTCTTCAGCTATGAAACCAAAGCTGAAGAGACCGATCGATGGTACGGTGTTATCACTCTATTATCTGATGCTGATTTGAACGGTGTTTGGTTGAGGATAATTTTAGACAAACCAGCAATCCAATTAGGCGTAATTATAACATTAATTAACAACGCTATATTAAAATAATAATTAATTAATGCTTTTTTTCTATAGAATTGGTTTGGTGATGTTACAAGTGATGATAATAAAGAGTTTCTCATTAAAAATCGACAGTTCAAACTAATTGCTGATGTTCCATTAAAAGTACGCTTTTTTGTAAAATATTCTACAACAACACCGCCGAAATTAATTGAATTCCGTTTAAATGCACGTACAGTATGTCCACAAAGTGTAACAACAACAACAGAAAATTATGGGACACAATTATTTACAAGTAATATTTTAACAACAATAAAAACAACAACACCAAAATCTGTACTGGAACATATCTCATTATCGCACAGTTCATCAAGGTAAACTTATCAAATCTGCTTTATGATAAGAGATATATAGCTGAAGTAATAATTGTAGTGTTTTAGGTGATTTAGATTTTTTCCCTGGTGATACAAAAGTGACGATTCGGCCGATATTTCAATCAACAACAACGACTACAACAACACGTTCAAATATCCAAGAGAATTGTGGGATTTTAACGAATAATAATCGATTATCTGTGGAGACTACAAAGGAATTCCCATGGCATGTTTCAATATATTTCCTCAAAGAGAATGGAATTATTGCACATATTTGTGATGGTGCACTAATTACACGTATTCATATTCTAACAGCGGCACGTTGTGTTATCGGCCGCAATTCCGATGATTTTATCGTTTATTTAGGTATTTTACAATTTTTAAGGGGACTTTGGCAATTTTCGTATGCCGAATCGAGTAATAAGTCCAAAGTCCCCTTAATATTCAAATAATTGACTTTAAAACAGAATGATTTCAATAGGGAAATTCTATTTGAAACGATGGACCAGTGAGGGTATACAGAAGAAAACCGTCGACACTATTACAACACATCCTGCATACAATCCAATTAATCACGATAATGATCTTGCGATCGTTAAAATAACAGACTCCTTAACGATCACAGATTACGTCCGTCCGATATGTTTACCGAATGATCGTTCAGATCAATCGAATCGGTATGGTACAGTGATCGGATGGGGTTACAATGAGAACGGTCAAATGTCTGATAATTTAATAAAAACATCGATAAATCGTAAACAATGCCAGAATTCATTATCTAATCGACGATTCTGTGGTAATTTCCCGAAGAATATCCAACAATGTAACGATCAATGGGGCAGTGGTATGGTCCTATTGGATACAACAACGAATTTATGGAAATTACGAGGGATTATTGCTGATAATGGTCAACAAGAAGAACAATTACATTGTAATAAATCGAAAATTATTACATTTACTGATATCGGACAGTATTTGGATTGGATTAATGTTAATTTATTGTAAGTTATAGGGCTACATTTAACTTATTTATAACCAATAAAATGCGCGGCAAATTTAAATTCGTTTGTACTAAATAAAAGCAGTACTTGAGGCTTGTTTATTTATTATTCATATGTATATTATATAGATTTGTATAATACTTACAGTTAATTAAGACATGGCATATTTACAATTCATCTATCAATCTAAAAATCTACGTATATATCACATACATTTATCAAATATATAATTAAGGAAATATACTTTGGAATGCACAATAGTGCACATTATTTATTAATTTATATTGTCTACGATGCGTGTGCACACCCTCGGTTGGAAAGTTTCATCTAATTTACAGTCTAACAAATTCGGTCCTTGATTTTATAAAAAATAATATCGGTAAGAATGGAGTCTTTAGTATGATTATTGTTATTGTTAAGGTTAGATTTTGTTGAATTGCACTATATGGATATACCGTCATAAAATATTTTATAATAAAATTCATTAACAGGCAACATTATTGTTCTACAAAGTAAAACTATTGCTTATCATATTTGAAAATAAATTAGCTAAAACGTCTTTAAAATAAAATTATGAAACAAAGATATAACAATTATCACAAAATTAAAAAAAAAAAACGATAATAAATATGCGTTAACAAATTTGGTTAAAAACATAAAATTACACAACATTATTACATTAAAATTCTATACAAACATCGTTATTTCTACAGAAGGGCGCTAATACATTTTTGTTCATGTTTTTTTGTTAATATCTACTAATTTACCTGTTATCACCTTTCAATGCAGCATAACAACTTTGACAAACACGTACTGGCTTCAATATACGTAATCTAGAGATTTCACTCTCGAAACGGCTACATTTCGAACAGAATACTTGTCCACAGTTCCTGCAATGGTGTTTACGTTCATAGATTGTGAAACGTACATTGCACGATGCACAATAATCAGCACCTTCATCCTTTAACCAATGATCAGCTGCACGGCCGGGTATATCGCAAACACTCCATGAAAAGACACGGCCTCTTGTATCACCCACATAAACACTCCGATGATCCCTATTTATTTATTTGATTATTTCAAATTATAATCAATTAAGACAATGGATTACATCTTTTTACGAAAAAGAGGAATGTTTGATACACGATTTCTAACTTGTTTTTGAAGATACCGTTGATGTAAAAAATGCTTCAAGTGCAGGAGAAGGACACTTCTATGGTGGAAAATTTTGAATTACAGACAATTGTCTCGAACCATATTTTTTTACAATTTCCTCCACAGCTCAGCTTATCTTGATAATTTTTTAATGAAAATTTAATTACACCATGTGTTCCACTTAACTATGGCCGGATTTTATGACAACTCCCATTATTTGGTGAGCGATATTACAAGGTTTTATAGAAGGATAATTGAAGATCATTTTAGCAAAATTAGAACCTCATAGCTCATTTGAAAGTTGGTCGAAAAACGCTCGCTTATAACGGTGTTGGAATTTTCGAAAAAGAACTAAACACACAAAAAGAGTTAGAATGACTCGAGGAGCTTCCCAACATTGATTTGTTTCGTTTTCTTAATTTTATTCTACAATAGGAGGGAATCAATGTTGGGAGAGTTTCCAAAGCATTCGTTTTGCGTATTCAGTTTTTGAAAATCGCAACCTTGTCCAAATGAGCTGCCCTGCTCCGATTCAATTGTCTGTAATTCAAAATTTCCTCAAAATTTTCCGAAATAGAATAGCCCCTCTCTTCCACCTTGAAACGCTCTTTCCATAACGCTAGCGCGCGTTATTACATCTTAAAACAACAAGCGAGAAATCGTTTATCAAATATTCCTTTTTCTTCATAAAAAATGACCCACACCCTTAATTATTTAGATTTGTAACTTACTTGGATACAGCTAATGCTGAAATCGAAGCCGGTTCTGTATTATCTTTCCGATCATAAGCTGTATGCATTGTTAATTTACTACGAAATACTAATTGTCGTTGCCATTTAAAACCAGGTCTTAATATATTCATAGGATTAATACTGCGTTTCTTATTCTCTGGTATCATAACAAATGAATCAGTTAAACTTGTATCAGATTTACTTGTACGCATACTAGCATTCTCATCAATATCAAGACTACTAGCATGTTCAGCACTATTACCACCTTCACTCTTCCTAAAACCACCATGGACACGAGAACGACGTCGTCGTGTTGGTATTGGTGGTGTTTGTTCTTCTGTATCACTACATGTCTCTTTTTCATTTTGTTGTTCATTCCGCCATTCTTTATTATCAGTTGTAGGTTTTTTTAATTCAATTGAACGATTTGTACTATCTTCAGATAGACTACTTTCCGAACCGGATTTCATTAAACTACTTGAACTATCATTAGAGACATTAATTTGTTTAACTAGACGATGATGTATGGGACTCGGACGATTTATATTTTGGTTCAATTTAATCTCTTTATTCTCACTATTTTGTGTTGTTGTTGTTGTTGTTGTATTGTCTTCATTGGGTACTTGGACATAATCAATCGACCACATCTACAATTACAATAATTTTTAATTACTACAATTTATGATAATTAACAATATTACCCGTGTTACACCATCTGTTGATCCAGTTATAATAACATTTAATGAATCCCATTCGTGTGTTTGTGAGAATGCAACACATAAAATTTGCTGCATACGATCAGCTGTACCAACACATGTATTAACATTTGCTAATAAATCACCATTAATACTCCATACATGTAACCATGTTGCTGCACATGTTGCTATATCACCAGTTAAATCATTTACAGCAACTGCAGCAATTGGTGCTGTTGGTCCTTGTAATTGTCTAACAAATATACCACGTGATAAATCCCATATAATTGCTGTACAATCTCTTGAACCAGAAATGATAACATTATAAGCTGGACTAGTTGCTAGACATGTTACAGCATCAGTATGTGCATATAGATTATGTTTAATATTCAATGATTTCTTACGCGATTCGTATTGCCATACGGTTACAACCTAAAAATTTTTGTTATAAAAAAATCGAGATACAGGGTGTGTCCTAGTGGTGGGCCATTGGAAGTATACCACCACTACATGTACACTTAGAAATAAGCTTAAGAGAAAGTATAGTATACAACTCGCTATAATGTGTGCTATCATTACCTCGAATGATTACAATTATAATATTAATATATTATTAATAGCCCTTCACTAGGACACACCCTGCATAATCGTGTACAGAAGAACTTACAGAACTAGTGCCGGCGGTTACAATCAATTTAGCCGATGGACAAACACACGCTAAGATTTCACCATTATTTTGAACAATACTCTCTGAAACAAATACAGCCTTCTCACTATCATAATTACCAATCCGTAATGAATGATCAGCAAATCCCCATGCTACATATTTATTATAAATTGGTGGTATTAAAATTTTATTTTGTTCAACAGCTAATACACTCTTATCAACATGTAAAATTTGTCCAACTGGTCCTTTAACTTCTTTAATCGGTTGTAAAGACGGTCGTAGATTATCTAAATGATGAAAGAATAATTTCTCCGGTTGTGGTAATGTGAATGCTTGTACTAATGCACCAGTATCAATCACAGACGTACGATTATTATTAACACCACTCATCTTTTTACATGGATGTGGTTTTTTAAATAATTGTTTCGGTATTTGACCGAAATTATTTATAAAACCTATAGTAGCATTCTTTTTCAATGGATCATCAATATTATAAATATCCACATTGCCTTCATAGAATAGATGATGGAAAACATTAACAGCATCAATAGCCGGTTGGCCTTGTTGTTTATAACCGAAAATCAAATCAATCCAATGATGGAGATTTTGTGAAACATAATCACATTCTAATGCCATTCGATGTACACGAATAAATTCTCTAGGATCTTGTTTTGCCCATGGTGGTAATACAACATCACCTAAAGCGACACCACTTTGTTTCACACCTAAATCGAATTGATTACGATTCTCTAAAAATTCTGGTAAATAGAAGAATTCTGGGATTAATTCTTTAACATCAGCCATATTATGTTTGGATGCTGATAGCCAAGCTTCTTTAATTGAATGAAACATACGATCAGCCAAATCGAAATGACCACCTTGTAAACGTAGGAAATGTTGTGTGAATGGTTCGATTCGTACTAGATATGAACAAACAATCATTGCACTGGAATAATGGGTACCGTAATGGTATGGTGGTGTTTCACCATGTGGATCATCCCATTCTTTGAAACGTTTCTTGAATTGTTGTAAACGTTCTGGACTTTGAGCACCCATTGGTTTTGTAAAATCGCGAAATGTTATTGGATCATTCAAATCTAATTCTTCTGTATCATAATCGGCTAGAATCCATGGAAATACAGGATATTGCATTAGATCATTATAAGAACGTCCAGCTAATGTATTTAAATACATCAAATATTGAAAATTTGATATTTCACCACGCTAAAAAAACAATTAATTAAGTAAATATAAATAATTTAATTGAAAAATTGATTAATTTACCACCCATCGTTGAGTTACACTAGTTTCACCAATAAGATTACTTAATAAACTTGTTGCTTGTTCAACATTAGCTGTACGCCGTTGGCCAGCTACTGATTGTTGAGCATTATCAGCAATACCAGTAGCCATCGCCATGAACCGTTGATAGACTTTATTGCGAACTTTCCTAGGAAAAGCCAATAAATAATTCCTACCATCACCAGAGAATACTTCCAATGCCATCGGTTGTAGTAGATATCGTCGTTTATGTACCTCCCTAGAGATTTTTCGTTAATTAATCCAAGTATACAGGGTTATTCACATAGGATGAAATGAAAAATCCTATTATTTAGCAAGAAATTCGAAGAAAATTTCAAGGATTTGCAGGGAGGTCCCCAAAAAACATTTGTAAATTGGTCAAAAAACGTTTCATTCCGACAATATCGCGATTTTCACTGACAGGTTATACCTGTCAAACGATTAACCATGACCAGAAGGTCCTCTTAATAGTATGCTCAATAGGTTGCTGATTAAAGGTGAGAAACAACTAATTATAAGAATGACTCGAAGACCCTCCCAGCATTGATTTTTTCGTTTTTCTCCATTTTATTCTTAAATAAATGCGAAAAATTTCCACCTATTCCAGAATAAAATGGAGTAGAACGAAAAAAATCACTGTTACGAGGTTCTACAAGCCATTCATAATCGTTTTGCGTGTTCAACTCGTTTTCGAAAAGTGTGACTTTGTTCAAAACGTGCGTTTTGGAATAAAAAGTGATTTGAACTTGCCCAAATGAACTACGAGGTTCTAATTTTGCCAAAGTGTTCTCTGGGAATTTCCCTACACAACCTTGAAATATTTTTCGAATCACTCGACAAATCATGATACTTTGCCATACGAACTTTTCGTCCGGCGTGAATAACTCTGTAGAAATTATTTAATTGATTACTAACCGGATATCTTCATAGGAGAAACGGGAACATTGTCTCATTGCTCTGGATCGACGTGGTGATCCAGGATTTGGTAAAATCGGTTCATATTCATTTGTATTATTTGGTACACTATCAATATCGCGAATTTCACGATTCTTCAATAATGTAAAACCATCAACAACATAACAGTGTTCTTGACCAAACAATAATAAACCTTCTGTTGTATCTAAACCTTGAATTCTTGCACATCTAAACATGTAACTAATCTAAAATAATTATAAGATTATTATTAACAATTATTAAAATGGGCGACAATGAAAACAGGATACAAGTTTCGTTACATTTTAAATTAGGGTTTATTAGGTCTTTTGTCATGTCTCTAGATAATATTTTAGCAGCATTTGAACCTTGTAGCTCATTTGGAAGTTGGTCAAAAACGACTTATAATGAGTCCCAAAATTTTTTCTTTCGTTTTTCTTCATCTTATTCTGAGAGGATCTTTGAGTCATTCTTATTCGTTAGATTCCAGTGTTTTGTGACCAACTACCAAATGAACTACAAGGTTCAAATTTTGCTAAAATGTTCTCTAGGAACCTCCCTATAAATTCTTGAAATACATTTGGAATCGCTAGTCAACTAATAAGAGTTTGCTATTTGAAATAAGGAAAATGGGTCTACTTCCAGACAAACTGGAAGTAAGTTAACTATTATTCCATTAAGCAATCCTGTGAATTTAGAAAAAATAATTTGACAACTAATAAAGTTATAGCTTGTAGCTTGTTATCATTATCACCCAATATAATGATGATTATAACAAACTTTTTCGTTATCTTCAAGTAGACGCATTAGCGTTTGATTATCAGGCGGTGGTGATGGTTCTTCTTCAACATCATTCTCCTCTTGTTGATCATCTGGATCGGATTTTAAACGTGCCAATGGTGGTAATGGTGTTAACGGTAATGGTGATGGTTCTTCAACAATACTATCAGAACGTTCAATCTCTGTTAAACCACTAACACCATTTAATTGTCGTAATTGTACAGCTTGATAATAGATTTTACTATGATGACTTGTTGCTACTTTATATTTCAATAGGCCTTTCTCTTGTTCAGGCCTATATGGATAATGTAAATAGAATAGATCGTTACGCATTGTCTTTTTACGCATCCGATGTGGACCTTCAGTCATATCTAACATCCATTTATCTAAAAAGCACGATTGTGGCGGACCCCATAAGCCACGTTCACGTGTCAATTCATTCTCGGTTTGTAACCATTCTTGATGGACGTACCGTTGGGTGTGTTGTGTTGTATTCTGGTGTTGTTGTCGACGCATCTCTACCAATTCTTTTAATAGATTGATATGATTCATCATCCATGTGAAGGCTTGTTTCTTCTTAATTCTAACACGGACTTTTATTGTATCATCTTTACGGACTTTAGTACGACTGGCTAAACGTGTTAAACCACCTGTTACTTTATGTATTTTCGATTGGATTTGATTGTGGAATTCCCATGGTACACGGTATGTAGCTTTACGTTCGGCATCAACGTAATTCAACCATAATTTCGAAGCGGCTTCGAATACTTGTTCTCTTACAATTGTTAAATCAGGTGCTTTAGCATTGTGATTTGGTAGTGCTAGTGTCACTTTGAAAACTTCCTCGATTGCTGGTTTCTTACAAACATACAATTCTTCCCATACACGTAACGCTGCACCGGCCATTAAATTACGTCCTTGGTGTGTATTTAAATGTTCATCTCTTGATTCTAGATCACTACTCGGATTTACATGCCATGTTGTACGCATATTCGATTCTAACATAATCTTCATATCGGCGGTTAATTGTAATAGACAATAAGTAAGGCATCCGATGAAATCTAATTCGTGATTACCAGCACCGAAGATTATTAAACGATTTGTTGTTAGTTTGTGTAATGCCTCCAAGACAGACATTTGATCGGCTATTGTATCAGTTGGACGTGATAATAAAAATAAAATACTACGATTCAAACAATGATATAGACATTCTAATGATAGATTACCACTACGACGTTTAGCCTGTCCGATTAGTTTAACAATAAAATCAAACACTTCATGTGGATCTTTAGTTAAAGCACCTTGCCATAATTTATCAACAATTCTTGCTGTTAAATAGAAAACATTCGGTGTTACATGTTGGATATGTGCATTAGCTAATGGTACAACTGGTATAGCTGCTTGATCACCAACTAACATATCTGCTGCTAATAAATGATCCATTAATGTTACTAAAATTTCAGTTTGATAACAAATTTGTTGTGTTGATGTTGAATTCTCTGGATATGCATCCAATACTAGATCAATAACAGGTGATGGTTTACCTGTTATAGATAAACTTAATGAATCCACAACAATTACCCGAATAAAATCAATAATAAATTGACGTGTTGGATGTGTTGTTAATTGATATTCATCAATCGGTGTACGTGGTGCTATAATTACAGTATCAGGTTCATCACCGGCCGGTGTTGATGCACCACTACTATCTGCACTATCTGTTGATACTGTTGGGAATGGAAATAAGACACCAGCTAAGGCACCTAACACTTCTGATGACATAAAGATTGGCATAAAATCCGGCATATTTTGATATAATTGAAATAATACTTGAACTATAGAAATTGGATGATTCTCCAACCATTCTGGTAATGTATCATCATTTGAATGTAATATAGATCGTGCTATAGTTAATAAAACAACTACAGCTTCTGGACATAGATTTATTCTTGGTGTTACTGTACTAGCTGGTTGATTATTAATTGAACTACCCCATAAAAATGTCCATACTGTATCTAAATCAAATTTTATTTCAGCTGGTAATAATTTAACTGGTACACCCATCATTAATGCTGTTAATAAGAAATAAATTTCAGCTACATCTAGATGTGTTGGTAATAACCATCCTAAATATTGGAAACCGGGTATATGTAATGCTTCAGATTTTATATCAATACCACCATGATTATTACCAAGTTGATAGCCTAAAACTACTGCCATTTTATTATGTGTAACTTGTTCGGTGTAACGCAACCAACCACCATTGCTGTTACCTTCGCGAAACCTTAAAAAAAAAATTATTAATAGTTATTTATACAGGGATGAAAATCTAAATTCGTGTCAAACTCCTATTAGTTGATGAACGATTCGAAAAATATTTCAAGGATTTATACGAGAGTGTCTAGAGATCATTTTAGTCAAATTAGAACCTCGTAGCTTATTTGAAAGTTGGTCAAAAACACGCAAAATGATTAGTAGAATGATTACTAGAAGATCCTCCCAACATAATTTTTTTCGTTTTTCTCCATTAATCCTAGAAAAAATGGTAAACATTTACCCCGCTCTAGAATAAAACAGAGAAAAATAAAAATAAATCAATGCTGAGACCAACTTCTAAATTAGCTACGAGGTTCTAATTTTGCTAACATGATCTTCTAGCCACCCTCCTATAAAGCCTTGAAATATTTTTCGAATCGCTCGCTAACTAAAAGAAGTGTCATACGAATCGTATAAATTTTCATCTCTGTATACCACGAGACCCACAATAGTAGAATAGCTTTTAAAAAACAAAACTTTATGATGAGCAGAGCAAGGCGTTTCACTCTCTACAGGGAGTGATTTATTGAAAGAATTATATCTTTTGGTTGGTACCCCTGCAAGAAGCATTGTTGCCGATGTTTGATTTTTCTGTGAAAATCTTACATTCAAATAGTGGATATAGTATAGCATTAACACTTGCAATATTTACAACTAGTACCAGATCTAGAGAGAACGGTCCGTTCCTTTTTTAAAACAGGTATGGTTATTCACAAGAGTCTCGTGGTATATAACAAGTGTGTTAAGGAGCAAATAAGACGCAAGGGAAACAAGGCGTTAGCGGGGTGGAGTAATTTTCTCGAGCGCCTTATTTGACCCTTAATGCAAGAGTTGTATTCAAAATTTTATCCAACACAGTCCTTGCCAATAAATTTATTTAAAATTAAAATATTAGAACAAAGGCTTGATTTTTAGTTGGCATTGAAAGTTACTACTTTATCACTATACCGTAGTTATACAAAATTATGCGCGTTAGCACACCATACTATAATACTCACATCACGACCAATAGGAATGCAAATTTCTATAAGACACTAGTGTGTTATTGATTTAAAATCGGTATAGTTACTTCCTCTTTATACAACGGTGTTGGATAAAGATAATTATGATAAATTCTAAAAAATGATAATTACTTATTTAAAAGTAATGGATTGGAGCACATTACAACCAAGATGCGTAACGCCCAAACGACTGTAGTTGAATGTAGATTTGATTGTAGAAACAATAAGACCCAATCAAAGCCTAAAGTACGTGCTATTTCATCTGCTACAATATTCCTCGTTACAAACAATAACGAATGTAATAAACTTAAACAACGATTTCTTAACAAAATATTTTCACCTTCACCATCATGTTCTGTATCACTTTCACGTAAATTCATATGTTTCTCATTGAAACTGTGCGATATTGGTAATGTTGCAACAATAAATTGTCCAAATAATAATAAATCTTGTTGTCTTGGTTGTCCACCTAATAAAATCGATAATAATGAGAATAAGACTTGTCTTGTTGATTGATGTTTAACATCTGGTGTTATATATAAGAGTTTCTCAACAAGTTGTAAATCTCTCATTATCCATGTATTATTACGTTTCTCATTTGATTCAGCTGCTAATTCATATAAATGTTCTAAATGTGAACGTAATAATTCACCTGGTGCTTCATGCCATACTTCTAAATCACATAATAAATCTTGAAATGCTGTACGATTTGGTATTGCTGATGATTCACGTCCACTATCTACTGTACCAACTAAACTAAATGCTAAATGTAGTATATGTGAATTTAATAATGTACGTTTACGTCTTAATAACATTGCTAATGTTTGATAACCACGTCGACGATCCATTTCAGCTTGTGCAACTTTATTACTACGTACAACACAAACTAATGCTTTTACACCAGCATATAAACTTTCAATATCTTGTGCCATAGCAATTAATCCTAATAATACTGAACAACCACCAACTGTATCGATAGTTGTGGCAACAGGTCGTGGACAAAAGACACGTACACCTAAATAACCAATAACAACACCACCTAAACTACGTGCTGAACCAGCCAAATGTCCAGCCGAATTATGTAGAATACGTATAGGTGTAGCACTTTCATGACTAGACATTCCTAATTGTTTAGCAATTGATTTATTATCAGTACGACTGTAGACTTTACGTATACGATTTAATGTTAATTGGGAGACAGCACGTGCATTTAAACCAAATACAACTTTCTCCTCTGTAACAAGCTGTATAATTTCAGATTGATTTAGATTTGGTGCTAAGAATGAGCCCATATAATGTGGTCCTAAATGGAACATTTGTGATACAACAACTGGTGTTAATACTTCTTCAAACAAATGACAAGGACCTTGTTTCCAACATAATCTAGAGAATCGTCGCCAAGATGGCGGTGTACCAATATAACCATACACTGATGAGGCTACTGTTAAATTAGCTGAACCACCACCAGGATTCTGTGATATATAAAACATTTTTTGTGAATGTATCTGTTGACCATCTAAATACAATGAGAATGATGAATTCTTCAATACGGCTCGATTTAAAACAACAACAATATGATGCCATTGGCCTTCTTGTAAAATATCCGGACACCAGACTCTAGCACCATGTTCACCGGAACCTTCCGGTTCCCAATCACCGACATGATTCGGTATATGAGTCTCTTGTGTTGATACAATAATTGCTTTATCACGAGCTGATAGAACTATTGATAAACAGACTAGATGATCTTCACGGGCACCATTAAAATTTCTTACTAATGTTAATAAACGTACACAATGTGGATCTGTACGTGGATCTGAGAATTTATCAACACATATCCATGTTGAATAACTTAAACCAGTTTGTGGTGGAAATAAACGATCACCAGCACCAATACCACCTAATACATTATTATCAATTGTTGATACAACACTGGGTGTTGTTAATGATTGTGGTGCAATACTTGGTAAATATAAACAACCAAAACCTTCAGATGACATATCAAATTCAACAAATGGTGGTAATGTATAGGAGGATTGTGCACGGAAATCTTTCGGTGTTGTCATTGATACTAATGTTTTGATACGTGTTAATGGTACTGGACCACCACCTGGTTCAGTTGCATCTAATGGTACACAACACAATGGATTACCTAAACGAAGAAAATTACGTAAATCTACCGGTTCTAAAGCTTGTGCAGCTAAACGCTCTAACATATATTGTAATGGAGCATGTAATGGATGATTCTCATTTTGTATTGGAATTGAACTGATTTGTAATAAATAACCAACGAAATTCTTCTCGCACATCACTTGTTGGTTACGTTCACTTCTCACTAGTGATTTTATCACTTCAGCAATGTACAATTGAAGATTTAAAGCCATTTCCATATTGTTATCATCCTAAAAAAATCATCAATTTAATTTGATTTGATAGTTATTTATGCATCAAGGGACGTAAGTGAAGTTTTACGATCTAGGGTCGCAAAAAATCTCGAGACCGTAAAACTCACGTCCAGAGGTGCATATAAAAGCTTTTCACTACCGGCGAAAATATTGCATATTATACAGGCTGTTTCAAAATGAAACCTGTGATTCATTGGCTCTTTTTAAGAAAAAAGTCTTCGATAATGCATAGTATACAACTCGCTATAATGTGTACTATTATTACCTCGAATGATTATAACACTCGGTAATAATAGACTCGTTGTATAATATACTGTTACTTCCCTAGAGAGGTAATAGACTTTACCTCCCTATTATTATTGCCTTAGGGTCAATTTCACTAACGTCTGTTAATTTTAACCAACAAATGAATCATAGCAACGATTGCATTGCTTGTTAGGCTTAACTAAAGTTGGTGAAATTGTCCCTTAGAGACTTAAGTTCAACTTTCCGCCCTAGAAACGAACAAAGAATGGCCTGCCGGTAGTGAAAAAAATTAAATTAATTAATTTACCTTGATACTGGGCAGTAGTTGTAGCATGACAACAACAACACCAGGATGTACGATGATTGGATCCGGTATTGGTGGATTTAAATTCAATGAATTTACAAGTCGTTTGCCAGGTGTGTTGTTTGTAGATTCATTTATTGATGATTGTCGTGATAATGGTGGTGATTTCATTAAAATACCAGTATTTAAATTTGGTTTATCGAATAAATCAAGTGCTAAATCGTATAAAAGACGATAGATTAATGTAGCATAAGATAATGATGGTGGTATATCATCATTTAATTCTGGATTAATAACAGATCCAATAAATAATTTATAATAAATATCTTGTAGATGATTTGAGATTGGTTCGTTGAAATCATCACATTCGTTTAAGATTTTTATATTTTCTGTTGTAAAACAACCCAATAATCGTAATGTATCGCATAGACTAGTTGAACAGATTTCATGATAGAAATTCTTTGCATTTGCCGGTTCGAATCGCATCGCTGTCGATATAGTATGGAAAACAATATAGATTAAATTTAATACTTCTGGATTATCAATACGACAATTTAAACGATTTTCTAATGTTAATAATACACTAGTAACACAAACGAAACCATTCGCTTTCCTAAATACAGTTCGTGTACGATGCGATTCCTTTAAACATAAACGTAAAGCTTCTAAAATATCAATTTTCAATTGTAATGATGTACGTGGTGCTGAATTTAATGTTGATAATAATTGGCCCATATCATCATCACCACCACTAGTTTGAATCAATTCTCTTATAATACCAAGTGTTGTATATCGACATTCTGGATATTGTACAAGATTATGGACACATTGTGCACCACCACATTCTCTCAATACATTCGCATTAGCACTATTACCAGATAATAGTAGTGTTAATGCTTCTATAATTAAACCACCTAGTTTTTGTTGACCTTCTGGTATTTGTGTATCAGTTTTCGTTTTCTTGTCCTCTAAGAAATTCGAATAGCGTTTCAAACATGTCACGAATACTTCCAACATACCAACTTCACGATAAACATCTTTAAAGATAACATTATGTTTTAAGATATTCAATAGAGTTCGTACACATAAAATACTGCATTCTACATGGTTGAGACTGTGTGTCTTTAAAAAGATTGACATCGATATTAGTTCTTTGCACGGTACAAAGTTTAATTGAAATACTAAAAATTCGATTAATTCGAATAATTTCGCCTGAATTTCTTCTGATTTATGATGGATCTTCTCAGTGAATTGGCTTAAAGTGTTCTGATTTTCTAATATAAAATAATTGGCATTGTCTGAATGGTAAATACTGGAAATCGCATCTAAGATTGTACAACACAATAATGTTGAATTTGATTTTAGAAATGTACTTTGTAATACATGAAATGCTTGTATGTTACGTACACTAGTGCCACGTCCTGACGGTTGTGGTAATATAAAACCTTGCATTTGAAACAATGAACCAGTCGATGCTTGTGATGGTTTCAATTCAATATAACCACACATACATAATGAGGTGATCATTAAAACTAAATTACGTATTGATTCTTGTGCTTCGTTCGATTTCTCATTTTCTAATTTCAATAAGAAATCGGATAGAAATAGATAGCCTTGAGCTTGCCGAAAATCATCTAATAATGTCGATGAGACATCACTTGAATCTTTTAAAAAACAGAACACTGTAACGAACATTTCTACAATTTCTAACGGTGCTAATTCAGGTACTCTTTTCATATTCTCTATACATAAACTAACGCAACCTTTTGAATGAATATAACCGACAACTGGTGGTGTTAAACCGTGTCGTGATAATGTCATCAATACTTCAGCAGCACTCTTCCTCCACATAATATTATGTGATGGACACCATGAAGTAATTGCAGAAAATAATAATGTTAAATCATCTTTTCTTGATAATTCTTCAGCCGGTATACGATGACTACACAATCTAACTAGTAATTGTACGAAAATCTTTTGTAATAAAATCCGTCGTTCACGTGGTGTAAAATCACTATTACTATCTTTACTATTTGCTTCTTGTTCGGACATTTCTGGTAGATCGAAGAATAAATACAAACATTTAACTAATGTTGATGGTACAGATACTTCAGACATTACTTGTACTAATGTAGCATCACCAGCTGCTAATAAATTTAATGTTGTCAATAACATCCAACCATTACTTGATTCTTCACAATTTTCAATTTCAAGAAATTTCGCTATAGCACAACTGGCCGCCTCTGTACTCTGATTTGATGCACGTTTCCTAATTTCTGACACCATCAATAAAGAGACTTGGTGGCAGAATGCCAAAATATCCCAAAATTTCTCGTTCATATCGCATGTAGGACTCGAACCGAACACCTACAAACAACAATAAACGAATTTCAAATACAAACTTTTCGAATTAAGGGCCTTTTCTGGTAAATGTAGCGATTTGGCGTGCGAAAATTGTCAATTTGTAAAACATTGTAACACTTTCAGTCAAACCAAGAAATCGTCCAAGATTTTTAATAAAATCGACAATTTTAGACCTAAAAACTCCATATTAGGAACTAAAATCCAAGGAAGTAGTCTAAAACGAGTTAAAACTAACTATATCGACGTACTTTGGCATTGAAAGGGCAAATTAGCTGTCACATCGGCAATTTACCTACTTTTTTTAGCCAAATTTCACGAAATCTCTCAGTAAAACCAACAAATTTGAGACTAATCGTCCAATAATTCCAAGATTTTCAATAAAATCGACGATTTTTGGCTTAAAAACTCCCAATTAGGAGCTAAAATGAAAAAAAACTGTCTAAATCGACGTATTTTGGCATTAAAAGCGCATAATAGCTATCAAATCGGCAATCTAGCAGATATTTAGCTACTTTTTTCAGCTAACTATTGGATACAGCATTTCAAGGTGCATGTTCTGAAGCTTTCTATTTAGGAAAAATAGCATAAAATTCGGAATGACAGAGAAAACTGTTAAACCCTGTATTTTTCAAACAAATTTCCTTTATAACTGGCTAAAACTTAGTCAATATTACATTACATTGTCATTTTTTAGTCGACCATGTGGCAGTATACAAGATCTATCGGTACACTACGGGCTAAATCACAACAACAATAACAATAACAACACAAACATGGTCGACTAAAAAATTAAAATATAGACAGATTTTTAAGTATTTTCCAGTATAATCATATGGTCGTGAGAGTGAATACAATTTCCGACATTTTCATACCAATCACCAGTCAAATTAATGAATTTTAATAGCTGTAAATAATAGGTGAAAAAGAAGGTTCAAAATTTCCCTATAACTCAATTAATTTTCAAAATTTTTTTTAAGCTAGCTTCATGTCCTTTCCACTTACATCAGCTTTCTAAAAATAAAAGTATGATTCTCTACCTTTAAAATAATGACCAGCATCACGGTTCGAATTTCTTTCAAATTTGCTCCAGTTATCGGAAAACTAACAAACATCTCGTCACAATTCTCAAAAATTTGGAAAACTCTTTCAATTTTCTATCTAAATCACTTAATAAAAATTGAAAATCAATTTTATTGGCTTAGTTTTAGTCCTCTGCCATTCGGAATTTGATCACAGTTTTTTTAAATAGAAAGCTTCAGGACATGCACCTTAAACTGCTCTATCCAACGCACGTTTACTTTTTACAGTATCTCAAAAAAACAAGCAAGTAATCGACGTTTGAAGATTGACATTTTCGCACACCGAATCGACAAATTGCCAAAAAGACCCCTTAAATACTAATTCTTTACCTTGCAGAATAATGGTAACATATTGTACAACTTGTCGTCCCGTTCTTGATCAGTCAATGGATGTGTTGGATGCGTATATTCAGAGAATAATTTCTTTAAATGCATAAGACCGAGTTGAGTGTGTGGTGAGCCGGGTGTTGTATCTGATATGTCTGATGATGAGGCGGAGGGTGTATTTGTGCCTCCACCCCGTAATTTCCGCATTATATTCATGCTGTTGGGAGATGTATGTGTGTGTATATGTGCTTAAAAGCACCTGTAATCAAACAACAAAACAATAACCACTACATGTTTAGAATCTCTATTCAGTAAACCATAAAGAGCACACACACACACACATTTACACACAAGAGAAAAAATGTCAACGTATAATAAATAAAGATGATGAAAATGCCAAGCTCTAGTATTACTTTTACCAGAATAGAATAGGAGTACTTCATATTGTACTTTACATAATATAATGACCTCAATTTGTATGTACCATGGAAAAACGGATATTTTTCAATATAGAAAATGACGGTGTTTAATAAAAAATACATTGGTAATAGTTAACATTATTAATTACACAATTATTGTAATCGAAATGTTGTTTTATCGATCAATTTCCGGATGTGGTTTTCTGGCCGGTTATTTTCTCTACAACTAATAATAACAACAAATCATAAGCGTATACAAGTTCAATTCAAAATAAGTTTATTTTCTATATCCAAGCACTTCTTTGAAAACACGTCGGACGAAAAATTCTTATGGCAGCTCGTATCATTTGGCGAAAGATTCGAAAAATATTTCAAGGACTTATAGGGTAGTCCCTGGAAAGCATTTAAGCAAAATTAAAACCTCGTAGCTCATTTGAACGTCAACCAGAACACACTCGTTTTTGTCAAGTACATGGAGTATAGAGATAAGGAGGACTATCTCAACCAAAAAAGTGTCCACGGAAATATATGAAATAAGGGTTCCATATAATGACCAGAATAGTGCTAGTGTAACTAGAGGGTAAGCGTAGTGGTTGGTCCATGGAGTACAGATATAAGGAGGACTATCTCATATGGGTCTCTCTCTCTCTCTCGTTTATACACTTACATAATTCTCCTTATTTCTATAATTCATGACCATGGTCAAGTATTTACCAACCAAATGCACGCCTAAAACGAGTTAAAATGACTCGTAAATCCTCCCAACATTGACTTTTTCGTTTTTCTCCATTTTGTTCTGGAACATGTAGGAATGTTTCCCATTTTTTATAGAATGGGATGGAGAAAACAAGAAAAAATCAATGTTGGGAGGATCCTCATTTCAAGTTGTTTTATGTGTTTAGCTCGTTTGTGAAAATTGCGACCTTGTTCAAAACGAGCGTTTTTGATCAACTTCTAAAAAAGCTACGAGGTTCGTCAGGTTCTAATTTTGCTAAAAAGATCTCCTGGTATCCCCTAAAAAATCCTCAAAAAAAAATCTTGAATCGCTCGTCAAATTATGGGAGTTGCCATAAGAACTTTTGTCCGACATGAATAACCCTGTATATCCAACATTTCATTCAAATGTGGTCAAATCTTTAATTTACGTGTACATCGTCTGATTAAAATGTTTACTTGAACCGCCCTGTATACTTGGCTTCTTGTAAATGTAACAAACTCCTTTACTATTTAAAGTGAACTACACGTGTTAAGAACGGTTGAATATCGATTTTATCATATGAAAAGCTAAATGACAGCTTATCCAGACAAATGTAAAGAACAATCTTGACAAAAGAATTAAAATTCCATGACACATAATAAAATACCGTTCTTTATTTATGTTGAATTTTTCAATCAACCACTGTAGAAAGAGTGAATCTTTATCATTTCATAATGGATAAATCAGTGAAAAGATGCCTGTTATCTGTTTATTATCACTATTATCAATTATCACTGACTAAAACATTAAACAACAATGTTTAAATATTAGCAAATTATAATGCAATATCGATAAATACGGTAATTATTTAGGAGATGATAACAAATTGTTTCAATTCTCACTTGAAACGTATAATCGATTTTAAAGGTAGTAATTTAGACTTTTTTTTGTAAAGTCAACGAACTGTTTAAATGAGATTTGGCAAAAGTTCTCCAATATTGTCTTCTTGATGTTTAATTTAAAAACACACACTCACAAACTAGAAATCAGGAAATTCCCACCTGAATTTCAGTCTAATTAAAAAGCACAAAATAATCAAATTTAGTTGTGTACAAAGTTTAATGTGTTCAATTTTTCGAAGTATACTGAAAATTAATTCAACCACTTACACTTTAAGAAACTAATGAATTTTTAAAATCAAGCTTATTAAAAAAAAATCATAAATTATATTATCAAATAGATTAATATCTGAATTTTCACAATATTAGATTTTTTGCACGGATTTTGTGTAAATAAAACAGAATGCAGATAGACTACCGAATGTGCTGAACAAGGATCAACCTACATTCCATGGAATAATAGAAATAATCTCAAGATTCTGATTATTTCGTTTTAATAATATTTATATTTAGAGTTATCTCAGGAGAAAGGCTGATAAAGAATGAAACTAAATATTGACAATTGCTGGTAACATGAACTAGAAATAGAGGGTGTAATCAAAATCACAATATTCAAACCTCACCATCCCTATGTGGAATAAAATACCATAAACATATTTTAAACGGTCGAAAAAATTAATTTTTTACTAAAATTGCACAAATTTTGAACCATTGTTTGATGGTCGCTGATTAAGTACTAACCCACCATAATATTGTTGCCGAGAGTTGATAAAAAAGCAAGTGTCAGTATAACTCATAGAATTTCCATGAACAACCCATGCAAGGGGCTTAAGGTTGGTCTATTCCAGTGGCTCTAAAAATCTTGCCGAAATTCTCAACCTTTTTTTTGTCGAAAACGACCCCCTCATGTATTATAAAAATTGGCTCAATTTTTAGGGCTCTACACGTGGTTTGGAGATTGTGAGGAATTTCGATTACACCCTGTATAGAAAAACATCTCAACGTTTGCTATATTTCCCACTAGTTCTATACAATTATCGAAAGTTACACAGTTATTTCAAAAATAATACACAAAAAAATGTTTTTAATTCCAATTGCCAGCTTGGTATATTTTACACTGTATTCTAATACAAATATTTACTAAAATTGATAAAAAAAATAATGTAAATTAAACTCTATTAAAATTCTAACATAATCAATCTTGATTTCGGTTTTTGAATATAGAAATTGAGAAATCCCACTTATATCGATAGATTCGAAATTAAAAGGATACGACTGTACGTATAAATGTATGGTAGTGTTTTTAGTTCATATCGCCTGTCCTGTATGTGTACACGTCTATACATGGTTGATTCAACAAAATAATGAATCATTTCCTAATTATTTAATACAAATGTTTATATTAATATTGTTCTTGGTAAAAACATGTAAATTAATTGATTTGCACTTTTAATTAATATAAACAAACTCGATTTTGTGTTGCAATAAATTATAAATTTAGTAAGTACAAGACTATATCCTGATTAGTTTAAATTTATATAAACAAGTTGAAACAAAATCTCAAATTACTAACTCTCATAATTAATTAATTAGATATATGATAGTCTATTTGAAATACTATAGTTTCATTGAGATTTCCTAGTATATATAATACAGAATTTTATGCTTTTCTATTATTTAAAAAATACAACTTTATACATATTATATTATCGTCACAAAACAGACAAAACGCGTATAATTTTGATGGGTTTGTGGCTAATTTAATTGAAGAGAAGGTCACCTATTTTGTGGACACGTTGTATAATTGCACATTTATAATTTACTTGATTTTGTAGAAAAAATACAATATGATAATTAATACGACATTAATTAGAATCTTTGAAATTGTTGAATTAATAACATAGTAGGTGTTGGTAATTGTTAAAAATAAATGATTGTTTTGACATTTTTTCGAATCATCCCTGTATAATGAATTCAACGCCAACTCCGACACACTGACCTATACACATACATATAATTTAATTTTTATTATTTTTATTAAATTATAATCAATTTCATTGGACTTGAACAATACGAGATGATTGTGTTAATTCACAAGGGGACAATCGTTTTTTTAATTCAATCGGTAAAGGTTACAATTGGGGAATGGATAGAAAGCTAAAATGTATACATACACACAAAAAATCGATTAGTTTCACATTGGATGTTGAACGACGTAAAATAAGAATAATAAGTGATAACAAAACGAATCTTTATAATTACCTGTTAATTATCAATAGAATCAATCGATTCATTTCGTCAATAATATCAATACGCCCATTTGGCTTTCTAATGACAGTTGATACATAACGAACATAGACATACACAATCGACAAATATACGAATATAAAGAAGATGTAATATTCACCACTTTACACTGCTGGTGTATCAAACACAAACATTGAAAATTGCTACATACGGTGGCGTTCGTAGTCATATAGAATCGACGTAGACGGCGGCGGCGGCGACGACGACGACGACGACGTCGACGTACAAACAACATTCTATCAAACATACTTTACGAACACTAATAAGAGAAAACCGATCACAATTAGAACAAGTTAAACAGAGATACTTGACGCTCACTGAAGTAAAATTTTTGTATTCTTCATTTATTTTTTTACGAATATTTAAACGGATTTAAGATCAAAGTGTAACACAAATTCAAAATATTGAGGACAAAACTCTTGTAATTCTTTTCACATACTTAAATTAATTCATAAAAACATATTTTAATTGAAATAACACTATAAACGCCTGTGCTTATACAACCACTAATACAATAGATTCATGTTGGTGTCACTGATTAATTGACAGAAGCGGGAATATTTGATTTATTTTTTATAATTAATATTATTAATTGTATAAATTACAATAAATGATAGAAAGCGATATTACAACATTTATTTCTTTTTTGGCCAAGTTTGTAATGAATTAAATTCCTTTTATTGACTATATTTTCGTTCGTTATATCCGTAAATGTCACTGTATAATTTACGTGGATTTGTACGCTCTAATTATTAATTTAACGAATCTAACTGTATTTTAGAATTTCTAATTTGTTGTAAATTTAAAGACAAGCATTTTGAGATTAGCAGATAAGTAAATTATAACAATTACGCAGTTTGAGATTTTTGTTCGTTATATCCGTTTGGTTCATTCTACCATTATACTTGAATTAACATTTCTTAGAATTGATACAACGAGCATAACTGTATTTTGGTTTTTCTGATTTGATATCAATTTTATTTATAAGCCGACATTGAGAAATACACGATTCTATAGCAGTTTTGAGTTTCGCTCGTTATAACCGTTGAAACACTTGTAAATACTATTTGAACGTTTTAAATGTGCGCTTATTGCAATCGTTATAACAGACCTAACTGTATTTTGGAATGTTGAATTGTGAGATAAGCAATTTCATAAAAATTTTGCCCTCTTGATCGTTATTACTTATCAATTTTGTATTCATTAAAAACTTAATTTTTGGTTCGATAACTACAATGTCAAATTTAGAAGTTTCATTTAATGAATTTAGAAAGTTTCTAAACGATCCAAATTGTTTAGTGATCGATGTAAGAGAACCTAATGAATTGGAAGAGGATGGTCGAATTAATGGAACTATTAATATTCCATGTATATTTTTATTAATTATAATCAATAATTTTAATCGATTTTTCCTATTTTTAGTAGGAATTTTAAAGGATACATTACAGACAGCAACACCTGAAGATTTTCGAAAGTCTTACGGCCGTAATAAACCAAAATCTAACGATTTTATAATCTTCAGTTGTCGATCAGGTAGAAGGAGCCTAACTGCTATAGATACAGCTAAAAAACTCGGATTTACCAAGTAATCAAATTTGCGAAGAATCCGTCATTTATTACACAATTTTATTGTTGTAGTGTTAAACATTTCCCTGGTGGTTATCTTGGATGGCAAAAACAACAACAACAACAACAACATCATTAAATAAAATCTAAAACTAATAAATTATGTTTTCTTATCGGCCAGTTTCGAATTGATCATCTCCCTGAATTGTCCCAATATACGATTCTCTCGTTTCTGTCGTTCCTCTTTACTGAACATGGCCAATGCACGTTTCTCATCAGCTGAATAAATTTGGTTTTCTTTACGTATACGTACAGCCTCCATACGACGATGCCGTGAACCGGACATAACATAACCGACCGATTCAAATGAGGCTATCTCGTCTGATGTCAAACCGATCTCACCACGTCTTGGTATACGTTTACCTTCCGCTACATAAGCTGCCATTGCTGCACCTTCACCAGGCAATAGAGCTTTACCCATTTCTTTGTGTGTTAATGTTGCATGTAATTTAGCTGGTAATGGACCAATAATCTCGTCATCATTCTCTGATTGAGTATCACGATCGTTTCGATTAGAAACACCTAAAATATGATCGATTAAATTTCGATTTGATTAAAAATAAAGGAAAGAGGACGTACTTGGTTTTTCCACCCATGTTTCTTCATTATTGTCGGATGACGATGAAGAATCGCTCTCACTTGACGATTTCTTCCGTTTCTTTTTCTTCTTCTTCCGTTCCTTTTTCTCTTTCTTACGTTTATGACTCTTCAATTTCTCTTTTTTGTGTTCTTTCTTCTTCTTTTTCTTTTTCGGTTTCTTCTCATTGTTTACAATCTTTGTGGTATCTTCATCTTCTGATTCAGATCTGTCGGGTTCTGGTGATCGACTCCAGATATTGGAACAATCTCGCATACCGATCAATTCTCGTTCACGACGGCGGTTTTCCCAAAATTCCTCCTCATCGTGTTGGGGGCACATCCTTTTCGTATATTTTGTTGTACTTTACAAACAAATAAACATAACCTCAAATTTGATAACTGTCAAAAATCGCAATTCTTAAAGCTAGACTCTAATAAATTCGATATAATTAAAAAAAAATGTATTACAACCAGTTTTAACAACAATTCTTAATTTTAAAGTATTTTTTAAAGAAATTTTACACAAATTTACCTGTAGTCTAGCGATTTTAGTAGCACATGACAACGTTGCCCAAATACTGGAAATCAGCCAATCACAGACAATAAAGTTAATTGACAGTTTGAATAAGACCGCTAAATTCAAATTAAATCCAACAATTTATTAGATTTTTCAAATTGAAATACAACAAATAATAAATTAATTAATTAAGAAGAATTAACAGGTCTATCAGCTAGGTACTTCTCTGCCTCTTTTTTAGACATACGATGTGTATCCATAAATATAAATAAACATAATTCAGGTAATAATACTTTAAGAAAATAACTAATTAATTTTTCGTTATTCGAATCGAATGTTTGATGCATTAGATCAAGCATTTGTAATTTCTGTTCTGTACTAAAAACTATCATACTTGTATTATAAACTAATGTATTTTTATTGTCTTTATAGTAGAGATCATGTCTTTGGCATCGTCTTCTTCCATCTAAAATATCGGATAGTGTTGTTTTATATTTGTTAAAATATTCATTAATTTGTTGTTTTGTTAGATGTTTACAGTCTAATATTTTCTCTGTTGATTTTCTAGTTGTTTTGGTTTTTCGTAAATCATACCGTTGATTCATATCGATATTTTCTAAAAAATGTTTCACAGATTCTTCATATTTATCAGTTTTTTTAATATCATCCAATACATCTTTAAATTTAGGTAAGACAACACCGTATTTCTCAAATGTTTTTGAATATTTTAACTGTTTTGTATCATTTGATTTTTCTGAAAGTTTATTACTATTTTTCTTATTATTATTTCGATCAAAATATGACGATTTCGATTGTCCAGCTGTTGTTCCTTGTTTCTTCCTTATCGATGATAAGGGTGTCGGTTGTTTCTTTTTTATTTTTGTTCCAGAAGTGGTTGGCTTATCTGTTGTTGGTTTACGTTTATTTCGTGAAGAAATTCTATTACTTTGACGAGTTTCCATAATTTTCACTTTTACTTTACACTGTTTTATCTATGGTTTTAAAACCGCTCAATTTTTTTGAGGTTACACCGAAGAAAAACAAATACATGTACAAAACGAATTTATCACCGACAACATAAATGCTTACAATAAAGATAACTGAGATTTAAAAGAATGCTAAGAAAAGAAATAGAAAGCATTAGAAAGTCGCGGATGACGTCAATGTTAATACATCCTTAGATACAATGTTGCCATATATGACAAATTATCACCAAATTCCTTACTATTAGAATCCTTATTCTAAAGTTTTTGTGTCGGTATGTAAACTGTTCCAATTAGAATATGAACTAATTATTAATTAAACACGTTTGTAAATTTCTGATAATTTAAGAGGTAAAATTAATATACAGTGTAATTAGAGTTAATTCATCTGTTTGCAAAGTATGGCAACTTTGCAATAGACATGTGCCTAACCTCATATTTTGTTTTCATTACAATCATTGCTGATCTTGTTGAGTTTTCCTAAAATTTCCACGAAAAATGGATTATTTAGAAGAGCAAAAGGGTGAAATTGAAGCTTTAGAATCAATATATTACGGTGATTTAACTAGTAAGTGGAAATATTCAAAAATTCTTTCAGTACTTTTGTAACTTGAACTTAAGGGTTTTAGGTTTTGATAATTCGTTAAATTGTACATGAATAGAAATTTGTGGGTATAAAGATGTAATTATTACAAATGTGAACTAAAAAAATCAACCCTTAAGATGGTCTCTAAGTTGAGAGACACTTCGCAAGAGGTTGTGCTATCACTTATCACTTTATACAACCTTCAGATGGGGGCTCTCCGACTTTGAAGACGATCTTGGGGGTTCATTCCTTATCTCTACATTTTTAATGATTTTATTCTTTCATGTACTATTGATAAATCTTCAAAACTTGAAACTGTTTAATTCAACCACAATTACATTTTTTGTGTGCTTGTTTAGTTTTAGCAACAGAGCCCCATTATAAATTCTCAATTCCAATAAAATCTGAAGATTACGATCCTGAAGTTGAAAATATAGGTGTAGCCTGTGATTTAGTATTTACTTATACAGAAAAATATCCAGAAGAAGTACCACTTATAGAAATTGAAAATACTGAACATTTTATTAGTGAATATGAAACGAAATTAGCTAAATATTTACAAGAACAAGTTGAAGAGAATTTAGGTATGGTAATGATCTTTACTTTAGTCTCATCAGCACAGGAATGGTTGAATTTACGTTGGGAGGAAATTCGGAAAGAACGTGAAGAAGCCGCTGCTAAAAAACTTAGAGAAGAAGAGGAAGCTGAAAGAGTAATTAATTTGTTTTGTTGTTTTTTATTATCAATTAACTAATTAAAAAATTTATAGAAACGATTTGAGGGTACTCGTGTCACAGTGGAAACCTTCATGAATTGGAAAATGAAATTCGAAGAAGAAATGGGTATAGCAAAAAAACGTGAGATTGCAGAGAAGGAAGGTAGAAAATTAACTGGTAGAGAATTATTTATGACCGATAATACATTAATTGAATCCGACTTGAAATTCTTAGAGGATGGTATTGATTTTTGAATTAGTATAAAATTAATTTTTTAATTAAATTATAATTAAATAGGTGATGCTGTAAAAGTTGATGAATCATTATTCCAAGATTTAGATGATTTAGATCTAGATGATGATGATGATGATGAAGATTTCGATCCAAATAATTATAACAGTGATAATTCTGATGATTAATTTATTTTATACTTTTTTTTTTAAATACTAATTGTTATACATTTGTTTGTGGAAATGAAGCAATTTAAATCCACGTTTTGTGTTATCAAATCAATATCTTTACTTTTCTACCCAATTAGATTGGTTCCGATCGAAGCTCTAGCGATAGACGATGAACGTATGTCGTAACTTAGTTAATAATGCATCATTTTAATTACTTTTATTAAGATTAAATGTGTCTATCATATTTTTGTTGATTAAGATGTTGACTATTGTAGATACAATAAATGCTAGTTTTGTTGACGAGTGCATTAAGTTACGCCTTACGTTCGCGTTCTACCGCTTTATTGTCCAAAAAGCGATTAAAGAATCGAAGAAAAATTGATTTTTTGTACCAATTAGTATTGTTATTAAATTTTCTTGCACATGTGGCAAATTACAAATTCATAAGAATTACAATAGGGTGATCATAAAAACCGAAATTTTCAGGGAAGTTCCGAATTTTCAGTCCTTGTCCCGACTTTTTGCAACTCGCCATATTGGTCGTATAAACAGGGGATTCCCCATCCAGCGTTTATTAGGAAAATTGTAGTACGGGAAATTTTCCTTCACAATTACAATTCAAACTTTCACTTACAAAAATTATTGGCCGAGCGATTCGAAAAATATTTCAGAGATTTTCAGCAAAATTAGAACTTCGTAGCTTATTTCTAACAATAAGTTGGTCGAAAATGCTTTTTTTGGACAATGTCAAAAAGTAGTCAAACACATAAAGTGGCTAATAATGCCTCGAGGATCCTTCCAAAATAGAATTCTTTGTTTTTCTTCATTTTATTTTGGAATAGATGAAAATACCTCTCATCATTTTCTAGAATGCAACGGAGAAAAACGAAACAGCTTCCAAATGAGCTACGGATTCTAATTTTCCTAAAAGAATCTCCAGGTAGCTCCCTAAAAATCCTTGTTTTTTTTTTAATTGCTCGCCAAATAATGGTAGTTGCCTTAAGAACTTTTCGCCGTACTTGAATAACTGTATTTATTTAATTAGTGTAGATTAAAAAACTGACAATACAAGTGTAAATTGAGAGGCGCTCATATCGGCCGTATAAACTTCTCCATCCAGTGTTTATTGTAGAAAACTTGTATTACGGGAAATTTTTGTTCACAGTTTAAATTTTCACTTTCAGACTTTAATTGTTGAGCGATTCGAATAAAACTTCAAAGATTTATAGGGAAGCCATGGAGATAATTTTTTGCAAAATTAGAACCTCGTAGCTCATTTGGAAGCAGGTAAGAAAACACTCGTTTTCGGACAAGGTCAAAAAGTAAAGCGACTCAAGGATCCCTCAATATTGATTTTTCTCGTTTTTCCCTCATCTATTGTGGAGTAGATCAAAATATTTCTCACTATTTTCTAGAACGCAACGGATAAAAACCAAAAAGTCAATGGTAAACGAGCCCTCGAGAAATTCTTAGTCGTTTTACGTGTTCAGCTCGTTTTTGACCAATTTCCCGATGAGCTACGAGGTTCTAATTCAGCTAATATGGTCCCCAGAGGCTCACCTACAAATCCTTGAAATATTTTTCCAACTGTTTGCCAACTAATAGGAGTTACATTGACCAGAATTGAAATAAACATTCTGTATAGCGTGCCGAATTTCGAACATCGAAATTTGGTCACCTTCATTGTAATCGTCTAGACTTTAATTTAATAATTAATTGAAATGGAATTAACTGATAATCCACACCTTTATTATTTTATTAATCCATTGTCCATCTAGACGGATAACTATTTGTTGATTTGATTAATCCGTAACCTACTTTTATCTTGTTGCTACCTTGTTTTCCGCATTATTTATGTGTCCACTACTTTATTGGAAATATTGAAATTTACTACTATCATAAATCAACTAGTAAACACTGAATAGAATACATTATCTTTTCTCTTCCTATATTGGAATAATTCTATTTTAAATGGTCTACAAGGAATGCATTTTCACATCTGCTGCAATCATCGATTATAAATCTTGCTAAAATTTTACTTTTCATCGACCTATTTTCATTTAAAACATTGCAAAAGTATCCTATCACTTGGTGAAATATATGGAAAATTCAACATTGTTGTGGAATATTGGTGTGATAAACGAGTTTGCGCAACGGTTTTCCGGTAAAATGCGCCATCGCCTGAAAACTCACCACTACCATATACACACTAACACACCAACGAAATATATTCCTCTACTAATTTTACCCTGAATAAACCAAATCAATAGAATTCTTGAGATGTTGAAGTGTAGATGTACTACGGATCTTGACGATATATCACCACGCACCATACACATATGTTTAGTTATATTTTAAATCAATTTATTTGTGTGAATTCTATTAATCAACCAAGTTTATAAACATGTCGAATTATAAATCAATCAGTGCAATAAATTAAATAATAATCATTATAAAAATACAGTGTTTTAACGGTTTTAATCGAGAATTTGTATACAGGTCAAACATGTGTTGATGATGGTGTTATTTAGTAATATTTGAATTTTGATAATCATTGAGGAAAATTTAAAGAAAATGCATCTACACTTTGAACGGACAGTTAATGCAAAAAGTGATTGTTCTATTTTATCGTTAACATGGATGGGTAAAGTGCCTGATGAATTACCGGAGGTAAATTTGAGAGTCTTCATTTAATTACAATTGTATTATTTTTAAAATTATCTATCGATTATTCAAATCTTATAAACTAATTAACACGCAAAATCAATCAATCAATCAATCAATCAATTGAGATTGAAGGTAGAAAATTTAAAACGGTAAATATGCGAATACAGTTGAAAAATGGTGGATGCGCCGGGTTAATTCAATTATGAGTAGAAATCGAATAACAATTCAATTTCAGTAGTTTTACTGTTATTATTATATTTACCCGATCTTTTATCATCCCTTTCACTGTTGGAATGTTTCGTCTGATCTCAATTAACAGACAATAGACTTTATTTATCCATCCGACTGCTATCCCTGTACTTGATTGATTGATTGATTGATTGAGTGGTTGTTATTTTTGTTTTGTCAGCAAACAAACCATCTAAACTTCCTTTCGGATAATTTAATTATGTTTGTTATGATATATAAAGAAAATTTTAATTGTCTCGCATGTTTATGGCACAATTCCATTAAAATTGGACACATATTATATTAAGGGTAGCGATTTAATAAACGACCGAGACTTTTCTTTGATGTTAAATCAAACGTACAGTCTTTGAAAGGAACTGTTATAAATCACCATTATTTGTAAACGAATACACATACGTTGATATAACAACAATAGTAGGGGTAGATTGAATCGATCGCGAATACACAAAGCAATTATATTGTAATTGATTAATTAGGCTTTGTACAATTTCTAAATTAATCATATAGCAAAATTATTAACCTTTCAAAGGTTACATTACACCTCCGTATTTGAAATCACAATAGTCGTGTAGGCGTAGATGTAGACTACATAACAATACCATTTCGAAAAAAATCAACCTTCAACCCTTATTATTCACAATTTTGCCAGTTTATTCAATTATGCTAGTCGCCACCCTCTAAAACACGTCACGTTACATTATCATTCTAGAATCGACAATTTCTTCTCACTTTCAATAACAATCAACCCTTGTGAATATGCTCACCCCTGTATTATAAAATTCAACTATCGGAATCTAATGTTGATTTTATTATCTAACCCTATGTTAATTATTCTAATGTATAAATACTAGTGAGTGGATAGAGGCTAATTTGAACATACTTAGTTTACCCTATAACGATTAAAAATTAAATGGTTGTAAGATCAAAATGTAGTTTGCCCCAAGGGGTTACAACTTCATTATAAATTGACGATGATGTCGAACACTATTAGGGGTTGGTTGTTTGTTTTCATTTTTCTATCAAAGACATATCGTATTTTCGTCTTTGTCGTTTGTATTAGGGTGCGATGAATCTAGAGGGTTGATCGTAGATTCATTCGTCTTGAGCTACTTATCTTGTCCCAATTGTAAATGGGTCTATTTTCTGTTAATATACACATACATAGGAATATACACACCAGTCTTATCTGGTTGGATTAAAGCGTACATATGCGGATTATCAGGAAATTCGTAGGATTTATTTATTGATTTTTATCTGTTATTAGTTTAACCCTCGATTGCACGCTAACTAGACATCTTATCTTCAATCTCTATTCTATCTATGTGCAATTTATAAAAGTTTCTTTGTGTGTAGATACACGTGATCAATGTCGTGTAATGCAACAATATAAAATCGCCCTTTTCGTATTTTCTAGAACGGAAAATCTTTTTATATCATCGCTATTCTCGTGTATATTAACGTATTCAAATCGGCAACCCCTGTATTCAATCTTGCCGCGAGTATTTTAGATTTATGGATCTTTTTCTAGACGATAGTAAATTGAAATCCATCACATCCAATCGAGATTAGATACAACGTATTGATTGATATTTTGCAATTAATTCTTGAATTCGTCCAGGAAATTACAATAACACACCTACAATAATTGCTATTAGATTTCTTTCGTTATTGCTAAGCGATTTTCGTATCATAAATCACAACATATATTGCAGGATGAAGGTTGGAAACTGAATAGAACCAATTATTATCAAGAGGGTTGGTTGGCGACAGGAAATGTACGTGGTATTGTCGGGGTGACATTCACTACTAGTCATTGTAAGAAGAACGTTGAATTCCCATTGCGTACCAATTACAATCTACGTGGACATCGATCAGAGGTGAGAACAATTTTTTTATAGACTACTTTTACGAAAAAGAGAATGTTTGATGCACGATTTTTTGGTTGTTTTTGAAGTTGTAGAAGCTCGTGATAGCTTATTGAAAAGAGCGTTTCATAGTGCAGGGGAAGGACGATTCTGTTTTGGAAAATTTTGAGGGAATTCTGAATTACAGACAATTGCCTCGGAGCATGTTTCTTTACAATTTCCCTCACAGTTCAACCCTTGTTGATTGTTTTTTAATGAAAATTTAATTATATATAAGAAATTCAAATGACTTGTTAGTTTTCCGGAAGTCTAATACAAACTGGCATGCTTATGGAGTACCTTTTCAGCTTATCCATGTTAGGAACGCATGACGTCGGTAGAAAATCCAATTTTTGAAAATTTTAGAAAAGCTCATTTGTTATTTTTATCTATTGAAATGTAATTGTTTCGTAACAGAGATATACAAAGTTAATACTTTTGTCAGAAAAACTTATTTATTGTCCTGTGAAAATTGAAAATGGAGAGTTTTTCGCATTTTATGCTGTAAGTTGTGTGATCTACATTCTTACGCGTTAATTCATAAAAACTTATCTCTGTTGTAATAGGGGAGATCGGGGTAAAATGAATCGATTTTATTAGAAAAAAATATACACAAACCCGTTTAAAGCTACCTACTACCCCGTTTTGCCCGATTAGTAGCACAAAATGGGGTAGTAGCTTTTTAATACAAGAAAAATTACAGGCAGTACCTACAAATAAGTATTGGTCCAATTCGCACAAGTGTTGTGACAACACTTTTGACACAATTAGAACAGCAGATCCAGCTTTCTTTAGGATGATAATGTAAATAACACAACTGACATCATGAAATAGAAAAAATCCTTTAATCGTAATTTTCAAAAGGAAATAAATGTTGCTTAGATAAAAATAAGCTAATTTTTTTAAAAAAAATTCGCTAATATTATCTGCACAAAAAAGTACTTTATAAGCGTTCCCGTTTTGATTAGAATCCCGGAAAACGAACAAGCCGATCGGAAAATTTCTTTGATATTGGATAGACTGAGCTTTGAGGAAAATTGCATAAAAACGTGCTCCGAGACATCTGTCTGTGATTTAGAATTTCCTCAAAATTTCCCAAAACAAAATAGCTCTTCTCCTGCATCTTGAAGCACTCTTTCCTATCGCGAGAAATCATGCTTCAAACATTCCCTTTTCCGTAAAATGTTGTAGTCCGTAGCCTTGGATATATCGATTATTATTGCGAGTTTGAATCGTATAAATATGCAGATTTTTTCGTTATTTCGCTGCAGGTGATTTTGGTGAAATGGAACGAACCGTACCAGAAATTGGCTTCGTGCGACAGTTCCGGCATCATCTTCGTTTGGATTAAATATGAGGGTCGTTGGTCGATCGAATTGATAAATGATCGTAATACTCCAGTAACACATTTCTCATGGTCACATGATGGCCGTATGGCATTGATCTGTTATCAAGATGGATTCGTTCTAGTTGGTTCGGTAGCTGGTCAACGTTATTGGTCATCAATGTTGAATCTAGAAGCGACAATTACATGCGGCATATGGACACCGGACGATCAACAAGTCTATTTCGGTACGAATTCCGGTCAGATTATCGTGATGGATGTACATGGAGCGATGGTATCACAAGTACAATTAAGTTCAGATGTTGGTATAACATCAATGGCATGGTCTTGTGAGAAATTCAAAATGGAAGAAGGCGATGATAACGATCCTGGTGTAACGAATGTAAAAGAACGGAAATTCGTCCTAGCTGTTTGCCTTCAAAATGGCGTTATTTTTTTGTTGAAAACATTCGATGATGTCTCACCGATCCAGATTGATACCGGCCTCCAAGGACCTTTATGTATGGAATGGAGTAATTCTAGAGAATTATTAGCCGTTGCTGGGGTAGCCAGCGATACGAAAATTGTTGGTATTCAATTAATTTACACGAATATGTTGAAATTTTATAATGAGAAAGGCACATTATTATACAGCACTATTATACCCTTCAGTCAGGTTACTATAGCAATTCTCTTGACTATTGTTGTATGTTAACTAAATAAATTTTTTAGTCGCCCGTTTCTGCGCTCACTTGGGGCCACAACGATAAACGATTATTCCTAGCTACAGGTACTCAAATTCATATAGCTTGGATATCAAGGCGGATAGCTACACTTCAATTACTTTGTCGATTAAGGATTCATGATTCAATACAAAACGAAAATCAGTTACCTGCCCTACCATTGCCAGCTCGTATACGTAATTTAATTGGAAATTTGTTTGCTCAAACTATTCGGGTAAATCTATACCTACCGACTTTTCGGTGATTAATTTATTTTGGTTGAAATTAAACCGTTTTGCTTTTTGTAGTGCTGTGTGCCAGAACCGAGCGCTTTAAGAGAATTCGTGTCACGGCCACCATTAGGATCCGTACGTCTGCATTGCACCATGATCCGGCATGATGACGACAATAATCTCTCATCTGGTACATGTTACACTTTATATTTAGAATACCTTGGTGGTCTAGTGCCATTATTGAAAGGGAAAAGAACCAGTAAAATTCGACCAGAATTTGTAATCTTCGATCCGCAAGTTGAAGGTATTGTGGAGAATAATTCAAGAAATTATATGGAAATTAGAACATTTCTGTTTCAGATTTACACTTACAATGGTCACCGGAATCGAAAAGCTCCGGTAGTTCTAGCCATTCCACTAGTGCAGGCGGTCTAGTCACAGATTCTTCAGATACTGATCGAGAAGAAGGCTGTACCAGTTCGCCGAGAATGCAAAGAAGACGAAAACGACGCAATAAATCCCATCATCGAACGGCTAATAACGATCGCCAATCGGGTCAAAGTTCAGGTGATGCAGAACAAGAGGATTTAGCCTATGTTGATACACTACCAGAACACGTCCGTTTAGTAGAAGTAACATCGAATATTTGGGGGACAAAATTTAAAATTCACGGTCTTGCTAATTCAGTTCCTGCAAATCTTGGCCAAGTCACCTACAAGACATCATTACTCCATCTACAACCACGTCAAATGACATTAGTAATGACTGAATTACGTGATGATTTCCCTGTTGGTCCAGATCCAAATTTCAATCCAAATCTATTCTCGGAAGATGAAGAAGATTTGAATCAAATGGATGAAAAGACGAGACTTTCACGTGTATCGATCGATAATTGTCCACCGATAGCACCGATGTCGCCGAGAGGTAGTCGATTAAATAAAACGAAAACCCAAATAAATACGTCGTATTTGAGCCATGAAGTACCAACAAGTACTACAATTACAACAACAATAACAAGTACTACCACAACAACAACATCAAAAAATTTACCATTATTAGCTAAACCTGAAAGTTATGAAGATGATCTTGCTCCACACATAGAATTGTCTGAAATTAACAGTTTTTGTGATAATCTCCGTCCACAAACATTACGTCCGAATAATAATCCACAAAGTACCAGTTTCGTTGGACAATTCAGTCGGAACGGTACATCGAATTCTAGTTCACAACGGCACGCTATCTCACCATTGTGTTGCGAAGGTTCCGTACCAGCCTTACAATCACCGAAGAATGCTGTAGCACCTAGTGATATAATTTTCGATCGGCCACCAGCTCAAACGCTCATTTCGTATTCGACGAACGATTACACAAACAACTCAAACAGTATTCAACAAGTTAAAGGGAATATGATCAATGATCATGTCCGAAATGGGATTGTACACATGAATAGTGAACATCAGAAAGCATTCGTGATGAAGAAAATCGAAGGAAATGAAACAACAGTTAGGAATACTGAAAAAAAGAACAATATTGAAGATACAATCGAAGCAATACCCGGACCATCATCATCAATCAAACCGACAGCTTCAATGTGTATTGCTGATTCAATGGTGAGAAGTTGTAGTGTTGGCTATTTAGATATGGTAGATGCTCAATTAGTTCCTAGCGATGTCGCATTGCTGATGCTGCGTAAAGATGCTCCAAAACGATTAGTTCTAGTTAATCGTAAACAGAAGACTAAGCGTCAAAGTCGGCAAATTTGTAGACATTTACAAGAGAACAATTACAAGAATCGTTCACCAAAATTAAAAAATTGCGGCAAATCGAAAAGTTTGGATTCTAGTGATCTTTTTCCGCACACTGAATCGGCGTCTATAAAAAATTTGGTACAGAAAATTGAAGAGCCCATACCGGAAGTTATTTCAAATAATAACAATAAAAATAATAGTAAACTTGAATGTATTGAGAGTGCTAATGAGAATTTAAATAAGAAAGAATCATCAAAATTGGGTTTTTTCGGCACCAGATCACCATTGATGCGACGGAAAAAAACTGAAATCTCAAAAGATGCTCGTAATAAACAGAAAAACGAACAAATCGAACAAAATTCGAAAAACGGTATGCCACTACACACGCAAGCTTTAGCGAATTTGGAAAAATTGATAACACGTCTACGTGAAGATGATAGACCAACACCGCCGGTTTCACCAAGACTACCAAGGAGTTCCCCATCATCACCGGCACCAAGCAAAAAAGGTTGTACGCTATAAACTATCATCAAAGTCATCAAATTAAATTTTGAACTTGTAGGAAAAAGGCCACAATCAGCATCACCGATTCGCCGAAATTTACTATCATCACCATTATTAGGTAGACGGAATAAAAAAAATAAACACCCGGAAAGCTCTGATGATGAGGTGACAGTTTCTGGCGACGAAATCTTCAACGGTACTAACTATCGTGATTTGGAAACATTCCAGAAAGCCCAATTAAGGCAAAAAGTATGCGTTTTTTTAACGTTGATTTCTTTATCTAATCGTGTTGTTTTCGCAGTTGAAACGCGGTAAAATCGAACCGAACGGTAGCAGTTGTAATTCATATCCAATACCACAACGAAGAGAATTCGTAATGCACAATAAGGCACCAATGTGGAACGAGAATAGTCAAGTGTACCAATTGGATTTTGGTGGTCGTGTTACACAAGAGTCGGCGAAGAATTTTCAGATAGAATTTAGGGGCAAACAGGTAATGGTGATTCGACAAAATTCAAACTTTTATTTATTTAATAATTTTGATAGGTTATGCAATTTGGGCGAATTGATGGTAATGCGTATACTTTGGATTTCCAGTATCCGTTTTCTGCCTTACAAGCTTTCGCTGTTGCCCTAGCCAATGTCACACAAAGATTAAAATAATTTGGATCAGAACATATCTGAAGAAGTTTTCAACTTATTGTAAGAACATTAAAAAAAGGTCTTAAATGGTGCCAATATTTACCAAAATTTCTGTGACATTTTCAATGGAGAAAAGTAAGGTGTTGGATAATTATTCTTAAAAACGACCAATTCAAAAATCAGTTACTATAAATTAATAATAAATAAAAAATAAAATACAATTGTTATACTATTAAATAAAAATTATAAATTATGACTCACCGGAACGACTTGACAGAGAGATTCTTCGTTCTTTTATAGGTTACTTCGGCCAAGTCATCATGGGATCACTATATACCTTACTTTACTATGAAATTTCCGACTTTTATCTATAATTATTGCAACAATTTGTTATAAAAATTAACTGATTTTAATAAGATTATTAAACAAATTACAAAAAGATGGAGGTATAAATACGTATCTCTGATTGGTCTAAATGTGCAATGGCGTATATGTTGACTGTACCGATTGGTGTAAATTAGGCGCGTGATTTGAAAATCTCTCAACTAAACTCAATTTTTTCAAATTCAACAGTGCAAACATTTTAAACTGAAAAAAATAGATAATTTTATTGTTACAAATATAAAATCTTATAAATTAGTACAAATTTGGATATTTTTTTTCGTTTTTGTTTAAAAATAATTTTATTCCACCGTCCTTTTTAGAAATATTGGTAATTTGATGACCGACCGATATTTTTATAATTCAATTTGATGAAAGTAAAAGACAAAATAAAAAACAGAGATTGTACCTTTAAAATTCTAAAACGATATTTAAGAGACAGTATAAATTATAATTCAACTTTGGTTCATACACAAACCGATTTTCATGTACAATTCAGCTAATGCTTTATATACCTACCGTCCTGGCAATTAGAAGTGGAAACATAACTAAAAAACGCATGTCTCGTCTATGATTTCAATTCGAATTGCCAGCTACGTACATTATTGTTATATCTTTGTTATATGTGAACGTTTAATACAGGTTGTTCCATTTAAGACACTGAACTCTAATGAAACGAGTTAATATAACTTAAATGGAACACCATGTTTCGTTTTGAATGTGTTTGTGTTATCTCTATTGATTTATATAAAACTTTTTTGAAATATTATTACTATAATAACAATTATTATTATTGATATTATATTAAAATATACATAAATTGTTCGTAAAACGTTTGTATATGTGCATTAAAAATGCTTTTCTATTAAAACTTGTCTATTTATCACCACAAAATTGGATAAACTATTCCATTCTAGATATTTGTAGACAAATGAACAATAATTAATAAATTAATTAAACATATATAACAATAATAAACAAATGAGATAGAATTGAATATTTTTGTGAATTTGAATTAGCCGCCATGCGCTAGTGATGTTTTGTTTGGAACAGTCTGGCCACCGGATGAAATTCCTCTAAATTTCTCCTTTTTATTCTGACATTTTACGTCGAAAGGTGGTTAGTGTTCGTGTGCAAATCATTTTCTTTATCTTAAATAAAATTTTATAGAATTTTACTTTAAAATATACAAAAGTATTATGTCTTGTAAGTAAATTTATCAGAAGCTTCAATTAATTAAAACTAATTTAATAGTTTTGAGCGTATCGTTAAATTTTCCTTTTGAAAAAACCTCGTGGTAGTTGCTCTGCCCATCCATCCATCTATCAATCAAATATTTTATCACGATTCTATTACCGTGACATTTATATAATTGTTGTAATCTAAGAATGTGTTTTTGTGTGTTACAGCAAAGAAAGGCAAGAAGAATAAAGGTAAAACTGTACCATTAACTGATTTCCTGCAAGGAACATCTGGGACTATACCAACAATGCCCATCAGGAAATCAACTCTAAATTGGGCTGATGAAGTGGAAGACAATCATGGTACTTTGCCCTATTTTCATATTCGTTAATAATTGTTTTGTTAAAAATTATTGATTAGTTCTTAAAACTATATTTTTTATTAAAAAGAAAGTTGTTGGTTGCCTTGTGATAAATTGCAAGGTTACCTACCGCTAATTATTGTCATATAATTGATTCTCCGATTAATTTCTTTTAATTTGGTTTAGATTTATATGATCCGCGAGCTGTTAAAGCTAGTGTTGTATTACCAACAGCACCGAAAGCGTCCCGTGACTTTGATGATATAATCGATAAAGTGCCACAAGATCCACCATTTATAGCATATTTATCAAATTTACCATATGATGTGGACGAGTCTGAAATTGAATATTTCTTTAAAAATATGAAAATATCAAATATGAGGATACCGAAAGATGAACGACCTGGTGAAGCACCTAAATTAAAAGGTTTCGGTTATGTAGAATTTGAAGATAGAGATAGTTTATTGAATGCATTGCTTATTCCTGATACTGTAAGTTTGATTTAGATTTATTTTATTATCAATATACAAAAAATTGTAATTGTTTAGACAATAAAAAATCGTCGAATTCGTATAGAAGTAGCATCCGATTATGATGATAAACGTCGTTCTGGACGTATGGATATGAATCGTGATCGTGGCA
Organism: Mylabris sibirica; assembly: GCA_039776855.1. Classification (NCBI taxonomy): domain Eukaryota; kingdom Metazoa; phylum Arthropoda; class Insecta; order Coleoptera; family Meloidae; genus Mylabris; species Mylabris sibirica. Next base: position 9,567,125 of record CM077836.1, read on the forward strand.
ATCGCCCAGAAGTATCAAGCGGTGATTGGCGATCCGGTCCAAGGCAAGAGATTCAAGACAATGATCGTAACGATCGTCGTGGATACAGCACCAGAGATCGTGATGGTTAAATTTTGCAAATTTAAAACGAAATTATTTAATTATCAAAGAAACAATTACAGATAGTTCAACAACATGGCGTGATGGTGGTGATAGACGTAATAATCGCGATACAGATAGAACTTTTACAAGATCAACAACAGATCGTTATAATAGAGATGATAAAGATGATTTTAATAGATCAAGAAATCGTGGCGGTGATGATGATTATCGTTCATCACGTGATGATCGTTTTATGTCTAGACGATATGATGATAAACCACGTACTTTTTCACGGCGCACTGATGAACCAGAAAGGGAACAACAACAACAACCATCTGAACCACGACAAAGACCGAAATTAGTGTTAGCGCCACGTACGAAACCAGTAGAGGCAACACCAGAACCAGCACCAGCACCATCAGCTTCAATTTTTGGTAATGCTAAACCGGTTGATACAAGTGCTCGTGAACGACAGATTGAGGAAAGATTAGCAAAAGAGAATGAAGCTGTAATAACAGCTCCGCCGTCAGCACCATCCCCACAACAACCACCAACATCAACAACATCATCATCATCATCATCAGAACAAAGAGATGTTAGTAGGGATCGTAGGGCAAGTCCGCATGATAGAGAACGTGCAAAAGATCGAAAAGTATGTTAATATCAATGTTATAATCGAATTTAATTAATTTTTATTAAAATCTTGCAGGAACGTGATAGAGCTCACGAGTCTGGTTTGTATTATCTTAAAATTAATTTTTGTTTTTGTTCTAATCGATTTTACTACAGATAAAAGAAGTTTAGATAGGTCACATCAAACAAAATCTGAATCTAATGGTGTTGTAGAGAAAACCCATCAATCTAAAAAGAATGGTTTGTATTTGTATGAATTGAACGATAAATTAACGAAATAATAATAATGAAAATGTTTATTAGGTGATGAAAAACGGGAGGTAAGTAAAACAGATGTTGGCGACAAACATAAACCAGAAATAAAGAAGCGTGACGATAAAAAGTGAGTTTTTACTATTATTTTTCATTTTATCATTAATTTTATTTTTATTTAAATTTAGAGAAAGAACTGAAAAGGAGATGCCGAAATTAAAGAAACAGGATCCACCGAATTTTGTGGCGAGTAATAAATTTGCATTTTTAGAAACTGAAGATAATTCAGATTGATTTTGTTGATTTTCTTCTTTTTTTTTCTATTGTAAAAAACAAAAAATTATATTGTCGCCTGATAGTAAATATTTCACAGTTATGTTATTATTTTTTTAAAATATTCTTCATTATGGTGTCTTGATCCTTTATATAATATAAGTATTCAAAACAGATCGTTTTAAGGTGTTTGATTTTTAAATTAGTACCACACCTAAACTTGCGTATAATAATTAGACAATATTTCATATCCACTTGTTGTATATCTGGTTGCATACACGGCTATTTTTTTTAGATAATTTCTCTTTGATAATAACCTAGGCGCGGATTTACGTGCTGGTGACGTCACTGCTCCGAACTATCTTTGTATGTTAGCGCTCTCCATCGTCCTCACTACAATCATTCATAAACGCAGCCAGAAGGTAGGTTCAAATACTTGGTGAAACAAACACACAGGGTATTTCTTTGTTCTACGTACATAGAACTGAATACATTTGTTTCACTTTCCCGATATACTCAAACAGCAGGGGCGAACTCAGGCATAATCCCAAATTTGTTAGTTCATTGGACATAAAAAGGATTGATAAACAAATACCTTTACCAGTCGAATTCTCCGATTTGTAATAAAACTCTCACAGGTTTTGTTGCCCACAATGGAAACCCGATTTTTAAAGGAGACATCATGGTCAACGCAAGTAACCGAGTTATTTTTAAGGGGGCTAATTTGAAACTCCCCCTTAAATTCGCCATTGTTTCTCTAACATGTTCAAGTGTATGGGGGAAAGTGAAATAAATTTATCCAGGCCTATGTAGGTAGAACAAAGAAATATCCTGTATAAATGCGCTGACGATAATCGCGCGACAATCTAAAATAAATTCACGATCCGCTGTTAAATAATAACTTTGATTTGGATAATAGAAAGGAAAATCTAATAATTGTCGATTCATTAATTAATGAAGCGAATTTGAGATGCAAGCACACACATCAATACAATTTCATTTGGTTCTTAGAATTTTCGAAATAAATCTTTGAAGACTTCGTATTGTAACGCATAATAGCCAATATTCGTCCAATTCTTCAGCTTATATGCGGATTTGGTGAAAGTGTGCCAAGGTATTGTATATTGTTTATAACAACATGAACAACAAACAACAGTAGACGACTATACATTCATTATAAAGACTATGTATAGTTATAGACTTTTTAAAGTAGTCGAACTTGCGTAAACACCGTAAGCGACCTCCTTTTTCACTTGACACTGAATCTTTTAACTGTAAAGAACTCCCATATATAAATTACGATCGTACATGGTTCTCATTCTTGATGATGATGGTCGATTTTTTCCCGATTCTGTTGCGATAAAATCATTTGAGAAAGAAGAATAAGAACAAAAATAAATTTGACATTGTTATTATTGTCTGAAATTAACACATTCATAACGCCTACGTTCATTTGGTGGAATGATTGATTTGTTCCGCTGAATTCTAATTTAGTCACCATTGCGAATTAAAGCGCAAAGTACACAAGTTTGTTGTGAAAAAAAGTTTGCAAATTTTCTGTACGAGTATCTCTTTTTAAATTTTATCATTAATGTACGGCATCCTGTACAAACAATCGCCCACATTAATGCTTCTTTATGAATTACAAAAAAAAGGCTATTCATCAAACGTGGTACTTTCACTTTCATCAATTAAAATTTAATTTACTGATTGTTCTTATTGTTATTAAAATATTATTTAAGAGGCCCGGCTGTTTCTCAAAATTTTCACTGACCCTATCAAGTTGAGCATTTAGCATAAATACGGTCTGCTTGATTGAGAGTGGAGATCATGGAATTTAAAGATAATGATGACTATGTATAAATATATGTCCACATATGAAGTTAAGAGGGCGCTACTGCAGCTAGAGGGTAAAATTTGAAGGCATGCGCCAATACTTGATGATAAAATTAGAGAGAAAAGATCCATATGAGATAGTCCTCCTTATCTCTATACTCCATGGACAAATCACTGCGCTTACCCACTAGCTACACTAGCGCTATTCTGGTCATTTATTGAACCCTTATTTCATACATTTCGATGGAGACTTTTTCAGTTGAAGACTCATATGAGATGGTCTTCTTTATCTCTATACTCCATGGTGATATGTTTAAAGGGCAATCGTATCGACAGAGCATGGCTCTACCATAAATGCGAACTATGCCTCATTTAAAAACTATATTCTATTATCAAACTGGGAGGAGTGATCTAAATTTTGCGCGCCTAAATGTTAGCTTCCTATTGGTTATTTTAATAAATACCGTGGTACAATCTGTACCACGCATGTGGTACAAGGGCAATTAAAAAAGAGAGACTGAGTCTTGGGAGAGAATTTCACATATTTTTGTTAGTGTGAGTTAGGTTGTTTCTTTCGTGAGAGTAAGTAGGTGGGTAGGTAGATGGTTTTGGATCCAGTTTCAATCAGTTCAAATCATAGCAAATTTGTTTCTATTCGGGTAAATACCCAAAATGGCATCAGTAACCCCACCCTCTTCTTCTGATTGAATATATTTCCTCCCAAATTCTGACCTGTTAAGATTCTGTTACATTGTAATGACCGCTCGCATAAGCCTGTTTTACACAGCGGCACAAGAGGTGGCCCCTTTTTTTTATTCGCCACTGTACAGGTTATTTGGTGCATGTAAACTTGCTTCAAATAATTAATAATCTTATACATAATAAATTTAGGCTGCTATTATAAGATTTTGACATTTGACAGCTGCTAATACCAACTTAGATTATATGTCTCTCTCTTTTTCTCTCACAAGTTAGTATCAATATTCTAGTAATTTTTGAAACATTACATTGGATGATAACCTTAAAGTATGTCAATTCAAAATTTTCTAATAGCATCTTGAATAAACTATACCTACTTAGAATCAAATAATAAGATAACTTTTACCATGGGCGGCTGTAAACACTGCGAAATTGCAGCATCCCTGTTGTCACTCAAAATATATCAGTGATACAGTATGTTCAAGGCTATTTCACCTCGCAGTTGGTCATGCCTTTTAGTTATATTGAGTCGTAGCTTATTTCATACTTTACTTCATCTGTGTTTCTTTTCTTCCTTCTTTTATCATTAATTTGAGTCGTGAGCCGCCACTGACTTCTTCTACAATTCTACTACAATTCGAATGAATGTGACTAACTGTTGCACTTTAAGTAAGACAAATTAACGCAGAATTGTTGCTAAAACTTTAATGTAATGGTCCCGATTGTTTGTCATTATTTTATGTAGAATTTAGATGGAGCCGACTGAAGAACAGTCGGCCTCAAATCGTTAAATACGCGTCTTTGAAAATCAGATGATGTTACTATATCGTAATTCACGTGAGATGAAACCTTCACAATTTTTATTGAATAGAGTAACGATGACGAGGACGATACGTTCCATCATTCGCGCCTATCATTGTCATCATCATCATCATCATCGTCGTGGTGTCCGAGGATTGTTCGTCCGTCCATCCGTCCGACTCTAGCCCCACTCCAAACTAATAAAGAAAACTCACCAACCAACCAACTCCCAGCGCGGCGGTGGCGGCGACAACAACGACGGCGGCGGCCCGGTCTCTCTCTCCCTCTTTCTCACACCATGTCATTCTATCTCATTTTGTGTTCCTCCGCGCGCGCCTCTCATTCGAGGTCGAGCAACGTAACGGTCCGTACGTGTGTATTGTCGTTTGTTAGTGTGTCTGTTATTGTTAAGAGAAAACTATAAACTAGTGTGCCGCGCCTGTTTCAACAAAAATAATAAAATCAAAATTTTAAAACAAACTAACAACGATTACAATTAACAAAAAAAATAATCATCGATTGATTCTATTGGCTATAATAATAATAATATAGTCGAGAGGATTGAATTATTTGAACGTGAATCGGACCTGGTCGGCGTAATTCCACCAAGAGGTGCCTTGAAAGTAACGAGGTGCCCCCTAGAGTCTCGCGCGTCTCCTTCACTACAGCAAGTGGATAACGTCTATTATTATTATTATTACTATTTTCAACGTTAAAATTTCCACACATACACACGAGTCGTATTATTGATAATAGTAATGGTAGTTCAGTTGAGTTGAGAATGTTTATTTAGTGATAAAAACCGCATTTTTTTCGCTCACTCATAGTGTCCATAATGTTTGTGTCGTGTACTATTTCAGTATTCTAATCATCGTCATATAACAATAATTGCTCTCTTATTGCTGCCGTAGTTGCCACGTAGCAATTGGGCTATTGTACAGTGGTGGTCTTGCTATTTTCGTGCACGTGTGTGTGTGTGTGTGCGCGCGTATATGTGTGTCAACTACATATTGTATAGCTTGATGTGTATGCGTTAGTAATTTCAGTTTGCCAACGAGTTATCAACTTTGTGTGTTCAGTTAAAGTGTATCAGTCTTTATACGTTTAGTTAGTTTCTTTAGTTTTTTTCAACTATTACACTTACAACAAATTAACAACCATTTTACGCTAGTACATCTCTAAATGTTAAAAGTTTTAAGTGAGATTTCGTGTGTGCCACCAATCTGAAAACAAAAAAATAAACCAACACAATTAAGGATTATTGTGTGTATGTGTGTTTGTGGGTGTCTATTTCTTACGGATTATACAACTGGATAAATCGCCACAAATTCATCGGTCTTTTCCTCCGGTAAGTTTTATTATTTTAACCTATTTTCAATATAAATTTACGTGTGAAACTTTCGAATGCGATTATCAAAAAATTGCCCACTTTCTTTTTATCTCACGTTGTTAGTTAGTTTAACAAATTTAGGTCAAAAAAATGGCGAAACTTAAAAAAACACTACTCTCAATCAAATCACCTATTACTTCGTTTGTTTCGTCTAATTTCATTGGCGATTATCGCAAAAAAATCCAATTAAGTAAGCTTTGAATATTTCGTTTATTTCTCACAATTTAATTGGTTATTCTAAAAATAAATTCTGATCAAGTCAACTTTGAATGACATCAAAAAATGCGCACAATTTTCACCAATCAAATCACCGATATTGGATTCGTTTCGCCCAAAGTAGGTTTTGATTGTAACAATTCCAAAGTGAAAAAAGTGTATCAATAGTTTACCTGTATTTTACGTCTTAAATCATTTAATAATACAATTACAATCACGTTAATTACAATTAATTTAAATTAAACTTAAACGAATTATAATTTAATAAAACAAGTGTGTAGTATCATTTTTTTTTGTGTATTAATGATATAAATCGTTGACATTAACCTCACTTATTTATTATAACTAGTCAATAGGACATGATAAGGACAGACGTACGTTTGTATTAAAACATTTTTCAAATAATTAACCGAAAACTACATAAAACAACGGTTTTGTTAATTTTAATTACTTATTATCAGCTTCACTTTTACTAATAATAATATAATAAAGAAATCAATTCTGTTTTGAGTTAAGTATGATTAATTATTTAGTAATTAACCACATTTATTGTTTCACTATTATTCTAGTATTATTATTATTATTATTATCGACATTACTTAAATTTATGTAGAATATATTGGGGAAAGCTTTTCATAAACAGTTCTAAGGTTTTACGACAAATAATAACTTAATTGGTATTCTATCTACAAATAATTCACTTGATATCGAATAATTAATCTTGATTTGTTATAAATTTCCATTTATTTTAATGTGATTACAATTGTATTTCTTTTTATTATTGTATTTTATCTATGGGTTCTTTTAAGGTAAATATGTAGGTATGTATTTGTCCAAATTTATTCGTAATTGGAGGTGAATAAACGATAAATGAGCCAAATAGAAATTATCTAATGGCTAGGTATAATAATCTCATTAATACGTGTTTTTCCCCTATTTCTTCTATTATTATTATTGTTCATTGTATGTTTGTTGAAATTTTATTAGTTTCTTTAGAAATATTGGTGATTTATTTATACAGTCTGTTGATTATAATTTAATGGACTTGACTTCATTATTATAACAAGAATTTTAAAAAAGTCGCTTTAGATATTAATCCTTTTGTTATCAACGAAGTTTACGTAAATTACTTGTCGTTTTGTGGTAGTTGTGCGCTAAGTTTTAACAATGAGTTACTCTCGTAAAACACAATCGAACATGAACAAAGAATTGTAGGTATGTTTCTACAAAAAAAAAAGATATATCGGGATAGGAAAAACAAGTTTAGAGTAGGATTGTTGATGGATTGTCGTTTAAAATGAAACCATCTTCTAGTTTAATAAACTTAACTATATGATAAATGATAGAATGGAACCTTTGATGTCTAAGAAGAGGGTGTACACGGTTCAAATGTAGGTATAATCAGTCGACTATAAATGTCAGTATTGATGGCAATGAAACTGTGTGTTAATTTTGTGGATTGTTATTCGCTTATGTGCTTTTTTTTCTCGTTTCTATTGTTTGAAATGGGAAATTAGAGACGAATATGTAAAAAAATTAAAGAAAAACAATATTCATTCATTGATTGCTTGTAGAATTGTACTTTTGTTAATTATAGCGTATGGTTTGATTGAAATATTGTTGTTTTGTTTTGTTTTTAACTTTGTTTTACAAGATTTTTTTATTCTATCCAAATATTTGCAAATTGACTTAATGCCCTGTAAAAATAAATTGGGAAATACCGGAAATTTCCGTTTCTTTCTCTTATCCTCCTACGTATTTTTTTGTATCAATTCTAACTTTCGAAAAGGAAAAAATAAACCATATTGTCAGAAAAATTGATAAGGGAGAGAAGTAATCTTTGTCAATGTGTAATAATTTACATGATTTTGTTTTATTTTATTATATTTATTATCGTACTTATTATTGTATGTCTGTTGTAGTATTTGAAAATATGATCTTATTAGTTGTGATAAATTTGAAAAATTTACAATAGCAACATATCTAGGTAGTTCTTCTTTGTCGAACCTATTATAAGCCAAATTTATTTAGTCAATCCTCAAATTATCGTATAAAGTGTACATCAGTAGATTAAAGGTAAGATTAACCTTTACGCAAAGAAGATTTGCGCTTAAACTACTAACTTATAATATCTTGTTCTTATCACTTGGAAGCTGTAATGTTTTGAAAGATTTCGTGGACATTGCTCCAAGTTGTTTACACACGCAGTATGATGATCAACATTTTATATTGTTTTCTGTGTAGGTATATACATTTAAACGTTTTCTTGTGGAACTTATATGGAAGATAGTGTATTGCAAAACATGTTTCATAAGACTATTGCACGAAACCAAGTGTAGAGAACAAGCGTCCATGCGAATCATGTCTAAAAATTGACACCAATCTCTTTCGATTTCCAATTGAACGACGAATGTCCTTTATACTAAATTAAATTGGTAATATCGTCCTCAATTGTGTGGCTATTATCCTACAGTAATACACTTTTCTAATTTTCTATAAAGACTTGTCTGAAATTCTTGCAACTTTTTGGATTTGTAAACGTAAATTCAGAAAGAGAAAGTTTCTATAATTGTACGTTGGTTTTTTTGATTTAATCGCTGAAAATTGACTTCCATATAATTATTATTATTATCAAAGTAAAAGTTATTTTCGTCTATCGTTCAATTTTTGATTTATCGTTAAAATTGATAGTTTTGCCTTGTCATCATTATTATCAGTATTATTTAATTGTGTTTTTCATTTACGTACAATTTATAGATTAAATAGATTAGATGACCAAATTACAAGTTATAACTACTATAACAGGATATTGTTGAATAGAGAAACAGTTTTGATTACGACCTCAGAAGGTTAGTAGAACATTTAACTGTTTCTATACATACATATTAGGAACATGAAACTTTTATCTATTGTTGTTAAATAATGAAAAAAATAACCTGAAGCATTTACAGAAAGAGAACAATTCGATTGAAAGTGAAATTTTTGTGTGCTTTCTTTTTGATTGCCAATTAACAAATAAATAAATAAATAAACAGATGCATTATTATGTCATTATCATTAAAGAAAATATGTTTTGTTTACATAATAAAGATATGTGGTTTAGACAAGGTCAAGGATTTTTAATTGAATTTCTCATTGTTGCAAAATTTTTCCACAATCGAATATACAGGTAATACCCAAGGTCCTTCAAATCAATCTTAATTTCAACAATTATCGATTGTACCTAGGTACTAGATGAGATTTGTTTTCCCCCTGTTTTTATTTCATACAAAATTGTTAATATATGATTTTACAGTGGCGATCAAAAAAGAGACCACCTTTTGTGCGGCTTATGAACCTAAACCTAAAAGAATCTTAACAGGGCAGAATTTGGAAAGATAGATGAATGGGGTGGGGTTACTGATGCCATTTTGGGTATTTACTTGAATCGAAAGATACTTTCTACAAATTTGATATGACTGAAACTGGCTTCAACACCTCCTATTTACTCACCTTCTTCCCCTAACGAGATAAACAGCCTGTTTCACACGAACGCAAATATGTGGAATTGTCGCTCAAGATTCGGTCTCCTTTTTTTGATCGCCACTGTACATGGACTAGTTATGTTTTGTTATCATTTAACCTTCAGTTGTTAGAGATAAATAGGTTATTATTTAGTTATTTATACTTGATACTTACCGTTTGTGTAGTATTTTTTTTTGGAATCCTAATTTTCGGTCGCTAACCTTTCGGATTTTTGGCCATCTCTAATCTTCCATAGACAATAATTATTGTCAATTTATCAACCAAATCGTTTTCTACGTTCAATTTAACACTTTTCATATTCAGAACTAAATTGTATTAATCCAAACTGATGTAGGGGTGAGTGGGATAAGTTTGGCACGGGGGCAAGTTCGTTAAATGGCACTTTTAAAATAACCGGTGACAACCAAAATACGCTTCGTATAGCACTAACACCTTTAGTATCTAAAGACCTAAAATTCAAATCAATTGATTGATCTACATGGAGGGTTGCTGTTGTAAATCTGCCAAATTCGCATGAAACTCCCATTAGTCCACGGGCGAGTCGAATAATATTTAAGGGATTTTTAGGGGAATCCCTGGAGAACATTTTGTCAAAATTGAAAACCTCGTATCTCATTTCAAAGTATTGGTCAAAAAACGATCGTTTTGGACAATGTTGGAATTTTCAAAACGGGCTTAGCATTGTTTTTTTTTCGTTTTGCGTCCTACTGTACTAGTTTTTGAAAATTCCGACATTGCCCAAAAATATTGTTTTTGACCAACTTTCAAATGAGCTACAAGGTTCTAATTTTGCTAAAATATTCTCTAGGGACCACTCTAAAAATCCTTAAAGTTTTATTCGAATCATTCTTCAACTACTGCTACTAAGGTACTTTAAATGCGACTTTCTTCACTTTTACAGTTTTTGTTGCAATTCCTAACTTTCCCGCTCTCCCCTAATAATAATAGGGTTATATGGTTTGTATATAGGGTGTCTTAATATATTAATTGAATTGTTTATTATTTAGTAGTAGTAGGATTAACAAGTTTCGTTGTTATTTATCTTTGGAACATGTACGTATTGTTACTGTACATTTATTTTGTTGTTGAAATGGCTAAAATAACGATTTAACTAACAGTAAAGAGATTGGTCGCAGTGCTGTTGTTGTTGTTGTTGTTGTTGTTGTTGTTGTTGCTTATATGTGAAAGTGTTGTGCAAGTATGTCAACTGTACTAGTAGTTGTGCAGCAGTAATTTCGTCAATATCATCATTACTTCCTCTATAATTTAAGTTTCATTTCTTTTTATTTAATTTTTTTTTTAATAAAATTTATATTGTGTTATTGTTGTTTCATTAATAGTTACAACAATATAATTAGTGATTAAGTTTAAAATTTCTTTTAGTTTATTATAGGTATACATATTTTATTTTTGAAAATGTGTGCCAGTTCTTGAACATCTGTACAAATAGAACTTGTGCCAAAATTATTCATATTTCAAAATTTTCTCTCTTTCACCTCATAATAATAATAATAATAATTTGTCGAATTTTCAATGACAGTTTCTCTTTTAAATTTATCCAATTTTAAAACGCTCCATTACTCCTATTTTTGTTTATTACAAAGTTTTCTTATTTATGAACCTGTTGTTGTGTTTATTTATATCATACCATCTATCTACCTACAGATACTTGTAAGTTTTCACCTGTAACATTCCAATTTATTTAATGTTTTAAAACATTTTTTATATGTATTGATTTATAAATAAATCAAATTCTAATCTAATTGAATACTGCTTTATACAAATGACTTTCTAATTTGATAGTACTTATATTGTATTGTTATCTGTATATAAAGAGACAGAGTGAGAGATACGAATGTTGAGAGGGGAAAAAACAGTAATTATCCGATTAATTGAGTAATGTGTAGAATGGATGAAGCGTGATAATGACAATGATAACGATTGTAAACAGATCTATTCAGGGTATTCAAATTTAAACTTGATTTATGTAGAGAACCATCTATTGTGAATAATTAAAGAGTATTTTCTTTTATTTAGTAATATTTAATTAGGCAATATAACGATATAAAGGAGTAATACAATCTTCAATCTATTTGATATAGAGCAATTTGGTTTTAATTAAAATCTAACTAGACTACAACTGGAAACTATGAATGAGTAATTTTGTCTCTTTATGTGTTTGATGAAAGTCATGAAACTTTACAAAAATAAATACTATTGGTATACAATACCGATAATTTCCTTTATTTTTTCTTGTTTTCATTTGAAATCAACAGACAATTTAAATTCGTTTTAACGAAAAGCAAAAAGTTCAAAAACCTTTTTAAAAACTTTTGAGAACGATACCACGACGAAGAACCGTTTATTGTATGTATGTATGTATGTATGTATGTGATAGTGGTGGCAGTGTAGAAGTAGCTTTTAAGGATATTAAACAGGTTCTGCCTTTGGAAACCGATAAAAATTCAACATTGTCTACAACTTTTATTAGATTATCATGGATTTATTCTGTGGATAATAAACGATAAGTATAAGAACAATAAAATATTTGATGTAGTATTCTATTTAAAATAGCAGCAATCTTTGAATTGTTATTGTAATTGTCTACATTTTTTTTTCCTCTATTCGAATTTTTCAAAACAAAGCACGATGGTGAAGAAAAAACGAGGGCATTTGCCGAGATAATTTGTCAACTTTGAAATGTATCAACTCCAATCTGGATAACTTGTGTGCAGCGACTTAAATGGTAGATTTAGGGGGCTTTCTATTCATTTTGATGAGTCGCTAACATGCAATCGTTTAGATTTATTTGTTCTTTTTTGTAATCTTCCATTCCATAATTATACTATTCTATTATAACTAATACTAATAACAAAAAAGAAAACTCAGTTTTTTCAGTTTTCGTTTTATCTATTGCAATAATTTTAAATATTAAATGATAAACAAACATAATTAGGTCAAGATACAAATTTACGAATTTTCCAAGATATCTGTAACGATAAAATGAGGTTTGATTTCTTTTTTAAGGTTGCTTAGGTCTCTAAATATAGTGGACATTCTATTTACAAAATCATTTATACATCTATACTTATGTAGTTAGAAAGAGATCTATAGAATTAAGTTTTTAACAAGTAGGAGAAAGATCGAATTGTACTACAGAAAAAATAGTTGATTTATCATAAATTTCAATAACAATAGTCACAATTGAGCGTAATCGTAATACTTATACCTAATTTATTGTAGTAGTACATAAGTATATGGGTTTTCTTCCAGAGGTGATAGCGAAAAATTCGCAACTTACGTCTATAAATCAACTATGCGCATACTTATAGATCTTTAATCTTCTTGTTAAGGTGTTCACCTTGAGTTTATCGTTGAAAAAAAAATCTACAAGGAAATACGTTTGGATTCTTTGTCAGGAACCTTAGTTTTAGTTGAAATCGTCTAATAATTTTGGTATTTTTTTTCTCACATTCAACTTTATGATTGACATTTTGGGTGAACACACAATTAAAATTAATCTGTCGATATTGATGGAGTGTTCAATGCGGTATCTGGAATGATGACCAAGAAGAGAAAAAAACGGAATGGTCGCTTCAAGATCGTGTTTATGTTGAAATCATGTCACATGTTCTTCCCTCAACTCGTTAGACATTTTATCTATCGATCCACATACAGTGGGATTTAATTAAATTATCGAACATTGAAAATTCATGACTTAATCTTGGTCATATCTAGATATTGTAGTAGTGGTTTATATAAATTGTTTCTAAAAATACAGAATATCGCTATTATGTTATTAATTTTCTATTTCTCTTGTTATTTTACTTTTTAATTAACTCTTGTATTAAAACCAGCACTGTTATAATGAAGATGAAATATTATGGTTTGTTTAGAGGATTTAAAATAGAACAACAGGCATACGAATAGAAAAATTGCTTTGTTGTTTGTGTTCTACATTTATTGTAATATCATCATCATATCTATACGAACAACAAGTACTTAATTTCTATTTACCTTCTTATTTAACTTGGCGACCTTGTTGTTAAGGTCATTTCACTACATATATCTATGTATACGTCTATTTCTATTTCTAGTCATAATAAATCCTTTATAATTGGACTTGGTTGAGAATTTATCAAGAAACAATACGTACGATCATTCATCATTTATCGGCACAAAGGATATAAGAGCCATTAGACGAACTATGGTTACGTGCTTTTAATGCCTGATTTTCTGTTGGTTTAGCTCAATTTTTAACATTGCTGTATCATACGAATTTAATTTTTTTTCATTATTAAGTACAGGTGCCAATGTATACAATAACACGATCTTAAAGCCTTAAATCGTGCCATATTATGAAACAAATAACAATAGATACAACGGTATTCTTATTTTCTTGATTTCCTGTTATTTTTTGTTCTTTATTCATCTTCATTAATTTTATTCGTTCAGATGTAAAATGTAATTCCAATTATTTAGCTAAGTTTACAAAGTTTTGTATGTTTGTTATAGTACAATGTTCACCTTCATTTAAATCATTGTCCTGAGATTTAGTCTCTCGTGGCTGTAATTCTTGGATATTTCTATATTATTATTGTGTTGCAATAATAATATAGGTAGAAGATTGTCTTGCAAAATTGAGTGGCCCAGAGGAAAAGTCGTACCTACAAGTGAAAAATTAGGTTTTTAGAAAATTTGAATTTTTCTACCTCTTATGTATTGCAGTGTATTTTTTATTAGTATAATTTTCCTTCCAGAAAGAGTGTTGCTAGTGTGTTAATACAGAATTCCACTTGTGCCATTTTTGCTCCTTGTAGAAAGCGTATTTACAATAGTATTTATGCCCTTTACTTATTTTTATAAAAAAATGTTACTACACCACTTGCTTTTTTCTAAACCACCCAATTATAAAAGCTGAAGAAAAATGCAATTTTTTTCTGTAATCGTACAGAATGTGATCCGAATTCGTAGCACAAAAAGCATAATTTTGTATACATTGTAGTTAAAAACGGACATACCTATGTTCTTGTATAGTGAACATCATGTTTATTTCACCTGTAAGATTCAAAATATTGAGAAGAGGTATAAAATCTATGCTACTCAAGATATTTTTTTTATTAGTCTTTGTCCGTTCCCGATACGTTATGTTAAAGTGTTAAACTATACGGTACCGATTATAACGGAAAGACGTATTTGTTTTACGTTAAAAATTTAAGCTGTTATAATGATAAGGATAAGTGACATACATTGAGATCATGAGCAGTACGATCAGCTGATCGGTATCGTGTCATACTGATTCACGTATGCGTCAAGTCACGTGATTTGCACCGAAATCTTTCATTGGTTCCGTTATTTCCGAAAATGTCGTAAAAATACAGGTTATACGTACGATATGAATTTAGGTCTTATAAGTTCTAATAGAGAGTTTATAACGTATCAATAACGGGCGAAAGTTCTCTAATAGGTAGGTACCTAAAACTGTCTACATAAAATAATCATGTCAAGTATTGATGATCAATCGTTTATTTCTCCAAGTGAACTCTACACGTGTCGTTTTAACGCTCAAATACCTACTTTTTGCTTCTTTCTATAAATATTAAATCAGCAACGTGAAGTTTTAAATCAATCTAAGCCAAGTTTTTGGAATGACAGGCAAGTTTGATTAGTTTTAACTGGTCGATAAACATGAGAAAGTTCTCAGAATTGATAAAGCAAACTCAAATAAAAATAAATCTTAACTAAATCAATAAACATTAAAGGTAATTTTTGGTTGATTGTTCACCGATCATTTGATTTATTACCGTACTTATTACGCCAATGTTTCAACTAGTGTATGTATTTCAGACAAAAAAGTACCGTACAATTTTAACCTCAGTCCTACGAAAATTAATGCCACGTGTTAGACGAAACTTATTAATAGTTAACTTTAAAATAATAATAATAATAACTAAACATAAGAGGTACTATTATAAAAACTAAAAATACTTATAAGTTTCAAAATCTTAAAAATTCAAATCGAAAACTTTGTATATGTTCTTTATTATGAAAATTCTTTGTTTGTAAGCCCAATCTGAAACGTAGAGCACGTACACAAATATATGTTTCACATTTGCTACTATACAATACTGCCAAAATACCAATTCTATGAATAGATGTAGATAAAAATAGTTTATTGCGTGCTCGTTTTCTGTTTATAATATTTTCGTATTATATTTTATTCAAATTGAGGGTTTTTATTATTATTATTATTGTTGTTATTGTTGTG
Source organism: Mylabris sibirica (assembly GCA_039776855.1). Lineage (NCBI taxonomy): Eukaryota > Metazoa > Arthropoda > Insecta > Coleoptera > Meloidae > Mylabris > Mylabris sibirica. The sequence goes on from CM077836.1 coordinate 9,583,099, forward strand.
TTATTGTGATTGTTGTTGTGGTTGTTCTAATGAACTTGAAAATAAATAAGAAATTCCTGTTAAGAAATTTAAAACAGTATAAAAAGTTTCAAATTGGTCCTGTTCCTATTTAAAAGTTTAAGCACATAATTATAATGCAGTGAAATTTTGGTAAAGTTTTCGCCAATTATACCCTAAATTGACAATAACGGCTGTTTTACCGTTCTCTTTTCCGTCTTCTTGCTGTTGTTCGGTCTTCTTCTTCATCGTCTTTTCGGTTCAGTAATATCGTGTCTGTTTTATACGAATAACACAAACTTGAATGTTGAAATTCTCTCAAGTATCAGCAACAGCAACACCCAAGAAACAAGTTGGTAGAGAGTATAAAGTGGGGCAGATACAGCCGCATTTCTAAACATGTTGTTGTTGTTGTAGATCTTGAGGCCATTGCCTTTGTTATATCGATGTTTTCCACCTTCATGTTTGAATTATTGAGTGAAGAAAAAGAAAATTGTTCTAAAGACACATGGATAGATTAAAAATACAACACTTTCAATTAACTAAAACTATCAATCAGACACAAATTAAGATAAATACATCGAGTGTAAATGAAAGCAATTTTTACAATTTCAAATTAAGAATTCTTGTAACACCTTTTTGTTTTGTTTTGTTTTCATTGACCCAGTCCCTAATTTATTTGTTCCATCGAAATTACAATGCAACAGCATGTTTATCAAAGAAAAAAATGTAGACTTTTAATTAGTACATTTACAACATCAGGATTCATGTTAGGATCATAATCGAATGACCTTGAATATTTTAACCAATCAAATCAATTCTAATCGTTAATTATACCAAAATATCAATTTGTTTTTCGCATTATTTTTCTTGTATTTTAAAAATGTTCATCTGTATGTATCGATTAAATTCTCTAATGTTTACAACCTTGACCTAATTGATTTTTAATTAAATCAAAGTGCATTTAAATCGGACAGATAACTTCATTTTAAATAGTAATAAATGGAGGAATTGATACGATTTTTTTTATTTAGATTTCTTTTTATAGTACCTAATAGACTAATAATAGTAATAATAATGAGAAACGTGCATTTTATCATCGAGTCTTACTGCACGTTTGAATATAAATGAATGAAATAGATTGAGAATGAGCAAAATCCCGACGAACCCTCTTTTAAACATCTAGTTTTAATCAGTTCCCGATTATCTGTCAAGATCTTAGATGATCATATGCCCTACAGCAATATATTGTCATTAACAAGAGATTGAATTAGTGTTGTTGTTGTTGTTGTTGTTGGGAGTTGAAGTTTCACTAGGCACTAGGGGGAAATCTTGTCAATTGATCTATAGTAGTAGATTTATAATCATTTGAATATTGATGAAGTTTTAAAAAGACGTTTATTTGGACCACTGATTTGAATATTTTCTCAATTTATCAGTTTTGATAATTATTCTATAAACAGTGTGAAATAAAATTGCCTTTAAATCTATAAACCCGAAAAACTACGCTGATTTGTCATTAGGGCGTTTGAACATTACACCATTATTCTTAGAGCCACTGGAATAGATCAATATTAACGAGTGCAACGGGAACGTTGATTGTGGATGATTGCGGGCTTATTTTAATATCTTTTGTCTATTAACTTTAATATTTTTGACGCTTGAATTTCTTTCCTAAAAGTATACCACTTTACTGTTCTTAGTTCTTATACAAGCTACCATTGACAAGCGAGCTAGAAATCATTTTAGCAAAAATTAGAACCTTGTAGCTCATTTGGAAGTTGTTCAAAAACAGCTTGTTTGTAGCAATATCGCAATTTTTGAAAAATTTGCTACTCATAATAATTTAGAATTACTAGGAGATTCTTTCAACATTGATTTTCTAGTTTTTTTCCAATACATTTGAAGCACGTGAGAATGTTACCTATTTTCCCTAGAATGCAATGGAGTAAAACCAGAAAAATCAATGTTGAGAAGGACTTTGAGTCATTTTTCGTCTTTAGCTTGTTTTTGCTCTTGACTAAAACGAACGTTTTATGACCAATTTAAAAATGAGTTACGAGGTTCTAATTGCTAAAATAGTCTCCAGAGATCCCCCAACAAATCCTTTAAATATTTTTCGAATCGCTCGTCGACTAATAGGAGTTTCATAGTATCGATCACATTTAAAATTGACACCCTTTATTCTTGAAGGCTCCGAAAAAGATAATTACGATTCGTTCGTGTAACTAAATTTATTTTAACGAATCTTTAAATGAATCGCTAATTCCGGGACGAATGTCGATGCGGAATCTGGGACTGTCATAGAAAATCGGAGACGAATAATCACCATACAGTATTAGGACCTAGCGCTAGGAACATTGGAGAGACATTGGTCCCGCCTATGTGCCTTCTTTGTCAAAACACATGTTTCATGAATAATAGAAAGAGATGTCGAATTCCTTTGAGCATCTGGTTATTGTTATCTTTTAAAATTGAAAGTTTTCAAGGCTCTTCAAAGCACTAAGGGTGGGCGAAAAAAACGCCATATTTTTTCATTTATAAACATCCCTTCATCTCTCTGTCTCTTTCTAACTAATGTGTAAGTAGTTTAAATAGGCGTGGCCAAAGTTTCTCCAATGTTCCTAGCGAGCTGAGACCGTACCGTATATTTTTGCCTATTTTTTGTGACACCATATGAAATAATTAGTGTATTCAGTGCCAGGAGGAAACGTCGAACAGCTGTAGACCCGAACTTATGGAACTACAGACTCGATTTGGGAACTGTCGAAACGTACAGCGACCATTGCTACGTAGACTGCAGCTTTGTGTGGAACATTAATTGACAGTGTTGTATGTGTGTTCAATAAATAAGTTAGTAAAACTTGCGTGGGTAGTTCAATGGAAATCTTAGATGTGTTATATGTATTGACATTTGTTTTTTATAAACTCTCGACAACATTACGATCGGTTACCATTTAACCAGCGATCATCAAACAATAGTTGCAATTTTGTTTAATTTTAGCCATTTTTTTGACCATTTAAAAAAATGCTTATTGTGTTCTATTCTACGTAGGGATAGTATGATTTACATTTCTAAAGGCAGTTCGATTTCACCCTATATACAGGGTGTTTGCTCTCAGTATGGAGAGTTATAAGAAACTCCTATTAGTCGACGAGCGATTCGAAAAATATTTTGAGGATTTGTAGAAGAGTCCCTAGGGAACATTATAGCAAAATTAGAACCTCGTAGCTCATTTCAAAGTTGGTCAAAAATCGCTCGTTTCTGACGACTTAGCGATTTTCAAAAACGAACAAAACACGCAGAACGACTAAAAATGACTCAGAGACCTTCCCAACATTGATTTTTTTCGTTTCTTTCCATTTTATTCTGTAACAGGTGTAAATATTTCGTGTTTTCTCTGGAATACAATGGTGAAAAACGAAAAAAATCAATGTTGGGAAGGTCCCTGAGTCATTTTTAGTCGTTCTGCGTGTTTTGTTCGTTTTTGAAAATTGCTACATTATCCAAAACGATCGTTTTTTGACCAACTTTGAAATGAGCTACGAGGTTCTAATTTTGCTATAATGTTCCCTAGGGACTCTTCTACAAATCCTCAAAATATTTTTCGAATCGCTCGTCGACTAATAGGAGTTTCTTATAACTCTCCATAGTGAGAGCAAACACCCTGTATATTTATAAGATTAAAAATAAACAATAAAATAATGGAACAATAAATAAATAAACAGGTATAAATAAATCAATTTATCCACTCCTGAATGGAATTGTGTGTTGTGTTTTTCCTGATACACACACACACACACACACACACACACACACACACACATGCATAAAATGAACTTAATCGTGATTTCTCTTAATATAGCGTGTTTATGTGAAAGTTATAATTTACATAACCTCTATCACTAATATTGCAATGAACTTTGTAACCTTAACTGTTTTATGTTTATATTATTATTATAATGATCGTATACTTGCCTTGTTGTATTAAAGTACATTTGTTTCTTTAATAAATGATCGTTTGATTTCGTTACGATAACAATTGATATCGCCCGCTATTTTATAACTTTACGGAACGGATTATAACGTAAGGACGTTTTCGCTTTAAATCAAAGATTTAAGCGGTTATAATGACAAGTGGCATAGATTGAGATCATTGCTACTACAAGTACGATCAGCTGAATGGTACCCGCCATATTGAATATATTAATTCAGGTATGCGTGGCATCACGTGGTTTATACCGATAGTTTTTCATTGGTTCCGTTATTTCTGAAAAATATGCGTTATACGATATGATTTTAGGGCTTATAACGTATCGGTGAGGGGCAAAAATTCTCTAATTGATCTATTTCCGCTTCAGCTTCAAATACACAATAATTGTATATGTATTTAATAAAGCTTTCGTGTTAATTGGTTTTCCTCTAACAAATTTTAAACAATTCATAAAATTTAACCTACCTCTCTACTGATTTGCTCAACTTAAAATAGGAATATTAAGAAATTTGGTTGTTTTAGGGTCGATTTCATCAACTTTAGTTATGCCTAATGAACAGTTAAAAACAATCGTTTCTATGGCTTTGCTGTTCGTTAAAATTTAACAGACGTTGGTGAAATCGATCCTTAGTTAATTGAAAAATTGATTAATTTGCATGACGGAACAAATTTTTAAACTAGCATTCACTGCAGTGAGACAGACTGTATATTATTTTTAATTATATCTATAATACAAGGTCCTAAACAGAGTTTATGGTTTAAAATTTACCGAAAAACCTATAAAATGTTGACATAAACAACAAGTTCTGTTTGTGAACGATACCGCACACACGACCATACGTCACTCGAACTGTCATTAGGCTATTTAGTTTCATTCAAGTCAAGACAAAACCAAAACCAAAGTCGTGGAGAGGAAATGAAAACGTTCCAAAACAATCTTATTATTAGGTCGACACAGTGGCGCAACCAAAAATATTTCTTAGGGAATATTTATAATCTTTAACTGTACATACAGGCTGTTTCACTAGGAACTGATCAAAAATGTTGCAAGAGTCTTATGCTCGTATTTATAAGCCGATCTCACAAGATTCGATCTCAAGTCTAACTTAGAAGCACGAGTTCTGGTTTATAAGTCTTGCTTCGGCAGTTTTCGGCGGAAGTCAGGATTGAGTATATGGTGGGTTGAGAACTTGGCGAATTCTAGTTACATTTTACAGGGTCACGTTTTTTTTTTGTCCGTACGCGCATTTTCTGCAAAACTCAAGCTCATCTCAAGGCAGCTACAACCCAATCTTGGCTTGGTTACATATTCTGGCCTCAAGGTCAAGTTCAAGCTCCAAGACGGTCTCAAGATCGGTTTATAAATACGAGCATTAGAGAGCTGCAGCGCCGTAGCCTTCCTCTTGGTTGCGCCACTGGGTCGACAAAGTATAAAACAACCACACTATTTTCTTCCTTTATACACAGGTATAAAGGAATAACGGATAGAAATAAATTTTGTTGAATTTGTGTTGTTCCAGTTTATAATACAATAGTTAACTTAATTAGTGAATCTAATTTAAATAGGGTTGCTTTTGTTGTTGATTGAAACACTAATACGAACAAGTATAAACAAAAATAAAAAATACTAAGAGATTTCTGTTTACGAAAGAAGAAATGATAACATATGTGAACACACCTTTATTATTATTATTATGTTGATTGTTGTTAGTTTTTATTCATTTGTTGTGTTTTTTTTTCCATGTTCATTTGAGCCGTGGGAAGCTATGATAAATTATCAAAACAATTGAATAACATTATGCTATTAATAGTGCTTTGACTTTTAAATGAATCGTCGTTATCGTTTTTATTGACTTATCTATTTAAGCATCATTTTTAACAAGTTTTTTTTTGTAATTTTAAATCTTATTATAGGTAAAGTTCGATGGTAATTAATATACCTATATCAATGATTGTAATTTATGAATGAAACAAGATTTATTAATTAGGTATTTCTCAATATTTTCATGTTAAATTAATTAAATTCTCTCAACATTTATCGCTTATATTTAAGCCACATGGTTATGGTATACATAGATTCCAATAGCATTAGAGGGGTGAAATTCACACTACCATCCGCCCACTCACCACCAATACCACCACCTCTGCCACCCTCTATGCGTATTGATTTTAGAAAAACGATACATTTGACATTCGTTTTATTTTTTTCGTATTTCTTTTCTTAAATGAAAATTCGAAAACTTCATGTAATGATTTGTTGTATTGTTACGTATTTTAAGTTTCACCTGTCAGTTTTACCTGTTAAACAGGTAAGTGTATAAGTTTATGACATTATACTGGGTGTTTCTTATAAATGTGGTCAATTCGTATGAAACTCCTATCGAAAAATATTTGAAAAATTTGAGTCCCTGAAGACTATTAGTAAAATTAGAACTTTGTAGCTCATTTGGATGTTGGTCAAAAAGGCTCGTTGTAGGCAGTGTTGCAATTTTAAAAAACGAGATAAGCACGCAAAACGAGTTTTCCTCCATTGAATTCTACAAAAACTGAAACATTTTCACCTGTTCCAAAATAAAATGGAGATAAACAAAAAAAAAAAAAAAACGTTGAGAGGATCTTAGGATCATCGTAAGTCTTTTTACGCGTTGACTAGTTGTTGCAAATTGCGATATCGTTAGAAATGATAGTTTTTTTTGACCAAATTTCAAATGAGCTATGTGGTTCTAATTTTGCTAGATGGTCTTCAGGAAGCTTCCTACTTAAAATATTTTCGAATTTTTGATCAACTAATAGGAATTGACCATATTTAGAAGAAACACCCTGTATAGTACGACCTTTATTGTGATCGATATTATTTTACTGTATACTAAAGGGCGGCGAGTGGGTGGATGATTGTTTAGTTTGGTTGACTATTTAGGTCCTACCCTACGCATATTCTACCCTACTATACTATACAATGTCTGATGTGTTAGTGTATTGGTGTGCATTATGCAACTGTCGATCTATTATACCGTTCACAAATAAAATTATTACTTTTCTTCCTATATTATTATTGTTAACATCGTCATTATTATTATTATTGTTAGTTTTCAACTTTTACCTGTCACAGTCGAGTAAAGTTCAATTAACGTGACTGATTATCGTTTGGTTTTGTAATTAAACATCTTGTTACCACATCGTAGAAAATAAATCAAGTGTCTCCTTTTAGAAAACAACAAGATGTCATTGATAATTTGATGTTGTTTTGAAAATTATAAACAAATTGTAGGTATGTACTTGTTATTGTTTTTAGTTAAGTTTATTCAAAATATGAAAAAAATCTTATCAAATGACAATGAAATAAAAACATTCTAATCTTATCAAAAGCGTCAATTGATAGCATTACGTCACTCACAAAAAGTCATAATTGCTAATGAGTATTTCTTTTTTAAAATTATTAGCTACAAAAGCACCTCTACTATTCAAATACTTTTCAATTATTCTATACGATCGCCCACTGCGCTTTTAAATGTGTGGTAGATTACACCTAGGAAAAGTTACTGAACAAATGAGAGATGATTTGATATTAAGTCTCGACTATAAAGTAGCATTTTCGAGTATAAATTATACGATTGTACTACTACCTTATTGTTAGAGGAACTTGGTATTAAATAAAGTTAAAATTATACATCACAAGAGAATTCAAATTTTAATATTTAAAATTATCCAATAAGTTGCACGTTTTTATAATTACTCTAAAAAGGGGTTGAATTATTTATTTAATTTCAAAATCTATTATCAATCGTTATCGGCTTAGTTATAGATTTATGATAGAAGGGGAAACAAATTACACGATTTTAACAAGAACTCGTTGATTTTTAGAAAAAAAGGGGGTTTGAGGAAAAACCGTATAATCCAACATACATTTTAGTATATTTCAAAGTAAAATTTTCACCCTCAATCGATCTTCCATACTACAACCACCACCACTACCACCATTATGTATCTCTTGCTCCTCCACCATAGTTGGGGTTGTTTTCGTTCTCTCTTCTACACTCTTCTGACAGTTTAGTTGAGTTGTATTATAATCATTGCTATTAAAAAGTCGATGTTGAGAGTGTGTGTTTATGAAAATTTTGTAAATTATTTTATCATCCCTTATTCAAGCAGTTTTATTTTTCATTTTTATCACAGTTTATCTTTATTCTACATCGTCATTTTTCATTGTATAATCATCTTATAAATCCATTTATTGTATTGTTTTCGGGGGAGATATAATCGAAGGGTGAAAATTCTGCAATTTTCTTCTATATTATAACGGAGAATTGCCAAATATTAATAAAATTTGATTTATGTTATTAATGAGAGAACCAGTTGGTTTTTCGTTCACAAATAACGTTGTAATTTTTAATTAGCCAGTAATTAAAATGTTCAAATGTATTTTAAAAGTAGATAAAACACCCACCATTATCCAACCTACATTATCCAGTAATAAATAAAATATAAAATAAAATAATCGTAAATATCTTATTTTAAAAACAGCAAAGTTCTGAGAATTCTAAAAGGAAATCTCAATATTTTCTTCAAGAAAATTCAAAATATTCTATTAAGGATATTTGAGGGTACAATTGAATTGGTGGTTAAAGACCGAAAATGCTCGTTTAGGCAAATTCTTATTTCTTAATCTATATTTCGAATCGTATTTTGTGGAAGAGCTACTTTGTAGGAGGTCAAGTGTTTTATGTTTAAATGTTTCTTAAAATAGACCGTCTATATTCTAATCTAGTTTATAAATACATTGACTACACCTGTTTATTGTGCACATACACATGTAGACTAACAAACCATCTATGATTATTATTATATCAAGTTATCTAATATTTTCCGCTCAGATAACATTATCAATATATTGTTGTTTTCATTTTAATTATTCTTATTGTTTACATTATTTCGTTGAATTAAAATTGTTAAACTGTTGAATCGACAATTTTATTGAAAACAAAATGAATTTTGCTAATTTAACAAATTCTTCTAAATTGCTATTTAAAGAAAAACTTGAAATAGAAACTTAATTTCATCAAAACTTAAAAAAATCCGATTTGGCCCACTTTATACGGTACAATGGCACAATAATGACTCATGGACATTATCATAAATGAATTTCCATCAACAGCTTGTCGACCTTCCTAGAAATTACCATATCAATGTTGTTTGCCCGCTTTTTTTCACTCTTAATGATAACGGCGATTAATTCAATTACAAATTATAAAATTACAATTATGTTGAATTGTTTGTTACTATTTTAGTGTAGTTAAGGTAAAAATTCGTGTATAAAGTTAGGATGTTTATCTAATGGTGAAAATAGCGATATTTAACATCCTGATGATGATCGATAGTAAACTTGAAATTGTGTTCAACTTCCTTTTCTCTCATCTTTTCAACAAAGTTCAACTTGGTATAATAATGACGATCACATAGTGATTGGTAGAGGTGTATAACCATGGCAGCAACAACAGCAGGATGTTTTTTTTTTATAAGTCGACGACTAGAAACGATAAAGTCGTTAAACCTTTAGCTTTCTTTTCTGTCTAAAGCTTTTTATGATCGTACTTTACATATCTTTGAGGGGGGAATTCAACAACTAGAAAACATGTGGAACGTTTTTCATAATGTGTCATTTCGTTTTTTTTTTCGTCTTCCAACTATTTCTTCTACCATACATCATGTTGTTTATTTCTCTAAACTTAATTATAGGTCAGTTAAAATTGTTGATTTTCTCATATTGGTAATTGTAGATGGTTGGTAGTAGTGCTTTAATGAGTCCCTTCTGATTTGTTAAACTTCTCTAAATGTCCATAAAACTTTAATAGAGGAATTTTAATGAATAAAACTTGAACACCACACAAATACAATATTCAAGTGGATGTTGTTGGGATTTAAGGCCGATCCACACACGGAGATATATCTTAGTAAGACGGTCTCATGGTACGGTACAGTGATATATATCTAGCTTTGTCTATACATGATACCGACAGAGATAGATATATATCATTGCACCGTACCATGAGACCGTCTTATAAGATATATCTCCGTGTGTGGATCGGCCTTTATGTGTAAGAGACGATAGAACGAAACTATAGGGGGAAAACGTTGAGTTTACGTTAATGAAAGATGGAGTTATAAATTTTTTTTTTTTGTCTCGTATACAGTAAAAACACCTATAATGAAAAGCATTATCATTTCGTAGATCCTAAACTGTTCATTCAATTCACATCCATTACGTTTTCCCTACTTTATAAATCTATCTGTTTTTTTTTTTGTATTATTTTAAATGAGTCTCATTAATTATTCGGTCTCTATCGGGAGTCGAATGATTCATCTTCTCGTCATTTATTAACAAAAAATTACAACTTCCTGTAATTGTTAATAAGTAACACCTATTATTATTATTGTTATCAATATAATTTTATAATTTTACGAAAAAAGAATGTTGATTCTCTGTCAAAACATATTCGCCCGTTGATGAACGAAAGAAATATGATCGTATTAAATTTAGTGACGCCTGTTTGTCTGCCAACTCAATAACCATAGCTCTGTTATTTATAAACGAATTGTCCTTGCTTTAGAGAAATACATGTGTATAAAAGTTATACGTGGGTTGTGTGTTATGTTGTTTGAAATTCATCATTACATTGTAGGTGATTGGAATCGGTGAATTTATGCAAAAATATGCATCAATAGTGAAACGATGAAGACTAAATTTATAATCGATTCATTTCTTAGAATTTATTTTATCGTAACAGGTAGATTTCTTGGCAGGACTTTAAACTGTTTTTTTTTAAATGGTTTTAGTTTCAGTTATCGTTCCTGCAAAAATTACGTTTTTTTTTTTTTTTAGGTTTTCGGTGCAGTTCCAAGGGATTTGTTTTCAAATTTTTAAATGTCACCGTAAAACTCCTAAGAGCTATTCATAGGGTAACTTTTGAATGTAGGAAATTCTTGAACAAGTGTTTTACTTTGCAATTTTCTATTACCAGAAGAATTTTGATGTTGATGTGTATAAACTTTTATAATTTTAACCCCCAACAAGGGATGAAAATGCGGTTGACAGCTTTTTATAGCCCTAGCGCATCTATATTAACTGGTTTTTAAACCACTAAGAAAAATTGAGCCTTTACAGAGATATTAGAAAGAAACAGCTGATTTTGCAGGGTTAAATCTAATATCTCCCTTATGGGCACGAACGATAAAATAAGTACGCATCCGTTAGAATCGGTACCTACAGGTAGAGATGTAACACAAGTGTCATAGCAGAAACAGAATCAGAAACAGATTTTTTGAAATTTATTATAACGGAAACAGAACAAAAACTAAAAAAGTTAAAAAATATGAATCAACAGGTTTGTTACAACCAAATACGAATAGAGTTATGGTACCGGCAACTTTTATTTTATTCATTGAAACCAAAGCGTTTACCAAATCTTGTAAATATGGAACGTTGTACAGTGGCGATCAAAAAAAGAGACCTCTTCTTGTGTGGCTGTGTGAAACAGACTTATCAGGGCGGCAGTCACAATGTAACAGAATCTTGTCAGGTCAGAATTTGGGACAGGTTGGGGTATTTGGAATGATCTGTATTTGGAGTTTAGTTATTATTATTATTATTTCTGTAAAGAGGATGATTTTACAAATTTGCTATGGCTTAAACTGGCTCCAACACCCCCTATCTACCCATTTTATTCCTACCCTACCCTTACTAGAGAAACAACCTGACGTACACTAACGAAAATGTATGAAATTCTCGCTCAAGACTCGATCTCTTTTTTTGATCGCTACTGTACATAATAAGAACTACGACATTTCATCCAGTCAACATAAACAATGGATTTTTTTCTTTCGTTTTTCCTCTGTGTATTTTTCCGGCATATTGATATTTTTTACTAATAGTATTTCTTACATGCAAATGCTAATTTCCGTTATTTATCCGTTTAAAAAGGTGCGAAAGCAGAATCCAAAACAGAGCTCCAAAATCATGAGAAATTTCATGCGGAACCAGAAACAGAGATCTGTAACATCACTAACGGTTATTCACGTCGGACGAAACGTTCTTGAGGATCTTTAGGAGGCTACCTGGAGATTGTTTTAACAAGATTAGAATCTTGTAGCTTATTTGTGAGTTGGTCAAAATACGTTTGTTTTGAACAAGGTCGTGATTTTTAAAAACAAGCTAAAGACGAAAAACGACCAAGAATGACTCAGACTTTCCCAACATTGATTTTTTTCGTTTTATACCATTGCATTCATAACTGTTTCAGACCAAAATGGAGAAAAACGAGGAAAAATCCATGTTGGGAGGATCCTCAAGTTATTTTAAGTTGTTTTGCGTGCGTAGTTCGTTTTTGAAAATCATGACATCGTTAGAAACGGGCGTTTTCTGACCAACTTCCAAATGAACTACGAGGTTCTAATTTTGCTGAAATGATCTACCCTGTAAATCCTTGAAATATTTTTGAATTACTCGACAAATAATGGTAGTCGCCATAAGAACTTTTCGCCCGATATATGAATAATCCTGTATACCTAAAAAAATGGGGAGTGTTGGCCTCGGGAGGTTTACATGCAAGTTTAGGTATATTAATTCCCCTCAAGTACCTATTGCTGACGAAATTCCTAGGCTGGGAGGCTAAGAAGAGATAAAAAAACCGTATTAAGTGGTATGTTTAAGCAAAAAAACGGGTTTTATTTTCGGTTCAGCTCCAGATTTCTTTCCGTCCAAAATTTCAGCTTTTTCCGGTTTTCGGTTTAGTTCCTGCTTCTTGATGACGGTGGTGGTAGGATTCGGTTAAATGTCAAACATGACTCCCATAAAGATGTTGGGTCCCCGTTATACAGTTATCTCATTGGATATTAATAATTCTTATGTTTTTTGTTTTGTTGCCCTGTTCGAAACAATAAAAATTACCATTGAAATTGTTGAAGATACCAACAAGAGATATGATTATGAATCTATTGTTGCAATAAAGACACAGACAGATTAAAATTGTAAATGTAGAAAACCATTGGCCTTGTCTTCTATGATTATTCTCCATTGTATATCTACAACATAATTTACTACAAAGATGAATGAATTAAAAAAAAAGAACTAGCAAAATAATTCAATTGATAAAAGAATTTATCTTCAAATTTTGAATGCACATTTACCATTCAACATGGAATGATGCAACATGTTCGTTTGGATATTCGCCAATTTCTGTGAAAGTTTCAACGTTAAATAACTGTAAAATAATTTGTAATTAAAAAACAAAAAAAAAACCGAACAGTATTTGTGAATTAAATGTACCGGAAAGATTCTTTTTATGTTCCTATACATAAGTGTAATAAAAGTCTACGAATCCTATATATTACACCCCTATTTAATTGTTCCCTCTGCTACCATATACTGATCTTTATATTTATCATCCAGTCAACCATCACTTGTATTTTCTTTACTTTATCATTTAATCGTTTCGTTTGTAATTATTTTAACGAAAATTACTAGATGAATTTTTAAATTTACCGAAAAATTTTCATCAATTTCCATTTAATTTACATATCAAACGAACTTTCAACTCGTTGACCTTCTTCTCCCTAAAATTGTTTGCTTTATATAGCTATTCATTCTTGTTTTTTATTCTCTTGTAAAATCAACCCTTTTAAATAAGCTGTAAGTTGAAAGAACTCATCTTTGTAGATTCTATCGTTTTCAGTTTGGGTGTTTGTACAAAAAAATTAAGTATTAACATAAAAATGATTGATTTCTTCGGAATAAAATTTCAGTAATTTTTGAAATAGTAACTTTGTGGTTTTGTTAGTTTATTGTGGTTGGATAAACGAATAAATCTAAACTGTTGTTTTATATTATTGTTGTATTTTTCAACAAAATCCATCTTATAAATATTATTATTGCTCACTTGGAGGATTTGACAGTTTTATAACTTGAAAGATCACTATAAGTTGCCTGAATCCTTCACTTTACCTGCTGTTTTCGTTGAAAGGAAATGAAGATTGTTGTGGTTTTCACTTTTTTTTTTGTTGTTGTTAAATTCTTCCAGTTAAAAAAGTATATAATTTAGTTGATATTTATTGATATTCTTTTACCCCTCTCTTGTGTTCTAATTAGTAAAACTGTAATTTATGTATGAGACTCATTTTTTTCTGTTGTTGTTTCAGATTAATGGAATATAAACTGGCACAACCTGTATTCACTTCTACAACTATATAAGGTAAGATTGTTTAATTAAAATTTGTATTTTTTTCGATTTGAAATTGTTTTATCGAAACAAATTAGAAATCTGTCAATTTGATTCATTTTTCAACCGAGTCCTATAGATAAGCCACCATAGTCGAATCTTCTGCCTTTAATTATTGAATACACAATGAAATAATTTAGTACAAAGGATACGAATAATCAAGGACTTTTCTAATAAAAATCCCCTTGAACTTGATTTTGTTGCATTTCATCGAGCTCTTATTATGTCTGGCACTGTATTTAAAATTTATAATCAACAAGTTGATCGCCTTGTTTGTCTAGCTAATTTCTAAATTAGCTATCTCTATCTAATTGCAAGACATAGTTCGATTCTTTTTAATGTTGTCTTACAAATTTAAAAATATTGATGCAAAATCGTCTATTTTCATATAGCGTCATTGTTTATTTACTGAATCACTGTCGTACGTTTGTTTCGAAATTTTAAGTGGTTTATTATTATAATTGGCCTTGTAGCCGTCATCTTGACTTGTACCCAAAGACCTAAACCAAGCGTCTTTTGTATGCCAAATTGATGACGTGGTAATGCACGAGCCAATCTAATTTTCGTGTGCATATATTATGTGTTGTAATTTTATGTAAACGTATTTCGAATCATTCCAGACTTTACTGATTGATTAGCATTTCAAAAAAATATAGTATTTGAAAATCTATTAACTAACTAAATAGTATAGGGTGCTACTGTAAAAATAGCCTTCTACTGCTATTTGCCAATGTGAATAAGATTGATATTTTTGGTATACAAATAAGCTCAAACAAGAAACATTGAAATAGATCGTTGTACGTTTATATTATTCACGTTTAAAGCATGTTAATTGAATCGACCTACAAAATAAATGTATATCTTAAACAGTATTGTTGAATTTTAATTATTAAAAACTATTGTAATAAAAATATTTAATTAACAACACTAAACTCGAATCTAAAGTTTCATATATTTGTTAAAATTAAAGCAAATTCAAATCATAAGATTCTTCTATCAGAATCTAGTTTTGGCTTGATTTAAATTGTATGACAAATCTTGTTAAGTCGGTGTAAATTTTGAACCGTCGATCTGTTTACAAACACTTAATTTGGTCTGTTATACAAAGCTTCATCTTGACTTGGAAACTGTGAATAGTAAAGTCCTGACTCATAATTAACCAAAAGTATTCGTTATGATAAACTGATAAACTTTGTGCTCTTATCGAACCAATCAAAATTCCATCAATAATGGTGCCAAATCGGGAATGTAAAATGGATGATCATTTTAAAAGTATTAGGAAAATATTGTTTTACTAATCATAAAATTTGAGTCTTTTTATGTAACGATTTTAATTTCCTTCGTTGCATAGATGATGTTAAATTTTCAGAAATAAACATCTCTTTCAATTATACAGGGTCATTAAAGTCGGATGAAAAGTTCTGAAGGCAACTCGCATTATTAAAAAAATATTTGATGTATTTATAGGAGGGTAGCTGAAGATTATTTTAGCAAAATTAGAACGTCGTAGCTTATTTGCAAGTCGGTAAAAACTGCTCGTTACTGATAAAGTCGCAAATTTCAGAAACAAATTAAACACGCAGAACTATCAAGTATGACTCGTAAAACCTCGTAACAGTTTTGTTTTTCGTTTTACTCCATTTTATTCTGGAATAGGTGGAAATACTTCGCATTTATTCGAAAATGCAATAGAGAAAAACGAAAAAATCAATTTTGGGAGGGTCTTCGAGTCATTCTTACAATTAGTTGTTTTTCATGCTCAACCAACAACGTATTGAGCAATACGCACAAGAAGCCACTGCTCCTAGCGCAAATTTTTGAGTCATTCTCAGTCGTTTGCCTATTTAGTTCGTTTTTCAAAATCGCGACTTTGTCTAAAACGAGCGCTTTTTGACCAACTTCTAAATGAGCTACGAGGCTCTAATTTTGCTAAAATATTCTCTAGAGGACCCCCGACAAATCAGAGTAAAAATTAGTATGAACAATCTTACCCTATCATTGACAGAGAATAAACAACAGAGAAGGTTACTCACTAGATTCATTTATTTTTTCAACGATCAATTTTCAACACGGTTTTTTCCAAATTTTCTAGAATACAAATAAGACAAACGAGAAAAATCAATTTTACAATGGTCTAAGAGCTATCCTTAGTCGGTTTACGCGTGTAGTTGGTTGTCGGAAATCATTGTTGGAATAAAGCGTTTTTTCGACCAACTTACCAATGAGTTGTGAGATTCTAATTCTAATCTAGCTAAAAGGTTCTCCAAATCCTCGAAATATTTTTCGAATCGGTTTCCAAATATGTAATGGAAGTTTTCATAAGAATTATTCTTCCTACATGTATCACCCTGTACTTTCCTTATGTGCTGTAAGCATTGAGTTCCAAGGGGTAATATAATTTTAAATATAGTCATTATTATAGACTTGTGTCATTATAATTACCATTTGTTGTTTGAAGATTAGTCTTTCATTTAGAATATATTTTCTCATTATTACAAAATTTCTGTATATTTTGTGAAATTTTCAACATTTAGTCAAAAGAACACACACACACACACACACACACACACACAATAAATATTCATTGTATTTCAAGTGGAAAACAAGACGACAGAAATGATAAAAAACAAACAAGAAGGAAATGTATGGAAAGAAAAAATACAATTCCCCATTCTCTTTACATCTTCATAAATAAGAGAAGAAAAAATGTATTTAAATAAATAAGCGAATAAAGCGGCAGTGGTGCCGTACTGTTTTCAACGACCCCCTGTGTTCGGGTTCTTCATTTTAATATCAACAATAAGTATGACAAAAAAAGCGCAATAACAAGATAATTACATTTTTTTTAAATCTATTTAAAGTCGTATAATATTGTCATTATTATAAAAGGGAGAATGATAAATACTTATTTACGGCACTAATCAATTCCTAACTGGAGTTTAATTAATCCATTCTAAGATACTGATGATGTTATAAATACTCGAAACAAGTGTATTATAGTTGAACGAATTTCATTTGGCTTTAAGTTCAAATAGTAAAAGCAATAAGATTGTTATAACTCAGTTTTATTATAGTTTCAATGCTAATAATTTTTAATAATTCTGTAAACTTTATAGCTATATATTTTTTCTTGTTTTATTTTCAAAAAAATAGTTCTAAAGTTTGTAATTGTCTGTATAGTATAACGAAATATTTGGGCACATTGCCATTTTTTATTTCAAGCGTTTTATTGTTTTCAATTTTTACACAATTAATATCTCTCTACATTATTTTATTAGAAATACAATATATTACGTACATTTTTCTGTGAAGGAAAACAAGAAAGATAAAAATCTATTTATCACACAGATTTATAATAATCAAAGGCTGTTGAACTTTTATTTAAAAGCGACAAAAAAAAAAACAGTCTCGGTTTTGTCTAAGGTCAATAACATTATAGAAATTTAGCAACGGCACGGAAAAAATCCAACGATTTTTATTCAAATTTTAAATTGGTGAAAGTGTTGTTGTTGTTGTTGTTCATTTTGTTGTATGCAATTATAAAACTAACAGAAAAATCATCAGACAGATTAAAAAAAATATGATGATTCATCGAAATGTGTACTGATTCTTTTCAGTTATTTTAAATTTGGAACAATTTCTCCTTACTTGCTTACGTATGGGAAAAATGATCCATTTTTATATATTTTATGTAAATTTCAACACATTTTTAATCTTGTTTTGTTATAATGCTTGACTCATCTCATTTATAAATTGTTTATACAATTTTCTGTTGCAAAGAGAAAATACAAGTTTTATAAAAATTTAATGATCTCTATTGAATATATGTATAATAATAATGCCAATAATTGGTGTAACAAATTATAATTAGATTGCTATTATAGAATAAATCTCTAACTTGTTTACTATCAACAAATATTTGATTCTAATTTTAGATAACGTTTATTTCTAACAAGCATTCTTAATCCCTTGAGTACATACGAACTTAAAAACAATTTACTTCCCATTTTTGGTCATCCTAACATTTTAATTTGTTCATATTTAAATACCTTTGATTTAACAAAGTTGAAATTTATATTTGTAAAACTTGTAGACTACATAATACGAAAACTTTAATTTATTCAAATTTATTTACATGATTATGATGTAGCATATTTGATAATAGTTGATAGATTTAAAAATTTGCTATTTGTGAATAGGCGAAGATAAATTAGAACCTCGTAGCTCATTTGGAAGTCGGTCAAAAAGCGCTCCTTTTGGACAATATCGCGATTCTCAAACGTAAGATGCCTCGAAGCCCCTATGAACTTTGATTTTTTTTTCGTTTTACCTCACCAAATTCTACAAAAAATGTGAAATATTTTCTCCTGTTCTTTAGAATGTATTGGAGAAAAACAAAAAAAAAAAACAATATTGGGCGAATTCTCGAGTCTTATTTTTCTTTCCGGTTCAATTAAAAGAATTATCGGTTCGGTTCCGGTTTTCGTTCCTGCAAAAATAACGTTTTTCCCGGTTTCTGGTTTTGGTTTTCCCTAAAACATAGAACCCCTAAGAGCTATTTATAAGGTAACTATGTAGTTTATTTTGTAATTTTCTTATAGCAGACGAATTTTTATGTTGATCTATTTTAAAGCTCCTTTACATTATCCGATTTGACATCCGATTTTTTGTTCCGAGTAAATAAAACAAGAAATTTGTTTCTTTACACCATTCGATTTATTATCCGAGCCGTTACATTCGAGAAATTTCATCCGATTCTTTCAGAATAGAACGGTCTCTAATATCATCCGATTTACCAAAAAGTTGGGGTTGTATGCAAGTTGAAAGTATGACGG
Organism: Mylabris sibirica; assembly: GCA_039776855.1. Classification (NCBI taxonomy): domain Eukaryota; kingdom Metazoa; phylum Arthropoda; class Insecta; order Coleoptera; family Meloidae; genus Mylabris; species Mylabris sibirica. The sequence continues at coordinate 9,602,194 of CM077836.1, forward strand.
TGTTGTTTGGTGTCGGCGTGTCGTTTAGTATCAGCTGGTTTGTTGTCTGTTAGCGCCTGCGTACACATGCAACTCACTCTGATAATGTAAAGATGAATATATCTGGGATTTGATGAATTCGGATATATAATCGAATAGAAAAATCGGATACAAAATTCGGACAATGTAAAGGGGCTTTAATCTATATGGTAGAAAATCACGATAAAATGGTACCTAACAATATAATTTCAACCCCCAGTAAGGGTTGAAAACGCCTTTACAGAAATATTCAATGAAAAGTAATTTTGCAAGGGTAACTTCAACCCCCCAAAATCTTCTTTAAGTGTGGGTATGAATGTATGAACGAAAAGATACGCATCCCTTAAAATAGAAATAACTATCTATGTAGGTACTAAAAATCATCAAAATTGGGAGTTTTGACCTCAGGTGGCTTCCTTGTAAAATCGTGCCTTGCAATATTGCTGACGCAGTTACGAGGCAGGAAGGAAAGAGAAAAAAAAAGATATCGAGTAAAGTGGTATTCTTGAACCGAAAAAACTTTTTCTCCTTTTCGAAGCCCTGTCTTAAGTGTATAGTAAGTTTATAAAAATCGCAACATCGTCAAAAACGAGCGTTTTTTGATCAACTTCCAAATGAGCTACAAGGTTCCAATTTTGTTAAAATAATCTACGAATCTTTGAAATAATTTTCAAAACACTCGTTAACTAATCGGAATTCCATAAAACAGATAATTTCGGAAATCGACACTTTAAACATACGTAAATATGACAAAAGTCAAGTCGATTATATCTCACTATAAATATTACGATTTTAATTATCAATTATTGTTTAATTGATGTTTTCATCTTAAAACATAAGCGGATTTGATATATGTAATTTATTAGCTTTCAAAACAACAGTTTGCATATATGTAACTTCAATAAATACCGGAAGTTGATTGTTAAGTTATTCAACTGAGCATTCTCTCTCTTCAAACTGATCTAATCTAAATATTTAGTTGAAAAGGGTACGGTTTCATTGTTTAATAAAAGTAATTAAAAAAAAAAAAACCAACAACACTATAATACTTTCCGTTTTTGCACATTTTATTGACTTTACAATTAAAGCTTGAAGTGAATGTCGTTAAATAGGTGCTAACAATTTTTTTTTGTAATAAAAATTGATTGATAAGACCGTATAATGATTGTTATCAATAAATTAAACAACGATACAAATTTGATTGATTGATTAACTGACATTGAAAATGAAGATCTAAATTCGTTATTATTGAAAGTAGGTACGTAAAATAATCGTATTTGGTAATAAGGTCAAGATCATAATTTGTCTTAAACTTACCTAGACAACAGTTAATCAGTTGATTTTAATTAAAGGCTAATTACGATAAAAAAAATCTTAAAGAAAAAACGTTTGGAAATTAATTAATTTGCTGTGATTAGTAGTTGAGCAGAATTTTCAATTTTTTTTGTTATTTATTTTTTGAATTCTAGGTTACTTTACCTTGACCTTGTTTTCTAGTTTAACATGTGGAAGTTGTATTTATTTAATGAATTATGTAGATAAAATGATATCACGTGTTGTATACCATATAACAACAACAATAACAATAATTAAATTCTATTAAAAAATGCATTTATCTCTAATATTCAATTGTTTAATTAGTCAAACAATTTTTTTCTTCTCTATAAATGGATGTTTAGAAAAAAATTATGTTTTATTTACCAGTAAACAACAATGCATATAACGAGTTATGTGTGTGTGTATGCGAAACCCGCAAAATTAAACGAGTTAACACATTATTCACGTAATCAATAAAAATGATTGATGATCTCTTTCTCTTTCTACATACATATACAGACTGTGTTGTTGCAATTCGTTAAACATTCACCACTCCATTCTGGCGAGAATTTCCATTTTTCCTCTCATTTTCTCTGCGTAAAATAAAAATTACCCAATGGAAAAAGTGTACGTTATGGGTAATATTAATACAGTCTATAAAGTGACTAAAGCGATTGACTAAAGTAATAAAATAAGTCCACAATCGTTTGAGTAGTAAACAACTAGACAGGGATAATAGGGAAATATTGCCATTTGCTCCTGTAATAAATTTTATAGATTCGTCATGGATTACAGCAACCAAATGTTGTTTCTATAAAAATTTGAAAAATTGGTCGGTATTCCACAAAGCAAGTAATTTTTGCAGAAATATTTTGTATTTGTTTTAAAAAAAAATTGTACAAATTAAAAACTAGGAACATAGTTTATTTAATTATGTATAGTGGCGATTAAAAAAAAGAGACCACCTCTTGTGCGGCTGTGTAAAACAGGCTTTTGACGACGGTCATCACAATTTAACAAAATCCCATAACAAGTCAGAATTTGGTTAGAAAGATATTCAATCAGAAGAAGGAGGTGGAGTTACTGATGCCATTTTGGGTAATTACTTGAATAGAAAGATACTTTCTACATATTTTCTATGGCTGAAACTGGCTCCAACAGCTCCTACCTACCCACGTTCTTACCCTTACGAGAGAAACAGCCTGACTCACACTAACGAACAAGTGGCAATATTTCAGTACCTCTGTCAAATTGTTTACTACTGAATCTATTGTGGACTAATTTTATTACTTTAGTCAGTCTCTTAAGTCATTTTACAGACTATAATTGCAATATATCAATACCCCTGTCAAGTTGTTTGCTACTGAATCTATTATGAACTAATTTTATTACTTTAGTCAAACTCTAAGTTACCTTATAGGCTTATACCCCTGTCAAGTTGTTTTTTACTGAAATTATTAAGGATTAATTTTATTGCTTTAACCAATCTAAGTCAGTTTATACACTATACCCGTGACAACTTGTTTGTTACTGAATCTATTGTGAACTAATTTTATTACTTTGGTCAATCTCTTAAGCCACTTTATAGACTGTACATATATTAAAAAAAGTTAATAATTACGAGAAAAATAACAATGTTAAAAATCCCATAATGGGAAATTATCAATCATTTATAAGTTACAATTATAATTGATGAGTTATTTTAATTTCCTTTCGTTAATGATTTTCAATGAAAAGTTCGCACAGTTGGCATCAAAGAAAATGAAAGTTTGATCGTATTGAATTTCCTCTCTTAACGACTGGAGGGAATCTTTATTGTTGAGAAAATTGAGATTTCTTTCGTTCGTTTTCTTATATATTCCATTGATTTTCACTTGATACACTTTTTTATGTTTGTTTTGTTAATTTATAGTGATGATTCTTTTAAATTGACTATACAGAAATTGCATTAATTCAAATATTGGTATCATATTTGCAAAATTCTAGAGAGATAAAGCATGTTTAATGTTTAAACAATTGATTATTTGGATTTTTATTGAAATTCCGGTTTTGAATATTGAATGAAACGGGATTCCTTCATGCGAACAAATACAAGTAGATGATGATGATGATGATGATGACCTGTTTGTTTGTTATTTACGATTGAAATGATAAATCGTGCAGTTGTTAAACAAATTCAATTACAAAGTTGAAATTTGTTTAAAATTGATTATTGATGATTCCAATTACAAAACTAGAGATGATAGTTGTGATGATGCTGATAATGATGGTGCTGTATGGGGATGAAGATAGTGGTGGTGGTAGTGGTGGAGAGTCTAGAGCAGCGTTGTCAAGGTAAACATTACCGGGACACGAGCTTTTAAAGCGCAAGCGTATATCACTACCCAATATCCGGAATATAACGGGATAGAACAATGGTATCCGGAATTCATGCCAATAACATAGCTAGGTAGAGATGTTCATTGTCACTATTATAGCCGCCGATATCATCATCATCATCATCCCCTATTTTCTAATTAATTTCACCGACTTGCAGTAACAGATTTAGATCATCTTATCTATTAACTACCTGTATTTTTTATAAGATATGCTCAAAGTTACCTGTTCTTCTATAGTAAACTTACACGTGTCTTCTGTACTGTTAATCTCATCATTACACAAAAAATCTCCAAAGGCAGCAAGTACCTTATATAGCGAATTTTTTTATGTATCTACATACTGAAATATTAATTGCAAAACATTCTTATGATACTGACAATTAATATATTTTAATAACATTGAATCAACTAATAAATTCATTTCCCGATGTTATTTTAATATTTATGATTTTTATTGAAAAATACTTTTAATCCACAAACAATAAGAAACACTAAAAAAAAAAATAATAATGAAGTTTGTTGTTTGTCTAATACGTCTAATCAAGGCCTGCTTGATTTTTTCAAGCGAAATTCTCTAGCAGGCCTTGCGTCTAATATTAACTGTCAAAATTAGTTGCCCCCCCGCGATATTCAATTTTTTTTCTAATATCAATAGTCAGAGAACATATAGCCACCTGAGATAATCGATTTTACTGCTTATACTCAAAAAAGAGATTTTTGCATTTTTCTTGCGAACCAACGAACCGATTTTGATGATTTTTTTTCTGGGTCATAGAGAATGGTCGGCTCTACTGTTATTTTAATTTTCATCAAAATCTAAGCAAATGTAATATTGAAAATGATTTTTTTTAACATTTCTTCAGCTCTTATTCCAAAAGTGTTGGCCCTACCAGTCTGGCCAACGAACTCATCCAAGCTATCACAAAGACCGATTTTTGTACCAAGTTTCATTCAGATTGGACTATTTTTACGGCAGTTATCGTGGGTATACATATATATATATATATATATATAAATTTTAACGAACGGTGGATATGGGTTCCTTAGGTCCCAAAACGAACTTCTGTGCAAAAATTTTTCGGAAATTCAAAAGTGAGGATCTCGTCATTAGCTAATTTTTTTTAAAAAAATTCGCTAAAATAATCCGTAATAGATGCGCGTCGTATAATAATTGATAAACATGTAGAGCAACGCTTAAATGTGCCTAATGAAAATAATAATCATAAACAATAAATATTTCGTGTAGTTAGTTACAAGTCGTGAAGCTTATAAGTTGGCAACGGTGGTGGGAATTTACTTCAGATTGCCGCGCGACGATCGTCATACATACATCTACGCGATTCTCGATTCTTACTTTAATTTGTATAGTATTTATATTTCACCATGTACTTGAGCCCACCTACTTGCTGCGCTCCTAAAAATCCAGCAAGGGATGGGCAAACATCAGCTACAGTAGACCGTCTGTTTATTGTTTGTTAACGCTAACTTTATCAACTACGTTGAATGATTGTAGTATTAGAATCACAAAAAATAAACGTATAATTTCATTGAAGGTTGATGAAGATCGAGCGCAACTAGACAGCGGTTATGTTAAATTTAGTTACGTACTTGCTTGTCATAAAGTAACACCATATAGGTAAATGTGAGGACTATTCACCTTATCGGACTGAGGACCATAATATTTATTTTATGGTACTGAGTACTATAATGAGATTTATATCTTTAAAATCAAGTAGGAAAACAAATGGAAACGAGTATAAAACCGACTTTATATAATTACTACTATATTTTGAATTTTAAGAATATCAAGCTCAAAATAAAATTACGTTTATGCATTTTTCTTTAACTAATCATTATGGTAAAATGGCTATTATGATTTATGACACGCTAGCACATAAAATCATGTGACAAATTCAGCTGTTAAGTTACGCATTGAGTAGTTATATTCCCTCTGGAACTAGTTTAAGAGTACCTACTCCAAATAACAAAAGTTGCATTTTTTTTGAATTTCTTACTCTTTACTTAGTAATTGTATGGTTAAATAGCAGTAATGATCGTCCGTTTTACTCGATTATCTTGATTTTATTTACACTACTCTCTCCATTACTCTACTTTCACTAAATCAAGTATTTTATTGGGTTTTTGTCTCTTAAACAACTAGCATTTAGTGTTTGAAAGAACAGTAGACGAAGAATAAGGAAGTTCGTTATTTTATTCAAGGTTCATCTCGAATGATTTCATCTCTACCTACAGTTGATAACATTGTCAAAATAACTCAATAACTAACAGAAATTTAAGAAATGTCTTTTTTCTCTCTTAAATTTCGATACTAGAGAAGCATCATTTTCACATTAATGTGACCTATTCGTTTCGGTTTATGTAAGTCAAGCTGTTTTTTTTTTCTTAATTAGGAAGAAGGTGGGCAGGTAGATGTTAGAACTAAATTTGTGGAAAATATCTGTCTGTTCAGGTGAAGACCCAAAATAGCACCAGTAATTCTGTTATATTATCAAGCCATCTCTCAAAAGCCCCACAAAAATGATCACATTTATGTGACGTATAAAAGAGGATAATATACATTGTCTTTAGAGAGACAAGATCGAAGAATCGCTGAAGCGCTAGAGAGAGTGCGACTACGGCCTGGTATTCCTTCCCCAACTTAAGTTGGCCTTAGTAAGACCTTGGCTTAAAGCGTCCTAAGCGTAGATTTACAGGCATTTATGTGGGCGGCTGGACATGGATAGGCCCCCACTTCTACTACATTCTCTACGTACTTCATTGAATGGACGTCACAGATAAACACTTGGAATTCCAGCGATTTTTTCGAATATGGCTCCATACCGCAACCATTATCTGTCATTGAAAGCACTCTAATAACTTAGCAGTAGGATTTGCCCGCATTCGCGTGCGGGTGACGTCACTGTTCTGAACTATCTTGTAAATTAGCGCTCTCCAATCGCATTCGATCTCCACCGACCTCTTAATGGTGTTATCCGTCTACTGTAACTGACTTTTGTACCCCTCTTGTTACATTTTCATAAGCGCAGGGAGTAGATGGGTTCAAATACTTAATGAAATACAAATATACAAATTACGATTATAGTAAGAATCAAAAGTCACGTATGTCTAAGGCGTGCGCTGACGATAATCGCACGGCAATCTAAAATAAATTCACGATGCCGCTATTAACTAATACCTAATAAGTGAAAAAAAAATTCCGTTGAAAATCTTTTATGTTGACTAAATCCAAATGTTTTCCTTGAAAGTAAATTGTAGGCGTTGATACAATCCAACTTTCAGATTTTTTACTTTCGTCGCACACGTTCTATTTTTTTATTCTATTTGTAATAAGAAAATTCGAAACTTCCATTTCGTAATGATAATCACAGTCATCCAATAGGATCATCTGTGTAATTTGTCGACATTATAATGAGAATTCAATCGGTCCATTGAAGCATAAATCTCGTTACCTCTATTGTGGACAACTCAGTGATGTAGAGCTTATTTTTGAATTTGTTAAATTATTGGTAATAGCAAATGAATAAATTGAAATCCATGAGGAAATGGGGAAAATAGTGAAAGTGGGTGTTAGTACCTAGATAATATTATTAGTAATTATTAGTATCTAAAAGTTGAAACTGTTGAGTTTATTCAACAAATAAAGGATATTTAATTAAAAATGATTTCCAATCGGATCTTTTAAAATTGATCATTCTTTTACCATTTCTTTCGTTTCATTCATTCATTTCGTGTTTAATTTCAAAAGTCGAGTGGAAATGAAGCATAAACTTGCTTTAGTATAATAAAAGAACGACGAATATAAGAGGAATATAAGAAAAAGAAGAAGAAAGAACCGTAGGAAGATCGATACAACCAGATGTTTCAAAAAGTCGTTTTTTTTATAACAACACTTACACATAGAACTGTGTGAAACAATAAACCCAATTTTCTTCAAACCTTATACTTTTATACACAATTTTCGAATTCATCGTCTATATAATAGAAATGATTTCTTGTCACTATTGACAGTTTAAAATATGTTTATATTGATTTGTTGAAGGTGACATATTTTATTGTTGCATTAAGATCAAAATATTCATTTTAATATATTATAGAGGGAGAAAAGCAGAAAAATATCAAGAATAACATCTTTTTTTGCTTGTTAAGAGAAGGTTAAGATCATGTTTTTCCGCTTTTTCTTCTTTCTTTTCAACAAGAAGAAAGCACCGCATTTCTCCTGTTATATACAACGACAGGCCGTTATTTGTTCATATTATTTTGTTCGTTTGTTCAATCTTTTTTGTTGTTGATGTTGTTATTCCGTTCACATTAAATTTTCATATAGATATACGGTAGAACACAATTTTACAATAATAATAACATCAAATCTTCAACAAAAGGCCAATAGAAAGTTTATAACTCGGATATACAGGATGCTTATTTTAAGCGAAGCTTTAGAGATTATTTTAACAAAATTAGAACCTCGTAGCTCAATTGGAAGTTGGGCAGAAAGCCAGAAAAATTGGCTACACACGTAATAAAGCGACTAACAAAACTCCCAACTTTTTTTTACCGTTTTTCTCTTCTCTATTCTGGAACAAGTGAAAATGTTGCGCTTTTTTTACAATGAAATCGAGATAAGCGACAAAAATCAAACAAATTGTTTTTTTATAGGAAGGTTTCTGAAAAAATCGACAATTTTTGGAGTTAAAACTTAAAATTAGTAGCTAAAATTCAAAAATGTGATATAAAATGTGCTGAAAGTAGCTAAATCGACGTACTTTTTCAGCGAAATTGTACAAAATTACAGAAAAACTTCCAGTTAAAATAACAAATTTATGACTAGTCGTTCTTTTATAAGAAGATGTCTGAAAAATTTGTCAATTTTTGAAGTTAAACCTTCAAATTAGTAGCTAAAATTCAAGAAGGTGGTCCAGGCGAGTTAATACTAGCAAAATCGACCTACTTTTTCAGCAAAATTTCACCAGCATTCGAAATAATCTTCAGTCAAACTACCAAATAGGTGATTAGTCGTCTTTTTGTAAGAAAGTTTTTAAAAGAAATCGACAATTTATGATGTTAAAGCTCCAAATTAGTAGTTAAGATCCAAGAAACTGGCCTAAAGCTAGCTAAAACTAGCTAAATCGACGTACTATTTTAGCAAAATTGTACCAAAATTCAGAAGAAACTTACAAATTAGTAGCAAAAATAAAAGAAAGTGGTCCAAGGCGAGTTGAACCAGCAAAATCAGCGTACTTATTTAGCAAAATTTTACCAAATTCAAAAAAAACTCCAGTCAAACAAACAAATTGGTGATTAATCGTCCTTTTATAAGGAGATTTTTAAGAAAATCGACGATTTTTTCAGTTAAAGCTTCAAATTAGTAGCTAAAGTCTAAAAAAATGGTCCGAAACGCGCTAAATCGAAGTACTTTTTCAGCAAAATTGTACCAATATCCAGAAAAACCTTCAGTTAAAGGAACAAATTGATGACTAGTCGTCCTTTTATAAGATGATTTCTAGAAACTTCACAGTTTTTGAGGTTAAACCTTCAACCTAGTAGCTAAAATTCAAGAAGGTGGTCCAAACAAGTTAAAACTAGCAAAATCGATCTACGTTTCCAGCAAAATTTCACTAGCATTCGAAATAACCTTCAGTCAAACTATATAAATAGGCGACTAGTAGTTTTTTTATAGGAAGGTTTCTAAAAAATCCACAATTTATGATGTTAAAGCTTCAAATTAGTAGCTAAGATCCAAGAAATGGTCCAAAACGTGTTAAAACTAGCAAAATTGACGTACTCATTGAGCAAAAACTCGCCAACATTTAAAACTAACAAATTAGTGACTCATTGTCCTTTTATAAGAAGATTTCTGAAAAATTGAATTTTTTTCACATTAAGACCTCCAATTAGTAAGTAAAGTCCAAGAAAGTGGTACAAACGATCTAAAACTAGCTAAATCTACGTACTTTTTCAGCAAAATTGTACTCCTACCAATATTCAAAAAAACCTCCAGTCAAACAAACAAATTGGTGACTAATCGTCCTTTTATTAGGATATTTCTAAAAACTTGATATTTTTTGAAGTTAAGCCTTCAAATTAGTAGCTAAAATCCAACAAAGTGGTCCAAAACGAGCTAAAATTAGCTAAATCGAAGTACTTTTCAGCATCATTGTACTCCTACCAATATTTGAGATAAACCTTCAGTTAAAGTAACAAATTGATGACTAGTCGTCCTTCTATAAGACGATCTCTAAAATCTTGATAATTTTTGATGTTAAGTCTTCAAATTAGTAGCTAAACTCCAAGAAAGTGGTCCAAAACGTGTTAAAACTAGCAAAATCCACGTACTTTTTCTGCAGAATTTCACCAAACTTCAAGAAAGCTTTCAACCAAACTAACAAATTGGTGACTAATCGTCCTTTTATCGGATAACTTCTAAAAAATCGATAATTTTTGAAGTTAAAACTTCAAATTAGTAGTTAAAATTTTAATATGTGGTACAAAACGTGCTAAAACTAGCTAAATCGTCGAGTCCTTCTTGGTCGTTTCACGTGTTTAACTCGATTTTCGAAAATGCGACACTGTTTTTGACCAACCTCCAAATGAGCTACAGGGTTTTAATTTTGAACAGAAACGCCCCTACAAATCCTTGAAAAATTATACGAATCGACAACAACAAGACACCCGCTATACATAGAGGAGTTGTTGTTGTAACAAAAGCAACAGTTTTTGTAATTGAAACGATTCAATAATGAGAACTTTTTTTGTTTGTTCTTTTTTTTTTTCGTCTTAGTATACGAAGCACTTTAATAAAATGTTGATGACAATTGCGCTCACAGACGATCACTTTTGTGTTGTTCAAAGTTGACCTAGATTGTTTCTAATGTTAGACATTGATGAAGTTAAAGTACTTGATGCACTGGTGCGAGACGACGGTTGTTGCCTCTAGGGATATTAAACTTGCATTATCTAACATAGAATTCGTAACAATAATGAAACGTTTATATAGTTTCAGTGTAGTTAATTAAACTTTTTCTAATTTTGCCAAAGTTAAATATAATTCCCATCTACCTTTACTTATTACCTATACGTGTAATACAATAATTCGGATTTGTTTCAAATGGGAAACTTTTCGTATTAAAAATGAATCATATTTTGAATATTTTACAATTATAATTTGAATATTTAGTAATCGTATGTTCAGGGAATTCTTCAATATAAACATATATACTACATAAACCAAAGTTGTAGTACTAATCAGGTTTCAACAAAGGAATGTGGATATAGTGTTCAATAGTGGCGAAATTGGCATTGTTCTCATTGTTGATTTGTGCAAAGTTGACTTTGTTGCAGTCGATGAGATCATTAACAAATCTCTATTTTATACAATACAATCTATCTCACTCTCTACAATTGCATTAGTTCTAATAATTGAAAAGAGACAAGTATATAATAACTAATAACCATCGCGCAAGTTACCGCGCAACTCGTTTTTATAACTTGTTAGTCTCCTATTAACTTACATAACATACAGGGTGAAATTGAATTGCTTTGAAATATGCAAACCCCATTCTCCCTATGTGTTATTATAGAGTAGAATAAACGTATTTAAAGGGTCAAAAAGAAAATGATGGGCATAATAGATTATGAAAATCGACTCAATTTTTGGGGCCCTCTACGTGGTTTGAAGATTTCGATTTCACCCTGTGAGGAAAAGTGATTGAGCGAGTCGTTTGAAGATAACTATAAAGTGACTACTGGTTAAAAATGAATAGTTTCTAAAAATTTAGTGATTACTACCTAATAATTCCAAGAATTTCATTGTAAATTACAAGAAATATTACGACCTGTTTAATTTTAAGAAATGTAAAGAGTACAAGTCTCAAATGTCATTTACCTCATTATACTACATATACGAAAATTTTAATGGTTTTTTTTTTGTTCTTCCGACAAATAACCGACATTCCTCTACTCTCTCACACACACACACATGCACGTACATTAACAGGTAAGGGAACATCTGGTTTAAAAATGACTAAGTAGTTGAAGGTCATTTATAGAATTTAACTAGCACATAATATTTGAATTTATGGAATTTTTTCGTTTTATAAATAAATAAATACATACGTAAACTTTTTTATGATTATTACGTTCATGACACAATTGTTTTAAATATCGTGAAAAATATTGTCTTGTTATAATAATAGAAAGTAGATTTACAACTCAATTTAATATAAAATTGAATCTCCTCGTAATACTTTCCTGTCTTGTCTGTTTTAATATAATATCCAGTCACTGTCGAGTTTTCACAAATTGAAATTATAGTGAGAGGATTTTATAATAATGTAAGTACGTGTGGAGGTCACTGTCATCATCATCATCATCATCATCGTCACGAATTTATAATGATTTCAATGATTTGGATGTCTGAGAAAGTTTACACAAGAGTCGTTGTCTCTTTAACACTGAAACTTTCATGTACAGTGGCGATTAAAAAAAAGAGACCGAGTCTTGTGCGAGAATTTCATATATGTATGTGAGTCAGGTTGTTTCTTTCGTGAGGGTAAGGATCTTTCTATTCAAGTAAATACCCAAAATGGCATAACCCCCTTCTTCTGATTGAATATCTTTCTTTCCAAATTCTGACCTGTTGACATTGTGTTACATTGTGATGATTGCCCTCATAAGCCTGTTTTACACAATCACACAAGAGGTGGTCTCTTTTTTTTTGATCGCCACTGTACATTTTCACCCTGTTTGTTGTTTCCATTCCACCAAAAAAATACTTAAAATTGTAATCACCATTTAAATGAATTTTTATTAGTTTTAATTTCCGTTTTTAATTAAGTTTCAGTTAAATAAATAGGTCCCGCCTATCGTTTTTCAACTTAGATAGCCTTTTCCCTTCTGTTTTGTTTGTTGTTACTGTTTTTTTTTCTTGTTTGTGTTGTGAATTTTCATGAAATTTTCCGGTATTGGGGAAATTCATGGGATGAATTGATCGTAAAAATAGGCTGTGAACAATAAGTGAATATAAAAAAAAAAAACAGAGAAAAACTTACACAAGAGACAAAGATAACGAAATAGAACTTGTGAATTTTATCCAACAACACACTTGAATCTCAACACGCACACATACAACGTTAAAAAGTTTAAAATTGAATACGCTTAAGTTAATTGTTCTTTGTTTCTGTCGCGCTCTTAAGAGAGATGTGGAAAGTTTTGTTCTACATCAAGTAACAGTTAATTAAAAGCGACATTTATAGATTTTCGTATATTAAGAAAATGTAAAATTTTGTAATTCGTTATAATTTTATAAAGAATTATTGTGTGAGAAAAAATGCATTAATTGTAGGGCTGTGCGAATCCCGCCCGAATCGAATCGAATCGAATCGAATATGATTATTCGGTTCGAGTTATTCGAAGCTTTCATATTATTCGAATATTTTTGTTTATTGATACCATTTGGTGTCTTTAGATACCTTCTAGTATAAGCTCAAATAATTCGAATAATATGAAAGGTTCGAATAATCTGGCTCATTCGAAAATTCGAATTATTCGAAAAACTCGAACAATTCGAACGAATATCGAATCGAATTCTTTGGTTCGATTCGTCCCGAATATCTCACCATTTCGAATCATTCGCACAGACCTAATTAATTGTGCTCGTTAATACTTAAAAATTGGCACATTTCCGATTTCCAGCTAAGACTAATCAGTTTAAAGTTTAACTCTACTGGAATAAGAAAAAAACACAAAAAACTTGACATTCAAAAATTTTGAAAAAATTACCAGTGCTTACTATTAATCTAACATAAGCTTGACTTGTACCAAATTTAAACGAAATTTAGCGTCAAATAGCATTTTTCCCCAATAAAGCGCATTTAGAGATTTTAATTTATAAATTACGCCATATTGCTCTCTAAGAAAATAATGTAATCTGTAAATATCGGTTAAAAGACATATACAAAAGAGGTAGTGGAGCAAGCGCCATCTAACGTTTGAGAAACGTAATATTCGTAGATATTATTCTATCTTAACGTTGAAGAATTGAACGTTATTTTCCAACTATTATCAATACTTTTATTACATTTTCTTCGTTTAACAATACAAATTGGATTGGTCAAGTTGAGCTGGTTTTGACAATCAACAACGAAAATTCCTCTTTTATAACAAACATTTATTAAGAAATGAATCGGTTTTTTTTTATTTGATTTTCTTTGTTGAAATTGGCGGAATGGTTAAATTATGTGTTACCCATTGAATCGTTTCGAATTGATTGTCGGCGGAAATTGTTTTTATATTTATTGTTGTATAAGAAAAGAAGGTTTGTTGTACATGATGGCGGCTGATAGATAGTCACTCAACTGTCAAGGATTATATTAATCAATGTCTAAAATTTTATTTAAAAAAATCAGTATTCTCCTTGTATAATAAAATAAAAATTATGCGCGTTATTCTTTATGAAAAAATAATGTGTGCGTTGCTTTGCATCATCATCATCATTGTTGAAATAAATTCAGTTGACGTCAGCTTTGATCCTGACTTTTCCTGGTCTTACAAACATAGCGTTGAAATGCATGTAGTACGTGTGTTTAGTTGGGAACGGATTTTCATTAAGGTTGTATCATTTATTCTCTCGTTTTCATTATTTTTTTTTTAATGCCAACTCTATTAATTTATTTACAAAGCGTAGGCAATTTTTTAAATAGTTTCCGGTTTTTATTTCAAAATCATTACAAAGTCTATGAATCTTCAAAAATTGAATACACGACTCTTTCCAAACAAGGTATCGTCCGCTAATCCATCTTAATAATTGTGTAAAAATATGGTACATACAATTTTTATAAGTTTTTCCTCATTTTCCGGAAAACTAAGAAACCGATCGGAAAGTTTTTTGAAGATTTGGAAAGCTCATTCGATTAGCTATCGACTGTATTTGTATTATTGCAAACTAATTAATATAGGCTGAGTTATGGAGCTAAATATAAGAAGAAAATGGTTCAAAATTTTTCCTTTGTATTTACGAATTTCATCAAAGTTTTCCAACATAGAAACGTTCTTGTTTTGCACTTTGAAATACTATTTCCAGTATTCTATCGCGCGTTTTTATATTGTTAAAAAATTTTTTTTGCAGGCTCTTATCGTGACATAGGGGCGCTAAATTTTGCAACGACAAATGCTAAAAAGATGAAAATAGTTGGAGTGCATTCTGTAAGAAAGGCGTTCATATTCACATTATTTACAATCAACATTTGATGTTATTGTTGAAATCTAATCATTATTGCTTTAAATATGTCGTTACATGCGGTTTTTGAAAATGCCTACATTTACTAGTCGGTTTTTCGCTTGTTGTCTGAGATATTGAAACGCATGTTACAACACCAAAAAGAGCATTTCAAGGGGCATTTAAATACCATTTCTGTTTTGGACATTTATAATGAAGTTCTGAATCACAGAGGAAAATCATGAAGCATCTTTTTTTATATTTTCCCCCATAATTTAGCTAATAATATTTATTTTGTAGTAACTTTTATGAAATTGGAAGAAAATTCAAAGCGCTTTTAGAATTTCCATAAATTTTCCGATCGGCTTGTCAGGTTTCTGGAAAATTAATAAAAACGTATAATTTTGACTGGAAGCTCTTTTGAACAAAATTTACAGATAAAGGGTCGTACGATACGTCATTTGAAAGCTTATACATTGGAATTTTTCATGAGATACTCTAGAAATTCAATTTTTTTTTTTTAAATTAAATGAATTATCATGAAAAATTCCAAAAATTTATGTGGTTTTGTAGGCAGTTTAATCGACTTTCCGGCAATTAAAATATCGTCAAGAATATTTGCTCACCTCATTAGATACTCCATGAAATGCTTTTTACAATGCTGTATTACACGTTTCGTCTTATTAAAGGTTGATATTTTTAGGACACCCAATATGTGCCTGCCCTTAAATATTTCGATTATTCTCATTGTTGTTAAAAAATTAAAGAAGGGCGACGGATTGAAACGCTCTTTGCAAAATTCGAAAGGGTACCACCAAACTTAGATGTCGTGCAAATATGAACCGATTCGGCACGATAAATTTTGAGAAACTCTGAATAAACTGAAAAATTTCTTTTGTTAAAATCATGTTTTTTCAAAATAACTATTAAGCTGCTGTACCGATCAATTCCATAATCTAATCAGCTCTTAACCTTAACTAATGACGTCGAATGTCATTTGAACGATCAAAATCGGTTGATTCGTTCACGAGTTATCGTTGTCGACAAATATCGAGAAAAAAGTGTTTTTTCAACATAACTTCAAAATTCCTTAACCAATCAAATTTAAACCCTTCACAATAATTTTAGAGCTTCAAAAACTGGGTCGAATGTCACAAAGCTCGTCAAAATCCGTTGATTTGTTAGCGAGATATCGTTGTCGAAAAATTTCGAAAAAGCGTTTTTTCAACATAACCTCAAAATTCCTCAACCAATCAAATTTGTACTCCCACAATGATTTTGGAGCTTTAAAAATTTAGCGGGAAGTCTTAGGGTCAAATTGCCAGTACAGTTTAGACTTAACATTGAACAATAATTATAATTACATAGAGATGATGTTAATAATGTAATAAAGTTCTTCTATTTCCGGATAACCTTGATAGATCTTAATGGTTTGTTTAGTTCTGTTTTTTTTATTATTATTAATATTTTGTCTAGAATTAAACAACATTTACTCGTCTAGTGTATTATAACAATAATAATTATTCGAAAACTGGTTTGTTGCAGATAAATCATGACCTTTCTTACTATTTATCTTACTAGCGAATTTTTTAAAAAAAAATTAGCTAATGACGAGATCCTCACTTTTGAATTTCCGAAAAATTTTTGCACAGAAGTTCGTTTTGGGACCTCAGGAACCCATATCCACCGTTCGTTAAAATTTATATATATATATATATATATATATCCACGATAACTGCCGTAAAAATAGTCCAATCTTAATGAAACTTGGTACAAAAATCGGTCTTTGGGATAGCTTGGATGAGTTCGTTGGCTAGCCTGGTAGGGCCAACACTTTTGGAATAAGAGCTGAAGAAATGTTAAAAAAAATCATTTTCAATATTACATTTGCTTAGATTTGGATGAAAATTAAAATAACAGTAGAGCCGATCATTCTCTATGACCCAGAAAAAAAATTATCAAAATCGGTTCGTTGGTTCGCAAGAAAAATGCAAAAATATCTTTATTTAGTATTAACAGTAAAATCGAAAATCTCAGATGGCTATGTGTTCTGACAATTGATATTAGAAAAAAAATTGAATATCGCGGGGTGGTAACTAATTTTGACAGTTAATATTAGACGCAAGGCCTGCTAGATAATTTCGCTTGAAAAAATCAAGCAGGCCTTGATTAGACGTATTAGACAAACAAAAAACTTCAAACGAATGAAATTTTATTAGTGTTTCTTATTGTTTGTGGATTAAAAGTATTAGCGAATTTTTTTAAAAAAAATTAGCTAATGACGAGATCCTCACTTTTGAATTTCCGAAAAATTTTTGCACAGAAGTTCGTTTTGGGACCTCAGGAACCCATATCCACCGTTCGTTAAAATTTTTATATATATATATATATATTATATATATATATATATATATATATATATATATATATATATATATATATATATGTATACCCACGATAACTGCCGTAAAAATAGTCCAATCTGAATGAAACTTGGTACAAAAATCGGTCTTTGTGATAGCTTGGATGAGTTCGTTGGCCAGACTGGTAGGGCCAACACTTTTGGAATAAGAGCTGAAGAAATGTTAAAAAAAATCATTTTCAATATTACATTTGCTTAGATTTTGATGAAAATTAAAATAACAGTAGAGCCGACCATTCTCTATGACCCAGAAAAAAAATCATCAAAATCGGTTAGTTGGTTCGCAAGAAAAATGCAAAAATCTCTTTTTTGAGTATAAGCAGTAAAATCGATTATCTCAGGTGGCTATATGTTCTCTGACTATTGATATTAGAAAAAAAATTGAATATCGCGGGGGGGCAACTAATTTTGACAGTTAATATTAGACGCAAGGCCTGCTAGAGAATTTCGCTTGAAAAAATCAAGCAGGCCTTGATTAGACGTATTAGACAAACAACAAACTTCAAACGAGTGAAATTTTATTAGTGTTTCTTATTGTTTGTGGATTAAAAGTATTTTTCAATAAAAATCATAAATATTAAAATAACATCGGGAAATGAATTTATTAGTTGATTCAATGTTATTAAAATATATTAATTGTCAGTATCATAAGAATGTTTTGCAATTAATATTTCAGTATGTAGATACATAAAAAAATTCGCTATATAAGGTACTTGCTGCCTTTGGAGATTTTTTTTTTCAATTAAAATACCATCGGGAAATGAATTTATTAGTTGATTCAATGTTATTAAAATATATTAATTGTCAGTATCATAAGAATGTTTTGCAATTAATATTTCAGTATGTAGATACATAAAAAAATTCGCTATATAAGGTACTTGCTGCCTTTGGAGATTTTTTATAAAAATTTGTTTAACAAAGAAAAATAAATAATGAAACGATAATTTTGGTTTACGAATAAAATTATATTTTGTGTGTTGTAAATTTATAAAATTTGATTATTGGTTGAGTTTCATTGTTATAAAATTTACTGCACAATTTGTTGTTACAACAACATGAACAACTATAGTAATAATTTTAGTACGAAAAACGATATAATCATGTATAAATAAATATAAACACAATTGATTTGCTGTCGATATTGTTGTTGTTGTGGTTGTTTTGGCTATTATTTCACTGGAAACAATCCATATATACGAGATTATATTTTCAAAATTAAACGAGTTGATTTTTTTATGACTTGCCATAGGATTTTTTATGATCATACAACAGGAACAACAAGAAATATCTACGCAAAACGTTCATTTGAATAAAAGTTAATTTTCTTGTAAATTATTGCAAATATATCAACAAAACAAAAATAAATAGGTATAAATCAGTTATCCTTGGAAATTCTCTAATAAATTCGCAAATACAACTAAAAATTTACGCATAATTTGACGAAAACATCGCCTATCAGTACAATTTTGTCCTTTCAACGTAGGTATTTGCAAAGTTATCTTGTTTTATTTTATTTCGCCAGAACTTTGGGTTGTAGAATAGAAAATCAATTTTAACTTGATCAACTATTAGCAGCTCTACCTATTATGAAGAGTTAGTTAGTAATAATGTAACTCCAATGGAAAATTAACTTGTAAAGCTATCTATTTTTTGTAATTTTTCAATTTTATTGAAATTATTATTAGCTTATCCGCGCATATTGTAGATTCAAAGTAAATTGTACAAAACGGTGGCGCATCCACCAATTTTTTTATGATATTCCACGTTATCTCTAGGATCTATTACGAATAATAATGGCTATAAAATAGACAAAACTTTACTGTTACGTGTTATGAGACACTCTGTATTATAATAATATCAACTTTATATGCATACAAATTAATTGTTTATTTTACACAAGTCAGAAATAGATGTATCGACATTTAAAAGGTACGTTCGTATTTTAATCGACAATTTCTGAAGGTTACCTACTCGTTTTATTGTTGTAATTATAATTGTGAATGTAGGGCTTATGTCATCCACTGATTAATTCATTCATTAATTAAACAGAGGATTTTTCTTTCAAAATTCATAAAAAATGGTTGGTGATTATTATTTCAATATTTAACCAAATGGAAAAAAAATGTTGACCTCTATTTGCACAACTTGAACTAAACACGGAAACATAAATAATTTATAGATTCCTACTGGCAGATTGTTAAATACACACGTTAACTCTATCGCTGCCATTAACATTCCTTTCTTATTATTTATTATTATTCATTTCACCCGCACTACTGACTTCATTCCGTTAACGAGACAGAATGGGATTTCGTCTGTCTATCCGTATGTAGGTACACACGGTAGATTGTGAAAGTTTTCAGCTTTATAAAAGCCTCAATTAAATATTTGTAACTTATAAATGGAACACGAATAAAGGATCGAATCTTGTGCATTTTTGCCCTTTATAAGCATTGCTAATTTATGAATTTTCGTGGTATTTTCATTCATAACGAATGTAACATTTTTTAATAGAGTTTTCTCCCGTCACCGATACGTTATGTTATAGTCGTAAACTGTACGGTACAAATTATAACGGAAAGACGTTATAAGTTATAATGACAAGTGACATACTGCTATTAGCCGATCAGCTGATCAGTATCCACCATTCTGACTATATTGATTTACGTATGCGTAGAGTCACGTTGTTTATACCGAAAGTTTTTCATTGATTCCGTTATTTTTTAAAAATATCGTGAAAATACACGTTATACGATATGACTTTAGGTCTTATAACCTCTAACGAAGAGCTAATTACCGGTACGTTACGTTATACAAGTCCAGTTTATTATAGAAAGGCGTTTACGCTTTACATAAAAGATTTAAGCTATTATAATGATAAGCGACAACTAATTATTTTGAATAAAATTGCTAACACTACGATCAGCTGATCGGTACCCGCCATATTGATTCATGTGTGCATGGGATCACGTGGTTTATACCGACACTTTTTCATTGGTCTTTTAATTTTCGAAAATATCTTGAAATTCATCTCTTACGGTATTAAATCTAAACCTTATAAGTATAACGGAAAGTTTATAACGTATCGGTGACGGGCGAAAACTGTCTAATATCTAAACTTACCCATCGTTATAACTTATAACAAGTTATATCAAACAAATTGGCTCTTATAATGTAATCTACGATCAAAAATGATCGATTTTTTCAAACATTTCGATTTACGGTACGATTGTAACGATATTTATTTGTGTTCTATGCGATGTTCTATGTTTGCATTTTTTGAATTGTGCTATCTATAAGAAAAACCTACTTCCTCAAATAGAACTCTTATAATAAATGATTGTTCATGAAAATTTTTACGTAGGTACAGTAATCTTGTATTACTTCTTTACGTAACTGAAAATGTCATGTTGTTCAAGTAGAATCGTATAACATCAAAGGCAAGCAATTTAATATAACCTCATAATAGTTTGAGAATCATTTGCTTCCAATAGGTGAAGGAAGTATACATAGGACCGACATTGATATGTAATGCACCCTTGTGTTGAGAATTATTTTTTGTAATACGACCTGCAATAGTCTTTTTTTACGAATGATGTTCATGATTTGTAAAGAATTTCACCCTAGCATCATTGCGTCACTAATTCCCGCACTTGTATTGAGAAGCGATTTTTCTATCTATATCTCTCTCAACTTTTACGCACGATACTTGATGTTCCTGTACAGGGTGACCCATAAGTCTCGCACAATCTCTTAGGAGCAGATACCAGATGCAATTCTAAAACGAAAATCACATACGATTTTTTTTAACCTGACTCACAGGTGATTAATAATTAATTAAATTAAGTAGCCAATCAGGTGCTCTTTTAGTTTGAACGGTTGTCGCGCCAGCGTGCTAACTGGTCCACTTCCCACGTTCCACCGTCAACACTCGTTCCTTCTCTCTTTTTACCGCAATAGTGAGCACCTGATTGGTTACTTGATTTAATTAATAACTAATTACCTGTGCGTCCGGTGAAAAAATTGTCCAGGACTTTTCGTCTTGAAATGTTATCCCCTATTTGCTCCTAAAATATTATGCGAGACTTGTGAATCATCCTGTATAGTTATGTAGATAAATAATTATAGGTTTTTACTTCTGCTGCGAAATTGATTCTTATGAAATTCAATGACAATTAGTGATGAGTGAGAAATAATGGGACAAATATGAATTCAAACACCGCCAAATTAAAATGGTTATGGCTGTTTCAAATATCACTTTAATCAGGTAATAAATAATTTTGAAAGGATTATTCCAAAAAAATCCTATTGTTCGATACGCTAGTGTAAAGGTAGGAATTCCGAAAGTTTTGAAAAGGCAGCACTTGTCTGGGCGAGATTGTTTTCGCGGCAAGCCTGAGTACGTTAGTTAGACAAAACGAGCTGCTCGAATATTACGTACGAGGCCTCATTGCGAGACACAATCTCGCACAGACAAGTGCTGTCTTTTCAAATCTTTCGGGCACTTGTATCGAAAATAACTAATAATTGCGCCCCTCACTCTAGTTTGTAATTTTATTACTTTCATATTTTGCCCTCTCAGATTGGCGCTTTTGTGCAGTGGACATATAGTAAAGAAATTACCAATAACTCTTCCAACATTAATATTTTTTTCTACATAATCATTGTTGAAAGAATTATCATATCGTTAATAATAGAAAAATTGTAGTGAAAGCGACATTTACACGCAACTATAACATGCCACACGACGACATATCAGACAATATTTTAATATCAGATTGTTCAACTTAATTTATTAGCGAATTTTTTTAAAAAAAATTAGCTAATGACGAGATCCTCACTTTTGTATTTCCGCACAGAAGTTCGTTTTGGGACCTCAGGAACCCATATCCACCATTCGTTAAAATTTTTTTTTATATATATATATATATATATATATATATATATATATATATATATATATATATATATATATATATATATATCCACGATAACTGCCGTAAAAATACTCCAATCTTAATGAAACTTGGTACAAAAATCGGTCTTTGGGATAGCTTGGATGAGTTCGTTAGCCAGACTGATAGGGCCAACACTTTTGGAATAAGAGCTGAAGAAATGTTAAAAAAAATCATTTTCAATATTACATTTGCTTAGATTTGGATGAAAATTAGAATAACAGTAGAGCCGACCATTCTCTATGACCCAGAAAAAAAATCATCAAAATCGGTTCGTTGGATCGCATGAAAAATGCAAAAATCTCTTTATTGAGTATTAACAGTAAAATCGGATATCTCAGGTGGCTATATGTTCTGACAATTGATATTAGAAAAAAAATTGATAATCGCAGAGGTCAGCTAATTTTGACAGTTAATATTAGACGCAAGGCCTGTTAGATAATTTCGCTTGAAAAAATCAAGCAGGCCTTGATTAGACGTATTAGACAAACAACAAACTTAGAAACGAGTGAAATTTGAAATTTTATTAGTGTTTCTTATTGTTTGTGGATTAAAAGTATTTTTCAATAAAAATCATAAATATTAAAATAACATCGGGAAATGAATTTAAGATTAGTTGATTCAATGTTATTAAAATATATTAATTGTCAGTATCATAAGAATGTTTTGCATTTAATATTTCAGCATGTAGATACATAAAAAAAAATTCGCTATATAAGGTACTTGCTGCCTTTGGAGATCTTTTTTAGTTATCTAGTTATCATCAAAAAATGGAATATTATTTGAATATTTTTACATTAGACAATTAAAAAAAAAAACAGCCTATCATTATTATCGGTTGTATATAATCGGATAAATATTGTGCGCACAACTGTAAATGCAAGATTGATATTTATCTTTTTACGCATGGTCGGATCCATTTATCGGAAATTCAATGGTTTTGTTTGTTAGTCCGGTATATCATCTAAATAGGTGAATTTCAGATAAAACAAATTTGCCAATATGTCGAAATAGTGATTCGGATTAAGTCGTTGACATTGTTAATATATTTTTTTGATTGTATTTTAAAATTTCTTCCAAACACACAAACAGTATTAACATACATATAAATTGTTTAGTAATTAATTCTATTATCAAGTTGTGTAGATCATAAAGATTGAAGGTCAATTATAATTAAACCAGAAATATTGCAATATTAATAATAAAGCGCATCGAATTGTATGTGTGTTTCTACATACAGGTCCAAGGACAATCAATGCAAGTGGGATTGACCTTTATAATTTTGCATACGATTTAATATGTAATGATTTAGTAACCGTTTATTATTATTATTATTGTTGTTGTTGTTGTGGTTATTGTATCTAATGCTTGCTTGTTATGAACTCTTCCTTATTTATTTATTTACTTTTATTTTTCAAAAGGTGGGGAGGGTCAGTGATCTCCTTTATTAAACTGAAATTCAGAATCATGAACCGTATCGGAAAATTACATGACAAGCACGAGTTTCAATTTCTTCATTTTAATAAACCCACCCAACAAACTAAAGCTGTACATTATCCAGGAAGTTGCAGTCTTGTTAATTCATCAATAAACAATTTTTGTTAATGGAGACTTTACAATATATTGTGTAATGTTTTCAAATCGGGCAAGATTCTTGGATCATCATCATCATCATTATCACAATAAGAGGTCTAATTAAATACTGAAAAAAGTGTAAATCGTGCATCATTGTTCCGTCAGTATCACGGTGTGATTTCATGATTTTCTTTTCAAATTTATAAAATGACTTTATTGAATGATTTTATAAAAGAAGCTGTGGTAATCAGGAATTTTATGGTTTCTACACCATTAGAGATTGCCGTTATAACAGTTAATTTGATGAATTATAAAGCACTCTTCTATTGTAAAACTAACAATAACATTAATAGAATAGCTAAGGTATGTCAATTAAGAATGAATTTTTTTAATCATTGCAATCTTTAGATAGAATCTTTGGAACTTTTATGTTATCAAAGGTGTGAAGAATTGTATTTCTTGGATCTTATAAGTTCAATCTAAAACGGACTTGTATGATAACAAAGTTGCAAACATTGAGGGTCAATTCGCTTCTTCTTCTTCTTCTTCTTCTTCTTCTTCTTCTTCTTCTTCTGACCTTTATAGAAAGATTTGTTAATTGAAACGAGGGCTTTGAACCGGAACAAAACCGAAAAAAACGACCAGAACGAAATCCAAGCTGAACCTTAAAAAAAACACGGTGTTTTTTTCGGTTTAAACGATCTTTCCTCTTTTTATCTTTTCATCTCTTCTTTCCCCCCCCCCCGCTCCGAAATTGCCGCAAAACTTTCGATTTCAATGATTCTTGGTATACAGGGTTTATTCACTTCGGACGAAAAGTTCTTATGGCAAGCGATTCGAAAAATATTTCAAAAATTTGTGTGGAAGTTAGATTAGTTTAGCAAAATTAGAATCTCGTACCTCATTTGAAGCTGGTTAAAAAACGTTAGTTTTGGAGAAGGTTGCGATTTTCGAAAACGAGCTAAACACGCAAACCGACTAACAATAAGAATGACTCGGGGACCCTTACAACATTGATTTTTTTCGTTTTTTCTCTATTGTATTCTAGAGAAATGTGAAACGTAGGATCCTGGAGTCACCTACCTGACTCGTTTTGCGCGTTTACTCCGTTTTTAAAAATCACTACATCGTCAGAAACGAGCGTTTTTGACCAACTTCCAAATGAGCTATGAGGTTCTAATTTTGCTACAATGCTCTCCAGTAACTACCCTTTCAATACTTGAAATATTTTTCGAAGCACTCTGAAAATAATGGGACTTGCTATAAGGACTTTTCGCCCCACGTGAATAAGAATAACCCTGTATCGGGAGTTCATTTCATTTACGTATTTTGTCGTTTGTGCCCATACTATTCTTTAAGGGTGTCATTGGGGGTTAAAGTTATACCCCTGTCAAATTAATGTTTTTCCAAAAGGCTCAATATTTGATAATTATTGAAAATCCATAATATTCGTTAAGTTTTAGCCAATTATAAAGGAAAATGTACGAAAAAAACAGGGTCGTAGAATTTTCTCTGCCATTCAGCATTTTATCGCATTTTTTCAAAATAAAAAGCTTTAGAGCATGCGATTTAAGATGCTCTATACAACGCACGTTTACTTTTCACATTATCTCAAAAAACAAGCGAGTAATCGAGGTTTGAAAATTGACAAATTTAGTACGACTAATCGAGTAATAAGTCCGGAAACCATTGAACTATTGCTGATTCACAAGTAAACCATCCGATTTTGATGATTTTTGGTATGTAGCTAGTTCACTCTATTCTAAGGGATGCATCTTTTGTCATTTGTACCCATTTTCAAGTTTAAGGGTGATATTGGGAGTTGAAGTTATCTCTGCAAAATCAGCTTTTGCCAAATATCTCTGTAACAACTGAGTATTTTTAATGGTTCAAAATCTGGATGATAGAGATTCACTAAGACGGCCAAAATATAAAAACCTCGTCTTCATCCCTAACTGGGGGTTGAAGTTATACATGATTTTTTATGTTTTTTTACGATTTTCTACCCCTTGGTAAAACATATCAACATTCTTCAGCTAATTGAAAATTACAAATTAAAAGTTATTTGCTTGAAGGTTTTACTGTATTTAAAATATTTACCCTGTAAATAGTTTTTAAAGGTTGTGCCTTTCCAGGTGAAATTCAGAAGTTTGAAAATTAATCATTTTGAACTGAACCGAAAACCAAAAAAATAGTTATTTTTGCAGAAACGAAACCCGGAACAAAAAAAATAACAAAGCTCTGATTGAAACTATAGCGTAACTTTTTAATAACTCTTGTAATATTTCTTTAGGCATAATAATAAGACGTCTACTACGTTTATTTGTGTTTGCTAATAAACTGTCTAGCTTTTACTACATGTTTTATTGCTAATTCTTCCGGTAATTTCCTTGAAATTTTAAGAATTCTATTGCCATTCTTGACAAACTATTCAAAGCTCTATCTCATAAATCCCTATATAAAAACGACATGTTGTAAACATAAAAGGATGTCTATTGGTAATTACACTATTCCTGTAAAATTTGGCAATTTACCTACTAAAATTATAAAAAGATCCAAATTATTTCTATAATTGCAGATTGCAACTAACAATTACAACAATAATAAAATAATCTTCCAAAATACCTGTATTATAAATATAGAAAATCCCCAAGAATATAATTACAAGCGGGGTAGTGTATAATTTGATAGGACACGGCAAAATAAGGGTAAACTCGCCCTTTATATGTATACCTCTGATTTAGTATAGTTAGAATATTCCGTTGTTCATATAATTTTATACAATTTTTTTTTTGAATGTAAATTCAACCCTGAACAACTAAAAAGTTCCCTCGATATTTTGTATGAATTATAAAGCTTTGTTGAATTTCTAAATTTGCTACTGGTGATAGCGATGGTGGCGGTAGTGGTGGTGGTGGTGGTGGTGGCAAAATGGCAGCAATATAAGGTCAACGATCGTTTCAAATTGTATACAGTTCACCAATAAAACCACCCTTAAATTATTTCACAAAAAAAAAATATTAAAATTCGTGTCTACTTAATTAACATTAAAATAATTCTTGTAAATCGATGATTATTACGAATTTATTACAACCTAACAATTGTTTTATCAACAGATTGAAAAGTTGAAGAACCATTAAAACATCGATTTCGTAACTAATCAATTAAAATTTACAAGATAAGCTGATTTTAATGGGAATAAACATAGGGTCGTTTTAATTTTTAAATTAATTAAAATAGAATTTTTATTTTTATATTGATAAATACTACAATTATCATCAATTTTAATTGCATTCGCACTCTGATCAATATGTAACTTTCTAATAGACTCATGTCCGGTTGTAATACAAACAAATAATTAGTCTAAATATTAATTAGTCAATTAATTATAACTTGGGTTAGTAGGACTGGTAAATTCAATAAAACTAATTATTATAAAACACCGTTCTTTATAGATTTCCCATAATGATGAACGTATAAAATAATAGAAGAAAAAAAAAGTAACAGAAAGTAACGGTTATAATCAAAGGAATCCGTTATGTTGTTGCTGTGTGTTCAAGATCAGGAAATGTTGATTTCACTTGCCTTTATTATTTATTCCAGTTGTAGAAACACTTTCACACTTGTTAGAATCTCTTCCATTATAGAGAATTAGTAATTTAAATATTTAACTATTTGTTGTTCAATTACTATCACCTATTCTGTACAT
Source organism: Mylabris sibirica (assembly GCA_039776855.1). Classification (NCBI taxonomy): domain Eukaryota; kingdom Metazoa; phylum Arthropoda; class Insecta; order Coleoptera; family Meloidae; genus Mylabris; species Mylabris sibirica. The sequence goes on from CM077836.1 coordinate 9,629,798, forward strand.
TTTATTATTAATGAAAGTCATAATTTAAATTTATTGTTTTTGTACGAATACAAAATAACCAAAAAAAAAATTTAAAGGTCAGTTCCTGATGATGAGATATTGTACATATTTCAATCTTGATTACAATTAACCTAGATTTTAAACAATAGAGAAAACTCGACCGACTATTAAAAACAGTTAATATAAAATAGCGTGTATATAAATCGCAATGGAATACGATCAACTATAATAATTTTTAAGATTAAAGGTTTCCGATGTTATAAGGGGCCTCAGTAGATATTTCTCAATTCATCGTGCGAGAATTGCCAGTTTTCAAACATCGATATCTCGTTTATTTTTTAAGATATTGGAAAAAGTAAACGTGCGTTAGATGGAGAAAAAATTCTGAATGGCTAATAAAATTCTAGGACCCTATTTTTTCGTACATTTTCCTTTATAATTGGCTAAAACTTTTCGAACATTAATGCCTTTCATAATTTTAAAGGTAAATAATCGTACGTTACGTTTTTAGAAAGCTGATATAAAAGAAATTGTTGTAAAGCTCGCTAAAATTACAAGTTTTCGAAATTAAATGAATTTTCACGGAAAATTTGAACCATTCATTTCACCTGTTATTTAGAACTATTTAAATTGATTAATTTGCTTCATAATTGATATAAAAAATGTCGAAAATTTCATCTACTTCACGGTCTTATCATCAGAAATCAAAAACTTTGTCTAAATCTTCCACTAAATCTGTGCCAAGCTGGATTGGATTTGTGCAAGATTTGGCTCATTATTACTCAAGATTTGATTAGTTTGCAGTGTACCGGATAGATGGTGTTGTAATGCGATGTTCGTATGATATCTGTCTTATCGTCTGCCAGTTCATTTTCGTTGCAACGTTGCCAGACCTCATTACCTTTATAAATGAGTCCACGTCTCCTTCTTCTACTGAATAAAGTAGAATAGTTATTGTAACAATCCGAACATTTAAATTGTTTTTTTTTCGATTTATTCGTCTTTGTTCGTCCATACTATTTGTAAATGTAAACGAAGTCTGACAACGCTGTAAGCAAAATGAAATGTTGATAAAACAGATAACATATGACCACACCATCTATCCGATACACTGCGAACTAATAATCCGGTCTAGCTTGATTTGGAGAAGAAGAAATATCTACTGAGGCCTCTTTATCAAAAAGACGATGGAAACGTTTAAAAATTTATTTGCCCGTAAACCGTATCGTTGAAATTTAAGGGGCATTTTAATTCCTCCACTTATCCGTTTACGAAGATTACTCTTTATAAGGAATTCAAATCAACAGTTTGGGAAAAAATCTAATGGTAATAGAAATAAAGGAATAAATTGTGAGTTGAATCATGGACGAAGAACTATTATAGAAGTAGTATACGTCTACTAACTTTGTATAGTTTATAGATATGCAATTGGAGAATTATACGAGCATAATTCGATATGGCAGGTACACAAAGTGATCGATAAACATATAAATTTCAATTCACTTCATTTTCTCCTATTACTACTACTATTGCTTTTGCCGTTCTCCTCTATTTTCCTGTTGCTTTACATTATTTCTCTATCTCGTTCTATTCAATTCCAACATGCGATAAGAAAAGGGGATGTTCTCCTGAATTCATGCAATCTGCTCCACACTTGGTGGATGGATGGATAGTATATAGTTCATGTTTCTAAAGCAAATAAGACTCGTGTTCGCTCAATTTTCTACATCTCTCCACCATCATTCTCCTCTCCTATTTCTCTCTATATCTGTATGTGTGTATTATAATAATGTTGATTGATGTAAATAATGCTTATTCATTGAAGAAGCTTCAAGACAAACTAAACATTTTTCTATTTTCATTAATTACAAAAAAATTTATCATTATTTCAATCAATTTTGTTTCTAGTCTTATTTGTCAATAGCTTTAATGGCGAATAAAACATTCAAGGGATTGTTTTTATTCGAATTGACTTACCGTAAAATTTACTGATTCGTTACTATGGCAAACGATACGAATCACTTAAATCTTTCACATTTCAACTACTATTGACAACAATGAGATAGAAGAATAGAATCGACTGTTTGTCGAAATTGAAAAATAAGAACGTGAAAAATTTATCTACATCTTTATCTAATTTATTATTAGATGAAAATTTTGTTGGATCTAAATATGGTCAATTCTATGGAATTCCTGTTAGTTTTAACAAAATTAGAAACTTGTAGCTCATTTGGAAGTTGGTCAAACAAAAACATCGTTTACACAATATTGCGATTCTTAAAAACTAGCTGCACACTTAAAATGACTAAGAATAAAAATAACTTAAGTATCCTCCCAGCATTGTTTTTCTCCAACGCCTTCTAAAATAGGTAGAACTTTCTCGATTTTTGTAGAATGCAATGGAGTAAAATGGAAAAAAAAACAATGTTGACAGGCTTTTCGAGTCTCTCATAGGTCATTTTAAGTACACTCTTAAAGTAGGTCGCGAGTATCAAAAACCTGTTATACAACGAGTTTTTGAAAATCGTAACCAACTTACAAATGAGCTACAAGGTTCTAATTTTGCTAAAATGATCTCCATGGATCCCCTACAAGCTCTTGAAATATTTTTCGAATCGCTCGCCAATATGATTTGTCCTAAAAACTATACAGGGTGTCGCTTCTAAATCTGGTCGATACTATGGAACTCCTACTAGTTAACGATCGACGAGAAGAATATTTCAAGGACTTATAATAATTTTAGATAATTTTAGCAAAATTAGGACCTCGTAGCTTCTCAGGAAGTTGGTCAAAAAGCGTTCGTTTCAAAAATCGTGTAAATACGTAAAACGACTAAGAAAACCCCCTCAACATTGATTTTTCCATATTATTCCAATGCATTATGATACAGGTGGATTTTTTTCGCATTTGTCTTAAAATGTAATGCAAAAAACCAATGTTGACAGGGTCTTCGAGTCACTCGCAAGTCATTTTATAAAAATATGACATTGCTCAAAACGATCGTTGTTTGACCAACTTCCAAATAAGCTACGAAGTTCTACTTTTGCTAAAATGGTCCCCACAGAGCCCCTACAAATCTTTAATATGCAGGGTGTAATCTAAATCACTTTCTATATTCAAAACTATCACTGTGTGAATTAGAGAGCAGTATAACAACGCAAATCTTACTAACACACTTATTTAAAGTACACTTAACACATTTTATTAAAAACTATAAAAATAATGTAATACAAAAATCACTATAGAACATTGTTCCACATAAAGCTGCCCTTTATGTAGCAGGGAACGGTGTACGTTTTGGCAGTTCCCGAATTTCGTTTACAACTTCACAAATTCGCGTCTGCAAGTGTTCGATATTTCCGATCGGCACTAAATAAACTAATTGTATCGCATGGTCCCACAAAAAAATGACAAAAATATGGAAGTTAATAGGCAAAAGCTCTCAATCAATCATTCACATAGTCAGCATTAAAGATTGTAAGAAATTTCGATTACACCCTGTCAACTAATAGGACCATATTTAGATTGGACACCCTGTATTTAACAAATAATTCTAAAAACTGTCTTTAACAAAGTAAAAAGTGAGTATGATTCCTTTATATTATTCACAGTGAAAGAATTCTAAAGATACCAAAAAGGACCCAACAGTATAATTTTTTTTCGATCACTATAATACTTTGGATAGAAAAGAAATATATTGCCTGCCTTAACATACAATATTTCAACTTATTTTATGTTTTTTTTTCTTCATATAGATTGGTTGTGTTGTATGTCTAACAAAACTCTTTATTAAAATAAATGAGCTTCAATATAAACAGGTTATTAGTCTTCTCGACCCGTCTAGTTTTTTTAAATTTTTTTTGCTTATTGTATCTTCAAATTGCTGTTACTATTTAGCTTATACTGTGTTGGCAATTTTAAGTAAAAACATACACGAAAACTAAATACTTGATAAAATGCCGTTTTCGTTTCGTTTCCCTATATTCTCTTCCATTTATTTGCAAGTTTTCTAAATTAGTGTTGAGCGATTGTCTTGAAATTTGCTGTATTTTGTTATTTTAATTCATCCCTATACTTCTACCCCTATTTCCTTTATATCTCAATTGATTAAATAGTAATACTAAGTGATTGCACCCGTCAATCTTGATTACGTTTCACCCTGTAACTTTCTCTCGAACAATAAAAAATTCTACTATAAGAATCTTCCTTACAGTTAAATATTGCGTTATATTCGAAATTTTGTAAAATAAAATGTAGGATTTGTTTGAAAAATTTCCGGTTTCTTTGTTGTCTCTCCTACTCACTCACCCTAATATGCCTTTAAATATATTTCATCCTACAGAAATACAAAAGCAAAACAATATCTCTTATAGTGACGGTAATACGTCAACGTTAACATAAACTTGAAGTTTCCCATAAAAAGCAAACGACAGATAACAAAGCGTTCGCATGCCTGCTTGCCTTGCTTCACTTGGTTAAACTATAACTTTCAAGGGGTGGTGGTGGTGGTGGTGTAAAAGGGAAAGAAAAAGAACTCCCATTGTTGATTGATCTAGGGAACGTCAACATTTGATATGACCACCCTTAATAATAATAATAATAATAATAATAATAATAATAATAATAATAATAGATGTTATATTATGAATTCTTCTTTCATTATAATCAACTAATTTGTGATAATTATTCATTTTTAATTAGATACAAATTGAAAATTGAAAAACATCAACGTGACTGATTGCAGCTATTCTTGACAAGACAGTGTAATTATAAAAAAATACGACCTAGTTTAAATGCAGTCTTTATGTTGCAATTTCTGAATCAACAAAAAAAAAACACGACAACAATACAACATTAGTAATAATAACAACGTACTATTTCTAATTAATTAACAAATCACCTGTTGTTAATCATGTTTGATTAAGTTGAAACACAATGACATGAAGATTAAAACAAATTTACGAATAATTTTGAACGAGACACTGTGTAGACTCCGGTTAATAGAAGAGCGATTCGAATAATATTTCAAGGATTTGTAGGAGGATATTTTAACAAAACTTGAACCTCGTAGCTCATTTGCAAGTCGATCAAAAACGCTCGTCGTTTTACATACAGGGTGTTTGGTCTAAGTATGGTAAGTTCTAAGAAACTCCTATTAGTCGACGAGCGATTCGAAAAATATTTTAAGGATTTGTAGGAGGGTCCTTAAAGAACATGTCAGCAAAATTAGAGCCTTGTAGCTCATTTGAAAGTTGGTCAAAAACGCTCATTTCTGACGATGTAGTGATTTTTAAAAACGAACTAAACACACAAAACGACTTAAAATGACTTTAGGATCCTGCCAAAATTGACTTTTTCATTTTTCTCCATTTTATTCTGGAACAGGTGGAAATATTTCGTATTTTCTCTGGAATACAATGGAGAAAAACAAAAAAAATCAATGTTGAGAAGGCCTCTGAATCATTTTTACTCGTTCTGCGTGTTTTGTTCGTTTTTAAAAATTGCGACATTGTCCAAAACGATCGTTTTTATGACCAACTTTGAAATGAGCTACGAGGTACTAATTTTGCTAAAATGTTCCCTAGGGACTTTTCTACAAAATATTTTTCGAACTGCTCGTCGATTAATAGGAGTTCTTTAGAACTCACTATACTTAAACCAAACACTCTGTTTTTGACTGACTTACATATAAACTACGAGGTTCTAATTTTGCTAGAATTTCTCTGGGGAGCACCCTACACAATTTTAAAATACTATCGGAATCGTTCGTCAACTAACAGTTAAATTTTTATTAGAAACAACCACATTTAAAAATGAAACCCGGTATTTATGTTCAAATAAGGGCGTTTTCACACACAACGGTAAAACCGGTGCCGGAGCCGGACCCGGTGCCGAGTTCAATGTTTTTAAATGTATGCTTTCACACACAGTCCGGCCCGGTAATACTACCGGCCCGATTTTTGGTAGCCGAAGATCTTTCACACACACCGGTAAAACCGTAGCCGGCCCCCGCCCCGGTGCCGACTTCAATGTTATTAAATGTATGCTTTCACACACACTCCGGCCCGGTTATATAGCCGGTTTGATCTCCGGCAGCTTTTTTTGCTCGAGAAAGTGTCAACCCACCAAAGATATATAGATAGATGAATTGGTGATGACAGAAATATTGACCTAGACTACCCTGGGGTAGGCCCGATAACAGGATAGTTGTTTGTAAAATTGAACAGAACGACGGCTCCGATAAAACCGGTGTGTGTGAAAGACTACAAAACCGCTGCCGGAGTTGTAGCCGGTCCCGGTCCGGCAGAAACCGTTGTGTGTGAAAACGCCCTAACTGTAACAATTAATGTACTGTAATGTTTTTGCATCGGTTAGTAAATGTAGTTCATCAGTAATAGAGGATCGATTACTTGACATGATGAAACCAACCATATCAAATCGTTTACCATCTACCCATATAAATGTTCACAACGATAAATGGAAGAAATAAGTTGACGATTGGAGTAGTGAATCAAGTGTTAATTAGTAATGAAGAAAGTGGTAGTTATATACATATAGGAGGAGGGAAAAAAAATCTCTAGCAAAACTGGGGAGTTTCTCTTATAATTTATTTTGTTAATACGTGTCTAAAAAGTAACGTCGTTTTTCTTTTATTATTGTTGTTTAACAAACATCTCAGTTTATTTACAAAATTAAACAAAGTTTTGTAACATTAATCCAGCTCGAAATAACAAGTCCGTTCTCGTTCTTTCCTCTTTCTATCTATTTAGAATAAAAAAAAAGATGACATGTCAACTATAAAGGGAACAAACACACTTTCTGCAACATATGGATGCAACATTTTGCAATTTTTCCACTCGTTTTTCTACCGAAATGCAATAAATCCAAGTCAAAAACAAATATAAAAGTGCATACATAAAAATCTCTATAGAATGATCCACTTAAAAGGCGACAATTTATTGGAACGAACGACGATATTTATAAAAATCGTATTAAATGTCAGAAAACTACTGTGGCATCTATACAGGGTGAAATCTAATTGCTTTTAAATAGGTAAACCACACCATCTCTATGTTGAATAGAGTACAATAAACATATTTTGAAGTGTCCAAAATAAGAAAAAAATCGCTAAAATTGACCAAAATTACAACTATTGTTTGATGGCCGCTGGTTAAGTACTAACATTAACTTACTTATTGAACATACGCACAACACATTCAATTAAAAACTATAAAAAGGAAGTTATATAAAAAGGACTACAAAAATTGTTTAAAATGACTTCCTCCCCTGTTCCACACAAAGATGTCCTCTACGTAGCTGCGCATGTTGGCAGTTCCTTAATACCGTCTGCAGCTTCACGAACTCAGGTCTGCAGCTGTTCGATATTTCTAACCGACACTGAACATTAATTATTTCATATAGTGTCACAAAAATTAAACACAAATATATGAAAGATAATAGATAAAACATAAGAAAATAAGCCTGCAATCATCCACAATCAATATTCCTGTTGCGCTTGAAATTGAACACATGAACGTTGATTGATATCAGCCCATGTTTGTTGATTAAACACAATTATTTATTGTTAAGATTGTTTTATTCCAAAGATTGTTCTCTCGAAAACCTAATATATTTTGTAAATTGGCTCAGTTTTTCGGGCCCTACTCGCGCTTTAAATATTTAAAGGGATTTCAATTTCACTGTCCTATTTTGTTGTTAATAAACGAATCTAATTTGGTGTTTTTGTTGTTGTTTCAGAATGACAAGATTTGTAGCAATGCCGGCATTTAGCTGGCTACTGAGGACGGCGGGGTAACAATACGACTTCATTTTTTCCATTATAAAGGTATGTGTAGAACAAGTTGATTAAAATTACATTTAACACCTGTCACAAACAAAAAACAACAACGAAATTATTCAATAAAAGTCAACGGAAAACAAAAAGAAAACAACACTCTAGTATTAGAATCATTTATCTTATAGTAACTTAGTTTATGGCATCTTTAAGTATAGATAACATGAAAAATTGTATTTTAGTTGGGATGATATTGATCCTTCTCTTCTGATCGTACTCGTTTTTCTCTCCTATAGTTTTATTATATCTTCCACATTCTGACACACAGATGTTACTATTCAATTTTGATTGTTGAAAATATATTGTTTGTGAATTGTAGGTACATATAAGCTAACATCCGGTCTTGATAATTTCGTTAAATTAACAATTAATCACTCAATTAGTGCAAACAAACCAACTTGAATGTTAATTATAGTCCAAACACAATTCAAATCTTGCGCGCCACAATATTATCAGTATTATCACCAATCAGTGCAATGAATTAATTAAGATTATCAATTGATTGGTTAGAATTTTTATGGGATTTATCTACGTAATCATCTCTAACGAATCAGGTTAATTGTATTAATGGCGCGTTATTTAAACTGATTTTAATTGGTTCATATACAAATTCCGTATTGTATTCAACTAACGTGTAATATAGTAAATAGATTAAATTATAACCATGTAGTCGTGTTTTAGAACCTAGTATAAGGGTTGGAAATAGGATCAATATTATCTGTACAGTTTCTCCAACAAAGTTCGTTTATAACGTACGTTTAAGTATTGCTATCGTGCAGTAAAATAGACTATATAACGTTTTAAAACAGGTTGAAAGTAAATAAAACGCCTCGATAAACATGATTAGCCTTTTTGTTGGAACGATTAATTATTATCGACAGATTTTAATGTCTTTAAATTTGGAAAATGGGTGGAGATTTATTAATTAACACTGTTTCATTTTGTAAATTTAATTAAATCAACATATGTACAATAAACAATAGAAGATTTTTTTTGAAAATGTTCTAAATTAGTTCGTTATTTATTTATTTATTTAGCTACTTTACGTGTTTCATTCACACATAAATACGAAAATAGAGATTTTATTTTATGCAAAAGCTGACCTCGAAATAACAACACAAATAAAAGTATTGTAGGTGTGTTTGTTTGAATTTAACAAAAATTTTGTTTACTAATTTTAATATTTACTAGAAATAGTTTAAAAAAATACATAATTTTAACACAATTAAGTAGACGACTAAATTGTGTCGTTTCTTTGTTCGTTGTTAAAGCGGTTTAAGGGGCCTGCTGACTTACTTACTTGATTTGGCGTGCGAAAATTGCCAATTTCCAAACATCGATATTTCGCTTATTTTTTAAGATATTGTGCATAATAAAGGTGCGTTGGATAGAGAAATCTCTAATTTTCAAATTTTTTTTTAAGCGAGCATCATGCCTCCTTCGCTTGCATTATCTTTCCAAAAACAAAAGTATGATTTTTCATCTTTAAAATGACGCACAGCATCACTGTTCATTTTTTTTTTAATTTGCTCCATTTGTGGCAAAACTAACAAACATAACGGAAAAATTCTTGACGATCTGGAAAGCTCTTTCATCTTCTATCTAAATTCACTGTATAATTAATTAAATTCAATAATATTGGGTATATTTTAGCGAGTTATGAAGGGAAATGTACGAAAAAACATGGTCCAATAGATTTCTGTGCCATTCCAAATTTTAGCACATTTTTCTTTAATTGAAAGTTTAAGAGCATACACCTTGAAATGGTCTATCCAACGCATTTTTATTTTTCACAATATCTTAAAAAATAAGCGAAATATTGATGTTTGAAAATCGATAAATTTCGCACGCCTAATCGAGTAATAATAAGTCAGAGGCCCCCTTAATAAAACTAATTGATCTCTTTAGCGAAATCTCTCTTTGTATAATCCATAATAGTAGTGTTTAATTTAGAAGATTATAGCGAAACTTTCACGATCTTTATACTCGTTTTGTTTTGATATTTACTTGGGGAATTAAAAAAAAAGCAGGTGTTAACGACTTCGAACTTGATTATTGACCTTGTTTGAATTTTTCACACGTAAAAATATAAACAAAGATTTTGTTGTATTCAAAATGAGAATCATATGGATTATAGTACAGTTGTATTAATAATAATCCTATCACATGGTACATAAATAGCGTTATGATGATGATGATTTTTTTAAACTTTTAAAAATCATGACCTAACCAAATTTAGTTTACACGAATCACAAATTATCATCAAAAATTGAAAATAATTCTAATTGACAGCTGATTGAATATTACAATTTTCGGTGATAGTGATTAGATAATACAAGTTTTGTTGAATATTAACTTAATCTAATAAAATCAACTAATTAATGATTTTTACACTGTTTAAGCCATTTAAAAATTAATCATATACTATTATACAAAGTGTAATCAAAATGCCTTACAATATGTACTATGATATAACGTGAGAAAGGCACAGCCAACTACCAGATGAAATATCGTTATACACCCCTGTAAAAAATGTTAAGTTGATAATTATCATTTCGATTGTACCGTCACAAGAACATTTTCATAGCTCATTTTGACTTGAAATTTAATCTCAAAGACCCGTTATTGAAAAGTAAACTACATAAGCCAACTATACAGAGTGAAATCTAATTCCTTTCAAATCTTTAAACCACGTGTAAGGCCCGAAAATTTGAGCTGGTTTGTCGGTATCTTAACAATAAATAATTGTGTTTAATCAACAAATGTAAATAATACCCCTCGACTGATATCAATCAACGTTCATTGTTGAATTGCGAATGCAACGGGAACGTTGGTTGTGTGATGATTGCGAGTTTATTTTATTATCTTTTGTCAGTGTTTTTTGTTTCGAAACAGTTAGTGTACTTCGTGCCAGTCGGAAACTTCAAACAGCTGTAGACCCGTATTCGCTAAGCTGCAGACTCTATTTGGGAACTGCCGAAACGTGAAGCGACCCCTGCTACTAAGATAGTGCTGCTTTGTGTTGCGTATGTTCAATAAGTAAATTAGTAAGACTTTGGTAGTTCACCAGAAATCTCACAGATATGTTATACAGCAGTTGTTTTCTTATCAACTCTTGATAACAGCATTACGGTAGGTTAGTATTTAAACCAACGACCACTTTCAAACAGTAGTTGCAATTTTGGTGAAATTTAGTCAAAAAAGTATCTTTATTATACTCTATTCCACATAGGGATAATGTCTCTTGTGTTTTTAAATGCAATTCGATTTCACCCTGTATATGGAATGGAGTGGAATAAAAAGATTAAAAAGAAAGAAAATGTTTATCTAAAATTGATTATTTGATGGTCATTGCCTAACAATAAGTACGAACCTACCATAATGTAATTGTTGAGAGTTAATAAGAATACAGGTGTCAGTGAAACACATCTCGGATTTCCATGGCACTTAGCTACAAAACTCTTATTGACTTACTTGTTCAACATAAATACAACACATTTTGTTATAAAATATCGATAAGTTTGCTATGAAAATTGACTCAGTTTCTCGAATCTTATACGTAGTCTGTAGATTCATGGGCAATTTTATTACACCCTATAGAATAGTTAAAAGATCCAAATCGGCCATCGAAGTATACGATCCTTTCTTTTTAAATCCTAGATCCTAATTCTTAATGACGTTCTGTATGTATAGAACATAAAAGTGTTTTATCACATATTATCGCTTTTTAAAAACTTTCAGACTGGGTAAAATTGACAAATTCAATATATAAACATAGAAAATTATCGTACATTTATTGTTAGAGTGGTATTAACTAACTTTTTAGAGATTGGTGGTTACAGTTACAGTTACTTTGAACAGAGCTATCTATCTCACTCTGTACAATTTAATACTTAATAATTAAAAAGAGATAAGTATAAAACAACCATTGCGCAAGTTACCACGCGACTCATGTCGTAAATTACAATTACTATCTCTAACTCTATCTCTACAACTTTCAGAGTATCTCTCTCTTTCATACAAAACATATGGGATAAGCGACTGAGATAGTAATTTGTAGATTACTGAAAGGTTACTCTCCTATATAGTGGATAATGACGACTTTTAAACTCCGTGAAGTTTATTTTAGGTGAAATTCCATTTGGGTATAATTTTTAGGAACGTATCTATTGCGTAAAATAAGGCTTAGGGGTAATTTATTTTTATGTTCATATTGTGATTCTAAATTAAATTGATTATAAGTTTTATAAATAGATTAACAACTTTGATAACATTTTATTTACGCTATTTTTGTGTTGTTAATACAGTTGTGGAGCAATTTCTACATTTTTATAATACATCATTTAATAATTTAATGAATTAATCATTGAATCCAAATGTAAACATTATCAATTTTAAGTATAGTTGAATTACAGGCAAAAGTGTCCATTAATATTCAATGGACGAATTAGGGGATGATAAGGTGGGATGCCCACCCCTTATGAATTATTTATAATGAAGTCATTCCGTTAGCGCAGATCTTGAGATTTGTTTAATTGTTATTAAGTGTTTTAACAAAGCCGATTTTTTAATAATATGATGATATTTTCTATCGCTTCAGTGAATAAAATTCGAACGTAGTTGAACTGCGCCAAATATAATCCGTTTGGTGAAACGGAGGACAAGTGTTGAAGTAGCCCGCTTAGGCATAACTGCGCCACCACCCGCTGAGGTCATATTATCAGGGCCGCCTTAACCCGCATGGACCCTTAACAGAACTTTTTCCGGGGCTCCTTACACCTACTATGTTTTGGAATTTGCAAAATTTTCGAATGGGAGTATTTGTTAAAAAATTGAAAAATTTATTTTAGAAAAATTAAATAATATCCCATTTTTGCCCAAACTTAAACAGCCGCTTTCTTTGATATTCCTGAAAAACTTTTCAGTATTTTAATACATAAAAATCAGAGTCGGACATATGAAATTGTTAAAATAGATAAAACTTTGGTTATCGCCTCAAAAAGTTTCCTAATTTGGGACCTCAAAAACCTCAAGTTCGACATTGACAAAAACTGTTTACAAAATTGAAATAGTATGGGTAGAGTAATTAAACAGGTGGTGAGCGCACTTGGCGCAGTTATGCCATGAGATTTACTTGACCGTTTCACGACTCTGGATTAAATCAGGTAAGTTGGAGCAGTTCGACTACAGTTTAGATTAAAATTCTTTTATAGTTTTTAGTTCTTACAATCTTGTAAAGTTTTACGATGTGGTTTTTGTTGTTGGCTATTAATACGTGTCGTTGTTAAAATATTGTGGTTTCACATCATTTAATATTTAAAAACAAGCAAATGTAAATAAAAATATAAATAACGATTTAAAAAAAAAAAAAACAATATTCCTTCACGACTATGTTTTGTCTAACTTGGTTTTATTCTCTCTTATTTTTTGATTTATGGTAAATTTAAAAGTTAAAAAAACATCGCCTTCAGCTATTTCAAAAAGTTCAATTGATAGATTATGATAGTGCGTGCTTATTATAAACTATAATTGTAATAAACTGAATCTCTTTTATTCAGATTTTAATTCCGTGTAACTGATACTACCGGTCGATTTTCAAAGAACTTTATAATTTACCGTATATTTCGCATAATAACCATATAGACGACACAAAGAACAGTTAATTATTCATATGACTAAAATATTTAAATTTGAATTTCGCGCTTCAATCACCACCAATTGAATGAAACGATCGAATTTAAATGATACACGGATTGGTTATTATAATGGCGCGTATTTTAAATTTACAATCAATAGATTTTGCAAAATTACAAAATTTTTAAGTTGTATAATTGGATAATATACATTGAATGTTAAAGTAGTTTAATTCAAGTCTTAACAAAATATGTATGTAGGTATACATTTACATAATAGCCTTATATGTTCATCCGTTTATAATTGGATTTATCTGTAACTAGGTAGCTTTAACTGAAAGTTAACAAGTGAAATTTACAATTTTATACTTGTTATATTTATATTTTACCTACCTTTAAATTTACAAAAAAAGGTGTTTTAAAGAAATCAGGCATTCGAACCGGAACTGAACCGAAAAGTGGAAAGAAACGAAATTTTGGCCGGAACTAAATCTGGAGCTGAACCGTTTTTTTTTCTCTTTTCTTATTTTTATCTCGTGTTTCCTCCTTGCCCCGGAAATGCGTCAACAATAAGTCCTACAGGGCACTTAACACGAATTTGCAAGTAGACCGCCTGAGATCAAAACTCCCGAATTTGATGTTTTTTGGTATAGATATAGCAGTGTTACCAAGCCTAGGGAATTTTCCCTAGGTTTAAAGAATCTTTACTCGTTCAGGGAAAAAGGGAAATTTTAACAGTAATTTTTTTTTAATCTAGAGAAATTTAGAGGAAACTTAAAGGAAAATAAATTTTGAAAGCTTAAGCTTTATTTCATTGATAATTTATTTCATATTTACTCAAATTTTGTAAGCAAAAACGCCTCTATATTCAGCAAAATTAATTCGCCATCTAACCAGTACTAATTGTTTTAGGATTGAAAAGACAGCGCGAGTCTGGGCGAGATTGTCTTTCGCTGCGAGACCTCGTACATAATAGCCGAACTTGCTTCGCTCATTCGTCGAACCAACGTACTCGGTCTTGTCGCGGAACACAATCTCGCCCAGACTCGTGCTGTCTTTTTAGTTTTCTCGGAATCCCTACATTGTTTCGAAAACTTCCTCGACCCATTAAAACATTGAATTTTGAAGCAAATAAATATCTAGGGAATTTTAGGGAATTTTTTGTTCAAAGTCTAAAGAGAAATGCTTTAATAGACCTGGCAAGGCTGAGGTACAAATAGTTCATACTGAAATTTAAGGGAGATATTGTAGGTTAAAATTACCCCTGTAAAATCAGTTTTTCTCTTCAAATATCACTGTAAAGGCTCAATATTTTTTAGTGGTTTGGAAATTCGCTAGGGTTATCAAAAGGTGTAAGCCGAGTCCCTTGTTGGAGATTGAAGTTTATAGATGATTATATGTATGCCATTTTTTATGGTGTTTTTTGCGATTTTCTATCCAATGCTAATAGAAAATTACAAAATCAAAGTTGCCTGTTTTGAGGCTTTGTCTGTATTGAAAATTGTTACACTGTAAATAGCACTTAGGGTGAAATTTAGAAATTTGAATATTAATCATTTTGAATGAACCGAAAACAGAAAAATATCGGTTTGGAGCCTTGCATAAAATGATGTATTTCTATCAATTCTTATTCCATATTATTATGTCGTCTGGATAGTACAATAAATAAATGAAATGAGAGAAAATAGTATTTTCAATTTCATTTGAAATTGGTGATAAATTGTTTATTTTCTTGAGAATATCGATGTCAAGGATTTCTCTATTTTATATTGAAATTGCTCGTGCTGTTCACTTTAACAATCGTCGTCGTCGTTGCTGTTATCGTTATTTGGAAGAAAAGTTGAAATACACACACACACACATGTATGCATACATAAATAAAATATACATTCAACTATACGTTAGTGTTACTGAATTATGATTTTATGATTCGTAACACGTAGTAGTTTATGTCAACGTCGCCCAGGGACAAATACGTTCTACAATAATAAAAATCGTATTTGCCTCCTTTTCAGTTGGACTATTTTATGAATGAATTGTATCAGAATGTGATAAAAATAGAGAGTGAGATTTTTTTCTATTATTTTTCCACTTTACGTTAATAATAGCGCTATTTGGATATTATACTCTGATTTTAAACTAGGAGAAGTGATTTAAATTTTTTCACGCCTAAACTTTAACTTCTTATTGGTGATTTTACAGGCAAGTTTACACAACCCAATGATTCAAAATGTTGATATTGACACAGTTAGTCCTATAAAAAATGTTTTTTAACTGAATAATTAATTGAAAAGTTTATGCGTTTTTATTATAATTTTAATTCATTAATTAATTGAATTATTTTAATTACGAGCCAAATTTCGAAAAGAATCATTTGTGTTTTTCCATGTATAACACCAATAAAGAAGAAGCAACCATATTCGTACTCTTTACTGTTAAAGCAAAAATAATAACTGTAGAAGATGTTGGACTCTGTTGTTTTGGAAGCAATCTAATACAGTAGAATCCCGCTATAACGAAGTCGGATATAACGAGATTTCGGCGATAACGAGATATTTTTGTGGTCCGTGCAAAACTATAGTGTAATTGTTCTTCTATAACGGGCGAATTTTCTGTTATAACGACACCTTTTTAAAACCTAAGTTCCGGTTATTACCGGACCAAACAAGAAATTGCGATCCATATAATCGGATATAACGAGATCCATTCTTAGAATTCGCTTATTGGAATTTTGCTCAGTCCGAAAATTGTAAACTTGATACTTGGAGCATTAATTAAAGTACAGTGGCGATCAAAAAAAGAGACCACCTTTTGTGCGGCTATGTAAAACAGGCTTATGCGGGCGGTCATTACAAATTTGCTATGGCTGAAACTGACTCTAACATCTCCTACCTAGTCACCGTCTTACCCTCAAGAGAGAAACAACCTGACTCACACTAAGGAAAAAATGTGAAATTCATCTCGCTGAAGACTAGGGTTTTTTTATTGCCAAGCTTTGTTTACTCATTAAAATGGTAATATGTATAAACAAAAACGAATAAAATACATGTATGAACACAGGTTTTTTATAACGAGGGTTTGCTTATAACGAGCAATTTTACTTGTCTGTTGATATTGCAGGATTCTACTGTATTACTTGTTAATCATTAAAAATTAATTTTCATCAGGGAGCTAAATATATTACATTTAAAATAATAACGGTACATAAATATTTAAATTTACCGCCAAAACGATCTAGTGTATCAATCAATACTCCTCCTAGTTTAAAAACAAGGTATAGCTACTGTATCGAAAAGTGCTAATTTCGATACTGTGTAAAAAATAGAAAATGCAGCAGTTTTTTTTTTCTTGAGATTGGTACATAGTAGCTATTGGTAAAATAATACAAACAATACATAGATCTATAAGTATAAATATGTATGGATAGCGCTTTCCCTAGTTTCTCTAATAGCTCCTAGCCTGATAACCATTTAGGCAACACATTTTCT
This sequence comes from Mylabris sibirica, assembly GCA_039776855.1. Classification (NCBI taxonomy): domain Eukaryota; kingdom Metazoa; phylum Arthropoda; class Insecta; order Coleoptera; family Meloidae; genus Mylabris; species Mylabris sibirica. The sequence continues at coordinate 9,646,774 of CM077836.1, forward strand.
CATGCAAAAAATTGAGGGTTTTATGTAAATTACCATGCAGAAACAACATTTATTCTAGATTACTTCATTTTCATGAATACTAAAAAAATATTAGTGCTTCTTTTACTGGAGTTAAAGCGTCACTGTTAATTCTAGAACTCATATCAACATATACAGGTAAATTCCATTTCAATAGACACATGGGAGAAACATTGGTCCCGCCCATGTCCCTTCTTTGTCAAATCACATGTTTCATGAATAACAGACAGAAATACCAAATCCACAAACCAGATCTGGTTATTGTTATCTTTTAAAATAGAAAATTTTCAAGCTTCTTTCGTACAAAAGAAATTGCTGTGTTTGGTCAAAGCACTAATGGTGGGCGGCAAAAAACGCCATATTTTTTCATTTATAGACATCCCACAATCTCTCTGTCTCTTTCTAACTAATATGTAAGTAGTTTAAATAGGCGTGGCCAAAGTTTCTCCAATGTTTCTAGCGGCTAGGGAACATACTGTATAGTAGTAGTTATAGTTTCTGATGCTCATACTGTTGCCTATTATTGTTTACTTCACAATTACGGGATAAAGTGCTATCCTTAAATTTACTAGATCTATGCAACTAAAGGACCCCACACACCGGCGCGGGACTGCGGGAGCGGTAGCGGTAGCGTTTTACGAACGCGATATGTAAGAAACGATTCCCGCTGAACCCCTCACACCAATCGCGGGAATCATTGGTCGCGATACTCGTAATTCAGGCGGTAAATATTCGTGTTCTTCTTTAGACCGTGCGTTCAAATATGTTATCAGATGAAGAAGAGGCCCTGTTATCATAAGCTCTTGCTTAAAATTTCAATTTACTGTATGACTTACCATCATGTTCAATTTTTTCCAATTTGATCTCAAACTTTATCCTTTTTTCGGCAATTTTTATTGCCTTCATGAGACAGATCATATAGAATTTTATATTATTTAGCAATTTCTATCAAGCTCTCTGTTATTATTAGTAAAGACATTATTAGATCCCACTGTAGGACGCGGGAGGAACCGTGCTGGCTGCGTTCTAAAATAAAAACGCTGTTTATGCGGACTTACCGTCGCGGTATACCGTATCGGTATGGTTACAGTGATATCCCGCAACGTATCTTCGTCCCGCCAACTTACCGCTACCGCTCCCGCTACCGCAGTCCCGCGCCGGTGTGCGGGTTCCTTAATAGGATATCAAATCCCATCAAATTCACTAAATTTCAAAACTCCTGGATAAATGAGTACAAAAAAGGTGCAAAATAGAAAAAACTAGTGACTCGTCCTTTAGAAAATTGCTCGCTTCGTGGCTCGATTTTTAATCTAGGACTCGTGCAGTAAATGTCTACTTCTAACACTTGTGTTTTAATATTCAAATATACTATTTTTTTTAATTTTACAGTCATTCTTTTCAAGTTTCTACAACATTTACGTGTTTAAATAATTAAATTAAAATTACTACCGGTGAATTCTTGTAGAGATTCGAGATAAAGTTTCATCTGACTTGTTGTAAATTTTGTAATATTAGAGGAAAATTGAACAACGGTATCGTATTGTCTTGTCTTCAAAATCAAATCTACATTGTTATCATTAACAAAAGCTTCCTAATTGAAGCAAAACTGTTTTATTTTATTGCGATTTTATGTTTTAATTTATATATATGTATATTTTTTTATTAATAGAATAATCGACAATTTTCTAATCCCTAAATTTGTTTTATAATTAAAAGTTCAATTTGTGAACTTTTAAATACCTTTCGTTTCACTTCCACCCACCATTGCTTATATTAACAAAATCTTTAAAAACTTTCTTCAGACTTTATAATTTTTTTTTTTTTTTAAACAATTTTTACTCTAATCTCAAAGAAGCATACCTAATTTTCTCATAAAAGTCTTCCTTTATAATTCACCACAAGCAGTTTCTATCGAGCGACAAAAACAAGAAAGAAACCAACCTTATTATATAAACTTTCCTTTTGTTGTTTTAATTTCATGATTTATTGTAAGTACTCCTTAAATAATTACCAAATAATCATAATAATAAAAACATAGTAGTAATTATTAATATTAATGTTGAAATACAAGGTTATTATAGTAGAGATATGATTATTTCTATGTAATCATTCATATTTTATAATGGATCTTTGTTCCGTTAAAATCTTAATAATTAACGTATTTTAACGTAATTGATTTGAAAATTTAATATGGAAATTAACGTGAAATGTTTCTCACTTAAATCCTTGACAATTGCACAAGGTTGCCACAAATAGATTTGCATTTAAAAACATGTTGTAATATAAACTTTCTACATATACATTATGCATGAAGTTATCTCGTGCACAGCAGCAGCATCATTGCATTTTTCGTATAAAAAAGAAGCAACAACAAACTACAAATTGGTGGTTTTTTCATTTAAAAAAAAAGAAACGGGTTTATTGTTTTCAAGCAATAAAATTCCTAAAGATGCACATAATTAAATTCAGTTTATATCCCGATAATAAAATATTATTGTGCATATACAGACTGTCCCATATTAAACGCAATACAGGTGTCGAGTCTAAATATATGGTCGATACTATGAAACTCCTATTAGTTCACGAGCGAGGATCTCTAGAGAACATTTAAGCAAAATTGGAACCTCGTAGTTCATTTGGAAGTTGGTCAAAAACAATCATTTTGAACAAATTCCTGATTTTCTAAAGCTTGCTACACAGTTAAATCGAATAAGAACGACAAGAAGACCCTCTCAACATTGACTTATTTCGTTTGACTCCATAGCATTCCTTAATGCAAAATGAATGCATTGAAGAAAAACAAAAAAAAAATTCAATTTTGGGAGGATCCTCGAGTCATTCTCGTTCTTAAAAGTCACAACATTGTCCAAAACGATCGTTTTCTGACCACTTCCAAATGAGCTACACAGTTCTAATTTTGCTAAAATATTCTCTGGGACTCCCCCTACAAATCCCTAGAATATTTTACGAATCACTAGTCAACTATTTGTTTCATTGTATCGACCATATTTAGAATCAACTTTCTGTAGGTAAAACGTGTTCCAAATAAAGGCATAAGAAACTGTACATAAGCGAAAAGAAGATTTTATACCGAGTGGTGAAAATCCTGTCTTTCCTATGTATCAGTTTGAAACGCCTTACCGGTATATCATCCTACTCGATGTCGTTTTAAATGGAACAATCCGTATAATGGAGATGTTTTAATTTTTTTTATGCTTTAAAGAATGTTATCATATTATCTAATTGTTATTGTCCATTTCACGTATAAGCATTACAAAACTCTGCTGACCTCATCTAAATAATGAAGTGAAAAATAAACGCCAGAGTAAATACAAGGGTAAATACCTAAATGTAGACGATTCTTGCGAAACTCGAATTAGGTAATTGACGAACGATTTGGTTAATATTTTACAGATTTGTAGGGTAGACCTTGGAGAAAATTTGAGTAAAAATAGAACCTCGTAGCTTATTTGAAAGTCGGTCGAAAAAACGTTCAATTCTGATGATGCTACGATTTTCAAAAGCTAGCTGCACACGCAAACGACTAAGAATGACTCGAAGATCCTGAAAATTGTTTTTTTTTTCGCGTTTGTCCTTTTTATTCTGAAACAGATGAAAATGTTTCGCTTTTTTCCTGCAATGTAGAAAAACGAGTTAAATGACTATTGGGAGGGTCTTCGAGTCATTCTTAATCGTGCAGTGAGTTTTCGATGAACGTGATCTTGTTTTTGACCGACTTCCAAATGAGCTATACAGTTCTAATTTTTCTAAAATTATCTTCAGACTACAAATCTAAATAAAAGGGCATTTATAAGAATAAGAATAAAGGGAGTTAACGAAGAAAAAAAAATTCTCTAGCTTGTTTATAATCGAACAAGTTGTGGTTTATATACGTTCTGTGTTCTGTTACTATCATCGATCGACATGTAAAAGTGGAAATTTATAAAATTTACAAAATTATAATTAATATTCCCATACTTTACTCTATGTATTGTTTATTTAATTAAATTGTAGTTTAAATTCAAAATGAATTATCAATGGAAATTCAAAGAGAAGTTGAATGCGAGATAGTAAAGTTGAAAAGACTGAGCAGAAGGCTGGATTATTATAATAAGTCGTCGCGACGACGGTTGAACTATAATTGACACCAACAATAACAACAGCAACAACAACAAACAACAAGGCACATAATATGATGAATATATTCAACAAGCTGTTTGTCGTAAATAATAAAATAGAATCAACTTTATACAAAATTTTGATTATAATCATCTCTCATGTTGTTTTAAATTTCATTTCGTAATTCGTTTATACGTCTATTTATTTTATCTAAAAATTGGAACAAGTACAAATGAAATACGTTTAATTGTGTTAAATAGTAGTATTGTGCAATCGAGTGTGATTAGTAAACAACTTTTACACCTTTCACCTTTATCGAATCAACACTATGGTAGCTTTTCAAGCCTTTTCTAGAGGATTTGAAACGATTGAATTGTAATTCAGGATCACAATGTGAAGCTATTGTTGAAGTCTACCCGGAGTCGTTCAATCCAATCATCCTGTCGTTAGATAAGAATTGATTCGGTAGTCTGTCTATAGGAAGAATTCTTTTAAAGATTGTAGACAGTATGCTATTCTAGTTAGAGTAAAACAACTGCATTGGTAGCTCTAGTTGTGGAGAGGAGGACCATTATTAGTGCCAATAGTTGTTGTTGTTGTTGTTGTGTCACCAAATGACCTACATTCCGGAACTGCTACGAACTTGATCTTTGCGTTCCAGATACCAAACATCATATAAATAACTTATGTTAGTCTAACCTGGATGCATTATTATTTCAGGCAAAGCTTATACGAATAGAATTGAATAAGAAAGTAGAAATATTCTCGTTAAATTATTATTTCGATTGTAAGGGATCGGAGGTAAAAAAGCGGCTTATATTCCAATAATGGATTTTTGATAGTCATTATTTGGTAAAAGTTTCTACGGACGTTTATTTACAACGACCATGGACGGAGGACGACATCTAATAAGAAAATCCCATGCGGATGGGTGGAGCGCTTGAACTTTGAAAGGTCATTCCTTGAATACAGGCCATCGATTTTCAACATCTACACATACAGACATGTACACAGTCTACCACTTACATATATTCAATAGAGATTTTCTTTCTAGTATAGTTTTTTCTTAACCAACATCGCTGTAATGAATTTTTACAATTTCCTGTTGAGGATTTCCTTGATTGAAATCATTTCTTTTTAAAGAAACTCGATATAAAAGCAGAAGAATAGTTGATAGTTTATTTACTTTTTTGTTTTCTTTCGTTGTTATCTTTGATAGTTGGTATTATCGCATATCTCTGAATGTTTTAATACAAATATCATTGAAAATACCAACAGTTTTATTGAAGGAACTTTGAATGCTTGTAACATAGTTGTTGATTAGTTTGTCGGTGAGTCGTTTAGATTAAATCGTAAATATCCTCCCCTGTGGAATTGTAACCAAAAGTAAATCGGATTTGAAATTGAGCGAAAACTCCCCTTGTATATATGGTGTACGTGACGGGTAAATTCATAGAATGACAACTTTTCAATAAAACCAAATCGATGTTAAATGATTCTGTATACCGGGTTATTCCTTTAAGAGACTATACCATGTCTCTTAACTTTATAACAACTCCTATTAATTGGCGAGAGATTCGAATAATACCTTGAAGATTTAAATAGTAGTCTCTTTAGGTAATTTCAGCAAAATTAGAATCTCGTAGCTCATTTGGAAGTTTGGAAAAGAACGCTTGTTTGGACAATGTTACGATTTTCAAAAAGGAGATAAACACACAAAACGACCAATAATGACTCGAGGGCCCTCAACATTAATTTGTTTAGTTTTTCCCATTGCATTCTAGAAAAAAGTAAAGAATTTCCACCTGTCCCTAAACACGATCATCTTGCGTGTTCACATTTTTGACTAACTAAAAAATGAGCTACTGGGTTCTACTTTTGCTAAAATGAGTTCTAGAACACTCTTATAAATCCTTGAATTACTTTTCTAATTGGTCAACAATTAATAGTAGTTTACAGTTGAACTGGCCACAGTCAAGTGAGACACATGGTACAATTCTCATGCATTATTTGATGTTTGATTCGAAAAAAAATTCAAGGATTTATTGGTAGCAGCAAAGTTGGAAATCGGCCATAAAACACTAATTTTTTGGGCAACGTCACGATTTTCAAAAACTAGCTGCACACTTAAATTAATTTAGAATGAATCCCAATATTTTTTTTTTCGTTTTTCTTCATTTTATTTTGGAACAGAAACAGTCGTTTTGGTTGCACAGATCGTTTTTAAAAAATTCGATCTTGTCCAAAACGAGCGTTTTTGACTAAAATCCAAATAAGCTACAAGGTTCTAATTTTACTAAAATGATCCTCAAAACCTCCTTACAAATCCTTGAAATATTTTTCGAATCGCTCGCCAACCAATAGGAGTTCCATTTGAATCTTCCTGGTAAAGTCAGAAGTGAATAACCCGTTATGTATTACATTGCTATAAGATAAATGATTTAATTAAGTTTTTTTTTTGTTAATCTTGTTTGTTAAATAGTGAAAGTTTTACGTCAAGTGTTGATTTTGTTAATTTGTTTCAGTAAGAATCAAAGCAGGTGTAACCTGCAGGTCATGGATGTTACCTTTACAAACGTGTTGGAGGGGGCACGTCAGTATTTCCAGGGGCTGCCAACAGCAACTAGCTCATCGGCAGGCCCCAATTTATCATCATATCATCCAACAACATCATCTGAGAATTTATTATGTAACAACAATGAGACATACACATCATCACATTCAGAATTACCACCGTCCTCATCATCATATTGGACAACATCACAACAAGAAATGGCCAGACCTCCAACTAGAGAACAAACACCAATACAACAACGACCACCATCACATCATTCAGATACATCAAGACCACCATCACATTCACAAATGGTGGCAGCGGTGGCACAACAAGAACAAAACCGTACGGTTAATAATCATCAAAACACTTATCAACAAGAACAAACGACAACAACACCACAACAATTTCAATTTCCTCGACCGCATTCAAGGGAGATTGCTACGTCAACACCTCAACAACATCATTATCAATCACAACAGTATGTACAGAATATGACCTATCATCAGCCTCAATCGCCACAACAACAACAACCAAGAGCACCGAGTCGACAAGATGCAACAATGGTACCACCATCATCATCAGCGTCTCCACAGACTTATCATCAATTACAGAATTACGGTCAGTCGTCTCAAGGTTATCATAATTATCAACAACAACAACAACAGCAGCAGCAGCAGCGTGTTAATATGCCGTTATATCCACAAGCTAAACCCCAAACTGTACAGAATTCCCAAGAACAACATCCATATTATAAACATCTGTATACACCACATAGTCAGAATTCTTCACAAACATCACCGATGCAATATGTAAAGCCACAAGAACATACCAGTGGGAATAATACAACAACACATAATCAAACAACATCACAAAGTTATAGAACGACACATAATTTACCACCGATTGCTGCATTGTCTTCAATTAGTTACCATTCCAATAGAAATCATAGAGATATTGTACGACCTTCATTCAAATCAAATCAATCTACGACTATTTCAACAAATTTTAATCAAATTCCAAAGACAACAACAAGAATAACAACAAACAATAGTGCTTCCATTAACCAACAAAATTCAATTAGTAATAATAAAATACTATACAATTCAGAAAATTTAAATTATCGCGAAAATTCGATGTATTACAATCAACAACAACAACAACAAAACAATCGACTTCCAGTTAGCCAAAATTATCATTATAATAATAATAATGATAATAATACAACACCAGTAACGACAACAACACAAAGTTATAGTCAAGTTGTGATGACATCTTCCCATAATAATAATAATAATAATAATAATACTCCAACATCTTATACAACATCACAAATAATACAAAATCAGTCTTCCTCTTCTTCGTCCATGAACAATAATAATCAACATTATTATCACCAATCGAATAAATCAAATCACGAAATGCAACAGCAACGTTGCAATGATCATTTATCAACAAATCTTTCACAACAGACTGTTTCAACACAACAAAACCATCAATATCAACAACAACAACAACAAACTACTAGTGTTGTTACAAATACTCCAACAAATAATCGAAATTTACCAATTACGAAACAGAAAAGAGAATCACCATTAGATTTATCAGTGAAAACTATCCGTACACCGGCTGATTCAACATTAGATGATGTTGATCAAGATGCACGAAATAAATATTATCGAATAAATAATTCTTATGTGAATTCATCTACAACAACAACAACAAGATCAAATCCATCACAATTACCAAGTGCTACAGCACCAAAAATTGAATTCCATCCAAATTTCAATGTACCAACATTGAATAATCATTCAATGAATAATTATAAACGAATCAATGATAAGATGATGAATCAATATAATAAAACAACAATCAATAGTGGTGTTAATAGTATGAATCGTTATCCTACTGTTGCTGTACCAACAGCAGCTCATGTCAATTCGTATATTCAATCACCTTCACAACAACAACAACAACCGGTTCAAAAACGTGTAGAAAATTTACCAAGAATAGATTTTCCAACACCCGGATATAAACCGATACCATCATCATCATCATCATCGGCAACAACATCATCAACGTATGATAATCAAAAGAAACGTTCAGCTGATACACCACCATCAGGTATTATACCGAATAAATTATCAAAAGTTGATACGTGGAGACAGAATATCGATCAGCAGATTGAGCAAAGATTATCATCTTATAAACAACAACAATTACAACAACAACAACAACAACAAGCTGCAATTAAATCGCCGGTAGTTAATGGTAGTTATCCGAATACATATCAACGACATCAATATCATCATAATGTTGGACATCAACCGTATTCTAATACGAATCAGTACGTGCAAAATAATCATAATCAGACTTATGTTCCATCGGCTGTTGCTCATCAATTTCCTGGTTATTCCAGTTATGTTCCCCAACAACAACAACAAAATATTTATCAACAATCTCAACAAGGTGGTTTATCACGAACAAATTCCACAACATCATTATTAACAACAGGTGTGAATAAAACATCTGCTAATAGTAATAGTGGTGGTGGTGGTGGTGCTGATAAGAGAGTTCTAAGTCTATTACGGAATAGTTTAGAGATCAAGGGTGCTAAAGAGGCACAAAAGAAATTAGAACAAGAACAATTACAACAACAACAACAACAAACAAATCGTCGTTTAGATATTCAACATCCATCAACAGATGTTCAAGCACCATTACAACCGAAAGCTGGTAGTTTCTTAAATCGACATAATGTATCACCATTTACACCGACAAATTTCCCAGAAAACAACAATATTTATAAATTACATATACCGAAAGCTGTAGATTCTGTTAATTTTGAATCTGAAACATCTAAATATTTAAATATTAATAATGAGAATTATGGTAAAATTACAACAACTACAACTAATACTACAGCTAATAATAATAATAGTATTAATACAACAACAACAACAACAATTGAGAAAATTGATGATAATCAATGTATAATGAATCATGTTAATCCAAATGGTGATTTAGATGGATTAGCTGCATTTTTAGCAGCTAGAATTCGTACAAAAGCTGAATTAAAACAAGTCAGTCCTACATTAAATAATTCACGTTTACATAATGTTATTGAAAATCAATTAAAAGCAACAATGAATTCGAATAATAATAATAATAATAATGTTAATACAGTAAGTCCACCGAAATTAACAAAAGAACGTCAATTATATCCACCAAGACGGCGTTTATTTAGCCGTAATGAAGATGATCAAACTACAACAATATCAACAACATCAACAATTACAGTTGTAACAACAACAACAACAACAGCAGCAGCAGCAACGGTGCCAGCACGTGATAAATCCGGTTTGAGAAGCTCATCAGAGACGTCAGTTTTTGATTTTCCTGATACAGATAGTGAAACTGAGATGCCCGTATTAGAACGACAAACATTAGATGATTTAAGACGCGATCGTAAAATATCATTAAAATCGAATAATAGTAATACTAATAATAATAATAATAGTGAGAGTATTAGAATGGATTCGCCTCAGGCGCCACCACCACCACCGCCGCCGCCGCTGCCACCACCAGGACTTTTAAGTCCTGATGATGAATTATTTGCACAGGCTTGTGATAGTTTTATGGAACAATTGAAGAATGGTAATGGTAAGAAGAGAGGACGTAGGAAAAAGATGATAGAAGCTGATGTTTTAGCTAAATTGGAAACTGTAACGAAAATTGATAATGATATCATTAATAATACAAGTAGAAAAATTGATAATAATGATGATAATAATAGTAGTAGTGCCAAAATTAATGATATTGTTGATAATTATAATGATGATGATGATGATGGTGGTGATAATGTTGTTGACGATGATGATGATGATGATGATGATGACGATGATGATTCTGATGTTCCTTTAATTAATTGTAAAAATAAATTAAATAATAGTGCTAATAATTTAAAAGATAATGAAATAAAAAATGTAGATAATGATGAAACATTAATAAAAAAAGATAGTTTTACATTAAAAGATATACCAAATTTTGTACCAAGACCAGCAAAAAAACCATTATTTGGTGATGGTTCCCATTTTAGTCCTGGTTGGGAAGAGGAAGTTTACAAATATAAAAAATCATTACGTATGCCACCTAGATTAATACAAGTAACAAGACCACCACAATATCATCGATTATCAACATCATTACCGGATTTAGATCCATATCCACAATCACCAACAACACCATCAACTATTGATATAAATGAAACTAAAACTAAAATCAAATCTGAACATGTTGATAGCGATACAGAATCAAATTGTAGTATCAATATTTTTAATAATAATAATAATAACAATAATAATAATAATAATAATAATATTAATAAAACAAATTATGATTCTGAAGGTAATTCATCTATTAAAAGTCTACCAAATACAACAACATTAATAACAACAACAACAACTACAATTACAACAACAACAAGAACAACAATATCGGATAAATTATTAGAACGTTATGGTAGAAAGAAACGTAAATATAAACGTAAAGATGATAATAATCGTCCGAAAATTTTACCAAAACCTGAGAAAATTGTTGAATTATTACCAACACCACGTATTGATAATATTAAAAATAATATAATTAATGATAATAATAATAAAACAAAATCAACAACAATTCTCGGTTTTAGAAAACAGACATTAGATAATTTTAAAGATGTTTTTAATAATGATCATAATCATGTGATACGTACACGTAAACAGATACGTTTAGAACAACAACGGGCGACAATTAAACAAGTGTTTGGTGAAGATCGACCAGCTTCCGCACCACCAGTTACATGCGTTAATCATATTAAGATTAAAGAAGAATTACCAGATGATAATATTTCTAATGTTGTTAAGAATGTTATCAAACAAGAGAATGATTCAGCTGTTACAATTAATAATAATAACAATAATAATAATAGTAATACGAAGCAGGCGCTTAAGAATAAATTATTGAATCGAGGACGTAAGAATGGTGGTGGCGGTAATCTTGGTGAAAATAATTTATTAAAGAATCTGGTTGAAAAGAAGATCAAAACTGAATTATTAGACAACGATAAACAACAAAAACAACAACAATGTGAGAATAATAAAAAGAATAATAATACAGTTGTTGTTGATGATGTTGATAATGAGCCTAATTATTGTAAATCTGGTACACCATCAATTGATGGTGATGAATGTGGTAGTATTATAGGAAAGAAATATCATAAAAATCGTAATATACGTAGGAAATTTAGTTCAGGTTTTGATTATATACGTAAGAAGAAGAAACAGAAAAGTAAAGAATTACAACAACATGAACATGAACAACAACAACAACAACAACAAAAATTACAACAAAATGAACAACAAGATGGTGAGAATTTAATAAAAACAACAAAACGTCGTGGTTTATTATCAAATAAAAACAAACCGGGTACAATTCAAGATATACAAAAAGAGATTAAAGGATGGGTATTGAATAAAGGTATTGGAGAGACGCATCTACATCGATCGGCTCGACTAGGATACACTGTGAGTATTTCAGAAATTTACAATTAATCCTCTCTAATAATTAAGCCATCATTATTAATAATTTAATACAGCTCAGGATTCTGAGCTACAACTTTAAGCGATATACAGGGTGAAATCGAATTGCCTTTAAGGGTTATTCACATCTTAAGGCAACTTCCATTATTTGGAAAATGATTCGAAAAATATTTCGAGGATTTGTAGTGAGGTACCAAGAGATTATTTTGGCAAAATTAGAACCTTATAGCTCGTTTGAAAGTCAAAAAACGCTCATTTTGGACAAGGGCGCGATTTTTAAAAACGAGTTAAACACGCAAAACGACGAAGAATGATTTTGAGATCCTCCCAATATTGATTTTTTTCCACCTGATCGAGAACAAAATGAAGAAAAACCAAAAAAAAAACATTGTTGGGACGATCCTAGAGTCATTCTAAGTCGTTTTGCGTGTTTAGGCTGTTTTTGAAAATCACGTCATTGTCCAAAACGAGCGTTTTTTGACCAAGTTCCAAATGAGCTACGTGATTCTGATTTCACTCAAATATTCTGTAGGGATCGATGTGAATCACCCTGTATAAAAAAACCCACTATCCCTATATATTTGGACCATTGTTTCGCAGTCACTAGATAACTGCTAACCTACCATAAAGTTACTGTTGAGAATTGATAAGAATGCATGTGTCAATTTAACACATCTCGGATTTCCTTAGCATTGAGCCAAAGAAGTCTTACTGATCCACTTGTTCGACATAAACACAACAAGTTTTATTATAAATTCTTTTTTATCAGTCCTTCGCATACGAGCTGTGGTTCAATCCTCACCGTATCTTACCCTATGAAGCCTTTTTGACACCCTTTAATTCGTCTAATCTGGTTTAAATGTCCTCCCTAAGCAATTCTGTATTTTTAATAAAGTCTTATTCCTTCGGGAGAAATAAATTGCCCTCCCAGATGCTACACTCTGAGATCCTCTGAGGCCTCACAACTCACAATGGCTCAAGATATTAAGCAAAGTTTCATCTTCCTCTTCACAAGTCCTAGTTGTTGGATTCTTCACCACCTCCCATATTATTGAAATGCTTCCTCAGAGCACAATGTTCACTATACAGTCTTCTGAAATGTCTTGATTATCTCTTGTTTAATTATAGTTCTTAATATCTTCTATGGCTCGAAAAACTCAGAAATGTGACCTATTAATTTTCTTCGAATCTTTGATGAGCTGCCGCCCATTTGAAGGTCACTCTTATGGTCAGCAAGCTCTTATAATGCATCGAAGTATTCCAGTACATCAATGATTTGAACATTGCACAACTACCTTTTTTGATGTGGAGACTTCTATTTCTATAGTTCCTTCCACAACATGACCAGTGGCATAATAAGTCATTATAGCTATTAGCTTTGGTTAGAATATGGAGCATTGGTTTCCCAGCACAAGAGAATTTTTCTACTCATGCCTGAGATCCACCGCCCTATTCCTGTATTGGCTGTCATTTTAGAGCCATTTATACACCAAACGCTTCATCATCGATTTGTGTCTTCAACTTGAAACAGGAATGTTGTTACTTTTCCAGTAGCTCTAAAAATGTTGGCGAAACTTTTAACTCCGTCTTTTTCGCTAATGGGTAAATATACAGGGTTATTCACCTTAGAAGAAAAATTCTTATGACAACTCCTATTATTTGGCGAGTGATTCGAAAAATATCTCAAGGACTTGTAACAAAAATAGAAACTCGCAGCTCATTGGGAACTTGGTCAACAACTTAGTGATTTCCGATAATCAACTACACGTATAAACCGACGAAGAATGACTCGTACACCACCGTAAAATTGATTTTACTCGTTTTTCTCATTTATATCTTTATGAAATTGGTGAAAGTTGTAGTTGAGAGTGATCGTTAAAAAATGAATGAATCTAGTGTGTATAGACTTCTCTGTTGTCTATTTTGTCACTTGATAGGGTGAGATTGTTTATGTTGATTTAGTGTTTATTGCTCTTATTCTGATTTCCTTTTATCTATTTCTAATTTCTAATGTATCCAATCCCAAGGATTTTCTATTTAGAAAAGACGACGTTAATATAAACAATCTTACCCTATCAAGTAAAAAATTGTAAACAACAGATAAGGTTATTATTATTATTATTATTACTCACACTAGATTCGTTTATTTTTTCAACGATCTATCTCCACCACGTTTTTTTTCAAATTTTTCTAGGATCCAAGTTAAGAAAAAACGAGAAAAAATGATTTTACGGTGGTCTATGAGTCATTCTTAGTCGGTTTATACGTATGGTTGGCTGTCTGTAGAAGCAAGCGTTTTTTGAACAATTTTCCAATGAGCTAAAAGGTCCTAATTTTACTGTAATGTTCTCTGGGGACATTCCTAGAAATTCTTAAAATATTCTTCGAATCGCTTGATACAAGAACTTTTCATTTGACATGAATAACTCTGTAAATCCCCTAATGTGCATACAAATCAGCTTAGTTTTTCGGACAATTCGATTTCACCCTGTATAACCGCTGGCAAATCTCAAAATATGTAGCTCCAATTCCAGTCCCTTCTTCTGTTAGCTTTTTGGTATTTTTATGTTTCTCGTTTTCCCTATTAATTGTCGCCTTAAATTGCATTTGAGGTCGTAATTTTGACCGCTCTCTCTTCCAGGACATAACAGCGTACTGTTTAGAGAAGATGGAATGTTCACCATCACCCAAAGATAATGCCGGCTATACACCGTTACATGAAGCCAGTGCTAGAGGCCACTTGGATATAGCCAAAATGCTATTAATGTACGGTGCTAATGTTAGCGAATCAGCTAGAGGTGGAATACGGTATATTTTTATTTTATATGTGTTATTATTGATATTTTTAATGGTATTTATAAATAATCCTTATAGTCCATTGCATGAAGCTGTTGAGAATGGTTATGTGGAAATTGTACGATTATTATTGTCATATGGTGCTGATCCATTATTAGCAACCTATTCTGGTATGACACCATTAGCATTAGCATCAGATGAGATTACAGCAAAACTACTTCAAGATCATATTGATGATATTGAAGGTAAACCAGGACCAGTTTGGAATTTCCCAGGACCGGCTTCTTGTTTTGGTAATTTCTACTTTCTTAAATTTAAATTCTTATTACAATTTTGTTTAATTATATAGATTTAAAAGAAACTGGTTTTGATATTTTGGGTGATATACCCGATGAAGATCCACCATCAGAAATTGAAGATATTGAATTCGAAATATCTGATAATATATTACCAAATCTATACACGTTACGCGGTGAATCGCACAATGATCGTTGGGTATTATTACAAGATCTCTCAAATATGCTTAAGATAAAATCACGTGATGCTCTATTAAAACAAATATGTCCAACATCATCATCATCATCTCCGTCATCATCATCAACAACAAATCATCAGCATTATAAAAGTGTTTTAAAAGAATTGAAAATGTCAGACTTTTTAGAACAAGCCCATTGTTGTCAATTCTTGAATGCTGGTGAAAAAATCAATACACGTGCTTCGAAAATCGCCTTAGTTAAATATACTGATAAAGTTAGAGAACTTTTAAATGTTGAAAAAGTCAACATTTCGATTAGGTGACCCAACGGTTCAAACTTTTAATAAGAACAATATTTTTTTGTTGTTGTAATCAAACGATGAAGTGAAGTGGAAGATTAAGAGAAAAGTCCAAGAGTGATTTATCGAAAAAAAGTGGTTAATTTCGTGATATTATCTTGATCAATGTGATTTTATTACCTGTAAAAATCAAAGTATATTTTTTTGGTGTAATAGTGTTTTCCGGTGCTGTATTTTTTATGTAATTAATTTTATTTGTTTTAATTTAGCACCTTGATTTTCTATTTAAAGAAAATTTTCGATAGTTTTATTTGATTGTTTGATTTATTTATTTAAGAAAAACAACAATACGGTTGAAAATTTTAAAAGAATTGTTGTTAGGTTACCAGAGTTTGTTCATTTTTTCTAATTAGAGAATTTTACAAATTTCTAGATGATAATTGTTTAGTTTAATTGACTAATTTGTTGAAGAGAGTGTGCAATTTTTTTTTTGTAATATTTAAAAATGAAATATTGTGAATCAATAAAGAAATCTGATAGCTTTGTACGTGTGATTGTATACAGAAGAAAGAATCGTTTGTTAATAGAGAAATTTTTCTAGAATAATACTCGAAACTAAATTGGAGTATTGTAAACTAAAATTGTTAACGTTGAGCTCAGGGAGATGTACTCTCTTTTTAACAGAGTACCTTTTAATTTAGAAATATCAAAATTTAAATTTAAAAAATTTCACTGTATAAATGTATACTCATAGAACATAAATAATAGTCGTGTAAATATATGAAACTTCCCTCCTTTAAAAAAACTATTTAAACAAATCATAAATGTCCTGTATTTTTATCAAATAATTTTTGACTTTCTATGTATAATAGAATGTACAACATTATGTATGTGTGCTTGCTGAACTTCATTTTTTGTCTCTATAGATCAGAAGAGAGGAAACCTCCAATTTTAATCTGTTTTTGGCTTACAATTTTTCGGCGATTTGTACAATAATTAAAAGGAAATTTTCATAAGAAAAATCATGAAAATATAGAAGATTATAAATATATTTAAAAAGAGAAAATATATGAAATAAGTTGTCTGTGATGCGCATCGGTGGCGAAGTGCAATGCTTTTTTGCATAATAATAATTGTATTAAAATTAATAATAATTAAAAATATATATATATATATATATATATATATATATATATATATATATATATATATATATATATATATATATATATATATATATATATATATATATATATATATATATATATATATATATATATATATATATATTGTGATTTTGCCAATTTTGTCCTAAAACTAAGTGTGACATTTAGGAAACCCTTTTTTTGTTTTTATAATAAGTCTTTTTTCACATTTTTATTTTATTCTATTATCATTATTATAATTATTATTTTTATTTTCTAATAAATTATGTGAAAAAATATACAATACGATATTAAATTATTAGTTTTTTTTTAACGACAACAAAATTTCTATTACGGTCCTGTTCTAACAATCTTACAGACATCTTCAATTGTGTGATAGCGCGTAAGTTCAACAGATGTCGCAAAATTCTAAATCACACCCATATTTACAACGATGCCAAACCTAACAATTTATCTGAATATACAGAGAAAAAGTTCTTATGGCAACTCCCATTATTGGGGGTCACCAGAGAATATTTTATACATCAATAATTTATCCAATCAAAATCACGTTAAACAAAGATATATGTAGTAGCGATCTTTGTTCTCGATTAGTGATGTGAGTGGGTATAATACAGTTGTAAAATACAGCTGTATAACACAATAAATATCGTATTTATTCAAGGCTTAATACAGCATTGGAAAAATAAGGCTATGTTGACCCATTTGACGGCTAGAAGAAAATGAAATCAAAACTGAAAATAATATTTGTATTTTTTCTTAATTTTAAGCTTAAATATCAACATTTTATTCGTTTGCGTATGTGTCTGATCACTGATCAGATCAGACATATGAACAATGAACGTATAAGCTAACCCTGATATATATATATATATATATATATATATATATATATATATATATATATATATATATATATATATATATATATATAGCATAATGAAATATGCAATGTATGTAGTGTCTGTTCCCGCCAGTTTTTAAATAAAATACCGGTATTAAATGGTATAATATACACGTATTGTACAAAAAAATAAAATACCGTAAATTAACATCATTGTTCCCGATTATTGTAATTTGTTGATGGAAAATGAGACGATGACAAAATGAGGAAACGTCTAATCTACTGAAATTTTTTATAAAAAAAATTCTTATTACAAAATGAAATAAGAGGAGTGTCTTTTTAGTTTTAAATTAAAAGCTTTTCTCTCAAATCGTGCAATTTATTTTACAGTAGAAATTTAAAAGATTTCTTCGAGTATATACAATTGGCAACACTGTAAGTTTGCTTGTTTGAAATGTCATTACACCCAATAAAGATAGGTATAGCAGCGATCTTGTTGTCGATTATTTCAATTGGTTGTTACAGAAGCACGTGAGGATACGTCATCAAATACGGGTGTCCTACAAAAGCATCATTTTATTTATTATTATTTTCTTCTTTTATATATCCTAAAAAAAAGTGCATTTCATATCAAATTAATTCAAGTAGTAATTTAGTGATTGTGAGGTTAAATTTACAATTTAATTTGCATTTTTGTAATATCGTTTTTTGATTATAATGGGACATGCTGTATGTTCAAACATGGGAGTTTAGAGATTTTTCAGTTGATTGGTTGGCTAATCTGCCGCCCTCCTGATTCATAATTGACACAAAGATGGCTCTGTTTTAGTTTTAATAACACCCGTGTCGTAGTTGATGGACATCAATCTGTTATTAATTTTCGTAAGTGTTAAACTATTGTTTCGTGTAGAATTTTATAAAATTTCATTCTAACAATCAACAATTTTTCTCTGGAGATAATTTTGGTTAATTTCATGATTGTATTAGAGTTATTTTAACGAAAACATATTGGGCGAGAGAGAGGACTACCCCAAAAGAGAAAAAAACAACTGGAAATTGTCCGTTTTTCCCCCTGTCGATTTCGAAATATCGGTATGTACATTTTGAATTTGTTTTTTTTTTAAATATTAAAAATTTCTCGGTATGTACATAAATTACACGATTTGTGGTAACTTGATTCGATTGCGTTTTTTTTCCGGTTTCTTATTAAATCGTCAAGATGCTGAAATCTTATCGAGATGGAGAAATTACAGATTTTTTTTTTCCATCAATGATTTCTTGTGTTTCCTTGAAAAACCTACACTTTCTGGTTTTACATACCAGCATGAGTAACAATAGTTGTTTGTAAAAATATAGAAACCGTTTTGCGAAATCACATTCACATTTGTATTTTGAGAAATCAGCGATTATCAAAACGTGATAATTGCAAAAATATTTCTTATTATTATTATTGTTTTAATATAGAATTGATACGTTTCTGATAACAGATGAATAATTAGGCTATTAACCGCTTAGCGGTTGTCATTAGCTTGATTGTAACAGGTGAATTTATTAGATTTTTTTCTACACCAATTTATTAATAAGAAATCAATACAACAATTAGCCAATTAAAAGAAAATCTGTAGATTTTTATAAAAAAAATAATGTGGAAATAATTTGTTAAACATTCAAAATTCAATGTTGATTTGATTCAATCTAATCGTTTAATGTTGTTGAAAATTGTAGAAATTTTTGTGTAATTATGTTAATTTATGTTAATTATAATTTGAATTTCACATCTTATTAACAATTGTCATTGTGATTATAAAAATTGAGTGAAATTCATGCAAAAATTCCGTGGAAACTGAAAAAATTAATAAACAATTTGTAGGAATTTATTGGAATTTAATCCAATTGTATTCGATTTATAAATCTCTAATTAACTAAAGATTGGTAGAAATAATGAGTTTTAACGAAGATTTTCTACCAGTGTAATCAAAATTTACACTTTACTTTAAACTTTTTAAAATATTGACAAAATCTTACTCATAAAGTTCAAAAAGCATACAAATAAATAAGGGTCTTTTTTTAAAGATGGGGTTTGAAAAATATCTCAAGGATGTGTAGGATGGACCCTGGAGATCATTTTAGCAAAATTAGAACTTCGTAGCTCATTTGGAAGTTGGTCAAAAAAACGCCAGTTTCTGAGGATGTCGCGATTTTCAAAAACGACCAAAACACGCGAAACGACTAACAATAAGAATGACTCTTGAATCCTCCATTTTGCTCTGAAACAGGTGGAAATGTTTCGCATATTTATGGAATTTAATGAAGAAAAACGAAAGATATCACTGTTTGGATGGTCTGTGAGCCAGTTTTAGTCGTTTTGCGTGCTTTGTTCGCTTTTTAAAATTGCTACATTGTCCAAGGCGATCGTTCTGATATGGTAAGATGATCTTCAGGGCCTTCAACAAGCCATTGAAATATTTTTCGAACCGTTTGACAACTACTACTAGGTGTTTTTTCTTGAATTAACATCTTTAAAAAAAAACATAGTTGGTACTAAAGAGAAAATATAATTAAAATAAAAACTGTAGTATGTCGACTGTCTGAAAGAAGTCAAATTTTACTCTTTTTTTCCCTCAAAGTTTTAATTTTTTTAATATCAGCAAAAAATTGGTTTTAACTCTCCAAGGTTGGGACAATAAAGAAAAATATCTATTAGAAGTTTACACCAGTTCAAAAATTTTTGGAGAAAGACTTGTTTAAAATTTTGAGTAGGTACCTAATATTTCAGGTAGTCGGGATGGTCTAACTTTGAATGATTTTAACTTCATAAATACTGAGAATTTTCTATACATCTTCTTAAAGGTCTTTTTATGATGAGATACAAGGAAAAAAATTGACTTTTTTCAATTTTTTTGAATAGAATATCACTAATAGATGAATTCGTTCTTACAACATAATATAGTTGAGGCAGAATTTTAAAATTCCATGTTTAATTTGTAAATTTAAGTTCTCTGTATTCACTGTAAGCGATAGATTTTCACTGATTGTGCGAATAAAATGCGAATATTCGTAAGAATTTCCGTTACAGCAGGTAGCTACAATAAATACAATTTTTACCTATATAAAATGATCCCTTTAAACTCTTTAAAGCCATTTTATTGCTATTCTTTCTAAATTCTTACTATTATCTGCTGTACTAAAATCTGTATACAGATAGCTCAATTTAGGTAGTGTTTTTTTTTTGAAATTTATTGTCGATGGATTTACTTTTGTAGTAAGCGTAACGGATTTTTCAATCAAAAAGCTAAGCTTTTATGTATTTTCGTGGTTCCATTATAAAGTTCAAAAAGAAGTTTCGCCATGCACTTGCATCCTCTTTGTTAAGAATTTTTGTCAGATACAAATTTCACAAATTCAAACACTTTAAAACGGTATTCTTTTCAAAGTGCCACATCCTCTAGAACTTTTAAGCATTATTAGGTTTGTTCTGAAATTGTAAATTAAGGTGTGTTCCTTCGAATTACAAGTAACCATTCTTAAAAATATAATAAGAAGAATTTATTGTATAGAAAGATTAATATTTTCAACTCTTTTTTCTATCTTTTTTACTTTATCAACAATAACTACTTACGATTTTAACTAGCAATTCAAAGGTGGAAGTTTAATGAATATAAGAGAGAGACAATAAGCTTTGATTTTTCTTATTTCATCAGACTTTTGAAATCTTCGTCCCACTTCTTGTAGGTATAATAAATTTATTGCTTAGAAAAAAGCGAATGCTTCTACTTTAGATATGTTATATTATGTTAAGAATCTCGTAAAAGAGACAATTTGTTAAAATTTCATGTACGTAAACGGGTATAAGCTGCTTTTTTTCTCATATCGTTTTTCAACTTGTGTATTATACGACTACTAAAGATTAATAATAAGAAGATTAGGAGATATTACCTAGTGAGTTTTTCTCGCTAAAAAACGTGGGGATGAATTTTCAATAAATTATGAAGAATTAAACGATTTAATATTTTTTTAGGAAAATAAATTCTTAAACCTAGTTTCATTGTTCAACCTCAATTATATGCTGTTTGATTCAATTGATTATAGAGATTTCTACATATTTATTCTTAATTTAAACTTTACTTACACTTATCGTTAAAATAGATGCTTTTTTGAGCTATTTATTATGCGTTATTTGATGCTAACATGTCAGTTATGAATGTTGAGCATATTTCGAAATGAAAGTTGGAAAATTTTGTATAAAATATAGTAGAAAATGGAAATGTAGGCAAACACAATAAGCTTATTAACTTATCCTCCATCTTGGCAATTTGTACTAAAAGCTCTTCTATTATTTCTCAAATAAATTAGATTGTGAAAGGTAGGAGAATCGTTTGATGATAGCTCAATTCTTCCCTGACTATAAATGATATTAATTTGAAAGTTTTTTAACGTTTCTACTTGAAATTGCCAAACTTGTTTATAATAATTATTAAACTGACTTCCACTTTAAAAATATGAATACAAGGGAATTGTTTGAAATCCTACAAGATTTAATTGAGAGTCTATTTAAATTTTAATCAACTGTTGTTTCAATAATAAACTTGATGAATCAGTAATAGAAACCCCAACAATTTTCTTATTATTTCCCAATTAAATTTATGAGAATGTTTCGTACAAAAACAAACATTATTTTAAAAATTTACACCCTTTAAATTTTCCCTAGTTGTCGCTTAAATTTAATTCACCATAGTAATTGTTGTTAAATTATACATATGTATATTCTACTTGGTAACATTTCAACTTAATTCGTACAATTAAAGTTAATAATAACCAAATGTTAACCATACAACACACTCATATTAAACGTGAAATTGTTGGTTTTTATTTGATGGATATAATATAGTTTTAATGAAGAATTTTAATTGATATTTTATGAAAATTGTAAAATGTATCATTCAAACAAGGCAATAAAAAAACACTATAATATACAATAACTATCAATAATTTTATTGTTTTCAGTCAATTTTAATTTTAATCTGTGCCCATTGTTTTGTATGTGTTGTTTTTTAAATGTTGTGCAAATTAAATACCTACCCGAACAATGCTGGCAATAATACAACAACCTAGAAATAAATTGTTAGAGGTCGACTTGATAATTTTCGTGTTTTATAATTTGATATTGTAAAACTTTTTTTTCTATTTTGCGTTTATAATAGCGTTGTTAATGTAACAAAAGGAGTGCTTTAATACCTATTAAAGCACTCCTTTTGGGTATTTTAATAGCTAGTATAATTTATTTTCTTAAGGTTGGCAGCTTGCACATGCATCTTTCATATTCTATGTGATTGGTGTAGCGAAAAACAAAAGTTGACATTGACAATATAACCTCAAATTATTTTGGGATTTTATTTATTTATTTTCGTTAAATGTGCAATTATTATAAATGGTAACAATTACATGAGACGTACCGCTAGAATTTATCGTAATCTTAGGTACATTATTTGTTGATACAAAAATTTTAATGAATTTATTATTGTCACTTACGTTTGTGATGGTTTCTGAATTTAAATGTAAACAATCGAGCAAGTGCAGAAGAGAAAACAATTGAACAATTTTAAAATGTCGCTCAAGTTAATACCAACTGCCGCGAAATTCCCTAAATTTCAAGGGTTCAATTTTTATTGAAAAAAGGGAACAAAAGGGTGCAAAATAAAAAAAATAGTATAAAAAACGCGTTTCAGAAGTCATTCCTGCACTCGACCATTAAAAAACTCCCCGCTTCGCGGGTCGTTTTTTAAACTTGGTCTCGTGCAGGAATTGTCGACTTCTGAAACTCGTTTTTTAATGTACTATTTTAATCTTGTTGTACCTTTTGTTTGTTTTCTTCATAACTGTGATTTATTATAATTATTATTTTTATTGATTAATTTAATTTACGTCAATACATATTTCAGTTTTTACGACTATTAGCAGTTGGAAATAAGCAAAGAACAACTAACGGAATTTGTCTAATAATTTATTATTATTATTATGTTTTTATCTAAAAGTTAAAAAGTTATACAGGCTGCCTCAAGTATTTATTGAAAGATCGTTCAATACTTTTTTATTTATAAAAGACTTATAATTATTGTTATAAGAACTAGAAAGCTAAGCTGTCTATTGGGTTGGAAAAGTTGATTTTTTAGAATTTTTAAAATTTGAAAAATCACTATATATTTGTTGCATATTTAGTGCCAACAAAATGTAAAATATTCTATTATTTTTTATAAGATCAGATGCATGTTTTTTTCATTTAGAATGTGTAAATTTTATATGGTTTATTTATATTTATTGGCGTAACGCTATGAAAATACTTGATTGTTAAATATTTTATACAATTTAACCAGTATGAACTTGAATGAATCTATCGTTGTAAACAATTCCGTTAATAACTGAGAGAAAAAAGAAAGTAGTGGAATGGGATTAATTACGGTACAAATTTTCATTACGTAACAATTAAACTTGACAGCATGTTAAAAAAAGCCACTTTTTTATTTATGCTTTATAATAAACCCATTCAGTGTGAAGCTTTCTGATCTTATTGTTCTTATCATTTTGAAGAAGTAGAGACAAATATCCCTACGTGTCTTTGAGGCAACTACCTTTCAAAATTGTTTGCTTCATGTGTGTGACCTTCGAATCTTCTAATTGGTGAATTAATTGATTTTTTCTTATTAAAATTATTTATAATTTATATTGGAAAAATACCTTCTGTTTACGCAGTTTACATTTTGAGAAACTTGTAAAAGTATTTAATGTTTCTTTGACTAATTAGCTTTATTGGATTTTTTTTAACTGTCATAGAAGTTGACAAAAAACGTGTGATTTGTTTCAGTCAACAATCTACCTGCTCTTTTTCAGATGAGATTAACAATTTAAGACACTGGATTATTGCATTTAATGGAATATAAATTCACAATTACAGTCACGTGTGGTTCTTTTAAATTTTAATTTAATATTATTGATTACTTTTAATTTTATTCGATTGTTATTTGATCATATTCAAATGAAAGACCACTGTGAATGTGTATTTTATTAAACCTTTCGAATTTGTATACGTGCCTCTGTTTATAAATAATTTGTGGAATGACATTTTTACTTTCTCTTAAAATTGATCTCTATAAATAATTATAACTCATAGTCACTTTCTTTATTTAAATTTCGTATTGTAATTGAGTGACTCTAAAGAAAAGTAATTTAAATGACATTTAAAAAAAAGGGGGTTAACTTAAACATTATTATAAATATGCTTTTTAAAAGGAGCATAAATAGTAGAATTAAAATTCTGCATTAGTACACTAGCAGCACCCTTTCTGAAAGGATAATTTTACTACTAGAGAAATAGACTGCAATACTTAAGAGGTGATAAATTATGTTTTTTAAAAAACTAATTTTTCACTTGTACTACTTTGCATCTGAGCCACTCAATTATTAACAATTTATATTTTTATAATAGAGGACAAAAGAGACTTGGTCGAAAATTGCACCACTTTCTGTCCTGTTATTAGTTGTATACTCTGTACGGTGACTTAAAAGATTGACTAAAGTAATAAAATTAGTTCGTAATAGATTCAGTAACAAACAACTTCAAACAACTTCAATTACAAGATATTTGTTGAAAAATTACCTGCTTTGTGGAAGATTGAGTTGGCGAGCGATTCGAAAAATATTCCAAATATTTGTAGGAGAGTCCTTAAATACCATTTTAGCAAAATTAAAACCTCGTAGCTCATTTCAAAGTTAGTCAAATGATGATTGAAGAATGTATTTTTTAAGAACGAGCGAAACACACTAAAAATGACGCACAGACCCTCTCATCAGTGATTTTTTTCGTTTTCTTCTTTGGTTTTCAGAGAAAATGCGAAACATTTTTGTCATAAAATTGAGTAAAACGAACAAAAATCACTGTTGAGAGGATCTAGGAGTCATTCTTGGTCGTTTTTTGCACATTTTTGAAAGTTTCAACCGTATCAGAAATGGGTGTATTACAACTAATTCGAAATGACCTACGAGGTTCTAATTTTTCTAAAATTGTCTCCAGACTATTGGATTATTTTTCGAATCGCTCACCAACTGATAGAAGTTTCACAAGAATTGACCACTTAAAAAAAAGACCCTGTATTTCAAAACCTCTGTCTAGCTGTTTGCAACTGAATCTATTGTGGACTGATTTAATTATGTACTTTAGTCAATCTTTTAAGTCATTTTATAGAGTATACATTTGTGTATTTGAATAAGTGAAAATTATAAATATTTTATTGTTAGTGTAATTTAAAAAAATATGAAGGTTGAAAATAAATAAATAATTGGTGGTAATTTTTAATAAATTCATCACCTTGTAACAAATTTGTTTTGTTATTTGTAAATGTGCCAAAATTGATCAATTTTCTATGAATCATCATTTTATAACTAGGAATAAATGCATAAACTATAATAAACAGAGAAAGCTTTGATCAAACTAGTCAATTTTAAATTGAAAATCAGTATTTTATGAATAATTTAAATAACACATGTGTAGAATTGATGTGTTTATTATCATTAATGTTGAATATTTTGATTTTTATTATCAATTACATAATTAGCATGTATATCATAAAATTAATTTTAATAATTTAATAATATGGCAACTTTTATCGAAAACATTAATTAAAATATTAGATTTTATATTTTTTAAAAAGCAATTCCAGTAATTAATGTTAAAAAAATCCTTGTTCTTTCAACATTAATCATTTTCCAGGAATTCCTTATAAAAGTAATTTAAATCATATATTACGATGATGGTGTACATTTATAAGTTCAATGTACACTATCAGTAAACATAAAGTATCATTAAAATGATTTGCTCGGTATTATTACATATTCTTAACAAAATTTATATTTAAACTATTCTGATTTAGTCAATTTGACTTTAATTTAATTCTAATTTGGAATCTATGAAGAGGCGATCAGATTAAAATTTCTATTGATTATCAATTAAGTCGAGTCGTTCAAAAAGGAAAAGATTGAGTGTATTTAAAATTAATTATTCATTTCGAGGAAGTTTTATGTTAATTATACTTACAATTAATATTTATTATAAATTTCATTAATTTATCTTGAATATAATCGAAAAACTTTCAGTTTCATATGTTACATTGATGTCAAGGTTCTTCTAATAAGCAATTGATCTTTATTTTTTATTTTAATGAAATTACAAATATAGCAAATATAATTGTGTAATATAATGTGTAATATATTTGACTTTTTTATTGTTATTCTATGAAATATGTATTAGCATCAAGAAACTATAAAATGAATGATAATAGTTTTGTTTGGATTTATCTTAAGGCCATTTAAAAGTTGATTATAAATAAACAGGTCAAAATGTTTCAACCCAAAAGTATAAAAATTGAAAAAAAAAATAGAAATTAATCAAAAAAAAGCTCACTTTTTCACCGACTCGACAAACTGTTGTGTGTGTTTTTTCCATTAATTAATTGATACTTCGTCCAATTTACCTTATCATTCATTTCATCCTTATCTTTGAAGAACTTGAAGGTTTGTGCTATTTCATGTTTATATTTGTGGATGTTACAAATGATTTGTCAATTAGTAGATAAACTTACAAAAATATTTAACGTTTTATTAAAAAGGTGTATAATCTTTGCATATCAAATGTACCTGTTTCAACATACTGTATTGTTATTTTGATAACAAATCAAATTGTGTTACAATTACCCAATTTTTATGTAAATGTAAGCAACATAGAAACAATGACCCAATAGAAATAAACAAACTGAACTCTAAGGTGTCCCGTTCCGATTTTGTGCACTTTGTGATGTGTTATACTTCATTAATATCTAAGGGGTAGTTATTTTTAGCCCTTCAAAATTTAATCCTTACATATTTTAATAATTTCAATGAAATATTAGTTGATAATCAATTTTTCGTGTAATTTTTCTGCATTCTGTTATAAATATAAAACCATGTAGCGTTTGAAGTTTGAAGTAAATAAATAATTTACTTTGTACAGTCAATAGAATTTTAATTAGCATTTTTCTTTAGAGTCCAACTTTCTTAATCTAATTTTTCTAATACGAAATTTCACTCGTCTTTAAATTGTTGAGAATTTTAATAAACTATGTTTTCACCTAATGAATAGGATGTTTTATTTTCGATGGCGTTTAAAGATATCTCATATAAGGGTTTTTTGAGCTTCATCGAATGCTTTACTTATATAGTTTTTTATTATATTCGATTGTACATACATGCTATAATAGTATAATATGAATTATAAATAATCCTTGTATACTCAAGAGCACATAAAAGAGACCACTTAGTAAGTTATAAGTTTCTCTAAAGAGGGTGGTTCTACAAATTTGCTATGGCGGAAACTGGCTACAACACTCTCTACCTCTTCACCTTCTTCCACTGACGAGAGAAGGAGCCTAACTTGTACGAACCGAAAAATATAATATTCCTCGCTCAAGTGCCGGTCTCTTTTATGCGCTCGTGAGTGTACCTAATAATAATTTTATCTAAATCTCGCAGCAAAAAAAGTGTAATTAAAGCATTATTAATCAAAATAAACAGGACATAACAAGCTTCATGTTTATTATTATTTCGTGATAATATTAAACTTTCACCAACAATAAAGATAGAAATAATTATTGATTTTAATTATATTTACGAAAGGTAAAATTCTGCGAATATTGCGAGTAGGAAAATTTTCATATTTATTTGTTGTAAGTTTGCTTTTACAGAATTCTGCGTGCACAATAGGCACGTGCTTCTTCAACAGATAAAATTGATTTTCTCCCTCTATACAATTTATATTTCGAAAAGTTCAAATGACATATTTCTAATAAAGTATTTTGATTAAAATCTATTTATTATGGTATCCCTATAGAGTCATACAGTTTGTACTGGTTTGTACACATTGAGACACGTGAACAAGTCAATTTAATTGAATTATATTTGAAATCTTATACAATTTACTTTCATTTTATTTATTATAGTGGGTGTTCAATGTAATTTGATCAATAAAAGAAAGTAAAGACGTGATTTTGCAAACAAAAGACTCAAAAGCAATATTAAATTGCTACACAGGGGAATTTAATTTCAGTTGATATTTCTTATTTACATCCCCTCGTTTGTCAGCTTACAATTGACAGATTTTATGGCCTTTTTCATAATAGTTGATTTTTTGAATATTTTAAGGACCTATAGTAGAGTAAGTCCTGGGGAATTTCACATCAAACTCAAAAAGTTGTTTTTAGCCGTAGATTGTGTTAAAAATTGAAATGGCCTAGTTATCCACCTCTGTTGTTTATCTATTTTTAACTTGTGAGGATTATGTTTATTTTTAAATTTTAACATTTGTTTACTTACACTAATTGTTTAACATTCGATATTGAAAGCAAATAATTTGTACGTTACTTGTTATTTTCGATACATACCTATAAAATGACGGGAGATTATAAATATGTTTTTTACAGGTGTAATTTTCGTCATTTGTTTAATGTGGAAAATAATGTAAACACGTATAGGCTCTAGTTAATTGTTTAAATCACGTACTTCAAATTATTTTTTTAACAAATAAACATGCAACAATTTTAAAATTAACATTTTAGGAAGTGATAATAAACCTGACCTATATAAGGAGGCGAAGGACTGTGTTTTTCAGTGTTTACAATCAATGGCGGTTTGTATACTTTCTATTGTTTTTTAGGGTGAGAATAATTTCCAAAAACATAAATCAAATTTAATTTAACATGTTTTCTACTGAGCCTGAAATGTTCTTGCCAATTTATATGAAACGGCACAAAATCTGTACAATCGTCAATGAAACACGTGGTATACTTATGTATATTTATAAAGTGGTATAATTTACACAAATTGAGACACGTGAACCAGTCAATTAAATTATATTTAATTTGATTATATTATAGCGGGTGTACAATGTAATTTGATCAGTGAAAGAAAAGCCAATATGCGATTTTGTAGCAAATAAAAGAATCAATGGAAAGATTCCAATATACACGATGTTCCACTTTATTTGATATTGTTATCAAGTTGTCTTCTCAATAATGATAATTGGCCCTGATTTATTACCTATGATATTGTTTGATAATACTAATGGATTGATTATTATCTACTCATTTATATGTAATATAAGTGAAATACATAATTCAGTTGAATTAGTATGAGAACATCTATTAGGAACATAAGCGTTAATTATTTTTGATTGTTATAAATTAACGATACATTATAAGTAGTATTAGAAATACGACATATTCCATGTTTATTTTATTACAAAAAAAAAACCTAAAACGATTAACGTCACTCATCTGTGCATATTTTATTTTGTTGTAAATTAATAAATAATAAATCATAGTTTTTGTATTGTTGTAATAATAGGGTGTAGTTATGGTGTATATTTCAATAAAAACGAGATTTTTCATCAGATTTCTATTGGTATTGATTTCAGTTTGTTGTTTACAGGCTATCCCAAGGACAATCTTTTAACTGTGGATTGGATCTGGACAATGTTTTCAATCAACAACATAATAAAATAAAATAAAAAAAAAACGTATAAAACTATATCTACAAAGTTTTGTTTTTGATAATAAATAATCAATAAAAGAAGAAATAATGCGTAGTTCATTAGAAAATGATGTTACACCATGTGTGACGACAACAGGACAACGAAAGAAACGTTTTCCAAGTCGTTGGTCCTTACGGCATTTAATTTATTCTAGTCCTATATTGAATAGAAGACGCAGTCAAAATTCCTCAGGATCATCATCGAAAACTACAATCAACCGTAATTATAATGGTGGTATGTTGTGTTGTAATAAATTATTAAAGAATTTATATCCAAGATATCTGAACGAAATTTGACTTTTATCAATTTTAATCATTAAATTTAATAAAATGTTAGAGCCAAGTTCTATATACACAAATCTAAAATTTATAGTTTTTTCATCAAAATTCCGGTACAACTGAACGAAAATTCTATTAACGAATTCTCTAGATACTGAAAACTTGACGGAAATCTGTTATCCTATGATCAGTAATAATTTATGATTTTGGGTCAATTATCAAGGGAATTTGTTGGTGGACACAAATTCTCTACACATTACCCCGAAGTAATGCTAACACGGTTCTAGGGCAGGTAGGAGATTGAAAATAATAATAATTCTCCTGCACACCCACTAACTTGTTAGAGAAATTCGTCTGGAAATAAACGGTTGAAGGATATAAAAAATAATGTTTGCTTTTATTAATAATTGTTGTGTATGTATATTTGTTTTGATTTCAATTGAAAATATCTCTAAAAATAGAACGATTTGTCAGTGAGATTGCTCAATTTAGTGACTTTGAGCAATAGAGTTTTAGATGAATCTTCACTTAATTTAGACGGATATGCAATTATCTTCTAAATATATGACAGAAATTTATTTCTTTTATCAATCTTCCTTCTATTTACTTGATAATAAATAATAAATGTTCAATTTTGTCATAATGATAGGCCACTATGAAAAAAAAAATAATATATCTAAAATTATTTAAAATGGTAAACAAATTAAAGATAACTTACTATTGCTTATAAACATTTTAAATAATACTTTTTACTTTATTATTGTTTTCGTTGAAGGTAAAGACAATATCGATAATAGACAAGGCGGTTCTTCTAAAGATATTGATAGAGGAGCACCACATCACGTTGAAATTCATCAAGCAACTAGCCGAACATCAGTTTTTACAACTAGTACAAAAGTAAGCTAGATTTTCAAAAAAATTTTGATCGATCTTAAATTATGTATTTAAATTTTTAGAGTGGTGAAGTAATATTATCAATGGAATGTCCATTGTGTTTTGCTGAATTAACAGCAGAAAAATTTTGGGAATTAAACGGATGTGGTCATCGTGCTTGTATATCATGTTTACAACAATATCTACGTGTTGAAATAACCGAATCACGAGTTTGTATAACATGTCCAGAATGTGCCGAACCGATACATCCAAATGGTAGATTTTTATAGTGTTTTTTTTGAAATGTGGTCAAGTCTTATGAAAAAAAATCAAGGATTTATAGGAGGGTCCCTAGAGAACCTCGTAGTTCATTTGGAAGTTGGTCAAAAATTGCTCGTTTCTGACAATGTCGCTATTTTCAAAGTCTTAGAATGACTCGAGGATACTCTCAACATTGATTTGTTTTTGTTTTGTTCATTTCATTCTGGAACAGGTGGAAATGTTTCGCATTTTTCGCGTCATTCTTTGTGTGATTTGCTCGGTTTTGAAAAACACGACCTTGTTCAAAACAAGCGTTTTTCACCAAGTTTGACACGAGCTACGAGGTTCTAATTTTTTTCGAATCACTCCAAATAATTGCAGTTTCATAAGAATAAGAACTGACCACATTAAAAAAAACACCCTGTATTTTATTGATAAAATTGACTAAGAATTGTTGTGTTTGTAGAAATTCGTGGTATTATTGATGATTATTCACTATATGAGAAATATGAAGACTTTATGGTGAGAAGAGTATTGGCAGTTGAACCGGATACAAGATGGTGTCCAGCACCTGATTGCGGGTATATTCTATCATTTATTATCATAATTATTATTATTAAATTAATTTGTGTACATTTTCCAGATTTGCTGTAATAGCTAGTGAATGTGCCAGTTGTCCAAAATTGAAATGTGAACGACCTGGATGCGATTCATATTTTTGTTATCATTGTAAAGCTGAATGGCATCCTAATCAAACTTGTGATGCTGCACGTGCACAAAGATCACCAAATATACGATCATCATCAGTTACATATAGTCAAGATTCACAACATCGTACGTATTATACAATATATTTTTTTTAAATGTAATAATAATTCTTTTTTATTGATAATAGGGGATGATATTAAACCCTGTCCAAGGTGTCAGGTATTAATTGTTAAAATGGACGATGGTTCCTGTAATCATATGATGTGTGCTGTATGTGGTGCTGAATTCTGTTGGTTGTGTATGAAAGAAATTAGTGATTTACATTATTTAAGTCCATCTGGTTGTACATTTTGGGGTAAGAAACCATGGTCAAGGAAAAAGAAAATCTTATGGCAATTAGGTACATTAGTTGGTGCTCCTGTTGGTATTGCTTTAGTAGCCGGTATTACAATACCTGCTATGATTATTGGTAAATTATTCATTATTAGTATTAATTATACAGAAAAAAAAATAATGTATTAATCTAATTTATAGGAATTCCTGTATGGGTTGGTAGAAAAATGTATACACGTTATAAAATGGCAAATAAGCATAAACGAAATGCTGCAATCATTGGTGGTGTCATTGCTTCGGTAAGTGATTTTTTTTTAATAATAAATAACCCTGTTTTAATATTAATTCGCGCAACGGTTTGATTGTTATCTTTAAGTAGATGCTAAAATTTGAATTTTAAAATACGACATTCATTCTCTCGTCCATATATATTCAAGAGCAGTTTTTCTTTCAATTTTTGTTTACGTTTCATTATTTTTTCACAAAGAAAAATTAATTTACTAAATGTAAGTTAAGAAGCCCAAGTCTTTGAATATATCATTATCATCATCATATTAAAATATAAACGTTATACAAATACACATTATGTAAAAAAGGAAATTTACTTTCGACTTGCGTGTATATTATAAATTATAAACAATCCACGTTGATTAAATATTCATGTAAAGATTTTTATTTCACTTTGATTATTATCTAAATTAAGTTTAGATAACGGATGTGAATCACGTTCTTTTTATTTGCTTACCTACAAGTATATTAACATAAGAAAACATTTACAATTTTAAGTTGCCCTAGTTGTGTGTTTTATCGATCGTTATGTGCCCCTTTGTTGTGTTGTGACGTAAACAACAACTTTCATAGATTTTTCCTATGATGAACTTTTATAAATAGTTTCAAGTACAAGCGGAAAATATTAAAACAGTAAACATTTCAAATGCAATTTTATTTATTTATTTATTTATTTATTTACATATAAATAATAAAAGAGAAATTTGTGCTGTTTGTTCTATTAAAATGTCGATAAATATCCACTAGAAAAAATCAAAACTACATTGGCACGGAACACATTTGAAAGTTGGCACGTGGATTATTATTTGATTTAAGCTAAATAAAAAATGATAGAAGCACTCCATTTTTTATAATATTGTAAAGTCTTTTTCTTTATTTCAATTGAAGATCATTTATTTTTGTTGTTGTATTATAGCAATATCAGCATTTAGTAATCCATCACTATAGAGATCTTGTAATAGTTCCAATAATCGTTCTTCCATTTGTGCATTACCTAATGCTAAATCAACTGAACCTATACATAAAAGTAAGGCTAATAATTGTGAACGTTTATAATCATCACCTAATTGTTTACGATTATAATCTAATTCATTTTCAATATTTATATTCAATTTTTTACATGTTTCTATTAAACCATTCCAATAATTATCTAATAATTTATCTGTATGTAAACGTCTTAATTCAGCTGGTACTGAACTAATTAATAATAATGCTAAATCATTTGTTGGACGACTGTATGTTACCATTTGCCAATCAAGTATTGCACAATTACAATAACCATTCTCATCTTCTTGAAACATTAAATTATTACACCAAAAATCTGTATGTGTTATTAATGCCATTGGTTCTTCAGGTTTTAATAAATTTTCAATTATATCTTTTGTATACGGCCGTAAATCATTTAATGCTGTTGATATATTTTCAAAACCAGGTCGTTGTTCTAAAAATTGTAATAATTGTGGTAGACCACGTTCAACTAATTGTTGATAAGAATCTGATGCTCTTGTTGTTTGAAATAGAAATGGATAACGTTCTGATAATGGTTTACCATCTTTTATTTTTAATGATAATGATAAACCATGTATTTGTGATATTGATTCAACAGCAGCTGTTGTTTGTCGTAATGTTAAACCTCTTGAGAAATCTGCACTTGTATAACCTTTTGGTTTAATATTTTCTAATACTAGGACGGATTCTGGTGGTATTGGTTCTTCTGGATCATTACTACCAGCCGAATAATGAGCATAAAAACATTTCGGTATTGGTAAACGGATATCATCCGGATTGTTTGTTGATGAATTATCTGATTTAAATTTCTCCAAATCGGGTACAACCTGTAAAATTATACAATTGCATTTTTCTTTTTTAATATAATAAACGAAACGTACTTGTGTGTAGAATTTGATTTCTCTTAGATCAAATTGTGCTTCAGTAACAAAGAATCGACTAAAAGGGTCCTGTGGTAGTAATTTTATAATAAAACAAAGATTATGTGTGGCAGTAGATGGTTCATTTTTAATGCAATATTTCACAGCAACCGCTAAAATATCGCTTAAAACACTCTCACCAGCATCACAGCCTGGTTTTACTGAAAAATCTAAAACTGTTATACATGACGGTTCAGTTAAGTCTTTATGGTGTTGTTTCAATACAACTTGAAGCCATTCTTCAGTTACAGGCCAATCAGCTGTACTACTTGTTTCTTCTTCACTTTCAGACATTTTGTATTTGCTTCAAAAGAAAAAAAAAATTAATTATTATCCATAACAGTAAACTGTTTTTATTTAAATAACAAAAATTTAGTACTATACACACAACTGTCTTTGTCGTTTCACAACATCGAACTGTTTCGTTATCCCGTAAAAAGCTCTGGAAAATCTGGTGGGACACGGCGTCTGTGCGTTACGTCTCGACGCGACAACAGAAGGGCGTGGTGGTCATATTGGTCGGCGGCGATTATTCAACCACACTAACTTGAAATTCCACACACTCAACTATTCAAACAAATCGATAGGATATTTGATTACAAATGCAAAATGTTATTTTTCAGGTGGTGATTTCTCCAATTTTAGCAGGTCTTGCTGTAGGCATCGGTGTACCAATTTTATTGTTCTATGTTTATGGTGTTGTACCTGTATCATTATGTCGTTCTGGTGGTTGTGGTGGTTCATCATCATTATCATCATCAAATGAAGATTCAGCAATTGTTACAAATCGTACAGCTGATAATTCATCAATTATTGAAGCTGTCAATCCAAAAGTAACAAATCCATCAATTGGTGAAGCAAGTCTATCAATGGCTAGTGGTAGTCAAGTATTAAGAGATGTAGATCGTGAATCATCTAGTACCGTTGCATTGGCTGGTAGTGTTGGTGGTACAGCTGGACAACGATTAGAAGTACAAGCTGATTTAGTATCAGCACAACGTTTCAGTATCAGTAGCTTATCAGAATCGGCTAATGTTAGTATTGGTGATGATGGTGGTGCTTCAACAAGAGCTCTAGCTGGATCTATGCTCAATTATAAAGTAATATTAATTATTTAATTTGTGATAATTTATTAATTTTATTAATATTTAACAGTCAACTGGTAGTGATTCGTGTAGCTGTGTAACAACAGAAGACTGTAATTCAGAACGTGTACGTTTCGATGATAATGTCAGTTTTATAGCATCATCACAGGCTGAGAAAGCTAGTATAGGAAGTAGTTGTAGTTTTCGTGCTCGTTGTACAACGAAACCAACATTATGTAGATCAGATCGTATCTGTGACACATTAAGTAATGATAGTTTATCAATTGAAATGACCATACAAGATGATAAGCCTAGAAAATCACAAGTGGCAATTTTAAGAAGTCAATTTTTCCATTCATCAACAATAAACGATAATAATAATAAATCAATAACAAAAAGCCTAGATGATAAAACAATAATTGAAGTTTCTAATGAGACTCTTGATAAACAAATAATAAAAAGCAATAAACCTGTACAGGATTCAATAAAAGGTAGTGGACAGATTCGAGCCTCGGCCTCGACGTTCACTTTTGAAACTTCAAAATTGTAGAAAGAATAAACAGACACATTTTATGAAAGCGAAACAATGAAGAAGACTGATGTGCATATAATTAATTTATTTTATATGTAGCTACAATATATGGCTTAATCACTATACGTCTATATACAGATATATGTTGAAAATTGGATAACAATTTATATTTTTAACATGTTCATTTTCCTCGTTTTCATTTGTAAATTTATCTACTATCGAGATAATAATGCTTTATTTTATTCAACTTTTATTATAAATGTTTATAACGAAAAAACTTGTTTCGAAAATTTAAATTATTTTTTAATTGTCATTTATTATTAAAATATTGTATGCCAATAAAATTTAAATAAATTATCGTCTAAATTCAAATTGCTTGTTTTCAAATTTCCCACTTTTTTCAACCAATCCTAAATCACTAGCTTTTAGTGTATTTTATTTTATTATGTTGTCAACACTGTAAATTTACCACTAGTTTTTGGTTGAAATGTCTAAACAACCAGACTAGATTCCGCAGGTTTTCTAACAAGTTCAACATGAGAAATCTGTCCTAACCTCTAGAAATTTATGAATTGTGAACTTTTAATAGTTTAGAGAAAATGCGTTAAATCTCCCCGCTTTTCTATCGTTAGAAATTCAGTAAGTTTCACGTGTTGTATATTCCAACAATTGTATCGTAAAGTGGTTGTTTGTTTTAATTGGTAAAGAATGGCTCCAGTTCCGTTAGAAGGGCTACAAGCACTCGTAGCGAACCCAGCGACACAGGGCGGCGGTCTAGGGGGGCCCCAAGAAGGCAACCGTGGCGGTATGATTTCGTTGGCTAAACTTATAGATTACATTATCCAAAGAACGTACCATGAACTCACCGTTTTGGCCGAATTGTACAATTTTTTAAAGTTTGTAAATTTCGATTAAACACAATCTAATTTCAGATTACCCCGTAAAACTGATATGGAACGTAAAATTGAAATTTACAATTTTGCTACCCGAACTAGACAATTATTTGTACGATTATTGGCACTTGTTAAATGGGCAAATAGTGCGTCGAAAGTCGAGAAATCAGCAGTAAATATCATCAATTATTTAATCACGTCAATTTTTTTTTTCAATAAATCTTTTTATAGCGCATCATGAATTTTCTGGATAAACAATCATTGTTGTTTGTTGAAACTGCAGATATGTTATCACGAATGGCACGCGAAACATTAGTACAAGCACGTCTACCAAATTTTCACATACCTGCAGCTGTTGAAGTGTTAACAACTGGTACCTACGGCCGTTTACCATCTTGTATACGCGATAAAATCGTACCACCGGATCCTATAACGAATACAGAGAAACGTAATACATTATTACGTTTAAATCAAGTGATACAACACCGATTGGTTACTGGCAATCTTCTACCACAAATGAAGAATTTGAAAATTGAAAATGGACGCGTTACATTTCACGTACAACACGAATTTGAAGTGTCTATGACTGTAATGGGTGATGGTCCGAATATACCATGGCGATTATTAGAAATTGATATTCTTGTTGAAGATAAAGAAACTGGCGGTATTTATGTTAATATTTTTCTAAATTAACATTAACAACAATTTATTGATTTTAGATGGTAAAGCTTTAGTACATTCACTACAAATCCAATACATTCATCAACTTGTACAAGCACGTTTAGTTGATAATCCACAACCTTTAACAGAGGTCTATAATTGTCTACATTTCTTCTGCCAATCATTACAATTGGAAGTTTTATATTCGCAAACATTACGTTTAATGCGTGATCGTTTAGATGATCATATACATGTCGATGAGTATATACCAGGTAGAAATTTAACTGTTTCCTATTGGCGTGAATTAACAAACAAAGGTAAAGAATCAACAAATCGAGATCCAAGATCTGAATTAGGCTATAGATTAACAGTACAAGTAGATATACACGATCCAGCTAGACCATTAGCTGTATTACATGTACCATCTTTAGGTAATAAAGAATGTGAAATAGCTGATCGTGCTATAAGATCTGAAATCTTATCAATGGAACGTTTATTAGTACATACAATTTATGTACGTACACGTAACCGTTTAAATGATGTTAAATTAGAAATACAATCAATGTTAAAAGAGGTTGAATGTAATTTACAAGGATCACCAGCAATATTATCAATAGCTATATTACAACCATGTTTACGTGCTGAACAATTATTGATAACAGTTGATACACATACAGGAATGTTACAATGTCATGTACCACAATATGATCCACCATTAATACCTGATTTGAATAATGCATTAAATGGTGATCATAATAAATTAACAATGTTGATTAGTGAATTACGTTTTTGGATAACACAAAGACGTTGTGAGAAAACATTACAACATCTACCAGCAACAGCATATGAACGTTTACCATTATTACATCATTCAGATCATCCATTAACAAAAATTGGACGACATCGTATGTATATAAAATTACATCGACATCCTAATGTTGTTTTAATTGTTGAATTGAAAGAGAAAGAGAATTTACCATGTGAAATTGATTGTACATTTTATCTGGCTGTTGTGAAACCATCCAGTATTGAAGATAATCCAGATGATGATAGTATTGAAACTGAAATACCTAAAGTTTATTTAAAAGTACAAACATTAATTGAATTTGATACATTCGTTGCAACACATGGTCCATTTACTAGTATTGATGGTAATAATGATACAGATCATACAGAAATTGGTAGTTTAAAACGTAAAGGTGGTGTTAAAATTGAACCAACAGCTAGACGTTCGAAACAACCAGCTTATTTTATTGCTGAATTAGCACATGTTGTTGCAATGTGTGATGAACGTTTACCGTTTGTTTGCTTAGCAAACGAGGTAATTATTTGCCATAATTTGTATTTAATAGTATATTATACAACGAGGTAATAATAACACACATTGTGGCGAGTTGTATACTATACTTTATCTACTTGTTGAAACTTCGGTTTTTCTCTTTACCATGGTTTTTATATTAGATAGAAACAATGATTCAAATACTATTTTCTGATTGGCTTACGAGAGATGGAATAAGGGGTTATTATTCCCTCTCGCAAGTCATAGTAGGGAATTATATTACAAAAACCACAAGTGTAATAGTCACTTTATATGTAAGTCTTAGCTAAAACACATTAAATTTTTGCTTTTATAGTTGACGAAAAGAAACATCTTCCATCAAGGTGTACAAGTTGAAGCAAATGCAACAGGACTTGTATTGAAATTGATACAATTACCAGCGCCAACTAGCGATATTGGACAATCACCAGCATGGTATGCTTTATTGAAACGATTATTATCAGTTTCTATAAGGGTTTTAAGTAAGGGATTATTGAAAAGTTGGATGATTGAATTTGTTTTCTATTCAACACCATTGGCGAGTTTACACCCTAAAGAACAAGGTATTTTATTTTATTATTGTTTAATTAACAACACTTAATGAATAATTATTAATAGGATCTCGTCGACCTGTTTATTTTCAATACGACATGACAACAGCTGATACAATCTCAAAAACTGTTGATTCATTATTGAGCGATTGGTCACAAATTGTCCATTTATACACATTAGTTCATGATTTAAGTGAATATCTCAAGATTGGTAATTGATTTATTTAAAAAGATGATTATTTTATTTAAACAATATGTTTGTAGACAAGTATAATTTATCAAACATGTTTAGTATTAAATCATACAATTACAATAAATTAATTGTATGTTATGGTACTGAAAAGGGGGCAATGGTTTCAATTAATTGGAATAGTACAGAGAAGGCATTTAAATTAGCATTTGGTGCATCAAATAATGCAATGAATGCACATTCGTTAATTAAAGAACAATTAGAAGCTCATTTAAATGAACATCGAAATCTTGCACAAATCATACAACTACTTTATGAGACCTATGAACCATTAATATCTATAAGTAAATTATCAACATTACCTCAATTAGGTGTACATAATACTGTTAGTATTTATTTTAATTTTATTTGTGAATATTCAACAGTTTGTTTGTAGAGACCTCAAGTTCCGGTACAAACATTTACAATAATGCCGCAATCATGTACTTTAATCCGTTTAGCGTATCAAGGCATGTATTGTTTAGAATTAAGGATCCGTGGTGCCGGTTTAGTATCATTAAGGGATGGTGCTTATAGTCGATTTGATCGAAGTAATGTTGTTGATGTATTCTCACCAACACAAGGTTTAAAAGCTTTTCTATCGAAATACGTTGATGAAACGGCCGTATTTCGACGAAGATCACAATCTGAAGATGATAATCCACCTTCACCAATTTCAATGGAAGTTGAAGGTGGTAATACTGGTGGTGGTGGTAGTGGTGGATTTTTAGGACATCATCGAGGCCCACAATCACCAGCAAGTACACGTGAACCTGGTTTACGTTTCCATCCACCATTAACACCACCATCCGGTTCAAATCCTCATACACCAGCCAGTCCACATACATCAAATATCAATCAACCACCAAGTCATACAAGTTTCGGTTCAAGTCCGGCAACTTCATTCAATTTATCATCACCGACATCATTACCGGCAAATATAAATCCAAGTCCGATGCCACATCCTAGTCCTGGTGGTTTAGTGGCAAATTCACCATTAAATCCACAATTACCAAGTCCTGGTGGTATTTTATCTAATTCATCACCTGGACCGGCATCAACAAATCTACCTGGTCATTCACCAGTCAGTAGTTTTATGCAAGCAGGTAAATTAATATGCCAAAACTTTTACAATTGTCTTCTAATTGTTGTATATGATTATAGGTCATACTGATGGTAGTCCATTTCCATCATCACAAAGTATGGCATCACCGGCAGCTTCGAATTGGCCTGGATCACCAAGTATGCCCCGACCATCACCAGCTAGACCTGGACAATCACCTGGTGGCCATCCAATAATGCACAGTCCACAATCTGATATGAAACCCGGTAGTCATTTGTCCAGAGTTTTACCACAACGATCATGGGCTGGTGCTGTACCAACATTATTAACACATGAAGCTTTAGAAACGTTATGTTGTCCATCAATGCATCCTCAATGTCTACCCGGACCGGAATTAGCGCCTTTGGAACGATTTTTGGGTTGTGTTTATATGCGTCGGCAGCTTCAAAGATTCATTCAAAATGAAGCTTATGTAAGTTTTATTTTATTTTATTTTAACAATTAAATAAAATGATAAATTTCTAGTTAACACCAATACCGAATACCGAACTGGGTGTGATTCATTTTAAAGTATCAGAAGTTTTACAATGTCGTATTGGTTTAAATGCACAACATTTACAAAGTTTACATTTGAAAATTAGTCCATTAACGGAACATAAAGATGTTTGGACACAAGAGGAGTTACAAA
Source organism: Mylabris sibirica (assembly GCA_039776855.1). NCBI lineage: Eukaryota > Metazoa > Arthropoda > Insecta > Coleoptera > Meloidae > Mylabris > Mylabris sibirica. The sequence continues at coordinate 9,688,925 of CM077836.1, forward strand.
TTTTAGAAAAATTCTTTGATACTCGTGCTGCAACACCACCATATAAACCAACAGCAATGTTTACATTTTGTGCATTATTAAATGTACCGGTTGAAGTGCTAAAAGATTTCATACAAATTATGAAATTAGAATTGGTACCAGGTTTGGCACAACAACAAGGAATGCGCTGGTCTGTACAATGGATGTTAAGAATACCACCATCGGCGACACCGATTGTACCAACTGGAATGTCAGGTGTTTTAGTTTACAAAGCAAAAATTTTATTCTTTTTACAAATCACTAGAATCGGTGTACAATATCCAACCAATATGGAACCACCATCATTAGTTCTACCATTAGTATATGATATTAATACAAAAGTGACACAATTAGCTGAGAAACGTGAAGCTGGTACAGTACCAGGAATGGCAGCTGCGAGTCAATTATTAAAACATTTTGCACAATTTCCAACAAATGAATGTTCAATATTTCCGGCATTAAGGGAATTATTATTGAATTTGATATTACCATCAGAACCACAACAGCCAAGTCCAGCTCCTGGTGGTGGTGCTGGTGGTGTACAACAGATACAATCACCAGCTATGCAAATGCCACAAGGTGGCCAGCCTGGTTATCCTGTTAATATGCCGATGGGTATGATGGGTCCTCAATAATATATATATATATTTCTCGTTTTCTTTTTTTTATGTAAATATTTTATGTTTTGTGAAATACAAATAAAATATTCTATTTAAACAAATATTGAAGAGTATTTATTGTGTTGTTTTTTTTATTGTAAAATATATAAATACTGGCCTTTCTATCGGAAATAGTTGTAGATTTTATCAAAAATTCGTGTAAATTTTTGTAAAAGTAACATAAAAATTTATAAAAGTGGTCCAATGTGTCGCAACTATCATCATCAAAGGCACAATTTTAATTAATACTGTTTTAATTCGTTATTGTAATTAAAATTAATCATACCCCTTTGGTAAAAGTAGACGATTCGTATAACAAATATTTCAAGAATTTATAAGAGAGCGCCTAGCAAAATTAGAACCTCGTAGCTGATTTGGAAGTTGGTCAGAAAACGCTCGTTTCCGATGATGTCGAACTGAACACGCAAATTGACTAAGAATGATTCGAAAATCCTCCCAACTTTTTTTTTCGTTGTCCTCAATTGCTTTCTAGAAAAAATGCAAAACCTTTTCTTCTATTCCAGAATAAGATCAAGAATTACGAAAAAAGTCAATGTTGGGAGGGTCTTCCAGTCAGTCTTAGTCAGATTTTTGACTAAGTTTAAAATGAGCTACAAGGTTCTAATTTTACTAAAATGATATCTAGTATATTTATAAGCACTTTCCCATAAATCTTTGAAATATTTTTCGAATCGCTCGCCAATTAATAAGAGTTTCACACGATTTGTCTACTTTTAGAGCAACAGAACGGTATGTACATATATAAAATAATGAGAAACGTGATTAGTGAGATTTACAAATAGAAATATTAACAATAAATGCTTTCGTTATACGACTAGATCAGTTCTTATTGTATTACTTTGATCAGATTCTAACAATTATTTAAAACTATTGATAGACTTTGACAAACAAAATGCTAGAAATATTCCAATTAATTCCAATAAACCGAATCCTACCGCTACTCCTATCACAATATCTACATGTGACATGATCCAATTCAAAACAGCCGTATAACATCCCTTTGAAATTAAAAAAAAAAACACCAAATATTAAATGATAATAATAAAAAAAAAATTACCTTGTTATAATAAGAATTAACATCATTTGGTTGATTAACACATGATGGTACTAATGGTTGGAATTTCTTTACATCACCATCTAATACACAACATGATTCTGGTATTAATTTACCATTATTTGCCCATTTTGATTTTTCATAATCTTTATAATTATCAACACCACAACATTTTAAATTCGCTTGCAAATGATCCCACATTAATGTAACAGCATCCTTGTTATTAGCATCCGCATAATATTTCTCTATTGATGATTTCAATAATTGTTTTGTTTGCTCTTCAGCCTAAACAACAACAACACAATAAATTACAATATTTACAACCTTTTAAATGAAAATATTTTAAATATTACCTTTGATTTGTAGGCAATAGCTAAACAACCAGCAGTTATTTCAAGGCATAAGATTATTAAAAGACAGATACCGTACTGAAAATGGAAAAGTTTTAATTTTTGATGTTTTGTATTTTTCTAAAGACTTACAGTGCTTAAAAGACATTGAGATTCTCTTAGTGCTCCACAATAACCAAGAAAACTGACAAAAAACATGAATGCACCAACAGCTATTAGGATGTATGAGCCTTGTTGGATGACGGCCGGTTGTGTAAATTCCTGAAAAAGTACTCCTTCAGATTTAGAAAAAGAAGAATTATCAAAAGTTTTTTTTCTATAATAGTTTTACACCGCTTTTTTCTCTTAATTTAGAACTTAATACTGTAACAAATACTTCCAAAAAAATAGAATTAAAATAGAGTTGCGCAATATTGATTGAATTTTCAGTTTTTCAGAACTATTCTCTATACTTCGCCAATTTTTTTAGTGTAGCGATAAATTAAACAGTTTATCAATTAATATAGCTCTTGTAACTCTTCGCTGAAAATCTACATCTAAGGGAAAATTCCCAGGTGTCCCTCTCCGATTTCGACAAGACTAACAATAAAATATGTTGTTCATTGAAATCTAAAAAACTGCTAAACACAGATCTAAAAAGTCCCAAAACAGGTAGTTCCTACTCTTTTTCTCCACCAACCAATTGTTAGTTTTATAAGAACAGTTTTATAAACTTCAACGCTTAGATTTCAGTGAAGAATAACATATCAAAATCGGAGAGGGACACTTGGGAATGTTTCCTCGTAAATAATGTTTTAATGTATTAGAAGAAACCCAAATATGACCCGAATGCAAACTATAACATAATGTATTAATGTGACATAGGTCAATAAGTTTATTTGTTCAATTGACCTATAAATTTATCTAAATATGAAATCATTTGCTAAAATAGCATAGATAAGTACTTAATATTGAAATAATAATTATAATAAAATTCAATTTTTTTGTTTATAGTTTCATATTTAATTGAATTTACAGATGAACGAGTAAAATTTGAATCCCTGATTAGTATACTAATTGTAAGTATACTAACTATTCAAATATTTAATTGTAAAACGTGTACCATCTATTATTAGAACAATATAATTTAGTTAATTGATATAGGTAATTATAAATAGAAAACCGGAAATACAACGATAATTAACGTTCGGAAATTAATAACTATCTTATTATTTATTAGTTCATCTATCTATGAGGGACATTCAGAAAATATAGCTGCTTAGTTATAAAAAATGAAATAGACCAGAGGTTCTCAATGTTTTCTGGTTTGCGGCTCCCTAAATAATGGGATCTTTTCCGTGGCGCCCTCAATACATCAGATTTTTTCTAAATTTTTCACTTTCTTGAAAAGTTGGAAAACTTCTTTTTTAAAACGGGAAGCCGCTGGCGCACACTTTGGGAATCACTGAAGTAGACGATATTTATCGGAAAGAATAATTCTTTTTCATTATTTTTGAAGTTTCCTTGACTTCTCTACAAAGTCACCTCCTACATTTAAACACTATTTGTCGTATCTAATTACGAGCTCTAGAATTCCCATGTTGTGTGCGCTCTTCTAGAACATTAAGTCAGGTGGTCATTGCATTATCCAACTCTTCATCACTTATAGAACCTTTACCGCCCAAAATTGTTTCGGTTAACGAAGAACGAAATCAAAAAATTTCCATCTGGATTGATCCAGGAATTCTTAAGGCATTGTCGTGAAGAAGGACAATTCCTCCAGAAGGCAGTCCTGAATGGGTGCACTAGGGTTTTTTGTTTGAATGCATTGACCACCTGGTGGCAAAACATGAGAATTCTAAATCTCGTAACCAGATGCGACAAATGTAGAAGATGATTATGTAGAGTAGTAAAGGAAGCTTCAGATAATGTAACAAAATTGTTTTGTTTTTTCAATAAATATTGTTTTTCATTTTTTATACCTAAATGGCCCTTACTTTCTGGATGATACCAATATGTATACATATATTTTCTGGGTTATTCACAACGGACGAGAAGTTTTTATGACAACTCCCATTATTTGGCAAGCGATAAGAAAAAATCTGTAATGCGGTTGACAATGCTAAGTTTTTAAAGCCCCGAAACCATTGTAAGGAGTACAAATTTGATTGGTTATGGAATTTTGAGGTTATGTTGAAAAACGCCTTTTCGAAATTTTTCGACAACGATATCTCGCCGACAAACACTGCCATCTTTATACCCACCAGGCCGTCAGGTAGCAATTGTTTTTCCGTGTGACGTCATTAAAAGAGTCAAACGGTTCAAATTTTTCAATTGAATTTCGTACGTTATTGTGTTTAAAAACTATTATAATTAATAGTTTTCATCAATTGTGTTAAATTTATTGTGGTGTGTGGTGTGTATTATTGTTCTTCGATACATTTTTTTTTAAAGGATATGACCATTTTAGTTTAGATTAATATTTGTAGGTTAGGTTATGTCCTGCTATTTCAAAATAAATAAAGGACTGTAAAGAAAATTCAAATTTACATTTTTTTTTTAGAAAATGCCTATATGTTGTTGTGTCCTTTGCTGTGGATCCAATGCTGCTCCTGATGAAAATTATGTTCTTGTCTTTTCATTTCCTTTACAAGAGCCGAAAAAGACTCTCTGGAAGCAGAGAGTTTGATTTGTAAATACTTGTTGATTACTCAAAAAGTAAGTGATTATGGGTTAGATTGTCAGTAAAATAAATATTTTATAAGCTTGAATCGTATAGGGCTTAAATTTCCTACAAAATTATCAATAACGATCGCTTTAGATTCATACAAGTTATTCCAAACATTGACGTCCGAAACATACCAAAAGATGTTATTATCAGAATTGTTGCTCGTGTGGAAGATCCTTCAGCCAAATTTATAACAAAATGCTAGACGTATGGATCACTATTTTAATGAATAGTTTTGCAAAAAAATCAAACATTTAGTTCAATAACAAAGTATAAGTTGTGGCAAAAGGAGGAAAAAATAATAGATTTACATTTTTATATTGTCATAAAATACATACACTTAAAAAAAATCTAATTTTTTGTAGTAATTCCATTCAACGATTATTATTTTTTCAATTTTTCACATAAATTAACTTGTACTCTATTGACAATATTTTTAATCTTTTGACTCTTTTTATGACGTCATCATTTGAACCTGACGGCCTGGTGGGTATAAAGATGGCAGTGCGACAAATCAACGGATTTTGACGAGCTTTGTGACATTCGACGCGGTGTTTAAAGCTCTAAAATTATTGTGAGGAGTTTAAATTTGATTAGTTAAGGTTAAAGGCCGATCCACACACGGAGATATATCTTATAAGACGGTCTCATGGTACGGTGCAATGATATATATCTATCTCTGTCGGTATCATGTATAGACAAAGCTAGATATATATCACTGTACCGTACCATGAGACCGTCTTACTAAGATATATCTCCGTGTGTGGATCGGCCTTAAGAGCTGATTAGATTATGGAATTGATTGGTACAAAAATAGTCAAAATAGCTTAGTAGGACCCCAAAACGTCGAGATCTGCTGAAAATTCAATTTTCGAAAATCGGTGTAAAACCAATAACTTCCTGACATTTTGTAAATTTTCAATTTTCTTAGCGGGAAGTTAAAAAATCAAGGATTTATAGAAAGATCCTTGAAGATCATAACAACAAAATGAGAACCTCGTAGCTTATTTCAAAATTGATAAAAAAAAAACAATCATATTGGACAATGTCGCAATTTCCAAAAAGGAGCAAAGCACGCAAAACAACTAAGAATGGCTCGTAGAACCTCCCAACAGTGCTTTTTTTCGTTTTTCTTAATTTTATTCTGAAATAAGTGGGAATGTTTCGCATTTTTTCTAGAATGCAATGGTGTAAAACGAAAAAATCAATATTAGGAGGGTCACCTAGTCATTTTTAGTGGTTATGTGCCTGTATCTTGGTTTTGAAAATCGCGATCTTGTCCAAAACGATCGTTTTTTGAGCTGCGAGATTCTAATTTTGCTAAAACATTTTGCAAGAAGTATTCTACAAATCCTTGAAATATTTTTCGAATGGCTTTGTCAAATAATGGGAGTTTGCCATAAGAATTTTTTGTCCAACGTGAATCACCCTGTAGAAGTAAAGATCATTTAAAATTTAGGTACTTAATTAAAAAAATATATCCCTTTGTTTGATAGCGTTGTTTGATATTCCCGATAAACATTGATGAGAAATTGATGTGGTTTATCGAATATTTGATTAATATCAAAGATAATGCACCGCCGTGTATTGAGGTTGTTGTTTTTTGTTTTTTTTTAGGTCACTGAACTCAACTTATTCAATATTTTATCAGTAATAGAGGGTTTAATATAAGGGAATAATGACCATTTGTTTAACAGCCACGTGGCGTATACGTTTTGTAATCAAGAAAAGTATTTTAAAAATTATACTATGTATACATAAAGGATGTTACATTTTAATTGATGCCTCTTAGGAAATAGTTAACAGAGTGTCAAATTATATTGTCTTCTGCTCGTAAGAGGTATAATTAATAGTTATATATGAAGCACTGATGTAACAATAGTCGATTTATAAATAAACTACATAGGTATATGTAAGAATTCAACCTTATTGCAATAAAGGCACACCTTCTATTTGTGCGTTATATAATCTGTAATTGGTTTATGTACATTTATTAATGATGTGACATTTGCACATTTATCAAACAAGATAATTAAGTTAACATGCTGGAATTCTTATACCTGGTGAGTTACGTAAGACTAAAAATTCTTATGGAAACTCCGATTATTTGGCAAGCGATTCGAAAAATATTTTAATGATTTGTAGGAGAGTGCCTAGGGAACATTTTAGCAAAATTACAACCTCGTAGCTCATTTGTAAGTTGGTCGAAAAACGTTCATTTTGGACAAGGTCGCGATTTTCAAAAACGAGATAGACACAAAATGACCAAAAATGATTCGGAGACACTCTCGAAATTGATTTTTTCGTTTTTCTCCATTGCATTCTAAAAAGAAATTCGAAACATTCGACCTATTCTAGAATAAAATTAAGAGAAACGAAAGAAAAACAATATTGGGAGGATAGTTAAGTCGTTTTGCGTGTTTAGTTCGTGTTTGAAAATCGCGACATTGTCCAAAACGAGCCATTTATGACTAACTTGCAAATGAGCTACAAGGTTCTAATTTTGCTAAAATGGGCCTCCAGCTAGCCTCCTAAAAATCCTTGAAATATTTTTCACCAGATAATGGGAGTTGCTATAAGAACTTTTCGTCTAACGAAACTAACTCGGAATAACAAGAAACGCCAATACACAATATGTTTAAAATAATAAAGATGAAGTAAGATGGGACATCCTGTATAAAAATATATCTGTTCTGTAACAATTAATCTACATAAACATGTGTGTAAAAAAATTGCGTAACTCTCTGTTACATTGTTACACAAGTTTGTATACAATTATTTACATTATTACTAATAATTCAAATATTTAAATAAGTAAATAACGTAAAAAAAAAATGTTGCATTCATCGAACCGTATATTTGTTTTAATTTTAATTAATTTTTAGTTCCTCAATAAAACAAAAAGAAAGTTGTCGTTTTAGAATAGTAATAAAAAAATTATTACCTGTATACTATCATTAGGCACCACCTTACTGAGACCAATAAATGAATTCTTATCAACAGCTAACCATATTCCAATACCTAATATAAAGGAACCTGCCAGCTATAAACATAAAAAAAAATTAATAAGAAAAAATAATTATTGTTACATAAGCGGAGAACAATTTCAATTCAAATCAAATAAAATGATTTACAAGTTCGAATTGAATTAAATTTTTGATTATTAAAAAAAAATTGGAAATAACGACTGAAAACTTATGTTTAATTTATTTGAAATCAATCGATTTATCAAAGGGAAAAAGTAGTAAAAGTGGGTTACTGTAACTAGAAAATTGTAAATATTCATTTGCATGTTAACGAAAGTATTATTATCGTTCTTGTTTAGTAGGTATTTTATAGTGACAATAATAAATGAAAGGTAATTATTGGTTGTTGTTTTCTTATTACATGGTTGGTTTTCAATATTTCATCCGATTAGGGGAAAAATTTTAATTGTTGATTTCAAAATAGTAAAAAAAATGAACTTTTTCAATTTTGCCTACCACTTACTTCAATGATTCTACCTTTATTGTACCGGGTGATTCACCTCAAAGGAAAAGTTCTTATGACAACTCCCATTATTTGGCGAGCGATTCAAAATAAAATTTAAAGGGGATATCTGGAGATCGTGTTTAGGATAGGGTCCCGATTTGCAAAAACGACTAAGAATGAACTGGAGACCTTCCCAACATCGATTTTTTTCGTTTTATTTTGAATCGCTCGCTAAATAATGGGAGTTGTCATAAGAACTTTTCGTTTGAGGTGAATCACCCGGTATTTATTGATAAAAATACTCTAATTCTGGTATTTTCCAAAACTCTAATTTTTTCAAGAATTACTCGTTTAATTATTAAATAATTCGTGCAGTAAAAATTCGATTGAATATCTTTTATTATTGTAACTTCTATAATACTTACAAATATAATAAAGTTGAATAGACAAAGAATATATTTTGCTAAACATGAACTACAATCATACACCATTTTGTAATATTTTCAATCGGGTAAAACTTCAAAAATCTGAAATTTCAAAAAAAATTAAATATCAATCAAGATATCGATTGCAGTATTAGTCTAGCCTTATTTAGTTCACCATAAATAAATAAAAAAGATTCCGATATCATAGTTTTACAACAACATATTGAATAAGACCGATATTTTTCCATAATTTTTAAAAATTTCTAAATTTTCTGTCGACGTACCTAATAGACTTTCACTGTTGCTGTTAGTAAACTTTTACTAACGATAAATTTTATTGTTAAAATTCCAATAACAATCAAACTTTTTGTGTTATTCATCAATAAAAGAAAATTATAGTGAATCGAATTTGAATCGATCAACTTGACACTTTTCGTTTCTTGCATATTAAAAATTCAAGTCAAATTTGATTCACTATAATTCAATGATGTTAAAGAATGCGTTTTTTTTCTCTCTCCTCTTTTACCGGTAATATAGACCGGGTACACGCATCTCTAATAACTATTCGGATGCTGGATGGTTGAAGAGAATTATTTCTGGAGCAGGTGTTCAAAGAATTTCTACCTGCTTCCATATAATTATCGATTAAATAATTGAAATACAGAAACAATTCAAATTGTAATGATTTAAACTAGAAAGTATGTCATTAAAAAAAACGAAATTAAATTTAAATCGCTTACCGTAAGAACTTTTTCATTAAAATTAGTATAAAAATAATACACACATACACACACACAGAAACAGACAGTGAATTAACAGACGATAATTAACTATTTTTACTATTCTTTAAATAAAAATATAGTTTACATAAAATCAAGAACTGTATTTATTTTTTAACTCGTATAAATTGAGCGTCAAATCAACAGAGTTGTTTGTTGTTACTTCATTGAGAATCTTTGAGGGAATGTCGCATTGATGTAACGAGGAAGAAAACAGTCAGTTGGGCATAAAATAAATTCGAGTGCGCTTGCACTAAATGCACCCAATACACTCACTACACGATCAAACTGACATGAATTAAATAAAAATACAATAAATTAATAATTTTAAATTGACAGAAAAAATCTTGCAAATATAAACCATAAAATTTATAAACTTAGAAATAAAATTTGAATTGCGCGCTATACGATATCCAATTAATGAATGGCATTAGTATTTTAATCTTATTGGACAAATTATATTTGTGGGTTTTTATTGATAGATGATTGGTTACAAAAAAAAGGCGCAAGCTTTTATACCGAGTGTACCAGGATAATTTTGCATGCAGTTGACTGTGCTTTTGTTTACGTATTGTCGTAGTTTGGTTCGGCTACTTGAAAAATACATTAACAAATGTCAAGTGTGAATCAAGTTACGTTAATACGTTACCAAAAAAGGCACAGCTAACTGCAAGAATAAATAAAATGATACACTCGTTGGATACACTCACAATCAGTATTTTCTTCAAATGTAGATTTTCTTCTATACTCTACCGACGCCCTAAATGTATTATTAAAAATCGACTCAATTTTTCAGACTCGACACGTGGTTTGAAGATTGTAAGTAATTTTGATTACACCCTGTATATGAACAGATCCTCTCTCAAATAAGTGTAAATTCATGCTTAGGTCGAGTTAAAACTATCTCGATACTTCGTATGAAAGAAGCTGGTCTTATAATTAGTCTAGGTGTTGACTTTTTATCATAGATCATCAGTTTTTAGGCATAAAGATGCCACAATTTTAACAAAATTATCTAGAAACTGATGATTTGATGATATAAAACAAAAAAGGGTATAAGAATAAGGCTCTTGGATTCCGAAGTTTTTATAAATCGTACAAGAATAAATTTTTGTTGCCATAATTAGAAATCTAAAAATAAGAAATTAACCCCTTAGATTCCTCCAAGTGGGGGGTACCTCCCATGGGACATGGGGGAGTGATAGATACATAAAAAAGTTACCATCTTGAGCGGAGTATGTTCAAAGGTAAGTGGAATTATTTTTCAGATTTAATTGCCTCTAATTACGCCAATAATTATGTAAAAATTAATTCATAAATGTCATCCAGCGATTTTTTAGTCGCTATTCTGCGATTAGCAAAACATACATAATTGTATCTATACAGGGTGTCTCGTAAGTCACGTGTAGGGACCAGATAGGGGACGAAATTCTAAGATAAAAAGTTCTGTATGATTTCCTCATCTGAAGCACAGGTAATTAGTAATCAATTAAATTAAGTAACCAATCAGTAGTAGCGATAAAAACAGAGCGGGGAAGAGACTTATTAATGAGGCGTGGACAAGGAAAGCGACAGATGTTGACAATAAGAGTTCTCTCACAGCGCCAAACAATACTGGTAATCAAAATTAACCATTAATAAATATTATGGCGTTGTGAGAGCTACCTTACTCTCAACGTCAGGGCCACTTGGTTGCTAACGTTTTCGCTTCCCACGTTCCACCATCCAGACTCTTCCCCGCTGTCCTTTTAGCACTATTGCAAGCAATTGATTGGATATTTTATTTAATGAATAACTAATTACCTGTGCGTCAAATGAGAAAATCGTATAGGACTTTTCGTCTTAGAATTCCATCGCCCCTATGTGTCCCTTATGCTGAAATGCGCAACGTACGGGACACCCTGTATAGAAGTCCTAAGGGCCGATTTCCATGAAAATTTACACAACGTTCTAATGACATACCTAATACCAAACAATCGTGGAAGGTCCTTTTTAGGTTTTTAATGATACCTACATACAAAATTGTATTCTTGTATGATTTATACAACCCAAGGGCCCTACTCTTACCCGAAAATCGACAAAGAGAAAATTTTGGTAGAATTTAAAATGTAAATCACTATATCTATCGATTTTCATTTGTTACTCTAATTAATAAAAAGATTAAATTTAATAATTCATTACCTGTGTTGAAAAATCCCATTTCCATCGACAGACAAATATTTACGATTAAAAAAAAAACATTACAAGACCATCCAGATTTAAAACAACTTCAAACAATCTTCAACCTTATTCACAATTGTATTATAATCCATAATTGAATCAAATTACTATCTATTTATCAGGCGATAAAAATGTTAGGTTAGGTTGTGTGCGTGTTTGTGTGTATGTGTGTGCTCTAATAAATTTGGCAATTAAAATTAAATTATAAAGTTTAGCTTATTGTTAATTTTCAAATTTGTAATAATGGAAAATGACAAAAAGAATTTAACAATAGATCCAGATTATCAAAGTTATAAATCAGCACTTGAATTAAACGAGGAAGAAGGTGAGTCAATAATTGTGAATTTTATGATAATAAACAACGATTGTTCTTCTTTCAGGCAAGAATACGAAACTAAAAAAGATTCGTAAGATTATTGAAGAGGAATACGATAAAGAGATTGAAAATAAATTAGAACAAACTAAACAGATAACAATACAAATATGTAAAGTACGTAAATTATTAGATTTAGTACGGCATGTATCAATAAATCAATATTATAATAAAAAAGAATTAGAATATAATGATGAAGAGATAGCAAATCCAGATTTGATTGTAGCACCAGATAAACAAAACCGTATCCATCCGGCTGTTAAAAAATTATTAGGTAATAATGCACAAAATTTAGATTGTTTATATATGAATACTAAACGTAAACGTAATAATACAACAAATAATAGAAATTATAATTTGAATAATAAAGAGAAACTTGATGATGGCAATAATAGTTCATCGAAAATTAAAATTAGCAAATTAGACGATGAAATTCCTATCCATACAACAACAATTAAACAAGAACAACAAATGAATAATCAAAATGATATTAATATAGAATCTATAGAAGTTCCATTAGATACAATAAAGAAACGTAATAAAATTAAACGACGTATTGTTATTGGGAATTTATCGAAAAGTATATCAACTAGTGAAGATTCAAAATTAACAAGAAAATGGATGGTGTATGTACAGGGGCCTAAACAAAAAGAAGATGTTTCTGATTTTATTGAGAAAGTCATATTTTATTTGCATTCATCTTATAAGCCCTATGATGTTGTAGAAGTTTGGTAATTTATTTTTTTAACTAAAACTGCACTGTTGACTTGGAATGATTGTTATTTCAACCTAAAATAATTCTATTCTTGAAATAGTCAGTCTTAGAGGGACTTTTGACTTATTACTCGATTCGGCGTGCGAAAATTGCCAATTTTCAAACATCGATTATTCGTTTGTTTTTTGAGATATTTTCAAAAGTAAACGTGCGTTAGATACAGCATTTCAAGGTGCATGTCTTGAAGCTTTCTATTTAGAAAAAATATGATAAAATTGTGAATGGTAGAGGAAGCTCTTGGAGCCTGTTTTTTCGTACATTTTCTTTCATAACTGGCTAAAACTTAGCCAATATTATTGATTTTTAATATTTATCAGGTGAATTTAGATAGAAAATTGAAAGAGTTTTCCAGATGTTCATGAATTTTCGCGATAGTTTGTTAGTTTTCTGATAACTGGAGACAATTAAAACATTTTCGAACATTGATGCCTTGCATAATTTTAAAGATAGAAACTTGTACTCTTATTGTTAGAAAGATGATATAATGGGGAAAGGATATGAAGCTCGCTTAAATGAAAATTTAGAAAATAAAGTGATTTAGACGGACATTTTGAACCCCTTTTTCACCTTTTATTAAGAACTATTACAATTAATTAATTTGACTAATGATTGGTATGGAAATGTCGGGAATTTTATCTACTTTGTATATGTATATTAATACTTTACTTATCAGTTGTTTATTCATTTTCAGTGACTAAAATCAAAAGCCACAATTTTTTTTACAAATATTTCTGGATGCCACTTCGTAGCTCTTTTCTTTCAATTTTCCCCTTCATCGAAAACGAAGCACGACAGAATCGAAACTTTTCCAGCAATTTATTACAATTATTACACAAAAATTCAGTTTTTTGATCAACTTCAAATCATTCCAAGTCTATAGTTTGTTCCCAAATTAAATGATTGAATTGTTGATAATTTACCAAAAATTTTAGCCGTCATCCTATACATCTACAACGACCTGGTTGGGGTGAATTTAAAATTAAATTAGAAATATTTTTCAAAAATAAACTAAATAAACCAGTTATCTTAGAGCATGATTTAAAATTCAAAGATCATTTTTTCAATGGTAGAGAAACTTTAGGTATTTATTATTTTAAACAATTATTGAATATAATTATTGTTTTATATTTTTTTTAGGTAGTGAAACAATTGTTGATTTATTCCTTTATGAAGATATCGATAATTTTAATGATATATCAATAAAAAATGAACCAGTAAAATTAGAGGACTTAGTATCGACTAGTTATGAACATAATTATTGTCACGATGATAATTATGATGATGTTAAAATAAAGACTGAAAACAATTTAGATTTAAATAGTTTTTCAATGGAACATGATTATAGTTTACCACCATCACAACAAAATAGTCCAAAAATACAAAAAATTACAAATGATAATAATCAAAATTGTGATAATAATAATGATTTAATTTACGGTTTAAATCAATCATATTTAGATCCACCAATAAAAGATTGTCAAGTTAATAGTTTACAAACTGAAAAAATTCTAATACCATTAAATGAATTAAATGATTTCTTACAAGTCCATCAAAAAGATATACAATTCAATAATAATAAAACGAAAATTATTATATTTGGTAAAAAAATTGATAATAATAATATTATAAAATTAACCAATAATATTTATAATGATAATAGAATTAATTTTAAAATTAATTTATTTAATCATAAATTTAAGAATGTTGGTGAAGCATTGCCGTATTTATTTAAACAATTACCATTAATAACAGATTTAGCAAATAATACAAATTATAAACGCTTATTTCCATTTACTGCCAAAACATTAGATGAATACCATAGTTGGAATATTGGGAAGAGACGCAATGCTGAGGTTTGTACAATAATATTCATTAATAACGGGGAAAAATAAAAATAATTTAAACTTTTTAGTGGAATCTGGCTCGTACTATTCGAAATCTTTTAAGACACAATAAAATTTACGATAGTGAGAAATGGTCAACAAAAACAATTCTAATGTACGGTCGATCTCATTGTTATATACCGTCCAACAATTATAATTTATTTCATAGAGATTCAGAGGAGAAACAGTTATTATTATCATGTTTAAGCAATTCTAATCCAAATGTACAAACGAAATTTTTAAACAATTCTAGAATTAAAACAGAGGCTGATATAGATGTTGATGTTGATTCAAATATGGGTAATTTTCTTAATTTATTCATACATCATATTTAACTTAATTTTTTTAATTATTAGACACAAAAGAGTCATCAATTAAACGTAATTCAAATTGTATCGATATATCAGATCCACAATTAAGACATCATTGTTCTTTTATAAGAGAAACAGCATTAGATTGTAATATTGTTTTAAAACCTGAAGAATTATACGATGGTATTTTGATGAATTGTGCTGAACGTATGATTTTAGAAGCTGTAAAATGTTTAGCTGATAGTTTAATACGACGAGCTCACAATTATAAAGTTTGCCATATGGATTATGGGTAAAAATTTACAATTCTTTTAATAATTTTAAATAATATAAAATCTATTAAATCGTAGATGTAAAGGTGGTTATATAAGCTTAAATGATGTTCAAGCTGTAATTAATGAACGGCCTGAAATGATAGCAATTACAAGATTTAAGAATAAGAGAAGAGTGTTGGAGAAATATTTTTAAAGAATTTTTTTTTTTGGTTTCTTATTGTTACAAAAAGATGGTGTATTCGACGATAATTTGATCATGTGATAAATATATTTTTTTAATAATTGAATACATTTTTATCTCGTATTTAATGAATCTGTACAAAAACTGCCTGGAGTAATAAATTAAAATCGTACTTATTTTATGTGTGCGGTAGCTATTATCTTTATTAAACCACTTTTAACTATCCTTAGTTTTGCCACTACAATTAATAATAATATTGTTCAAAAAATGCGCCTTTTAAATTTTGATTTTTGACAGTGGTCTTATTTGTGAACGCAGCTAGAGTCCCTATAATAAGAGTCTGGCCAAAGCAGCCATTTTCTGTCACAACGCGTGGCGCGAAATTGGAAAATGTCAGAAATAGTTTGCACGTAGGAACCTAGAGCATGAACAATGGAAAAAAATACGTAGTAGTAACTTATCAGTAAAATGTGTTATTGAGGAATAAAACTAAAAAGTCAAAAATTAACTATGTTTTATTATTTCAAAACACTATGCATGGCCATGCTTTTACTATCCTTACAAATTCGGACTCTTGTCTTTCTTTTACAAGCAATTTTTAATCTAAAAGTAATCTAGTAATTATTTCAGTTTTTAAATTATGACAGTTCAAAATATGATGAGCATCAACTACCATGTAATTACCGTTACTTACCACTTCGCGAACTTTTAAACTATACAGTAACTCACTTTATTCCAGAAAACAGTAAAATATTAGTAATTCTAACCGAAAATAACTTTAAAATATACAAAATCTTGTATTTCCCGCTCTCACATGTCAAATTGTGAAATAAAATGGCCGCACCAATGAAAACTTGACACTACATTGGCCAGACTCTTATTATAAGGGACTCTAAACGCAGCTACAAATCTAATAGATGTGTATGAGGTACCGCCAATTCAACGAGAAGTGTCTAAGATTACGTTAACATTGCGACTTTCTTATTGTCTAAAAATATGCATAATTAACTCCACAAAATAGGACTTGCATCAATTACCTACATACTAAACAACTGATAAAACTATTTAATTAAGAAATTGCCATATTTTTAATTTTTTTAAACTAGGTGATTTCTGAACGCAGTCCGTCAGGGTTTTTAATATTACAAGACAAGTTTGTTGGTATCCGTGATAATCTGTCAATTTTGACAGATGCAAATAAATTTTGAGGTTATATTTACGAAGAAAGTGAATAAGTTGCAACATATTGTGAAGTCGATTAATTTATCAAAAATTATTGAGAATTTATTAAAAAAATGGCATCAAGTTCTACTGCGGTAAGTAAATTATCATTAATTTTATTTGAAATTAATATTTTTCAATTAAAATTCCAGACAGGTAATGTGCAAGAATATACAATAAAAGTACCAAAAAATGTTAATAAACGTTATCATGTGATGAGATTCAATGGAAATTTAGAAGTTGATTTCTCTAAATGGACACAAGTTAAAATGGAACGTGAAAATAATCTTCGTGAATATAAAGGACTTGACGAAGAACAACCAAAGTATTTATAATTGATACAAAATCTATTTTAATTACATCTTTATTGATTTATACTGTTAGATTTGGAGCTGGTTCAGAATTCGGTAGGGAGGCTAAAGAGGAAGCACGTCGTAAAAAATTAGGAATTGTTGCTAGAAAATATCGTGCTGATGATCAACCATGGATATTAAAATCATATGGTAGTACGGTGAAAAAATTCAAAGGTATCCGTGAAGGTGGTGTATCAGAGAATGCAGCATATTATGTTTTTACACATGCTGCTGATGGTGCAATTGAAGCATTTCCATTACAAGAATGGTACAAATTTCAACCTGTTCAAAGATATAAAGCATTAACCGCTGAAGAAGCTGAACAAGAATTTAATAAACGTAATAAACATTTAAATTATTTCTCGTTAATGTTGAGGAAACGTTTGAAAGGTGATGAAGAAGGTGAATTAGATGAAGGTGAAGAGAAAGGAAAGAAAGCATCATCGAAAAAATCAAAAGGTAATCAATTGTATTCTTTTTTATTTGTTCATCTTTTTTTATTTCTATTAATAGACTTAAAAATTTCTGATATGGATGAATGGATGGATAGTTCCGATGATGATTCAGATGATGAGAATGAAAAAGAGGAGGAACAAGAAGAGAAAGCCGATAAGAAGAAGAAAACAAAAAAGAGTACTATTTAAAAAAAATAAGTCAAAATCACCATAATGATTTAATTGTTTTTTATTTAGATGATCCAAAAAAGAAATCGAAGCGTGATACAGACTTGGAAGCATTTGAAGATTCCGATGATGGTGATGGTGAAGGACGTGAATTAGATTATATTAGTGATAGTAGTGAAAGTGAACCAGAAAATGCAAATCTACAGAGTGTAGCTGAAGAGAAAGCATTACGTAAATTATTAACATCCGATGAAGGTAGTGATGAAGATTCAGAAAAATCTGATAAAGAACAAAGTAATGAAGATGATGAAAATAAAGATAAAACTAATGAGAAAACAGATGAAAATGATGAGAAAGATAAAAAGAAGAAAAATAAAAAGAAACAAAAAGATAATAAGAAAGATTTAAAGAAAGATAAAGATTCAAATAGTGATTTTAGTTCGGATAGTGATACAGATGAGGAAATAAAGAAGAAGAAAATGGAGAAGAAAGGTATAAAGAAAGACGAAATTGAACCGGGCAGGTAATTATAAAATGTTCTTATACAAATAAATATTAATCATTGGATTTTTATTAAAATTAATAGTACAAATAGTTCAAGATCAGCGACACCAACTGAAAATAAGAGGAAAATTATTAATGATGCTTTAGCCGGTCCGTCTAATAAAAAATCAAAATTAGATCTACCTAATTATATAATGGGATCAAGGTTTGTATTATAATTATTATAAATTATTTAAATTATCACTTTTAATATTAAAAATAGCGATTCGGGTATTACTGAGGATGCAGTTCGGAAATATTTAATGAGAAAACCAATGACTACAACTGAATTATTACAAAAATTCAAATCTAAGAAAACTGGTTTAAGTAGTGAACAATTGGTGAATATAATGACACAGATATTGAAGAAGATCAATCCTGTTAAACAAACACTTAAAGGTAAAATGTATCTATCAATAAAATCTTAATCTTGTATTTACCTAATAAATAAATTTTTATATACATTGATGTTTTATTGATTGAAAACGGTGCTATGTGTTAAAACGGTTTAGGGGAAATAGAAGCGAAATTAGACCGGCCCGAATTTCTTGTATAATTTTTAAAATCACGCTCATCTATTAAATATCAACGAAACAAGTATCGTTCAACTTTACGTTTTTATTTTTCGTGAAGTCGACAATTATTATGAAGTTTCTTAAGTGTAAAATCGTGCAGGCAAGAACCCGAAAACTAGTCCCAATTCCATAAAAACAAAGTATATAGATCGATATTATGTGAGCGTGTAATAATAGAAATTATCACGCAATCTGATTACCTATAGATTATAATAAAAGCAGTATAAGAAAAGTTCAACTTCGTTAATAACTTACACTAGAAATATGAAATTTATAGGATTTATTCGGTGTTCTTGAGTAATGCTTTTTAAACTTCTTTAAATATCCAGCTTATAGGTTCGCTGATTTAGGACAGTATTTCCTCAATCACTACAGTTCAACGGAACTCTTACAATATTTTCTTACTTCCGCATGACATCAATATAGAATATGGTATTTGAAAAAGTTTGACGACTTTTTCTTCGCAATTTCCTGTGTTGATACGTTTCAAATAAATCATTTTTTATAAGATTAAATAGTCTTTAAAATATACTATTTTCACAAAAAACACAGAGTAGTGCTTCAATATTAGGGGCCATATTGAGCTAATTTGAAAGCAATAAAACTCGTAAAGCTATAATTAGTGGGAGGCTCAGTGTCAAAGGGGTCTCAGCAAAGTTTAAAACTTTCTTGCAATATTTTAGCTCTTAATACAACCTCTACGTATGTACAGTATCTGATAAAGGTGAGGCAACAATAGCCTCCTTAAGAAATACCTGCTTTTACCCTAGTTCGTATAGCAACTCCTATTAATTGGCGAGCGATTCGATATATATATTTCAAGGATTTATAGGGGTCCTTGGAGAGCATTTCAACAAAATTAGAAGCTCGTAGCTCATTTAGAAATTAGTCAAAAAACGCTCACTTTAGACAATGTCGTGGTTTTCAAAAACGATCTATACATATACGTATGTACATCCATATGTACATAGGTATGTACATAAAACGACCATCCCAACAGTGACTTTTTTATTTCTCTGTATTGCATTCTAGAAAAAATACGCAACATTTCCGCATGTTTCGTTTTTGAACATGCTTCACACTTAATACGAGACTGGCTGAAAGAAAATAGAAACACGTAATGGCTTCGCCCGTTTAATCACCGGATTTGAACCCTATTGAACGCCTATGGAAGAATGTTAAACGAAGGATCCGAACTGAAATATATCAAAATACAACACAACTAATTAATAAAATCAAAGAAATTTGGGATGCTACTAAAAAAAAATGTAATTGATAAATTAATTACTTCCGTGACAATTAGATGTGCTGAAGTTATTAAACAAAAAAATTTTGAGACTAAATATTAATAATTTAAGTTCTATTTAATAGTATTTTTGTGTTTTGTCGTTATTATTATTTAAATATTTGCTTATAATTATTGCAATTGTTGCTTTACTTTTGACGCCTATTAAACCAATTTTTTATCACTTTAAAGCTATAACTACCACCAAATAGTCATAAAAAACGATAAATGTCTTGGCTGGATGGAACTAAAATCATTTAAAAAACAGAAATACTTAAAAATTTCGTTTGTAGAGGGGCCCTTCCATTGCGGGGGCCTGAGATTTTCCGTTACGCTACTGGTCATAGTGATACTTTTTTACAATCAGCCAATAGTTTTTAAGTACCCTTTATTCTATGTAAACTGTCCTTAATACCTTTATTTACAGTAAACTCGTACAAGTATCGACTTAAAATTTTAAACAAGTCTTAAAGACGCTAATAACGAAACATGCTCTTTACACCTCAATAATTACAGTTTTAGTACTTCAACGTTGAATTTAAAATGGCTAGAAAAGAAATAAAGTACCTACTCATAATATAGAAACAGATGTACCTAAATATGTAAGAGAAAGATGTGATTTAAAGATAAATGAGAGCATTTTATTAGAATCAGCTTTTTAGTATAATTTACAAACATTAATTAAAAGAGATAAAACTATAAGTTACTCAAATAAAGACTAATTAACGATGTAATAAAGCGATAAAATTATCGGAATTAGTAATGCCGTAATGCTACACATTTCAGTGCTCAATTATGTTCTTTATCTAAATCCGTACGTATTCCATTTAGAGATAAATAAGATATTATAGTTTGAAAACTCATTGAAAGGAAAATTAATTTCAACTAAAATAATGAAATATTAAGAAAAGTTATAGCATTTGACACAAAATACATTGCTTTATAGCTACTTGTATTCTAAATTTCAAACTTTCAACTCCAAGAATTTCTATAATTACAATACGATAAAGTTCTCAATCAACCAGTATATGTAGATATACTTAGCTTACAATTTGATTAAAAACCGAAACACGTCAAAAAACTGTTTGATGAGAACACTTACAAGAAAAATTTCATCATATTCTTACACTTACAAGAATTTTTTTTACTTTTAATGAATGCTTACCGTGTAAATTTTGCGAATAGTACAAGTTTTACATCCTCATGAATTACAAATTGTATAACACTATTCTAGTAGCTTGTATTTTGATCTTAACTCAAAACAATGCAAATTCTTTCTATTCTGCTAGCATATTAATCAAGCTATAGTAACGTACCTACATTTTTATAAAGTCTCATTTTTCTGAATTCAATAATTATTGTAATTAACTTTTCTTTTAAACAACATTTTAAAATTGTGAAATTCAAGTTAAATCCGGAAAGCTCACGAGTTTCTAGGATTAATTTTAGATATAGGAGAGGATTATTAATTCGACGTGTTGGATTATAAAGACCCACCATCCAATCTTTATCCAATACTTAGTAGAATAGCAAACTAACTTTATTTCTATATATGTATGTAATTAAAGATATTATACAATGAAACTAGACTAGACCAGGGGTCGGCAAACTGTGGCTCACGAGCCACATGTGGCTGTTTGGCCTGTTGATTGTGACCATTGTGACTCTGACGTTAGCTGTTAGGAAGTTCTATTTTTGATAAAATGTATACAGGGTCGAATAGCTGCAGACCCGAGTTCGTGAAGCTGCAGACGCGATTTCGGAGCTACCAAAACGTGCAGCGTTCCCTGCTGCGAAGACTGCAGCCTTTTTTTTGTATTATGTACTTTATTTTTTTAGTTTTTGATACCTTCATTTCCTGTTTTCTTTTGACAATTTGGCGTTTCTCTTTTGAAAGTTTGGCAACCCCTGGACTAGACTTTATTGCAGTTAAAAAAGGTATCTAATCATCAATTGTATTGGAAAAGTTCTTTTCAAATTATAGAAAATTGTAACATTTTTGTGATAAAAATTTTCTATTTTCCACGAATACATTGACACGTACATTCTTACAGATTTAGAATTTCTTTTGTGAATTTAAGCAGAAATTTCAATTTTTGCCATTCCTGTTCTTCAATAATATAGATGAGAAGAAAAAAAAATGTATGTGAAGAGAATCACGTTTTGTCAACTGTTAACAATAAAGATTAAACAAAAGCTCGTTTCCAAATAAGAAAGACAAATCGTCTCATACTGAGATAAATTTTAACATGTACGTGAAGCAAAATGATCGATAATTGTGTAGTAAAATTGAAATTTTTGTGATATAAAAACCATTATCTTGACCATAATCAAATATATTGATTTCTTTTTGAATTGGAACCAACTAGAATTTGATTATAATTGATTTTACACAGAAATAGAATGATGAATATCTATGATGTAAATATAAGATTGTTCAATGGAAAGAAGCACAACGTAAAATCGGATCCCTCTTAGTTAGTCTAATGATGGAACTTTTCAATAAGAAGGGAATTTCATTAAATGTTAGGCAATATTTCATCAAAATATCGAACCATAAAGGAGCTCATTTAAACGTAAAACAACTTGTCTAACAATTTATTAAAAAAATATCGATTTTAACACAAAATATCTATAGATTGACTGGTATGATTGGATAGCAAAACATCACATTGATAATACAAATGTCAGTGTTGACATCAAATGATATTTCTTATTGTGATTTTAACTATTGTTATTATTGTTGTTGGCAAGAACAGAGAATTATCAGATTCCTAGTGAGTTACGCATAACTATAACGACAACGTCTCGACGCTTCAGTCGGCTAGAGGCCGCAAAACGGTTAACATGCCCCATAAGCAAGGGCTCTACTCTAAAGACTACACGTAGAATTTTATAAAACTCCCAAATAGATTGTGTTAATCTAAAATAAAAAACGAGATATAGAGAAAGAGTAGAAAAATATGTGCTGCTATGTATGGAAAACGGGATAATTTACTCTTAATTATTTTGTGTGGTATTTTCTACATTAGTAGTAAAAGTAAGTTATTTGTGTCTATAGAAAATTGTAATTTATGTTAAAATCAACAGAATTATGTTGAATTTTCAATGTTTAATAAAATGTAGATTGATACTTTGTAGTATTTTTATGTTTCAATAGATTTTATACAACAACTTGTTGCAAATACAACTTTATTCAACGATTATTAAATATTAATTTTCTTCTTAAAATTGGTTCGTTTTTGTTGTGATTTACACACAATCAATCACTGTCAGTTTTCCAAGTGATTGATTTTTTCTTCATAAATTTCAATAATTAAATAATAATAAATTCTAAAACACTTACTTATGATAAGTACAACAACACACCTTTCATATCAAATTCTAATCAATAAATGTAATTATTGAAGAATATTGTAATATCATTAAATATTCATAAATTGTTAACATTAACAACTCAGCAGAATTATCTTTATTTAAACAAGTATTCAATTAAAAAAAGGAACAAATTTGGTATAAAATAGATTTGTTACTAATTGAAGAATTTGTATTGTTATAGAATCCTAATTCAGAGGCAATCTAGTGAATTCAGATATAATTTTGAAGTAGACAAGTAATTATCTAACAAAGCGTCAAATTTAATTATTTTCATTAATGTGGGTCTTTATAAGAATGACAGTTAGATTGGAGAATGGTTTTGAAAATCAACAAATAATCTCAATTTACTGTTTGAAAATCTGTAAGGAGAATATTGATGAAAATTTCTATAGTTTAAGCTTTAACGATAAATTATAAATCCTTCATAAACGTATTTATTCAATTTATTATTTATAATATGTAATTAAATTACAATTTTCATTTATAATTAAGCTTTCAATAAAGGATTAGAATTTTCGTTTTTAGTAAATAACGCTTTGATTATTGTATCGAGCGAAAAAATAAACGGAAAATCAAGAACGAAAGAGTTGTGATATATTAGCACGCAATCATTTCTGACCAACTTTACATAATATTCATGTAGATTGTATAGAAGCTTTAAAGTTAAATGTCTAATAATGATTAAAACACGCACAGACAATTGTTTCGACCTCAATCGAACTAATAAAGGCCTTCGAACCGTACACGGAGTTTTAATACAAATTTATTGTTTAACACCACTATTAATGATCGTATTTTGATTTAAAATCCATTATATTTCGTGATAGTAGTAGAAAGATCAATTTCAACATTTAGATGTTAGAGTATAGATATTAAAATGTCACAATACTCAATAAATTCATTTGTAAAGCTTAAGTATTTTAAACACTCTTATCTTGACCGCTCGGTCACCATACAATTGATAATTAACTTGACTTGATAGTTTTTGAACATGCTATACTGTACTTTAAATATAACAAATGGGAATTTTCTAAAAAAATCTATGTATTTTTTGAGGAAATATAAGTAAAATCTTGTATATTGTACCGGTAAAAATGTCATCAATTTGTTCATTTCCAAATATTATTCGATTGAGTTTATGTTAGAGATGTTCTGGGTATTCGCAAAGATGAAATTCTATGAATACCAACTGTAATGCAAAAGAATTTCTACAATTTCCTTGAATAATTTCAAACAGATTTCCAAAGTATGTGTACACAGAACGAGGGAAGGATCTTCATTCGAGAAGTTTATTTGTTTTATTAAATTATAAAGCATCCTTTGATTATTAAATTGAGTTAATTAAGATACTAAAATGATTCAGTGAATGAATTCTTCCGGCGCATCCACCATTTTTGTAATCGTTGAACGAAATTTTTATCCTGTAATATTTGTATTTTTTGTATAACTTTCTACTTGAAGTTTGAATAACTCCCTTTCCTCCGTCATTTATACATTAACAAGTTTATAATTAGTTCTAACTTTAGTGAGGCTGATTAATACACAAAACGAAATAAATGATATTATAAACGAAAACTCCATATAAATTCGCAACAATAAAGCTACATTTCTATTATAAATATTTTTAACATTTAGTTAATTGTAGTGTTATCGGAAATAATGGAAAATTTGCGTGTACTATTACACCGAAATTCCCTTAATAGTTATAAGAGTAAAGTTCTTTAACAATAAAGTAAGTCTCCAGTGACTGGCCGTTGTTAATGTTAAAGTTTGACCTGTTTAAGTTGTCAAGATAAAGTCAAGATAAATGTAATTTTTTATATATTGAGACAATTGTGCATGTATTTTTTCCCTCAATAACCTTCTATGGCTAAGAATATCAACGTTTATTCGACTATTTATTTCATGGAAACAATTAGAAATTTAAGTTGAAACAATTTGAATTTTACTGCATTATAAACTCGGGTAGTTTAACCCCTTCGACGTGATAAAGGAACGTTTTATTTTTCATTACGTTTCCGTCAAGACTAATCGAAATTCAAATGACACATTTCTAAAATTATCTCGTGAATTTAATAAAAATTTAGAATGTTGAGAGAGAATTTTATCTCTTGTTGTAGTTAATAAATAAAGTCTCATGAGAATAGACAAGATGCTACAATTTTTTTCCTCTTCTAGTATCATTTCAATTATAACAATTCCTAAGGAAAAAATACAAAACAATAGATCTATAATTATTATTTAGAAGAGTCGAGGGGTTGTCTCAATTTCATCACATTATTTCCCTTGATAGAAGTCAGTCTCCGATTAAATTATCTGTGTTAAATTATCTATTAATACAGGGTGTGAATGTAAAATGGGGAATAGACCACAATTTAGATTCCATCACTATAGTCCTAGCAGATATCTCAATTCAACAACAAATGAAAAAGGATTTTCTAATAGTTTACGAGGAAAATAATGTACGTGATGAGAGAAGTAATTAACGCTTTGTTCGATTCACTTCAAATCCAAATCACATCGTGTTTTTCATCCTGTTTTATTATTTGTTTGTTTGAATTGGCAATCACTAATGAATATTTTCTTTGAATAAGGATAGTTGTGGACGGGTTCTATTGGAGTATTCAATTTTCATCTTGACCAGAATGGAGGATTTACAGACCCAAGGGTCATTTCAGGTAATCGGTATTATAATAAGCGCACACTGATGCTTTTCATGCATTTTTTTCATTGAATATTTAAATAGGAGAATTATAGTTAACAAAGATACATAAAAGTATATTAGATTAAAATGAAAGACGATAAAACTAAAAATTACTTTCGTGTATCTCATAGTTTTTACTGCTTTAAACAATTGCCTGTTATGCATAGATTTTAGTTGATAAGAATTCTGATAAAGTTAACATACACACAAGAGTAATATTAAAATATTTACATATAAAAGTGATATTAGTTTGTAGAGGAATGTTGTTGAAATCTAATTTTATAACAGAGTACCTATACACACGTATACAAGCACTCTCTCCTTCTCTACTATCTGTCAACGTTGTTCTATTCCGTTGATGAGCTGAAAGTATCGATCTTCCAAGCCAAATTCTGGACTGGCGGCGGCGGCGGTGATGGTGGTGGTGGTAACGGCAGCAACAGCAATAGTAGTAGATCACTACCGCCACCATAATCATTATCTCTTCTAACAACAATGACAATAACAACAACAACAACAACAACAGGTGGTACATCAATAATGCATCAACTTCATTCGGATTCTTGTTCTTCATTAATATAACGTCGTTACAAGAGTATTAATTAAATAAAATAATTGTAATAATCAATACCAAATTTATGTATGACACATATCTCTTAATTAAACAATGTCGATTTAATTAAATCTCACCGATATTATTGTATAATCAAGCTGGTATACATTTTCAATGTTTTTTTCATACAAATTGTTTTGAAATTTATTTTATATTTTCCTGAATTTATCAACATTGTTCAACAGAAACCATTAATCTACTGTTTATTTTATCAATTTTTTTCATGATATTATTATAGAAGAGTAATATAATATCAGATAAAAAACAAGTGTTAGATGATATTACAGCATCCCAGTTACTATAGCATGTAACTATCCTGGTACATACTTGTTGAACAAACCTGTTGCTTCATCACCATACAGATCGTTTGTGTAATCGTTTGTTTCTAGTCCATCATGGCAAATATCAAGCAAAATTAAACATTAATCATACTTCTATTGTATTAAATAGTAGTAATAAACAATCTAAAAAACATACTAACATTCAGATTTTTAGTATCAAAATAATGTTTGTAATATTTTCAAAAATGGTATTCGTTGTGCAATATTTAGTCGTAATTCTACCAGAAATCGATAGATAATGTCGTCATTGAGGGGTGTTAATCGCCAATTAATGGTAATCTATGCTTCAATTAATAGAATTCAGCGATTTGTTGGTTTCCCTGATATTCGAGCAATATAAGTGTTTTTTTCTTTATTCTTATGAAACTCCTATTAGTTGGAGAGTGATTCGAAAACTATTTTAAGGATTTGTAGGAGAGTCCCTGGAGATTATCTTAGCAAAATTAGAACTGCGTAGCTAATTTGTAAGTTGGTAAAAACACGATGGTTTTGAAGAATGTCGCAATTTTCAAAAACGAGTAAAGCATGCAAAACGACTAATGTAAAAATGACTCAAAGACCCTTCCAACATTGATTTCTTAGTTTTTCCCCATTGAATTCTAGAAAAAATGCAAAACATTTCCACCTATTTCAGAATAAGATGAAGAAAAATAACAATAATCAATGTTGGGCGGATCCTTGAGTCACTCTAAATTATTTTAAGTGTGTAGCAAATTTTTGAAAATCGCAAGAAGCAAGCATTTTTTGAGTAACTTCTAAATGAGCTACAAGGTTCTAATTTTGCTAAAATTTTCTACAAATCCTTAAAATATTTATCTAATCGTTCACCAACTAATAAGAGTATGTCTACTAAGTATTGACCAAATTAAAAAAAACACCCTATATGCTTATACAATCGGTTTCGTTCTTTCCCCCGCTAAAATATCCTTTGATTTACATTCCAAAACGTAGCCTTTTGACCTTTTACAATTAATGGAAATGTTGAATTTTAACGTATAGGTAACAATCGTACGTTGTATTACAACAATATTCAATGTAAACTCATTCATTAATTTGTAAAAAACAAAACAAAAACAAAACAACAAAGCGAAATGAAAATCAAAGTAAAACCGTTTTTTTCCCCCGTAGAGTAAATAGTCGAAATTATTGAATATAATTTGTAACTTTTCAACCTTTTATATAGGAATAGACGGCTGTATACGGTCCAGAAAATGTGTATAACGGGAGAATTTGAATGCTGCCGCTATAAATATAGTCGAGCACAGCCGGGTGCTAGATCGATGATGGTGGTGGTGGTGGTGGTGGCGATGTTGGTGGAAGTAGCGGTGGTGGTGGTGGTGGCGTCAGTCGTATTGGTGGTAGTCGCTTCTATATTTTCCTGTCAGCCCGGCCGGGGCGACAGTGTCAAGAGGTCCACACCGATGCGACTTATGATGTGTAAACACAATTGTTGATTGACAAGATCATTTCTGTCAATGGTAGCCCGCAGGATAACATAATAAAAAAATTAAATCTATAAAGAAATACTAAAATAATTATCGATAGATACTGAATGAATATATAACAACAATTAACACCACTTGTATATTGGATTTAATTAGGAAAATGCATGCATCCGTTATCAAGTACTATCTCCCTCTTCCTATCTTTACATTTCTATTCGTTACCAATACAATCTGAACTTTATTCATTAATTCTATGATTGAATTTTTTATTATTATCCACAATTGAAAGCAACCCTTCTCTATATATTCATGTTGTCTTATTTACAGAAAGCTCTACAATTTTAGCGAGGTATTGATTTATTTTAAAATTTCTATGCGAATAATCATTTTCCTATACATGCTCATAGTAAGTATGTGTATGTTTAGTACCGTACAGAAAATAATGACAAGCGTTTCACCTGTTTTAAATAGAACCCTCTTTGTTTTCAATTCGTAATACACAATGTCATCGCCTACCTACCTATAAAGATAATAAAATATTTGCTGGAAACGTTTTCGATTATTCCATCATAAATAGACTATTTACATTGAAAATATGAACCATCGACTATGAAAAAACAAGAAGATATATACATGTATATATAAGATGTTATATTGATGTTATACGAGACGAATTTCAAGATTTTC
Source organism: Mylabris sibirica (assembly GCA_039776855.1). Classification (NCBI taxonomy): domain Eukaryota; kingdom Metazoa; phylum Arthropoda; class Insecta; order Coleoptera; family Meloidae; genus Mylabris; species Mylabris sibirica. The sequence continues at coordinate 9,718,195 of CM077836.1, forward strand.
TAGATGGAAAATTGATATATTTATCTACTTCGTTTGATTTGTTAGTCTTCAGAAAACATAAAATTTACCCTGAAAAATTTTTACTTTTAAGTCTACGCATATCAGTGTAGTCAACTGAAAATTAATTATGAACGCTCGTAACCCACAATGTACCCGTTGTTAGTAGTAATATACAAAGTTTTGCTCTTATTATTAAAGTTGAAATCAACGGTCAACAATTTGCTTTGAAGTTACTCAACATAACATTGACTAACAGTAATTTTACGTTGTAAAAATTACAAAAAATTGAATTTTAAATAATACTGCTTATCAAATTCTCTTACTTTCATCCGTGATAGAAACTAGAACAAAGAACCTTTATCCTTCTATTTGAATGTCTGAAATTCAAGAACTGTTCAGAATTAGCATCAATTAACTAATGGTAAATACATATGAGATCCTCATGTTTTGAATCATCAATGGAGTGCTTTTTCATAAAAACCAAAAACGCTTTGCAAGCATTAATTCCACTGAAACCCTTCAATTTTCAGGGTGCTTTATCAATTGCATCAAATTTTGCTTATTTATAATTGTTATGTTATGAACTTTTCATTAGAAAATCTTTTGATTTAGAATTTTTTAATATTTTTATGAAATTAAAAAACGAATTATTTCAAATATATTTTCTTTAATTTTTAGAATGTTGGGTGGTATGGCTGGCCGGCATATGTCGAACAGACGAAGAGGATCATCACCTATGGTACGTGCAATGGATGAAAGTGCACCACCAATTAGATATGCCCGCCGTCGTAGGGCTGTCACAACATCAGATCATAAATCATGCGCCCTTATCCAGACACGACTCAAATTGGGCGACATTATGTAAGTTTCGTGTCCAATTATCTATAAACGATATCTTTAACACACGATAAAAATATGATGGATAATAAACATTAGATACAGTAACATCACAGCGCCATCTAATTCAAATTCAGTAAAGTTGACAGTGGGAAAGCTAAGTTTTTCAGGAAAGCTCCACTAAGCTTTCTGTGCTTTAGCTTTAATAGAAACTGTAAACAGTAGATGGCGCTACATATGATTTTAGGTTGAAATTTTCAACAACTTCATGCAACTACAAATCTTCTATTTTAAAAAGAAGAGTTCTGGAGAAGAATTCAGCAGGAATCATTTGAGGATAATTAAATAACTTTTGCACGACTCTTCTGATTATTTCGAAAAAAATAAGAATGTATGTTGTGGATTTGATTCATGAGATGAAATACTTCTATAATGAGGCTTTGAATGAATTAACCCAACTGAAATGAATTCAACAGTGTCTCGTCTGATTTGAATATTTATGAAAAATCGTTAGCCACGCAAACATTGTGAATATTTCGTGGTAGTGTCACGCTTACTGTAGTGTATAATGTTATTGGAAAGGATGAATGAAAAGTAACGCATGGTAGTTGTGGTGGTGGTATAGTCGTAGTGGCGGGTTATAGCAACGATGATCTATATATACGTATATGTGTTATTTTATTTAGTCCTTAGTGATCCGGATGTGTGCAAAGGCATCGGTCGACCACAACAGGATAGGTGTTAGGGCGCAGGACAGCGCCACATCAGCCAGTATCAAGTCCACAGCACGCATTCTTATGCTCGAAAAGTGGCGATACAAGCCGACACAAAGTTTGAGCTTTGTAAGTACGGGTGCGGACTAATAACAACAAGAAGACGAATTGTCGTGCAAAAGGTTTTTCAAAAAAAAAATATCCGAATAAGAAAAAGTCAAAAAAAAGAAAACCTTAGAAAGGAGTAGTAGTAATGCAAAAATGAATTTGTGTGTGTGTGTTTTCAATATTTAGAATACATTGAAAAAAACATTTAATAAAGTGCTCCAGTGTGCCAATTTTCTTTATAAATAATGATGGTGGTTAGCGGTGTAGGCCGCGGCTACTGCTGTTCCATAACAGAAACCTTGAGCACCTACAGACAGTAATCACAAAATGGAGGTATGCTGTCGTAAGCACACTTCGACGACGAATCAGGTTAGATTAATAAATATCCGACCAAAAGGGAATTTATCATAATTTGAATTGTTAATAATTTACAAAAAATTGGTAATAAGACCGGCAGAAATCAATGATCCATGTATATGATATCGCCCGCCGCCCAAAGTTCTCTTGTTGCAAGTTATGTGAACGACCCTGTTTTGACGCTAGAACCGATTCTCATGTCATACACATTGATCATGATGACCTATATAAATAGGGTATTTTTCAATTAGAAAAAAACATACACACCATAAAACACACTGATATCATATCATCAAATAAACGTGTAAATTTTCCCTTCTATCTAATCTGTTTATTGAACCTACAATGTTGGTCAAAGTACACGTATTTTAGTTGAATTTATGGTACAGGTCCTTGAACAGTCTATGTTGCTTAGGAAAAAGCGTCAATATTTCAATAGATTAATCAATTAATAATTGAAACTTCCTGCGCTTCAAAAAGCCGTAAACAATTTATAAAATAGTAGATTTTTGTTCAAGAAACACACAATTCTATTTGTAAATATTTTGTGTATTTTGAATAAAGTGGCGCTATTTTCTAAAATTTTATATAGGGCCAAAAAAGTAAAACTTTTCCTATTATACAAATTAAATTAGATTTTAGATTCGTTCACAATTCATTAATATTAAAAAATAAATCTATTTCCTTCCATTTATATTCAACGTATTCTATCTACTTGATTCTCTCCCTTATATTCCTCTTTTCATGTGTATACGTATTGTTCCTGTTATAGAAATCATCTGTCCTTGTTTGAATTGTTTGTGTGTTGACTATTGAAATTATCGAATAATTGAATTAAATTACAACAAGTTGATTGTTTTTATTATTTAAGATATTATTCAAAATAAGTCACTTTTCATAAAATTTAATAACCATTAAATTGAGCATAATTCAATTTTAAGATATACAAAACAGGTTCCCTAAAAGATCTTTCACATTTTGATTAGAACTGATTAGAGACTACAAATCCATTTATCTTCAGTTAGTTATATTTAAGAATAAATTTTCGTTCAGGTTAAAGTTAATTTAAATTATTTACACTTTCGTTTATAGCCAACATCTTTTTATATATTATTTAATAAAAGTGTTGTTATAGGATATGTTTAATAGACGTGAAGAATATGAAGGCCAATTTTAAAGACCATTGATTTTCGCATCCTTATTAAAAAAAAATAACACAAACTTGTGTGGAATCTGGGGTAGCATATCGTAAAATAACACAAACAGTGACTGATTTTAAATTATTAAAATGTAATTTTTGATAAAGACTTTTATCTAAAGACACATTGATGAAGGATATACGAATCTAGTTGTAGTTAATTTATAATGGGTTTTATTTAAAAAAATGGCAAGGTAAATTGATGGTTGTTTAACGTTGACAATAAAAAGTTAATTTTTCATCTTTTCTATTCTATTGATTATCAAATGAACAAAAGCTGTTATCAATACATATATTATACACATATACGCGCGCAAACACACACACATATATGCAATTAATTAGTTCATCATCATTATCCCCATACTCATCATCATCATCATTATTATTATTATTATTATTATTATGATCATCATGTTGTCCTGGCTCTTCTTCTGAATGCTGCAGTTAGAGTTATATCGATCCTGCGCGCCTGACGTCACAAGGCGTTATGGTGGGCTGTGACGTCATTTTGCAGCTCTGCGTCATCTGGGACACGTGCTTTTCCATCCACATCTGTGTATACAATAACAAAAAATACGAAATGATTGTTTAAATTCAAAATCTACCTGTTCTTAGGCTAGTACTGCTAAAATAATGAAGTAACTAACGAAAAAAGTGATATGAGACATGTCATTCATTTTGGGCTTCTTCCAATTCCATTATTGTTTCTTTGGCAGCCCAAATTCCATCTTCTTCCATAAGATGAATCATCATCATCCAATAAAACGATATAACCTACATGGTATATATAGATATTTAGTTGCTCAATGGTGGCTCCGTAACGTCGGCGACGTCTGGATGGATTTCAGGCGCCGTCTGGACACTTCAAATGCCAACTTTCGTATATGCCGTTTGAGAAACTAAGCTTAAAAGCATATTAACACACAAACTGAAAACATTGCAACTCTCTCTCATAACAATAATAACAATAACAAATAACAATCATGAAAGTTGTTGCAAAAGTACAAAAGTTATATATTCTTAGTGATGTGTATTTACGAAAACTATGATTAACGAAACAAATTTAACATTCTTTGCTAACAATTTTCACGTACGTATAGTAATATCCTTTAGTTTTCTTCTATAATATAGAATATTAAAGTAAATGTCAAACGATTTGTTAATGCACGACTGGTTCTATACAAAAAAAGGATGTAGCAAAAGATCAAATTGCTGGTATAGTTATTTTTTACAGGAGATAGATCCACTCAACTGTTCTATAATTAACACGTGTCATCTTTTCTATATTAAAGGACTAGTCGATCATTGAATGATCAAAGTTTCATACAATTCAAATATTCCGTTAAAATAGTATAAAAAAGTTTTAATACTTTGATGCCAAGAAAATAAAGTTTTAATCAATTTCAAATGTGAATGACACAATTAGATAAATAAAATAATGCAATTATTTCAGGTTGGCCGCAGCACAGGAGGCGGCGGCTCAGGCGGTGCAGCAGCAGACGGCGGCGGGCGCAGCTGATATAATGGGGGGTGCCAGCGCGGCAGGAGGGCAGGGGCCCACCTCTTTGTTCCTGTTCTCCGAGGAGAACCCCATCCGTAGATATACGCGCTTCATCATAGAGTGGCCATATCCTTTTTCTTATTCTAACTCTTATATATGTTTACTTGATGATATTTAAAAATTCATGCATGCAAAGCAGAATAATTCTCATGAATATCTAGGTCGAGATACTTCATTTGATCCAACTTAATCAGCAATCTTTTTGTTTTGTTCATTTTTCCTTTGTTTTGATGTAATTTTCATAGATATTACCTTAACTGATTGTTTACTCCGTTCGAGTATGCCGTGCTTTTGACAATCATAGCCAATTGTGTGGTGCTAGCATTGGAGGAGCACCTTCCCAATCAAGACAAAACTATGTTAGCGCAAAAATTAGTAAGTTTCAGAAATCATTAATGAAAGTTGTATCAGTAGATTGATGATTGTTTTTGTTTATTATAGGAAGCAACTGAAGTTTATTTTCTAGCGATATTTTGTGTTGAAGCTTCATTGAAAATTCTAGCTTTAGGTTTTGTTCTACATCGCGGCTCATATTTAAGAAACATTTGGAATATTATGGATTTCTTTGTTGTATTAACGGGGTAAGCTTTATTATTATCATTATTAATTAAGAAAAAAAATCAACATCTTTTTATCATTTTTATATAAGTATATGATAGTTGTCCATATTCTATATATTTTATTTATATTTTCAGTTCTTTTTATTTTATTATTTGTTTTATTCCAGAACTACTAGTTGATTCTCTTTTTATGTCTCTAATTGTGTAATTTATATTGTACTTTTTTTGTATTTTTTATGTAATCTTATCAGGTCTATGACAGTTTTTGCTGAAGCGAACGTTGATGTTGATCTGAGGATGTTAAGGTCGTTCCGCGTGTTGCGACCCCTCAAGTTGGTGTCCAGGATCCCAAGTAAGGGTCGTCCCGACTCTCCCATTAATTCACTTAAATTCAATTCAAAGAAAAATAATGATAATAATCATAATAATAATAATAATTAAAAATAGGATTCGTCTAGTTCGGGCCAATTATTGTAGACCAGACTAGACACTGTTTTGTTTTGTTTTTGTTTGTTTTATTGTTTTGAAGTTTTTTAGAAGATGTTAGATTTCTAATAGATTAGCTTAGTTTACTAAAAAGACCCTATTACACTGTTTTATTACAAGTATTTATACAACGATATAAAATAGGATAGATTAGGTTCCTTATAATTAGATTTATTTTTATTATTATGTTGGTAGGTGTTCTCGTCTTTTGGCCTAATTATACTAATTATTCCTGTTTACTATTACTACTATTACTACTACTACTACTATTACTAGTACTACTACTACTACTAATGATTGCGCCAAAGTGTGCATGTCTGTAATGTAGGTAGGCAGTGCTCGATGCATTTTGTAGATCTCCTCTAGTACTGGGTGAGAAATAAATAAAACACCTAGTCATCACAATGTTTTTTTAGTCTCTCTTTAAGAAGAGATTGAATGTTGAATAATTAAAGTGTACATATCACACTCCTTCTTTAAGTGTACTTAGCTCTCGAGCATTGTTTATCGTTTTATTACTTTTTTTTCATGTAGTAAACTGCGTCTTAAAAGCAATACAGACCAGTACATTTTAGCAATAATATTGCGATTTATTGATTGTGTGGTGTTCTGTTTTTATTTTCTTTTAAATTTTTCCATTTCTTTCTTTTTTTTACTGTTTTTTTTTTATATATTAAATTACAGGTTGCATCATTATTTTTAATAATTAAATTGTTCTTAGTAATTTGTTTATTATTAATATTTTGAAAATAGTTGGGTGGTATTTTGAAGTAGATCAGTGGCTAGAGGCTAGTGTTTTGCAGGTTTCTGACGTTGCTCCCTCAGGATATCCTTGAAGTGGACCTGCGTACGTTGCGGGCTATACGAGTGCTAAGACCTCTCAAGCTAGTCTCTGGCATCCCTAGTAAGTAGATGAGACAGATAGAGAAAGAAAGAGAAAGAGTTTAATGTAGATGTATCCTGTTGTAATACTTTCATCCTTCACACATCACAGGATTAAAACTATTATAATAATCCTGTTTTGTGTGTGTGTGAGTCTGTATTTCATTTTTTTTCTCTCTAAGTTTTTTTTTCTTTCTTTTTATTCTTCAAAAACATAAAGCTTGATGCTACTTTTAGATGATAAAAGTTGTGATGTAGCTATAGTTGATAAAATAGATAGAAAATGCTTATATAAAATCTCTTAGCTTTCTATTTTTTTTTTCTATCAAAATTTTGACTTAATTGTTAATTCAAACAACAATACACACACATTACAACAGAAACCCTTTTTATTTAGTTTTAACTTTAAATCATTCTAATAATTGTAAAATTTTTTCAATACACAGGCCTGCAGGTTGTGTTGAAGTCCATCATAAAAGCAATGGCTCCGTTACTACAAATTGGTTTATTAGTCTTATTTGCTATTGTTATTTTTGCTATTATCGGACTGGAATTTTATTCAGGAGCATTACATAGAACTTGTTATAGTCTTTACGATATCGGTTTGTATATTTTTTCCCTATTAATTGTAAACAATTAAAAATATTTTAATTTTTTACAATTGTCATCATTATAGATAAAATCGTTAAAGAAGGTGAAGATGAAGTACCTTGTAATACAGACAATGAAACACAAGCACGAGATCAAGGTAGTAATTGGTGTCGTGATGGCAATTCAGTTTGTTTAGAACGTTGGGAAGGGCCGAATGGTGGTATAACAAATTTCGACAATATAGGTTTCGCTATGCTTACCGTGTTTCAATGTATTACAATGGAAGGATGGACGTCGATCCTTTATTGGGTAAATTCAAATATTAATTATTATAATTTTTAAGTAATTTAAATAAAACATTTGTTTTCCTTATTGAAGATGAATGATGCTGTCGGTAGTACCTTCAATTGGTTATATTTTGTTCCGCTTATCGTCTTGGGTTCTTTTTTTATGTTAAATCTGGTTCTTGGCGTTCTAAGTGGGTAAGTAAACTAACAAAGAATATAATTTAAAGAATAATATTTGATTAATCGATAAAAATTAGAGAATTCTCAAATGAGAGATTAAGAGTTGAACGAAGAGCGAAATTTTATAAAACACGTTCAAAAAATCTCTTTATGGAAAGTTTTACTCATTATTTAGATTGGATTACTGAAGCAGGTGATGAAATTTTGACATCTTAAGCCCTCGTCTTAAATTAAAGCTAGATTATAAGCTATTGCTTTGTATTTCTTTATATATAATTAATTGTAATATAATAATTTAATCCTGTAGAATTCTTTGATCTTTATTGCTATTATCTGTTTATTTAGTGAATTTGCTAAAGAAAGAGAGAAAGTAGAAAATAGGCAAGAATTCCTTAAACTTAGAAGAGCTGCACAGCTTGAAAGGGAACTTAATGGTTATGTACAATGGATATGTAAAGCAGGTTAGTTGCTTTCTGTGATAAAAATACAAAAATTCATCTCGATATTTGGATTACAATGAGCGTTTTTTTGTAAATTTATAGAAGAGGTAATATTAGCTGAAGAGCGTACAACAGAAGAAGAAAAAATGCATATAATGGAAGCTAGAAGAAGGGCAGCAAAAAAGAGGAAATTGAAAAAATTAGGCAAAAGCAAAAGTACAGATACTGAAGAGGAAGAACAAGAAGAGGAAGTTGGTGATGATGGTAAGAATTTTCAAAATTAATATATTTTCAACAATTTTCTTCTACATAACATTTGAAAAAGTTTTTCTCTTTTTCTATTATTATTTGTTTTTATTCTTATGTGTCTCTCAATTGATAGGTATAATTTATTAATACATATAAAAATTATGAAACGTTTAGGTCGGCATTAAATAGTTAATAATGCATGTTATACATATTAAAAAATCTTTGTAAATTGTCTCAGTAAAACAATCATTAATCATTCATTTAATATACATAACAATATATTAATTCTTTTAGTTTTTTGATTATACTGATATATTTTAATCCACAGTATTTCTTACAGAGTCTAAGAAAAAGCTAAAAGGTATGCGAATCTGGTGGGCCACATTAATGTAAAATATAACAGAAATATTAGAATTGGTTTATTATTTTTAATTTTATTTTTTATTTTTAGCTAATAATTGAAGTCTCTGTAGTGCCTATACTGCGGATTCTCTTTTTATTTATTTATTTTATCTTTATCTACGTGAATTCAATAACCTGCATTGAATTTTGGATATTTTTTTATTGAAATACACAAAACAAATATATCCAAAAAAATTAAGTAGCTTCAATTTATATGTAAATAGTAAATTTTCTTAGACCTGTGCTGTATTGTGCTTCATTTCACCCCATTTCTATCATTCATTTTCATTGCAAACAAACGAATAGAATCGTCGATGATGGTTAGCTTTCTTTCAATATATAGATGTAATAATTATAGCTTTGATAGTAGTTTTTTTTTGGAATTATAAATAGATAAGTAGATGTTTATAGATGTAAGTATGTAGTACATATTGTTGAAAGTTTGGAAATGGAACCTAAATTCATTATCTACCAATTTAATGAGTAGTTGAAAAATGGTGGATGCGCCGGGAACATTTACCCATATTTCCAGACTTTTTGTTGTATTGTAATTTTAGTTTAGTATTTTAGCGGATATTGATAATTAAAACAAATATTATAAATAATAAATTTAATTGTGATCTATTTGCATGTTGAAATCAGTATTATTGACAGGTTTCGGCCGGACATCATATTTAAAATCAAGAGTACAAGGACAAGGTGGTTGTGCCCGTTTTTGGCGTGCAGAGAAACGTTTCCGTTTCGCTATCCGTCATATGGTTAAATCACAATGGTTCTATTGGTCTGTTATCATGTTAGTTTTTTTCAATACATTTTGTGTGGCTGTTGAATACCACGGTCAACCAAATTGGTTAAAACAGTTTTTATGTAAGTATCAACTTAAGCAAGAATAGTTGAATTTTTCTAATCTTTTCTAATTTAGATATTGCCGAATTCGTATTTTTGGGTTTATTCATGTCGGAGATGTTTTTAAAAATGTACGCCTTAGGTCCACGTATATATTTTGAATCAGCATTTAATCGTTTCGATTGTGTTGTTATAACTGGTTCAATATTTGAAGTGATATGGACAGAAGTGAAAGGTGAATCATTTGGTTTATCTGTATTAAGAGCATTGAGACTATTACGTATATTTAAAGTGACAAAATATTGGTCATCTTTAAGGAATTTAGTTATATCATTGCTCAATTCAATGCGGTCCATTATATCATTATTATTCCTTCTGTTCTTGTTCATATTGATATTTGCATTGCTCGGTATGCAATTATTCGGTGGTCAATTTAATTTTAAAAATAATACACCAGAAACCAACTTTAACACATTTCCGATTGCACTCTTAACAGTATTTCAAGTAAGTTTAAACACTATTTAAAAAATGAAATATAAATAATCTTTTTTTTAATAAAAACAATTAGATTCTAACTGGTGAAGATTGGAATGAAGTAATGTACGATGGTATTGAGGCTTCTGGTGGTCCAAATGGTGGAATGATTTATTCATTATATTTCATTATACTTATGTTGTTTGGCAATTATACATTGCTTAATGTATTCTTGGCTATTGCTGTCGATAATTTAGCAAATGCTCAGGAATTAACAGCTGCTGAAGAAGAACAAGCTGAAGAAAATAAAGAGAAACAAGCATTAGAATTAGAAAAGGAAATGGAAGCATTACAAATGGAAGTTGGATCAAATCCAAGAGTTGAAGTATCACCACCAAGTCCAGTACGTGGACGGAAAAAGAAAGAAGAAAAACCACCAGAAGAAGAAGAAGAAATTGTCGGTCCCAAACCTATGCTGCCATATTCTAGCATGTTTATATTATCACCAACTAATCCGTAATTTAATTTATTTATTTTTTAAATCGAATTATAATAATTATGGATAATTTACAGGGTGAGACGTGGTGCTCATTGGGTGGTGAATCTACGTTATTTTGATTTTTTTATAATGGTCGTTATTTGTTTAAGTTCGATGGCATTAGCGGCAGAAGATCCTGTAAATGAAGATTCTGATAAAAATTTAATATTAGATCGATTCGATTATGCATTCACGGGTGTATTTGCAATTGAAATGTTATTGAAAATCATTGATTTAGGTGTTATCCTACATCCAGGATCATATTTACGTGAATTCTGGAATATTATGGATGCGATTGTTGTGATTTGTGCACTTGTATCAATGGGATTCGATGCAGCGTAAGTCTTTGCTTTTTTATTTTTAATATACTTATTAATAGTCAATTAAAATTGTTGATTATAGGCAAAATAAGAAGGCCGGGGCCAACTTGTCGACGATCAAATCATTAAGGGTGCTACGAGTGCTGAGACCTTTAAAAACAATTAAACGTGTACCCAAATTAAAAGCAGTGTTCGACTGTTTAGTGAACTCATTAAAAAATGTGATAAACATTCTTATAGTGTATATACTATTTCAGTTTATATTTGCTGTGATCGCCGTACAATTGTTTAACGGGAAATTTCGTTATTGCACCGACCAAAGTAAATTCACCGAAGCCACATGCCAGTAATGATTAATAATATTTTATTTTATTGTATTCATACAAATATAAAAAATTATACCTATATTTAATTTGTAGGGGTCAGTATTTCGTTTTCGATGAAGACAGCGATGTGCCTCGTGTCGAAAACCGTGAATGGAAATTACAAAGTTTCCATTATGATGACGTAGCAATGGCTATGTTAACATTATTCGCCGTTCAAACAGGGGAAGGCTGGCCTCAGTAAGTCTCTATCTACAATTATCAAATCTCTCTTATTCCAATTATCTACCAATCACTTAAAAAAAGATACGTACCGAATTTTTGCAACTCTTTTTTCGGTCCCGAATTTATAGTATTTGTCCCGAACTTACTCAAAAATTAATATTGCGAGAACGTAAAAGTTTAAAGCGTTATATTTATTTAAGTAGTGTTAATTGCTAACTAAGAATACAACAAGCGTAAGTTGGGAAGCGCGTCATACCGGCCGTATAAAAAGGGGCTGCCCCATCTAGCGTTTAGTTTAGATAAATTCTAGTGCGCGAGTTTATTTTCTCATTTCTTAATTTATTTTCCCAACCTCCTAACATCACGGAATTTTGGTAGTTAGTCAAAACGTTCGTTTTTGGACAAGGTTAGAAAATATTCAAACGCGTAAAGTGAGTAAGAATGGCACTAGGATCCTTCCAACATTGATTTTTTTTCATTTTTCTTCATTTTATTCTCGAACAGATGGAAATTTTTTTCATTTTTTCTAGAATGTAACGGAGAAAAACGAAAAATTATCAATGTTGGAAAGGCCCTCGAGTCATTTTAATCGTTTTAAAAAATAGCAACATCAGAAATAAGCGTTTTTGACCAACTTCTACATGAACTACCAGGTTCTAATTTTACTATAATGATCTTCAAGACCCCCTACAAATCCTCAACAAATAGACGATTCATAAGAATTGATCACATTTAGAAACACTCTGTATAGAGACCCGCATTTCGAACATCTAAATCTATAGCTTAAATTAGATCATTACTAATATAAAATACGTTTTAAGCACACGTTACTCTCGACAGTTCTACTGATTCCTACACTCATAGAGATTTTACAATTGAATTGGTTAAAACAGAGTCTTACTTCCAAAGTGGGGCAAAAATTCCAAATTCTTAAGAAACGCTTAAATAATCATAACAATGGTTATGCTGAGAGGAAACAGCGTTTTTCTAAATAGCATCAGAATTAATGTTAGATTCACTAACGCGGAAATATATCAACATTACTTCCATTACTTATTTCTTTATTTTTTTTATAAATTTTAGTCAATAATGTCCGCGAAAACAATGATTAAATATTTGTACTCACCAACATTACAGGATGGAAGTTTTCTTAATTATAGCTTGCTAGTTTCACAATTATTATTCATCGTTTCTGCACACAAGCACTCTAATTTAATCCACCACTTGTTTACATATTGATTAATAACAATTGAACTTTATTTAAATAATAATTAAACACAAAGGAATATTTATTTAAATGAACAAATTATTTCATGTATTTTAAAATACACTTTTCGCATATTTTAAAGAAACAATTGAAATTCATGTAGTAGGCGTTTATTCTACAGTACTCTGTAAAGAAAAACAAATGAAGATGAATTAAAAGTTATAATTATAATAAAACAGAAGAAAATATTAATTAAATATCATTTTCATTTAATAACTCGTCGAATAAAAGAGAGAGAGAGAGATTCTTTTATTCTTAGAAGGCTGATGTGAAGGAAAAGGATAAAATATGGATTAACTTACTTTAATTACAAAACATACAAATTTTAATGCCAATTTCATTAAGGAACACTAATTAACTAATGTTTTTGAGAAAAAAATTCTTTTAAATGATTGAAAATTGGTAAAAATTGTTGATTTTATGATTGAAAAATTGTAGTAGTACATGTTCAGTGAAAAACAATTGAAAATCGCAAACTGAAAAGATGGCGTTTATTCCAAAGCATACTAGACACCATTCATTTCAAAGCACACTAGAGTCAAATTTGAAACGAAAATATAATTTAGTATTGGCGGGTTCGATTCCCTAAGCGATCAGAACAATTTTTTTCTCATTTTACGCAATTAATTTTCATTGTTTCCATTGAGAAAAGTAATTAAAATTGCGTTTATTGTGTTATAGAGAGTTTTTTTTTTAATTGACACATTCGAAAAAAAGGTACTTTGCTTATGGTTCGAGGGAAAAACAATTGAAATTCGTGTATGAAATCTAGCAAGCATGGATTGTAAAGCACACAATAGAGAAAAAAAATGGAGAAAAATTAAAAATTTTAATTGAAATAAAAGAATCGAAATATCTAATTATTAATTACTATTAGTTGAAAAAATGTTCGAACACGAGAGATAGTATGGTTTTTAATTTAGGAGATTGATGTGAAAGAAAAAGATAGAATACTGAGATACTTTTAGTTAATATTTCTATCTCTGTCTCACTCATACAACGTGCATAGATTGTCATTAATTATGTCAGTAAAACAGAGATAGAGAAACTACTTATTTCTTTTCATGCGGTGGTAACTAGCGCTAATACGTCCAAATTTGGCATTTTCTCAAAAGTTTGCTTCTTATGGATTTTTAAAAAAATGCACAGGCCTGTTAGACAGCGTTGAGATATGAAATCAAGCAGGTCTTGGTTGAGGCGATTAACTTATGGCAATTTTAAAAAACAACCGAAAATTACCAACTAAAAATAGGGGACGCTCATTTCAGAACAACTAAGGTACAAATGAAGTTTCACAGGTTCAAATCTCTAAGCGATTTTAATTTTTTTTTCTCGATATTTTTATCTATTACACAAATAATAAATAATTATGATGGTTCTCATTGATAAGGATATAATTATAATATAATTCTTTTTTTGTTTGTTTATTATAGAGTTCTGCAAAATTCTATGGCTGCCACATACGAGGATCAAGGCCCTATACAAAACTTTCGCATAGAAATGTCCATTTTCTACATCGTGTATTTTGTAGTATTTCCATTTTTCTTTGTAAATATATTCGTGGCCTTGATCATCATCACATTCCAAGAACAGGGTGAAGCCGAACTACAGAGCGGTGAAATTGATAAAAATCAAGTGAGTTATATATTTATAGATCGATCAAGCTAAGTTTGCCCAATAGTATGGATGCTCAATAGATCATGTCTACAGTATTCTCTCTCTTACCCTAATGGTAAAATACATGCAAGCTTTTTTCGTATACAGGGCTGACCCATAAGTCTCGTAGAATTTCTTAGTAGTAGATAGACGGAAAGTCCTATACCATTTCTTCAACTGACGCACAGGTGATTAATAATTAATTAAATTAAGTAGCCAATACTCTCTCTCTTTTGCTAAAGAGAGAACCTGATTGGCTACCTACTTAATTTAATTAATAACTATCTGCCCATAAGAAATTGTGCGGGACTTGTGGGTCAGCCTGTAGACACAATCGGTTAACCGGACTACTCCGTAAATAGTGGCTCGTATTCACAAATTCCTTCAAGATCATTTTTAAGGATGATGATCATACACTATTTCTGCTTATTATCATCCTCATCCTCATCATCATCATCACTTGTCCCATTTGATTTGTACACGGCAACGAGATCATAACAACTAGTTCTAGACATGATAAATGATAACGTTAACTTGTGTATGAGTGAAATAGATAGTTGCGCGGTACGTTCTGCGACGATTGTTGTATTCTTCTCTCTTTTCAATTGTCAGGTATAACGAAATTGTACCGAGTGAGATAGTGTCTCTTATAGAGACACTGTTTCTGTCTCACATGTTGATGATGTTCAATTTCTATACAATTTGTGAATACGGCTGCTTGTTTGAATGCGCTGATTTGGACAAACTTAGCTTGATCCATCTAGATTTTATTAAATATTATTGGAAATTATTTTAGAAATCCTGTATCGATTTTACAATACAAGCACGTCCATTGGAGCGGTATATGCCAAGTAAAAGGAATAGTTTTAAATATAAAATTTGGCGAATAGTCGTCTCCACACCATTTGAGTATTTTATTATGATGTTAATTGTATTTAACACTTTATTGTTAATGATGAAGGTAAGTCGCTTTGTGGTCTATTCTCCTATCTCTAAACAAACATAATAATATGACAATTTTTTTTAAATATAGAAGATTCAATTTTATTTTCTTTAAAAAAAATAAAATTAAACAAAAGTCGGCAGCGTTATTTGTGTTCATCATTTTTTCTCGTTATTTTGTTGTAAAACAACTAGAAAAAAAATATACAACAACACAGAACAACAATAACAACACAAATGCCTATGCAATGTGCACACTCTGGATGATGCAACAAAAATGCAGCTCAGAAATCAAATCACTCAAATTTTATCGAAATTTTTGTGTTTATTTCTATTATTTTTAGAATAGTGAATCGGTGTGTTCTCCTCAAATTAATCTCTAATATTGGAATCTAAAAAATTAAGAAAATTAGTTGTTGAAAGATTTAAATATAAAGCATGATCTGTGGTTGTTTCTGCTTCAAAAGTAATTCTGGACAATTTCTTATTTTCTTATTTTAATTTTTAATTTAAATTAATTAACACAACCACGTGATTTTAATTTGTTTTTATTTTATTTTGTTTGAAACAGTCGTGTCATGTTAACAACAACCACTTTAAGCATGATTAATTGTTGTAAATGTGTTGGAATTTCAAATAAAAACTAACAAAAATAATTGAAATGATGCTGTATGCACAGATTTGTGGATGTATTTTTGGATACGCCGGCTCTATTTTTGCCTTTTTTTTGACTCTATTAATAATAATAATAATAATAAACAGATAACGAAATCAATTAAAACTAATATTAATTTACGTTAATTTGATTGAATAAATATGAAATTAATACAAGAAAAGGACGCAATTGCATTGCTCTGGCTGCAGTGCACTTTCCAACACGAGTCCTTAGTAGTTGTTTATTTTAGACTAATCCCCCGTTTACTATCCCTAATTCCTTTATCATTATTTTTTTTGAATTAATTTAAGGAATTTCTCTAGGATTTTAATGTGTTTAGTGGAGGATAAAGACAATAAATAAATGATTTTTATCGTTTTTATCCAATAATTGTAGGTGTTTAGAATTGATTTATTTATTTTTTATTTATTTATTAAATATAATTGGTTATTTTTGGCCACGTGTGTATGTGTTGTTTCAACAGTATGACAAGCAAGGCGAAACCTACACCAAAACGCTTAAGTACCTCAACTGGGGCTTTACGGGCATGTTCACAGTGGAGTGCATCCTCAAGATCCTTGCCTACGGCGTACGGGTAAGATCCACTGAAAACTATAAAAATTGTATTTTTATCAATTTTTTATTATTCAAAATTGATAAAAAAAATGATAAAAAACGTGAAATTTTTGTAAATAAAATTTATTAAAATCAATCCTTAATAATCCTTAAACTCTTTTCAATCCTTATCAATATTGCTTCGTATTGATTCGCTATTGCTTGATATTTGTTGATGCATGTGATTGTTGTTGGTTTTTGCATGCTTATCAATGATCAGCTCACAAATACACAACAACGAACAACAGCGTGTTTTATGGATGAAGGAGATATTAATTTATGATGTGTGTGTACATTATATAATGGGCCCTGCCGACTTTTTCCTTATCACATAATATTATTGTTTTCTTTTTTTTGTATTTGTTAATCATTCATATAAACAAAAATTTTATTAAAAAATAATGGAGAAAGGTAGGCGATAATTGCTTGTAGAGTAGTAGCTACATATGTAAGAGTTGTTGTAGTACCACGAGTCACCGCCCTTGTTATCTGACATACTGGCAGCAATGAATATTCTATTTACCTTCCTCTTCCTTTGTGAGACTGTTCTCAAGCTCATCGCTTTCGGCATTAAGGTAAAAAATTTACAACAAAACTAACACATTTAAATAACACACAAAACACAACTAAATTTTCTAGTTTAGATAAATTTGTATTAATTTGATCTATTTTAATTTTCTAGAGTAATTAAAGTAGTTGCTAGCACGTTATTTTAATAAATTAATATAGTAGATACAAACTTTTCTGATTTTTATTTCAATGTAATTAATTAAGTTCAATTACGGCACTTAATTATTGATAATGGTAGTTAGAGAAGCAAGCAGTAATCGATAGGTCACTGTCTTTTTCTTTACAAAAATTAACTGTTTCCATAGACGAAAAATTAGCTTTTATTTTATTTTTGATTAGAGTTAAATTCGAATTAATCGCTTTAAAATTAAAGCATGTAGTAGTAGATTCTCAGATCCTGATCCTCTATTGAATTTTCCAAAAAAAACTATTTAGATTCTCTTTTATCGATTTAGACCAGATTTAATAACAAATTGTAGATTTTATTTTTGTTGTTTTATTTCAATAATAGGATTGTAGTTTTGTTGAAAATTTACATATCAAATTCCACAAATTTCACAATCGAATTCGATAAATTTGAATAATTTAAATTAATCGTAATTATTTCTATTTTTTTCGGTTAGAATTTCTTCAAAGATCCATGGAATACATTCGACTTCATTACAGTAATTGGAAGTATTGTTGATGCTATGGTAGTTGAATTTGGGGTAAGTCTCTTCAAAAAATCTAATTTAAAATACATGAAAAACACAAAAATCTTATAAGAAAACAAACAATTAACACAATTAAACAGATAAACACATGCAGCATTTCAGGTATTGATGTAATATCTCTTTTTAATCTCAAGCACATTCTTATAATATTTACCATCGATTAGATTGAACGTTAATTTAATTAATTAACGTTAAATCTGGTATTGATTTAAAAATTCCTGCAAGATTTGGAATGAATCCACTGTAAAATTCTAATCAGATCTACCTAGACACGACTCGTTAGAATTACCTCTAAATTTCCTTTTTTTAACACTTAATTAATCGAATATTGACTATGTAGATCTGTTCAGAATCTGTCTCGATTTGTTATTGCACTGTTCACCAATGAATGTGTCCATTATTTTTTTTTCACATTTCTTTATTTGTTACAAAACGTACTAAAATCTTCTGCTCGCAACATTCAAGGAAAGGGCGGACAAAATCACGAAAGAAAGGGTACGTTTCACCTTGAATTTTAATTAAATTATAAAAGAAATTGTTAATTAGACGAATTTTAACACTTTGAGCCTCAATTTTTTCGAAATTCATAAATTATTTTAAAGTTATACTGCATAGAACAAGTGTAAAAATGGTGGATGCGCCGGGATAGCGCAAAGTGTTAATTTCTAACAAAATATCCAAATTCTCCTAAACTTAATAGAATAATAACAATTCTGATCATAGATTAGGGCTAGTTTTGTCTTAAAATTAGAGAAAAACTGGTCTATAATAATTGTAAACTAAAAAAAAAGGTTAGTTTATAGCATGATTAGTCACCTAGTTTCTTTAATTCAATAATTAATATAGTTTCACAAAAAAAAATATTGGCTTGTTGTTGTAGACCCTAGAACCTGGTGAAAGTTTATGGAATATAGATATATATGCTGCCATCGGTAAAGTTATGCAGGTATAGAATAATGAGAATCATAACAATGATCGTATGGCAGCATTATTTACAACAATCATAGCTTTTTAAATATTTTGCATGTATAGTAAGTTTACTTCGTTAACGTTTTGACTTAAGTTGTAAATGACAATTAGTGGCTTACACAATAGATGCAAGGTGGGGGTGTTATAAGCCATAGAGAGAATCGACAAACTAACCATTAACTTAGATGGGTCTTGCAGCAGGTGTACAGAGAGTTCGATCTAAATATGGTCAATTTTATGAAACTCCTATTACTCCACGAGCGATTTAAAAAATATCTTAAGGATTTGTAGAAGGGTCCCTAGAGACCATTTGAGCAAAATTAGAACCTCGTAGCTCATTTGGAAATTGGTCAAAAAAGGCTTGTTTCTGACGATGTCACGATTTTCAAAAACGAACTAGAATGACTCAGGGATCCTTTCAGCATTAATGTCTCTTGTTTCTCTCTATTTTATTTTGAAGTAGAAGAAAATGTCTCCCATTTTTTCTAGAACGCAATGGAGAAAAACGACAAAAAATAATGTTCGGAAGATCTTCGAAGCGAGCGATTTTTGACCAATTTTCAAATGAGCTACAAGGCTATAATTTTGCTAAATTGTATTCTAAGGACCCTCCTACAAATTCTTAAAATTTTTTCAAATCGCTCGTCGACTAATAGGAATTTTACAGAATCGACCATATTTAGATCGAACACACTGTATAAGGACAAGTATTTTCAAGGTTTTTTTTAAATATTTCTATTTATAATTGTTTGAGAAATGAATTCTAAACAATTGAATTTCTAAAAACGGAAAAATTTATTCTATATTTTTGTTAAAATTATTGTAATTATTGGTAAATAATATTACATACGTTAACATGAAACATGAATAAATCTTTGTATAAATTGTAATGGAAACTATTTTTCATTTGAACCACCAACAGACAGTTTGTAAAGTACTTTCTTTCCACATTAGGATTAAAACTTTCCCAACTTTTCTAAATATAAATTTGTATGCAAACAGGAGTCATTACCTTGAAAATATTTGTATATAATTTATAACATCTCCCAATTGGTTATTGTAAATTTTGCATCCATTATATTAACTACTAATTCTTATTTACAACTTGAGTCAAAACTTTAGCGAAGTAAACGTACTATAGGTATTTTATAATTGTAGAAAAAATTAGCAATTATCTTAATTCATTGGTAGATTAGTCGTTGATTAATCATGGTGAGTATAGAATCACACCACAATTACAAACATTAAACACAAACAATAACACACGAATACATCTACAATTAGTAATTAGATTTAATTTCGCTAAATTAGTAATTTCTAATTAAATAAAATAGTGTAGTTTTTGTAGAAATTATAAATTGTAATTATGAAGATTTACAATTATTCGATTTAATGAATTTGTAATTGATTGTAATCTTGTGGTGTTTTACAGGAGAATTTCATCAATGTTGGTTGTTTGCGATTATTTCGAGCCGCACGTCTTATCAAATTATTACGCCAAGGCTATACAATACGCATTTTATTATGGACATTCGTTCAAAGTTTCAAAGCTCTTCCTTACGTCTGTCTTCTAATTGCAATGTTGTTTTTTATTTATGCAATAATCGGCATGCAGGTATTACTACATTGAATTTTGTTACTACAAAAAAGACATATTTAATCACCTTAATTTTGCTATAGGTGTTTGGAAATATAGCCGAAATACCAACGGAATCGATCAATCGTCACAATAATTTCCGTAATTTCATCCAAGGTTTAATGTTGTTATTTCGATGTGCAACTGGTGAAGCCTGGCCAAACATTATGTTATCATGTATACGTGGCCAACAGTGTGATCCACAAGCGAAAAAACCACCAAATAGTTGTGGATCGAATATCTCCTATGCCTATTTCGTCTCATTCATATTCTTCTGTTCATTTTTAGTAAATTCTATTTAATTATTCATCATTTTAATGAAAATTTACAAATTTATTTATTAGATGTTGAATTTATTCGTTGCTGTTATTATGGATAATTTCGATTATTTAACGAGAGATTCGTCGATTTTGGGCGCACATCATTTGGATGAATTCGTTCGAATTTGGGCTGAATACGATCCGAATGCAACGTAATTCTTCTGATCAATTTACAAGTGTTGAGCGATTAATAGCATAGAGATTTCAGCCTTGTGGGAGATTTGTAATCGAAAAATTTGTTCGGGATATGCTGGCATCTATTTTTTACGAGTCAAAATTCTAACTAAACTAATTCTTTCTATTTTAGACTAATATGTTTATTTTTGGCTATAATTTATCTGTTTTGGTATCGTAGCCTCCAAATTGGACTCTTTTATTTTTAGATTTTCTTCGATATGTTTATTGGGCTGTAATATTATAAAATTTGCTTCTTTTTTGTCCTCCATTAGGCAACAGATGTACTTAGTAATGATTCTTGCCTGAAATTGTATTTCCGTCGCCGGTAGTACTTCGATAGTGTCGTCCTCTGGTGGTCGGAATTCTCACAACGCAGAGAGTACTTTTTCGATTACACAAAAAGCATGGGCTGAAATCTCTGTTATTACTCACTCACAAGATAGAAGATTTTAATACATTTTTTTTGGTTAACAGTGGGAAAATCCATTATGTCGAAATGTACGATATGTTGAAGAATATGGATCCGCCATTAGGTTTCGGTAATAAATGTCCAAATCGATTGGCTTATAAGAAATTGATACGTATGAATATGCCGGTGGATGATGAAGGCAAAGTTAATTTTACAACAACACTATTTGCTCTAATACGTGAAAATTTGAATATTAAAATGCGGCCAGGTAAATATTATTAATCGGTATTGAATTCGGGGATAATTATTTTGATTAATTAGCGGAAGAGATGGATCAAGCCGATGAGGAATTACGTGAAACAATCAAGAATATATGGCCGTTACAAGCGAAAAATATGGTTGATTTATTAGTACCACCTAATGATCAATTGAATAACGGTAAATTAACAGTTGGTAAAATCTATGCTGGTCTATTAATTTTGGAGAGTTGGCGGAGTACACGGTTTGGACAAATCGAACCGACTGGAGTGCCGGTATGTTTCCAAATTATTTTTATACTTTTACCAAAAAAAAAAAAAAAACAACACAGTGATTCTGGAGAAAATACTGATTCAATTAGTATTTTTTTAATTGTGGCCAATTACAAGCAAAACGAACATAAATAACCATTGTTTTATGTGTCTCTAGGTGTTGTATCTATCTGCTAAATCCCCATATAGATTTATGAACGTTTCCCCTCTCTGTCTCTTCTTATTAATTATTATTTTTACACGTTTATTTCTGTTGAAAAATCGTAAATATTTCGCCAATCAACAACACTTTGTTATATCAACGAATAGTAAATCAAAAGATATTATTGGGCTACGTTTCTACACTAACTAAGGCTCGTATTCTGTAACTTTTTGAAACTTGCTTCTGTCTAGAACTTTGAACCTGCGACCCAAATAATTTTCTAGAAATGTGAAAATGGCTCCAGTCGAGAGGGGGCCAGCTAATTTTTGCACGAAGCATTCGTGGGTTCTCATACGCATAAGAATTTCTTTTAAAAAGACCGTCAGATATGCCACCTTCAAGCATTAATAAAGAGGAAACTTGGCATTTTTTATATAATTCAACGATCTAATAAAAATTTGTCGCCACTCATGGTTTGAGAACTGCTTTCTTATTCAAAAATTCCTCAGTGGGTAATGACTGTAATCTAAATGATTGGCTACTTGTCATCTATTTACCAAAATTATGGGATTCGAACCTACATCAAGTTGTATTCGGTCAATTTGAGCCTCAATTGGTACATAAAGATCATAATTTATGATTCTTAAAGCAAGAAGCCTTAGTTATTTTGCAAATTAATTAGCCTGAAATCGTATAAAATTGTACTTAATACCCTTCAATTTTTGAATACAATAAAGATACAGATGCCGGTAGTAATTTGTGGAGAATATTGAGTCTTTGTAGAAATACGCCACAATAATGTCTAAAATCAAAATTCCAAATGAATCTAGTTGATTATGTCAAAGTGTAGATAAGCAATCTACCCCAGATCCTATTAAGTACTACCATTAAACGTATCCTAATTAATCAGATTGCTAATTAGATGATGAGTATTTAGTAATTTTAGTAAAAATCACAACCTTTCCATAATGTGTTTTTAGTTGATTTTGTTGTTTAAAATTTAAAATGTAGTAGTGTTTATAATTGTAATAACGAAAAGATCAGCAACATACAAACCAAAAAATAAACACATACAAGACAAGAAACTAAAAAATAAACAAATTAGTGAAAACATGGAGCCCTATACTGTTATTGTTATTATTATTATATGTTTATTTCAGGGTTTCGGAAATAGTCCCTCAGCCAATCACGCGGTAGTATAATTAATTTAAAATCATTATTTTTCTTATTTTATAATTATTTTCCTTCTATATACTACTTATTAGATACAAACATATTTTATTTACGATAATTCTCATTCATAGTACAAGTCCTGTAGTAGCATCAGCAACAGCAGAAGCAATTTAGCATCCATTCTTTCTATTTATTATTATTATTATTATCAATGTGATCGTTATTATTATTATTATCTTAATTAATTGATTAATTAAAATTAGCATATTGTGCCTGTTTTTAAGATTGCACTGTCGTTCGTTTCGTGTGTTTGTCTTTTCTCTTAAATATCTGTCTTATGTATTTTGGCTCTTTTTTAACAATAATTGCATGATTTCAATTATTTTTTAAATATTAAAAACTAAACCAACCTACTAATTGATAATCAAACAGAAATAGTTATTAGATTTAATCGCTTTAATTTTGATTATTTTTAATTAAAATAAGAAAATAATTGCTCCATGTCTAGTTAATTTTTGTATATAAGATTATTAGTAGATTTGTCGTTTAGATTCCTTAAATGAATTAGGCGACAATTCTACTAATTTATTGCTAGTAAATTGCCCTTGTAAATAATTTATTTATTTAAACAAGGAGAATACGTGTATAGAGAGGTAGGTGAGAAGGTAATGTTGCACGCCACTTGCATCTATGTTTCTCTTTTATAATCTTAACAAACAATACATTTCTCTATTCGTATATTAACAAAAATTATCTCTTCTGGCCACATTAACATTACAATTTAACATTTTTCAATACAATACTGCACAAATTTTAACTCTTTTTGGCGCTCTATTAGTATTTAAAAATTTTACAATTTTCACAAGTAAATAAAAAAATAAATATCAAAAATTAAGCTAGTAAAGGTGGATTTGATGCGAGTGAAATTCTTAAAAGATCAGATTTAGTTAAATCAAAGTTTGTTGGATAACAGAAAGCATCGTTTTTTGACTGCCTACTGGATATGGCCGGGCATTTGGGTGGTGGTGGTGGTGGTGGTGGCAGTCGGGCCGGTTCAATGAGTTTAGAGGGCGCCCCATTAATGGGCACCCAGGAACCTATTGACAACCATATACATGAAGAGAGCTCATTAGCTACATTGGCTCGACGTAATACGAAACGAAATCGATCCCTAAGGTATTTTCACCCCCATAATATCTTTATTAATAATACAATTTTTCTGTTTTTGATTGCAGGAATAAAAAGGTGAAAATTTCAACTTTCATGGTAACCCCTTTTGTTTTTCTACTAAATAGTTCTAGGTTCAGAAAATTAGGTCTAAAAGTTTAGGTTTAAAACAATAATTAATTCAATAAAGTCAGCAGTTTTTGTGTGTATTTTAATTGTTGTTGGATGTTCCGTTTACAGATGCAGATAAAAGAATTCTAGTTGTAAGTTAGACAATTATTAAAAATTTAGTATTTTCTTGGAGAAATTCAATAAGTTTTCCTTCAATTTTTCAAATAGATAAAACAATTATTACAATTGCATGAATAGAGGGTATTTTAATGTCAAAACAATAGTTTTATATCAAATTAAATAAAGAACAGTACTGCTGACAATTCTCTTATCAAAACACAACACTAAAACAGTTCCACTCCAAAAATTTTTGAACACAAAACATACAATTCAGTGATTATTGTTTGCCATAGATCTAGTATAATTATGGATAGCGCTACATCCGGTAATAGTGAGGCAAACAAGGACAGGCAACCAAAATTTCTACTATTTGATTTTTTACGTATGGGATATTTAATGTGTTGCCAAAAAGGTTACCACACTAGGAACTATAAGTGAAACTAGGGAAAGCGCTATCCGTATTTATACCACATTTGTTCACAAACTCAGCGTGGTAGCTAGTGGTCAAAAGCGCACTCTTTATATCTAATGCTTAAATGCATACATTAAAGTAACATCGTTTCTCTTCCCATAAAGTAAGTTTTAGGGATGCAGAACTCAAATCTTGTCCTGGGAGCTCATGAGCTTAGCTACGACGCTGTAAAAAACTAAAGCCCCCATACACACAACGATAACTCGAGACGTTCGATCTGTACAGTCCTGGCCTTTCGATTTTCCGGATCCGAACCGAATACCCCCTTCGTCTTACACACAACGTTAAATCGAGACAATAAATCCTTTCGATTTTCTAGATTTTTCCCCTTTACGCTTATACTTTCGTATCAGGAGATCTCGATAAACCTGCACAGTTTTTGGTCATACACACAACAATAAATCGAAAGGTCAAAACCGTACAGTTTGATCGTCTAGATTTATCGTATCTGTATGGAGGGCTTTACAATAACAGAAATGTTAATTTTATTCGATTTGCTGAAATTGGGGTCTTCTTTACTACAAGTAGTTCATTTTGGCTTCTAGGGAACGTACATATACATATAGGTTAATGACAACATATAGATATTTATTAGTTTTAATAAATATTTTATTAAAATAGACACTTTAATGTTACCTGATTTAAATGAATAACTTTTAATGCACATATTATCCACATACCTATATTGCATGTGGTTTTTTAACAATTTTTGCATGTTATTTCGTTTCTTGTTTGCAAAATTCAATCAACAGGACCTGTTATGAATGGGACTGAATGAAAATTTAATAATAATAATAATTTTTTTATATATTTATTCCTATTTTAGTTTTTATTTCAGCTTTAGTTTGTTAAATTTCCATTAATGTTTAGAAATAAAATATTGATATTTTACTTGCTAATCCACAGACAATGGAATTACAAGATGGTGTGGGATCAAGACGACCCTCTTGTGACAGTCTAGTGGACCAACAACATTTACATCCTGCCACATTCGGAAATACACATCGTAGATCCCCCAGTTTCCGGTATTTCCCAAATTTCATCAAAACTTTTATGTGCTAGCGTGTCATAAAGTAACATTATACAAGGGTCTGTTTTGTAAAGGTGGTCAATATTTCAATGATTTGTAGAGGAAGCCTTGCAGACCATTTTAGCAAAAGTAGAACCTCGTAGCTCATTTCGAAGTTGGTTCAAAAACGATCGTTTTGGACATTGTCGCAATTTTCAAAAATGAGCAAAGCACGCAAAACTACTAAGAATGACTTGTAGACCGTCCCAATTGTGATTTTTTTCTTTTTTCTCCATTTTGTTTTGGAACAGGTAGGGATGTTTCACATTTTTTCTAGAATACAATGGAGAAAAACAAAAAAAAAACAATGTTGGGAGGGTATCCGAGTCATTCTTAGTCGTTTTACGTGTTTTGCTCGTTTTTGAAAATTTTAATTTTTAGGGACTCCCCTAAAAACCCTCAAAGTATTATTCAAATCGTCCGCCAACTACTAAGACTTTCGCTCGAATCGACCGTCTTTAAAAAAAAGACCCTGTATAGGTAAAAGATTATAACATTCATTTTATCGGACCGAGTCCCATAATATTTACTTTATGGTACTGCTTGTGAATACCATAATAATGGGTAGAAAACGGACTCTTTATTTTTTGACATTTTCAATTTAAAAAAAGTCAAACTCAAAACAAACTCACTTTTTTCTTTTGGTATTTTTACACTAGCACATAAATTTTTTATGTTACACGGATCGTAACGAACCATTAGGATACACGTTGTGTTTATCGGACTCTGCCTTGGCTTCGTCCGATAAACTTCACGACTTGTACCATAATGATTGACGTTACGATTCTTGTCACATAAATAATTATTATGATATTGGACATTTTCTATGCGATTTCTTATCGTGTATTTTTGTGTCTTTAGTAGGGGTAATTCACCGTCTTTGCAAAGAAGTCCATCGCCACGTCGTCGTTTCCCCCATCATCTCCACCACGATATCGGCTTTTCAGATACAGTATCGAATGTTGTTGAAATTGTTAAGCATGAACATCAACGGGCACAATCGCATCGTAGATTCGTACGAGGTACAATTCGAATCAAAATCATTAAAATTTTTGTTTTGTTATTATTGTTGTTGTTGTTATTGTTGTTGTATATTGAATATTGGGCGAAGAACTGTAGCAAAAAAATTTTCTCAAGAATTTTCTGCGTTAGGTTCTTGGTCAGCATCAACAAGTCCAGCACGATCCCCATCACCAACAGATGGCCGACATGTTTCCCGTTATGGTCCGATGCGATCCTCCCGTCGTGGTTATGGCACAACAATTTTATGTCAACGTTCGCGTTCACCAAGTCCAACACATTCCATTCATCATTCACAGGGTCCACCAACTATAGGTAAATTTTAGTTTTGATAGAAAAAAAAAGAAATGTATTCATTTTCATCAATACACTCCATGATTGGATATAGCTGGTGCTGTAGTTGGTATACCAATGCAACAATCAGCTGTAATGCAAAGTAGTGTCCAACATAGTCATCCAATGATCGGTGGACGAAGAGGCCAAGGTAGACGTTTACCACCAACACCATCTAAACCGTCAACATTACAACTAAGACCGGGACCGATCAATTTTCCAAAATTGAACGCATCCCCTACTCATGTAAATATTCACCATGAAAATGAATAAGAAACAATCAATAATATCAACGGGAAATTTGTGTTTTTTTTTCTTTTGATAATTTCTAGTTACAGTCACATTCAACACACGATACAACACCACATATGTTGCCTCCACCACCACCCCACAATCATCCACATGATCGTGAACCGTTAAGAGAGATTATTCCTGCAGGAATCGGAGGACCATTACCGCCACCACCACCACCACAGCCACTACCACTATCATCATCATCAGCGGCGGCGGCAGCGGCAACAACAGCACCACCACCACCACTACCACCACCCACATCACAACTAGTATCAACAGCAACAACTAGAGACAGTAATCAAGCACCGCTTAGTTTCGAACAAGCTGTAGCTTTAGGTCGTGGTGGCCGTATCTTACCCAGCCCTGTTCCTAATGGTTATAAACCGAAACCGACTAGATCACGGCATTCCGATTCTGATGATGATGATTGGTGCTAACACTAGGGGAACACTCAGTCACTGAGTTTACACAAATATAGTGAGAGAGAAATATTTATATATAAAAACAAACAACAAATTTGATAATAAATACACGATAATAACTAATTAATTAAATTAATTCAAACAATAATGAAACGATTGAAAAATGAACAAGTGTTTAACTATTTTAACAATTATTACTCATTAATTTAAAAAAAAAAATACGATAATGGCCTTTGAGGAATTGAATAATTTGTCAATGTTTGTTGTAATTACAGAAGAAAAAAAATGTGATGATGAGAACTTTAATGCAGAAACAGTAAAATGAAAAATCACCAGTTTTTTTGCAACTACTGCCAATAAAACAAATTGTAGCAATGATAGTGGTGACTATTATGATTATTGTGGCAAAACGTCATTCATTTATCATTATTATTATTATTATTATTGAAATTTCGTGTTGATGATGATGATGATGATCTAGTTGTAATTTGTACCTTTTTATTCAAAAAAAAAGATGATTCTTCCCTAAAGTGCTTTAAACACTAAAATTTATTAAAAGAGAAAATGGCATCATGGAAATCCTGACAATAGAGGCTGTAAAGATCATCTCTATTGTCTCGATGGTTTTCAGTTCAATTCTTTTCCGTTTTATTTTTCTTATTACCGTACATATTATAAAAATGAAACATTATTTCTGTGATAAGAGCACGAAAATTGTGCGTGTATGTGTGCGTGGTGTGCATGTGTATATCTATATCTAGTGTTAAAATTTTCAGTGCTCTAGACTTTATCTAAATTAATTTAATTATAAACTACAAAACAAAACAAAAGAAACTTGATCGTAATTTTTTTTCAATATTAGAAGATAACCATTCGAAAGGGCCCCGCTGCCCAAATTCATTTATCGAAATCGATGCCTTAATAATTATTATTTAGAACAAAACCAAGCAAATTCGCAGAGATTCTAATTTTATTTTTCGTTTAATTTGAATTCACCCTTATGGATAGTTTTATCGAACGTGACCGTGTGCCACCTACAATTTGTAAATTAACGATCGATAAGACTATTTGTTGTAAATTCGATGATGAAGGGAGCCTTTTAATCCCCATTAGAAATATTCATGGTTGGCTTCCATTCCATCTATAAATTTTTCTTCTCTGCCAATTGAAAATAATTTATTATGAAATGCGGGTCTCGTTATTATAAATTCGTTCATTGATAACAAAGCAAACATTTCTGGAAATTATCCAATTTCATATTTATATTAGATTGTAAGTAATGTAGAATAGTTGTCGAAATTTTTGGACGATTGTTGATGATGATATGAATTTCGAGCGCGTATTTTGATTTTGATTTTTGTGTCAATCGTATTCGTTTGTGGCTTTACAGACAAATACGAAACAATATTTCCAAGATGCTGTTCTTTATCTGTTGTTTTTTCAAAATTATTCTTATTATTCATACGAAATAATTAAAAATAATTAATGAAAAAAAAATTACAAATTTAAAAAAGTCCAAGTTTTATATCCGGCATCTGTACATATAAAATTATATACTGTAAAAATTAATATACAATTATAAGGATGATGATGATGATGAAGAAATAGTAATTCTGTAACTTAAAACTATTATCTACTTGAATCAGTTTGCTTCTTTTTATTGAAGATAACAATACAAAGCTGAAATTCCAAAAAATGATGTTCGACGATCGTAACAATAACAATAAAAAGTATTATCTTGTTAGATTAATTAATTTTTAATTGTTTTATTTTTGAAGCAATCGTCAACAGCATTTTTGGAAATCAAGTTCAAGTCTACTCTATTATTTCTATTACCATTATTATAACTGATTAATTATTGTAACTATTATTATTATAATAATGAACAAGAATTTATAAAAAAACTTTCGTACATTATGTTTAAAATAATACAAAAAAGAACAAATCCAAAAAAAAAACATATTTATGTATTTATCAATCAATAAAATTTGCATTTAGTGTTTAAAAATAATATCGATATCGCTTAATGCCCATTTTTTAATGAAAACAAAAAAATAATAATATTTGAAGAAAACAAAATAAAAATGTGAATAAATAATAATAATGCTGATTAAGAGTAATTTAATCTGAACCCTTTTTTTATTCGATCATAGTTTGAAGTAAGAATTTCAATTTATAATTATTGATATCTCTCCCTCGATTTACACGATTTTTAAAATAACGATTGGTAACACTGCTGTCTAAAAAAATACGAATTATTTACATATAGAATAAGCTATTTGTTTATGTATTTCTTGAAGCTAGAGCCCTTTATCCGTTAGGCTGAATGTGCTTTAGCCTAGAAGCTCCACTGATTTTGAGATCGCTTAAGAATTTAATGAATGAGAACCTATTTTATCTAGGCCCAATTTTTTCTCTCTACGTATTAGTAAAACCTTGACTTATATCAAACTAACAAGCACATTTGCGTCCAAAAATAAGTCTCCACTTAAATGTTAAGATAGATTGAAGGCAAGCTCTTGCTAAAGTGAGCTTAAGTAGGGGAAAGAAAGCAGAGTGTTAGAGGACTTTCTATATTAGAAGCACTCGAAATCAACTTTTGAGCAAAAATAAATCAAAATGTTAATATCTTTCATATGAGAGAAGGCCCTGCCTTATTATTTAGCACAGAGTGCCACAAAATATAGCACCGGCCCTGGTTATAAACGCTCGGTTTCATAAACCCGAATTACTTAAAGAATTTTATGAGTGGACTATCGCAAAAATAACTGTTTCCCTATCTGTAAAGTGGTGTTCCATCGACTGTACTACCGGTAGTAGATCAAAGGATTTCCTGATCGCCCAACCAGCCAGTCCGCCCCTGAATGGTGAAGAAAAATAGTGTACCAGCTGGAATTTGCACGATTGTTGTTGAATGAAGTCCCGACACTACATTCTTCGATCATTTTAGTTGATTTATTCCAAATATTGAGGAACTCATCCTTACGGCTTCTATTTTCATTTCACCAATTTATTCTCAACAAATGACCAATACTTATAGCTTATACATGAAATCCTATTAGAAACATAAAATAACTCTTCAAAACACTCGATTACTACGTCATCGAGAAGTGAGCAGATCGTCTTTATTGTAATAATTTTGGCAAAAACATCCAAAAAGAACCATTTTGATTAAAGTTCACAAATCAGCTAAATTAAATTCGAGTGCTAAATGTTCATGAATCGAAGTTCTCGAAAATCGTTACCATATATCAACGTCCTTCTAAATTTAATCATATCATCTAACAAATATGTTTGTCCGTTTAATCGTGAATCATTTACATTTAGAAATTTATATTGATATGATCACTGTGGCGTCATTCAGACCCGAAAACAAATGCCGCCAGTGTGGCGGTATTCGAGACTTGAATATCGATTGGTTTTTCATGAACTCTACCCATTTCCCGAAATTATATCAATTCATCGAATGAAACAAATATTTGTAATTGTTTGCTTTATCTATATTTACAGGAACTTGAATGGTTACGTAAAAAACATTTACAAAATTAGATATGAAAAAAATGATAAGTATTATTAAAATATAATTCTTCTAGCTATCAGTGGCGTAGTGAACAGGGTTTCGCGAAATACAGGTCCTGGCCCCAAAGAGTAAAAAGCTCCAGCGTCCTAGGTCCCAACATCCATAAGCATGAAGCTCAGCGCCGAAACAGGGGATGTGCGAATTGTGCCTCCACACCAAGCGCCAAATCAACAGGGGCGCGTAAATAATCCTTGGCTAGTCAGAAAAAAGAAACTAATAGACGGGGCGACAAAATATTTGTCTGCACCAGGCAAACAGTCATGTTTTCGCTGTTCTGATGAAGCCATAAGTAAAATGTAAGCCGTAACACGGACCTATTAAGTTGTCACTATGCCACTGATTGCTATAATAAAAATTATTGTCTGTTTTCGGCTGGTTTATATAAAGTTGTGGTATAAAATCGAGACATTTCTGATAACATACAATATCTGTTCTTGCATATGAATAAATTTTATATCTATGAATCACCAATTTTTTACAGTATCGTACAACTGGAAAATATTATTATTTATTTATTTTCTAATACACAGATTAAAAATAAAACAACTTACTCCCCACAGCCGCAGTCTGCACAATCTCCACAATCACCACAGTCCCCACAATCACAACAATCTCCACAGTCGCCGCAATCACAACAATCTCCACAGTCGCCGCAATTACAATCACAACCATCACCACAGTCACAGTGACAATCACCAGATCCACAACAATGACCACAATTACAATCATCACAGCAAGTACCAACTGCATCAGCTGCAGCTGAATTAATCATTGTATTAATTATGATGCCATCAGTTATCATATCGCCCATATCGGAGGCATCAATTAAATTGGCTGCAATCACACCAGCAGTATTCTCCTTTTGTTTTTTTGTTTGATTTACCGGATCCATTTGCGGTTGACTTGTTATTACAACTTGATCGCCCATAATTGTCTCGGAGGATTCACTTGTTATAATTTTTATTTTAAAATGTTATAGTTCCGATCAAAGTCAATGGGAAATATTTTTATATATAGATAAAAATATTAGAATTATCTGTATACAGATATCTAATTCTATCTATTTTCAGATACAATTACTAACATTCGAAAAAAAATCAAATTAGACGATTTCCAAAAGAATTTCATTGATGAAACTACAAAAATGAATAAAAATAACGATGATATTGTAGACAAATATGTTGGATGACTGTGGTACACAGGATGATTCACGTCTGACAAAAAGTTCTTATAGGAATTCCCATTATTTTGTAGGAGAAAACATTTTAGCAAAATTTGGTCAAAAAACGCTCGTTTCCAATGTTGTCGAGATTTGCAAATACCAGTTAAAGACGCAAAACGGCTAAGAATGACTCGGAGACCCCTCAACATTAATTTTTCCGTTATTCTCCAATGTCAAAATCAAAAACATCAATGTTGGGTGGTTCCTAGTCATTCTAAAATAAGTCGTTTTGCGTGTTTAGTTCGTTTTTGAAAATCGCGATATTATCAGAAACGAGCAATTCTTGACCAACTTCCAAATGAGCTACGAGGCTCTAATTTTCCTAAAATGATGTTAAGCCACCCTCCTATAAATCCTTGCAAAAATTTTCGAATCGCTCGACAAATAATGAGAGTTGCCACAAAAACTTTTCTTCCGACGTGAATCACTCTGTATAAGATTTAATTATAAACGAGCTTCAACTCTTAACGAGAAATATGAAAAAAAAATTAACTAATTATTTTTATACTTCAAATTAACAATGAACTGTATTAATAGAACTTACATTTTCTTATGTTTATTTAAGTACGATAATCCCACTTATAACTTATCGTTAGTCACCGTTAGTAGGTGCGTAGTGCGTAGATATTTTGAATTCATTATAAAACTGGCATCGAATAAACACAAACTGTTACTTAACTGATTACACATCGAGTCAGTTGTTGACCTTGCACATTCATTCTACAGCGTCGCTGTTCAAAAAATTGCGCTACAATGAAAATTTGCATTCTTATTCACGAGACGCATTTTCTGCTATTTTCTAGCCGCCCTAGACAATTTTATTTACAAATGCATTGATCATGGAGGCGTCTTTCCAGAGAAAATTCCTTGAAGATTTTCTTATTATAAGTTCTCCAATCAGCGTTCAAGAAATTTAGGAGCGTCTTCGATTATTTGTCCCTTTCTTCATTAGTGAACTAGTTATCAGCGCTTTCTAATAACACTTTAAAGCAGCACCTACTTACAGCTACCAATGGCTCAAAGTATTATACAATAATAAACTTTTTTAAGCCATAAAATTGGCTAGCACACGAACATTAAAGTTGTTGCAACAATCGTTATAAACATGAGAGCTATAAAGAGTACAATTACAAGTTAGAAGAATGAATCAATTCATGATTGAAACATGTAGTTTCGTCAATGAGATATCCAAAAATTATCAATAAAAGCTTCTAAATATAGGTAAATAAGTGATAAAGACATTGATAAACGTCTCTTATCATCTAGGGTTAACCCATTTGATTTAAATAAATAAGACGGATTTCCTCTATAGGTATAAAATGGATGATTTTTTCTGATCCATTTATATTTTTATGATATCACTTTAATCACCTTCACAACAACAACTACAACAATAACAGCACCATTCAATGGCAAAGTAAAATATACCATCAATAAACCCATCTGTTGCACCATCCAACAATTCAGTACCGTAATCATCTTTATTCTCACTTTTATTCTGTTGATTTGTTGGCGGTTGAGCCACAACTACATTTCCAGTTTGGTTCTTCATACTTGGAATAAAAATTATTTAAATAAATTAAATTATAAACGTAGTAAAACTTACTTGTTATCGTCTACACTTCACACTATGACACTCACTTATCGGGATGAATGGAAACATCCCTCTGGATTCACACCGAGATAGAACGATAGAATCACGAGCTCAGTTCAATTACCCTAACAAAATAAAGTCTACAGTGGTATTTAAACATCAGTGACGATTGGAAAATAATATCACGATAATTTTCTTATTAAAGATTCGCATTAATTAATTAGAGTCATTTGCTTATTCAGTACAGAGCAATTTTTCGTCGGAAAGAGGTGCTTTTTATCGATTACAATATGAGTCATAATAATAGCAAAATGAACTTACCAAAAATGTACTCTTCAGTATTTTTAAAGATGCATTCAACCATGTGTATAATTCATTTTAGTCTTGATTGGATTGGTGGATTTTAAGGAGGGATATTAAGGTCTGAAACATGAAATAGATTTAAATATTGAACTTTAAAGTATTACGATAATTTTATTTAAAAACTAATTATAATAAATTTTGAATAAAGCTTATATTACATATACAGCAGGTGATTATTGTTATTATTATTATTACTTTCTCGTTTGTTCATATTTTACATAATTAAAATAGCTGTATTTCCCATTAGCTTGATTATTACTGCTATCATTTCCTTAATTTTATTTTTCTTTATGAGTATAACAAAAAAAAGTTCTCTATACACCATAGTTTAAAACAAAAATCGCAAAAAAAAATAGATTGTGGAGAAAATATACAAAATATTGTTCTACACGCTATTTTTATTAATTAATATTGAGTGTATTTTAACAATTTTTTGTATATATAGTATAGATACAAGACTTAAATAAATAACAGCCGCAATAAATGAAATTTACAACAGCTAGAGAAAATTTAAGGAAAAAAATTGGTTTTATAACAAATTTCGCACAAAAAAAGAACAAAAATTATGTTTCATCATCATCATCTAATTACACACAGTATT
Source organism: Mylabris sibirica (assembly GCA_039776855.1). Taxonomy (NCBI): domain Eukaryota; kingdom Metazoa; phylum Arthropoda; class Insecta; order Coleoptera; family Meloidae; genus Mylabris; species Mylabris sibirica. The sequence goes on from CM077836.1 coordinate 9,753,917, forward strand.
GAAGTGAAGATCGCTTATAATTCTGCATTTGAATTCAACATAATGATCGATAAATTTAATCAATCATTGTTATAATCACATACTTCTAAGCATCTTACAAATAGAATTGATAAATAAACATGTTGAAATTATTGTAAAATTTTATACTAATTATTAATAATAAATTGATATAATAGAGAAAGGATCCATTAAACAAAATATACAATAAGAAAATAATCATTTTAATTTGAATTAAAGAAAAATATAGCATTCCTAAGTGCATTGATAGCAAATTAATGTGGAACTTCCACACTAAGTCACATTATTATAGCATACGGACATTCAGATTTTTTTGCATTAACTGCAATTTATTAAACTATAGATTGAAACACAAAATGTAATCATCCCAGTTTACTGGTCGATCTATTATTATTAATTAAGAAGAACGAAACAAAAAAATTACTGAATCAACAATTAGTTTTAATTATAATTTTGTTTTATTTTCCAAATACAAACCTTACTTTTTATTCTTGGAATATTGCTAATATTGTATAACTACTGACAGCATTGTTTACGTACACCTTCAGTATTCATTGTCGGTTTAACATCTATAGGTTCTACATTCTGTGGTCGGATTGTATCACCTTCTGGTGGATCTCTTATTTGTTTCTGTGATACAATTCTATAAATTTCTGTAATAATACAAAAAAAAAAATATTTATTAACTATTAATAATAATAGTTTATTTATAATAATACCGGTTAATATATTTTGAAAAGCCAAATCAACATTAGTTGAATCTAATGCTGATGTTTCAATAAATGATAAACCATTACGTTCAGCAAATGCTTTAGCTTCTTCAGTTAATACAGCACGTAAATGTCTTAAATCAGATTTATTACCAACTAACATTATAACAATATTTTGATCAGCATGATCACGTAATTCACGTAACCAACGTTCAACATTCTCATATGTTAAATGTTTAGCTATATCATATACTAATAATGCACCAACAGCACCACGATAATAGGCAGCTGTTATTGCACGATATCGTTCTTGACCAGCTGTATCCCATATTTGTGCTTTAATCGTTTTACCATCGACCTAAAATTTAATTTTACATATTTTATGAATAATTTTATTCCCTATTGTATTAACAAAAAGTCGTAAATCTTTAAAAATACTACCACTAAAACGTATTTCTTTATTTGGACTCTGATCAGATTTATCAACAACAATACAGGTTGTTTTTTTAAATGTCGTCAATTTTTATAAGACTCCTATTAGTTGGCGAGCAATTTGAAAAATCTTTCAAGGATTTGTAATGGGTTTCATGAAGATTATTTTAGTGAAATTAGAACCTCGTCGCTCATTCGGAAATTGGTCAAAAATTGCTCATTTCTGACGATGTCGAGATTTTAAAAAAGTAATTAAACACGTAAAATGACTAAAAATGACTCAATGATCCTTACAACTTTGAATTTTTCAATTTTACTCCATTTTATCAAGGAACAGGAACAAGTGTTTCACATTTTCTCTGGAATTCAATGGTGAAAAACGGAAAAGTTATTCTTAATCGTTTTACGTGTTTAGCTCATCTTTGAAAATCGAGAGATTGCCCAAATCGAGAAACTTACAAATGAGCTACAAAGTTCAATTTTACTACAATCCTCTCCAGAGATCTCCCTACAAATCCGCCCGTCAACTAATAAGGGTTTTACAGGAATCGACCACATCTAAAAAAAAAACGGCCTTTTTTAAAATGGTACAAGTATAGAATAATTTCTTGAGTGACATTTCTAGAGTCTTAAGATAGAAACATAAACTTTTGATATTTTCAACAACGTTGCCTTCAATTCAAGCAAGTTTTCGTAAATTATACTTTGTTACCTCAAAAAGAACATTCTACAGGAATGATAATCTAAATGTATACGATTCGTGTGAAATTCCTATTAGTTGGCAAGCGATTCAAAGAATATTTCAAGGATTTATTCGAGGGTATTTAGAGATCATTATAGCAAAATTAGAACCTCGTAGCTCATTTGGAAGTGGGTTAAGAATCTTTTGTTTCTGACAATGTCGCGATTTTCAAAAACGAGGTAAGCACACAAAACAACTAAGAATGACTCGACGACCCGCCAATACTAATTTCGTTTTCTCCATTGCAACCTAGAAAAAATGGAACACATTTACTCCCACTACAGAATAAAATGATACAAAACAAAAAAAAAATCAATGCTAGAAAGATCTCCGAGTCATTCTAAGTCGTTTAACGTGCATAACTCGTTTTTGAAAATCGCGAAATAATTAGAAACGAGCAATTTATCTGTAGACACCCTTCCTCGAAATCCATAAAATTAAAGAGGACACAAATTGACGCTTTTTCGAATCGAACAAGCAGAGGTAAAAAAAATACGAATAACCAAAGGATGTGGTCCTTTAAACTTGATAAAAATTTAGTCTTAATTAGCTGATTAATTGATTTTTAAATAATTTCCTTCTCAATTTTGTGTCCACACATGCTTAATTAAAACAATTAAAAACTTGAAAATAACATAAAATACACAATTGATGATAAATAGATAGGAAGATAAGGAAATTCTTCGCCTTTTACACATTTTAATTCATAGATCAATCCAAAACTTTGAATAGAAACTAATTTAAACAATACTAAATATTAATTGATCAATTAGAATAATAATACGTTCAGGTGACAGAATTTTCATCTTTTGGTCCTTACATTATAAACAAATTCTAACAATGGTAAAAATTTAAAAATAATTCTCATTAGAAATCTGTATCACGCAAATTTCAAAAAACAGCGCCCAATTTCCTAAATTTCCATTGGCTATTGGACCATTTTCTACAACGTTGTCAAGTGTTTACCAATCATCTCCAAAGATTGTGCAAATAAATGTAAATATTTTTGATGGAATTTTTTGAGATTTACGACTTGTTAATTTGTAATAAAAAAAAAATTCACCATCTCACCTGTATGCTACGTGTTGCAAATTCCACACCAATTGTAGACTTTGATTCCAAATTGAATTCATTTCTTGTAAATCTTGAAAGTAGATTACTTTTACCTACACCGGAATCTCCAATAAGAACAACTGTAAATTCGAAGAAATTAGTGCGAGGAAGAAAATTGATAACGGTATTAAAAAAATATATAAAACTAAACGTCAGCAGAATATCAATTATGAGTCACATTGTTACTTTACATAAAAATCAGTTTATCGTATTTCTTTTTCAATTGTACGATAATTTCTTGATTTTGTTACATAAAAAATGAAAGAAAATAGTGAATAATCGATCAATAAATTGGTGTAATTATGTTATAAATAATTTGACCTGTGACATTGCTGACTAGTCAAAATCTGATTGTGATCAACTTTATATGTCGATGTCGTGTCAATTACCTTCAAAAAAATCAATTATTTTCCATAATTTTCAACAAAAATCAAATATAAACTCACCTTTGAATAAATAATCATATTCATCATCTTTCGTACTCATCTTTCAATAATTTTTCTGATTTAGCTATCTATTAAATATCCACCTTCTTTTATAAATTGAAAATCAAAATAACAACACAAAGACTATCTATCCTATATGTACGTATGAGTAACAAAAAAAAATTACTATTGTTTTTTTTTGCTCTTTTGTTCTAATACATTATCACAAAAATATATCGTTATCAATACTAAACTGTTTTGTCTTATCACAGATACATTGCATACAACAATTATTTTTATTTAATTGAAATTTTAATAAATTTCGAACTCAATTGATTTACCACAAAATGGCGGACAGACAACTGCTATTATATTTTTGTTGATGAATCGCCCTGTTGTCGTTGTCGTCGTCGTCAGCGATTCAAACGCCACCTATCGCACTATTCAACAACAAGAAAAACTGACATTTGTGGCTAACCGCAGGAAACGCATCTCAACGTTGCCAAATTTAATTTTATTATTGTAAAGAATGTTCTATTTAAGAAGCAGTGTGGCCTTCGTTGCGCAGATAGTCAGAATGGACCCAACTGAGATCGTGTTGATATCTACTACCCGATTAATGAATATTGTCATAATTCTGACAGCGCCATAGGGTTCACACTGTGTGTGTTTATAACGCAAATGTCTTATATTTTCAGGATGGCGTTTTCAACTTCGGTGCCGATCGAATATCCTTGCTTAAACCCCACCTTCGCGCATCCTAGCTTGCTTTTGAAATTGTACATTCCCTAATTTCAATGCAAACTCAATTATTTATACACTATTTTAATTTAGTTTTTTGTAGTGAATGATCGAAGATGCGGTTTCGGTTTCACCCAAAAAATGTAGTTTCCGTTCGTGAATCGTAGATCGTAGCACTTCGTTCAGGTGAGTTCGTGCCTCAGGATTAGTGATGTAAGTGTGTATAATACAATAGTAAAATACAGCTGTATAATACAAAAAATATCGAATGTATTAAAGGTTTAATTACTTCCTACCCGTTGCACTGCAATCTATGAATTGAACCAATATTCTCTAGATTTAAGGATATAACGTGGCAACGTCAAATAGCCTATAACCTTGATAAGAAGAGTGGAGTGTTGCCAAGTAATCAATTCGGATATAAAAAAAAAATTTGAGTCTAAATGAAGGTAACACTATCATTTATATTATATAGAAACTATTAATTTCGGCAATCAAAATTATTAGTTATTAAAAAATATGTAAAATATAATTAGCATAGAGCTACATTTAGATAGTTTAGGAAAATTTCTGGAAGCTGTCAAAATTACCTGTCACCTGTCATGTCTGTCAAAAATAGTTTTGTTTTCGCGGAAACAACGTGAAAATTGTACAAATTTCACAAAAATTAATTGAAAATGGTGAATGAAGAATTATTGCAATGTTATAATAGAGGTTGTGGTCAAAAATATACGGCAGAATCAAATAATGACGGTAATTTTCAATTAATTATCTAAATTTATGTTAATTTAAATTAATAAAAGTTTAGATTCATGCTGCCATCATCCTGGTGAACCGTTTTTCCATGACGCTTATAAAGGCTGGTCGTGTTGTAATAAAAAATGTACCGATTTTACTGAATTTTTGAACATTAAAGGGTGTACACGTTCAAAACATTCAAATATTAAACCACCAGAACCTGAAAAACCAGCTAAAAAAATTGGCGATGTAGATGAAGTGATTGAAGTTAAACCGATCACAGTTGTACGAAAAGAAAGGCCACCTTTTGATTCACCTATGGTAATTCATTGTAATTAGTTTTATTTTAATTATAATTTAATCAATTTTAGACGAAAATGATACCTGTTATTGCACCATCATTGAAAACACAAGACTTACAAAATGTAACAACAGAGATTCAATCGAAAGATCCAAATGAAATTGCAATAGGTACATCTTGTAAAAATGGTGGTTGTACTACATCGTATCAAGGACCAGATACTAATAATAGTGCCTGTATCCATCATCCTGGCGTACCAATATTCCATGAAGGTTTAAAATATTGGTCGTGTTGTCAAAGGAAAACTACCGATTTTAATAGTTTTCTAAATCAAGTTGGATGCGAACATGGTAAACATGTTTGGATTAAACAAGTAAGTTTTCAATAATAACCATTATCGATAAATTAATAAATGTATTTTTTTCAAATAGAATGAAGATAGTAAAAGTGTTAAATGTCGTTGGGATCATCATCAAACTGGTACACATGTAATTGTTTCAATTTATGCTAAAGAATATTGTGTCAATACGAGTACAATTGAATTGAATCCTATAAAATTGAAGGCTTGTCTTGTGTTCCCAAAACAGTCAAATGCTACATTCGATTTAGATATCGAATTAGGAGGGGTAAGTTTCAAGCAATATTTAAAGTTAAAAATTTATGAAGTATGGAAAAAATCGTTTGGAGCATAAAATACGTCTAAATTTCCTTACTCAGGAGGTTCATAGACAAAAGAAATTAACTAAAAATTGTTAATTCTATCCAGAAATGAGTGCCAAATCTTTAAATCGTGTACTTTTCATGAAATGATAGTAACAAAACTCGGTAGAAAATTAAGATTTTCGACGAAAATATGTTGAAACCTAACATTAAAGTCGAGGGTGTGACTCAAAAGCTTACAAAAGATCGTTCTTTAAGTGTTTTTTCAGCAGCTTCCAAGGTTCTAATTTTTCTTGAAATAATTTTCTTGTTTTTGATATATAATATTTTGATTTCTTCGCAATAGTAACTGATAGAATTAGCCACAAATAACTAATTAAAAATCACCATTCTCGCTATTTTTTGAATATTATACATTACTTTTGAATCATCCTGTATATTAACGCTAAAGGCTATTTATAGAATAACTATTTTAAATACAGAAAGCCCTTAAACATTTCAGAATTTTCTGTTGGCAGAATTTTCACGGTAATATATGTTTTACTATGGGATAGAAAATCGCAAAAAAAAACATACAAAATGGCATATAATTATCTATAACTTCAACCCCCCCAACAAGGGATTAATACTCTATTTACACATTTTGATAGCCTTAATAAATCTATTTCAACTAGTTTTTAAAGCACTAAAAAGTATTGAACCTTTAGAGAAATATTTGAGAAAAAGCTACATTTACAGGGCTAACTTTAACGCCCAATGTCTCCCTTAAACTTGAGTGTGAGCACGAACGACAAAATACACAATCCTTAGAATAGAATGAAGTACCTCTATATACATATAGTCTGCAGAGTGACTTAAGATACTGACTAAAGTAGTAAAATTAGTTCACAATAGATTCAGTAATAAACAACTTGACCTGAACCTGAACTACAAAGGAGGAACGAGGAGATAAAGAGAAAAAGATCGTGTTAAGTAGTATGCTTGAATCGAAAAAAAACCGGTTTTTATTTTAGTTTCGTTTTCGGATTTCGTTCCGGCCAAAATTTCGTTTTTTCCGGTTTTCAGTTCAGTACCGGTTCGAAAACATGGTTTTAATTTTTGATTTCATTTGTTGATCTTGTATTTTATTATTATTATCATTTTAAAGATTGCTCATTTGTATTATTTTCCAGATTGTTGATGTTGCAGCTAGTCAAGTGTTCATGTACGGAACTAAAGTTGAAATAAAATTAAAGAAAGCAGAACCAGGTAGTTGGTCCAAAATTGAAATACCTCGTCAAAAAACAATTGTTGTTGAAAATCAACAAACCAAAACAATAAATGAAGTAGCTGAAATTACTCCACAAATTGATGCTGTTGATTTAGATGATTTATAGTCGATTAGTTGAATTTATAAAATGGAATATTTAATTATTTTTCAATCAGTCTATAAGGTGACTTGAGAGATTGACTAATGTAATAAAATTAGTCCATAAAAGATTCAGTAGCAACTAAACAGAGTTACTGAAATATTGCTACTGTAAATAAATTTTATAAATTCGTTACGGATAATAAGCAGATGTTTTTAATAGAAATTTGCAAAAGGATCGGTGTTCCACAAAGCAGGTAATTTTTCAACAATTCTTGTAAAGTTTGTTAATTTTTTCTAAGAGAATGACCAAAGTAATAGAATTAAGTCAAATATATTTAACAATGAATCATTTGTAAATAGTAATTCATAAAATAATAAAATCACAAAATGATTGACTTAATTCTATTACTTTAGCCATTGCTTTAGAAATATTGTAGCACTATACTTGCAATATTTCAGTATGCTGTCAATTTGTTTGTTACTATTATAGTGGTCGCCTGGGCCTTTGTGAATTTCGACTTGTAAGTCAAATTACTTTATGGTTGCAGTGCACAAAGCTAATTTGCAACTCATACCAGATGCGAACATTTCTTTAAAATCAGGTAGTTTCACCCCTACATTGTACATTACTATTCACAGAAATTACGATAGAAGGTTTACTTTGTGCACCCCAACCACAAAGTCGAAATTCACAAGGCCCAGGCGGTCATTATGAACCTATTGTGGGCTAATTTTATTACTTTAGTCAATCTCTTAAGTAAACGCACAGAGTATAATTTGTTTGAATACCGGAATTTTCAATAATTTAGTTTGTTGCTTGCTTTATTTTTCGAATATTTTTGTTTTCATTTTAAACAGCATGTAAATAATAAAACTATATAAAAGAATAAATGACTACACAATAATTTTAGTCTTCAGTCATGATGATCGTGAAATACCGTTGGTGATCGGTCGAGCTTGTGATAAGGCTTGTGAAATGCTACTCTTCGAGCCGGCTTCAGTTTTCGGTATCACTTTAGGCACAATAAAGATCGCTACTAATCCACACAAATGAATACACCAATACAAATACCTATACAAGAAATAAATAATAATTTCTATAATATCACAGAATAATAAACTTACATATAAACACGGATACAAGGCCAAAATTCCAAAATCACAAAAGTGAACACAATGTAGCCCATCAAAATTCGCGTAAAAATCATCGTCAACACATCATAAAATAATTTAGTCTCTGTATTAACTAGAAAGTAGTTTCTTACAGTTCTTCGCATCTAAAAAACATAGAAATTCAATGTTTAACTTTCCATATTTTTTTGTAGAACTCACCGAACGTGAAGCTGCCGTAAATAGTGCACCATTAGCGAATGTTATATAATAACCAGGATAGAAACCATGCCATATTGCCGATAAAAGATACGTTAATATCATACCATATTGATTAACACGTTCATAGACAATATAGCGTAACCAACGATTCGTCCCAAGATTCCAACCATCGATACTTTCACGTAAATTCCGACCAAACTATAATTTAATAAAAAACACAAGAAAATAACACGAATTATAAACAATCTAAACCGAAACAATTACGAAAATATTGCCTAGCTAATAAATGTTTATTATTTATATCATTAATTAAATGTTCATCGTAAACTTTAGTGAGTTCAACAACTCTCATATGTGCTTTAAATTCATCTTGTGTTAATAAGATACAATTCCACGGCGACCAATCTTTATTTATATCCCATCTACATAAACGCAATTGGTAGATATCATCACATTCAGATAGAATCGAATGTCCATGCCAGATTTTCGTTACAATCAAATAAATATCTTTATCTTGCATTATAAAAACTAATGATGTTGTTGAATGCGATAAACGTTCATAACGACGTATAAGTTTCAATATATAACTATACGGTGATATATCAACAGGTGGTTCTACTACTTTATTGGACGATTGACAATTCGTACAAATCCTTAAAGAATTCGTACGTACATCAATTGGATATTTATCTATTGTTTTTAATTTATAACAATTCATACAATAGTGTAGATTGTTTTTCATATTTTTCTCTCTAGTTCTTTTCATTCGTTTTGTTACATTTTGATTACATTCATCGGTTTGAAAGTGTTGTAATAGAAGACTTTCGATACGTTTCTGTAATAAATCGATGTCTTTACAATTAAATCCTCTTATTAATAATTGGCAATTACGATCAATTAATTTGATTAATTCGAGTGAAATTGTACATTTGTGCGGTTGTAGGATTGTTTTCAAATCTAACAATACATCAATACGTCGATTACGATCAGGATTTAGATCGCAAATTTTCTGATACAATTGATAGAATTCGCGCGATTTCTGAGTCTCGATTGTATCTACAGTTATTTTAATATTTTTATAACTACTAATCCAACTTAATGGAGTTGTTATAGTTTTAAAAAAATCTAATTCTTTCCACAATTCTCGATCGTTTTTCAAATCTTGTTTCAAACGTTCAATAACTTGTAAAATTTCAATTTCACGTTCTAATAGTAGATAGAATTCGGCTATTTTAGCAGGACCACAATACATCGAACGTATACGTTCGATTTCTTTTGATTTCCATCGTTCCACGATTGAGTACAACATCGAGAAATCTTTGGTAGTTTTCGGAAAGATTTTCGATATAATATCGAGTTTACGCCGTTTTAAATCATCATCTCTTTCGAATTTCTCAAATTCTATAGATAGTCGTAAACGTCTCTGGTATTCCTCATGTAAAATTTTCAAACATTTACGCATTTTCCATGCACGATAATAACGTTGTATAATTCGAACATAATAAGTGATACGTTGAAGATATTCATCGGCAGTTTCATATTGTTGTGCAATTAAAATCTTATCAGTAATTGTTGGTATCCAGATTTCAGTGTTTGTCATTTGTGTTGATCTAGAATAGGGTAGATCTAATCGACGATTTCTTATAAATACAGCCTGTGTATCACGATGATTTCGATTTATAGATTTAATTATTGGTCCTGTTTGTGTGAAATTATGATCATAATATTGTTTTGTTTTTTTATTATAATAACCACCTAGACAAGGTTTCTCAATACTTTTATAAATAATCTCAACAACAACATCTTTAGTTGTATTATCATCATATCGAACATGTACCGTTATAATATCGGATACAATTAAATCACGATAAGCGTAATCAACTGATATTTCATATAAACGATTCAATGATTTCAATTCCAATTCAATTACACCATAATTATCGGGATTTAAATCCGTTAATAATAAATCATCGTTTGTTATCATTTGATTGTGTTGTGAAAAAACGATGAAATCTTTCGGTATATTAAAGATTTCCTCTAAATCATCTTTCAATTCGAATAAAGTCATATTTTCTTGTGATTTTGTATAAATACGATTTTTACCAACATGAAATTTAATTGTAATCATTTGAAAATCGGCAATTTCATTCATTTTTACTGATTTTAAAAACACACAAATACGTCTACATTAACACTGAATTATATTGATTTTTTTTGTAACCAAGTAACCGGTAAATACAGGGTGTAATTGAATGATTTCCAAATATGAAAACCTCACCATATTATTTACAGATCTCTCAGTTTATCTATAGTTAAGTTTTAAACTAGGAGTGATTTAAATTTGCGTGCTTAAATATAAGTTTCCTTTTGGTTATTTTATAGGCAAGTTTACACAGCTCAATTCATATTAAAATGAAAATTTCTGAACGTTTCTATGAAAAATAACTCAAGAAAAGTAAAATTATTATTCAAATTTTCGAAAAATTGCACGTCAAAATTATAAATTTAAAATATTAGTAATTAGTTGTGAATAGTCTTATTTTAAAATAAGCGACTAATTTTTACTAATGTCATATTTAGCAAGAGCGGAACGGTTATACATTTTGATGTCTATGTCTGTACGTTTGGAGATTTAAAGGAAATTCAATTACACCCTGTATATTGCTCGCCTCTTAAGGGTATGCAGGACTCAAGGTTCGTTTCGATGTATGAAAAGTGACAATTTTCAATAATTTTTAGTCATAGATTTCTCGGTTATTTTCCGAGATATTCAAACGCTGTAACCAGCATAGAGCTGGGCATTTCACCGTGCATCCGACAGAGTTTTCAATTTCGGAAAACTTTCACTAAATTCTAGAGTGCAGAGAAAAATGTCGGAGCATGTCAAAAAAATAAAAACAACGAAATATGTAGTTATTTTCCAAAATTGGATTTTTCAAGCTGCATCTGCCCTCTGCTCATGAATAAGCTTTCAAACATGCTGCTGTACGATTTTTTATCTTTAAAATTGTAGAAAAAGCGTTGTCTTTAATTTTTTGACATGCTCCAATATTTTCCTCTGCACTTTAGAATTTAGTGGAAATATTTCAAAATGGAAAGCTCTGTCGGATGCACCGTGAAACATCGAAGTCAACGTTGTTTACACCGTTTGAATATCTCAGAAATTAACCGAGAAATCTATGATTAAAAATTGTCACTTTTTCATACACCGAAACGAGGCCTGAGTCCAGTATACCCTTAACATTACAAATTCAAACTTCAAAATAGACCCCCAATACATATATGATACAAATCGACTCAGGTCATACTCAGGTCCTATGCGTGGTCTGGAGGCAATTCAACTACACCCTGTATAATGATCGCCACCTTACAAATTCAAACTTACCTCGAATTGAATAATATCAACATTGGTGAATTTATTCCAATTATCATTTTGTTGATCATAACCAATACCGGCATTATTACAAATAGCATCAGCTAATGTCCATGCTAAATAATACTTAAATCTAACTGGTGTTGTACATATATACAAATATAAAAGTTTCTGTACAAAGCTTGTATTATCCAAAAATTCATCATCTTTTAATTTATTTGTTGGAAACATTGGTGTAAATGTTAGAAAGATTATTGCATAAATTATTGCCAATGAAACTTTCTTACAAACACACCATTTTGGTGATGGTTCAATTATTATCGTATTCGTTATCATTTGTCTATTATCATTATTTATTGATGTTGATAAATTTGTACCTTCAATGAAATCAATGTAATCTCTATAGAATAAAGCTGGTCCTGCCATTATTGTTGGAAATTGTAAAGTAAAACCAAAATATTCTAAAAATGTTGGTATTCTTTGAACAGCATAAATTTGTTGTGTTTTTGACATTTGTTCGGTAGTTTTTGTTAGTCCATCATGTAGATTGAATGCCAAACTTGTTACTTTTTGCGTTATTACCATCAATGGACCTGGAATTTTTTTTATAAAATTACTATTTTTACTTCAATATAAAATGTTGTATATAAATATTAAAAAATCTTGACAGAAATATAATATTACAACATCAAATATATTAAAAATAGAAAACTACGAGTCGTTTGTAAATAGTTTGGCGATTGAAGTGTAAACGACATGAGTAGTTGCAGAAAATAAACCGAGAATGTATGCTTAATGTTTCAAATACTTGATCTCTAATTAAATTGTGTGTTGAAATCTGAACGTACGTCGTAGATTGATGTGTTTTTTTTCCATAAAATTGATATACTGGTACAACGGTATTTTACCTCACAGTTGGCTGTGCCTTTCTTATGTGATATCGTAAGTTGATCCATACCTTATTATTACATTTAACATTTGTTAATGTATTTTTCAAGTGGCCGAACCAAGCTACGATACTACGTACAAAAGACACAGCCAACTGCGAGGTGAAACACTGTTGTACCTATAGTTGTACTCCCTGTCAGCCAATATCGGTCTACGACCCACGTTCTGATTTCAACAAATAATTCCGTTCTTGTGCTATACTGTATTGGCAATTCGAATTAGGAACATAGAAAGAATACATTTATTGTAATATAAACATGAAATAATGAGAGAGATTATGCGATTATAATCTAAACAATTCAATTCGTATTCTTCCGTAACACAGGAAAAGAGAAATAAAATAGTGAACAGTGTTTCTAGTTTTAAATGCCAGAGGAATATATTGAAAGAGCGTGTGAATTGAGGGCATTTGTCAATTTCGTATATTGTTTATGGTCTAATTGCCAGCAATCGATATTCTAAATAAAACTCAAAATTGGCAGTTAAATTTGTGTGTCGTTAAATATATCTATGTACAGTGGAACTTCCCTACAGCGAACGTCTATGTAACGAATTTCTCTGTATAACGAATTTTGTATAACACATTGCACCTTGAATCCAAATACCATGTTAAAAACACCCTCTAAAACGAAGTAAATTCTCTCTGTAACGAATTATTCCAAGAACATCACTCTTTAAAAGGGTATTGGTAAGAAGGTTTTTCCCACAGTATAAGGGTGGGTTATTCCGTAATTATGCCGGACGTAGATAAAAAATCCCGATCATAAACTAAATTAAGGAGTTCGGGAAAATATTTTTGATTCTCTGAGAAAGTTTTTTATAAGAATAAAATGTATTTTAATTGTACCGCTCAAACAAAAATTACAAATTATTTATCCAATAAATTGTAAATACAAATTGTATATGTACCTACATAAAATGCATATAAGATATTATGAATGCACTTACACACGTTTTTAATTATGTATATGTACTCAAATGAAAAAAATCCAAGTAAACGTTGCTTGTTTTGACACTTGAGACTATAGAAACAAATTTTCTGTATAACGAAATTTCTGTATAACGAAATTTTTTTGCGGATTTAGCGCTTTCGTTATAGGGAAGTTCCACTGTAGGTACTTATAATTCCATTAAAAGAATGAGAACTATTTAGATTTAATGGCATGTTGAAATATCTTATGACTAGTTTTTATTGATAAATATTTCTATCCAACAACATCGTAAAACTACACCGATTTTAAATCAAGAAAGCACCTTATAACTAGAGCAAGGCGTGTAAACTCGCCTTATTCTGTCTTTGTTCAAAAACTGGCAATTTGATCATTTCTTCTCCGTTCTATGTTCCCCACCAGTAGAAATTTTATGGTGAAGTACTTAAAATTAATTGCAATCAACCGCCTGAGTTCTTATTGCATCGTAACGAGGTCATTATATTGTCACTATAAATAAAGAATTGATTAGGTAGTACAATGCACAACACCGGCTAGAGCAATGACGTCATCACTCTCTACAGGAAATGAAACGCCTTGCTCTGTTCATAACATACTAGTGTGTTATAGAAATTATGCATTCCTATTGGTTAAAATTGGGCATGATGTGAGTACTTATTATAGTATGTTATAGCCTTCTTTGTTCTAATTATTTTTCTCATCAAATGCGTTAAGGGGTAAATAAGATGCTCAAAGAAATTACTTAAACGTTTTCTCTCGCGTGTTATTTGCCTCTTAACTCACTTGTTGTAGAAATAATTACATACCTGTAATGTCCAAAGTATAGGATCCATAATCGTATAGTTGTCGATGGACATGAATTGCTGATAAATACGAAATCGCCACAGCTAAAACCATTCTGAATACCGAAAACCAACAAAAAGTTATAATAAAACAACTTAAAAAACATACAGCGTGTCCCACTTTACTTAACACCTTCAAATTTAAACAATTCTATACTCTGTCCGCTTACCTAAGTGAAACGTTTAAAATTTACCGTCTGATGACCACAATATAAAAACTGAAGCTATGTGAATAGAGTATAGAAACAAAGGTACTAAGTGAGATGGGACACGCTGTACTCCCATTTACCTTTGCATAATTTGGGGGTTGGTAGTTCTGATAACAATATAACATGATGTTGGTAGTGTTGCCAAATGTATAGCTTGTCTGTAATGTTGAAATGATTTTGTTATAATTTACACAATTGTTATTTTTCTCAATTTTTTTGTTTTTGTTTAAAAAAAAAACAAATATTTGACAAAAAAAAACATAAATTTGAAATAATTTCCACCTACATTCCAAAACAGAAATAGCCAATTAAAAGACCAAAAGTTAAACCAAAAATATGTCTAGAAGCTGCTGTTGCTTTTGATGGATGTAGTACAGTACGAAAAATGGCAGCTAATGCAAGTGCAACTACTTGACTTACTACAAAATTCACCTAAAAAAATATAACGAATTCAAACATTTACAAAAATAATGTTTATTTATCATGTTGTAATAAGAACATTAAAAAATAAAATAAAATCCAATTATTATTACTCTAGAGAGGGTTCACCGTAACACTCGATAAGAATTATTTTCAATCCACGTAAGCCTTGAACTGAGAACGTATAGCGTAACTTGAAGCAGCCATTGATTTCAAACAATTTAACCGTAATATTGTCAATGGTTAAATATATGTATTAGCGACCTAAGCTACGACTTGCGTCATCCATTCATGGCTTACTATGTTCAAAAATAACTATTATTAATTCCATAGATAATGTGTTTAATATTAATCACTGTTATTATGTACAAGTCATCCTATATTAGGTCGACATACATTGTAATCAAAAAAACAAAAAACAAAAGAAAAATTACTGAAGGTTATCTCATACAAAATAGATAATTTACACATTTTTGAATTAATATACAACGAAAATAACCAAATTAGATAATTAAAAATCTATTGTTTTTATATCTAAATCTAAAGGCCACAATTACACAAATATACAGTATTGGCGTTTCATTTAGGTACATACATTGGAAAGTACCCATCGATACTTTCTACTTGGTATGTCAATTTCAAATAGTAACATTAAAAAGATTAGTTTCTAATCAATACCAAAACAGCATAATGACAATTTTTACGACTTTCTAAGGTTAGAACATATACTACATTGCAAAACAAGAGTATTATATTATATTACTTTATTGTCAGAACAGTCTAAGAACGCCACACCGAAACAATTGAGCATCGTTGCGCAGTCGACCAAATTACGTCGGACGAGTCCACTTTCAAAGTTTCGGGGTTGGAAGCTTTCTTCTACTCTAACATAGGCGTTCGTGGTTGCCTACGTGCTTTTGTTTTGGCAAATTTTAGGTTATTTTTGTGATTTACACATTAGTATTTAAACAATCGAGCTTTCTTTTTGATTACATTATTATTAAGGTATGTTATTAGAACTAAATTGTCTAATCAAATATTTTTCGACTCAAAAATGGTTTCCTATTCTGTTTGAATGAGAAATGTTACGCTACTGATCTGTGGTGTGACGTCACGCTTGGCGCATCTATTTTTCACGAGACATGGCGTTCTTAGACCGTTCGAACAGTACATCTGTGGTACATACAATCAGATATATCGTTCTTTCTCATGCTCATTATAATCGTATTGTGTCTATTCTATACATATAAATAATAAATGTTGGTACTTTTTGTATGTAGCCAATTAATAAGCCAATACTGTATGTGTATAGAGATGATTTAGAAACAACGAGGTAAGCTTTTTATTTGTTATATATTTCGATTTCTCTCGTCTTTTTCCCCCGTTTTATTTTTGAATCATCCGTTGATTGTGTCATTTTTTAAAATGAAAAAAAAATTAGATAAATGCGTCTTTATTAATATCTGCAACTTTATCTTTTGTAAATATTTTTTATTAATAATTAATTTGTTAAATATTAACCCAAAAGCTATATAAATAATAATTTATAACAACATAAATGTCCACCAACGGTTGCACCAACAATTGTTAATTTAACTGGCGAATCTGTACATGCATCAAGAAATCAAGATTATTATAATTAGTTGTTTTTTAACTTCCCGCTAAGAAAAT
This sequence comes from Mylabris sibirica, assembly GCA_039776855.1. Lineage (NCBI taxonomy): Eukaryota > Metazoa > Arthropoda > Insecta > Coleoptera > Meloidae > Mylabris > Mylabris sibirica. Next base: position 9,770,893 of record CM077836.1, read on the forward strand.
TGAAAATTTTCAAAATTTCGGGAAGTTATTGGTGTCACCCCGATTTTCGAAAATTGAATTTTCAGCAGATCTCGACGTTTTGGGACCCTAGGAAGCTATTTTGACAATTTTTGCGAGGGTGTCTGTATGGCTGTATGTGTGTGGAAAGACTATGTAAGCAGCTCATAACTTTTGAACGGATTGACGTATTGAAACGCTCTTTACGGCATTCGAAAGGGTTCCACCAAACTTAGATTTCATGTAAGTTTTAACCGATTCGGCCCGATAAATTTTGAGAAATTCCAAAAAAAGCGAAAAATTTCTTTTGTTAACATCATGTTTTTTCAAAATAACTATTAAGCTGCTGTACCGATCAATTCCATAATCTAATCAGCTCTTAACCTTAACTAATGACGTCGAATGCCGTTTGAACGATTAAAATCGGTTTATTCGTTCACGAGTTATCGTTGTCCAAAAATATCGAAAAAAGTGTTTTTTCAACATAACCTCAAAATTACTTAACCATTCAAATTTGTACCTCTCACAATAATTTTAGAGCTTTAAAAAGTGCGTCGAGTGCCGCAAAGGTCGTCAAAATCCCTTGATTTGTTCGCGAGATATCGTTGTCGACAGATTTCGAAAAAAAGGATTTTTTAACATAATTTCAAAATTACTCAACCAATCAAATTTGTATCCCTCACAATAATTTTAGAGCTTTAAAAACTGCGTCGAATTTCGCAAAGCTCGTCAAAATCCGTTGATTTGTTTGCGAGATATCGGTGTCAAAAGTTTTTGAAAAAGCGTTTTTTCAACATAACCTCAAAATTCCTTAACCAATCAGATTTGTACTCCTCACAATAATTTTGGAGCTTTAAAAACTTAGCGGGAAGTTTCAGGAATGGCCTGCAGGGTCAATCCCATTCTAGATTTTCTAATATGTAATTGTTCTAATCAAATTATCATTTTCTTTTATCAAGTTATAAATAAATGATAATGGAAATCTTAAATATTAATTACTAGGTCTCTGGAAGGAAATTACTCGTATTGAATAATGCGAAATTATTAACATTTATAAATAAATCTAAATATAATTAAATTTTTTTTAAAATAATTCATGTTTTTAATGAGAAATTGCAAGTAACACCTGATCGCCATAAGTTAAGAACGTATATCGTTACTTGATACAGCCGCTAGTAAAATTAATATTTTTCAATGATTTTAGTGAGACAATGAATTAAAAATATAAATTTATTCAATTCTTAGAAATCAATAAATAGGTAGATTAATAGATAGTTGTTTGTATTATCGGTCTAAGCAACGACTTACGTTTGCCGCCCATAGCTTACTTTTACTTGATTGATTATGTAATTGTTCTATCACTTACAGGGTTGCTGCTGTAAATATGCCAAATTCGTATGAAACTCTTATTATTTGGTGGAAGATTCGAATAATGACTTGAGAGTTTTTAGGGTGGTCTCTGGAGAACATTTTAGAAAAATTAGTGTCTTGTAGCTCATTTGAAAGTTGGTCAAAAATCGATCTTTTTGGACAATGGCGGAATTTTTTTTTTCGTTTTTCTCCATTGCATTGTAGAAAAAATGCGAAACATTTCCACCTGTTCCAGAATGAAGTGGAGAAAAATGAAAAAAATCAATGTTGGGAGAATTCTCGAATCATTCTAAGTCCTTTATTTCATTTTTAAAAATTCCAACATTGTCCAAAACGATCGTTTTTTGACCAACTTCTAAATATGTTCTACAGAGATTAGCCTAAAAATAATGTGAGTTGCCTTAATAACCAGGAACTTTTAGGCGAACCACCCGGTATCAATATACAGGGATGAAAATCTAAATGTATGCGATTCGTGTAAAACTCCTATTAATTGGCGAGTGATTCAAGGATTCATATGAGGGTGTCTAGAGATCATTTTAACAAAATTAGAACCTTGTAGCTCGTTTTGAAGTTAGTCAAAAATTGGGACCCTCCCAACATTGACTTTTTTGTTTTCCCTCCATTTTAATCCGGAGCGGGAGAAAATGTTTGACATTTTTGCTAGAGTACAATGGATAAAAACCATATAAAAACCTTATCCAGAACGAGCGTTTTTTGACCAACTTCCAAATGAGCTACAAGGTTCTAATTTTGCTAAAATGATCTCTAGACACCCTTCTATTAATTCTTTAAATATTATCACGAATCATATATTTTTAGATTTCTATCCCTGTATAAATATAAATACATAGATGCGTATAATTTTGGAAATTTTCTAATATCTCAAAATAATTCCAAAAATTGTTCAAATATTTACAAATTGTCGATAATAATCGATTTGTAACCAAAATAGTGATTCATATTTCGTGAAACTGGTATCATCGTATAATTAATGATAAATATTTAAACATTAATTAGAAAGCACCCTAATAGAATTTCACCCACTTGTTGATATTTACAAAATAAAAAGCAAAACAAGACTTCACTCTCACTATTATTCAGTAAATTAATTTGATTAGATAATTAATTATTTTATAAGTTAATTACGAGATTACAAGCAAAAAACAGGTGTTGGCTAGTATAATTTTAGTATGCATCTAATAATAATAATACTACACCCACATTTACAACAAAGGAAATAAACTTAACCAAAGAAAAACAAACAATGATTGATCGCATACTTTAAAAAAGGGTGAATCCAGGGCCGTAGCTATAGGGGGCGTAGATGGGGCTGAGCCTCAGGGTAAGAATGAGGCCCTTGGGCTCCGAAGTTTGTATATATCGTACAAGAATAAAATTTTATGCGCAGAGCCGGATATATGGGGGGGCAAAGTGTGCACTGCACACGGCCCCGCGCTTTGACCAGCCCCGCAGGGAAGGGTGTCATTTTGTTTTTATTTTGAGTAATTAATTCTCTGTTATCTGTTTATTGTGTGCGTACTGCTGACACGGGACCACCTTAACAATAGTATTCGACTCAGAGCCGGCGCTGATGTATGAGGCGCCTTTGTGCAAACTGCTTTTTCGGCGCCCTTATTTTTTTACGCACAAAACCGAAATGCACATTCGTTCACTACATATCGCAAAGTAACAATGAGTTGTATTAAAAAATCAATTGCAAAATTTGCGGTTTGTTATGCTAAAAAAAAAAAAATGTCGATGATATTGTTTTACGATTTTTTTTTCTTTTTTCTTTACTTTGTTCTATGAAATAAATGATAATTGTGCTATTCAAATCACAGATAATATAACGATAACAAACAAATTCTATACTTGTATACTTACAACATAAAAAAACGAGTTGGAAAAGGGGCCGAATCGAAGACCCGGCCTAGCAACTTCCCCGACTGATCAGTCCTAGTAGTTAATCATTAATTAGAAAAAAATTTTTCTACGATCAAGAGAAAATTGTCAAATATCTGCGAAAAGCACAGTGGTTGCGCTCTCGCCTGACATCTGTTTGCTACGGGGTTCAATTCTCGCCAGAATAACTTTATTTTTTTTCTTTTCAATTATGGAAATAATCATCTTTACTATTTTGTTATTTTATTCTTAACAAATAGAAAACTTTAGTTTACTTACTGCCTCTATGGATAGTAAAAGTATTATTAGATACTCATTATGTTATCCATTACAATAAATTCACAACAAAAGATTAAACAAATATTCCAGTAAAGCTTTTAACAAAACCAAAGATGTCAAAATCAGCACCGAAATTTAAAAAAAAAACAACGCAATTATTTACACCTACTCGATCTTTCACGAAACAGTCTTGTTGCTAGACAACGGCCCTAAATCCTGATTTATATTTGATATATTAATGTCTTATTCTTTTGTCTTGCGTACATACTTGATTAGTAAAGAATCACTGTCCATCTAATTAATTTAATCATTATAAGTCGCCAGATTGAAAAATATCGCACATGATGGGTATTATTTCTGACATAAAAGCACATGCCCTTTCGATTGGTGATATCAAATTAATACGTTATCTTACATTTTTTTCAATCAACCCCCTCCCCCGTCCACCCCCGTGGTCCGATTGGCACCAAAAACTAATCAACTCGAAAGTCCACGGAATAGTTGATGCTGGCCAAATTTGAACGCAATCGGTTAAGCCGTTTTTGAGTAATCGTTGGAGAAACGACAGACGCACACACACACACACACACACACACACACACACACACACACACACACACACACACACACGGACATCATGCTAAAAACTTCAAAAACGTGTTCAAGGGACCCCAAAACGTAAAGATCTGGTGAAATCTCGAATTCGAAATTTTGGTCCGAAACTAATAACTTCCCTACCCTCTGGTCGGGGAAGTTAAAAATCAATACATAATATAAACAAATAAAAAACAATATACAAAACAAAAGATAGCAGATTCTTTAATACATTTGTTTTGGCTACAAATAAGTAATTGTTAGCGGCGCCTGTCGTAATATTTCTCATCACTCTTATCAGTCTCTGTATCGAACGAATATTGAAAATGTAGAATTTTGCGAATATAACTGTTGTAGCAATATAATTATTATTATATTAAATTTTCTACCATTACATACGGCTCAATTTGGTGCCCCCTTTTATTTTATAGGCGCCTTTGTGCTTACGCTTTCGACTTGACTTTGTGCAACAAGACAAATAATCTCTCTTGGTAGGTATAGTAGTCCTATTGACCAAATTGAAAATACTAAATGACAACGACAGAAAAGTTACTAAAAAGAACATCTTTTACTACAAAAATTCAATTAGGTACATACATACATAATACATACAGGGTGTCCCAGGGGTATGTGCAAGCTCCATAATTCCGTTGCTAGATGACATATCGACTTGCGTTTTTTTTCTTACAGTATCCATGGACATTCTGTACAACTTAAAATTATTTTCGTTATTTTAGCTACCCCCCTTATAGAGGGTAGTGCACCCTACTCTCTTATTTTAAATGGAATGGTATATTTTTTATTACATTTTTGAATTCTTTGATGAAATTGAAGGGGACTTTGTTAACATGACCCATGGTCTAGCGCTGAAAGTTTTTCAGATATTTTGACTTCTCATGAAATTTTTAATTTTGCAGTGCTTAAATAAAAAATTCACAACATAGAAGCTATTGGAGTCAAAATGTTAAAATTTAGAATTCTAATAGTACAAATAACGTACTTTCTATCAAGTTGTAGAGCATTTAATTGTCTTTCAGCGTTCGGCTGAAATGAATTTTTCTTTCAGGCAATTTTCAAACTATAATAACTTGCTTATTTTAAATGGAACCTCATATTACTCTTCATACGATTGGATAGAGAAAAAAATTCTGCATCGAACTGTATCACCATTTCCTATACCTATCTTTGATAATTTTTCAGTTATTTAGAATTTTCAATTTTGTCTATTTTTCTTTCCTGAAAGAAAATGTAAAACATAGAAGGCTTAGCAAAACAACCTCTAATTCAATTGTCACAATTAAGATGAAATTAATTAATTTTATTTGGACTATCTCAATGAAATAAAATGGAAGAAATTGACAATTAATTAAATTAATATTTATTTCATTTGCTTTTTGTGTATGTAGGGTGTCCTAAAGTTGTAAAAAATATAGGTAAAATATTCAATATTAACGTCATTTATGATATTTTGTCATTTTGCTAAGCCTTCTATGCATTTTATTATAATTGAATTATTTTGGCATAGGCGACTAGAAGTATTACATTTTGCTTCAAGGGAGGTGATTGAACGAAATTGAAAATTCTGAATAACTGAAAAATTATCAAAGATAGGTATAGGGAATGTTAATACAGTTCAATGTAGAATTTTTTTGTCTATCTAACCATGTAAAAAGAAATGTGGAGTTCCATTTAAAATAAGCAAGATATTATAGTTTAAAAATTGCCTGAAAGAAAAATTTATTTCAGCTAAACAATGAAAGATAATTGAATTCTGTTTAAATTGATAAAAAGTACATTATTTGTACAACATAAATTTGACGTTTCAACAGTTCAAATGCTATAGCTTCAAAAATATGAATTTTTCAATCAAACACTGTAAATTTAAAAATTGCAATAAAAGCTGAAATATCTGAAAAACTTTCAGCGCTAGACCATGGGTCATGTTATCAAAGTCCCCTTCAATTTCATCAAAGAATTCAAAAATGTAATAAAAAATATACCATTCTATTTAAAATAAGAGAGTAGGGTGCACTACCCTCTATAAGGGGGGTAGCTAAAATAACGAAAATAATTTTAAGTTGTACAGAATGTCCATGGATACTGTAAGAAAAAAAACGCAAGTCGATATGTCATCTAGCAACGGAATTATGGAGCTTGCACGTACCCCTGGGGCACCCTGTATGTATGTCAAAAGTGTCAATTATTCGTTTGAATAAAACCACTTATTTTAATCTAAATTCACCACAAAACAAAAAGAAATACTGATCAGACAATTTACAAATTCCAAATATGGAAGAAAAAAACGTAAAAGCACACGAATAAAAATAACAATAATCAAAATTTATGTAAACAATAGTATGAGAATCTAATCACACAGGCTTACCAGCCCATTCAAAATTTTCAGTTTGGTTAGTAGGAATACTATAGGTAATATTTAACTAATAGTTTCGTCTAGATTTAGTTTTTGTCAAAAAATTTATAGAAAATGACGGAGCAGAGATAGAGACCGAGGAAGAAAATATGTTGGCGGGGCTGAAAAAGAAAGAAAGAGAAAATCGAAGGAAGAATTTCTTAGTAGCCTAAAAGGATCTATGGCTAAGTATTTGAAAAAAGAGGACATACAAAAGCCAGAGAAGGACGCCGAAAACGAGAAGACTTTAAATGTTTTAAAAGAAAAATCTGACGATTTACTTGAATGCGATGCTCAAGTTCACGTAAATTGTACAATCACAAGTGCATCACAATCACAATCTACAGATGTACCACCACATATTGATAGAGCAGATCCTGTTATTGATGATGATATGAAAAACGAAAATGATGATTCAAACACAAACCGAGATCTTCCTCAGGTACAAGATCCAGGTCTCTGGCCCGCAAAATTGAACTCAGGATACAGAAATTATTTACTGGAGAAAGGTCCACTTCAAACAACTTTACCGGCTTATCCAAAAGATGAATCAAATAGAAGTTTTTCTAATGTTTATTACAAAAGAAAAATGAATAATGGTGAACTCATGGATCGAGAGTGGCTTGTTTACTCAAAAACTACAAATTCAATTTTTTGTTTTCCATGCAAGCTTTTTACTTTGGAAGCTACAGGTCAACTTGGAAATGAAGGATTAAATGACTGGCAACATGCTAGTTCCCGGTTAAAAAAACATGAAACCTCTAATAGTCATTTTAAAGCCATCAGCCTTTGGCATGAAGCAAGGACACGAATTTTGAAAATTTTTTCCGTAAGTAAACAAAGTCAGCAATTGTATTTAGTGGAGAAACAAAAATGGCGAAATATCCTAGATAGAATCATATCTATAATCAAATACTTGGCAGAACATAATTTGGCGTTAAGGGGTTCGTCTGACCAATTATTTTCGGAAAACAACGGCAATTTTTTAGGTCTTGTTGAACTTTTGGCAAAGTACGATTTTATTCTTAAGGAACATGTCGATACAACAATGACAAATAAAGATAGAAAACACCATTATCTTAGTAAAACTATACAGAACGAAATAATTTCTTTAATGGGCAACAGAATTATTCACACAATAACTGAAAGAGTTCAAGCTTCAAAATATTATTCGGTGATTTTGGATTGTACTCCTGACTTGTCTCATGAAGAACAGCTATCGTGCATTTTACGATATGTTTACGTGTCAGATGATAACGTCGAAATAAATGAAAGTTTTACAGGATTTTTAATTGTAAAAGATTGTACTGGTGCTGGTTTAGCTGATACATTAATATCACACTTAGAACATTTGGGTCTTGAACTATCCAATTGTAGAGGCCAAGCTTACGACAATGGGGCAAACATGAAGGGTTATAAGTCTGGAGTGCAGGCTCAAATAATTAAACAAAATCCACGAGCTTTTTTCACACCTTGTGGATGTCATAATTTAAACCTTTTGTTGGGGGATATTGCGCATGCGTCACCTAAAGCAGTTGCCTATTTTGGAATTGTTCAACGTATTTATACGTTTCTTTATGCCTCTAATTATAGATACGATGTCGCAAAAAAATATTTATCAATTACTCCAAAAGCATTATCGGAAACTCGTTGGGAATGTCGCGTCGAAAGTATTAAGGCAATTAGATTTCAAATTAAAGAAATTCTTCAGGTATTTGAAGAAATTAAAAAAAATTCTAAGGATCCTAAAAGTGTGAGTGAAGCGAATTCTTTACTAAAAGTAATCGGTTCTTTTTTTTTATTCTTTCTAATGTAATATGGTATGAGATGTTGGTTGAAGTAAACAGAGTAAGCAAAATTATGCAACAAAGGGATATGCAAATGGATGTAGCTCTATCACATTTGGACAATCTCAATAAAATGTTAAAGAATTTTAGAAATACTGGATATGAATCTAGCTTAAAATTGGCGAAGAAGATTGCTGCGGAAAATGGAATTGAACCTTTATTTCCAGAAAAAAGATCCTTGAAAGTAAAAAGGCAATTTGACTATGAAAGCATGGATGAGGGTATAGTTGATGAAGAAGAAAAATATCGTGTAGATTATTTTCTTTTAATAGTGGATCGTGCAATTGAATCCTTTAACCAAAGATTTGAATTATTCGAAACGCATCGGTCATCATTTGGATTTTTATATAATTTTAAAAACCTTTGTGCAATTTCGAATGAAGATTTATTAAAAAACTGTATGGACCTTCACACAATATTAAAGGATGACAGTAGTTGTGATATAGATGGTGTTGAGCTCTATGAAGAACTGAAAACATTAATTACAATAGTTAAGGATAAATGCAATTCGTTGTTGAATATTCTAGAGTATCTAGTTAGAAATAAACTTAATTTTGTCTATCCCAATACATTCATTGCTCTAAGAATTTTACTCACCCTTCCAGTAACTGTTGCTTCAGCAGAGCGTAGTTTTTCTAAATTAAAACTAATTAAAAATTACCTCCGCTCGACTATATCGCAACAGAGACTAGTTGGGCTATCGTTAATTTCAATTGAAAAAAGCATTTGTAATGGGATAGATTTTTCCCAATTTATAGACGATTTTGCTGCGAAAAAAGCACGCAACATTAAATTATAATAAAATATGAAGGTTTTTTTTGTTTGTCTTAAAATATAATAGTTTCGTTAATTTTGAATTTTCTGTTATTTTATTTTTCTAGTTATTTTTTTATTAAATGGTACATGTGTATATTTATAATGAGTATATAAAAGTTGTTTTTCTTGGCCCCGCATTTATTTTTGCACACAGCCCCGCAAACCCTAAGACCGGCTCTGTTTATGCGTATTATAAGGGGACCATAAGAAATCTAATAAAGAAAAATTCAAACCTCGAAGTTCTCCCAAATGGGGGAAAGGCGTAGAGTGATAGGCGTATGAAAATGTTACCATATCAAGCGGAGCATGTTCAAATGTGAGTGTTTTATTTTTCAGATTTTTATTGCCGCTAATTACTCTAAAGATTAATTAACAATCACGTATAAATGTCATCTGGCGATTTTTTAGTCGCGTTCCTGTAGACATGCTAGGCGCCACCGTCAGTCATCGGAGACGGCTGTTTTTTCCAGGATTGTTTAGTATCATGCCACTAGAACGTTGTGTAAATTTTCATGGATATCATGCAGATAAACACCGTAGGGGTGCTGTATACAACAAGTAGGTTGATTGCAAGAGAGCGACTAAGAAATCGCTGGGTGACATTTATGGATGAATTTTTACTTAATTTTTGCCGTAATTAGAGGCAATAAAAATCTGAAAAAATAACACTTATATACCTTTGAAGATGTTACTCTTAAGATGGTAACATTTTCGTTCATCTATCCTTAAGGGAGGTACCACCCCACTTGGGGGTAACCTAAAGGGTTGGTTTCCTACTTTTATATTTCTAATGAGTCATTAGTAATGACTTACTTATTATACCCACAAGACTTTATTCTTGTATGATTTATACAACCCAAGGGCCCAACTCTTACCATTGCCCTACATTGTAAAAATCGCGCCCCATCTGAAATAGTTCTCTAACTACGGCCCTGGGTGAATCTAACCAACCATAAGGTCCGTAATTAAATTAAAAATACTCACTTTATCCACTGATAAGCCAATATAATCACTTACTCCCTGAAATAATCGACTACCATCGTAGTTAGCACTGATTTCATTTGACATATTTTCAGATTGTTGTTATTCGTAATGTAGAAAGAGCCGGTAAATTTCAGACGTTCTTCTACACAATTATGTAATCTCAATGGTTATCATTCAAGTAATTATCAATTTATTTCTTTTCTCTTCCATTCACCGATGTCAACTACCTTTTAAATCACAATCACACTGGACGTTTATCAAACAAATATCGTAAGAGATTAAAATAAAAACGCGGCTAAAAAGAAAACATGCACGATGCGACAAAAATGTGAATCATACGATACAAGCAATGAAAACAAGCAAACACCCCACTTTATCCATCTATCTTCATCGTACACATACGGTCCATATAATGTTGGTTTTGTTTATTAACTAAAAGTTGTGCGGAATGGCGTTGACCTTGTGGTTTAATTTTCTTTCTAAATTTATTTTACATACAAAACGAAGACACAGAAACACATAAAGAAAACGAAAAATTTTAGATTTTTAATATAAATATCGTTCGATCAAATTTATCAAAAATGTTGCAACATGTTGATATGTTTTTTCAGTAAATTTCTAATAATAGACAGGACCGTATTAGGCGAGTTTCATCGACCCAAATCGACTAGTTACTGGACCGTCTGGACCCAAAAGATGAAAACTAAATTAAGCTATTTCCTTTGAACAAAGAGTGCTCTATTGTAAGTATCCACTTATAACATTCAAAATATTAACCGCCAAGATTGAGCATTCTTCAAATTTATCAAAATTTTGTTGCAAAATCGACTGCCTGTTAATTTCTGGAAGGCTTCTGCTGATTTTGGGGGGTTGAATTTGCGGACTTATATTTGAAATGTGCTAATCTGGTGCAACAAAGATCTGCATTATTTATAATTTCATAATAGACCAATCTTACTTTAGTCTTAATAGAAAAATATTGAACTTTGAGGCGTTCCAAACTATTCAAGAAATCCCACTAGGCCTTATAGAGTAGCTTGTCCCTTATGTGGGGCTTGTTAGAGGGCCAATTTCTTATAAATTTTGTTATCAATCTTTTGGAGAGAAAACAAAATCTTTCTGTAAAGTCCTCCATTTTCTCAACAACTCTTAAGGCGATTTCTCTATAATATACGTATATTCACTTATATGGAGATTCCCATCAGAACAAACGGATCGTTTATTACGAAATTGGTAAGGGATAAGACACTGCGGTTTCCAGATTTATTTGACAAACATGATAGAGACCCCGGGGGGGCATTTTATTTTTTCCAAAACTAGCTGGATTTTCCACATTAACGGAAAAACCAAGTTTTTGAGTCAAAAACAGTGAGTTCCATGGTAGCGTTTTAAATCGTGAATAGGCAACGAAATATAATGAGACTGTTACTAATAGAAAGAGGAAAGTCTGAAGATTAGACGGGTGCATTTTTTTTGTTTATTTTCGCTGTATTTTTTTGTTTAAATGCATTTAAAGTTATGCATTTGTTCAAGATTTTAATGAGTTAGCAACCAGGAATACTTACTAATCTATAACAAATAGTTCATAGGGTTGCGAACAGATGGAGATGTATTCAATACAGTTGCCCATCTTAGCAGATTCTAAAAATATAATCAAATACAACTACTTGTGACTCATCATTCTAAGTGTTCAACTGCATCATTGCGAACACCGAGTTATCGTTGAAAAAAAAGAAGATAAGATAACGTATTGAAATACTTGTGTTTTTTATATAGAAGAGGCGTGTTCAAGCGAATATTTTTTGCATAGAAATAGAAATAATGAATACAGATATTCTCAACGGTGATTTCAAATATTGTTCAAATAATGGAAAAAATATAAATTATTTGTATACACATAATTTATGTGACATAAAAGATAACCAGAAAACCACTCCTCTCGTATGTAAGCATAAGTTCAAGACCAGAGTTTCATTTATAAGTATAGCGGCTTGCGTTTTTAAATTCATCTAGGGGCATCAAAATAATCTCAATCGACACTGATTCGAGTCGACCAAAACGGAGAAATCCCCTTAACTATTATCATCTAACAATACTTGAAAAGCTGAAAACTCGATATACTCTTGATGCATTCTTTATTTCTACTTAAAATTTACATCACTGCCATATAGTATTCTTTTAAATCTCACAAATGATTCAAATCAACATTTATATATAGGATTCACAATGGTATTTCACCTTGCAGTTGGCCATGTCTTTTATTACGTAGTTTCGTAGCTTAGTTCGACCGCTTGAAAAATACATTAACAAGTGTCAAATGTAATGAATTATGAACTAAGTTTCGACGTTACGTAACCAAAGATATGTCCAACTTCGAGGTGATTTACCATTAGTACATCCTGTAGGTATATGTATGTAACAATTATACACACATATGTATATCTCTAATAAAGATCATTAATTAGTTAGATCTAGAAATAAAATTATCACAGAAATTATACATAATCGCAAATAATAATAGTAATAATAGTAAAAATTGTAATATTTACTAAATAGAAACGAATCGATTGTAAAAATACTAGTGTGATGCATAAATTAACACCTATTATCTATTATAAAAGGAAAACATTTACCATAGAACAATTATATAAACTAAACAACTACAAAAATATTTCTTAATTTTCGTCAATAAATCCATCTAATAAAAAGAACAACTATGTCCAACAATAATAATTACTTAATTTTGATTTTATGCAATTTTAATTTAAAACCCAATAATTCTGATAGAATCCCCGATAGTGCTGATAATATTATCAATTTTGTTGTATTATATAATATTGAATTTGCTGATAGACCTGATATTTTAAACGGACTCTGTAGCTCCTGTAAATCAACAAGAAAAAAAAATTAAAAATAAACGATACTATTTTTATATTTTAATTATACCGAGAGGTCCACGTAAGACTATTCATATACATAGTTTTTATGGCAAGTCATTAGAGAGCTATTTCAATAATATTCCAAGAATGTGTAGAGTAATCCTTAAAGAACATTTTAGCAAACTTAGAACCTCGTAGCTCAGTTTGAAGTCTCTCAAAAAACGATTGTTTTCAAGAATGTCGCGATTCTCAAAAACGAGTTGAACATACAAAACGAGTAAGTATGACTCAAAGGCTCAGGGTCGACCAACTGGGACGTGCAGTGGATGCAATCCACTAAGGGCCCTTCTTATATGGGATCATGGATCTTTTCAAATAATTATTTCTTAAAATATTTGTTGCAAAGATTACTAAATGTGTCACGATTGAATTGAAACATAACATATTATTCAAATCTAAATGATATTTTGTTTAGGAGGGAATCCCCAGTATTATATTTGCACCAGGCCCTCATGTATAGATGACCGGTCCTGCAGAGACCCTCCCAAGATTGATTATTTTCGTTTTTCTCCACTGCAGTCTAGAAAAATGCGAAAAATTCCCACCCATTCTAGAATAATATGGATAAAACTGGCAAAGGTCAAAGTTGACCTTTGATTTTAAATGTGCGGCTAGTTTTTAAAAATCTCGACATCTTCAGAAACGAGCATTTTTAACTAACTCCCAAATAAACTACGAGGTTCTAATTTTGTTAAGCAGATCTACAGGAAGTACCCTATAAATTGTTGAAACATTTGTCGAATCGCTAGCCAATTATTAGGATTTGCCATAGGAAATATACCGGGTGTCTTTTTTAAATGCGGTACTTATAAAACTCCTATTAGGTAATTGGGGAGCGATCCGAATCCTATATGAAGAATTTGTAAGTTAGTGTCTGGAGATAATGTTAGCAAAATTAGAACCTCGTAGCTCATTTGTTAGTTGGTCAAAAAAAGTTCGTTTTGGACAAGGTGGTGATTTTCAAAAACCAGCTGCACACGAAAAACGTCTACACCTTTTCCAACTGTAGTTCAGAAAGTAACAGATTAATTTCAGAAATCGTAAATTGTATTTCAGAAATGTAAAATGTATTTCAGAATTTGCGAAATGTAGTTCAGAAAAATTAAATAAATTTCAGAAAAAATTAATTTGTAATTTATTTTAATTTTCACTCAATTAAGACCCATAAAACAATAGATATAAAATATTTTTGTTATTAAAATTACAGAAATAATTTACTATTTTTGGTATAAGTTTCAGTTGAATCCAATCATCTTCAGTACTTCCCTTGAATATAAGAATTAAATGAATATAATTGAATAATCTGAAATACAACTGACGATTTCTGAAATCTGAAATACAACTGAAAATATCTGAACTACACTTGGAAAAGGTGTAGAATGACTCAAAGACCCTACCAACATTGATTTTTTTCGTTTTCCTCGATGAATTTTAGAAAAAATGCAAAAAATTCCACTTATAATAGAATAAAATGGATAAAAACAATGTTGAGAGGATCCTCGAGTCATTCTTAGTCATTTTAAATGTGTTTTTGAAAATCGCGACAATATCATAAAAGATCATTTTTTGACCGACTTCCCAATGAGCTACAAGGTTTTAATTCTGCTAGAATGATCTTCAAAAACTTTTTAACAAATCTTTGAAATAATTAATAGGAGTTTCATAGTCTTACGTGGACTATTCGGAATATAAAAAATATTGAATTTAAATCGTACTTTGATTAAATCGATCGCCAATTTCAACACATTATTAGCCAATGTCAATTCCTCTTTTTTATGCGGCTTCTGTTCAATTTGCAAATGTAAATTAATCTGTTCTGTTATCAATACAGATAGATTACGATATTTTTTATTAATCTTTGTACCAAGTGTCATGAACCGTAATAATAAAATACCTAAACCAATACACCAAATTAACGCTTCTACATGATATTGTGAATTTAATGCTCCAGTTTCCTATAAATAACACAAATTTTAATTAATTTTCATTAATTGGTACAACAAAAACAACAATACTTACTTTTAACAATTCAACACATAGAAATGATAATAATAATAATGTGATAATAAATGCTGATGTTACAATAACATCAACAGATCGTTGTGGACCTCTCTGTTTCAAATATGAACGTACTGATAGCCATGTTTTAATATTTTTCACTTTATTTAAACGAAAATGTGGCAATTCAGATTGTTGGGCACGTCTAAATGATGTTAAATGTGAGAATAGTTTTGCATATAAAAAACGTTGTTTAAATGTATTTTCAGCTATTGCTAATAGGAAAAAAATTAAACTAGCAAGTATCCAACGTTGTAGACAACCTGTTAAAATGATCCAACGTTCCCTATTAAAATTTTATGTTAAAAATTAATTTGAAAAAAAAGATAAATAGAAACAAACCATATTGTTGTACCAAATGATGCATTAATGAAAGCCAGCAAATTATCCGGTAATTTTACAATGATTGTATTAAATAATTCTAATATCGAATATTGACTACCATCAACAAAATTATTTGATTCCAATGTTGAATTACATAAACGAAATAATACTGGTATAAATGCATGTATTGTTGATGTTATTAAACCAACATAAAAATAATCCATACTTTGTGATGTTGTTTCAACTTTACTAATAATAGCTGAACTTATGTCGATTGTTGATAATTCAATATTTTTCGTTTCACCACGTTTCCAAACTGTACAACTAGCTAAAAATAATTGTTTAAATTTTGCGAAATAAAATCAATAAATTGTACAGAAGTGTCCTAGTGATAGGCCCTTAAAAGTATACGAAGTTCTAATTGATGATGTTTCTGAAATTAAGTATACAGCCGTTTTTCCACCTTAACTACCTCTAAGAAATATTTTTATTGTTCTAGCAACCCCCGTTATATTTACTTTTGATTGAATTTTTGTATTCTTTGAATGAATTGAAGGGGACTTTGATAATACAACCTATGGTCTAACGCTGAAAGTTTTTCAGATATTTTAACTTTTCATGAAATTTTAAGTTTTACAGTGTTTAACTAAAAAAAAAAACAGATTCTTTAAAATGCTGCCGCTAAAATGTTGAAATTTGGAATACAAACAATATAAGCAATGTACTTATAGCTTATAGTATTCAATTATCTTTCAGTGTTTTGCTGAAACGAATTTTTCTTTCAGGCATTTTTCAAACCATAATATCTTGCTTATTTTAAATGGAGCACCTTATTTTTCTTTATCTGGTTGGGTACAGAATAAAAATCTGTATCAAACTGTTTTATCATTCCCTATACATATCTTTGAAAATTTTTCAGTTATTCAGAATTTTCAATTGTGTCCAATCACCTGCTTGAAAAAGAATATAATACGTCTAGTCGCCTATGGCAAACTAATTCAACTACAATGAAATGTATAGAAGGCTTAGCAAAATGACAAAAATATCACAAATGAGGTTAATATTCCATATTTTACGTTTATTTTCTACAATTTCAAGATTTTCGACACGCACAAAAAGCAAATGCAATCAATTTTGAATTGATTAATTATCAATTTCTTCCATTTTTTTTCACTGAGATAGCCTAAAATTAATTAATTATTTTCATGTTAATTGTGACAATTGAATTGTAAGTTGTTTTGCTTAGCCATCTATGTTTTACATTATTTTTTCAGGGGAAAAAATTAGACAAATTTGAAAATGTTGAATAATTGAAAAACTATCAAATAGAGGTATCGAAAATGCTAATATAGTTCGATGCGGTTTTTTTCCTCTATCTAACCATATAAAGAAAAATATCGTGTTCTATTTAAAATAAGCAAGATATTTTACTTTGAAAATGGTCTGAAAGAAAAATTTATTTCTGCTAAACGCTGAAAGATAAGTGATTTCTGTATCAACTGACAAAAAGTGCATTATTTGTATTACTTAAATTCCAAGTTTCAACATTTCAAATGCTATAGCATCAAAAATATGAATTTTTCAATCAAACACTACAAAGCTCAAAATTTCATGAGAAGTCAAAATATTTGAAAAACTTTTAGCCTATTATAAGTTATATCATCAAAGAATTCAAAAATTGAATAAAAAATATAGTTCTATAAATAAGAGAATAGGGTACACTACTCCATATAACGGGTGTTGCTAAATCAATGAAAATATTTTCCAAATTTCAGAAACATCCATCAATTCTTATACTTTAATGGACACACCCTGTATATCATACCTTTAATTGACGGTGGACTAAATATAGAAATATCGTATTCATCACGGTGTATCTCTGATGTTTCATCTAGATCAGAACTACAACTTAAATCTTCACTATTTGTAGTAGCATTCATCCAATCATTTACCGATAAATTCGTTCTATTAGCAACTTCTTTATTTGAATTCTCATAAACGTACTCATCATCCGTATCACAGGTACTATCGATATTAATTGATGGAATATGATATTTTCTTTTACTCTACAACACAAAAATTAATATAAGAATCTTTAAAATAATAGAAAACTAACAGTTTTCGTTTTGATGGTAGCCGTTTCTGTTTCACTCTCCAATTCTGTACTAGCTCCAGATTCAATTTTACGTTTATTTAAATTCTGCTGTTGTTGTTGTTGTTGTTTCACCCAATCATCACACTTATCATTGCAATTATTCGTTATTGTAGTTTCTTCTTCACTAGTTCTAGAACCGTTACCATTTAAACCTTGACTTTCAAAACCATCATCATCAATTTGTACTTTATCATTCGATTCAATTACACTAACAAACCTGTAAAATAAACGATAATAAGCGATAAAATCAAATATTTTCATAATATGGACAACTTGAAGTGACTCACTTAAAAATTTTAAAATATCGTCGTTTGAAGACAACAATAGAACGATATCAAGAAGAAAACTGAAACATAAAATTTTGGCTATTTTTAAAATTAAATAACACGATCTGTTAGAAATATTTGCGTGAGTCACTTTAAGTTTATATTAATTTAATTTGAAACTAACTCTTTATGGTCGCCAATATTCCTAGTGGAAGTTTTCATTGGTAAATTTAGATGAATCCTCTTATTTGTTTTATTCAAGCTCATTTTACGTCGATAATTCCTTGATTTCGTCAATTTATTCTTTTGTGTATCCGATATTGGTACAGTAGCTGCTATTTGTGAATATATTAAACTTAAAATCCATGACATTAAAATCGGTACAATTATTTCCATACATGTTATATTCTATTGAATAATTTAAAAAAAAATTATATTAATTATTAGAAATATGTGAGATATCTCCTCTTACCTCTGTCATTTCAGTATTTTTCGGCTTATCAATATTTCTAAAATAGATTGCAATATTTATTAATTGTGATAAATATAAACAAAACAATATTATAAATATTGATATAGATGTTTGTTGTATCCACCATTTTGAATAAATTGGTAAAAAGATACATCTTAATATTGCTAATTTAGCAACAGTCATAAAACCCTGTTTCGGTTTCACCTTTATCACTGATGATCCTATAAACGATAAATAAATTACAATAAAATTTTAAAATCCAGATAGCAAAAAAAAATCCGAATGATAAACGATAAGATAAAATAAAATTGTAATAAAAGAGCCCTCCAATAAAAAAATCAAAAACCCAGTTACGATTACAGCTTAAATTTACTAAAAATTATTTATACAGGATTATTTATGTCGGACGAAATGTTCTTATGGCAGCTCCCATTATTTGACGAGCAATTAAAAAAAAATTAAGGATATTTAGGGGGCTACCTGAAGATTGTTTTAGGAAAATTATAACTTCCCAGCTCATTTAGAAATAGGTCAAAAATGGCTCGTTTTGGACAGGGTCGCAATTTTTAAGAACGAGCTAAACACGTCAAACAACTAAGAATGACTCGCAGACTCTCCCAACATTGATTTTTTTGGTTCTCATCCATTGCATTCTAAAAAAAAAATTAAAAACATTCCTACATATTCCAGAACAAAATGGAGAAAAACGGAAAAAAATCAACCTTAGGAGGATTCTCGAGTCATTCCCAGTCATTTTACGTGTTTAGTTTAATCTGACCAATTTACAAATGAGCTACGCGGTTCTAATTTTGCTAAAATGATCTCAAATGACTACTCTATAAATCCTTGAAATATTTTCCGAATCACTCGACACATAATGGGAATTCCCATAAGAATTTTTCATCTGACGTGAATAATCTCTATGAATAAAATACTTTGTCCTTATCGCCGAACGTAAACTATTGAAAATAGACACATAAAATTTAACCAGCAAGGTTCTTTCATCCCACTAAGGCAGGATTTTTGGAAATTCTACCCCTAAAAGGTGAAATATAAAGGTTGAAAATTTATATGCAAGTCCGTAATTTTTGAAGCTACAAGCATGAAACTTTATTTTTATGCTTTTGATCAGAAATAAATAGAAACGTGTTTCAGCGCTTTTCTAAATTCTACCCCTTAAGGGGGTTAAATAAGGAATGTATGGGAATTATGTCATTTTTGAAGTTAATAACATGAAACGTTATTATTTAAGCTTTGGAAAAAAAGATTGAACACGTGATTAATCGTTTTTGGAAATTTCACCCTTAAGGGGGTGAAATGGTGGATGATTTTTCAAGTTAATCTATAAAATAATATAACTGAGCGTAAGCTATTGAAGCTAGATGTAAGAAATTTGACCAATAGGGACCTTTCACAATGTAAACACCCTCTAAGGGAGGATTTTTGGAAATTCTATCCCTAAGGGGGTGAAATTGGGAATAGAAGTCTGTATGAAAGTTCGACATTTTATAAGCTAAAAGCATGAAACTTTATTTTTAATTGATTAGAAATTAATAAAAACGTGTTCCAGCGTTTTTGGAAAATTTTCACTTAAGGAGGATGATGGTTTGTATGGGATTCTGGCATTTTTGAAGTTAATTGAAGTCAAAAGCATGAAACGTTATTATTTGGGCTTTTGATTACAAAATAATAAGTAAGCGTTGCAGCGTTTCTAAAAATTCTTCCTCTAAGGGTTGCAATAAGGGATCTTTTTTTAATTTAAATGATTTACAAAATAGTAACATGAATTACGTATTTAGAGTTTTGTTTAGAAATTAATACACGCATATTTAAATGCCAGAGCTCCCATACAAACTTTTATTTCCTATTTTAAGCGAGGAATTTCAAAACCGCTAAAACAAGAACTGGGAAGTGGTATACAAAGAGGTTCTAAATTAATGTAATTTAAGATCTCTTTCTAAGCAGAGACGAACGTGCTTTATCTCAACTATGTCCAATTAATTCTGATTCGCACTCTAGATCAATAAAAATAAACAATAATTTTAAGCCGGATACGAAATCTAAGGCAACAATAGGTGTAAATTTCGACATAATTAATTTATTAAACCTTGTCGCGTATTGTTTTGTAAAATATAATCATTCTAATAAAATACAGTTTGACGTTAAAATGTAGATCAGGGTCAATTTAAAAAAAAAAAAATGAATGGAATAGTTCAGCGACCCCCTTATATTTCCTCATTCTTTCCAGTTATAGTAAAAATGTTTAAATTAAAAATCTTGATATTGAACATTTTCTTTTTTGTGTCATTTCATCAAGACGTAATATAAAATACCGGAAAAACAAAATTACTTAAACAAAGTAATGATTTTTATTATCAATAAATTGTAACAATGATTTTCTGTTAAAAACAAAGAGAATAAAGCAAATAAGCAAATCATCATCTCTTTTGTTGACTTGTAAAACAAAGAAACAATAAATTCATTTATCTCGAATTATTTGTATTTAAAAATAGTGCATGTTTAGTTATCTTTTAAATAAAACTTTCTCAGTAAACTCTATTTATATGCACAATAACAAACTAGTTGGATAATATTTATAAATTTCTTTAAATACCGAGTGTTCCATTTTGTTTGATGTAAATATTGGCCATTCAACTAATTCTGTATTCGAGACATCTTTAAAATTTCAAGACTAATTACTACTATAGAATACTATATAGAATACTATATTTCAAGACTAATTACTACTATAGAAAAATGATTATTACTAAATAATTATTACACAATTAACAATAACTGATTAATAAAGCTAATAGAAGACGCATATTAATTCAGCCAAATTCGCATAAGAAGTAGAAGATCGATAAAATTTAGACAAATAATGACCTGGTATACTAGCGAATTTGATTAATTCTCAACTAAATGAACAGTGAAACATAAACGTAGGTCTTGAATTGATACACTTTTAGTTCAACTAAAATACTGTCATCGATTGATGATAATGATAAAACAAAGAGACGTTAATAAGTTCAACTTAAATTGTTCTGTACGTCCAAAAATGTTCACTTATTTTTAATAAAAATTACCTAAGATTGAGCTCTAGTGATGTGAAAAAAAAACTTGAGATTCAAAATTTTTGAAAAAATTACTAGAGCTTAGTATGTATTAGTCTAAGCTTTACTTATCCCAAATTTAAAAAGAATCTTGTAGAAGTTTAAGAGAAGAAAAAATGAAAAAACAAACATTTTTTTTTCTATTATTTCATTTTATATCTCGAAAACTTTATATCAGATTTTGATTAAACTTTTTTTATCACATCCGAGTTAGTTTTATTTAGCTCCTAAATTTTTTTGGATGATGTTAAGAAAGCCGAAATAAGTGTATTCTATCTTAAATAAACTGTAAATTTATCTAAATACCGAGCGTACGATCTCGTGAAATCTGAACGTAAGTCGTACAGTTTTTATTAGACTTCACATTTAAATTACTGATAACTGTTGGCCATCGATACTTAATTCAATAAAGAAGCATTCAAGTTACGCCTCACGTTCTAATTTCGTTGATTATTATGATTTCAATAACAGAAGGTATCAAGCGAAATAGAACACGTTGTACAATAATTATTGATGTAGAATCTTGTCGCTATAGTAAATTTTTAATTATTTAAACATAATATTGGGAGATTATTCAATAATTAAGTTATATTGAGTCGTTAAATATCGAATAAATAAAATTCGATTCTAATTTATAATGCACAGTGTAGTCGTAGTCGGCCAATGTCTAAAAATAGAATTAAAAACCATCGATAAATTTATTTTAGTAACAACTTAATTGAAGCAATATTGGATAGTTGAAGTTTTCCACTCTTCTTCAACTTCATTTAATAATAAAAATAAATAATTGTGCAATTATTGTCGATTATGCAATGCTTCTTTTATATTTTTGTAAATTAATTACCATTAATTGATTGTTCTATATTTATATATTTATTTACCTCTAACTAAGTCAAGATCAATAAAATCCGTATTCAATTTTGTGTTCTTCATTTGAACTTGCGGTAAACCATTTAAGATCCGTTGTTCCACTGTTGTCTCCCATGTCTGTTTATCGTACGTTCCAATTTTCTTCTGATACCTTTTCAAATAAAATAAATAATTAATCAATCAAAATTAATAAAATTATTAATTACCATATTAATAAATCCTTAATACCCATTTACTGTTATAAAAGACGATATGTTTGTATATGAAAATCGACCTGTTTACCACTATATTTAAAACAAATAAAAATCGACAAAGAAAACAATTTTATTATCACTGATTATTGATAAGAAATATTTGAATGAATGAAGATAATTACCATTTAATTATCAATTAGAATTAATTGAAATTTTCAATTATAGAATCGTTCATTTATTGTTTCTAAGCAAAACAATTTGAAAGTGACAGGAAGGAGAGTGGTAAGCATAGACAACAGCACGGCCGGAAGCGACTATACGTCTCATACATTATATAACCACAACACACTATAGTTAGTCGAAAACTTCACACGGTTGCCACGTATACCAACTTCAACTAAATTTTTCACGATTCGTCACCTATTATACGGTATTTATTGCCGTATTTTATTTAAAAATTTGCGGAAAAAGATTTACATTGCTAATTAAGTTGGGCCATTATAGGGTTGATATCTAAGAAAAATTACAGATTCTTATTTTCCGTTCCGATTTTACTTTTGTGTAACCGTCAAAAACGTAAAAATTGTATTGACATAACCTAATTTTTTCACCTAATTACTGAACAGACACATACACAAATGAATAAAATGTTGACATTTGAGCCTAAAATTAAGAAAAATACTGATTCCCATTTTTCGGTTTGATTTTTCCAATGCCGTATTAAACTCGGTATTAAACTTATAATACATACGGTATTTACTGTATTTTACCAGCTATATCTTACAATTGTATTTTACACACTCACATCAATACCTATTACTAAATTACTGAATTGCAATACAATATCAAGTACTAAGTAAGTCACGCATTTCCTGCTAAGGGGCAGATAAGGGGGTGAATTTCTAAGGTGAAAAGTCCTGTAGCATTTTTTCATCTGACGTACAGGTAATTAGCTATTAATTAAATCAAGTAGCCAATCAGGTGCTCTCTTACTTTGAACGGTTCTCGCGCCAGCCTGCTAACTGGTCCGCTTCCTACGTCCTGCCAGGTGCTAGTAACTTGTATTGGTCGACGATTCCACTTCCCCCACCACCGCCAACCATGTAGTTCAATACTGCGCTCTTAGGTGGCGCTCAAACCGCATTTTTGAATGACGTGTACCCTGTGACGTATACGTACATTACGTCATTCAATACGTATTCTATACATACGTACATACATATAGTTACGTTTACAAGGGAAATAAAAACCAAAAGATTAAATTTAAGTGAATATATTGATAAAGAAACATAAATACATAGCACATGTATACATATACTTATAGACATTAACAATGTGAACAAGAAACTTACAAAATATGTAGCACAATTTTTAACAAATTCGTTTTCTGGACATAGAAAAAATCTCAAATCCATGGTAGCTGATTTCTAAAAATCCAAAAAATCCAATTGTATTTCATCACAATTACTCATCTATATAGCAATGATAGTAAAGTTCACAGTTCTGAGGGAAACGATATGATGAAGTTGCGTTAGAACCATACAGTGTACATTTTTCTGAAAAATATTGTTAATTTTAGGAACTTATTAACAATAAAAACAAAAACAAATTAACTTACCGTAGAATAACAATTAATTATCATAGCATCATTAATACACTTATAAAATAACTTGAAATTTTATTTTTCACTTGTACAAATATGACACAGACATTTGTTGACAATTGACAACTGACAAGTGGGAACGCCTTGTCGGCCTTGTCTATAAATTTCACGAGGAAAGCGCCACCTAAGAGAGAAGTATGGAACTGCAAAATTTTGGAGGGGGAGGTGGAATAATTTTTCTATACAGTTAATTGGGCCTGGTCCTACCGTCAAAACTCTTTCCTTCTCTCTTTTTATCGCTATATCGAGCAGCTGATTGGTTATATGATTTAATTAATAACTAATTGTGTGTGCGTCAAATAAAAAAATGATGTAGGAATTTTCACCTTAGAATTTCATCCCTTATTTGCTCCTTAACAGGAAATGCGCGACTTACCGGACATTCTGTATATAACCGATAATTTTACATTAATATATTTGTGTGTAGTTTGAATAGATTTCAAATACGGCAACACTGTTTTTTTGCACTCTTATGAATTATCTGTACAGTAACTATAGTTGCGTTTATTTTGGATGTCAAACACGGTAACAGCTGACTTTGGTCAAGGACAGCGTCTGTACTAAATCTCGACTGATGTGATTGACGTCACCGGCTAGACATTTAATTTAATCACTTTCTACCAACTATTTAATTAGCACAACTTTCTCTAAATTCTCAAAAATTCTCATATTTATAATAATTTTGATAATATGAAAGAATTGACGACAACCAGTTATATTCTAACGTATGTCGATTATTATTTTGTATAAATTTTATAAACGACCAATTAGAGATGACGTGAAAGTGGCGCTGAATTTAGAATTTTCCACCGAAATCTTGAAATGGTATTTTTTTATGATAAGATTAGAATAAAAAGCGCGTGATTTTTGTTCAAATTGTTAATATTTTCGGAAAATTCCCCAAATAATAATGGCAAATTTCTTCTACCCTCTTATTTTACGTAAGTAGGTATCTCTTTTAATAATATTGTAATATTTATAATTGTTGTATTGTTACAGTTATGCCATTGTTGATCTCGATTGTTTGTGATAATTCGACAAATATTACCGAAAATAACGTTTCACCGAAGATAATTGGTGGTCGTCCTGTTGATAATCGAATAGAGTTCGGTTTTATTGTTTCATTAAGACTGAAAAATATTCATATTTGTGGTGGTTCAATAATTGATGATCGTCATATTCTTACAGCAGCCCATTGTTGTTTTGATCCTGAAAATAATCGTAAACATCCACCAATACGTTTATCAATTCTAGCTGGTACACTTTTAAGATACCCAACTGTTAATAATGGTATTGTTAAGAATGTTGAACAAGTTATCGTACATGAATCTTATAATCCTGAATTTGTTATAAATGATATTGCGTTAATTAAAGTAAATATTAAATTATTCCCCACCAAATGTGTTGTTTTAATTTATTTATTTTTTAGATTGTAGGCAAATTTGATTTATGGACAGCAAATTTACACCCTATCCCATTATCAACAATATTTCCACATAGTAGAAACATGTGTAAAACAGCCGGTTGGGGTATAATTGAATATGTACAACTTTAAATATTAACGAAATTATTATTATATTGATTGATATTTTCTTAATTTTAGAATACAACAAAGATTGCTCATCGCCTACTTTACGTTGATTTACCGATTATTGATAAGAATTTGTGTCGTCGTCTTTATAATAATCTAATTACATCTGAAATGATCTGTGCTGGTGGTGATGGTGTAGATTCTTGTCAGGTACTATTGTAAATATAATTGAGCTTATCTGATAAGAGTTCCAGGAAATTTTTGTTATTTTCTTTACAAATTCTGTTTTTTTCTCTATATAGACGTTTATTTGCACAAATAATAATTGTTTATTTGTATTCTATGCTTTGATATGATTACAGGGTGATTCTGGTGGACCGTTGGTATGTAATGGTACACTTGCTGGTATAGTTTCATGGGGTAGTGGTTGTGGAACTTATCCAGGTGTATATACAGCAATCTCGAAATATTTATTATGGATTGCTAAACATATTGGTAATAATAGTAGAATTAACTGTATAAATATTTATTTTCTTTTATTAAATCTAATTGTTGTTTTATCTTATTTATAATTTAAAAAAATGTTAATAAAATTAAGTGTTTTTTAAATGGATTAACATATAATTATAGTCTTAGCCTTAACCTTCCCTCTTTTATCTTCACAATTACCTAAAGATTAACTCTAAAAAGCGATTTACTTGAAATTTGCACAAAGAAAACTTTCCTTTTTCAAATTTCAAACTTACAAACTCAACTTCAAGCAATATTGCGATATTTAGGGAGTTTTTTTGACACTTTTTCACCTTGTTCACAATGTATTTGTCAAAAATTTTGCCCATCTTGCCAGCCAAAAACTTAAAAGGAAAAAATACTTCTAAGATTCGTCTTTGAAAGGGCCATTAGTAGAGGACATGAGGGCTAAAATATGTCCCCTTTAAATCCTAAATTAAAAGCCCTAAAACGTATTAAAAGTTTCCAAATTGCTTCGTTTCCAGGATTCGAAAAAAATCTGAAAGTTTAGACGAAAAATTTTGCCCATCTTGCCAACCAAAAACTTAATAGGAAAAAATACATCTAAAGATTCATCTTTGGAAGGGCCATTAGTAGAGTCTGAGATGGCCATGAGGGCTAAAATATGTCCCCTCTAAATCCTAAATTAAAAGCCCTAAAACGTATTAAAAGTTTCCAAATTGCTTCGTTTCCAAGATTCGAAAAAAATCTGCAAGTTTAGACGAAAAATCTGTATGAAATTGGAGTCAAAGACAAGACTTCAATACGAATAACAAGAAATCGGCTCTTTTTCTCAGAAAATTAGATAGAAAATGAACTAAAATATGGTAAAATCGATAATAAATCCCTAGAATTCAACCTAAAAATGAATTAAACATTTCTAAATCGTCTCTTTTTCAAATATTTTGCAAAAAACTTTGCTAAAGCTTAAAATTTATAGTGATAACACATGAGAACTTGTGCTAAATGTCCGAAATTCAGCCTGAAAACGATTTTGAAAAACACTATTTGATAATCAAATTTCTTAATGACTGAAAATTATTTTTCACAGTTTAATACTAAAATTCGATAAAAGATGCAGATGTAGGATGAAAATGTATTAAAATTCAGACTGCAAGTCTAGAATCTAGCCTTACAACCAACTAGCACCCTTAAAATAGTCCTTTTTTTAGCACTTAATTTCAAATTTGATTAGAAGCTGAAGATTTTAAGCGAAAATAGATTGAAACTTGAACTAAGGGATACCGAAAGGTTTGATTTTAGTACAACATACTTTAAAAAAAGTCAAATCATCTTAAGCTAATGTCTGTAGAGTGTTCCGGTTGATAAGTTTCACTTTAGATAATCATGGGGTGGTATTCACTAAGTTTTTAGAGACTCGTTCCTAACTACAAAAGGAGTTACCTGTCAGTAACTTGTACTGTTTCAGTCGCTTATCTGACATCATCTGTTTTGTATGTAAGAGGGATACTCTGACAAAAAGTTGTAGAGATCTAGACATTCTAGACAGTAATCTACAAAATATCTGAAATAAGATAGTTGCGCAGTAACTTGCGCAATGGTTATTTTATACTTGTCTCTCTTCAATTATTAGATGTAATGGAATTGTAGAGAGTGAGATAGGTAGCTCTGTTCATAAGTGACTGTTTTCACAGATTCTTTCGAAATTGGAGATTATCCTCAAGTCAAACCCAAACATTATCTCTATGAAGAGAGCTATCTCACTTTCTACAATTTCATTATACATATACATATATTGCACATTATCTTTCTCTCTAAATTTTTTGTTATTATTACCCCCTTTTTGTATACAAATCAAATTGGACTAGAGATGAAGATAATCATTGTCTTTAGAGAGTATCTTTGAATACTGGTCTATGTCTTTAAAAAATTGATGAATCCCACTCATGCGGCCAATGTTACGTAGTTGAAATGAAATATAGGAAAAGTGCAATAGATGAAAATAATATATTGAAAATTAATCGAATCGAATAAATTTGAGATTATCGTAATTCTTTTAAGGGGGCCACACTATCCAAAATTTCTATCCTATATCTATTAAATTTTCAATTCGATTGAGTGAAAGTCTTGATTTTTCCATCTATGTTTATAAATGTTGTAATTTAAGAAAACGTTATATAAAAATCATCCAATGTCGGTAAAATATACCGATAAGCATTCATTTAAACATTAATGATTGATACATAGATGTGCACGTGTATGTGTGTGTGTGTGTGTGTGTGTGTGTGTTTTGTTTGCTTCTTTAAGTAAGTTTAAATACGTATTAAGAAAATCTGGAGACCATTTTCCGTCATTTATTTGAGATCCGTTGTTTACCTAGATGATTATCGTGTATACTTACCAATGATAATCTCCAAAATAATACACACACACACACATATACATACACATTAGACAAAGCATCATTGTCCTTCTTTTGTTCTTATCATTACTATTATTATAACTATTATTATTGTTATTGTTATTTGATTTGGCATCAAACTTGAACATATACAGAACGATTCACGATCGAAGCCTATTAGAAGATAAAAATTCTTTAATTATTGATGAAATTTTTATGAAATCCAAATGCGCGTTATAGTGTAGACAAATTAGGCAGTTGAGTAAAGCGCCGACCCGATGGGGGGCATTCTTACAACATGATATCAGGCCATAAAATCTATTTTGCCTAAGGCCATCGAAGACTTTAACGGGCCACTAATCGAATCTCAGTTAAAATAGGTGTTTTAGCACTAAAACTTTCCCTGTCCCTGGTTAATATTTCAAGTGTTCTAGTAACGCCCGTTAGAATAGTCTATCCCATTTTTATTTTGACTGGAATGGAACCTTTTTGAACACATAAAATATTTCGATTCTACGATTAAATTGAAAGGTACTTCTATTGTACGTTTGATGACTCAAGACTAATAGTTTTTGAGTTATTTCGACTTTTAGTCAAATTTTAAGCTTTAGCAAAGTATATTGATAAAAGTTTGAAATTTGGAAATTAAAATAGCTAATCTATGTAGGTACTTTCAGTGAATCTTTCATCGTTTAGCTGAAACGAACTCATTAACATTTTTTTAAGTTTTTGAGCTATTTTATAATTTTTATTATGCTTTAGTCAAAAATCATCAATTTTTTTGATAAAATCTTCTTTTAAGTTCTCATGACTACAATTTTTGACCCTTTTAATTGTTTTCTAATGGAGATTTTTAAGTTTTAGTCTCGAGTTTTTAGAGACTTTCAACCCGAATTATCAGTTTTTAACTAATATTCTTAAATGATGGAAAAGAGATAAGATCATATGATCTCGTTTTTTGATTAGAACTTAAAATATTTTCGTTGTAAATCATCAATTTTTGAAATGCATTCAGAATTTTTAATCCAGGCTTTTTTGAATTTTGACCAATGTTAATTTTAAGGCTTTTATTAGATTTTTCAGCTAAATTCGCAGCTTTTAAAAGAGATTTTGAGACATTCTCTTCTTAAATCATCATTTTGTTATAAAATCGTCAAAATTCTCCAATCTTAGTCAGTGTTATCGTTTTCGTTGAAAATTATCAGCTCTAACCAAAATTCGGATTTTTTGGCTCGACTTAGAACAAATCTAAGCGGTCATCAGCGTTCTTAACGAATTGGCTATAGAAGCATAAAAAGAAAAGTTCTAGCTTGATCTAAAATCTTATATTTTACATTTAGTAGATTTTTATTTCTAGGCATATCCAAATATTAGAACTTTAGAATCATCAAAAGGAGGAATTCAGGTGTCTTATTTAAGCAACTTTCAAGTTGAATTCTCTATTTTTACTCAAGATGTTAAAAGATTTTTGTCCCTAATTATTTTCTTTTAGCGTGTTTAACTATCAAATTTTCAATCGATTTTTGAACGGATCTTTGAAAATTTAAGCCAAGTTTCAAGAAATTCTGATAATAAATTGTTAAAAGACATTCTAGTCGACTTTCAAGCAGAATTTTGATCTAAATTACAAGAAACTTTCGTCCCAACTCATCAATTCTTAACGATTTTATATATTAAGTTATAAAAAGACTAAAACTTAAACAATTTTTAGTAGCCGTCTAAATTAAACATTGTTAATGCGGATTTTGAGACATTTTTGTTCTGAGTCGCTAGTTTTTGATCAATTCGGTACGAAAAAATCGAAATTAGGGCTGTATTTTGTATTTTGGAAGTACCTCAAGTGCCTACGGTACTTATGTAAATTTGGTACTGTAAGTTGCTCTATCTCTTTTAACGGATGTTGTTAAAACTAGGGCTCCGAACCGTTTTTTTTTTGTTCCGGTTTAATTAAAAAGAATATTATCGGTTCGGTTCAGGTTCTCGTTCCTGCAAAAATAACGGTTCCAAATGATTGATTTTAAGTTTCTTAAACACCCTAAAAGATGCAACCTCCAAGAGTTATTTACAGGGTAACTATTTTAAATACAAAAAACCCTTGAGCAAGTGTTTTATTTTTTAATTTTACCATGGGGTGGAAAATCTCAAAAAAAAAACATGAAAAATGGATAAAAACAAGGGATGAAATCGCGATTTACGCCTTTTGATAACCATAGCGAAGTTCACTTGCAAGTTAAGTACCTATTGCTAACGCAGTTCCGGACAGTTAGGGAGAAAGGGGAAAAAAGAAAAAAGGAAAAAAGGTCGTCTTAAAGTAGTGTGCTTAAGCCGACGAAATCGTTTTTGTTTTCGGATCAGCTGGAGATTTCGTACGGGCCACAATTTTGGACTTTTCCGATTTTTGGTATTCAGTTCAATTCCGATTTGACGCCAAAACGGTTATCATCAAATCTATAGATAAACGTCACTCAATTAAGAATTTTTACTAGGCCATAATCGTGAATCACCCTGTATTTTGCTATCATTGTTCTTAAATATCCATCAACAAACAAGTTAAAGATCCATATGTCTCCATATCAGATTGTACATAATACAATGTTTCGAATATTGTTAATAAAATTAAGATAGTAGAAAAAAAATCGACAACAATAATAATTTGTGATTTTTATTTAAAATTTTATTAGTTGTATATAGGTAGTTATAATTGTTATAGTGAGTGTCTATGTAGTTTAGAGAAATATGGATGATAATGGCAAAAATCGTAATGTTTTCGATGATATTATGTCGGAAGTTGGTGATTCTGGACATTTTCAAAAATCTTTCAATATTTTATTTAATTTAATATTTATTGCAATTGCTACAATGGGCTCTTTTAATATTGTCAATATATTCGCCGTACCGGAGCATTGGTGTCGAGTACCTGGTAGGGAACTAACGAATTACACTGTCGATGAATGGAGAGTACTAACAGTGCCCTGGTAGGAACTCTTCATGATTTTAAACAAATTTCAATAATAAGTACTTTTTTTCAAAATTTAAAGGAACACGAATTTCACAATTGCTGATAGAACGTTCAGTAATTGTCGGATGTATAATTCCAGTATTAATCGTTTAATTAACGAAACTACCCGTAAGTTATCCTCCAATAGAATTACACAATAGAGTAATATAAATAAAATGGATACTTTGTATTTTAGAGTGCCGTTATGGATGGGAATACAATCGTACTTATTATCAAGAAACAATACCGTCCCAAGAGAATTGGGTTTGTGATAAAGATCTATACATGACCAATGCTTTAATATTCTCCCGTATCGGTGAAATTATTGGTACTTTTATATTTGGACTAATTGGTGATTAGTAAAAATCTCTCCATTTATTATAAATCATTCTTAAATTAATCTAAATAATAAATTTTCTAGTTTTGGTCGAAAACCGGAATTCTATCTATCAGTTATGTCATTGATAATCGGACGATTATTAATGATTTTTACAACATCAATATATCCATTATTTTTATTTTCAATTGTTTTTGGTAGTCTATCAGCATTATCAATTTTTCAATCAATATTGGTGATTTCTATGGAAATAACCAATGAGAATCATCGAGCTTATATTAATCTTCTACAATCGGTAGCATGGACTGTTGGATTATGTGCTTTACCGATCATCTATTGGCTTGTTGGTCATTGGATATGGGTTGTTTTATTAACAACATTACCAATGATACCATTCCTGTTCTGTTGCAAGTACTTTTAAACACTATAATTAATTACTTATTTATTTAATTAATTCCAATTGTTAGTTATATCATAGAATCACCAAGATGGTTGGCCGGTAAAGGTAAAATGAAGCAATGTGTTGGTGTTTTAAAACAAATTGCTAAAATTAATAAACGCGAATTATCTGATAATGTTTTCGTAACACTTACTAAAGAGAAACTGGCCGAAGATCAAAATTATGGTGTTTTCAGTTTATTTGCATCGAGACAGTTGGCGAAAATTACAATTTTGATGATCACAGGATGGTAAGATATATTTATACAGAGTGTTCCACCTCTGCTGGGTACTAAATTGTGTGTCGTTTAATTGAAATTTGACAAAATCCCGTAAATTTGTCTAAGGGACGATTTCATCAACTTCAATTAAGACTAATGAACAGTTAAAAATCATGGTTGCTATGAATTAAAAATCCTCTTTATGACTTATTTGTTCGTTAAAATTTAACAGACGTTGGTGAAATCGACCCTAAATTGTCTTCTTTTTACAATTTAATGTCGAAATTCCATAAAAATTGATGTAGGATAAAAATACAGGATTTAAACACCATGGTCAATTCGAATAATATTACAAGGGTTTGTAGAGGCATTCCTGGAGATCATTTTACCAAAAGTAGAACCTGGTAGCTCATTTAGAAGTAGGTAAAAAACGCTCGTTTTGGACACGGTCGAGATTTTCAAAAACAATCTCTTAGAATCCTCCTACCATTGATTTTTTTCGTTTATCTCCATTTTATTCTAGAACAGGGGAAAAATTTTCACATTTTTTCTAGAATGTTGGGTGAGTCTTTTTGCATGTTTAACTCGTTTTAAAAAATCGTGACATTGTCTAGAACGATCATTTTTGACCCACTTCCAAATGAGCTACGAGGTTCTAATTTTGGGAAAATTTTCCCTAGGGATTACCCTATAAATCCTCAAAATATTATTCGAATAACCCGTCAACTACTAGGATTTTCATTTGAACTGACCACATCCTAAAGTAAACTCTTGGATTAAATTTTAAGGGGAAGTTGGAGTCAGGCCTCGATTTGGTATCCAAAAAAGCGATTATTTTTAATCATCGATTTCTAGCTTGTTTTCTGAGAAATTGAAATATCCAATTTGGGAAAATAGAATTAGAATTTAATTTTTTTTTTCAGTAACTTTTGATTTTGCAAAATTTGATTTTTTTGGGAACCGTTTGCCTTTTACCCAGCTTTCAAATAAACTGCTGCACGATTTTTTATCTTTAAAATTGTAGACATGGCGAGATAGAAAACATTTTGACAAACTCCCATATTTTCTTATATACATTAGAATTTAGTGAAAAAAATTTAAAATGGGGAACTTCATCGGATGCACTGTGAAACACCCCATTCAACGCCGTATACAGCGTTTGAATATCTCAGAAAACAAGCAAGAAATCGATGATTAAAAACTGTTATTTTTGGAAGACCGATTCGAGCCCTAACTTAAGCCACCCGTTAAGAATTCCACTCAAAAATAGACTACATTGATGAAATCTTTTTTACGTTAAAAATTGAAAGACACAATCTGAACTAAAAGGTCAACCAAAATTATTTTTTTCCACGGTTACAGTAGAATGCACTGAAATAATAGATGATTTAGGGTCGATTTCACCAACGTCTGTTAAATTTTAACGAACAAATATGTGTTAGAGACGATTTTTATAATCAACGATCGTTTTTAACTGTTCATTAGGTTTAACTGAAGATTATGAAATCGTCCATTAGGACAGAAATCAGTTCAAAAAGCAATCAAAAATATCTTCTAAATTTTTGACTTTTTAAGACAAAAATGAAGTGGTGTTTTAGGACTAAAAATTGCACCGTAAACTGAGAATTTAGGTCTAAATTTAATTAAAATTGTCTGAACATTCCCCTTTGATAATCCAAAAGCAAAATTCATTTTATCAACCAAAAGCTCTTCTAATAGGCCATAATTTTGCGGTACCAAGCGAGATGGACCACTCTGTATATAGAAGAATTTGTGTACGATTCTATGCAATTTTCAGGACTTGTTCTTTCATGATTTATGTAATTTTAATCTACAATATCAACAGTTTGGGTGGTAATCCACATTTAAATTTCTTCTGGCAAGGTTTAGCCGAATTGCCTGGTTATATTTTAGGCAAATATATGAGTGATTATTATGGTAGGAAAATGACACGATTCATATCATTTATTTGTATGGCTCTAGTATCAACAGCAACATCATATTTTATTTATCGTAATACTTAATTTAACAAAAAATCTACGATAAATTTTCATTAATTTTCTTTATCTAAAAATTCTAGATCCAGAATATGAATTCGGTGTAACCGTATCGGGAATCATTTTAAAATTATTATCATCATTATGTTTCTATGCAATCAATTTACATACATTAGAAATCTATCCGACTTGTTTACGACAAATTGGTTCTTCGATTGGTTATATTGTTGCTAGTATTTTTGGCTGTTTCACCCCTTATATTGTTTATATGGGTGTAACAATAAATCCAATCTATCCATATATTTTTGCAACAATTCTAGCTTTAATTGGTGGTATTTTTGGTCTATTTCTACCAGAAACATTACATGAACGTTTACCGGAAACTATAGAAGAAATCGAAAATTTCGGCCGACATCAAAAATTATTAACAATACCTAAACGTAATAAAGAACATGAAATTATTAACGTTAATATAAATTAAGCTTTTTCTTTGGAATATTTGTTAGTATTTGAAATAAAAATAAAATTTGAAAAAGTATAATGAAAATTAATTCAAAATTAGTGCCAACCTGACGACACAATCCACAACAGCAACGTTGCCAAGACTAAGTCATTAATAATAATTTCAAAGAGTCCTAATTATTGCGAAACAACAAAAATTTTAATGAAAAATATTGACAATATTCTTGTATCAAATCAACGATTTTTCGGACTACAGTCTTTATGATAATTGGCCTCTCTCTTAATAAAAACCAGTGTGAACCAAGCTTTAATAAAAAAGAGAAAAGAAACGTCAAATATAATATATCAATGTAGCCAAGTGTGTCAATTTTCTTCTAAAACTCGTTATTAATAAAGCATGTTTAACAATTAATGAAAAACGTATATTATTCGATAATTAGAGGGAAACAAAAATTTATAATTAAAAAGTTGATAGTATGCATTACAAATGAGTTTCTTACAATTTCACCAAATGTACCTACTTACGGTACAATCGGCAACCCTGCCTGTCAAAAAGTGATTGCTTTCACACATGTGTACATAGTTTTCTTATACATATTGTTAATTAATTTATTATTTTACTGTTTTAATTAGTAAAAAATGTCGAAGAAACGTGCAAATAAAAAAAATCAAGATTTCGGTGATGATGATAAAGGCGATGAGGTATCAATGTTAAATCAGGATAAATCTAGTAGTAATCTAACCTCAAAATCAACAAAACCGAAATCATCGAAAAAGGGTAAGAAATCAACAAAAAAAGACGATGATTGGAGTGATAATGATGATGAAACGAAAACACCATCATTATTGAAAATGTCCGATGATGAAATCCAACCGGTAATTAAGAAGAATAGTAAAAAAAGTCAGTAATTCATCAATCAAACATACAGTATTCAAAATTGATTTTTATTGATTGTTTTAGAAACAAAAAAGAAAACTCAAGAATTATCGGATAGTGAAGATGAAGATAAAGATGTAGAGATGCCTGTACAAACAAAATCTGAATCTGTACCGAAGAAAAAAACCAACAAAAAAGGCAAAAAGAAAGATGATTGGTCGGATAATGAGAGTGATGTTGAATTGAAATTATCTGAACCGGAAGAGGTGATTATGCCTGTTAAAAAGAGTAAAAAGAATCTTAAGAATAAAAAGAAGAAAGAAATTAGTGATAACGATGATGAGGCGGAAGAAGAAAGTATAAAAAATGATGAAGATAATGTAGATGAAAATGAAGAAGATGAAGAAACTAAAAGTGTTAAAGATGACGAACAACCAACATCTGAACCGGAGAAAATCATCGAGAAAGTATCCGAAATAAAAATCAATGATGATGCTGATAAAATAGAAAATGTAGAGAAGAAATTAACGAATAAAGAGAAGAAAAAGATGAAAAAACAACAAGAATATGAGAAACAGATGGATGCATTGTTGAAACGCGGTGGACAAGGTCATTCAGATTTAGATAGTAATTTTACAGTTTCACAAATGCAAAAGACCGCCGGTCAATTAGCACAATTAGAACATGCTGTTGATATAAAAATTGAAAATTTCAGTATTTCAGCAAAAGGTAAAGATTTATTCGTTAATGCTAGTCTATTGATAGCACAAGGACGACATTATGGTCTAGTCGGACCTAACGGGTAAAATATTCTAAATATTTCATCGTCAATATAATAATTTAAACGATTACAGTCATGGTAAAACAACATTACTTCGACATTTAGCCCAACGAGCTTTTTCAATACCGCCAAATATTGATATTTTGTACTGTGAACAAGAAGTTGTAGCCGATGATCTATCAGCTGTTGAATCAGTGTTAAAAGCTGATATAAAACGTACAGAATTATTGAATGAATGTAAACAATTAGAAGAAACATTTAATAATGGTGATCTATCTGTACAAGATCGTTTAAATGAAGTTTATGCTGAATTAAAAGCAATCGGTGCTGATTCAGCTGAACCACGTGCAAGAAGAATCTTGGCCGGTCTTGGTTTTACAAAAGAAATGCAAGATAGAGCAACAAAAAATTTCTCTGGTGGTTGGCGGATGAGAGTATCATTAGCTAGAGCTTTATATCTCGAACCAACATTATTATTACTTGATGAACCAACAAATCATTTAGATTTAAATGCTGTTATTTGGCTGGATAAGTAAATTTATTACTTCTTCAATTAATTAAATTCTATTTTTTTTTCTCTAAATTCAGTTATTTACAAGCTTGGAAGAAGACATTATTGATAGTTTCTCACGATCAATCTTTCTTGGATAATGTTTGTAATGAGATTATACATTTAGATAATCAGAAATTGTATTATTATAAAGGTAATTATTCAATGTTCAAGAAAATGTACCAACAAAAACGGAAAGAAATGATTAAAGAGTATGAGAAGCAAGAGAAACGTTTGAAAGAATTGAAAGCACACGGTTCATCAAAGAAACAAGCTGTAAGTTGTTTCATTTTGTTGAAAATTGATTGATTTAATAATTTTTTTATAGGAAAAGAAACAAAAAGAAGTATTGACACGTAAACAGGAAAAGAATCGAACTAAAATACAGAAAAATGAAGATGAGGTGACAGCAACTGAATTGTTACAAAAACCGAAAGAATACATTGTGAAATTCTCATTCCCTGAACCGCCACCATTACAACCACCAATTCTAGGATTACACAGTAAATAATGAAAATTTATAATAATTAAAATTAAATCATTACAATTTATAGATGTAACTTTCGCTTATGAAGGCCAGAAACCGTTATTTGTTAACACTGATTTTGGTATTGATATGAGTAGTCGTGTGGCAATTGTTGGACCTAATGGTGTAGGAAAATCAACATTTTTGAAATTACTCACCGGTGATTTAATACCACAACAGGGTGAAGTCAGGAAGAATCATCGATTGGTAGTTTCTTACTTTAAAAAGTTGATAAAACCTATAATTTGGTCGGTTTTTTTAGAGAATTGGTAGATTTGATCAACATTCCGGTGAACATCTAACAGCCGAAGAGACGCCTTCTGAATATTTGATGAGATTATTCGATTTACCATACGAGAAAGCTAGAAAACAATTAGGTACATTTGGATTAGCCAGTCATGCACATACAATAAAAATGAAAGATTTATCCGGTGGTCAGAAGGCTAGAGTTGCATTAGCTGAATTGTGCCTTAATGCTCCTGATGTTCTTATTTTGGTAATTCTAACAATTCTATATCAATAATACAAAAATAATTAATAATTTTCGATATAATAGGATGAACCTACGAATAATCTTGATATCGAATCAATTGATGCTTTAGCTGAGGCTATAAATGGATTTAGTGGTGGTGTTATTATTGTGAGTCACGATGAACGATTAATTCGCGAAACAGATTGTGCCTTGTACATAATCGAAGATCAAACTATTAACGAATTGGATGGTGACTTTGATGATTACAGAAAGGAATTATTGGAAAGTTTAGGTGAAGTTATTAATAGTCCAAGTATTGCAGCCAATGCGGCTATTGCTCAGTGAATTATATTCGAGTGTGTCGGGAATTTTATCTAAAGGTATATCAATATAAATAAATAAAATAAAATTACAATTATATTCTCCTTCGACACATCCACACGACACAAATGAATGAAATTAATCCCTTCGTTTCCTCTTTTCACGATCATCCTTACGTTCTGGTTCCTTATTCCGTTTACTTGCACGTTTAGCTTGACTCAAGAATTGATCTAAACCGAATGGATCTTCTTCTTTTTCAAACTGTACAGGACCTGATCGTGCCATATTACGATCTGTACCACTAAATTCTTTATCTGGTACGAATCGATTTGTTTTAACAATTTTCTCTAAATCTTCACCATAAACATCTTTATCAACATTTTTACTTGGTCGATAAATATGATTAGCCATTGAACCACCTTCACGCCATGGTTTATCATAAACATTATAAGCTTCATCATCACCATAACCTTGGCCTAAACCTTGTGCTTGCCCAAATAATCGTTGATCGAACTGTACACCGTCTGTTGATACATTACGTGCCGGCATACCTAAAGCAATCTGTTCAGAAATATCACGTTCACGTTCACGTTTCAATTTGGAACGTTTATCAGGTGCTGCACGTGCTAAATTACGTTCTCTAGCACGTTCTTTATGGCGATCTTGACGTAACATTTCACGTTCACGTTCGTCTTCATCGGTTATTTTTGCGTCACCACCTGCACCCACTTTAATGCCGGCACGTTCATCACGTGCCTTCTGTGCCAATTGTCGTAAATGCTCCTCTTTTTGTTCTTTCTCTTTCTGTGCCAATTTCTTTTCTAATTGTGCTCGAGTCTCAACAGCTTCTCTAGCTTTACGATCAGCTATATACAGGGCTTCAGCTAATTTTGCAAAATTCTCATTGATATGTAATTGTTGTAATCCACGACCATCAGCAGCTAACCGTTTATCAAGTGGAACAGTATAACCTTTAGCGTTCTTCCAATTCGATATACATGGTGGAATTTTCCATTCTTTTTGTTCTTTAACTGTAACCCGTCGAGTTGGACTGTGTAAAACTGGTGCAGGTGGTGATGGTGGTCCTCTTGGTATCTTTTTATTGATTTTAAATCGAGGCGGTTCCATTGGATCAACTTGAGCTTCAACTAAACGAATTACACGTTGTTTAGCACCTGAATTAAATGCTGCCCCCTGTTGTGATGGTGTGTATCGTATAAATTCAGCTGGTCCTAATTTCTCAGCACAACGTACTGGCATGGCTGCGGCAATTTTCGAATTTGTTAATTTCTGTAATGCCTGTCGTGTTTTTTCTGTAATTTCATCAATTTCCTCTTGACTGGGTTTCTGTAAACTTGGATCATGTTCATTGATCACTTCAGATGGCAATAAATCAGATAATTTCGAATAGACAATCTTGTCTTTGGAATGTCCCTGACGTGCTATCACATCATATTTAACTTTGCCTTCAGCATCTAACTGGACTGCCAAAGCATTAGATTCTTTGCCTTTACGTCCCATATCCAGAGGGTATTGGGCAACGTGTATTTCTGGGAATGCACCACCATCACCGAAATCAGTTTGGACCCGTGGTACCCAACCGCGTCGTTGACCGTACGGTGGTGCAATACTTTGGGCTGTAACCACTGCTGTTGATGAACGATTCTGGCGTCTCTCATCGTCTCGATCGAAAATTGGCGCAGGCTGGGGCAACAATCTACAACCGTGATAAATTCAAAATAGTTGTAAATTTAGGTTACAAACAATAGGTTAGGTTTACCTTGATAACTCCATTTTCTTCTAAATTAATATTGAGGGTGTTTCTAATGTTGTTAAAAATGACACAATGTTTTTTTATTGCACATTAATTAATAATAATGTGAAAATAACGCAAAATTACTTAATTTAAAGTAAAAACTTATGAAAAACGTAGATAATCAACTTTAACTGTCAAACGAAAGCCCCGAAGAGGGCGCCACTTCTGTTCTTGCGCTTTAGATTAGCAGAGTGCGCATGCCCAATAATTCATTAATTTTTTGTCTACACGATTATGGCCAATCATGTGAACGCAAGTCCTGAAATTTTTCCGCGGTCATTTTGAATTATGACTATAGAAAAATGTTGATTGCAAACAATGTTGGGTAATGAAATAAAATTCGTTTGTATTTTTTTCAGAAAAAATCTATACTTTTGACAAGAAATGATTTACAAATGTACTATTGCCACAAACACTCACCAATCACTCACTCTCACTTACCCACATTAAAACCAAGCTCCTATATATGTTTCATTATTTTTTTTTTATATAAATTGCCATTAGTATAGTAAGTTAACGGAACAATACGCAAAGAAAGCCCACTAACAGTTTTCATTTTATTACCAATTAATCACTTTCCAAAACACATCCCTCTAGTATTTTTTCGTCTGTTTTCACTGCAAATAGCTCTCGTAGAAGATATTGGCAGTCTTGGTTTATGTAATGCCGTCGAAACAGTCAAATATAAACATACAGTTTTCAATCGCTTAAAAAAAAAAGGAAAACAAAAATTGCACATACGATATATCTCAAAAACAAAAAGCGTTAGTTTCAACTGCTGTGACGGCTTTGTTTTTCTTTCTCTTTAGGTTTATTTTTAGTTACAGAACTGCACGTATTCAAAATATTTGCAAATGGGGAGAAGTTTAGTGTTTTACAATCTATAAATTGTTGTTGTTGTTGTATGTTTCTACATTAATTTAATATTTTATGTATAACAATACTATTTATATATAATGAATTATAGTCATAATGCTTTCGCACTGTTAATTATAATAATTAATTAATTACAAAAAAACAACACTTTGGCTTTATATAAATCCATCGAGGGACACCATTACTAGTAAAA
This sequence comes from Mylabris sibirica, assembly GCA_039776855.1. Taxonomy (NCBI): domain Eukaryota; kingdom Metazoa; phylum Arthropoda; class Insecta; order Coleoptera; family Meloidae; genus Mylabris; species Mylabris sibirica. Next base: position 9,812,418 of record CM077836.1, read on the forward strand.
ATGGCACTAGATTTATATTCCAACGCAGCCACTAAGCTAAGCGCACACTTGGACACAAATAAATTTTTATCTTTATTATATAATCGACAGTCAATTATTAGAATAAACATCACAATTGGGGTCCTTGGTTGGTTATTCTTCTTCTTCTTCTTTTTTTGTTATTTAATCAAAATTGTATATTATTTTCTCGAATATTTAATCCAAAAATATTACAAAAAAAACAAAAAGAAAACCAATAGCAGTACTAGTAGAGTAATAGTAAATAGTAGTAGTAGTAGTAGTAGTTATAATAGTAGTAGTAGTATCACAAACGCATCTATCTTCTAAACCAAATTGTACTCGCGTAGATTTGATTGCAGTATCGTATCTTTAACTGCAGCGAATACGAATTTTATATTCTCAGTGTCTGAAAATCATCAATATCAATGATTAATAATTTGAATAAAATTCAATAAAAAAAAACAACATACCAATGAATGTTCAAACACACAAGACACAACATAACAATAATTATAAGCAAAACAAATAACATCAATACAATGTTGATTATAATTTATTATAAATATTAGTAGTAGTATTATTTGAAATTCATCATGCATTAGTGATAAATAATATTAATATAGAACAGCTATAGTTATTTGTACAACACATACAGAAAGTACGTGCAATTACCACGATAAATCCGTACTTTCTGTAAATTTTGTACACTGTACTTTTTCTATTTCACATATTAATTTAAGCTAAATTGAATTCTTTCAATGCAGTCTGCATGATTGTATCTTTTACAGCACAAAATACAAGTTTAATATTTTCAGTATCTGTGATTTTTTTCATATAATAAATTAAATATAGTTAAAAATCCATTCCAATGTTGGCATGCAAAAAGAAGAAAATTTAAAGTTAGTTTACTCAATTTAATAAAGAAAAACATGCAAAACTTATCTACACAATGATAAAGAAGCAATACACACACATATTTTGATTTGTTGGACTAAATAAATACCTGTAGCACATGTGAAATGTGAGTATATAATCTTTTCACTGTCTGGATTGAGGTCTACAAACATTCTGAGAATAAACTCTCTAGCTGCTATCGCATCTCTTTGCGGACCTAATTCAAATACAATTAGCATCAACTACGCTACAATAGGCATTTTATTTATTTATATTATTTAAAAAAAGCAAATTATTTGGGAGATTTTTTTTTATTCATTTTTAATTGGGGATAATTTGCTAGCGAATACATCATTGACCTGTTGCTGTTGTAAAATGTGAATAACAACTGCGATCAGGATCAGGATTTTGTTTTAAATAGATTTTTAAAATGAATTCTCTTGCAGCAATGTGATCCTGTTTGGGGCCTTTATTATTAACATCATTGTTTAGTCAAAAATTAGTAAATTTGGTAAAATTAATGAATTTAAAAAAAAAGATCTTACCATCATATTCAGGAAAATAATCTACAAGATGTGAATACATGATTTTCTCTTCTAATAAATCTTTTTTATTTAAAAATAAGATAACCGATGAATGTTGAAACCATGGGTAAGTTATGATCGTTTTAAACAATGCTTTCGATTCCTCCATACGATTCTAAAAATATAGTAAAACATTGAAATTTTCATGTTTAAAATGCAAGATTTCCCAACAAAAAGCTGAACGTAATAAAGGAAATATAAATACAGTATTGAAAAACCTATAAAAATCCAAGTTTTTTCTCAATTATTGAAAAATAAAAATAGACAGAACCAATACTTATCATTTTGTATATTTAATGTTGTATAATTTCATGGATAAGTATCATTTGATTCTAATTAATCGTATGAGATTAAAAACTGTATTGGAAAAAAGTATAAAACTTCGTTTAGAATTTTATGTGAAACGTTGGATCAAGTTTGGATTTTTTTAGTCAATAATCGTATTAATTTGGCATGAAATTATGTTAAAACAACAGGAGATTGATGAGGCGTGAAAAGCATCTAAGTAAAATTGCTCAACAGTGAATTTTGGACTTGAGTCAAACTGGATTATCACAAATGGAAAAAATGTTGAAGATCTCTAATTGTAAGTGTGATTTGTACATTTTTAAAGAACGACATTTAAAAATACAGACCAAAGGGGCAACTAAAAGGGTAGTTCTGCGAGAAATTTCCACGAAAGCATCTCGTCCACAGAAGTAGAATTTAAGGCAGATTCGCCTCTAAAATCTGACCACAAAGTTGTACGTCTTTCGTTTGCTTAAAAGCCAGAAATGCAGATCCATATGATTTTCAGTGATAAATAGAAATTCATTTTGGATGATCATGATGAATTATGTCATTATTAGCATTATCTGCGAAAATAGAGACATATTGACAAAAAAATCCTGCGAGTTGAATCTGTTTTGATATGAACCTTATTAAAATAGAACATGAAGACGGAATTTGCATTCATGAATGGTAGGTTTAAGGCTGATGACCATCAAAATGTGCTCGAAAATCACCTTTTACGTTCATTGAAAATAAAATTATTATCTTTCATCAAGTTAAAGCCTCAATTCTTACTGCTGGAACTACTAAGACTGGGTTACATGCTTTTGGTGAGTGATTAATGGGGTGGCCTACGCTGAACCCTGACTTAAGCCCGTCGACTATCTTTGGGGAAGCTTATCCGAAAGGTCTAAGACAAAAAACTACCACAAATCAAAACTAAAACAGAGAATCTTAATATGTTAAAGTAATATCACGAATGACACACTTATCAGTCTTATTAAAAGTATACCTCGTCTTCTGCTTGCTGCAATTAGATTTGATGGGGGAGAAATTAAGTATTAAATTAAGTTACTATTTACGATTTAAAATTAATCCAAATCGCAAAAAATTGAGTAGAGAAATTCTTATACTCTTTTCCAATACAGTTTTTAAAAATTCACCCTTATCTCACATACCAGAATCAAATGATAATTATCCACAAAATTATATCATAGTAAATTTGTAAAATGATAATCAAGTTTTGGTTTTCTTGAAAAATTAAGAAAAAACGTGGATTTTTATACTTTTTTCCATTAATGTAGAGACGTTCATCAATACAAATAAGCAAACATTTCCAGTTAGAATCATTTGAGTTTGTTAAAAAATGGAATTTAATGATCCAAAACGTGGGTTACAGTAGTGACAAAAGTCTCTATTATTATTATTGTTATTGTCTAATTATTTCCAATTTATTCCAGAATGTTCAGTTTTTGTTGGGACTCTTTGTGTACAGTGCACGACTTAAAGAAAATTAAATTACCTCATTCTCAGACTCGAATAGAATCTGATCGTATTCACTTAAAGCTACAAGGAAAATTATAGATGTAACATTCTCAAAACAATGAATCCATTTCCTTCTTTCCGATCTTTGGCCACCAACATCTACCATTCTGTAAAATTTAAATTATTAATTTCATTAATAATAATTATTGTTAAAAAAATAATAGAATTTTTATTTTATTAGTGAACAACTAACAAAAAAAAGCTACATCAAAATTTACGACGATAAAGCTCTAATTTTTTAAATACTGATTCATTCAAATAAAACAAACAACAACTACAAGAATTGTGCTTTTTATCGAAACAAGCATGATTATTGCGCCTGTAGACATCATTCCAAAATAAGCGGCCTCATCTTATCAATTCTTTGTTTATTTATTTAAAATAATCTGAATTTAAGGCAAATTATACTTATTTTTAAATACTGTCTTTTAATTCTATCGACAATCGTGACTCATTTTAACAATGATTTAAAAAAAAAAATGCATCAGAATTATTATTAATTTTGATTATACTAAACCTTGATAGGAGTAATTTTTTTCAGGGCATAGTCGTGTAAAATTGATATAAAAAACAATCATACCTGAAAATAATGGAGTCGAGATCAAAAGGATATTCAATGATGCCAGTTGTTGGTGCTCGTGCTCTCAATATATCCTGTTCTGTAGGTAGATATTCAGGAGCTCTGATACGCTCCAAATCGCTAAGATAACTGCAAACAACAAGAAGCATGCAACATGCAACCAAACACAAGAGAACAAAAAAAATATATATGTATTAAAATAAACCGTAAATAAAGTAAAAAGTGAAGGGCGCAGCATTTTGTGCTTGAATCTAAATCATAATAATAATCATTTGAAAAATTCGCATTCAATATGTTAGAATTAGGCATTTTCTTTCAAATCACATGCCTGACACAACTATAAACATAGTTTAACTCGTACCTAAACCGGATTTCATCCAAATCAAATGGATATTCTATGATGCCAGTTGTTGGTACACGTACACGTAAAATATCCTGCTCTGTTGGCAGGTAATCGGGTGCTGCTACACGATCTATCTCCATCAAATAACTGGAACGCCAGATGGGGGGGTTAACAAAATAATTATTGTACAATAACTGGTAATTTTTACCAGTCAAATCACCACTACTAATTATCATCAATTGGGATTAAGAAGTAAATGAAACACTACACTCCTTAACCACAATTAAAACAATTTTATAGTTAGTCTTTTTGGAAAGTTTGTGGTTATTAAGCATAGTGTTTATTGTTTGTAAAGATGAAAAGATTTCTTAATCGATAACATGTATAACTTACTATTTGGCAGAATCTGTAAGTTGATATTCTCGACGACGATCGTAACATTCTTGTATACCTGCATCATTCCATAAATCTTTGATTGCATCTACGTATGGATTCTCGAATGTTGTTACAGTTTCATAATCGATACTTTTAATTAATTCGGCTTTCTCCTAAAATATTTATCATTATTAATAAAATACAATTAATCATTTTTTATAAATGAAAAGATAATCAACCTGACTGGAAGACTCAGCATATTGGATCTTTAACAAATCCATAGCTTTAATCATACTCTGCATTGCCATAAAGATATTTTGATAGACCAATTTGATGAAGCCACGTTTATCTTCATCTGAATATCCGGCACCGTGGATAATACGCATCTGTTTGATAAATGTTGATTTGCCGGACTCACCAGTGCCTACAAAAAAAAAATAGTAATCATAATGCATTATTATATCAAACAATTATAAGAACAACAAGTAGAAAGAGATAGGGAGTAGATAGATAGATTAAACAATAAATTTTCAATCCAATTAGATAAATTAATTAAATATTGAAGAGAAAAAACACGACAACTTTAGTAGTCTGGTGGTATTGCTTGATTCGAGGTCACTTTCATAATTTAATTAACTACATAATCTAATAAAGCGTAATTTAAACGATTTTTTTATAATACAAGAAATCTACAGTGTATCCCAGAAATGTAGCCCTACAAAAAAATGCAATTTTACAAATAGTGTACGATTATTATAACAAAATTGTTTGAATTTTGCAAGCAATCGGCGGACATTCTGTACGATTCCTTAAATTTAATTAGCCGAGAAAAACCGGCGTGTTATCGTCGAAATTATCTGGGTTTATTGGCCCCAAAAATGAATGGAATAAACACGATGTTTTCTGTAATTTTTAGAATGTCAAACGGACACGATCAATTATTTAAATTGCATGATTTTTTTACTTGAAGTTCTTTCGTGATTTGAGATAATTTTAACGAAAATTGTGCTTAATTTAATAGAAGTCTTCAATTTTAATTTCTGCCCTTTCTCTCTCTCTCTAATTTAATTTATATTAAGTGGATCAAACTACCATTGATTATCATTGTTATAATAATAGTGGTTGATTCGTTTTTGTTTCTAGATTTTTGTTTTTTTCGAAAAAATGATAAGATGTGTGCTTGAGCGATAAAATTTTTCAAAAATGATAAGTATAGAGAGATATAGGAAAAATAAGGCGATTATCGATAATTTAGCAAGGTTTTTTCCATTAAAAATATAGGTTATATGACCGGCGTGAAGTTGGAAAGAACAAAGGAAAAATGCGGTTGGAAAAATCAAGTTGCATGCGACGAGATTGGATGTTTTTTTGTACACTGTAAGGGATAGGCACGTGGGGTTGATTTCATTGGAATTTTGTGTATTTGTTTTTTTTATCGTCGCTGTCAATAGGAGTGAATGAAAATTGTGTGTGTGTATGTAGAGGGCCTTTTCTTACCAAGCAATAAAAGTTTGAGTTCGCGTCTGGCATCTCGCTTATCTCGTCGTAGTTGTTTTTCAATTTCGGCATTGATGCGTTTCTGTTCCCTAGCCTCATCTGACTGGCAACACTGCATGGTCATGCTCTTGTAGATGGGGGCCCTGGACTACTCCACACACCTACCATCCGCTATGTTGCAACGAATGTGCACCAGGAAAATTGCAGTATCTCTATCTTTGTCTTTATACACTATCACCAACACTGTCTATCACTTTTTCCGTTGTTTTCCTACTTTGTCGTGCTTGTTTATCGTCTCACTTGCACTTATATTTATTAATCGTATTCTCGTTTATAATTTTTATTATTATTTGTTATTATTGTTATAATGATGATTTGTGGATTAATCTATAAAGTGGCACTATGTCCTAGTGTAACTGTGGCAGTGGTGACCATCATCGCTATAGTAATAGTTGGCTGGGTGTGGTGCTGAAGTCGGACCACCGGCATGCTCTTATATTAATCCAGCTTATAGCCGTCCCAATCTGATCTTGTTAGGAATAACCGGATTGGGAAGCCACATATATACAAAATTGTCTATAAGATGATAAGGGGGTTGTTTCACAGTGGTGGTAGTATACAACACGCTGGTTTGTAGGGGGGCGATGGGTGGCCTGGGGGCCGCCGTGTCCACTGCGGCCACCGCTTAGGTTATCGAGTCCGGTAGACACACACACACACCACCAACAACACGACGCACACACGCACCCACACCGACAACGACAACGGCGGCGGCGGTGAAGGCGACACGTTTATTTTGTATTTTGTAGACAAACACATACACGAATAATTACACCAGGATACTTGATTATTATTGCTGTATGATTTTACGTCTGTTTGATATTCTTATTATAATAATTTTTATTTATTTTTTTTTTCTTTGTAAGGCGTCAACCGCTCGCCAACACGGTCATATCACACACATTCTCCGGTAGATCAAACAAATGTTAACCGAAAAGAAAAACGAAAAAAACCGTACACCACAAAACACACACACACGCACAACGGCAATACAACAATTGTGGCCACACTAATAAAAGTCCATTTCACACAAACAGCAGCCGCCTCTTGTCAATATGGCGCTGCCCTGTAGGTACCAGCGGGCGATTCTCGCGCAACGTCTATGTGTGTTTTATATTAACAAATATACATACATATGTGTTAGTGTGAATATTTACACATGTTTGTGTGCATATACGTGTACGTATACATTTATCATTGTATGTGTATGTGTGCTTGTGTCGATGTAGATGTGCGCGTACTGTATACGCAGAACAGGAAGTCAGGAGCGTGCGCGCCATTTTTACAATTATTCAAAAATTCAAAAAGACTACCATTTATCAATTACGAAAAGACAAACGATTTTATTTCAAAATAAAACAACAAAAATATCAATAGTCATTATTATTATTATAACAAAACACATAAATATTCTATAATTATAAAAATTATTTAGCTAATATAATAATTGAATGGATTTAGTTTCTCATTCATAATTCCGAACACCTAGATTTCCATCTATACAGGGTATTTCAAGTCGTAGTTGGCTGTTTCTTTTTTACGTAATATCGCAGCTTGGTTCGGCCATTTGAAAAATATATTAATAAATGTCAAATGTAATGAATTATGAATCAAGTTACGATACTACAAAAAGAAGGCACAGCCAACTGCGAGATAAAATACCATTGTATACTCCGTGTAATAGTTAATACAGTCAATTTTATCAATGGCTTCCTAATCAACAATTTATCAATGGTCAACGTACTTTTCCTACTATTTTCCAACGTATTTTCCCACTAACAATAATTAAAAATGTATAATTTACCTTTAATTTAGACAAAGATGAGTCTATAGGTAGTAAAATACTTCTGGATAATATAGACAGAGATAGTCAAATTCTTATAGTGCACATTTTCAATGGCAATAGAGCCTTTTATGGATACTTCGGCAAATTAAACCAAATACTAACTCATTACTTCATTACTAAATGAGTTAGTATTTGGCTTAATGACTTACTGATTTCTAATGAGTCATTAGAAGTCAGTAGCTTAAAAGAAATTGTGCCTATTTAATTATATGTATATGCTACTATTTATACAAGGTGTACAACGCTATTTCGCGGTTGGCTATGTATTTGGTAACGTTAGTAACGTAGGACCATAGCATGGTGCGGCCACTTGTTTTTCCATAAGTTAACACATCTCAACAATAGTAAAGTGTGAACCAAGCTACGGACCTATGTAACCAAAGATATGGCCAACTGTGAGGTGAAATATATAACGTTGTACATCCTGTATACTTTGAGATACAGTCGTTTCAAATATACGTGAGTAAGTTTGGGAGCTTATCAAAATCATTTGGAATATGAGAAGGTACCGAAATTAACTAGAAATTATTTTGATTATACATAGTAGCTAATAGTATATGTATATGAGTTGGTCAAAAGCTTTTGTATTTAAGAATCTTGTAAGTACCTTATTGATAATGTAATTAGGTACCTACTTTGCTTTACAGAAAGATAGTACGTCTCAGATATGTCTCGAAAATAAGTTAACATCTCTTGTAACTCAGAGTTACACAATTTTTCCCAATACAACCATGTGAGTACCTTACTTATAGTGTACTCATTTTACATTTCTGTTTAAAAATATAGCGCCTAAGAGATTCATTCAAAATATTTGAGAAATTTGATAAGCAAGGGCCGAGAAATTGCTAAAATTACAGAATTATGCACTGTGTATAATATATATCCATTTTAGATACACTCATAAACTTTTGAGAAGCATGTATGTATGGTCAAAAGTGTAACATATAAGATTACATTTTTGTATCTTGGAATTATACAATTCCTTCCCAAAAGAATCATGTTTTCGCTTTTTTCTATAAAAATACAGTGTGTCTCAGAAATTCTACGTTAATATCTGAGAAATTTAATGAGCAAGAGTCTAAAAATTACCAAATAATCATCTGGGGTATGAAAAAAAAATTTCAACCTTTATTTTTTTCCCTTACTTAAGGTCGACTTTGCAAAACCTTGCCTTAAATCGATTTAAGCGAGGATTTACAGACATTTAAATATAGGGATCTGGATATGAGCGATATCTCTAGGAATAGGTGTAAATCTACCGTTAGAACGACTTAACCCAAGATCTTGGTAAAGCAAGCTTAATTATAGGGAAAAAAAATTGGACCTTAGGAGTCCCAATGAATCAACTGAGCACTGAGGTATATATGAAAGAATCAAAGTTATCAAAAAACAAATGATTGTAGAATGTAACTACTGTTGTGCTGGCCAAAAGTGTAAAATATTTGATTACATCTTTTGTGACTTCGAATTACACAATACTTTCCAATAAAATCATGTGAGTACCTTATTTATAGTGTACTTATTTTAGATTTCTCTGTAGAAATATAGCATGTATCAGAGATTCTTTCAAAAAAATTGAGCAATTTGATCAGGAAGGCCCAAGAAATCGCTAAAATTACACTGTTTAATATATAATCCCAATCTTTCTGAGGTATACCTACTCATGTATTTTCGGGAAACAGATTTGATCATGTGAGTAGGTACATAGTACCGGCGTGCTGGCTAAAAGCGTAAAAAATAAGATTACATTTTTGTATCTTGGAAAACAAGTCCTCGCCAAAAGAATCATGTAAGAACTATTTACTTTTGTCTATAAAAATAGTGTGTTTCAGAAGTTCCATCAAAAAATCTGAGAAATTTAATGTGCAAGAGCTGAAAAATCATCTGAGGCATGAAAAAACTCAGCTTTAGCTGCTCTTCCCCTACTTAAGCTTGACTTTGCAAAATCTAAGCGTGGATTTACAGACATTTGATTGGGAATCTGGACATGGATAATCTCTCACCCAAATATCAGTAAGCCTACCTTTAGCTCGATTCAAGTCAAGGTCAGGAAAAAATTGTGCTTTAGGAGTCTATTCAGATCAAGTGAGCCATAGATATATGAAAGGATTAAAATGATCAAAAAACAAATGATTGTAGAATGTAACTATTGTTTACTGGCTAAAAGTGTAAAATATAAGATTACATAAATCATGTAAGTACCTTATTTATAGTGTACTTATTTTACATTTTTCTGTAGAAATATAGCACGCATCAGGGAAGCTTTCAAAATATCTGAGAAATTTGATCAGTAATCGTCAAAGTTAAAGAATTATGTCGCATACATAAATCCAAGACTTTTGAGACATACTTACTCATTTATTTTTGATTTGATTATGTGAGTACATAATACCGGTGTGCTGGACAAAAGTGTAACTCATAAAATTACATTTTATATTTTGGGATTATTCCTTCCCAACAGGATCATGTATTTCCTTTCCTCTATAGAAATACAAGTGTCTCAGAAATTTTACCAAAATATCTGAGCAAGAGCGAAAAATCACTAAAATACTCAACTTTGAACAATTTTCTCGATTTTTGCATTGTTGACTTGTACAACTTCTTCCCAGACGAATCATTCAAGTGCAGTTTTTTCTGAGACATATTTCGTCACACAAGAAGCCTGTAAAGTTATTTTTAAATTCTACAACCAACAAATTATCGGTAATACAATCATCGCCGTCCAGACATTGTAAACTTGAACTTAAAATCGCTATATAATCCGTATGTATGACTTCCTTCCAGTGTGATTATCGTTTTTCTAGTAGTATTACATCGATATTCCGCTATTTGTATCTAGTTTTATTCAAATCAACATGACCGTATCCATACATATACATGTTAATATAAGTTCTATGTACACAATGTGAATCCAATCAAGTAATTTAATCCTGTTTAGACAAATTGTAATGGAATATCATCAGATGAAATCTAACAATAATAAACAAAATTTCTGTAATATAGAACGGATGTGGTTAATTCGGTGAGTGGGTGAATTACTACGAAATTTCGGTGGTATTCCCTCCAATTTAGGTCGAATCTTTCGATTAATTTTTAAGTAGTATACACATTTATTTTAAACATAATCCAAACATACACTTTACTTAAAATTAGTCAATAATTGATAAATTGATGATAATAAAATATTAAAACATAATTAACTGAGTAAAAATAATAAGTTATAATTTAATTATTGTACAATAAATGGATATAAACTGCAATAAACAATAACATTCCTTTTACGCCTCAATAGCACTTCTATTCTCTATGTATTTTATAGAATCTAAATAATAATATAAAGTTGGATAACAAAGTATCTAATACCGAATTTTGATGGATCGATGAACAAGGCACAAATATGAACATTTCAAAAACAAGTATACAAATATTTACATTATAACACAAAAAAAAATTTTTTTTAGTCGATACAAATTGGCACTATTTATTGTTCCCCGAAATAGAAAACCTAATAAAAAACAAGCACAATGAGCAAACTTATTGGAAGATTTTCAATGACTGACTAGACAACTATCTTTTATCTATGTGTATGTATGTAAATTGTAATCTTGAAAGAAATGCAATGAAAAATTTAGTGACTAGTGTGATTAAAAAAAAAAGATTAAAAATGTTCATAGTGCTTATCTTTTCTTGTATATTTCTCTATTTATGCTTAAATGATCAAATGATAAAGAAAATGCATTAAACTTAAATCTATGATTAGTTCATATTAATGTTTTATTTAATTTATGAGCAATTTGTTGGTTGGTCGAGTCTGTCAACTCAAAAACTCAGATCTTTTTTTGCTAGATTTTAAGTCAAGTTTTTCGAAATTAATGAGCATTAAATTGTAGAAAATTTACAATAAAAACTAAATTTCCTGTATAATATCGAATAATAATAATTAATAATAAGGCACTTTATTACATGACTTTACTAATTATAGAAAGTCGCCAAATGTAACTGATTTTTTTGTAGAAATTCGGATCAAATCCTAAAGAGGTCTTGTGAAGTTCGCTGGGAACATCCCCTTTTCTCCTGTACCTTCTTTGATACCCATCAGCCAACCTTCTTCCTGCAAATTACAAGAATTTCAAAAATTATTATTTTTTGCATCAAGGGGAAGCTGGAGTCCGGTCTCGATTCGGTGTCCAATAAAGTGACCATTTTTAATCATCGATTTCTTGCTTGTTTTCTGAGATACTCGAACTCTGTAACCAGTGATCAATCGGAAGTTCCACAGCGCATCAAACAGAGTTTTTCATTTTGGAAAGTTTTAAAGATAAAAAATCGTTCAGCACCTTGTTTGGAAGCTTATTCATGTGTGGGGAGCAAATGGTACCCGAAAAATTAAATTTCGGAAAATCGAAAAAGTTAGAAAACTTTCCATTACCTATTTTAATTTTCTAAAATTGGATTTTTCGGAAAACGTTTGCCATCTGCCTTGAAATTATAGATATAAAATTTTGATATTATCCTCTGCACTTTAGAATTCAGTGAAAACTTTCCAAAATGAAAAACTCAATCGGATGCACTGTGAAACACCCAATTCAAGGCTGGTTGCAGCATTTGAATATCTAAGTAAACAAGGGAGAAATCGATGATTAAAAATTGTCATTTTTTCGGACACCGAATCGTGAACAGACTCTAGCTTCCCCTTAATAATAAGACAACTACCTGTTCTTCTGGATCGTCGTATTCTACAACTTGTATAATCTCACCGACTTCAAATGATAATTCATCAACATCCTCTCTATTGTATTTATAAGTGGCTTTAACGCGATACAGTACACCTGGTGGTAGATTATCAGTACTTGCACCTAAAAATTAACACAAATTATTTAGTAATTGTAATAAATATAAAGATTATAGAATTTAGATTGTGTTAAAAAGCTTTTTGCAACAATTACTACTCACCGACTGGAATATCGTACAATTCTTCAACTTTCCTATTATTGACTGCTGAATTCGTATTACTGTTACTATTATTATTAGTAGTACTACTATCAATATTATCATTAGTTTTAGTTATTGCATTAGGTGGTGTTTCTAATGGTGGTGTTTTAACAGCAGCACCATTATCGGGAGTTGAAGCACCGTTAATTTCGGATTTTTGTGTTGGTGTTGTAGGTGTAACAGGAGGACTAGCTGATCTTATCTGATCATTTTTGGTAGGTGTTGTAGGTTCTTGTTCTTGTTGCTTATCATTAACCTGTTCTGTTGTTGTGGTTGTTGTTGTTATCTCATTTTTATTACTAGTTTCAGATTGTGTAATTTCATCGGTTGTTGCTGAAAAAACACAAAAAAACACACGCCAAATTCAAACAAAACGCTAAACAAAATTCGGTTAATTTATTATTTTCACAAAAAAAATGCCAACACTGATTAAATTTTAATAAACTTACGATGAGTTGAATTAATTGTTGAAATATTATTGTTGATCAATGGTGTTGGTGTTGTTGATGGTGTTGTTTTATTTTGTATAGATCGTGGTAGACTGGCACCATTTGTTTTTTTCAAACTATATGAAGCACGTTGGCTATCAGTTGCTAATTTATCAACAATTGCCTCTAATTCACCAAAAACTTTTGCTGTTTCTGTATGGAAGACATGTTCAGCATTAAATAATGATTGTAGATTTGTTACAAGAAATAATATTCTTGAATCGTATAATGCTGGTAATTCATCATGTAATTCCGAATTTAACATTTCGTATGTACGTTTAGCCTCCTCTAATTGTTCACGACCTTTTGCTATTTTTGCTTCATCACGCTTCTTCATATTTGTTTGTAATGCTTGAAAACTATGTCGTTGACCATCATAATCAACTAATTTTCTACCGCGCTTATCGATTTTTTTCTAAAATTTTATAAATAAAATTAATACACATGTACAGGGTGTCTTATTTTCCATAGTATTTAAGGATATCTCATGTAAGCAGTGATGGGATAAATTAATTGATAACACTTTCTCCTACTACTACTTTGTTGAGCTTAATCGAAAGGCCTTCTTAATTTTTTTGTTACATTCATTTGTTTTCGAGTTATTTGATTTTCTTTCAGGATTTTAAAAATGCTTCGTATCTTCTTTATTGAAAAAAAATGAAATATATTTTTGACATTACAGATACAATTTTTTAAGCAGGTTTGACCTACGAAATTCAATTTTAAATAAGTCTTGGGGTACCTGGAAATCATTTTAGCAAAATTAGAACTTCATAGCTCATTTGTAAGTAGGTCAAACTCTCGTTTCTGGCGATGTTGCGACTCGTAGACCCTCCCAACATTGACTTTTTTTGGTTTTTCTTAATTTTATTCTAGAACAGGTAAAGATGTTTCGCATTTTGTTTTAGAATGAAATGGAAAATACGAAAAAAAATCAATGTTGTGAAAATCTCCGAGTAATTCTTAGTCGTTTTGCTTCTTATCTAATTTTTGAAAATCGCCACCTTGGCCAAAACGAACGTTTTTTTTTAACTTCCAAGCTACAAGGTTCTAATTTCGCTAAAATGTTCTCCAGGAACCCTCTTATACACCCTAGAAATATTTTTCGAGTCACCCGACAAATAATGGGGAGTTTACAGGTATAGAGGGTGTGTTTTTTTCAAAGTAGTCAATTCCTATTAGTTAGCAAGAGATTTGAAAAATATTTTAAGCATTCTTAGAGGAACACCTGGACACCATTTCTGCAAAATTAAAATCTTGTAGCTCAAAAACGAACTTAACACGTAAAACAACTAAGAATGACTCTTAAATACTCTAAACATTTTTCGTTTTCCTCCATTGCATTCTAAAGAACGAGTCATTTTTAGTCGTTTTGCGTGCTTTGCTCGTTTTTGAAGCTTGCGACATTGTCTTTAACCAACTTCGAAATGGGCTGCAAGATTCTAAATTTGCCAACATGCTCTCCAGGGCTCTTTCTTTAAATCAAAAAGGTAGTACGAATGTGTGATCAGTTAATTTGTCTCATCACGACTTACATGGCATATCTTTAAAATACTATTGAAAATAAGACACCCTGTACATACACATAAAAGAAACACAAAAATACCCTCATTTCAGGAAATTGAGCTTGATATGTATTCAAAGGTAATAGTACTTGATCGGCTAATTTATGACTGAAATCTTGCCATAACATATCAATTGATTGTGTTTGTACATAAAGTAAATCATGTCCAGTCCATTGGCTTTCATAAGTCTCACCGATTGCCTCTAATAACGACTTTGATGCTGCTTGAGTTGCTATATAAAAACAACAATTTATATTATAAAAAAAAATGGAAAAAACACTAATAAAATTATTGATAATTACCTCGAATACATCTAATATAATTATTGAATTCTTTCTGTAATCTATTAGCGGCATTTTGTTGTCTTGTAAAATTTTGTAGATGTTCATCAAAGATTTCATCGGCTGTACGATCAACTTTACCCAAGTTTTGTAGAATCTGCAATTAAAAAAACAAGTCATAATTAAACTAATTTTAACTGTACAGTTCATGAGTTGGCAGTAATTAACGTAGAAGTTTAATAAATCTAACTCTGAACGTAATATTGAGATAAATCGACAAACATACGAAATATAATAGAACAATCTGTAAATTTAAATGACTCAATTTAAATTATTTTCTACTAGTTGTTTGAATATTGATTTAGACTTGCCACAAAGCGAACGTTTAATCGTATTGTTTTCACTAAATTCGATTGTTGTACAGATAAAACAAAACGAGCAAGAATTTTTATTTAAATTAAAAAAAAGAAGAGAATACAGGTGCCATTCTTTTCCTAATGTGTATATAAATGTTTACAAATGACGTCACTGTACATAATTTGATTAAATATGTGTTATACAATCACAATTGCATATAAAATGTAATTCAATTTAATCTAAAACGATATCCTTATAGGCATTGTAATCATTTTATTTTCATATTATTATCATGATTATTACCAGTACTACTATTATAAAATTAACCAACAATAGAAGAATCTTTATTGGTAGTATTGTTGTACGATTTTATTAATAATAATAAGTTGAAAATTGCAATGTAAATTTTATTTATAAATGATAAAAAATACAGTAAAATAACCGAAAAATACACCTAGAAACTTTTAGGAATAGTGCCAAAGGCTACACATCAAATAGGAATTTTCAAAATGAATTTATCTTCAAGGCGGTGGCGGTATAACATAATTACGAATTTTCAAAAATACAAAAATTACATCAAATCGTTATTTTAAATATTAACCACATAATTAATTTTAATCAATAAGGTTTCATTACAATAAACAGATTGGATTCGAGAGTTAGAAGACAAATTCTACTGGATCAATACCACAATTAAATACCAAAAATGCTTGTGTTTTTTTTTACAAAATTAACGTAGCAAGCAACAAAAATTAAAGGAGGATATCCTCTCATCAAATGTAATATTGCACATTTTTTTTAACTTTTGCAATAATAATAAATGTAATTTTTCTCTCTCAACTGTTAAAACAACCATAAAGTTGGCTAATTAGTACGAAAACAATGTCCTTTCATAATTTATTAAATTTTTTAACACCAGCTATTCGTCACATAAGTAAAAAATCAATCAAAGGTTCCATATCAGTTTTCTTTTATTAAATAAAACATGTGCTACCATAAAAAATGGTTTTATTTAAAAAAATACAACATTACTTCGTTCAGGTGCAATAAGTTGAGATTTTTTTTTATTAAAATTTATTCTTTTAAGTAAGGAATGTCAAGGTAGCAGTTGTGCCAAAGACCTTTCTGTGTATAAAGTTTCACTCTTTCTAGTATATTGCTTAAAATTATGTACGGTAAATTATTATAATACATTTCTGATATAAACATTTACATTTTCAATCAAAACAGTAGAAAATTCGAAAGACTCTAAAGAGGAATGTGACAAGTTTAGCGAATTCTCATAAAACGTGTATTAAATTGTAAAATAAAATATTTACGAGTCTCTATCACTTTAATAGAAAATTATAGTTTTTACTATTTTATAGTTATTTTAAATTAAAAACGATAAACGATTAAAGGCTCCGGTCTAGAATATGCTTTTAGCCCCTTTGAGCAGAGTTCTTGACTTATTTCTTAAAATCAGTTTTTAAGGATTTATTGAGCTTTTAAGTTTTTTTTTTGTATTACATTGTCAGTATTTACCAAGTCGAAAAGGACACTATTTAGACACTTTTAATCGATTTTGTGTTGAATTTTTAAAGTGCAATTTTTTTTTTTTTAAACTGTATTAAACAGTTAGGTTTTTGGGTGAATTTTATTTTGAGTAGCGACAATTTTGTTCGATTTTTGAGCTACATTGTCGATTTTAAATCTAGTTTTTGAGACATATTCGACGTCGAATTATTTAAAGAAAGAGACTAAAACATTTTTAAGCAATTCTAGACCTGAATTCTTCACTTTCAATCAATATTTTAAAAAATTCGCTTCCTAAATCATCAATTTACAACGATTTTGCTCTTAAGTAGTGAATGGGAGACAAATCGGACACTTTTAATCCGTTTACAAGGCGAATCTTTGAAATAATCCAAGCTTCAAAGAATTATTGTGCCAAGTCACCAGATTTTTTGGAGAATTTTGTTTTGAAGTAGTAAAAAGAAAACGATATAGGCAATTTTTCAGCTAAGTTTTCGGGTGTAAGTCTTTTTGACATCTAATCATCAAAAAAAAAATTTAAGCACTTTCGGGTAATTTTAGATCCACATTCTACACTTTTAAACAATACTTTAAGAAACTTTGGTTCCAAGTGATCCGTTTGTACAGAATTTTACTCCGACTTTATGATAGTTTTGTCCTAAATTATCAAATTTTTAACAACAAGAAGACATTCTTTTTAGATGCACTCGAAATCAAGCAATGAGTAGAGGAAAACCAGAACTACTTTTGTAAATATTCGAAAAAAATGTACACAATACTCCTTATTTATACAGAAGTGTAGTCATAAAACATCACAAACATTTTTTGACCGTCTTTTCGAATTGTTTCTGAGTCACTATTAGCAATTATGAAGGCCCATAATGCTCTTGATGTGTCCCTGTTTTTTGTTATAATAGAATCGCAAATAGTAGAATTATTTGTAAATTTTCTCTCTATTGCATAATTTATTCACGCTATTTTAAGAAAATTCTTCAAGTTTTAGTTATTTTTGAAATTGAAATTTATTTATTTCGTAACAAATATATCATATTCAATTCAATTATAATAAATTTTTAATAAAAAAGTTAATAATAATAGCTTTAAATTAATCAAAAATACTAGTCCTATTGCTCAATTATTCGTGAATAGATTTTTTTTAAAATACAATAAATATTTTCCCAAAAAAAACTATCTAAATTGAATTTTGATTTAAACGTATATCTTCTCTTAATAAAAACAAATTCATTATTTCTATTGAGCACTATTTTGAAAAAAATTGTTGCAAAACGAATGTATTTTCCCACGTATTTGAAAAATATTTCAATGTCATTGAAATAATTAATTTCATTAGTGATTGTTACTCAATATTAATGATTCTTATATTTATATTATCACATCACCTTTGAATACAGTTACTTCTAGAGTATTTTCTACGTATATTTATTTATTAATTTTCAAATTTTATTCAATATGTTCGTCGGAAATCTATCAACAATCATTCTAATTTTATTCACCTGTGTAGTTATTACAAATAAAAACACACACCTTAAAATTGTTATGACTTTCCACTAATGGCATGAGCGTGAGTGTTTATTTTCAACCTACAATCAAGACGATTTTTACCTTATGTATTTGAGTCTGTGTATATACCTACTTAAATTGAATTTTACGAAATTTCCAAACGTAATCGGGAAATAACTAAATTTCCTAATAATTACTAGCTATCTAACAAATTCTAAATTTAATCAATCGTTTTCAAGAGTCACATACACGTGTGACGTTGTAGCAAAATACCGGTACTAGAATTGTTTTCTTCCTATTGTTTTATTTAAATTTCGCATATTGTTATTCGTTTACTCTTTGATTTTATTTTCATTCTTTCATCACCAGTGCTATTATTATTATTGTAAAGGTCGTTGGATTACGTGAGAAATCCACAAGTGTATAATCGAGGTGTTTAAATTTATTTATATGAATATCTTTATTTCTACCTACTATTAATTTAATATTTTATACACTATTTCTTCATCTATACATATATTCTTATTTCTTCTCGTTTTTACCTACAATAACATTTAAATTACAGTTAGTTATCTTTGTGTTAACATTTCACGAATATTCCATCAAGATGTAGAACAATTTCTCTTCCTTCACCAGATTCTTCTGCCTTCGACAAGATGAAAATAATATAATAAAAATATAAATTTAAATGGAAGAATTCAAGAAATTCGACTTTCTGTTCGATAAATAAACAACTAAAAATTGTTTTCAATCAAAAAGAAAACGAACACCGTTATTTTCACCTTGGTAATGTAGTATTATATTATTAATAATAATTTTTATTGTAAACAAAGTGTTAAATTCAAATATAGATAACAATTTTTCAGATAAAATACATGTATTTAAGTACATACATACGTAAATTGCTTTTTGTTGAGATTTAAAAAAGTAGAAATTTGCGATTGTTTTAATGTATGGAAAAAGAACGGAAATTTATCGTATCAGAAATAAACACAACAATACTGTTTAAACATAATTTTCATTTTAAAGAGAAATTTTATTACAGCTCTATATATTTTTAATCTATTTTTTTTTTGAAATTTAACAGGAAATTCGCCATATTTTTCAATACAGAATCAGCAGTTTTTCTCCTATAGCTTCAAAAATTACGATTCAGTGAAAATTATATTTTAACAAAAATAAACACAAATCTATTCTTATACTGTTTAGATTTGTTATTATTATTATTATTATTATTATTATTATTATTAATAATAATATTATTATTGGTTCGATTTTGGCAATTTGAATTAAAAACAGGTCAGAATGTTGAATGTAGCGTTACAACTGTAGTTGGAAAACAAAGAAGGAAAAAAGAATGTTTGCGGTTTGTATGTAAATTCAAAACAAAACGATTATTATTTCTGAAAATAGTCGGATATAATAACTATAGAAAAAGAAAAATGCTTTCATAATCAACAGAAATTATGTAACAATTTTAAGTCGTTTAAAATAACTTCTTTCTTAGAATTTTCCTCAAGTTCTTCGAGTTAATTAAAATTCATTATAATCGAAAAGTCGATGATGATGGCTAATGAAGTAAATAAAATCTAATTCTAGACAGAGCAGTAAAAATTTCACTAGATAACAAATTTGTGACAAAATTTAGAGCTTTTTCGAGGTTTCCTAACTAAAAAAAAGACCAATATGAGCGTTATGGGAGAAAATAAACAGAAACTTTACGTAAATAAAATGCAAGACAAATTATAAGGTGAAAAAAATAAAAGTTATAGTTATAAAAAATAACTGTTAAGATATTTTAACGGAAAAGCCTCTTCCGTACATCTTCTAATTTTCTCACCATTTCATTTTAAAAATTAACAATTATAATCACTTTTTTCGAGAGTTTCTTTCTCTCTGGTCGTTTAATATGTGTGTGTATGTGTGTGTAAATAATTAAAACTAAATTTATCTTTATTATGTATGTATGTATAATTTATTACAGAATTTTGTCAGTAACTAGTTAGGGAACATTAAAGAATTATTTGTTTAAAATAATCTAAAAATATCAATGAAGTTACATATTAATGTTCTAATTTAATCCAACGAATCATTAATTAAACGAATACGGATCAATAATTTACAATTTAACTGTCTTTTTTGTTATTTTTGTTTTTTTTTCCAACGATAAATTAGTGAAGACAAAATACAAGTTGTTTGAGAATAACTTAAAATTATAACCAATTAGTAGAAATAATTATATTAGAATTGGTTATTAGAGGTCCGAGGTCAAATTACATACATAAGTCTAAAGTTAAGCTTACTATTAATGTATTGCAAAAAACTATATTATACTTATGTATCATAAAACAATATGACAAATTTCAAGGATATGAGAATTTAATCGAAAAACCTATGACAATATTGCTAATTACCTTACTTTGAAGTAGATATACAGCATAGTTCACCTCTAAGAACACAATGTAGTGAGAATCTTATGGAACTTCTATTAGTTTTGCGAGCGATTCAAAAAATATTTTAAGGGTTTATATGAGGATACCTAGGGAACATTTTAGCAAAATTAGAGTATCGTAACTCATTTGGGAGTTGGTCGAAAAATGGTCGTTTTGGATAAAGTCACGATTTTTCTAAAACGAGCTAAACGCGCAAAACAGCTAAAAGCATCTCGTTTTTCTCCATTTCATTATAGGGAAAATGCGAAACATTTCCACTATTTTCTGAATAAAGTGGAGAACAACAGAGATAATCAATGTTAGGAGGATCCTCGAGTCATTCAGGCATTTTACGGTCTTAACTCGTTTCTGAAAATTGTGACATGAGCGTTTTTTGACTAACTTCAAAATAAGCTACGAGCTTGTAATTTTCTTCAAATGCTCTCTAGGGACCCTCCTACGAATCCTTGAAATATTTTTCGAATTCGCCAACTAATAGAAGTTTCATAAGGTTCTCCACATTTAAATTTTCAGCCTGGTATAAAAAAGTATGACTATAAAAGCCAATTTGTTTAAATATAAATAGTTTGAGGATAAATTGCTAAGAATTCGCATTGCATCTTGTTGATTATTAATCTTCAAACAATAGACCTAGAAACTATTTTCTAATCAAGGCTATAACAAACTACCTTGATGTTGATTGTACAACATTTGAAACATCCATTTAAATAACTTCAAAAATGAACAGAAAAAACGATGTTCGTTTCATAATTTATTGAGGTACTTTAATTTTAAAATAATTGTTGATTTTATAAAAATTCAAAAATTTGATTACCTGTTGGCATTACAAGTAAACATCGTTTTTTTTTGTGCTTTTGTTGTTAATTAATCGACACATTATGATGTAATACAACAAAGTTCAACAATTATAAATATAATTTTTACAATAAATATGAATGTAAAAGATTTTTTAGTTCAATTTCCTCTATTAACATTAATACAAAAATCGAAAAATTACATTAGTGTTATTTTAAGATTGTGTTAATTTCCATTGGCTAGAAGGAATTGTCAAAATTTATTTTTAAACGTTCTCTACAATACAACGACTTGGCAGAAAACAACTTTTTAACACCGAAAAAAAAATCAAGAACATACAAACTTCCGTTATTATAACTTATAATATTCAGATATGTTTCATAATCAAATGAGAAAAAACAATGATTTGATTCAATTATTGTGTAGAAAACGAAAGTTTAGACATTTTACGTTCCGCTATTATTTCGATGTTATCATAGACAAACTATTCGAGGGAAATAGATATGATTTATACTGTACATACATTCAAAATTCCTATTGAATCTTATATTATTTATTGTTTAGATAGAAAGGAAGATCAATGAAAAGTTTCCATTCTAAAGTTGTTTGTTTTATCTACAACATGTATATGTAAGGTGTATGCAATGAAATAAAATTATGGTAAAGTCGTGATTTGTTCAAACAAGAGTTTTACTATTACAATATTTTCCATATAAATTTATGAAATCGACTCGTTTCTTCTTTAAAGAATATTATTGTACTTACAACTTAATTAGAAAGTTTAACTGTTTTAATTTAATACTTATAAAAGTACGGTGAAGAATGTTTTTAAAATGATTGAGAGATACTTCAATACAGAATCCAATTGAGAACATTTTTAGAAATGAATAGGATAATAAATAATAAATCATGCAGAACATTTAACTGAATTAGTAACAAATAAATTAATCAGTTCAATGATTCGTTTAATATGATAAAGATTCCAATTTTGTATATAAGTGAGTCTACTTTTGGCCAATAACACCAATCTAAAGCTCATTTAATTTTTTTAACTTTCAACTGTAGGAGTCTAAATCTAAATGATTGATGTTATAGGTAAACTTTACTGTTGTTTTTCTTCCATTTGGAATTTCAACAGTTATGAAAATTATATTACGAAAAATATTAAATTTTGAAAAAGGATCTTTAGTGTTTTGTCTATTAACAAATCAACAAAGTTGTCATTATAAAATTAGAAAATCAATTCATCGACAAAAAGTAATCATCACAATAAACTCAACATTAGAGTAGGTCGGATATTGTTTCATAAAAGAAATTTGTGTCAATATTTTATGATAAAATTGCAATTTCTCATACAAATAGTGAAACTTTACAGATATGAACTAATAATCACCTCAATTATTATAAAAATTACTACACTTATCCTTCGATTTACACTGAAGATAGATTTTTTCCTAAATTTTGTAAGTGTAAAACATGATTATTATATACGAACCGAAATCTCATCTAGTTTAGATTTCTATACAATATCTACAACATATTTTTGCCCCAATGGAAATCTAGAAGAATTCTCAAATTCAACTACACCTGGCTAGGTATATATTTTTTTTTATAATTAACTATTTCTAAAGATCCAAAATCATAAAGAATCTACAATTTTCCAATTGTTCCAATGTGTATCGCTGAAAATTACCTTTATACAGAGTGTTCGATCTAAATATGGACGATTCTATAAAATTCCTATTAGTCGACGAGCGATTTTAAAAATATTTTAAGGTTTGTAGCGAGGGTCCTTAGAGAACATTTTAGCAAAATTAGAACTTTACAGCTCATTTGGAAGTTGCTCAAAAATCGCTCGTTTCTGATGATGTTGCGATTTTCAAAAAAGAGTTCAACACTCAAAACGACTATTAATAATGACTCGAAGACCCTGCGAACATTATTTTTTGTCGATTTTCTCCATTGGGTCCTAGAAAAAATGGGCGACATTCTGCTCCACTTCAAAATAAAATAAAGAAAAACAAAAAAAAAATCAATGCTAAAAGGATCCTCGAGTTTTGCGTGTTTACATCCATGTAAAAAAAAAAATTTGAAGATTTTCACTGATTGTGTAGTTGAAGCTATTAATGATTTAAGACAAAAATGTTTTAAAACCTAGAATTGAAGTCTTACCGCGAGATAATACTGGAATTAGTTCGCTAGAAATTAATAATAATTTAGAAGAAAAAGTGCGTAAAACCGAGATTAAAACGAAAATTCGGATGAAAAATGAACGTAAAGTGTCTTATTTTTTTAAACTTATAGTTTATTATGGATAATTGTTAAAAGGGGAGATTTTAGTGCAAAAACAGGCCAAAATGTCTAAATGACATCCCTTTTATCTTCTATACCTTAAGAAGAAAATTCATTTAAACTTGATGCTTACAACGTAAATATTCTGAAATAATATATTGACTATAGAACCGAAGAATCCAGCTCAAAAATTAATTAAAATTGACTAAGTAAAAAGACGCACTTTTACTTAATGGGAACTTTATCTGCCGAATAAGCTATCGGCTACTTTATTGGGAAGAAAAAATACCGGCCCTAAATATAACAAACTCTCTACAAATGATGATTTAAAAAGAAAATGTTTCAATTGAAAGTCCAAAATCGAGTTAAAAAATCAAAGTGTCGAAATTACAATTTTTGTACAAATGATTATTAAAATCATCAAAAATTAATGATTTCGGGCAAGCATTTTTTAAATCTGTACCAAGTCAAAAATTCAACCAACAAATTGACTAAAAGTCCTCTTCTTTTCACAACTGAATAGGAAAAATCATTGAAAAAATTTGAGAAATTAGGCTCTTAAACAAAAAACTCGTTAAAGAATTTAGGATAAAAATATCTTGGCTAGAATGTCAAAATTTAATCTTTTTGGGGATTTAAGAGAGTAATCTTGCAAAAAAATGAAGATTTAAAACAACAAGAAGGCAACAAGAACAGCATCTCTTATCATTCGTTTTTTGTATTTAAATTTCGTTTAGCATGGCAAAGATGATATTGAAGTGAAACATTCTGTATACTCAACAACTTTCAATAAATAATAAGCTATTATCTAACAAGATTGACAAACTACACAATTGCTAACTATTAAAATTTAAAATCTATTAATTGAAGTACCTCCTAAGCTTGCATAAATTTCAATTTCTCTTAATATTTATCGATTCAATAACAACACAATGTTAGATTATACTTTTATTCATTTGTACAGTAATTTAATTTTCTTATTATTCCATATTTTTTTTTTAATATTTATTAAATAATTTGAATAAAACAAATATGGTTTTTATTTATTCTAATCACAATCAGTTACGATTCAGTAACTCGACCTGAATAAATGTGAAATTCTTTTAAAGTGATATAAAGTCCGTATGGGAAAGAAAAAAACATAATAAGGATAAAAATGACAATATAATTAATCAACAAATACAAATTTGAAAGCTGGATTTCTTTAAGACATCTATATGATAATCTGATAGATAAACATTATTAAGGTAGGTAGTGTTGTTTTTGTAACGTAGAACTCCTCAAGAATTCTACAATTTCTTCACATAATTAGATTTTAATTTTCGTCCCGTCATTTGATAATCATCAAACTTTGCTCTGGGCAAAACTTAAACTTGTGCTAAATTAATCAACCGATCCTCTATATTTGACACACTTCTCTACGGTTCTCTACTGTGGTCACAAATTCGAAAATTCCATCACATTTCAATTGAGATATTTGAAAAGTTCACAACAATTTACAGGTAAAACAACAAATATCTGGCTTCTCTTCCGCAATCTTTCCATACTTATTGTGTATTCCACAAATTTATACCTTTTGTAGCGACTGTTATGCATACGTATAGAGCAATTTTAATCTGTGCTCAAATCGCAGATTGAACAGAATATAGTATGATAAAAATAAACGTATCTGTTGACGAAAATAGACAGTCAAATGACCCTAAAAACTCTCTAAATGTTTCATACACACGAACCAATTAAATACAGGGTGATTCACGTACAACGAAAAGTTCTTATGGTTAATTCACATTATTTGTCGAGTGATTCGAAAAATATTTCAAGGATTTACAAGAGGGTCCCTGGGAAACATTTTAGTTAAATTAGAACCTCGTAGCTCATTTGAAAGTTAGCAAAAAACGCTCCTTCCAACAATGTCCAATGGAGAAAAATGAAAAAAAAACAATGTTGGGAGGATCTTCGAATCATTCTTAGGTCATTTTGTGAGTTTAGCTCGTTTTTGAAAATCACAACCCTGTCCAAAACGTGCGTTTTTGATCAACTTCCAAATGAGCTACGAGGTTCTAATTTTAATAAAACAATCTCCAGGTACCCCCTTACAAATTCATGATATTTTTCTCCAATCGCTTGACAAATAATGGTAGTTGCCAACATGAATAACCCTGTATAGACGGATTCTGTAAATGAAGTTTCAGTAGACGATTCTACAAAAATACTCTTGAACTCAAGCCGGTAAATATGAAAAATAAAAAGACGAACCTTTGGGAAAATTTTCACACAATCCTCAAAAAGATTTATAATCTATACAGTTAGAATTCATGTTTAATTTGATAACTACGGCTAAGACTATAATGTATTTAATTTATTTTTGATTAAATAATATGGTGATTCGGTTTTAATTTATTTACAACAACATTATAACGAAGAAGCCTTGATTTAAGTAATAGTTAAGTAACGGTACGATAAAGTTTAACATAATCAATGATTTTAGTTGAATTAAACATTAAAATGAGAAACATTAACAACAGTTAGATAGAAAATAGGAAAATACAAATGATTCAAAAAGTGAATGTAGTCATTTGTGTGTGTGTTTTGATTAAAGGTGTATTTGTGTAGGTATGCATTGATTATACGATGCAATACAATAATGGAATAGGTGTATATTGACCTAAATTGCAACCTATCCTTATTCTCCATTAAAACATACACATATCATAGAAGAAAATTAAAAGATGAGTTATTTTATTGTAGCGAAAAAGTCGTGCATACGTAACAAACTAGTGCCAAGATTAGTGAGTCTATTCTAAGACCCGGCTATTTTATTTCGATTTGGCTTTGGTCAACTACGTTAGAGCTAAAGTTACGCGAAACACACACACACACAAACAGAAATATACAACATTAAAAATAGATAGGCTCAAATTTACATAAATTTCACATATAGATTTTCATTGAGACAAGCATGAAAAATTTTTCTAAACAAGTCTCAATTTTACATCAGATAAACTTAATTAAGAAGACCGGGCTTGATCCTAATTAAAACTCTTCATAATTAGTCGTACGGTTACAGTTTATTTAAGGTGAAGCAGACAAAAAGTGGAGATAATATTGATTTTTTTTTGTTGTCCGGTAAATGTAAGACAAATGTACCTATTTGGCATACTTTCTCGAAAAAGTAGGATAACAAGTTTGGGGAAAAATGTATTTAATATTACTAGCTTGGAGCTATTTCAGTTAATATAATTCGCTTATAAATCGGCTACTTTCAGGGGGATTTACCTTAAAAAATATTCCAAAATCTTATTCGATTTGCGTTTCAAAAAAATCAACCTTTCTGCATTTATGGCTAGATCAGATTTTGTTGTAGGCGAACTACTTTTTCACTGACCATTTTTGGACATTTGATCACTTTCTTCATACTTTACAGGCCCGTTAAAACGAATTTCAATAGAAATTGATTTTCAAAACCCCACAAATTACAAGATGAGGGGGTATAGATCAAAGTAGGCAATGGTCAAGTTATACCAATAACCTTAATCTAGTAAAAATTGTAATAAAAAAACGAGTCACTGACCTTCTCTTTGGCTCTTCCTGCATGTTTCTGGACCGATTTGGCCAATAAAGAGCCACGACTTTCTGCCATTATTTTAAATTTTGAAAATGTATCGCCCAGTTTTTAGCACCAAACTAAATTTAACGTAAAATACACAATCACAAAAACAAAAAACAAATGAACGACGGTAGAGGAAAAAGTGAAAAAACAATTGCCTCTAGTGTCAGTCAAATAATCAAACAGGCACTTTAATCACAAGAAATAACAATAACACAACACTTTTTTTGATAATAAAGATATGTATCTGTGTGTGTTTATATGCCACAACAACAGTTTATCCATCCACTAGCTCTCTTCACATTTAGTCCTCTCTCAATAATAGTTCAACATGTTTTAATTAAATACAGTTTTTCAGGTGTATGTAATGATCGCCCATCAAAGTTGATGTAGATAAAACAGGTTGTTGTGATTATTAGTTCTAACAAACATTGTACAGATGGCAGCAAAGACTTTCCATAATTAAAGATGTGCCTATATTAACAAAACTAAATTAACACAAATTTAAACTTATTCAACAAATAACCATATGTCTTTGTAATTTTGAGAATTTTCAATATTTAATAGCGCTAATATTGAATATTCAATGTATATTTTCCAGAATCACTTTCATATCAACACCCAACTCTAACATTGTGTACTATGTATTGCATAACTTAAGGGAAAAGATGGAAGTTGACTTGTTTATGTATCATGTGTTGCATAAGCTTGGCAAAAATTACTGTAATTCAGTTAATTAATACATAATTGAACAATAACAAATTTTAGCTCATTAACTTAAACAAACACGTATTTATAATATTTTACAGTGAATCGATGATAAGAAACTAGTTATATGAGTTTATTTATAAATATATGTTTACATATATTGTGTGTTGCCTATATTCTGCAACAAAATATTTTTTTATTGAAGTTGTTAATATTAGGAACGTATAGCGTGACTTGATGCAACTTTTAATAATTAACCCGTAAGTACCAACGATTGTAAACTTACAATGATTGCTCATTGCCGATACTCTCCATATAAGCCAAATATTTGACGTCATTGGCGGATAGTTAGCATACCTACATATACATGATGGAGACAGACATAGCTACCTGTCTCTATCGATGTCTATCCGTAACTGTATGTACGCGAATGACGTCACTGGAAACGACAAGAGTGGGGATGCCGAAAAAATGTGGTTCATGAGCAATCCTTGTAAGAATTCATAATCGTTGGTAATTACACTTCTAATATTAATATACAAATCAATTTAACATGAAGAAAATATTCAGAATTTAGAGTGAAGTAGATTCATGTAACCGATCTAAGCAAAGACTTATGTCCATGATCACAAATTATATATTGTGTATTGCCTACATTCAACTATTGATTTAATTGTGAGAAACCATGGTTTATGAGATTTTTTTATTGAAAATCGTTTTATCACTAGCTTCTACATGGTACAAAATACATCAATAGACTTAATAACTAAGGAAACAAACTTACAATTAGATAAACAAAAGTTTAAACGATATATTTCTAGAATATTGGCAATTAGTTTAAATATTCTAGAAACAATACAATATGAATATAGTGAATATAGGAAGATACTTAGGCTTATCGCCGTACGAATGTAGAATTACTTCTTATTCTGTAATAATACGAAAGAGACATAGAAAAAAATCAATATCACATTTTGTAGAATAAGAGAAAAAACAACTGTAAATCACATGCAAAAAAAAACTGAACAAAATTCTTAATTAGAAAAAATCACAAGAAAACAAAATTAACGATTTTTCTTCTGTTTCTGTAATAATAAAAAAACAAACAAAGACAAATAAATCATTTTTTCTTAAATATCTCACCTTATTATTATCTTTATGTTTTGTCGTTGTATTATGAGAATCTAAAAGTGACGTCGACTTGGAACGCTCCTGTTCTAATAATTCATGCAAACGTGCCACTTCTTCAGTCAATTCATCTTTAACATTATTCAAACGTTCTAATTCTAATAAAATTCCAGCCTTATCTTTCACTATAAACATAATACACCAATGTTAATATCAATGGTTAAATAATAATAATAAATATAATACTTTCGCCTTGTGCTAATATTGTACAAAAGATTTTATTTCGTTCTTTAACAGCAACAATTTCAGCACGTGCCTCATCTAATTGTTTCTGTAATTCAACATTACGTTGTTGTTCGAATTTTAATTTCTCTTCAAATTGTGTTCGTGTTATCATCTCTTCAAAATTGATATCACGCTCTTTACGTTCTTCCTCTAATTTACCTTTGATTACTTCACGTTTAGCTACTTCCATCATTTTATCAAAGAAATCTTCATGATTGTCTTGTTGATTATCACCATTAATCATTGTATTAATTGGCAAATCTACAAATTAACATAATAAATATTTATTTTTGTTTGAAAAATAGAATTGTACTTTGATCAATTTGATTATCAGTATCAGTTTCTAAGAATTCGGCTAAATTCATTGGTTTATTCTTCTTTTTCTTATTATGTTTATCAGTTTCTGTTGTCGTTGTTGTTTCATTGGTGACTTTATTTTTAATATCAACTTCATATTGTAATTTCGATTGTATTAGTGCATATTGTAGATCTTGTTCAAAATTATCATTTAATAATTCATTATCTCTCTTTTTCCATTCTTCCCATTGTTTATCGTTTTGTTTCTTTTTCTGTTTCTTCAAATTCGTGTTTGGCTGCAAAAAGTAACGTTAATTGTTGAGTTTAAACCAATTTTATGTATTAAGAGTAGAAGCTCTTGAATTTCCCAGTTTGCATAAAATTTGTGATGAAATTATAGGGGTGTTCGAACATTGGAGACTGATTTTTGGATCGATATTCCTGACGATTTTCGTGTACAACTTCAAAATCTAGAAGCCATAATTGCACCTCCCTCTTATCACACCCCCAAAATTTTCTTAACGTGAAAACCTGGCAGCCCAAAAGCCCTACTCTTACCATTATCAATTTCAATAATTACTTGTCTATTATCATTTGATTGCTTCTGATTAGTTTTTTTATTTGTATTAACTTTTTTCGCCATTGTTGTCTTACTAGTATTATTATTATTATTATTTGTTAATTTTTTACGATTTGTTTGATTAATTGATCGATTATTATTATCATCATCTTCAATTTTTAAACATGCAAATCTTGATGGGACTGCAACACTCATTTTGATATCTTATTTAAATATTTTCGATTTGTTTAAACAAACAATAATTTTAAACAAAATGAATTTACGATAAACAATCGCAATTTAATGATAAGTATAACCAACAGAATACCACAAAATCCACTAATATTAAACGTTGCCAAATTGTCACTAATTCACTAAATTTACAGAATTTTACTGTAACTTTTTTAAATACAACATAAAAATTCATTTTTGTAAATATAAGAAATAGAAACAGAAAAATTTGAATTCGCAGTTTGACAATATAATAAAATAAAAATTAAATCCAGACTTTAATTGACTTTTTTTGCTATTATTAAAGTAATGTCAGACCAACGATTGTAAACTTACAATGATTGCTCATTGCCTATACGTTCCATATAAGCCAAATATTTGACGTCATTGGTGGATAGTTAGCATACCTACATAAACATAATAGAGACAGGCATAGCTACCTGTCTCTATCGATGTCTATCCGTATCTGTATGTACGCGAATGACGTCACTGGTAGACCGAAAAAATGTGGTTCATGAGCAATCCTTGTAAGCATTCATAATCGTTGATGTCAGACAAGGATGGTAATTTTCAATATGTTGCCATTTCTTTTATTTCTACATTTATTTGAAGCCATCTTGCCCATCTTAGAAACCTGGCAACACAGATAAGTATTTTAGTATTTTTTATCATTCTACAGTTGGCAGTAGTGTGAATATTTAATTGAAATCTTTTAGCGTCTCTCAATTTTTGGTCACGTAGCCCAGGTCGGTTCAGGTGTTTGTAATAGAAGAAAAACGAATCTACCGGCTTTTTAATTTTTAAATTAACCAACTCTAATTTATGTAAGTATAATTAATCATTAACGTATTATTAATATTTTGTAAATTAATTTATTGGTGGTAGGATAATTATTTCGTTTTTTTCTCTTTAAATTAGAGACAAAAAGAACAAATGAAATTTTTATGATGACATTGATGACACATCCGATTATTTTTTTAATAACACATTTATTTATTTATTTGAGTAAGATGAGGAAAGTGTAATAACCGGTATTGTTTTTTATTTATTTGGAACAAACGTATTCAAAACCGGCTTTTGCGTTGAAATTGTGTGGATTATTGGCTAATCTTTTTTTTTATTGCACTAACAATAAATTATAATTTTTCTATTGTTGTTAAAATTGTGCATATAAATTACTATCGACATATTTAGAAATGTTTATAATCGAATTTTTATTTTGTTGATCATTGAGAATTCAATTTACATATTACGTTTTAAAAATAGATTATTTACAGTTGCATTAAACGATAAAGTTTTCAGCATACCGGACGTTAACTTTAACGTCAGTTTATAATGATTTATAGATGATAGTTTCACAAAATGATTAAATTTCTATATATTTTTTTGATAAGTCATCTTGTTTTGTTGTTAAAAATAAAATGAATTTGAATCAAATTAAGATAGGAGAAAATTATCAAAAAATTCCATGATAATTTTTGTGATAAGTTTATTCTTTCTTTTCAAAATGTAAACGTGTATTTCATTAATAATAAAATAATAAATCATTATCTAAAAAATGCACTATTGGTATGTGAAATGACACCCACAATTGACCTTTTGTGGAGGAGTTTCACATATGTTCAAGTGATTTAGCAAATAATTTTCAACGAAAGTTAACAGTTAGAATATATAGGGAAATTATTTTGAACTGGCCGAGTAAAATTTTCAATATTCTATTTTAATATTCCTAAAATTTTAACATTTCATTTCTGTCTACCTGTTCATCCTTCCAGGTGTTTGCGGTTGAGGAATTTTAAGATTTTTGTAAAATATGGTACGTCATAAACAACCCCTTCTGACAGAAGTCAAATTGCTGTATTGTTAACTCAATTGCTATTGGAAATTTTACTCGGCCAGTTCAAAATAATTTCACTATCCATACATAGTTGCATCAATAAAAGTTATAAGAGTTGAAGTTTTTAAAATTCTCACTAATTAAAAAACTATTGCTTATATTTTAGAGGGACCAGTTATAATTTGAAGGGTGCCGATGTAAGACTTTGGGGTTGATTATTTGCAAGTATACGAAACTATAAAAACAGTCATTTTAATGAAAAGGGAAATTAAAGCAAGGTTTTCTTGTTAGAAGTGTGTATCAAGGTCAATGCTGATAAATAATAGGCTTATCTTTAAAAAAAAAGATAATATTTTAACAACTAGTAAAATTGTGGCTTTCTGTTACTAAAAGATTTTTATTTTGCCCATATAAACCACAGTTTTTTGCTTTATTGTGCTGTTTTTTTATACAATATTGCAAAAATACAATCAGAACTTTATTAACTGGAAACTATACAAAAATTAATTGTTTTATTCGACTTGTTACGATAATTTTCATTAAAATTTATAGCTGTTGATAAGGCTACGACTAAAGTTATAACATTTTCACAATAAATTTTTTTGTCTTTTCCCAATTCTCTTCTAAAACTACATCTTAAAATATGTTTTAATTCATAATTTAATTTATATCCTTAGCAAAATTGACAGATTTTACACGATTTTCTGTATAATTTTTGTTGGTATACTCTGTAATGAGACGATCAACCTGATAATAATAAAAAGAACTGTACAAAGGTGATTTTTGAATTAAATGACTTGCTAAACTGCACAATCATTAATTCTAAATTTTACCTGACGTACCTAAATAGTAAATTAAAATTGATAGTTTTTTTTCACGTATGCCTTTATAGGCAGATTATCATTAATGATTATGAAAATAAACGACACGAATTTAATTGCTTTAATCGTTTTCTTAGTAAAAATAATTTGCCATCGAACAGAATACAAAAAATATTGTTTTGATTGATCAATTTATCTGTCAATGATATGTATGTACAGGTATTTGGTATTAGTGCTATAATTACATCCTAAAAGTATACGATCTATTATTGGCCACTGATTAGTAAATAGCTTTATAACAACATTAGGTACTTATCTTATGTATTAGGTACTTACTCAAACAATTTCAATGTTGTTTCTAAATTTAAAATTTACTAATAAAGCTAAAAAATATAAAAAAAAATCTGATAATTTTGCATTGAGTTTAATGCAATTAATTACAAGGTTTTATCAATTATTTTATTGTGAATGCATTGAAATATAATTGCAACTCTTATTTGAAAAGATACAGGGCGCCTGATCTAAATTTGGTCGATTCTTATCAAACTCCTGTTAGTTGAGGAGCGATTCGAAAAATATTTTAATGACTTGTACAGTGGTCCATAGGGAATATTTTAGCAAAATTAGAACTTCGTAGCTCATTTGGAAGTCAGTCAAAAGCGCTTGTGCCTGACGTTGTTGCGATTTTTAAAAACCAACGAAGCAGTCAGAATGACTAGGATCCTCTCAGCATTTCGTTTTTCTAGAATGCAATTGGGGAAAAATCACTATTGGGAGAGTCTTCGAGTCATTCTTAAGCGTTTTACATGTTTTCTTCGTTTTTGAAAATAACGACAATGTCCAAAACGATCATTTTTGATCGACTTCCAAATAAACTACGAGGTTCTAATTTTGCTAAAATGGTTTCGAGGATCCCCTCTCTAAATCCTTGAAATATTTTTCGAATCGTCCGTCAACTAAAAGGAGTTACTAGGAGTTACAGTGAATCGACCATATTTAGATCGGACACCCTGTATAGAATGGGTCTTGCACGAATAATTAATTGAAAATTAATGTCATATTAAATTACTGCAATTTTTTATACACATTATATAAGTACCGTTTATTTATTTTCAAAAGACTGCATTGAAACCGTTGAAGTTGATAATTAATAATTATCAATTTTATTACATTAATGGTAATTATTAATTATACATAAAATAATTAAGTCTTTTAACTCAACAAGGTCATTTGTGATAGATGCAGGGGGTATTTGTCAGTATTGATGATTTATGAGTATTAATCATAATGATAAAAACTCATTGTTAGTATTTATCTAATTATACAGCGTGTCCAAAACTAAAGTATACAATTTGGTATTTACGTACAAAATAATAGAGAAAATTAAGAAAAAAATCATGAATTTAGAGGGAGAGATAATTAAAGAATAAATTATGCTTTTAACAACCTCTTGGACACACGAAACAGGGTCACAACTTTTTTCCTAAAAGACCCTTTTTACACAATATCCCATGAACTAACCATAATGCGTAATTATCGAAAATTGATATCTAATCTAATATCCAACAAAATATGAGAATCTTGAATATAATATTCTACAGATTCTCTACACTTATTTCAATATTTCGGCTTTTTTTTTTGGTGAAAACGGAAGATTCAGCATCCAAAAAAACTAACTGGCATGTGATAAAAAAAAATTAAACAAAATTTGGGATAGTTTGAGAGATAAAAAGTAGATGAGCAAAAACCATGTTTTTAGACTTTTTTCGGAAACTTCCTACCATACTAGATTGTTTTTAAATTTGGCATAAGTGAAGCTTAAACTAATTCTAAGCTCAGTTAATTTTTTGAGAATTTTTGAATCTCAATTTTTTTTTTCATTCTAGTAAAGTTCAACCTTAATTGTTTACACCTCCTCTATCTTCTATGTATACTCTGCGTTTGGACACACTGTATGAACTGTATTATCTATCATGTATATGATAGATACATATGATTGATTAAATGTTGACGTTTAGTTAAATGTTTAGTAAACATTCTCTTATATAATTCCATTAAAAGTAAAATATACTCCCATCAACAATCATCTAAATTGAAATTCGCTTTTATTTTCAGTTGTTAGAATGGCGTCCCGTGATTTGGATATCATTATGTTTGGTGCTACCGGTTTCACCGGTCGTCATACTGTACCATTTGTTCATAAATTTTGTAAAGCAAATGGACGTACTTTAACATGGGGTATTGCTGGCCGTTCAGAGAGAAAACTCAAAAAACTTCAAGCTCAATTAGAGAAAGATCTTGGTACGATTTTTAACACCCTTAACATTTTTATTTAAATAATAAAATATATATTTTTACTTGCAGATATTGCAGCAAATGATATACCGATAATAATTGCTGATGCTGATGATGATGATAGCCTGCTTGTAATGGCACGTAAATGTCGTCTTGTTATAAATTGTTGTGGTCCATATCGTTTCTATGGTGAATCAGTCGTTTATGCGTGTATTAAAGAAGGTACACATCATATTGATGTTAGTGGTGAAACACAATATATGGAAACAATGCAATTAAAATATCATAAAGAAGCAGAAGAGAAAGGTGTTTATATTATTAGCGCTTGTGGTTGGGATAGTATACCAACTGAGATGGGTATAATATTTTTACAACAACAATTTAATGGTACATTAAATTCAGTTGAAACATATATGATAAGTGGAATAGATGAGAGTGGTAAAAAACTACCAGGATCATCCATTAATTTTGGTACATGGGAATCAGCTATTTATTCAATAGCACATGCTAATGAATTAAGAGATATACGTAAACAATTACATCCTACACGTTTACCAGTATTTAAACCACAATTGAAATTAAAGTAAAATTTTTCTAATTAATCATTTATTAATAATTAATTTGATCGGTTTTGTTTTAGGAAATATCCTCGTAAAACCACTGATGGTTGGGTGGTACCTTTCTTAGGTTGTGATCGTTCTGTTGCAAGTCGTAGTCAACGATATTTTTATGAGAATGAGCAACAACGTCCAATACAAATTCAAACTTATCTTGTTATTAAATCATTCTTTATGTTAGTTCTAACTATCTTTTATGCTATAGTATTTGCAATTTTTTCAAAATTCGAACGTGGACGTCTTCTATTAATGAGATATCCGGAATTCTTTAGTGTTGGTTTAGTTAGTCGTGGTGAACCATCTGAGGATAAAATACAAAAAACATCGTTCACAATTAAATTATATGGTGAAGGATGGAAAGAGAGATTATCAGAACCAACTGATACATATACAGCACCAATTGATAAAGCTATAATTGGTCAAATTAAAGGTCCAAATCCTGGTTATGGTACAACATGTATTGCACTTGCCTTATCTGGTATTATTATATTAACCGAACAGGATAAATTACCGAAAAAAGGTGGTGTTTATCCACCTGGTGCTGCATTTGCTAAAACAACAATGATTCAACAACTAATCGAGAACGGTATTACTTTCGAGATTTTGTCCGAGAAAGATTTAAAAAAATAATTTGTCGCGAGTATTTTCAGTTTTTTTTTGCACACTACTAACTATATTTAGTTGTCGTTTTTTCGTTGTATTGTAGTTTTTGTCTTTTTGAATTCCTTCATTGCATTTATAAGGCTATATCGTGTGTTAACCACAAAGACTGAAAGGTGCTAATTACAAGATAATCACTAGATATTTTTTTGGTATTATATTCTCTCTATGTAATCATGAAAATAAATTAGAATAAAATACGTTTTTTGTTACAATTTTACCCTGATTCTGCCCTCCAACCATAACAACAAATATTAACAACGATAACAATCCTTTAACATCAGGTTTCTTTCTTCAGTTCCATTTGATAACTGTAAAATACAAACTGTTAAGTGATGGATAACAAATTATTATTGAATAACTTACTTTATAGCACGGTATAATTGGTAACATTGCGTGAGAGCAACGAAAACATTAACGCTAAATAGACTATAATTTTTCGGTTTTATCACTAATGAATAACGTGACCAAATTATACCTGTAGCTCCTAATGCTGCACTTTGTGGTACACTCACTTTATCAGCTGGTCGTGTTAAATCACCAACACCAGCAATAACAAGACCCTGGAAATTCCTTAATAATATATCGAGTTTTTTCTTGATTCAATTATCTTACCCATTTAAATGCAGGTGCCCAGAAAAATATTGTTTTAGGTCCTATAGAACAGTAAAAAAAAATTATTAAACTTTAATGGACAACTGTTTAAATTCGTTTACCTGCCGGGTGCTGCCAAAAGGGTTGAAATTTACTTGGCACAACTTTATCCAACGCATTCATTGATTTATGATAGAGAGATTTCATTTTTTAAAAATTCTATAAGTAATAAATTAAAAATAACAAAGGTGAATCAATGTCAATATGTTACCTTGTAACAAACCTAATGTCCTTGTATTATAATGGAATGTTAATTGGTGACTTACACAATTTGTATTAATAAAAAATAGATTTTTCTATAATTTGAATATAATTTAGAGATAAATCAAAAAACCTATTGGTTGTTTAATTGGAAAAAATAAAATAAGCGGAAAGATTGAAATTTATCAACCCCCACACAATACCCAACACGTGCGCAATCAGCTGACCAACAGAATCACCAACACTGCCGCCAGAAAATTCCCAAATCAAGCGAATTAAAAGAATTTACAACTCTATTAATTTGTTCAATAATTGTCGATTTAACACATCACATAATTATTAAAATAATCTAAAATTTAAATTAAACTTAAATTAGCCATATATAAACTTTGAAATTTAAATAAACATAGGGTGGAAATTTGGCAACATTCAAACTTATTAGGGAGGTACCAACATTACTCCTGTAAAGTTACCAACGATATTATTGGGAATATTAAATTTTAACTACTTATTGTAATTATATTAATTTATTTATCATCAATCTTACTACATAGATCCTTTATTATTGTTTCGAATGGAAGAAATGGGGGAAAGTGTTGAAATTTTGATGCGGATTATCGGATTGTATTTAGCGGTTGCGCCAACATTCCCGCATGAAAATCACCAAGTATACGTCAACGTTAAGGTTATGTTGTCAATGTCCTGTTTTTAATGTCTGAATATTTTATTAAAGTGTTTGAATTAAAATTATTAATAAAATGAGCGACGATAGTAGAACGATTTGGTGTGGTAATTTATCCGATAAAGTCACCGAACAACTCCTCTACGAGTTATTCTTGCAAGCAGCCCCATTGGAGCGTGTTCATATACCAGTTGATAAAGATGGTCGTAAATCGAATTTTGCTTTTATTACGGTCAAACATGAAATCTCCGTTGATTATACATTACAATTATTAAGTGGAACAACATTATACGGACGTCCATTGAATCTACGTGCTAGGAATACGAATCGGAACGATCAATTGCCTGAAATCAGGATTCCTTCACTATTGGAACAACAAATTGTATTAGAACAAATCAATGGTTTTGTACGATCAGAACCATCGATACAACTCAATCCTCATAATCGTAGACATTCAGATGATTATAATAGATTCGATAGAAGAAGGGATGATGATCGACATAATAATCGTAGTAACAATCAGAAATATCGAAAATCCGATCGGAGATTACGTTTTTATTAATTGTACAAAATTGTGTTTTTATAAAAAAAATATTGTAGGTAGGTAAATAGAATAAAAATATTTTAAATAAGAAAAACAATTTCATCAGCTAACATTACTTGATTTTGTTCAGTCATCTGGTGTATTGCTGATGTTATTTCGCCTTGTGAAAACGGTTGGAGATTATCTTGATTGATGAAGTTCTCAATGCGTTGTAAACTTAACGAATTTGCATTATTTTCCCTGAAGGCACGCTGTAGATGCGTTCTGAATTGTGTTAATCGTTCGTTAGTTATAGTCTCATCAGTTTCCATTCTTTCAACTTGTTGTTCTGTAGACGCCGGTGTTTGTTCGTTATTATCACCATTAACATCATCATCTTGTTGTAGACGTCTCTACAATTTATTTTTTATTAGATTTGTATTTTTTTCATTGATGGAATACTTACAGTAGATCTTGGCCGTTTTGTGATTTGCTCTTCGTCATCATCTTGATTTTCTTCATCGGTAGAATTCTCAGAATCGCGTCGCCGACGCCGTTTCTTCTCTTTCTCTAAAACTTTCTTAAAATACGCATATTGAACTAATTCAATTGTAGCATAAGCATCTTGTGCTGTTATAGTACGTGACATTCTAGCTTTAGCATGTGCTGTTGCTAAACGTATCATTGTTTCTAATGTACGAGCTGTTACAGGTTGTGTACGTGCCACATCATTCTCCATTAATTCTTCTGAACGTAATTTTGAATATTCAGCAGCAATAATTTCAGATGCTTCTTCAGTTAAGACTGGTTTTAAAATTTTCACAAAATGGATGTATTTACGCATAAAATCAACACTAAGAATTTTATCGTTACGTTTCCTACTATTACCATGCAATAGAGCATCGTATTTTTCATACATTGGTGTTTCACGTTCATCTTCTAAATTATCCGGATTGATTGTGCTCAATAAGTCGACATTAGAACTACCCATTGGTAATACTTGACCGTCTTGTTCGTTCGGATTTCTAGAAAAAAGACGATTAATAGTGCAATCAATAAATATTTTAAAAGAACCAAAATCTCACAAATTGGGTCTTAAGGCACCACTAGTGTGACATTTTCAAAAAATCGATAATTTTTTTACATTTTTCAGTAATTTAACGAGGTTTTTTTTGTTTTTGATTTTCGGCACTGTGAAGGCCCTAATCACTGCAGCAAGGGGAGAACTTTTTTTGGAGACTCGAGAAACGCTGCATTAGTCAGTGTGTATTGGATATTATTGTACAAAAAAATTACTGGATATACAAAATTTATCGATAAATATATCTTCAAAATTTCAAAACATTTGATGCAATACTTTTCTTAAAATAAATTCCCGAATATAACCTCCTTTTATTGGCTGTCACACTAGTGGTGCTCCTCAATTTTCAAACATCGAGTACTCGCTTGTTTTTTAAGATATTGAAAAAAGTAAACGTGCGTTAGATAGAGCATTTAAAACTCACTTAATTTTAAAAATTCGATATTAAGTGAGCTTCACAACGATTCCTCTTACATCAGTTTTCTAGAAATAAGAGTATGATACTCTCTATCATTGAAATTATGCAAGGCATCAATTCAAAATTTTCTTCAGCTATCGAAAAACTAACAAACGTATCGGGAAAATCCTTGAAGATCTAAAAAGCTCTTTCAATTATCTAAATTCACTAGATACAAACTAAAAATCAATAATATTTTCCAAGTTTTAGCCAGTTATGAAGGAAAATGTACGAAAAGAACAGGGTTCAAGAGTATTCTCTGATATTCAGATTTTTACCACATTTTTTTGAAGTAGAAAGTTTTAAAAGATGCACCTTGAAATTCTACATCTAGCGCACGTTTACTTTTTCCAATATCTTAAAAAACAAGCGCGTAATCGATGTTTGAAAATTGGCAATTTTCGCACTCCGAATCGACATATTAGTCGTGTGGGACCCTTAAACAAGACAATGTACACTGGTGATCAAAAAAAAAGAGACCGAGTCTT
Source organism: Mylabris sibirica (assembly GCA_039776855.1). Classification (NCBI taxonomy): domain Eukaryota; kingdom Metazoa; phylum Arthropoda; class Insecta; order Coleoptera; family Meloidae; genus Mylabris; species Mylabris sibirica. Next base: position 9,853,802 of record CM077836.1, read on the forward strand.
GTGCGAAAATTTCACATATTTTCTTTAGTGTGAGTCAGGTTGTTTCTCTCGTGAGTATGTAGGTAGGTAGGACGCGCTAGACCCAGTTTCAGCTAAAGCAATTTTGTTGAAAGTATCTTTTCTATTCAGGTAAATACCCAAAATAGCATCAGTAACCCCACCCCCTTCTTGTGATTGAATATCTTCCTTCCCAAATTCTGATCTATTAAAATTCTGTTACATTACGATGACCGCCCTCACAATCCTGTTTTACACAACCGCACAAGAGATGGTCTTTTTATTGATCGCTACTATACCTGTAACGATGCATTCTAACAACATGATCGGAAATCATCAAATCTTGATCCTCATCTATATTATCCAACATAACGAACAACAAATCGAAACGTGATAGTAACGAGTCTTGTAAACCAATATTCTCCATCGGTGTCTTATATTCATCATACTAAAATTATATAAAATTATACAAAAACTATTTTATCAAAAAAAATACGTTTTACTTTGCCATAAACAGGATTTGCAGCGGCTAATACTGAACATCTAGCATTTAAACTGGCATGTATTCCAGCTTTAGCTATTGTAACACGTCCTTGTTCCATAACTTCATGTATAGCTGTCCTATCCATATCAGACATCTTATCAAATTCATCAATACAAACAACACCACGATCTGCTAATACCATTGCACCAGCTTCTAAACGACGTTCACCAGTTTCTTGATCTGTTGTAACAGCTGCTGTTAAACCAACACCAGATGAACCACGACCTGTTGTTGCTATAGCTCTAGGTGCTGTACATAATACATAACGTAATAATTGTGATTTAGCAACACTAGGATCACCAATTAATAAAATATTTATATCACCACGTAAACGTGTACCATTCGGTAGGATTTTCTCTACACCACCTAATAATAAACATAATATAGCTTTTTTTATAAATTCATGTCCGTGTATTGATGGTGCTAAAGATTTTGCTAATAAATTGAAAATATTCTTATTAGATCGTGCTAATTGTTTACATTTAGCTACATCTTCGCGTGATATTGATGGATTAGCTTCTTTACTTAATTGTGTTATATTATTTGCTATAACAATTGTACGAAATGTACCAGTGGTAAAACTGCCTTGTTTATTTGGTAAACAACGATAATTTCCAACAACTTGTATCCGATCACCGGGTTTACAACGATCAACTAAATCGTTATCGCAGATTATATCAACTGATCGTGGTAATTGACCAGCTGGTGCTTTCTCTGGCATCTCTTGTATTGAAACAGTTTGGTGGTCTTTATAGACAGAAAGGCCGAATTCTGTCTCCAATAAATTACCATCTTCGTCCTACAATTTTAATTAAAATAAAAAACAACTCAAAAAAAGACAAATTTGATACTTTAGTTGGATAGACAGCAGATGTGGGAAAAGCTTCCAATGATGTTAAATCTGTATACTTCCGTTCCATCACTTTCTTCGTAGCTGCACAATAATGAACACTCCTTACAACTTTCGGATGTACCAAAGAACCTAAATATCGGTAACAATAAATAAATAATACATGAACAAGATTGAATTATTATATCTACATTTCGTAACGATTCCTTCGACACAAATCAAATTGCCCAAAAATCTCGATGTTAATGAACGTGGTGTTACATGTTTATTACCGAAACTACCTTCGAAAGCAACAAAAAATTCTTCATTCTCTTTACCAAAATCATGCGCCACTGTATAAACGTATTCTTTTAATGCTTTCTGAAATGCTGACTGTTCTTCGAAAGCATTATTCAATAAGGCTTGTGCACGTATTGGATTCTTTTTCCGTAAATCATTCACATTAACAACTAATCGTACACTCTTATCAGCTACCATATTCTTAACTAATTGTGAATATTTGCCTTGATCTTCCTATAAAAGCAAATTATTAAAACACAATACAAAATGGGGTAAGAGTAGGGCTCTTGGGTTCCGAAGTTTCTATAAGTGATATGTTGATGAAATTTTGTGAGTGTATTGAAGGGGTCGTTATGAATCTGAAAAAAAATAATCAACCTCCTCGGTTCCCCCTAAGTTGGAGAACACCCCCCGTGGGGGGAGAGGGACGGTGATAGCTGCACAAAAATATTACCATCATAAGCGGAGCATGTTTAAAGGTAAGTGTGATTTTTTCTAGATTTTTATTGCCCTTAATTACGCCAAAAAAAATTAATAATTCATGCGTAAATATCACCGAGAGAGATTTTTTAGTCGCTCTCCTGCGATCCTACAACATATTTAGATATCGTATTTACGCTTGAATTTTTTTTTTGGCGTAATTAGCGGCAATAAAAATCTAGAAAAAATCACACTTACCTTAGAACATGCTCCGCTTATGATGGTGATATTTTTGTGCAGGTGCCACTGCCCCCCATTCCCCGCGGGGGGTGTTCTCCAACTTAGGGGGAACTGAGGAGGTTGATGATTTTTTTTTAGATTCATAACGACCCCTTCAATACACTCACAAAATTTCATCAACATATCACCTATAGAAACTTCGGAACCCAAGAGCCCTACTCTTACCCAAAATGGGATTGTTAATTTAATAAAATTTACCTCATCATCAAGAAAATCGAGATATTCTCGTTGCATGTCACGAAGACGTTGATCCAAATCTTGTGCGCCCATCATATTTTCGCAAAAAACATAAAGACAATTTAAAGAAAATCCAACAAAACTGTACCACTTTTATTAAAGAGCTGAAACTGTTAATTTGGCGGGAAACCACCACTAATCGTAGAACTTTTAATATTAATCTGTTGGCAAAACTGGTTATAACCTATACAACTAAAAAATCACTAAGAGTAGCGCTTTTCCATTCTTAATTATCATAATTTTTGTTGGTAATAAAGTAATTTGTATGTTATTATAAGTAATAATAAATAATGTTTAGAATTAACACATCAAAAGTAAGAAATAATGTTAGATGAATATTATCCTAGTATTTGTTTTGAATAATTTGAATTTACCGCTAGTTAACTTGAGAAAAATTGCCAACTAGAATATTATTTAGGGATTTTTATGTTGTTAACCTATAAATTTGAATCATCTTTGCTAATAGAAGCGTAGTAGTTTTGACTGAATATTATTGATAAATAAATCGGAATAAATAACGGATTCATTGAAAATAAAAGAGGATTATAATTAGAGTTTGTTTGTTTCATTTGATATATACAGATTATACTTTTTCGCTTGGTTTATTTATCGATTTAAATTTGCCGCTGTTGTGACATTTGAAAGTGCCAACTAGACGGAATTTTGACAACTTTCCACCTGTCAAATCACTAATCGGCCTCTTTTATCAAAAACTATCGCCAGTTTCCTAACATATGTGATGATTTTTTTTCTATCTGTTATTTAATGGTTGATTTTTGTTAAATTATTTTGAAAATTGTTAAATTTTTTCTTCTTTATGTTTGTGTAAAATTTAGTGATAAAAGTTACAAAATTACAGGTTTGAATAGAAAAATGCCTCTCTATAATAAATTAGTGAAAGTTGTTATTTATTGATAGTAAAACTACATTTTTTCTGTATTGTAAAATAACAGTGAAATTCAATAGATTTCCATTGTTAATGTAGAATATGTCGTGGATCAAAAAAAGAGGTCATCCAACCCCTAATCCTACAGGAACAGGCGTACCACCACCCTCTGTTCCAATGTTTAATCCCAACCAACATTACCCTGAGGTAAACTATTAAATCAACAATCGCATTTAAAGTAAATTGATTGAATTCTTTATTGATAGAATCAATGGCAACAACCGCAACAACAACAACAACAATTGCAAATGCACGGTGGTAATTGGTATGATTACAATCAACAACAACAACATTATAATCAACATTATCAGTATCAGAATTATCAACAACAAAATTATGGAAATTTACAATATAATCAACAATATAATGCACAGAATAACGCTTACAATCCATTACAACCAGTTACTACGGCTACAACAGAAGGGGATGCTTGGAATTGGGGATGGGGTGATGAAGATAATTCAAATATTCAAGCGAACGAACAAGTGGAACACCAACAACAACAACAACCACACCTACAACAACAACAACAACAACAGAATTTTAATGAAAGTTTCTCAAATGATACAACATGGGATTGGTCGTTGGACGATTCAAAACAACAACAACAGCCACTAGAACAACAACAAAACACTGATATGATATCATTAAATGATGATACAATACTAGAGAATCGTAAAACTACACCAATTGATCAATCGAATACAAAACGTAATAAATTAGATACACCACAATGGTCTGTTGAATCACAAATATCACAAGAATCCTCTGATGATATCTTACAAACATCAGAAAGTGATAAAAGTTATATGTTATCACAAAGTTCAACAATTAGTCATTCACCAGTTGGTAAGTAGATTAGTGATTATTTATAATTATTAAAATTAAAAATAACAACAAAATCAAATAGGTCAAGAATTGGCAATAACAGAAAAAGAAGCAGTTGAAAATAAAGAAATAATCACTAATAAATTTGAAACAATTCCTGTATCATCATCATCATCATCATCACAAACACCACCAATTCTACCGTCAACAGTATCACAATCACATAGTAGTGATAATAATAAAATGAATCCATATAAATTACCACAATTAACTGGATCACAAAAAACTACAAATAAACCAATAAATATCCAAAAATTTCCATCGAATTTCACCAATAATAACCAATTAGTTAATTTAGAAACATTACCTGATAATTCTGAACAACCTGATACAATACCAACACATAACAATAATAATAATAATGCTGCAATTCGTAAAATTAGTGTATCAAATAATTTACAATGGTTAGAAAATAATGAGGCACCAATAAATGATCGTAATCAATATTTAGAAACTGGACAATTATCTGATGTTAATGTCCAAAATTCAAATGAAAATAATAATGATAATAATGGTAATATTGGTGTTAATAATAATAATAATAATAATAGTGGACAAGATGATACATTGCCACCACCTGGTTTAAGACGTATGGTTTTAGGACAAATTGAACAAAATGAAAATGAACCATTACCGAATTTTAGTCGGATGGTACCTGGACAACTTGAAAATAGTCCAAATCAAATTGGAAGTACACCACAATTAGATAATTTGAGGTAAAATAGATTAGAATCTTTAACCGGGTTGCTGCTGTAAATACCATGTGATTCACTTCAAACGAAAAGTTCTTATGGCAACTCTCATTATTTGGCAAGCGATTCTGAAATTATTTCAAGGATTTATAGGGTGGTCTCCAGAGAATATTTTAGCGCAATTAGAACCTTGTAGCTCATCTGGAAGTTGATCGAAAAACTTGTTTTGGACAATGTAGCAGTTTTCAAAAACGAGCAAAGCACACATCACGACTAAGAATGACTCGTAGACCCTCCCAAAATTGATTTTTTTCTTTTTCCTTACTTTTATTCTAGAATAGAAAGTACAAAAACGAAAAAAATCATTGTTGGAAGGGTCTCCCAACTCCCAACATTCTTAGTCGTTTTGCGCGTTCAGCTAGTTTTTGAAAATTCTGACATTGTCCAAAACGATTGTTTTTTGACCAACTTCCCGATGAGTAAGGAGATCCTAATTTTGCTGGAATGTTCTCCTCGAATGACTCGCCAACTAATAAAAGTTTCATACGAATTTGGCACATTTACAGCAGTAACCAGGGCCGCCGAGTTCTTCAACGGACCCCGGAGAGAGAGTCACTTTTTACGTTTCCGTTCTGGTCTGTTTCCATTATAAAAAATTAAAAAAAATCTGTTTCCGATTCTGTTTCTGCTGTGATACTTCTGTTACATCTCTATAGCTTTCTTATTCTTATTTTCAAACTAGTAACGTTCCAAAAATTTTGAAGTTCAGATATGTGTTGAATGGAATTTAAAGAAAATATTTTCTGGGCCCTTGTAGCCCCTACAGGGTTGTCGGGCTCCGGTGGAAATTATCCCACTCTCATCGGGCCTAGCAGCAATCCTGTATAATTTTCTCTAATTACATAATTTACAGACAACCGTTTACACCAATTGAACCACCTGAAGGTTTACGCCGTATGGTGCCTGGTGAATCTAGCTCACCGGAATCAATATCACGTCAACAACAATTATTACAACAACAACAAATTGATCACCGACAAGACGATCTTGATTCAGAAATTGAATTAACAGAACAGTTAGAACAACAACAACAACAACAGGAAGAACGTTCAGCAACAATCGGTGCAGATACTCCAACTGTTCCAACTTCTATAACTAGTCCAATAAGTAATTCCACAACAATAGTTTCAACAACACCAACAACAACAAAAGGGGATCGTTCTGAGACTATTGGTGCCGATCTGTCTCTACCAACCCAGAAAGATCAACATAATAGTAATAATAATAAGAAAACTAAGAAAACATTACGTCGTGATTCAATTGAAGGACAAATTGAAGAGAAAGAATTGATTAATTCAATCAAAAATTTAACAGTAAGTGATGATAGTAATAATGAAAATAATAAAAATACAAAAGGACGTCATTTAAATCGTCAACAAGATAGTTCAGAGAGTGAACAAGAGAATAAAACGAAAACATCACGTGATCGTCGACGATATGATGAACGTTATTCACCTGATTATTATAATCATCATCATCATCATCATCAACGTCGCGATCGTGATCGTGATCGTAAATATGATAAACGACGATATAAAGAACGTCATTATGATGATGATAATACTGATTATTATAGTGATAAAGAACGTAGACGTTATAATAAAGATGATTATGAACGTAAATATGATAGTTTACGTAAAGATAAAGAACGCCATCATCATCAACGACGTGATGAACGTTACCGTGATCCGACAAGACGTAATGATTACTATCGTTATGATGATAATTATGAGAATGAATCAAGATCGAGGGCATCAAGTCGTTCGGATTCGATACATGATTCAACTTATCGTGATCGTGATCATGATGCATCATATCGTGATCGTGATCGTGGTCAAGATAGACGTGAACATCGGCATCGTCGTGAAAAAGAACGTCAACGTCGCCATCACGATACCTACAATCCTTATCAAGTATATTATCTGAATTATTATCTTATTTTTGTATTAATAATTTTTCTGTTTGTTTTTAAGGCTTTCGGTTATGATATTTATAGTCAATATTATCAACAATATCAATATTATGAGAATTTACGTAAAACTGATCCACAAGCTTATGCGCAATTGTATCGTAAATATTATCAAGATGCTGCATCAAGGGAAACACCATCGTATGGTGGTGAAGGACGGGCATCTGTACATTCTGGACGTAGTTCAGCTAATGATGAATTAGTTAAAGATAGGTTTGTTTCATTTAGTTTTATTTATTTTTTTTTTTTTTTTTGAAAATCATCAACTTTTAACACTTCATTTTTGTTTTAAATAATTTGCATTACTGCAAAAACACACACATACATATACACAAATTGTTTTAATTTCTGTTATTTGATAAATCAAATTTTGCTTTTTTCCTCCCCTATTATTTAGGTATACACGTCAGAGTTTTTATAGTCAAACGAGTTTACAACACGGAGGTTACTACAGAGATAATCATAGTATTGCAGGCCAATACGGTCTGGATAATTCTAGGTGAGATCTAATGGGGAAACGAAATATACAAATTATAATTAATTTAATGTATCGAGTGTCTCACGATTAAGAGATTTTTTAAACGAAACAAGTTGTAATCGTGTTATTTTTAAACGAAACAGTCTGTAATTTTGAATCATTGACGAAATAATCAATAATCATTATAAGTTTCGAAGGAATCGGATATTTTTAAGCAAGATTGATCACATTTTTATCGGTGTTTGATAAGATTTTAAAGTTTACAATTGATGCTACAATATCAAGGTGATCCTAAAGTTGAGTCAGTTAAGGGGCTTCCGGTCATACAGGATGGCTGCTGTAATTGTCTCAAATTCGTATGAAACTCCTCTTAGTTGGCGATAGATTTGAATAATACCTTAAGGATTTGTAGGGGAATCCTTGGAGAGTATTTTAGCAAAATTAGATCCTCGCAGCTCATTTTGATGTTGTCAAAAAACGCTCGTTTCTAATGATGTCGGAATTTTGAAAAACGAACTGAACACGCAAAACGACTAAAAATGACTTAGATCCTTCAAACAGTGATTTTTTTTCGTTTTTCTCCATTTTATTCTGGAACAGGTGGAAGAGTTTCACATGTTTTCTACAATGCAGTGAAGTAAAACGAAAAGAATCACTGTTTGGGGCTCTACGAGTCATACTTAATCGTTTTACGAGTTTCGCTCATTTTGGAAAATTCCGACTTGTTCCAAACGATCGTTTTTGACCAACTTTCACATAAGCTAGGAGGTTCTAATTTTGCTACAACGTTCTCCAAGGATCACCCCGAAAATCCTTAAAGTATTATTCGAATCGCCCACCAACTACTATGAGTGTACTACTCGATTCGGCGTGCGAAAATTGTCAATCTTCAAACTTCGATATCTCGCTTGTTTTTTAAGATATTGGAAAAAGTAAACGTGGGTTAGATAGAGCATTTCAAAGTGCATGTTCTAAAGCTTTTTATTTTGGTTAAATTGTAATAAAATTCTGAATGGTAGAGAAAATTTTTGGGCTCTGATTTTTTCGTACATTTTCCTTCATAACTGGCTAAAACTTAAAAAATATTATTGATTTTCAATAATTATCAGGCGAATTTATATAGAAAATTGAAAGAGCTTTCTTCAAGAATTTTCCTGATAGACTTGTTAGTTTTCCGATAATTGGAGAAAATTTTCAAAAAAATCCTACAGGATCCAAGAGTTTTTTCTACCATTCAGAATTTTAGCACATTTTTACAAAATAAAAAGCCTCAAAACATACAACTTGAAATCCTCTATCTAACGCACGTTTACTTTTTCCAATATCTTAAAAAACAAGCGAGATATCGATGTTAAAAATTGACAATTTTCGCACGCTAAATCGAGTAATATATCCAGAGACCCCTTAAAATAATTTCAAAATTGAATAAGTTGAGTGTCAAAGAATATTCAGTCGTTTGTTTTAATTGTTTCGTTTACAAAATTTTCTAATTATTTGGACGTGTGACACTTTTTATGTAACCTCTCTTACGTAAAGAACAATAGAAATTTAAAAAGCTATAATGAAATGATGTTGTAGATCTTCTTTAAGGTTGTGGTTCTTACCGATAAAATCATTAAATCATTTTTCATTGCTTGCTTGCATGCTTCTTTTAATAGAATTAAATTGTTTAACTAATTAAATTCAATAATTTTATTCATCTTAATTTATAAATTTTTGTAGTTATGTTCGTACATTCGACCAAACTAATCAATCATTAAATTATGATGATCAACAACAAATACAACGTATGACACCAATGAAATTTACAATAGCACATATAAAAGCATCAATATCATCAGGCAAATTAATAAAAATCTTACCAAATTATCCATTAGATGGTCAATCAGCTATTGTTGAATTATATAATTTGGATTATTTATTATCAAATGATGATGATTATCAAGAATTAAAACATTTTCCTGGTCCATTAATAAAAGGTGTAACACATAAGAAGACAATTATTGAATATTGTGAGAGGAAAATTAAAGATGCATACAATATAGAAATGATTGATCCAAATTCATATATACTAATGTGGGAATTATTGATATTATTAATACGACAAAATGGAGTATGTTTATTTATTAATTATTTTAATATTGATTTAAATTAATGTAAATTATTTAGATGGTTGTAGGTACGGATATTGCTGAATTATTATTAAAAGATCGTGTAATATTACCGAAAACATCATCGATTGTATCAAGTGTTGGTAGTAATTTAGATGAAATCAACAATCAACCGGAATTAACATCATTATCATCAATTACTAATAATAATAATAATCATATAAAAGAAGAAGAAATTACAAATAAATTCCGTGAATATTTACTATACGGTTCGTGTAAAGAAGCATTAGAATGGGCAATGAAGCATGGTCTATGGGGACATGCATTATTTCTAGCTAGTAAATTAGATAAACGCACTTATGCTAATGTTCTAATGCGTTTCGCTAACGGTCTAACAATGAATGATCCCTTACAAACACTCTATCAATTATTATCAGGAAAAGTTCCAGCTGCAGTCACTGTAATTATAATAATTTATCAAATGATTTTTATAATAATTAAGGTTTTCTAGTGTGTTGCTGATGAAAAATGGGGTGATTGGCGGCCACATTTAGCAATGATTTTATCAAATTCAACACAACGTCCTGAATTAAATTGTAAATCTATAACAATATTAGGTGATACATTATTGAATCGTGGTAATTTATATGCTGCACAATTTTGTTATCTAATGGCTGAAGTTGGTTTCGGACGCTATAATAATCCTGATACTAAATTAGTTCTATTAGGGGCAAATCATCATGGACAAAAATCATTTAAAAGTTTTGCAACAAATGAAGCAATACATATGACTGAAATTTATGAGTATGCTTGTAGTTTGAATGATGATCAATTCACATTACACGAATTTCAAGTAAATTTCTTTTAATTTAGAGAGATTTTTTTTTATTTTCATTAAATTTTCTAGTGTTATAAATATTTGTTATCAACACGGCTAGCTGATGTTGGATTATTAGAGAAGTCTCTACAATATTTGGAACGTATTTCGAAATTTATTGAAACAAATTCGAATACAACCGATATAAATTTAGCGAATGATGTGATTAAATTAGCTGATCGTTTGAAATTTTATGATCCAGTTAATGTTGATTATATTGATGATGATAGTTGTGATTATGGTGCTAATTTAGATATAAGTCGTCCTGATAATTCATGGTTGAAGAATCTTAAAGACATACAATTAACAGTAATTTAGATAATTTATGGGGTATAGTCGGATAAGCACATGAAATTTGTCCCTATTGATTTTTGAAAATCCATATGGCTGATCGATTCCTAATAGATAAAAATGATTGTTTTGAAACTTTCAACTTTTCAACTCTAGGATATATGGCGTAATTTTAAAAAGTGTTTTCCAGTATTTTTTTGTGATTATTCTACTGACTATTATTCAATAAGAAGTTTCGATAAGAGACGTTAAAAATCATTTTTTCAGTTAGGAATCGATCAACCATATGGATTTTCAAAAATCTCTGGATCAAATTTCCAATACTTATCCGGCTATACTCTTTATACAACTTAATTCTAATTAATTTTCAGTTGCAAAACAGTAGTGATAATAATTTAAACGAACAAACGTACGATCAAAGCCTGTGGCAACAACAACAACAACTACAATATGATTCTTATCAACAACAGCAACAACAACAACAACAACAACAATGGGCAGAGCCTCAAACCGAAACTAGTCCACTTTTAGAGCCGACACAACAACCACACCAACAACAACAACAAGAGGGATATGCGTTAAATCAATACCAAGATCAGTCGCAATATTGGCAACAACAACAACAACAACAATGGTCTGATCAGGCTAATAATTTTGCCCAAGAAACTGTAGAAGAATCACAACAACCACAACAACAAAATTATTATGGTTCATTAGCTCAAAATGAGGTAAATTTTCAAAATAAATTAATTATAATTAATTAACTAAATTGATTTAAACGAGCCACTTGATTCGTGAAATCAAGTAAGTTTAAAATACTGTAATCCAGTGGTTAAATGCTTCATTAATATAATGTTTATAATATGCTTTTCTAATCTATTTTAACACCACTGGATCAATGCTTTTATTATTGTTTTTTTGTTAATTTATTAAATTTTCTAACATTATTCTTTATGCTACATTACGGATAGCAGTCTGATGATGTTGATAAACCACCAATTGAAGTAAGTACAAGCTTATGTAATCGTAATAATAACGATACTACTACTAGTACTACTACTACTACTACTACTAATGTTGGTAATAATGGTTCATCATTTACTCTCAAGTTAAATCCAACAACAACAACAACAGTATTACGTAAACGAATAACCAATACTAATAATACTAATGTTAAACAATTATCACCAAATTATAATAAATGTTTATTGTTAACAACAACATCAACAAAAAAATCTTTAGATAGTATTATAAATAAAAAAGCAAAAATTCAGCCATTTAAAATACGTAGTGCTGAAGATTTTAATAAGAATCTCACTAAAAATAATGATTATAGTCTTGATAGTAAAAGAAGCTCATCACATGATAGTAGTGATTATGAATTCGAGACTTATTATGGTCGTAATAATAATAATAATCGACGTCAACCAAAGAATATAATTTATAAAAATGAAGAAAAATCACAATTAATTTGTTATAAAGATACAAATACAAAAATTATAACAATTAAAAATGATTCAATGAAGAAGTTAACAAAATATAATACATTCGATAATATTAATAATGATAATAATAATAGTAGTAAAAAGGGTAGAATTATTAAATATAAATCATTAGATACAACAGAATCTTCACCAACATTACAACCATTATCAACACCACCACCTACAACAACAACAACAACATCAACAACAACAATTGTTAAATATTATGATGCACAAAGTAATATGTCTATAACAGCACAGGAATTTAATGTTAATTTTAATAAATTAAAATTAGAGAAAAATTCAAATAATAAAAAATATAAATATGATATAATTACTGATACAGTTGATGTATGGGCAAAGAAAAGTACAAAAAATGTTTTCACAAATATTAAAAATACATTATTTAAAAGTAATACACAAGAGAAAGATGTTATATATAAACCATTAGTTTTTGGTGGTACTTATCCGATTGATGCACCATTTAAAACTAATGATAATGAAAAAATTGATAAGATATCTGATAAGGATCAAAAAAAAGTACGCGAATATGGACCGGCAAAAACTTTCGATATCGATCGTCCAATTTAAATTGATTACAACTTTATTCACATAGTCGTTTAAAATAATTGTTGTTGTTGTTGTTATTCGTTATTATTGTTGCTCTAGTGTTGTAATGTTTTATTGTGTGCAATTATTATAATTAGTTTTATATAATAGAAAGCAAGCTTGAACTTGTAAAATTTTTATTTTTAAATAAAGTTACACAATTAGTAATTTTGGATTTTTCAAAAATCTTGTAAAAATAATACCCTAATACTGGTTTTGTTTGTTTAAAAAATAGGTCTTGTTTAAATTCTTTATATTCACAGGACATACAACAACAACAACAACAACAACCTCAAATATTGTTACCAAATCAACATAAACCAACTGCTTATAATGATGAAGCTCTACAACATGAAACAGCACCAAAAAAGGGGGCGATCGGTGCAACAAAATCAAAAAGTGATGTGAATACCGTCGAGAAATCATCAAGTAATGGTTGGTTTGGTGGTATTTTTAGTAAATTAACATTGAAACCGAAGAATCAAATGAAATTACCGGATGATAAAAATCCGAGTGTAAGTTGTAATAAATTTTGTTTTATAGTAAAAAATTAAAGAAAATTATTGTAGATTGTTTGGGATCCGGAGAAGAAACGTTGGGTGAATACAGAAGAGGATAACGGTGATGGTGGTAATGAATTTAAACCACCACCTAAAATGTCTGAAATTCAACCGAAAGTTTCACATCAACCACAATTAATACAACAAACCACCAGTGCCATTCCACAACAACAACCATTAATTGAAAATAGTAATAGTGGTACACCAACAATGCCACAACAATCGAATATGTTTAAACTACAAAGAGGACGAAGTATTTTATTTTAAATTTTTGTTAAATAATTCTTTAGTTTTAATTTTATTATAGATTTAAAAAAATCATACATTGATGTTTTCAATCCGAATGCAAAATCAGGAATACAACAATTAGCACCACCTGGTACTATGCCGGTACAAACGAATCCAACAATGAATTTCTTTATTCCACAACCGGTAAATGATCCAAATGCACCGACTGATTTTCTAACACCATCACAACCGTTACAATACGATGAAAATTCACAGGTAATTTAAACAATAATCAAAAACTATCAATGTACTTCTTCTATTTCTCTTATATTCTGCAAATAGATCAAGAAAATTAACAAATCTTGAAGCTAAATTAGCCGAAAACAAATAATTGTAAGCAAATCTTTGTGATGCATGGTGTGAATTGCATGATTACATTTTTTTTAATTAATCAATAATTAGATTTAATTATTTTTATTTTATTTTTAATTTGGTGGTGTTGCTTATATTTTTGTTTGTTATTATGGTTGCGGTAGATGTCTAGATGGAGTTCAACTAGCTCATTATCAAGGGAAGTTCAATCTTATACACAACGCAAACTTCATCCACGCCGATAAAAAGCTTCTTTTTTTTTGTTGTTTTATATATATATAATTAAACGCTTATGCACTACTACACTATTCCATCATTTGTTTATTATTTTATTATCTGTGAGTATTGTTAATTTGTTTAGAATTTGATTAAAATTCTTTTTCTTTTCAGCAACAACAATTAAATTAATAAATTAGAACTACAATTAAATTCCTAATGGGTACTATATGAGGATATAATTGTGTGTATGGGGGGACTGGGGGATTAATCTATAATTTTAATTGTTTATTTTTGTTATTTTAAATTGATCCTGTGATCATCTATAGTTTATTATAATAATAGTTTTGTAGTTTTTTTGGATTGATACAATTTTGAGAATTATTATAGAGGTAATAATTGAGAAATTTTTGTGTATAAATATGAGCATTGTAAGGGAATAATTAAAATCAAATCTGAAACTAGATGGGGTTATATTTTTACGATGTCCTTTAAATTTTGCTTCCTTAAATTTGCCAACAAACTCAATGTAGTAAATCACTATTTATCAAATAACGGGTGTACCACGGTCATTTACCTTTTAGTTAGCCATACCTTTCGTTACGCAGTGTCGTAGCTTTGTTCGACCACTTGAAAATTACATTAACAAATGTCAAATGTGATAAAGTATGAACTAAGTTACGACGCTACATAACCAATGGATAACATGGCCTACTGCGAAGTGAAATACCGTTGTATGTTATATTTGGTGCACTACAGTATTCACTCTTGCAGTTGGCTGTGCCTTTACTGCCTTTCTTACGTAGTGTCGTAACTTGGTTCACAATTGGCATTTGCTAATGTATTCTTCAAATAGACGAATCAAGCTACGATACTACATAAGAAAAGCATGGCCAACTGCGAGGTGAAATATCGTTGTACACTGGCCTGACGAGAGTCAGGGGCGGAACGTGGAATTTTCCCCCGGGCCCGGCAACCCTGTAGGAGCCTCCAAAGGGCCAGAAAATTTTTTCTTTGAATTTCATCCAACACATATCTGAATATCAGATTACTTTAGGAAGTTGCTAGTTTAAAAATAAGAATAAGTAAGCTAACGTCCCGTTTTGTATTTGTCATAATTTTACCTATAACGGTGGCCAGTGTATCTGTTTTAAATGTGGCCAATTCTGATGAAACTCTTGCTGGTTGGCGAGCAATAATAATATTTCAAAGATTTGTAGAAGGTCCCCAGGAGATTATTTTAGCAGGATTAGAACCTCGTAGCTTATTTGGAAATTGGTCAGGAAACGTTCGTTTTGGATAATGTCGCAAATTTGTTTTTTTTGCATTCTAGAAAAATGCGAAACATTTCCACTTGTTCCATAAGAAAATGGAGAAACGAAAAAAAAACAATGTTGGAAGGCTCCCCGGAGTCATTCTAAGTCATTTTACACGTGTAGAAATTTTTAGAAGACGCGACATCTTCAGAGAAAGCGTTTCGGACCGACTTCAAAATGAGCTACTGGGTTCTAATTTTGCTAAAATGTTCTCCAGGGACTCCCTTAAGAATCCTTGACAAATTTTCATGTAGTGAGTGTCACTATAAGAATTAAACCGTGTGGACCACTTGACTGGTTCTAGTTCTTGAAGCAGCTCCCATTATTTAGAACACGATTCGAAAAATATTTCAAAGATTTGTTGAATAATCCCTAAGGATCATTTTAGCGAAATCGGTAACTTGTAGCTCACCTGGAAGTTGGTCAAGAAACGTTCATTTTGGACAAGGTAACGATATTTAGAAACGAATTAAACACAAAACGACTAAAAATAACTCGAAGACTCCCCCCAACATTGATTTTTTAGTTTTTGCCAATTATATTCTGGAAAAAAAATGCGAAACATTTTCACCTATTCAGAATACAATGGAGACAAATGAAAAAAATCAATTTTGATTGGGTCTTCGAGTCATTTTTAATTGTTTCACGTTTTTGCTTGACTTCCAAATGAGATGCGAGGTAATAATCGTACTAAAATAATCTCCAGGGAATCACCTACAGATCATTGAAAAAAAAATTCGCCCGCCAACTAATAGGAGTTTCATATTTCATAGGAATTGACCACATTTCAAACGTACATATACAGGGTATGTTTACAGAATATCCGGCCTGGGAGTAAACAATTTGGCTGTTTTAATCAAAATATAATAGAGCGATTTAAATAATATTTTGTGGAGTAAATGGGTACTCCTTGGAGAACATTAGGAAAACTAGAGCCTTGTAGCTCATTTGGAATTCTGTTAAAAACGCTCGTTTCTGACGATTTCGAAATATTTAATAACCAGCTGCACGCTTAAAACGACTTAGAATGGCTTGAGGATCCTCCCAACATTGATTTTTTAGGTTTTTTTTTTACATTTTCTTCTGGAACAAGAGTCATTCTTTTGCGTTTTCTCTAGAATGTTGTGGAGAAAAACGAAAAAAATCAATGTAGTACAAATGAGCTACAAAGTTCTAATTTTACTTAAATGATCTCCTGAAGACTACCCTATAAATCTCTAAAATATTATCTGAATCGCTCTATTAGTTTGGTAGAAACGGCCAAGCTACACACTGTAAATTTTCCTATGGTTGGATGCAGTCGTAAAAAGTGATTCTCCCCGGGGCCCGCTGAATGACTCCGCGGCCCTGGTGGTACATCCTATAGAATTTATGTCTAATTTATAGGAAGTTTCTGATCAATGTTCTCCACTATTAACGAGTTTTTCTGTTATTGTTTCGATATTTTCAGCCTTAATTGCTAGGTTGGTGGCTAATGAGACTTATTCTCTAAAAAGCTGAAAATTTACAGTCCATGTGTGTTATTCCCCGTTCAGTTTACAGTCATTGTCACATTTTTACTTTATTATTAGAGCTTTCATAGTGTTATTTACCTTAGAAACTCTTTTCTGTTATTCCACTCAAGATCGATTAGTTTTGTCCTTTAAAACTACCTGAAATGTGCTTTTACTTATTTTTAATTAGCGAAAAATTACTTTTTAAATTACAAATTCCGACTCGACCTGAATGAATGATAATTTGAAAAATAACGTTGAAATAATAGATGCTGCAATAAACGGCATTGATTTCTCAAATCCTCTATCTATTAATCACATTGTTCAACGATTCTTTGCTATTGGAATATCGGTAATCGTGTGGTGGCGTTTGTTGAACGGAAGCCAGGCGGTGAACTTCATCCAATGCACCATTCCGTGAGTCCTTGCGTTAGGGGTTTTTGGCACCGGTCCATGGATCAATGCATTCGATTCACACAATCCATCACAACTATGCATTTTCAAAGTCGATATTGCGCGCACACAACGCGTAAAGGTACCAGGAGCCGTATCAAATCTTTCAACAATTAAACACAAATCAAATCCATCCACCTACACATTTATTTTGTAATTTACATTGGAACCCCACACATACACATACACATACAGGTGGAAGAGGACGACGATAGTGAAAGTGTCCCCCGACGAGGTTACTATTTTTTTTCTCTGTTATTGTTGTTGTTGTTGTATTGTGGCCGACGGATCTGCAGCACTATTAGTTGGCACTAGGGTACCAGCAACAGCAGTAATTTTGAAGGCCGCACAGCCGATACTCAGCGTGGCGCCGTATTATTAATGTAATTTTTATCAAACGTATAGAACGTAAAATTGTGATAAACGTGAAAAGTGCCCTTTTTCAACATCTATCAACGTCCAACTGTATTGAATGTTTGTGTACGGCGCATCATTTATGTGAAAATCCGGCCGAAAGCTACATGTGCGTTTACAGTGATGTAAGAGAATTATTCGTACATTACTCACGTGTCTCTCTCTCTGTATGTGTAGTGTATATACATAGTTGTGTTCTTTTGCCACTATAATAACGCATGTGGTAGTTTGTATTGTTGCTGCTGGTCTTCAGGTTCAATTCAAAGAAACAACAACGAACTCGAGCGGTTCATTAAAATGGGAAAACTATAATCATGTAAGTATTACAATTTTATTATCTGATTTTATTTGTGTTTCTTCAACAACTTCAACATTCCCAAGTCGGTATTTTTAGAACACGACAAGAATATTCAAAGTATCATCATCCATAGAACGATTTCTGCAATAATTTTCAAATCAAACGATTATTTCGGGAAAATTGCAAAACGTCCAAGTGATTTGAATAAATTCGCAATTACAGTCAACCGAACATTTCTCAACACCCATATGGGATATTTGACGCAATTTATGTACATCTATTGTCGTTTATTATAATTTTTTCAACAGTTGTTACCTTTATAACGCATTATTTATACTATTAACAAATTCGTAATACGACTTTTATTATTTGTGCAGACTCAATAAATTGTTGGGAAATCCTCTTAGACCTACGTAATTTTTTCGAAAGAAAAAAATCGTTAAGGTTGTTGCTTATTTGTTTATTTATTTATGTTTTAATATGCAAAAAACTACAGCTCCGCCTTCTAATTCTCTACTAGTGTTTTAAATTGAGAGAAGAGAAAAACAATGATAATTATTCAATTATTATCGATTAAAACATCATGTTTAATAATTTATGAAAGAAAATATAAAAAAGAAGTGGTGACCTATTTTAACTGTTGGACACATAAATAATTGCACATCTTTATTTATGAATTATTTCCACTTTTTTATTGCTGAAATTTGCCAATCTAACCACAATATTAATTCAATAAATTAACAACGATCGTGTAAATATTGTCAATTCATTAGTGTGTTTAACGTAATTAAACAAATCTATAATCAGGACCGAAATCGTTGAGAATTTGAATGAGATAATCCACCACATATCGAACGTCAATAAATCCAATCTAATCCACGACAATGCCTTTGTTCTTTCATTCAACAGTTTGTTGAAGAATTATCGTCGTCCGTATAAGGGTAGGTGAAATGAATCAGTTCCTCTGATATCGTACAACTTTACACAAAACACATAGTTAAGAACCTACACTTGCTGTTCTAGTACTATTCTAAACATGAGTCAATTCATTTTATATTTGTCCAAGTGGGTAGATTTATAGAGGCATATAACGTTTTTGAATAGAGAGTTCGTGACGGTTTTTGAAGACGAATAGATCAGACGTCTTAAAAGCAGCGAAATCTTCGAATTAGATGCAGTCCGACGAGAATCGAATTCTATTATGTCGGATTAATCACAAAAGACTATATAGCAAGTCTCTTTATTTGAAAATGTTTCAAGGATTTGTGGGGTAGTCTCTGGAGAGCATTTTAGCTAAATTAGAACCTTGTAGCTCATTTGGAAGTTGGTTAAAAACACGTTTAAACGATGTTGCGATTTCCAAAAACCAGCTGCATGCACAAAATGACTTGGAATGACTCGAGAATCCTCACAACACTGATTTTATTTCTTCTCTCTGTTATATTTTGGAACAGGTAGAACCGTTTCGCATTTTTTTCTAGAATTCGATGTAGAAAAACCAAAATAATCAATTTTGGGAGGGTCTCCAAGTCATTCTTAGTCGTTTTGCATGTTTAGCTCGTGTTCGAAAATTGCAACTTTGTCCGAAATGATTTCTAGGGAATCCCTACAAAATTCTGAAAATATTATTCGAAACATTCGTCAAATAATGGGAGTCGTCCTAAGAACTTCAAGAACTATATTAAGTTGTCCACCCGCATTATTTGAAAAACATCCAAGGATTTATAAAGTAGTCCCTAGAAAATATTTTAGCAAAATTAGAACCTCTTAGCTCATTTAGAAATTGGTCAAAAACTCGTTTCTGACAAAGTCACTTTTTTCAAAAGCTTGCTACACACATAAAATGAC
This sequence comes from Mylabris sibirica, assembly GCA_039776855.1. NCBI lineage: Eukaryota > Metazoa > Arthropoda > Insecta > Coleoptera > Meloidae > Mylabris > Mylabris sibirica. Next base: position 9,874,032 of record CM077836.1, read on the forward strand.
TCAATATGACTCGAGATCCTTGCAATATTGATTTTTTTTTGTTTTTCTTTTTTGCATTTTAGAGCAGTGCAAATGTTTCGATTTTTATCTACAACGCGATGGGGAAAAACGAAAAAAAATCACTGTTGAGAGTCGTTTTGAGCGTTTAGCTGGTTTTTCAAAATCGCGACTTTGTCCGAAATGAGCGTTTCTTTGACCGATTTGTCGATGAGCTACGAGGTTCTAACTTTGCTAAAATGATTTCTATAAACCTTTCACAAATCCTTGAAATATTTTTCAATTCGTTTGCCAAATAATGGCAGTTGACTTAAGAACTAGGAACAATCAAGTGACCCACAAGGTTTAACTCTTATGGCAACTTGAAAAATATTACAAGGGTTTGTAAGGTAGACCTCGAAGAACATTTTAGCCAAATTAGAACCCCGTAGCTCATTTGTAAGTTGGTCAAAAACGCCCGTTTCTGCCGATGCGTCGCGATTTTCAAAAAATTAATCGCGCACAAAATGACTAGAACGATTCGAGGATCCCTGAACATTGTTTTTTTTTTTCGTTTTTCTTGATTATATTGAGGAACAGGTGGAAATGTTTCGCATTTTTTTCCAGAATGCAATAGAAAAAGACGAAAAAATCACTGTTGGGAGAGTCATTCTTAGACGTCTTGCTCCTTATTGAAAATTGCGACTTTGTCTGAAACAAGCGTTTTTGACAAACCTTCCGGTGAGCTACGAGGTTCTAATTTTGGTAAAATGATCTTCAAGGACTCCCCTACAAATTCTTAAAATATTATTTCGAATCGCTCTTCAAATAGGAATGAGAGTTGCCATAAGAACTAGAAACAGAGTCCATTCGGTATAATTCTTATGACAACTGTCAGTTTTCGAAAGGAATTTCAAATGTTTGTAGCCCAGTAATTGTAGACCATTTTAGCAATATTAGAACCTTGTAGCTCATTTGAAAATCTGGTAAAAAGTACTCGTTTCTGACAATGTCGCGTCTTTCAAAAACTAGCTGTACACGCAAAACGACTAAGAATGACTCGAAGATTCTCCCACTATTGATTTTTCTGTTTTTCTCCATTATACCCTACAACAAATGGAAATTTTCGCATTTTTGCTAGAATGCAATGGAGAAAAACAAAAAAAATAATGTTTGGGGAGTCTTCAAGTCATTCTTGTTGTTAGTCGTTTTACGTGTTTAATTCGTTTATGGAAATCGTTACCTTCACTAAACCGACTTTCAGGTAAGCTACAAGGTTCCAATTTTGCTAAAATAATCTCCAGAGACTACTCTACAAATCTTTGAAATATTTTTTGAATCTCTCGTCAAATAATGGAAATTGCCATAAGAACTTCATAGTCTTACGTGAACAATCCGGTAGAAATAACAATAATCATGATGGATCTGATGGTGATTTTTTTTGGAATTTTGCAGAAAATATCGTGAAATACCAACGACACCTGCTGTTAATCATTATTGTTGATATTGCAGCAATAATAACAATAAATCATGCTTTAACGTAAGGTGGTTCGATTTGAAATACTATTTCTGACCTAAAATCGTTTAGAATTTTGATTCAATCCAAAAAAAAAAAAAAAAAACGTTACGAATTCATTGAAGATGATGTAATTTGTTAGAACGAAAAAGTAACTTTTCACCAAATGTGTTACTTTCACTAATCCATCAAAGATCGATGATTGTTGGTTTCTAGATTACTTAAATTTCGAGGATTAGAACTCGGACTTTTCTAAGGGGGTATTAAATTCGTAAATACGCTCCTGTCTGAATACGTTTTGATATTTTGGAAAATTCCAAAAAAAATATTGATAGAAGGAATAGTTTACTTTTTAAATATCGTTTTATCATTATTTTTTTTTTTTTAATATAGACACATACACACAACTTTATTGTTGACTTTTTAACATTGGAACTACTAATTGTTGTTTCGTAATTTTAATAAATAATTCATAAAAATGGTGACTTCCACATTATTTAACAATGATCTTTGATTAACTACAAAAAAAAAACATAATTACAGCTGGTTGAAATTATCTTCCTATTTATTCATCACCATTGTCATTGTTATTATTATTAGAATAAAACAAAAAAAAATGTGTACAAAAACTATTTATTTCTAATTTAATTTATTACATCTCAACAATAAACAGTTACCTTAAACGGGCAATAAAATCCATTATTTCTATTTTAAAGCAAAAATTTATTATTTCTTTTTTTTGAGTTGACATTCAACATTCTAAATTTGGTTAAATCTGTTTTGCGAAAAAAATATCTTCTTAAAACATTACAGTTTTCTTTAAGACTTATTTTTTGATAAGTTTTGCAATCACGAATTCCAAATATTTCAACATTTCTTGATTAATATTGTTGTTGATCGTGTTATTACAAAAAATGCAATTCATCTACCGAAAATTGTGAAGTAACCGAATACATCTAGTGAATTCCACAATTTTGATTAGGTGTGTTCCAAAATTAATTGTAAGATGACACTCAAATAGATAGATTGTTTCACTGTTTAAAAACACGACATCTTTATCTTCTTTAGTTTGTGTTTAGAAATACAGGCTGTCCAAAGCTGGGAGTATACAATTTTTGCCTTGTCATCAAAATAATAGAGTAATTAGAATAATATTTGAAGGATTTATTAGGTAGTCCTTGGAGAACATTTTAGCAAAACTAGAACCTCGTAGCTCATTTGAAAGTTCGTCATTGCGATTATCAAACAGTAGCTGCACACGTAAAATAATTTTGAATGTCTTGTGGATCTTTCGAGCATTGATTTTTTTTGTTTTTCTACATTGCATTCTGGAACAAGTTGGAAAGTTTTGCATTTTTTTCTAGAGTGCAGTGGTGAAAAATGAGGGTTTTCGAATCAGTCTTATTGTTAGTTGATTTACACGTGCAGTAAGTTTTTGAAAATCGCGACACGGTCCAAAACGAGCGTCTTTTGACCGACTTGCAAATGAGCTACGAGGTTCTAATTTTGCTAAAATTATCAACAAGGACATATTTTGTGGTCTTTGTAGGAAGATCTTCGACTTTAAAGTTTAAATTTTAAAATACATTGGTGGATTTCCAGAAGGAGAAGATTTAGAAATTTTTGATCAATTTTATCGTTAAATTCTCCACTATCAAGCAAGATTTTAAGATATTTTCATTACAAATTATCCATTTTCTAACGAATTTTTTTACTGAATCATAAAGACTATTCACACATTTTGTCTCTAGTTTAGGCATAGTTTTGAGACATTTTTGCCTTTAATCGTCGGTTTTCAGAAAATTCTGTCAACGACTCTTCTTCTTAATTTTTTTATCCAGAACTGAACCTATTTTAGACCTAAAGCCTAAAGCATCAAATTTTGGGTTGTTTAACTTGTAAAAATAAGATGATTCAGACACTTTAAGCAATTGCTAAGCTGATTTATTCCATTTCAGTCAGTAATTTCTATTTCAGAGCATCCTTTTTAACAAATTTGGCTACTGAATCATGAAAAGGAGGTTTTACAGTTGCTTTTTAAGACATGTTTAAACAAGTTTGAATTAATAGAAGCAGGAAAATGAATCAATTCGAATCAATTTTTGAGCTAAATTCTCAAAATTCAATCCAGGTTTTACGATATTTTCGTTTCAAAATCACCAACTTTTAGAGAATTTCGAGATTGAATTTTAGAAAGAAGCAGAATTTTTAATTTTCAGAAATGTTCGTTCAAAGTTATCGCTCAAATCGTAAAAAAGACGACCGTTTAGACGCTTTTAGTCATTTTTTTTAATTTTCATCTAGCGTTAAGACATTTTCTGAAAATTCTGCTATTGACTTTTCTTCTTCTTCAATTTTTATCCAGAACTGAACATATTTTAGACCTAAAGCATCAAATTTTGGGGTGTTTATCATGTAAAAATAAGATGATTTAGCGACTTTAAGCAATTGCTAAGCTGATTTATTCAATTTCAGTCAGTATTTTAAAACATTTCTATTTCACAGCATCCTTTTTAACAAATTTTGCTGCTGAATCATGAAAAGAAGGTTTTACAGTTGCATTTTAAGACATTTTTAAACGAATTTGAATTAATAGAAGCAGGAAAATAAATCAATTCTAATCAATTTTTGAGCTAAATTCTCAAAATTTTAGATAATTTCGAGATAAAATTTTTGCAGAAGCAGAATTTTCAATTTTCAGGCTAGATTTTCAGAAATTTTCGTTCAAAATTATCGCTCAAATCGTAAAAAAGACGACAGCTTAGACGCTTTTAGTCGTTCTTTGTTTTTCACCCAGCATTTAAGACATTTTTGTCTTAAATCGTTCCTTTTCAGAAAATTCTGCTATTGACTCTTCTTCTTAATTTTCTAATCCAAAACTGAACATATTTTAGACCTAAAGCATCAAATTTTGGCTTGTTTAACTTGTAAAAATAAGACGATTTAGAGACTTTAAGCAATTGCTAAGCTGATTTATTCAATTTCAGTTAGTATTTTAATAAGACATTCCTACTTCAGCGCATCCATTTTCAACAAATTTTGCTACTGAATCATGAAAAGGAGGTTTTACAGTTGCATTTTAAGACATTTTTAAACGAATTTGAATTAACAGAAGCAGGAAAACGAATCAATTCTAATCAATTTTTAAGCTAAATTCTCAAAATTTTAGATAATTTCGAGATTAAATTTTTGAAGAAGCCAAATTTTCAATTTTCAGAAATTTTTGTCCAAAATTATCGATTTTTATCAAATTTTCCTCCCAAATCGTAAAAAAAGACAGTTTAGACGCTTTTAATTTTTTTTGTATTACATCTAGCGTTAAGACTTTTTTGTCATCAATTATGAAGCAACTAGAGAATTTTTTTCTAGATTCTTCGAACTAAACAATTCAAAAAAAGAATTATTTTACACATATTTTATAAGCTTCAAAAATCTGGATATACAGAGCGTTCCGCTTAACAGAACGCAGGTGCGCGGCTTAAGGCGCGTTTTCACCAAGCGCGCAAAACGTTTGTAAACGTTTGCAAATGTATTCAAACACAACAAAATTTTGGTGTGGACACGCAATCATTTGCCAGTGTTCGGAGTGAAAACGGTATATCAAAGAGAATTCGTACACGATTGTGAACAGAAACTATTCTTCTTGTTTGCTCGCATTTACAAGCGTTCGTAATCGTTTGCGAATGCGCCTTTAAGAACATCATGGAACATCCTGTATATCTGCATTATTGAAAGATAACTAAAACCCATCTTCTTTTTATTGTAATTAAGCTTCAGTTTGAGTGACTACTGTTTTTATGGATTTATAAATAATTACGATAAGACACGAGAGATATTGAGATGAAACATAACAGACTCATCTCTTAATTCAAAAACTCTTGACACTCTTCAGTGTTGTTTCATTAAAGATGCCATGTCAGAGATTCCATAAAGATCCACACACAAACACACACACACAGGCACACTGCAAGCTCGTTTTTTTATATACTTATTTCTTTTTGTTGTTATACTTGTATCTAATTTTCTTTCCTTGAATCAACTGGTTCATGTTACTTTATTTGAAAACGATCAACTATACCTTATGTGAATGTGTATGTGTAATGTAGTTATAGTATAGTATAGTCTGTCGATTTTTCTAAGGGAATGACTAAAGTAATAAAATAAAGTCAAGTATATTCAACAATGAAGGTTCAATTTAAATTCCATTTTGTAAAAATCCCTTGTAAACACTCGTCTTTACCTGCTTTGTTCGAATACTAACCAGATGGTGAAATTGTCGGTCCTTTTTTTGATTTATTAATTTATGAGGTGCTACTTGTAATTGAACATTCATTGTTGAATATACTTGACTTTATTTTATTACTTTAGTCATTCTCTTAGAAAAATCGACAGACTATAATTGTATATGGTACACATAAAGTAAACGTTCATTCTCGAGTTGAGATCATTTTTTTTGTTAGTTTTCTTCTATACTATATTGTTTCCATATCGACTACTTTAATGGTCGATTCTTTAAATAGCCTATTAGAAGGTCAATATTGAAGGTTGGTCGTCCAATTAGCAAAAATCAAAAATAATTAACTAATTTATCTAAACTAGAGAAATTTCTCTCGACAAACAACACAAATTCTCTTCACGTTTGAAGAAATCGTCAATATTGGCTTAAGTCAAGTAAGTCGCATTTATTATTATTATTATTATTAATTTTTTTTTACTCACCATCAGTTTCGCGGTTGTTGTTTTGAATCATTTGATCTGCCCCCGTCAAATTCGATATAGTTAAAAGTGTCGGTTTTTTTTCCTGTCGATTATTTAGCCTGAAATACAACTTGAGAATGTATCAAAAGACCGTGACAACTGTTTATGAATAAATAATTAATCAAGAAATTTGATATCTTAACAACAATAATAATGGTAGTGTTAATTATAATAATAATAAATTATACGATTCTATACAGTTTTCATCAAAACATTATAATTTATTATAACAATAATAATAATAAATTACAAATTACACACGCTTTTAATCATACGATAAATAAATATTGTGACAACTATATATAGATATAATTTAGTGTCATAATACCATTAATTATTGATGTGAATAGTTCAATAAGATTGAACTTCTCTTATGCAAAAATTATTCGATCCGACTCTTATTGTTGCATTTATTGTATAAAATTCCATTGTGACTATCGTTAGTTTTATGCTTCTTAAATGAAACATGCTGTATATTCTTATATTTATATTTGTCACTTTGTTACATCTAGATGTGTTAATTGTTTGTAAATAAATTCGAAAAATTTGTGCAACTATTCTCGAGCCTATCTTTTGGATTTGTAAATGTAGAAAAAGCGACAAAGGTCTTTAAACTTTGTTTAGTTACCAAAAAGACTATAATTGAAAGACCGGAAACTATTAAATATTTCATTCTATATTGGGTAGAGTATCCGAAAATGCAAAAATATACAGGATGTCCCATTTAGGCAAACAAATATTGATAAGTTTTCATTTATGAAATCGTCATTATTGAATTTTTCCATAAACTAAAGATAATCAAGTTTCTATATTTGTAAATAATATAATTATGTTGAAATATTAAACGAAAAATCTTTTATAATAAAGAACACTAATAATGATAATAATAATAAGAAATGACAATTATTTCAATTAATGTCTTTATGTGGGCTCTGTTTCGTTCTCTCTTTCTGTATGTTAAAATGTCAATGTCGATTATAATTTCAAGAAAAAATTCAGATTCTCCGAAAAAATTGGGTTAAATTTGAATCAATTAACTAATCTAAAGAAACAAAAAGTAACCAATATTCTCATTAATAAATTGTTTATTTTTCAATATGAATCACAAAAGAAAAATTTGACACCTACGCACACACAATTCAGGTATAATATTTTTTTTTGTTGATTATGAATGTTTGATTAGTGAAATTGTTGGCGATTTTTGTGGAAATTCTTCATTACCCTTGACCAAACTAATTAGAAATAACAACAATATTGATCATTTTAATTCCAGTTTATTTTTAAACACAATCCACACATAAAGTAAGACATATGCACACACAGATACGGAGAGACAAAGGAAATATTTGCATGAATTTAAATTGCAAACGGTCATTTTCTACAGTAGATGTTTACTTATCTGATTAATCTCGCTATCATCAAAGACATGTTTTTCTATGAAATCAACAATAATTTTAATAAAGTGCATAGAAGTTTATTTCTATCAGCGTCGTAATTAAGGTCATCAGCGCCCAGGCAAGATTAGAATTTTAGTTCACCCAAACAATACAGCAACTTTAAAGTGTAATATAAGTAATATTTGTTATACATTTAAGCCCCCTTAAAACCCAACCTCTAGCTACGACGCTGGCCCCTGGAGCCGTCATATTAGGCTAAATGAGAGGAAGTCTACAGGGGCGCATCAAGAGCTGGATGGATCGCCGGCGATTACGATTTACATAGGCTTTTATACAAAACAATAATAACTGAAGGACGATAATGTTGTGTTTTCGTTGAAAAAACAAAGTAATTAATTGAGACTTTCGCCTGAAAACTGAACGACCAAAAAAACTGCAGTTAAATCTATAGAAAACAAAAACAAAATAGAATATTTTGCTTTCTATGGACTCTTGACAAACGACAGTATAGTTGATAAGCATTGAAATATGCCTCTTTTTTGACCGGAAATTGATTTTTAAAATATGCCCGATAATAAGTCTGAATTTCTTTCACTGAATTGTTTGATCTGTGGACTTCAAAATAAGTCATCTTATTATATAAAAATTTAGGACAAAAATGTTTCAACAGTTGGATTAACGGCTCAAAAAAGCGACTAAAAAGGTCTTTTTACAGCTTATGAGCAAAATTTGCTTGATTTAAGACCGAAAAAATTGAATATCTAGACCAAAAGTCGAGCGTTCTACTTGAAAACCGACTAGAATTCATTAAATCTTTCCCTTTTGGCGATCGGATTGCAAAATTCGTTGGAAACTGGCAATTAATGACAAAAATATCTTAAAAGTACAGATTCAAATTCAAAAATTACCTTTTAAAAGCAGCGAAATAGTCTCCTTTTTATAATTCATTAGAAGCATGCGTTAAAAAATGGATAATAATTAATGACAAAAATTTCTTAAAGTATTGACTAAAACTGAAAAAGTCAACTCAAAAATTGATTTAAAGTGGCTAAACTCTACATTTTACAAGTAAATATCAAATTTTCTAAAAATGATAATTTAGGACAAAAATTTTCGAAGATTTTTAAAAACCAGCAAAATATCGACTAAAATTAGTTTCTATAAGAGTGTCTCAAAGCAAAAATTAAAGGACAGTTAGGGCTACTTATGAGCAAAATTCGTTAAGAAAACTGACAAATTTAGGAGGAACATTTTTTTAAACTGGAAAGCTCTTCTCCAAAACCGACGAAAAATGTGCGATTCAGCATAAAAATGTAATAAAAACTTTAGGAAAAATGAGGAATTCGTTTCAAAAATTAAACTAGGGTCTAGATCTTCTTATTTTATCAATTTAATCTTAAAATAAAATATATATATATATATATATATATATATATATATATATATATATATATATATATATATATATATATATATATTTCCAGACTTCAAAATTCAACTCAGAAATCGAAGATGATTAATTAAATCTCATCTTTTTGAATATCGACTGATTATGTGAGTCTCTAATCGATTTGATTCAATGACTAAATTCGTTAAAATGATTGATGATTTAGATGTAGAATTGATTAAAAATATCAGAATTTTCTCCTCTTGGTAAATTCATCAAGAATTGATAATTAAAAGATGAAAATCTAGCCGAAAACTCAGCACGAAACGCGATTATCATCATTTGGAACAAATTTAAACTCGAAATCGCTCTTCCAAAACCGACTAAACCGTTTCACAATTCTGTAAAAAAATTCACCTTTTGGTAAATTCATTAAAAATTGATAATTAATGATAGAACGCCCAAGAAGCCTGCTGACAGGACAGTTTGTACTGCCAGCAAGCCTGAAAACAAAAAGTTCTTACAGCAGAATTAAATTATAAACAATTAAAAGAGCGTAAATATTGCTAATTTAAAGTACAAGTTTCAACTTAATGAACTTTAATAGTTTCCGAGTTAACGGCATTGTAACTTTTCTTTCATTTACCAATGGTGCGCTGGGCAAAAAGTATCAATTAATTTTAATAAAGAGAGATTTTTTTATGGTATCTACGTCTATGGTTTATACACGTGTACTGCGGGAAAAAATGTCCTGCTTGAAGGGTAAAATACAGGCCCAAACGCCGTGTACAACTGTCCTGTAGGAAGCTCCTTCAAGCAGGACAGATTCTTGGGTCTGAAAATCTAGTCGAAAATCCAGTCCAAAAAGCGACTTTTACCATTTGGAGGTCTCATGAAGACCGCTGGCCCCCGGCTAGTTTAACTTTCTCGATAATCATTGTCAATGTCATATTCTTCAAATTAATTCTCCAAGTTTGCTATCTTAATAGCTACAACAACTAAAAATGGTAGCGACTCGATAATTTGCTAATAAATCAGCTAGTAATAAAATTAGCATTTCTAATTTAATTTTTTTATCGCATGTAAACTAACAATCAATCAATATTCGCACAATAACATCGAATTCGGTAGGTGGTTTTCTTTAATATACAACATACAGCCAGAAGAGGTTCAATCAACTTTGAATAAAATTGGAAAATTGATGGTATTCTAATCGAAATATTATCAAACGAATTAATCTCTAAATCGATGCTGCAATTTATAAGGAGATGCGACGATAAAAGATGGGTGCTTGAAAATTTTTGGCTTTACTAGCAGAAAAAACGAGAGGCATTGATGCATAATTCCATAGAGAGACACCCCTTGATTTTTCTACTTGACTCCCTGTGGACAGGGCACACCTTTTTCCCTTTCTATACTAACAAAGCATTTTTCCATTGAATTATAATACAGTATATTATTTTATACACTTGGTGATTTCGTTAATTATACCACCAATAAACGATTATAGTCTACGAGTATATAGCTAGAAGACAAGTAATTTGAAAATTACTCTCAGTAATTATCTAAGATTGGTAAAAATTCGATTTTAACCGAAAAACCCACACTTAGATATTAATTGGGAACAGGTAGAGATGCTTATCGTAATCAATGTCGTGTTAATTTAACCGGAATTTAATTACGAATTCATCATTCGTACAGGTATAGCAGTGTAAAAATATAATGATTGATTTATTAATTATTGATCATTTGATAAAAATCATTTATTAATTTAATTGTCAAGGTAATAATCACATTGAAATCGTCGGCATCTTTAATCTAGAAGAAAATCATTGACATTATAATAGTTGAAAACATACATAGATAATTATCTATGTATGTATTTATGTATTTTATGTATGTGTATAAAAGTGATGTAGTAATGGTTTTTATATATACGGACAATTGTGCAAAATAATACCAAATTTGGATAAATTAGTCCAAGGCGGCTAAACAACACACCACTTTCAACAACCACAACAACAACAAACATTAAATACATCAGGGACTTGTGTTAGTGTAGACCATATGTAAAAAATATTGGCGCCTCTTTGACCATCCTCCACTCTTTAAAACAAAACAAAACCTATATTTGTAATTATGTTTTAAAATCTAAATTCCATTAGCTGAAAGATAGATGCGAAACTTTGAAATTATTCAAATAGTGATGAAACATTTTATATCCTGTCTATTTTCATAAAATCTCCACAAAGACACACCCCAAATTACAATAAAAAAATTCTAATTAATTTGAAATCTAAATATGTCTGAAACTTTGACAGTGTATTTAATAAAATTTTGATATACAAAGAGAAAATACTTAGACAGTAAAAGACAGATATGAAATTTTAATTTAATTAAATACACAGTAGGGGTCAATTGCGATATTTATTTTTTAGACGAAAAGAAAACACTGAATGACCCACTGAAAACTTTCAATCTTCCGCATTTCTTACGCTAACTTTAACACTTTACACTAACTCACACTTAACAATTGTCAACGTTACAAAGAATTAGCGGAAAATATGTATCTGTTATTCTTTATACAGGGTGTCGAATTTAAATGTGATCGATTTCTATCAGTTGTAAAGCAATTCAAAAAAAAAAAATTGTCAAGGATTTGTAGGGAGGTGGGAGGTCCACGGAGACAATTTTAGCGAAATTAGAACCTTGTAGCTCATTTGGAAGTTTGTCAAAAAATTATCCTTTTGGACATCGTCGCGATGTTCAAACATGCAAAACGACCTAAGAATGACTTGAATACCCTCTTATTTTTTTTGTTTTACTCCATTACATTCTAGAAAAAAAGCAGAATATGTCAACTGTTCCAGAATGCATAAAATCAATGTTGGGAAGATCCTGGAGACATTTTCAGGGCTTCGTTAGTTTCTAAAAATAACGACATCGTCCGGGACGAGCGTTTTTTACACCTACTTCCAAATGAGCTACGAGGTTCTAATTTTGCTAAAATTATCTCCAGGGACCGTTCTACAAATCCTTAAAATATTTTTCGAATCACTCGCCAACTAATAGGAATTTCATAGAATTGACACAGTGTATAAAAAGAACAGTGTGTGAAGAACAACCGGGCTTCAGGAATTATCTGTTTTGATTGGGTGATCTGGCATTATTTTGGGACGTTATGTATATTTTTATCTATCTATACATATAATGTGTATTTCTGTTTGTGTTAATTGGCGAGAATATTCAAAGAATGTGTGTTCTAATTTATTTCTATCCAGAACAATAGAAATTGAAAATGCAATGTAATTCAACATAAATTTATTTTAATATGCAATTAATAAACAACAATTTATCATACAATACAATAAATAATTTTAATAATAATAATAATAATAATATTAATAACGATAAAAAAATGAAAGATATAAATCTTAAAATTAATATAAAAATATTTAAAACAAGTACGATTATGAAATGCATCTGTATACAGAGCGTCCCACTTAACTCTAATCAATTTAATCTGTCACTCAATCGAAAGAGCCAAACATATCCTCAATTCTGATTTTCAAATGAAACATCCTGTTTTTTTGACATCCTAATAGTCGATCTAATATTTTTCTAATAATTTCTGTAGTTTTTCTATCAAAATATATCTCCATGAATATTCAAAATGGTATTAAAGAACACTTATAGGATTTCGGCAGTTTTAGAAACTGCCTAAAGTGCTGAACTTATACAGGGTGTTTGGTCTAAATATGGGCTGATTCTATGAAACTCCTATTAGTCGACGAGCAATTCGAAAAATATTTCAAGGATTTGCACGAGGGTTTTTAAAGAATATGTCAGCAAAATTAGAGCCTCGTAGCTCATTTGAAAGTTGGTCAAAAAACGCTTATTTCTGACGATGTAGTGATTTTCAAAAACGAACTAAACACGCAAAACGACTTAGAATAACTTTAGGATACTCCCAAAATTGATGTCGCCTAGGGACTCTGCTACAAATCCTCAAAATATTTTTTAAATCACTCGTCGACTAATAGGAGTTTCTTAGAACTAACTATACTTAGACCAAACACCCTGTATAAACTATCTGCTAGTTATTAGAGTGTCAAATGGAACATCATGTATCTTTTTAGACATTCCACAATAGTTCAAACTGATATTCTAGTAACTAAATTTAACGTTTTTGTACTAAATTACATATATCCCTATCTATGTTCAAAACGGTACTAAAAGCAACAAGAGTTAAAATAGCGCATGTATAATTTTTGAAATTGTCCAAAGGATTCGATTTATAATAACGATTGTATAAAATATCCGCCAATTGTTAATGTCAAATGAGACACCCTGTATAATTTTAGACATTCAGATAGTACTCGATTTAGCCCTTTACCTATGTTAATTTTTATACCAAATAGTGGCTGCCGAAATTAAAGTATTTAGCACCAAAATTGTTCCCATTTATGTAGGAAATAGTACCAAAATACAGGCAGGGGATCAAAATAAATATTTAGTCTAAAGTGTCACATTTATAACTAGGTAGAATCCTATAAACTCTGACAAGTTACAACATAAAATATCTTCAAACTATTATAATGTCAAATGAAACCAATTTCAACGTTTTTTGTACTAAAATTTATATACCTATTTATGTCCAAAGCGGTACTAAAAGTACAAGAAAAGCAAGTAGGTCTAAAATAGATCTTTTGCCATTTTTGAAACTGTGTAAGGTAGTCAATTTATAATAATTTAGTTTGTCATTACGAAATATCCGATAATTCTAACGTTAAATGTGAGACCCTTGTTAACCTCGTCTGAATTTTAGGTGATAATCACAACATTAAATCTCTAATTCGGTTATTTCTTTATTCATTCAAATCAACAGTACTTCTCTCCACAACAACACTCAATAGAATCCCCTTTTTCCCGTCTTTTCTCCATTCGCCCACGGCCACCTCATCCCACGTCACGACAGGTGGACACACATCGTCGCATCATGCCCAGTATATTTCCATGATGTTAACACCCTGTATATGTATTTTTAAACATTTGGATAGTACCTACTTCTGTATTAATTTTTATACCAAATATTGACGGCTGAATTAGATGGTTTGCTAATAATTTTCAACGTTTTTAACACCAAAACAATTCCCATTTATGTACAAAATAGTACCAAAATACAGGTAGAAGGTTACAATAATTTTTTTTAGTCTACTATATCGCATTTATACCAAAAAAGTCTTGTAAAAACTCTAAAAGATTCGATCTTTTTCACAATAATTGCATGAAATATCTGCTAATTGATCATAGCCAAATGAAAGACTACATTAATTTTATGTGTTAATATTGAAACTTTCTGTACCACGGATGAAGTAATATTAAATAAACTGTAAAACGGATGTACTCTTTAATTTACACATAAAAAAAGCTATTAAACAAAGTGACAAAAACGCATTAAAGAAAACAATAATCTTTCAAATAAACATCAAAAATAAATTTCTCTTTTCGTACTTTGATGTCTACAGGGTGTCCGACCTAAGGGTAAACAATTTGGCTGATTCTACCAAAACAATAAAGCGATTCGAATTAGATTTCAGGAATTTGTAGGGTAGCCCCTGAAGAACGTTTTAGCAGAATTAGAACCTCGTAGCTTATTTTGAAGCTGCCCAAAAACGCTCGTTTTTGAGGATGTCGCTATTTTTACTAGTCAACTGTACGTATAAAATGACTTAGAATGACTCATGGATGATTGTAACATTGATTTTTTTTTATTCTATTCTGGAACGAGTGGAACTATTTAGCTTTCTCTCTAAAATTCAATGGAGAAAAATGAAAAAATCAATGTTGGGATCTTCGAATCAGTTGTTTGATGTGTATAACGACATGGTCTAAAACGAGCGTTTGTTGGCAGACTCCCAAACAAGCTACGAAGTTCTATTTTTCTTCTATTTTGTATTCAAAATGTTCCATCCACTACGTTAAGCATGCTTAACTTAATTCTGTGGATTCTTCATCAATTAAAACAAATAGAGATCAAGATTTGCACACGAATTCTTGTGTAATATTTTAATCTTGACGCCATAGATGAAGATAAGCCCATGGTATGGAACCAGTTATTATGACTGCATTCATTTAGAATCATTAATAAAATTTCACTCTTATAATGATCGATATGTATGTAAATTATTAATAACAATGTAAAATAAAAAAAAATTAATAATTCTTCGAATAGTAATTTTCTAGATCGATTAGATGCTTGAAGGCAACGCAACAACAACAAAATGTACCCGCAGCATTAAAATTAATGATTAAGTAATCGTCATTTTCGTTCGCATGTAAAACTTTAAAATCACTTATGCAGTAAAAAGCCTGCGGTATAATTTTCAACGATTTTTCGTTCTACGTAAACTTTGTTGAGTTTTTTTCCTCCAATTTATTTATTTTAATTTGTGGCAGTTAAGCGTCCTGCCATATGCAAATATAGACATTAGGTAGGCGAACTGGTCATACAATCATACTGGTTTTTTTCTTTCGCCAAGATTCATAATAACGACTTCCCTTTGGCCACTTGGACAATAAAAAAGGAATCCGTTTTTATTAAAGTTTATTTGTTACATTTCAGGCCACAATGGATTCCCGGATAGGTCTTGATTTTATCGTTGAAAATCCGGAATATATCCGAAAATTAGCCGCTGCTCTAGATACGAGCAATGTTACTGTGAAGAAACAAGTCTTTGAACTGTTATCAGCTTTGTGTGTACATAATGAAGATGGGCATGCTCGTGCTCTTGATACTTTAGAACATTACAAGGTTTGTTTGTAAATTATTATAAATAATGATAAATCTTGGTATATGTCACAAGTTATTTGATATGTGGAAATGGAAAGTTTACATCTTAAGGGCGTTGTTTTGTTCAAATGTCTCGTATAATTGCCGACATTTCTAGTGTCTATTAGAAGAAAACTAAAAAATTTGCAAACTTGCATAAGATGATCGTTTCAAATATGCATCTTTCCGTTTCCTACAGCTATAACAAATTATGCAATTTTATGCTTAATAAAATGTCTAACTTTATTATTTTTTTTTATGTATAGAAATTGAAAGGTGAGAGATATAGACTGAATGTAATTGTTCAAGAATTGGATCGTGCAACCGCTGTCGATTATCAAACAGCTTTAGTAGCCTTTATCAATTGCCTTATCATATCGACTGCTAGATTAACAGATCGAGTCCGACTTCGTAACGAATTCATAGGTAAAGTACTCATTGTTGTTACTGTTTGATACGAGAGTCATGTCCGGATGTTGAATTTACTTCTAAATAAATTCAAATTCTTAGAAAAATGCGCTTTATTATAATTCATATTGTTATCCCTTGCAGGATGTCACCTACTTCCGGTACTAAACAATTTAAGGTATGTATAGCGACACACAATAAACAGTAATTCATTGTCAACAGTTCTATGCACCTGTGTATGTGTGTGTTTCCTTTTCTTTTATGTTAATCAACCTGTCTCATAATTTGTTGTTGTTATCTGTTGTTTGTTGAAAGAAAATGCGCGGAAGCCGAGCCCGAACTGGCCGTACAACTTGATGTTTTCGACGAACAACGCGACAGTGACGATGCTCAAAGTCTCCAAGGTCCACATGGTGTTGATCTTAATTCACCATTAGACGTTTTCTATGCAATTCTCAAACAAGTCGCTGAAACACCCCAAGAAATCCCCTTTTTAAGCATTTTACAACACCTTTTACGAATCGATCCGAAAGATGCAATCAGCGATATCATTTGGGATACTGCTGAACGTTTAGTGCATCGTGCTACATTGTTAGAAAAACGCGAAGATGCTGCTCGACTTTTACGAACGCCTAGTGCCCAATCGAAATTCTTCTGCCATTGTCAACTCCGTTCTGAATCCAGTCTAAATCGTAGACAATCACTGAATAGTCCATTAAGTCCAACAGCAACAGCACCACCACCACCGCCACCGCCTTTAATTCCAGTATTACCACAACCGCCACCACCACCGCCGCCGCCAAATATCCCGGTGAATATACCACCACCACCGGCACCTGGACCGCCACCACCATTACCTCAACGCTATACCACAACGCCAAAACCTCAAATTGAACAACAGGTGGTAATTGAGAAATTACCACAACAGGAGATACCAGCGCCAAAGATCAAAATGAAAACGATCAATTGGAATAAAATACCGAATCATAAAGTGATTGGTAAGAATAATATTTGGACACAAGTCGCTTACAGTCACCAGCATTCACCAATGGCTGATATGGATTGGAATGAAATTGAAGGGTTATTTTGTCAACAAGCACCACCATCGGCACATTCATCGCCGAAATTAGGCAATCGTGATTCGGACAATTCCGAGAGACGTGTACGTAAAGACAATTGTGAGATAACTCTTCTTGATGGTAAGAGGAGTTTGAACGTCAATATTTTCCTCAAACAATTCAGAAGTTCAAATGAGGATATCATCCAGTTGATCCGTGATGGTGAACATGATGATATTGGTGCTGAAAAACTGAAAGGTCTTCTGAAGATCCTGCCAGAAGTTGATGAATTAGACATGTTGAAATCATTCAATGGTGATTTTAATAAATTAGGAAATGCTGAAAAGTTTTTAATACAATTAATCAATCTATCGAATTATAAATTACGGATAGAGAGTATGTTATTGAAAGAGGAATTCACTTCGAATATGAGCTATTTAGAGCCGAGTATTAAATCAATGATAATGGCTGCTCAAGATTTAATGACAAATAAACCATTACAAGAAGTTCTGTATATGATTCTAGTAGCTGGAAATTTTCTGAATGCTGTAAAATCTAACACAATTTAAACAAATTTTATTTTGATTGATTCTTGTGATTTTAGGGTGGCTACGCTGGAGATGCTGCAGGTGTTAAATTGACATCCCTACAAAAAATCACCGATATTAGGGCGAATAAACCGAATATGAATCTCATCCATTTTGTAGCCTTAGTAAGTATTTTTTTGTACGTTATTTTATAGAAATTTTCATTAAATTAAAATTTACAGCAAGCTGAAAAACGGAATCCGAAATTGTTGAGTTTCACTGAAGGTATTAACGTTCTTGAAGATGCTGCAAAGTGAGTTTTCTTCATCTAGTTGTCTTCATTTCTATTGAAAAATTTATAAATTTTAGGACGACAGTTGAACAATTGCTCAATGAAATCAATGCACTCGATGTACGTATAAAGAAAGTGAAGAAACAAATTGACTTACCAACAACAGAGATCGAAATCAAACAACAAATGTTAGAATTCTTACAAATGGCTGAACGTGAAGTGGAAAATTTACAAAAGAATATGATTGAATTGGAACATGTTCGAATACAATTAGCTGAATTCTTCTGTGAAGATTCCAATTCATTTAAATTAGAAGAATGTTTTAGAATTTTCCATGGATTCTATTGTAAATTTAGACAAGCAATTATCGATAATGAACGTAGAAGAATACAGGAGGAACAAGCGAATGCTAGACGACGACAACGGGAAGAATTATTGGCCACTAAACGACGACAAAGTGAGAATTTTCCTTTATTTCTTGTGATAACTTTAGTAAATTTTTGAGAATTTTCAGTGGAAAGTTTAGCTGGAACACCGGATTCTGATGGACCGTACATTGATATGCAGATATACGACCCACGATCCAGTTTTTCAATGAAAAAAGTAGAATCGTAACGGATTTTTTTGTATTTGTAATTAATTTATTTTAATTGTAAAATAGGGTAGGAAAGCTGTGAATGGTACATCAGAAGACGAATTATCCATAACAGGTTCCCCATCGTTTTCTCGTCGTCGTTTGGGTTCCTTTAACAACGGCAACAACAGCACGGATACAACAGGTAAAGAGGAGAAATCGCCCGATATTACACCGAATGGTAGTTTGAGACGGCGACGTAGTCGCGTTCTATCTGAAGAAGATGAAGGTAATTTGATGGAATTTTTGAGAGCTTCCGGTAATGATACGAGCCGTGAACGGAAATCATGGGGCAGTTTGGATCGTTCATGGGCGAGAAAAGCACGTGGTAGTGGTCCAAGGAAACGTCCAGCTTTATTGAGTGCCGATTTCACATCGGATCGTGAACGTCCATCGTCTCCATCACCGTTAAGCGAATCGAAACCGATTCTATCAGCACCAGAAGAAGATACAGCTACTGCATCGACAGTGACAGCGGCGGCTACAACAACAACAACAACGACAACGAAACCAAAAAAAGAATGGCGACAGAAGATCGAATCGTGGTTGCAAGCGAACGAAAGCGATCAAATCAGCGATGAGAATCGGCGTAGGAATCGCTTAGTGAATCGGCGATCACTTGAAATGGATTCAGAGAGTGAAAGGAGTAGTACTTTAGATACGTTACCTGAAGGTAAACAAGTTTATAGTGGTAGCCAAAATAATTATAGGAAAACTTGTCCTGTATGGAAACCATCAACAACAATTGATAATACAGATGTTATGAGTACTATGGAGATTGTTGAACAAGTCCAACCGCAACAAATCAAAGATAAATCAGCTTGGAGGAAATCAACGTTGAATGTATCAAACAGTACAGAAGAAACAAAAGATGATGCAAGATACAGACGATTACATTCAATTGAAGAGGATGTTGATCGTAAACATTTAATAAATACATTAGCAGAACGTTCACCCACCGATAAATTAACATTATATATAATAAAACCGAATAATGAAACTAAAATACAACAAAATCTCGAACCACCACCACCACAATCACCATCACCACAACAATCGATTAGTAATAAAGTTGAAATAGATCAAGATAATATCGAGACACCACCAGCAACACGAAAGATCTTCATACCGACACCAACAGAGAAACGTGAACCATCACAACCGACACCTTGTCGCCGTTTAATCAATAGAAATCGCAATGATTTACCAAGTCCTGATGAACCTGATACAACAATCAATTTAGGTGATGGACAATTTGATCGTTTCTCAGCAGCACGTCGAACACGCCGTTATAGACGTACAACTGAAACATCAGCTGATACAACAACAGAACAAGAATCACCGAAAATCGAAATTGATGATGATCGTGAGAATCGTTTGAAACAATGGCAGGATAAATTGAAGAATCATCAAGTTGAAGATTTGAAGAATCAACGACGACACCACCACCATTACCGTTACCAAACTGGAATCAATCAAGATGACGTTAAATTAGCGTTACAAATGAACAAGAATAATAGCAGTGATTTACCGTTGTTGACAACAACGAAAAAGACCAAAGAACACGATAATGATGAAGGTTTCGAGGAGACACAGAGTCTAATGTCGGAATCTCCAAGTCAAGGTGCTTCTTCTGGCGGCGGCAATTACGAACCTGATCTTGTCGAAAATGTTGATTATAAGAATAAAACTACAACAATAAATCGAACATTATCGTTGGAAAGTAAAAATAAAATTGATTCAACAAGTAGTGAAACGCTTGTTAAATCAAAAATTGCACCCAAATCGTCGATAAATCGACAAATTAATAAAAAACTAACACAAGAACCGGTTAAAAAGAGTGTAATACCGCAACGTTCTACTAGTTTAAAGAAAACAAATTCACGTAATATTTTAACGAAAAATAACGTACAACGATCAAATTCTCGAAATAGTATTGTAAGTTCGAGAAGCTCGTTGACCAGTACCGCATCAACAAGTACTGTAAAACGTCTACCTCTTAAAACTCCCACAACAACAACAACAACTGAAAAGAATATACAGAAAACTCAAATAAAACCAACAAATTCGAAAATCACAGTTAAACGAACACCATCAAACAACAGTACGTTGAATACACGTCCACCAAGACCGATGTCGTTTATGAAACCGACAACATCAAGTACAACGAAAATCAATTCGAATACCCTCAAAACAACATCATCATTTCGATCAAAACACTAGTTAAATCTGCTTAAATATCAAGTTATTTTTTTGTTCTTAAATAACGTACACCAACTAGTCAAAGTGTCTCTGTTCTTATCAGTTATAATTTAGGTTAATTAATTAATTAATTATTGGAAGAGAAAGCAGAAAAATTTACAAAATTTCATCAGTCTTATTTATATTTCGTGTTTACAGTATTACGACAAGTCAAAACGAAATAATATAAAAAAAAAAACACAACAAAAAAAGATTAACACTACTTAAAAATGCATATTTATCATACAAGATTATTTTATATTTTTATATAACGTTGAACTAATCCTCCAAAAAAAACTAATGATTTTTTTTATATTTATTTGTTACCAAATATTTAACCAATAGATTTTATTTTAAAGATCTTACCTTTAATGTTTATTTATCAACGTAACATTTCTCCCCGAACCATTCCTTATGATCGTTCAAAAACCTGCAATTAAAACATGAATATAAGAATAAAAATCTAAATGTAAACGATTCGTGTGAACCTCCTATTAGTTGGTGAGCTAAAATCGCCACATCGTCAGAAACAAGCGATTTTTGGCTAACTTCCAAATAAGCTACAAGGTTCTAATTTTGCTATGATCTCTAGACAACCTCCTATAAATCCTTGAAATATTTTTCGAATCACTCGATAACTAATAGGAGTTTCACACGAATCATATACATTTAAATTTTCTATCTCTAAAATTCAAACATCAACTTACTCGATAAACGAATCTAAATGTTGTAACAACACTTTCAATTTACTCTCTTCAATATTCGATGCATTCAACAATTCAGGTAATTTAACGAATAATCGTGTAAGATGTACAGCACCATAGATTAAACATGGTGGTAATGGTTGTTGATTATAGACATGTTCAGGTAATAAACGCCAAGATAATAGTTTTGACATTGAATTCGATTGATCAATCCGACCATTATTGTTGAAAGTTTTACTACAACCATCGATACTATCAGAAGTTGTAGCACCATTTGAACAAGAATCTAAACTTTTATTTGAACGTAATGTCCGTCGACGAGTCAATGGACGATTCTCATTAAATTCCTCATCAATTAAACTATTATTAAAATTGTTATAATCCATAAAATCGATTTCGTGTTTCACCGTAATATTATCATCTTTTTCAAGTTGAAATGGTGATGTATAATGAGCTTGTTTTGTTTGAATTTGACCATTTTCTGATTTATACAACAACAGATCGTTTACAGTAAAATCGAAATAGATTCGAAGACCATCTAAGACTTCTTTACAAATATTTAAACTGCAAAATTAACGAATTTATAAAGATAAAAACGAGTAAGATTTAAAAATAATATACTTTCTTTGGATATCTTCAGGTCGTCGTCTAGTTTGATTTGTGTATGGATAACGACTTCTACTATTATTTAATTTTTCATTTAAATCACAAATTTGATTTGTAACATAATGTTTCCAATAACTCTCCAATATATTAACAACATTCGGTTCGGCTGGTAATTTAATTAATTTATTTTTGAAATTAATTAAATTGTAATCTAATTCTAATATTTCACGTAATTCTTGTGTTAATTCAATCGGTATGGATTCTTCATCGATTGATGAATCATCTTCAGAACTACTAATTTCATTACGACTATTATTATTATTATTATTGGTATTGTTATTATCGATATGTCCATCGTCTGTATCCATTCTAATTGGACTACCAGAACTACCATCATCCGATGAATGTATTGTTGTACGATCACTTTGTTTATTACGATGTTTTTTACGATCACGTCTATATAAATACGCACCTAATTGTAATTGTGATTGTTCAGCTAAATCTTTCTGTAATTGTCTATTTTCTGGTGTGTCTTTCAATATGTATTCTTCACTAACATAACGATCCCAAGACGAATTCCAGCCCTGTAACGTATCAAAATTAAAATTTTCAACAATAATTTATTTTTGACCAATTACTTGAAAATGTATCAGATATTCAACGGTTTTACGTCCACGATGATCCTTATTGACGACAACATTCAATACCTAAGGCACAACAAAAAAACGATTATCAAAACAATTTATAAAAAAAAATAATCAACAATAATATTATAGGTTATGTTTACACATACTTTGGAATCGTATAAAACTTTAGCTTTTGTTGGATCTGGTTCGTAACATAAAACACGCTCGTTTTCGGTAAATTTCAATTTAATACCTCTAGTTGATACCATTCTTATCAATTTATCACCCGGAAAAAATTGTTAAAAATTTTTACTGCAAAATGGAGAAATAAAAAAGTTCTTTTAGAGTGGCAAAGTTGGTGAGCGTGATTTATTCAACCAATCAGTGAGCAGCACAGAGTCGGCTTTAGGTAACCTATCAGGAATTTTTTCTTCAAAAATGAAATCATTAAGAATTTTTATTTATTTAATTATTGAGAATAAATTAACATAACCATAGAAAATATACACGATCATTATTATTAATTATTAGACTTTAGGAAATTATAACGCCTTAAAAATTGTACGACTGATAATGTTGGTAGTACTGATTGTTCGAACCAATCAAACATAGACAAGTATAGACCTCCCACTCTTATACCCCCACTACTCCTAGTTGACTAGGGATGTATCCAGGTGGCGCTAGCAATGGTCCTGCCAATATGGCGTTGGTCCTGTCAATATGGCATCGAAGCTGTCAATATGTCAATATGGCGGCACTTCCAATTTTAGTTATTTTAGAGGGAAATTCAAATTTACTTCTTATATACGCCTATGTTTAGTATAGCTGCGTTTTAAAAATCAAGGAAAAATTAAATAAAAACAGATGTTTAAAATTTTAAACAATATATTAAAGTAATTGAATATTCATTATACCTAGTTAATTTTCAAGAAATCATTACATAAACAACACATTCAGATAAATAGAAAAGTTGTAACTTTACAAATAATGCACTGAAATCACAATCACACACAATGCATTTAATCACAAATCATATTTTCCCTGATATAAAAAAATTCACTTGAAATAATTGAGAAAAACACCTTAGAAAAACGCAAAATTTGAAGTCTTTTTTCCATTTTCAATGTAAAATAATGAGGATTACCTCTAAACACATGATTTATTTATGTCTAGTTCTGATTTTATCATAACAATAACATAAACAAGAGACAAGACAGGAAACTAAATCATCTTAGGCGCCCTCTGGAAACATAGCTAGAACTAAATCATTAAATAAAGATAGCGCTACAAACAGTGGCGTAACAACACTCTCTTTAGCCACCGCGTCGCACAGGGTAGTGTTGACGCAGAAAAAAATGAATAAAAAGAGGTAAAAGAAGAAATATGTTGTATTTTGTCAACAATAGAGTCGCAAAAAATGTTTTTGGGGTAATTGAGAATTTGTTATTAAGGCTCTTGGACAAGATTCAAAATTTGTTGTTACGCTACTGACTAAAAGCCGATGCCAGCGCACTCTGGTTATCTCCCCAGTCAAGACAACCTTGAGAGGAGTACCCCTTCCATATCAGTTGGACCCCCCTGCAATCAAATGTAAGAGCAGGATCGGCTTCACTTCAGGTAATGAAACAGCAACGTTAAGGCGCGTCCACATTATGCAGAAACAGGTCGCTTGGCCTATGCCGGGGGGCACTTTTGGTTCGGCATGCGGTGTTCGGCAAGACGTCCACATATATACTCAATAAATGATGTCTGTTCATTAGTCAACTTTTCACTCATTTTCGCACTCATGAAGCCAGATGAATAAAAACATTTTCGAAAGCAACAGGCGGTTGAAGCTGGACAGAAACCGATCAACATGTCCAATGTCCACACATGTCTACACGATGAATTTTGGTTCGGTTCGGCCATGTTCGGCTTTTTTTTGTTCCGGACCGACTTGGATCGGTTTGGGTTCGGCATCGTTCGGGTCGGCTTTTGGTAAGTCGGTGAGGCCTACTGGCACGTCTACATTAATTCGGCCTAGCAGATCGGCTCAAGCCGAATGATGCCGATCGGCATAATGTGGACGCTCCTTAACAATAAGCGAATCATACGGAACAGAATCTTAAGCACCTCTTGATTAATTTTAATTTGACTCCAAAATAAGTGCATTATTCAACTTAAAATTTAGTTTAAATACCGTGGCGTTAAATTTCAAATTCAATTATTGTTTAAATGTTTAAGAACCAAAAAAGGTAAGGTTTTTAGTACTGATAAATTGAACCAATCGGAGGTAAGCACAAAACCGGCTTTATACTGGTGACCAATCACTGAGTAGCCTTTGTTTAAATTATCAAAACATAACCTTTAAAATTTGATCACTTTGTATTATGGTATTATTACTGATAATGTTATTATAACAAAATTATGGATAATATAATTGAACTATCTAGTGATTCAGACGATACAATAATTGTAAATAATTATTCTATTCCAGGATCATCGAAAGACACTGATTATTTTGATAACCTAGAAAATGAATTGCCTTTAATTAAACGTATTCGTATCGAAGAAAAAGAGAAATCAAACGATTTACAAACTTTAAATGATCTATTGAATAAATATAAAGAAAATGATGATGATAATAACAACGATAATAGTGATATTGAAGAAATTTTTACAAACATTGAGGAAAAATCACCACCACAAAACATTAAAGAAAAAGCTCAATTGGAGAAAGAAAAACGTAAAGAAGAACGGTTAAAGTTGCGTCAAGAAAGAAAAGAAGCTGTAGAAGCGCAAAAAGCAATAAAACAAGCTTTAGCTACAGCTAATCGAAATTTAAAACCAGACGAAAGCTTAAAAGTATCATTTTAAATTTGTACTCGAAATTGTAACGAAATAATCATTTTACAGTTCATCATCGTACATCTTGATGAGAGTTTAAAGAACGAGAAGTATTTTGGTGGTATCTCAACAACATTACAAACATCTGGAATTTCGTACAAAATCAAACAACAATTGGTTTCGCATGTAATAACATGGACCAGAATTGTTCAATCGCATTTAATGAATGATAACGGACAAGTATTGATAAAATTATTCATAAATTTTTTTAAATTAAATTATAGCCAATTTTAGTTGACTATATCGTCGACTGAAAACGAAACTAAAGAATTACTTCTAATCATAAATGGTAAAGATTTTGTTGAATTTGTCACAAAAAATAGTCTGCATGAACATATCCAAATGTTACAATCGATGTACACCGATAAAAGATTGTTTTTGGTCATATTCGGTCTCAAGAAAAACAGCAAGAATTTGGCAAAAATTGCAAAAAACACCATCGAAACTATGTTGACGGAATTGCAATTATTCTATTCATGTTCGCACCGTTTCCTTGAAACTGAGAATGATCTATCCCAGATGATCTTCCAATTCACCAAGTCTATAGCACAAATACCATTCAAGTATGATTAAATATAGAAATGAAAATCTAAATGTATACGATTCGAGATCATTTTAGCAAAATTAGAAACTCGTAACTCATTCAGAAGTTGGTCAAACAACCCTCGGTTCTGACGATGTCGCGATTTTCAAAAACGACTTATGCACGTTAAACAACTTAGGATGACTCAGGAATCCTCCCAATATTTTTTGTTTTTCTCTATTTTCTTCTAGAGCAGGGGCAAATGTCTCCCATTTTTCCAGGATACAATGGAGAGAAAAAAATAATATTAAGAGGATGTTCGAGCCATTTTGCCTGTTTAGCTCGTTTTTAAAAATCGCGACATCATCAGAAACGAGCGTCCTTGACCAATTTCCAAATAAGCTACGAAGTTCTAATTTTCCTAAAATTATTTCTACACACCCTTATATAAAGCCCTGAAATGTTTTTCGAATCGCTCGTCAACTAATAGGAGTTTCACACGAATCGTATACATTCAGATTTTCATCCCTGTATGTTTAGAAAAATCAATAAAATGCATTTTCCAGGGAGAAGAAGCGCGAACTACATGAGAAAACCGATTGGTATGCCGCTGGTGATAATAAGAATTGCATAAAGATCGATTCGAACGGTAACGGTTTACCGAGATTATGGAACCAAATGTTGACACAATTCCCGTTAGCTAGCCTGGAAACGGCCGAGGCGATTTCATCAAAATATCCCACACTATTATCATTGATTGAGGCTTATGAGAATTGCACAACAGAGAAAGATGGACAAGAATTATTACAAGACTTACCAATACGTCGTGCAGCTGGACCATTGACTTCAAACAGGAAAATTGGACGTGAACTTGCTAGGAAAATTCATAATTTTTATACATCGATTAATGGTGAAAATTTATTATAGAAAAAAAATATGGAACATTATATTAATTGAGTTTGATTTTTTTGTTTAGTTGACAGTCTTCATCTATATTAATTTTAATATCACCTGTTTTATAAACAGTACTAGCAGCAATTTCTTTTTCAAGATCTAATCCTTCGATTTGGTTCTTTTCAGATAAATTATTACATTTTTCCTGTTCAACTTCAGTTATTTTTGTATCGTCTATCGATTGTTTCGTTGATAAGATAATTTTCTTGTATTTCGGTGGCATTTTTACTTGTGATTGTTGTACAATTGTTGGTGATGATATTGTTGCAATTTTCTTTTGATTATTACTACCGGTAGTAGTGGTAATAATCAAATTATTTGCATTTTGTAATGATATCGATTTATTAATTACAACAAATTTATTTGCTATTGCTATATTTGATTTTGTCTCTTGTTGTTGTTCTGTTGTTAATATCTGATTTTGTTCATTATTTTCCAATATTTGATGATTATCATCAGCGAATATTATTGGTAAATCCATAATATCTTCTGTTGTTAAATTTGTTGCTAATGTTGGATTCGTTGTTGTACTTGTTGGTAATTTTTTTATTGTTTTTATAACTTTCTCATTACCTAATAATTGACGTTTTGATGTTATATATCTGCTATTACCACCTATAAATTTATCCTGAAAGAACAAAATTACTGTTATTTAGCTACAGCCTTACTTGGTGGTGGTGATTTTATTGTTGTTGCTGCTGCTGTTGTTGTTGTTGCGGTTATTGTTGTTGATGGTGATAAAGTCTTGATTTTTCCATCTGGTGGTAATAATATAAACTGATTGCCGCTAGTACTTTTTGTTGTATTCAATAACGATGTTTTTATTATTGTTGATGTTGATGACGATGATGGTAATGTTGTTGGTGATGATACAAATGTAGCATTTGTAAATTTCACGTTTTCTAAAACTATAAAAACGCAATTTATTGAATTATCAATAATGAAACAGGGCGTACCACGGTATTTCCTCTAATAGTTGGCTGGCTGTGTCTTTCTTTAATAGTATCGTAACTTGGTTCGGCTACTTGATTACTACATTAACAAATATCAAATGTGAATCAAGTTACGTTACTACGTTAGTAAGGCACAGACAACTACGGGAATGAATACTGTGGTGCATTCTGTATATGTTATACAGGATGTCGAAAAAGTATGGATACAGCTAAATATTTTGAAAACGGGTTACCTAAACTTGGGACACAGAATGTAACTAAACTTATACATTTTTTTCGATTTTATACCGTCATTCGTTTTCGAGATAAAAGACTAACTTGATGTTTTTTAAATAGCAAATGTACTATTTTTCAAAAGAGGATTTTTTCTGTGTTCAGTGATAGAGTACATGTCTGTCTTTATTTTTACAAAAACCAAAAATTAAAAATTACCTCTAATGCCGCCACTTGACGATTTCGCTATTGTATCACCTTGCAACAAGTTCGATAAACTCTGGAAATTTATCGATTTTCCTATACCTAAATCAATAAAAGAAAAATTACAACAATTTTCTAAACTAACAACAATAATACAAAACCTTTACTGATTGAATTTTTATCAAGTGAACGTGTTATGGTTGGTTTTAGTGTTTTAATTTTTTTCAACGGTGGTGGTTGTGATGATACATCAGTCTTATCAGAATTATCATTCTGATCACCACTAACACTCAATTGTTGTGTTGAATTAATTGATGTAGAAGTGGTAGAAGATGATGATGATGGTGGTGGTGGTGGTGGTGGTAGTGAAGATTGTGTATTAGAAGATGATGAAGTTGTACCTTGTATGAATTTCGTGTCTAATTTCGATTTACTCTTGGATCCTGGTGGTCTACCAACTATAAAAATTCAAACAATTATTATTATTATTATTTTATTGATGATAAAATAATCAATTAAACCTTTAATGTTTTTGCCACCACCTTCTTTACATTTATTAACAAAAACATTAAAAGTAACTTACTAAATGATGAATTATTTGGACCTGGTCTAGTTATCCTTGGTGTTGGTGATGGTGGTTCACTATCTAAACTACTTGTATTTGAACTATAACGTTTACGTTCATTTTTTGTTGGTTTTTTCCCATTATCTGCAGTTAAATCAGTTGGTGATTGTCTAATATGTGGTGGATATGGTGATAAAATTATACCACCAATAAATTCACCAATTTCATCAGTAATACAACGATCAACAATACTTTGTGTTATACCTTCTGTTCTTTTTAATTTCTTACTAATTCGTAAATTATCATCAGCCGATCCTACAATTATTAAACCAGTCTCGACTCGCATACGCTCCCTCAAATCCTCCATATCCTCCTGACTAATTATTGATTATAAAACAATTATTAAAATTAGAATTTATAATAAAAAAATAACTTACAATGAAGTACTGGAGCGTTGTCCAATTACGAATAAAACAGGACATTGTAATTCTAATATATTATCATCAGGTTCACCACGACGTCCTTCTGCTGTTAATAATGAAAAACTTAAACATATAACACATAAAACTTGCTCAACTTGTGCTATTTGTAATGCTAATGTTGCACCATAATTGAAACCAAATAATACAATATTACGTCCAGGATAATCATTACGTATATCTTGTAATTTACTACGTGCCATAACGAATATTTGGTCAACAAAATTCGTCATTGTTGTTTTATTATTACTATTACTATTAAGATTTGTTGGTAAAGTAATAACTGTTGTTAAATTTGATAATAAATTTGTCCATTTTACCATTCTTTTTGATGTAATTGGTGATGATGGTACAATTAATATAATTGGATTCCCTGGTAATTTCTTTGGTTTATCTTGTAATAAACTGGATGCTACTGGATCCCATGGACGTTTTAATAATGGAAATAAACATTCATAACTTAAAAGTCGATTAGAAACTGTACCACTCATCATTCTATCAACGAAAGTTGGTAATTTTGATTTTAAAGTCTACAAAATGATTTTATTATTAAAAATAAGATTTAAAATTAATTGATAATTTAAAAATTACTTGAAGAATATCGAGATATGATGTTAGATAATCTGGTGTTAGATTATCTATTAATATTTGATGAAGCCATTGTGTATATTTTGATTCCCATGAAATTGTTGCCATTAATTTACGTACTCTTTCAACAGATTTATCAATAAGGACACGTTTTTCTATAGCTTCATGGTGTCTATCAGTGGATGCTAAACGGGCTAAACGATCATTATCAAGAATTGTTAACATTCCACGCAATAAACGTTGGTGTATTGTTGTAGGACAATTTCTAAAAACGAATTGGAGTTAACAATTTTACACGAATTTGCAATATTTAGGCAATTTTTTATGCTATCAAGTAAAGACTATATTGAGAAAAGTTCCGTAGTTCCAGAATGATTCGAAAAATATTTCAAGGTGAGGTCCTTTGAGAACATTTTAGCAAAATTAAAACCTCGTAGCTCATTTGGAAGTTGGTTAAAAAGCGCTCGTTTTAGACAAGGTCTCGATTTTCAAAAACGAGCTAGGCGCAAAACGACTAATAATGACTTGGAAACGTTCCAAACATTGATTTTTTTCGTTTTTCTACATTGCATTCTAGAAAAAAATATAAATATTATAAGTCGTTCTGCGTGTTTAGTTCGTTTTTGAAAATCACGACAACGTTAGAAGCGAGCGTTTTGGCCAACTTCCAAATGAGCTACGAGGTTCTAATTTTGCTAAAATCTTCTCTACTGACCTTCTTATAAATCCTTGAAATATTCTTCAAATCCATTAGAACTGCTCGTTTCAGGTGAATCACCTGGTAGAACTTGTCGATAGTTCTTTTGAGCGAGTCTCCAAGATAAAAATAGTAGTTGAAATTAAATTTTGCAGATTTAATTTAAAGCGAAAATGTCTCAAAATATGGACTGAAAGCCAAGAATTCAGCTTAAAAATCGAGAAACAGTACACAAAATGTTCCTATCTAAATGATTTCATAAAATCTGAAAGTGTTTTAAAATCTCGAACAAAAATCGTAAAATCAGTCTTAAAAAATCAACCAGATTGTGTCTATATTCGAATCTTATACCAAAATGCTTGAATTTAGATACGGGAATATCCTGATATCTAAACTGAATTCAGTCCAAAAATCAAGTCTAAATTTAATCATTTTTACGATTTCCTTCATTTTAAAATGAATTCTTAAAACCCGTCTAATACTCAAATAACACAGAGACTACTTTTATGAACATAAATAAGACAAGATAACGACAAAGAATATGTTTTTAACCCACTGAATTTCAATTTTGTGTTCAAAAAAATTACCTCAAAACCTCCTCTTCCCATTTTTTTACCCTATCATCCACTTTAGCCAACGCAACATGTTTCTCACACTCTTCCATAACTGCCTTAGCTTTCACTATATCATAAACAGACGTATTCTCTTCATTAATCGTTACAACATCAATATCTTCATCAAAATCCTGTATTGGTGCTAATGGATTTGTTGATTTCCTACGATTAACTTGTGTTTTTTTAATAAACAATGTTTTCGTTGGTCGTAAAAATGTTGTATCCGGTCGCCAATTCCATGGACGTGCATAACAATGATCCATACCAATATGCCATCGATCATTATCATTAACATATTGATTTAACATATAATCATGCTCAATCACCATTTTATTATTACCTAATACTGTTGACGATAATGATGATGATGGTGTTACAAAATCATTAAAATTCTCTTCTTTATTCTAGAAAAATAACGATTAAAAATTATAACAACATAACCTCGAATTATATAAACCAAATTATTTGGTGGTTCATTTGGATCATCTATCAATATATCAATTTCAGCTTCTGTTTTTGTTAATAATAAATCTTCGGACATTGATTTATAATTAAATCGGTGTAATTTTCACAAAATACACCAAATTATTTAAATTATGACGCAGTTAACAAAGATCAATTAAAAATAGTTAAATTTACCGCCGCACTGACACCAACATAATTACAACAAATTTATCAAATATATATCTATCCTTATTCTTCCAACTATCGCACATTGTTACGCATTTTAGAGATGGGATCTTACTAATAAAATCTGATTGAAATCGATTTGGCTACATGATAAAGTTTTGCAATAATTTTAAACTAATCAACATTGATAGTTATCCGATTTGTTTGTAGAATTATTCTACTGTGTTTGTATGGTGGAAATATCTCTAACTATTGAGTTTAAATGGTTTAATTGGATGTATAATGGGTTGCCTATTCAGCAGTGCAGAGTTGATCTAATCTCTAATTTGTGTTGTCTAATGGCTTATCTGTGTGACGTTTTGCAGGATTGTTTTGATGATAAAAGTTAAATATTATAATAATTTGGGTTAAAGTTTGTTTGTAGCATTGTTAATAAGAATTTTGTAATGTTGTAAGTATAAGTTTATTGATAAAAAAATTAAATAATTACCCTGACCTATATAAATTTTATATTTGTTTACATGATATTTGGGTCGTACTATAGAATAGATCAATTCTGATGGCATTTTGTTGATTGATCGTAGAAGATTGAAAAAAATAGAACAATAATTTGATACTTTATGAAATGTTAACAAAAATAATATTTGAGTCATTATTTGTTTGTTAATTGTTAAATGTAATTTATCAATAATTTCTTGTTATTGTTTCAGTAACAATAGAAATCACGCCCCTGTTGATACTCGTATGATTCTCAATGTTTCACCTATAAAAAATGTGGATGATACAATTCAATAATTAAACAATATTTTGTTTTTTTACTTATATATGTGTATATAATACTTATTGTTGTTGATACCACGTTATGGAGGATAGTTTAAGTGTAAAATCAAATGAATCGATAGCAACTAGTGAGGAATTTGATTTTATTACAGATAAACCGGGTGTTAGTAAAACACCAACATTGAATTTAAACAATTTAGATTTGAATGAATTACAAAGTGCATTAAGTGAAGTATTAGAAGAATCTCATATTATTGATAAAAACAATCAAAAAATGCAATACGAAGTTGATAAGAATTGTTCAAAAAAGATTGGACAATCAATTTTCTATAGTGGTATCGTCCAACCTGGTGATGATCCATTATCATCAAATATAAATAATAATCAAACAATATTAACACCATTAACAGTATCATCACAACCAATATCAACATCACCATCATCATCATCATCGTCACCGCAAGATGAGAAAGGCGATGTACCTAAATCCGAATTTTATGATTGTGTAGAAGAAGGTTGAAAATTATTATTTTCTTTTTGAAATATTTATGATAAATTATTATAAAAAGAAATGTTTAAATTGTTATAGTTTCAGATGTTGATCAAGATTGTACGATATTTTCGGGTGTTACATATTTAGGAGCAGCCAATATAAATGCACCAAAATCTGAAACTGAAATACAACGCAATATGGCCATATTAAACGAACAAAGTATAGAACAGGGAATTAAAGTTTCAGTATCTGTGCCATCCTCATCTCAGGGCTTTGTTGTGTAAGTATCACCAAGTATTGCTCCGTTGAAATTTTTGAATCAATTTTTATGAGGCTCTACCGGGTGATTCACCTAAAACAAAAAGTTTTTATAGTAATTACCATTATCAGATCATTTTATTAAAATTATATCTTCGTAGCTCATTTGAATGTTGGTCAAAAACCACTTAAAATGACTCGAGGGTCTTCCAAACATTGATTTTTTTCCGCATTTTTTTCTAAAATGCAATGGAGAAACCGAGAAAAAAATTAATGTTTCAAGGGTCCCCGAATCATCCTTAGTTTTTGAAAATCACAACTCTGTCCAAAAGGAGCTTTTTTGACCAACTTCCAAATGGGCTGCAAAGTTCTAATTCTGCTAGGGGGACCCCCTACAAATCCTTGAAATATTTTTCTAATCACTCACGGAATAATGGGAGTTGCCATGAGAAAGTTTCGTTTTAGGTGAATCACCCGGTATTTATCACAAAAATTCAAAGATTGAGCCTTTTCAAATTTCAAACCCTTTTGCTTCATTTGCTCGATAAAAATTCAGTGGACCAGTTAACAGGCTGGAGCCCTTCAAAGTAATAGAGCACCTGATTAGCTACATGATTTAATTAATAACTAATTAATTACTTGTGCGTCAGATGAAAAAATGGTACAGGACTTTCCACCTTAGAATTACATCCCCTATTTGCACCTGAGCGGGAAATGCGCAACTTACGGGACACTCTGTATAACTGTTCTGATGTCCCGGCAATATTTGAACTTTTTAAAGTTGGATTTGAAATTTAATTATGAATTTTATTTCTGTTAAAGTTTATATGATGCAAGTTCACATTCTGTAATTGCCCGTTATGAAATCCATCGTATATTATTTTATGCACGCGGTGGAATTGATACACAAGAAGCTGGTTGTTTTGCATTCACTTGGTCACATGGTGATACACAAGAATCAGCTATATTTCAGTGCCATATATTTAGATGTGACATTTCGGAAGCTGTTACAAGAGTATCAGGTATTCTATTTACTTATCTTTAATCATAATATTAAAATATTATTGATTTTTTATATATTTGTTTTTAGCATGTTTTGCTAAAGCTTTTCAACGAGTTCCACGTTCAATTAGTAGTTCAATTACATCATCAATCGATATGGCTGGTTCTGTAACAACAATACCCGATTCACGTACGTTAATGTACGTGTTTGAAGTGAATGTTGAAATTAAAGAAGATGATGGAAAAGTAATTAATTATCATTAGATTAATTAATAAATTAAACACAATTAATTTATAGGGTGTATTTTCAACTGTTGGACGTGATAAGAATGGTTTTAGATTAAAAACTAATTTAGAAAAACAGTTGTGTTTAACTATCAAACAAGTATCTGATAATGGTCCACAATTGACAATCGAGCGATGTTTTGGCGTTTTGATAGCTTCAGGTCGGCATGTTAAACATTCAGATATGCAATTATTAGAAATGGTAATCTAATTTTTTTTATAATTTTACGGTAATTTTAATAGTTTTTGTTGTGTTTTAGAAAGAACAAATGTCAAATAATCAATCAATTGAGCCGAATTGTACAACGATAGCCGCCACATGGGATCCAACAGAACCATCCTTTGATGCTTTAAATCAGGAAACACCGAAAGATATTAAACAATATATGACAATTGCTGTAGATTTAGTAATAAGAGGTATACAAGAACCTGTACGTTTTCAAATGGAAACATTAGTACGTATAATAAATTTGAATGAACGTAATTTTTGGTATTTCCAAAAGAGATCATTAATACAACAATTTTTTTTAAATTTAAAAGAGAATTTTACTGATGATTTAGATGTTTATTATGATGTATTAAATATTGAAACATTAGGTGAAATTGATAGGAATTTATTGAATTTAAATTTAAAATTACCAAATTTAATATCATCACCAAGTATAACATCAATTGATACAAATCTATCATCATTATCAACAATATCATCATCAACAACAACAACAAATATAACAACACCAAAAGATGAATATAATTCAGATGGTGATGAACCATTATTGAGTGGTACTGGTTTAGTATCAAAAGATTGTAGTGTTGATGTATTAGAAAGTTGGGCAGATGTTTTAAATCGTTGGAAACAAACAAAACAACCACCAAAACAATTAAATAGTTTAGTACGTATGGGTATACCGGAAGCATTACGTGGTGAAGTTTGGCAACGTTTAGTTGGTGTTGAAGAGAATGCTGAAACAATGGAAACTTATCGTGTCTTAATAACGAAAGTAATTAAAATAATCTTAAATTAATTGATTATAATTATAATAAATGTTTATAGGAGTGTAGTTGTGAGAATGTAATCCAACGTGATATCGCTCGTACATTTCCTGCACATAATTTTTTTAAAGAAGCTGGAGGTCTTGGACAGGATTCTCTCTATAGAGTCAGTAAAGCGTATGCTGTTTATGATTCTGAGATCGGTTATTGTCAAGGCTTGAGCTTTTTGGCAGCTACTCTATTATTACATGTATTTTTACTAATTAATTTCGATAATTTGTGTGTAATTTTGTGATTTTCTAGATGCCAGAAGAGCAAGCTTTTTGTGTTTTAGTAAAATTAATGTACGATTATCATTTACGTGATTTATATAAAGATGGTTTCGATAATCTTTATTTACGTTTATATCAATTGAATCGTTTAATGGAAGAACATTTACCAGCTTTATGGCAACATTTTAAAGCACATCATGTTGAAACACATATGTTTGCATCACAATGGTTTCTAACATTGTTTACAGCACGTTTCCCTTTATATTTCGTCTTTCATATAATTGATGTGTTTTTATTGCAAGGAATCGATACTCTCTTTCAAATAGCATTAGCATTATTGATGGTATGTGTTTAAATTAAATTTATTTCGTATATTATTATTTATATGATTGTGTTTTTTTGTAGTTTTGTAAGAAAGATCTACTACTTTTAGATTTTGAAGGTATTTTAAAATATTTTCGTGTTTCATTACCGAAGAAATGTCGTACAGAAGAAGCTGCAAAACAATTAGTGAAACTAGCATGTAATATTAAAGTGAAAAAATTGAAAAAGTACGAGAGTGATTTTATTGCATTAAAAGGTAATTATATGATTATTTTTTTTTCTATTTAGGATCTACACCTTTTCCAAGTGTAGTTCAGATATTTTCAGTTGTATTTCAGATTAGTCAATTTTATTTCAGAAATCGTCAATTGTATTTCAGATTTGTAAGTTCAATTTCAGACATCGTCAGTTGTATTTCAGATTAGTCAAATGTATTTCAGAAATCGTCATTTGTATTTCAGATTATTCAATTATATTCATTTAATTCTTATATTCAAGGGAAGTACTGATTATGGTTGGATTCAACTGAAACTTATACCAAAAATAGTAAATTATTTCTGTAATTTTAATAACAAAAATATTTTATATCTATTGTTTTATGGGTCTTAATTGAGTGAAAATAAATTACAAATTAATCTTTTCTGAAATTTATTTAATTTTTCTGAAATACATTTTACATTTCTGAAATACAATTTACGATTTCTGAAACGCATTTTACTAATCTGAAATACAATTGATGATTTCTGAAATTAATCTGTTACTTTCTGAACTACAGTTGGAAAAGGTGTGGTTGTCTGCAGGGCTTCGTACTGTTATTTTTTTTTTTGTTCCGGTTCAATTAAAAGAAAAATTATTGGTTCAATTGCGGTTTTCATTCTCGCAAAAATAACGGATTTTTTCGATTCAATTCATTCAACATGATTAATTGTCAAAGTTTCAAATTTCACCTTAAAAGGTACAACCTGAGAGCTATTTATAGGACAAATAATTTGAATACAGAAAAACCCTCAAACAAGTAACTTTCATAAGGGATAAAAACTCGGTTTACATCTTTTGATAGCCCTAGAGAATCTATATCATCTAGTTTTTAAGTCACTAAAAGATATAGAGGGGTTACAGGAATATTTGGGAAAATTAATTTTATAGGGGTAACTTCAACCCTCAGTATCTCCCTTAAACTTAAGTATTGTACTACCTATGCAGGGTATTCACGTAAAATTGATTTTTCCCGTTTTTTTCATTTGTATCCATGAAAAATTGGAAAAAAAAGAAGTGGAGATCGATCGTTTAAAAAATGAGTGAATATAGTGTGAGTAACCTCTGTTGCTCTTGATAGGGTAAGATTTTTTATGTTAATTCAGTGTTTATTGCTCTTATTTCCCTATCGAGTTAAAAGTAATAAAAATAGGTAAATCTCCTCGTCATTCACAAGGATGTCGGAAAATCCCATTTTCGCAGTTATAAAAAACGAGTAAAAACTATCTTTAGAGGATTTTTTCTAGTCATTCTTAGTCTTTTGACGGGCGTAACCGATTAGTAAATATGTTCTTTGGGGACCTCCCTACAAATCCTTGAAATATTTGTCGAATCGCTTGCCA
This sequence comes from Mylabris sibirica, assembly GCA_039776855.1. NCBI lineage: Eukaryota > Metazoa > Arthropoda > Insecta > Coleoptera > Meloidae > Mylabris > Mylabris sibirica. The sequence continues at coordinate 9,912,305 of CM077836.1, forward strand.
GATAATTGGAGTTATCATAAGAAATTTTTGCCTTACGTGAATCACCCGGTAAATCACAAATTATCAAAATCAAGAGTTTTAGAGCAGGGAAGAAAGAAGCGACGAAAAGAAAATAAGAGAGAAAAAGATCGTGTTAAGTGGTATGCTTGAACCGAAAAAACCGTTTTTTCTCGGTTCAGTTCCGGATTTCATTTCAGTCAAAATTTAGTTTTCCCCGGTTCGAAGCCCTGTTTGTTCTCTGTATTTGAGAAGATTTTTATCTTTATTGTGGCTCGTATTTTTTGTTTCAACAGTTGTTTAGTGTGATAACTTTGTTGTAGAATACGACTTTAACTGTATGTACAGCTTTTAAAACTCGACCACAAACAGGATAAAAGTCTTTCTATTGTTTGCTAGTAGTGAAAGAATGTGTAATTTAGGCTTTTATCAGATTCTATCATCTAAAATTTCCGTTTTGTGATTATTTTAGATAATAGAATCTTTTTAATTGTGCTTTATACTAACAATTACCAAAAATTTGTATTTGATATTTTTCTAACGTGTTTTATGAGGAGTTCTCACATAGTTTAAATTGTCAAAAAAAAATACATACATATAAAAATGTAGTAGAGCTGTGTGTTACCTCCTCTAGACGGCTGGGAAATTATCATATCGGATTCGGAAGCTGCAGATAACGCCGATGCTGAAACGGATGAATTACAACAAATGCGTATTGCATTAACAAAATCAGAAGAAGAACGTATCGTAATGATAGATCGTATCAATCAATTAAAAAAAGAAGTGGATCAAGCTGAAGCTGAAAAACGTAATAGTCAAACAATCATTAATGATTATAAATTAGTAAAACAACGTTTAGAAACACAATTACAAATTGTTAAAATGGAACTAGACAATCTTAAGGTAAATAATTTTTTTAAATTATCAATTTGTAAAATTGTTTTAATTCTTGTAAACAGCAAAAAGTTGGCAATTGTGAAAAATGTAGTCATATTTTGAACGAGAAAGACGTGGATTTACCACAAGTTTCAATGAAAACAGATGATAATAACGATTTGGAACGTGTTCGTGAATTAGAATTGGAGTTGGCCCAAACTAAATTAGCCCACGTTGAGGCTGAATGTCGAAATCAGGTTGGTTTAATTATAACAAAAAAATAATTAGCAAATACTTCTAAACTGCGATAGAATTATTAAGATATTAATATTAAATAATTTAGAGGTATTCAGTCTTATCATCGCTAGACAGCTAAGAAAAGTTTGGACTCCTGTGTGGAATCCGAACCCACCCACCCACTGCTTTACCATATGAGCTAACAGCTGTCTGTGATAAGTGATAAGACTAAATGCCTCTTATTTTCATTTAAAAATATATTTTTTCAAACTGATCCTAAAATGATTCAATTTTAGGATTTAATTCATCAATTAAGAAATACCGAATATGAATTGAATACAGCGAAAAATAGTTGGCCACCTTGGTTAAGTAAAACGTTAAGTTCGATTAAAGAAGTTGCAAATAAGAAGGATTTTGCTAATTTTACAAATCTACAATCGTCGAATAACAGTGGTGGACCATCATTTGTTTCACATATAAATGCCATTAGACGTGATAGCGTGCCATTAGAAAATAGTAGCAATACAACAAAGGAACAAAAACGGGACTCTCTTAATAGTATCATAAAAGACTCACAAAGTTGTAGTAGTTTGAAAACACAATACTAAAATTTTCTATTTTGTTGATATTTTTGTTCTCGATAAAATTATTAATAATTGTCATTATAGAAAATGTCTCTTGTGTAGATAGATAATAATAGTGTGTTATAATAAAAATGCTATATTTCGGCAATTTTTCATCTTTATTTCTACCAGTTTTCAAAAATAATATGAAGGAAAACTATTACATAACGTTAATCAACTCAAAACTTAGCTTATCCTAAATATGAAACTTATTCATAAACAAGTTAATTTGTAGTTCTCCACTGCATATAAAAGATAATGAAACTGAAGAACACATTTACATTAACATAATTGGAACTATTTTTTGAAACATTAGAAAAATAATAAAGTTTGTGTATTTTCGTAAACTAAATCTAACAATCAAAAAGAAATGAAAAAAAAAATACATTTTTAGATATATAATAGCATGTATAAAAATTATCATCTTATTTTTAATCGAATATTTTAACGGCGATCTCTGGAATCTGAACGGCTGCGTCTGTCTCGACTGCGGGATCTTGGTGATCTTGACCTGGATCGTCTCGGTGATCTCGACCTACAAATCATAATAATAACCTCAGACAAAACCATCAGAAAGTTAATCTGGAACAAAACTGCGAACAAAAAAATAAAACACATGACAATTCCACAATATTATAAATTCATTACTTCCTCAACTATGTTGATAAAACAATTGAGGCAGTAATGAAATTACAACAAAGAAATTGTCACGTTACCTAAATAACCCTTGGCCGAACCTCTCTCACTCTCACTTCTTCGAAATTTATTTTAGATATGTTATGAGCGTTTCTAATCTAATTAGTTGATGATTAATTAAAAAAAAAAATAATCTTGAAACGACTGAAATGATTGTTGTGAAATAAAAATATGTAAAAAAAAGCTGATAAAAGTTGGGTGTTTAATTCTGTTTCACATCAATAGTGATCCTCCCACCAAGAGCGACGACTTTTATTATATTTTTTAAGGGAATCTAGCTGATCTTTGTTGATATGTACTTTTCTCTGTAGTAGTAGTAGTTGATATTGAAAGTTGCTGGAATTGTCAACCACAATGCGCTGAATTTATGATTTAAATTTTGAAGGGTTGACTGACTGACTGACGTGGTGGTAGTAGTAGTACTAAAATGCAGCAGCTAGCTGATGAAATTTTGTAGTAGTAGTAGTAGAGTAGTAGTGAAGTAGTAGTCGCGGCGCGTCTGGTATTATAGTTGTTTTATTTATTGATTTATTTTGAGAAAGACGAGTCACCACTGATGGTGGATGTAGTACTAGTAGCTAGCTGTAGTAGTAGTAGTAGTAGTTGGTGGTGGTGGGTGTGTCGATGTAAGATGAGATGTGTGGCCAGGAGGGGGTGGGTCTCAGTCGGGGGGAGAAAACAACAGCAGTAGTGGTGCTGCCCTGTAATGTGCGCCAAACCACTTTAATTGCTGCCTAACTGATTTACCGACTTATTATAATATTCAACCCATAAACAATTCAAATTCTAACAAATTAAAATACAATCCTTATCAAAATAATCAAATTGTTTGATTTGTTGTTTATGGGTTGATTATAAAAAATTTATGAGTCATTCATTATTGATTGTTGTTTTTGATTATTACAACACTGTCTCAATTTCCTCAAATATGAGGAGCGTTATAGTGAACAAACCTTGAATACCTCACAGGTCCTCTGCGTCCCCCACCGCGTCTTGAACGGCCATTCGACATCTCCACACGTACCCTGGTGCCGCAACAGCGCCTATTTATTGATTTAAACAAAGAATTAGTACATAAATAAATATACAGAAATGAATATTTTCTCAAACATACGTTCCATCTAATCCTCTTACAGCATCCTCAGCATCCCGGGGATCCTCGAATTCAACAAAAGCAAATCCTGGTGGATTCCTGGCTACCCACACATTGCGCAACGGCCCATATTTACTGAATGCACTCTCAATCTCATGTTTACTAGCCGACGAGCCCAAATTGCCCACATATACTTTACAAGATAAATCCCATTCACGATAACGAGACATATTTCTAAAAATAACAATGAAAAAAAAATTAACCATACATATTTCTATAGATAACAAACAAGACGTATTAATTTATAAATACTCACTTTTCTGTAGTGTATTTCAATTGAAAACTGGATAATTTAAAGAAAATTCAATGATTTTCTACCAAAAATTCACTTGAAACAAACAATTATTACAATAGACGCAATTAGCCAAAATGGCGACAATAATCGATCGTTATAAATCGATCCGATGTGAAGTTGGCGGCACAATAATGGCGTCACCACGTTTGCCAACATAACCAACAAAATACCCTATCAAAACCACACCGTCATCTAAAGCCGACCATGCACGATGCGTTTTGAGACTAAAATGAGATAAACTATTTTGTTGATGAAACTATTAGTATCTAAAATATCTGATTCTTCCTTAATTTTAACAACCAGTACCAGAAATTTTATCGATCTAAGCAAAGACCTACGTTCCCCGTTCGAGGCTCACTCTGGTAGAAAATCAGATCAAGACAACTGCATAAGGAAGGAAGTTAAAAAAAATCGTTAAAGAGGATAAAATTATATTAAACATATTTTTTTAAATCAGTATTTAGATAAAGCTCTAAAATGTTTGACGAGTCTTTTTGTTAAAAAAAGAGCAAAACTCTAAAAATGAGCGAATAGCAGCAAAATTTTGGCGATTATTAGCAGTACAATCAGACAAAATAAAAACTTCTAATTGGTGTTATTGTTATGTTTTTTCATCAATAATTGTAGATCAATATTTGGCATTTCTAATGGTGCTAACGATGGTAAATGTGTTGTTTCGTGTTGTTGTACATCTGGACTTAATTCGCTACACGGTGAGAAAACATACGGTGATGTACTGCCACCAGATGAATCTGTTACAACTTTTAAATGTTGATTTTTCGATTGTGATTTATTTTTCTCATTCTCTAATCGTGCTATTTCTGCTTTTAAACGTGCTATCTCTAGATCACGTTCCTCTACTTGTAAAAATAACGTATGCACTAATTCACGTAATTTACAACTTAATACTTTATATTCTTCGATAATTGTCGAATCATTAACTTCTAGTTTTTTACCAATAATACGTTCAATATTATTATTATCATTATTACCATTCTGTTTATCATCATTGTAATCATGATGACCATCAATACTATCGATATCATCATTTGATTTACGTTTAAATAACATTTCAACTAATGAATCATTCGTTTCGATTGTATGTAAAATTGTATTTTGTATACAATCTTTATCATCAATATGAACATCAATGAAATTGATTTTTTGTTTTGTTGTCTCTAAATAACGTTGTCGTTGTTCATATTGTTGTTTCTTAATTTCTAATAAATCAATTTGTTTTTGATGATTATCGATTTGTAATTGAATTGATTCACGTGCATATTCATTTTCAGTTAATAATAAAGAATCGTTTAAATTTTTAATAGCATTCTTATGCGCCTCCATGGATTCATCGAATTTTTTACGTTTTAAAAGCGCCTCAGCTCGACGCTCCAGCTGGTGGGCCTACAATCATTAAAATTATTAATTGAAATATTAAATACAAATTATTTAATTTATCACCTTATTTAATGGTGAATCTTCCATTATCTCTTATTTGTTTATTTATCTAATATTTATTTATTTAAATATTTTTAAAGATTCGCAAATTTGACAACTCGGCAGAAATGGGTTAGGAACAGTGTTGTCGTGGGTATTTCTATAAAAACCCAAAAATCAATTAAATATTCTTAATTCTATCCACAGTAAATAAATCAAACCAATTAATGCAAAATATACATAATAGTCTTTTGTATATTTCTTTTTTTTATTTAATTGATTTAATTTATAATAATTATTTTTATATAAAGTAGTAGGAAATTCGTAGATCTTCTGATTAATTACAGGACTTGACAATGTTGCAAAGTGAATGACAAGCGGACACGTGCGCACTATGTGCTTCCATCTAATTGGTAGAATTAGTGGCGCTGAATTTAAATCTCTATTTTGTTTATTATTAATTATTAGCAAATTAACAATTAATTAGTTATTGTAAAAATCGTACTTAATTTTTCACGTATTTTTTGTAATATCGATAATTATTGCAAGTAAAACAAACAATTGATGCTGTTTGACAGCTGTCATTTGAATATAAGTGGCAATTATCAGTACTACCAATTGTAGAAAAATTAAAACCACTAGTTTTTCCAAAATTGACATTCAAAATAGTTTTTTATTAAGAAAAATAACGTAATATAATCGTATTATCAAAAACTAACACATTAATACTTGAAATACAAGTTTTAAGTGTAAAATGTCATAAAAATCTCATTTATTTTGCTTTCGTTAAATTATTTGTGAATTTATAAAAAAATATTCAATCATTTTCATTTATTAATAATTAATCATGAGAACTGTACATTATTAAATTAAGTGTAAACTACAATAAATAAAATGGAAGAAAAATTTCCCATCAGCTTTTTTTGGTATAGTAGCAAGATTGGCGACAACATAAACTCGGTCTGTATTTAATAAACGTATATCTAGAAACTTTAACCCTGCCCAGTTGGTATTACATCTTGTGTTACGTGAGCGAATGGGGCTTGTATGTGGGTGTTAATTTTCCTCATGCCGTCCCTGTATTGTATTGTAGAAATCTACTGTAATTCACTAATTGATTGATAGATGGCAGTAAATTGCTTAAAATCGAATTTTCATATTTTTTTTCAAATATTCTCTTATTAAAAAAAATCTCCAAAGGCAGCAAGTACCTTATATAGCGAATTTTTTTATGTATCTACATACTGAAATATTAATTACAAAACATTCTTATGATACTGACAATTAATATATTTTAATAACATTGAATCAACTAATAAATTCATTTCCCGATGTTATTTTAATATTTATGATTTTTATTGAAAAATACTTTTAATCCACAAACAATAAGAAACACTAAAAAAAAATAATAATGAAGTTTGTTGTTTGTCTAATACGTCTAATCAAGGCCTGCTTGATTTTTTCAAGCGAAATTCTCTAGCAGGCCTTGCGTCTAATATTAACTGTCAAAAAAAATCTCTAAAGGCAGCAAGTACCTTATATAGCGAATTTTTTCATGTATCTACATGTTGAAATATTATTAATTCACAAACAATAAGAAACATTGTTTGTCTACATAGATCTAGTATGTTAATATTAACATACTAGATCTACCTATGTTTGTCTAATATTAACTGTCAAAATTAGTTGCCCAGTGCGATATTCAATTTTTTTTCTAATATCAATAGTCAGAACATATAGCCACCTGAGATAATCGATTTTACTGCTTATACCCAAAAAAGAGATTTTTGCATTTTTCTTGCGAACCAACGAACCGATTTTGATGATTTTTTTCTGGGTCATAGAGAATGGTCGGCTCTACTGTTATTTTAATTTTCATCAAAATCTAAGCAAATGTAATATTGAAAATGATTTTTTTTAACATTTCTTCAGCTATTATTCCAAAAGTGTTGGCCTTACCAGTCTGGCCAACGAACTCATCCAAGCTATCACGAAGACCGATTTTTGTACCAAGTTTCATTAAGATTGGTGTATTTTTACGGCAGTTATCGTGGGTATACATATATAAATATATATATATATATATATATATATATATATATATATATATATATATATATAAAAATTTTAACGAACGGTGGATATGGGTTCCTGAGGTTCCAAAACGAACTTCTGTGCAAAAATTTTTCGGAAATTCAAAAGTGAGGATCTCGTCATTAGCTAATTTTTTTTAAAAAAATTCGCTAATTAATATAAAAAACGGCTTAGATTAGTATTTTGGTAGAATCTAAAATAAAAAACAAGATAAGATAACGATTTTTAAGATTTGATGTTGCATAATGAATCCTAGAAGATTTATCAAATCTCATATTTCAGCGATAATTACAGCAATTCAACTAAAAAAAAATCCAAAAAAGGTGAACTAATTACCATAACTAGATGGTAGTTGATCAAAAGTAGAAAAGAAAGATGGGAAAAAATTTAATTAATTTTCATATAAGTATAAATAATAATTAAAGAGACAACGAAGAACAATACAGATAAAGGCTCATATCTTGTTAGGCCTTCAGGCTAGGATTTTAATTTAATGCTATAAAACCTAAAATTATATAAATAAAATAAAATCAAACAAAATTAATTAGAATTAAACAACAACTTTCAAATTTGACTTGTGTGCTATAATTGAAAATCTAACAATCACTCAATCAACCAGTGAAAAATTCAATAATTTCGTAGCAAAAACCGCACAATTTATCTACCGTACAATGAATTTCATGAATGAAAACCCACAAACTATAGCTGTGGTCTAATAAGAATCATCATTATAGTAGGCTAGTGTTAGTATAGTAACATCAATGGAGCATTACGAAGCAGGATTTGGGGCCCTATTGATGATCCACACCTGGATTCATGATTGATCAAAATAAAGAAGGAAAAAAGGTCTCGACAAAACTACAATAAAAAAACAACAACAACAACATTGACAACAAAAAAAATTCATTGAACCTGTGTTGTGACCGTAGGAGAGTCAGCGCGTGCCGGACTTGATGAAAGTTACGTCAGTACAACTGGCGCCTGATCTTCGCCCACATCCACCTTTTATCATCTATCCTTTATTAATTTCATAATTTTCTACATTAGGTTTATTATCTGTATCTTTGTCTTTTGCATTTTTATGGTCGACCCGAAAATATTATTAAACAATAATAAAAATAATAGATTGTTGTTGAGAGAATTGTTGATACTTTAATATCCGTTAAATTGTACAATTTCGTAATAATACCATTACAATATTAGATATAACAGTGTAGAGATGATCTTATAAACAAGAGATCTCCTATTGTTTAAGATAAATGAGAATAGAAGAGATAGAGGAGTGGAGAGAATATAGAAATGGAATAAAAAAAAAATAGCTTTCAGAAATTTTTCACGGTATAATACGGCTATTTAGAAGAATCATTGTTTTCCAATAGAAGCAATACAATGATGCTCAGATTTCTCAGAATTTTTGCCAAAAAAAAACACAATTGATTTACAATTGTTCAGACTAATCTAGTGGACTGTGGAAAATTTAAATTAACATCACAATACAGACTATAATTAAAATACCTTTAAATTAAACCGACAGATCACGTGTAAGGCCCGAAAAACTGAGCCGATTTCGGGAAAACAGGGGCTGTAAAATTTGTCCACGTCAGGGCTGTATCTGAGGTTTCTTTTGGGTTTTTGGTGCGTTTATAGCTTTAAAGAAACAAGCTTAAAGTGTTAAATTCTTGATGGTTGCCACTAGAAATTGGTATTTCCTATAAGATCTTGAACTTTTCTAAAATACCAAACAATTACCTTATATTAGATAACTTGTAATTTTCTTTAATTAATTAATAAATTATTCTATTGTCTTTTGGAATTTAGTGTTGAACAATCAAGTAGTGTATATGTATTTATGTAGTACAGGAAAAAGGAGAAACATGCCAGGAAATTGTCAAACTTAATTAGATTATATTTCACAATAAATAATGAAAACAATGCAGTCATGATGATGATGATGATGATGATGAACGAATGTAAATGATAATTAGTAATAATAAGGCCGGATGTCTTCTTCGTTGTAATAATTGAATGATAACACTTAAAGATATTGTGTTGTTGTAAATTTAACTAAAATTATACGATAGTTGAGTGTATTTCACAAATATACAGGATGATCCACTATCATCACCAATATTTGAAATACAAGTTCTAGTCGATTATTTTAGCACACGCAGTTTATTTTAGAAAATATTTTCACAGTTTTAGCACCCTCTAAGCTTTGAATGAGTTGCTAAATTTTTTGATTTTGTGTTCAAAATGATAGGGGCTTGATAATATGAGTTATAGTCTAATGTAAGCGGGGCTTAAGATTTTCAGATTTTTAGTAAAATTTTAAGTTGTGTTGCTTCTTCTTAAGTCTTTAAATATGGAATTTAAACAGCTACAATATAATTGTGTCAAATTTCATAATTTTTGGTTATCTTCTACAGTTCAGCTGAAATTGATTTTTTTCAGCCTATTTTCAAACTGAAATATTTCGCTTATTTTACACAAAATACAATGTTTCTTTTTTTCAGATTCTTATAGGAAAAATTATTCTACATCAATTTGTATTGACATTATTTAGACGAATTTTTGATATTTTTCGAGTTATTTTGAAATTTTGGTCTTACAGAATTTTTTTTCATTCGACATCTAGTAACTTTTGTTTACTTAAATCACTTGTAGAGTAGGTACGTACAATTTGAGTTGCAAGGTGACCTTCGGCTAGGATGCGCGAAGGCGGGGCTTGAGCAACCATTCGGAGATATTCGGTCGGCACCGAAGTTGAAAATGCCGTCCTGAAAATATAAGACACTTTTGTCACAAACACGTATTAGTTAACTTCGCAGTGTAAACTCTAAGGCGCTGCAAGAATTATGACAATATTTTTAAATCGGGTAGTAGACATCAACACGATCTCAGTTGGGTCCATTTAGACGATCTGCGCACCGAAGGCCACATTGCAACTGAAATTGTACGTAGTCTAACAAATGAATTTTAATTAAAATTATGCTCTTTTCAACATATAAAATTAATTTAATTGAAATTAAATTAAACAATTAACAATTCTTTTCATTTCTATCAATTTCAATTAATTAATTAAATTATAAAGAGAGTTGTATGTTTTCAAAAGTCACCTATGAATTTTGTGTTTTATAGGTGGCATTTCTTTGCAAAGAATGCTAGATTTGTAATCACTCACTCCACATACTTAGGATTCCGGCTCCTTAGATAGTACCATAGACAATTAATAGTACCAAGGGAAACAACATAGAAACAATCTCTAGTAAAATTTCAATGTAGAGCGGATCGTGAATTTCTGCTGCAACCACGTTGTTTTACCCTCAAAAAAGCAAGCCGCTCTATACTGATAGTAAATAAATGTTGGTAAGTAGTAAAATTGTTTTCTTCTATAGTTTAGAAGCAAAATTCACCAAAATAACAGTTAATTTAAAAAGTCCCTTCTACATTGCCTCCTTTTTTGATTATTTAAAAGCAAAATTTGTCAAAAAAAACTGATGGTTTATGGTAAATATTTCTTAAAACCTCCCAAAATTATTGAAATAGTCTTCTTTTCATAATACAGTATTATAATAGGAGGCCCTTGGGTTCACTCATGAATAGATACGTCCCTGATGTCTTATTCTTCAAATAGGCCATGATTGTGAATCATCCTGTATTTTCTCAAACATCTGTCTTAATAGAGACGGATTATGAAGAATTTTTAAAATTCCACAAGAATAAAGCGTACAATAATTAAATATTTATAATTAAGACTTATGTAATTGGCTATTTGACAACTAACTACTAATAAATCACCACGTTTTTTTAACGTTTATTTTTTCTAGTTTAAATTGAGTTTTGCTGTTATTATTATCGATGAAATTATGGTGTAAATGTGGCGTATTATGAAGTTCAATATTTTTACAACAATTTTACAACAGTTTACAAATCGATCTATAACATTGTAAACAGGTCCGGCTTTGGTATTTTATATGCCCGTCTTCTGAGAATTATCTTCCACCCTTTGCTAGTTATTGATAATTTTATCATTAATTTTTATTTTTCGGTATTTTCGTTCACTTTTTTGGCTTTCTTAGATTGGCACCCTTGTGCGCCGGCTCTGGTTGTTAAATCGTATATACAAGTATACAAAAATTTCGTTCTCGATTACAAATATAGTAATATGTGACGTAATTATTACTGTTGTCTTTTATTGGTCTTTACCAAGGTTTTTTTATGGTTGTGTAGTAGAAAAGTAGCAGGAATGGGGGATTTTCGTAGGCGTTTTTGGCCCAGCCTCTTCTAACCATATATTGCAAATCTTTCGATTCGACCAACAAACAACAAGTTTTTAATTGAAGCGTTGTTGTTGTTGTTTTTTTTGCCTTCTCGTTTATTATTATTTTCTCATTATTTCTGTTGATTTTATTACTAAATTTTCCTATATATGGTAACCATAGATAATTTCCTGTATTTAGTGAAAGTTATATAGGAATTATCAAATTTTATTCAACCCTCGCAAATTACCATATCCAGTCGAAACAAAAATGTTTAATAGTTTTCCATTTTTCATCTCTTATAGTTATTCATATACATACTTATAGTTATGAGTATGTATAAGTAACAAGGCAATAATTTGTGAATCCTTTTATGGTGTTCGCGAATCACAATATATCTCTAAATACACACCTTTGTCTCTCAACTTGATGGGTTGTTGTTGTTGTTCTTGTTGTTGCTGCTTTATACTAGAGAGTTAAAGCAGCATATAATAAGTCAACTGAAAAAAAATGAACTTCTTGATTTTAAAATTTATTGTAGATTTGGTATACATGAAATGGGTCGGTCTTATTCACAACTCATTTATATTATAACAAAGTCTCACAGCACGTGCTATTACAAATCTACACAATCTACCAATATTGAAATAAGGGGAGAGCTTTTTTTTTTAGCGTATGAAAACTTAAAGGTAATATAGGGCTTGGCTTTGATTTACGCTAAACAACAAACTGTCGGTTGTGAATCCCCATATAGAAACACCATAAAGAAACGTCTCTTTAAACTGTCTACCCAATAGAAACACCATAAGTACTGAAGGAATTAATTGTGAATTGTTAAAACCATATAAAACTTTCTTTGTCAATTACAATTAGATTCTACAATTTTTTTGTTCTGAGTAGTTGCTCAGACGCAGCACAAACTTCTGTGGTAAAGTTTTTGTAGAATTTCTCATGTGCTATTTTCTCAGATAAAGTCGAATTCAACCTCAGCAACCAGAAATTTCTCCATGTTGGTAGCTCAGAAATTTAGGATTGCAATTTTTTTTAACAGTAAGTAATTATTGACAAAAGTGTTGTACCTAAGCCCACCAGAGTCTCAACTGAGTAAAGTTGTCCAGAAACCTGAGCAGAACTTCTAATCTGATACTTTCAGAAAGAAAGAGAACCTATTCGAGATTCTTGTACCATTTTTAATTTGCTCAAAATTGATTTTTTTGTCATAAATTGCTTCAAGGCATGATTTTTATCTCAGAACTTTAGGCATTTAAGTTTGAAACTCTCCAATACTAGGGGTGATTTCAAAGCCGCAAAATCGATTCTTAAAAATAAAAGAGATTTTCAAAATAAACCAAGTTTCCAGCCCTTGCAAGGGGATGAAGTAACAAGCACTTTTCACCTTTCTTTGAACTTTTCTGTTGGTAAACATAAAATTAAAATAACAACCAGCAATTGTAGGGTGTTTCTTTATTTTAAACAACTAAAAGATAAAATAGGGGTGAATCACCCCCATACAGCTGAAATTTTATTGATTATTTTAAATGTTAATAATAGAGACTTTAATCACTTTTAAAACTATGTTCTCGTATCTATAAATAGATAAGAAACCACATTATTTTAATTACCACTCAAAGTAATTATTAATAAAAGATTGACATTAATTAATGTGATTTCTCTCGTAGTCAATGACAATTTCTATATTTAATAATCGCACCTTTTGAGTCTATTTTTTTTTCTTTTTTAATTTTATTGAATGAGAATTATTAAAACGCGTCTATTTATAAAATCATCATCATTTATTCACCGCAGTTGGTGATAATAATCATTCAATATACATTCAAATAATATTACAATTCTAGACGGTTGTAAACGATAATAATTACAACTAATGAAGCACTAATTGCTCGTTTGATTGTATATTTCCTGCTCTCTTTTTTTTGTATTTTGATTTATTGTGTTTTTTAAAAAAACAGAAATCAAACAGAAAAATATTAATAGTTGTATTTAAATCATCAGGAAGTATGATTTCGTTCTAATTTAAATATTGTAAAACGATAAACGTTAATAATAAACCAGTTCGATTTGAATAAATTAAAACCGTGAAAATATGCTGATGCAAATATATCGTCGATAGTCAATTGAAAGCAACACACAAACATACAGGGTTATTCACATCGGACGAAAGTTCTTATGGCGATTCCTATTTTTTGATGAGTCATTCGAAAAATATTTCAAGAAGATTTTAGCGCAATTAGGGCCTCGTAGTTCATTAGGAAGTTAATCAAAAAACACTAGACAATGTTGCGATTTCTGCCAACCAACTACACGCATAAACCGACTAAGAATGGTTCATAAACTATAATTGATTTTTCTCTTTTTTTCATTTTGTATCCTTGAAAAATTTGAAAAAAAAACCAGAGGTGAGGATCAATTGTGGAAAAAATGAATGAATCTAGTGTGAGGAACCATCTCTGTTGTTTACCATTTGTCGCTTGATAGGGTAAGATTGTTTATGCTGATTCAGTCTTTATTGCTCTTGTTCTGATTTCCTTTTATGTAAAAATTATAAGAGTCACAGATTTTTATTTGTTTAAAGGACGAGTTCATCAATCAGTTAAACCTAATGAACAATTAGAAACAATCATTGCTATAATTATAAAAATCGTTTCTACAACTTATTTGTTCGTTAGAATTTAACAGACGTTGGTGAAATCGACCCTTAATGTATCCAATGTCAAGAATTTTCTATTAAAAGAAGAAATATAGACAATCTTACCCTATCAAGTTAAAAATAGTAAACAACAGAGAAAATTATTATTAGTTTTGTTCATTTTTTCAACTATCGATTTTCACAACTATTGCTTTTTCCATTTTTTTTTTGCGAGATACAATTGCGAAAAATGGGAAAAATCAATTTTACGATAGTCTAAGAGCTATTCTTAGTTGTTTTATGTGTGTAGTTGGTTGGTGGAAATCGCGAAATTCTCGGAATGAAGCGTTTTTTGACCAATTTCCTAATGAGCTACAAAGCCTTCATTTTGCTCAAATGCTCTCTAGGGACTTCCAAAAATCCTTCAAATATTTTTTTCGAATATTTTCGAATCACTCGCCAAATAATAGGAGTAGGTATGTAAATGAGTTAGAAACGTAAAACTCTGAAGACATTATGTAAGTTTAATTGTAGATTACTTAAAGATGTAGGGTTTCAGCAGGACTTTATCGCACGCTGTCGTTAATCGAACGTACGATTACTTTTTTGTATTCATCATCACCAGACAATAAATCTGTATGGCTGTCGTGTAATCACAGACAAACCCTCTTATATTAGTTTTAATAAATCGTAATTCTTTCTGAATATTGTAAGTTTCTTTATTAAAAAAGAATAAGGTCGTTGAGTGTGGGTTTTATGAATGGGTATATAGAAGAAATCGTATATAAGAGTGGGGAATATAAGTCTTTTTCTCTGTGTTTGTTGTAGGTGTGGCACATATAAAAATTCCAACTACTCTAAGTACAATATAATGAAACAATAAGATTTAATAATAGAGGGAAAACATGTCGAAAATACAGGGTGATTAACGAGCATGGCCTGTTTAACGGATAAGAAGTTGTAATTGATGGAAAAATATGAAATCAGAAACGTTTTGGCAACTCATTTTAAATCACATTATAAAGAAATCGGGATAATTTATTGCATTTTTAGATTTTTTCGCTAATAGTCAAAAAGATGAGATTTAGAGCCTGTTATTAACAAATTTTAGAGATAAATTCTCAGATTTTTGGAAATTTTCCTCTTAGAAGATCAGTTTTATTTTTTGGAAGAATTTTGCTTTTAAATTGTCAAAAAACGAAAAAAATCTGCTAAATTTTTGGACATTTTGGTGAATTTTGCTTCTGAATCGTTGAAGAAAGGAGCTTAGATGATTTTCGAAATTAATTGTAAAATGCGAAATCGTCAGATTAAATTAATTCTGGTGAATTTTCAAATTGAATTCCCAAATTCCAGTCTTGAGATATTTTTAGTAAATTTTAACATTATGTTGTGAAAAAAGCTACAATTTTTGAGCAGATTATCCACGTTTAGTCACTTTTAAGACAATCCAAAACAATCTGTTTTTTCGAGACTTACTGAACGGTGAAAAAGAGACTATTTAGGTACTTTTAGATGCTTATTGAAAATAATCTTTTTGAATTAAAAGAGTTCTAATTGATGAAATTTGATCAAATTTTAACACCTCAACTCTTTTTTGAAAATATTTTAACTTGAGGGTTGATTTAATTAATTTTTGAAAATTTACATAGAGCTATTGAAATTTATTCTTGAGCAATTTTTGTCCAAAATTATGGGTTTCTAGTTCTAGGGAATTTTCACATCAAATTACAAAACGAAGACGATTTAAGCCCGCTTTTTCTTTCCTTACTTAAGCTCGCCTTAGCAAGACTTTGGTTTAAATCTTGCTAACGATAGGTTTACAAACAATCTGGTGAGAGTCTGTCTATGTATACAGCTTTCCATTTAAATATCTATAGATCTACCCTTAAGTCGATTTAAACCAAGGTTTAAGGCGAACTTAGGAAGGGGAAGAAAACCGGGCTTAAATCATCTTTTTTTGGCGAATTTAGTGCTTTTTGGTTGTTTTCTGAAGAAAATAAAATGCTTCTAGAACATATTTTCAGCGTTTCAGTAACTCAGAAATTGAACATTTTTTTTGTCTAAAATTTGTGAAACTGTAGAAGATAATCAATGTTATAAGATTTGATAAACAGGACATTGTCTTTGCTACTTAAATTTTACAATCAGGGTGTTGAATCTAAATACTTCCAGTACTATGAAACTCCTAATAGTTGACGAGTGATTCGATTTTTTTTTAAGAACTGTAATGCCTGGAGATGATTTTAGCAAAATTTTGAACCTTGTAGCTCATTAAGAAGTTGGTTTTGAACAAGATCACAGTTTCCAAAAACGAGCTAAACACGTAAAAGAACTAAAAATAACTCGAAGGCCCTCTCAACAATCATTTTTTGTGTTTTTCCACATTGCATTCTGCGAAAAATGTGGAACATATCATCCTGTTACAGAATGCATTGGAAAAAACGAAAAAAGTCAATGTTCTAAGCTATTTTAAGTGTATTGCAAGTTTTTGGAAATCGTGACACCATCAGGAACGAGCATTCTTTGAGCAATTTCCAAATGAGCTACGAGGTTCTAATTTTGCTAAAATGGTCTTCAGGAACCTCCTTACAAATCCTTGAAATATTGTTCGAAAAGCTTGTGAACTAATAGGATCATAGTTAATATTTAAAAATCGACCATATGTAGATTCTACAACTCTGTATAAAGACAAGAGCAAAGGCTACAAAACTCAAAATTTCACCAAAATTTTAAGTATCTTAAAAGCCCTTTTATCCTAGTTTATCAATCATATTATCAAACTCGTCTTCAATTTAATCATAGAATTCAATAAAATGTGTAGGTACTGTTTCGCTTGAAATAAAAAATAATCTCAAGAAACTTTTCAAAAAAAATCACTGGAGAATTAATCGAACATTATAAATGAATTCTATCGATGAAATTGTAGGTGGTCATGAGGGTTGATGAGAACCACCCTTGCCATTCTGGATTTTCTAATGGAATTTTTGCGGTTTAGATATGATTGAAAGAATGACATCACAACATATAATACGAATGACCGGAAACATTTATTTTTTTTCGTTAAATATTTTATAAAATAACAGAATAATAAAATAGATGTGGCCTTCGTTAAGTTAATCGCAATCTTGAGAGTGCCTATCCCAAACCTGAATTTACAGTTGAACATTTTTTTTTTATATACAGGGTGATTCAAGAGGATGGGCAATTAAAAGTATAAGAAGTTCTAGTTATTGGAAGTTGATGAAGTTTGGTATGTGGCCATTATATCCTTTGAATTTTATGTAGAAATTATTTTCGTTGTTCTAGCTACCCTCCTTATATAGGGTAGTGCACCCTACTCTCTTATTTTAAATGGAATGCTATATTTTTTATTACATTTTTGAATTCTTCAATAAAATCGAAGGGGACTTTGATAACGTGACCCACGGTCTAGCGCTGAAAGTTTTTCAGATATTTCAGCTTTTAGTTCAATTTTAAAACTTGCAGTATTTAATTAAAAAAATCATATTTTTGAACCTATAGCAGTTGAAATGTTAAAACTTAGAATTTGAGTAGTAAAAATGATGTTCTTTTTGCTAATTCAAACAGAATTCACTTATCTTTTAGCGTTTAGCTAAAATAAATTTTTCTTTCAGGCAATTTTCAAACTATAATATCTTGCTTATTCTAAATGGAACACCATATTTCTCTTTATATGGTTGGATAGAGAAAAAAAATCTGTATCAAACTGTATTAACATTCACTATACCTATCTTTGATAATTTTTCAGTTATTCAAAATTTTCAATTTCGTCCAATCACCTCCCTTGAAACGAATTCAACTATAACGAAACGCATAGAAGGCTTAGCAAAAAAAAACAGAACATCACAAATGACGTTAATATTGAATATTTTACATGTTTTTAACTTCCCCGACCAGAGGGTAGGGAAGTTATTAGTTTCGGACCAAAATTTCGAATTGGAGATTTCACCAGATCTTTACGTTTTGGGGTCCCCTGAACACGTTTTTGAAGTTTTTAGCATGATGTCCGTGTGTGTGTGTGTGTGTGTGTGTGTGTGTGTGTGTGTGTGTGTGTGTGTGTGTGTGTGTGTGTGTGTGTGTGTGTGTGTGTGTGTGTGTGTGTGTGTGTGTGTGTGTGTGTGTGTGTGTGTGTGTGTGTGTGTGTGTGTGTGTGTGTGTGTGTGTGTGTGTGTGTGTGTGTGTGTGTGTGTGTGTGTGTGTGTGTGTGTGTGTGTGTGTGTGTGTGTGTGTGTGTGTGTGTGTGTGTGTGTGTGTGTGTGTGTGTGTGTGTGTGTGTGTGTGTGTGTGTGTGTGTGTGTGTGTGTGTGTGTGTGTGTGTGTGTGTGTGTGTGTGTGTGTGTGTGTGTGTGTGTGTGTGTGTGTGTGTGTGTGTGTGTGTGTGTGTGTGTGTGTGTGTGTGTGTGTGTGTGTGTGTGTGTGTGTGTGTGTGTGTGTGTGTGTGTGTGTGTGTGTGTGTGTGTGTGTGTGTGTGTGTGTGTGTGTGTGTGTGTGTGTGTGTGTGTGTGTGTGTGTGTGTGTGTGTGTGTGTGTGTGTGTGTGTGTGTGTGTGTGTGTGTGTGTGTGTGTGTGTGTGTGTGTGTGTGTGTGTGTGTGTGTGTGTGTGTGTGTGTGTGTGTGTGTGTGTGTGTGTGTGTGTGTGTGTGTGTGTGTGTGTGTGTGTGTGTGTGTGTGTGTGTGTGTGTGTGTGTGTGTGTGTGTGTGTGTGTGTGTGTGTGTGTGTGTGTGTGTGTGTGTGTGTGTGTGTGTGTGTGTGTGTGTGTGTGTGTGTGTGTGTGTGTGTGTGTGTGTGTGTGTGTGTGTGTGTGTGTGTGTGTGTGTGTGTGTGTGTGTGTGTGTGTGTGTGTGTGTGTGTGTGTGTGTGTGTGTGTGTGTGTGTGTGTGTGTGTGTGTGTGTGTGTGTGTGTGTGTGTGTGTGTGTGTGTGTGTGTGTGTGTGTGTGTGTGTGTGTGTGTGTGTGTGTGTGTGTGTGTGTGTGTGTGTGTGTGTGTGTGTGTGTGTGTGTGTGTGTGTGTGTGTGTGTGTGTGTGTGTGTGTGTGTGTGTGTGTGTGTGTGTGTGTGTGTGTGTGTGTGTGTGTGTGTGTGTGTGTGTGTGTGTGTGTGTGTGTGTGTGTGTGTGTGTGTGTGTGTGTGTGTGTGTGTGTGTGTGTGTGTGTGTGTGTGTGTGTGTGTGTGTGTGTGTGTGTGTGTGTGTGTGTGTGTGTGTGTGTGTGTGTGTGTGTGTGTGTGTGTGTGTGTGTGTGTGTGTGTGTGTGTGTGTGTGTGTGTGTGTGTGTGTGTGTGTGTGTGTGTGTGTGTGTGTGTGTGTGTGTGTGTGTGTGTGTGTGTGTGTGTGTGTGTGTGTGTGTGTGTGTGTGTGTGTGTGTGTGTGTGTGTGTGTGTGTGTGTGTGTGTGTGTGTGTGTGTGTGTGTGTGTGTGTGTGTGTGTGTGTGTGTGTGTGTGTGTGTGTGTGTGTGTGTGTGTGTGTGTGTGTGTGTGTGTGTGTGTGTGTGTGTGTGTGTGTGTGTGTGTGTGTGTGTGTGTGTGTGTGTGTGTGTGTGTGTGTGTGTGTGTGTGTGTGTGTGTGTGTGTGTGTGTGTGTGTGTGTGTGTGTGTGTGTGTGTGTGTGCGTCTGTCGTTTCTCCAACGATTACTCAAAAACGGCTTAACCGATTGCGTTGATGTAAGATAACGTATTAATTTGATATCACCAATCGAAAGGGCATGTGCTTTTATGTCAGAAATAATACCCATCATGTGCGATATTTTTCAATCTGGCGACTTATAATGATTAAATTAATTAGATGGACAGTGATTCTTTACTAATCAAGTATGTACGCAAGACAAAAGAATAAGACATTAATATATCAAATGAATCAGTGAGTGGAAGAAAGGTTCAAGTCCAAAATATGACATTTTTAGTTGAGATAGCCATTTTGCTTGAATTTCGCTTATCCATCTATTGAGCTTGAGAACGGTTCACTAGTTTGTTGCGGCATAGCCTATATCGAACAGGCGTCACGGATACTGAGCGAAAGAACGGTTCAAGTGCCGGACTTGTACCGTTCTTCCACTCAACAATTTTATGGATCCAGCGAAATATAGGTTATGTTAGATTATTTCGTGAGAGACAGATCAGTAGTTTGTTTATATTGTGTTTTTACATTACAAAAGCTAAATAGGGCATTGAAATGTCGGATTCGAGTAATGAAAGTGATGATGACAAGTGCAAGATACAAGGAAGAAAAAGAATCAGAAATTGTTCTAAATGGAAAAACTCTCAGAGAAAACAAGCACGCCTTGCCGGTGAATCTTATACAAGTACTTCTGGGAAGTTTATAGAACCAAAGAAAACAGGGTCCTCATGTTTGTAAGTTTTTGTTTATCAGAGTTTATTGGCTGTCGTATTTATAAAAATATGTTTCCTTTAAGGTGTAAACGTAATTGTACAGAAAAGTTTACTGAAGAAACAAAAAACGATATTATTTCTAAGTTGTATGGTGGCCAACCAAAGAACGAGCAGGATACTTTTTTGATTGGTTTGATAGAGGTGAAAGATTGTGAAAGACACAGAAAGCGTGATAATAGCAGTACTAGCTCAAAGAAGCACACATTTACATATTTTGCAATACAAAATAAAGAACGTATACCTATATGCAAAAAAGCATTCATGAGCCTCTATGCATTATCGCAACATAGACTACAACGTTTAAATCAACTACGTGTATCAGGAGAATCACCACGCGATATGAGAGGAAAGCATAATACGAGACCTCATGTATTACCAACAGATATATTAGTGAAGATTAAGGAACACATAGGTTCATTTCCTACTAAGCAAACACACTATGGCTCCAAAGTGATTACATATTTGGATGCAAAATTGACAGTAATGACAATGCATCGTCTTTTCATTCAGAAGTACCCTGAGCTTGACCAGAAAGTAAAATATGAATTTTATTTGAAATCATTTAATGAAAATTTTACACTGCGGTTTGGAAGACCACAAGTGGATGTATGTTCTACTTGTGAGGAATTAAGTGTAAAACTTAGGAATCCCCATTTAAATGATAATGCTAAAAGAGTAGCTGCTGCTGAACTGATAGTGCATAAAAGAAGAGCAAAAAAATTCTACAATAAGTTACAACAAGTTGAAAAATTATGTGAAACAAATCCAGAAGTAGCTGGTTTTACATTCGATTACATGCAAAATTTACCACTTCCAAATATCCCCGTACAAGAAATTTTCTATTACAGACAGCTTTGGGTGTACTTATTTGAGATTCACAACCTGAAAGACAAAAATGGATTCTTTTACATGTATCACGAAGGGCAAGCGAAAAAGTCTCCTGATGAAGTATGCACATTTTTATACGACTATATCATGAATCACATACCTCCCGAAGTCAAGGAATTGCACATGTTTTCTGATGGTTGCCCCGGACAAAATCGGAACAACACTATGGTTAGATTCTTGTTAGGTTTACAAGCTACTAATCGTTTTGCAAAGATATATCACTACTTTCCAATTCGAGGACATTCCTTTCTTCCGTGTGATCGAGACTTTGGTACACTAAAGAGATTTATAAAAAGATGCGATCGGATATACACTCCGGAGGAATACGCAAATATGGTTACGACATGCAGAAAAGCAAAGCCATTTATTCTAAAGACAATCACCTTTACGGATATTATCGACTATAAAAACTGGTGGACTCAACACTACAAAAAGACCTGTAAATCTGAAGGAACAAAGACACCATTTACTGTGTCAAAATATAGACAATTTATTTATGACGTTGCAGCACCCGGATATGTTACGGCATCAGAGTACATAGATGGAGCATTTCCTGAGACTTTCAAGCTTTTAAAACCAAATAAAATCCCACACCTGCCTGTTATCCAAGTTTATACAGAACCAGTACCAATAAACGAAAAGAAGATTATTGACATAAAAAAAATTTTGCAGTATGTAAGCGGAGAAGACTTGGAGTTTTATTATCATATTATATCCTGGAAAATCACGTCTGTTGATACTGATGAATAAATGATTCTTTCTAACAAAAAGAATTAGTCTCTTTTTTCAATTTATCACGTTTTCAAAAATGATAGACACGGGAAGTCTAAAACAAACTCCAAATTTGGAAACTGAGTGTAAGAACGGTTCAAGTCCACATCATAATTTTCACCATAGCTTTTTTTTCAAAAACCTCATGGACTTTTTATTATAAGGATGCAATTTTATGAAACATTCTAAACAACTTTGCTGTGGGCACCAAAGGTATAATATGGTCAATTAACAAATTAATTAGTTTTTTTCATTTCCTGAAAATTTTTATTTTTGCACTTAAACCCTTCTTCCACTCACCGATTCAAATATAAATCAGGATTTACGGCCGTTGTCTAGCAACAAGACTGTTTCGTGAAAGATCGAGTAGGTGTAAATAATTGCGTTGTTTTTTTTTAAATTTCGGTGCTGATTTTGACATCTTTGGTTTTGTTAAAAGCTTTACTGGAATATTTGTTTAATCTTTTGTTGTGAATTTATTGTAATGGATAACATAATGAGTAATAATACTTTTACTATCCATAGAGGTAGTAAGTAAACTAAAGTTTTCTATTTGTTAAGAATAAAATAACAAAATAGTAAAGATGATTATTTCCATAATTGAAAAGAAAAAAAATAAAGTTATTCTGGCGAGAATTGAACCCCGTAGCAAACAGATGTCAGGCGAGAGCGCAACCACTGTGCTTTTCGCAGAAATTTGACAATTTTCTCTTGATCGTAGAAAATTTTTTTTCTAATTAATGATTAACTACTGGGACTGATCAGTCGGGGAAGTTGCTAGGCCGGGTCTTCGATTCGGCCCCTTTTCCAACTCGTTTTATAACTTAAGATATTCTACATGCATAAAAAAACAAATCCAATAAATATTGATTTAATTAATTATCAATTGCTTCCATTTTCCTTCCTTCAGATATTTTAAAATTAATTAATTAATTTCATCTTAATTGTGACAATTGAATTGAAAGTTGTTTTGCTAAGCCTTCTATGTTTTACATTTTCTTTCAGGAAAGAAAATTAGACGAAATTGAAAATTTTGAATAACTGAAAAATTATCAAAGATAGGTATAGGGAATGCTAATACAGTTCGATGCAAAATAATTTTCTCTATCTAACCATATAAAGAAAAATATGGTGTTGTATTTAAAATAAGCAAGATAATATAGTTTGAAAATTGCCTGAAAGAAAAAATTATTTCAGCTAAATGCTGAAAGATAATTGAATTGTGCTTAAGTTGGGTGAAAGTATATCATCTTAACTATATAATTTCAACGTTTCAACATTTCAAATGCTGTAACTTCAAAAATATGAATTTTTCAATTAAACACTGCAAACTTTAAAACTGGACTAAAAGCTGAAATATCGGAAAAACTTTCAGTCCTAGACAATAGATCATATTATCAAAGTCCCCTTCGATTTCATCAAAGAATTCAAAAATGTAATAAAAAATATACCATTCCATTTAAAATAAGAGAGTAGGGTGCACTACCCTATATAAGGAGGGTAGCTAGAGCAACGAAAATAATTTCTAGAGAAAATTCAGGGGATATAATGGCTACATACCAAATTTCATCAACTTACAATAACTAGAACTTCTTATACTTTTAATGACCCATCCTCTTGAATCACCCTGTATACATATAGTTTGAGACTATAATCCAGCACGCGAACAAGCACATTCACGACAACTTTTTTCTTCTTCTCTCGCATCTTGCTGTTATATTCTTATTATTGTTGTTGGTTTGTAAATAATTTATGATACACGTATAGACAGATTCATTGATGGTTTCTTGTATGGGGAACACACCTGAATTGCTATGACGACCTGTCTGTTTTTTTTGTCAAGTCTAATTGTGTGACCATTGTAAGATTGTGTTAGAGCATATTCATTTTGATATTCACAGCTGTATAAGTTTAAATTATTATCATTTTTTATTTAAATTTACTTTTATTTACTTTTCTGTTGTATTCTTGTCAAGATGGAGATATCGTTGAGGTTTTCCCCCCTAATTCCCCTCAGTGTCCCATTTGTAATATTCATATACATATAACTATATAAATATGTAGCATGCTGTTATATAATAGGAGATAAAAGTTTCTTTCATATTAATCATTATCATGTAATTATGAATTTTTTCTATGTGTGTGTGTATGTTATTGCCACATGCTGATTTACTTGATTAATTATGATGGTCATCATCTAAATGTAATAAACTTATCTATATTGAGATTTAGATAGATATATGAAAGTAATAAATTTTCTAGTCATCAAAAATATTTAAAGTTATTTCAGTTCTATTGCTTTTTATTGACCACCCAAGAATATCCAATAATCCGATTCTCTAATTATAATCTAGAATTCTTAGAGGATGATGAAAGTGATTTGTTTAGAACAGAGCAAAGAATTGGGGAGCAATGGCAAAACAGGCAAAATTTTTGAGAAGGCATTAGTCTAAAGGTAAAGTTTTTAGGTAAAGTTTTTTGATGGAAGAAACTTCAACAATTTGTTGAGTCTTAAGGGAAAAAAGTTAGAGATCTTGTCTTGTCTACTTACAGATCAAAATTATAAGCTATCAAAATTTAAAGATTTACTTTAAGAATATTTGCTTACCAAAAATTGGTTGTAATTTATTTTTAATTCACTTCCAGTTTCGTTACAACTTTCTCGTCAGTAAGACCCAAAAACATCACAGGTAATATACTTACTTAAATAATAAACATTCACTTTTCTTATTTAATTTGTTTGATTAAAACTGTTTTATGTACATAGTATAAGTGCTTAAAAAACACACCAAGTAGGTGAGTGAAAATGTGGGAAAATTTCGATTCTAAAACGTTATCATTTAAATCTTTATGTTTATTGCAAAATATCAAAATAAATACCGTTGTTGATCTGTTGATATTGCTCCAATACAACCGCCTACAATCGATTCTTATATATTTCTCAATAAAATTCAATAACATATAAAAATAATATAAGGGGTAGTATTATACTTACACTCCCACAGTTATTTAAATTTTTGGCATTTATTAAAATTAATATTTAACAAAAAGGGATTAAGATTAAATCAAATGGATTGACTGTCTGACAATTTTAGCCCGCCACTCTTACTATATCTTGACAAATTTTAGTCGAATTAATTTCTATATTAATAATAATAATAATAATAATAATAATAATAATAATAATAATAATAATAATAATAATAATAATAATAATAATAATAATAATAATCTAGGTGGATGTAGATTGTAGATGGAATCAACAGGTGTTGGCTGGTCAATCAACTAATCTCACAATAAGCAGATTATCGACTTTCTTTTTTTATTTTTGTTGATTTTCCAATAATTTCTGTATTGTTTCTCATCAATAGTTTATAAAGTAAAATAGTACATCATTTATTTATTTATTTCATAAAATATATTGTAATATCTAATGAATTCAACCGATAATCTTGTGTGTTTGTTGTTAGTTTTAATGTATTCGGACATGAATGGATTTCTGTTTGTGTATTGGGTAAGTCGAGAGAGTAAAATTGTGCAAGAACACTATTACCGTATATGGTAAGAGCAACAGATGAATGAACTACTAGAAAAAGGGTGACACAATATGTGATTCTTTGAATGGTTTACGTAATATGTACAAGTTTGTTTTCGTTAGTTAAAAGTTTTTAACAACAATAACAACAGATTTGTTTGGAAGTTTTATAGCCAGAATATTTGCAAATTTTCCAGCTACAATACTTGTAGAATTTCATTAACATCCACTTAAATCAATATCAGTGGCGGCACGTGAGTTAAATTCATAGTGGTGCATGCGTAGAAGATTATTAAAAAGGAAAGATAAAAGAGAGAGATTGTAGGACAGGAATGAGAGAAAGACAGAGGGAAAAATAAAGAAAGAGACATAGGAGAGAAGAAAGAAAGAAAGGCAAGAAAGTGGAATAGAAAGACAGAAAAAAGGAGAAAAGAACGATAGTAGAGAGGAAAGAAAGAAAAAAGAAGACAGGAGAGAAAAAATAAGGAAAGGTTGGCCTTGGCGAGAAAGAAGGAAAGAATGAAACCAGGAGAGAAAGTTGGAAAGATAGACAAAAACAAAGCAAGGAGGCAAAGAATGACAAACAAAAAAGAATAAAAAAAAGACGGACAAAGAAATAAAGTAATGCCTTGTTTAATTCCCTTCCAAAGGTAGAGATGGATAGAAGGACAGAAGAGAAAAAAAGCAAGAACGAAAGAAAGACAAAGGAGAGTTTGATAGAAAGCAAGTAAGATAGGAAGTCAAGAAAGATATAATAAGAGAGGTAGAAGGACAAGAAAGAGAGAAAGTTAAGGAAGAAAATAGAGAGTGATAAGAAAAAAAGAAAGAAAGACAGTAGAGAAGAAAGAAAAGGCAAGAATGAAAGGAACGAAAGAAGGAAAACGGGAGAGAAAGGTAGAAAGATACCAAAGAAAGAAATAGATACGACAGGAGAGGTAGAGATGGGAAGGAAGAAGCAGAAACAAGAACAAAATAAAGAAAGACCAATGAAAATCAATGAAGACAGGAGAAAAATAAGAGACAGAATGTCAGAAAAACAGGAAAGAAGCAAATAAAAACCGAGAAAACAATAAAGTAATGATTTACTTTACCCATTTCCAAACATAGGGATGATAGGAAAACAGAAATGACGGAAAGAGAGAACCTTTGAAATACAAAAGAGAGATTGACAGAAGGACAAGAAGGGGAGGATGACAGGGAGAAAGTAAAGGAGTGATAGGAAAGAAAAAAAAGGAAAAGATCGGTGCAACAGGAGAGGTAGAAAGAAAAACCTTGGTTAAAGATAAGAAGGAAGAA
Source organism: Mylabris sibirica (assembly GCA_039776855.1). Classification (NCBI taxonomy): domain Eukaryota; kingdom Metazoa; phylum Arthropoda; class Insecta; order Coleoptera; family Meloidae; genus Mylabris; species Mylabris sibirica. The sequence continues at coordinate 9,939,520 of CM077836.1, forward strand.
AGGAAGACAAGAAGGAAAGAAAGAAAGACAAACTAAAACCATTAAAGAAAGGAGAGAAAGAAGACAAAGAATGACAGAAAAAAGAATAGAAAAATAAAGACGGAGAAAGCAATAACGTAATACTTTACATATTCCTTTCCAATAGTAGATATGCATAGAAAAACAGTAAAGAACAAAAGTAAGAACGAAAGATAGAAGGATAAAAAAAAATTAAGATAGTACTTAGAGAAAGAAAGATATAAAAGAGTGAGAGTGGTAGGGGAAATAATGGGAGGAAGAGAGGGAAGAAAATAAAGGAGTGATAGGAGAGAAGACACCAAGTAAGAAAGGCAGTATCGAGGCTTAGAAAGACAAAAAAGAAATAAAGAAGGAACGATAGTAGAGAAGAAAGAAAAAGCAAGAAAGAAAGAATGGCAACAGGAGAGAAAGTTAAAGACAGAAAAAAAAGAGATACAGCATGAGAGGAAGACCAGAACGAAAGAAAGAAAGACAAACGAAAACTAATAAAGAAAGAAGAGAAAGAAGAGAAAGAATGACAGAAAAACTAATGACAAAGAAAGATTTACTTTATTTCTTGCCAAAAGTAGAGATGGATAGAAAGATAAAAACACATAAATACAGCAGGCACGAAAGAAGGACAAAGGAGAGATTAATAGAAGGATAACAAGATAGAAGAGACAGAAAGATATTAGAAAGAGTTAGAAAGATAAAAAAGACAGGGAAGTAAATAAAGAAAGCTCGATAAGAGAGAATAAAGAAAGAGAGGCAGGAACAGGAGATAGAAAGTAATAAAAGAAAGAACGAAGTACAAGGGGGGAAAGAAAAAGGAGAAAATGGGACAAAACAGGAGAAGAAGAAGAAAGAAAGGCAGAGGATAAAGATACAAAAAAAGGAAAAAAGGATAGAAAGAGAGGCAAACTAAAATGAATAAAGAAAGAAAAGAGAAAGACAGGACGGAATGTAACAAAGACTTATAAAAGGAAAGTAATAAATTAATCCAGGGAAGAAAAAGAGCAGTCGGAAGCAGTAGGTGCTGTATTTTTGCAATATTCATTCACGAGCCGGCCCTGACCGATATGGTTTTTTAATACGGATGGAAATTGGCAATATTGGCACACCTATAGAAGGCCCATTCGTCAGTCACCAGCCTACACGCGTGCAGGTCCGACCCTTGACAGCTCCACGCCCGGCCTGACCCTGCTTCATTTCGATCATATGTTGTGTGTTTCACTATACAACACGAGTTTGTTTTAAAAACGACCATTATCATTCATTCATTCATGAATATACGCGTGTATGTGTGTGTGTATATGAGAGAGCGGTTCATTCATCAGTTTCTCTACACGTATTCTATCTTATTTCAATTCATCAACATCATCTATCTCGATTCAAATTTACTTAAATATTACACAAACAATAATAACATTAACATTTATTTTGCATTTAACACATACATAAACATAAATACATAGAATGTAAAAGATATATTTTAGGTCAGTTGTCGTTGATTTCTTCCGTCCATTGCAATCTGTATTGTATAGTAATACGTATATACCGCACCTTAAACTCTTCCTATTATAGTAAACTTTAATCAACAGTTTGTGTTTTTATTAATGAACTGATCACACCTGAACGCTGATTCATCCAAGTGTGGGCTGTAAGATACGTGAAGACGAAAGATGATGATGATGATGATGATGATGATGATGATGATGATGATCACCTTAAGGCTGAAAACATATAATACACCAACATCACTCCTGACATTTCTGCGGAAAATCAAAACTGTTGCTCTTACTTGTAGAAAAAAAAATGTCCACCTGTAGGTTTTTTATGTTGTTGTTGATTTCTAGATTGAAGGCCGTTTTAACGGATTACGTAACATGCTCCTTCATTCATCGTTCAGAAATAATCAAATAATTTATTCATCTATTAACATAAATGGAAATAAATTAGACGATTTATGAATCGAATAAATACAGGGTGGGGTGAGATGGTGGATCAATCAGATTAATTATGATAATAATCAAGAAGTACAAGTTAAAAAAAAAAACAAGAAAAAATACCAGTGCACTAGAAAATTATAAAAATCGATAGGTATATCCTTTGGGAATAACAAAATGATGACCTTTGATCTTTCATTCTGGTTTAATGTCAAAGGGAACGAATGAGACACATTCGTTTTCTGGAATTTTCGTAAATTGTTTGGTCATTGAAAATAAATTAATGTTCATTTGTAGGTACTTGTAGTGTCTCATAGATTTTTCTTTGCAAGATACCATAATAAATAATGTAACAAATTAATAAAAACCAAAATAAATGTCAATACAGGGTTTTGGTCTAAATATGGTAAGTTCTAAGAAACTCCTATTAGTCGACGAGCGATTCAAAAAATATTTTGAGGATTTGTAGAAGAGTCCATAGGGAACATTTAAGCAAAATTAGGACCTAGCTCATTTCAAAGTTGGTCAAAAAACGATCGTTTTGCACAATGCCGCAATTTAAAAAAACGAACAAAACACGCAGTACGATTAAAAATGAGTCACAATCAGAGACCTTCCCAACATTGATTTTTTTCGTTTTCTCCATTATATTCCAGAGAAAATACGAAAGATTTCCACCTGTTCCAGAATAAAATGGAGAAAAGCGAAAAAGTCAATTTTGGGAGGATCCTAAAGTCATTCCAAGTCGTTTTGCGTGTTTAGTTCGTTTTTTTAAATTGCGGCATTGTCCAAAACGATCGTTTTTTGACCAACTTTCAAATGAGCTACAAGGTTCTAATTTTGCTGACATGTTCTTTAAGGACCCTCCTACAAATCCTTAAAATATTTTTCGAATCGCTCGTCGACTAATAGGAGTTTCATAGTACCAACCATATTTAGACCAAACACCCTGTATTTTAGGACGTAACAAGTATCTACAGAATGTCTTGGAATAACGAATCTAATAGCAAGAAGAATTTTAACATCTTTAACAACACTATACAGGGTGAAATCGAATTGCTTTTTCAAAGACATTATGAAGGGTCAAAGAGATTAAAACTGATCAAAATTGGAACCTTTGTCTGATGAGATCACCTACTGTAAAGTTATTATCGACAGTTGATAAGAAAGCAGGTGTCAATATAACACATCTCGGACTTATATGGAATTAAGCTATACAAGTTAATGGATCTAAGATTCTTTTACCCCTCAAAAGTGGGGCCATATAGGTTCCCTAATATATTACACAAATCGGTTCAGTTTATCGGACCTTATACGTGTTATCTCGGATTAAAGGCTATTCGATTTGCAAAAATGTGGAACCTTAAATAAGACTATACAGTATTAGATTATAAAGATCTAATTGTAAGTTATCTTACAAATCCATAAAAGATTGAGGTAAAAAAAAATGTGCTGACGGTAGAGTTTCTACAGTATTTCTTTAATTGTTACGTTATTTATAGAATAAACCGTATAAATAAAAACCAAAAGATTGAATAAGTTTGAAAAAGAAAGATAAGGAAGCACTTATTGTTAATAAAAAAGTCCAGTTAACGTTTTAGAAATTAATTGTAATGGAAGCCAACAAATTTATTCCTAAGTTAACTTTTTATAGGACAGTTCGTTGAAGCTTTCTAAAAATGAAAATAATTTATCAAACTGAAAATTTTGTGTTAGTAAAACACTCAATTTTCTATCAATGAGAATTTTGAATGGTTTTGTAAAAAAAATTCGAGTATGTGCACATGTGCAGCCAATTAAACTACATAAGTTCGATTTTTTTTCTATTTTGCGTCTATAATTGAGTTAAAGTGAGAAAAAGTGCTGTAATACCTATTAAAGCACTTTTTTTAATATTCTTTAATAGCTAGTGTATTTTATTTTCTTAAAGTTGGAAGTTGAACGCATGCCATTTAAATTCAAAATGTGTTAAAGCAGGTGTTTGATAATTTTCAATTTAAGTTGTTTCTATTTAAGGTATTTTACTTGCAATCATTTATGATTCTATTAAAAAATATATGGCAATGTCACCAACCCCTAGCTAATACAGGGTGTTTGGTCTAAGTATGGTAAGTTCTAAGAAACTCCTCTTAGTCGACGAGAAATTCGAAAAATATTTTTAGGATTTGTAGGAGGGTCCTTAAAGAACATTTCAGCAAAATTAGAACCTCGTAGCTCACTTGGAAGTTGGTCAAAACCGCTCGTTTCTGACGATGTAGCGATTTTCAACAACGAATTAAACACGCAAAACGACTTAGAATGACTTTAGGATCCTCCCAAAAGTTGATTTTTTTCGTTTTTCTCCATTTTATTCTGGAACAGGTGGAAATATTTCGTATTTTCTCTGGAATACAATGGAGAAAACGAACAAAATCAATGTTGGAAAGGTCTCTGAGTCATTTTTAGTCGTTCTGCGTGTTTTGTTCGTTTTTGAAAATTGCGACATTGTCCAAAACGATCGTTCTTTGACCAACTCTGAAATGAGCTACGAGGTTCTAATTTTGCTAAAATGTTCCCTAGGGACTCTTCTACAAATCCTCAAAATCTTTTTCGATTCGCTCGTCGACTAATAGAAATTTCTTGCAACTTACCATACTTACATTAGACCAAACACCCTGTGTTTGCATTTCTATTTTATTGTTATAATTTTAACCGGGAAAATAGACGTGGAAATTCTAGCTATTTCTTTCGATCCGGTAGTACCTAGCGCCATTGCGACCAAAATCGCTATTTTCTCGAAAGCAGAAATTCAGAGCAAATGCACAAGCCTTTTAGATAGCGTTGAGTTGAAAAATCAAGCAATTCTTGGACATAGATCTAGTATTTATATGGATAGCGCTTTTCCTAGTTTCGCCTATAGCACGTAGCTTGCTAACCACGCATTTAAGCAAGTATCAAATAACCCATACGAAAAAATTGAAGGTTTTATGTAATAAAAAGATATATCCATATAGTTTTTTTCACTATTCTAGACCAAAGCGTTATCCGTAGATATACTAGATCTATTGTCTTGGAACAAATCTACTAATTTGTTGCATGTCAAGTTGATAGAATCTAATTATTTTCACCATAATTGCATTGTTAAAATTCCTAACGTGTATCAATGTTGTTGTTTGCCAGTTTAATGTTGCAGAAATACCTATTGATTTCTTAACCATGTCGAGATTTCTTAAATGGCCATTTTAAATAAGTTGTTACATGTCATAAAATCACAAAACCAAATCAAGAACTAGAGCAATTCAACTTTAACAAATCCAAATCAATATTTAAAGCCAATACAGAATGTCAATCGGATATAACAAGATAAGAAAAAAAGCAACTGGGAGTGTCTTTTGTTATAACGATAACAATAATAACAATTGTAATAAATTCTAGTAGATTGTACAGTATCTATACAATTGAAGATTTCAATAAATCATCAATTGATCGATGTTCAATTAAGAGAAAAATCAATCATTAGCGATCCATTAATGTATAGAGATTCATTCAAATAAGATTTCTGTTATAGAATTTATTTGGAAATTTAGCCGCCGGTGTTTATCCACTTTTAGACATCTATCTTTTGATTTTTTTTTTGAGTTTATTTGATTTCTTCTCTTTCGTCTCATCTCATCATCTACAATTCAGTTAAAAGGAACCAGGGCGGCTTTAATAGATAAAAGCGCGGTAAGATGAGGCACCCATCATAATGACTAATGAATGTTTAGATACTAATGAGTTTTTACTAATGTCTTCATATCTATTACCCTGTGGGTTTGATAAATTAGATATTTTGATGACTAGAAAAATAATTTGCTTACCATGTTGACCGCCCTAACAATATACATATGAGCTTATCATTAATTTCATATATTAACATATGTGGATTTTTGGCGAAAATGTTTTAATTTTAGTGAATAAATTAAGATTGGTGATGTGATGAGTTGTCGAAATTATGGTAGTGGTATGTGTTTAAAGTTTGTAGCTAAAAATCATCTTGTTGATTGTATCTTCTATGGATCGTTCAAGAGGATGAATTAAAAACTGATTTATCGATTTTATGGTAATTGGCTTCTGATCAATCAAATTTGTTTAAAAGTGAATTATTACAAGAAAATGATAGTTTATATTTAAACTAGATTTGATAGAGTTGACTAGTTTAATGGTGATTTGGCTGGAATGCAGTTTAACATAACCACCATATGGGCTACTTGTTATAATCGTTGATAAATCAAATGATTAGGTCCAGGGACGGATTGTACAAGAAGGTAAATGAGCGGGCGCTTGAGGCCCCTCGACGTTCAAATAAAATATATTTTATATTTTGCATCTATAATAGCGTAGTTAATTTAACAAAAGCAGTGCTTTAATACCTGTTATTGTACTCTTTTTGAGTATTTAAATAGTTAGTATAATTTACATTCATAAAGTTGGCAGCTTGCACATGCGTCTTTCATATTCTATGTGATTGGTGTTGCGCTAAACAAACGTCAACATTGACTATCTTATATAACTTCAAATTATTTTGTGTTTACATTTATTTATTTTCGTTATAAACGTTAACGATTACATGAGACATACCGATAGAATTTATCGTAATCCCAGGTAGGTTATTTGTTGATAAAAATCTTTTGCTTAATTTATTATTGCCACTCACATTTGTGATGTTTTTTGAATTTAAATATAAACAATCCAGGAAGTTCAAAAGGAAAAACAATTAAACAATTTTAAAATGTCGCTCTATCTAGTACCAAGTGCCGCTAAATTCCCTAAATTTCAAAAGTTCAATTCTTATTAGAAAAAATAGTATAAAAAACTCGTTTCAGAAGTCAATTCCTGCACTCGACCATTAAAAAACTCGCGCTGGGGTGCTCATTTTTTAAACTTGGTCTCGTGCAGGAATTGTCGACTTCTGAAACTCGTTTTTTAATATATTATTCCAAAATTTGGCTTAAGAATTGCACTATTTTCTCAAGCGCTCACATTGCATCTTTTTTTTGGGCCGATATCCGAAAAATAACAATTTTTAATCATCGATAACTCGCTGGTTTTTCGAGACATTGAAATGCGTAAACTGGTATTAGAAGGGCCTTTTCTTGGTACACTCGAGGCCGTTTTTTGTTTTGGAAAGTTTTGTAAAAATTCGGAATTACAAAGGAAACTCTAGGGGTATGCTTTTTTATATTTTCCCTCATAACTGGCCAATATTACAAGGTTGTTAGTTTTTTGGAAAATTAATGAAAGCGCCAAAAATGTCATTTGAAGATTTTAGTATCAAGACCTGATTGACTTTTCAGCTTAACGCTGTTTTTTAGCCCTATGTATTTTTTTTTAATCCCATAAGAAGCAAATTTAGGCCGCAATAGCGCTAGTTACCAACTACATGAAAAGAAATAACTAGTATTTCTATCTCTAGTTTACTATCATTATTTTTGATGGTTTAACCAGTAAAATAGAGATGAAAAAACTAGCTATTTCTTTTAGTGCGGTAGTAACTAGCGCCAATGCGGTAAAAATTGATGTTTTCTCAATATTACGAATTCAGACATAATGTACAAGCCTGTTAGACAGCGTTGAGTTGGAAAATCAAGTACGCTTTGTTTTGTATAAATTATTGGAAGTAATTATTTTGCAACCAAATGGTATTCCGTTTGTAGGCAATTTCATTAACTATCCAAAATTATCAAAAAATCCGTCCTGAAATTTTCCCTATTTTTTCAAAATAAATTCGAACTTTTCGTCGATTTTTCCAATGGGCAGTGCTGCAAAGTACATTCCCGAAACCCACGCAGTGCAGGGTAGCCTAGTATCAGAGGAGGTCCAATATCATAGGGGGCTCAAAAATATAATGAGTCATGGAGTAATATATTAATAAATAGAGGGCTACTTTTGCTGCAGGTTGTCCTAAAATTTGCTGTCACACTTTACTTTCCATGGACAAGCTATATGGACAAGCTTTCAAGGAACAGGCGGCCCGGAAAACGATTTCGTTCACCATCAAAAGACACATAAATCCGGTCCTGATTAGAATGATTCTTTTCTATCAAAGTATTTTGAACGATAGAGTAAATAATTTGTTGTATCGCCTAAACTGTTGTGCGCGTTTTTTAAACAGTTTCATTCACGAATTTCCGGCTGGATTTGTAAACGCTGCCACCACCACTACCACCTCTGCTGCCGCCGCCGCCGCCGCCAGGACCTGTTGGATTTCACTAAAGTTTGTTAGGTTGTAAAAGGGCAAAGTTCACCGCTAACTAGACGCCTGCCGTACTTGGACTCGTCGACCGCCTACGTAGATATCATACAGCAGGAAAACATCACTAAATAGCAACAACACAGCCCCTAATTGGTATTAGCATCAAAACAAAACGAATTCTGGCAGAACATCGACCTAGCGCCCTTTAAATTCTATAAAAGGGCACGTGTTCCGTTCAAATCTATTTATATTTGTATATTTATTTATTTTTTTTATATTTTTCTACATATAGGTATTATTGTAGAGACATTAGGTTAAATACAGAGCTAGTCAGGCGCATTACGAACCGCCCCCAAACTGTCTGGGGGTGTAATATACAACGGACGTCTTAATATCGGTTGTTGACAACAATCATCGTTTCAACGATACACATATCGGGTAATTACCGTATAATTGTTCCGTGTTATTTTGTATGTGTGGTATTCATGGATATCTTATCGGGTATTGGTGTTGCACTAAGGGATGCTTGTGGTGGTCCGCCTTACTGATTATAATTCAGGTAAGTTGTAGTGATAGTAGTGATTTGTTTGTATGGGGCGTTTTGTTGTTGGACGCACTTGTTGATTCATCAATGTCTTGTATATTTTTTTAAAACTGTATTCGAATCATAATTCTTGTAAATTCTTTATCAATCTAAATAAATCCAACAGTCGGATTTATTTAGAGAAAATGTTGCAATGTTCATCTAGACAGGTGATAAATTGTTGGCATAAGTAATATGATTGTAAGATATACGGTTGAAACTTATGAAACACCTTTATAGTAGGTATATATGTACATTAACACTTTATGAGTTGAAACTAATCCAACTGGGGAGAATCTTCAATTATATCCCATTTATTTCTACCATTTAATAAAACATAACAATGACAACAACAAAAAAAAATGTATGATAAATCGTCTTGCAACTCAAACAGCTATTGTAAAGATAAAATACGAAATTGGTTTTCTTATCACAAAATAATGTGTATATGGAAAAGACGATCACACCTTACAATTCAAAAACAATTAAAACACCATGAAACACCATTTATAGTTATCATATTAATTAATTTTAGTCATTTGATATTTGATTGGAAGAAATCGAAATGGGAGGAGTTTGGCACAAGGCCAGTGAAAAGTTGATTTAAATACACAATTTTTTTTTTTAAATATTAACAAAATATTTCAACAGAACCGGCTTTAGAATAAATTCTGTGTAAATAATTAAAAATCCTAGATGTTCGTCTAACTTATTCTAGGACTTTTGTAGGTATACTAGTATGACAAAGCCACTAAATGCGACTCGATCGATTTAGTCCGGTCCTGTATTTGAACAAAAATTCCCCATAGTTCAGTGTACTTGGTTTTTTTTTTAAATTTTATTAGTTTCGATAAAAATATAATGGACGATTTATTTGATTGTAAAACATGGAATTAGGCGGAGTTTAGTATGCAAATTTTCGAAAAGAACAGGTACGGCTCTAGTTCTATACATTCTCGACAACTCGCATTACAAAACCTTCTATCTTCGTCTGAATTGTTCTGCCTTATTATTATTATAATTTAATTTATTTGACACTCTTGCAGACTTAATACCTAAAATGACAAAGACAGCAAATATGGCTCTATTTATGTAGTCCGGTCCTGTATTTTAAGCCATAATTATAGTGTAAATATCTCGTTTTTTTTTCTTGCGAATTTAAAAAATATCGACAATTTAAATATTTAATGGTTTAAACAAAAGAAGAAATCAAATAATGAACGCCTTCTTGATTGGCCAACATAGAATTAGGCGGAGTTTAGTACACACATTTTTGAAAAGAACAGGACCGGCTTACATTCTATAAAATCTATCTTTTTTTTTAATTATTTTATTGTTCTATTATTATCTATAACAGATATTAAATGAAATGTCATCTGTCCTTGTCTAATTAGGACTACCGAGATGACAACAATACTAAACACATCTCGTTACTCTATACAGGGTGATTTACCTAAAACAAGTTCATGGCAACTCGCAATTTTTTGGGCACGTGATATGAAAAATATTTCAAGGATGTAGGGGATCCCATAAAACATTTTAGCGAAATTAGAACCTTGTAGCTCATTTGGAAGTTGGTCAAAAAACGTTCGTTTTGGACAGGATCTCGATTTAAAAAAAGAGGTAAAAACGCAAAATAACTAAGAATGACTCGGAGACCATCCTAACATTCTAGAGAAATGCAAAACATTCCCACCTACTCCAGAAAAAAATAACAAAAACGAGAAAAAATTAATGTTGGGAAAATTCTCAAGTCATTTTAAACAATTCTAAATGTGTAGCAAGTTTTTGAAAATAGCAACATCGTCAGAAACAAGCGTTTTTAGCAGACTTCCAAATGAGCTACAAGGTTCTAATTTTGTTAAAATGATCTTCAGATACCTTTCTTTAAATTCATGAAATATTTTTCGAATCGCTCACCAAATAATGGGAGTTCACATAAGAACTTTTGGTTTTAAGCGAATCACTTGGTATATTTAGTACTGCATTTTAAACAATAATTTTCCACAATTCAGTGTAAATAACTTTTTTTCCTCATTAATAAAAGAAATAGCCACCTTTATTGAAAATCAACTATTTTTATACAACTTATTTATTCTATTTCGTGTCTATAATAGCATTGTTAATACAACAAAAGGAGTGCTTTAATACCTATTAACGCACTCTTTTTGAGTATTTTAATAGATAGTAATTTATTTTCCTAAGGTTGGCAGATTACGAATGACAATCACGTTAACGATTACCTACATGAGAATTTATCGTAATCCCAGGTACGTTATTTGTCGATACAATATTTTTTTTACTGAATTTATTATTGCCACTCACATTTGTGATGATTTCTAAATTTAAATATAAGCAATCGAGGAAGTTCAGAAGAGATAACAATTGAACAATTTTAAAATGTCGCTCTAGTTAATACCAACTGCCACGAAATTCTCTAAATTTCAAGGGTTCAATTTTTATTAAAAAAGGGTACAAACAAAAGTGTGCAAAACAGAAAAAATTGTATACAGAACTTGTTTCAGAAGTCGATTCCTGCACTCGACTATTAAAAAACTCGCGCTTGGCTGCTCTTTTTTTAAACTTGATCTCGTGCACGAATTGCCGACTTCTGAAACTGTTTTTTTTTTTTAATACATATACTGTGTTACCATAGATTACAACCATAAAGACAAAGATAGTAGATATTGTTTAATTTAATTAATAACAAAACAATTATTTAATGAAATGTTAGCTGTCCTTGTCTAATTTATTAGACATTGACATTACTGAGAAGATAGAGACAGGGTTTCATTTATTGGGCCGGACCTGTATTTTAAACAATTATTCTCCACAGTTTAGTGTAAATTTCTTATTTTTTGTACTAACAAATGAAATAATGGCTGCTTCTTTGATTCGAAGACATACAATTAGGCAGGGTTTTAATTTATATTTTTTTTGAATACAGGACCGGCTTTAATACAATAACTAAACGGGTAGGTACTTTATAGGTTTTTTCACGTGAAAACGATAGATAAAGACAGTATTTGACAGAAACCTGATGCCGATCCTGTATTTAACAAAACTTAACAAAACAAACAATAATTTACCATGGCCGTCTATAATTACCGTCTGTTTCGTTGACCATTTGAGGTAATACAGACAATTCAAACATTGAATTGTTTAAACAAAGAAGACGAATAATAAATTGTACCGTTGACATGATGGACGTTTGTATTTGTTTAATTTATTTATTTCAAAAGAAATAATTTTTATATTAATTTATTCTTCTTCCTAACCAATTATAGAAAAGAAAAAAAAACACTAGCCATTGGCTATAAAACTTCTTCTAGCTAAGAAGATAGACAGCATAGATATAGACATTTTGTAACGCCCAATAATTCACTAGTCAAAATTTCCTTTACAAATACAAATAAATAATAATAATATTAAATAAATTATTAATTATATTTAAAATGCAATAGGAAATCTATCAACGATGCAATGATGGATTGTGTTAGGTCACGACTTGTAATAATAAATAGCAACCAACAGTTGGTATATCTGATTGACACTCAACCACCCGTTGATTACGTATGTACCTACTCTTATCACTAAATTCTTATCAATAATTAAGTGTTGACGGCACAATTAAATTGTGATAATTAGCGATTTTCTTAATAGAAATGAACCTTCGATAGCTCAGTTGGTAGAGCGGTGGACTGTAGTGGGAATTTGATTCTGTTGAAATCCATAGGTCGCTGGTTCAAATCCGGCTCGAAGGAATATTTTTTTTAATTTATTTATTTATTTTTGGTTTAAATCAACAATACTGATATAATAATAGGAAATTTGATTTATTTCCGTTAGATATATCAATATTCAAATTATTTTCTATATTTTATAAATTATAATAATGGGTTGTAATCATAATATGAATGGGTACACACTTTCAACAACTCTTTAATTATTATATTACCAGGTTCGGGAATGGTTCGTAATTATCAAACGTGAAATTATATGTTTAAAAGTGTCTATTAAATTTTTTTCTAGTCAAGATTTATAACCGTAAATGAATACATTTTCTTATACTCAGTTCAGTTCAATTCAATTTCGTCTTTTAGATCTTAAAATATCTTTCCGATTGTTAACTTTACGACTCAATACTTAAATGAATTCGTATAATTATTGTTGAATTTTATTTGATTAAATTTGGGGTAATCCACGTGGCGTCAACAATTTTGAGAAGTCAATGAGTCACACTCAAAATTGATGATTTCTATTTTTTGAAACTAATTCGTTTGAGTAGATGATGATGATGATGATGATGATGACGGACACACCCCCAAAATTAAATCATCTCTATTTGTAAATCGGTAAAATCTATATTTGAAGAAGATGAATTACATGAAAATTGAGTTTTCATTAAAGTTATGTGATGGACGGTTATTATTAGTGGGTTGATTTATTTTTGGTAATTATAGGTATTCAGTAATATAATCATTATCTTTATTTGGTCATGGAATGCTTTCCCTACTCGTTATACAACTACATTTTGATCTTTGATTTCAGTAATTGTGTGGTCTGTTTTGTTGTTAAATTGCTTGTTTACGAGAAGAAGATCAGAATTTAGATGAAGATTTCTTTAGAATTTTCTATTCTAGTATCTGATGTATGAATTCTACTGGAAGGAAAGTAAACTTGAGTTTCAAAAATTTTAGAAAAAATATTACAGTTTAGTATTAGTTTAAGCTTCATTTATACCAAATTTAAAAACAATATGGTAGAAAGTTTACCAAAAAAAGTAAAAAAAAAACAACATGGTTTTTGCACTAGTTTATTTTTTATCTCATTAAACTTATTCCAGATTTTTTATCACATCCGTGTTATTTTTATTTAGCTGTTAAATTTTTTTCGTTTCTGCACAAAAAAGCCGAAATATCAAATCATTTAGTGTCAACATCAAATTTTTCACCAAAAAAATACATTTTGAAATTTCCATTTATAAATCCCTCCATATTGCTCTTTAAGAAAATAAAGTAATCTGTAAATGTGAATAAAAATGCAGATATAAAAATGTAGTGAAGCAAGCGCCATCTAACGTTTATGAAACGTTATATCTGTAGGTGGTATTCTATCTTAAGCTTGATTTCTATTAGAGTAATAGCAATCAAGTCGAAAAAATGAAGATACAGATCGACTTTTTCTTCTATAGAATTGTTTTACAAAGTATTTCAAAATTTTTGTGTTGTAATTTAATTTACATTCTTTGATATTCCTTGACACAGTCTCTATCTTCATTGAGGCGCGTAAACTCTCAATAATACAACTTGATTATTTTTTGATTATTTCAGCAATATTACATTATGTAAATTGATTAAATCAATTACGATGTTAATATAGGTAAAGTGACGATTTAAAAAAAGAGATCGAGTCTTGAGTGTGAATCAGGTTTTCAGGGTAAGAAAGTGGGTAGGTAGGAGGTGTTGGAGTCAGTTTCAGCCATAGCAAATTTGTAGAAAGTATCTCTCTATTCAGGTAAATACCCAAAATAGCGTCAGTAACCCCACCCTCTTCTTCTGATTGAATATTTTTCTTCCCAAATTTTGACACGTTGAGATTCTGTTATATTGTAATGACTGTCCTCATAAGCCTGTTTTACACAGCCGCACAAGAGGTAGTCTCTTTTTTAAGATCGCCACTGTACATATTAATGAATATTCTAATTAATCTAAATAAAATATTTTAATAAAGCCCTTATCGTTCAGTTAAAGACTTAACAAGATTGGTGCGTGTTCCTGCTCAGTTGGTAGAGCAATGGTGTGAAAATTCAAAGTCGTTTGTTTCAGATCCTATACAGAATTCCAATCTTTTCTTAGTTGTTATAGCCTCTGTACATTGTCCGACTTTTGTATCCGATTTCATATCGAATCCCAGATATTTTCATGTTTACATTATCAGAATTAGTTGCATGTGTATGCAGCCGCTAACAGACAACAGAATGCAACACTCAATTGAGACAAGCTGATACTAAAGAACCATGGCACTGTTATACTTTCAACTTGCGTATAATATCAAATTCTCAAAACAGTATACTGCGCATGACCCTTTTTAGGAAATCGGACGAAAAGTCGGATGGAATTAGAGACCGTTCTATTCTGAAAAAATCGGATGAAATATCTCTAATAAGACATCGTATGGTGTAAAGACACAAATTTCTTGTTTTATTTACTCGGAACAAAAAATCGGATAATATAAAGGGGCTTTTATACGATGATAGGAGCATTATTCAAATATTTATTATTATTTGGATTAATTAGAATTTCATTTACATATTGCATTGTTCTAAAAAAAATAAATAAAAATAAAGATCGACATCGAGATTGAATTATTGTTCCATACTTTGCCATAAACTAAAGCATTCGAAGCAGAAATGAAGATCCAGATTGACTTACAAGTTTTTAGAATAGCTTCTGATTAAATTTATTCCAAATTTAAATATTGCATTGTTGTTTTAAAAAAAATAACGATCGAGATCGAGATTGAATTATCGTTTCATACTTTTCCTTAAACCAAAGTATTCCAAGCAGAAATGAAGATCCAGATTGACTTACAAGTTTTTAGAATAGCTTCTGATTAAATTTATTCCAAATTTAAATATTGCATTGTTGTTTTAAAAACAAATAAAGATCGAGATTGAATTATCGTTTCATAATTTTCCTTAAACCAAAGTATTCCAAGCAGAAATGAAGATCTAGATTGACTTACAAGTTTTTAGAATAGCTTGCGGTGTGATTCAATTTATTCCAATTATTATTGATATTCTTTATCAATACTAATGGTTGGGAAACTATTAAAATTTCGAATTGCACGACACAAATTACGTAAAATTCAGCTTATTTCGCAACTGTTCAATCAATCAAATTTTGATAATCATTGGTATTCTTTAAGTGTTCGAAAATTTTCGAAATTTGACCGTAATTATCCATTTCTCCTCATTAAACACACAATACAAGGTTAAACATTTACTCTAATCAAAATCTATTTTAATTAATAAAAATATTTAATAATAAACCTACAAAATACAAAAATTATCTACAACAATTTATAACATTTAATTATAAATGATAAAAATTATAAAACTAGAAGAACCAGAATTTTTTTGGTTTTTTGAATTTCTTTAATTTTTTGAATAAAAAGAAGAATTCTCTATCATCAGCTGGATGTACTGTATCACCATCGTTATATCCAAGATTCGTTGGATCTGAATCATCAAAGGGTGCACACAGACACAAAGCAATACAATAAAGTATAAGAATTACCTGTAAATTTTCATAAAATTTCAAATAAATCTCAAAAATATAATAATTTACTTACAATTAAATATTTCATGATGTGTATAGGTAGATAGAACTCGATTTTTTATTCACTAAACAGATTATCTATCAAAGGACAACCACTTTTCGTATTTATAACCACCGAAAAATCCCCACCCTCTATATGAATAAAGTAGGATGATTGTTAGATATACGGCGATTGCAACATGGATATTTTTCCATCATTCAATTCTATCCAAATTTTGATAGAATTGGATGGAATTTTCACAAAAAAATCAATCAATCCTTCTATAAACTAAATGTAAATTCTAATTGTTGGAAAATGTAAAGAAATAGCCCTTAAATGGTGAAGGGTTATGGCGAATTTGGAATTGAGATCGTCCTGAAAACAATAATTTCGCAAACTATTTTTTTTTTTGTATTCTTCTCTCAAAAGTCAATGTCGAGATATTATAAACAGAAAATTATGTAACACCCTTACAACACAACAATTTCGATAATACCACTCTAAGATGTGTTTCAAGGGTGAATCGAATTGAATGAGTAATTAACCGAGTTTTGATTTAAACCACTTTTTCTAAACTTTTTAATTGCAATAATCAGTAGTATTCTTATTTTATTAATATAGTTTAATTTTGTGAAAGTTGAATGTTTTATTAAAACAAATCAGGTTCAAGTGCATTTCAGTTCGAATATATTGTGCAAGTTTTTGTGTATTTCATGTAAATAAATCGATGTCAGGGTTTTCCATCTTGGAAATGTTACTCTTATGCAATTTAATGCATCGTTAATTTAATAATAGCGCTATTTAATGGTAATATTAATAACCAAGAAGTTGATCGATGAGTTTATTTGTAAGGGCAAACTTGAAGATTCTTTTGCTAGTTCAAAGACTAGAAGAATATTGCTCAAGAATTGAGCGAATTTACATAAAAATCGACAGTAGACGTGTATTGTCTTCAAAACAGATTTCTCTTCGTCTACAAACGCAATTTTGTAATACCATCAAATGTCAAACATATCAGAATTTCACGAATCATTTCAATATAATTAAGATTATTTCGAACATTATGATTGTTTCAAGTTCAAGTATGCTGGATGTTTAGTTAGATAAAATTTTCTTGTTACTATAGGAACATTTCCCTTGATTTTATCGATTATAACAAACTGTTGAGCTGTATATATATATATATATATATATATATATATATATATCCGAAATGATGAATGAAATGTTCTGTTAAATGTCACGGCCAATCCCAATAACAACAATGGAAATATGAACGGAAAAATCTCAAAAAATACGTATATGAACAACGCACACCCCCTTATCTTTATTTTCAGTCCTTATAATAAATTTGTTGTCTATTTCAGTACACGACCACGTCTTTTTCTATTATTGTTATCACTACTTTATTTGCAATTTTAATAAATTATAAAAATATAATAACGGTCAATGATCCCGTTAAAATCCAAGGAGCATCCACCATTTTTCAACGATCGTAAATTAACTAAAATTCTTGTATAGTGGAAGATTTGGTTATTTTATGTCGGTAATAATTTTGATGATGTTTATTGAATTGGTCAATTCTTCCATTTTATAAAACAGAAATAAAATCTATAAGGCGTCCAACTGTTAACTTTGATAGAGCTTAGATACGGGCGAAATAATTTTTCAATTCTCCTCCTGTCCATGCTCTTTTTTTTTGTTGAACAAGTCCCTTCTTATCTTCATCTTTTAATAAAAATGGCTATTATCTTGTATAATATTCGTTTTAAATATGGTATATGGCTATCTATATATGTGTGTATGGTTTTTTAAACGGATGCACCATAGGGGAGGTGCTAGCCAGCTTGACCGATTAACGCCGATTACATCTCGCGAACCGCAGGAGATCAATAAACAATGATCGTCCGGAAAATTACTAAATTATCCCAGTGAGCATTTAACAATAGTTGAGATAAAAATATCGGACTAAAAAAAAAAAAAATTAAAAATAAAGACGGACTAAAGTTAAAAATATTGACCAACAACAGCGGTGAATGGAAACGTTTTACGAAACATTGTATATAGTTGCATGCTGTTCATTCGCCTCTTTGTAACATACAGACTATTATAATGTCAAAATGTTAATCGTTCAAGTATTTAGTTGAACAATTTTGTCCTTCATTTTTTATTGTTATATACAGGGGACCATTGTGAATTATCGTGAATTATTATCCATCTATCTTTGTTCATCTTATATAATAAATCAAAAACAACTTGCATATAATGAGCATGTAATTATCGTACTGTGTTGTGTTCTACCAATCATATTTTTTTTCTGATTAAATTTTTTGAAAAATAAAATCGTTCGCAAATGAGAGAGTTTCGATTGGGTACATACATACGGCCGTATAAGGAACTTGTCAATGGATTTCAACAACATTGGCGACGGCTAATACTGAGATTGTTAACTAAATAATACGTGGGTAGATCGTGTGCTTATATTTAAAATAACAACGAGCGAATTTCGATTGGATAATTATGATGATGACACGATGACGGCGGTGATGAATTAGTCGATACAATACGCTTGTTAACATCGATTTTATCAATTGTTGTTTGATTTTTTTAATTGGAATTTAATTAAGCGTTTTGTATCTTTCACTAACAATAAGATGTAGAGATTTGTAAAACTGGATAATTCGTAAATTCCTGAAGTGAAATCGAGAGGAAAATCCACTCTGTTTGTTGCCTATAATCATTATCAGGGGCGGACTGGACGATCGGACAATCTCCTGATTGGCTACTGCTAGATAGGGAAACAGCCGATTTTATGGTTGTTCACTAATAAAATGCTTAAAGTAAGCGCCTTCTCTTTTTACTGAAGTGTTTCTTTCAAGGGATTCTAATGTAGAAAGTCTTATAAAACCAGGTTTTCCCCTATTTAAGCTCACTTTAAATATATCTAAACAGGGCTTTACAGACATTTAAGTGGAGATCTATACAGGGTAAACCAAAATTCGGGAAACACCTCAGCGACTGATGTCCAAAACTACTAAAAAAAATCTTATAAAAATCCATCTACTTTAATTTTCAAGATATAAGACCTTAAAGATTGAACCTTTAAGTCCTTAAATTTCAACTATAAAAGAGAGTTTAACTCTTAGATCTCTGTAGGTCAATTGAGCAATCATTCTTAACAGTTATGATTAAGGAAACTTTCCCCGGGTGTCCCCCTCCGATTTTAATGAAATTTTAATATGCTGTTCTCTGTTGAAATCTAAGAGATGCATGTTTTTTTTTATCGGCTGAAAAACATATCTAGGTAGTGAAATCACCGCTGAAAGTTTGGGGTCTAAGGGGGCACTTTTCAAGTTTAAAATACTTGCACTTGGAATAATCGAATGGAACAAACGGCACTATTTTCATTAATATCGGAGGGGTATACCTGGGAAGATTCCCTTATAAGGTGAGCTTAGATAGAGGAAAAAAACAGGGCCTAAAAGTATTTCCTTTAGATATTTTATAACAAAACATTTTTAGAACAAAATTCAGTTAAAACTGATTTACAATGAAAATGTTTTTAGACATTAACTAAAATTAACAAGTTCAACTCAAAAATCCACTAAAATTCATTAATTTTTAGTATTTGATAACAAAATTCGCTAAAAATTTTGATTTCAGGAAAAGTGTCTATAAATCTTAAATAAAAGTGGAAATCCAATTGAAAAATGGATTAAAAGTTTGTTTTTTATAGTTCCATATCAAAATTCATTTAAAATCAGTGCTTTACGATTTTTTTATAAGCCCAAACTAAAAGTCAAAATTTAGTTCAAAAACTAAACAATAGCAAACATTTTTAGAAACTGATGATTCATAACAAAAAATGTCTTAGGATCTAAACTAAAAATTGAGACTGATGAAATAATGCGCTGCTATTACTTAGATTAGTAGTAATGTAATGAAGTTATACTGTAATTGTAATTACCCTTATTACAATACAGGTAGCAAACATAGAATTAATCCATTACACTATGGGTGTAGAAATAATTGACTTATTTTAGTGATATTACATAGAGATCGGGTCAGACGCCCGGGTCATTTATTTAAAGCCAGTCCGATCCTGGTCGTTATAATCAACAAAACTGGATCGTTATACATGTTTAGAATAATTGTTATTTGGTTAAAAAAAACCTATCATCGTTATCATCAACATCACTACTAACTACTATTAAAGTCATTATATTTGTACGGAAACTAATTCGACGTCTTATCTGTTGATGGATGTCGCTTATAACTAACTGTAATTGTAATAATTGTAACTAATTGTAAATAATTATACTACCTGGAATGTATAATTATTAGTGTTGGAATCCTAGAATTTGTTTATGATGAGTAAAATGTAACAACATTGTTGCAAAATCAAATAAATACGAATAGTGGCGCATCCACCATTTCTACACAACTATATAAAATTCACTTTTATATTTCTTGTTTTGTATTGATACCAATTTAGAGTTAAATTATTGAATACAAGTGACCTAATTTGACTAATTTAATATTCTGTTTATATAGACAGAACGGTGATGGTGAGATGTTTTCAACTTGTCGTTATACAGGGTGTCCCGTAAGTCGCGCATTTCAGCCTAAGGGCCACATAGGGAATGGTATTCTAAGACGAAAAGTTCTATACCAGTTACTCATTTGACGCACAGATAATTAATTAAATAAAATATCCAATCAACTGCTTGTAATAGTGTTAAAAGGACAGCAGGGAGGAGTCTGGATAGTGGAACGTGGGAAGCGGAAAAGTTAGCAAGCAGGTGGCCCTGACGTTGAGAGTAAGGCAGCTCTCACAACGCCATAATATTTATTAATGATTATTTTGGATTACCAGTATTGTTTGGCGCTGTGAGAGCATTCTTATTGTCAACATCTGTCGCTTTCCTTGTGCACGCCTCATTACTAAGTCTCCTGTCCGCTCTGTTTTTATCGATACTGATTGGCTACTTAATTTAATTAATTACTAATTACCTGTGCTTCAAATGAGAAAATCATACAGGACTTTTTATCTTAGAATTTCGTCCCCTATCTGGTCCCTACGCTGAAATGCGTGACTTACGGGACACTCTGTATACAAACGATCTACTTTATCGCCCAGCAGGTAACAATCTTTACAGTCTGAATTGTTTGACATTAATGTGACACATTAGTGTATTAAAAAAACAGCATCATCAAATATATTAAATGATTTAATTATATTGAATACAAAGTATACAAAATTTAAAAAACCGTATTCATGTAGAAGAGCTGAATCAAGGCGAGTTTTGGGATTTTCTACACGAATAAAAATGGACTACGAATTAGTTTTGTACACAATTAACGATAAGTTATACTTTTCGTCAGATATTCTTGTTTTGAGAATCATTGTAGATTAATTTATCACATTACAATTTAAATTTAGTATTTTCTATACAGGGTGTAATCAAATTGCTAATCAATCTACAAAAAAAGAATAGAACCCGAAAAACTGAACCGATTTCTTTATTAAACGGTCCATATGGCGCCTTTTATGAGAGAATAGGGGTGGAAGATCTTGCCAACATTTTCAGAGCCACTGGAATCTAGCAACAATATCGATAGTCTATCATAGTTTAGATAGCTTATCGTAAAATGTATTGTCATCAATCAGCGACTGTCAAACAATAGTTGCAATTTTAGCCAATTTTTTTAAACACTTCAAGATACTTTTATTGTACTCTATTCATATACAGAATGTACAATGCTATTTCATCTCGTAGTTGGCCATGTCTCTATTACATGAAGTCGTAGCTTGGTTCATACCTTACTACATTTGATATTATTCAAATAATAAGCGATCGAACTAAGCTAAGACGCTACGTAAACAAAGGCATGGTAATTTGCTGGATAGAATAGAGTTCTATAGCCTGTAGAGATAGTTAGGCAGTTTAATTACACCCTGTATACGGGGCAAATTGCGATTATGGTATGGAAGTACACACAGAGTTTTAATTGATGAACGTTTAATCTGAATGGTTTTTTAGAAATTACCGTTTAAAATTAAATCACTATAATGAAAGTTGTTGAGAAAACGAAATCATTTTTTTAGAAAACTTTCAAATATAAATAACAAGTTAGAACTTTTTATACTTTTTTTATAAGTTACAATCGTACATCACCTTGTATTTTACAGTTAATTGTTAAAACAGATATTATTTATAGAAATGAAGAGAAAAGTATATGTGTAAATTAAACAGCACGACACACATGTACTAATATATGCTGTCATGATAGAAGAAATAGACAGTTTTATACAACATTCAATAAGTCGCCAGTGATTTATTGATATGTGCTTCAATTCAAGTTCCGTATACAGATATTAAATGCATTATAATGTTATAAATTTCGTAGAAAATCATTATGTAAACGATACTATTTTAATACAAAATTAATTAAATACTAATAATTCCAATAATGATGACGATTAACATT
This sequence comes from Mylabris sibirica, assembly GCA_039776855.1. Lineage (NCBI taxonomy): Eukaryota > Metazoa > Arthropoda > Insecta > Coleoptera > Meloidae > Mylabris > Mylabris sibirica. Next base: position 9,962,075 of record CM077836.1, read on the forward strand.
GAAATATGTGTTGATTTCATGAAATCGACCAAGCTAATTTATATCAAGAAGTCGATTTCAAAAAAAAAAATACATTATATAGGGTGTAATAGAATTGCCTAAAACTGATCCGTTAAACGTTAAAACGATGTGGCCCTATCGTTAGTTTGTAATGAAATGTATTGTGTTTACACTCAGTAAATAGGTCGGGAAGATTTCTGTAGTTCAATACCATGGAAATCCGAGATGTTTGTTGTCTTATCAACTATTATTATATCAACAATAATATTATGCAAATCGTTTGTAAACAGCGATGAAATTATTGATGATACTTTAATGACTATTAATTAAGAAATATTAACCCTTATCACGACTTTTGGCTTAACCTCTGCTCTACCGCTGAGCTACTAGGCTCGTCCCCTATCTTAGTTGTTAATTTATATTTATTCTTATAGAACGATATGTGCTACAGCTGTAGAGTAGAGTTGCGTTAAACTAAAAGTCGTGGGTTCGTATCCCAGACAAAGTCCAAACTTTTCTTAATTGTTTAGCGGTGATTAGACTTAAAATTTCTTAATTAATAATTAATAATATATCATTAATAATATTTTATGGTTAAGAATGTCGTCAATTTTAGTCAATTTTTTCTCTCTTTGACACTTCAAAATAAATATTGTACCATCGATTTCATAAGAAAGTGAGCAGTTTTTGTGCGACTATTTAAAACAAGCTTTTGAGTTGTAACAAAGTAACAGAATTTTGACAGGGGAGAATTTAAAAAGAAAGATATTCATTCAGAAAGTGAAAAGAACTCGTTTGAACATTTCCTACCTACCCACCTTCTTACCCCCACAAGAGATACAGTCTGACTTACACGAACCAAATAACATGATATTTCAGCTCAAGAGCCGGGTCACTTTTTTGTGAAATCCATGGTACTTTTGAGTGCACATAAAAGAGACCGACTCTTGAACGATAAATATCACGTTTTTCGGTTAGTGTGAGTCAGACTGTTTCTCTCGTTAAGATAAGAAGATGGGCAGGTAGGAGGTTTTAGAATGAGTTTACACCATACAACATTTGTAGAAAGTATTTCTCTCTTCAGGTAAATACCCAAAATGGCATCAGTAATCCCACCCTCATCTTCTTTCCGAATTCTAACTTTTGAAAGACCTGTAACATTATTAAGACCGCCCTCAAAAGCCGGTTTTACACAACTGCACAAAAAGCGGTCTCTTTTATGTGAAACTGATTGTATGTGCTCTATTTTATATGGTGATAGGCAGTATAGGTTGAGTATCGTAAGGCAATTCAAATACACCCTATAGAATGAATGATTAACATTAGGTTGTTATTAATTAAAAATTCGAAAGAGATTCTAAAAAACAAGTCCGATCAAAATTCGAATTTACGACACTACAAAATTTGGAGTAAGCAGTTTATTTAGTTATAGTGAACACACGCTCCTTCTGGTACCTGTTCTGTTCACCATCTCTCTATCATTAATAATGTTAGAAAGATTGACGGTCTAATTAATGAAATTTTCTACCATCGATAACACAACTAATTACCAACAATTTTAAATAGCGATAAAACACAATTTTTAGAAACATTTTTAAATTCTAAACATTGTTTTTGTCATTAAATGAAATTGGCGCATCCACCAAATTTACAATTTGTTCCATCTCGTTGTGTTGTAATTTATTGAGTTTCTCGTGTCCAATCTTCAATTAGCAATATATTCTCAATGTTTAATATTATTTTTCATTTTATTATATTAATGTCGCCATATATTTTCTGTTAATTGGATAGGCAAGCAAGTATTAAGTGTGACAGTAGAGAAAAATAGTGAAACTCCTACCGATTTATATCAATTTTAATGAAGATATGTTGGATAATTTACAGTTATTCATGATTTTAGAATATTACATTTTCTCATATACGTACAGGTATGTTTATAATATCTAACAACGAGAAAAAAAAGGAAATTTTAATGGAGATCAACGAAGACAACAACAACAACAACAACAACAGTGACGTCTAGTCTGCCGCTCTGTAATTATCCTAATAACTATTTTTAAAATTTCGTACACCATGTCTGACTATTGATTATTGCATTTGATGTGTTTTAATTCGTTTTTATTTGGTATTTAGAAACGTTCGTTTCGGGCAATACAATAAAATAATTGTTAGATCTATGTTCCGGCATTCAACACAACAACGGCCACACATTCGAGATTTATTTATAATATAAATAATAAATAACAGATTCAAGATGGAGATGGTTATTATTGTTTTATTTTATTTTATTTATTAAGCTTCCTAGTTGGTCTTTTTCCTTCTTATTATTTCATTTTATATAACGACCTGCTGCTGTGCGCTCGTTATTATGAGGCGGATCAAGAGGCTACCGGATTGCCTTTCTGTCCCGTATTACACGCTAAATTACCAATTAGACGTAACCGTTAATTACACGGTGGAAATATTGTACTAGGTAGGTAGGTAGGTAGGCAGGTTGATATAGCTACACATATGTGTTTGTGTGTATAGTTTATAAAGTGAATGGTAGTCTTGTCGGCTACCGGCCGTTTTGCATCGATCGATCTGTAACGGTTGTATTATCCATAACTTTGTTTATAATTTTATTATAAAAATCGTATAGCGAAACAGCTTCAAGGAAGAGACAGCTGGTGTTGGAAAGCGTATGTGTATGCCATAGAAATTGATTAAGGGTATAGTCGAATACGAGATAGCAATCGCACAATTTCAAGTTATGTTGGGCCACATAATTAGAAAACGATAAGAGATATCGAGCTCGGCAATATCGCATTCAATTATAAATATTATTCTACATGGAGGGACGTTAAATGTTTGGTTGAAAACTGATAATATTTACCAAAAGTCCGGATATACCATGACTTTCGTTCTAAAAAGGCAGTGTTAAGTCAGGCCACATAACTTCTTGAATAGTGAACATAATGAAATTAAATTTGTATGAATAAATAGAGGAAAGTCAACTAAATGGAGTGGCGTCAATCAAATATCGAGTTTCATTTTGATTTCTGGAAATATTGCATCCAAAGTAGCCTATTTTTTAGATATTATAAATATGAATAGGCAAAATGAAACGAGTAGTCTATTTAACATAGTCTTTCACATAGATGCACAGATGAACAAAATACAATCATAAATTATTCATTATTCTAAGTGGTCTACATTTTCAAAAAGAGGAAATTCATACACTTTTTAAAGCGGAATTTATAAACTTTTGAAGTATTTTTGGCCAAATTTACAAAATTTTGCCACTAAAACAGAGAACACCAATTTTGTACTTTTAACCGTTTTTTGAAGGAAATTTTCGAGTTTACTTTCTCCAATTAAGCTCTCGCTTAAATCGACCTAAGCGTAGATTTACAGACACTTGGATGAACCCCTTGGGTTGATTTAAGGCAAGGTTTTGTTAAGACGAGCTTAAATAAAAGAAGAAACACCGCAAAAAAGTCTACGTTTTGAAACACTTTGACTAAATAGTCGGTTCTTTAACAACTTTACATCTTATTAGATTCGATCACAAAAAATGCCAATCTTTAATAATCGACATCTTGCTTGTTTTCTAAGATATTAAAACTCCCTATGCAAGGTTTAATTGGGAATTTCACGCTACATCGGAGGGTATTTTCAGTTTTGGCAAATTTTGCTCAAATTCTGAATTACAGAGGAAAATCTTAGAGTATGTCAAAAAGTACACTGTAAGATTTTTTGTCCAAATCTCAAAGATAAAAAAATTGTACGATACGTTGTTTGATGTGTTATCCATGGCAAAATCCGGTAGCGTTCAAGAAAAAAACAGAAACAATTTTGAATAATTTTTTTCTTGATATCTCAGAATACACGCATTTTTTATAGTTTACGGCCCGTTTTTTCCTCAATTAAGCTATTGTTTAGCAAGACCTTGCCTTAAATCGATCTAAACGGAGATTTATAGACACTTGGATGGACCCCTCAGCTCGATTTAAGGCAAGGTTTTGTTAAGATGAGCTTAAATAAAGAAAGAAAAACCGTACCAAAGTCTACGTTTTGAGACAATAAATTGCCAGTTTTCAACGATTTTACTTTGAAAGACCAGCATTATATCTTTATAAATTCGGTGACAGAAAATATACCAAACTTTAATCATCGATATGTCGCTTTTTTCTGAGATATTGAAACTCCATAAGTAGCGTTTAATTGGGAATTTCACGCTACCTCGGAAGGCATTTTCAGTTTTGCAAAATTTTGCAAAAATTCTGAATTACAGAGGAAAATCTTGGAGCATGGCAAAAGGTTCGCTGCAAATTTTTTTTTGTCCAGATCTCAAAGATAAAAAATTGTACGATACTTTATTTGAAATGTTATCCATGGTAAAATCCAGTAGCGTTCAAGAAAAAAACGAATTTTGATGCCTCAGTAAGCAAGCGACATATCGAAGATTGACATTTTTTTTATATATGTTAAGGTGTGATGCAAACCCTTAAATGGTGGATTAAAAAACAAGATCCAGACAATTTTTAGTCTAGATTTTAAGAGGTTTTTGTATTGAATCATCAGTTTTTAATAAATTGTGGCACTAAAACAGAGAGAACACCAATCTTGTACTTTTAACTGTCATTTGAAGAGAATTTTCGAGCTTACGGCCTCGGTTTTCTTCCCTAAATTAAGCTCCTGCTTAGCAAGACCATGCTTTAAATCGACCCAAACGCAGATTTTTAGTCACTTGAAAGGACTACTTAGCTCGATTTAAATCAAGGTTTTGCTAAGACGAGCTTAAATAAAGAAAGAAAAACCGCCCAAAGTCTACGTTTTGAGATACTTTGACTCTAAATCGTCAGTTTTTTACAACTTTACTCTGAACGGGCCCGTATTATATCTTTTTAGGTTCGGTGACAGAAGATATGCCAATCTTTAATCATCGATATCTTGCTTGTTTTCTGAGATATTGAAACTCTGTGTGCAGCGTTTAATTGGGAATTTCACTCTACATCAAAGGGCATTTTCTGTTTTGGGAAATTTTGCCTAAATTCTGGATTACGGAGGAAAATTTTGGAGCATGTCAAAAGGTTCACTGAAAGATTTTTTGTCCAAATCTTTGAGATAAAAAATTGTACGATCCATTGTTTGATATGTTATCCATGGCAAAATTTGGTAGTGTTCAAGAAAAAACGAATTTTGTATAATTTTCTCGTTTTGATACCTCAGAAAACAAGCGACATATCGAAGGTAAATGGTGGATTAAAAAACAAGATCCAGACAATTTTTAGTCTAGATTTTAAGAGGTTTTTGTATTGAATCATCAGTTTTTAATAAATTGTGGCACTAAAACAGAGAGAACACCAATCTTGTACTTTAAACTGTTATTTGAAGAGAATTTTCGAGCTTACGACCCTGGTTTTCTTCCCTCAATTAAGCTCTCGCTTAGCAAGATCCTGCCTTTAATCGACCTAAACCTAGATTTACAGATACTTGGATGGATGCCTCAGCTAGATTTAAGGCAAGGTTTTGCTAAAACGAACTTAAATAAAGGAAGAAAAAACGCACCAAAGTCTACGTTTTGAGACACTTTGACTAAATCGTCGGTTTTTAACAACTTTACATCTTTAATAATCGATATCTCGCTTGTTTTCTGAGATATTGAAACTCCGTAAGCAGCATTTAATTGGGAATTTCATGCCACATTGAAGGGCACTTTTTGTTTTGGAAAATTTTGCCTAAATTCTGGATTACGGAGGAAAATCTTGGAGCATATCAAAAGGTTCACTGCAAGATTTTTTGTCCAAATCTTAAAGATAAAAATTGTACGTAACGTTGTTATACAGTGGTGGACTGGCTCCTTCGGAGTGGCCCGGGATATAAGCCTAAGAGGCCCCCATTATTAATTTTTTTGAAGGCATATATGGATAAGAAAAAGATATAGGTATCAAAAAAACACTACTTATTTTCAAACATTAGTATTTCAGATTCGGATAATACTTTAAAGCCGGATTTCCACCAAAGAGACAAAACAGAAAACACAAACAAAAACTGTTTTTCTCAACAAAAATACCCTGTTTTTAAAAACTAAACAGTTCTAGAAACAAATTTGTTCGAAAACAGTGTTTTTCGTAAACAAAACACTTTCCCCATTTCGAGTCGGTACATCATGGAAAACAAGTTTCTTCGATAAAACTACCACTAGCCCCACGGTTTTTTTAAACAGTCTCTCTGCACTTGCGAAGGAAACAAAAACAAGGTTTGTTTGGTTTTTTGAAAACAAAACTGTTTTTTAAACAGTCTGTTTGGTGGAAATCCGGCTTTAGGAATATCGGTTCTTTCCTATTAGATATTAGAAAATCTATTATTTATTTGTCTAAATAAATTATCTGCGATCTCTTAATTCAAATATAATCTTCCTCTTATTTTATACTAAAAATAAGGTTTATTCTTAAATAAAGAAACATGTAAAGTAAGAAGCGGCACAAGGCGGCCCTCACTTTCGCGGCCCACCGGGCGATCGCCCGATCGCCCGATAGGCCAGTCCGCCACATTGTTATCCATGGCAAAATCCAAGAAAAAAACAATTTTGGATAATTTTCCTGTTTTGATACCTCAGAAAACACGCGAAATACCGAACATTTGCATTTTTTATAAATAAAACCCTTAAATGGTGGATGAAAAAATTATTATTAGCCTAGATTTTGTATTGAGTCATCAGTTTTTAATAGATCTTGGCACTAAGTTGTGAAGATTAGACATTTTAGCAATTTTTAACAGGGCATCGAACCGAAACTGAACCGAAAACCGGAATTAACCGAAATTTTGGCCGGAGTGAAATCCGGAGCTGAACCGAAAGCAAAAACCATGCATCAAGCATGCCACTTTAACAGGATTTTTTCTGTTTTTTTCTTTCAATCTCCCCTTTCCTTCCCAATATTATTATTCTAATTTCCGACAAAAATAAATCGTTTATATTTAAAAATTTGGAAATGAGTCACTTGGAACTGAACCGAAAACCGAAAACCGGAACAAAACCGTTATTTTCACAGGAACGAAAATCGGAACCGAACCGATTAATTTTTTTCAGTAGAACCGGAACGAAAACCGGAACGAAAAAAATTACGGTTCGATGCCCTGATTTTTAATTTTTTTTTGAGACAATTTTCGAGTTTTAGTTTAAATCTTAAAAAAAATTGTCGTAAATCATTGAGATTTAACGAATGTAAATAATGAAGTGTAAAAAATTTAGAAGCCAGATTTTCGACTTTTTGATAAAGATTTTTAGATATTTTCTTCTAAAATCATAATTTTCCAATGAATTTGTTATAAAGCCATTAATACGAGAAAATTTAATCAATTTTAATTGATCTCTGATGATTTTTGCGCCATATGTTACAGACTCTTGCTCTTAAAATTATGTCTTCTGTGAAAGAAAGTATGATTCTTATAAGGATTTTGTCCTAGTGTAGCTCGTTTGTTGGCCATTTGAAAATCTCCCAGTCTCTTTTTTCTTCCACACTTTAGGTATACTATATCAAATTTCATAAGCACAGTCGGTGTCGCATTTAAATCAATATAAACATTCAAAATTCTTTATTAAGTATAGGTGGATAATAATATTCTATCCAACAGTGATTATGAATTATGTCCTCCTATCTAATAAATATCTAAACAGAAGCCTTCTAATTAGAATGACAGAGGGGCCCATCTCGGTAGCCATAGATGGGAATCAACATGAGAATATTATATGGAAGTTGCCGAACGACTGGCATACGGTCTTTGTTGTCGGTCCTACTAACTCTTCCTTCATCATCATTATCATCTTTTGATTGGGCTACATAAATATTCATATTCAATAAATTTATCAGTTATAAAAATTCGTTATATGAGAACACACCGGCACCGATTATAATTCATTATTATTAATTGATATTGGATACAATACTTTATCATTTAATGGACTCGTTTTTTTTTAAAAAAATAAAAGTCGCTATTGATTTGATTTCGGTAAATATTCAACAAAATCACACACTTATCATACCAATTAACGATACATTGAGACAGTTTGGTTATCAAAAAGCGTAGACAATGAATTATATACGAATCTGTTGAGATTTATTTGGAACGTTGGATATTGTTATAAATGAGTTGACATGAGCGTAAAATAGAATCGTTTTAACATGGTGAACATATTAGAATCAGCAGGCAGTAAGTACAAGTAGACATTTCAAATCAATGGTACATGACTTGCTTATCAGATATGTAGACAACACACTTCATCACATGCCCTGCATGCGATATCCAAGACACACAACCGAAATATTTCTCCAATATATTCATGTTTTCTATCTTTATACAATATTGTAGATAAAATAAAAAACAAATAAGATATACTTAGTATAAGACAAAGATAAAATGAATTTAAAAATTTTGTGTTGATTGAACACTTTTAAAATTGTTTATGTTAACACAGCATGATAATATTATGTATATAGTATACAAACCGTGTTCTTTTGGTGCAAACGACATGTCCTTTTTAACACATCAACACTACATTCAAATAATAATGAATTAGTCGTGTTCTATACGGTAATAACACCGTGTTTTGTTCGGTATAAAAATGATGGATGATTGTGACAGGAATTATTTAACAATTCTTTGTTTTTTCTGTAAAAGAATATTGTATTGTTGGGCGCGTAGGAAGCTCCTACGCCCTTTTTTAATATTTCAAAAACAAGGGCTAGTACACAAAAAATACAGAGTAAAATTATTTATATCTATGAGAATCATAAATACAGGGCTTTAACCGTTATTTTTTTGTTCCAGTTTTCGTTCTTGTAAAAATAAGGGTTTTTCGGTTTTCGGTTCAGTTTCAATTATTTTCAAAATTTTAAATTTCACCCTAAAACAACTATTTACAGAAAGAAAGAAAGAAAGAAAGAAAGAAAGAAAGAAAGAAAGAAAGAAAGAAAGAAAGAAAGAAAGAAAGAAAGAAAGAAAGAAAGAAAGAAAGAAAGAAAGAAAGAAAGAAAGAAAGAAAGAAAGAAAGAAAGAAAGAAAGAAAGAAAGAAAGAAAGAAAGAAAGAAAGAAAGAAAGAAAGAAAGAAAGAAAGAAAGAAAGAAAGAAAGAAAGAAAGAAAGAAAGAAAGAAAGAAAGAAAGAAAGAAAGAAAGAAAGAAAGAAAGAAAGAAAGAAAGAAAGAAAGAAAGAAAGAAAGAAAGAAAGAAAGAAAGAAAGAAAGAAAGAAAGAAAGAAAGAAAGAAAGAAAGAGTTGCAAAAAAAACATAAAAAATTGCATATAATCATAATCATCTATTACTTTAACCCCCAACAAGGCCTGAAAACGCGATTTACACCTTTTGATAGCTCTAGCGAATCTATATTAACTAGTTTTTAAGTCATTAAAAAACTGATTTTGAAGGGCTAACTTTAATCCCAATACTTCCTTTAAACATCCCTTAGAATACCTATGCAGAAAAAATGGGGAGTTTCCACTTGTAAAAAAAGATGGTGTTAAGTGGTATGTTTGAACCGAAAAAAACCGGTTTTTATTTTCGGTTCAGCTCCGGATTTCCTTCTGGCCATGATTTCGTGATTTTTCCGGTTTTCGATTTACGCTTCAGTTCCAGTTCGAAGATCTGAATAAATATCTAACCAAATTCTAAATGTAAAAGGAACTATCTTTTCGATTCGGTGTCCGAAAAGCGCCAACATTTAGTGGTCGATTTCTTGCTTATTTTCTGAGATATTGAAATGCATTATAGAGCATTATAAAGTGCATTTCAAGAAGTGTTTAGGAGCATGAGTAAATTTTCCCGATGACAGAAACAGGTTTTACGTGCTTCTTGAAATACTCCTTTCAGTCCTGTATCATGCATTTCAATATCTCAGAAAACAAGCCATTAAAAGTTATCATTTTTCAGGAACCCAAGGATATAAAAGGAACTACTTTTTCGATTCGATGCCCGAAAAGTGCCAACATTTAGTGGTCGATTTTTCGCTTATTTTCTGAGATATTGAAATGCATGATACAACATTGGGAATAGCATTTCAAGAAGTGTTTAGGAGCATCAGCAAATTTTCCCGATGACAGAAACGGTTTTTAGGTGCTTCTTGAAATGCTCTTTTCAATGCTGTATCATGCATTTCATTATCTCAGAAAATAAGCGAGAAATTGGCTATTAAAAGTTAGCATTTTTCAGGAACCCAAGGCGGGGAAATAAATGACGTTATATTGCCCATAGTTTGAAAGGCCGATTCGTAAAGGTTAGGTACACCAAAAGTATTTTTCTCTATCTATAAAATTTTGGATTTTACTTACTATCAAACCTTAAGTACCCCGTCTTGCCTCACCTTTCCCTAGTCCCCCTTAAACTATGTAACAATATACCTATTTACAGAATACTATACATTTAAACTTTTTTTTTTTATCACTTGTCGATGCCAAATTCGGCGCCCCCTTGAAGCGACGCTTGGTACGACCGCTCTATTGCACCATACTATGGTACAAGCCTGTGTGTTGTTAATTTTTTTTTATTATTATTACGATTATTGTTAATTTTATTGTAATATAAAAAAAGAGTACCGTCGGCTATTGTAGATACATTTTAATAAACTGCATAGAACCGTTGCGGAACATCATTGTTCCTTGTGGGCTCGGCTACGGGTAGTCCTTCTTCTACTATATACAACAACAAGTAGAATAATAATGCAGGTGTTTTGCTAGTGGCTCATATTTGATAGTAATTTTTTTTGTAAATTTCAAATCTGTCGACAAACACAAATCGTAATCAAAACTGAATTCGAAACATTGTTGTAATTATTAAGTATCTGACTGTTGAGAATGATATGTTACTTGTTTATACGTATATGAAGATACTGCCGATATGTATACAACAACAACAACAACAACAAACAACTATACATATACAAAGTTATTCAAATAAGAAGAAGAAATCTATAAATATACCATATGTGTGAAAATAAACAGTAATTCTCAACCCTATAGTATATGACATGGATGCAATTTACAACGTTGATTTTCCATACATACACCAGCTAGCACGCAACGTATCATTTAGTACCATATTGGTGTTGGTGGCCCCGTATGACTTCAATATACATATATATACATTTACACATACATACATGCAGAAAATGTATTGTACTAAAATCGTATAATATGCTACGTGTTGTTAGTGTTGTTGTTATTCTCGTATAATAGATTCGATGGTAATATACAGGTACCATTTTCGGTAACATCTAAGTGTGCACATATTGGGAAAAATTATTATATGTTGTATGTTGTTGTTGTACGTTGTTGTTTAAATTTTAACAATTCACAACACAGTACATTGTTGCAATTTTGTTAGAGATGGGAACGCAAACAATTTGCAATTCGTAATCATTAAAGTAATCGTTCTTTTTTGCTTTATTAAGAGAATAATCTACCAGATTTTAATTGGGGATTTAATGCTAAAAGCGGCCAAAAAGTCGCCTACAAATTAAATCTACAAATGTTGAATATTTTAAAAAATATAGTGATTGATAATGGTGAAGAAAGTTTTTTCCTAAAATCTTCGTACTAAAAGAATGCTATAAATTGATTTATCAGTTAAAATCGAGAATTCAGTTCAAAAATTGACTTAAAGCGCGTGAATTTTTACAATTAGCATAGTTTAATATCAGAGTTTGCGACTCAGAAATTGATTCAAAAGTTCTCCATTTCATCTTTCGTAGCAAATTTATTAGAAAAACTGATTATATTCGACGAAATTTTGTTGAATTTTAGGCGTAAAGTGTGGAAATTAAAATGTTTTGTGACTCATTTATAAAATTCATTTAAAATTGATAATTGATAAAATATCTCAAATCTCAGAAATTCATCTCAAACAAATTATGGAATTATCAAAATTGCGTCTTTTGTATGATTCAATGGCAAATCTTGTTTGGGGCAAATATGTCTTAAAATTTGATTCAAAATTGAGCAGAAGTTGCTGAATCTCTTAAGTTTGTCAAAAAAATTACGATTTAGAATGAAAACTTCTAGACTAAAAATTGAAAATTCGTTTTAAAAATCGACTCAAATTGCAAAATAACTGATAATTTGGTATAAACATCTCTCGTAATCTAATTTTAAGCTCAAAAATTTTACAGAAAGAACTATTGAAGTATCTAATTGTAAGATTCAATTAAAGATTCGCTAAAAATTGACGAAAATATCCAAAAATCTTAATGAAAAGTCAAAAACCAAATAAAAGTGTCCAAATTACTTTATTTTTACAATTTATTAAGAAAATTCGTTAATAATGGGTGATTTCGGATTAATATCTTTTAAAACCTAAACTAAGAGGCAAAAATGTAGTTTGAAAATTTAGTAAAAGTTTACAAATCGTTTCATTTTCAGAACTTGATGGCATAATGTATTAATTACTGTTGGATTGCGACTAAAGCCTACTTCATGTAGGCTAAAAGTGAGACTTAAAAGGAGTGTGTAAACTTCAAAAATTCGTCTTAAAAATTAATTGTAATAAATGTTCAAATTTCATATTTTTGATCACCTAAGAAGAGAATTTGCAAAAAGGATGATTTAAGAATAAAAATTAAGAATTCAGTTCAAAAATTGACTTAAAGCGTGTGAATTTTTACAATTAGCATAGTTTAGTATCAGAGTTTGCTGGAACAAAAGTCTTTTAAGGCTTAGAAATTGATTCAAAAGTTCTCCAATTCATGTTTCGTAGCAAATTTATCAGAAAAACTGATGATATTCGACGAAATTTTCTTAAATTTAGACGTAAAGTGTGGAAATTGAAACGTTTTGTGACTCATCTACAAAATCCATTTAAAATTGATAATTGATAAAAGTATCTCAAATCTCAGAAATTCATCTCAAACAAAGAATTGGAATTATCAAAATTGCGTCTTTCGTATACGATTCAATATCAAATCTTGTTTGGGACAAATATATCTTAAAATTTGCTTCAAAATCGAGTGGGAGTGACTGAATCTTTTGAGTTTGGCAAAAAAACTCCCTAAATATAGACCAAAAATTGAGAATTTATTTTAACAATTGACTCAAATTGAAAAATAACATAATTTGGTATAAGAATGTCTCGTAAATCTAAAATGTCCAAAAATCTTAATGAAAAGTCAAAAACCAAATAAAAGAGTCCAAATTACTTTAATTTTATAATTTATTAAAAAAAAAATCGTCAAAAATGGGTGATTTTGGACTAATATCTTTTGAAACATAATCTAGGCAAAAATCTAGCTTGAAAATTTAGTAAAAGTTTCCAAATCGGTTTTTTTCAGAACTTAATGGCAAAATGTATTGAGAAATGTTAATTTATGTATGACTAAAACCTACCTCATGTAGGCTAAAAGTTGAGACTTAAAAGGAGTGTGTAAACTTCAAAAATTAGCTCTAAGTAATTTTAATTTAAATTTCATATTTTTGACCACCTAAGAAGAGAATTTGCAAAAAGGATGATTTAAGGTGAAAACTCCCTAAAATGTAGACTAAAAATTAAAGATTAAATTTAAAAATTGACTCACATTGCAAAATAACTTCTAATTTGATGTTAGAATATCTCAGGATCTAATGTTAAACTCGAAAATTATCCTGAAAAAAATACTGAAGTGTCTAAATCGTCTCTTTTTGACGATCCAATAAATAAATTAACAATTTATGCAAAAAATATCTAAAAGTCTTAATTAAAAGTCAAAAATCAATCTCAAAAACGAGATAAAATTGCCCAAATGACTATATTTTTACAATTTCTTATAAAAATTCGTCAACAACTAATATCTTTTAAAACTTAAGAATCTAAAATTTAACTTAAAAATAGATTAAAGGTCTCTTTTAGATTTATTTAGAGTTGTTGATTTATGACTAAATCTAAGCTGAATATTGTATCTTAAAAAAATGTGTGAGCTTCAAGAATTCTACTCGAAAATTGACTAAAAGTCTTTAAATTTTATATTATTGACCACTTAAGAAGAGAATCTGGAAAAAATTGATGACTGAGAGCAAAAACTTCTTAGAATTTAGAATAAAAGCCAAGAATTCAATTAAAAAATCGGCTAAATAGTCTCCTTTTAAGTAGCAAAATTTGCCAAAAGAGCTGATGATGTGAATCAAGAATGTTTCAAAATCTAGGCATTAATTGGAAAATTCTCCATTAAAACGACTAAAATTGCTTAAATAACGATTGAATAGCAACATTTGTTGGAACAATGGCTTTAAGTCGAAAATCGATCTCGAAAATTGGCGAAACGTGCCTGAATCTAATGGACAATGACGAAAACGCCCTAAAATCTTAACTTAAGTCTGAAAGGCCTCTTCAAAAAAAAACTCAAGTTGTCTAAACTGTCTCTTTTTCACAATTCTGTATCATCTATTATCATTATTTCTCGTTAAAATCTTATGATTTGGCGACGACGGATTCGCCAGTGCTTTAAAGCGTCCTTGGCTAGAGACATCAAGATAGACGATCTTCGAAATACGATCCACGAAGAAACTGTATGAATAAATATATATCCTATTTATCATCGTAGTTATATTGGAAATTATAGAAAGATTTACATATACATACAAATACAGGTATGTTTATAGTTATACCTAGTATAGACCAGTGGCGTAGCTACATAATTTAAGCCTTTAGGCAAAACTTAAAAACAATTTTCGTACCGTGTTGTTCATTTAAAACTATATAGTTCTTATAGGGTAGCTCTTGGAGATTATTTTAACAAAATTAGAGCCTCGTAGCTCATTTGGAAGTTGGTCAAAAAATGCTCGTTTCTGAAAATGTCACGGTTTTCAAAAATAAGCTACACACTTTAAATGGAACAAGTGGAAATGCTTTAAATTGTTTCTAGAATGTAGTGTAAGGCAACGGGAACCATCCATTTTCTAAAGGTCGTCTGATAATGAGTCGTTTTATGGGTGAATAGCTCATTTTTTTGCTCAAAACCAGTAGTTTTTGACCGGCTTTTGTTAAGATGTTCTCCATGAGCTACCTTGCAAATCTTTGAGATATTATCTGAGTCGCTTTATAATTTTGGTGGAAACAGCCAAATTGTATATTCGCAAGTCGGGCACCTAGATATAATGGCAAAAAAATTGCATGTGCAGCACCACACACATGATGTGATAGAAGTGAAACTTCTTAAAAAATAAAGAATAAGAGAGATTAAGTGTGTGTGTGTGTGTGTGTGTGTGTGAGAGAGAGAGAGAGATACTATCTTATTCTATTGCCTTTCTCTTTCTCCTTTTTACGTTATATCTTTCTTCTCTCTCATGTAACGAAATGTGTCTGATAAACGTGACGCGTCCTTGAAATTTCACTCAATTCTCTTCCAATTTTATCAACCATCGAATTGTCGCCTAATTAGTTTCACTTCATAAATCAAATATTAATGAACTCCTAAAACAAATTGCTCTTTACACATTGCTCTAATATTGCTTATCGTTAGTTACGCTACTGAGTATGGGTTAGGCATGGGAAATCCAAACTAATCTATCATATGGATGTTTAATGTGTAGATTGTTACAATATACATGTTGTATGTTATAAACAAAAACCATAATTATAAATTTATGCAAATTGACATCAATGTTTTTGTTGTTGTTGTTAGATTTCATTTGAAAAGGTACATCCGCCGTTTAAATAACAATTTAAAACGTTTATTTCATCGTCAATTTCTGTTGTTTTCTATCATTTACTAATACAACAATCACTTGTGACTCTATTGAGATAAAATGTCTATTGTTCTTTTAAAATTTTTAGATATAATACGATAATTACACAGTATTAAAGCTTAGTTTAAATTTAAGAATTTCTCGAAATTCAATTGTATGTCTAATCTTGTTCTCCTCCTTTATAATTCGATCATCATCATCATCATCATCATCATCATCATCATCATGGTTGTCGTGTTCCAGTCGTCTTTTATTGATACAATTAAGTTGAATAAATTGAGAGACAACTTTATATCGATATAATGCAGTTAAAATTCCCAATGACAGTATATAAAAATTCCAATCCATGTTGTATTTATTCGATTCAGTTGTTGTTTTTTTCTTCTTCATCTTCTCTCTATTCCTCACCATCATCGTTGTTGTTGTTAATGTCGTCTTCTTCTTATTTTCAATCTTATAGTATTGAAAAGTGAGGCTTGCGTGTTGTCCCCTGCCAATTTTCATTCTTTATGTGAACAGTTTAACGTCCATCTAGACTGTTAGGCCAGATAAAGTACCTTGTCCATCCAAATTAGGATATTTCGGCTTAATATTTATATATATGTATATAGGTATATAGTATGTATGTGTCTTCTTTCAAGTGCTTTTAAGTTGGATATTTAGTGGCTTAACATCAACCGGTTCTTGAATTGAACGTAAAAGCAGTTAATGTTAACATTAAAAACGTTATTTATGCCAGATTGAACTTGAATTGTTTGTTGTTATTGTTGTTTTTCTCTTCTATCTTACGCTTATAATTATTGATTAAACGTCTAAATTTGTGGGTGAATCATTTATTTCGTTTCAATCGTCCGTAGATCAATGTACTCGATGGAACGATGAAGACCTTTCTTATCTTCAGGTTGTTTGGTCTAATTGTAAGTATGGTGAGTTCTAAGAAACTCCTATTAGTCGACGAGCGATTCGAAAAATATTTTGAGGATTTGTAAAAGAGTCCCTAGGGAACATTTTAGCAAAATTAGAACCTCGTAGTTCATTTCAATGTTGGTCAAAACACGATCGTTTTAAACAATGTCGCAATTTTAGAAAACGAACAAAACACGCAGAACGACTAAAAATGACTCAGAGACCTTCCCAACATTGATTTTTTTCGTTTTTCTCCATTGTATTCCAGAGAAAATACGAAATATTCCACCTGTTCCAGAATTATATGAAGAAAAACGAAAAAAATCAACTTTGGGAGGATCCTAAAGTCATTCTAAGTCGTTTTGCGAATTTAGTTCGTTATTTTGAAAATCGCTACATCGTCAGAAACGAGCGGTTTTTGACCAACTTCCAAATGAGCTACGAGGTTCTAATTTTGCTGAAACGTTCTTTACAAATCTTTGAAATATTTGAAATCTCCTACAAATCCTTGAAATATTTTTCGAATCGCTCGTCGACTAATAGGAGTTTCTCAGAACTCACCATACTTAGACCAAACACCCTGTATAATAGTCGTATAAGAGAAAGATGTGCATGACGATCTGTCATTTATTTAAAATGCATATCGATCTGTCGTAGGTTTCGGCACACAACTTGATTAAAGCAATCGTTAAGATAAACTAGAATTGATCACAATGCTAACGATAAATCGTTATTAAAACAGGAGGCTTTCAGACTAGTCGTGTTGGTTGGTAGCTTTTCAATTACAATAACAACAACAACTACTTCAATCGTAAATTTGAAATAGAGATCGGGAATTTCGTGATTATTTAACAAACAATAGTTTTAACACAAAGTCAAGGACCACTAATCGTCTAAGTTATGCAAAAATAAAATAACTGGTTGGACCATCTAAATGTTTTTAGGTAGTCCTTATGGCAACTTCCATTATTTAGCGAACGATTTGTTATTCTCTCATTATCTCTCCTGTTTTTCTTTCTTTCTTCCTTTCTTTATTTGTGTACTATTTTTCTCACCTATCTTTCTCTCCTTCCTATCTTCCTTTTCTCTTTATTTCTTCCGTCCTTTGTTTTTCTATAATTTCCCTTTCTTTATTCCTTTCCTACCTTCCTCTCTTTAATTCGTCCTTGTTTCTCCTTATATATTTTTACTGCCCTTTTTCTTTAGCGTATAAGCATTGTGAAACTATGCTAAATCATGTTTTCACTGAAATTTGTCTTTCGTCTTTCTCTCTTTTGAAGGTTCGTTCTTTCGTATAAAATAAATGTCTTTGTTTGGTCAAAGGACTAAGGGTGGATGGTAACATCTGCTATCATTTTTAATTTCTAGACCACCCACGCTCTCTCTGTCCCTTTCTAACTAATATGTAAGTAGTATAGGTGGGAGGGACCAATGTTTCTCTTATGTATCTATTGAGAATACCACTACGGTATATGTGTAAACATTGCAAAAGAGCAGCACCTTCTGTTTCTTCTTTCTTTCTTTCTCTTCTACTTTTTTTGTTTTTTTTTCTCTTTCTTTCCTCTCTTTCTTTCTTTCTTTCCTGACATAAGAACAAACTTCTTTTTTTATTTCCTTCTTCATTTCTTTATTTGTGTGCCATTTTCTCACCTATCTTTCTTTCTTTCCTTCCTGTCTTCATTTTCTTTTCCGTTCTTTGTTTTTTTTTATACCTAATTTCCCTTTCTTTATTTCTTTTCTGCCTTCCTCTCTTTAGTTCTTCCTTGTTTCTCCTAATATTTTTTACTGCCCTTTTTTTAGCATTGTGAAACTACGGTAAATCATGTTTTCACTAAAAATTGCCTTTTGTCTTTCTCTCTCTCCTGTCTTCCTATATTTCTTTCTATCCTTCATTCTTTTTCCCTTACTCTTCTCCCTCACATTCTCTCTTTTTTCTATAGCCTTTCTTCTTTCTTCTAATTATCTCATGTCATTATTTCCTCCCTGTTATATTCTTTTTCTTCTGCTCTTCGCTCGCCTCTCTCTCATTCTTCTTTCTTTGTTTTCTGCCTTTCTTTCTTTCTATCCCTATTTTCTTGACCGTGTAGTATGCTCATGTCTGTACAATATTCCCATTAATTTAAATCACGATCCGCCACTGATTTTCCTGATTGTTTTTTCTCAACGACAAAGTTTATAATTTGCTAGATGTTAGATCGTCAAATTGAAGGTTATCAAAGTCGAATGATTTGAAATTGATAAAGTTATCTTAGAATTTTTATTATTGCAAGATTTCTGAGTCACGCATAATAAATATTTCGATCATCATAATATAAATACAGAGTGTTTGGTATAAGTATGGTGAGTTTTAAGAAACTCCTATTAGTCAACGAGTGAAAAATATTTTAAGGATTTGTGGGAGGGTCCTTAAAGAACATTTCAGCAAAAATTGAACCTCGTAGCTCACTTGGAAGTTGGTCAAAACCGCTCGTTTCTGACGATGTAGTGATTTTCAAAAACGAACTAAGCACGCAAAACGACTTAGAATGACTTTAGGATCCTCTCAAAATTGATTTCTTTCGTTTTTCTCCATTTTATTTTGGAATAGGTGGAAATATTTCGTATTTTCTCTGGAATACAATGGAGAAAAACGAAAAAAATCAATGTTGGGAAGGTCTCTGAGTCATTTTTAGTCGTTCTGTGTGTTTTGTTCTTTTTTGAAAATTGCGACATTGTCCAGAACGATCGTTTTTCGACCAACTTTAAAATGAGCTACGAGGTTGTAATTTTGCTAAAATGTTCCCTAGGGACTTTTCTACAAATCCTCAAAATATTTTTCGAATCGCTCGTCGATTAATAGCAGTTATTTAGAACTTTCCATACTTAGACCAAACACTCTGTATAGTATCATGGAACTATTTAGAGTGTTTTTTTTTTGTGTACGGACTGATTGATTACAATTATAAAAGTCGAAGCACAATCAACAGTCCTCAACAGTTTCTAATTGATTTCCGTTAAAATGTGGCTCAAATTAGTGATAGTTCTTACAATTTTAACAACAGTTCACAGTTTGACATTGCAGTATGATACAGATAAGACATTCAAAAATACTCGTGTTGTGGGTTATGATTTAAACAATAATAAAGTATGTACTAAAGATATAAGTTCAGCACGTACTCTTGCTGATGCTTTACCAGAATGTAATTGTAAAAAAATCGAAATATTTGGTGATGTTCCAATTTTGTACGAATCCTCTATTAATAATTTTGAAAAAATGGAAATATTGATAATGAAGAGGAATAATTTATATGAAATACAACCTGGTGCACTTGACAATTTACCAAATTTACGCGTAATCAACATAACGAATAATCGATTAGATGAAATAAAAGAAGGTGTATTTAGTACTTTACCAACAATAAAAATACTAGATTTGAGTTATAATCGAATTGAAACGATTTCAATTGGCGCATTTGATAATTTATCGAAATTAGAGATAATTAATCTCAGTCACAATAGAATCGAAGTGTGGAATGCAAATTGGGCTGTGAATAAACATCATCTACTAAGTATTGATGCATCTTATAATAGAATTGAAGAATTACCTAATAATGCTTTCAATAATATTCCTGAAAGTGTAACATTATTCAATTATTCGAGCTTATCGCTATTGTTTAGTTACAATAAAATCAGAAATATCCATCGTCATGTGTTGAAAGATCCTATTACTAATTTAGATTTAGAAGGTAATCTAATTGAGAGTGTAGATGAGTCTTGGACTAGCAAGATTGGAATGTCTTTAAATCTTAAAAAAATAGATTGACATGTTTAAATGGTGATCTGCGTCAAATTTTCTATGCTCGTTTGGTTGAAATCAATGGAAATCCATGGGATTGTAATTGTTTGGGGAATATTTCAAAGTTTGCAAGTGGTCATTGGAAAGAAATTGATTTGAAAGATTCATTAAAATCTTGTCATTTACAACGATTAGCGGAATTAGAGGCGGTGTTGCATAAATCGTTGATAGAACTGCATCAAATTCAAATGGATTTAAATACTACTTTATTTTCAGATAATCACAGTTGATTAGTAATCAATTAATAAATCAAAAATTTATTAAAATTTAAGTTTTGATGCTTTCTATAAACATTTTTCTATTGAGTTATTATTAAATTCTGTTTGTGTATTCATGAGATTCGTTTGTATAATCCAAGAATGCTTGAAAACGAAAAAAAAAGGTTTTTGTTTTCAGTTCCGCTCTGGATTTCGCTCCGACCAAAATTTCGGTTAATTCCGGTTTTTGGTTTCGGTTCAGTTCCCGGTTCGACGTCCTGCTTTTAATGCACAGTTTACGAGTTGCAACTGCAAAAGTTGCGCGATCTGTTCAAACATATCGCGAAATTAGCGCGCAGAACGCAAGCTTTATACTGCAACTATCTCTTAAAGCTGCAAGAGTAAAAAAAAGTTGCGACACTGTTCACAGACACCTGGTTGCTTTCTTATACTGCAGCTAGCTTTTAAAATTGCAACAGTAATAAGAGGTTGTGATATTGTTGACACACAACTGGTTGCTTTTGTGTTAAATTGAAGCATTTGCAGCAACGTTTTTAGCTTCTTTGTAGCGTTGTTATGTTCGCATAGTTGAAGACACAATATGTAGCGTGTTTGGTTATAATATCTATAGGTGGTAGTTATTTGTATTAACATTCAAAAATAGTTATAAGGACTAGAAGGGGAACACCTAGACAGTTGTAAGGTGAAAGTTCCCTTCTATAATTTTTGGAAATAGGAAATTTTGACGTCAGCTTTTGGAAATTACGCAATATTCACTGAGAAATTATTACTCTTCAAAAATTCATAGTCAAGTAAATACAAAAATACTATTTATCTTTTGAAAAATTAATTTCTTTTTGATAAAAAAACGAAAATTGTGAACCTTGAAAAGATTTAATACATAACGTTATAAAATGTGGACCAAGGATTTGGGTTTTCGACTAGCAGTAAATTTACAAGGCACTTATCGATTCGATACACTATAAACAAACAGGTTAACAATTGTGGGTATTTCCTTCAAAATTTGATTGCATCTTTTAAGTTTATGACTAAGGGATTTTGTACTAGAAACTCGGTATTGGAGATTTCGTAGCAATATTTACGAATTAGAATCTTGAAAAATAATATACATAGTCAAATAATTTCAACCCTTAATGTACAAACCCTATAAACTCTTAATGGGGTAAGTATCTTAAATACAAAAAAAATCCTCGGACAGGTAACTTTTGTTTTTTAGTTTTCTATCCGCAGAATAATTTTCATGATTATATATTTTACCATGGGGTAGAAAATTGCAAAAAACCATAAAAAATGACATAAATTTTCTATAACTTCACCCCCAATAAAGGATAAAAGCGTGATTTTCATTTTTCAATAGCCTTAGTGGATCTCTATCGTTTAGTTTTTGCCCCGCTAAAGAATATTCAGCCGTTCCAGAGATATTTGGAGAAAACTGATTTTGCAGGGGCAACTTCAACCCCCCAATATCTCCCTGAAACTTCCTTAGAATAGAATAAGCTACCTATATACCAAATATTATCAAAATCTGGAGTTTTAGGTTCGAAAGGTTTACTTGTCAGGTGCTATAAGATTGACCATTATTCCAGATTTGGGACGAGACAGTTTCCTAAGCTTGAATGCGATAAGTTTGACCACTGGGCCAAGATTGGGCAAAACTTGGGCCTGTACGTAGTTTCCTAAGCTTGGGTGCAATAAGATTGACCACTGGGCCAGGCTTGGGACGAATCTTGAGCCGACCCTCGGTTTCTAAGGCTTGGCAAATAACGACTGGCCCAAAGATTGGTCAATCGTCAGCTTTGGCAGTTCCTACATGGGAACCTTTCTAAAAAATACGACTTATGGAGCTCTTAAAGATATGCTTCTGTCTGGACACCTCATGTAATTTCTTTTTCCGAAAAGTTGGTGAAGACCAGTGCTGTAACAGAGTGAGGCGAGCAAGGCACTTGCCCAAGACGCAAACAAAGCAGGTGTGCAAAATCTTCAAATTTCAGCCAGCATAATAATCATTTGACATCATTTGCTTAAAATAATTCTATAAAAATGTCAATTGATATTTGAACAAAAAATAATGGGTGCTTTTGTACAAATATTTGTTAAAGATAATATGAAAAGTAATTGACGGATGCACATATCCAGAGTCGTAGCAAGGGGTGGCAAATAACGTTCGGCCCTGAGCGCTAAAATCAAAGTCCAACACTTAAGAGCTATATACAGGGTAACTGTTTTAAATACAGCAAAAGGTAACTTTTATTTTCTAATTTTCTGTTAGTAGAATAATTTTCAGGTTGATGTGTCTTATCATAAGGTAGAAAATCGCAAAAAAAACATTAAAAAAAACTGCATATAATCATTTATAACTTCAACCCCCAACAAGGGATGAAAACGCAGCTTAAATTTTTTGATAATCCTAGAAAATCTCCATCATCTAGTTTGTAAACTATTCAAAAATATTGAGCCTTTACAGAGATATTTGGAAAAAACTGAATTTACAGGGATGGCTTTAATCTCCAATATCTCCCTTAAACTCGAGTATGGGGATGAACGACTAAATACACTTTCGTAAAATAGAATGAACTAAATACCTTAATTAAAAAAATGACCAAGTCCGGTCCTGATTGAGGATTGGTTCCAAATAAAACAGAAATAAATTCGTTTCTATACAGTACCCGCTACTTATTACAATTGTTATTTCCTATTATATCGATTAATTGTATTAAGCAGCGGTCGCTATACATATTTCTTGCAATTCTATCAATTTCGCTATCATTCTTTTAACTAGACAAAATACGAGAAATACGATAAGATTTTAAGAATTCATATAATCAACAATTCTATAGAAATTCAACAATTTTTAAATAATTAATAAAAAGAATAATAACAACATTAGGTTATCTAATAGAGGTCAATTGATTGAATTACAAAGAAATTTGTAGCGTAATTCGTACAAAACGACATGGATTTGACAAAAACTATATAAACACCATCGATTTATAATAAAATTAAATAATATCAATAAAAATTTGTTAAAATGTGGTTGAAATTATTAGTGCCGCTCTTTATTTGTGTATTTGTAACAAATAGTGTACGAATCGATAATGATGTATCATTTAAAAATGTCCGTATTTTGGGCTATAATATGTACACATTAAAATATAATAAAACAATAACATCATCGAATAATCTTAAAGAGAATCTACCAAATATATTTGTAGATACCATCGAATTATCGAATGAAATACCGATTTTATATCGCAATTCAATCATCGATCTTAATGATTTAGATGAATTAACAATAAAATCAAATAATTTACATGAAATTGAACCGGGTGCCTTTATGAATTTACCACAATTACGTAAACTTGTCATTACTGATAATCGTTTAGAAGAAATCAAAGTGGGTGTATTTAATAATATGCAAATATCAACACTTGATTTGAGTGGTAATCGAATTGAATTGATAGCCGATGGTGCTTTCGATAATATGCCAGAATTGTTAACAATTAATCTAGCTGATAATCAAATAAAGAAATGGAATAAAAATTGGTTTGTTAATACACCATTATTAGTGCGTGTATCAATGCAAAATAATCAAATTGATGAATTGCCAGCGTACAGTTTTAAGAATTTAGAAGGTGAAAAGAAATTTGGTAAATTAGCATTAACTGTTAATCTTATCTTTAGTTATAATAAAATTCGTAATATCGATGGTAATGCTTTTAAAAATTTAAAAACCATTGAGAATTTATGGTTGGATCATAATGAAATCGATAATTTCAATACGAATTGGTTTGATGGTATCAATATTGGTACTTTACGGATTGATTATAACAAATTAACATGTCTACCTGATGATTATGATAAGGTTTTTAATGCTGATTTGACAAGCATCAATGGAAATCCATGGGATTGTAATTGTTTGGAAAATATTGAGAAATATTCTGATAAACATATAGGGCGTATCAATTTGATTAATGCCAAATTGTCGTGTGCTGCTGATAGAATTGAGAAAAAATTACGAAATTTAGAGGAATTGTTGAAGAAAAATAAGGAGCAAGATACCGAAATTGAGCCGATAAAATAAATATGTAAATCAACAAACCAAATTATCAATAAATTTACCGATTTTGTGTTGATTTCTCATTTCTCTTAGATCTTAACTGAGAGTGGGTGATTTTGAGGGATGCGAGGCCATATCTTTTAGAAAAAAGTTCCCAAAAAAATGTCTTGCCAGAGTTTTTTTGGAAGGTAGGGTAATTTTTAAACTAACAATGATTAGAGGAAAAAAATTGCGACGAGGGTGCGGCCAAAAATAGTTGGGTTACGGCTCTGTTTCTCCCTTTTGATCCAATATCTAAAAAAAGCCTCCACAGTTGCCTATGCAATAATATTTCATTAAGAATTTCATATTCAAAAGGGGGTGCAGGATCATATTATAAGAGTCATTAGGGGTGCCATTATTGAGAATGATTCCGATAAATCTAAGGGGCGTATCAATTTGGGTTATTTCGAGGTGACGTGTGTTGCTGATAGAATTGATAAAAAAATTATAGAATTTAGAGGAATTGTTGAAGAGAAATAAAGAGCAAGACCCGAAAATTGAGCCATTAATATAAATATTTCAATCAGCAAGCCAAATTATCAATAAATTTATCGATTTTATGTTGATTTCATTTCTCTTAGTTAACTGAGGGTGCGTGATTTTGAGGGATGAGAGGCTTTATCTCTTAGAAAAAAGTTTCAAAAAAATGTTCCACCAGGGAGCGTTTTTTTTAAGTAACAGTGATTAGAGGGAAAAAGTTTTGTTGACAGGGGTAGGGGCAAGAAGTTGGGCTGCGACTCTGTGTCTCCTTTATCATCCATTGTCTTAAGAACGCCTTAAGAATTATCTATGTATGTAGTAATATTTCAGCGATTATCTCATATTGTAAAGGGTTTGCATAATCGAAGTCATTGGGATTGTCAATCTGAGTAAAGGATAAATAAACCCTGTCTTAGAAAAAATCACCTTACCAAGTTGTCCAACGGTGGAAACACGTACGACTTTGGGGTTGTTGTTAACCCTGTAATATTATCTGTTTTCACAAATATTCCAAAAGGATAAATGACAGGGACGTATCAAGAAATTGATGGGCCTCCAAAGGTTGCTCTTATCTGATAATAATGAGCGATTTTATCGTCAATTTGATTGGCAGTGCTTCATAATCTTATTTTGGTCAAAAAATTAATTAATAATTTAATTAAGGCAATCTTTTTTTTTGTTGGCTTTTCGCAAGCATCAGGGTAGTTGATAAGTATAGAAATACTCTTATTCTAATTATTTTTTAACATCTTTTAGAACAAAGATGTCTTAAAACTTTATAATACCTAAACTGAAATTCGAGAATTTAGAATTTAGCCCTCAAAAAACGATTAAATTTTAAGGCGCATTTTTGTTCTTCTATTATTTTTGAGATGTGAATTTCTATTTACTTAGAACAGATTGAAAAAATCATTTAAATGACTTATAAATTGATAAATTAAAGGGGTATAAATATGACTATAGTATACAATCAGATCAGACACAGCTGTTATCATCTATTTCAAGTCTTTTGAACATCATAAAAAACTTCATCAGCGGCGGCTCGTATATAAACATTGCAAAAGAGAGCACCTCTTGTTTCGTCTTTCTTTCTTTATTTTCTGTCTTTGTTTCTTTTTTTTCTTTCTTGTTTTTCTTTCTTTCTCTCCTGATATAAGAACAAACTTCTTTTTTTATTTTTCTCATTATCTCTCCTGTTTTTCTTCCCTATATTTCCTTCTTTCTTTTTTTTCTTTCCTGTCTTCCTTTTTTTCTTCCGTTTTTTGTCTTTCTCTAATTTCCCTTTCTTTAGTTCCTTGCTGCCTTCCTCTCTTTAGTTCTTTCTTGTTTTTCCTACTTTTTTTGCTGCCTATTTCTTTCGTGTATAAGTATTGCGAAACTACGGTAAACCATGTTTTCACTCAAAATTGTCTTTCGTCTTTCTTTCTGTCTTGTCAATTTTTCTCTCTATTCTTCTTTTTTCCCTTCTTTCTCCCCGTTTTTTTCTTAATTAACATCTTTTGTCAATTTTCTTTCTATCATGTTATTCCAATCCGGTGTTTCTTTTTTCTCTCCTGTCTTTCTTACTTTATTTTTCCTGTCCCTTACTCTCCTACCTTACATTCTTTCTTTTTTTGTATTCTTTCTTCCTTCCTCTTGTTCTTCTTCCTTTATTTCCAGACTTTTCTGCCTTTCTTTCTATCTATCATCACTTTCTTGACCGTGTAGTATGCTGATGTCTGCACAATACTCCCATTAATTTAAATCACGATCCGTCACTGATTTTCCTGATTAGTTTTTCTCAACAACAAAGTTTATAATTTGCTAGATCGTCAAATTGTAGGTTATCAAAGTCGAATGATTCGAAATTTATAAGTTATCTTAAAATTCTTATTATTGCAGATTAAGATTTCACATTCACGTAGAATAAATATTTCGATGATTACAGTATATAAAAATGTAGTATCATGGAAATATTTTGCGTTTTTTTTTTGTGTATGGACTGATTTACTATAATTATAAAAGTCGAAACACAATCAATAGTTCTCAACAGTATTAAAAACAAACAGTATTAAAAATGTGGCTCAAATTAGTGATAGTTTTTACAATTTTAACAACAATTCACAGTAGGACAACAACAGATTTGACGTTTAACAGTGCTATTGTATTGGGTTCTGATCTTAACAATAATGAAGTATGTTTTAAAGGTGTAAGTTCAGCACGTACTCTTGAAGATGCTTTATCAGAATGTAATTGTGAAAAAATCAGAATAATTGGTGATGTTCCAATTTTGTACAAATCCTTTACTAATAATAAGTTTGAAAAAATTAATATATTGATAATGCAGAACAATTCTTTATATGAAATACGACCTGGTGCACTTGAGAATTTACCAAATTTACGCGTAATTAACATAACGAATAATCGATTAGATGAAATAAAAGAAGGTGTATTTAGTACTTTATCAACTATAACAATACTAGATTTGAGTTATAATCGAATTGAAACGATTGAATCTGGCGCATTTGACAATTTATCGAAATTAGAGATAATTAATCTAAGTCATAATAGAATCCAAATGTGGAATAAAAATTGGGCTGTGAATAAACGTTTACTACAACGTATTGATGTATCTTATAATAGAATTGAAGAATTACCTGATAATGCTTTCAATAATTTTCCTGAAAGTGTAACATTATTCGATTATTCGAGCTTATCGCTATTGTTTAGTTACAATAAAATCAGAAATATCCATCGTCATATGTTGAAAGATCCTATTACTAATTTAGATTTAGAAGGTAATCTAATTGAGAATGTAGATGAGACTTGGACTAGCATAATTCACGAGTCCTTAAATCTTAACAAAAATAGATTGACATGTTTAAATGGTAATTTCGGCCAAATTTTCTGGGCTTGATGGGTTGGACTCAATGGAAATCCATGGGATTGTAATTGTTTGAGTACAATGTCAACGTTTTTAAATGGTCGTTTTTCAAATTTTGATTTGAAAGATTCGTTAAAATCTTGTAATTTATTAAATGGTAAAAATACTGAATTTTCAAATAATTACAATCAGGACACAGACACCACACATGAGCCTCTAATCTGTGGGGGCGGCTTATAGTAATCAATTAATAAATAAAAAACGTTATTAAAATTTCAGTTTTAATGCTTTCTATAAACATTTTTTTAGCTAAAGCTCTTCTCTTCCTTTTGATCCATTATCTAAAAAAACGCCTTCACAGTTGCCCATGCAATAATATTTTAGTAACAATCTCATATATTAAAAGGGGTGCAGTATCATATTATAAAAGTCATTAGGGGTGCCAATATTGAGAAATATTCCTATAATCTTAAGGGGTTTATCAATTAGATTTAAGAAAAGATTACGAAATTTAGAGGAATTATTGAACAAAAATAAGGAGCAAGACACCGAAATTGAGCCAATAACATAAATATGTAAATTAACAAATAAAATTATCAATAAATGTATCGATTTCGTGTTGTTTTATTTTCTCTTATTGTTAGATCTCAACTGGAGGTGCGTGATTCTTACGGATGCAAGGCCTTACCTTTCAGAAAAAAAGTTTCTAAAAAAATATTTTCCAAGGCGCGTTTTTTGAAAGGCTTTTATCCATTATCTTAAGAACCCGTACAATAATATTTCAGTGAAAATGTCATCTTCTAAAGGGGATGCAAAATTAGAGACATTGGGGGTTGTCAATCTGAGCAAAGGTTAATTAAACCCTGTCTTAGAAAAAAATCATCCTATCAAGTTCTAAAACAGTGGAAACACGTACCAATTTCGGGTTGTTGTTAACCCTGTAAGATTATCTTTTTCACAAATATTCCAAAAAATAAAACGACAGGGACGTATCAGGAGATTGATGGGCCTCCATCTGATAATAATGAGCGATTTGGTCTTCACTTTGATTGGCGGTGCTTCATAATATTTTTTTGATCCAAAAATTAATTAATAATTTAATTAAGACAATCATTCTAAAAAGAACTGTCAAGAATTCTGGATGCATTTAAATGTGCTAAAATTGAATAAAATTTGCTTTTTGTTGCTTCTTCACAAACATTAGGGTAGTTGATAAGTATTGAAGTGCTCCTTTACCAAATATTTTTTTATAACATCTTTTAGAGAATAAAAATGTCTTAAAACCTAAACTGAATGGCAAAAATTAATGTTCGATAGCAAAATTGACCAATAAATTTCAGAATTTAGCCCTGAAAAAAAAAACGATTACCAGTCTTTTGCCGAGAAGATGCACAAATTTTCGGGCGCATTTTTGTTCCTCTGTTATTTTTGAGATGTGAATTATTACTATTTACTTATTGTTAGCACAGATTGAAGAAATCATTTAAATGACTTATAATCAACTACCCCCCTGTCACCCTTTGAAAATTAAAGGGGTATAAATATAAATGTGACTAAACATTCAGATCAGACAGCTGTTATCGTCTATTTCAAGTCTTTTGAACATCATTAAATACTTCATCAGCGGCGGCTCGTATACCGAGGTGGTATTTTCAATAGATACATGGGAGAAACATTGGTCCCGCCCATGTCCCTTCTTTGTCAAATCAGATGTTTTATGAATAACAGACAGAGATACCAAATCCACAAAACACATCTGGTTATTGTTTTCTTTTAAAATAGTCTTGAAGGTTCTTTCGTATAAAAGAAATTTCTTTGTTTGGTCAAAGGACTAAGGGTGGATGGTAAGATCCGCTATCATTTTTAATTTCTAGACCACCTACGCTCTCTCTATCCCTTTCTAACTAATATGTAAGTAGTATAGGTGGGAGGGACCAATGTTTCTCTTATGTATCTATTGAGAATACCACTACGGTATGTATAAATATTGCAAAAGAGCAGCACCTTCTGTTTCTTTTTTCTTTTTTTCTCTTCTATCTTTCTTTGTTTTTCTCTTTCTTGTCTTTCTTTCTTTCTTTCTTTCTTTTCTGACATAAGAATAAACTTCTTTTTTATTTCTTTCATTATCTCTTCTGTTTTTCTTTTTTTCTTCATTTCTTTATTTGTGTGCCATTTTTCTCACCTATCTTTCTTTCTTTATTTCTTTCCTTCCTGTCTTCCTTTTCTCTTTATTTCTTCCGTTCTTTGTTTATCTATAATTTTCCTTCCTGCCGTTCTTTCTTTAGTTATTTCTTGTTTCTCTTTATTTTTTCTTTTACTGCTCTTTTGTTTTAGTGTATAAGCATTGTGAAACCACGGTAAATCATGTTTTCACTGAAAATTGTCTTTCGTCTTTCTCTCTCTCCTGTCTTCCTATATTTTTTTGTATCCTTCTTTCTTTCTTTTTTTCCCTTACTCTCCTACCTTACATTCTCTCTTTTTTTCTGTAGCCTTTCTTTCTTCTTCTAATTACCTCATGTCATTAGTTCCTTCCTGTCATATTCTTTTTCTTCTGCTTTTCTCTCGCCTCTCTCTCATTCTTCTTTCTTTGTTTTCTGCCTTTCTTTCTTTCTATCCCTAATTTCTTGACGGTGTACTATGCACATGTCTGCAAAATAGCCCCATTAATTTAAATCACGATCCGCCACTGATTTTCCTGATTGTTTTTTCTCAACGACAAAGTTTATAATTTGCTAGATGTTAGATCGTCAAATTGAAGGTTATCAAAGTCGAATGATTTGAAATTGATAAAGTTATCTTAGAATTTTTATTATTGCAAGTCAAGATTTCTGAGTCACGCATAATAAATATTTCGATCATCATAATATAAATACAGAGTGTTTGGTATAAGTATGGTGAGTTTTAAGAAACTCCTATTAGTCAACGAGTGAAAAATATTTTAAGGATTTGTGGGAGGGTCCTTAAAGAACATTTCAGCAAAAATTGAATCTCGTAGCTCACTTGGAAGTTGGTCAAAACCGCTCGTTTCTGACGATGTAGTGATTTTCAAAAACGAACTAAGCACGCAAAACGACTTAGAATGACATTAAGATCCTCTCAAAATTGATTTCTTTCGTTTTTCTCCATTTTATTCTGGAACAGGTGGAAATATTTCGTATTTTCTCTGGAATACAATGGAGAAAAACGAAAAAAATCAATGTTGGGAAGGTCTCTGAGTCATTTTTAGTCGTTCTGTGTGTTTTGTTCTTTTTTGAAAATTGCGACATTGTCCAGAACGATCGTTTTTTGACCAACTTTAAAATGAGCTAAGAGGTTGTAATTTTGCTAAAATGTTCCCTAGGGACTTTTCTACAAATCCTCAAAATATTTTTCGAATCGCTCGTCGATTAATAGCAGTTATTTAGAACTTTCCATACTTAGACCAAACACTCTGTATAGTATCATGGAACTATTTAGAGTGTTTTTTTTTTGTGTACGGACTGATTGATTACAATTATAAAAGTCGAAGCACAATCAACAGTCCTCAACAGTTTCTAATTGATTTCTGTTAAAATGTGGCTCAAATTAGTGATAGTTCTTACAATTTTAACAACAGTTCACAGTTTGACATTGCAGTATGATACAGATAAGACATTTAAAAATACTCGTGTTGTGGGTTATGATTTAAACAATAATAAAGTATGTACTAAAGATATAAGTTCAGCACGTACTCTTGCTGATGCTTTACCAGAATGTAATTGTAAAAAAATCGAAATATTTGGTGATGTTCCAATTTTGTACGAATCCTCTATTAATAATTTTGAAAAAATGGAAATATTGATAATGAAGAGGAATAATTTATATGAAATACAACCTGGTGCACTTGACAATTTACCAAATTTACGCGTAATCAACATAACGAATAATCGATTAGATGAAATAAAAGAAGGTGTATTTAGTACTTTATCAACTATAACAATACTAGATTTGAGTTATAATCGAATTGAAACGATTTCAATTGGCGCATTTGATAATTTATCGAAATTAGAGATAATTAATCTCAGTCACAATAGAATCGAAGTGTGGAATGCAAATTGGGTTGTGAATAAGTTTAATATACAAATTATTGATGCATCTTATAATAGAATTGAAGAATTACCTGATAATGCTTTCAATAGTATACCATTTTTCGCTTATGAGGACATTTCGCTATTGTTTAGTTTCAATAAAATCAGAAAAATTAATCCTTATATGTTGACACATGGTGTTGCTAATTTAGATTTAGAGGGTAATCTAATTGAGAGTGTAGATGAGACTTGGACTAGAAAGATTGAAATGTCTTTAAATCTTAACAAAAATAGATTGACATGTTTAAATGGTAATTTTCATAATATTTTCCGGGCTCATTTGGTTAAAATCAATGGAAATCCATGGGATTGTAATTGTTTGGGGAATATTTCAAAGTTTGCAAGTGGTCATTCGAACGAAATTGATTTGAAAGATTCATTAGAAGTCTGTTTATTTTCATGAATTATTTCACTGTACACTCAAACACCTCACAAGAGCCCGCAATCTGTGGGGCCGTCGTTTCATTATAATCAATTAGTAATCAATGAATTAATAAAGAAGCTATTAAAGTTTCAGTTTTGATGCTTTCTATAAACATTTCCCTACTGATAATAATCAGGCAACAAACGTTCTTCTCTAAGAAACTTTATTTTATAATTTTCCTATTGAGTTATTATTATTATTAAATTCTGTTTGTGTATTCATGAGATTCGTTTGTATAATCCAACAATAGTCCACGTGTCGTTTCACATTTTCTCAACAGGCGACTTCAATGTGTGATGAAGACACACGCCCTGTTCTATAACCGTATGCTGCTTTACTCAGCAAATCTAATTGTGTGTGGCTGTAAGTATGTGTGTGTATCGTTATTTTTTTATTCATACAGAAAACAAAACTTGCACTATCATAGTGTGGTTATGGGTGCGTCTAAACACCATATAAATATCATTATCATCATCACCATCACCATTATCATCATTATCATCAAAACAATTCACTGTTTCGATTTTGACAGATTGTTTGATTGATTTTTCCTCCACTTCTTCTTGCCACGTTCATCTTGTGTTGAGAGAATAACAACAACAACAACAATAAGATACGATCGCGTGATAGAAGATGTATTGAATGTGCAGTCCATCAACATAAACTATATATAGTTTTAAATGCGTATACATATATGTATAGAGAATCATGTTACATCACATAATTTCTAGTCTGTAATTAAGTACGAAGATATGATGAGTGCCTTTGGTTGTACAAAACAATCAGATGAAGAGGCATATAGCACGAGAACGGATGTTGGATTTAGCTTGGCTATAGCTTGTAGCTAGCGGCTCTCCAGTCAGTTCTGCCATTAAATTTCAAACATCAAGCGAATAGGGCGTACGCCATCAACATATACAGACATATCCCGTATTATAATAAATAAACCATTTTGGTTTATATGAGAAATGACAGTATGGTTTATTAATGACACACTAATAGCTGTTATTAAAATTTGAAATTTTTGCCTCCTTTAGGGTAACGAATTGAACAGGACGGGCGTGTGTGATGGGTAGGACAAACTGTGTATTTTACTTAAGCTCGATTTAACCAAATCTTATCTTAAATTGACGCTTAAGGCAAGAAAAACAGTCCAAGCTCTATTTTAGAGCCGAATTTTCGAGATATAGAGATATTTTCCTGATAAACCAACAGTTTTTATTGAACTTTGCTAGTGGATTGTACAATTCTAAGTTTTTAGACAATTCCGTTCTGAATTATCAGTTATAAGTAGAGAAAAAGAAACAATTTATAATTGGGCATTTCACGGTGCATTCGACGAAGTTTTCCATTTTGGAAAATTTTGACTAAATTCTAAAGTTTATAGAAAAAATTCAAAAAGCCTGTCGAAATTTTTCTAACCTCGCCCTGCCTAAGATAAAACATTACACGATAGCTTGTTTGAACGCTTATCCACAAGTGGAGAGCTATTAGAGACTAGAAAATCCAGTTTTGGAAAATCGAAAATGTTTGAAAATTTTCTTTAATTTTTTTCCAATGATTTTTAATTTTCCAAAATTGGATAAGAAATTTTTCTAAAATGGAAAACTGTGTCATGTAAAATTCCCGATTCACCGATGGTTATGGTGTTTGAATATCTCAGAAAACAAGCAAGAAATCGATAATTAAAAATTGGCACTTTTTCAAGCACTTGACTCCAGTTCCCCCTTAAGAAATGTTTGTTATAAAAACTTCACCTAATTTTTGTAATGACTTTTTTTGGATACTTTTTAAGTTGGATTCTCGAGTTTCAATTGAAATTTTTAGTTTTTCGACTAAATTAGAATTTTTTAACAAAAATTTTATTATCGGATCGTCAAAAATATGAGATTCGGTTAATTCTAGTGGATCTTGGAGCTAAACTCCCAGTTTTACCCAATGTTTCAAAACCTTTACATCATTAATTATCAATTCTTGGGAAAATTTAGGCAGTTTAAGCCGGTTTTTAGTTCTTACACTAAAATTTCAACTAAATTCTAATCTTCTGATCTAAATTTAAGGTTTTTATCCCAAATCATCAATTTTCAGCAAATTATAACAACATTTTCATCGTAAATATAACGAATTTTGATACATGGATAGTTAAAAAATAAAGCTGAATTCTTCATTTTTAATCTAGATTTTAAGACACAGTAGTCCTAGAATATAGATTAGCAATTATTCAACAGTAAGAGGACTTTCCATATTAAGGGCTTTCAAAATCCACAAACAATGAGCTCATCTATCTAATGAATATACAAAATATTAGAACCACCCGCCAAAAGTATCATGTCTAAGAAAATTCTTAACCTATGCCTTCCTTAATGACCTCATATTTTCCTTATTATTATCGGTCAACTGTTTATTATACTATACAGCCCTTACAAGTAAATCACTCGAAATAGAAAGTCCTCATCTTGATGATTTTTATTATACAGATAGTTCATATTATTCTAAGGAATGCGTGTTTTGCCATTTG
Organism: Mylabris sibirica; assembly: GCA_039776855.1. Taxonomy (NCBI): domain Eukaryota; kingdom Metazoa; phylum Arthropoda; class Insecta; order Coleoptera; family Meloidae; genus Mylabris; species Mylabris sibirica. The sequence goes on from CM077836.1 coordinate 9,997,212, forward strand.
TGCTCTTATTCGAGTTAAAGCGACAAAATGGGGTTTGAAGTTGAACCTGCAAAATTATATATTTTTTTTCAAATATCTGAAGAACGACTTCATATTTTTCAGTGTTTCAAAAACTGGATAATAAAGATTTGCTAGGGCTATTATGAGATGTAAGTCGCGTTTTCATCCCTTATTGAGAGTTGAAGTTATAGACGATTATATATTGTGATTTTCCATGCCATAGTAAAAGATATAAATTTGAATACTACAAGATTAAAACTATAAAATATACTTCAAAATAAAGTGTACGAATTCGAAGGTTTTATATAATTACAAAAAGCTTCTAAGGGTTGTAATTTTAGGAATGAATTTTGGCTACGCTTATTATTTTTGAAAATTCAACTTATAAGGTTTTGAAGGTATACAAAATGCCTACCTAATGGTTTATGAATGACTTTCCCTTAACAAACCCTTAATGAATTATACTGACTTAAGTTTATGAAAAAAATTTCAATTCAATTAAAGCAAATCATAGTTTTTCGTATGAGAGAAGGCGCCGCTTCATCGTTTTGCACACGGCCACGCAAAATCGTAACTCCGGCCCTGAAGTTGAGCTTTTCTATTCCATTGGTGTTTATTATTTTTAATCAATCGTAGAATTGAAATCGAAAGAAAATATTCGTGTCAGAGATTATTTTGGTTTGGTTTCAAAATTTAATCTATCCTAGTGCGTGTAATGATTGTGCTTTCAACAAACAAAACCTATAATTGACAGCTATTTTCTAATAACTGTAATTTTCGACAATCTACATAAACAATATCAATATTTGATGAGGATCTAACACTTTAGAGCCACAGATTACTGTCTATAATGTGTACTTATCAATAATAATTCTTTTGTTCATTTTTATTTCAATTTCATCTATTTTTTCTCTCTCTACCGGGTGACAATGAAAACAGGCTACAAGCTGCAACTTTTTTAGTTATCGGTAGATTTTTTCCAAATTCACAGAGTTACTCAATGGTACAATTGCGCAGATTATGGGATGTTAATTATACTTGAGTCACTTCCGGTTTGACCGAAAGTGGACCTATATCTCTTATTTTAAATAGCGACCTATATATTTTTTGATTTTGTCTTATTGTACTAAGAATTAGCTTTCCAGGGACGTATGACAAGTAGGGGTTTAAAAAAGAAAATTGCCTAAAAATAGCATGAGATTGTCCAGACTAGTCAACTCTGATTTAACGGAAAAACAACTAAATAAGACAAATTACATAGTATTTCATAATAATAACAACAGAACAAATTTATCAATCTCTGTGGTTACTGTTTAAATAATAATGTTCACTAGCTTCAAAGCCCCCTGTGTTCTTCAATTTTGCTTTAAATCACACAGGAGAGGATAAAATTTAGAAATTCGGTAATAATTCATGTTTATTCATTTAGAGACAAAATTTCAAAATGAAAATACAAAGTACTAATATGAAGCTTGAAAATAATGTAATAAAACTAGCATGTTCCTATTTTAGTTCTTGAGGAAAATGGATTACTTTATGCCGGAAAGTCTCAAAAACTGTCAATTGATCATAAGTCCACCAAAATTGATTTTTAAGCATTTATAACTAGTAAGGCTACAAATTGTGAGGTACTGAACGGTATCCAATAGTTACAATCACGTGTTTAGTTGTTTGGATCTTATATCATGGATGACTAATTTGGACAATGTTTTGCCATTTTTAGGCGTTTTTCCATTTTAAAATCCTACTTGTTATACATTTTCGGAAAGCGTACCTTTAGTACAATAATACAAAAGCAAAAAATATAAAGGTTGCTATTTAAAACAAGAAATGTATGTCCACTTCCGGTCAAACCGGAAGTGACTCAAATATTATTACCACTGAAAAATTTGCGCAATTGTACAGTTAACCAATCCTGTGAATTTGGAAAAAATGTACCGACAACTAAAGAAGTTGTGGCTTGTAGCCTGTTTTCATTGTCACCCGGTATATTGTAGATTTAATCGGTGTGTTATTTAAGTTTGTCGAAATTCACAAATTTTCCTCTCAACTTGTTAAACAATAATCATAAATATGAAACGTGTATGTATATAAGAAAGGTAGAAATTCGGGGTGTTGACAACTATTCGATTTAAATCTGTACTGTTTGTTGAATACACGGAATGCCACCGGACGACACATTCCAGAAGATGATAGTCGAAGAGAGGACCTCGTGCATTGTAAATCAATCATCAAGAAACTGATACACAGGCATGCAGCTGATATTTTCTACGTATTTACATAATGGTGAAGTAGCCAGTATATAGAAATGCTAGTTGTTTGTTTTGTTGATGTCACCATCTTCATTTGAATATCGTAATCAGAAAGGGGTGAATTTAGTTGTTTTTTTTTGTTATTGAGAATTGTAAAATTTGTACAGTGTCTCAGGAATATAATTTTTATTATAGCAGCTGTTAGTTTTCATGCACTCCCGCACTACTGCAACGTCCACAAATAGCATTCGTGAACGTGCCACCGGACATTGCTATCACACCTGACTGTTTTACAACCATACCCGGATTCTCTATCAGATAACAGTGCTTGTGTCTGTACCCGTTTTATTTCTTTATTTATTTACTTACTGTTATACAGCGCGTCCAGATTTCGATAAGAGGTAGAGACGTTCTTCTTTATACAGAAAGGTAGAGCTTTTAAAATTTTTGATTCGGGAAAAATTTAAACAACAGACGAGAGGGTGGTTTTTATGTTTTATGAAAAAATCAATCGATTTTGTCAAAAAATTGCCTTCCACTCGTACTTTGATTGTTCAAAATTTAACAAGAAAGCTTTTGATTTGAAAAAATCCTTTAAAGTTTGGCTAAAAACCAAATACTTTAATCAAAAGTGTTCAAAAGTCTCTAAATTGTGTCTATCACAGATTTAAGAAAAAGTCGCAAAAAACTGACGATTTAGATTGAAAATTTATGGACTCAATAATGAAATCAGGACTTTGAAGCATTACTTTTTTGTTCCGGTTCAATAAAAGAAGAAATATCGATTCAGATCCGGTTTTTGTTCCTGCAAAATAACGTTTTTTCCGGTTTTCGAATCAGTTTCAAATGATTAATTTTCAAATTTTTGAATCTTACTCCAAGTTAAGAATAACCCCTAAGAACTATTTATAGGGTAATTATGGTGATTATTTTAAATACAGGAAAACCTTAGAACAGATGGCTCATTTTGTAATTTTCTATTAGCAGAAGAATTTTGATGGTGGTATGTTTACCATGGGGTATAAAATTGCAAAAAAAAACACATAAAAAATGGGATATAATCGTCTATTACTGTAACCCTTAACAAGGGATGGAAATGCAGTTCTCACTTATTGATAGCTCTAGTAAATCTACTATCCACTTTTTAACCATTAAAAAATGTTGTTCCAGAGATATTTGGAAAAAACTGATTTTGCAGGAGTAACTTAAACCCCAATAACCCCTTTAAGCTTCACTATGGACATAAAGACAAAATGCACATCCCTGTATATAAAAAAATCGATAATTTTCATCTCGGGTGGTTTACGTGCAAGTTTATGGTAAGTGCTCTGAAGACCTATTTAATTGAGTTACAATTAGGTCCGGGGCGGAGTGCTAAAGAGTAGATGAAAAGAAAAAAGAGAAAAAAATCGTGTTAAGTGGTATGCTTGAACCGAAAAGAACCTCTTTCTGTTTTCGGTTGAGTTCCGGACTTAATTCCGGCCAAAATTAAAGTGCTTCAATGCGAGCAATGCGTTCTGTGTCGACGATTGTGTCAACTGTGTGTAGTCTGGATCAGCACGAGCATGCCTCAAGTCCGGCGTGCATCGCATACCTTGCAGTGTCTATACAAGGCTTAACATGCACTAAGCATGTCTAATTTGTTCCCTTTTTCAGTTTATTTCAGTGAAGGATGAAAATGTCCCAAAATCCAAAGCAAAGTTCTACTTGAAAATTGATTAAAACTTTATTTTGACCATTCAGTTAAAAAGTTCGATACAAATCTCTTGAAATCTACCCTAAGAGTCTAAATTATGGTTAAAAAAGCAAATAAAAACACCCGAATTGCCTCCTTTTCACAATTCAAGAGCAAAAGTCATCAGTTTATATCTCTTGAAATAAGACTTACTCTAAAATATCTTCCTGCATTAATATTGCACCCTTATTGCTCACCCCTACTTTATATGATCCATTATTATTATTATTGTTATCATTAAAATATCATCATTTGAGAAGCTTACCTGCATGATGAATTAAATAAAGAATCACGTGATTCTTCTATCTTGAATCTAATTAGACGGTATATACCGTGATTTACTTTCCTTGGTATAACTTTTTTTTTAAATGTTTAGCTTCAATGGATAGTTTATTATAAGTTTTTTTTTCCTGTTCGTTTCTCTTTATGCTATTGGTGGTAAATTTATAAAAGAGCAATTTCCTATACACAATGGCTATTTGTCGATATAGGGTGGGGGCAGATAAATCTCACAAGATGCAAAGTCCCGATAGTTCCTTGCAATTATTTATCGGCATAGACCTGAAGACAATCAACAGCGGTGCTAAAACAATAGTAGGCGTGTCTGGCAATCAATTGTGAATACGGCTATTATTAGGACTGACTATGTGTATGTGTGTGTGTGTGTGTGTGTGTGTATGTACAGCAGGTACTAGCGAAAAAAATTGAAAATTTTTACAGTAAGAAAACGGTTATAGACGACTTTTCGAAATTGTCGATTTAACGCATCGATACCAACACACAAATATAGCAGCTATAGCTATACACACCCTCTTCTTTATCTTATTGTTGGGAATTATGTGAAAGCTACCATATTACGCCGTCTGTGTTGCTGTTTAAGCAAATATGCGACATAAGATCGGATATCAGGATTTTTATTGATGTCCTGTTGGTAGTGTGTCTTGGTTGTGGTGTTGTTGTTGTTGTTGTGTAGTAAATGCGTTAGCCAGCTTGTCAGACAATCGGCTGCCGGGCAGGAGAGGTCGCTAAAACCTCGTAAATTGTTCAACAAACACATACACAACAACTCGAACTATAAACATATACATACATACTTACAATGAACGAGAGAATTACTTTACAATCACACAACACACCATGACCACCATCATGTCCAATAGCATTGATTTACAACAACGATCATTATTTGGATTGAATAACGTAAAAATTCGCAATTGACGTTGTTGCATCTACCACCTGTTCGTTCGTTCTTCAATCCAAACTTACGAATTAATTTCATCTTGGCATAGTAGCCGAAGTTTACGCATCATTTAACGAAATTGATGTTCTACAATTGGCTACGTGACAAAATATACGCCAGGCTTATTGGTACTGAAATTGAAGAAAAACCGACCATAATTACGCAAAATAACACACAACTTTATACGATTAGATAGAAAACGTCTGTATATATTTGCATATCAACTCTTCACATGTCACATTGTGCTACAAAAAAAAATACAGCTCTGCTATAATGGTCGGTAATTATACAAGATTGAGAATTACACAGCGTAATTACAAACGTTTCAACTTCCTTGTTAGAAAGCCAGTCAGGATAACAGGCGCTGAATTTTTGATTCAACATCATCACGATGACGATGATGATGATGATGGTGGTTATAAGTTATAACATGATAAAAGTCCATTCACAACATCCCGGACATTGTAGTTTAAAAAGATGCGGATTTGTCGACAAGACAGAACCAACAATTTTTTGTGTTGTAATGAATTAAAAAAACGTGTGCCAGTCATTTGTACAATGTACAAGGTGTGATCAAAATGTAACGGCAATTTTTGCTTTTCTTTAATAATCTTTATTTATTAATCAAAATCAATTTTCTCCCTTTCAAAGTAGTTCTCTGAGCACTTTTTCCAATCTTGGAAGCTCTTCAGAAATTCACTTTTCGGCATAACATTCAGCTCATTCAGCGATTCTGTTTTTATCTCGTCAATGGTGGCAAAAAAGTCATTTTTTCATGGTTCTTTTCAGTCTAAGGTATGAAAATAACAATAGTTAAAAAATCACGAATAAGCAGTGAGGTGTGAGCCGAACAATTATCGTGATGCAATTTCCATTAGTAATTTGGCACGATTCTGGGCGTTTTGGACAAGTTGCTTTACGTAAACGGTGCTTGAAGGAACTCATGATGCACAACGCCCTTGAAATTGATGAAAACTGCTAGAAGAACCTTCATATTTGATCGAATTTGTGGAATTTTTTCGGTCTCGACTCTTTAGACAGCTTCCATTGGGACAATTAAGTCATGGTTTCGACGTTTATTTATCAATCAAACCGGTGGTCTCCAGTCAATGGGAACGGAAATGTTAGCGAAAGAATAAAATTCGGTACACTGGAAATCAATAACGTAAAAGTTTTCTTTAACGCAGAAAAGCAAATGCTCATTATTGGACTTGTGACCACCGAAAATCAATTTTGTCCCATTCAAAGTAATCCCCTCAGCACTTTTTCCACTCTTGGAAGCTCTTCAGGAATTCACTTTTCGGCATAACATTCAGCTCATTCAGCGATTCTGTTTTTATCTCGTCAATGGTGGCAAAAAGTCATCCTTTCATGGTTCTTTCCAGTCTAAGTTATGAAAATAACAACAGTTAAAAAATCACAAATAAGCAGTGAGATGTAAGCAGGACCAATATCGTGATGCAATTTCCAGTAGTGATTTTGACACAATTCTGGCCGTTTTGGATAAATTGCTTCACGTAAGCAGTACTTGAAGGAACTCATAATGCACAATGCCCTTAAAATTCAAGTAAACTGAAGCTTTACATTTGATCGAATTTGTGGAATTTTTTCGGTCATTGGGACAATTAAGCCATGGTTTTGACGTTTATACATTAATCAAAACGATGGTCTCCAGTTTATACCTACCATATAAGCACAAAAATGATCATTTTTGGGTTTCTACGTTAAAGACAACTAGTTTAAAATGCGCTTCCTCTGTGAGAATATTAGCGAATTAATAAAATCTGGTACTTTCTATTTGATGGCAAAACAATAACCTAGAAGTTTTCTTTAACGCAGAAAACCAAATGGTCATTTTTGGACTTGAGGCCACCAAAAATCAATTTTGTCACCTTCAAAGTAATTCGCCCTCAGATTTAATACATTTATGCCAGCGATTTCTACAACCTTGGAAGCACTTTAGGCACTTACTTTTCAATATAACTTTCAGTTCCTTCAGCGATTCTGTTTTTATCTTGTTAGTGGTGGCAGAATGTGCTCCTTTGATGATTCTCTTCAGCTTTGGGTATGAAAAGAAGTCACAAGGTGCCTTGTCGGGCGAATACAGGGAATGAGGTAATATAATAGTTTCGTTTCCTACCAAAAAATCACGACTAACCAATGAGGTGTGAGCAGGAGCATTATCGTGATGCAATTTCTACGAGTGGTTTTGCCACAACTGAGTGGCTCTGAAAAATAGTAGTGAAGTGATATTTTTTTTATAAAAATGAATTAAGAGCATGCCTTTTACAAGGAGCAAGAATGGCACAAGTGAAATTCTGAATTAGTACAATAACATAAGGGGTGAAAAATTATGTTTTTTAAAAAAATTGATTTTTAACTTGTACTAGGTACTTTTCCTCTGAGCCACTGAATTCGAAGGATTCCTTCACGCAAGAGGCGCATAGCTTCCTTAATAAGAGTATGTCCATATGTCAGAAAATCATGATGCTCAATGTCATTGAACTCAAAGAAACCAGTGAAGAGAACCTTGACGAATTTTTCCTTCAATTAGGACGTTTGAGCCTTGATTTCAACGCCATACTCATAGATCCATATTTCGCGACTTCTTTTGACCTTTTGAAGAAACTTTAGATCGTTTTTCGCTTCATTCACATATAGCGAAAAATGTGTTTTGAGGGGGTAACTTCAAGGGGCAATTTCACCCCCTTAATGTGAATATGGGCCGCTAAAAAAAATATGCATCCCTTATTTTTTGATGCTCTACCTGTATGCAAAGTTTGATCAAAATCGGAGAGGGACAGTTGTGTCACTTTCCTTGTCAGTAATTTTATAATAAGTTTTGCTGGCACACATTTCATGCCAAAAAATACAAAAAAATTGCTTGCCATGAGCCAATTGATAATCCGACCTCTCTGAGAGCAATTCGCCGATTTTCCAGAACCATTCTCTTCACTTGTTCAATATATTTGATATGATAAGGCGTCAGAGTGGTCGTCATCTTCAACGTCTTCACAGCCCTCTTTTTAACCATTTCGACTATCAAAAATAAGCTGACTATTACAACATACTTCACGCAAATTGAAAATCAAACCTATAAAGCCTGGGAAAATTGAAAATTTCCGTTATTTTCTTATCACACCTCGTATATAATAACAAGAACAATTTTAATATTAAGCGCCGTCAACATTCCGACAATAAACTTCCATAAAATATAATCCACTATATCAACATAATATGAATTATTATCTCTAGTTGGGCACGTAGATACGATAAAGACGATGTGTAATTGAGTAGAAACATGCGGGTGACAGACATGACTATAAGTACGTGTGAGCCATTTTGAATTAATCATAATTTCCCCAGTTTCCAGTTGGATTAACAAAACAATAAGAATATGGTTTTTTATCACATCATTCCTATTGTGATATACCTATATATGTATGTATAGTGAGTGTTGATTAGCCTGAATTACAATATGGACGTATTGATTTTTGTCAAAATTGATTGTATCGATGTTAGTAGAGTATATACATATAAGAGACGAACACTATCCAATTAGTCTTCGATTTCAATCCAATTGATCAAGTGGTTAGTGGTGTTGGTTTGTTAACGCCAACGCTTATGGAGCTATAAATCGTGTCGCAAAGCCCATAAGGGTCAGATAGCCAGTTTCTGGTTATATGAGAGAAATATATATCTATACTTTATACATAACATATACACGTATATGTATGTATGTAGAGTATACGTACGTTCGGCTGGTTTGGTGTTTTTTGTCATAGAATAAAACCAGAACAAGGGTATATAAATGTATGTATTTTATATACATATATATATGTATATGTATACTGTACATATTAGAGGAGTGCCCCAACAATCTGTTTGATATGCAGGGCGCCCAGCGTGTTCTCACCATCGTCCATATATGGAGCAAGTCCGCATGATTTACGTAGAAAGATATTGGGCGCTTGTAAACCGTCTAGATACATTGCTTCGCTCTCTATCTTATCAGTGTATGTCAAACTTGTGCCGCAATAATATTGTCGAGTTTTCTTATTTTAACAAAAAAAAATACACTTTCCTAACATGACACCTGTAAAACATTTAAGAATGCAGCCAGGTATTTCTCACTATGTCTTTATATCGATAATAAGCAAAACTGTTGGATTTCTAACAATTCCAACAATCCTTACAACTCACAATCAGTATATAATAATGCTGTTTGTACTAAATTTACAATTTTTTGCTTATGTTTAGTCCTAAAACATAATCTTAAATGTTAAACGTTTTCTTTTAAGTCGAGTGCGTTAAACAGTCCATAATACACTCGTTTCAATTAATTCTAGGGATGTTTCATTTTATGCACTTGTAGTACAAATTTGTCAATATTTGAAAACAGAAAACTGTACTTTAGGAGTTTTTGAACCTAAGTTGTAACTAGGCAATGCAATGGGAATTTATTTTAGGTTGCCGCGCGACTATCGTCAACGCACGCCATAGATATACGTGATTCTCGATTCTTACTATAATCGTCATTTGTATTTCTGTATTTCACCAAATACTTGAACCTACCTACTCGCTGCGCTCATAAAAATTCGGCAAGTGAGGGGCAGAAATCAGCCACAGTAGACCGCCTGTTTATTGTTTGTCGCGTCGTTCATTCACTTTATCAACTTCGTTGAATGATTGTAGTGCTACAATCGCAATAAATAAACGTATAATTCCATTGAGAGGTCGATGGAGATCGAGCGCGACTAGACAGTGGTTATTTTAAATTTAGTTCAGAGCAGTTATTGTTATATGAGTACGCTGGAGCGTGCAAATCCCGCTGCTAACTTATAACTTCCAGACCTGATTCTTTGCCTTACTTAAGCTCAAACATTTGGGTGTACAGACTTTCAATGAAATGTGTGTAAGCATACCGTTAGCTCCATTTTAGGCAAGACCTTATTAAGGCGAGCTTGAGTATGGGAAGAAACACCGGGCCTTAAAGGATTTGTGTTCTTAAAAGATAAAAATAGAACAATTTTCACACTTTCAATCACTATGAATTAAATTTTTGACTTTTTGCTTATGTTTCAAGACTTTAAATGTTTTGATTTAAGAGTAAAAAGGAAAGGATTTAGACATTCTCACTTGATTTTTGTATTGAAATCTTGTTTCAAACTAAGTAACAAGGCTTCCGTTTTTAGTAAATTTTTTCTAAAGTCGAAAAAAATAAAAGATTTGCTTATTAATCTGGTCGATTCAGTTTACGATTTTTAGTTCACCTATTACTAATTTTTGACAAATTTTGCTGTTTAGTGCGGAAACTTGGCCAATTTTTGATTTTTTTGGCTTTCATTACAAATCACCAGTTTTTCCCAGTTTTTTAACTTTTTTGAGCTAAATTTTTGACTTTAGTCAAGGTTTTCTTTTAGACTAATAATTTTCTGAGATATATTTTTGACTTTTGCATAAATTTTAATACTAATTCTATTTTAATGTGTTTTAATGAATGTTTTTTTGATTTTTGGCTTCAATTCTCGTTAGACCCTTAGACATTTACGTTTTTGGTAAATTTTCTTCTAAATCGCAAAAAAATAAAGTTTTTAGAAATTTTTGGTCGATTTTTGAGTTTAATTTATAGCTTTTAAAAGAGGTTTTAAGACGTTTTCATTAAAATCATTATTTTTTAATAAATTGTGTTCTTTAGTGGCGCAACTTGATCAATTTTTGAGCTAAACTCATAACTTTTGGTCGAGATTTTGAGACAAATCCATTACAAATGATCAGTTTTTCCCAATTTTTGCTCTGTTTCAAGTTGAATGTCTGATTTTTATTCAAAGTTTCCTGAGATTATAAATTTAGACTCTTTTAATTGCTCTTTGAGCTGAATTTTAGATTCTCTGATTACGCTTCACATTTTCTTGAATGTTTTCAATTAATTGTAAAAAGGAGAGAATTTAGACACTTTTACTCGATTTTTGAGCTCAGTTTTAAACTTTTTTTAGTCTAATTTTGAAGAAATTTCCATTTTTAATAAATGTTTTCTCAAGTCGCAAAAAGTAAAGGGTTTAGAAGTTTTTAAGTCGATTTTTGAGTTAAATTAACGGGTTTAATTGAGATTTTAAGACTTTCCAATCTAAATTATCAATTTTTAACTAATTTGGCTCTTTATTGGTGAAACCTGCCCAATTCTTGAGTTGAACTCATAAATTTTAGTTTAAATTTTTAGATACTTGCGTTACAAATCACCAATTTCTTCCAGTTTTCACTCTTAAGTCTTTTTTCAAGTTGAATTTCCGATTTTTAGTCAAGGTTTTAAGAAGTTTTAAATTTAGGCTCTTTTAATCACTCTCTGAGTTGAATTCTTAACTCTTTTGCATTCGTTTTAATACTTCTAACTTTTCATAATTAAACGAATATTACAGTTTAATTGTAAAAAGGGATTTAGACAAATTTATTTATTTTTGAGCTTAAACCTCGTTTTGTTAGAGCTGGTTTCAGAACATTCCCTTCCTTAAAGATTAGTTTTAGTGAAGCTAGCTCATAGGTCGTTACTAAATTTTTGTGATCAACTCCCAACTGTTACCCCAAGCTTAAGTTTTTCAGCCCTAACGATCAGAAGAAGATTTAGTCTACTTTAGTTGACTTTTGAGCTGTATTTCTGAAATGTAATCCAACTCTTGTGTCGTGTTTTCTTATTTCAACAAAAATACACTTTCCTGACAAGACACTTACAAAATATTCAGTTTTTCTCACTATGTCTTATATCGATAATAAGCAAATCCGAGAGATTTCTAACGATTCCAACGATCCTTACAACATGAAATATAATTATATTTATAATTTCGATTTTTTTTAATAAACGCTTTCGGTGTCGGGATAACATACGTGTATATACATATAATACACACATACACACACATATTCCCAACAATCCAGCCCGAAGCCATTTGAATAAATTAAAATCCTCACAATAAATCGTCCAACTTGTATATGATGGTTATAGTTGTGGGGAAGACACACTCGCTCACATTTAGCCTGCATCCGCTTAAAAGGAATATGATTATGGATGTGGCGGCTGGTCGGCTTGCCGGTCGCAATTAATATTTTTTTCCAGGTGCCTCCATGAGTTCGCCATTAGCGGCCGTGTCCCATCTACAGAGAACTCTAATCACACCACTGTCACCTAGAGCTATCCAAGCCACAAAAGCTATAATACATATGATTAAAGCATTGTCGCCGAGTTTCATTCATATGATCAAAATGTCCACAAAAAAAAAAACAATGATCATTTATGAATGGTTTTTTTGGTAGTGTAAATATCGATAAAATCGCACATCATTTTGTCTTAATTGTGATAAATATCATTAAGATAAAGTCGGATGATAACACCTAATTATCAAGGAATTGTGTATTTTTCACTGTGTTTTATTGTGTGCGAGCAGATTTGGCGACATAATTCAATGCGTTAACACACAACAACTTGACGCTTATCGACATCTTTTCGATATTATCTAGTGGGGGTTGTTGTATATGAGACACTTAATTGCCTTTAATTAAATACGAAAAAGGTCGAACTCGCATCGTTTACGATCAACTTATCTGGAACATTTATCGAAGAAGATCGCATCTGACTGTAGTGTTTGTTCTAGTGTGTGTGTTTATCTAAAATTGGATAAAAAGACGACAAAATAGTAGATAGATGGACGTATAGTTAGATAGATAGATGGATAGATAGATAGAAGAGTTGGGTTTGTTTTTAATTTTTAATTCGATGTAATCGGCTGCCAAAGTGCACGACACTAGAACCGCGCTCACTCACTCACTCTCTCTTCTAATTAATTACACTGCCCAATATTCATTATAACCAGTTTCGAATCATCTATGTCTTATGATATCAGCCCATTTATGGGCATATGTTTATTACAGTCATTTCTCTTTAAATTCTTCGTTCGTTTTCTTTTTTTCTTTGTAATTTCTAAGAATCATATAATAAAAATGATCAATTTACATACAAATCTATCGTCTGTCGACTTGTTTTCTACAATTACAGGTAGAATGAGGTGATAATTATAACAAAATGCAACGAAACTGCACCAGTCACAAGATTAAATTCGCTGCTTTATGTTGACAAACTACTTTTGTTGACACAAGTCTCAAGTAAACCAACACCGTATGCATCGTTCGTATGGTGTTGATCATTAACAACAATGTTGATTGAACATATCAGCATTAAATTCTTGAATTAAAAACGTTAATTTTTTGTTTGAAATAAGAGAAAAAGCATAATTCTGTAAAAGTAGAAAGAAGATGAGGATGAAGATGGAGAAGAGATTAAATTCGATTCAATAAGTAGAGAGAGGTGTGTGTAATAATTAATTACAATTTAAGGCGTGCTATTAACAAATTTGATCTAAACGTCAGTGTTAATTAAGTCGACCGGGCACGACTTTATGTAATGTTGCTGTTGTTGTTGTTGTTGTTATTGATGTTGTTCTCGGTATATTAGTTGCTGTTTTATTAAAGCTACGTGTTTGCACTAACAGCTGCTACAGAATGCAATTAAGATAAGTGTGTATAGTCTTATTATTATTATTATTACAGAAGCTAACATAAGAATGAACGGTGATTGATTCTTAGGATCAAAGATCATACAATGTAATAATTCTATCTATTGGACTTGTTCTTTTTTCTATAGTCATCTTGTCTATATACTTCACAACCTGTCGGTGGAATCTTATTGAACTTCACTCGCTTACGATTCAATCTATTAAAACATTATAGTACCGACAAACTATTACATACATTATATAGCAACAGGTACTGTCTCATCATTGTGAATGTTTGTGCGTGATTGTATTATAAAATGAAACGCACAGGTATTCAGAATTGTTAATATAAGGGCTCACAAAAAAAAACACAGGATAGTATCGCTTTGATGATAAGCTTCATTATTTTGAATAATTTTCCGAGAAACTTTACAGTACTGTCAAGATTTGTCAAAGTAGCAAGCTTCAAGTGGATCACAAAAATCACTCAAATATACTCAAATTATCAAAAATTCAGTACTATTAAAGTTCTGATGGTACTAATGTGAGTAATGTTTTTGGACGAACTTCGCTGCATCAATGGGTACTGCTTAGAAACGTTACCAAATCCAACAGACACGGATAGGTTCAAATGAAAGAATCAGTAAAACTTGTTTAAATTATTATTTATTACTATTAAAGTATTATTATTAGTACTATTAAAGTATTGATAGTACCCTAATACGAATTAAATGAGTATAAATAGGTACGTTCAAGAAGAATATTACAAAATTCAGAATTCTGACACTTAAATATTATCGCTTTGATCAGAAACTTCATTATTTTGAATTATTTTTTGAGAAACTTTACAATACTGTAAGTGATTCAAGGTACTGTAAAACAATAGATTTATCAAAGCCGATAAACAACGAAAGCTTCAAGTGGATCAGAAAAACCAGTCAATTATACTTAAATTAATCGTAATCAAGTACTATTAAGGTTCTCATGGTGCTACAATAAGTACTTTTTGGAAGAAGTTCACTGCATCATTGTGTATTGCTTAGAAGCTGTGCCAAATACAACAAACACCGATAGGTTCAAACAAAAGAATCGGTAAAACATGCTTAAATTAATCGTTATTTAATACTATTAAGGTACTGATAGTGCCCTAATACAAACTAATTGAGTATAAGTAAGTACGTTTAAGAAGAATATTCTAAAATGAAAAGTACATGAATTCAGAATTGTTACTCTAAAGACACACAAAAACCAAATACTATCAAAAGATGACAAACTTCATTATTTTAAAATAATTTCGGAAAAACTTTACAGTACTCTAAGTGTTTCAAGGTACTGTAAAACTTAGAAGATTGATCAAAGCTTACAAGGAATGAAAGCTTCAAGTGGATCACGAGAATCAGTCAAATATACTTAAATTAATCGTAATCCAACACTATAAATTTCTGATGGTACTACAGAAGAACTTCAATGCATCAGTGGGTACTTCTCGGAAACTTTGCCAAATCCAACAAACACAGACAGGTTCAAATGTAAGAATCAGTAAAACGTGCTTAAATTAATCGCTATTTAGTACCATAAAGGTACTGATACTACCCTAATACGAACTAAATGAGTATAAATAGGTACGTTCAAGAAGAAGAATATTCCAAAATAAAAGGTATAAGAATTCAGAATTGTTAATATAAGGGCTCACAAAAAAACAGGATACTGTCGCTTTGATAAGCTTGATTATTTTGAATTATTTTCCGAGAAACTTTATAGTACTCTTAGTGTCTCAAGATCTGTCAAAGCAGCAAGCTTCAAATGAGTCACAAAAATCACTCAAATATACTCAAATTATCCAAAATTCAATACTATTAAAGTTCTGATGGTACTACAGTGAGGTCAGTGAGTAATGTTTTTGAAAGAACTTCACTTCATCAATGGGTACTGCTTAGAAACGTTACCAAATCCAACAGACACCGTTAGGTTCAAATGAAACAATCAGTAAAACGTGCTTAAATTAATGGCTATTTAGTACCATAAAGGTACTGATACTACTCTAATACGAACTAAATAGGTACGTTCAAGAAGAATATTCCAAAATAAAAAGTACAGAAATTCAGAATTGTTACTCTAAAGACAGATAAAACCAAATAGTATCTCTTTGATGATAAGCTTCATTATTTTGAATTATTTTTCGAGAAACTTTACAGTACTGTATTTTCAGCCAGTACCAAAGTAAGTATGGTTTTCGGTAGAACTAGACTGCATCAGTGGGTATTACTTGGAAGCTTTGCAAATCCAAACAAACATTGATAGGTTCAAATTGAAGAATTAATCGAATGTGCTTAAATTAATGGTTATCTAATAATACTAAGGTACTGGTAGTACCCGAACACGAGGATAAATAATTGGGAGTATTAGAAGCTTTCTGAAAGCTAACAGGTTAAAACCATGAAACGGATAAAAAAAATCAGTTAAACATATGTACTCAAGTTAATTGTAATGCAATATTATTAATGTTTCGATAGTACTACAGTAAGTAATGTTTTTGGAAGAACTTCACCGCATCAGTGGGTACTGTTTAGAAGCAACAATCAAATCCAACAATCATCCATATCTGCAAATTGAAGAAATTAAATATGCTTAAATTAATCATTATCTGGTACTATTAAGATACGGATAGTACCCTAGTACCAACTAAATGATCTCATAAGTAGGTACGTTTAAGAACAATTAATACTGTGTTAATGGATAGTAATTAGAAGCTTCTGAAAGCTAGAAAGTACTATTTAGACATTTAAGGATCACAAATGTTGATCATTTTTAGCGAGTTTTCCTTTTAAGATGTGATAAGTAGACGACTTAGCAACTTATAGTCAATTATGGAATTGAATTCACGATTATTAACTGTTGAACTTTCAAGTCTTTAGTGAAATTTGTTCTTTAGGGATTATTTTAATTGTCTTTTGACGCCGAATTTTTGGATTTTTTCTTAATAAATTTCGCTCTTAAGGGTTAAAAACGAAACTATGGAGGCTTAAGGGAGATTTATTAAGAAATGGTAATGCTTTCGCTAAAGTACATATTTTGAACGTTCGCATCATTTATTTGTGTTTAAGTTTTCAGCTCGTTTCAGCCCATTTGCGCTCAATTCACCAGATTGATTTATGAAAACGATTCTTCGCTAATTTCCAATATTCCACCGCCCATACAAAGAGTGAATATTAAATTTTCAAGTATCGTGACACACACACACACACACACACACACGCACACGAATTATTTCAACTTAAACAAAATATTAATTAGCCACACGACCAAGAAGAATAAAAGAGAGAAAAATAAAATTTCCATTTTCTCGCCATAAAGATTTATTTTATTTCAGTCTATCAACTTGATCATTGAACGAGAGAAAAGAAGAAGAAAAATATTTAATAATCAACACATATAGTATATGTGTATAACCAGATCATCGGACTCGACAATATCCAATTAATAGAATGTCAGTTTCCTAATTAAAGAATTTGAAATGTGTTAAGATAAATGATGTTTTAAAAGAATTGAATGGAAACAGAACGAGAAACACTAGGAATGTAGCCAAAACTAAAAAAGAATTAGTTTTTATTTAAAATTTATTTATAAACAATTATGTTGACAATAGAAACACTTATTGTCTTCATATTTTCGTTTCAAGCCAAGATCTAGCCAAAAGTTGTTTTGTAATAATTAATAATGATGCAAAAAAAAACGATCAATCATCAATACGGTAAAGATTAAATATAATCCTGTCGACATAGATGATGATGATGGCTATTTCCTGCTGGTCGACGTTTAGACCGCAAGCCTTTACATGATAACCGCAGGACGTTTATTGTAAAAGATCGGAGAATTATAACTTTTACTTTACTACGTATACCAATATAGTAGAATAGTATTCATTAAACGTTAATGATTCCTATATTATTATCATTATTATTATTATTATTATTATTACTCTCATGTAAAGTAATTTTGTACGTTTGATAACCGTTGAAAATTTACATTCTAAACATGACTAACTTCAACATGTCTACACGACAAACAGAGACGGTTTAACATATAAATGTAGTTGGTGTTCCCTGAAGGCACCCAATGTTCATAAGGTCTTCAAATTATAAGATAAAAATCATGATAAAAATGACGATAATATACTGAATTGTGTGAAATTGAGACTATTTATTAAGATTTGCGACTTTGAGTCTAGATTGTGGAACGTTTTGGTGCTAAATTTTTGAGTTGAGCTTAAAAGCTCTTTAAAAACTTACTTAAAAGTCGAGTAGAAGTCTTTTAATTTCTTTTTTAGCAAATTTTATTTTTAAGTCGTGTGTTCGATTTTCGAACTGAATCCATGACTTACTTAAGGTTTTTAGATTATTTTGCAATTTTGGGAGGATTAAGTCGTAAAAATAGAACACTTTTCAACCTAAGGCATCACTTTTAAATAATTTTTGGTCTTAAGAGATAAGAAGAAAACAATTTAGGCTCTTTTAATCATTCCTTAAGCTAAATTTTTGACTTTTGCCCACGTTTTAGGATATTTTTGTCCTAGGACATCATATTTTCTTGAATGTTTTCATTTAACTGCAAAAAGAAGAGAATTTAGACACTTTGACTCGATTTTTGAACTGGATTCTTAACTTTTTTAGTCTAATTTTCAAGACATTTCCGTTTTTAGTAAATTTTCTCTAAGGTCACAATAAATAAAGGATTTAGTTTATGATCGATTTTTGAGTTCAGTTTTTAAGGCTTTAGTTAAGATTTTAAGACGCTCTCATCTAAATTAACAATTTTAACTAAATTTTGCTCTTTGGTGGTTATACTTGATCAATTTTTGAGATGAACTCGTGATTTTTAGTTGAGATTTTTAGTCACTTACGTTACAAATCACCAGTTTCTCCAAATTTTCGCTATTTCTTCGGGTTGAATTTTTGGCTTTTTCTCAAGGTTTTAGAAGCCTTTAATCATTCTCTGAGGTGAATTTTTGATATTTTTAATACTTATACATATTTTAATACTTCTAGCTTAACATAATTTAGGTTACAGTTTAATTGTAAAAGGCAAGAGATCTAGACTGTTTTGTTCGATTTTTGAGCTTAATTCTTGTTTTCTTAGTGTAGATTTCAGAGCATTTCCTGCCCTAGTGTAACTAACTCTTATATCATTAATACTGCTAGTTAATTTTTGAGGTTCACTCGGAACTGTTAGCCCAAATTTAAGTATTTTTCACTTACATTGATTAGCTTTTAGTAAAGTTTGCTGAAAGAAAAGATTTCGATTTTTAACATTTTGAGTTGCAAAATGTAATTAAAGTGTTGAGAAATTTTTGTATAAATCATCAATTTACTGGAACATTTAACATGAAATCGCATAAAAGAGACAATTTAGACTCACCTAGCCATTTTTTACACAGAATTCCCGACTTTTAGTCTGGATTTTCCAAAATCAAAAAATTCTGTAATCAGTTTGAAGCAATGATTCAACAACGCACGCATATTAAGAAGAAAGACAGCAAAAATAGGGAAAATACACCTTCATACTTAACAATTACCCTGCCAATTTTCGCAGAAGAAAATGTTTATAAATAGTGAAATATTAATTTCTGTAGATCTGACTCCAGACCACATCTTCGGCAGTCCATTCGAATTAAATTCTTATTAAAAATCTTTAACTATTTTTTTGTAATAAACAAAAAAACAAAAGTGATTTGATGATTATCAATGTAAAGATTAGATTGCTGGATTGATATGATTATTATTATTATTATTACTTTGCATAAATTGGGGCCTATTCGGTTCTTGATGCGTCCCTGCACACAAAAGAGAAACTTAACATAATCTTACGATTATTGCAGTTTTATTGCATTCGAAATTGCAATGTTGAAATGTGATGATTAATAGTTTTCTATCTACCTATGTATACTAACCTGTTGATTATTTGTAATCAATAACGAATCCAAAGTGTTAATTGATTCCAAATAAAATTGCATTAATTATAAATATTACAAAATACAATTGTAATTATAACACAATTATCGTTATAATTAATAACTACCTGATCTAAATTGTATATTTGATTGAATAATTATTAGAAAAAAAATAATAATCTACATGAATATTGTACAGTTAGAAGAGAGAATTAGATATACTTATAAATATTACATAATCTTTATGGTATAATGAAAGAATATTAAAACATCGATCATATTAGACTTTAAAGTAATAAGTTTCATTTATTTATTTATTTATTTATTTATTATTATTTTTTTTAACAGAGATAGAAATTATTTATATGACAGCATATTGATAAATGAATAGATTTTCACTTGCTGAGAGATCTGATTTGTTCTAACACACAGAAAGAGAAAAAGCAAGAGATTTTATCAAACCATCAACAACTACTACAACAAACACCAACATTCAAAGAAATAATTACAAAACCGTATTCTTAACAATCATCGAATTTTGATTCTCATCTCTATCCAGTGTCGGACTGGCATCCATTTGGCCCACCGGGCAACATATATTTTGGCCCCATCTCTAACAGAATTAGGTTAGGTACACATTGAAGAGTTTTAAGTTTCAGCCTATACGTTTTGTTTAAATTTTTTTTATTATTCATGATTTACGTCTCTTTTGATGATAATTAGTTTTAACAAGTGTAAATAACTCATGAAAAATTTTAAACAAGGTACCTACAATTCTTTATCTTTAAAATTGTACAACTAGGAGCATAAAAAAGGTGAGGATTTATGTGAGGCTGTCTAAATCAGGCTAATGAATGAGAGGTCCTCACAATGTCTATCAGGTCAGAATTGTAAAAGAAAGATATTCAACCAAAAATAGTAGGCAAGAATAAGGGTGTTATGAGGTGTTATGAGGTTGCTTATGAGTCTTAGAGGGCCCCACTCTCTTTCCATCAAAATGGAGAAATCTTGATTTACACAACTAAAAGAACGGCTATTTCTCGCTCAAGGATCGTCACTTATTCCATGCACATAGCTGTACAAAAAATCTTGAAATGAAGTTTTTGACGTTTTCAACAACCGTATCGAAAAATTTCAATATTGGTCAAGTTGTAGGAAAAGACAATAAACATGTTCTAAGATTTTCCTCTGCATTTCAGAATTCCGCCAAAATTTTCCTAAACGGAAAATGACAATGAATGCACCGAAAAATTGCCGTTCTAACGCTGGTTTTCGCATCTCAATGTCTCAGAAAACAAACGAAATATCAATGATTATTGATTATAGATTGTAATTTTTCAGACACCGAATAAAAAAAAGAAGAAAATAGTTCAAATCTTAAACTAAATTTTGGAAAAAGATATTTCACTTGAAAGTTGATGGGCCCTAAGTGCCCTCTTACTCAACTTATTGTCTGTTGGCCCTTAACAGACGAATCTGTTGGCCCACCGGGCATTTGCCCGGTTGCCCGGTGGCCCAGTCCGACACTGTCTCTATCATTACTGACAATGAGATAATAAACGCAAATCGTATACAGATTTGGTCTTCTGAAGTATTTTTGATCTCTATCTACATCTAATGAATGCAGAATTTTATAATTTTTGTGATCTGTTAAGAAAGTTAAAAGAAATTTTATTCTGCGAATGTTAGCAGAGATCGAGGGAGTTATGAAAACTTGCGAAAAGTAATTTTTTCTACCTTAAAGTTGCTTTTAAATTCGTTGAAAAAGAGGGCTCAAAGTTAGTTCGATCTAGTATCCGACCGAAACTAGTTTTTACAACCGAAACCGAATTTCGGCCACTGTCTCATTGCCATTTTCGGCTGTAACCGAAACTTTCTTTTAATATTCTTTATTACATTTTTTACTATACATTTCTATTAATTTTAGGCAGCTAAAACAAAGCTCCTATTCAATAAACTCTTAGAAAATCAACAAACAAAAGTATCTACTAACAATAAGTACTGAAAAAAGTAAGGAATTCACACAGAAAATTATTCGATCACAACACCAAACAATCCTGAGCTTAGAAATCTATGACTCAGAGGGTAAAAACAACTGCTAGGAGTTCCTGCTCATCGGCTATTGCGTTTACCGCCAATGGCAACGCAACTTTTCGGTTTCGGTCATAGTTTCGGCCGATTTAGTACAGACCGAAACAGAAGCCGAACTTTCGGTCGAAAACTAGTATAATCTAGAACTCACAGATTCCTTCAAGATAATCTTTAAGGATGATAAATGATAATCATACACTATTTCTGTTTCTTAAGCATTATCATTATCGCTTGTTTTAGATATGCAGAGAATGTTCAATGGTTGTGATGAAGATGAGTGAAATAGTTGCGCGGTACATTTTGCGATGGTTGTTGTATTCTTCTCTTTTTTCAATTGTTAGGTAAAACGAAATTATACAGAGTGAGATAGATAGCTTTGTCCTAGAGACACTTTTTCTGTCTCATAGCCGAGTGTGATTCGGCGCCTGCGCGTTGCTCTTTACTTTTGCGCTACTCATAAAAGATCCAGATCCAGGTAGAGATTTGTATAGAATACTCTTAAAAAAAAAACTCTATTGTGATTGAACCACCGTTACGATTTATTATCAATATCGATTGTCGTCATAATTCTTGACAACTATGAGAAAAAAGTTATATGTTGTTATTGTTAAAGAATTAATAAATAACCAGTACACGTATGTACTTAATACACGTTTGTGTCGAACATGATCGACAAGAATCTGTCAAGATTGTCATGTTCATTTCACGAACAAGAGAAGATGGATAGACGCGTGCCAACAATTGACATAATTCCACTGATATTATGTCCTTCTGAATAATACAATGATGACGATGATGATGATGGAAAGAGAGAGAGAGAAAGAGAGAGAGAGAGGGGAGAAATAGTTCATGACAACGGTTGAACATCGTCTTGATTGACTTGTCCAATCGACTTACAGGATATCCCAATTTGTATAAATACAAAAGAGTTCGTTTTAATAATGACACCCTGTAGATTATCTCAAATAAAAAAATTCAAATTGTTACTATTGTTATATGAGAACTTTACAAGTTGACATTTCACGTATGTACATGTTAGTTAGATTTGATTTAATACTAATACAATACCATTGATTTTTTTTTTAATTATAACAGAACATGTATTCAAAAATTAAAAATTATGAATACAACAACGTTAATAATAGTATAGATGATGATGTTAAAAAATGTGATACAATAGTTTTGCCATAAGGGCCGGAACTAGTTATTCTACAACTTGAGGCGTTCGAAAATTATTTCTTAGTTGTGAATACAGATCTATATCGCCAATTAGTGATTTTATAACAACAAGTTATCTTCATGGTGAAGATAATGAATGATTTTTTACACAGTTTTCTTCATTAATTTCATCGGAATGAAATATACAAAAAAAAAGGACGATCTTGTTTATGGTCGCTTTCATACCTTTTTCAGACGAAGACCTGTATGTGTGTGTAATTGGAGATTGTTTACGATTCAATTTTAATCGTCAAGAATTTATCTCATCTGACCATAGGGCTGTACTGATTCCACTTCAGGCGTTAAACAAATCAGCATAACAAGACGAAAATCGACAGTGTTTGGGCGTTAGTACGCGGTTCTGTGTAGTTTTTGATACAAATCAATCGATGTGGACATGGTCGATAATAAATATGTGCAAATTTGATGATAATTTGTAGAGAATCGATTAATTTATTATCATCATTATCATGTCTAATGATTACAATCAATTATATTATTATCGTTGATGATTTTTTTGTTATTCGTTTATTGCTTTTATATTGATTTGCTATTATTTACAGTTAAGTTGGAGTCAATTTTGGAACGATTAATAATCATAGAAGCAACAACAACAACAACAACAAGATGAAAGAAAGAAAGAATAGAAAATATAAATTTTATTAATGCCAACATGACATGATGATTATTAGTTTTTTTTTGTTGTTATCTAACGATTAGACATCCGTTGATTATCATTAGTTATAATTTTGTAATTAGTTTTGGTAGCTTAAGATGAAATTAAAGGAGTATAACAGAGGGAAATACATAACAGGATTTGATTGATAATTCGTTAAACGATCAAAATTATCATAAATTCTTTAACGATAGATATCTTGATAATGTTACAAATTATCAGTGTCGACTTATAATAATTAGTTCAAAAGTACAGGTTTAGAAATAATGGTAGTAATCGTTTGAAATTTTCTTAAAATGACCATTTTGGTAGATTTCTGGAGATATCAGTGAGATTCTGAGTTAATTTTGATTTTAATCTGCTCTTGTACGTGAATTATTGAAAATTTTCAATCATTTTAGAGGATTAGCCACGAATATTGCGAGCTTATGCAAAGTTCAGGCAATTTTGAATAAGTTGTACGTAAATGTACCAATTAACAATTCCTACTAAATTTAAACATTCTCAAATAAGTTATGCGATTTAAAATCAAATTTAATTAGGGCTTCGAACCGGAATTGAACCGAAAGTCGAAAAATTGAAATTTTATCCAGAACGAAACTAGAAGCTGAACCAAAAACAAAAACCGTTTTTGTTTTTCTCGATTGAGCATACAACTTAATACGATTTTTTCTCTTTCTTTCTTTTCATCCCCTCTTGCCCTTATTCAACTTTAAGGGAGATATTGGTGATTAAAGTTAGCCCTGCAAGATCAATGTTTGTTTTCAAACATGTAAAAGGTCAATATTTTTTAGGGATTTAAAAACTAGTCGATATCGATTCGCTGGGGCTATGAAAAAGTTTTCACCCTTTGTTGGAGGTTAAGGTTATAGATTAACAGATGCCTTTTTATGATTTTTTGCGATTTCCTACCCCATAGTAAAACATATCGCTGTGAAAATGCTTCTACTAACAGAAAATTACGAAGGGTCTTCCTTTATCTAAAATAGTAACCCTGTAAGTAACTCTTGTTGTACCTTTTAGGGTAAAATTTAGAAATTGGGAAAATAATCATTTTGAGCTGATCCTGAAACTGAAAACTGAAAAAACAAATCCGAATTGAACCGGAACGAAAACCAGAACAAAAAAGTAACGGTTCAAAGTCCTGAATTTAACATAGCAGTTCCACTAAATTACAACTAGTATTCTTAAAAAATCGAGATTAACTTTCCAAAGAAACTCGACGAAATTTCTTCCGAGAAATCTATGAAAAAATTGTTTGACCATTGAAATATTGCACCAACTTCTGAAAAAAGAGATTTACTATAATTTGTTCAAATCGAACAAAAGTTATCTTGACATTCCTCGATAAATCACACGCATTAGAAGAGTATTAGTGTTAGAAACTGATGAGATTAGGCATGTTGTTTTTTCTTACGATTAACAACCACTAATTTTGTGTAGTTCACCTTGATGGCATTAATTTTTCGTTACGAAGAATTTTTGTAAAATTTTCAACCTGCTGATATCTTGGAAATGTTACAAATTATCAGTGGCGACTTATAATTAGTTTGAAAAACGGGCCTTGTTTACAAGAAATCAAGAAATGCTAGTAGTAATCGTTTGAAAAATCCGAAAACGAGCTGTTTGGGCGATTTTTCGATATATCAGTGAGATTCTGAGTAAATTTCGACCTTAATCTGTATCTCTATTAAATTTCCAAAAATTTTCAACAAAACTCGTTTATGAGGAAAGTGTTGGTTTTAAAATAGATAATTACAAGTTTATTTAAACCTCAGGGATGCAACTTTGTATCAATTTAGAATTGGTACAAGATTTGAACAAAATCAACTTTATTTATTAAAAATACAACTGGAACTCTCAAACCAAAGATCGAGATCAAGTTTCCAAAGAAACTAGACAAGGGAACCTTCCCAGATGTCTCTCTAAGTTATTCTTATTTTTATTTATTGTCGGATAAACACTCCTAGGGGGTGAAATCACGCCTCAAGGCTAAAGCTCGAAAGGGGTACGTTTCACATACTTGATGGTGGGAATAGGACCAACGGTATTATCATAGGGATGAAAAATCATGAAAAAATGCTTTTGGTCTTATAGTAAAAGGACTAAGTAAACAGAAGGTGTAAGGGTTAAAATTTATGAAATGCTTATAAAAGAGGGGGAAAAGTAGAAAAAATCTGTTTTGAGATTTTTAGAAAAAATTACTTTAAGGGGGTGAAAACCTTTCAAATATATTTACATTGATTTAAGGCAAGGTCTTGCTAAGCCGAGCTTAAGTAGGGGAAGAAAAACTGGTCCTTAGATTTAAAAAAAGAACAACATATCTAAGTGTCATCGAAATCGGAGGTGGATACCTGGGAGTGTTTCCTTGTTAGAAATCCTCTAGTTTGACCACTGAAATATTGCACTAACTATTAACAACAAAAAAAACAAGATTTACTGTAATTTGTCTAAAATCGAACAAAAGTAATCTTGACATTCTTCGATAAATCACACGTATTAGAAGAGTATTAGTGTTATAAGCTGATGAGATTAGTCGTGTTATTTTTTTTTTATTTATTTATTATTCAATGAACAACCACAAATTTTGAGTAGTTCACCTTGATGGCATTAATTTTTCATTACGAAGAATTTTTGTCAAATTTGCAGCTTATACAATAATTTAACCACAAAACTATTATGAATTATTTGTTAGTTAATAATAAATAGATATTAAAATATTCATTTAAATATTAATAATGTTTCATATAAATCAATTTATGAAAATCTGTCTAATTAAATATCTGTTTTGTAATAAATAGTTGGAAAAAATCCTATAATTTCTAACAATAACATTGCCATTATATTTAAAATCTTATATATAAACATAAAATTTTAATTTATAACCACTCGTATAACTACCGGTTAATATACATAATATATAATTCATATTTGGAATTTTTATATCATATTCTCCACCATACATCATTACAGTTTTATTTAAATCTTTATCTACAATAAACCGATATAAACGTGTGTACATAAAAGAGAAATAATCACAGCTGGATAGGTGCATATTTGCAATATCCAACTTTACACAAGATCAATCGATGTTAATATTTCAATTATTTGGGAAAAAAAACAGTAAAAAAGCATCGGTGATTTTCCTTGTAAAATAACAATCTGGTCCACACCTGAGTCATCATCATCATCATCATCATCATCTATCTTCTCATTAGAAGAGAAGCCCGTGCTCGGCACAAGCTACAGGTTAACCCACGCAAAACAACATTTAGTGAGTATTATAAAACAAACCCACCGGAAATATAACAAAAACACTAACACCAACATGAATATCTAATATTTTATTGTTCATTGTGGTAGTGTAGGTGTTAGTTCTCTATTTCTACAATACATTTACACAAAGATTGGCAAAAATTTTGCGCATACTTTCTAAGTAGTAAATTATAACTTTTTATCTTTGTATTATTTTAATAAATAATGTATTCAATCGGGCTGGTTTTTTTGTTTGTCTTCTGTTTCTTCATCTTCTTCTTCTTCTACTTCATCTGGTTTGTTTTGGGCAAGACCGCGCGACCATATGGTCGAGAGAATTGATGGATGCGCATATACATGTATAAGCTTAAAGCTTGTATAATTTGAATTTAAACCGATGGAATTAAATTCTTATCCAAATAGCTACATCAACGTCATTAACGGTAAAACTAGATTTATATAATATGTAATAGTTGAAAAGAATAAATGAGGGAGGTGATGGAAGGAACCGAAACTATTTCGATCGTAATTTTTCCAATTAGTTTTCAACAGTAGATCAGTATTTTTTATAGAAAATTTCACCTATTTAAACTTGTCCACTTCAATACGATCAGTTGTAATTATCCTGTCTTATCTACAACTCATTAAAACATCAACAATTAACGTATAAAAAAACTTAATTGGCATGTCGTTCTTTTCATTCGTTACTACAAGATAACATTCACTATGATTGGGAAATAATACAGTAGATATAAAGGAAAATTGTCGCTGTTTATCTTTCCATTATGAGCCACTTCATCAATTATCGTCTGTTGTCCTTTATCATCATTATTATTATGACTATAAGAGAAGGAAATGTAGAAAGACAGGCGTATAATCGACTGTGACTGAAACTTTAAATGTTCCGTTGTCGTTTATATGAATGACAGGACGGTTATTCTAAAAACATGTCCACCTGTTTGTTGTTGATCAACTGATGATGATGATGATGATAGTGTGAGAATAGTCTGTGAACGATTCTAATTAAAGGGTGATTTCTGTTATTTAAACAACAATAACAACGCCAAATCGATTGAAAGAGCGACGCACATATAGAGGTCAATGATAAGTATAGTAAGGATATATACATGCACCCTCATTGTTTCGTATTAGGTATGGGAAAGCGTCCTTTATAAATAATTATAGGTTATTATGGGTTGTAGAGATTTTTAAACTTTATATCTGATATAATATTTTATTCTGGACCACCAACATTGATTGAATATAACAAAAGAATCAAGAGGATTGTGTCTTGTGTGTATTGTTATTATCTAACGAACATTGCAAACAAATCCAAAACCCTCTCAAATCTCACATGATCATAAATTATTTTATTAAATTTCTAAAATAATTCAAATCCAATCTATACAGTTGGGAATTGTAAGGAATTGTGGTAGTTGAATAAAATGTCCAAGATTTATCTTCAGGTGGTTTTAGCCCAAACAACATAAGCGAGGTGGAACATAAAGCCCACGCAGGCTCTTTCTACAGCTACCGCAATGTTTTAACTATCATCGTACATCATAATCTCAAACAGAGATCCATATTGGATATACCGTTTAACAGGACTGTCATGAGGATATGTGCGGCCTTTGGGCTAAAATTTTTACACCACCTCTTTTGCTCTGAAATTGCTATCAAAATTCTGTGTCATTTTACCTAAAAATACGATTATTTTTAATTCAATGCATCAAGCACAGTTGTTGCACAACTCGATTTCTTAATATTCTCGCATAATAATTGGTCCGTCTTCAAAAATTTAAGATAATGGAAGTATCTAGGGCCGGCGTTATTTCGGGTGTTGGATCTAAGTGTAGCGAAACTCCGTTTAGTTAGCCAGCGGTTCAAAAAATATTTCGAGCATTTATATAGGAAGAACCTCAGAGAATACTTAAGCAAAATAAGTACCTCGTAGCTCATTTATGGTAGAAGACGGAAAAAAATCATCGTTTTGTCGTTATCTTCAAAAATGAGCTAAAGACGCAAAACGACTAAGAATGACTCGTAGATTCTCCCAACATTGATTTTTTTCATTTTTCTCCATTTTATTCTGGAACAGCTGGAAATGTTTCTCATTTTTCTAGAATGCTATGATGAGAAACGAAAAACATCAATGGCTGTCTGAGTCATCTTGTGTGTTCAGCTCATTTTTGAAAATCACGAACTTGTCCAAAGCGAACGTTTTTTTACCCAATTTCCAAGTGTGCTATGAGGTTCTAATTTTGGCAAAATGTTGTCTAGAGACCCTCCTAGAAATCCTTGAAATATTTATAAGGGGAATTGCCATAAGAACTTTTCTTTTGAGGTGAATCACCCGGTATATGTACAAACCTCTTTGGTCAAAAAACTTATTGGAAGCATATTTATTGATTCTTATACGGTTTTTCCGTAGATTGGTAAGAACGACTCAGGCACCCTTGAAACATTGATTTTTTCGTTTTTCTCCATTGCATTCTAGAAAAAATACGAAATATTTCTCCACGTTTCAGAATAAAATGAAGAAAAAACGAAAAAAATTCAATGCTTGGACGATATTCAAGTCAATTAAAATCATTTCAAGTGCTAGTTTTTGAAAATTCCGAAATAATCAGAAACGACCTTTTTTGACCAACTTCAAAATGAGCTACAAAGTTCTAGTTTTGTTAAACTATTCACCAAGGACGCTTCTACAAATCCTAAAATAATTTTTCGAATCGCTCGTTAACTAATAGAAGTTTTATAAGATTCACCAGACTTACATCCGATATTCTATATCTTTCAGAGCCTTGTGCACAGTAATGCCTTCTCTCGTATGAAAGATCCTTACAATTAGAAATGTTGATTTGCTTTTACCAAACTACTTGTTAGTATCAAGAGTCTATAATTCTATAATAGAGAAAGCCCTTTTACTGCTCAAAAATTGAAAATCCAGGACTACTGTGTCCTAAAATCTAGAATAAAGTGGAGAATTCAGCTTTAAAACCTTATAAAGGTGTCTGAATCTTTTTTCTTAGACGATTCTACAGAAAAAATGTCGAAAAACTGGTGGTTTAATGATAATCCTTTAAAATTTAAAACCCAAAGTTCAAAATCTAGCTCAAAAATCGATCAAGATTTCTCTAAATTTTATCCTCGCCACGATTTAGAACTGGATAGAGTTCATTGATGATTTAATCAAAAACTATTCTAAAATCTAGATTAGAAGAACAAAATTAAGCTGGAAAATTAACTTAAATAGCAGTCCAAGAGTGCCTTTGGGATTCACAATACAATTTCCAATTAAAGCCGACGAATTCAATGAAAAAATCGACTAAACTCAACTTAATCTTCTGTTCTTAATAAAATTTGTTAGAAATTATAATTTTGGAAGAAAATGTCTGTAAATCAAAAAGGCAATAATTTAGCTCGAAAGTTTCGAAATTGTCGCCTTTACAGTTTCATTGTTAGCAATTTTTATTAAAAATTAATTGAATAGCAACGAACATATCGGATTTTTTGAGCATATATTTTCCGTCCTCGGGCAGTGCCTGAGTAGCCTGAGTGCCTAGCTATTTAAAATATGCTACACACTTTTGATTTCTGATCCGGTAATTTCACAATTTTCAAAATAATCACTTTCACTCATTGATTATCAACTGGATTGAAATTTATTATCCAGGTCCCTTATAAATAGCTATTTTCTTTACCATAAAAGACTCGACTCGTACTACAACATTTTAGGCGCCACAGCTATCTTCAATGTATATTTTATATATATAGGCATAGAAGAGACGAAGACGACAAGGAAAAAAATCCAACATGTATAGACTTGGTGAATATTAAATCTTCAGTTAAATGGTATAAATATTCAAATTTCGACAGATCTATTATTTAGTATGCTCAAGGCAGATCGTACTGATTTATTTCGCAATCTTTACACTTGTTTAGATCTACTGGAGTCGAGACTATAGTATAAATCCGGTTATAAACACAAGAACTGCATCATTTTCCACAAATTAAAGCTGGATATTCTAAAATTATACCAAAAACTATCCAGACCACCTCTAAAGCCTGGCAAAAACTCGGTTGTTTTTCTGACAGATTCCTTTCATCGTTTTATATTAGCAGACATGTAGATTTTATTAGTGTTTTAAAGATCAAAAGACTTGTAGGTATATGTATATATATTTATCTAGATAGTGAGTGAACGATGTGCCGAATCAGTGGTACTTGACCGCCCACTGTCCTTACAGTTCTCTTAATAGTACCTCACCAGTAGCTGGCAGTTGATGTAACCGACCCACAACAGACTACGAACAGTATTCGATTAATTTCCATCCCATTTTCTACCGGCCAATAGAGGCGAATGAAGCTGGAATAAAAATACATAGGAAATCGAACGACAGTATATAAAATAGAGTGTATTGAATACCAACCAAAAATGGAATATCAATACGATTCATATTTAATTAGATTTTCTTGTTGTGAAAGAGAAAAATAGAGATCAATACAGCCGCTCGCTAGCCTGGTGTGGTATTGATTTTGTAAAAATTTAAATTAATTCTAAATCTTGATTCCATCTATACAATTAATCTTCGATTCATCAAAAAGCTTGAATCTCGCCATAAAGACCTTGATTTGAAAATTAATATATCGTGTCTGTTTTATTGTTTGTTCGTGTTTTTTTTTTGTGTGTGTGCAAGTTAGTTAACACGAAATCGGCCGTGTGTCTGCAATCGCTTGTCGTCCAATGCAAAGTTCTTAATCTTAAAGTTGTCTGGTGCAATCGGTGCAAAACGAATGGGGACTAGTCTGAATAAACGAAATAAATTCAAACGATCCAGATCAATGACAGAGGAGCGAGAGAGGTCCTTGACTGTCAAGTTGCCAATAAAACAAATCAATGGCACCACGCAATTTACACGCTGTCAAAACCGATCTGATTTGTATTTATGTACACTGGCAATCCAAAAAAAGAGACCATCTCTTGTACGGCTGTGTAAAACAGGCTTATAAGGGCGGTCGTCACAATGTAACACAATCTTAACAGATCAGAATTTGGGGAAACAGGTACTCAATCAGAAGGACAAGGTGGAGTTACTAATATTTGGAATTCAGGCATTTTTACTTTGTGTAAAGAGAGTTCTACAAATTTGCTGTGGCTGAAACTGGGTCCAACATCTCCTATCTACATACAGTCATCGACAAAACTAAGAGACCATGTTTTGTGCGGCTTTGTAAAACAGGCTTATGAGGGCGGTCATCATAATGTAACAAAATCTTAACAGGTCAGATTTGGAAAGAAAAATATTCAATCAGAAGAAGGAGGTGGAGTTACTGATGCCATTTTGGGTATTTACCTGAATAGAAAAATACTTTCGACAAATTTGCTATGTCTGAAACTTGCTCAAACACTTCTTACCAATCCATTTTCTTAGCCTGAGAAACAGCCTGACTCACACGAACGGAAAAACGTAATATTCTCGTTCAAGACTCGGTCTCTTAGTATTGGCGATGACTGTACATTCTTACGCTCACGAGAGAAATAATCTGACTCACATTAACGAAAATATGTGAAATTCTCACTGAAGACTCGGTCTCTTTTTTTTTGATCTCCAGTGTATGTACATAACCCCCTATACAGGCTCTTTTTTTAAAGATGTACAACTCCAGAGAAACTCATAGTAGTTACCAGGCGATTCGAATTTTTTTTTAAGGATTTATAGGGGTAGCCCTGGAGCCCATTTAAGCCAAATTAGGAAAATGGTCTGACAATGTCGAAATTTTCAAAAACGACTTGTAGACCGTCCCAATAATGATTTTTTTCGTTTGTCTCCATTTTATTTTGGAACAGGTGGAAATGTTTTGGATTTTCTCTAGAGTGCGCTGGAGAAAAGCAAAAAAATCACTGTTAAAAGGGTCTTAGTCATTTTGCGTGCTTTGCTCGTTTTTGCAACTTGCCACCACTTTTTGACCAACTTTGAAATAAGTTGAAGTAGTCTCCAGGGCTCTCCTTGCAAATTCCTGAAATATTCTACGAATCGCCTGCCAATTACTAGGAATTTTCTCGAATTGACCATCTTTAAAAAAAGACCCTGTATAAAAAACACAACACGCCAAATAAACGATAACAAAACGTAATTACAAAATAAATACAGATGAATTCATCAATTTATCGTTTGTACAACCCATAAATGTGCCCATCTATAGTTTAGGGTTGGTGATAATCGAGTAAGGGTGAGATTTGGTAACACGTGCATGTTGTACGAGAGAATGATTGGGATTTTTTCAGACGGCTCGCGCCGCTCGTCTCCAACAACACAAGGTAAACGTCAAGCGGGGCAAGACGTCCTCTACAACAACAACAACATATAGTACCACCGACGAGGGGTGTACCGGCCAGCGGAAGATAGATAGCATCGATGGGACCGGCCGGGCCGCACCCTCCAGCTCCGACCACTGATTAAAACGAACAGCGGCACATGTGTTATATGTATATGTATATGAAACATTATAATAGATCGAATAGTTTCCAACAGGGCAAAAATTATACATATATATATACACAACTCTTTTATTATTATTATTATTGTTGTTACTGAGATATAATAAAAGTTTTAACATTTAACCAGGAAATCGAGGGTGTGACAAATTGAATAGACAGAAAGGTGAGCAACGTGCTAATATTAAACAATTTCTATATAACGTATATTATGATGAATATTCAAAAACTTGAATTGCTCGAAGATTAATAATCAGGAGAAATAACGGAGGCATACTTCTTTTTCTTACTAGATTCCATTTTTTTTTATCGTCCTTATGTGGTCATGAATAATCTGTTTTGATACAATAAAGTCGGATTATCTACAATATAAATCTTACTGATTTACTTGATTTAAACTAAAATCTGGTTCATTATAACGAATATCTATCAATTTAAAACGAAATTCCGTTATTATTATCTCCTAAGAGGCAAAAATTTAGCTCGGTACTCTTTGATGTTGTTCCATTTAAAAAGAATTCAATATTCTGTAGGGTTTCATATTCTAAGGCTACTTGTACTAAGCAATAGTAGTAGTAATATTATAAATTTTATAATTTTCACTTCCTCATTGTATTTTATCACGATTATAGATATTTATAAAATAAAGTTATGATTTTAAAACCGATTATAAATATCAGATTATGTAAATTATTATTAAACGTACTCATCAAAGAGATTTTTCCTATGAAGAAAACGTATTGTTTGTGAAAGTCTATTATTTTATCACCGGAGCCGCCCGCCATCGACCGGAGTATTTAGATTCTCCCTGTTCAAAAAAAAAAAAACGTACCCGGTCTAGGTCAGTCAATTTGGGCCAAAAACAAGCAAGTGGTGACAGGGTTTTTCTCAGAATGCAACTAATTCATCTAAATGAGGAGCTTTGTATGACAAAAAGAAATAAATCAAGCCCTAGTACAAAAAGGGTGATTTTATATACGAAACGGTTCTTGCAGCAGAACTTAATTATAATAACCAACAAAAAGGCAGCAAAAGTTGCCTATTTGAAGTACAAGTTTCAATTTGATGGCTTCGGTAGTTTTTGAGTTATAGGCTCTCTTATACATGTGTACAGTCAGAAGAAAAAATGTCCTGCTTAAAGGGCAAAATACATTTGAACCTGGAGTTTTTAGATTTGGTGACTTTTGCAGGATTAAAAACGACAGTCCAAGCGAGTAGAAACTCATCTTACTATTAATGGAGGAGCTTTTTCGGAGTCCTCACTAAAGCTTCTTGTTCTAAATGTACTGTTATAAAGCCAAATTAAAAACGCTTTCGTACTGTAATCTCAGGACTTTGAACCGGAACTGTAACGAAATCTATAAGCCAGGAAAAAGAAAATTTTGGCGGAGCAAAATCTCTTCAGATTTTGTTTTTGTTTTTGAACCAAAAACAAAAACCGTTTTTTTCCGGTTTAAGCACACAACTTGACACGATCATATTCTCTCTTTTTTTTTCTTTAAATCTCCTCTTTCCTCTCTCCCCAGAACTGCGTCAGCACTTAAGACAATCTCAAAAGTAAACCATTTGAGGTTAAAACTACTGATTTGGATGATTTTTTGTGTATATAGGTTATTCATTCTATTCTTAGGGATGAGTATTTTGTCGTTTGTACCTATATTTAAGTTTAAAAGAGATATTAGGGGTTGAAGTTAACCCTGCAAGCTCAGTTCTTTTTTCAAATATCTCTGGAATGGCTCAATATTTTTTAGTGATTTAAAAACAAGATGATAGAGATTACTAGGGTTGTCAAGAGATGTAAGTTGAGCTTACATCCCTTGTTAAGAGTTGTTATGGATGATTAATGATTATATGCATTTTTTCTGTTTTTTACGATTTTCTACCCCATTATACAACATATCAACATGAAATTTTTTCTGCTCATACAAAACTACGAAATGAAAGGCACTTGTTCGAGGTTTTTTCTGTATTTAATGTGGTTATCCGGTAAATAGCTCTTAGGAGTTGTTCCTTTTAAGGTGAAATTTGAAAATTGGAAAATTTATTATTTTGGGCTAAATCGGATGCCGAAAATCGAAAAAATCATTATTTTTACAGGAACGAAAACCGGAACCGAACCAATAGAAAAAAATTGAACCCGAATGAAAATTGAAACAAAAATGTGCATAAATAACTAAGCCTTTCTCAGAATGGCAAAATTGGCTGAAGGCTTCAATCTCTATTTAGCCTAGACTAAGGCTAACTTAAACTGGCTCTATCTGTTTTGTAAATATCCTTAATAATAATTAAAATCTGGGATACTTTTCAAAATCTGTAAGTATTTTGATAGATTCTAGAGACTGCCTCAAATACGCATTGAACTGAATTGAGAATTGGAGTTTTGCGTACTTTTTCTTATTGTTAGAATATTGGAAAATTATCAAGAGTTTTATATTTTCGCTCTCTTTATTTTAGTTAGACTCGTACCATCGCCTTAAATTAACTCAACTGATTGAAAATTTAGCTAAAAGCCTTAAGACCAGTTTTATAAGTCTCATTGTCAGCTTAAGTATTTTTTTGATTTTCAATAAAAAAATTTTGCAGGGCCAAAAATAACAAACCTAACGAACCCAAACTAACAATAGCTACTTCTTCTTCTATAATCTTCCTAAAGTACACAAAAATCCGGCTAAATAGCCTCAATTACAACACTTTTCAAGTAGTCATTGAGGCTACTGAAAAAAAATAGCGAGTCTCTCAATTTCGATTAGATTTAAGCTTTCAAAATAGAATTTCTGCATAGTTCTTATCAATAATTATAGAACATAAGTCAAACTCGCTTATGCATACTTTCCAACTGAATCTTGACGATAATCAGGCGAATATTCAGAGGTTGTCATTCGCCTGAGGTGTACGAAACAGCACCACCTGGATGGACCTGTACATCACCATTATGGATCCTTGATAATAAATATAAAATGAAAGAAACAGAAAAACTCTAAAGCAGTATAGCCAACTTTCATATTTTTTAATAATATTATTATCTATTATGAACGCATGATTGACGTTATATATGATGGGTTTTTTGTATACAATTAAAAAATCATAGGAGAACTTATGGCCTGCGGTCGCAAAGAACTCGCCTTTGTTGAACCGTCGCTCATATTACCGACTATACATATATAGTTAATAGAAAATTAGCTGTCGAAAAGCTGTTTTATTGAATTATCAACATAGTCTGATCAAGTTTTTTTTTTTTAAAAAAAAAAAATTGTTACTTCTTCATAATTCTCCAATATTATTTTTGATCGAATCAACGATTAAATGTGAGATTTAATCATAATCACAATTCATGCTGGTATATCAACAAGAATCTTTTCTAATCTTTAACCGATCGACTGAATGATACACGACTGAAAGCGAATGATATTTATAAAACCACCATGCATTTGCTATAGGGTGATTATTCTTCTTTTCAGTTAGAAATATGTATGTTATAAATAAAATCAGTGGTTATCGGTTAGGGGCGGGCGGTTTATCGATATTGTTAATTAATTATCTACACGACTACAAGAGAGAGGGAACAGGGAGGAATAAAAGGACAGAATGTAATTTTCTAACACATTTTCTCACGGAAAACTAGTCAGCATGTGTGTGGAATCAACTCGGTCAAATACTACAACTACTACTACTACTACTACTACTACATTGATATTTTAATGAATTATTTTTATACGTGTCACTTGTGTATGTATACGTTTTTGTACGTGTGTATGTGTATAGCCGATTTATTGCTGGTATGCAAACAATTTCACTATAGTTAATAGTTGGTTGTTAATTGCTATTGCTGTGTAATAGCCGCAAGCGTTTCTTTCTGCATTTATATAGTTGGCTTTTACAACAACAGCAACAACGAACCGTCTTGTCCTGTTGTAACACGTTTTGCTCTCCATATTTATAAATACAAATAACATTCACTTGTTTATTGCAAATTGCCAGTAATTTCAAAGATTTCAGATTGTTTAAAGACCTTAGGTGATAACACATTCATACATATATAACACACACAGGTGAGAGAGACACACAGGAATTGATACGTATTTGGATAAATATTGTATAGTCAAACCAGAATGCAGTAAATGCCAGTTAAATATGTTAAACTTTCTCAATGATATTTATTTTAATCTAGTTAAACAACTAATAGACCTGTTCGAAAGCTGTATAATTTTCAAAACGATTTCTTTACAAGGTGTGAAACGTTAAAAATAGACTACTTAAAACAACTCACTGTTGCTTTAAAGCTAAAATATGTAATTATCTATAATTTCATCCCCTCACAAGGGTAGTAAATAGGTTTGGAAGTCTCCATTATTTTCTATTTTAGAACCGTCTGACGAGCACATCCCTTAAAATAATATTCGCTGCCGAAAATCAGGCTGGTCTACTTTTTACTCTTAATTCTTTCATTAGAGGCCAGATGAAAACTTTTCCTTTATTGTTACGGTCTGAGGCAAACATTTCACAGTCTATGATGGACTGGTCAATTTTATGGCAAGATCCAAATCGCAGCTGGATTTCCAGAAGAGATTTGAAGTCAAATTTTACCTAATTTCAGAATTTTTATTAATTTTAGAAAGTACTCATATACACTTCAATACCTCTAATTTGCTCAAATTTACTCAAAACAATAAATCGAAAATCAAGTTTAAGATATTCAAAGACACTGCATGAATGATTCAGAAAAAATATTTTTTAGAAATATTCTTATTGTACACTCGGGTGAACATAAAAGAGACCGACTCTTGAACGAGGAATATCAACGTTTTTCGGTTAGTGTGAATCAGGCTGTTTCTCTAGTTAGGCTAAGAAAGTGGGCTGGTAGAGGGTGTTCGATTGAGCTTTCACCATCTAAAATTCGTTTCATCTTCTGATTGAATATCTTTCGATACAAATCCTAACCTTTGAAAGCGGTTTTTACACAACTGCGCAAAAAGTGGTCTCCTTTATGTGCACTCGAGTGTATAGTTTCAGGCAGAAATTTCAGGCCTTTTAACGAAATAATTGAGCTTCATCAGTTTTTACAGCAATAGTCAAATTGCACCTGTAAGCAATGGGAAGAGAAAAAAGACAGAAAAGACGAAAAGAACGAGACATACACAGAAGATAGAAAAATATAGCGATAAAGGAAAAAAAAGACACTAATAATCAACCAGACAAAGAAATAGGGGAGGTAAAGTCTGAAAGACAAAAAATTGTAAAAAAGAGAAGCAGGAGAGAAAGATACAAAGCAGGAGAAGGACAAAAAGAGACAAGAGAAAACGAAAGATAAAAAAAAACAAAGAAACGCAGGAGAGAAAGTAAGAGAAGCAGGAGGGAAAGAAAGAAAGACATACAAGATAAAAAAGGTGAGGAGACAGAAAGGGCAGAAGTAACCAAAGAAATACACAAGATACAAAAAAAGACAGAAGAAAGAGAAATTCACAAAAGATAGAAAAATAGAAAGACAGAAAATAGAGCATCAGAAAGGCAAGAAAAATAGGAAACTAACAAATAACGAAATACAAGAAATAAAGAGAGCAAGGCAGAGAGGCAAGGCAAGACAAGAAAAATACAAAACAACAGGAGGGAAGAAAAGAAAGATAAAAAAATTTGGAAACAGAAATAATGACATAAAAGAAAGAAAGAAACTAATTAAGTATGTAGGTGGTGCTGCAGTTCAGCAGTGCTCATACACGAGCCGCCTTTGTTTTCTTGGCAAACTTCTAAATGAGCTACAAGGTTCTAATCCTAACCTTTGAAAGTTCTGTTACATTGCTACGACCGCCCTCAAAAGCGCTTTCTACACAACTGCACAAAAAGTGTACAGTTTCAGGCAGAAATTTTAGGGCTTTTAACGAAATAATTGAGCTTCATCAGTTTTTACAACAATAGTCAAATTGCACCTGTAACGATTTTAAGTCAGTCATTTGCACCATTTTTTGCATACAAGAGAGGAATAAAGAAAGGCAGCGGGAAGAGAAAAAAGACAGAAAGGACTAAAAGAACGAGACATACACAGAAGATACAAAAATATAGTTATAAAGAACAAAAGACACTAACAATCAACCAGACAAAGAAATAAAGGAGGTAAAGTGGGGAAGACAAAAAATGGTAAAAAAGAGAGGCAGAGGAGAAGAAAGAGAAGCAGGAGGGGAATACAGAAAGACACACAAGACAAAAAAAGCTGAGAAGACAGAAAGGGGAGAAGTAACCAAAGAAATACACAAGATACAAAAAAAGACAGAAGAAAGAGAAATTCACAAAAGATAGAAAAATAGAAAGACAGAAAATAGAGCATCAGAAAGGCAAGAAAAATAGAAAGAAACAAACAACGAAATACAAGAAGTAAAGAGAGCAAGATAAGAGGCAAGACAAAAAAGTCAGGAGGGAAGAAAAGAAAGATAAAAAGACTTTAGAGACAGAAATAATGACATAAAAGAAAGAAAGAAACCAATTACGTATGTAGGTGGTGCTGCAGTTCAGCAGTGCTCATACACGAGCCGCCTCTGTTTTTTTTGACTAACTTCCAAATGAGCTACGAGGTTCTAATTTAGCTAAAATGTCCTCCAAGGAATCTCCTGAATTTCTGGCTAAATAATGGGGATTGTCATAAAAACTAGTAACATTTAGTTGGACCACCCAGTATGGTTTATTGTAAAGTTAATGAGTGACTCTATTATAGTTAGTATGGATACATATTTAGATCAAGCCTCATTGATTGACACCATGTCTATTCCAATTACAACAATAATCAGCAATCATCCGGAGAATTGTAATGAAGATGCTTATCAAAGTATCAACCACCTGCATCACTCTCCTATATTCACATATTTGCATTTATAGAACATACACATACATACATGTACATACATACATACTATACATATATGTATACCTAATACAATATTGTATGTATATGATTAGTGTTATTAATAGTATGGCATACAATACACCAGGTTTCTTGACACTACTCTACGCATATAATCTGCATCTACTACTGTCTCGTTTTTTTTTAATTCTTTTTCTTCTTTTTTTTCAACGCACCTCTTCTATGTTCTTCTGAAATGTTTGTTGTTGCAGATTTTCTACAACGTTGCTATATAGATGCGTTTCTTTCTTTTATATCACGGCTATTGTGTGCAATTCTATTTCTATTGTTCGTTAAGGAAATATGATGAGTAGAGAAAGAGAGAGAGAGAGAAAGAGGGAGAGAGAGAGAGAGAGATGTTTACCATATGTGGTTACATTTCATACTTTTCATTTTCTTTATATCATTAAAAATAATTGTGTGTTTTATGCAAACCAAATCAGGCTTTACAGACATATTAGATGTCGATGTAGATGTCTTCTGTTGACTCACCGATCAAATCAGTTTTTTTTAATTGACAGACCGGCTAATTATATTAACGAATCATAAAACTTCAAGTTGCATTTGTTGGGTTAAATATCAACTCTATTATGGACACAAGATTGAAAACTGTCAGCAAAGTCTTCATTAGTCCATAATATCAAATTTGTTGTTAGAACATGATTTGTTATTATGGCTTTGAATTTGAAATTAAAGTACAATATTGATTGTTCTCATCATAACAAATCATTTTTACAATATTTGCTACCTTGATTAAATGAGTCACACAGAAGTAAGGCATCGAACCGTTATTTTTTTCGTTCCGGTTCAATCAAATAATTTTTTATAGGTTTGCCTCCGGTTTTCACTCTTGCGAAAATAACGATATTTTTCGGTTTTCGGTTCAGTTCCGGTTCGATACCTTAAAAGTCATTATTAACGCTTTTTTAATCCAATGGTTTCTGAAATTATTATAAGAAATTTTTAAAAGCTAGAAAAAATGAAGCAACGAGCAAATTTATAAATAACTAATTGTAAGAAGAATATTTATTCCATTAAAATTTACAAGAATCAGAAGATATCAAAAAATTAACTTAACACTTGAGCTTCTGAGGGACTCTAATAGGTATTGAAATATGAGAATATCTCTGAGAAAGGAAATTATCGGTTTCCTGATTTGTCCATACAGGATTTTGTAGAATTCTCTATTTCAAGTCAGAAGATTGGTCTCAGAAGTATTTTTCTCTCCCATCTTTCTTCGTTTTTT
The DNA here is from genome assembly GCA_039776855.1 of Mylabris sibirica. Taxonomy (NCBI): domain Eukaryota; kingdom Metazoa; phylum Arthropoda; class Insecta; order Coleoptera; family Meloidae; genus Mylabris; species Mylabris sibirica. Next base: position 10,038,797 of record CM077836.1, read on the forward strand.
TTCTACAGCCTTAATGATTTTCTACGCATCTACTAGTTCGAAAACCTTTCAACTTAAGTCACAAGCCAGCATTGCAAAAAATGCTCATTTATGACGATGTTGCAATTTTCAAAAACTGACTGTGCACTTAAAATGACTCAGAACGATTGCTTAAGTGTCGTGTGAAGAGATAATGGGAAAAGCAAAAGTGCGTTGGATAGAGCATTTCAAGGTGCATGTCCTGAAGCTTTCTATTTAAGAAAAATGTAATAAAATTCTCCATATCAGAGAAAACTATTGGGCCCCTTTTTTTCGTACATTTTCCTCCATAAATCTCCAAAATATAGCCAATATTATTGATTTTCTTGAATTTTCCGGTGAATTTAGATAGCAAATTAAAAGAGCTTTCCAGATCTTGAAGATTTTTCTAGATACATTTGTTAGTTTTCCCACAACTAGAGAAAATTTAAAGAAAATTTGAACAGTGATGCTGTTTTTTTTACAACACAATGGAGAAAAATGGGAATAAGAGTGTTCGAGCTACTTTTCGTTGTTTTAAGTTTTAAGCTCGTTTTTATAAATCGTGTTATAGTCCAAAAGGAACGTTTTCAAAATTTTCTTTTAAGCGAGCTTCATATCTTTTTCCCTTATATTAGCCTTTTAAAAACAATTCTGATTCTCTATCTTTAAAATTATGCACAACGTCATTGTTCAAAGTTTTTTTAATGTGCTCCAGTTGTCGGGAAACTAACAAACATATCGGAAAAATTCTTGAAGATCTAAAAAGCTCTTTTAATTTGCTATATTATATTCACCGGAAAATTAATTAAAATCAGTAATATTGGCTATATTTTGGAGAGTATGAAGGAAAATGTACGAAAAAAACATGGTCCAACAGCTTCCTCTGTGATTCAAAATTTGATCGAATTCTTCTTAAATAGAAAGCTTCAGGACATGCACCTTAAAATGCTCTATCCCAAGCACGTTTACTTTTCATAATATCTCAAAAAATAAACGAAATATCGATGTTTAAAAATTGATAAATTTCGCACGCCAAATCGAGTAATAAGTCAAAACCCCCTTAAGGTTGATTTATTCCTTTTTTTCTGCTTATTACTCTGGTACAGGTGGGAATGTTTAGCTTTTTTTCCCTAGAATACTATGGAGAAAAATGGAGAATACAATGATCGAGTTACTTTTCGTTGTTTTAAGTTTTAAGTTCGTTTTTCAAAATCGCGTCATTGTGAAAAAGGAGCGTTTTTTGACCGACTTTCCAATGAGCTACCAGGTTCTAATTTTGCGCAAATTCCTCTGTGATTCAGAATTTGATCAAATTGTTCTTAAATTTAAAGCTTGAGGACATCCACCTTGAAATGCTCTATCCAACGCATGTTTACCTTTCATAATATCTTAAAAAATAAGCGAAATATCGATGTTTAAAAATTGATAAATTTCGCACGCCAAATCGAGTAATAAGTCAAAAGCCCCCTGTTTTCTGTATATTACTCGGGAACAGGTGGGAATGTTGAGCTTTTTTTCTAGAATACAATGAAGAAAAATGGGAAAAAACAATGTTCGAGTTATTTTTCGTTGTTTTAAGTTCTAAGCTCGTTTTTAAAAATCGCGGATTTATACAAAAAGAGCGTTTTTTGACCGACTTCCCAATGAGCTACCAGGTTCTAATTTTGCTGAAATACTTTTCAGGGGCTGCTGTAAAAATATTTTCAAAATCGCTCGTTGCTATAATTTAGGAAAATTTATGTGATCCACCTATGGTATCTTGTTTAGCGTATTTAACTCCATCAGCAAAAAATTAAGATGTAGCGCTGAATAAATAGAATAATTAACTAGCATAGATGATCATTAATGAGTGAAAATTATATTTTTGCATCAATCCCGGCTTTCACTAACAACTTTCTATACGGCAGATTGTAATTGAAATACAATAAATCTCAAAGTGATAATGTTATCGTTTATAGGTACATATTTTTGTAATAGGATACAGAAATGGATTTCACCTATAATAGTCATGATTTCAAATTTGTTCTAATCAGAATAATTTGAACCAATCTGTTGCCATTCTGAACGAAATACACATCAGATGACATAAGCGTGCCAATTTATCCTTTAATAACATAATTTCACTGATTTATAAATGAGATAACTATCGATGACTGCATGCTTCCCGTTGTTGTTTTAACTATAACAAACGATATCTTTAGAAAAAGAAAAAAATTATACTCGTGCCATACGTGGACTAAATATAGAGTAGAGTGAGAAAAGCGCAACAATCATCATCATCATCATCCATCATCGCTCCCTTTAATAACAATGACATTTCTTAACTGGTTGAAGAATTTTAATTTGTAAACACTGTAGACGATGTTTTTCAAGTGCACGAACCAAAGGAAGATGTTGAGAGGGGGAAAAAAACCGAAATAAAAACGTGGACAATAAACAGGAATCAAACTAGTTTGCTGGCGACGAGCATGCAAATTGTTTAATGATTATATGCCTTTTCTAGAACGGTCACTGATGGCGGTCGATAAATCTAAGCATGCACTAGGCGCCTAACTTTATCCAACTATTCTTCAAATAAAAAAATTTCTTGTATCTTGATCAATGATCGGTGAAACTTTTATATCGTGTGCCAATTCTTTACAACGAATCGAGCAAAAATTCTAACCACTATTAAATTGATTGATTATCTTGTAACGTATTTAAATCTAAGCGGTAATAATAAAATTTACCGAACATCATAAATTTGCTTGTTATTCTTGTATAGATAGCACACTCTCTTGTATCGTTGATAAATTTAGAACAACTCACCTATTCTTAGATTATTATTAATAATAATAATAAAGTGTATATACCCCAAAACTAGGTTACAACATTTATCTTTTACAGCTCGTTATCTCTATTAGTCTAGCTGTCACCCTGTATATAAACTACAAATTTTTTTTGTTCAATATTATTATTATTATTATTATTGGTAAATCGTGGTGTGTTTTTTTTTCTACCTGAAACTTGAATATTAAGACAATAAGTTCCATTCACTATCTTATTGTTAGATTGGCTGCAGGATAGAATTTATGTCTGAAATCGAAAATTTATTGTTCTACCGGTCGAAATAGTTTCACTAATCCCTGATTTATATTTTTAACAGGAGTTTAACAGATATTTAGAAACATTCCTATTATCTTTACTTCATTATTTAATCGTTGTAAATTAAAAATGATTGCATACAGAGCTAATTTTTATTATAACTGAAAATCTCGATAAAATTCTAAATCAAGACATGGTTACAATTTAATCCTCTTAATGCAAGGACTGATAATCATCAAAACTTCTACAATTGTGTTTAAATTTTTCCAAAATTTAGATTAAAAGTTGCTTGTTCTACTTGGACATTGGACACGAGCGTCTAAATCTTCTAAATCTAAATAACTGAGAATAGTGGTTCTTAAGGTAGAACGTGGCTTAAGATCGACTTGCGGTTATTACGCTTCCCAAACATTAGATAGCGCTTGGTTTTAAGCGTATATTAACATTAAATAGACTTATTTTTTATCTTTTGGTGTAAAAACGGAAGATTCAGCGTCATCCAAAAAAAATCAGAAGCTAAATAAGACTAACTCGGATGTGATAAAAAAGTTTAAACTAAATCTGGTATAAAGTTTTCGAGATAGAAAACAAAACAGTCCAAAAAAACATAGTTTATTCACTTTTTTTTAAACTTTCTACTAGTTTTGTTTTTAATTTGTTATAAGTGAAACTTAAGCTAATGCTAAGTAAAGAATTCAGTTTTGTTCTGCAATTGTTTAAAAGTACTACTTACATAAAATTCTACAAAAAGATCTTAAAATCACGACTTACAAAGGAGAATTTCATTTAAAAATTGATTGATAATGTTTATACTAGAGTTTGTCAAACTTGTGAACACGCGGCCCAATTAATCTTCTAGAATTAAAAGTTCGTACCCATAGGGAAAAAGTCCCGGCAAGTTTTTGCTGAAAGCACGCATGGGGTTAGCACTATGACGGAAAGTCCTTATCCCCATAAGAATATTTTTGAAAAATACCTTTCTAAATGTCATTTTAAAGCAGTATAAAACAGAAATTCAACGTCATTGAATACAAATGTGCCTCAGTGCCTCTACCATATTATGGGCAGCAATCCATAGTTTGAGAATCACTGATTTTCACCGTTCCATTTTCGTCATTTATGAACAAAGTTTATCAAAATTGATGACTTAGAAACTGAAATTAAAATTTAGCTCTTAAGCCGATTAAAAATATCAGAATTGTCTCTTTTTTCACGATTTAAGAGCAAGATTTTCCCAAAACTGATGACTCATTGTAAGAAGTCAATTCAGTCCACAGACTTCATGCGCCCAAATTTCCTCTTTTAAGGCTAAGGTGGAGTCAGGCCTCGTTTTGGTGTCCGAAAAAGTGACAATTTTCAATAATTTTTAATCATCGATTTCTCGGTTATTTTCTGAGATATTACTAAAACACTGTAACCAGCGTTGAATTGGGCGTTTCACGATGAATCCGGCAGAGTTTCCCATTTTGGAAATTTTTCACTAAATTCTTAAGTATCTACAGAGAAAAATTATTAAAATTTATCACGTTTTCGTATACCTACACCGAAACGAGGCCTGAATCCATCATGTCCTTAAAGGATTCAACGGCAAAACTAGCTAAAAACTGATGATTAACTCAAAATTTACCAAAAAATCATAATTCAGAACGACAGTCTCCTAAATCTAAAGCAGCATTTGAGAATTAAGGCAAATGGAACACAAATGTCCAAATTATCTCCTTTCCAAGACATAAGCGTTGTTAAAGTCAAAAACCAAAGATTTAAAACAAAATTAAAAGTGAAAATTCTACAGTAAACTGGGCTAAATGTATCTAAATTTGTTCCAAGAATAGCAAAGTCAAAGTTAAAAGTATCACTTTTAATTATTAGGTAGTCTTAAAATTCCCGCGTAACACTTAAAAGGAACACGTGACCACTATAGCCAACTATGTTGAAATCATAAATCTGCAATATTTGAAACTGTAATAAGGAATTTTATAATACAACATACTCAATTATTACTTTTATTACCGTTTAACCTAATTTTTGGTAATAATCGAGCAATTTATCCACGAAAAGCCGCATAAAATTGAATAAATATGCGTAATGACGTCACGTATACAATGTATTGTTGCCATGACAATCGCCATTATAATAATTGGGCGGTAATTTTGAAAAAAAAAATTGTAGATAACTAAACAAAAAGAAACTATGATTTCGAATTTTGCGTTTTTTCTCTCGATTGTAGCGGTAATGAATTAAATCAATTTCTTCCGTCTATTGTCTTTTATTGTTTGTACAGTTGAGATATAAAAAATGAAATCTCAAACTCATAAATATTTATAAAAATATTTTAGAATATGTTTATGTTAATTGCAAAAGTGTCAACATTTATTTCAAAATTGTATTCTATTATAAATATGTGTGTGTGTTGGTTGGTTGGTTCGTTGGTTTATTATTATAATCAGGAGTATTCTAATTTGATTTATCAAATTTGTCATGTCGAATATTAGAATAATATTTTAAAAATGAATAACACCAAGACAAAGAATAAGAAATAAACAACAACAATAATAACATGAACGATAGAATAAGAAATCAATGTTAATTTATTGGTTGATACGTTATTGTTTTCTAGTATCTTATTGTTTTCTTATACACAAAATATTTATTATGTTTGAATATGGAAATTGCTAATTTAAATTGAATGAGGATGTTGAGAAATCAGCATGAAAAGATATTCAATACCACCAAACCAGTTATAATAATTTTATTATGTAAACAATAATTTTATAGCAATTAATATCGCAATTAACAATTCCATAATTAATTAACAATTCAATCGAATCTTGTAGATGATAGAAGATGAGGGGCGTAAAGGTAAATGAGTCGTTTTATTGTCCCCTTTTGGTCTCTCTATAAACACCATCAACCCTTATGTGCCCGTTGTCCGTTCAGTAACCTTCTTCACTGTCAACGTAATTAAGATTTATGGTCAACATGTTGTAAATATCAACAAATATAAATTAACTTCCAATCGGTGTATGTTTCTTTCTCTATATGTGTGTGTGTGTGTGTGTGTGTGTGTGTGATTCGAATTGTATGTATCTAGATTAGAATAGGTGCACACATATGCACCTATATAATACATAGATATAGTTATATTCGAATGAATCAAGCCAACAAATTGAGTTTATTCGACGTTTCTTGAATGGAGAAGATAGTCATTTTCAATGCATGTATGTATGTATAAAGTTAGAGGACAGATGGTTTAAAGCCGCCAACGCATACGAGACTTTGTGTGTTGTATTGTGATGTGTGCACGGGCCGCGTGGGCCATCAGCGTGCTTTCCGTGGGCACGGCTCGCGCGACAACGGATGCTCCGCATTACTATAATGACAATAAACGTACACTTTGTATTGTACAGGATGGACGAACAACACTATTTCAACTCATAGTTAGCCTTATCTTTATTTTCGTAGGACCCATGGAGTATAGAGATAAGAAGGACTATTGCTCATATGGGTCAACAAATATCCACCGAAATGTATGAAATAAGAGTTCAATAAATGACCACAATAGCGCTAGTGTAGCTAGAGGGTAAGCATAGTGGTTGGACTATGCAGGATAAAGATAAGGAGGACTATCTCATATGGGTCTTCTTTGTCTAATTTTGACATCAAGTATTGAAGGATGCCTTCAAATTTTACCCTCTAACTACAGTGGCGCCCTCTTAATTTGTAGACAGATACGAAAGGTGACTCTCCTGGTAGACTGGTAGAGACTATTCTCTAAAAAGTTACTGAATACTACCCTTGATTCGGTTACTTGATTTTACATTAAAAAATATCAAATGTATAGTAAAGTATGAACTAAACTACGACTGACTGTAATCAAAGGCATAGCCAACTGCGAGATGATATAGCGTTGTACAGCTAGGTGCGTGGAAAAGGTGACGATAGTTATGAGGCTAACGAGAAGACAATGTCCAGCAGGTCAGAACTGGAAAAGAAATTCAATCAGTAATAGTAGACGGGAATAAGGGTGTTTTGTTATTTATTTACAGAGCCTTACCCACCCTTTTTCCTTCAAGATGGATGAAGCTCGGTTTACACAACTAAAAGAACGGGTTATTGCCATTCAAGAGTCGTCATCTTTTCCATGCACTTAGCTGTACAATGACGAGCATATAAAGAAGACCAGTTTTTGTGGCGCTGTGTAAAATAAGCTTTTGAGGGCGGCCATAAAAATACAAAGGAATTTTGACATGTCTGACCTTGGCAAGAAAGATTCAAACGGAAGATGGGGGTGGGGTTACTGGTACTATTTTGAGTATTTACCTGAATAAAACAATAATTTTCACAAATTTGGTATAGTGGAAACTTGTGCTAATACTTTCTATAACTTATTTTTAAACTAGGAGGAGTAATGATTAAAGTCGGGTTTACACAGAAAAAGTCTCTGAAAAAAATACACTCGATTGTTTTGGTTGTACATTTAAATATTAGGGTGCTTGTAGAACAGCAGAATCCAATGTGTTTTACAGTTCTTGGCTGTATTTTATCAACTTCGTAATTAATATACATAATTCAATTAATTAATCAAAATTAATAAAAACTCACAAGTTGTTAGTTAATTAATAATACAGGACTAAGGTAGGATTTCACCAGCTTTAGTTAAGCTTAATGAACAGTTAAAAACAATCGTTGCTATGATTATAAAAATCGTTTCTATCGCTTATTTGTTTGTTAAAATTTAACAGACGTTGGTGAAATCGACCCTAACTGTATCAAAATTCTAATTTTTAAGCTGTGTAAGCCTGTTTGTGAAATAACCAATAGGAAGCTAATATTTGGGCGCGCAAAATTTACATCATTCCTCCTAGTTTAAAAATAGAGTATAGTACCTACACATTTTATACTCGCGCGAGAAATAGCCTGATTCACACGAACCAAAAATTGCTCAAAACTTGGTCTCTTTTTCATGAGCATCACTGTACACCCTTTATATCCTGTAATGCCGCTATCTAGCCTGATTCACACGAACCGAAAATTGCCCAAAACTTGGTCCCTTTTTTATGCTCATCAGTGTACATCCTTTATATCCTCTAATGCGGCTATAGAGAATTAGTAATAGAACTATTATAATTTCTATAATCGTAAAAAAATAAACATTTATAGGGTAAATTCCGCATCGATGGTGGTATAATCCATATCATATTGTAGTTCTTGAAGAAGTTACGATGCATATATTACAAGTTCTTGGATGAGGACAATGCCTTTGAGCAACAGTAATAACAACAACAACACTAACACTAACACTGTAACAAAATGGTTAGGTTATAGAGCCGGATTATAAAGTGCTTAAGCCGGATCGAAGCCACCATGCTGTCACATTATCTTTAAATTCACATACATACACGTATACATTATATAAAGACACATCTATAGAAGTAGTACCACGACCAAATAACGCCAAAGATTAGATTTGTTTTGTAAAGAAAGTCGTATATATAACTACAATTTTATTGATTTTAAATTTTAATATAAATAGAGGGACAAGAATAGAGTATACAAGAAAACACTTGTATCATAAATAAATAAACAAATTGTTATATTAAAAAGGATATTCAAAAAAAATGAATATATAAATAATATGGTACCTTGTCGAATTGTTGTTGTATTATTTTATACAATTTAATAAAAATCTATTCAAATAACCGTTTATTTTCCTTGTTGAAAAAAGAATACGGTATTTTCTCCATATTTTGTTCAAATAAATTTAAAATTTTAATTTGTAAAATTTTCAATTCTACGAATCTTCAACAACACCAACGCTAACACCCAAAAAAAGCACAATGCCAAACTTTTTACAAATACGTGCAACGAAACAATAACGGAACGAAGGAAATTTTCGAAAAAAGTGTTTTTTATATAGTCCTTAAAATTGTGGCGTAAGCTAATTTTTAAATCTTACATTCTAAATCGCTCATTATTGTGTAGAGAATAAATTAACACCTTTCAATAATTCAATTTTTCTTTACATTTGAATTGCATCATTTTCAATCAATTCATAAAGTGTATACGGGGTGATTCGTCTATTAAAAGTACAAGTAATTGATGAAAATTTACTTAAAACACCCGTTATAGGAAATAGTGCTAATTGGTCTTTTATTTTAATTAGTAAGGCGAAGTTTTATCATCTGATTCGATTTTGTGGTAAAAATCAAAGGGATTTGTATTCGTGGTCTAATGCAAGCGATTATAGGCGAAATTTTGAATTCAAATTTGGAATTTAAAGAGCTAAGACAGGGTGCTATTTGTTAAATTTCACAATTTGATTATTTCCAACAATTCAGCTGAAATCGCTTTTTTAATCAAAGAACGAAAAAAATGTTTTCGTCTTGATTACTTAACAACAAAATTCATCAAAAAACTACTGATACATCCTAAATTTAGCTCTAAAATTGATTAAAAGGTCCACAATTTCACGGTTTTAACGATTCAATAACAAAATCAGAATTTAAAAATGCAATAAAAATATACGGTTACAGTTTCAACAGGGTACACTATAAGCCCTTTAATAAGCGTAGTCACGAAAGTAAAAATACTAGTCTAGATCCAATGAGCATGAGTACCTCTGTATACGGAACTATTCAAGTCCTGCGAAAAGTTCTTATCGCAAAAAATAAGGATTTGTAGGGAGTATTCCCAGAGAACAAGGTCCAAAATTAGCTCATTACGAAGTTGGTCAAAAAACCTTTTATTTCGACAACGTCGTGATTTCCGCCAACCAACTACACGCTTGAATCGATTAAAAATGGCTCGTATCCCATTGTAAAATTGATTTTTGTCGTTTTTCTCTATTGTATCCTTGAAAAATAAAAAATAAAAACGTGGAGGAGATTGATTCTGGAAAAATGAATGAATCTAGTGTGAGTAACCTACTCTGTTGTTTACTATTTTTAACTTGATAGCGTAAGATTGTTTATGTTAATTCAGTGTTTATTGCTCTTATTCTAATTTCTTTTAATGTAAGAATATTAAAAGTCTCATAATCTTATTTGTTCCTAATGTTTACAATGCCAAGGATTTTCTTGAAGAAAAAATCACTTAATCAGCATAAACAATCTTCCTCTATCGAGTTAAAAATAGCAAAAAAGGTAAATGACTGCGTCCTTCATAAGGATGTCGGAAAATCTGTGTTCCCAATTTTGCAAGGATCTGGTGATAAAAAATATTTTAAGAGAATCTTCTAATAATTCTTAGTCGTTTGACCAATTTCTCTATGAGCTACAAGACTCTAATTTTTCTTAAATGTTCTCCGGGAGTTGCCATAAGAACTTTTCACCGGACGTAAATCATCCTGTGAATCACGTTGGACGAAAAGTTGTTCTGATAACTCCTGGAGAGCGATTCAAAAAATGTTTTAAGAATTTATTTGGCCAAAAAACCATCGTTTTGGACAAGGTGACGATTTTCCAAAAAGGAGCAGAAGATGCAAAACGACTAATAAGAATTACTCGGAGACCCTCCCAATATTGCTTTTTTTGGTTTACCTCCATTGCATTCCAGAAAAAATGAGCAACATTTCCAGCTGTTCTAGAATTAGAGAAAAACGAAAAAAATTAATTTTGGGAAAATCCTAGACTCATTTGATGTCGTTTTGAGCTTCTGAAATTGCAGCATCGCCAGAAACGAGCGTACAAAGTTCTAATTTTGCTAAAATGACCTTTAGTCAACCTCCTATAAATATTTGAAATATTTTTCGAACCACTTTTTAAATAATAGGGAGTCGCTTTCACCCAACGTGAATCACCCTGTATGCTGCATATGTAATTAATAATTATAATTCAATCAATTCTTATCTATAATAGAAAATTCAACTAAATCAATAATATTATTGAACGAAATTCTAAAATATTGACAAATATAAATTAATATTGTGCAATAATAAAAGTTGAATAATAACAGCGTCAACAACAGTGGTAATAATAAATAAATTGGCAGTTTTATGTGGCTTTATTTTACAAAAAAAAAAAAAAAAATTAGAATTATCACCACAAATATCATTGTATCAATATTATTATTACATTGTCACCTGTTCCAAATAAGGCACGACTTCAATAAATTACATGTAATTAATTAATTAAATCTAATTGTTAATGACGTGTATTGGATGAATCATTACTATATAATCTTTATACAAGACTGAATTGAATAGAATACCATCTATTATCTTCCATAAATATCAGTTTTTTATATTAATTCGATAAAACCGTTATTTTGAAGGGGAAGAGAAGAAATGAAACAAAAAAAGAACACCTACATTTTTTTTTTTGTGTGTATGTAACCTGTGTATAAGAGAAAAGAAGGAAGATTGTGTCACCTACACGACAATGTTTCCTAAAACGGACATCTGGTTGTAATTAAAATTTTAAATTAAACTCGATATGAGTGAATTTGTTGTTTTTATAAAAAGGTGTTTATTGATTTGAATATACAGGGTGAGCCAAGAGGATGGCCACCTAAAAGTATAAGAAGTTCTAATTGACGAAACTCTATGAAATTTGGTATGTGGCCGTTATAGCACTTGAACTACCTCTGGAAAATATTTTCGTTGTTCTAGCAACCCCCCTTATATGGGGTAGTGCACCCTACACTCTTATTTTAAATGGAATGGTATATTTTTTATTACATTTTTAGATTCTTTGATGAAATCGAAGGGGACTTTGATAATATGATCTATGGTTTAGCGCTGAAAGTTTTTCAGATATTTCAGCTTTTAGTGCAATTTTAATATTTGCAGTGTGTGGTTGAAAAATTCATATTTTTCAAGCTATAGCATTTGAAGTGGTAAAATTTGGAATTTATGTAGTAAAAATGATGTACTTTTAACAAATTCAAACAGAATTGAATTATCTTTCAGAGTTTAGCTGAAATAATTTTTTCTTTCAGGCAATTTTCAAATTATAATATCTTGCTTATTTTAAATGGAACACCATATTTTTCTTTATATGGCTAGATAGAGAAAAAAATTCTACATCGAACTATACTAGCATTTCCTATACCTATCTTTTATAGTTTTTCAGTTATCCAAAATTTTCAGTTTCGTCAAATTTTTTCTCCTGAAATAAAATGTAAAACATAGAAGGCTTAGTAAAACAACCTTCAATTCAATTGTCACAATGAAGATGAAATTAATTAATTAAATTTGGACTATCTCAATAAAATAAAATGAATGAAATTGATAATTAATTAAATTAATATTTATTGAATTTGCTTTTTGTGTATGTAGAATGTTCTAAACTTGTAAAAAATACAGGTAAAATATTTAATATTAACGTCATTTGTGATATTTTGTTTTTTTGCTAAGCCTTCTATGCATTACATTGTAGTTGGATTAATATGGCATAGACGACTAGACGTATTACATTTTCTTTCAAGGGAGGTGATTGGGCGAAATCTAAAATTTTGAATAACTGAAAAATTATCAAAGATAGGTATAGAAAATGTTGATACAATTCGATGCAGAATATTTTTCTCTATCCAACCATATAAAGAGAAATATGGGGTTCTATTTAAAATAAGCAAGTTATTATAGTTTGAAAATTGCCTGAAAGAAAAATTCATTTCAGCCAAACGCTGAAAGATAATTAAATGCTCTTCAGTTTGATAGAAAGTACGTTATTTGTGTTATTATAATTGTAAATTTCAATCTTTTAACTGCAATAGTTTCTATGTTATGAATTTTTTATTTAAACACTGCAAAATTAAAAATTTCATGAAAAGTCAAAATATCTGAAAAACCTTCAGCGATAAGCCATAGGTCATATTATCAAAGTCCCCTTCGATTTCATCAAAGAATCTAAAAATGTAATAAAAAATATACCATTCTATTTAAAATAAGAGAGTAGGGTGCACTACCCCATATAACGGGGGTTGATAGAACAACGAAAATATTTTCCAGAGGTAGTTCAAGTGCCATAACGGCCACATACCAAATTTCATAGAGTTTTATCAATTAGAACTTCTTATACTTTTAGGTGGCCATCCTCTTGGCTCACCCTGTATAAGCTGTATATGAATAATTTGTATTTAGGTGTGGTATTTGTATGTGTTTCCGGTAGTGTTATTTTCAAATTCTGGATTAAGATCTGTAAAAGTATACGAATAAAATAAAGCTATAGGGGCATTAAATTTATTGATAAGAAAATTTATAGTTTTTGTCTTTTACAATACCTATAATAGGTATATAAGTATAAAATATAAATGTATACATATGGCAATTTTTGAAATGTGCACAAAAACACACAAATATACAACCCTTTATGGATTATAAATTAAAATAATGATATTTTTATTAGTTTGTTCGAACATTTTAATTTCACACCTGAATGAGTTGGACGCGTGTGTTTGTTGGTAAAGATATGTGTTGATAAAGTTTACGATGAATTTTGACTCAAAAACGAAAATTAATTTTGTGCTTTTAAACGATGTTAGATCAATTAATTGATTTTTCGATTAGAATACCAGACTTCAGACAAAATCAAAGATTGAAATCATCGTTTTCAAGTCAAAATTACACACATAAAAAGTACGTATTAAGCCCCTCACACTCTTATTATTTGACAAAGGATTCGAGAAAAAATAAGGATTCGTAGGGAGTCTTCCCGGAGGACAAGGTCCAAATTTAGGACCTTGTATCTCATTAGGAAGTTGGTCAGAAAACACTTTATACTGACAATGTCGTGATTTCCGCCAACCAACTAAACGCATGAATCGATTAAAAATGGCTCGTAGACCATTTTAAAATTGATTTTTCTCGTTGTTCAATCATAAGACTGCACAATTTTATGATAAGATTTGATCTCACGTTCAAATCGTAGAGATCAAATCGTTGCATGTGTGGCTCTATGAGGAAAATTTGAAGGACGCGTCACGATTATTGGACACATTTCGTCACATGCAAGAGAAGAAAGATATAACCTAGCAGTGACGCAACCAAAAATATTTCTTGGGGTGGGCTGATCACAACGTTATAAAATATCTTTACCTATACCTACATACGGGGTATTTCACTAGGAAGTAATCAAAGTTATGCAAGTCGAGATATTCTAACAAGAAGCTTCATTTAGCGAAACTTCTAGTGAAAAATCTGACGACTTCGTGTCCCCTCGGTACCGTCCGCCACGATCTCGACTAGGATACGGGGCCATGTGCCCGGCGATACCCGATTAATTCTTTTACGGGGAATCCTGCAACTCACGCTAACAGTTCGCAGAATGCTGGATAGATGATGCGACATAGAGCCTCTCTACACTAACTGTTAAATTGAATTTCTAAAAACCCCTTTACATTGTCCGACTTTTGTATCCGATTTTTCTATACAATTTTATCTCGAATCCTAGATATTTTCATCTTTACATTATCAGAGTGAGTTGCATGTGTACACAAGCGCTAACAGACAACAAACTACCAGGCCACCAACATGCTTTCATGCGCATGACACTTTTTACGTCTCGGAAGAAAAGTCGGATGAAATTAGAGACCGTTCTATTTTGAAAAAAAATCGGATGAAAATCTCGGATGTAACGGCTCGGTTACGAAATTCGGATGGTGTAAAGACAAAAATTTCTTGTTTGATTTGCTCGGAACGAAAAATCGGATGTAAAATCGGACAATATAAAAGGGCTTTTAGGTTGAAATTCTTAAAATAAGTCAAATTTGGCAAAGTTTCACTATTAGATGCCTTTCCTCGCCAAATCTGGCATAATGACATACCTAACAATGATAAGAATCGTGAAAATCAAAAATTATTCGAAATTTCTTTCAAAAGATTCAAATTTTTAAAGGAAAACAAATTCTGAAAGGAGCCACCGTATCTGTATCATCAAAAATTTCACTGAAAACATTCCACTTAAAAGATGATTGATGAAAAATCATAAAATGAAACAAGATCGTAATTTTTATCTAAAAAAAACACACACACATGAAATTATTAAAGTAATTAACAAACCGAAATAATTGCCATTAACATTCTTGTGATAAAAAGATAAAATAATCAACCAACAAAACGTATAAACATAACTAAATTGTAAATAACTCGTATAAAGCGACCACCTCTCTATTATTACTTCTGGATTAATTACATTTTTAACTTATTGTTAGATATACATATGAAAAACAACAAGAACAACAACAAGTTGATCGCTCCGATTTATTAAAACTAGTAGAGAGATATCGTGGCGGGTATCGCTATAACAATTAATAATCAGTTGTAATTTAGTATTTAATGACATGTAAGCGTATATACATACATAAACAATAGCGTTTAATGCAACCATAGCCTGTAGGTATACAAAAAGTCACTAATGAACATTCTTTTGGTATTTTTTTTTTGTGTACAAGTCGTACGAGAGAGAGAGTTTGGAATCGTGGCGAACAGCACGACAAAAATTGATCGATGTTTTCGTAATTAAATTTGTTAAGATACGTATGATTATGTAGACATGACATGAACTCTTAATAGTCGACAATTTGTATTTGCTACGTTTATAAACGTTTTTAATAAATAAATATCGTTGGTTAGTTTATCTTTTTTATTATAGTTAAAATATTACAGTACAAGGATACTGTGTTGTTTACTTCAATGACGCCAATCATAAATCATAAATCGATTACAATTAATATTGCGATTAAGTGGCGATTACTGTATATTTTAAAAATAATACCTTATATAGCGAATTTTTTAATGTATCTACATGCTGAAATATTATTAATTCACAAACAATAAGAAACACTAATAAAATTTCACTCTTTTGAAATTTGTCGTTTGTCTACATAGATCTAGTATGTTAATATTAACATACTAGATCTACCTATGTTTGTCTAATATTAACTGTCAAAATTAGTTGCCCTATGCGATATTCAATTTTTTTTCTAATATCAATTGTCAGAACACATAGCCATCTGAGATATTCGATTTTACTGTTAATACTCAATAAAAATATTTTTGCATTTTTCTTGCAATCCAATGAACCGATTTTGATGATTTTTTTTTCTGGGTCATAGAGAATGGTCGGCTCTACTGTTATTTAAATTTTCATCAAAATCTAAGCAAATGTAATATTGAGAATGATTTTTTTTAACATTTCTTCAGCTCTTATTCCAAAAGTGTTGGCCCTACCAGTCTGGTCAACGAACTCATCCAAGCTATCCCAAAGACCGATTTTTGTACCAAGTTTCATTAAGATTGGTGTATTTTTACGGCAGTTATCGTGGATATACATATACAGGGTGATTCAAGAGGATGGGCCATTAAAAGTATAAGAAGTTCTAGTTATTGGAAGTTGATGTACTTGTGTATGTAGCCATTATATCCCCTGAATTTTCTCTAGAAATTATTTTCGTTGTTCTAGCTACCCTCCTTATATGGGGTAGTGCACCCTACTCTCTTATTTTAAATAGAATGGTATATTTTTTATTATATTTTTGAATTCTTCAGTTAAATCGAAGGGGACTTTAATAACATGATCCATGGTCTATCGCTGAAAGTTTTTCAGATATTTCAGATTTTAGTTCAGTTTTAAAATTTGCAGTGTTTAATTGAAAAATTCATATTTTTGAAGCTATAGCATTTGAAATGTTGAAACTTGGAACCTAAGTAGTAAAAGTAATGTTCTTTTTGCCGGTTTAAACAGAATTCAATTACCTTTCAGCGTTTAGCTGAAATAAGTTTTCCTTTCAGGCGATTTTCAAACTATAATATCTTGCTTATTTTAAATAGAACACCGTATTTTAGCGAATTTTTTAAAAAAAATTAGCTAATGACGAGATCCTCACTTTTGAATTTCCGAAAAATTTTTGCACAGAAGTTCGTTTTGGGACCTCAGGAACCCATATCCACCGTTCGTTAAAATTTTTATATATATATATATATATATATATATATATATATATATATATATATATATATATATATATATATATATATATATATATATATATATATATATATATATATATATATATATATATATGTATACCCACGATAACTGCCGTAAAAATACACCAATCTTAATGAAACTTGGTACAAAAATCGGTCTTTGGGATAGCTTGGATGAGTTCGTTGGCCAGACTGGTAGGGCCAACACTTTTGGAATAAGAGCTGAAGAAATGTTAAAAAAAATCATTTTCAATATTACATTTGCTTAGATTTTGATGAAAATTAAAATAACAGTAGAGTCGTCGATCCTCTATGACCCAGAAAAAAAATCATCAAAATCGGTTCATTGGATCGCAAGAAAAATGCAAAAATCTCTTTTTTAAGTATAAGCAGTAAAATCACGTATCTAAGATGGCTATGTGTTCTGACAATTGATATTAGAAAAAAAATTGAATATCGCGGGGGGGCAACTAATTTTGACAGTTAATATTAGACGCAAGGCCTGCTAGAGAATTTCGCTTGAAAAAATCAAGCAGGCCTTGATTAAACGTATTACGGGAAATGAATTTATTAGTTGATTCAATGTTATTAAAATATATTAATTGTCAGTATCATAAGAATGTTTTGCAATTAATATTTCAGTATGTAGATACATAAAAAATTCGCTATATACGGTACTTGCTGCCCTTGGAGATCTTTTAGCGAATTTTTTTAAAAAAAAATTAGCTAATGACGAGATCCTCACTTTTGAATTTCCGAAAAATTTTTGCACAGAAGTTCGTTTTGGAACCTCAGGAACCCATATCCACCGTTCGTTAAAATTTTTATATATATATATATATATATATATATATATATATATATATTTATATATATATATATATTTATATATATATTTATATATGTATATCCACGATAACTGCCGTAAAAATACACCAATCTTAATGAAACTTGGTACAAAAATCGGTCTTTGTGATAGCTTGGATGAGTTCGTTGGCCAGACTGGTAGGGCCAACACTTTTGGAATAAGAGCTGAAGAAATGTTAAAAAAAATCATTTTCAATATTACATTTGCTTAGATTTTGATGAAAATTAGAATATCAGTAGAGCCGACCATTCTCTATGACCCAGAAAAAAAATCATCAAAATCGGTTCGTTGGTTCGCAAGAAAAATGCAAAAATCTCTTTTTTGGGTATAAGCAGTAAAATCGATTATCTCAGGTGGCTATATGTTCTGACTATTGATATTAGAAAAAAAATTGAATATCGCGGGGGGGCAACTAATTTTGACAGTTAATATTAGACGCAAGGCCTGCTAGAGAATTACGCTTGAAAAAATCAAGCAGGCCTTGATTAGACGTATTAGACAAACAACAAACATCATTATTATTTTTTTTTTTAGTGTTTCTTATTGTTTGTGGATTAAAAGTATTTTTCAATAAAAATCATAAATATTAAAATAACATCGGGGAAATGAATTTATTAGTTGATTCAATGTTATTAAAATATATTAATTGTCAGTATCATAAGAATGTTTTGCAATTAATATTTCAGTATGTAGATACATAAAAAAATTCGCTATATAAGGTACTTGCTGCCTTTGGAGATTTTTTTTTTTATTATATGGTTAGATAGAGAAAAAAATTCTATATCAACCTGTATCAACATTCCCTATACCTATCTCTGATAAAAAAATCAGAACATCACAAATGACGTTAATATTGAACATTTTACATGTTTTTTTATAACTTTTAAGATATTCCACATGCATAAAAAACAAATTCAATTACAATTGATTTAATTAATTATGAATTTCTTCCATTTTCCTTTCTTGAGATATTTTAAAATTAATCAATTAATTTCATCTTAATTGTAACAATTGAATTGAAAGTTGTTTTGCTAAGCCTTCTATGTTTTATATTTGTTTTCAAGAGAGAAAATTAAATGAAATTGAAAATATTGAATAACTGAAAAACTATCAAAGATAGATATAGGAAATGCTAATACAGTTCGATGCAAAATAATTTTCTCTATCTAATCATAAAAAGAAAAATATGGTGTTCCATTTAAAATTAGCAGGATATTGTACATTGAAAATTGCCTGAAAAAAAATTTATTTCAACTAAACGCTGAAAGATAATCGAATTCTGTTTAAGTTGGGTGAAAGTACATCATCTTAACAGCATAATTTCCAAGTTTCAACATTTCAAATTTTATAGCTTGAAAAATATGAATTTTTCAATTAAACACTGCAAATTTTAAAACTGAACTAAAAGCTGAAATACCTGGAAAACTTTCAGTCCTAGGTAATAGGTCATATTATTAAAGTCCCCTTCGATTTCATCAAAGAATTCAAAAATGTGATAAAAAATATGCCATTCTATTTAAAATAAGAGAGTAGGGTGCCCTACCCCATATAAGGAGGGTAGCTAGAACAACGAAAATAATTTCTAGAGAAAATTCAGGGGACTTAACGGCTATATACCAAATTTCATCAACTTCCAATAACTAGAACTTCTTATACTTTTAATGGCCCATCCTCTTGAATCACCCTGTATATATATATATAAAAATTTTAACGAACGGTGGATATGGGTTCCTGAGGTCCCAAAACGAACTTCTGTGCAAAAATTTTTCGGAAATTCAAAAGTGAGGATCTCGTCATAAGCTAATTTTTTTTAAAAAAATTCGCTAATTAGTACTTTACCTATTAGATGGTTTAATAAAGACAGTAGAGTAATAGTAATAATTATCTTACTGAGTAGTATTACATCGTTAAAATGAAATAATTACTCATTTAAAAAACCACAGGTACTCTCATTATCATCATCATCATCATCATCATCATCAACAACAATAACAACAACAATAATAATAATAACATCATCATATACTGCTGTTTCGTGCTTTATAATAAATTAATCATCCTATTATGTTCTTTTAAGAATAACAAAATAGAAAAGAATAAAACGGGCGACGAAAGGGAAAAATTAAAAATTATAAACGATAATAATGAAAGGAAACGAACAATACAGCAATGAACTGGAATGATAATTATAAATTTATCTTTACAACAGTTTAATGTCAGTTTTTATGTATGTGTGTACATATAATAATTCATAATAATAAATTCTTTTTCGTCTTAAATTTGAATTATTAAATTGTTTTAAAAGTCTATTTCCGGTATCGTAAATAATCAACTCGAATTTATTTCGAAATAGAGACTGAAACTCTTCTATTCATGATGATGACTTATAAAATACACACACCTAAGAGTAATAATGATTCATTGACTAACAATACGAAAGAAACACGGTTGTTTAAATCTAATTTACGGTTTTTTGTGTGTATACAAGGAAGCTGAAATTTCAACAATGGAAAGGTGCCAAATTTTTTCAGTTTTTCTCGAAATTGAATGAGATACAGAATCCTTATCTGGCTGGGTGGTTGAATTCTTGGAATGTACAGCAATGGCATTTTTCAGCGGTCTTGGGGAAAAAATATTTACTACTTAATTCACTATTTTGAGCCTCAAATTACAAAGAATACAATCGATGAAACACCAAATATCGAATATTCGTTCAAATTGCTCATGTTTATAGATTCTTCAAAATCTTCATTTTAATTATCTGTTATTAAGAAATATATCTTCTCTTATTGTTAGGCTTCCCTAGTATTTCAGCAAGTAATAGATTCAAGTTGCCCTAATTTTAAAAAAAATCCAGAGGGGTAATAGACTTTGAAGGAGTTGATTAGGAGATAGCCTGAGCTGGTAGGAAGGGATAGACATGAGCTCGATTCGCTTGGGTCTCTTTTATATTAAAGAAAATCATGAGGGAGCAAGAAGTGCATGCACCTGTAGAGCAACGGATTATCATCAAGTTTTTGGCCAATAAAGGCATAACTACAGCCAAAATTTTGAGAAGATTGAAGACCCATTCTGAGAAAACACGTTTACAAGGACCCGTTTCTTTTTCTGGCATAAGGAGTTTTCTGAAGGGAGAGAACCAAAGTCATGATCGCTGCCCAAGGAGAAGCGTTACCGAAACCAACATTGAGGCGCTTCGTAATCTCATGGCATAACCCTTGAGCATATCGCTACAAAATAAGAAAGCAATCTGTCAGAAATGTCAACTTGCTTTATGACAACACCAGTCCCTACGAGACAAAAATTGGTCAGAATCGGCTGGGAAACTTTGTAACATTCACTCTAAAGTTCCGACTTGTCACCTTTTTGGGACTCTTAAAAATCAAAAATTTTTGTATACTTTGTAAAACCAAAAATAAAAAAAATTAAGTCCCGCTTATATTTGATTCATCCTCGTAGATGTATACGAAATAGTAGATTTACGGTGTAATTAGTCGTCCAGTTTTTTATTCTTTGGCAATCTTCTATAAGGACTTCAAAGGGGATTTCGAGGTCAAATTTTCTTGGCATGAAATCCAACAGCTTACTTGTTTCAGTATTTCAATCTCATTCATTGGAGTTTTTAAGGCAGTAAAGATCTCTTCTTTCTGTAATTTTTGCAGGATATTTTGTACGTTCTTGAGTTTTCATCCACCAAAATAGCGACACAGTACAGATGCATATTTTCAGTAAGACAATGAAGTAATTCATTAAGTCTTGTGGCTGATTTAACTTACAAACCGTTCAGGTAATCTAACTCTTAGAAACTCAAAATATTATACAAAAACTGCTACAATTGCTTCTAAATACTTACAATAAAATATGCTTATTTGGAAGTTTTTGAAGACATATTTTCGTAGTGAATCGGTAACTCTGCTAGCTGATTGAGACATAAAAGATAAGCGTATAAAGCCTTAAAAAATCGAAATGAACGTCCATTTTCACCTCTTTCTTTCGATTCAAACACACGAAAGTTAATTGCTTTGAACTCAAAATTTCATCATCTCGCAATAGACAATCTAAATACATCTTCGTTACAGTTCCAATTTGATTTTGATTGCGTCGTTATTCGAAAATGGAGAACTCTCGACTCTAAACTGTCGGACCTAGTGAAGATTAGTAGTTAACATAGAATTATTATTGGAACGAATCAAAAATCAGTTTGGTAATTGTGCCAATTTTCCTTAGTTTTTACTCGACAATATAGAGTTTAATTAAATTAGTTTTTTAATAGAATTTACATTTGTCCATAAATTTGCAGTTAATCTAGTAAATCTATAGAAGATAGAATAAATAGCTAAGCTCGTTAATATTGATGTAAACTAACGTTGAAATTATTCAACAAATTAAAAGTTTAATTAACTAGAACGTCATCGTCTTGTTATAAATACGATTATACCTGTATGTTGATGCTATTAGACAGGGAACAATGAAGAAACTGTTATTGAAGACCGTAAAATTCCCCATCAAAAGACAACTTTCATTCATCTATTCGTTCATTCAATTTATTTGGAAAATTAAGAAGAAGAAAAAAAGAGATAAATAACTAATCTGATATTAAACGTATAATAATGTGATTCAGAATGAGTGTCTGTCAAGGGTCGCCGGAGATCCAACAGGAGGAGAATGTGCGACCTTTGAGATCAAGTGGTCGTCATTTAATAAGACCCAGTCATGTTGTTATTGTTGTTGTTGTTGATTACTCTTTTTCAACATCTCAACATAGTTTCGACTGCATTATTGTCAATTATAATCGACTTTCTTTACTTATATTCAGAGTTTCCAACCGGAACTAAACCGAAATAAAATAAAAAAAAGGAATTTTGGCCAGAACGAAATCTAGAGCTGAACCGAAAACAAAAGCCTTTTTCCGGTTCACGATCCTTTCCCCATTTTTATCTCCTCTTTCCTCCTTAACCAGGAAATGTCTCAGCAATAGGTACTTCAGGGTACTTAACACCATATCAGGGTGTCCTCTCATACAAATAAGATTCGGATTAGGGTCCTTCAATGAAGACCTGATAGGGATGTAACGCAGATGAATTATCAAGTCCTTATCAGGATTACATTACACATCTGAATTAGAATCCATGAGTTCAAATTAATTGTAATCTCTTTGATTGAGGATAAGTTACAGATTTCTATTAATTTATTTACTGTGATCAACACAACACAATGATGACAATCAATAACAAATCAATACTGAGGATTAGGAAGTTCACCAGAGGTGCGAAATTCACTCACGGGACTCAATCAAGATAAAAAAAAACGCCTCGATGAGAAACAATTTTAGATACAGAAAATCAGTTACTGAGAATGATGGTATTATAGCAGCTGCAAGAAGGTACTGCAAGTAGTGTCATCTAGTTGAGTAGGTAATTAATTACTATATAAGGCTAGGTATCATGAGAATCACCTCATCCTAACATTATCATGATAGCCTCATGAGAAACAACCCTTTATTGCATTAGGTTATCGTAAGAGTGACCTCAGTTTAACCTAAATACGATGGTACAAGAGAATTAGCTATTCTTTAAGGTCATCCCGAGAACAACCTTATTTAGACCTGATTGCAAATAACTTTTTATTACGCAAGATTAACCTGATTCTATCCAGCTATGGAACTCGTGAGGTTTACCTTATTAAGGCAAGCATTATTTTAACCTGATAAGGTAAGGTCCTCAAGGTACTTCAGGTAAATATTAAAGGATTTCTAGTTGAGGTCACAACTCCCAATTTTGATGTTTTTCGGTATAGAGGTAGTTCATTCTATTCTATGCATACTCAACTTTAAAATCAGTTTTTTCCAAATTTCTCTGTAAAGGCTCCATATTTTTTAGTGATTTAAAAACTAGATGATAGAGATTCGCTAGGGCTATCAAAAGGTGTAAGCAGCGTTTTCATCCCTTGTTGGGGGTTAAGGTTATAGATAATTATGAGCCATTGTTTATGATTTTTTGTGATTTTCTACCCCATGGTAAAACATATTAAAATTCCTCTGTTAATAGAAAATTACAAAATAAAGCACTCATTTTTTGTATTTAATAGATCTTAAGGGTTGTATCTTTTAGGGTAAGGTTTAAAAATTTGAAAATTAATCATTTTGAACTGATCCGAATACTGAAAAAGCCTTTGGAACTAAAACCGGAACTGAACCGATAATATTTTTTAATTGAACTGAAACAAAAGCCAGAACAACAGAAATTAAGGTATAAAAGATATTCATGTAGGTACACGTTTCTACAATTTTTTGTGAAAATTCCCTATTTGAAACTGGCTATATAATTGCAAAATACTCACACACATACACGTATAGAAATGCATAATAGTTGGAACAATACTACAATAGGTTTGTCGTTAAAAATCGCTCGATATTCATCTGTAAATGCATTTAGTTAGCGACCTGCTTTATTACCATATTGTATACGAGAGAAATACTAGGAGACTTAGAGATCTTATAAAGTAAATCCTTTGGTTCTTTTTACTTTTTTTCGGTTGGTATTTTTGTTGTTGTTGTTGTTGTTGTTTGTCGTATAAAAAATCATACTAATTTATTACTGTTTGTAGTGGTGGCGAACAATGGTATATATGTTGCTTTGAACTGGTATGTATATACCTTAATAGGTACCTATTCTTGTACCATTGTGTCCCGGATACAGTGTAACTGAACAATGTGTCTTTTCTATATCTATTCACTCGATTAAAAACGATTTGTGTTTAGAATCACTTTAATACTAATTTATTATAACCGCTATATATCAGTTAAATTAATATTAAAAAAAATAAAATAAAATAACGTACCAGGAAAACCGCTCAACTTCTGTTCTGTGGTTGTTTATTTGCGGCTTTCTACCACAATTATTACAATTCACTAATAGAGATTTTCATTTAGAATCTTCTAGTTGGATATATGCAGTCAAGTTCAAGGCTGTTTTCTACCTGTTCTGTTCACTGTGTTTTTTTCAGTCCGCTATATAGTATAGAAAAGATATACAAAAATGTGCACACACGTTCATAAATAAAATTCAAAACTGGCTTTTGACCATCCAATAAGTCATAAGAAGAAACCTCGATACAAAATAACTGCAGGACAGCGAACATGGTGCATTGTTAGACTTTAAACAGTCGTTAATTTTTCATATTACCATTGTACTTAATCGTACAAAGACAACAAAACTGGCAGGAATTATTATAAATGATCACAAAAACACACACACACACACACACACATCAGATCAATTATACAAACTATAGCAAACTTTCGGATAAAAACTAAAATGTTGTACGAATCAATGTTGGTTTTACCTTCGTCACGTTTCAATTAATTGAACCGATTCGATTCTGTACGAACAAATATGGCTAAAATCATCTTATGTATGTTTGTTGATTCTAGTTTGCTACCTATCAGGTCTTGTCAATCAGTAAAACACAACATCAACAACAAGAACAACAGCAACAACAGCAACGAATGCGATCAAAAACATTGATAATATGTTGAATTGAAATTAATGTGACAGTTAACTATTGCTACTGTTTCGACATTGAATCACCAACTTGAAGCTTTTTGATTATCCTATTGATATTTTGAAATAAAAATTACATTAGTGTATAGTAAATGAAATAAAACATCTCAAAGATCGAATCATTAACGATTTTTCTCCGGTGTGTGTCTTCTTTTTTTTATTTGAAAACATTGTCTCTAAACTCTCTTTTATGTTGAGACAACAACAGAACAGACAATGAATCAATCGCTTCATTAACGTGAGAGAGATAAGTGGGTTCGAATTAAATGAATCCTGATTTAATCTAAACATTTTATAATTATTGGGACAATAACAATGACAGTGAAATATTAATGTCGTCCACTATTTTAATAACAATAAGCTTTTCCATTCTTTTTCAACCAGTATTTTTGAATGGGATAACTTGATTAGACAGGAAATTGGAAATTTGACTTCTAATCTTTACAATTTCAGGTGATTTCATTTAAAGAAATAGGAAGGTTTTAAGTCATTGATGAATTCAAAGAAGACCATTTAGACATTTACACCATTGACCATCAATTTTTCTAACGAATTTTGCTACCAATCTCCGAAAAAAAATCATATTTAGTCAACTTTAGAAATAAAAAATTGATTTATAGTCAAAGATCTAGAACGAATTCTTCCTAAATTATCAGTTTGTATCGATTTTTGCTCGTTTAAAGTCTACAATTTATGGCCAGTTTCTAGAAAGTATTTTTATGGATTCAACAGTTATGAATTCTATAAAGTTATGGATTCGATAAACTGAAGGTCTGTTTCTGAAAACAAAATATGTACTCCATAACTATGAATTCCATAAAATCGGTTTATCTATCTGAGGAGAGATGTCGCTTGTGTATTTTCAGATGCTAGCCAATTGCGGTGGGTTTTTCTAGCGGTAAATTCAATATGAACATAGGAAAACAAGATAGAGAATAAAAAGAAATTCCTACTAGCTAAACACTGTAATGCCTTGAAATGTCTTAAATTTACCAGTACTACCGTTGTATAAAGTTTATGTGAAAAAAGCACCTATTATTGACAGATGTCCAGTTATTGACAATATATTTAATTTTGTTATTTATTCAATTTACTTTAGTCTTAATAACAATCTAGACAATTTTTACACAATCTTTATAATTCGAATAACGTACAAGGATTTCATAGTATCAAAATCAAAATGTTTCTTAATAATTGTTAGTGTATGAGAGTGATTGGTTTCACTTAAAAATTATTATTTAATTAAATTAACTTACAATTACTTGAAAGGAATGCATTTAATTAATAAAAAGATGAATTAGGACAATATTTAAAAAAATCAACAATAATAATCCCAACTGTGGTGATAAAAATTGAAATCCTAACCATATTTCTTATAGTGCCAATATTCGGTGCTTTTAACCTATTTTATTATCTATCATTGAAAATGAAAATAACAAATGGGCAATGTTAGCGTTGAGAGAAACAATTTACATGGAAAAAGTCCAAGACATAAGACAGCAGAACAGCTGGATGTGTGTGCAGCCGAACTGATCATGCGCCACATTATTATGTATTACATATCTCATGCTTGTGTGTCCGATAACTTGTGGTACGGTTATTGAATCCATAACTGCTATGTACTCTTTCAGAAACGATTTTTGCACTTTATGGATTCCATAACTTTATTGAATCGATATGTATCGTTTTAGAAACCGAGCATTAGACACTTAAAGCCGTCTCTTCTTCGAATCCTAAGTCTTGATTCACACATAAATCGACCTTACACACATTTGGGTAAAAATTCGCGTCCATAAGTTCCCACTCAAATGTCTGTAAATTCACGTTTAGGGCGATTTAAGGCAAAGACTTGAGTAGGAGAAGAAATACAGAGCCGTACCAGCCTTTTCCGGAAGATTTTTGTGTTTCAATCATTTAAGAAAAGTTTGCATATCGTTTTTACTCGACTTTCAACCTGAATTTAACACTTTTAGTACAACCTTTGAACAGTGTTAAGTTTTTTTGTTAAATTCTGCTTTTGAATCGTAAAAGTTGGAAATTTTTCTAATCTTTACAAATTTGATATTTTTATTTGAAGCAACAGATAGATAGGAGCGTTTTAAGGCTTGGACGAACTCAAAGAAGCCAATTCTACAATAAATTCTTTCTAAATTTTTAATTTGTATCGATTTTTGCTCGTTAAAAGTCTACAATTTAGACACTTTAGTGTCAGTTATTCTTCCTTTCCTAAGTCTTGATTCACTCTTAAGTCGAGTTAACGGAAAGCTCACACATATTTGACCGAAGGTCTGTCCATAGGTTTCTACTCAAATATCTGTAAATCCACGCTTAGGACGATTTAAGGTAAGGTTTTATAAAATCGACCTTAAGTAGGCCTTAGTAGCCTTCTCAGAAGGACTTTTGTGTTTCAATTCATCAAGAAAAGTTTGCAAATCACTTTTACTCGACTTGCAACCTGAATTCGAAACTTTTAATCCAAATTTTCAGAATTTTTCGTCCCAAGTTATCATATTTTGGCAATTTCTGCTGTTGAGTCATCGAATTGACTACACTTATAATTAATTTCCAATTCAAATTATTGATTTTTGCTCTGAATTAAACGAACTTTGGTTTTAAATCGTACAGATGAGTTAATTTTGACGCGTTATTGATGATGATTTGCAAGCTTAATTCTAAATTTTGAGACAATTTCTTCTTAAATGATCAATTTTAAATTATTTTCTCAAGTGGTGAAAGGAAAACAAACTAAGTAATTTTAGTCTCGATTCTTAACCTAGACAATTTAGTTATAACTAGTCCGCTTTTTCTAAATTTTGCCATTTTTGAGCTACATTTTCAAACATGTTCTTCTTAAATCATCATTTTCTTAGCAAGTTTTGTTATTAAATCGTCAAAAAAAAAAGGAATTTGGTCTGTTTTAGTTGATTTTCGAGTCAACCTTTTTAACAAATTTTGCCTTGAACCGTGAGTTTTTCTAGAAAATTGCCCACTGAAAGAAGACACGAAAATAAAACATGAAAGTCAAGCTCAATTTTGGCGTTTAAATATACCTTTTTGTAATAAATATAAACAATTCAGTTGATTTTTCAGCAAAATCCAAGACTTTAATTCTCGTTTTAAATCATTAGATTTTCTACCTAATATTGCCATTAAATCGTCAAATGGATGAGATTCAAATGCTATTAAATAAACTGAGAGTTCAATTTTTCGCTTTTATGCCAAATTTTAGGTCACATTTGTTATAAATTGTCAATTTTTGGGAAATAAGGGTGGTTTTTACATTAAAGGCTTAGGATACCAACAAAGAATTCAATTTAACACACATTCTTACTGTTACAGGTGCGCATAAATATAAAGAATAAGTACAGAAATATTGTAAAATACTTCTCAAGTATTATTTTTTATTAAAATGAAATTCATCAAAAGCAAAATATTGGATTCAGTTCTTGTAGATTCAATCACAGACAGCTTTTTATGATGAAATTTTCAATTGAAATTGTCTGAGCTGTTCTTTTCTAAAAAAAAATGTTATGTGGTTAGGGAGAGAGGACTAGATCGTGAGTTTCGAGGGCCCATCGAATCCTTGATACGTCCCTGCAAATCGAAAAAAGAGGATGTTTATGAAGCTGTCAACTATTTGATACAGATTGACACTAATTGGTTATAAAGCAACAAGTATTAAAAGTTGTATTAATAGACCAAGTAATATGATATTTATCTTATAGTCGAATAAATTCCTGTGAAAACTAGAAACCATATCAATTGTGATAAAATCACACATTATCAAAGACATGTTCCGTCATTATAAGTACAGGTCACTGATACCAATACAGTTTCCCCGATTTAATTTTTTCTTCCGCTCCTTATGATAGAAATAAATCGAATAAGTTAACATACTATACAAAAAGAAAGTAGCATAATTGCTAATTTACTTCAATGAATCAACGTAACGATCGGTAGTAATTTGCACAACGATCAGTTGACTGTAAAGATATTCAATCCAAATGACGACATTAACAACAATCTCCTATATAATAACTTACATAAATCCTGTCGTGCATATAAAATCGCACAAGATATCCAGATTGTAGAAAAATCTACGGTACAGAAAAAGGGAATTTCAGTCCAATTTCGTTCTTAATGCAGTATTGAAATCTCCGGAAACGCTACGACCCTGGCATTGACACCCACACAATCTAACCCAGTCACACTTTCAATGCATTATTTTATCATTGAATCACGTGGACTATTAAAAAATAAAGTGAAAAATCTTAATACTACTCTTCTTAATAGAGTGCATGATTATTTGTAAAAGCGGGCAGAGCGTATTGATAAGCGCTTTAATTAAATTCACATTGTACATACGTTTAAAACGGTCGTTGCCAGAAGGACATATACAGAAACATATATAGAGACAGAGAGAATTTCTATATATGCATGCGAGATATTCATGTAAATGTGAAACTGAACCGCCTTGGTACGATTGTCCAAGTGATACAATTCCACTTAATTGTAGTTAAATTCGTTTATGTCTCTCTATACCTAGTTGAATGTGTTTGTATGTATATTATCCATTAAAAACTGATAAAATACAACAACTATAACAACAACAACGTCGATGAACTGGAAGAATGTTCTTGGATTATCCACTGAAACGACCAATAAGTGTCTCCACAATTGACGATAAAGAGAGCAAAGTACTGTAATGTTTATGGACAAGCTGAATCTATTTTGATATTATAGAATTTAAAATAACATCGTTATCTATGCTGGAATAAACGTAATTAAAATACAATCGTCTCTTTGGCTTTTTTGTATGTTACCACAAACATGTTTAATTTCGCTATGGATTAGGATTTGGTTAAAATAAATATTTGAATTCTAGCAACAGTTGTTGTGTTATAATTTTTGATAAACTTTAAACACGGTGCACATAAATTATCGAGGAATAATCTCGAGATTTGGTTGCAGGAGAAATTATGCGTTTTTATTTTTACTTTCTTTCACGCAGGATAGATTGCCAACATTTGGTTTCATTCAAATCGAGGCCAATGGTTCTTTGTCGATCGGGTGCGGGAACGTGTTTTTCCGCTCGCTGTGTAGCCTAACAGCAACCGGGAAATTAACAGTCACTGTTTGATTATAACAGAAAAAATATACCAGGCTACAAATTTAAATGTGGTGGATCTCATGAAACTCCTATTGGTTGAAAGACTATTCGGATAACATTTTATGGATTTGTAGGAGGGTTCCTAGGGAACATTTTAGCAAAATTAGAACCTTGTAGCTCATTTGGCAGTCAGTCAAAAAAAACGCTCACGACTTTCAAAAATGAGTTAAACACGCAAAGTGATAAAGAATGACTCGAAAAATTTCTTAAAATTGATTTTTTCCCTTTTTCTCCATTATATTCTAGACAAAAAGGCGAAACCTTTCCATTTGTTTCTAAATAAAATGGTGAAAAACGACAAAAATCAATGTTGCAAGAATCCTCGAGTCATTCAAAATCGATTAACGTGTTTAACTCGTTTTCGAAGATTTAGCTGCAGAAATAATGTGTTATTATTTTTCTTGTTTTCTCTCAGGATAAATTGCCAACATTTGGCTTGTAAGCAATTCATATCGAGGCTAGAGGTTCTTTATTTGGCAAGTGTGGGAACCTATTTTTCCGCTCGCTGATTACCCTAACAGCAACTGTAAAATTGCCAGTTTCTAATCGATTTTAATAAAGTAAAAGGAGAAAATACCTACTCTAAATTTAAATGTGAAGAATCTTTTAATACTCCTTTTAGTTGACGGGCGATTCGAAAAATATTTCAAGGATTTGTAGGAGGCTCCCTAAGGAACATTTTAACAAAATTAAAACCTTGGAGCTCAAAAACGATCGTTTTGGATAAGTTGACGATTTTCAAAAACGAGTTAAACACATAAAGCTATTAAGAATAACTCCAAGACCCTCTTAACATTGATTTTCCCCTTTTTCTTCACTGCATTCTAGAAAAAATGCGAAACATTTCCACTTGTTTCTGAATAAAATGGCAAAAATAGACAAAAATCAATGTTGGAAGAATCCTCGTCATTTTACGTGTTTAACTCGTATTTGAAATAATATCGAAATTTAGGTGCAATAAAAATGCCAATATTGGTTTGTAATTAAATTCGAATTGAGGCCAGCGATTCTTTGTCGAACGAGTGTGAGAATGCGTTTTTCCGCTCGCTGATTACCCAACAGCAACCGATAAATTGACGGTTTCTGCCTGATTAGAATAAAGAAAGAGAAGAAAAAAAATACAGAATAAATAATTGTTAGTTGTAACTTGATAGTTGATTAAATCCATGTTGATTCTCCAATGATTATCGTTTGACAGTCTTTAAAATCACCGATCAAACGATCATGTCATTTCTATACTAACACACAACTATTATTATTTCTGTATGTCTATGTGTGATGTGTTTATAAAAAAAATATTTTTTGATCTATTAAGTTGTGCATGTTGTTGGTTGTCGTCCACTAATAACCAATGACTGATGAGTTGTGAGATGTGGAGAGAAATACCCAGATCCTAAGGACCTGTCCGTTAACATCAATGCTAGCAAAGTAAATCATTCAGCTTGAACAACACCAAACAACAAACACCGAACAACAATAACAACATACACACAGGTACATAGAGGATGAAACCAAAAAAAAAACAACAACAAAGTCTTCTCCTCGACCAAATATGGGCTGGGTATCGTTGGATACTCGTTAATGGGCACCAAGTGGTGATGAGTTCTGCCAGCCTAAAGCTATATATTATTTATAACATCGATATTATACTAAACTGTGGAGTTATGTTTACGGACTCTTATGATTAAGGCTAACGGCTCGAATGTACATATGAATTATGAATATATTTATATACGCACACATGTAATAAAAGTATTGTAACATATAGGGTATTTGACGGAAAAACGAATTGAATAGAAATGAACTCGAACTAAACACCGTCAACAATAATAAAGAAGATTACAGTTCAAGTTCCAGCGAGAAAAATATACAAACGCCATTTAAAGTAATATTATTATGACTCTAGACTAGAGTTAAGTCGACTGAATCACAAGAGACAGAGTATACATCGAGATATGAACGAAATTTTTCGCAATTCTGTTCATGATAGCCGACTAGACGCGTTTGTAATTAGTTTTGATTGTCTTAGATAGAAAACTAGCTGAAAATTCGACCGTTTCGCGCACCACCACGAACATCTATTAACACACTACAAGGTTCAAAGGCGATAAGGTCGAGGTTGTTCTTTCATTAATTTCATTCATTTCAATTTAAATTGACGATTACGTAAATTTCATTGTGAGATTTCTCTTCTTCTTCTTCTTCTTCTTCAACTCGTCTATTTTGAGAGCCCATTATTTATCTTACTGAAATTTGATTTCAGTACCCATTTAAAAGTCGCCGTCTTATTGTTAATGTGTGTTATAAATCTTCAACAGCTGCTTAGAATAATCCAAATATCCAAATTTGACAAGCTTTACAAAGTCGTGTTTCTGTGTTGTTGGCACAATACCAATCCATTTTATTTGCCCCATTGTGTGTTTGTTCACATATCTTCCTATCCATTGCCAAGTGTTGTTGTGGTGATGTACAGTGCACGATCGACCATGTGTCGACGATTCCCTCTTAACGGATCACCGGCTAATTAAATATAAGTTATACTGGACACACTGCATACCTTACACTGTGTGTGCTCTTATCACACATGTTACTGTTTAATATCTATACAAAAGAATTTTCACTATACAAACAACTTGTTGTATCTATCTGTATTCGACTAATAATTGACGGTATAGTAGAGTGAGGACGTGATGTTAAAACTAATAGAACAGTGGGATTCCTGTAAGGAGCCAGTTAATTGTCATCTTCTGTATTACTTGACTATGCTTGGTGACACTTGAGATAAGTCAATTAGAAGAAACAGTTAAAATAAGAAGAATACGCCATTGTTTATGTACGTGCTACTATAGATTGGAAGCTGTTTCTTTGCACTTTATTATTTTTGAATTTGAAACGTAAAATTTTGAAATTATTAAAAACTATTTTATCGTTCTTATTCTTCTAAAGCAAATCTCATCTTGTTTCCCGGAACTTCCACTTCCAGCCATTGCGTCCTTTTTCTGATAGTGTTAGATAATTAAAAACGTAATCTTTACTGAATGGAAATACTGTTAATATTGTTATCATTTATTTTTTTAAACACAATTATTGTCGATTATAACAAAAGTGAGTATTTCCGAATTTTCCAACAATATAGAGGAAATTCCGTATAAATAGTCCCTTATACTTACAAAATTGGATTTGTTTTCGTTTATAAATAAAATGTACGAAAAGCGTAGGCTATTTGTAATTACAGACTAACTAAAAATAGTGAGTAAATCAAAAAATTGATCGTCATTACGTGCTTTGAATACTTGATAGAATGACGTGTAATCCTTTTTTTGGACTAACCTCTTGATTTTCGAAACTATTATTACTTTTCTCAATTTAATTGAATTCTATTCCCGATATACTATTAGAACTAACAATAAACATCGTAGGCAGGTTGCGTAAAGACCATTCATTGAAGCTTAGGTACACTCGTCCAGCTGACTCTTACAATCCGAAATAATCTGTTTCGGTTCGGATGCGTGTTTTTTAGCACGTTTTGATATAAAATCCATTGGCTTTTCTACCATTTTTGGTAAAGAGTCCGATGATTTCGTGTGCATGTGTCAAAAACCGTTTATGCCGTAAATTGTTAGTAATGTACGACGTTTCTGTTACGTTTCTCGCTTAGTGTATTATTATTTTTAGCTATTTTGTATTAGTTTATTTGCTGGCAAAAGTCCCTAATTATTTTCCAGAGTTTGTTGGTAAAAATAGTGGAACAACTCATCATTGGACACGAGTCGATTGTTGTCACTACAATGAAATCACGTTGAAAATTTGATACCTTTTTGGACATGGCGCTGGTGGTAAAATCAATGTGTTATTTCTACCGATAATAATAATAATAATAATAATAATAATAATAATAATAATAATAATAATAATAATAGTAATAATAATGGTGACGTAGCGCGTTTGAGGACGTGTGCCAAAAAAGCGCGTAAAGGTCGGTCATCTTCCTACACGCGGATTTGTGATTGTTTAAAGCCATCGTAATAAAAAACGGAAACTGTATCGTGAAAAATAAAACAACAAGGAAATCTCTAGTGCTAGTGGGGAGGTCTGTTGTGATTTTAAAGTGAGTGAAGAGAGTTCGAGGACGGCCACTCTAAGACTTTAACGTGCCATACTCGACCTGGAATACTTTCAGCGAAAATTCCACAGGGTACAAACATTTCAGTACTATAATTAATTTATTTTTGCTTTACTATTAAAATATCAATTAATTTAGATTTACGAATATCGTCTTCTAGACCGTGGACCCACGCACCAGGCCAATCCATGACGACGCACGTGACGTCACTATTCTGTCCCAGCAGAGGCGTTCGGTGTTGGCGTTGAGACCTGCGGATCGCACACATGTCCGACTCAGGCGATGCTCATTCATGTCCCGTCCGTGTCCGTGGTGAAGCACTACACGCGCTTATAATAATAATAATAAGTGAACGTTCCCATTGTAATAGTGGTAGTGCTTTAATTGTGCGGCATGGCAACGGAGATGATCTCCGCTGCCGAACGCCACCAACAACATGTTGACGTTAACGATGCGTCGTGTATCCAACGAAGAACAAAAGTGTGACGGTCGACAACGGATCGCCGCCACAACTACAACAACCGCCGCCACTGGTCCAACATTATCAACAACAACAACAACAAGTGGTGAGGAGTTTGTGGATATATTGCAAGTGCAACAGTTATTGCTAGAAGGTGGCAGGAGTCGTGAACCGCCCCCACCTGCTGTTGATACACGCACTAGACTGCTGGACGCCTTCACCGCCCCGACGTACTATTATGGATCTTATGGGGGGCAGCATCATGCGCCGCCGACGGCCAGCGTCGACGACCTCATGGCGATCTGGTTCGCCGGTCCATCGTCGTCAGGTGTGTCTCCTGTATGTTCTAACACTATTCTTTCGGATAAACACATTTACACTTACAGAAAGCTTCGCACGTGCCGCCACATAACCACTAATTCACGCATCCTCTCAATTTTTTTTTTTAAATAACTAAAAATTCTCTATAATTTTCATTCATTTTTTTGTAATCCTCTAAATTATCAGGTGTATACAGGGAATCAAATCAATTGATACGTGTATAAGATAATTCTATTAATTCATAAAATTATAACATTTTTGATTTATCGATAACAGATCTTTGAATTGATAGTTTCAACCCGGAACTATACCAGTAATTAACAACAATTTTGTTTGTTTGAAGCTTTTAAAAGCGTCTAATTTAAAATTTTCTGCCACCAATTCTATGAAATCAATGTATAATATTTTACATCTATCGATTCGATTCATTAATATCATTTTAAACGAAATTAATCATAAATATTACTGCATTATGATTAGCAGAAACATTTCAAAAGGCGCCCACGGTTTTGCTATAATTATTAGTTATTTGAATATCACCTTTTTTGGCATACCTACCTTACATAATAATAATAATAATAATAGTTCGATACGTGTACATTTTCCGTTTTACACACACACATCAAGTCTTTATGGGCCCACACGATTTGCTCGTATAGTTTTATCGCCAACGCTTCAATACTACAACAACGTCATTGACAGCATATCAAAAATTTGTAAATGTCCATTTTAACCAATTCTTCTTTGTCCTCTCTTTTTTGTCAGTTTAATTGTGTATTAGACACAACTATTCCTATTTATTAATATAAAAACATAAAAGATTCCCGAATTTGAAATCATATGGCTCATTTACGCCAACAAATTTATTGTTGTTTAACAAACAACGATTTTGTACGCTTTTCAAATTATCGTCAATTTATCACCGTTCTCCACCTTTAATTAATGATGATAATTTATTAATTACCCTCCATTCTATTGTAAATAGAATGTTAATGACCTCTTGTGAATTCTATACTAAAATACAATCAACGGTTTGTGGGGTGTGAGAGCTTTTTCAATGAACTTGTACCATGCCACCTGGCTAAGGGGGTGGTCGAATAGAACGCCAGTAGAGGGAGATTCACAGCAGTTTTCACGGAGGGGAGGCAATTCATGAATGAACTGACGTCACACAACCGCAAACCCTCTAGAAACCCCTTCTACCCTTACTTACATTCGATTTATCTTGAATGGAATCTACGCATATGAATCAGATGGAAATTCGTTGTCATTGATGATGGTGATTTTCTTTTTGGATAGCGATTGAATTATGTAATTAGATGTTGTGTCAGATACTTTATGTCGCCTCCTAGAACGGTGTTGTAAACGATGCCTGACTCAGCCACCGTCTTTTGCCAGCTGATAAGTATTTTCGTCCATGATTCTATAAGCCGTTGTTATTTTTAAGTAGTGGCAACAGATGTTTTTCAAAAATAGTACATATTATTATTTTGCTACATGATGCGCGCTTCTATATTTAACAGCCATTTCGGCGTCATTGGACGCAGATTTCAGGTTGTTGTTACTTTTTTCCATCAACT
The DNA here is from genome assembly GCA_039776855.1 of Mylabris sibirica. Taxonomy (NCBI): domain Eukaryota; kingdom Metazoa; phylum Arthropoda; class Insecta; order Coleoptera; family Meloidae; genus Mylabris; species Mylabris sibirica. The sequence continues at coordinate 10,075,892 of CM077836.1, forward strand.
ACATTTTACACTTTCCGACATATTATTATTACTATTATTTGATGTTATAAAATAGACTTAAATGTTTAATTGTTGTTATTAAATATTTTTGACGTTTAAAATATCATATGGATGGAAGAATTTTTTCGATAAATTGCCAAATATTTGGGTAATTGTTGAAAATAAGTCCAGTTGTTTGATTTTCCTGCTATTCGGTCCTGCTGCTATAGAAATCCAATGGAGAACGGCGAGCGCCAGGTTACGTCACCGTAACGTCACATTACGTTCAATAATAGTGGGGAGTTGTATGGAGGGGAATGTCAGCCTCTAAATCTCATTGGTTCACCCCTTGTTTGCGACTTCCAAATATGGAACAGATACTCCATTCATAAAAGCAAAGTAGCGCTCGCGCCGCGACCAGTTTCTGAGTTAATCTGATACGAGGTGGTTGTGTTGCTATAAATAGCACGACGCGCTCTTTAAAGCCGACGGTACTCTTTAATTTTTTAAATAACGACAAACTTTTCTAGTTTGCGCGTGTTTCTTTATATTTAATATCGTCCCTTTAAAATTTAAATATACGAACATTGCGCCCTTAATAAGGGCGTCTAGTCACCGGCTCACCCCCGAAACGAGTGGTGACAAGGACGCCAGTGTAGTGCGTGCCGGCGCTACAAGTCCTGCTTGTTCTGTGGTAGGCGGGCCCGCCAATCTTTCTAACCCGTCGGCCACCATGATCATGGACGGTCTGGACACGCTGCCCGCACAGCACCATCATCATCATCATCATCACCATCATCATCACGCCTCTGCCGCCTTCTTGTTGACCGAGTCGGCGGCCGCGGCTGCGGCACACCATTTCAACGTGTTAAGTTTTGATACATACCTTTATAAGAGTGCCGCCACCACAACAGCCGACCATCAAGGCGGCAGCCCAATTCCTGCGGCCGTTTGTGCCGCCGCCGAAGAACCGGCTGTAACTGAAAATCAACCTGGTGATCTCAACACTCCTGTTACAACATCAGGAGACGTACCATCATTCTTTGGACCTTCCACAGTCGTCGAACCTCCACCTATTACAGGTAAGGTTGAGAATTATAATGATGAAGACGACGACTTGTGGCCAACTCAACCTCTATCATTTGATACGCATCATTTAGATTCTGAAATGCTACCATTATTGAAAACAAATAAATTGTGGATTTTATTACTTATATCGAGGTATTTCTATACACGTGTAGTATACCGGGACCTGGTGCAAGATACTCCACATACTTCTTCCACTATATCGTATGTTAATAATAGACATTGCGTCACAATGTTTGGTCTGTATGAAAATCAACGAATACAGATCAGATCGCTTGAACAATTTCAAATTCTATGTATAGAATTTCTATTGATTTATAGCTTGTTATGATGTTTCGTATAAAATCATCTGTAACTTGGTAAAGTTTACGGCAACAAGTGCTCTTTTATATAACATAACCAATTTAATGTACAGTCGTTCGATATCGGTCTGTGCCGCTGCCACCAAACGACACCCCGGATCAATAATCACATACACACACACCATTCACTGAAAATATTCCCCATTCATCCCGTTCTACGATACGTCACTATTATCGACTTTTATATATTTAATTCATTCACGATTATCTCTATTATCAAACAAGCACAATTTTGTTGAATTACACATACTTATGATAAAAAAATATAAATTATACTAATTTCCTATGGAATATGATTGTGATTCTGTTGATATTTACAGGATCTTTGGATCCGGAGGAGATATCGCTGGAACAACAGCAAGCACAACAGCAATCTCAACAAGAACAACGACAACAGCAGCAACAAGAACAAGAGCAACAACAACAGCAGCAAACGCAACAACAACAACAACCATCATCGATCAGTCCACATCAGTCGCCATCAGGCAGCCATATCGGCGAGAGATCGACACCACAAGATAGCGCCTTAAGTCCCAGTCTTCGTGAAGAGGAAAATACGAATCAAAGTACGCTTAGCATGTATCCGGCCACAGCAACATCTCATGCAAATAACAACAATATGGGAAAGATGCACCATCGGAATGTTTATACATCAGCATCAAGTCCAACAATGAGTGGCAATATTCAAATGCAATCATCTGGTAGTCCATTAGGTATGGGCAGTCAAAGTATGGCACATTCTCCATCAGCTGTAAATCCATGGCTATTATCAAGCGGTGATAAGCCTATATATCCAGCAATGTTCGGTCTATTAGGTCAAGGAAGTTCACAGTCACCACAACAACAACAATATCCTTCAGCAACACCCAGTCCAGCAGCTGGTGCACAATACGATGACCGGTCACAAACTGAACAACTCATGTTAAGTATGGATTGTGGGAATAGTTTACAATTAAAACAACCACCTTCATATCCAAGTTGTTCAGCAACATCAACCAATTTACAATTGGAATTACAACAGCAACAACAAGAGTTGGTGTATTCGCGTGTCGGTCAACCGTTAGTAGCAAATACAGCAAAATATCAGTGGGACAGTCAAGACTATGGTAGTTCGCAAGCGACAAGTGCATTAGTTGTGCCGGGTCCATCGAATTTAGTGCCGAAACAAGAACCGTTTAGTGCTGCGTGTTCAAGTGAACTTGGCCAACAAACATCATCGAATCAATCATACGGTGTGCAGCTAGCTGAATACAATCCGTCAACAAGTAAGGGACATGAAATATTATCACAAGTGTACCAACAATCACCAGTTCCTTTAAAATTAGTTCCAGTTAAACCAAGAAAATATCCAAATCGTCCTAGTAAAACACCTGTACACGAACGGCCGTACGCTTGTCCTGTTGAAAATTGTGATCGACGTTTTTCACGTTCAGATGAACTAACACGACACATTCGCATCCATACCGGACAAAAACCGTTTCAGTGCCGGATTTGTATGCGTTCATTTTCGCGTTCTGATCATTTAACGACACACATTAGGACTCATACTGGAGAGAAACCGTTCTCTTGTGATGTTTGCGGTAGGAAGTTCGCTAGGAGCGATGAGAAGAAACGGCATGCTAAAGTGCATTTGAAGCAGCGCATGAAGAAGGAGAGCAAAATGGGATCGGGACAACAACAACAACAACAGCAGCAACAACAACAACAACAACAACAACAACAACAGCAGCAGCAACAACAACAGCAACATCATCACTTGCATCCGCATCAACACGCAACAGGAACACATCATATGCACGCATCACATACTGTAACTAGTGAGGACGGCTTATCATTACCTACAGTGGTGACAACAACCCTGTGAGAATTACAAACCGCCGAGCTGACAGCCGGCCAGTGTGTTCTTTTCATAAGTGATGACTGTGATCTTGACACCGATTCAACTCGACTCATTTATGTGCGAATTGAATAGATGGAAATCTTGCGACCTGAATCACACACCCTCATGTTGATCTCTTCTCTCTCTATTTGTTGTTCCCTGAAATTGGCCCGACGCCCATCAAGATTCTTCACAATAATTGTGTGCCATTTTGTGTGTGTGTGTGTGTGTATCGAATTCTATTTATTTTTATAAACCGTATTAGAGACAACCACCACACACACACACACATACACACACAAGTGTCAGTGTATGTATGTTATATATTTTTTTAATTAATTAATATCATTAATATAATTATGAGGAAAAAATCGCGAAAGTTATGCTGTGAAAACGGCGAATCGTGCCAGCTTTGCGCTGCCATTAGACTGATTTTGAACTTCTTTCATCGATATGTTGTTTTTTCGTATAATTTAAACAAATGGAAAATAATTTAATTGATTAATTGATCCTATTTTTGTAAATGTTTGGATTTTTTTGTTGATTTATTATTTAGATTTTATTTATAGTTGTGTCCAAGACACATGAGAGTTTTAACAAATTGACAACAAAACTGAAACAGTTTAACAATGGCTTTAATTATTAATTAATAGGTATTATTATTAATTACTATTATCAATAATAATGTTTAATAATTGTTTAATACTTGTTGCCAAATAACAGAAATTTTAAAACTTTTTATACATTCCGTACTAGTGTTTTCATTTTGTATAATATTAGAAAATTTTAATAGCGCGAGAATTAAATTTAAAAATTGTTAATTGTTCCATGTTAAAAACAAATCTCCATTAACGGCGATAAAGTCAATATTTAGAAATTAACAAACGTTCTGTCCCAAACGCACATTCAAAATCTCAAACAATCAATTTTCCAAAAATTAAATTGAATTTAAAGCTGGATGTGTTATATTTCCGAACAAAAAAAATAAAGGAAATTATAGAAATTTATCAAGAATGCCTTAACGAAGTGTCTTGACTAAATCACACAACAAAAAAAAAAGTAATTAATCCAGTCGATTAAGGCCATAAAATAGTTACCAACAAGAAATATAAAAAAGTAGTGGTGCTGTCCACATTAAAAAAACAAGCGTACAAATACAAATAGGCCTAAATTAAATAATTTATAAATAAAATTGATTTTGAATTTTGCCGATTTATGTATAAAATTTTTATTTGTAAATAATAGAAGTTTTATCATTACTATAGCCTTAATTCTTGTAAATATATATAAACTATTATTATTATTATTATTAAATGATTAATTGAATTAATTAATTAACGAGTTGTTAATAACAATAATCATCCCGGCTGTTGTAATAATTGTTGTTGTAATTTTTGTACGCTATTTCTCGTGTACAAAATCTACCCCTTCCAATGCACACACTTATAAACACACACATACACACACTCTATTGATAACTATTCTATATTTTTATACCCCGATTAGATGTTACCTTTTATCAAACAAAATTAGAAAAAAAAAACTGTTGACAAAATTTCAAATCGTAATTATTCAAAAATGAGGCTGTTGTATTATGAATGTGATATTTGAATACCTATATGGATATTGTAAATTATTATCACACAAAAAAATAAAAAATAAAACCATCCCTATTTATTTTATTTGTACATGTTATACTATATCAAAACTTCAATTGTTATTATTATATATAAAAAAAAAAAAATATTAAAATAAACTGTTCAAATTGATGTAATATTTTAAAAATAATAAGAAAATGGTTGTGCTCCATTCTATTACTACTACTACTTGTATTACTTCTACTTACTCCTCTTTCACACATTCGATCAAATCAAAAAATATAAAAATGCTGATTTAAAAATTCAATTCTTGTGTTTCATTTCTAGTCCCGATATTACGCCAAAGGGTGGTTTTATTCTCTTTCTTTTTTGATTTTGTACAAGAAGTAGGTGGACGTTCTCAGTGTTGAACGCCACGCAAATGACGTCACAATATCTGAACACGTGCCCCACCTTGACCAAGCCTTTATCTCTTCGTTTATTATTATTATTTTGAAGCAAGTTTCCTAAAACAGTCGACTTTCCATACATAACTCGAATCAGTTTTCTTTTGAGCTTTTTGAAATCGTATCTATTTGTTTGTGTATTTGTGTGTGTGTCATTTACTTAGGTACATATCAATGTGTGGGAAGCTTGTCTTTGTCAATGGTCTCCAAGCAATCTTGATTTACTTTCATATTACTCGTGAAACTCCTTTGCATTCAACAATGTTCAACATACAGGACGATTCGCAATTATAATGTTAGAAATGGGACAAATTCTAAATTTTGAAGGTTTACAAAGAGCCCTAGGGGGTGATGCTACTGGTTTTCAGAGATTTCAATTTTTGGTAAAATTTTGAGTCTGAAAAGTTCATATCTCAAAAGCTACAAACACTCAGACCTTGCAACATCGAATTTGAATCGCTAGAACTTGTGTGTACTCCTGTTGAAAGGATTCTTAGCAGATTCTGATTGAGAAAATAATTCTACATCGATCTGTATAAGCATTCCCTATACCAATTTTTTATGGTTTTTGAGTTATTTAGAATTTTTGATATTAAGAAATTTTTCCCCATAAAGAAGTGATTGCACATCTAGTAACCTTTGTTAAACTTACGACATTTGTAACAAATGAATTTTTATCAAATTATCTACGTGTGCTCTTCGCAGCTGTTTCTAATTTTACATAAGTTAAAAATTAATTTAATTAAAATCCAATTATAAACCTCAATTCTATCCTTTTTTTTAATTTTAATTATTTAATTGTTTCAATTGTAGAACAAATTGAATGGTTTTGAAAAGTTTGTTTGTTGTTAGTGATGCTTCTTGGCAAAGACTACTAGATTTGTAATCACTCATCAGTAAAAAGTTCACGCGATTCAAATATGTAAAGATACGTATGGTGTACACTGAGGAGCACATAAAACAGACGGATTTTTAAACGAGGAATATCACGTTTTTTGGTTCGTGTGAGTCGGGCTGTTTCTGAGGGTAAAAAAATGGTTAGATCGGAGGTCTTAGAACGAGTATCCATCATACCAAATTTGTACCAAGTATTTCCTATTCAGGTAAATACCCGAAATTACACCAGTAACCCCATTCCCTTCTTCTCCAATCCTAACCTGTGAAAGTTCTGCTACATTCTTACGATTAGCCTCAAAAGCCAGTTTTACACAACCGAACAAAAAGGGGTTTATCTGCTTCTCACTGTACATGTACTATTCAAACTAATTGATCGTTTAAGTCAAAATCTAAGTTAAAAGATAAGTTCTTCTCGAAAATTGAAACAGAATGTCTAAACAGTTTTATTTCCATGGTTCAAAAGTGAAATTTGCCAACACACTAATGATCTAAAGCAAAAATTTAGAATTAAAAACAATATTTCACTGGGGGAAAAAGTATCGTCTTACATTGTCTCCTTTTTGAATACGTAAAGGGAAAATTTTCCGAAAAAAAACAAAGAATTCGTAAAATCTGCATTATTAGTTGAGAATTTAGCTCTAAATCTCCTTCCTTTGACGATTCAATATAATAATTTTAGATCTCTTCAAATACTTCCAATATCACATGTACCATCGATTTTACAAGAAAGTGACCAGTTTTTGTGCGACTATGTAAGACCGACTTTTAAGGGCGGTCGTAGTAATATAACAGAATCTTAATAGCTGAGAATTTGAGAGAAAGATATTCAATCAGAAGATAGAAATGGGGTTCTTAGTTCTTACCCCCACAAGAGATACAGCCTGACTTACACGAACCAAATAACGTGATGTTTCCGCTCAAGAGTCGGTCCCTTTTTTATGAAATCCATGGTACTACCGTCAATTACACTTTTAATAGGTCATGATGGAGAAAACTTCCTTAAATGGCCACAACTTCAACCAAAACACAATCCTAATGTGTTGACGATAAAGAATTGATTGGAAATAATATAAAATTTTCCTCTTATATTATATTTAAATATGATTCTAATAGTTGTGGGAACTTAAATTTAATTGGCCTAAAACACAATCCATTCTTAATCCGCTAATTCATATTGATTTAAATTTGTTTTAAAATAATTGTTGAATATTTTAAAAGAACTTTTGATGATAAAATAGGGAAATAAGCACCATTGGAATTTGTAAAATTCCAATGGTGCTTGGATTCCAATCTAGCACACAGCTTCCAACACTTTACTACTACTAAAATTAGATGTTATTCTATTATTTTTATACATATTCAAAAATGTGTACCGTTCATCAGATTTGTATTCGTTTTATTTATTAAAAAGCACACATTTTCATGAAAATAAATAAATCATTCCTTAACATTTTTATTATATTTTCACTATCTTAAAAAATACATTTTATATAAAATAAAATATTCGTATTAAAGGAATTTAAAATGTTCCAAGTGGACTTTGTTTGAATTTCTATTTTCATATTTATAAGCAGCTTCCTGTAGTCGTTCTACCTGTGCCAACATAATTGCCAAATTAAATTATATACATGTCTGTCATAATTCCATGTCATAGACCATAGACATATGTATGTCCAAACATTTACAATAAAATACAGGAGAATTTAAAGTAAAATTTCACTATTCCCAAAATAATTCCCAAATTAAAATTGTTTAAATTTCAACAATCCGAAACACAGTTGTTGATTATTGTTTAGGATCAACTCTATAAGATCGGACGTTCAAAACACGCAAATACTCAAAACTACGATCATAGTTTATACTCCATCTACTAAGCTTTCAGCTGCTTGGTTGTAAATATACCGGGTGGTTCATGTTAGATGAAAAGTTCCTATGGCAAGTCCCATTATTTGGCGAATGATTCGGAAAAAAATCAAGTATTTATAGAGGGGTTGCCAGGGAACATTTAGGAAAAAAATAGGGCCTTGTCGCTCATTTGGAAGTTGGTCAAAAAAAGATTTATCTCGCGATTTTCACTAAGCGGTTATACCAGTCAAAGGATTAAGAATGACCTGAAGATCCTCTTAAAATAGTTTTTATTCGTCTTTCATCACTGGATCCTTGCGAAAATGGGATGATTTTCCAACATTTTTATGAATGACGAGCTCGTTTACCTATTTCTTCTATTTTTAACTCGATGGGGGAAGATTATGTATAATGATTAAATGGTTGTTTTCTTGAAAAAACAATCTTGGTCATCGGAAACATTAGAAACAATAAGAGAGCAGAATAAGAGTAATGAACACTGAATTAACATAAACAATCTAACCCTATCACGTTAAACAACAGAGAAGGTTACTAACATTAAATTCATTCATCTTTCCACGTTCTTTTTTATCAATTTTCAAAGCATACAAATGGGAAAAATCATTTTTAATCGTTTCATGCGTGTAGTTGGTTGATTGGCAACATTGTTGAAATAAAGCGTTTTTTAACCAACTTCCCAATGAGCTACAAGGCCCTAATTTTGCGTAAATGTTCTCTTAGGACCCCTCTACAAATCCTTGAAATATTTTTCAAATCAAATAATGGAAATTGATATATGAACTAATTAACATGAATCACCCTGTAGAAGGGTTAGTGGTAAAGACCACGTTGCTGTTCTTAAAATTTGTTAAACGACATTTTTAATTAAATTGTTTTGATTGTGAGCATCAAAATATTCTTTAGGTTAAATGCATGTCAAGTCGGCTAAATTTGACTAGATTTAACGTAATGAATTAAACGCTTAAAATATTACATGATTCCAGATTTCGACCATTTAAATCTTCTGAATAATTAACAAGATTTGATTGATGAAAATAAATAATAAACGACCAATTTCTTTGAAGTTTAGTCTCAACAACATCTGTATAGCTAGTATTGATAAGGATAAGTCGAGAATTTCTTTGTCAGCTGAAAATCTATCTTGATACAGAATAATTGTACTGGAAATTAGTAGACAGCATATATTTCTTTGTTTTTGTTTTTTTGTTCTCTAAGTTATAACAAAAGTCGAATATTTTGACATCAAGGATTCGAACATGTTTATCAGACGATATGCTAATATGTATTTCGCCTACTATTTACGTGTATGTATAACGAAACAAATAAGGTAAAGGCCTGTTCATTTTGTATATGAAGAGGAAGCTCTTTACGACTCTTTCATTTAATCGAATCGTACGAGAATATGGTAAAACTAAGTAGTGTAAATTGTGTAGAGAATGTCCAACAGGTATGACATTATTTATATTTGCTTATTACAATCCACATATTCAGCCAAGCACAACAGCATTTGCTTTCATTGTACATACACAGAGTGTGTATACCACTAACAATAATAATAACAATAAAGGCCGATCCACACACGGAGATATATCTTAGTAAGACGGTCTCATGGTACGGTACAGTGATATATATCTAGCTTTGTCTATACATGATACCGACAGAGATAGATATATATCATTGCACCGTACCATGAGACCGTCTTATAAGATATATCTCCGTGTGTGGATCGGCCTTAATAATAAAAATTGGAGAACGTTGTTAGACTATTTAGATTTTCAGTATAGATAAATTCAAGTGCGTAAATTGTTTCGATTTCTTCTGTTTATATACAATGTTGAAAAATAAAAAGAATACAAGTAGAGAGAACTATTGAAATCCAAGTATGGTGACTATTTCGTTATCAAAATTGAAAATAATCACTTATTGTTAGTTTTAGTAGTAAATAATAATTATTATTTTTAATATTATGATTATCAAATGTAATTAAAAATTATAATTTGAATTATTGATCATCTTTTATTGTTTGTTCTTATCAAAGATAGAAACAATAATCAATTTTTAACAGTAATAATCGTAAAAAAGAAATTGTAATTAAGTTGATTTGTTGAATTTCGAATTATCAGTTTATGAAAACTCCAACAATACAACTTCAATTTCATTTCCATTAATGCACTTGAAAAAGAACTGGTTAATAATAAATGGAAAGCAATTTTTTCTTCCCAATTCTAATCATCATATTGAAAAGAAATTTAAAAAAAAAAACGGAATACAATCGTTTGTTTGCTGGGAAACTTCACAAAAAACGGTGATAACTCCGAATTTGTTGCTTTCGAATATAGAAAGTCTTCTTGTTGCTGAAAAATTCATAATTTAGGAGGACAACTCTAAAAATCTAGATTAAAAGTGAAGAATTCAGCTCTATAACTGCCTAAAGGCGTCTGAATTTCCTTTTGATTTAATGTCGAAATGCTCGAGAAAAAAACGATGATTTAAGATAAAAATGTTTTAAAGCCTAGAATTTATTCAAATCGAGAATTTAGATCGAAAATGGTCAAGGATTTTAATATATAAAATCAGAATCAACTGAAAATTAATGATTTAAGGCAGAAAATAGGCTTAAAGTGCTTTTTTCATGTTTTCGTACCAAATTTGGTGGAAGAACTTATGATTTTTAGCAAATATTTGTTGAAACTGGGTACTTAAAAAGTCGAGCTTTTGCAAATTTAAAACTGTAATTTGGAGTGAAAATATTCTGTAACATTTACTAATTTTTTAAGAATGCAGCTTGAAAACCAATTGAATATTCTGATGACGATTTTAAAAGATCGAAAATCCAGCTCAAGAATCTTCCAATTATAGAACTTTTATAATTCGTTAGTAAAATTAGCTACAGATGAGTGATTTAGAAGAAATTTCTTCTAAAGCCTAGACTAAAAGTCGAGAATTCAACTCAAAAATAGACTGAAAGTTTCCACATCGTTTACAATTTACAATTTAACATCAAAATTTATTAAAAATTGATAAATTAGAACGAAAATGTAAAATCTTAAAGCTGCTTTTAATCACAAACAGCAAGCTTTGTTTAAAACTAACGAATTAATCCCAACATATGTTTTAAGACTTAAAGTAGGATTTAGAAACGTCAAATTTTCTCCTCTGTAAAATTCAATAACAAAATTCGTTAAGAACCGATTATTTATATTAAAAATTGGCGTTTAAATACCCGAGATTGCCAAAAAATTGATAATTTAGCACAAACGTGTTAAACCTTAGGCTACAAGTCAGCTCTAAAATTGACTAAAAATGACTAAATAATCGCCTTTCAGATAATTTGTTAAAATCTCTCAAAATCGAATTTTAAACTCGAAATTCCTTTTGACATAGCAATTAAACTGCCTGGAAAGTCTCTTTTTGCACGATCCAGTAATAAAATAATCTAAAAAAACCTTGATTCTGGAATAAATTTTTAATAAAAGACGAGAATCCAAAATCAACTAAAAGTACTACTAAATCATCAGTAAAATCCTCTACTTTATGATTTAGGGCAAGCATTTTTTGAAGCACAATCTTGAAGTTAAGAATTCAATTTAAAAGTAGATTGAAAATTTCTAAATAATCTTGATAGCAAAATTAATATTTTAGTTAGCCAGTCCAGGAAGTCGACGACAGGATGGCCCATGCATAGAAGCATTCCTGCCCATTTGACTAAATTATATCCTGGAACGATAACGAAACGGTCCCGAGGGCCCAAATTTATCCTTCTTCGTCCCTTATAAAGCGACTAAAGTAGATTAAGAGACAAGAGCACTTAAACAGCCTGAAATTGTCAAATAGATTTCAACCGTATAAACAGAATAGTTGGAACAATAGTGTAGAAAACGAATAAAGGTTAAAATCGTGACGAAAAGCCTGCAGGACACGACAAATTATTACAATCTCTTTTATACAACGCGACTACTTAGAACGAAATTTCAACTCTATCAATCTCTATAATCTCTCCTATTCCACTCAATATCGTATATTGTACATACACATACAGAAAATATGACTTGTTTTATTACAAATACACAATCGTAATTAAGGAACACCTTGCGGCTGAAAAAAGGGGGCCATTATTTCTGGCTATTGTCATGACGACAAGACGGGTCTTTACTGGTAAATGCACCAAGAATTGTGGTGAAATTACTGATTGTGACCTGTCAACTTGGTGACTTTCAGCTGGAGTCTCTTGTTGTTTTGCTTTTTTTTTCAAAAATAAATTACACACAAATTGTTTATTGATTGTCCGTACAATGTCGTTTTCTTTTCTTCAACAATAATTTATTAACGGTCACTTGTGTACGTATGACGACTTTTCCTCGACCAGAGGCGGAGGACGAAGAGGTGAAGACCAAAAAAACACCGATTAAATGAATCTTGAAATCTGACTTGAACATAAATTATTCGCCGTACTGCTATTTAGCGTTTCTAGTACTGTTTGTTGACTAACAAAGAATCCTATAATTTTGATATATTTCTCTAATCAAACAGTAATTTTATACGTATTGATTTTCTTATCATTACAATTTCCAATAACAACAGTCTTTCACGTAACCAACTCGAATTTCAAATTCTTAATGTCGGACAATTACACCAATTATCCATCCGCCTACAATTACACAAAAACCTGAAAAGTGAGAGACTGATACGGAAGAACAACGTGACTTTGACGACTAGATAACAACAACAAAAACAACAAGAACAGGTGCGCTAGGACACTCCATTTAGGTAGAATCGGTTGGCGCCTCCAACAACCACGCATTTCAACTACGTCACATATTATACCATAAATACCATAACCATATGCAGATATTGAAAGATCATCATCATGGGCATTTAGATGAGAAGAGAGAAATGGTCAATGTAGGAGATGAACGGGTGAAAAATTGTCGTTTTTATATAAAATGTTGCTGTCAACTTGTAACAAATACAAAATTGTCTGTTTATCTTAGTTTATATATCTTTAGGTCCATCTCAATGAGCACTTGGACATAAAACAGTCATGGTCCGTGAACCTGAACCTGCCTCTTTAAACCGTTCTTATTATAAAATGTTAAACATTGGGCGGGCATTTTATATGTTGTTGTTGTTGTTCAGTTTATTTTATTGTTAACTTGTTTGTTATATTTTTCCGTCTTTATAATTAATATTCGTCTTAATATAATCACTTAATATTCATTCTACGCTTTTTATACTAATTCCATTCAAAATAAACGTTATTTCCATAATAAGAACGACATTATAATGTCGTTAAGCACATTTAAATTACTTGCAATCAGTTTAAAGGTAAACGATAATTATGACTGTGCACAATTTTCCACAATTCTTGTAGAAAGCTGGGAATTCGAACATTTTACGCTTATTTACACGAAACGCCTCTATAACGTTTACCACTAAGGTAAAAGTATCAAAGATTGTCTTCCAGATCAAGCTTTCTAACAGCAATCGATGAAATAACAGTTGCTTTCTTTATATTTTTTCAGAAAAGCTGATTAAATCCCATAAAAATACCAGGAAGGCTGGACAACTTTGAAAAATTATTCAAACTGAATGTACAGCAAGGTGCATGGAAAAGGTGCCGATAATTGTGAGCCTGTGTGAATCAGGCTCACAATGTCTAACAGATCAGAATTGGAAAATAAACATCTTCAACCAAAAATAGTATGCGGGAATAAGGGTGTTATCTTGTTTATTTACAGAGCCTCACGTGATCTCCACCCTCTTGCCTTTAAGATGGAAAATACTTGGTTTACACAGCTAAAAAGAACGGTATTTCGCTCTTAATATTCGTCGCCTTTTCCATGCACCTAGCTGTACATTCCGGACAGCTTTATTTGTAAGCACAATTGGATTTTGGATTTGCTAAAGTAGGTACGATTATAAAAGTCACAAGGACTTTCGATTTTGAGAGATTTTTACAAAGTTTGCTATCTGAAAGGCGATTTTTAGCCATTTTTAGTCGATTTTAGGCTAGGTGTTAAGAAGTTTTTGGGCTAAATTATCCATTTTTGGGGATAACTCGGCTATTTAAACGTTAATTTTTAGCATAAATAATCGGTTTTAATGAGTTTTGTTATTAAACTGTGCTGAAGAAAAAAATTTGACATTTTTAAGTCCTAATTTAAATCTTGACGCTTATGTTAGTATTAATTTATTAGCTCTTTGTGATTAAAATCAGTTCTTAGATTTTACGACATTTTTGTTCTAATTGAACAATTTTCAATAAATTTAACGAATTAACGAACAATTTTCAGTTAAATTGTGAATTGTATGTAGACGATGTGGAGACTTTCAGTTTACTTATGAATTTTCGAATTTTAGTCTCGGTTTTAGAAGAAACTTCTGCTAAATCACTGATCTGTAGCTAATTTTAAATTATCAAAGTTCTATAATTGGGAGACCTAAACGATTCTTGAGCTATATTTTCGATTTATAATTAAGCTTTCTTCTTAAATCATAATTTTTAACTGTTGCGTCCTTCATAATTTTTCTACAAAGCTGATTAAATCACATAAAACTACCAGGAAGAAAAATTATTCAAAACGTACTGAAGGTACAGCAAGGTGCATGGAAAAGGTGCCGATAGTTATGAGGCTGTGTAAATCAGGCTCACAATGTCTAGCAGGTCAGAATTTGAAAAAAAAATTAAACCAAAAATAATAGACGGAAATAAGGGTGTTATCCTGTTTATTTACAGAGCCTCACATAGCCTCCACCCTCTTTCCTTTAAGATGGAAAATACTTGGTTTACACGGCTAAAAAAACGGTATTTCTCGATCAAGAATCGTCACCTTTTCCTTGTATCCAACTGTACATTCCGGACAGCTTTATTTGAAAGCACAATTGGACTTTTGATTTACTAAAGTAGGTAAGGTTATAAAAGTTTCAAGGGCTGTCGTCAACTTTTGTAATTTCAGGGATTTGTGGAAGATTTTCTAATTTTTTTGACTACCGCCAAAAAAATTATTTTTTCGTCGCCAAAACCTCGACTGATCGTGAGGCTAGAATACACTCTTTTTTTGATCTCTACTTTTTGCCTACTGGCCGAAATTGTAATTTTTCAGCATCAGTGTGCGTCGTAAAAATTGCACCACAATCCAAAGCACATTTAAACTTTCAACAACTATCAAGTCATTTGCAATATGAAAACCAACAGCTGTGAAAATTATTACAGATTTTTAATAGACAGATACAGATATAAGATATAAACAGATGAGGACAATTTATATAACAAAATCCAACTTGTTTCATATAAATTCCATTCACCATATGGATTTAGAACAAACTTTTCACTATTTAAAACAACCACAATTAATTGGAAGAAATGCACAACTTTTCAGATTTTCTAAAATTTCCTTTCGAAGAAATCTACAGTGATCATGATGATTATTATGATGATGTAGAACCAATTTTGAAACACTTTCCCTGACGATGATTACAACAATCTTTTATTATTATCATTATTACTATGTATTTATTATTTATGTATATAGCGAGTAGAGTTGTTAATGTGGCGCTTTATAAGTGAATGTCTTCTTGAGAATTAAACGTGTATTATGTGTGCAAATGAATGTGTGTTTAAAAACAACAAACAACAACAACGACATCGACGCCAGATGACAATGAGTAGGTCACCGACGTGTGTGGCACTTCTTGGCCCTTCTTCTACTACTTCGTTTGTTCCTCCTGTTCAAGTTCATCTTCTTCTTAGTCTTCTTATTCTTCTTCTTCTTATTCTTCTTCTTCTTCAACAGATAGAATTCTACAATATACAAGAGACTCTTTAGTGTTGCTGTAGAGAGAATGTATTTGTCTCTCTATAAATGTTGGAGGACCATGAATTGCTGCTATATAGAACATTGAACACCTCCAGCGCCTGTCGCATTATGCACGTCGCTCTTCAACGATTAGGAACTGGTTATCGGGACGGCTGGACCACTCCTCCGAACACATACTACACGGTGTCCACTCTATCAATTTCTCTATATTTATATCTAAATAAATTGATAATAGGGGCGCCTTAAAGTGAATATACGTTTATAAAAATTTACATTCAATCGGTTGTGGTTTATATGGATAAGGGCGCTCTGGGCCGCGTAGCAGCAAATTGTTATCGTCAGATATACAGGGTGTAATCGAAATTCCCTGCAATCTTACAAATCATGCCAAACTTTCTTGTACGTTACAGGGTCGGTAGGGTACTGTTTTCGAGAAAAAAGGGGTTGAAAATATCGCTGGACTAGTACAATCTTAAGTTTAAATAATTGGGTTTAGTCGACATATGTAATTAATACCCTCCAGTCGGATATGTCGACCAGTTGCAGACCCGAATTTGTGAAGCTATAGGCGAGATTCGGAGACTACCGAAACTTGCACCGTTCCCGTCTATGTGAAGTGTAGTTTTGTGTGAAATCGGGGATGGGTACCTTTTGAACAATTTCTGTATTTCATTATTGTTATAGTTTTTAATCAAATATGTTGTGTCTGTTAGCAAGACTTGCGTGGGTTGTTTACGGAAATTCGACATGTTATACTGACACCTGCTTTCTTATCAACTCTTAACAATAACATTACGGTAGGTTAGTAACCAGCCACCATCAAACAATGGTTAAAAATTTGTGTAATTTTAGTAATATTTTTTTTGTACCTTCGACCCTTCAAATTAGTTAGTGAGGTTTGAATAATTTAAGAGATTTTGATTACACCCTGTATTATCGTTCGTTCACAATATCTCTATTTTAATTTCAATCTGTTAAAACACAATATTTCATTCATTAAGTTCGTTTCCCATTTCAACCTTGACCTATGTCAATTTGTTACAGGTTAAATATAATTTAATCGGGCAAATATACAAAGCTTTATTGGCGCATTATATGTATATTGATAACATATAAATGTTGCCCCTATGAATTTCTAATAGTTTTCCCATCAGATTATCTAATAATAATAATATTAATAATTGGTGATTGTGAAACAATACAAATGTTATCAATAAATGAATTTCTTTATTACCGGTTTCTCCATTTTGATTGTGCAAAATGTGCATTGTAGAAATTGTTTTGAAAAAAAAAACACTGTATATCTATATGGTGATTGTTGTATATAATGTGAAGAGTTTTACCATAAACGAATTCAATCGATAATTGAAGAAATAAAAATAAATTACGATATCTATTGTTATAATAGTTGAAATTTATTGCTCGTGTTGAATCTGTGAAATTACCTATTGTTTACAATGACTAATTTTTTTTTTATTATTATTATTTTATTTAATTTATTTAGATTATGAAATGGGTAGATGCGATAGAAGAGTCCAAAAATTATAATTAATTTAACTACTGTTGATTGCCAAGAAGCATTAACCTCGATTTTTTTCCTAATGAACATGTTGATTAATTCGGGTAATTTGAGCTTTTTCTGTTGGAAAAAGCTCAAAAAACGATTTTAGCACACGCTACCACCGATCAGTTGATAGACGTGTGTTATTTTAATTTTTGAAATAAATTAGAAAATCACGTATTATTGGTTGGTATATTGGCTATTGTCTTTTCGCCTGTTACAACAACAACAACAACAACAACAACAGCAGCAACAACTCTCGTAATCCAGTATATCTACATACCATACTCTGTAACAGTGGCGACGTCACCACGTATGGTGACTCTTGGTGCTATTTATAGATCTCATCTCAGTTCGTGGAGATGCTGTTGTTGTGAATGCGAGAGTTGCAAGTTGTTTTTATTGTCTATGTATGTGTGTGTGTGTGTTGGTGGAGAGACAGCTCGTGCCGGCCATGCGCCCGTAACTTACACCGTCGCCTAGACTAACCTACACTTTTCTTTCTCACTACCTATACACAGATTCCCTATATAACAACCCCGCACTTGACACACTCTCGCACATACACTTTGTTTATATTATTTATATATGTACGAACACAATTCACAAATCTATCAACAACACACGTGGAAGGATTTTCGTGTAGGTGGAAATTGACCTGGTGCTACTGCTGTGGTTGTTGTTGTTGTTATTGATCCGTTCATCCGTTTATTAATTGATAACGGCCTCGAAGGACCTTCATTATCCTTTTTTTTTTTATATCGAAATACCCATTAAACAAAATAAAATGAAAGGTAAACATTTCCGCCTGTCAACAATATTGATGGATTATTACCAAATTGTACTACATACTACAACTATTTTTCCTGTATTGTTTATTATTTCTAATGCACATAAAATATAATAAAATTGCAATCAAAATTAACGAAACATGTTGTATAAATACAACTGAAATAAGAAAAATGACCTTCGTTATGTGAAATAAAATTGAAGGAATTCAGGTCGTTAGATGTATGTATGTATGTAATGCACCGGATAATAATCTTACAAGTTTTATTGTTTATTTAATTCTACAGTTATGATGATTATAAAATTAGCTTTGATTAAATCTTAAATTGTATTTTAACAACATTAGAAAATTTTAAAAATATTTCATGTTACACAATCATAAAGATTGAGATTTTTCTTATTTTGAAAAATAAAATAAAATAAAAATTTCTTATGGACCACACAACTGAAATATACATATAGACCGTCCGCAACTGTTACGCTAGCACAAACATCTGTCAAAACGTATACGTAATTGTTTCAAAACGTCAACGACAGGACCGGCACTGATGCTGTGCGACCATGTGCTAAGAATTGCTTTATTATTAATTCATATTTGTCGATACTTTCGGTAACCTTTTTTGCTCCCTTAGATTGGTGCGGTGAACAATATGCTTATATGTTTACGCCGGTCCTGGTAAACGATATAGAGTACGTGTAAAATAGGATTTAATACATCGCCTCTAGGGAAATAATAACACAACTGAAAACAAGACCATCCGCAATAGTTACGCTAACACTAACAAGTATTTAAAAAATACATTACTGTTGATATACGTTAGCGACTTATTGTTAGATTGATTATTTATGTTCTTTGTGCGGAAAGTTGTCTGAATTACAATGCGGAAAGTGTAAAAGAAGAAGCTCGCTATAAGTTCGTAAGACTTCAACGTTAATTTTAATGAAGATTCAAACAGAAATAATCATCCGCAACAGTCACGCAATTAGCAATGACAACCTAAACGTTTTCGTATTACATAATCGTAAAGATTTGGAACACAAAACTGAACCATCCGCAACGGTCACTCTAACACTAACACCTATCAAAATACGTAAAAGTTTTTAAACTTTAGCATTATGTATGTCGAATGTAAAGTTCATAAGGAATTTATCGCAAAAACAGATGCAGAAGGCTAAAAAGTATAGAAAAAATAGAACAGATTTTACGTTAGTGATAATTTTGTGAAATCTTAACGTTAGCGTTAATTTTCAACTATTTAATATTAATTAAGATAAAGTTTTAAACTTCAACATAATAACGATAATTATCAGTAAGAAATTATACACAAACTTATCCAATACGCTAACACTGACACTTTTCAAAAAGATACGTAATTATTTCTATACGCTACCGGCATAGAGTGCTTTTTCTATTCATTATAAAGGATTTACACGTGATAGAAGTGAAACTTCCTTAAAAATAAAAAATAAAAGAGATTTAGTGTGAAAAACAGTGAGAGAGAGAGAGAGGGATAGAGAGAGAGAGAGTCTCTCACGACACTATCTTATTCTATCGCTTAGTATCGTTGTGTATACGTCGCTCACTTTTGCTCTAATTCCGTGTCATCGAAATGTATAGTTCTTTCTCCTTCTTCTCTCTCATGTAACGAAATGTGTCTAATTATCGTGACGCGTCCTTGAAAATTCACTATCAATTCTCGTCCAATTAACCATTATAGATTATCGAATCGCCGCCTGAGAAGTTTCACTTCAAAAAAGTGTACGAAAAATGAACTAAAGCCGCAACAATCGCAACATTGACGCAATTATCAACGCAGCGTTAACGTCTATCGAAAAGGTACCGATGGAGTTTTCGCAATCTAAATGTTATCCTTGACTTTACGCAAAACTTTAAATATGTGATAAATTTGACATAAACCTTAGCTTTAACGTTAGAATTCACCTCCAATTCTATAACATTAACTACAAATATTTATTTATTAGCGTTAATTCTACAGTTTACGTTCAGTGTGCGGATGATCTTTAAGAATAATAAATGTACGTAGTTAATGTTCAAATTAAAACTAATATAGTTCGTTATAAGTTATAAATAAAATGTCTGTAAAAACAGTTGTAAAGATGTTTTCTTTTTTTTTTGTCGTTATCAATGTATCTTTTACAACATTTTTATTATCGATAAATAACAAATAATTTCATTTTCAAAATAGAAATATCAAAAATTATTGTTTAAAACAAAATCAAAACACAATAAATTATCGGTAAAAAAAGTGGCCATAAAACTAGACATATAATCGGTTTATTTAACGTAATTAATTTGACTTTTGAGCGATGGATTCAAACACAGTAAAGTTGTCTAGATTATAATAGATGGACTGTAGATTGGATAGTAAATTCAAAGCACACAATTTTCATAATCTTGAAATTGATTAAACAATAAAACAAATACGAGGATCTATTTTTTTTTAGCGATTTTCATTATTGGCGACCGTAGTTTGTCTCAATTATCACTTGTATTTATTTTCGTTTACAGTGAATTATGGGAACGGCTTGAAGGTTGTAGCAAATAAAACTTTTTGTTGATATTGGAACAAATTTCACAAAAATTTGTTATTTTTACAGGAGAAAACAACAACAACAACAGCAACATAGTAACACCTGAAAAATGTGCCAGATAATTAATCATTATACTTATGTACATATGTACATAAAAAAAATTCTTTCGAATTAATCAGATTCAATTCGAAATATCAATAAATTAAGTTTGAATGACATCTGATAGATAGTTTCGATAAATTTATGACATTTTCTATAGAAAAATCGTATTGGATCATAATTGCAAGAATTCGACGGTATAATCGATCATTTATTTCTCTATAATTGGAATTCATTAAGAAATCTGATCTGTTTCTTTGCTTCGATTCTTCGTTGAAGTGTCACTTGATTGTTGATTGTAAATGGGACATTTGATTGTGGCACGTTTCTGTGTTAAGAAACGAATTTTTTTGGCAGGAATCGTGGAAATATTAATAGAAATAAACATGCAACAAACAATAAAATCGAATGCGAACAGAATTTTACTCTTGTAATTTACGATCGTTACGAACTGTATACTATAAGTTTGATATAGTCAAAGTTCTAAAACCACATTTTAAGTCCTTTTATTAGTATCGTAAAATAAAAACTCGTAAAAGTTGACCGGCTGGATAATAATTTGTTAAAATTTACATTTTCATAGATTCCACGTTAATAGTTGTATAAATTGTTTAACTACTCTTATCATATTGTTTGATTTAACAATTCCTATAATAATCGCTATTTTGATTTTAAAGCTTACGTTATTCATTTTGCCTACAAGCCACACACATACACACAAACACGATTCTATCTAATTGATGATATTTTAAAATATTTAACCATCAATCAAAGAATTGTTTTTGTACGGAAAGCCAGCGGCAATAATCATGAAAAATTACCATTCTATGGATAATAATTCTTAAAAAAAATATGACACGTACCGACAATAATGTATGACTGGTGCCCGATGATATTACTCTTTTAAATTCATAAACACTTTTTTGTGGAATAAAAATTGCAACAATACTAAAATTGGTGACGAACACCGATTTCATGTTAAAATTTCGGATGAACTGCGCCAACAATAATCCGTTACCTGGAACGGAGGGTGGTATAACTGCGCCAACTGTAGAAGTAACCTCCTTGTTTAATCCTTAAAGTCCTTTTACATTGTCCAATTTTTGTATCCGATTTTCTTATTCAATTTCATATCCGAAGTCAACTCGGATCTAACTAGATAGATAAAACCGCCTTTTCACGGCACTGGATTAAGTCAGGTAAATTGGCGCAGTTCTGGCCCGTAAACAGATGTCAATCTGGATGCTGGCTCGCTGATTGTCAGATGATTTATTTTATCGAATCGATCGATGATAAATCAATTGTCCAAACTATTTTAATTTAAGCGCAGCTACATGGAATTCTTGTGTAAAAGTGGCGCCCATCGCTCGTGCCACAATAAAACCACAATTTATCAATTCATCACAAAAACGTTCCATAACGATCGCAGTTATACAACGATAAAGCCTAACAAACTTATGAAATAATCGGCGAAATGTATAGCTAGGTGCATGGAGAAGGTGACGATAGTTTTGAGGCTGTGTAAATCAAGCTAACAAGGGAGGTCCTCACATATTCTGACAGGTCACAATTGAAACAGAAAGATTTTCAATCCCTCAGCCCACTCCTTATTCTTCAAGATGGTGAAAGCTTGGTTTACACAACTAAAAGAACGAATATTTCTCGCTCAAGAATCGTCACCTTTTACATACACCTAGCTGTACAAACATTGCAAAATGTATTTATCTCACTCTAGGTATGTGTTAGAAAACGAGCGAATTAATGTGGGTAGTACCTTTTCTATCTTCAACTCGTTAAATTCAAATAAATTCAAGAGTCAAATGGCAAATGGAAATATTCTGATTCCTGTAAGTTAGACAAGAAAAAGAAGCCAAAAGAGGGAATGATGCCTGAAATGAGATAAAAGTACTATTACGAGCACATAAAAGGCAACAATTCATGAACGAAGACTATCACGTTTTTCGGTTCGTGTGATTCAGGCTGTTTCTTCATCAGGTTAAAAATTTGTAAAAAATATTTGTATATTTAAGTTAATACCTAAAATAACACCACCACTCCCTCAGAATGAATATCTCTCTACTCAGATTCTGTCTATTGTCGCGACCGCCCTCAAAAGCCTGTTTTACACAACCCCACAATAAGTAGTCTTATTGGTCTGCATTTAACTGTACAATTAGGTGCATGAGAAAGATGACGATCGCTATAAAACTGTGTAAGTCAGGTTCACAAGGGAGGTCTTTACAAGTTTGAGCAGGTCACAAATAAACAGAAAGGTTTTCAATCAAAAATATTAGATGGAAATTGTTTGTTTACAGAGCCTTACATGGCGCTGAGCCTCATTCTTCAAGATGGTGAAAGTCTTGTTTACGCCACTAAAAGAATGGCTATTTCTCGCTCAAGAGTCGTCGCTTTTTGCATGCACCTAGCTGTATGAAGAATCAATTTCCGAACACGTTTTAATGTTGATAAACGTAGGGTAAATTTTAGTTTAAATCAAATCTAAATTCCTTTATTTTGTAAAGACAAATTCAAAAAATTATAGTGTCAAGACGAATATTTAAATCTAGAAACATTTTATAAATAAACAATTAATGTAACGTAGTTGAAAACACCAATCGCCGCAGGATTGGCTCCACATTTCAACTTTATTAAGTTGATTTAAAAGTTAAAACTTGTAATCACCATAAAAGGACTCAATTTACAGTGTAATAATAATAATAATAATAATAATAATAATGATGTGGAAAAAAACGTTTGAACTGTAGTGGGGACGAGGCGGAGACTGCCGAGAAGAAAATTTGTACAAGCCGATTTACACAATTTTCCTTTTACACCGTTTCAAATAAAAACAGAATATTACTGTTTTAAAAGTACGAATTGACTGTTAAATAATAAAATTTAATTACATAACAGAAATATTATTAATTTCTACGATTAATAATCGACCAATGAACGTAATTCAAACCAAAGTGACATTTATATTGATTTACACTCAAGATCTTTTTTTTTTTGTTATTGTTGTTATCCATTTCAGGTCGCCTCCTCGTCGTTAATTCAAGCCGTGTTCTTTCGTATAGATTTGCATTTATTAGAGCTTTTTTTCCTATATAAAAACACTGTTGTATCAGTTTTTCTAAGGGGCTACTAGTTAATTGAGCGATTTCGATCAATGAAAAATGAATTTTCGAACATGATCATCAATCAAATTTCAGCAGTCTCACGACATTGTTTCGGGCTTCTACCGGGTAGCCAACAGCTGAGATGGACGGTTGTTGATAGTGCACGTGGAGACAGGTAAGAGATGAATGTCCAGTCGATTGATGATAACAACAGAAGAAGGAGAAAAAAAAACTACATACAGTTGCAATCGTATAAACTATCAGAAACTCAAGAAAAACACAGACAATTCTTAGATACAACCAGATGGATTTTAGATAAGATTTACATCTGGAACTACTATGAAAAGTATGGTTTATGACATGAATATTCGTCATTTAAATGGGGCAAAAATAACGGAGTATTTCAACTAAAAGACGAAAGAGTTGAATATCCAGCAATGAAAATTAAAATGAATTTAATTTATCGAAATAAAGATCGTGTGGGTCGTTTAATGATCAAAAATGGTCATTCATTAAGAAATCCATACCGATTTTTTTTCACCAAAAAGATGATTTTGCTTTCACACCAAAAACTAATTCAGATTAATCTATACATTACATACGTAGGTTGATGAAACTTTAACGAATAATTAAAGTTTAAAATAATAAAATTTTCTTACAGTAGAAAAAATTTCAAAGAATTTTCATTTCAAAGGAGGTACTCGCTATGAGATGTGAATGAGTGGAACAGGGACGGTTCAACGACCACCGGGGCCCTTATAGGAAACCGTTTAGACACTTTTCAAATGATCAGTTTTTAATTCATTTTACGAATAAGTATTGAAAGGAACATTTTATGAGTAGAATTCATAAATTCTAATCTAGATTAAGTGATTTTTAACTTCCCCGACCAGAGGGTAGGGAAGTTATTAGTTTCGGACCAAAATTTCGAATTCGAGATTTCACCAGATCTTTACGTTTTGGGGTCCCCTGAACACGTTTTTGAAGTTTTTAGCATGATGTCCGTGTGTGTGTGTGTGTGTGTGTGCGTCTGTCGTTTCTCCAACGATTACTCAAAAACGGCTTAACCGATTGCGTTCAAATTTGGCCAGCATCAACTATTCCGTGGACTTTCGAGTTGATTAGTTTTTGGTGCCAATCAGACCACGGGGGTGGACGGGGGAGGGGGTTGATTGAAAAAAATGTAAGATAACGTATTAATTTGATATCACCAATCGAAAGGGCATGTGCTTTTATGTCAGAAATAATACCCATCATGTGCGATATTTTTCAATCTGGCGACTTATAATGATTAAATTAATTAGATGGACAGTGATTCTTTACTAATCAAGTATGTACGCAAGACAAAAGAATAAGACATTAATATATCAAATATAAATCAGGATTTACGGCCGTTGTCTAGCAACAAGACTGTTTCGTGAAAGATCGAGTAGGTGTAAATAATAGAGGCAGTAAGTAAACTAAAGTTTTCTATTTGTTAAGAATAAAATAACAAAATAGTAAAGATGATTATTTCCATAATTGAAAAGAAAAAAAATAAAGTTATTCTGGCGAGAATTGAACCCCGTAGCAAACAGATGTCAGGCGAGAGCGCAACCACTGTGCTTTTCGCAGAAATTTGACAATTTTCTCTTGATCGTAGAAAAATTTTTTTCTAATTAATGATTAACTACTGGGACTGATCAGTCGGGGAAGTTGCTAGGCCGGGTCTTCGATTCGGCCCCTTTTCCAACTCGTTTGTGTTTATTTTCGGCCTAAAATATTAATTTTTAGCAGTTTGCTATTAAATCTTCTAGAACTGGATTCCTCAGTGGTTTTTTTTTTGAAAGACAAGTCATAAATATTGTTTCAATTTCTGTAATTACCTTTTTTGATAGTCTGTTTAGAATTCTTTTTTTTTCAATCCCTAATTAATTAAATAATTGATAATTAGGAATTCTCTTTATCTCCTAGAATAAGCGCAAAATCGCCCCATATACAGGGTATTTCTTGGTTCTACGTACATAGTGGATAAATCTGTTTCACTTTCCCCATATACTTGAACATGTTAGAGAGTGATAGTATTAATTGAGTTTTAATGTGGGTAGTATTATTTACCCTATGCATCGAAAAAGAATAACAAACACGAACATAGCATTTTGTAAACGTTAAACAAGGACAAGTGAAATAGATTTATCCAATCCTATGTATATACTTAGAACCAAGAAATACCCTGTATAGGTACTGCTATTATTCTGTATGGTGGCGTCTAAATTATAAGCGCCGGGGGACTGTTTAGCTCTTGATGCGTCTCTGTAATAGTACTAAAAAAAGCTATGATTCTATTGTTCTAAAACTATCTATTTTTGGAAAAATATTTATTATTATTTTAATGTATATAACAAATTGTTGATAATTAATTTTATGAGTTGTAAATTAGAGTTTCTTTATTTTTTAAATTTACAACACGGTTTTTTTAACTTTCAGTACAGGAAAAGGTGGCTTCCTTTCGCACCTTTACAAAATAAATATTTTTATTATCCATAAATAAGAATTATCAAAATATTTTATATTATTCAAACGAGAATTGTTCACATTTGTAGATATAGGAAAAGTTAATCGTGGGAAGGAAAATCAACACAGAAGCTAATTTTGGTGAAATTCATAGGTCCTACTCACAAATTTTTGAAATTCATTTAACTCAAGTGTGCTCATTATGCTTTCAAAGCGGAAATTTCTTAAAAGCGATGCAAGAACGTGGTTTTTGCAATGTTGAACTAGGCCGCCGGGTAACCGATGGGCCAAAAGATTTGTCTGTTGGGGGCCAACAGTGCCAGATTATATAGTCAGTTGAATTTTTTTCCAAAATTTTATTGCACTACTTTCTTAAGGGCATCTTTTTTGATTCGGTGTTCGAAAAATGACAATCTTTAATCATCGATGTCTTGTTTATTATTTTAAACTTAAACAATAAAATGCCTAAACTAGCATTAGAACGGCCATTTCCCGGAGCATTCAAGGCCATTTACCATTTTGCAAAATTTTGGAGATATTCTAAATTGCAGAGGAAAATCTTAGAACATGTTTGAAACCGTTTTGCAAATCTTCAGGTATTTTTCGATATGGTTGTTGAATTTAATACGTCAAAAATTTTATTGTCCTTGGACGACGCCCAAATTTTCTTGGAAAAATCGGAAACATTTCCCAACCTTTCATGTATTATTTTCACCTATTAAAAGTGATTATTTTGCAACCAAATTTTATTTAGTTTGTTGAAAATTTTATTTATTCGATAATACCACTGTCGTTGGTATCTTTTTTTTAAATCCTCAAAAAATCCGTCCTGAAATTTGCCCCATTTTCCCAAAATAAATTTGAGCTTATCGTCGAATTTCCCCCTGAATAAACTTTCAAAACACAGTATTTATGTTTTATTCCCATAAGTGGATAATAAACCCGAAAACGATGCCGTTTACCATCAAAAGACTAGTAAATCGTAAATAAAAAGATGAATAAAACTTAAGGACTGAAACTCTCCAATGTGCAATTGTGTTAAAGGCCCTTTACATTATCCGATTTTACATCCGATTTTTTGTTCCGAGCAAATCAAACAAGAAATTTGTGTCTTTACACCATTCGATTTCTTATCCGAGCCGTGAAATCCGAGATATTTCATCCGATTTTTTCAGAATAGAACAGTCTCTAATTTCATCCGAGTTTTCGTCCGATTTACCAAAAAGTTGAAAGAATGACGGTGGCATGGTTCTTTAGTGATGTTGTGTCGTTTAGTATCTGGGGTTCAAGATGAATTAGGATATAAAATCGGATACAAAACATGGACAGTGTAAAGGGGCTTTTAGAGATGGGGCCAAAATATATTTTGCCCGATGACCCAAATGATTGCCAGTCCGATATTGAGTTTTTGTATTGAGAGAGAAAAAGGCTCTCAAAACTTTGTAGGAGCTAGCCTTTCTCTAATCGAACTCTTTTCTATTGCAAATCTTCAGTTAGATAAATCTGAATAATCGATGCATTATCAATGTTTTGTATGCAACTAACGCCAGTTTTACAAGCAATTGATTATTGAAACAATGAATTGTTAAACAACATTGTATGTACATTTTACAAACCGTTTCATTCTATACACGTACACATTGACATCATAATCAATTTTCTTCTATAATTCCTATTAAATTCGTGCAATTTTTATTACAAGAAAGTCAATAATTTTGCAACAACACACGACGACACTATTGACCTTATCTTCTACGTGTACATTTGACATTTTTAACCGAAAACTTGTAAATTAACGATCAACGAATGTGAAAAAAATCAACTTCCGCAAAATTTCAAAATAAATTTTACAACAAACCAAATAAATTATCAAGAGAAAGATGCAGATTCAAACAACTACCCACATTGATTATAGGTGGCATATAAAGAGCCACCAACACATCTAGCCGAACTAGTGACCAACTTACCCGATAACCGAATAAAAATCACAATATTTGTAGGAAAATTCAATGATTATTTTAGTAGCAATTAAAATAAAAGTTTTACTAAAGCGTGATTAATGGTGCTAATTTATGAGCACAACACCAGAGTGACTAATCACCATCTATAGAATGACAAATTCGAACAAATCGCTCATCAATTACTCGTACTTTATTGGTTTTTGGGGACGTTTCGCTGGTGTTTCCGCAATACAACATTAACGCCACCTTCTCTTGAAGTTTAACGTTGACATATCGGTTTTAATTAGATTTTTTTATTGGTTAAATATGTATCATTTGACACGAATTAACACAACTATGACTCAATATACAGACAAGCTCACGAAAATTACAATAATTAATTAGATAAGAGCGTATAATTGAGCTCGCTACGGTTTATTATAATCAAAACCAATATTTATAACAGTCACGTTATTATTTCCTGCATGTATACTACAAATATGATGTAATTAGATAAAAAGATGTTCGACAATATTAATGATGAGTCAGATTTGGTGGGAGACAAATATAATAAAATGTAAATGTATTACATACACGGGCGCCTAAATGGTAAAAATACCCGTTCTTGTTGTTCCCCAATCTTTTTATTTGTGCATAAACTTTCTTGTTTATGCTTTATCGATATTTTAAAAGTTGATTTTATTTCTTAATCAAGGCGCCACTTGTGCATGTATACACACTTATCAACCGTACTCCACAAAATGCAAATTAACTTAAAAAAAAAACTCCATTTTATTTATTTTTTGGTCCCCTTTCCTTGCTCATAGGATAATGAAATCCACAAATTATACTTTTCGTTCTTCTGTTGATTTTTCCCCTACGGCCTCCTTTTATTTATTTATTTATTTATTTACTTCACAAACAATTTTTATGAAATTAATTTAAAAATACTACTTTCGCCAGAATTTGATCCTTCAGGCTCTACAATTAGATTCAACAATTATTGCTTTGTGATTGATTCATAAAGTGCATAAATACTTTGTTTTTCTTTGCTTAAATATCTATTTTAAAATTCAGCTTTCTCTTATACCTACATACATTCTATTTGACAATCACTTGATTTATCTGTTGTCTGAACTTTAAGGAAATTTAAAATATTTCTGTTAGAAATAAACATAAATCATTTCAATAATAAGTTTTAGTTGAAGATAATTTCCGTACATCTAATTACTTTGTGGTGATGTTGATTTTTTGTTATAAGTATACGCAATTTGCACCAAAAAAAAGTGACAATTGCATTTGATGATGATCACCTACAGAATACCACTGGTGATCACATTTTGTATTTTTTTAATGCTCGCTAATTATTCTTTATCTATATCCAGAATACCGCTGATACTCTTCTGATAATGATAACTCTAATTTTTTAGGTCTCTGTAAAATTGTTTGAATTTGGCCGGATACAGGAATTCTCTGATGGCAATTATTGGACAAATATTGATAAGATTTGGAGTTGATAAGAGAACACCATTAAATCATCTTTTTTTAGAAACTTCTCTCTTCTATCTGTTATTATTTGCGGTTTCCAGCCTTCTAGGAAATCTAGGAAGAATACCGCGAATATTGACAATATTTGATAATGTTGACTATACAGGGTGTAATCGAATTGCCTATTAATCTGCAAGTTAAGTGTAGGGCCCGGAAAACTGATCCGATTTGTATCAAATATGAAGAGCTCTGTATGGCCCTATTTTCGAAAAAAAAAGTAGTTCAAAATTTCGTCAATATTTTCAATGGCAGTGAAATTAAGAAAAGTTATGGTTAATACATACGTAATAAAATTTGTAGCGTTTACATTCAATAATTAGGTCAATAAGACTTCCGCAAGTCAATGTCATGGAAATCCAAGATGTGTTACAGTGACATCTGCATTCTTATCAACTCTCAACAATAATATTACAGTAGATCAAACAATGGAATAAATTTGGCCAATTTGAGTTCATTTTTCCCTTTCTTTAGCCCTTTAAACTACCCTTATTGTGCTCGATTCCAGCGTTTCTTAAACTTTTAAACATGTGAGTCAAATAATTTTCTAGAAATGAGGGTTCTACTTGAGAAAGTGACGGCGAATTTTTGCTTGAAATAGGTACCTACCCGCGAGGTTGAGATAAGAAGACAGGGTCCTTATAACCACAAGAAAATTTTTGAAAAATACACTTAGAAATGTTAATTTAAATCATTGTACTACAGTAATTTGAAGAGAAAAATTGACTTTCTATATAAT
The DNA here is from genome assembly GCA_039776855.1 of Mylabris sibirica. Taxonomy (NCBI): domain Eukaryota; kingdom Metazoa; phylum Arthropoda; class Insecta; order Coleoptera; family Meloidae; genus Mylabris; species Mylabris sibirica. The sequence goes on from CM077836.1 coordinate 10,106,660, forward strand.
TCAACGTTTTGCTACCAATAAAAATTTGACGCTACCCAATTTCGGATTACAACCCATGGTTTGGGAGCCGCTATATTCCATATAGGGATAGTGAGGTTTGAGTATTGCAAGGCAATTCAATTGTACCTCGTATAGAAAATTCAAAAGATTCACTAATATTCTTATAAAAAATAGGATTATAAACATTAAGAGTCACTAGTGATAATGATGACTAGAGAAATACTCAAAAAAAATTGATGATGATTTGTAGAGACCACCATTAAGAGTATTTTAAAGATTCCTTGTTCTATCTAGTTTTACTTGCTGACATCAATGTTGTAAAGATAAAACGCGAATACAAGATGACAAATATAGATGACATTTGATGATGATGAAGACTGCATAAATACTTGCAACATTTGATGATTATAATTCATAGAAAATAACACCATCCATTGATAAGTTTTTAAAAGTATCTAACAATTTATTCAAGAATCATCGAAATGAAGATGTGATCTTTTATAATAAACTTGTACAAGAGAATTTTGTTGATTTTGCTAATTATCAGAAAATATCTAATTCAAGAATACAGTCATTCACGTACACCAATAGTCTTCGAACTTTCTCGAATCGCCAAATCCTTAAAACTATAAGATATTGCTTTTTGGTCAATAAACTCCACTTAAATAGTGTGAGGAGCGATTTCACCAGCTTCTGTTAAGCCTACTCAATAGTTAAAAACAATGATTATAAAAATCATTTCTATGACTTATTTGTTCGTTAAAATCTAACAGACGTTGGAGGAATCAACACTGATTTAATTTTTTAAGTTGTTATTGTGACTTATGGAACCGCCTGAGATGTACCGCGGAGCGAAGTTTGAAGACCACTGACGTACACAATAAGGATTATTTCAATTGAAAAATTGTAGAGATGGTATTGCTGTTCCTAATGAGTATGAAATTTGGCAAAAGTCGTTGACCGTTCAAAAAACTGTCGAGAATAATAAAATTTGGAAATCACGCCCCTTTCACATTTATTTATTGATATTGATTTTAAACATCACCGGTGGCAAATAAACTAATAACTTATTTCCATTCTCTATTATCCACTTTTCTTATGGTATTTTGACAGAAGACAAAAACACAGAATAGAAATGATGGGCGCCAGTTCATTAAACAAATCTTCTCATCTCATCATTATCATCATATCTTCTTCATCGTTTACATTTGACCATACAAATCAAATAAAACAAAAACAGGAGAGTGAAAACAAAAAGGGAAAACAACTTTAAACTTGTCTTTTCTATGTATAGAAAATGAGTATCGTTTACATGGTTATATTAAATAATAGTGAACTCTTGGCGGCCGGCGCTTCTTGTGGTATTCACACATCAAATATTGAAACAGGATGTCGGCATTATTTGACTGACAACCAGCTTCCAAGTTTAATGAATTTCAACATTTATTTCTTCTGTTATGTTCAAGTTCATGGACAATCATGATTTGTACTTTTTTTCTCTATAATACATCATCATCATCATCATCATCATTATTATTATTACTAAATATTGCTAGATAAATAAAGATGTTATTTAGTTTATATAATAAATAGTTTTTATTATCGTTAGAAGAAACGGAGAGACAACAATTTCCAAAAGAAACACTCTCTCCTGTCCTGTCTTGTTATGTATCATTTGTATTATTTACTCTTCACACGGTTAGTCATCCAGTTTAATCCAATTTTGGTAATCAACAAAACAAATAATTTGATTCTTATATTTCAGATTCAAACTAACACTTTTATTTAAATCACACAATCGATCAACATATGGTTTGCAAATTACCCAGTAGATTAAAATTGTATACCTCAATGTTTTTAAAATTGTGTAAATTTATTTACAATTGAATAATCTACAATATTAGGCTACTTTCACATTATAAAATATTCATATGTACAGGGTGTAGTCGAATTGCTTTTAAATACGAAAACTTTGCTTATGAAATAGAATACAGTAAAGTTATTTTAAAGGATTAAAGAGAAAAAAATAGATTTTAACTGAAACCATTGTTTGATGGTTGTTGGATAACTACCAACTCACCAAAATGTTATTATCAGGAATTAATAAAAATGCAGGTGTCAGTATAACACATTAAAGATTTCCATGGCATTAATCTAAACAATGCTTAGGGTTGATTTCACCAACATCTGCTAAATTTTGACGAAGAAAGAAGTCATAGAAACGAGTTTTATAATCATAGCAGCGATTGCTTTTAACTGTTCATTAGGCTTAAGTTGGAGAAACCGTTCCTTACTGTACTATTAAATAAGGGTCCTCGGGTAATTCTGAGTCGCCCTGCGTCTTTAGTTCGTTTTTAAAAAAATCGCGTCATCGTCAGAAACGAGCGTTTCTTCAACAATTTCCAAACGAGCTATGAGGTTCTAATTTTGTTAAAATGATTCTCAGCTACCCTCCTATAAATCTTTAACATATTTTTCCAATCATTCACCACATAATGAGAGTTGCCTTAAGAATTTTTCGTATGACGTGACTCACCCGATGGACTCCCCTATAGGTACGTGTTTTTTCGAATTAAAGGCAATTCGATTTCACCCTGTACACGTACAATTAATACAAATTAAATAGTGAGTTTGTAGCTTTATACCACTGGTGACCGTTAGTGCCTCTATTGCCATCTACTATTTCCTTATCGATATTTTATTGTTATTTCTCTTATACAACAATCAAATTCTTCTATCGAGAGTATCGTTTCATAAAACAAATACAATTATCGCCAAATCGTATTATTATTGGTTATACTTGCATGGCATGATTTTTTACAGTACCTATTTTACGTTTTGTTTTTTGTTTTATTTTTGTTTTGTGGATGGTTTAATAGTATTAATTATACCTAACGATAATTTTCCATTAGATTCACAAACTTTTTGAAATATACAAACCTGAATTGATTATCAAATACTGTTTGATATATACGTGTTTTATGTGTTTTAATATTGTTTTACTGATAAAATTAATTCGTTTACAATTGAAGAAAATTAGAAATAATCAATTTATTTATAATTCGAGACTGTTTTTTCTTTCTCTTGTGATTAAACATTTAATCGAAAAAAAACCGATTGATTTTATGATTTTTTGTAAATCGTAAATTTTAAATAAACACGAAAAATTACATATAGAAATGAAAACAAATAAAAGAGCGTTAACTTATAATATATAATGATAGGCTCTCAAAGTAATCTGCCTTTAGAAAAGGGGTGTTTGTCAGCCAATTTACTCTGTTATTTTTAGACTTGAACAACCCCCGATTTCATAAGGGAAATGTCGATGAAGACGGAAAATCTACACGTGTCTACTTGAAATCAATAAAATCGTTTATAAGCGATTTACGTTCAAAATGTAACAACAATACACAAACCTTTTCTCATCGAAATCTTAATTGTAATATATGTATACAGAATACTACCCATCTATGAATTCCTAAAAAACCAACCAACATTATTTAACTAGCGAATAAAATTGTAAAATACGAGGTGTACAATAACGGACAGTATAAGTGTCTTCAATGAAACATGGTCACTAAAATTTTTAAAGGCTATAAATCAATGACGATTCGATATTTTCTATACTGTAGCTCCCAATTAAAATAAATCTCAACCAACAACAACAACAACAATATTGGAAAATGAATTTTAATTTACGATAGTAATTGGTAGGGAAAATGATACGAGACACCACAGAGACACGAAAGACCATATAAGTAATTTTTCAATTTGTGTCATCGTAAAATTCAGAAGTCCTCCTCATATAAATTTCGTTTATAACGAACAAACATAATTCCAACTAGACAGATGATTATTTAACAAATTGATATAAGTTTAGTGTTCAATCTACACTACATCTTTTTAAATGTATTAAAGTGAATGTAGTCAATCAAGGGTGTAAGTTTTATTTATAAACACATATTGATCAATTAGATATGTATATCCGACATAAAAGGTCGGATTCTAATATGTACACAGGGTGTCTATTTTAAGTGTGGCCAATTCTTATAAGCTCCTGTTGGTGAGAGATTTGAAAAATATTTCAAGGATTTATAGGAGGCGTTAGAGAGCAATTTAGCAAAATTGGAACCTCGTAGCTCATTTGTAAGTTGGTTAAAATGCTCTAAAGCACACGTGAAATGGCTTAGAATGCTCCCAGAATCTTCCAAAAATTGACTTTTTTCGTTGTTGTTTTTCAATTCTATTCTGGAACAGGTGAAAATCTTTAGCATTTTTTTTAATGCTACAAAGAAAAATAAAAATAACCAATTCTTAGTTGTTTTACGAAAGGCTTCAAACCGTTTTTTGGTTCCGGTCATAAAAAAATAATAGTTGGTTCGGCTCCGGTTTTCGTTTCTGTAAAAATAAAGGTTTTTCGGTTTTCAAATTTTTAAATCTCACCCTGAAAGCTATTTACAGGGTAACTATTTTAAATTAAAAAAAAAAAAACTCGGACGGGTAACTAACAGAAGAATTTTCATGGTTATATGTTTTATCATAGGACGAAAAATCGCAAAAAAAAAACAGAAATAGGCATATAATCATCTAGTATTACTTCAACCCACAACAAGGGATGAAAACGCGATTAACACCTTTTCAAAGTCCTATCTAATCGATACCGACTAGTTTTTAAACCACTAAAAAATACTGAACTTTTACAGAGAAATTTGGAAGACAACTAATTTTTCAGGGTAACTTTAAGCCGCAATACCTCCCTTAAGCTTAAGTATAGGCATGAACGACAACATTCACATCCCTTAAAACAGAATGAACTACTTATATACCAAAAATTATCGAAATCGTAAATTTTGACCCCAGGTAGTTGCTTGCCCTGATGTCAAGTGTCCTGAAGTATTGCTGACGCAGTGTCGGGGCAGAAGTAGAAGAGGGGATGAAAAGAAATAAAAAGGATCATGTTAAGTTGTATGCTTGAATCGAAAAAATGGGTTTTATTGTTGGTTCAGCTCCGAATTTCGTTCCGGTCAAAATTTCGGTTTTTTCTTCCGGTTTTCGGTTCAGTTACAGTTCCAGTTCCAGATCGTTTTTTCACCGATTTCCCAGTGAGCTACGAAGCTCTAATTTTACGACCCAGTACAAATCCTTGAAATGTTATTCAAAACGCTCGTCAACTAATAGCGGAGTTTTATAAGAATCGACCACACTTAAAACAGACATCCAGTATATCGATTAATGGTGATATTTATTTTAATTTTTTATAATTTAGATAAAAAATTGATGATTAATTGTTGAAATTTATCGATTTGAAAGCACACCGGAAGTGTTGGTGTCGTTTCGTTAAATTTGTCAAAAATTCATGACCGATCTCTATCTAGTCACACTAACAGTGTTTTATTACGTCGTTGATAAGGTACAATCATTAATATTTTGTCAAGACTTTCACACTGCCTTCTATACCTATATTTATAACATCTGGAAATTTTATTATCGGCTTCCGATTATTAAATCATTATCCTTTATAATGAAATACAATAGATATATTGCAATAGATGATTTATACATTTCTAATGTTTCTATCCATATACATGTAGGTGAAATAGTCTTCATTGAAAAATATAAATTGCCACTCCTCAATGCTAATTAAATCGTTTCATTTAAAGCAATAATTCTAATCTAGGTTAACATATAGACAAACTATAAGATGAATAATATTCGAATTAATCAAGTTGCAACATAACAATTTAAGTATATATACAATAAAATATCGATGACGTTTCCCATGTTGAAAATGACGCTAAATGGGCGTTATGACGTCGATGGTGCGGCAACAGGTACACTGACGTTACCCTGGTAACTTACAAGAAAATCGATGAAATGCAACCCTGACTGTTGTCGCGACCAAGGTCGCACAAGCATCACCACCACCACCACCACCGCCAGCATTACCCTGAAATGAAATAGGGAGAGGAAATTTTCAGGGTCCACAGACATGGTAGTAGTGGTGGCGGTGAAGAGCGCAAGTTCAGGGAACTTTACTGTCGAGTGCTTTTTTTTCAAATAGTCCTTCACTGAATAATCGATAATAACAAACGACACCGCAATGAGGATGTTCCCTTAGATAATTGAGATCAGCAGATACTAACAATTTAAATTTGTAACTTTATCAGTTTTCATTAAAATAGGTGAATTTCTACATTTAGAAATTACGATAAATTAACCATCATCCCATTCAAAATAATAGGATAGCTTATAGTGGAGCATGATGTATAAACAATGTTGACAATATACTAATAAGGGTAATATTCTGCAGATGATTATTTCCAGAACTACACCTACGCAATTCCCAAAATTGTAGAAAATCCGTTTCTAAAGGCATACACAAAAACAAGGTATTATGCTTAAATACGTGGAAATCTGAAAATCTCATTCACAAATAGGAGACAAGTCGATCAACAAGCAGTGGGGTAACTTTCGTGCTTTCTATACAACGTGTACAACTCTATCTCACTTCGCTGTTGGCCATGCTATGATTACGTAACGTCGCAGCTTGGTTCAGTCGCTTATCATTGAAAAATCCGTCAACGAATATCAAATCTAGTAGAGTATGAAATAAGCTACGACTCTAAGTAACCAAAGTTATGGCTAACTGTAAAGTGGAATAGCATTATACACCCTGTATAGGGAAAAAACAGGACATTGTCAACAACTTGATTGGTTATCGTTAATTATTTTGTCGCTATAAATTTGCGCCCTCGATAATCGGATGATTATCAATCGATGACGTTTAAGTTAGTTGTAGATATGAAAGAATTATAGGAGCGACGCACGAGACGCCTCAATTGATTCCCTGTCATTTAATTGACGTCAAATTCAAACAAATTATCTATGATTCAAACAAAACAACAATTTATTAGTAGAAAGCTAATTAAAACATTTTTTTCTCTGCAATTTAGAGATTATTACCTTAATAATCACTGCAGTAGTTAATGTTAATGATTTGCATATGAAAGAACTGGACAACAACAACAAAAAAAGAACAAACATATAGTCTTTTTGTGGCTTTTGTTTTGTTTTGTTTTGTTTTGTTTTGAATTCACAAGGCTATCAACATTAACAATTTATAATTTCTAATCACAAATGTTGACATTAAAATTTCACTTAAACACATACGTAGAACAACAAGTAAACCTAATTAAAATTGAAACATTAATTTTCTACTTGTTAATTAGAAATGACTTATTTTATAATCGATAATTGAAATGATTTTGTTGATTATATTAATAAAGAGGCAGGTTTTCTAACAGGAATTCGAAGAAAAAGTTCATGAAAGTTCAAAGTTCAACTGTTTGCAACAAGACGGGTGCAACTATCAGCGACACCTGTATACCAATCTGGCAATAACAATTTGAAACACTAGAAAAAAATGTGCATTTTACTCCCCCAAATATTTACCAAATGAACATTTCATAATTTGTGATTTATCATCGTATACGAAAAATGGTGGATGCGCCAAGCGAATTCTCTTCCAAGATTTCTAACTGTCTCCTCTACTCAAATAAAAATTCCTATTAGGTACATTTTAAATTACGCAAATAACTAAGTAATTAATTAATTAATTCCCTAAATAACCCTCCAGTTTAACCATTTTATAAAGAGATAAAGGTACAGGAATTTCAAGAATCTCAGCAATTTCTTTACATTAATGTCTATTCAAAATGAAACATAGGAAAATATATCCATCTCGCTTTCTTTTTGTTATTCCATCCCTGAAAGAGAAGACAGATCTTGAACAAAGTCCAATTACATCTCTCTCCTTTTCTACTTCTGTTCTTTATTCGAGAAATGACGATAGAATGAAATAGATACAGCGTGTTTGTTAAAATTTCCAATGACTTTTACAGAATACCACCGGATTTTTCGTGCTTCAAAAAACATTGATTAGATTATCAAAATTAAAATTCTTAAATTTTAAATTTATTTCATTTTCTTTTCTATGTCCAATAAAGCTTGTTATTAAACAATCCAAATTAAGCTTTTCCCCATTTCCCAACTATTTTGTTGACAAAATATAAGCTGAAAATTTTCCATTTTTATTATAGTTGATTACGGTTTTGTTTTTAATTTTCATTCAAGCAAAATATGGTTTATTTTGATTACAAAAATTCAAGAAATTCTTCACTAATTTCGATCAAACTTTGTCAAGACTTTGTAATTCTAATTGGATATAATGGATAATAATATTTTAATAGTCAGATTTAATTAAATTCGTTAATTAACACGCAATCTCGAAGACTCGTATTCTGATAAAAATAAACAATAAGAAACTTTGAAAAGTTAGTCGGGGGGAGAGGGGGCACTTCTCTATTGGGATCTTCTTTCAACATTTATTTGCCATAGATTCAATCAGAAAAACTTGGAAAAGACTCCTCTACTACCAAGCTCTACCTGTGGAGCAATTTTCCGTAAAATTAATGAACAAAATAGAGACGTAACATTATAGGTAAAAGTAAGAACAAGAAAGATGGAACGATTCAATGTCAGTGTCAATTTTCATTCCATTCACACAGTAGGAAAATTGATATAGAAATATAATAAGAAGATGAAGAAGTATGGTCGCCATAACGACGGGACGCACTGACGTCAGCTAGCGATGCTACTGACGTCAGAATAATTGAATATACTTGACGTCATCGGCGTCTCGGCGGATTTCCCTCCTATTACGAAAAAGGGGGTAGTGGTTGCAAGAAGCGTGGGTGATTATTTGTAGCATTCTCTGGATATACTCAATGTGAATAAATCTAACTAAAATAGAACATGGCCTTGACCTGACACGCGACGTGTATACTCTTTTCAGTTTCCCTAATATTATTCAATTAATATAAATTGAATTAAATCAATATAACGAATGAGTTCTTGATTAACAATGAAATCGTTCATAAATTACATGTATGTTTAGTAGATCAAAATATATGTGCACGTAGAAGTTTCAGTTGAATAAAATTTCAATTTCATCAATGTGCGTAAACTTGACAATCGAAATTCTACAAATTTTCCCTCTTTCTCCGGCGAAAATCCATATTAACATTGGTCTTGAACTGTGCGCATTACCAAATGAAATCAATACTACAAGAAGAAAATCTCTACAAAATTAATTCTTATTTTCCCTCAATTGACGTACACATACGCACGTATATACCTATATCCATAATCTAATCGCAATAATTAAATAACACTTGAAATAGATTATTGATAAAGCATGTGACGTCATTGTGGAAATTATCAACAATAGAAGAAAACATGAAGTTTGTGTACAAATTCACGTCATTTCATGGTGTGAAATATGAAGAGCAATAGGGATTTTTTTATCGGAAAATCATCATTAAATCAATTAATGAAACATGACGTGATCACCTAAATTTTCAACATAAATCATTTGATTTAACATGAAATCTATTGATTTTATATCATAACTAATCAGGATTTTTATTTTTTATAAAGTCCATGAATGGAAGTGGACTTTTCATTTCGAATATCAACAATAAATATCTTTAGATTGGTCTAAAAATAAGCATTGATTTCTTATTCTTGTTTTGTACACACACATGACCTTTTCTCTAATTTTTTATAGATTTCTACCATATTTTTTTCTCTATTTGTAGTTTGGCTTTTTTAATAATAATAATAATCATCTTTTTATAAAGCATCGACAATAATAGAAATAACAATCTTTAAATAGAAGTTTCTGTAAGACGACCAGGCTTGATATTTCAAATATAACAGGCACCATTTCACATAAATGATGGTTAATTTAGAAAATTGAAAGAGATCACATTGTTAAAACCGTTCTCGAATTGATATATCAATATTTTTTTAATCAGATTTCAAACTTGAAGATAGAGATCAAGAACCATAATTTACAAACGAGCATCTTTTGGAAAAGATAAGCGTATATAACAGTTGAATTTAAAGTGGATACTCTAAATTGAAATTGGCATAAAGATTGGGACTTTTGTAGAATTTTACTGAACAATTACAAGAGCAGTGGCGCGTCAAACCGTGGGTAAATTACGCAATGTCTAGTGTATCGACTGTGTGGCCTTATACACCGGGTAATTCATGTGAGACTAAACAGGGTATCAATTCTAAATATGGTTGATACTATGAAACTCTTGTTAATTCACGAGCTATTCGAAAAAGGGGATCCCTCTAGCGAAATTCGAACATCGTAGCTCATTTAAAAATCGGTCAAAAAATGCAGTTTGATACATGATTACAATTTTCAAAAACGAGCTAAACATGTAAGACAAGAAGTAAGAATGACTCAAAGACTCTCACAACATTGATTTTTCCATTTTACTCCATTGCATTTTACGAAAAATGGGAAACATTTCCACCTGTTCCATTGGGAAAAAACGAAAAAAAGCAAGGTTAGGAGGATCCTCGAATCACTCTAAGTCATGTTAAGTGTATAGCCAGTTTTTGTAGCGTTTTTTTAGCAACTTCAAAATAAGTTACGAAGTTGTAATTTTGCTATAATGTTCTCTAGGGACCCCCCAAAAATCCTTGATTTTTTTTTCCAATCATCTGTTAACTAATACGAGTTTCATAGAATCGACAGCCTGTATAGTTCGTATTAGTCATATTAGTTGACGAGCGATTCAAAAAAAAATTCAAGAGTTTGTAGGGAAGTCTATGGAGATCATTTCAGCAAAATTAGAACCTAGCAGATCATTTTGAAGTTGGTCAACAAAAGCATTTATTTCTGACGACGGTGCGATTTTCAAAAACGAACTTAACACACAAACCGACTCGAGGATTATCCCAACATTGATTTTTTGTAATAAGAACTAGGTAGTCCCGGGTAGAAAGCCCTTTATAGTTTGCCTTTGTACTAAATTGTCACAATAATAAATGGAGCTCCAAATTTCTTTATCCTAAAGCCCCCAAAATCTTTGACACACCACTGTACAATAGAGAAGAAATTTAAAACTTAGAAAATCCTCAAAAATTGAAGTTTAAACTTTTTCGCAGTTCGTTAAGTAAGATTTTAGATTTGTATAACCAGTAAAGAATCCAAAAATCACATAATTTTTGACCGAACCCTTGGGGGATAAACACGAACATCCCTAGAATTTTGATCGCTCGTGTTTCTTGCACACCTTGCACACTTTATCACGACTCCCCTGGAAGAGCAAGATTATTGAGCCTTTTTTTTTAGAAAGACCTTGCAAAAATAGTACCAAACATAATTAAATCTTTAAGATTTGATACAGAGATTAAAACATTGATAAAACGTCATAAATCTTTTATGAATCGACTGACCTCCACATTAGAACCACAATAAATAAATCAAAAAAAAAAGAAGAAAAAAACTTGATTATACAATTTTTGTACACCGACATCTGGTAGATAATAATTGATTTCAATGATTTTAATTGAATTTAAAATTATTATTATTATTATTATTGCTACTGTTGCAACATATAGTTTCGATAATATCAAATCTCTACCTACGCATCTTTTTTTTCAAATTATTCAACAATTTAGCACTTATTAAAAAGCTTACAAACCATCCGGAACAACAAAAGAGTTTGAGTAAAAGTTCTTTATTATTAGCAGACCTTCAGCAATACAAACACGATTGTGTCATATTTGTAATATAACTCTTTTTTTTTCACCATATTTATGCATATGCTTGCATGTGTGTGGGGGTTGTTAATATACATATTTCATTCATCAATTCGAAATCTATTTGTAAGCTATAACTAAATGAAAACCGAAAAAAAAACAACACGGAATTTCATTCATATAATTCGTTTCAAGGTAGTCAACCACAACCACGTATAGATAATTTTAATATTTTTCTTTTACAGTTACGTAAAGAACTTGAAATTATGAATTAGTGAAACTACACACATACACTTTTGATATTTAAAAACACTTCGTTGATGATGGTGATTATTATTATTATTATTATTATTATTATTATTATTATTATTATTATTAAAAGAGATTGGAGTTTCTCTTGAATGAACCCAAAATACACAACAAACAAAACGATGTAGTAATCCATTGAGTGAAGAAAACGATTAAAAACATCTGTTCATAAAAAATACAATTTCACCCTTATAAAAGGACTTTTAAAAGAATTCCCATTCATCAAATTGTAAGGAAATACGATAATTTTATTGTTGACAAAAGTGGAAAATTGTAGGAAAACGAAATAAGTGGAGGCACATTCGTGCGGAGGCGTATACAAATATTTTTCACAACAATAGAATTTTCCTCTTAAAATCGACAATAGACTAGAAAATCATTGTAAATATTTAAAAAAATAATCCTAACATAAGAAGAAATCGCTCAACTTTGAAGATTTTCGAAATATTAATGATTATTAATCAGATCCGAACCTACGACCTTTGGTTTTGTACATCATTGCTCTGACCAACTGAGCTAACAGGCTCGTACCAATCTTACAATTAGTTGTAAATTTATATTTAATCGGACGGAACGATAAGTAATAAGGACTTAAAACTATTCTTAGTTGTTTCAAAGTGTTAAGCCTTAATGACTCTTAATTAATTATCAATAATCATTAATAGTTCGTTAATCACCTCTTATAGTTGAGAATAGACTAGAAAATCATTGTACATATTTAAAAGGATAATCGTAAAACAACAGAAAATCGCCCAACCTTGAAGAGTCAAGCCTTATCACCGCTAAACAACTAGGAAAAGTTTTGAGTCCTGTGTGGGATCCGAACCTACGACCTTTGGTTTTGTACACCATTGCTCTGACCAACTAAGCTAACACACACGTACCAATCTTAGTTGTAAATTCATACTTAATCGGACAGAACGATTAGTAGTAAGGATTAAGAAGTTATTTCAGTAGTTTGGGAGGGATAGGACTCAATGTCTCTCAATTAATAATCATTAATAGTTCGTTAATAAGTCCATCGCTGTTTAAAATTAATTTGCGTTGAAGATCTTGATTTGAATTGATAAAACGTACTCACCCTTTGGTCATCTCTGGATAGTCTGGATACGGCAACTCAAGGGATGTTGGATGTTTAGGATCTTGACAGTTTCAGGAAACGTTGGATCTGGAGACCGGCTTGACTTGCGGCTTATTTTATATAAAAAAATATTTTTATTTTAAAAATAACCACTTATTTTTCCAACACAGCACACTGAACAATTTTATAAATTAATAACAACAATTCTGCACCGGATGATTAAGCTTAATTAAAAATAAAATCCAACAATATGTACATGGAAGATTGATAGATTTAGATGATAAGACTAGTTGATTTTATTTTGGTAAATCTGTTTCATCAATACTATTACAGATAAGTGATGGTTCTGATTCAGCTCGTTTTAAACCATCACTATTATTATCACAAATCTCTTTTTTTATATCTGGTACACTTCTAGTTATATCATTTTGTTCAGTTTCAATACGTATATTATCATCATCATCAATTTTTAATAATTCCTCATTTAATGAAACATTTTTCAAATCGACTGTACTATTAGCAAAAATTGCAGCTGATCCTAAATCACTTAATATCGGTTGATTATTTGTTGTGATTGTTGATGGTGTACCATTGATTGTTTGTTTCATTATTGGTTGTTCGATTATTGGTGATTTTAATGGACTTGTTGCCATATTCATTGTTAAAATTTTTGTTATTGGTAATGGGCTATTTGGTCGATTTGTTGTCGATGATGGTGATTGTGCTGATGCTTTCTCTTGTTTGTGTTGTGTAATTAAATCACAAGCTTTACCTAATATTATTAAACTATTCAATATTTTAAATGTTATTAAACATAAATATGATAATATTAATAATATTAATGATGGTATATTATTAATATTGATTGCACTAATTATAATACGTATCATAACAACACCTAATGGTAATGGTATAAAACCCATACGACGTGCTACTAAATCTGAATGATCGGAGAATGCATGTTTTTGGCGTGTTTGTGCCATATCATAAGCTAAACTTATCGTATAATCACGATATACATCTAATTGTAATTCATTAAAACGTGTTATAAATGCATGTTTAATCCAATCAACTAATATTTCAGCAACTAATACCAAGAAACAATCCGGTAATAGAATTAATAAACGTTCACATTTCCATGAATATTCACGCATTGTTTGTAATACAACAATAAATAATAAAATTATTAAATGGAAACGTTCACGGACATCACTGCAAGATACTTGAAACAGATTGTTTTTATCGAATTTCTTAAAAACGCTACCTTTCAACTCGACAAACTACAAATAAAAAATCGAATTAAACATTAATTGATACAAATTTAAGCGAATCTACATTATTCGACATCATTATCGTCAATAGAGCTTTATTGTTCGAATTGATGGCAACATTCAGTGTTGTAGCTTGAAACAACACTAAAATACTATGAAGAACTGTAAATCTATAAGGAAAACACATTCGAAATTATGTTATAATTATTTTATAAAAGGATACCAACATAAGCAAGAGCGAAAAGTAGATGTGGTATAACACCTAAATGCTCCCGTTTACGATCTCGAGGTTCAGTTGCTGTCCAAAATAGAGCATCAATTGTATCTTGTCCAAATGCGGAAAATAAACGATCACCAACTTCCAACATATTATAAAATATATATAATTTAATCACTGATTGACTCTTAATTAAATGATACAACATATTCGTATCAACTGACAATAAAAACATACTACCAATTATTAATATAACAGCCTTTAATAAATCACAAATTTCAGCTGGTGTTAATATACGTCTATTATGTCTATCTCGAAATCTACAATATTAACAAAAATTTAATTATAATTAATGTGTCTTTTATTTATCTTACCCAAAACATTTCGAGAATGGTCGTGTTATTAACGCCCATAGAGCCAATAGTACACGCATCGGTAAAAATGTGTATACGAATAGAAATGAATCTGTACATTGCATAAAACCATAGCCCATAAAACGTTCAACTTCCCTCGGTATTCTCATAAACGAATACACTTTCTCGCGTCTAGCCGAAAAACGTTCCTCATCATGTTCTAATAGATAACCACGGGTTAATTCTACTTTCAAAAATGAACCCAATGATGGTGTCCTTTCTGCAATTGTAAAATAACATTAATTACTATAATAATTATTGATAAAATTGACAAATAAATAACCTTTTCTCGTATTATCAGTTTCATCGCCGTTAATTGTTGTTGTGGAATCTTTAAATTGAATTTCATCGATTCTATCATCTGTTGGAAATAGACAATGATTTGATGTTGTGAAACGAATTTTTTTACCACTAATTGTGGTTGAATCTTGATCTAAAGACATTTTTTTTTTACAGTTTTCAAAACATTAACATTATCACGACATGATTTTGACAGTGACGTTTGATCAAAAATTACAACGTTGCCAAATTTTTTCCCCCAGCTCGTTCCCACAAATGTCGCTAGGTGTCGTATACTGTCCCTTAAATTCTTAATAATTATTAGAACGAAAACTCGACAAAATTAACATATCATTTTAAAACTTTGGCGATCAGTTGACTGATTTTTATACAATTTAAGAATTCATTTGATCATCAAAAATATTTATTGTATAAAACAGCGAATGTAGATCAATTTGGCAACATTACTAACATAATAACATTGATATTGCAGGCAACCCATTATACATCCGACAGGGCCGTATTTAAATATAACCAAGGGCTTACAAGAAAAATAATTCTTTACAAATATAGTGGTGTTCCGTAAGTCGCGCATTTTTTTATGGAGCAGATAGGGGATGAAATGTTATCAAATAGCCAATTAGGTGCTCGATATAGCAATAAAAAGAAAGAAGTCTTGACTAATTACCTGTGCGTTAGATGAAAGAATAGTATTGGACTTTGTCTTAGAATTTCATCCCCTATCTGGCCCTTAGGAGCAAATGCGCGACTTACGGAGCATCCTGTATGAATTTATTTAAGTATTATAGTATCCATTACGATATTGAAATATATACAATAAGTAATTTCAAAAATATTGTTTTATTTACAATTTATCACAATAATTAACAGTCTACTTCCAAATGGAACAGAAAAACCTTTAAGAGTCAAAATTAACATAAATCAATGCTAATGTTTTCAAAATTTTGTCGCATTTCTGATTACTGACATAATTATTTACAAATCAGAATTTAGCTCTTTAAAATTAGCACAATTTCTATCCAAACAAACAACTAAAAAACTAAACTATCCAAAAACAACTAAAATATCAAACTATAACGAAAACTCCACATACTACAAAACCAACAACAAAATTTATCATTGATGTTGCACTGTGCGTCGTTTTCGTTGCACATTCCGCCTTGAAACTGTATGATGCTTCTTCGTATCGTGAATGAGGTGTTTGCAGTACCATGGGATACTGACACAACAAACAACCTCTACAGTGCATTTCTTAATAGTACTAAAGTGCAAATCACAGTTTACCCAAGAAAAATCAATTTGTTCGCTAAGAGTAATTGCAAGCTTCTTCCGAAGCTCCATATCCTCTAATTTATTTGGTAATAATTGTTCAACAAGTGTCATCCCACAACCAACCGTAATTACAAATTGTTCTGATGGATTAATTTGTTTCGATTGATTATCGGATGACTCCTGGGAGGCTGTATTTGAATCAGACGGAAGAGATGCTTCGGAAGTTAACATGCTGATGCATTGTTTGCAATTACTCTTAGCAAGAATTGTACCAGCGATAATACTGCTCACATTAACAACAGATAAAGTTTTCATATTATTAGCAAAAATAGCTCTAACTATTTCGCTAACAATATGAGTACTATTGTCTAAAGATATATTAATTGGCGTTATGTTTTGCACTTGTTCCACATTAAGAAAAGTTTGTAAACTACATAGCAGTACCAAATCATCTTCTTCGCAATTAGTTCCATGCAACTTTTCGCAATGAAGGCCATTAAGGATTTGGACTTTTAAGGAGTTTACAAATTGCTGCACTGTAGGTTTGCAGTTGTTACCACATCCCGAACGAATAGCAGCAAACAAATTGTCAAGGGGGTCATTACTTAAAACTCTGGTATAAAATTCTTGAATTCCTTTTTTTCGTAAGGCTAGCCAAAGTCCTTTAACTGCACTAATTGTTATCAACCATCCGTCCTAAACAAAAATTAAATGACAATTGAGAGAAAAAAGGAATATAGTCACAAATACCTGTACAAGAGGTGGACGTTTGGCACCTTCAAAAGTCCAATTTTGTATGCATTCGAACGTCTCATCCCAAAATTTCATATGGAACGATTTGCGATTAACGGCTACTCTATATTGTCCTACATAATCTGTATACAATTTAAATTATTAAGTTTCTAACAATTACAAGGTTAATAATCACAAATCAAATCATTACCTTCTTCAGGGGTGTCATGTCCATTAAGACTATCAAATAGATTATTTATCATCATTACAAAATGTGCCGTTTCGATAGCTTCTGGCGGCACAACTTTACCATTGGCTGTAAGAACAATTTTTATATTACATATTCAACCTGTGAACAAATTATATAGTGATAAGTGATTACGATTTTGGGTGAACATTGCAGTAAAAGCGGCCATAATTCGACTCAGCAACTGAACTGCTAATAACACTTTTTTCTTTAATGGTCCTACTGGTGTTAAATGTTGATCTTCAATATAACGAAGCACCTATAAAAAATATTTTACAACAACAAAAAAGATAATATTTGGAATATTACCCGAAAATTTGGGTTCCGAGATTGATTAAACTCATGAACTTTTCTGATATGTTCCCAACGAGCCGTCTCTATTGCCTCACGTCCATCTTCATTAAAAGGAAAGGTAATGGGATATTTTTGGAACAGGTCCCGGGTACGTAAAAGGAGATGACTAGGATTGAAGATTGTAAATATTTTACTACCTTCATGGACAAAGTATGGATGGAATTCTGAGGAGCCCATCATTCGTAAAGTATTAACATTTGTTGTGTTCATATTACAAATAGTAGCAACAACAGGCATACCAACACGAACCAACGAGCTAATAACTTCACGAATAATACACTCTAACTCAACCGAACAAATATCCGTGTGAGTGAAGTAGTAAGCTATGGGTTGCTTCCACTTCCTCACTACACCTTGGGCCATGAAAACCAGAACCTTTGAAGCAATACTACTTCTCCGGCCCTGAGTTTTACCAAAATCAACAATACCATCAATCACATCTAAAGAGGAATTATAGTGAATGCACTCTCTCACGTTCATTTCACCAAACGCAAGGCAGCAAATTCTCTGTTTCCCTTGAAATGGATCGAAAGAATTCGCAAGGTGCTGGAATAAATGTTCGTTTATTCCGACGTCAAAGGAAATCCTGCTCAGAAGGTGGGAAAGAATATTTGGAGAAGGTAAGGCGAGAAATCTTCTGAGCAATGTATAGGATTTGGGATTTTTTGTCAGAAATGTAACAGAGGCAATTTGTTCATCCAAAGTCCATATTTTGTTCTTTGGTGGACGTTTAACACTTTTCAAATGTGCTAAAATAAAATCGACTATGCTCGTTGAAATATGCTTGAAAATTTTATTCACTAATACATCAGCATCGCCACGTAAAAAGTCAACAATTTTATCTTGATGTTGTTTGCATTTGCGTTTTAAAATGTTCAGGTGTCGTCGTTTTTTCATTAAAACGTTAACAACTTGTTTTTCTATTGGTAAATCACTTTTTATATACTGGAAAACAAGTGGTTTTTCAAAAAGTAAAGCCAGACATTTAGGAGAAATGGAAGCAGGAATGGCATAGTTGTGATCCATATCGAAAATCTGAAAATTTGTTTCAATTAAAACACATTCAGTGCAGTAAATAATTTGATATTGTCGCTTTTGCCATTCCAGAAATATTGCGACTATGTTAAGAATAACTAAATTTAGTAATGTCCTCTAAAAAGAGTTGTAAAATCTAAATACTACAGAATTTTGTATTATCTGGTGAACAACGTACGCAATCAATGGCGTCTTTTTCAGGGGGCTAGTTTGGCGACCGAATAGGGCGCCAGGAACATAAAGGGTGGCATAAAAAAATCGTAAATAAATTTAACTGATAATTGAATTAAAGTAACTATAATTAATAATTGATCTGGAGGGACGCCGAAACTCTAGCCTAGGGCGGTAGACGCGCTAGAGCCGACCCTGTACGAAACATAGTAAGTTTTGGTTACAGATAAGTCGGATACTAGACTCAAGCGCATATTTTTGTTTTTACAACAATAAAATGATCGTAAATTGTGAAAAACAGGAAAATTACAAATTATTAACGAAAAGGAATGGCTAAAGATGCAACGTACATGAAAAAACGATAATTCAAAAAACAATCACCAATAGCGAAACTATCTACGATTTGTAATAAATAAAAACTAGATGACTCTTACCTTTTAATGATGTTATCAATAATTGAAAAGATATTTAATAAAAACACGAAAAAAACGTTTATTCAGTACTTTAACCAAAATCAAGTTCATCTGACAACTGTTTGAAACGAAATGAAAAATTTAAGCGCGAGGCGCCATGGCAAAACAACAAAATTAAAGCAAAATCCCCATATTGTATGTTGGCAGCAATGTAGTCATGCTTGCTAGATTGTAAAGACGGAAAATTTAAATATATCAATACTGTAAACACTAAAATTAATTAAAATCGTATTTAATCACATATTTATATTATTAATTTCTCTTTGGTACACTTATTATTATCCCAAAATTAGAAATTTAAGATAATCCAACAATAAAAACAAATTCGGTGGTAAAGTATGAAATTTGGCACCGTCCAACACAATCTGGAGGTGCATTCAAGAACATTGGCGTCTCTAATAAATGTAGCCAACCAAATGCGTACGAAAGCATTTAAGGCACTGATAAAAATACTTAAAATATAAACTTGCATGTATTTTGCTTTATACTTAATAGCTATAACTGAAAATTATTTATTAAATTTTCAGTTATTTCATATTAAATACACATTGACGAAACGTCACTGTAATCGAGGGGAATTTAGTGATATTTAAAATGTAACGCATGCGCTGTATCTTACAAAAATCCAACAAAGATAAAGATATTACTTCTAATGATGAAGACAAGACTAGACTTATAATTATTTGATTTTATCATGTTGGTATGAGTGTCATGTGATCATATGACTTTGACGTGAGTAGAGATTTTTGGGGTTGTGTTAATTTCTCAAAGAATTAAAAAAAATCGATTATTTGAGAAAATTAATAATTTTAAATAAAAAATGGGTGCTGCTGCATTACCGTTCATTATCTTTACTGTATTTTGGGGTGGTGTTGGTGGTGTCTTACCAATCATCGTCCCCAAAGGTCCTAATAGAGGGTAAGTCTATTTCGATAGAACAAATCGTTTTATTATTTTTTCCTAATAATTTCCAGTATAATTCAAGTAATTTTAATGTTAACTGGTATTACCTGTTGGTTGTTGTAAGTATTAATTGATTTCTGTTGAAATATTCGATAATTAAGTCATGTGATTGATTTCTCATAGTTGGTTGTGCTGTTACATCGCCCAAATGAACCCATTAATCGGCCCCAAATTAGAAAAGCAATCTATTTTAATTATGGCAAAAGAATGGGTGAGATTGGTTGTAATTTGTTGAAATTCCAATTGTAATTTTTGTTATTTTACAGGGGAATCCAATTAAAGAAGGATAATCACGAAAACATTCCATTAACTTTAATTTAATGTAAATATCAGGTATATGATCGTAAAATCAATTATAAATTCTACAGTTAGTTCAATGTAAATTAAACATAACAAACGATAGATTTTAATTATTTATTTTTCCATAATTCGGATAATTAAAGAAAGGATTGTCCAACAGTACTCCAAACGTTCTTAACGACAGTAACTCGATCACGAATCGCATCTAAATCGGTTGGAATCGCTTTAAATTTTAAACAATCCTTCAACGGTAGTGTTGATGTAATTTCAACGAATCTCTCGCCAAGATAAACATTTAATTCTTTATACAATGCAGCAGTTTTAATCGATTCTTGAGATAAATCGACAATTTGTAAAAGACCAATTGGTAGATGTTTTTGAAGAAATTCATAAAAATCACGTCCAGATTGCGATTCATTCAACAATACAACACTATTACCTTCAATTAATGCAGCAATGATTACAGTTTTATTGTGTAAATCTAGATTTTCTGGTGTTTCAATAACAATAACTCCATACGGTTTACGTTGGGTTATTAACTGATATGAACTATCAATAATCTGAGCCTCATTGAAATCTTTAATGATGTATTGGTAGGTTTTTATTAACCAATCATCAATCCATTCGTTGTTAAACGTTTCTCTGTTAGAATTGATGATTTGTGTTAGAATTTGTAGTTTTTTTGCACGTTTAAAACGTGTTTGTTTCGACCAAGTTATTTGAGCTTTAATTGCAGCCTTCAAAGCTTCCTCCATTAGTTTACCATTATTAAGTTTAACACACTCTCGTTTAGGTTTCATATCGTTGTTATTAACGTACTCGTAGAAACCTTGTTTGCCGCCGAAATAACCACCGTTATTTTTAATTGGTGATAATGGTAGGTTACCATAGAATTTACCATGACTATTAATCCAAATTATTGTAGTGTCCAGTTTTTGTGCAATTTCATTTGCTAAATTTATATTTTCCGTCCATACTGATACAGCTAGGCTTTGTCTTGTGTTATTTGTTAATAATACAGCTTCGTTAATTGTACGAAATCTTCTTAAATTCACTATCGGTATATTGATATTATTGTCTTCTATAACGTTATTGTTGAAAATATTACCACCGATTAGTAATGTTGGTGTGAAACGTTCAAATTTATCATCGATTTTGGGGTAAATTTCAGAACCGTGATTTTTAGCTTTTTCAATAATCTTATTTAATTCATTTAATATTTCATCTTCTATATAAGCATCAGTTATATAAAAAATATCAGCATTGGAGTTATTACTAAAGTTTATACTATCGATTTTCTGTTTGAGTCTGTTGACGAAATCGTCAAAGATACTCTCTTGAATTAGAAGATTTTTCGTTGACCAAGGTGTCTAGAAATGTTTGAGTTATAAAATTAATTTGAATTATAATTAAAGAACCAACCATTCCACGATAGCCCCAAACTGCTTCAATTACACATTGGCAAGCAGAATCTAAATCGGCACCATCAAACACTATCATCGGTGCATTAGTTGATGATACTTAAAAAAAAATTATTAACGAAATCATCAACAAATTAAAATATTATCTTACAATTTAAAACCTTTTTGTTCGAAATGTTACTTAAATTGTAATTCTTTTTATACAAATCATCGAAAATAGTTACTATTTCTACGCTTTTATTGGTGAAAAATACATTAACATCGATGACTTTTGAAGGGATGATCGTGATAGTATTCTCTGGAATACTATAATTTTCTATTATTATTTTATTATTTCGTTATAATCTTATAATTTACCCTATTTTTATTGCAATATCTTGAATTAATGTAGCGATAACACTTAGACAATTTTCGGTATACAGGATGACATTAAAACCAGCAGCTAAAGATGGTCCTAGAAACATTCCCAATATGGATAAAGGAGTTGTTTCCGGAAAGACTCCAACACATAAGCCTGGAATTTTAAATTGAAAAAAAT
The DNA here is from genome assembly GCA_039776855.1 of Mylabris sibirica. Classification (NCBI taxonomy): domain Eukaryota; kingdom Metazoa; phylum Arthropoda; class Insecta; order Coleoptera; family Meloidae; genus Mylabris; species Mylabris sibirica. The sequence continues at coordinate 10,129,385 of CM077836.1, forward strand.
TATAATTATTTCACATCTCTTATGATTCATAAGTTATGAATAACAATGAATAGTTTTAAATTTAAAATTCCGCCATTTTGTAATATTGCAGTGCTGACAACCATAATAACTAAAGTCCTATAACATGATGAGCAACCACATAGACAAAAAAATTCAAAACATTTTTCCCTACGTTAATTATGTTAATTATGTTATCATTTTATCATTGTTTGTGTACTTTTATTTATTTTATAATTATTCAGGGCTAGTTTTATTATTCTTAATAATTTCTAAAAAAATACAGAAATTTTTTAACTATCCACGATTTTTGGCAATAATATGAATATCATACAATATCATGGTCGACAACTGAACAAATCGAAAATCCCAAGTCAATTATTTTTTGAATTTATAATTAGTTTTTAATTATAATTAATTAATTTTATCGTGTGCATTATAGGAGACTTTGGTTATCTTTGGATATTTTTAGATAAATTTCGATTTCAAGATTACCGTTTTTTTTTTCTTTGATAAAAAATAAGGTTATGTATTTATTACCTGGCGGTTTCCAGGTAGGATTTTCTCGTTCATGATTTACCGGAAAACTCGAATAAAATTGGATATATTCGGTAAGTAATGGTAGACTTAATTGTTTAGTATCCTTGCATAAAATTCCACGTGTTATCAGTTCCAATTCACAAAATAATCGCTCTTGTTTTTGAATTTCAATTCCTAACCTAAAAGAAAATCATGAAAAATTTTAGATCTTTTTTATGCAAATAACTTGAAAATTATTTACTTAAACAGTAATTCAGCTCTTCGTAATGCATTTGTATCAATCCATTTATTGCTTGATTTATTAATAGTATCGAGAAGGTCACTGATAAAATCTTCAGTATGAATGTAGTATGTGAATAAAGGTTCGGCTTTATAAAAATTAATAACATGTTTCATCGCAATCTTATTTATTGCTCCACTTTCACCCACTAGGCCTATTGTATCATCTCGATTTTTTAACCATTCCTGTTATCAACCTAACTAAATTCGAATTATTCACGATATAAGAAAAATACTTACAAGAGCTTTATCAACATTTTCAACACCATCACCATACTGCATGCTTTCAAAAATATCTTTTACCAAATTACCAAAACTCTTATCACCCATTTTCAATGAAATCAAAATTAAAGTGACAAACAATCGATTATAATTCGTTATCTACAACAAGTCTTATCTGAACTGATGGTTGTATAGATCACAAAATTTATTCGTTACAGTAAAAATGTTGAGTTTGGCCCGCCACTGTCGGTCCGCTTCAATTCTACCACAAATCAAACAATTATTGGTGAATCAATCAAGAAATCCTACAAGAAATGGATTATATCGATCTTATACGAATTGTTTATGGAGACAGGAGCCGATTAGGCACAATTTAAGGGTATTTAATCCATTATCAATTCTCAAATAGAGAATTAGTTGAATTTTATTGCAGTTATCGAATTTTTTGAAGAACAACACAATATCTGTACGATTATGTTCGAACATTCCGTCTAAAAATAAGAAAACCATCGGATATTGGTTGTTAACATGCGGCGGGATGGTTTTTGTCGCTGTAGTTTTAGGTATAACGTCGATTTATTATTTCATACTTGTCAGTATTTGTACTGTTTTAGAGGAGATTATCAAAAAGACTGTTCGCTAAGACTTGAAATTGTAATTTAAGCTCTAAAATTATTTACAAATAAAACAATTCGAATAAAACTTCATTTTTCTTTTATGAAAACACTTGAAATTTTAGGTGGTGTTACACGTTTAACTGAATCCGGATTATCAATGGTGACATGGAGATTACTAGGTGAAAAAATGCCAAGAACCGAACAACAATGGCAGGAGGAATTCAAAAAATATCAAGAATATCCAGAATTTAAAATGTACGTTATTTCAACATTTTTTCCGAATTATTTGTAGTATTGTTGAATTATAGAAAAAATTCTCAAATGACATTGAATGAATTCAAATGGATTTGGTATATGGAGTTCGCCCATCGCATGTGGGGTCGAGCTATCGGCGCTGTCTTTTTCTTACCAGCTGTATACTTTTGGGCGACTGGCCGCTTCAATAAAGGCATGAAAAAACGGGTGTTAATCTTTGGAAGTTTAATAGCAGCACAAGTATGCGTACAATTTTCATTATAGTTTAAATTCACATTTTTCTCGTGTAGGGTTTGATGGGTTGGTATATGGTCAAATCGGGTCTCGAGGATCGTTTCCATAAAGAAACAGACGTACCGCGCGTCTCCCAATATCGATTAGCTTCACATCTCGGTTTAGCTTTCTTCTTATATACACAATTTCTATGGTCATCACTCCACCATCTACTACCAGCTGAAAGTTTGTCGTATTCGAATAAAGCAATATTGAAGGATGCGGTGAAATTTCAACGAATGGTGTACGGTTGTAAAGGCCTCGTCTTCCTTACTGCACTATCTGGAGCTTTTGTTGCCGGTTTAGATGCTGGTCTTGTCTATAATTCCTTCCCGAAAATGGCCGATAAGTGGATACCGGATGATATTCTAGCATTTACACCGAAATTATCCAATTTTACTGAAAATCCAACAACGGTACAGTTCGACCATAGAATTGTCGGCACTAGTACGTTAGTTTATATAACAGTATTGTATTTGATATCGAGGAAAAGAGTGTTACCTAGACGAGCATACGTGGCAGCTGCTACAGTAGCTACAATAGCGTGGTTACAGGTTTGTTTTGGAGAAGAAAATTGTTTAAAAATAATTTATTTAATTCACACAACTTTACAGGTGAGTCTAGGGATAACAACACTTTTAACTTATGTTCCGACAAGTTTGGCTGCATGCCACCAAAGTGGATCGTTAGCGTTACTATCAGCAGCTATATGGCTGTCGCATGAACTTAAAAGATTACCAAAATAATTAACAATAAGAGAATTTATTGTAATTATCGATACACACTGATAATTTTTGTATATAGTCTGTTTATCTTTAATAAAACCATAAAAGTGCATTTATAAAACAACACTAATTTTTAAACACAATCGTTGCTCAGATGTCCAACGCTATATCACCTCGCAGTTGGCTATATTATTTATAATTACGTAGCGTCGTAGCTTTACTCATACTTTATTACATTTGACATTTTTCAATAAAACAAACAGCCGAACTAAGCTACGATGCGTGGTCAAGTGCAAGATGAAATAGCGTTATACATCCTGTATATTTTTGGTTGTGTATTGTCCGTTGAAAAAACTTACAAATTTTGATTCATCAATATTCTATTGCTTTAAATGAAATTTCGACAACTACAGTCTTTTATATCAGTGAGTATTAAAGATTAATCTCCTGCTAGTTATTTCGCTTCATTAAATTATTTGAAAAATTGCACTTATTGATATGTGTGTGCATACACAATCAAAATTAGCGAAAATTAAAGCAATATGCGTAAAAACAGATCATGTGCTATTATTTAAACTGTGCTATAATGTGACGATTCAAAATAACAAATTTGTTTTATGACTAGTTACAATTACGGACGGATATTTTATTGTAATTTCAATGAAGAAAAGAAGGTAAATAACATAGCAGGTTCTATAATGATGATAATAGTAATAATAATAAACTACACTCCATATTGAAGTGTACAAAAATAGAATTCCATTCGTATCTTTTCATCTACTATAACAAGTGTAATTTTTTTTATGTTTTTCAATCAAACAGCAGTCATGGAATTTTCAAATTGGTCACTAAAATACCTATAAAACTTACAATAATGTACAAAATATTTAACATAAGAATGGGATGAATTTTACAGTAAATATAAGTTGAACGTTGTTTGATTTTTGCTTTATTTTCAATAATACTGTATTGAAATATGTTGTTGCTTTAAAAATCTCTATCGCTATTGAAAATTGAATAATTTTTTGAAAAATTTTCCAAAATAAATCTAAATGAAAGTGGTAAAATTAGATTTTTACATATTAATAAACAAGATACATAACCACCTTGAACTTTGAGATATTTTTTGCTTTACTTGATTGAACGATATTTACGTAATAATCAACAATAACAACCAAAGTAAATTCTAATCAACTTTTCCTTATAAAATATTCATCCCTTTCAATGCTCTTTTAATAATTATTGTTATTATTACTAATAATTATTATAGCAAATTAAATTATATGATACAAAAAGCGATAAACCATAACTCTTTCTCTCTCTCTTTATATATATATTTAGCATATTTATAGTTAATTAATTAAAGCAAATAAAAACTCTTAATCTGTACAACTAACTAAAAAATACTCAGTCGAATTAGATGTATTACAACAATAAATGCGTACAAAAAAACGGCCTGAATAATTTTGTTTTATTTTTCTTAACAAAAGGCCTCTATCAAAGTTAAAAACGGTGATATTGAATGAAGCAAATTATAAATCTCCCCCCAATTACTAAAATTAGTCAACTAACTTTTCACTCTTATGATATGATTGAGTCTTCTTTTTATTTCTATTATTTAAACTGAATAGTGTTTCCTAGAATAATACTTATACAGGGTGATTCTTCACGCGTTATAAATTAATCGATCTTATTTGTTGAATTGGTTATAATTCACAGATACACTCCGTATATTGTAGGAAATAATTGAAAAGTCCAGTTGACAATGAAGTTACTATGGTGAAATTGTTGTCAATCAATCGATCAATAAACAATTTGTTAATAGTTGAAACGATTGTTTTTTTCTTTTGTATTGTTAATCCAGGTTAAACACTATTCTTTTGTTGAATAATAAATACCTACCTTTGCTCATTAGTTTGATAATTAAAAAAAAAAGAAGAGAAAACAATACAAATATTATCATAATAATTACAATAATTTTGTTGATTTCTTTCTTTAATTTTGTTTGTTTCGAAAATATTTCATCATAAGGCTTTTATATTATTTAGAAACTGGCGAGGTTTCTGTATTGACAATCACTTGAACAATATAACCAGGAGGTATTTTCGCTTCTTCTACATGTAATTTATCACCTAATAATTTACCACCATAGAACCACCGTTGACGAGACGATTCTATACCTTCTTGACTCTAAATTTAACAAAAAAAAAAAGAAAACGTGAAAAAATTAATATTCTTTGTATGTATTCAAAGAATCTCAATGATTTTTAATTATCAATATTTGATAAGAATATTAATTAATGAAAACGGATATAATTGTGAAACTCTTTTAGACCATAAAATTATTATAATACTTGGTAATAATAATGTTAATATCTATTTGCAAATAGAAAATTATCAACTTTTAAGTCCAATTAAAGTATAATCAAATATTTATGAATTTTTTTCTCGACTACAATACTTCAATGTGACTTTTATTAGTCATTAAAATATTGTTAATTGATGGGAAAATTCATATACAACCTGTTCCATCACGCTTAACAACAATTAGAGGAATGCTCGATAATATCATTGTCATAAATGTTTGAAATTATCTCGACCGACAATTAAAAATAACCCGGATAAACGTGTTATCTTATCACTGTTGTTGTTATTCATCGGATTCTTCTATATTTTCTTATTTTATTTAAAATATATATATATATATATATTAAAATACCAACCTGTAATTTCTTTTTACACATACTGATAGTATCAGTTGTATAAACAGCTAATTTAACATCTGTACAATTGTGCGATAAACGTAATTTTAATGTTGTTTCTGTACCACCATCAATAGGTTCAGAACATTCAGCTGGTGAATCACGTCCATTATCTTCTTTAACAATATTGATTGGATATGATAAACAATAAATTGGTACTGAATATCTAGCACCTAATTCATCATAACATTCAGTTAAATAACCATTTGGTACAGATACACTAGCACCATCTAATATAGCCTGTGCTAACTCATAATCCATTGCTTCGGCTGCAACAGCAGCAGCACGTAATGCATCCCATATTTCTTTACGTCCTTCAAATGCTGGTGCTGTATCCCAAAATTCATCACGTTTACTACGCAATTGACCTTCTGTTAATGGCACATCAGATTTCCAACGGATTGTCTCATGGCACAACGGATGATTCTTACGTGTACTACCTATTGAATACAAATATAATAATAAACAAACAAGGTTAAATTGTGGTTTTCCATTTTAATTAATCATGTTATTGTCTTTAATGTGGTAAATATACCTGAATTGGGCCTCGAGATAGACCCTGAAGAGTCGTCAATTGCACCACTTCTAGGACGAGTCACACCTATACAACCACCCATTTTATATTGTCCGCTATTTGCGGCATCTCATCAATAATTGACACTAATAAATTACATTTACAATTACGGAAATTTGCCATTTTTCACCCATTATTCATCAAATATAACAAATTAGTGTGTTGAAAATCGGACAATGACAAAAAAACGTCTGACGCATGACCATCCAAATGTCATCCACTCACACACACTAACACCAACTCAACAAAACAAAAATAACCGTACAAAATTATAATGGAACCATTATAATCTCATAAAATATTCACAAATACAATATGAAATAGTAATAGTATAATAATAAAGATATATCATCAAATTGAACCAAAATCGAACACGATTATTACAACAATACTTCAAAATAATAATAGGAAAATTTGATTTAGGGACAAATTCTGTTGTTAGGTTGCCACAAAAAACCGCGAATCTTAAAATCTCCCAATTTACAATACAAACAAATTGAAATTCTAATCCAAATTTAAATAATTTTACAAAATTCTTATAATCTATTCTTTGATTTTAAACCCTACTCTTATTCTGTATTGATAAAATACAGTTAATCGACGAATAGAAAGCTTGTTTTCAATTTCGACGTATATGACCCCATTGAACTGTAATATAATTACAGAATTGTTGCAATCATGACTATTATCGTTATAATTTAATTAGTTTTGTTATTTATAATAATTTTAGTGCAATTTATGATTATTATTGATGATATTTCTAGAATAATACAGAAAAATGTGTACATTATTAAAGAGGTTAGTTTGGTTTTTGTTGTTGTAAATCTACTGTAAAAAACGTATAATTTCAGCTTAATTGGTAAAAAACAGGTGAATATCAAGGTTATCAATCGATTTACTCAATGTTTATCACGAATACCAAACGATAAAAGAAATTATAATAATGACACCAATTATGGGGCTAAATTTATTGAAAATAATGCGCCTAAACTTATTATTGGTACTACATTAACTGGTCTTTTAATATATAAACTCTATGGTAATTGTATACAATAACCCAATATTTGATATGTAAATTTTGTTTATTATTAGACAATCGATGTTATCTGTACGAACATCAACTTGATGAAATCGGGGCGTTTAAAGAGGACCTACCCACGTATAACTTGGACGAATTAGCTCGACATACAACAAAGTAAACTTCAAATCGATCTTTTAAACCAAATAATTGGTATTTGTGTGATTTATAGACAGAATCGAATATGGGTGAGTTACAAGGAGGGCGTTTACGACATTACCGAATTTGTCGACAATCATCCTGGTGGCGATCAAATCTTGATGGCTGCCGGTAGTTCAGTAGAGCCCTTTTGGCTACTCTATGGTGTCCATAAAAATGCTCAAGTCATGAATATTTTAGAATCTTTTCGGATCGGTATTTAGATTTAAATCGAAAAAATTAATAATAATTATAGAAATTTTAGGCAATCTAACCAAGGAGGAATCGAAAGAATTAATTAAAAACATGTCAGATCCGTACAGTAACGAGCCAAAACGGCACACAGCTCTTAAACCAGCCTCTGAGAAACCGTTTAATGCTGAACCACCGTTATCGTTATTAGTCGAGAATTTTCTAACACCAAAGTAGGTTGTTTCAACACAATCTTATACGATATTTGTTTTATTTTTTAAATCTAGCGAATTGTTTTATGTACGTAATCATCTACCTGTACCGCAAATAGATGAAACAACTTACGAATTGGAAATTGAAATTGAGGGTATGGATAAAACGTTAAAATTTAATTTGGATGATTTGAAAAAGATGCCAAAACGGACGATTACTGCCACGATAATGTGTGCGGGTAATCGTCGAAGTGAAATGACTAAAGTTAAGTCAGTAAAAGGATTAAGTTGGGGGGCGGCGGCTATCGGGAACGCTACATGGACAGGAGTGCGATTACGTGATTTGTTAAAAATTGCCGGTGTTGATGAAGATACACACGACTACAAACACGTCCAAGTATTTTTTTTCTAATCAAGGCTGTCGACTACAAATTTTTACGAAAAAAAAGAATGTTTGATCCACGATTTCTCGGTTGTTTTTGAAGATGTAAAAGCTCGCCCTCTCTTAGACAATAGATGTACTTAATAATGATTGTTGTCTAAAATGGTGTTGTCATCGTTGTCGAAAGTGTCGTCGTCTAGTGGTCGGAATACTCACAACGCTTGCAGTACTTTCAATAGAATTAAATTTTCATTAAAAATTAATCAACATTGGCTGAGCTGCGGGGAAAATTGTAAAAAAACATGCTCCGAGACATTGTCTGTAATTCAAAGTTTCCTCAAAATTTTTCAAAACAAAATAGCCCTTCTCCTGCATCTTGAAACGGTCTTTCCAACACGCTATCACGAATTCCTACATCTTAATAAACTAGCGAGAAATCGTGTATTAAACTTTCCCTTTTTTCGTAATAAGTAGTGACCCGCGGCCTTAATAAAATAATTAATTTTGAATTAAGTTTGAGGGTTTCGACTTGGATACAACTGGTACGTCTTACGGCGCTTCAATTCCATTCTGGAAGGCAATCGATAAACGTGGTGATGTTATTTTAGCGTACGAAATGAACGGTGTACCGATACCTCGCGATCACGGTTACCCTATTCGTGTGATCGTACCGGGTATTGTTGGTGCTAGAAATGTTAAATGGTTGGGACGGATTGTTGTATCAAAGAATGAAAGTTCATCACATTGGCAACAGAACGATTATAAAGGATTCTCACCGTCCACCGATTGGGATACTGTTGATTTCACAAAATCACCAGCAATCCAGGAATTACCGGTAATATCAGCGATTTGTAAACCATCATCGGGTGATATAATCAAGCCTGATGATAACGGTCGAATTTTGGTGAAGGGTTATGCATGGTCCGGTGGTGGTCAGAAGATTGTACGTGTTGATGTTACTGTAGACGGTGGTAAGACGTGGTATCCTGCAGATTTGGATTTTCAAGGCGATAGCGAGCCACCACAGCACTGGAGTTGGACTTTATGGTCAATCCATATACCTGTAGATGCCAAAATTAACGAAGTAATATGGTTGATTTGAAATAATGAAGAGATTTTAAAAGTTTTTTTTTTTAGGTGGAAATTTGGGCGAAAGCTGTCGATTCTTGTTACAACACTCAACCGGAATCGTTTGAATACATCTGGAATTTACGTGGTGTTTTAAGTAATGCTTACCATCGAGTACCAATTAAATTAAATCAATCAAATTAAACCCACTGACGATTTTTATTCAATCAACCCTATAAATAAACAGTAAATTTACACAATAAATGTAAACAAGTAGAGTAAATATCTGTACAAAAATTCTACAATTTCTAGTTTCTCTATAAGAAAAAGATTAAAAAAATCAGTTAATATACTGGAATTTTACACGATTAGCAACCTAAGAATCTACAAGTTTTTTTTGTACAATAGATTGGGATGTTTTTTTTATATTTTACGATTGATTGGGATGTAACGAAGCATAAATCGGAGCGGCTTTAGATTTCGCCAATTCAGAAGCATTCTTTGCCGCATCCTTCAATTTATGAGTGGCACTAACTGTTGCTAATGCTGACGGTATTGTGTGTTGTAATGGGAACATTGATGTTAGCACATAGTTAAAACCACCAACCTATAAAAATCATAAATAATAGTAATTATTTAATTCATAGATAGAATATACCATTTTGCTGCAATTCTTCTTGAATCGTTCGTAACCAAACGCACAAATAGCCCGACTAAAGCCTCGAACTTGTGAATCAATCCATGCTGAACGGATTGCTAGCGTTTTGCCAGGTTGGTCTGTACTCTCTTTATAGATAACCTTCTCGGTAACGCTCTTGAAATAAAATTATAAATTTACGTAATCGTACCTTCTAGAAATCGTCTATATAACTCACCATAACTTTGGTATAGCCAAGGTTTCTTGTATATGTAATCAATACTTTTTTATCAGGATCCACAATTGATTCTTCAACAATTAGAACATGTTTTGTGGTAATGAAACGTTCAGCCCATTTCGGTATTGGGTTTGTTTTGCTTAATAATCGTTTGGAAATCAATTTACCTGAACGTATCTCCCTATGGACTGTATCCTCACTTAATACATGTTTACTGTATACAATAATTACGACAATTAATAATCGATTCTGGTGATTATTGTTGTTTACCTGTTGGGATTTGGGTAACGTTTCCAGAAAGCCTGTGCCACTTGTTCCCATGTGAAGTTGAATGTTGTAGTGTGTTCAAAGAAACGAGTCATTTTTCTTAAAAAAATTCCAAAGTTTTCACGAAAATTTCCAAATTTTAATCCGGTCCAATCGGATAGTTTTATATAACATTCAACACCGTTGATACATTATTTCTATTGGAATTTTTCGCTATTTTTAGTAAAGAAAATACGAAAATTTTATAAATTCATTCAATTTTCAAGACGATTTCCTGAATAGTTTTCAGTGGAAAATACAGAAAACTGTCAAAATAACAACATAACCTTATACGGGCGTTACCACTGACACAATGAAAAATAAACACACACATGCAACAATACACAAAACCTAAGGTTCTAAGGCATGTTCACATTTCAGAACGACGTGTTTACGATCACATAAACCATCTATTTTTATCTCACAATTAATCATTTTGTTTAATTAATTCTTACTAGAAAAATCAATATTGTTAAATTATTCATTTGTTTACTGTTATTTATGTACGTTCAAAAAGAGAAAGTTGGCCATGAAGGTCCCATGGTGTAATGGTTAGCACTCTGGACTCTGAATCCAGCGATCCGAGTTCAAATCTCGGTGGGACCTTTACAATTTTTAATTACACCAATTAAACCATGAGTTTATTTACAACTTTTTGTCAACAAAAACACATTGTTTAACTTTCTAGGATGCAATAATTTTATCAGAATCAGTATTAAATTATAAAATACAGGGTGTATCACCGTATCTATTCTCGCAGTTGGCTGTGCTTTTGGTGACGTATATCGTAATTTGATTCGGCCAGTTAAAAAATACATTACCAATTGTCAAGTGGGAATCAAGTTACGTTACTATGTCACGAAAACCACAGCCAACTGCGAGAATAAATACCGTGGTACACACCGTACAATAAATAAGGAAGATTAAACTCGATTCTTAAAAATAAATGGCTTAAATCTTGAAATAATAAACAAATTAAAAATATAATAAAGTTTTATTTATAAGAACATATAAAACTTGTGTACTACAAAAATGACAAAAAGGGGTATGTTTAATATGAGCCCGGGTAGCTCAGTCGGTAGAGCATTGGACTTTTAATCCAAGGGTCCAGGGTTCAAGTCCCTGCTCGGGCGGCTAATATTTTTGCTTAAAAAGACTTAAAAGGTTAAAGGTTGGCTATACTGATTTTTTCAAATAAAGGTTGCCGTTCTGTCAATTGTTGCAATGGTGCCAAGCCTTCACCATCATAGGTAAATCTACTGATGTCTCATTCCTTTGCAATTTTGTTAAATATGTTTAAGATAATAAAAAAAAATGACATCAATGGATTTTCTCCCAGTGTATAAGGAACAGATTTTTGCGAATAATTTCAATTTGAAATAATGCTCGCTTATTATTTTGCTGTGTGAAATATCTTAGAGCTTAAGTTTTTACCGCTATATCTGACAACACTGATTGTCAATTACATGTCAATTTAGCGGTTTTGATTTTTAGGCAATTGTAATTAATTTGTTAAATTTTAGTGAAATTTTAAATTACATAACTCACAAAAAATCGATATCTGAATGCATTTCATAAAACAGAGTCTAATTTTTGTCAATAAATTAACAAATAATTGCCTAAAAACATTGAGTTTCTATAGGTAAGCAATTTGAGGTTATGTCAATTGAGAAAATTTATAATTTTTAAAACATTTCAGTTCAATTAGTTTTGCTGTAAATAAGACGACAACAACAAAAATGGATCAATCATCAAATCGTGTAATACGTCGTGTAGAAAACATAATTAAATCCCCTGAAGATAAATGCTGTTATCGTGGTTTAGAATTATCGAATCGTATGAAAGTTTTATTAATTAGTGATCCAACCACTGATAAATCAGCTGCCGCCCTTGATGTTAACGTCGGTACGATTATATTTACAACAATCAATAATTAAATGATAAAACTTACTGTTTTGATTAAAAAAAATAACAGGTTATATGTGTGATCCTAGAGAGCTTCAAGGTTTAGCCCATTTCTGTGAACATATGCTATTTTTGGGTACTGAAAAATATCCAGATGAGAATGATTATAGTCGTTATTTAAACCAGAATGGTGGGGCTAGTAATGCAGCTACATATTCAGATCATACAATGTTCTATTTCGATATAGTACCAGAGAAATTGGAAGGTGCACTCGATAGATTTTCACAATTTTTCATAGCACCATTATTTACAGAGAGTGCTACTGATCGTGAAATAAATGCTGTGAATTCAGAACATGAAAAAAATAAACCGAGTGATGTATGGCGGAAGGATCAATTAGAGAAACATTTAGCTGATCCAAAACATCCTTATCATACTTTCGGCACAGGTTATCTATTCTATAAAAGCGAAAATATATTTAAAAATACAATTTTATAGGTAATAAGGATACATTGATGACTATTCCGAAAGAGAAGAATATCAACGTTAGGGAGGAATTGTTGAAATTTCACGATAAATGGTATTCTTCGAATATAATGTCGTTGGCAATACTAGGCAAAGGTTAGGCTTATTAATTTTAATCTATTTTTATTTTAAACATTTATTTTTATTTGGATCAAACATAAAGAGAGTCTGGATGAATTAGAAGCGATGGTAGTTGAATTATTTTCAAATGTTGAAGATAAAAATGTTGAATCGCCACGTTGGGAAGAACATCCGTTTAACGATAAACATTTCAGTACTTCCGTGTATATGTGTCCAGTTAAAGATATCAGAAATTTAAATATCGTATTTCCATGTATGGATCTACAACAGTATTATAAAGCATCGGTAAGTTTTTCGTTTATAAATTAGAATCATATGGTAGATATCCACGACAATTTGTCGCCATGCACAAGCAAATTTTCCGATCATTTAGACGTTGATTATCATTAATTAATGTACAATTCTCATTACCATAATCGAATGTAATTTCTGTATTACATTCAATATTATCATTTGTAAAAATAAATAATCTTGGTATAATATCATGGATTCTTATCGGTATTAATGTACAATTTGGTTGGCAGCTGTGATTAATATAACGGCCGATATTTCCATAAAATGTTGGATCTATGAATGTTTTAAATTTCGTTTGATTACCAAAATTTTCATTTATACAAAAAATATAATTCATTAATTGCATTTTTTTAAAAAATTGATAACGTTGTCTTGCTTGTTTCTCTGTAATAATTTCACCAGCATATTCACATATAAAATTACCTTTATTTAAATTTTTTAATGTAATTACACCAAAACCTTTATCTGTTGTTGTATTAATAATTTTTAAATATTTATTTGGACCAAATTGTACTAATCTATTACCACAAATTTTTAAACAATTACAATTCTCATTACATTCATATATTGGTTTATCATTATTTTTTATATTTATTTTATAATTATTTAAATTATTTTTATTATTATTGTATAGATAATAATTACCACTTCTTTGTAAACATTTACATGTTTCAATTCGGCATTCATCAATGCATTGACAACCATCAATTTGATAATTTATGATTTCTTCAATTTCTTTACATTTTATACTTTCAGTAATGTAAGTGATTTTTGGATTTTCATGAAAATATTCGTCTGAAAATTCCATTTTTCCGTACCAACTTGGAAAAATTAATAATTTTAGGTTACAACAATACAGCTGTAGTTTTTCCGCCAGTTTAACCACTAAATGTAGCTCATTATCAGCGCCATCTCTTGCTTTGTTACTTAAATGTTTCAACAATGAAATGAATGAAATACTGCAGTTATATTAGCTCTAAACGTAGCTCAATATTAGATTATTCCATGATTATTTTATTTCTTTCTTTCTTTTTCTTTAACTTGTTAACTATGTGGTGCTACTTTTAGAACCAGTATTATTTGTAGCCTTAATTTTACTAAGCACACTTTATAGTTTAATCTGTTTTATTACATTGATTGAGACTTTTTAGAATGAATCCAATATTTATTATCATTAGTTGATTGCTTACTTAATCATTGTTTCAATTTACAGCAATTTATGCATGTATGTGGCGCTACTTTTAGAGCTTCAATTACAAAACGCGGACTAATTGTAGCTTTTAATTTACTAATGATCCATTTCTTCTAAGATTTGAATTCGATTGAGATTGTGGTGTGATTTTTCTGTTAGCAGAATAATTTTCATGCAAAAAAACATAAAAAATTGCGTATAATCATCTATAATTTCAACCTCCAACGAGGGTAAAAACTCGGTTTTCACCTTTTGATAATGCTAGCGAATCTCTATCATCTAGTTTTTAAACCACAAAAAAATATTGAGTCGTTCTAAAGATATTCGAAAAAAACACATTTGGGAATTAAAGTTACAGGGATAACTTTAACCCCCAATATCTCCCTTAAACTTGAGTATGGAAATGAAGGACTAAATATACATCTCTTAGAATAGAATGAAGTATAGTTAACTCATAACTTCAAGAGAGTATTAAACTAATTAAATTTAAAAAAAAAATTCAAATAATAAAAAAAAATAAAAAAAAATTCAAAAAAAAAACAAAAATAATTAAATTTCGTAAGTAAGCACAATTTTATAATTCTGTCACTCAAAACAGGTATAGTAGCAGACTGGACGTTGTGAATTTCGACTTATAAGTCAAATTACTTTATGGATAGGGGGCACAAAGAAATTTATCCACTGCTATTCTTAGAAATTACCGTAGACAATTTTCTTTGTGCCTCCTAATCGTAAAGTAATTTGACTTAGAAGTCAAAATTCACAAAGCTTAGACTGCCACTATAGTAGACCCTTATGTTCAGGGCTGTAATTGAGTTGCAGGTGCTAAAATAAACAGATTTTTTTAATATACCACGTCTTAATGTTACCATTTCAAGTGGTCTTTGTTGTTAAAATTTTATTACTCCCTTTAAGTTGTGAATCGACTATACATTAATTAAATTTTTTTCACTTTGCAGCCATCTCATTATATCAGTCATTTGATGGGTCATGAAGGTCCTGGTAGTATTTTATCAACATTAAAATCACGTGGATGGTCGAATAGTTTAGTAGCTGGTAATAGTGCAGCACCAAGAGGTTTAGGTTTCTTTTCATTAACAGTTGATTTAACTGAAGATGGTATTGAACATGTTGATGACATAATTGAATTAATATTTCAAGTATATATTATTTATTTTAATTTAAAAAAAAAGAAATAATTATTTATTTAATTTTCTAGTATATAAAAATGTTAAAAGATTGTGGTCCATTAGAATGGGTACATAATGAAAATAGAGATATTGGTAAAATGTTATTTAGATTTAAAGATAAAGAACAACCAAGATCGTATATTTGTAGTGTTGTACATTCGTTACACGTAATTTTAATTAAAATTGAATTTATTTTTCATACTATTGATTTGAGTTTTTATTTAGGAATATCCAATGGAAGATGTATTGAGTTATTCATATTTATTAACAGAATGGCGGCCAGATATAATTGAGGAGGTTTGGAAGAATTTCGTACCTGAAAAAATACGGTATTTAGTTTAATAGAGTTTCCGTCCCATCAACGATACGTTAAAAACCTTCCGTTAGACCTTGTAAAACCTAGAATCATATGGTATAACGTGTACTTTTACGATATCTTCAGAAATAACGGAACCAATGAGAAATTGTCGGTATAAACCACGTGACTTCAATAAGGCGGATAACAATCAGCTGATTGTACTGATCTCAATGTACGGATAGTTCTTTGTTCTTTGTGAATATACTTCACTTTACCGCTATACTTAAACTTGTTAGAGAGTGATAGTACTAATTGGGTGTTAACGTGGGTGGTACTACTACTATTATCACTCTCTAACATGTTTAAGTATATTGGGGAAGTGAAATAGATTTATATGGTCCTAGGTACGTAGAACAAAGAAGTACCCTGTATTTCATTTGTTATTATAACGCTTAAATCGTTCACGTAAAGCGAAAATGTTTTTCCGTTATAATCTGTACCGTATAGTTTAAACCTATAAAATAACGTATCGGTGACGGGTGAAAACTCTCTAATATCAATTTACAGAATCTTAAATCCTGTTGTTTTTCTGTTTTTCTTTTAGTGTTTTAGTTGTAGGTAAAAAATTTGAAAAAGACGTAGATCAAATTGAACCACGTTATGGTACCAAATATAAAGTTGTAAAAATACCACAAAAAATATTAAATGTAATTATTTTATAAACATATAAATTAACAAATTTAATTAATTTTTATTTGTTTATTATATAGAAATGGACAAATTCTGATTCAAATCCAGATTTAAGAATACCTGAAGTTAATGAATTTATCCCAACCGATTTTGATTTGTATCCATTAGATAAAGATGTATGAAAATTTAAGGAAAATTAATTAGAAAAGATGTACAATTTGTAATTTTTTTTTAGGCAACAGAACATCCAGTAATCATTCAAGATACAGCATTAACAAGAGTTTGGTTTAAACAAGATGATACTTTTCTTCTACCAAAAGCGAATGTTATGTTTGATTTTGTTAGTCCATTAGCTTATATGGATCCGTTAAATTGTAATCTAACACATATGTTTGTACAATTATTCCGTGATGCATTAAATGAATACGCGTATGCAGCTGAATTAGCTGGATTAAAATGGGAACTTGTCAATACCAAATATGGTTTAATTGTAAATATTTATTAATTATCGATTTCACCAACGTTTATTAAATTTTATCCAACAAATAAATTGTTTATTAGAATTAATTGAAGTTGGTGAAATCGTCCTTAAATATCACAATTTTTAACTTGATTTTGAAATTCTAGCTTGCTATTGGTGGTTATAATAATAAACAACATAACTTTTTGGATAAAGTAATGGAAAAATTAACTAATTTTAAAGTCGATCCGAAACGATTTGAAATCTTTAAAGAAAACGTAAACATATCATTTTCTAGTTTGTATTGAAAATTAATTTTAATTTTAGTATATTAGGAATTTGAAGAATTTTGTAGCAGAACAACCATATCAACATGCAGTCTATCATCTGGCTGTTTTATTAACAGAACATTCATGGACTAAACAAGAATTATTGGCAGCAACTGATCGTAATTTATTTTACTTTAATTATAATCGATTATTTCCTAATTTTCTATATTTTAGAACTTACAGTTGATAAGTTAGAAGCCTTTATACCGCAGATCTTATCACGTATGCATATAGAATGTTTAATACATGGTAATGCAAATAAAGAAAAAGCATTGAAGTTAGTACAAATTGTTGAAGATCGCTTATCATCAACATACAATATGTCACCATTATTACCACGACAATTATTATTAAATCGTGAATTAAAATTGGATAATGGTTGTAATTATGTGTATCAAGTTGAAAATGCTATACATAAAGAATCATGTATTGAATTGTATTATCAATGTGGTTTACAATCAAAAGAGAATAATATGAAATTAGAATTATTTGCACAAATTATACGTGAATCATGTTTTTCAATATTACGTACAAAAGAACAATTAGGTTATATTGTTTTTAGTGGTATACGACGTTCAAATGGTGTACAAGGTTTACGTATTATTGTACAATCAGATAAAAATCCAAATTATTTAGATGAACGTATTGAAAGTTTTTTAAAAGAAATGTTAATAAATATTGAAATTATGAATGATGAAGAATTTCAAAATCATAAAGATGCATTAGCTGCAAATCGTTTAGAAAAACCAAAACAATTATCAACACAAAGTGGTATTTATTGGGGTGAAATTACAGCACAACAATACCATTTCGATCGGGCTAATCAAGAGGTGGCCTATTTAAGGACGTTAACAAAAAATGATATTATCGACTTTTATAAAGTATATCTAGCTATACAAATATCAATGATTTGTAATAATTTTTATAATTTTTAGGAGTTGTTACAGCATAATTCTAATTATAGAAAGAAACTTGCCGTACATGTTGTATCGATGGCAGATGGTGGTAGTGGTAGAATTGCTGAAAAAGAGGCTGATGAAAATGAAATAAAAGCAACACAAATTCAAGATGTTACAGTTTTTAAGAGTGCACATGGCATGTATCCATTAGTACAACCTTATATTAACATCACTAGAAAAGGTAATAAATGTAAATTATAATAATTAGTTAATTATTTAGAAAATCAATTTTAATCTCAATTTAATTATAATTAATATTTATGGTGGTGTATTTTAAAAAAAATAATGTCTTTCGAAACTTTTTAAATAAATCCCTATTATGAATTTATATAAATTATCAATTTAATGATCATAGAATTATCGATAATATAATTATCATTATGTAAGATTTCATTAGATATTAGAAACATTGTTTCATTATCATTAATATTACCAATTATCTTTGACACAATATCATTCCCATCATCATTAATATCAATTAATAGAAATTGATGTTTTTTGAAGAACTTCGACGTAGGTCGTAACTGTATTGCAAAATAGTTTGTTGTTTGATAATTCGGATACAATTGTAGACATAATTGGTGACCTAAAAATCAAACATCAACGATATTGAGACGTTTCAATATTGATTCTAGAAAAGGGCGAAATTGTTGGGACACCAATAATTGCATTAATTTAAGTAATTAAAAATGTAAAAGAAGATTAACTAGGTGTGAAAACCATTTTGTATTTACCGAGTACGTATAGATCCGGACTGCGAATATGTATACCAGTTTTCGTTAATAACTCCCTAATTCCATTTATTTTCCAATAGTAAATATAAACATTTTCATTATTTATTCGTCGTAATGTATTATTATGAAGATTAATCTCTAAATCTCTTGTAAATCGTTGTTTTTCATTCGTTGGATTAATAAGATTATTATCATTATCAAAATTCATTAATGTTCTTGATAGTGGTTCATTTAAACCTAACAAAATTTTAATTTTATTAATTTCCGTTAATAAGATTTGTTGTAATTGTTTAAATCTCTTCTCCATTTGTTCTAAAAAAATTTTTATAAATTATAATTGTATTATACAGGGTGTACCACGGTATTTATTCTCGCAGTTGGCTGTACTTTTGGTAACGTAGTATCCTAGTTTGGTTCGGCCATTTGAAAACTTGCATTAACAAATGTTAAATATGAACCATGTTACGATACTACGTTACCAAAGAGACAGCCAACTACGAGAATAAATACCGTGGTACACCCTGTATTATTAAAGTATTTAAAATTACTTGTGGTACAAACACCTTTTAATTGTCGTGTAATTGTTGCATTTGCTGTAGTTTGAATTTCTTCAGTTATTACTTTACACATTGCATGCTGTGTTTCTTGTGCTAAATCATCTACTTAATTTTTAGAAATTTATTCATTATTAATTTTCAATTAATTCTAATTAAACTTACCTGTTAGACTTATAACTCGATAATTAGTAATTATTAAAATTGCGATAAGAAAACGATACATGATTGTAATTTGTGTGTGTGTATCTAAGCGTTTATTGATCAAATATTAAAAAAATCGGATTAGTTATTTAATAAACTAAAAATATTCTTTTTGTTTATTTTAAATCAGAGGATAATTGACCTAATTTCGAAACGATTGAAAATCGAGACTAGATATACTAAAAATACAAATTTTATAGGTATTTGAGTCGTCCTGTATATTTTTATTTATTGTTCGTAAATCCAATAGTAGGCTGTGTTTACTATAAAACGTATGTCGGAACTCAATTTTTGCTAAAATCTTAATAAGAGCTACATTTAGAGTCCTATTAGAATACTGTATTTATAAATAATGTGCATATGTACTATTAGTAGTTTTAAAAACAACAATTTATTGTTCAGTATATTGTTGACTCATTGAAATTGATGCCAATCCTTTTAAAAATACCGCTTTGATGTAAAGTCGTAATCTGTATTACCGACAATGCCGATAGTCTGGCGCAATGGACTATTTAAATCGGGAGTTTTTTAAAATTTAAAAAACTTTCATCATTAAATAAATTCTAAAATAATACAATAGGTGTGTGATTAGTATTAATAATAATACTAATAATAATCAAAACAATTATCTTTTAACAGAAATCTAGTGGTTTGTGAATCGTATGTAATTAACCAAAAAAGTATGTAGAATTACACAAATTTATCGTTTTTTAATTACCTAATTAAAACGTAGATTGAAATCAATTTGATTTTTTGTTCAAAACTTCATTTTAAGAATTATGGCGCCCTATTTTTCCACTTACTTTAATATGTAATAAGTAACATCAACACGATTAAAATAAACGCTAATTTGAGGACGTATCGCGTAACTTTATGTGAATGTTAAAAAAATTGTTATGCAATGATTAGTAATTGCAACAAATTAATCGTCTTTATGAAATTGATTAGTAAACAAAAACAACACATTAATTTTAATCCAATGATACAGATAATGGATAAAAGTTAACGTGATTATGGATAGTAATCTGTATTACCATCTGTGGTATTACTTGTCGAAGCAACGACTTACGTTTTCCATCCATAGCATAGATAGATAGATAGAAATTCTTGCAGGACAAATGATAAGAATGATAAATGATTTAATTTTGTTTTATTTATCGGTAAGTGTCGTCTATTTCTCAAATAAATACCAATAAAAGTATAAATAACACCTGTTAAATAACAAACGAAAACAAATACGAATTTTCCAAATAAATCTAAGTATCCATGGATTGGATATAACCAAAATCCATAAACATAATAAACAGAAATGTAACTAGAATTGAATTGAATTAAATTCAATTTAATTAATGGACGATTTCATCAACTTCAGTTAATCCTAATGAACAATCATTTCTATTATTATCACTTATTTACTATTTTTATCACTTATTTGTTCGTTAATTTAACAGACGTTGGTGAAATCGACCTTAAATCATGCGGACTTACCATATATGATAGAATAGGAATAGAAGACTGAAATATTTCATTGCTTGTTTAAATTCAATTCGATTAATTTTTGTTGAATAATTAATTTCAATTGTTAATGGTATTAAAATAAAGCCATGGTATACAAAATCTAACCATTTTGGTGTACAATCAATTATTATTTCTGTTGCAACAAATTTTGGATTTATTAGAAATAAAGACCAATAAATTGTAAATGTAAAACAGGTACATGGGAAAATAAATGAATTATATAGAAAATTTCTTAAATAATTTAAACTATTTGTAGTGAATTCGTCTATAATTGCTATAATAAAAAATAGATATTGTAAAGCCTAAAATTAATTAAAAAATCCAATTTAATTGAAATATTTTATTTAAAACATTGTAAAAGCTTACAAAATTCCACGGTGTAAAAGTCCAAACTAACATCCTCCGTTCTGGACAATCTGGACAATTTTTATTGATCTTAAGATAAGTAATGAATGTTATTATTGTATAAATCAATGTTAATGTCGTATAATAAAAAATTATACGATTTTTTAACATTTTTTGATTTTTAGTCGACTATAGATACACACTAATAAATTCATTAAATCAACTGGACTCATCTTTATAAACGTTAAACTAGGTACTAGTGTTAGTTGTCGCTTTTTTTTTTGTTGCTATTGTTAATTTCTATCGTGTTAAAATTGTACAATTTACGGATCTTAAGATGTGATTGATTCGTGTCTTATCGAAATTATTCCTATTTGTTCTCCTTACAAATTAGATATAAGATTACAATTTTAGGCTTTTTCGCAATGTAACAACTTGTACAAATATTGTATCAATGAACGTACTAGAATAGAGATGAAGATTAAGTTCACAGCTTATACAGAATAAGTTTGATTATTATAAATTCATTGTTGTTATTAAAGTAATCCTCAAGTGTGCAGCAGGTTTTAAGAAATTTGCGATATTGTCTAAAACCATCGTTTTTTGATCAAATAAGCTACAAGGTTCTAATTTCGGGGACTACCCTACACAATTTTGAAAAACGAATTTCATAAGAACTGACCATATTTAAAACAAACATCCTGTATAAAGATGAAATTATTTTAGCCAATATTACCTTCGCTTAGATAGTTGACAATAAATAAAAAATTACGATTAGAGCATTTAAAGCATTGATTTAGAGAGTTGGCAACTATTTTTATTAATCTATTAATATAAGTGTAGGTAAATTATTGATTTTTAAGATTATTCATTCGATTTTGTTGATAAATATCTTGCAAATAAATTCCAATTCGTATATAAAAACACCCCAACATATGAAGCAATATTACAAATAATATTCTTTGTGTCCATGATATTACTTTAAAAATTGGATACAGCCAAACGTTATCAATTAAATAAATAGAAAAAAATCTGAAACAATTTGACAAAATATTATAGTTAATACTAATATAGTGTGTAGAATTTACTTACACTATAGCATAAATGATTGCAAAAATAGAGAATCCTTTTGCTGCCTGTTTGAATTTAACAAAATTCTCACATTTCGATAAACGAACTTCAATCAATAAAGGTAACAATATAATTGTATGCATTGTATGATTCATCCAATATGGGAAAATAACATCAATTACTTTCGGTAATATTAATTCACGATCGTACAAGAATATTGTCCAAAATACTGACATAACAATCAATGTTGATGGGAATAATATTGCAACAAATAGATAATTTCGTAATTTATTTAATAATTTCTGTTTATTTTTATTTAATAAATTTGTTAAACTAAGAACATCATCAATGATGGCTATGATAAGAAACCAAATTTGAATACCCTAAAAAATGTGATAAAATTAAATTAAATTAAATTATAAAAATTAAAACTTACAAAATTCCAAGATGTGAAAAAGTGTAATTGATAATGACGAAATATGTGTAACTCTTTCGGTAATTTATCAGATTTAGTATGTTCGGACATTGACTTGAAATACTTCATTGTATAAAAATAATAAATTAAAATTGATGCAAATAGAATAATTCCGGTAGGTTTCGTTTTCATTGTCACTATATGTGCTTATAATAAATATAACAAATAAATTATTGTACGAGGAAATATAAAATACTGTATCGATTCTACGATTTCCAACAATTTAAATTGCGTTATATCTCTATAACAACGTTATGCGGTATATAATACTTTTAGTTTAATTTTTTAAATTTAATTGAATATTTATGTTAACTGAAAGTCAAGGATAACGGTCGAGAATTTAACAAACTGGTATTATTTATTGAAGGTAACATGGTAAATTTACTTAAAATATCTATCTATATTAAAATTTATTGAATAGTAAATGGTTGGATAAGACAATAATCCAACGACTTATAAATTTAGTAGCTTATTGACTTATTATTTTTGTAGTACTAATCGCTCCTCGAACACTATCACTATTATTATCAAGAAAAATAGTGAATTTTGTCTTTTTTATGGCGTCATAAACACACCGATATTAGTGCATAATTTAGTTTTTAATTGCCAACAGGTGTATTAATAGAACAATTACAATACGACCTTTATTTTGAATTTTTAATTGGTATATCGACGATACTAACCATCAAGCAATTTTCTAAATTTCAATAATTTACTTTATTGTTTAATTACATTATTTAAAAAGTCTTAAAAGGGTGCAAATGCAGAAAAAAAATCGAGCTTTTTGTTTAACTTATGTTTTGTAATAAATTATTATTTATTATAGCTTACGTTTATTATGTAGCTATAAAAGCACTAAAAATAGTGTGTTTATAAATATGTATTACATTAAATTATTGATAAAATTTCACAAAAACACATGAATAATATAAGAATAAATAAAACTGTAATTACAAGGTTAGAAGTCAATGTAAACAAAAACATGGGAATTGGGAACAGTGTTGCCAACACTGGGAAGTTCCATTCCTCTAAATGGGAGATCAAAATCCACTAGAATTCCACTAACTACAGTAAACACATTTGTTAGAAATTGTTTATTTCTAAGAATTATAAGATTTTAACAAAATATATGCAGAAGACAAAAAAGCGAACATACAAAAATATACTTACATCTAAATAAAAATATCGAACTCATTGATTAAAATGTGCATCTTACCCCAAAAAAATAACAAAAACAGTGCAGAAAACAAAAAAAAACAAACAGAAATATACCACCATTTAAATAAAAATATCAAAGTCTGTATCTAGCCCCAACGTCAAATCAGAATTATAACTTTCAACTTTCATTACATTTAATTTGTTTTATAACATTCGCAGGAAAAGCATAATTATAACAACAACATCCTTCTCTTTGCAATCCTGACCTGATTTGAAGAATGGATTTTAACATTGGCAATTGCATTTTATTCCTGAGTTTAGATTTAATGCTAGGAAAAAATAGAACTTAACACTTTACAACAAAAACAAGAAATGCAATATTTATGATTGTATTCTTGAATAGCTTTTTCAAATTCTGATGCAGTCATTCTGATTAGCGAGTATATCATGCTGATCTTATAAGTATAATTTCGAGTATATTCGCCACAGAGATAAAAAAATGGCAGTTCTATTTTCGAAAAAGGGCAAATAAAGAGTTTTTAAAAATTATACGTCATAATAATAAAAAAAAGTGGAGTCAAAAAGTTCTCAAAAGAAACATAGACAGTTAAGGGATTAAGAAATCCATTCCACCATATTTTCCACTGTACCACCAACTGCCAAATCTCGCCACTAGACGGTGTTCCCAATCCACCAGATTTAGTGGAAATTCCACCGAGTTGGCAACACTGATTGGGAATCCGGTTATACAGGTTTACCAACTCACATTTTTAATAGGCGCGAAATTCAAAATTTTCAACTTGATCAATAGGAATACTATGATAATTGTTTATGATATGATATACAATAATAGAATCTCAATGACACGCTTTAAATCCACATAATAGTATCAATCGAAAATAAATACACTGTATTGGGTATAATGATGTGAGTCTGTATAATACAGTTGTAAAATACAGCTGTATAATACAATAAATATCGTATGTATCAAAGGTTTAATACAGCATTGAAAAAATAAGGCTATGTTAATAGGTATATTTTTACCCCTTTGATAACTACACGAAAGTGAAATCAAAACGGAATATAGGAATTTGTATTTTTATGGTGGTCCCTGGAGAACATTTTGGCAAAATTAGAACCTAGTAGCTGATTGGAAGGTTGGTCTAAGCGATCGTTTCCGTCAATGTCGGAATTTTCGAAAGCGACCGAAGTATGCAAAACGATTAAGAATGTTTGGTAGACCCTACCCTTCAAATAGTGTTTTATTTTTCATTTTTATTCATTGCATTGTAGAAAACTTGCAAAACATTTCCACCTGGTCCCGAATAAGATGGAGAAAAACGAAAATATCAATGTTGGGAGGATCTTTGAATTATTCTAATAAGTCGTTTTGCGTGCTTTGCTCGTTTTTGAAAATTCCGACATTGCTCAAAACTATCGTTTTTTGACCAACTTTGAACTGAGCTACTACGGTCTAATTTCGCTAAATTGTTCTCCAGGGATTCCCTAAAATCCTTTCAATATTATTCGAATAATAGGAGTTTCATACGAATTTGACATATTTACAGCAGCAACCCTGTACATCGTTAAATTGAACAGGGGAAATAATTGAAACAGAAACCTTAATTTGAGTTTACAATAATTGTTACATCAGTTATACCAACTATCAAAATTTCGAAAATTTATTCCATTATTTTGTGAAATAGAGTAAAATGCAGAAAACATATAATATAACAATAACATTCATTTTATAAATGATTTATTAATTTAACACTTTTTAAAACTCACACTATTGTGCTTCAATTTTGAACTCGTTCAATAAAAGCCGACTTATGAAACGTGTAGACATAAAAACACCAAAAACAGTGCGTTTATAGAAGTAGATATAGTTTATTATTTTAGTGTTAGCGGTAAAGTGTTTGAATTAATTATTAATTAATTGAACTAAAGAGTAGATTTCCCCATTTTTGATTACACACTACTGTAGTCTCTATTATTATCAGGGCTTCCAACCGGGAATGAACCGAAAACCGAAATTTTATCCGGAACGAAATGCGGAACTGAACCGAAAACCTTTTTTTTTTTTGTTCAAGCAGCGCAATTACCACGATTTTTTTGTCTTATTTCCTCTTCTCCTCCCTGGACAGTCAGGGAACTTAAGACGAACTTTCAGGTAAACTTACCGAGATCAAAATTGCTAATTTTTCGATATTCGGAATTGAAGTTACCCCTTCAAAATCAATTTCAATTATTTTTGGGACCGCTCAATATTTTTTACTGGTTTAAAAACTAAGTGATGGAGATTAGGTAAGGCTATCAAAAGGTGTAAACTGAATTTTCATCCCTTATTGGTGGTTAAAGTTATAGCTCATTATATGCCCTTTTTATGTTTTTTTTTTTGCGATTTTGGTACCTTATGGTAAAACATATCACCATGAAAATCCTGCTGATAGAAAAATAAAAAATAAAGCACCTGCTCAAGGGTTTTTTTGTGTTTTAAAAATAGTCATCCTGTAAATAGCTCCTAGGGGTTGTACATTTCAGGCTAACATTTAAAAATTTGGAACTGAACCGAAAACCGAAAAACCGTTATTTTTGTAGGAACGAAAACGGAACAAAAAATAACGGTTCAAAGGGTTCAAAGCCCTGATCATTATAACCATTTTCCATTCATAAAATATCAACTAATTGTATGATAATCACTAAATACGTTGTAGTAGAACCTACAATCTAAACAATTACTTGTTAATTATATTTTTAATTAATTAGTTTATTGTGCGATTACCGAAAATAGTAAATTTCCATTTAGTGTCAATATGTTACAAGCACGAAATGTGACATCATTATGGAAAATTTGCATTGAAAAATATGTTAACTGGAATTTTTCTATTAAGGAAAAATTTTATGGTAATTTCAACAACAACTTACATAATCATTTAATTGTTCAGCATGGAAATCATGTAGAATTTCACGTGTATACTTCGCCTAAAAAATCAAAATTTATTGGAAAAAAATCGAGATAATTTCAAAACAATTCTCAATTATACAGGGTGTAATCGAAATCACTGACAATATTCAAACCTCACTATCTTTATGTGGAATAGAGTGCAATAAACATATTTTGAAAGGTCGACGAAAAATATGTTTTAACTAAAATTAGACAAATTTTGAACCCTCCCTCCTCTAATCCACACAAAGCTGCACTACTCTACATAGCAGCGCTACACGTTTCGCAGTTTTCAAATCTTGCCTATAACTTCACAAATTCGGGTCTGCAACTGTTCGACATTTCCTACCAGCATTGTTTCGTATGATGTCACAAAAAATAGACAAAACATGAAAGTTAATCGACAAAAGGCACATCTCGTTGCACTCACAATTGAACACTAAACGTTGATTGACATCAGCTGAAAGGTATTCAATACATTTGTTGAATAAGCATTTTGTTGATAATACATCTCGGATATCCATTGAACTACCTACGCAAGTCTTACGTTTTATTAAAAATGGCTGTAAGAATATTGGCGAAATTTTCAACCCTATTTTTTCTCGAAAACGGTTCCATTTTCCAGACTCTATAAGTGGCTTGAAAATCGTTGGGAATTTCGATTACGCCCCGTATAATCATCATCATTGTTATTTTTAAATATTTAATAATAGAAGAAAACAAGATGATGTACAATTGAGAATTGCAAAAATAATCCTCTAATTACTTCTTTCGATGTAAGTGTCGATGCAATTACCATTGATAATAATTCCAAACAATTGATTATTAATACAGAAATGTGATAAATTGAGAAGAATACAGGTGATTTATCTCGATATAATGATTGTTGTTTGAAAAAGAAAAAAATCGTTATAATTTCTGTTAGGAAAATATTAATTGTTATCAATAGTATTGGTAATGTATAAACACGATTGATTTCACTACAAATCTCCGTTAAATTGTAATGGCAATGGCGTAATGCCTCCAAAATTGTCAAGATTTGTTCATCTTCGAACGATAGAATCGAACTAAAATTTAGCAAAATTATCAAATTTCTCCTATTATCTTGATAATAAAATCTATACTTATCAAATTTACGGAAAATCGGCTGAAATCTCATACAGCCATTTCGTTTGATTTTCTCATAATTCGTTTGTAATCTAATCAATTTCGAATTAATCCATTTAAAACGTTGTTGTACTAAGGAGACAATTATCGTAAATTGAACAACTGTTAAATAGATGACCAATGTTGGTACTGTATAAGCTACAACTTCAGCACCGATTGTAATTAAATTAAATTCATCAACATACACTATAATTTCCGAAATTAATTGTAGAAACGGTAAAATTATTGTAATTGTTGTAATAAGTAAGAACACTTTCAATTTTCGGTACGATCCGATAATGTTCAATGCTGGTTCGAATCGTTTCCACATTTCATCAAATTTCATCAATTTAATAAAAACAGAATCCAACTGAAAGTGTTTCAGATCGGATTCACAAATCGATATCTGATGCTGATTTCTACTTACCTTACCAATCATCTTGATTTGATTCAGTACTATTATAATATTTGTTAATAAACCGAAATTTACAATTAGAGAATCACTGATTAAATCGAATATTTTTTGAGTATTATCATATGTAGAATATCTCGAATAAAATGAATAAATCATAATTATTGTTGTAAATAATAAACTCCATACGATATCGAATGTGAAGTATTTTCTACATTGATTTCCATTCCAATTGGATTGTTTCAATTGATTAGGAAAGATGCCGAAAATTTTCGATAATATCAACAATGGTTTTAAAGCTTTATATAAATTTTTAGTTTGATTGAAATTTTTCGAAAGAATTCGTAACATTTTTAATTCTTGTAGAAATTGTACTCGAATTATCTTCGAATTTGATAAGTTTACTGTATTATTTTCGATTTTCTTGTATGTATTTAAGGGAATTGGATTGACACGTTTGTTGTTTTAACCCTGATATGTTGTTTTCTCATGTTCTTTGTTGGGTAAATCAATAGTAATTATTGCCGGTAAATTATAGTAAATATTGATATAAAGGCTGCGATAATTTAAAA
Organism: Mylabris sibirica; assembly: GCA_039776855.1. NCBI lineage: Eukaryota > Metazoa > Arthropoda > Insecta > Coleoptera > Meloidae > Mylabris > Mylabris sibirica. The sequence continues at coordinate 10,158,939 of CM077836.1, forward strand.
TTTGTTCAAATTGTCATGAATTAGCAGCGACAAGCTGTCATATAGAGATCAAAAAACAAATCTTCCCCATCCTAAGGGTGTCTTCTTATAAAACTCTTATCGTTAGAAAACGATTCAAATAATATTTCAAGGATTTGTAGGATAGTCCGTGGAGATCAGTTCAGCAAAATTAGAACCACGTAGCTCATTTAAAAGTCGGTCAAAAACACTGGTCTTTGACGATATCGCTAATTTTGAAAACATACCACACACGTAAAATGATTAAGAATGTCTTGAGGATCTACTCTACATAGATTCTTTTCGTTTTTCTCCGTTTTAGTTTGGAAAACGTGGAAATGTCTGGAGTTTTTCTATAATGCAGTGCAAAACTTTTAGGATAGCTCTTGAAGAACATTTCAGAAATTGAAAGGTACCTATCTGTATATGGGGGCAAATGGTGGCAATTACCCCCGAGTGTAATGTTTTAGGGGGGGTCAAACGGTCACATAAATATCCCTAACAATCTATTAAATGGTGAAAATAGGTAGTTTAGTGGTCGTCTCTTAACGGTTTGCCTAAGGGTGCTGAAAATCCTCGCTACGCCTCTGTATAAAGGAGGCTTTAAATTGTAGCCGCCAGGGCTATATCAGGCTGTCGATACGTCACTTTTTTGTTACTTGTTTAACGATTATTTATCTTCGTTGTTTGTTATTTACCTATCGGCTTTTACCATAATAACAAGAAAGTATGTAGGTACATATTTGCTTGTTAATTTTTAATAAGGTTATTTTAGAGAGAAAAAAAGACTACTCGTGTCGACTAATTCAATATTATCGTTTATAAATAGTCCTACAGTAAATTGCCATTGTTGCAATTTTTAGAATTAAATTACACGAATTCGATTATAGATGGATCAATTTAAGTATTATCAAAGTCGGCGCATCCATGCAAGCTTTTCAGAGTAGTCCTCTTAACCGATCGTGTCTATTCTATTTTTCAAAATGCATTATCAGTAGAGTAAAAGAGCGATACAATACATTTCTATTGTAGACACGGTAAATTGCGCATCCATGGTTTTGGCAAACTTAAATTGATCTATCTATGTCATAAATCGTCAACTTTTTGTTCAAAACTTACTTATTATTATCTGCTTTTATTTGTACAAATCTTGGGTTTTTTTGCATTGATTTTCTTACACACAACTTTAACGAAATCATCCAAAGCATCATCTTGTACAAATGCATCATATTGATTATCAAAAATAATTGTTGGTACAAATGATAATGATGGTGTATTATCACCATTTTTTGCTAGAATTCGATCACCAATTGATGAATTCGCACACGACGATATCTGATTCCAATCGAGATGTTCACGATTAACACACTATTAAAAAATTATATTATTAATTAAAATTTAATTAAATTAATTACTTAATTATTACGGCTTCTATATTTGTGAGTGATGCAGGATTTCGGTAGCGCATTGCACAATAAACAAATCCAATTTGTTTATCTTGATTTTGTGTTGATTCTAAAACACAAGAATGATATTTATTACCTAAACATTCATTATTACCGTGTTGACATTCAAATTTCCATTTATTATCAATCAAATTGTGCTAAAATTATAATAATTGATTAATTATTAATTAATTATTAAAACAAAAATACTGTAGCTTTTCCATATGGAATCAATTTGATTTGTATATGATCCTTTAATTCGTTATAAACGGGATACAATTGTCTCGTTATAAACAGTGAACTGTCTGAACATAATGTTTCGTAGTAAATATCAACTTTTAGTGGTTCCTATAAGTTTATTTAGATGAAAAATTGGAATAATTATTGTTAAAATAATAACAAGAAAACTTACAATTACAGTGAAAATAATGAAGAAAATTGATAAGTATTTTAATAATTTTCCCATTATATTAATTGAAATTACACCGTGTAAACTCTGTATTACAATATTGAATTGAATCTATTTAAATTTGTCGTATGGTTTTATTCTATTTAATTTAAAAATAAAACAGACGTATTGTAATATCGGAGAGTTCAAGTCTTATCAAAGTACATATGGATATGGCCATGAAACAATAAACAAAATTGTTGGTCATTAAAAAAAAAATGACCAACAAATACCTACTCATTAATAATAAATTTTAAAACAATTGGTTTTTAATTAGCTAATAGCTTCGACAGTTGATAAGACTCAGTCTACACGCTAGACCACCGTGTAAACTGAGACTTATCTATGCTTATCGGTTTAGAGAAAATTCAAAAAAGTCTACAGGGTGAAATCGAATTGCCTTTGATCCGAGAAACTATCCGAAAAACAACCAATTTTTAATATATAAAGTGTCAAAGTTACCTATGAAAGTTTCGTTGTGAACGTACCACAATTTTTGATGTGTTAGCTGTATATCAATATACAGGATGAGTCAAAAGTAACGCATAATATTCATAACTTTTTTATTTATGAAAATTTTGAAAAACGCCGAGACAGGTAACTTTTTATTTTTTAATTATTTATTTCTGACTAAGGTATTTTTTTTTTGAAGATTTCACGATATCTTCAGTTCTCCAACTCCAGTTCAGTATAACAACCATCCGGTTTAGTCTTCAATAAATCACAGACAGTTTTAACAAAATCATTCAACGCTCCATTTTCTAACGTGTCATTGAAGACCCCATTAAATAATAAATGTGGAATGAACGGAATATGCCCTAAAGCTTCAGTTTGCTGTCCGTAAGCTGCTAATATTTCATCACCTTCCGGTCCATCACTGCATTTTTCTATTAGAGTCCATGTTATATTATAAGAATTTGCACACTGGAAATCATCAGGTAATTACTCTAGATAACAACAAAAAAAATTGATAAATTACATGCTCGCCATTGGTGGGAGATGCTGGATTCGATGAACTCATCATACATTCAACGAAATTCATTTGTGTTTCAATATCTGGATAATGTTTCAGGACACAAGCTTGGATTTTATTACCATAGCATTCACGTGGACCGTGTTGGCAAGTAAATTTCCATTTGTTGTTAATTTTTGTTTGCTATAATTACAACAAATTGAATCAATGATAAAATATTAAAATTTTGTAAATTTTACAGTAGCACGACCATATGGTACTAGATCTAGATTTAAAACACCACCAATCTTCAAAAAGCCTGGATACAGTTGGTGGGTTATAAATCGAATACAATCCGGACATAAGGATTCGTAATATAATGATACGTTAACTTGATCCTAGAATTAGAGATTGAATTTAAAGAGTGCTAAGATTAAATTTTACACGTTACCTGATAAGTGCATTGGTAAAGAATTGAACAAATTAGAAGGAATATAATGGACTTCATTATAATTTGGGAGCGACTGGAAAACACAAACCAAATTGTCTTCTTTATTAAAGATGAACAGTACTGGATAAAAAAAATTGTAAATTCAAAAATTTTCAAAAAATTACCAGAGCATAATATTTTTAATCACTCAAAAACGGTATCCTAGATTTTGTTCAAACTTTTTTATTACATCTAATTTAGTTTTAATTAGCTTCTGCATTTTTCCGGTAGATTTTTTTACAGTTTTTGCAAAAAATAGATGAAATAACAAAATAAGCGTAATGATGAAAATAGACAGTTTTCGCCAGTCACCGATACGTTATAAACTCTCCGTTAGAGCTTGTAAGATTTGAAATCATATCGTATAACGTGTATTTTCATATAACAATTACAGATCAGTTCATTGTACTGCTAGGAGCGGTGATTTCACTGTATGTCACTTGCCATTATATCAACTTGAATCTTTCATGTAAAGCAAAAACGTCTTTCCGTTATAATCGGTACGGTACAGCTTAAGACTATAACATAACGTAGCGGAGACGGACGAAAACTCTCTACTATGTGCTTGAAATTAACTATACGATATAGAGTCAGCGATGAAAATTGATATGAATGAAAAATTGGGCAAGATCGTTTCCTCGATTCAGTAGCAAACCTCAAAAATCTGAAAATAAGATAACTAACGAATGAAATAGATCTATTTTACCATATACGAGTATCTAACTCCAATTGCCAATTAGGTATGTAAGTAATATTAAACAACAATTTAAAAAAATTATTGAATATTGTACTTACTCTACGAATAATCCAAGCCAATCTATGCCCAAATTGATCTGGACTGTTACTGTAGGAAACTCATAAAGAGTTCGATATTTAAAGCTATCGGCTGCAAACTAAACTAGTTTTCGTCAGTTATCCTATCTTTCTTATGATACGCATCCGTTTGTCTTAATTACAGATGTTTTAGATACTTAAAATGATGATTAACGTGGTACAATTGTATTTTACTTATCAATTCGTGCACTTGTCAATGTGGATGACTTATTTGACTGTGTTGAGTATAATACTCATTTCTTATCGGTCATTCCAATATTTAATTTTGATAAAAATAGGCTACTTTGCATGTAGTTTTACAAAAAAAAAGAAAAAGGAAATTGAAAATCTAATCTTGTCCAATCGTAGAGCAAACTTTTGCCTTTCCATTCAGGTAAATTTCATACCATTTTATTAAGACCGACTTTTGAACTGAACTGAATGCTACCAATTACATGTAATTTCCATAATACAGTAAAACACATTTTTCTCGTGAACGGTAACAGATAGCAACCTAGAAATAGTTGCATTCGATTCTAAATACAATGCTATACAAAAATGGCTTCTTAAATTTCTGAAAATTTGACAGGATTTCACAGGATAAGGAAAAACTAAATGGTTTGGCGAAACACAAAATTCTCTGTGTAAAAGTTGATAAATTTAATAGTTACGCATATAAACAGATCGAGAAAAGTTCCCTCTACAAAAACGTCTTGTTCGATTTTCAATTTTCATTACCGGTTTTTCATAATCAGCATGCAAAGTAATCTATTTTTTCCGAAATTATGAATTGAAATAACACGGACAGACATTCATTAATTCGCAAAGAAAGGTGTGCGAAGTGGTGAAAGATACGTACGTATGTCCAACCAATACCATTTTTTCAGCATAAATATGCTTTTTCTGAGAATCTGCAAAACCCTGTCAATTTTTCAAAAAGTTAGTTCAAACATGTAGAATCGCATTGAATTGCATGGAACAAAAGTATCCCAAAGATTAGACTTAAACTGAAAAATCCTCCTCATGTACCGATTAAAATCGTCTTTTGTGTTTTCTGTACTTACGATTCTTTTGCAAAATTTGCTAAAAATTTATGACAAAAATGTTTTAAAATCTCAAAAAAACATTGTTTTGGACAAAAATGAATTCAACTTATAAAACAGTTAAGAATGACTCAAAGACTCTCCCAACATTGATTTTTTTTCGTTTTTCTCCATTGAATTCTAGAAAAAATGCAAAACATTTCCACCTATTCCAGAATAAAATTACGAAAAACGAAAAAAAATCAATGTAGGCTAAAAATTATTATTATTTGATGTTATCAAACAATCAATTTACAATTAATCAACAAGTTATTTCCTATGAATCTCCACACAAAATTCTCTAGATTTATTGGAACAATTATTTTAATAACCTTGATAATTTTTTTGGAAAGATTATAATACACAGGGTATTTTTGGTCTAAGTATGGTGAGTTCTAAGAAACTCGACGAGCGATTCGAAAAATATATTAAGGATTTGTAGGAGGGTCCTTAAAGAAGATTTCAACAAAAATTGAACCTCGTAGCTCACTTGGAAGTTGGTCAAAACCGCTCGTTTCTGACGATGTAGTGATTTTCAAAAACGAACTAAACACGCAAAACGACTTAGAATGACTTTAGGATCCTCCCAAAATTGATTTTTTTCTTTTTCCTCCATTTTATTCTGGAACAGGTGGAAATATTTCGTATTTTCTCTGGAATACAATGGAGAAAAACGAAAAAAATCAATGTTGGAAAGGTCTCTGAGTCATTTTTAGTCGTACTGCGTGTTTTGTTCGTTTTTGAAAATTGCTACATTGTCCAAAACGATCGTTTTTTAACTAACTTTGAAATGAGCTACGAGGTTCTAATCTTGCTAAAATGTTCCCTATGGACTCTTCTACAAATCCTCAAAATATTTTTCGAGTCACTCGTCGACTTATAGGAGTTTCTTAGAACCTACCATACGTAGACCAAACACCCTGTATATTGTTATTTTGGTTTATTTTTTGTTGCATTTTTTGGATTCTTTAGTTAAATCGAAGGGGATGTTGAAAGTTTAAAATTTTCAGCGTTTAATTTAAAAAATCATACTTTTGGAACTAAAGCAGTCGAAAGGAATTTAAGAAGTACAGATAATGTACTTTTTATCAAATTTCATAGCTGCAGAAATTAATTTTTCTTTCAGGCAATTTTCAGGATCTTGCTTATTTTAATGATATTTATTATAAAATCATGAAGAATTTATATTTTTGTTGTATTCTGGAGCAAGGCGTTTCAGAGAGGCGTTCAAGAGAGTGATGACGTCACCGCTTTATACTAGGATCAAAGTTAGCGCGTTGCTCTAGCCGCTGTTGCGTACCTAACCAATTATTTACCTACAATGACAATAGTATCAACCGCTTGTAGCTTCAACAGGACCTCGTTACAATGCAACAAAAACTCAGGCGGTCGATTGCATTCAATTTTAAGTCGCCCGCCATAGGATATCTATCGATGGGGAACATAGAACGGAGAAGACATTATTTCAGTATTTGAATAGGGACAGAAAAATTTATCGGGCAACTGGCGCGCACGGAACCTTAAGACCCGTTCACACATCTTGCTCTAGTTATTATTATCAAGAATCAATAATAATAATTATTAAACAATACTATATTTTATTAATTGTTTAAATAATATATGTACAGAATGTACAAGACTATTTCACCTCGCAGTTGGCCATAGGGTCGTAGCTTGGTTCGAGAACAAAATACACCAATGAAAGTCAAATGTAATAAAGTATAAACCAATCTACGACCCTACATAACAAAGGCATGGCAAACGAAGATGTGAAATAGCATTGTACACCCTGTATAATTTATTGTATTGAAAATTTCGCGATGACTTCAGTTCCCTAGTTCCGTGTAACAACCCTTCGGTTTAGTCTTCAATAAATCACAGACAGTTTTAACGAAATCCCTCAACGCTGCATTTTGTAACGTTTCATTATAGACCCCATTAAATAACAAATATGGAACGAACGGTAATTTGCCTAAAGCTCGAGTTTTCTGTCCGTAAGTCGCCAATATTTCATCACCTTCCCGACCAACACTGCATTTTTCTATTACAGTCCACAGTAGATTACACGAAATTGCACACTGGAAATCATGATAAAATCATCTATTTACACTAGATAACAACAAAATTGATAAATTACATGTTCAGCATTGGTGGGAGATGCTGGATTCGATGAACTCATCATACATTCAACGAAATTCATTTGTGTTTCAATATCTGGATGATGTTTCAGGACACAAGCTTGGATTTTATTGGCGAAACATTCACGTGGACCGTGTTGGCAATTAAATTTCCATTTGTTATTAATTTTTGTTTGCTATAATTACAACAAATTAAATCAATGATAAAATATTAGAATTTTGTAAATTTTACATTAGCATGACCGTATGGTGTTAAATCTAGAATTAAAACATCACCAATCTTTTGAAAGCCTGGATACAGTTGGTAGTATATAAATCGAATACAATCCGGACATAAGGATTCGTAATATAATGATACGTTAATTTGATCCTAGAATTAGAGATTGAATTTAAAGAGTTTTAAGATTAAATTTTACACGTTACCTGATAAGTGCATTGGTAGAGAATTGAACAAATTAGAAGAAATATTGTGGACTTCATTATAATTTGGGTACGACTGGAAGACGCAAACTTTTAACAATGAATAAACAAATTGTCTTGTTTATTAATTAAATTCGTTATAAATTATGCATTTTGTCGAATTTAAATCGTGCACTTTGTCCAATACGTAGACTTTTGTGTGTAAATAAAAAATTAAGTTGATAATTTATGAATTATTGTTACGAATAAACGAAGGATTTTGTACAATCTATGCTTATTCTTGTTGTGTTAAGTTGGGAAAATCCCAGTTCTTAAGAACTAGAATCAGTGTTGATCGAGTATTTAAATAAAGTCCAAGGAATTTTTTTATTTTACACACCACACAAGATCGAAAAATTGTCTCAAACACTAAAATAAACGAATTAATTAATCAAGTATCTGCTTGTTTATCATCAGCTGGAGAATAATAATGAGGTTCATTTCAACGTTCGAAACGATATCTGTGAGTCTTCTATAGATGGATCAGGCTAAGTTTGTCCAATTACGCGGTAGATCTTCTTGAAAAATAAAGAATAAGAGACGTTTAGTGTGAGAAACACTGAAAGAGAGAGCATCTCACGACACTAACTTATTCTATCGCTTTTGTATACGTATACGTCGGAATGTATAGCTCTCCTTCTCCTTCTCTCTATATTATATTAATTATATATTTCTTCTCTCTCGTGTAACGAAATGTGCGTCCTTGAAATTTCACTCTATTCTCGTTTAATTATCGAATAGCCGCCTAAGTTTGACTTAAAAAAAATAATAGAATAAGCGGACTACTCCAAAAATCAGTTTAGATACGCTGACTTGAACAAACTTAAATTGATCTATCTATATAAACTTATTCATTTAACAATTCGATAGAACCTGTACAAGCTTTTCATATTATGCTTCCTTGACAATTGATCCAAGCCAATATTTGCCCGAATTGTTTTTCAGGATTTGAAGCGAGGATTTGGGCTACTGTAGGAAACTGATACAGAATTTGAAATTACAGTGAAAACACTTCATTAATTACTGGAATTTCACGATACATTAAAAAAATCGTGTTTCATTTAACATTGGGCCATTCTTAAAGTTAATTATAAGAATGGCCCATTATTAAAAATAAATAAAACACGTAATTATTAATTAATTTAAAATATACAGGGTGATTCACCTCAAATTAAAGTTCTTATGGAAACTTATTATTTGGCGAGAAATTCGAAACATATTTCAAGGATTTGTAGGGGCGTCTCTCGAAAATATTTTAACAAAATTAGAACCCCATAGCTCATTTGGAAGTTGATCAAAAAACGTTCGTTTTGGACAAGGACGCGATTTAAAGACACAAAATGACTAATTCTAAGAGTGACTCGGAGACCCTGCCAACATTGATTTTCTTTCGTTTTTCTCCACTTTTTCTAGAATAAAATTAAGAAAAACGAAAAAAATCAATGTTGGGAGAGTCTACGAGTCATTCTTAGTCGTTTTGTTTGCTTTACTCGTTTTTGAAAATTGCCCTATAAATCCTTGAAATATTTTTCGAATCACTTCGAGTAACCCGTAACCCTCATATTTGTTTATATGAATTGTGCAATAAACTAGTATAATTTGAAATAAAAATTATACAATACACATAAAAATTAAAAACAATTTAAACTATTGTGCAATTAAACTTAAATTTCACATAAATATTTTTTGCGATAAAAATTAATTAATTAATTAATTAATTAACCGAAGTTGAATGCGTTGTAGCTTCACCAGTTAAAGTATCCGTTAGATATGGAATTTTCAAAGTACGTGCAAAATATTGTTTATCAGTTGGTGTATTTACAGTCCATGCCATTACTCTTACATTTTTCTCACGCCATTCCAACAACATTTTCCTATAGCATTATTAAATAAAAAATTTAAACAAAAATTCACAATAATCTTACAACATACCCATTAATTATATCTTTATGTAATAATAAAACTGATAAACCTAATAGATAATAGGTGATTCTAGGTAATGCCCATTCATGTAATAGATCACACAATACAAGGAAATAATGTTTATACCAAATATTCCAACGTTTATCACCTTTACCTTCAGGATAATTGAATGAAGTGTAAGCAAAACCGTGCGGACGGCTACTTAAAGAACACACAATTTTTCGATCATTTCTTCTTATCTGAAAATAGAAGAAAAATTGTAATTTTTTGAAAATTAGAATACACAAAATATTGGCCTTGTTCTAATATTCGTTTAGTGGTTTAAATTCTGTATTAACGGAAGCGTTAATTAAGTATAATTAATTACTACATACAAGATAGATAATATTTGGATAGAATGATGTAACTATAGCTCTTGTATACAGATCAGGATATTTCTCGTATAAATTATTGATAACCTTCACCATCTACAATATAAAAATAAAGCCGTAGTTATTTAAATCATCGTTGTTATCACAAAACAACCCAAATTACCTTGGTATTATTATCTTTTATATCAATAAACATTCGTTGACCTGACGCTAATAATTGCGTAACAGTTTGTTCAAGTGTTGGAATGTTAGTTGTAGCAAAGCGATCCCTGTTAAAAAAGGTTGATAAAAACCATGCTCATTTTTTTTTGAGTTAGAATAGCAGAATTAAATTAAACAACAATTACCTAAATGGATGTTTGATGGATATATTAATACTAGCAAGATCAGCCCATTTCTGATTTGATATATTCATATCTAAATCAGCCATACGTTCTAGTGTTGGATCATGGAAAACTATCGGTATATCATCTGATGTTAATGTAATATCAAATTCGATAAAATCGCAACCTTTTTCTTTACACTAAAACCAACAAAATTTACTATAAATAAACGTTTTTTATAGAAAATCACCATTTTGAATGCTTCTAATGTATTTTCTGGGGCATCCAAGCCAGCACCACGATGTGCTACAGTTCTCAATACAAATCCATCATTATTCGTATCGGTTTCATCTAATGATTTCCCAATAATTGCCTCAACGGCTTCTTGTGGCGGTGCCGGTACTCTTAGAAAATAACAAGCCATCATCAACAATAAAACCAAAATAAATCCCAATGGCAAGAATGTACGTACACTTTCCGTTAGTATATCCCATGATCCATAAAAATAAATAATTATAATTAATGTTGTTATTGTTAAATCTTTAAATGGTGTTGTATTCATTTCTAACCAAAAATTACACAAAAATCAAATTTTTTGCTAATAATTAAATCGTGAATTAAAATATGATTACGTGGCTATTATGATAATAAATAGTTGATAAAATACTTTAATTGTTAATAATTATTTCCACATTATCGCAATCGACGCGAAATACTTGAAATTAATGAAATTAACCTTAAAATAATTTGTATAATAAAAAAACATCAGAGGTCGCTGCTAGCTGTGTTACAAACCAGAGCCACCAAAACTCTTCTAATTTTATTGAATTTAACAACATTTCGCAATATGAAAATCTCACCATCGATACATTACAGCTGAATCTAACAATTGTTATCTATTTTAACAATTTAAAAAAATCTTTAACAATATTTTGATGATTTTGATAAATTTTAGTGTGAATTGTTTGGAAATTGCTGATATAATTCAAATGCCACGCTCAATTAGATCGTCTGGAACGCTGTATTTTTGAAACTAGTAATTATAGTGTGTCAGACGGAGACATGCTACTTGTAAAAAGAGAGAATATCCCGAATGTACCAATAATAGAAGTGTTAGATGGAGAAAGATAGGTACTATCTTGGTTGTCTTTTTATACTTGTGGAATTTGGTGAATGGGTGAAATTGTCAAATAAATGTCAATTGGTTATAACCTCAATACTTTGAAATTTTTCAAAAATTATGTCTAAATCAGACATAAATTCGTTAGTTTTAGAAAAAATAACGTTAGGTGAATCGTTAATTGAGTCAACAATTGTCTTCCAACAAATTCAAGGATTATCAAAGCTCCAACGGAAAATCAAACAAGAACTCGATTTTCTTCGAAAAGTTGACTTAATTTCGCTACAAAATCGTATTAAAATTAATCTTTGTGTTGTTGTAGATTTATAAGAATGGTACAGCAAAGAAGGAGCATTTGCAGTGTTCGAATCTAACGCATTTCACCGCCTTGATCGATGTTTTACATAATGTTGAAAAATGCACTTATGTTTGTAAAGTGTACATGTTGAATGATCGTAAAATCACTGTAGATATTGTCTGTGATAATGGTTTGCATTGGATCAAAGTGATTGCTAGAAATCCGAAATCATTGAATCAAATTTGTATGGGCGATAGCAGTTATGGTGTACGTACTGTTTTAGATCAAGCTGAAGAATTCTTGGAGTGTGCTAAATTACATCCGTGCCTCTTCCAAACACCTACTGTACGCTTGTTTGTTGTTTTTTAAGTATATCTTTGATTATTTCATCGTGTTTTAGGTGACTTTCATTTTTGCAAACGGAATCGGTTGCAATCTAGCTGCAAAAATCGAAACTTTAGGCATTACAGTACAAGGTGAACGATTAACATCGATCGATAACCGTGAAGAAGATGATGAAGAACGAATTCAACCGATACAAATCATCAATAATGAATTAACAACGCAAAATATCGACCATATAAAACGACTAAATTTGGACGTTTCAGCAATGTTAGCTTATTGTAGTTCAGTTACAAATGGTGGCGCTTACAAATATGATTTTTCGGTGAAAGTTTTAGCACAACAAGCTGAATGGGAACGTCAACGGCCCCAAAAACCGATTTTGGATGATTTCTTCAAAGGTAAACGTTTGTATTGTTGTCAAACGGCTTACGATAATTTCATCAATATTGTCAATACTGTTGGCGGTCATAATGAGAGATTACGTGCTGAAGAATTCCTGAAACGTGTGATTGTCTTACCGGATGATGCAACAACTGAAAATCTTTTAGAAAATTCTAATAATAATGGTAATGATGAACGTTTCGAACATGTACAATTTGATAAATCGTATCAAAATTTGATTATCGGTGGTAAAATACGACAACGTTCGTTAATTATATTCACATTCGGTGATCGTATACAAGCTGTTACTGTTACAGCTAACGATGGTTTTGTACGTTCAGCTAAACAGCAAGGTATTAATTTTGTTGTATTCGTACATGAATCTAGAGCATTAACTGAACGAAAAGAACAAGAGAAAGCTATAATTATTAATTAATTTTGATTTATTTTTTCATAATTTATCATAATTAAATTTAATATGGAATTGCCTTGATTTTTCTGTGATATATTCTTTTTTTTTTAAATGAAAATAAAACGTTTTCATCATCATTATTGTATTTATATTTTCACATTTTTACAAGATTTCATCTTTGAGAATTATTTATAATTAATCAAAATGACTTGTTGATTTCGTCTTTCCTCTACAACGCAATTCTTACCACATTTATCTCGTCTACTCTATTATTAAAGTTTTTGTTCAATTGCTGCAAGTTTTATGGAATTTCAGCTTATTCAGAAATAGTGAAGAATTTTTTTTTTTTAAATATTTCTCGACGTTTTTTTAGCAACTTTCAGGATCCGTGCTTTAGTTATTATCAGCCATATCTTACTGAAAAGAATCCGGAACTCAACTGATAAATTAGTTAAATATGAAGCGAAAAATATTTCAATTAAAATCTAAAGCGCTAGGACAGGGCCGGATTTACGTGTCTTTTAATGTTAAGCGGTATCGTTTTTCAGGCCCCCTATCTACTTGTGCGAACAAGACACAAATAAGCAACAAGTTCGAAATTATGTAGGAAAAATCGGGAAAATTTCCGAGAATTTTCAAAAAAATGTCCCGGTTACAAATGGAATTCTCTACAAACTGAATAAAATTTGGTTGCAAAATAATTAATTGGTGAAAATTACTCATGAAATGTTCCAAAATTTTCCCGATTTTTCCAAAAAAAAATCGGGCATCTCGTTGAATTTCCCCACGGATAAGCTTTCAAACAAAATATTGTACAATTTTTTATCTTTAAAACTTTATAAAAAATCTGGGCAATGTCTTAGGGATCTGGAAACCGATTCCAGTCTGCTACCTACTGCCTGGTAATCATTTGCTAAATAAATAATATTGCCTAAGTAATGGCCAATTATGGGGCAAAATATCATTTAGCAGCGAAGTCGTGAATTTATTTTAAATTGTCGTGCGATTATCGTCAGCGCACGCCATAGACATACGTGATTCTAGATTTTTACTATAATCGTAATTATATGTTTGTATTTCACCAAGTACTCGAACCCAACTACTCGCTGCCCTTATGAAAATCTATCAAGAGGGGGGGGGGGCAAAAATCAGATACAGTAGACCACATGTTTGTTGCTTGTGACGTCGCTCACTCACCTTATCAATTATGTTGGATGATTGTAGTGTTACAATCGCAACAAAAGGATAACTCCATTGAGAGGTCAATGGAAATCAAATGCGATTGGAGAGCGCTAAGTTATATAAGATATTTCAGAGCAGTGACATCACCTGTACGTAAATGCGGGCAAATCCCGCTGTTAAAATATCATATATTCCCGATATACTTAAACATGTTAGAGAGTGGGTGTTAACGTGGGTGGTACTACTCGTATCATTCTCTAGCATGTTTAAGTCTATCGAGAAAGTGTAACAGACTTATCTAATCCGATGTACGTAGAACAAAGAAATATATAAAAAGAAAGTACTTCCAGGATTTCCTCTGTAATTCAAAATTTTTGGCAAAATTTTGCAAAACGGAAAATGACTTCAAATGCACCGAGAAATGGCCGTTCTAACTGTGGTTTATGCATTCTAATATCTCAAAAAACAAGCGAGATATCGATGATTAAAGGCTGGATTTTTTTCAAACACTGAATCAAAAAGATGTAATTTGAACATCAAGGGGTTCCCATCGATTTCGGGCCCTAAGCGTCCACTTACTTAGCTCAATGTAAAATCCGGCACTGGATAAAGATATAGATTCAGATTGCGATTTGTAAAGAATATTGTTTCAGTAAGATAACGAAGTGGTCGCTTTAAACAGTGAAAATTATAGTTGATTCTTTAGAAATCAATTTAGAACTCACTCGTGGTCACTTTAAAAGGGACTAGTCATATAAATGACTTTTTTACAAAGTTATTACATCTAAAGGGCTAAAAATTGGAGTTATTTTATGTTTTAAAGAATGCTCAACGAGACAGATTCTTAAATTTTATCTAATCATTCTTTTAACTACCTAGAACTATCTTACAGGTGAGCGATCTACAGTTACAACTCGATCTCTCAACAGAATTACAGGATTATATGTTGCGTTTGTAACACTATAATCATTCAACGTAGTTAATAAATTAAGATAGCTATGCCACGTGCTACATAAAAGTGGCACACTGTAGCTCTAACTCTTAACAGGCGCAATATGTGGGTTGGAGTAGTTTATAGATTATGTGAATAAAAAAAAAAACATATGAAATTAAGTATCTATTCTGGCTATAATTACGATTGTTGTAAGAATCGAGAGTCACGTACGTCCATGGGGTGCGCTGACGATAGTCGCGCGACAATCTAAAGTGAGTTTACAGTCCTGCACTTAGTTCATAATAATTCAGCACTTTTCTCCTCGTATACAAAAAAGGACTGAAATTTTAATTAGTTTGTAACTTCAGGACTATTTTCATTTATTGCAAGCATATTATTGGTAATTTATTCTATTTCTTGAAAAATACTCAAATACGAAGTCCTAAAGCTTCTTCTTATCATTTTTAAGACTCAAAAATTGTCGAAATCAATCCGGAACGTTTTAATAAAGTGGTAAATAGTTAAAGTTGTTTGAAAGTTTATTAAAAGTGGTGACTTTAAAGGGATGTAATTCACGAAATCTGATACTTTCGTGATATGTGAGCTAGTTTCAGGCCTTAATTTGATAACATTTTCGGTGGCATAAATTCGATCCAATGATAAGAATGATTTGTTACTGATACGTGTCTGGAGTGTCTGTGTGTGTGATTATATTTAAATGCAAAAGCATTGATTTTATGAAGATAATAATATGCACTGTAGTGTTTAAAATTTACCACTATCATTCTTAACAATGCACTTTGAATTAATTGATTTCAAATCAAAAAAAAAGGAACAAAAACGTAAACTCAATAATAAATAACATTGAACGTTCATTACCTTCCTCCTAGATTATAATTGGAGTTCTAATTAAAGAATAAAATAGAATAAAAAAAAAGCAGAAACGATTCGTAATTAGCGTAGATTGTGAAATTTAAAGTGGCAGTTATACTTACAACTATACTGAAAATTAGATTGTTTTCATTATTCATTTATTGTTTTTCTATAATCATTACGGTCACTTTACCGGCCAATCTCACCTCTTATAGTATTCTTCTAGTTCACAAAACGTCATCCCGTTACCCGGTGACCCGTTCATGTTGAAAATTATAAATTGTCAGAATTCTATGTGAAGAGATTCAGTCTGTTCTTAGATACACACAAATACACCTACTTTTATCTCAAATAATCGCTGCAAAAATAAATATAGATCAGCAATATTACAAGAAGAGAAAGAAATTTAATTCTGGTGTCATCAATCATTAATTAACAGCATCAATATCAGCGAGAGTGCATTCACATGAACTGGACTTACATAACTTATTACATCCAAGCTATTGTAAAAGAAAGAGGTGAGTTATATAGATCGATATATTATAATAACTATAGCCCTTTCACCCGCACAATATTTGTTGCAAAATTCACAATCAAAAATACAGATTATACTCGAATCTATTGCAAATTCCCTCTCATTAACCTTTCGCTAATTTGTTGTTTCTTTGTATTTAAAAAAAATCTATTTTAATTAACTCTGTTGTAATAATTACACATTTGACACAACCTTTGACATAATTGCCTCGTTAACTTCTACACCGTCAATTATGTATAAATGATGATAATATGAAAATTTCGTGAAAACTGCACGCCTGACTTGTATTGATAATAACAGATAATCTTGCATCTCGTTTATTTTATGCATATTAATGCAATCTTATCTATTTTTATGTAACCAAAAAAAAGTCTTCGTGAAAGTTTTACAATTTATCTTTTTTTCAGGAAAATCATTTATAATTGAATGCCATTTAGTATTACTAAATTTCAATAATAGTTGAATAAATTTCAAATTTATTTATCGATAATTTAACTATCGTGTGTACTGTTCGGATGAAAGTAAAATCTTTCTAAAAACCCGTCATTTCCGCATTGATGGAAATCATGATGATAGTGATAGTTATAACAATAGAATCAAAAAAATTACATGTAACAATATTACAGCCGGCTCTCTTACCTAACCATCTATTGCAGTTTCAATACATGAAAGTTCTCAATAACTCTATATTCTCCGATTTTCAGGCGGGGTTCGCGCTTGACGCACCGTTGAAGTCTCCACAATATCTCCCAAAATTTTCAATATTTTACAAATTTTCTCCGATATTATCAATCTAATGATGGATTTTATCAATTAGTATATTTCGATTGTTGTAATAAGTGGATGAAAATTGAGTTTTAAGCGGTTTCAGGCGGGTTTCGCGTCTGACGCGCCGTTGAAGTCTCCACGATATCTCCCAAGATTTTCAATATTTTGCAGATTGCCACCAATACTATCAGTCTAATGGTGGATTTTATCAGTTACTATGTTTCTATTGTTGTAATTAATGGGTGAATTTGGGGTTTTTAAGTGATTTCAGGCGGGTTGCGCGCCTGACACACCGTTGCAGTCTCCACGGTATCTTTCAAGATTTCTCAATACAGCGGTTTTTATCGGTTAATATGGTCGTTTATTTCGAGTTGATTGATAAATTAACAAACTTGTCGCATAAATTCTTAAGTAGAACGGAATCCTACGTGATCAAGTGTTCTAAACAAATCGACATAAATCGTACATAGACCTATTGATTTGTATCAATAATATAGTTATAATATGTAACGTAATACTTTCTCTATTGGTTGGTTATTATAGTTTTTTTTACAAGAAAATTTTTGTTTTGTCTAGAAGCTCAACACTAATAAGAGTTTTGTTATAATATTTTACCAGACTTGTGACATTTAACCCACATTTTAACATATTGTTATAACTGTAAGTTTGTAAAAGATGTGGGAAATTTGTTGTTTAAGTTGCTTGTAACAACTACCAGGAAATATATTGATCCGATACAGAGAGAGAAAGAGGTTGAGGATTTTTTTTTTCGTTTGTTACGAGTGAAAAATCTATGATCTTTATAATATATTTTATGGTAATGTTGTAAATCTGTTGGACGCAAATATTAAAATACCGTTTGTTTTTGGTCTCGATCG
Source organism: Mylabris sibirica (assembly GCA_039776855.1). Classification (NCBI taxonomy): domain Eukaryota; kingdom Metazoa; phylum Arthropoda; class Insecta; order Coleoptera; family Meloidae; genus Mylabris; species Mylabris sibirica. Next base: position 10,177,106 of record CM077836.1, read on the forward strand.
TTTTGCTTCTTTTGGCTTCTTTGTCTCCTCAATTGTGTGTCAAATGATGATGATGATGATGATGATGATGATTGAGTCATAATCAAATATAAATAATTTTTTTTCTAGAACAGGTCAAATTTAGGTCGTTGGATTAATTTTCTATAGGGCTTCGAACCGGAACTGAATCGAAAACCGGAAAAACACCGAAATTTTGGCCGGAACGAAATCTGGAGCTGAACCGATTCGAGCATACAGCATACCACTTAACACGTTCTTTTATTATTCTTTTCATCTCGGCTTTCCTCCATGCCCCGGAAATGCATCAGCAATACTTCAGGGCATTTGACACGATCTTGCAGGTTAACCATCTAAGGTCAAAATTTTGATGATTTTTGGTATATCGGTGGTTTATTCTATTCTAAGGGATGTTTATTTTGTCGTTCGTTCCCTTCTCAAGATATTGGGGGTTAAATTTACCCTTGCAAAATTAGTGTTTTTTTTTTCAAATATCCCTGTAAAGGCTCAATATTTTTTAGTAGTTTAAATAATTGTTGATGCACATTCGCTAGGGTTATCAAGAGGCATAAGTTGCGTTTTCATCCCTGGATTGAAACTATAGGTGATTATAAGCAATTTTTTCATGTTTTTGCGCTTTTCTACCCTATGGTAAAATATATCACCATGAAAATTCTGATAGTAATAGAAAATTACAAAATAAAAGTTGCCTGTTTGAGTTTTTCTGTATTTAAGGTAGTTATAGTTTGGTTCACAATAACTGAAAGTCTTCAGGCGAGGGCTAAGTACCTTGTGGTTATGATTGTTTACCAAAGATTGCAAGTATGATTTATTACAGTATTTAGAAGATGTCAATGCTAACACCATCCGTACTCAAATTTTTGGCCCTCTCCTTTGACAAAGGTATAAAGATAAAGTCGTATTTGTAAATCCGGACCTGTCTTTTATCCAGGTGTAATCTTTGCAGGAACTAAAACCGGAACCGAACCGATATTTTTTTAATTGATCCGGAACAAAAAAATAACGGTTCGAAGTCCTAATTTTCTAACAATTTCCAACAAACAATAGATGAGATTTCAAAAATAAATATCTGTTTAGATTCTTTATGTTTTGTTGTGGTGTGCAAAAGATGTTTAATAATAATAATAATAAAAGAAACAACAGAGTTGAGTCGAGACAAAATAATACTCATTATGTGGTTCTTCGACATTCCGCACACACATAGAACTATGTTTTAAAAACCTCAAGAGTTGACCGGCCCTAGAAAAAAACTAAAAGAATATAAGATGAGAGCAAAATAACCCACTATTTCGTAAGATATTCGATATTATATCGGAATGGAATGTGTATAACGGATTATTAAATCAAAGAAATATTCGCTGGATATCGATTCTATTATCATTTTAACAAATAAAATCTCTGTCAGTAGAACAAGGCTTGTAGCGCGTTCTTGATGTCTGCCACTTGATAAACTAAAAATAGCAACAAATAAACCATGAATAAAATAATAATGACGATAATGAAGCGATACGAAATTACGAAAAAAATTCAAGTGGATGGACGCGAAAGTGGTGTAATTAGTGGTGGTTGCCACCACCACCACCACTTGGAGGTGGTGGTGATGCACCGGTCAAGGTCGAACACCTGACCATAACACTCGACTTCTCAACGACAGTTCTGCTGCTGACTTGAGAGTGGAAGGTGTAGAATTGTGCGGAGGAAGCCGGCGACAGTTTTTTGAAAAATAAAAAAAATAAAGAGAAGACACAAGGGCCCCTGCGGTATCTTCACAAGCACACTAGAGGTATTTTAGAATAATTTCGATTTTTTTTTATGAAAATCCGAATTGAGCATCAATTTTTGAAAATTTTAAAACCAAAAAAGCTGCTGAAATTTTTGAAAATAATCCAAAAATCTACCTATTATACGCTCTGTTGCAGAATTTTTTATCGAAACTGTAAAAATCTTTTTTTGATAAAAGAATCCCGTGGAAGATTTGGTGGAGCGTAACAGTAATTTTTGCTGAAAATCCAAATCGAACAAAGACGATGATATTGATGGGAAAAAGTAAAAAAGTTTTAAAAAAATTGCCCACTAATCGATCTTTTCAGTTCATTGTCCATTTGATGCAATATCAATTTTGAATAAATTGACAGGAAATTCAAAATCGATTCAAATTACAGGAAAATATTTTATAGAAAAAGACAAAATGAATGAATGAATGAAATTTTTGCCAATTATGCGGATTTTTCTTCGTTTATGTCATAATATGGAAAAAATTGTGTACGAATTTGAAATAGAAAAATTTAAAAAGTCGACAATTTTTTTTTACCGGTGTTATTTCAATATTAATAAAAGCGGAAATTACGGTTTTTCTATGAGAAAATTTTTCACCAATTATCGTCAACTAATATTAAATTTATTAGTTTATTGTACTGTTTAAAAAGTGCGTGTGTCTGATTAGATGGTACCTAAAAACCTAGATTTACACCGAAAAAAAAACCTGGGCAAATATGCTAATTAATCATTGTTAATGTACAAAGCTGGAGACATTCATTCTTCAGTTCTCTTAACGAGCACGTATATAACGAATTTGAGGTTGTAATAAATCAAACGTTCATGAGAAACAATAATGGTACCGAATTAACGCACTTTTCAGTTCTGAAAACTTGTCTCTATTCCTTTATAATCAGTTTATTCGGTTTTAGTAAACGCGATTTCATATCAAGTAGACAGCCTAAATACAGAGCCGGCGCCAATTTAATGAAGAGCCGATCTAAGGGGGCAAAAAAAGTGAATTAATAATAAAAAACTAGCAAGGGACGAAAAATAATTCTCTGCACAAGGGCGTATAACATAACAGATCCGGTCCTGCCTAAATACTTGACGTTATATCCGTAAATTTATCAATCTGAATGTTCTTTCACTATAAGCGAAGTTTTATACTAAACTTTGTAACGAATTGTGGCACCAATTTCGTTATAATTGATACCAAATTGGCTTTATTTACGAAAATTATAGTTTCAGTTCAATATTTTCAGCTGTTTCGCGTAAAAAACAGAAATTCTCTTGATCATAATAACAACACAAACCTTACAAAAGAACCCTAAGATCACTATTTTTTTTACAAAACTCCCATGAGAAACTACATTTGAATTTCCAAATAATCTCGCATTGAATATATCTATAGCACGACTATTGTATTTGAATCAACTCGACATTTTACACAATAAACGTACTGAAATCTAACAACAATACTTTAATTGTGTCAAAAATATAGCAAAGAAAGCCAAGCGGACTGAATTGAAATAGATGAAGAATAACTGACAATGAATTTTCCACGTGTTACAACCGAAATTTCAGTTGTGTCGATTTAAAATTCTTCCGTTGTATGCACGTTTTCCGTTAAAATTGAGCGTATCGAGTTTATCTTCATTGATTGTCGACTGTAAAACAATTTTTGATTAGCCGTTATTTACAAATCGATCTCCTTACATAATTTAACAAAACAAAAAAAAAGCAGTTTCCCATTATAATCATCTACTGTTTGAAGTAGACGAAAGATTCGGTGCTAATTTTCTAAAAAGAACATAGACAATTCTTGTGTTTTAATTACGTTATTGTTCTAAAATTTGAGGATATGTGGTAATAATCAATGTATGCCATCAATTTATATGAAAAAAAAAACGAAATTCTCATCTGAATCTTCCGTCTTTTCATTGTTTAAACAAACGGAACTTTATACCGGGTTATTCACTTTGAATTTTTATGACAACTCCCTTTATTTGACGAGTGATCCGAAAAATATTTCAAGTATTTATAAAACAGTCCCTGGAAATCATTTTAGCAAAATTAGAACCTCGTAGCTCATTTGGAAGTCGTTCAAAAACGCTCGTTTCTGACGGTGGTGCAATTTCTAAAAAACAGCTACACGCGTAAAATGACTAAGAATGAGTCGAAAATTCTCACAACATTGATTTTTACGTTTTTCTCTATTTTATTGTGGAACAGGCAATGTTTTGCATGCAGTGAAGAAAAAAAAAGAAAAATTAATGTTTGCAAGGTCTTCGAGTCATTCTTGGTCATTTTATGTATTTAACTCGTTTTTAGATCAACTTCCAAATGAGGTAAAATAATCTCCAGAGACGCTTCTATAAATCCTCGAAATATTTTTTGAATAGTTCACCAAATAATGAGAGTTGCCATAAGAACTTATAGTCCAACGTGAATAACCCTGTCTACAGGGTGTCTGGCCTGGGTGTATACAATTTGGCCATTTCCACTAAAGTATTAGAGCAATTCGAAAAATATTTCAAGTACTAACATTATAGCAAAATTAGAACCTCGTAGTTTATTTGGAGTTTGCTCAAAAACGCTCATTTCTGACAATGTCACAATTATTAACAAGTAACTGTACACATAAAATGACTTGGAATGACTCAATAATCCTCCCAAAATTGATTTTTGAAGAAAAGAACCATGTTCTAAGTCGTTTTATGTGTGCAGCTAGTTGATAGAAATCGCAGCATTGTCGACTTCTCAATGAGCTTCGAGGTTCTAATTTTGCTAGTGTGCCCTCCCAGCGCCGAACACCCTGTAGATTAATAACAACAAATTTTCTAATTGTTTCACAGAATTAACAATAAATTATTAAATGAAGAGAATGTGGCGATACATACAATTGTTGTTGCTGTTGATAATTGCGACAAGTTCGAATAGTGAAAATGTTGATAAATTGAATGAAACAACAAGTGATGATGTCGATGGGGAGAGTTCAAGAAAAATTCTAGGATCCAGGTGAGTGCTAACAGTATAAACAATAATAATTCGTTCTAGCCGTTAGAATAATGTTTTACAGACAGTTAAGATAAAAATCTAGAGATCCCTGTTCGCTAATTATATCAGTTACAAACTGACAAACAACAAACAACTATCCGTTAGATAGTCACGATCTAATACTATGATTTACCTTTATTATTATTATTATTATTATTATTAGATATTTATTTTTATTATTATTATAAAATTCCAGTGTCGTCACTTCCGTTTCCGTCATCATGGACACAGAGAACGGTACGAAAATCTTCACGGATGCTGTTGGCCGTCCGATCTCGAAACCATTACATGGTACTGATGTTGCAAGTCCTATTGAACTCTTGAATCCTGATCGTTATGAATTCTACACATTCGATGATAATGGTGATTTGATTAAACGTTTAATGACATGGGAGGAGATCAAAGAGATTGTCGCTAGTGGTAGTGATGATGATACACTATCATTAGATAGTCTAACATCGAACGGTATTTTAACATCAGAGAAACGTGTCGATGATGTTGTTAATAATGTACAAAATGTTGTACAAGAAGAGATCGAAAATCAGAAAAATCTAACTATGCAAAATAAACCACAATTAGATACACCAGATGTATCTGATAGTTGGAGTCAAATATTGCCGGCAATTTTTGAGAATTCTGGTGAAGAAATCAGTCCGAAACCAACACCGGCGCATGCTACACCCGACACAATCATGGTAGAACCGCCAATGATGGAAGTCAAAACACTACCACCCTCAACTACAACAATAACAACAACTGTTCCAAGTACTACAAAAGTACTTACAAGTACCGTTACTACAACAAAACCTACCACAACAACACGCCAGACAACGCTATTTTTCCCCAATTTAGAACTCACAAAGGAGAATTCAAGACCCATCTATCATATTCCCGAAAACGAAAAGAACACAAGACGACCAACAATTCAAACTACAACAGTGTCTTCTACAACTCCAACAACAACAACCACCACAGTTGCTACAACAACTACCACAACTCCAGCAACCACCACTACCACCACCACTGCTGCCACCACAACTACAACAAAACCAACTACAGAACGAATTGTAGAGAGTACCACCATAAAACGATCGAGCCCAACAACAACAACAGTACCTACAACACCATTCAAATCCCCTTTCACAACCGTCAAAATTTCAACATCTACTGAAACAATGCTGCCTGAAACAACAATTGCACAACAATCAAGTACTACTAAAACTCCCCAAGAGACAACAATTCAAGATTTGACAACAGAACCTCCACTCTCAATTTCAACATTGTTAGAAATTCTACGACAAAGTACTACAGTACCTGAAATTACAACAGAAAAACTGGATGGTTTAAGTACTTTCTTTATAATAACGGATGATACAAGACGCAGTACTACTACAGAAATTTCTCAAGAAGCAACCACTAATGTACCTGAAACAACAAAATTCTCAAATGTGAAAAATGAAGAAAGTAATGAAGTTACACAAAATTTGGAAACTAGTACTAATTTAGATGATCTTAGTACATTAGCAACCGAATATTTATCAACAAAATTCGATAAATTCCTACTAACATCGACGAATATTTACGAAATTAATTCAGAATTATCTAGTGGTAATTCGATTAAATACACCACAGTACCACCAACAACTACGAACGAACAAGAAATCACCACTATTGATGAATCCGATACGATCAAAATTAGCACAACAGAAGTACCAATGACTACAACAAGCCCAGTTCTGTTGACAACCGAAAATAATATCGTTGAAAGTATCGAACAGTTAATTTCCCAAGCGATGGCTACAGAAGTAGTACCACAACCAACACCAATAGAAAATGAGGATATCAATAAAAAAATCCAAGAAATGATTACAAATTCATCTAATAAAACAATGGAAATTGTACAGAACGAAACAGCAACTATGTCATCAAATTTAATTTCGGATAATTTCAATCCTGAAACAACAACTGAAATAGGTACTACGACTACTGAAATACCACCACCGATCGATAGTGTACTAGGGGAATCTTTCGGTTCCATTCTATCGCAAGTTTGGGGTAGTACCGTTGAACCTTTGATGGAGAGTACTACTGAAATTACAACAACAGAACACGTACCACACATCATCAATATCACGATTATAAGTAACGAGAATGTGAAAAATCAAACGAAACCGGCTAAAGCTGATCTAAGTCTTGAGATGGATTATGATAAAATGGCGGAAGAGTTGAAGAAAAATTCTACCTTATTACCATTGGAGAGTGTTCCAGAACAAGCTAAAATTGTGTATATTAATACTACAGAAAATATTGATAGTACGACTGAAATTGTCGATAGTACTACAACTTTAGAGACAATTACTGAAAGTACTACCCAAAATGATAAAATTGCCGAGCCGATTGTAGTAGTTGAGATTAATGAAAGTGTTAATAATGAGACTGAAGAAATTAATGACGAGAGGAGTACCAGTACGTGGACTTTGGTATCGACAATTTTGCCACCAGTTAGTAAAACGACAACAACTCTGCCGTCAGTCAGTAAAACGACGACAACTCTGCCGCCACCAATGACTTTGCAAAGTGTTGAGGAGAGTACCACGGTGCGTCCAGTTCCTATAAATTTAGTACACGAGCCTCTTCAAGGTTTCGGTCTAGAAGACAGTACCAAACAACTAGATGGGGATGTTTACGAATTCGTTCAGTTGTGCAACGAGTTGGCTTTCGGTTTTTGGAAGACAGCAACCGGTACTTTAAGTCCGTTCCGAAGCGTTGTTCTATCACCATTCGCCGCTACATCTTTGTTAGCGATGGTATTTTTGGGTGCTCGTGGTGCTACATCCGGAGAAATGAACGAAATCCTAAAACTTGACGATGTAATTACGTTTAATCCACATTTAATCTTCAAAAACATCTCCGAATCGATCAGAACCAACAACAATACAGTTGAAGGTGTTGCTATCTCCAGTATAATCCGCCAATTGTATAGCGACCGTTCTAAAGGCAAACTGTTGAGCTTCTACAAAGACCGGGTACGTCAATTCTACGACGGTCATGTTGAAGAGGTCGGCTTCAGGGAGATTTCAGATATTGTACGTCGCCGTACGAATCTTCTAGTGAAAAAGGCCAGTAATGGCACAATTTCTGAATTTATTAAAGACAATTACATCTATGCCCGCCCGCCGTTAGCCGGAATAAGTACCTCAATCTTCCAAACGGATTGTAGTAGTGCCTCAACTAGTAATAGTGATGGTGAATTATATTTCACAGTATCGCCAACATTAAGGCAACGACGTTTAATACCAATACCAGCGGCTGTATGGCGTGGTAATTTCCTAGCCGGTTACGAAGCCAGTTTAGATGCAACTGCTGCAGCTTTAGGTACAAAATACGAGACGATTTCGACGATTTTCGTAATGCCTGGTAAACCGGGCTTATCCACACCGATGGCTGACGGTTTGACAATGTTGGAAAAACATTTTATTGAGAGTTCATTCAAGAAAGGTGCATGGGCACGATTGTTGCGCTCGTTAATACCGCGAAATGATTTAGAATTACAATTGCCAAGATTCATACATCGGTCTGTATTGAATGCAACTAGTTCCTTCCAAAAGATGGGTCTGCATGAGTTATTCGACGCGAAAAAAGCCGATCTTAGAGGACTGAATGGTGCACTACATGAATTACATTTGTCTGAAATGGTGCAAATCAACGAGTTTGGATTGTGTTCAGATAACGGACTTGGTGCAACACATCATCGTGAGGTAATTACACGTTTTAAAAAATATTTGTAGAGCGCCATGGAGACAATTTTAGGAGAAGTAAAACCTTGTAGCTCATTTGGAAGTTGGTCAAAAACGGGTTCAACGCGTAAAATGACTAAAAATTACTCGAAGACTCTGCAATCAATCACTGTCTGGTATAGAATAAATAGAGAAAAACGAAAAAAATCAATGTTGTGAAAATCTACGACTCATTCTTAGTCATTTTACGCGTGCAGGTGATTTTTTAAGTCAAGTAAAGCACGGAAAACGACTTAGAATGATTTGAATATCCTCCCAACATTGTTTTTTTTCCTTTTTTCTCCATTTTATTCTGGAACAGGTGGAAATGTTTCGTATTTTGTTTAAGGGAGAGGGTCTAAGAGTCAATTATTGTGCTCTGTTTTTTTTATTTTTTAAAAACTGCGTCATTGTCCAAGACGATCGTTTTTTGATCAACTGTTAAATGAGCTACGAGGCTCTAATTTTGTTGAAATGGTCCCAGACCCCTTTGAAAATTTTCTCATTCCTGACTTTATCTACTCAACTTTCCAACATACACGGAATTTTCGTTCACAGCTCACAATTGCAGTTCAGACTTTCACCTACAGACATTATTTGTCGAGCATTTCGAAAACTATTTCAGGGATTTGTAGGGAGGGTCCTGAAGATTATTTCAGCAAAATTAGAACCTCGTAGCTCATTGTAAAGTTGGTCAAAAAATGCTCGTTTTGGACAAAGTCAAAAAGTAGTCAAACACGTAAAGTATGAATGGCACTGACTTTTTTTTGTTTCCCCGAAAAAATCAATGTTGGACGAGCCTTGGAATCATTCTTGGTCGTTTTGTGGGTTTAGCTCGTTTTTAAAAAGTGCGACACCGTTAGAAAGGAGCGTTTTTTTGGATCAATTTTTGACTCATTCTTAGTCATTTTACGTGTGCTGGTGATTTTTGTAAATCGAGCAAAGCACGTAAAACCACTTAGAATGATTTTGGGATCCTCCCTTGACTTTTTCTCGTTTTTCTCCATTTTGTTCTGGAACAGGTGGAAATCTTCCGCATTTTGTATAGAATACAATGGAGAAAAATGAAAAAAATCATTGTTGGGAGGGTTTACGAGTCATTATTAGTCGTTTTGTGTTTTTGCTCGTTTTTGAAAATACTGGCATTATCCAAAACTATCGTTTTTTGATCAACTTCCAAATGAGCTACGAGGCTCTAATTTTGCTGCAATGGTTTCAAGCTCCCCGCCCTACAATTTTCTCATGCCTGAATTTATCTCCCTAGCCTCCCAACATACACGGAATTTTCGTTCATGGCTCAAAGTTGCAGTTCAGACTTCCACTCACGAACATTATTTGTCGAGCGATTCGAAAACTTTGTAGGGGGGTTCCTGGAGATTATTTCAGCAAAATTAGAACTTCGTAACTCATTGCAAAGTTGTTCAAAAAATGCTCGTTTTTACACAAAGCCAAAAAGTAGCCAAACACGTAAAGTGATTAACAATGACGATTTTTCTTGTTTTCCCCCATTTTTTTCTGAAACAGATGAAATTTTCCTCATTTTTTTCTGAAATGCAACAAAGAAATCAATGTTGGAAGAGCTTATGAGTCATTCTTGGTCGCCTTGTGTGAATAGCTCGTTTTTAAAAATCGCGATACCGTCAGAAACAAGCGTTTTTTGACTTATTACCCGATGAGCTAGGAGGTTCTAATTTTGCTAATATAGTCTCTAGGACCACCTACAAATCTTCAAAATATTTATCTAATCGCTCGTCAACTAATTTCATAAGAATTGACTACTTAAAAAAAAAACGCCCTGTATAGTAAAACCGATTTGTTCTCAGGTTTATCCAGCTGCTGTGGGTCGTCGATCACGCTTAGGCGAACATTTTGACAACATTGAAGACTACCAACAATTCGATGATACCCTGCACGATCCAAGTATCGAAGATTTACCATTACCGTTACGGCCACGACAAGCGCGCTTCCCGAAAGAATCCGATAATAATCAAGTACCAAGATTGCGTTTCGATAGGCCGTTCTTATATTTTGTCCGACACAATCCTAGTGGAATTATTCTACATATGGGTAGATTTCTTCCACGATTATTATCATAAATAATTAATTAATTAATATGTATATAGTTTTTCTTTAATTATGAATATTTTGAGACGTAACTTGAACGGGAATTAGAAAATTATAGGGAAAGACAAATTGATAAATTCTAGTTATGTCTCGATTTTACAAATTATTTATTGTTTTATATTTTGCCTCAAAATTAAAGACGGAAATGTAATTAAAAAAAAAATGCACAATATCAATACAGAATTATTTATTAACAGGAATTTTGTATTATTTTGTGCAAATTTTTATTACCCATATCATAGATTAGTTTGTGGATTTTTTAATGATTTTGTAATAAACACAGTAAAGATACTTTTCATGTTTTCTTTTATATGGTTCAATGGAAAATTTTGGGCAATTTTCAATTACAAAAAACAACTAGATGCAAATAGAAGATAAGAGTAAAATATAATAAAAAAAAAGAAACCCACGTGTTTATTTCTTCTGCTTATCATCTTTATCTTGATCTTCTTTCTTTTTATCTTTCAAACTACCAACAGCTTGTTTTATCGCCTCAGATTGTGGATCTACACCTGGTAAATTCTCTAAAACACTCTGTAAAAATGCTGGATCATTCATAACTTCTGAATAATCTTCATCGCCTTCAACTTCCATCGGTTCCTCTTTCTTGCCACTAGTACCGCTTTCTAAATCCTCTAAAAATCGAATTATATTGTTAGATTAATAAATTTGTTAAATAATAAAGAACGTACGGGCATCTTGCATCGACATCTGCATAGCGAAAGCAATCTGTTCATCTTCAGTCATATTAGCAAAATCTACTTGTTGTAAATTACCACTAGTACCATTATTTGTACTACCAGTACTAACATCATCTTCCATTGACATAGCTAGAGCACGTTCTAACATTGCTTCCTCGCTTGGTTCTTCTTTAATTGGACTTGTTTTTGTTGTTGTACCAGTACCACTTTCAGCAGCTGATGCTTCACGTGCTTTACGTGCTTCATCCTCTTGACGTTGACGTTGTTCTTCCATTGAAACACGTAATGCTAATGCTAATTCAGGATCTTCATTTGGATCAACACCAAATTCAAAACCACCAGCACCTAAACCAGCACCACCTGTACCATCTTCACCTTGTATTATTGGTGATGAAATTAATGCATCAGATAGATGTGGACCTGGTGGTACTGTTACTAAATGACTACTATTACCATCTTTACCATTTAATGTATTTATAAATGTTGTTAAAACATCACTATTTTGTTGATCTTCACCAAAACTAACAATATCAACATTGACTTTCTCTTTTTTCAATTTTTTTGCTAATTTTACCAATTCTTTCTCTTCGGATGCTACAGGACTACCAACAAAAGCGACAATACGCATCTTGTGATTCTTACCCTGACGATGCTTCAATGCCAACTAAACAAAATCAAATAAATTACCAGAAAATTATAAAAAAAACAAACAAAAACTCGACTTACATGAGCGATACGTATACCTGTATGTAAATTAATATCACCATTCGGTTGGACTTGGTGTAATTTCGATAGAATTCGACCAACATCACTAGTTAAAGTTGCCAAGACTTCAACGCTGGAATTTCTCAAAAAATTACTCCACTACCTTCTATAACTGCAGTTTAATATAACTTACTTTGCTAGAGTTAGTAGACCAACATTATTTTCAGGATTCGAGCGTGTTTTTGAATGACAAACAAGATTCACAGCATCCTGTTGGGCTTGAAGACGTGTCGGTAGAAAATCACCATTACGCATGTAATCACTGTTATCAACACTGGAAAAATTCCAATCAAATCACAATAAAACAACGAATTTTAAAGTTCTTATTTAGAAATAACAATAAATTTAAGATTTTATCTAAGAATTGCAAAGTCACTGGTTCAAATTGAGGTTATGTTTACTCTATTTAATAAAAAATTGGTTTTTTTGCGGAAAATAAAGAAAATTGAAAACCTACCAGATCATCGTACTTTCCAACACCATTTTGGGTAATTTTCTTTAAATTTTCTTGAATAAATCACAAAATCAACGATTCAACTTACACAGACTATTGTTTTTATATCAAATACACTTGACAGTCAATAATACCAACAGTAATTTTTTCAAACAATGAGTGTTAAAAATATCCAAAAAAAACTGTAATTTAAATTAAGGTTCAGCTACGACATCAGAAAATTTTAGTGAATCTCACAATTTTTAACAAAAATTTTATTATTTTATTGACATAGATTATTATTTCTAGAAATTTAGTTTGTTCGTTGTGGTGACGTTTCGGATAAATGCCACAGTGGCATTAGTTCAAATAGACCACAAATTGTCGTGGCCTACTGGGTTTATTTATTAAAAATAAAACCCAGATTTTCTAGCTTTTCGAACTTAATGAAAACTATGGGAAATATCTATTTGAAAAATCTACAAATTATACGAATTGTCATCAGATATTCAGACCGTGAACTAATTGATTCGTTCTAAATTAATTTAGATTCAATAAAACATATTTTAGGACAGAAAAAAAATGGTAGGATGATGTAAGATTTTTAGAAGGCGAATAATAAATTTCACATAATTTTTAGAGTTTTGATGGCACAAATGATGTATCGTCGGATGATGATGGTTCAGATCAATCTAGACCGGAAAGCCAGAGAAATATGGACGTATTGGCGAATTTTCGTGAGAAATGGCAACAAGAATTGAAGATCACACCAAATTTTAAACGATATGAACAGAAAGATAACAATATTGATGTGGAAACTGATGATTGGCAAGATATTGAAACTAAAGTTGAATTTCTATTAAATCCTTATTGTTGATTGATTTAGAAATATCTCAAATTTTAGGCTAAAACCCTGTTTAGTAAAGGTATAGAAATGGAGAAATCCGGTAACGTTTATGAAGCAATCCAATATTATCGTCGTGCTGTACAATTAGTCCCAGATATTGAGTTCCGTTTAGAGAAGATCAAGGTCAATAAAGAAATGCATGAGTTGCCGAAAGAAATTGATAATAAATCAGAAAATCGTGGAGATTATGATGATAACAGTGGCAATGATGATGATGATAAAGAAGAGATAAAAGAAGGTGAATTATTGGCGAGAATCCAAAAGAAATTGTATAAAATTCCAGTGATATGTGTCCCGAAAATTGAACAAAATGTACAATAAACATCGAGAATTTAACAAAATTTTATATTTTTCTATATCGTAGATGACACACATTTCTATATTGCCGATGGAGATGATTTTGTATATTTTAAAATGGGTAGTTTCGTCCGATTTAGATCTACGTTCACTTGAGATGTTCTCAATGGTCTGTCGCGGTTTCTATTTGTGTGCAAGAGATTCGGAATTGTGGCGATTGGCTTGTTTACGGTTACTAATTACAATTATTACAAATAACTCGTTGATTGATTTGATGTAATTTACAGAGTTTGGGGTTTGAATTGCGGCAATTCACCGGCGAATTATCTGTCGTGGCGTCAGATGTTCATCGAACGGACCCGTTTACAATTCAATGGTTGTTATATAAGTCGTACAACTTATATAAGAAACGGTGAAAATAGTTTTCAAGATCAATTCTATCGTCCATGGCATCTAGTTGTGTATTATCGTTATTTACGTTTCTTTCCTGAAGGTATTGTTCTTGTATTAACATCAGCCGATGAACCGGCCCAATGTGTGGCACAAATGAAACATCGCAACGCCCGTAGTCCAATATTGAGGGGTTATTATCGCCTTAAAGATGATAAAGTTACACTAGTTGTACAACGACAACAAATTGGTAATAATAACAAGAATAATAATCGTAAAACGAAACGACGTGGTGACAATTTACATGATACAGATGAACAAACTTTCCATATGGTAGTTGTACAAATAAATTCTAAATATTATAGCTTAATAAATGAATAATTTTAGGAATTACAAATAAGGAGTACAAATAAAAAACGACACGTTCAATTAGTATGGACGCATTATTCGGTATTTACACGATCTAGAAAAGGTGATGAGAACACGTATAATTTCGATCTTGTTGGTAATCGATATCCACCTTTGTGGTTCTCTAGAGTTAAAAGTTATACAACAGAATCTGAACAGCCTTTAGAATGAAACAAGATTCCTTTATTTAAAACACGAAAAATGATATTTTTAAAAGAAAATATTTATAATAATTACTATATTATAGTTTTTAAATTTCGTAGTCTAATACCAAGTATTGTACATACGAATATTAGTGTTGATTAAATTAGAGTTTATCTATTTTAAGATAGTTTTAATGAGTTATTTTCAAATTTCGCAACAAATTCCATTTTACACCACCGTTTAAAATTACCACCATTTGACTTGAACAGTGACTTGACTATAGGTGGCGCTGCAAAAATTCAATATGGTGTACGAGTGATGGATAAATCGTCTTTTTTACCAAATTTCTATTTCGATCATTATTAAATAACGTAATCTTCCCAGTATCGTAACTGAATTCATCTAATAGTTCGTGTAGGAATTTAATTAGATGAAAATTTTGATAATTTAATTAATTTTATATATTTATTGGGGCTGCATTTAGCGTGATTTGATAACTGTCAAAATTGATTTACAATATTGACATAAACATCAGATTGCAATGTAGCCAGATTCATTGTTTTTTCATTAGTTCTCTTCTCTAGTAATTTTCCCAATTAAATTGGATTGAATTTCCAAGGATTGCAACCGCTTTTCTTACATTTTAGGATTCTATTTCAAGAAAAGAAGGATATTTTGCCAGAATAATAATGTTTAATTTGATTTTACATTTTATACTTGAGATAATTCCTCAAAAATGTAATATTAAGGACAAAATGGTTGCATAACATCATTGATTAAGGACAAACTTTTCTTAGTTGTTTAGCGGTGATAAAGTGATAAAGGCTTAAATGTCTTAATTTAATCTTCATTAAATTAATATACAATTAATTTAACCATCGCTTTGTTTAAAAATTAATTTGCATATTGTTTAACTCTTTGAAAAAAAATCTTTCAGTTTTGAACAGCTTCAATAAAAAAATGCAACAATACATCACTTTTAACAATCTTCGAACTAAATTAAATCTGTATTTCGCACAGCTTGATGCAAGAAAGCTCCAAAAATATTTGCATAAGATCAGTATTCAACTATTCAATTAAATTAATTAAAACAACCCTTTAAAACACAGAACAATTAGTAATTTGTAAAATAAATAAAAATCTACTGATTTTTCATATTAAGATCCGGCAACGCCGCAATCAAATAATAAAAATATCTCCAAATTGCACTTTATCTCTTTCTAACTTGGAGAGTTCATATTAGCTGTTCTTGTTCCGTTACTTTTTGATGTATTTTCGTCGTGTTGGTACAATTGATCGTCTGTCAATTGTCAATTGTTGACGTTTTGAATTGCGTCGCAGGTTATAAAATTCCCATATTGTGATTTCTTCATATTTTTAGTAATTAAAATTAATAATTAAAGAAATATACCAAAATGGTTGGTAAAAATAAGGGCCAACGTACAAAAAACAATGCAAGGGTAAGTTATTAATAATTTTTAGAAATGGCAAAAAAAAATTTGTTTTACAGCCATCAAGTAGTGGACGTAGTGCTGAATTACTATCATCTCAACTACCAAATCTTAAAGATATCAGTTTCTTATCACCATTAATGAAAAATGAAGAATTCGATCCATCGATTAATTCCGATTTTCAAATAGTTTTCAAACGTATGAATAAAAAGGATTCAACAACAAAATTGAAAGCATTACAAGAATTCTCTGATTTGATAAAAAAATCCGAACCTGAAGCTATAAAATTGATATTAAATTTCTGGTGTCGTATTTATACAAGTTTAGCAACAGATATTGATCATCGTATACGTGAAGCTGTCCAATATGCACATTATCAAATCATCTTGATAGATAAAAAGATGTTGGCAACAATAATTAAACAAATTATCGGTGCATGGTTTACATCACAATACGATACATATCCACCAGCGGCGAGTATTGCAATGAAATCGTTACAAACCACATTTCCTGATGAAAAAATGCAAAATTGTTTATTATTTTGTCATAAAGAAATTTTATCGTTTATCAAACAGAATTTGATTGAATTCATTAATTATAATGGGAAATGTAACGATATTGAAGAAGCTAAATTAGAACGTATGATATTATCAAGTTTACAAGGTTATTGTATGTATTTACAAGTATTAAATAGTGAACAAATTGAAAAACAGATTGAATTAAATCAGGATATTATTAAGAATCTTTTAACACAAAAATTTCTAAAACATAAATTACCATTAATACGTTCTAGTTGTTATCAAATAATTAATAGATTGTTACAGAAAACGATCAAATTATTGGATAATAAACAGATAATTAATAATATTATTGATAATTTAGATGATAATGATCCAATTGTGATACCATATTTATGGGATACTTTTCTATTATTTATCGATATTGTTGAAAATTGGTGGAGTTTTATTAATTTTGATAAACAATTCTTGAAAAAATTCTGGTTTATTTTACAAAAAGGTGGACAAGGTTGTGCTAATTTAATCTATCCAAACTTTCTTATGTTGTTAACAAAATTACCACCATTGAAAGATATGGGTTTTTATGATCGTTTCTTTGAAAATCTCCGACAAGGGTAAAGATTTATAAACTTTAAAATAATCTTTTTTATTTTATTTAATTGTTTCCAGATTGGATCAACGTAGTGTAAAGATGAGCAAATCGGAAAGTGCAACGATCGTTATAACATTCATTGAATGTATGAAATACGTTATTTTAACACATCATTCAAATTTGAATTTTTGTGAGAAATTAATAAAACGCCACTTACACGCTTTTTTACAACATAATTTTAAAGAGACATGCAATTATAATCAAGTATCAATACAACAGATAACGTTTCTAATACAATATTGGTATCGTAATCGAGATGATTATAAAAACTATCAACAATATTTGGATTATCTTAAAAACACATTAGAGAAGTTGTTTGAAACTAGTTTAAGTGAATTGGAAATATGTGATCGTAATGAAATTAAATTAATCACAGATAAACACAAATTAATTATATCGACATTAAAGAATCCATATGAAAAATTCAACAAAACTGGAAATCGTGTGAAATTTAATGTTGAAGAAGAAATTGAAGAGAATCATGAAGTAATCAATGAAAATCCTGTTGAAAATGTTGAATTCACCAAAAATCTAACCGATCTAGTTTACATGATTTTAAAATCCTACTTTAAAATTATCGAACAACGACAATTAATAATATTAATCGATGATAGTATTGAATTAATTCGTTTATTTGATAATTATGATTTCTTAATCAATTTAAGTAATTATCTTACTGATAATAATACAGGTGATTTGAATAATTTATATGATTGTGTTATAAAATGGTTGAATTTGCCTGGAATTAATCGAAATTTAATTGATTTCGTATTTATTTTGTATAAATATTCAAATTCTGATGAAAAATCGAGAATTTTACATGAATTAAAGGTGAGAATTTTATTAGTTTTAGTGAAAAATAACTAATTAATAGGCATTCAATTTTATCACCGCGAAACAACTGGAAAAAGTTTGAATTGTGTGGAATTCGAAACCACGACTTTTAGATTTGTACTCTATTGCTCTACCGACTGAACTAACAGGAATCCACACCATCGAGGGTTCGAATCCCACACAGGATTCCAACTTTTCCTCAGTTATTTCTCGGTGATAAGGCTTAGTTAATTACTGTTCATTAATATAATCACATTGCACTTTATTAGTACATATATTATACAACGAGGCTATAATATTATTACCGGTAATAGCACACATTATAGCGAGTTGTATACTATACTTTATCTACGGCTTATTTCTAAGTGTACAAGTACAGTTAGTGTACAAGAAAATGTACATTTTTATCATTTTCGATTTTAAAATTGCTTAAAAAACGGACGCTTTTTACAACTGTTTGTTAGAACTATCTTTTTATTTTTTTTTCATTATTAGGGCATTATATTGCGAAAACCACAAGCGTAATAGTCACTTTATAAACAAGCCGTAGATAATAATATTTGTTCTATTAGTTTTATTTATTAAATTAATTAAAATTAATTATTGTTTAGAATTGTAAAGGTGATTGTTTAGCTTGGTGTATAATTAATGCAATTTCACCACAATTCTTCAATGATTCTTTGATTAAAACATGGTTATTAGATGAGAAAATTAGTGATTATTTATTGGAAATCGTTGAGGAAAGTTTAGAAAATGAATGGCATCCATATTTGGAAACTATCCTCGACTCTATCACTAGTAGAACCGGTAAAATTATTTGCAATTAATTTTGATGATATTTTAAATAATTAATTTTTAGATCTACCAATCAATCCTGACACCTTTGAGAATATTATTGGAAAATTACAAAAAATTCTCAATGATTCTGATGATTACAAAACAACAACAATAGAATCAGTTGCAAATCTAACAAGTTTCCTCTTAAATCGTATTGGTAATAATTCGAATTTAATAAAAACAAGACAAGACTTGTCTTTAACGATATTCTCATTCATGTGTTCACGGGAAATTCCAAAAATTCTCAATGAAAACAATCAGGAATTTTTAAAAACATCATTTTTAAATTGTCTACAAGCCAATAAAACTCAAGAATTCTATACGGAGAAACTTGCAAATATTCTACAGGAGAATTTTTTTAATTGCCATAAAATTGATTATTTTACAACAATCATTAATGATTTATTAGAATTTCTACAATACGATTCATCGATATTTCGAATTTTATTTAAATTTGATTTGTTGAATGTGTGGCAAGAACAATTATTAAAAATTTGCGAATATTGTAAATTTCTAATTGAACCAAATAAGAATCGATTAATGTTTAATTGTTTTGAGAATGATATAGATTTTAATAATTTCGTTAAATATTTCTCATGGTCTACATTGAAACTGTCAATATTCTATCAAATTTATAAAAATGATCAAATTCATCAAATTGAAACATTGGTAAATTGGTCGGAAATTTTATTAGATTTCCATCTATTAGGAATTTTAATTGAAAATTATCCAACAGTAATTAATATGAAATATTGTAATTTTTTAATTATTTATTAATTTATTTTTTAGGTGAAAGATTATAATTTGTTTAAACAAAATTATAATTTAATGAACAACAAAATTGAAATGTTTAACCAACTAGTAAATGATGATAATTTTAGACAGAATCTAATCGATGATCTTTCTAAATATCCTAAATTTTGGGCAAGAATTCTTGCATTATTTGCAATAAATTCGATTGAAATCGATGAGAATCATTTGAAATCACATGATTTAAATCAAATTTCTAATGATCATTGTCAAGATTACGAGATAATGTTTAATAAAATTGATCAATGTCGCGAGAGAGATACAGAAAAATTTTTATTACAAAGGTAGTATTTTTTATACAGGGTGTGTCCTAATGATGGGCCATTAAAAGCATTGAAAGTTCTAATTGATGAATATTTCTGAAATCTGGTATATTTATCGCTGTTTTTTCATCTCAACTACCTTGGGAAAATATTTTCATTGTTCTATCAACAGTATCAACCCCCGTTGTATGGGGTAATGCACCTTACTCTCTTATTTTAAATTGAATAGTATATTTTTTATTACATTTTTGCATTCTTTGGATAAATCGAAGAGGAGTTTGATAATACAATCTTTGGTTTAGCGCTGAAAGTTTTTTAGATATTTTGACTTTTCTTGAAATTTTAAGTTTTGCAGTGTTTGACTAAAAAATTCAGATTCTTCAAACTATTACTGCTAAAATGTTGAAACTTGGAATACAAATAACATAAGCAATGTACTTTCTACCAAAGCTTTTGGTGTTTAATTATCTTTCAGTATTTTGCTGAAATTAATTTTTATTTCAGGCAATTTTCAAACTATAACATCTTCAAACAATTAGAACTTCTTATACTTTTTTATGGCCCACCACTAGGACACACCCTGTTTATTTATTGCTTTTATTAATGTTGTTTTTTCGGTAGGAGTGTTTTACAGGAAGAATTTCAAGAAATTCTTAAAATTCTGCAATTTTTCAACGATTTTACCAGTAATGATTCAATAGATTTTCCAATAAAACAATCCTATTGGGATTTGATTGTAATTTCATTATCTTCATGGTCTACAAGTTGTTTTAGATTACAACAAAATTACAATAATATCGAATTACAAACATTTATTATCGGTTTAACAAGATTATTTATTAATTTAATAAAACAAATAGAAAACATCATAGAAGATTGTAAAAAAGAGAAATACAATTTAATTGATGAATGGAATCATTTATTCTATGTTAATTTACATACTAATTTTCTTAAATTATGGTATAGATTAACAGGTAATTAATTAATGGATTTGGTTAATTTAATATCGGTATTTTAATGTTGTGTTTTTTTTGTAGAATATTTCCATCAAAACTCATCTGATTTATTAGTGTACAGTCCATTCTTGTCGGAATTTGGTAAAATTATTCAATATTTTAATTATAAATTGATTTTAACAAATCCTACTGAATCTAATGTACCACATTGGATTAAATTTTTACAACGTTCATTTGATTTATTAGTAAATCCATTGATAATACTACAATTATATGGTTATCAGATGTTATCAGTATTAGTTGATGGTTTAATTGAAATTGATTCAAATACAATTGATACCAATACATTTACTAATTCTTTGAGTTTAGAACATTTCAAAGATTGTTTAATGAAAGTTGAAGGTATTGTTAATGAATTGTTACAAGGATTTAAGTAAGTTTCAATCTTGATCTTAATCTCCACTTATTTGTATTATTAAAAATTGTAGTTTAGAACGAACTGAAATAACATTTAAAATTTGAAATTCTGAACAAATCTCCGAGTTAATCTTGATCTCTAATTTTCAGTCTGTTAATCAACAGTAATGATCAATTCAATCAAAATTCCTTAGAAATATAGATCTAGATCTATATCTTAATCTAGATCTAGGTTAAGATTTCAACAATCGATAAAATGTTGGTTAAAGTAAATGTTGAAATAAAATAGAACGTAGGTTGTAATTTGTTACATTTTTTAGTAACAAATAAAGTCGTATTTATTGAACGAAATATAGAAATTTCATTAAAGAATGTATCAAGTTACGCTCTACGTTTCTAATTCATTGAAAATAATGTCAGTGAGATGCTAAACTATATGAAATTCCAAATTTCATAGCCTGTTTATACAACGCTATTTCAATTGGCTATGCGTTTCTTATGTAGTATCGTAGTTTGGTTCGGCCACTTTAAAGACACATTAACAAAAATCAAATGAAATAAAGGATGAATCAAGCTACGACACTACTTAAGACAAGCACAGCCGACTACGAAATTAAAAATTACGTTGTACTTCACTAAAAATTGTATCAAGTTACGTACTACGTTTTGATTTCATTGAAAATAATTTCACTGCGGTGCTAAAATGTATGAAATTTGAAATTTTGTAGTCTGTTTATCAACAATTATGACAAATTTTGATAGAATCCAATCAAAATCGTATAGAAATTTCAGTTAAAATTCCAATAAATAACAACATTTTTTATTTTTGATTAAATTGTCTAAATAAGAATCTAAAGCTTAACTTGACTTTTGATACATCAACATATTCATCAATCTACGCCCTACGTTCTGATTGCTGAAAAATTATGAAGTTGTTGGTTTTCAAGATAAAAAAATTCTTATTTCAGATTATGCGATGATTGTTGCCAAGTGGAGCCTCATACAGATTCCTATACGTATATCTTTGCTTATTTGAATCTATTAAATATCTTTTTGCAATTATGTGGTAAATCATCACCAGAATTACGTTATCAATATACTGATTGGTATCGTAAAAATGATATTTTAAAACATTATTTAGAAAATTTATTTAAATTAATGCCAAGTGATATATTTACTTATAATTACAATAATAATACTAATAATAATAGTACAAATAATGAGAATAAATTGAAATTATGGCGTGAATTATTTAAGAAATCACCAAATTTAAGTTTCAATCAATTAGAATCTTATACAAGTGAAAAATTAGAACATTATTCATGTTGGTTATATACATTAACATTAAAACAATTACCAGCTGTTGTTAGACAATGGTGGTCAGAGACTGAAACGAAAATTTCACAAATTATTGAACGTATTACAACATTTTATGTATCACCACGTTTATGTAATGATGAATTAATTGATGTCGGTAGCCATGAGACGAAATTCAAGAATATGGTGGTAAGTCTAATACACGTACAGGGTGTATAACACTATTTAGCTGAGCAAGTGGCCATGGATTTAGTTACTTAGGACCGTAACTTGGTTCGGCTGTTTATTTTTTTCACTTACAATTAGATCATCTAGTATACAGGGTGTACAACGGTACGTTACACTAGTATCGTAACTTGGTTCATACTTGATTAGCAAATGTAATAAATGATTATTTTTAACATTTGTTAATGTGTTTTTTAAGTGGCCGACCAAGCTATGATACTACGTAAGAAAAGCACAGCCAACTACGAGTTGAAATACTGTATCTATTTCAAATGTAGTGTCATATGGACAAAGCTACGACGCTACGTACCAACAGCATGGCCACCTGTGAGACAAAATAGCGTTGTACGTCCTTATTTTGTTTTATTTTCAATGGTATTTAAGGATATCTCATGTAATCTCGTGAATAACTCCAAATAAAAAAACAAGTAGGCTTTTCGATTTAAGCTCGAAAAAATAGTACGAGAATGTGTTATCAATTAATTTGTCTCATCATTGCAACATGAGATATCCTTAAATTCTATCGAAATTAAACCACCCTGTACATACATTATCAGTTTAATTAAATTGAATTGAATTAAATTAAAGATAAAAGTATTTCCCCAAGTAAGGGAGGTTGTAGCAATCTATACAGTAGATGAAGCACAAATGGAATTGGTGATAACATTACCTCCTAATTATCCGTTAAAAGGTCCCGATGTACAATGTAATCGACAAATTGGCGGCACTTCACACAAACAATGGTTGATGCAATTGAAAAAATGCCTTCTACATCAAGTATTTATTATATTACCATTAAAAATTAATGTTTATTAATTTAAATAATTTCAGAATGGACGTATTTGGGACGCTTTATCCTTATGGAATAATAATTTGGATAAAAAATTCGATGGTATTGAAGAATGTTATATATGTTTTGCTGTATTACATCCTGGAACTTATCAATTACCGAAATTATCGTGTCGTACATGTAAAAAGAAATTCCATTCAGCTTGTTTATATAAATGGTTTAGTACGAGTAATAAGAGTACATGTCCGATTTGTAGAAATTTATTTTAGATTTTTTTTGTAAATTGACAAATAATAAAATTTCTAACAATACAATTCGTGTCTTATCAATCAATTAAGGGAGGCAACATCCCGATTATCGTTGTAGACGGCGCAGATCAATAAAATCTCTAACCATGAAAACTACTGTTATTATTCACAACAATTGTTAGTTGTTTTGTAGATAACACCCTCGAATTTCTTGCGAATTTTGTGATAACAAGTGGATAATTGGTGGTAATTATGGCGAAAGTGGATGGTATGGGTCTGGGTTACACTTATCATCTACCTTCAGGTGGATGGTTATTGAGAATTCGTAACGCATTATCGCAGTTCAGTGATTTGTTTAGTGAATTTGATAAGTATATAGCACCGGCTTATCACCATGATCGTTGTGAAAGGTAATCGCTTATCATTGTTTCGATTAATTTAACCAACCAACAAAATTTCAGATCGGTCTATATGCGATTATATTCAATGCATAAACGTGAATTCGTTATGGTTTTCATTGCGTTCTTTGCTTGTTTTGGTCTGGCTTTATTCATTGGTGTTGCTGGTATTTCGATAATATTATCAATGAATAGATTTGTGATTAAATTAGTTTTTAGGCCCACCGATCACCAGTACAACCGCGATTGATGGTCAATCACTATTGCCGAAAGACAATCACAGTCATTCGTTGGCAACAGGACCGTTTATAATGCGTACACCGGCATTAACAACCTATTCTCAACAATTGTGGCTTATTGTACAATTATCGACAGAGAATACTGACGGTTTTTTGATAAATTTTCCTTTAAATTTTCCCATTAATTATCGAAATTTTTCCAGATGAATCGTTCGATAAAAGCTTCACGGTTGCAGTGATCATTGATGGTCTTACAAAAGAACACAAACCGACACCTGTACTTGATAATAAACACAATAAAAATCGGTAATTATTTCGAATATCTTCATTGATTATAATTAATTTAAATTAATTACAGGACACGACATTTAATCTGCCAGAAACAGGATTGTAATGAATTTATTATCCTACATTTAGGATTTATGGAATATACACATTATATAATTACAGTGAATTTTTACGGTTTAAATGAATTCCATAAACGCTACAATATCAACCATCTAACTTTCTATGTAATTAATCAATTAATTAATTAATTACAATTGATAAGACGGTATTAATTATTTTTATAGTTTAAAACCTACAATCCTGCTTTCACACAAATCGAAATCGGTTTCCGGTTCATATTCTTATTAGCCACCTTTATAATAACTGTAAGTAATTTGTAATTAATTTACCTGTAATTAATTAATTATTATTAGTGCTGGTTCGCTTATCATCTACGCAAATTTCCCATCTACGATTGGTCCATCGAGCAAAAATGGATGTCAATCCTACTACCTTTACTTTTAGGATACAACAGTGAGTGGAATTGTGCCTTAAAATACAGGGTGATTCAAGAGTATGGCCTATAAGTATATAACAAGTCAACTTCCAAATGAGCTACGTAGTTCTAATTTTGCTAAAATATTCTCTCCCTACAGATTAGGCTATCCTCTTGAATCACCCTGTATTGTAAAATTTAGTTATTTTATTATTTGTAGATCCGATATTCCCAATGATGCTGTTGGTGAACTCTTGGATACCGGGCATGTTTGATGCTCTAGCTCAGACAACATTCCTATGTGCCCTATTACTATTCTGGTTATGCATCTATCATGGATTAAGACAAGTATTTTATAAATTTCTAATTAATTTTGTAATTTTAATTAATATTTTAATAGAATGAGAGGCGAATTTTAACATTCTATTTCCCGAAAGTTTTCATCGTTTCTATGCTTTGGTGTCCTGCTATCATCTTATCAACATGGCAACGGTATAGTGAATTAGAAGATCCAACTTATAATCACACTGTAGATACTCCAAATTTCTATGTAGATTTATTAATTAATTTGATTATTATAAATTAATTTTAAAATTTGTAGACGTTGAAAGCTTTCTTCTTGATTTTCGGTGTGATTTATTTCGTCTATTTATCATTGTTGATATTGAGAGCTTATACTGAGCTACGATCGATGCCATTCTTTGGTAATTATCCAAAATTAATTAATTCTTTATTTAACAATATGGAATTGTAGGTTTACGACTCAAATTTTTAACATTATTAATGGTGATTGTTATGGTAATAACTGGAATAATAACAATATTACGATTCAGTTTCGATATAGTTGAGGATAATTTTGTTGCACAATTATCAACGAATTACAACAGTTCAGCTCAATTTATGTCCTTTTATGGTTTATTAAATTTTTATATTTATACAATGGTGTATGTATATTCACCGGCAAATAAAACAATACACGGTATATCATTAATTTTCCGTAATTAATTAATTAATAATTATATTGTTGTAGAATTTGATATTACGAAAGATAATCCAGCCTTTTCGATGATTAACGATTCAGATGAGGAGGTGATTTATGGATCAGATGAAGAGAGTCGACGGCCTTTGAATCGAAGTAGAAACGATGATGATAGCGATTGAATTCAAATCGAATATACTTCCATCTGTTTAATCGTATTGATAATTAGAGTAATTGTTGATATTTTTCTTTAATTGCTCGGGCTATAGTTTTGTATTGAATAGCCGATTTTCTGTTAAATTGATGGAATTTAGATGTTTTGTCTATCTGTATAGTATCAAGCGATAAATAGTCAATTTTTGTATTGAATTATATACAATTTTGTAAATATTGTATTGTTTATTATTAAAATAATCAATAAATGTTATAATTGAATTTGCCGCTAAATTCTAGGGATTTCATTTTTTTATAATTGGCAGTATGTGTCAATCGCGCTCAATTCCCGCCAATTTCATCAAGTTTCATTGTTAATAATTCCTATCGAATATTGAATGAAAATTTGTGTTTTTTTCAATTAATTCTAATTAAAAATAATGGATGTAGGTAATATTCAAGTTGGTCAACGCCAACACACTGACGAAGTCGGTATACGATGCCAGAAATTATTTCAAGACTTCTTAGAAGAGTAAGTGTTTTTTCACTATATAAACACCAATTACAATCGTTTTTATTATTAAAGATGGAAAGAAGACGGTGAAATTAAATATTTAGAACCGGCACGTGAATTGTTGAATCAAGAACGTAGCACAATCGAGGTGAGTTTCGAGGATTTAGAGAAATACAATCAACAATTAGCCACAACAATTATCGAGGAATATTATCGCATGTACCCGTATCTATGTCAAGCTGTTGTGAATTTCGTCAAGGATCGCACGAATTTAAAACAAGAGAAAGAGTGTTATGTTAGTTTTACTGATGTACCAACTAGACATAAAGTACGCGAATTACGTACCGATAAAGTTGGTACCTTGATCCGTATTTCCGGTCAAGTGATACGCACACACCCGGTACATCCTGAATTAGTTTCTGGAACGTTTGTTTGTCTGGATTGCCAAACAGTTATTAAAAATGTTGAACAACAATTTAAGGTTAGTTTAGATTCAAATTTACCGCTTGGAATTTAGCGCGAAATTTAAAAATTTTCGTTACAGTATACAGAACCGACAATTTGCCGTAATCCTGTTTGTAATAATCGTCGACGATTCATGTTAGATGTTGATAAATCGATATTTGTCGATTTCCAAAAAGTGCGAATACAAGAAACACAAGCTGAATTACCGCGCGGTTGTATACCACGTTGTGTTGAAGTGATACTCCGTGCTGAAAATGTTGAAACTGTACAAGCTGGTGATCGTTACGATTTCACTGGTACTTTAATTGTAGTACCTGATGTTGGTGCTTTCTCATTACCTGGTGCTAAAACACAAATCGAAGCCAAACACAAAGCTGGCGACGAACCAGAAGGTGTGCGCGGTTTGAAAGCTTTAGGTGTACGCGATTTGCATTATCGTATGGCATTTTTGGCATGCAGTGTCCAAGCAACAAATCCAAAATTCGGCGGTCTTGAATTACCTTTAGATGAGATAACGCCGGAGATTATGCGACAACAGATGACTGAAGGTGAATGGAATCATATGTACGAAATGAGTCACGATAAGAATCTATATCAGAACCTTATTAATAGTCTATTTCCGAGTATACATGGTAATGAAGAAGTTAAACGTGGGATATTATTGATGCTATTCGGTGGTATTGCCAAAACAACAACCGAGGGTACAACGTTAAGGGGCGATATCAATTGTTGTATCGTTGGCGACCCCAGTACAGCGAAATCTCAATTCCTCAAACAAGTATAATATTTATCAACATTTTGATCAATAGTTTAATTAATTAATTTTATAGGTATCTGAATTTTCACCTAGAGCCGTTTATACGTCTGGTAAAGCGTCATCAGCGGCCGGTTTAACAGCAGCCGTCGTTAAAGATGAAGAATCATCGGATTTCGTAATAGAAGCTGGTGCTTTAATGTTAGCTGATAACGGTGTATGTTGTATTGATGAATTTGATAAGATGGATCCACGTGATCAAGTAGCTATCCATGAAGCAATGGAACAACAAACAATTTCAATAGCAAAAGCCGGTGTACGTGCAACATTAAATGCACGTACATCAATCTTGGCAGCAGCCAATCCAATTGGTGGCCGTTATGATCGTACAAAATCACTACAACAAAATATCGCCTTATCAGCACCGATCATGTCACGTTTCGATTTATTCTTCGTATTGATTGATGAATGTAATGAAGTTGTTGATTATGCGATTGCACGAAAAATTGTCGATTTACATTGTAATATTGAAGAATCTACAGAACGTGTCTATACAAAAGATGAAGTTTTACAATATATCTCATTTGTTAAACGTTTCAAACCGATAATTAATCGTGAATCAGCCGAATTATTAGTACGTTATTATAGTCATTTAAGATTGAGGGATACAATGACTAGTGGTAAAGCTACATGGAAGATAACTGTACGTCAATTAGAGAGTATGATACGTTTAGCTGAAGCGATGGCAAAAATGGAGATCTCTGATGAAATCCAACCGAAACATGTTCGTGAAGCTTATCGTTTGTTGAACAAATCGATTATACGTGTCGAACAGCCTGATATACATTTGGATGATAATGATGATGATTTACCTGATTCATTACAAGATACAGAAATGACTGATCAGTCAGTACAACAACAACAACAACAACCGGCTAAAAAGAAATTAATGTTAAGTTTTGAAGAATATAAAAAATTAAGTAATATGATTGCTGTACATATGCGACGACAAGAAGATATCCAATCGGATGATGATGATGATGATGGTGATAAGAATCGTGGTGTACATAGAAGTGATCTAATTGATTGGTATCTAAATATGGAAGCTGATAAGATTGAATCTGAAGATGAATTGTTGGAAAAGAAAGAATTAATTGAGAAAGTCATCGATCGATTGATCTATCATGTAAGATTTGTGTTTGTTTTATTAATTCTTATATTGATAATTACGAATTTTTATAGGATCAAATTATTATTCCGTTAACACGAACGGGAATCGGTAGTGAACAACAAGAGGAAGAAGATCCGTTATTAGTGGTACATCCCAATTATATTATCGACTAATCTCACAATAGTATTCGTTAAAATCGTAATTTTTATATTTTCTTAATAATAAACGCATTAGTTGCTTAGAAATAGTTTAAAACAGTGATGTCCAAACTTTTTCGAAACGCGTACCCTTCGTTTTTCAGTTATAATCTTGTGTGCGCGAGAGGACAAAGTATTTTTAAGAGAAATGTGGCGTATCCCACTTTGGATACCTCTGGTTTAGAAGACTTGAACCTGTTTTGAAATAAAATAGTGTCAAGCCCCGTGTCTGCAGTGTGATAAGCGTAATAAGAAAAAAAGTGTGGCCTTTGTAGTTTTTCTTTAAATGTGTTCAAAATGATAAGTCTTTTGTGTGCTTATCCCTTATTCCCCAACTATGGAAAGCATCCCAACTTGGGTGTTTTTTTTTTGATTTACTTTATACTCCTAGAATCTTCGAAATCCATAAGCCCCTGTCTAGTCCTAAGTGCTATCAATTTTGAATTGGTAAAGACAGGTATGGATTGGGTAGGGGCGGACTGCAGCTATTTTTGTGTTAGTCCAATTATAAAATGCTTAAAGTAATTCGGGTTGATTGTTTAAAATCAGAGCCAGTCCTGTATTTTGTAGCGCCCTGTGCAAAATAATGAAGCAGGCCCGCTCATATAAAAATTTCCATTTACTTTTACTGCAGTGTTAGTTTCAAGGGCTTTTTTCCCTGCTTAAGCTCGCTTTAGCAAGACCTTACCTTAAATCTACCCAAACATGGTTTTACAGACATTTAAGTGGAGAGCTGCATGTGGATCTAAGTTTGTGTATAAACCTACTGTTCGATTTAAGCCAAGTTTTACTAACAATAAGGTGAGCTCAAGTAAAGGAACTGGTCCAATAAATATCTTATTTATTATGTTAGTAGTAAACTCGCTATAAAAAAACTAATTACTTAGAACATCCATCATATTGGCTCTGTTTTTAAGTATCGAATTTTCTCATAATCATATTACACAGAGATCGAATCCCCTCCTGGGATAGCAGGATTTGGAACCGGAACTGAACCGAAAACCGGAAAAAGCCTAAATTTTGGCCGGAACGAAATCCGGATCTGAAACGAAAACAAGAATCGTTTTTATTTCGGTTCAAGTATACCACTTAACAGGATCATTTTCTCTATTTTTTCTTTTTATCTCCTTTCTTATCCCTGCCTCGGAAATGCATCAGCAGTGGTACTTCAGAGCACTTAAAATCAACTTGCTCGTAAACCATCGGAAGTCAAAACTTCCGATTTCGATGGTTTTGGCATATAAGGTACCAAAATTTTGATGTTTTTTTATATATGGGTGGTTGATTCTAAGGAATGTCTATTTTGTTGTTCGTGCTTATACTTAAGTTTAAGGGGGATATTAGGGGTTGAATTTACCCCTGTAAAATCAGTTTTTTTTCCTCAAATATCTTTGTAAAGGCTCAATATTTTTTAGTGATTTAAAAACTAGTCGATATAGATTCGTTAAGGCTATCAAAAGGTGTAAGCCACGTTTTCATCCCTTGTCGAGGGTTGAAATTAACGATGATAATATGCAATTATTTATGCTTTAGAACGTAAAGAGGTTGGTTTCGAATTGGTAAAGACATGTATGGATAGAGTAGTGATAAGATGCGACCATTACCAATTATTAAGATAATGAAAGTTAAAATTATTTAGAATAAAAGTGAAGTAATCTCTTATTTTCAAATATTTACAAAACATTCAATTGATTATAATCAATATATAAGGAAATTTTAATTTAAATATTTCAATTAGTGTTAATTTCTTATAGTAAATAACCATCCATATATACAGATATAATTCATCTCATTTAATGATGAAATATATGCGTTACTACATCATTACCATACGTTTTGTAATCATTTGTGAACGTGTTTTATCATTGTTATTAGTTTAATGTAAACTCTTAATCATTATTTAAAAGATTTATAATAAAATATTTGGAAATGTAGAAGAAGAGATGAATAATTGCATAAATTTGCAATAATAATAATAACAACACACACACACACATATTACAAATCTATAAATTCTTCAATTATGACTTTTTAATCTCTCTCCCACTAAAAATGATACTTTAATTAAACGTCGAGATGACCTTTGTGTTGTAGATTTTTCGTGCAAATTTTCGTCGAAAAATCATCAAACATTCACTTTCTACACACACACACACACGTAATTATAATTGTACAAAATTTCATGTTTGTATAATAAATGATATCGTTATGATTCAATTAGCCTCCATGTCATCATCATTATGGTTGTAATCACGAAGCATCCCACACAAAAGATTTCTATCTAGATCATCGTTTATTGTTAAGATTATAAACGTTTTTTTCCCTTCTTCTTCTTCTTTCTATATTTTATCAAATGTAAAAATGTCGGCCGCTAATGGCTTTATTGTAAAACTACTAATTAATAGAATTGCAAAATCAATTAATAGCGATTTACCTTTCATTATATATGAAATCATAATGATTAATAATTTTCTAAATGAATTGTGTATGTACAAAGGGAATTATTTGATATTTAGTGTAACACTGACAATGACGATCGTGATTTCTGCCATTTTTGCTAACATTTAATGATGATCAAGACCTATATCTGTCCATTAATTAATAAAACAACAACACAATAAATTAATAAAGGAACTTGTGCCAAAATTTCAATTTTTTCGGGTGAAACTCGTGAGTGTGTTCGATGCAAGATTTGTGCAAGCTTGATCACGTCTGGTGGTCTACACAATAATTACCAATGATTATATTAATGAAAGCATATAAATCACCACGAAAACAATTTTTACAATATGGGAAGAATTACAAGTTTCGGATAATAATAATGAGAATTGATACAATGTAATTTACAGGTAATTCCACCGTATTATACGAATCTGTTTTATTATCAGTTTAAAACTTTCGTGTGTGTGTGTGTGTGTGTGTGTATTATAAACAATTCTAAATAAGGCATAAGATGATCCTGTTCTAACTGAAATTGTGTAAAATTACAGAACTTTGATGGTGAAAGTGTCCCATTGTAAAAATAATCATAACACAAAGTTCTTATCCAAGATGATTACGAAACAATATCCAGATGAGTTGTATTCTAGTAGAGTAATGCCATTTTTTGTCGTGTATAAGAAAAATCTTCCCCACTTTACTCGGCTTTAAGAGGTGGATCTGTAGGTCTTTAGGGTTGTAGAATCGTATAAATACATAGCCAATGTAGCTGAAGAATTAGTACAATTCGACTATTCGTATTACACGAAACTGAAGAATTATCTAGGATTGTGCTTAAAAAAATGGCATGGTTGAAATTATTACTTGGTAAGTATTTTATTTATTGCATATTAATGTTAATTACCATCCCAATTGTTCAATTCGGAGCATATATCAATCATATAAAAGCCTGTCTTTTATTAGAAAAATGTTGTATTGTAACTTCAAAGATAAAAGACGTGACATTTTAATTGTTTCTCAAATAGTCGCTCGTTATTCTATTGATGTTTTAATAATAGAACTATTACAAAATGATAATGGATGAGAAAAGAGCCTGGAATTTTTATTATAGACCAAGTTCGAATCCTTGCAGTCGATGTATTTTTAATAAAACCATTTTTGTTTCAGTGTTATTCGCAATCTTTGGCAATATTTCGGTAAGTTTCAAAATCGTTTTGTTTGAAGTATAATTTGATTGGAATTTTTCAAGGCCCAACAAGGCTACAATTATGAACGTCCTCAAAAGCCATTTGAACTGACTCGATACCAGACAGGACCTCCACAACAACAATCCAGTTCGCCTACAATTCCGACGATAACAAATAACGGTTATCAAACAGCTAAACAAAACGGTGACTTTGCACTGAAACCATCACCAGCAGGCCAAAAAACCGCAACTACATCTACTGGATCATCTCTCCCTGGAAGCGGTGGTTATCCAGAATCACCAACAGACTCTGTATATCAGAGACCTAATGGAATTTTTGAACGAGGCCAAAAAACCGCTACCACATCTACTGGATATCCGGGATCATCTACGATTGGTGGATATCCAGAGCCATCGACAGGCTTCGGGTATCAAAAATCTAATGGAATTCCCGAAGGCCCAAGAACTACACCTACAGGATCATCTCTTCCTGTAAATGGTGGTTATCCAGAATCGCCAAGAGTTTCTGGCTATCAGAGAACTAATGGAATTCTTGAAAGAGGCCAAAAAACTGCTACTAATGGATATCCTGGATCATCTCTTCCTGTAAATGGTGGTTATCCAGAATCGCCAACAGTCTCTGGATATCAGAGACCTATTCTTGAAGGAAGCCAAAAAACCGCCATTACACCTACAGGATATCCTGGATCATCTCCTACAACTAGTGGAAGAACGACACCTACAGGATCATCTTTTCCTGTAAGTGGTGGTTATCCAGATGTTTCTTCGCAACAACCCGGTCAACAATTTGGTAATATTATCCAAACACCATCATTTCGTCCATACCCAGGACAACAAAATGGAAATTTTACACCTTTCGATCAAACACCATTACCAGTAAGATCAATGATTGGTCCTTTTATTAATGGTCAACAAGTAGAAATAGACGAAGGTGATTACTCTGCAATTCCCGGTGAACCTGGTCAAGATTATCCAATTTATTCCGAAATCCCAACGACATCTTTCTCTTGTGATGATCAACAATATCCTGGATATTATGCAGATATAGAGACTAGATGTCAAGTCTTTCATATTTGTGCAAATAATAAAACTTATGACTTTTTATGTCCAAATGGTACCGTATTCCATCAAGAATATTTAGTATGCGTTTGGTGGAACCAATTTGATTGTAGTATTGCACCATCTTTATATTCAATCAATGCAAACATTTACGATTATACAATTATGGGTATATATCAAGATGGTACTCAAAGATATACGGAACAAGGTATAACTCAGCCAAGTAGATATCCAGGCTCAACTCAAGCAAATGAAGCGATTTTTCCAACATCAAATAGAGAATATCCAGCACCGAGACGTCCAGGCGATAATCAAGGGTTAATTAGTCCACCAAGTGGTGCACTAACAGGTGGTACTGGAATAACCCAGTCAAGTAGATATCCAGGCTCAACTCAAACAAATGGTGCGATTTTGCCAACACCAAATAGAGGGTACTCAGCACAAAGACGCCCAAGCGACGATCAAGGGTTAATTAATACTCCAAGTAGTACTGGTCTAACTCAGCCAAGCGGATATCCAGGCTCAACTCAAGCAAATGGTGCAACTTTGGCAACTCCAAATAGAGGGTATCCCGCACAGGAACGTCCAGGCAAAGATCAAGGCTTAATTAGTCCACCAAGTAATACAGTACCTGGAGTAAACCTACCAGGTCGTCCTGACCTAACTCAGCAAAGTGGATATCCAGGTTCAACCCAAGCAAATGGTGCGATTTCGCCAACACCAAATAGAGGATATCCAGCACAGAAACGTCCAGGCGATTATCAAGGCTTAATTAGTCCACCAAGTAGTGCAGTACCAGGAGCAAAACTACCAGGTGGTACTGGCGGTTTTCTAACAAGACCCGGTGGGTATTCAAGCGTATCTGAAGAGTATCCCGTGAAACAACAACCTGGAAACTATCAAGAAAATGGCGCGATATCAGGTGGACTTCAATTGCCAAAAGAACCTGGTGGTTATCCCACAAAGCCACAACCAGACTATCAAGGTGTAACTAGTCAACAACAATTGAATGGTGTGTCTATTGCAAAACAACCAGGTTCAGGTATTCAACAACAACAACGACCATCTACAAATGGTGCAATATCAGGATTAGCTCAAAACGGTGGTAATGAATTGCCCCAAGGACCTAGTGAATACCCAGGAACAATACAAGGTTACCCTAGAGAACAACCATTAATTCCATTTCCAGGAACTAAGCCGAATCGAGAATATTTACCGCCTGCTAATGGAAAATGAATATTTATTGGAATATAAAAGTACCCAAACTTATGTAAATATAAGCGATTTTTTTTTGTAAAGCAAATTAATGTAGATATCTCTGGAAATAAATAGAATTTATAAAGCAATTTGTACACTTTTCTCCATGGTAAATTTTATATATTTAGGGAAATATTGTAAGCATTTCATATAATTGAATTTATTTTTGACGAGACTTCATAAAAGACACTCTATACATTGTTTTGAGTAATTTTTTAGAATTTGAAATCTGATTATCATTTTTTTTTGTAAATACTGGTAAAGTAATAAGTACCTCTTTAATCATTTTTAGAATGTAAGTCCAGCTTCAGAGTACGTATTGAAGATTTTCTCAACAGAATTAATATATGCTGCCGTTCTAATATCCAATCCCAAATTGAATTTTGAAGCCGTCCTCATTATAGCCTAAAATAATCAATAATTAGAATTGAATCAAATTAATAAATTCACTTAATAATAACTTTAGCTGAACGTTCCATTGTATAATCAAGACCAGAATGTACAATATCCTTTTCAGAAGCACCAGCAATTTTCTTTTGGAAAGACTCAGATGGTGTAATTGGTATTTCACCACAAGTGTCGCCGAATTTACGTTCCAAAGATTCTTGGACAGATTCTAAAAGAAATTAATTTTATTAAATAAATACACACATTTTTAATAAAATGATTTACGTAATAGATGATAGTTGGAATCTTTTTCATATTTAAAAGTGAGTCTACCATACGATACATGATTGATATTTTTCAACCATTCAAAGAATGAAACAGTAACACCACCAGCATTGATATATAAATCTGGAATTACTAAAATATTCTTTTTAAGTAGAATTTGATCAGCAGCTGGTGTTGTTGGACCATTAGCAGCTTCAGCAATAATTTTAGCACGTATTTTATCTGCATTAGCTTTTGTTATAACTTTTTCAGTAGCTGCTGGTACTAAGATATCACATTCTTCATATAATAATGCATCACCTTCAAATGGTTTAGAACCAGGGAAACCTTTTATTGTTTTATTTGTTACTAAATATTCTTCTAATTCTTTTGGATCAATACCATTTTGATTATATATAGAACCATCATATTCTAATACACCAATACATTTAGCACCAGCACGATGTAAATATCTTGTTGTATGTAAACCAACATTACCAAAACCTTGTATAATAAATGTTTTACCTTCCCAACCTGGTTTACTTTTAC
Organism: Mylabris sibirica; assembly: GCA_039776855.1. Classification (NCBI taxonomy): domain Eukaryota; kingdom Metazoa; phylum Arthropoda; class Insecta; order Coleoptera; family Meloidae; genus Mylabris; species Mylabris sibirica. Next base: position 10,213,997 of record CM077836.1, read on the forward strand.
ACATTTCCATTAATGATGGTTCTTTTAGAAAATTATCTAGACCATGATATACACCACGACCAGTAGCTGATACACGTCCATGTATACCACCTTGATTAATTGGTTTACCAGTAACACATGCATGACTATTTATATCTTGATAACCAATTGTTTTTGAATATGTATCAGCAATCCATGACATTTCACGTTCACCAGTACCCATATCAGGTGCTGGTACATCTAAACTAGGTCCAATAAAACCTTTTTTTGCCAATTCTAATGCAAAACGTCTTGTTAATTTTTCTAATTCATGTTCTGAATATTCTTTTGGATTAATTTTTAAACCAGCTTTTGCACCACCAAATGGTACATCAACACAAGCACATTTGAATGTCATTAAAGCTGCTAAAGCTTGAACTTCATCACGGCATACATCGAGAGAATAACGGATACCTATAATAAAAAAAAAATCATATTCGAGTTTATTTATAATTTGAACATCTGTAAGTTAAAAAAAAAGGGGAGCAACTTGCCAAATAAACTAAATGTTTAAAAAAATACACAACATTTGTTTAATTCCTTAATTGCATCATATGATAAAGCTGTTAACATGAGTATATAAAGTGCTTAGTGATAATTTGATAAAAATGACGTACAGTAACAAAAAAATAAATAGAAACTAATGTTAATTATTAATGATAATAATTCTATTATATTTTTTTTTCATATTATTCCTGTTTTTTTTTGCCTTTGATAACAATATACAAGACCGCAATTAAATTTACATTTTCGACAAATTAGCTTGTTAACTAGTTAATCAACATCACGAGGTGATTTACAAGATAAAAATAATTCATTATTAAGAAATAAAAATAAAAAAATTATTAAGCGTTAATACCGCTATACAACTAGGAAAAACTTGGGTCTTAAAAACCGGCCTTAAAAAATCTTTACAAATCCACGTGCAAATTTGGAATTTTGCATAAACTGTCAAGCCAAATTAATTGAATTTCAGGAAAAAGATAATCAAAAATTCATAAAGGATCAAGATTATTTCAAATCACAATTAATAAAAGTGAAAGAAATACAGGGTGTCCCATTTAACTATGGCCAGTCTACTTGACCTTATCGGAGATTTTGTTTCGAGCAAATAAAACGACAAATTTGTGTCTTTATACCATTCGCTTTCTTGTCCGAGTTGCGACATTCGAGATTTGTTCCGAGTTTTCATGAATAGAACGGTCTCTAATTTCATCCGAATTTTCGTCCGATTTGCCTAAAAGTATCATGAGAATTTTAGGTTATCTAAAATTTGAAATCATGGCGATGGCGTGGTTTATTGGTATCGTTTAGTATGAACTTGTCTATGGTGTTGACGATTTTTAAATGTTAGCGCCAGCGTACACATACAACTGACTCGGATAATGTAAAGATGAAAATAGATCCGAGATGAATTCGGATATAAAATCGAATACAAAACTCGGACAATGTAAAGGGGTTTTATAGCAACTCCTATTAATTGCGAGCGATTGAAAAAATACAGGGTCTTTTTTTTAAGTGGTCCATTCTTATGAAACCCCTACTAGGTGGTGAGCGATCCGAAAAATGTTTTAAGGATTTGTAGGGAGGTCTCCAGACAATATTTTATCAAAATTAGAATTCCGTAACTCATTTATAAGTTGGTCAAAAAGCGCTCATTTTAAAGAATGTCGCCATTTTTAAAAACCGGCACATAAAACGAATAAGAATGACTCGTAAACCTTTCCAACATTGATTATTTCGTTTTTTTTACTTTTCATTGTATTCTAGAGAAAATGTCAAACATTTCCAAAATAATATGGACAAAACCGAAAAAAATCACTCTTAAGAAGATCTACGAATCACTCTAAGTCGTTTTGCTTGCATAGTTCGTTTTTAAAAATCAGAAACAAGCGTTTTTTTACTAACTTCAAAATGAACTACGAGGTTCTAATTTTGCTAAAATGGTTTCCAGCCCTCTCAAAATTCTTGAAATATTTTTCGATTGACTAGCCAACTAGTAGGAGTTTGACCGCTCTAAAAAAAAGACCCTGTATTTCACAAATTTGTAAGAAAGTCTCTGGAGATCATTTTAGCAAAATTAAAACTATGTAGTTTATTTCGAAGTTAGTCAAAAAAGACATTAGTTTCTGATGCTGCCGCGATTTCAAAACAAGCCAAACACGCAAAACCATTTGAAATTACTTGAGGATGATGCTCCTTACATGTGTTCTGGAACAGGTGGAAATGCTTCGCTTTTTTCCCGAGAATGCAATAAAAAAAACACGAAAAATTCAATGTTGGGAGGATGTACGAGTCATTCTTAATCGTATTGACTGTTTAGCTCGTTTCTGAAAATCCTGAAATCCTCAGGAACGAGCGTTTTTTGCCCAAATGAGCTACGAGGTTCTAATTTTGATAAAATGCTTTTCTTATACTCTCTTGTAAATTCTTGAAATATTATTCGAATCCTTCACCAATTAATATGAGTTTTTATAAGAATAAGCCATAGTTAAGTGGGACACATGGTATACTGAATTACACACACGACGATTTATCATTCTAATACGATTAAAAATTATTTGATAACAGTATTTTTTATTATAATTAGTAATCGTAATTCAATAATTTACAACTTACATTGTTGCTCAATCAAATAAATTTACCAAACTGACAATTAAAATTAGAAACAAAAGAAAATTTATTTTAATCGTTTATCGAAAGGGCAAATTAAGGGGACTTTGGACATACTTTGTATTACTCTATTTGGCGTGCGAAAATTGCCGATTTTCAAACAAAGATATCTCCCTTGTTTTTTGAGATATTGTAAAAAGTAAACGTGCGTTGGATAGAGCATTTCATGGTGCATGTCCTGAAGCTTTCTATTTTGAGAAAAATTAATAAAATTCTGAATAGCAGAGAAAACTCTGTGATCCTGTATTTTCCGTACATTTTACTTTATAACTGGCTAAAACTTAGACAATATTATTGATTTTCAATAGTTTTCCAGATAAATTCTTAAAGATTTGGAAAGTTTTTTTAATTTGCTATCTAAATTCACTTGTTAATTATTGAAAATCATTAATATTGGTTAAGTTTTAGTTAGTTATGAAGGAAAAAGTACTAAAAAAATAGGGTCCAAGAGCTTCCTCTGCCATTTAGAATTTCATCACATTTTTCTTTTATAGAAAGCTTCAGGACAAGCACCTTAAAATGCTCTATCCAACGCACTTTCATTAATCACAATAGAGATGTAACAGGACTGTCATAGCAGAAACAGATTTTTTGAAATTTATTATAACAGAAAAGGAAACAGAAACTAAAAAATTTTAAAAAATTCTTTCTTACATTCATATTATGCATTACAAACCAAGACTAAATACAAACAGTTTTCTTTTGTGATAATGACTACGACATTTTGCCAAGTCAACATAAACAGTGGATTTATTTTTCTTTTTCTCTGTGTAATTTTCCCGCATATTGAGATTTTTTACTTATAGTGGTTCCCTAGTGCAAATGCTAAACATTTCCGTTATTATATCCATTTAAGAATGTGCGGAAACAGAGCTCCAAAATCATGCAAAATTTCCGCAATTAATGAACCAGATATCGATGTTTGAAAACTGGTAATTTTCGCACACCGAATCGAGTAATATGTCCAAAATCCCCTTAAGTTAATTCAGAATGTTTGTAATTCAATTTGCCAATTAAACTTTCTTTTAAATCTTGATTTAAGACTGAATTTCTTACTAGCACAGTTTTATCATCATTCTAAGACAGAAAATTTTATAGCATAGCAATAAATTTATCAATCTAATTGGGGATTGAGGTAAATTTTAATTCAAATTAAATTAATGAAAGAGTAAATTTAATTAAAACCCCAACGATGGACAACAAAAATGATAAAGATAAATTTTAATTTAGTTTGGCTAAATTTATTTAAAAATAAAATAACGTATATGTAAATCTTTGAAATTTAGGCCACAATGAGAAATTCAATTGGGAACTTGCCAGAAGGGACATTTTTGTTGTTTCCTTAAAATTTTCGTTGATTTTTAATGTAATTTTTATCAGATATCAAACAAATTGATCGTGTGGAATCTTTAAAGCTAATTTCGTGATTTTATTCACTAAAATACCAGATCCACACTTAGAATCAACAATAAAAGAGAAGTATTTAATGTGGATAAATCTAATTCTAAATTTCATGATTTCAAACAAAAAAAAATTAGAAATAAATTTAACAGTAAATAAAGAACTACCTACGCGAAATTTTCAGCGTGACCGATTTTTACTCTTGAATAGTTAACAGAGAATTGAATTAGATTTTAATTGTTTATTATAAGTAGTGTGAATTGTATAGAACAACATCAAGGCCTCTAATCTATTTTTAAACAAAAACAGCTATTAAATGTACATTTTTTTACCTCCTTTCGTTGGCATCCTGTGTGTACTATGTTGTGCCCGATATCCTTTAATAATCTCATATTCCCCACAATCTCTACGTATAGGAAAGCCAATTTCAAGAATATGATCGCATTGTTCCATTAATGTTAATATGCCTGTAACTTTTGCTTTCCTTTGTTCTAATGTTAATTGTGATCCACGTACTTTTGTTAAATCTTCAACCAATTTATCTTCAACTAAACAACAAGCACGATGAAAGAAATATTCAACCATATCAAAGAATTGCGGATCAGGATCTGTTGGCATATCTTTTAAACGATCAGGTATAACATGATCGGCATATGTACGATTCGATTGTATCAACTGATTGATTGATGGTAATAATTTTGTAAATGTACCATGTTCAATTGTTGCTTTCAATGGTACAATTGTACGTGATAATGATTTAAAATTCAACATATTCTTACGATTATTGATAAATTTACCAGAAAATTTTAATCACTACTAAATTCGTTAATTGTAAGTGACAATATATTTATACGATATACATACCACAACGTCACTTAAACAAATAAAAATTTTATAAAATTATTTCCTATTTAAATAAATTAATGCTTACGTAATCGGTGATATTGTATGAATTATAAATTCTAATCTAACCCCACCAAGATGTTTGCAGCAAGGTGTGAAAAACGGGAATGGCAGCGCTGTCAAAAATCAAATGACAACAGCGACACCACGATTGATAAACATAACTACAAGATAAACGTTGCTGTATAGGCAATCAAATATACACCAAAAATCTACAGTGCGTTCCATCGAAAATTCGAATTCTTATCAATTTTTTTTTTCGGTATATTTATAATGTATTCACAGGTTAAAGTGTATATACGAGTTTGAATTGTTGCTAGTCATCAATTTATTTGCTCTTTTAAAATTAGAATTACTGATAATGTTTACAAGGCTATCAATAATCAAATAAAAATATTTTTCGAATAAACAATAAAAATGTTGATAATTTTGATATTGAAATAACAATAAAAATAGAAATGAGAATTTCTTCATACAATACTAATCAAGATTATTATTATTATTATTACGATATTTAAAATAAAAGACGGAAAATTCAACAAGGTCAACAACTGTATGTGTTGTTTGTTGTTGTCTGCTTTTAAATTTACGCTTCCTATAAAGCCAGTTTGTTGTTATTGTTGTTATTTACAACAAGTCAGTCAGTGTGCCTGCATTACTAATGAATTTTTTGTTGTTGTTTGATCGTAAATAATAATTGTTTGTAGTAAAACGTAAACGCGTATCTTTTCAAAAATTCAGGTAAGTTATTTATGGATTCCATATGAGGTCATTATTGAAAATTTACGAATTAATACTCGATAGTTACACTGCAATTTTATCGTTTTGTAATGAGCGCACGTCTATTTAATCTTTGTCAACTTGACCTGGCATTAAAATAACGCGCTAATAAGAATTTTTGTGTAGGTTCAAAATACTCTAAGATCGAAAGTAAAAATCTAAAAATTTCGAAAAAGAGGTCATAAACTTTATAGATAACAAGAAAAGATGTGAAATTAATGGAAAAAAAAACCATCATTCTATAAGTAGCACTCGTATTGATAACATATCAGAGACAAAATTGTTATTTATTTTCCAGAAAATGTTGTCAAAAACGCATATAATTTATGGGAAATTAATAAATTTCACACCGACAATAACAGCAAGATGTTTAAATACCGAATCGGTGATAGCAAGAGAGAAGAAATATGTCGCCCATAATTACCATCCATTACCAGTAGCTCTAACCAGAGGTGAAGGTATGGTGTTTTTTTTAATTATTTTTTTATGGACGAAATATTGTTTAAATTCATTTGTTTGAAGGTGTTTTCGTTTGGGATGTTGAGGGTAAAAAATATTTGGATTTTCTAAGCGGTTATTCAGCCACAAATTTCGGCCATTGTCATCCGAAAATCTTGAGTGCTCTACAGAAACAAGTGAATACATTACATCTAACATCTAGGGCCTTCTATGCGGACACTCTTGGTGAATTTGCTGAATTTGCAACGAAACTCTTCGGTTATGATAAAATCCTGCCAATGAATACAGGTACAGATTGATGATGTGAGTGTGTATAATACAGTTGCAAAATACAGCTGTAAAATACGTTAAATACCGTATGTATTAAAAGTTTAATATCGAGCTTAATATGACATTTAAAAATAATGAATGAAACTCCTATTAGTTGGCGAGCGATTCGAGAAATATTTCAAGGATTTCTAGAAGAGTGTCTAGAGAACATTTTATCAAAATTAGAACCTCGTAGCTTATCTTGAAGTTACATTCAACGACTTGTACACGTTAAACGACTTTGAATGACTTAGGGATCCTCCCAAAAATTATTTTTATTGTTTTTCTTCATTTTATTCCGGAGCGGTAGAATATGTTTTGCATTTTTTCCAGAATTCATTGGAGAAAAACAATAAAAATCATTATTAGGAGGATACTGGAGTCATTCTTAGTTGTTTTGCGTGTTAAGTTGTTTTTTCAAAATCGTGACCTTATGTGACACGATCGTTTTTGACTAACTTCCAAATAAGCTACGAGGTTCTAACTTTACTAAAATGATCCCTGGGGACTTTTCTATAAATTTTTGAAACATTTTACGAAACGCTCGTCAACTAATTGGAGTTTGATACGAGTTGTCTACTTTTAGAGCAACAAGACGGTAATGTTTACGCCTAACGGTATAATACACATGTATTAAAAATAAAATACTATAAATTAACATCATTAATACAGATTATCCCTTAATTTACTAGAATCGTTAATTTTTTTTTGAAATCTAGGTGTAGAAGGTGGCGATACGGCAATCAAACTAGCCCGCAAATGGGGCTATAAAGTTAAAAACATACCAAAAAATCAAGCGCATGTTGTGTTCGCTGCTGATAATTTCTGGGGTCGCTCTTTAGCCGCCATTTCCGCCTCAACAGACCCGTTAAGTTTCGAAAATTACGGTCCTTACCTGCCCGGTTTCAGCTGTGTACCGTACAACGATCTGAAAGCACTCGAAGTACGTGTGTCTCAGGGTTATTCACGATGGACAAAAAGTTCTTATGGAAACTATCATTATTTGACAAGCAATTTAAAAAATATTCCAAGAACTTATAGAGGGATCCCTGGAGAACATTGTAGCAAAATTAGAACTTCGTAGCTCATTTGGAAGTTGGTCAAGAGCGATCGTTTTGGATGAGGTCACAATTTTGAAAAACTAGATAAACACATAAAACGGCTAAGAATGACTCGAAAACCTTCCTAACATAGATTTTTCATTTATCTCAAGTGTATTTTAGGAAAAATACGAAAAATTTTCATTTGTTCCAGAACAAAATGGAGAAAAACGAGAAAAATTAAATGTTTGGGGGCATTCTCATGTTATTCTAAGTCGTTTTGCGTGTTTAGTTATTTTTTGAAAATCGCTCTGTCGTCAGAAACAAGCGTTTTTACCAACTTCCAAATAATCTATGAGGTTCTAATTTTGCTAAAATGTCCCCTGGAGACAAATCCTTTAAGTATTTCAAGGCATTATAGGAGGGTAGCTGAAGATCATTTTATCAAAATTAGAAGCTCGTAGCTCATTTGGAAGTTATTCAAAAAACGCTCAATTCTGATGATGTTGCAATGTTCAAAAACTTGCTGCACGCTTAAAATGACTTAGAATTACTCAAGGATCCTTTTAGCATTGATTTTTTACACTTATCTCAATTTTATTCTGGAATAGGTGGGAATGTTTCGTAGTTTTTCTAAAACAAAAAAAAAGAAATTTTTGGGGAGTCTCCGAGTCATTCTTAGTCGTTTTTCGTGTTTAACTCGTTTTTAAAAATTGCGACCTTGTCCAAAAAGAAAATGTTTTGACCAACTTTCAAATGAACTACGAGCTTCTAACTTTCCTAAAGTCTTCTCTGGGGACCTTCTTAAATTTTTTTCGAATCACTCACCAAATAATGCGAGTTGCCTTAAGAACTTTTCATCTTAAGTGACTCACTCGGCATTAGGCGACAATTTTAAATTGTTGAATTGAAATTTTAGAAACTCCTCCAAGATCCGTGTGTGTGCGCTTTTATGGTCGAGCCAATTCAAGGTGAAGCTGGTGTCGTTGTACCCGATGATGGTTATTTGAGAGGTGTCCGTGAATTGTGCAACAAATATAATGTACTTTGGATTGCTGATGAAATCCAAACTGGTTTAGGACGTACCGGCAAACGTTTATGTGTTGATCATGAGAATGTTAAACCAGATATTTTAATATTAGGCAAAGCATTAGGTGGTGGTGTTTATCCAGTATCAGCATGTTTAGCAAATGATAATGTGATGTTAGTTATGGAACCTGGTACACATGGTTCAACATTTGGTGGTAATCCATTAGCATCAAAAGTGGCAATAGCTGCATTGGAATTACTTGAAGAACAAAATTTATCATTATCTGCTTATCAATTAGGTGAAATCTTTCGAACGGAATTAATCAAGAAATTAGATAAAGATATTGTGATTAAAGTACGAGGGAAGGGATTATTGAATGCGATTGTGATCAATCATAGTGAGTTTAAAAAAAAAATTGTACAGGTGTCCGGCTTGGAATTACCCAATTTGGCCGTTTCCATCAAAGTATAAGAGCGATTTGAACCAACTTTCCAGGATTTGTAGGGTAGTACCTGGACATCATTTTACCAAAATTAGAACCTCGTAGCTCATTTAGAAGTCGCTGAGCTATCGACGAATTTTGCCAATCTCTGTCTACTAAAGAAAGGCCGTGGACTCGAAGACTCAAACTTTTCTCTGCCGATGAAGCCTTAATATTCATCAATTAACTGATTTGTGACCAAGTGCCAATGTTTCGCATTTTTTCAGTGCTGGGATAGTCTTCGGGTCATTTTAAGGCCAGGTTTTTCTTTCCTTACTTAAGCTCGCTTAGCAAGACCTTGGTTTAACCAATGGTAGGTTAACAAACTTTTGGGTGGGGGTCTGTCCGTGTCCAAGTTTCCACCAAAATGTCTGTAAATCCACGCTTAGGTCGATCTAAGGCAAGGTTTTGTTAAGGTGAGCTTAAGTAGGGGAGGAAAAACCGAGCCTTAGTCACTTAACGTGTCTATAGCTCGTTTTTGAAAATTGCGACATTGGTTGTTCTATTGTAGAATTAAATCTTAACTAACGATGTTAATTGCAAATTAAAAAGAAAAGTTTGGTTCTTCGAGTGGGATTTGAACCCCTCGAACTTTTGTTAATCGCAGCATTGCTCTTACCGTTGAACTATTAAGGAATTTTGCCAATCTCTGTCGATTCAACAAAGGTCGTGAAGTTCAAGTCTCAATCGAAGAACCAAAATTTTCTGTGACCTTAAAACGATAATAAGGCTTTTTTAATATTAATTAATTAATTAATTAATTTTCGTTTTTGTCTATTGTATTCTGGAACATGTGGATATTTTTCGAATTTTTTCTAGAATGCAATGGAGTAAAACGAAAAATATCACTGTTAGTTTTCGAGTTATTCTGTCCTTGTCCAGGTGCCCACCCAAATGTCTCTAAGTTCATGCTTAGATCGAATTAAGCCAAAGTTTTACTAAGCTTAGTTTAAGTAGGGGAGGAAAACCGAGTCATTTAACGTGTTTAGCTCGTTTTAAAAATTGCAATATTGTCCAAAAGGAGCGTTTTTTGACCGACTTGGGGTCGTACTTTTGCTTTTAGTACCACCCTAAAATGATTATTTTGATGGGAACGACTAAATTGTGTATTACTCTCAGGCCGAATACCCTACATAGCAATAATTAAAAATCAAATTTTGAATTATGATTTCAGACATTGTACAAGCTTGGGATATTTGCATGAAACTAAAAGATAATGGAATTATTGCTAAACCGACACATGATAACATTATTCGATTTGCACCGCCTTTAATTATCACCAAACAACAATTAGAAGAGGCTTTGTATATCATTTGCACTACCATTAATACAATGTCTTGTAATGAGGTACGACAAGAGAAACTTTGACTGGAAACTTTATAAATTTAAAGGAACCATTGTTATTTTTTATCACTATTAACACTATTATTATTATTATTATTATTGTTGTACAAACGGAGCAATTAAATTTTTTTAAAGCAATTCAAGACTTGTTAGATTTAATTCTAGGATTATCGGATTGTGGTCAAGTTGATTAAAAAATAATCGATCAATTTTAATTAAAAAAATGGCAGTGTTTGTAAAATATATATGTACATTCTTCAATTTTTTTTTTTGGTGCTATATAATATTATTTAAAACAAACTGGTCCAATTGAAAATCCAAAAGCTTGATTCGGTAATCCATAATCAACTGGATAGAAATCAATGATTGGTAATTGTGTCAATTTTCTTGTCTTTATTATAAATACTGTTTCATTTTTATCATTACCAGTACGACAACCATCATTAACAATTTTCGGTTGATTCTTATTATTATATGAAAATTCTTGTTCATTATCGCCCAATAATTTTATAGCTAAATCATAGTTTAATGTCCGTTCATTATACCAAGCAATACTGTTTACACATGTGTATGTGAAATTTTGATAAGCCTGTTGTGATAAGAGACGTAAAAAGGTCATCTGAACTGTACCAATCGTATCATAAGTTATCTAGAAATAACCAGTTTTGAAATTTATGTTTATTTGTTATTTATTTAAGGGACCTTTGGAGATATTGCCCGATTTGGCGTGCACAAATTGTCAATTTTCAAACATCGATATCTCGCTTGTTTTTTCAGATTTTGAAAAAATTAAAAGTGGGTTAGATAGAGAATTTCAAGGTGCATGTTGTAAAATGGTCTATTTTGGAAAATTGTGATAAAAATCTGAATAGCAGAGAAAACTCTTCGACTCTGTTTTCTCATACATTTTCCTTCATAACTGGCTAAAACTTAGCTAACATTAATCTTCAAGAATTTTCTCGATAGGCTTGTTAATTTTCCGATAATTGAAGAAAATTACATTTACATTTATAAATGAGACCACACCTCCTGCTTCTATTGAATAAAGCTTGAAAATGGTTACTTTCTCGATTTATTTCCTCTTTGTTCGTTTCCCATTCTGTTTCTTATTTATTTCAATTTTTTCTTCACAAATTGATGTTCTTGCCGTTGTATTAAGGGCTACTATAAGCAGGAAGCGTGGTCTAAAGTAGTTTGTAACGGCGTCTGGCAGCGTTGAATTCTTAAGCACAGTAAAGATAACAATGATCACACCATCTATCTGATACACAGTGAACTAAAAAAGAGAGTATCATTCTCTATCTTCAAAATTATGAAGGCATCAATTTTGGATTTTTTTTTTTAATTTTCTTCAGTTATCAGAAAACTAACAAGCATATCGAGAAAATTCTTGAAGATTAGGAAAACTCGTTCAATTGGCTATCCAAATCACCTGATGTATATTGAAAATCAATAATATTTAGCAGGTTTTTTTGCCAGTTATAAAGGAAAATGTACGAAAAAACAGGTTTCAGAAGTTTTTTCTACCGTTCAGGATTTTATCAAAATTTTTCATAGTAAAAAGCTTCACAACATGCACCTTGAAATTCTCTATCCAAAGCACGTTTACTTTTCCCAATATCTTAAAAAACAAGCGAGATATCGATGTTAAAAAATTGGCAATTTTCCCATGCCAAATCTGCATTTTTGTTGTATGGACCCTTAAAACTTACACGAAATCCACCGCGTAATTTCGAATACCATTTCTTACGATTACCCTCTTTATGCCATGGTATATTTGGTATACTGGCTGTGTGTATATCTGGAAAAACACATGTTTCACCTTGTCCATTCATGTTACAATAGACATAAACAGCATCATCAATCATTCCCAAATTTGGATCAATCCAATACCAACCTAATATTATAACGATTTTTATAAGTGTATTGTATTGGCGGTGAATTTTATACTTGAAATTACTTACCATCGGAATATTGTGGATGTCCATAATATAGATCACGACAAGTTCGTGCTGGATTCGCTTTAGTCCCAACTGGATTACGGACAGTTTCCAAATCTAATCGCATTGTATAAATTGTATTGTACATATCTAAGAATTTCTCATTTAAATCTGCATCTCCACTACTAAACGAATCCTCACTTGAAGCAAATTATTGAGTTGTACGAGTCATTTTTTTCACGTATTATACAGAGTGTAATTGAAATGCCTTGCAATACTCAAAACTCACTATCCCTATATAGAATAAAATGCGATAAACATTTTGAAGGGCATAAAAGAAAATGAATTTTTGACTAAAATTAGCCAAAATTTGAACCATTGATTGATGGTTATTCATGAAACAAGAGTCAGTATAACACATCTCGAATTTCCATGGCTTTAAGTAACAGAAGCCTTACTGTCCTCTTTATTGAATGTAAACGTCCACAAAACATATTTTATTAAAAACTAATGATAACGTTGCTTAATTTCAATGATTTTGAAAATCTTGGCCTTTTTAAAAATACAAATCAACTCCGTTTTTCAAGCCCTACGCGTGATTTAAAGATTGCCAGGCAATTCAATTACAACATGTATAACTTACAATAAATCTTCAACATTTCTTCGATTCCTTGATAATTCTTCACCGAATAATAGCTCTGGTGGTACTAATGGCATCTCAGCTGGTGGTCCTGGAGGTCCTGGTGGACCAGGTGGTCCGGGTTCTCCTTTAATTCCAGTTTGTCCATCGGAACCTTTCGGACCAGGTGGACCTTCAGAACCCATTGGTCCCGGTGGACCTTCACTACCTTTCATTCCTATTGGCCCTTCAGGTCCCTAATATATAATGTTGATTTTTATTGATTAAAATTATTATAAAATTTTTACCCTGTCTCCTTTAGGTCCCTCAGGTCCAGTGGGGCCTTTATCACCTTTTTGTCCTTTCTCACCAATTTCTCCCTTGAGACCAGTCATTCCTGCTTCTCCTCTATGTCCTTTAAGACCACGTCGACCTCTATCACCTTTTTGTCCCTTAATTCCGATAGGCCCAACTTTTCCTGGTAGTCCAGAAGCGCCTTCTTTACCTGGAGGTCCTGGCTCTCCCTGTAATAACCGCATGTATACAATATTTCCTACGTAAAATAAATATCCTCTTACTGCCAGTCCGGGCGCTCCACGTAAACCAGGTGGTCCTGGAGATCCTGGAATACCTTCTGGGCCTGGTAATCCTTGCAAACCTGGCGGCCCAGCAGGCCCTATACTTCCTTTTTCACCAGGTAAACCAGTATTACCTTGAGCACCAGGTGGTCCTTCAGAGCCCTAAAATAAATACTCATAACTCATAACGCATTAATTATCGGCAAGCAATAATTAACAATCTTACAGGTTTGCCAGGTGGACCAACGGGACCCATTTCTCCAGGAGAACCAATACTACCAGGCGGTCCAGGTGGACCTTGTTTACCATCATCTCCATCTTTTCCAGGTTCACCTTTTATTCCTGGTGGCCCAGGTTGGCCAGGAGATCCTGGAAAACCGATTGCTCCAGGTGGTCCTATCGGACCCTCAATTCCTGGCTCTCCTCTATCTCCAGGTGGTCCTTGAGGTCCAGCTTTTCCTTCCTCACCTTTAGGCCCTAACGGTCCTCGTTCTCCCTTTATAACACACATCTATTATATAATGTGACGTAATTGAAAGTAATACTTACAGGTTTGCCATCGGATCCTGGAGGCCCAATTTGCCCCTGTGGTCCTGTGTCACCTTTAGGCCCACGAAGTCCTTCCAAACCACGTAATCCTGGTAAGCCTTCTATACCCGGAGGTCCTGGACGTCCAGATTCACCAGGGGGCCCAGGTGGACCCAGTGGTCCTTTTTGTCCAGAATCACCAACCTCTCCTTTATTTCCTGGAGGTCCTGGAAGTCCCTGAGGTCCAACTGGACCAGCAGCACCAGGCGTACCTACAGGGCCATCTTCACCTTTCGGCCCTTGTCTGCCCATTTCACCAGGGGGGCCCTTTTCACCCGGAGGACCCAATGGTCCAGGCTCACCTCGTGGGCCAGCTGGACCTGGATTGCCTATAGCACCCTGTATAAGAATTTAATTATAATTATAATATTTGTGAACTTAGTAATTTTCTTTAATCATTACAATTTCGCCACGACTTCCTTTGACCCCTTTTTCGCCAGGGGGACCAGCTTCTCCTTTATCACCATCTTCCCCTGGAGGTCCTACTGGACCAGGCAAACCTGGTAAGCCTCTAATTCCAGGAAGACCATCTCTACCAACTGGGCCAGGTAAGCCTCGATCACCTTGTTCTCCTTTAATTCCAATCGGACCAGGTGGTCCTGGTAGCCCTTTACGTCCCTCGGGACCCGGAGGTCCATCTTTACCAGGTTCGCCCTGTTGCCCCTTATCACCAGTTGCACCTTGTGGTCCTATTGCACCCGTATCCCCTTTCATTCCTGGTAAGCCCTTCATTTACTTGTAAGTAATTATAATTCTCTTAGTTAATACTTACCGGAAGACCAGATATTCCTCGTTCGCCTGGAAAACCTGGCAATCCGGTAGGACCAGGAGGACCGGGAACACCTGCCGGACCTGGCGGTCCAGGGGAACCTTCCTTTCCTACTTCGCCTGGTGGACCAGATTCACCAGGAATTCCTTGAGGACCCGGTGCTCCAGGTTCACCAATTGGTCCTGGCTCCCCAGTGAGTCCTCGTGGACCAATCACACCTGGCGCCCCTGTAGGTCCAGATGGACCAGATTCTCCCTAAAACGATTCACTTTTACAAATGCATATTTGAAGAAACATAACTTGTTACCGGAGGCCCCCTTTCTCCAGAAGGTCCAGACATACCGTCCTTTCCATTAGTTCCAGGTGGACCTTGAGGTCCCACAAACCCACGTGGCCCTTCAAGACCTGGTACACCAATTTCACCTTGTAGTCCTGGAGGTCCCGGTTGTCCAGTATCTCCTTTAGGACCAGGAGATCCTTGACTTCCTCTGCGTCCTCTAGCTCCACGGAACCCTCTAGGTCCTGTCTCACCTCTTTCACCTTGTGCGCCAGTGTTCCCCTATTTTGATTTTTTTAAATAATTTTTTAACAAAACATTACTAATGCAAAACGTGTTGGTTACCCTCTCTCCTTTTTCACCTGGTAAGCCCTCCTTGCCTGTTGCACCCTTATCACCTTTATCTCCTGCATTACCAGGATAGCCCAATAATCCTCTCGGCCCTTCTTTTCCCTTTTCACCTGGAGGTCCCATTGGACCACTTTCACCTCTTGGTCCATAAAAACCTTTGGGCCCTTCTGGCCCTTCAATGCCTGGTATACCGGAAGTTCCTATTGGTCCAATATCACCTTTAGGTCCTGCATCTCCCTTTTCTCCTTCAAATCCTCTTTCACCCTTATCACCCTTCTCGCCTTGTGGACCACGTTTGCCTTCATCACCTTTAACTCCACGTAATCCAGGAAATCCGACAGGACCTTGTGGTCCAATAGAACCTTGGTCTCCTTTGGCTCCAGGTAAGCCTGGATGACCAGTATTTCCAGGTGGTCCCTCAGTTCCATGAAAACCTGGCATACCTGGTTTACCAGGAGGACCCTAATTTTTATCATTAAATTTTGTTTGATCATCAGAAACTAATATTTACCTTAATTCCTGGTGGTCCTAGAAAACCTTGCGGACCTGTTGGTCCCATTATACCTGGAGGACCTGTTTGACCTGGAGCTCCCGATGGTCCAGGCGGTCCAGGTAATCCCTTACTACCCGGTGGACCTTCCATACCTGGTATACCAGGCGGTCCTGATACACCAGGGATTCCTCGAGGCCCTGGAAAACCTCTGGGACCCATTTCTCCTGGCATACCCGGTAATCCAGTTGGACCTTCATCACCTGGTAGACCAGTATGCCCACGTGGACCTGGCTCACCGGTATTACCCGGTGCTCCTTTCTCACCCTTTTCACCAACTATACCCGGTAGTCCAATCAAGCCTTGTTCACCTTTAGCGCCTGGTGGTCCAGTAGCACCTCGATCTCCATCTCGACCAGGACGGCCACGTCTACCTTCTCTACCGGTCATTCCTGGAGGTCCACGAATACCTCTCAATCCCTTAAAAAAAAAATTATTTCAGAATAATATCAATTATTGTGGAATATCCTTACAGGTTCACCGATTTCTCCGGGTTCACCTTTGGTACCTTCAGGACCTGGGGGACCTTGAGAGCCTGGAATACCAGTAAGACCCATTGGACCTTCAATACCTCTCATTGACATCTGTAGAAAATCGTATGATTTAACACAAAGAAAAACATGATTTTAAAGTATTACCATATGTTGTGATAAAAGTTGTCGAAAAGTTTCACTTTGTATATCAGGCCCTTTTTCATTACTTTGTAAACTTAAAGGTAACATAAAAACATGACCTGGTGGTCCGGGAAGACCACGCATACCAGGTATCCCACTTCTACCTTCTTCACCTTTAGGTCCTGGTGGTCCTGGTAATCCTGGTGGACCTGGATAACCCCGTGGACCTGGCAATCCTCTATTATATGGATTTATTTCGGGCAGTAAAGTAATCCATTCTTCTTCTTCTTCTTCTGTTTCCAATAAACCGCTTACAGTTGGGGGTACAAAATCTACATCGATATCTTCACCAAGATCACCCCTTATAGGTTTCACTATAAAACCTTCATTGTCTAGGCGAATTGTTGTTGTCTCCCCGTCGAATTCAAGAAATGATGGATAATTTCTTGTATTATTATCGAACAAATTTCTTTCTAATCGATCACGAAAGATGATATCGCAATCTTGGGCATGGTAATTGCATAATTCGTATGCTTCATCAGGTATTGGTGCAATTTTAAATAGTTGTAAATCACCCTATTTGATAGAATTTTAATAATAAATTATATAAAAATGGGTACACCCAGGGCTTCGAACCATTATTTTCTTACTCCGGTTTTCGTTAAGGTTCGGCTCTGGGTTTCCTTGTTGCAAAAATAACGGTTTTTTCGGTTTTCGGTTCAGTTTTTGAATTTTAA
This sequence comes from Mylabris sibirica, assembly GCA_039776855.1. Lineage (NCBI taxonomy): Eukaryota > Metazoa > Arthropoda > Insecta > Coleoptera > Meloidae > Mylabris > Mylabris sibirica. Next base: position 10,231,458 of record CM077836.1, read on the forward strand.
TCTAAGAGCTTCAACCCCTAAGCAGGGTGACTATTTTAAATGCGGGAAAACCTTCAAACAGGGTTCTCTTATTTTGTAATTTTCTATTAGCAAAAGAAGATTTGAAATAATTAATTGAGAATATTTTGCCAAAGTTAGAACCTCTTAGCTCATTTTTAAGTTGGTCAAAAAATGATCGTTTTAGACAGGGTTGGGATTTTCAAAAACGAGTTAAACACGCAAAATAACAGAAATCCTCCCAATATTGCTTTTTTTATTACATTCTAGAAAAAATGGTGAAAATTCCCACCTGTTCCAGAATAAGATCGAGAAAAAAGAATAAAATGAATGTTGGGAGGATCCTTGAGTCATTTTAAGACGTTTTGTGTATTTGACGAGCGTTTTTTGACCAACTTCCAAATGAGCTACGAGGTTCTAATTTTGCTAAAATAATCTCAAAAGATCTCCCTACAAATCATTGAAATATTTTTTGAATCGCTTGCCAAATAATGGACGTTGCCATAAGGACTTACGTGACTCCTCCAGTATAGCAAAAAATCGAAAGTTTTGACCTCGTGTGGTTTCCTTGTAAATTTATGTTAAATGCCCTGGAGTATCTATTGCTGATGCAATTCCTCGAAGGGAGGGAAAGGGAAGATGAGAAGAATAAAAAAAACAGAAAAAGGTCGAGTAAGGGAAAGCCAAAGTCCTGCCTCGTTACTGTGTCCGAAACAGTGACAATTTTAAATGATCGATTCCTCGCTTGATTTCTGAGCTATTTTAACGCTGTAAACAGCGCTCAATTGGGCGTTTCACTGTGCATTCGACAAAGTTTTCTATTTTGGAATATTTTCACTAAATTCAAAATTTTAGAGGAAAATATCGGAGCATGTCCAAATTTTTCCCATCATGATAAAAAAGTTATTGAAAAAAAATTAAAGAAACTTTTTCGATTTTCCAAAATTGGAATTCTCGGGAACCATCTGTCATTCAAACAAGCTGTCGTATGATTCATAGATTCATTATCTTTAAAATTGTAGACATGGCTTGATTTGGAAAATTTTGACATGCTGACACATTTTCCTCTGCACATTAGAATTTAATGGAAATTTTCCAAAATTGATAACTATGCCGGGTGCACCGTGAAACCCGCAATTTAACGCTAGTTGTAGCATTTGAATATCTCAGAAAACAAGCGAGAAATCTATGAAAAAAAATTGTCATTTTTTCGGGCACCGAATCGAGACCGAATTCCAGGTTTTTATTTTCAAGTTCCGAATTTCCTTCCGGTCAAAATTTCGGTTTTCAGTTCAAAGCCCTGGTTACACTTACATTATAGAAATTCTCTTCAGCTAGTTCATGTCCGAGTGTCATGATACCGTTCACATTTAACGTAGAACTTGATGTTCTTTCTAATGATTTTGTTATCGTCTCATTACAATCCTTAATTAATGTGATCGAATTTCCTTTAACACTGAAACCTAATCGATGCCATCTGAAATAAAAATATTTGTTTTTTTATTTTTATTTTGTATCTTCAGTGATATAAAAATATAGGAAATATCACCTACTTTCCATCATCTATCGATATATTAAACGAAATTAAATTATTCTCCTCTGGCATCTGTTCAATATCTTCATAATAAAAACTAACATCCTTTCCTATTGATATAACAATCTGTTCATCACCCTCATCGCTATATAATGTGAATAAGGGATAAATTTGCCCTAAATAATTTAATAAATTTTATAAATTGGAACGTATCAAAACATGCCAGATATTTGTAATCATTTTATAAATTATATAATTGTCAAAAACAGATGGAATATTTTTTACCTGGATACACCTTAACAACCATAAGTATGGAAAAATCTTGTGGGAAACCTTGTGGAAAATATTCACTTGAAGTTAATGAGATTTTTGCACGTTCATCAAAATGATAAGCCCAATCATTCTTTAACGGTTGGATTGTTTCTGTATTATTGAAACATCTACCTAAAATACGATGTATACCAATTGGTTCTGACCATAAATCAGATATATGAATTAAATCAATTATATTATCTGAAAAGAAAACACAATTTAAAGAAATTCGATATTTGATTGAAAAACATTGTGGCAACATTGTAATTTATTTATTATATTATTGGAATTCGTTTGGAAATTTTTGACCAACGATGTAGAAAAATTAAATTGAATTATTTTTAGAAACAGAAAGCATCCACAAAATTCAATTTTATTTTTATTTATTTCTAAATTTACCAAATATAAACCTACACGCCACTGTGTTTTTTTTTTCAATTATGTATTAACGATGTAACTATAGACACAAAGCGGGATTTTACCCAGCACACTTGATGCCATATTCTGTCGATAATTGTCTCATCTAATTGTAAGGTAATGCATTATAATTGATATTATTATGTACTTATAATTAATCGCGTATTTTCTATCAATTAACAACGAGAATTAAAATCAATTAATCGAAAATTGTTTAGTTGCCGTGACTTTAATCACTGTAATCAATTGTTATATTTTAAACAAATTATTGTGTGAAATCAGTGTTGCCGGATTGTGAATATTTTCTCAAATTCAAAGTTTTTTAACTAAATTATCAATAATTTAGTTAATTCAAATATAGAATAATTTAAAAACTAAGTTATACATTAGAATAGTAATAGGATGTAAAAGAAAATTAGGACATTTGTTGATTAATGATTTTATTATAAGTTGCATATGGAATGGTATTCATTTTATAATGTAGAGCAATATAAAATGGCGATGAGCGTATGTATAATTACCACTCACAATGGGGCATAATTAAAAGAATCCTCTATATCCAAGAAGATTGTTCGTATATTAAAATAATTCTAATGAGAATCGTAATAAAAGAAAGAAAAACAAAATAGGAGAGTATTGAAATTATACGGTCTATAGATATATATTATGTATTTCTTTTTATAAAATTGCAATTCTGACGTAATTCCATAGCGAGGCGGAACAGGCTGTAGGTATTTCTTAATTATTAATAACTGTAACTACCCCTACACCCTCTGTGTTTCTAAAGAAAAAAATCTGGAATGCGGTTGATCCTGCATTCCATTCCTGAAACTTCCCGCTAAGTTTTTAAAACTCCAAAATTATTGTAAGGAGTACAAATTTTATTGGTTAAGTAATTTTGAGGTTATGTTGAAAAAACACTTTTTTCGATATTCTTCGACAACGATAACTCGTGAACGAATCAACCAATTTTGATCGTTCAAACGGCATTCGACGTCATTAGTTAAGGTTAAGAGCTTATTAAATTATGAAATTGATCGGTACAGCAGCTCAATAGTTATTTTGAAAAAACATGATTTTAACAAAAGAATTTTTCCAGTTTTTTTAGAATTTCTCAAAATTTATCGGACCGAATCGGTTCAAATTTGCACGAAATCTAAGTTTGGTGGAACCCTTTCGAATTTTGCAAAGAGCGTTTCAATCCGTCAAGCCGTTCAAAAGTTATGAGCTGCTTACTCTTCTCTCTCTCACACACACACAGCCATACAGAAACCCTCGCAAAAAAATTATCAAAATAGCTTCCTAGGGTCCCAAAACGTCGAGATCTGCTGAAAATTCAATTTTCGAAAATCGGGGTAAAACTAATAACTTCCCGAAGTTTTGAAAATTTTCATTTTTTTAGCGGAAAGGTAAAAATAATTTTTTAATAAAATTAAAATCTTACCGTTTTGCGTTGTAACAGGAACGAGAATCGTCCAGATGACAAATAGTAATAAATAGAAACAATACCAAATTTGATTTCTTGTAGTGTTGTTCGTCAACAATACCATCTCTAATTTTATCCTATTTACTAGAAGAAACAATAAAGAAAATTATTAAGAAGTCTGGTAGCTCAGTTGGTTAGAGCAATGGTGCGCGAACCTAAGATTATCGGCTTGTATCCCACCCAGGGTTCAAATTTTTCTTAATTATTTAACTGTGATAATAATTCTTAATTAATAGGCATTAATATTTTATTAATAAAGAATAGTAGATTAAAAAACGAGTTTGAGAAATCGACAATTCTTGCACGAGATCAAGTTTAAAAAATTAGCTCTCCAACGCGAGTTTTTTAATGATCGAGTGCATGAATTGACTTCTGAAACAAGTTTTTTATATTTTTTTCTATTTGCATCCTTTTGTACCCTTTTTTAATAAAAGTTGAATCCTTGACATTTAGGGATGTTTGTGGCAGTCGGTATTAACTAGAGCGACATTTTAAAAAATTGTTCAATTGTTTTTCTTTTGCACTTCCTCGATTGTTCATATTTAAATTCAGAAACCATCACAAATATGAGTGGCAATAATAAATAACAAATGACGTACCTGGAATTAAGATAAATTCGAGCGGTACGTCTCAAGTAATTGTTAACGTTTATAATAATAGCACATTTAACGAAAATAAATAAATAAAATAATTGTCATTGTTGACCAATCACATAGAATATGAAGGACGCATGCGCAAGCTAGCAACCTTAAGAACATAAATTATGTCAGCTATTAAAATATCCAAAAAGAATGCGTTAACAGGCATTAAAGCACACTTTTTGTTATATTAACAATGCTATTATAGACGTAAAATAGAAAAATCGCGATTCTTCCAACATTGTCGTATTAAAGAATCGAATTATAATTTTAAATTATATTTTAATTTGTCGATGCATATACAAATCTATAACTTGAAATGCTCTCAAACTATTCCTGTTGATTACCATTTTGATTAACTAAAGCATCTCTTCGATCCGTCGTCGAATTGATTATGTTTAAATTAGCATTCAGATTTACGAATAAAGCACACAATCTACATATTCTTCTGTATTAGACACGAGGACAGATTCGTGATTTTTTACAATTTATTTCAACAATACAAGCTGTATTAAGAAAATTGGTATTATATCGTTGGTACGGCTTGTATAACATTAAATTAGTAACAAAAAGCCTAATTTACCAAATTAATATTCGATTTAATTAATTGTGGGTAGATGGGCGTAAATGCTTTCAAGCCACACCAATATTCGATTCATGCTTAAAGTGTCTATGTAACCATAAAGTAATTAACACATACTCCTTCATAATAAAGTATAGTTGTTGTTTTTTGACTTTTTAATAAGGACTTGAATCAAAAAAATTCTAATGCTAGGTCAAATCAAAGTTAACATATTTGAGCGTCTTTTATTGACGAGGATAATTCATAAAGGGTTGGAAAATTATTGCTTTTTATTGCAGGTTAATAGAATTAACCGTACAAAGCCTGAAATTCTCCCACATAGCCACAATATGAAAGCATTGGAATAAAAAAAACACTGCAATTTCAATCGGTTATATACGCTGAGGTATTTCAATTACAACCGTGTTAAATTATGTGTGTCAATTTATATTTACCTTAATTTGGAGTGAAGTCATTATTATTAAATTTTAGAAATTATTATAAATTTTAATTTGTATATTGAAACACTACACACTCTCTCTTTCCTTATACAAGGAGTATTTTCAACGAACTAAATTCCAGGACAGTCAGAATATCAAAACAGCTGCACAGTCTTTCATAATAATAATTATTATTAATATTATTTAAACACACATACAACAAATAGATCATCATCATCATCATCATCTGGAGAAATCATTTAAAATTAATCAAATGAATAATAATCTAAATTTATATCAGTTGACATAATTATTAAAGATTTAATCAATGGAAATAGTGTGAAATAATTCATCGATAAAATAGTCGAAATTTACAATTGAAAATCTTTATTATTTTTTTTTTATCAAACTGTTTACTTACCCTTCTATTTTCTCACAACATTAATCTTCATCGTAGCTTTGTTTATTTCACGTCTTTAATCGACATTTCTTGTTTACGAAAATACAATTCCACCCCCATCAAAATATTCCATTTCCATACCACATAAAACTGTTGGAATAAGCAACATGTTCGATGAAATAATTTAAATTATTGATATGTTTGTTACGCCACTGGTGTTAATGTTTTAAATTTTCGACAATTGACTATCGAAAATTAATTGTGGCTAAGGCTACCACTCCAATTTTTTAATTTCAATTTATATTATTTTTACAAAATTCTATGCATGTTTTTTAATTAAAAAAAAAAATTATTCAATTAATGGTGAATAACTTTGCAATACCTTTGATGACCGAAATTTTTGAAAATTTTCTCCGTTAATATTCTCGACAGTTTCAAATTTTTAACAATTGACTATCGAAAATTAATTGTGGCTAAAGTCACCTCTAATTGCCAAATTGAATAAATTATTATATGAAAATAAAATTATTAATAATAATTTTATTTTCTTATAACCCCCTTTTATTTCTTCCAAATTGAATAAAAATATAATCTTTTAATTAAAAGTTTATAGTGAACTCACCATCAATGGGAAACAATACGATCTAGTGCGATGCTAAAAATTTTAATTTAAACAAACGACAGTCGAAAATTCAACATCGTTGTGGCTAAAATTCAATTATACGTTATTTCAACATAAATTCAAATTTTTCCATAATTTTCCCCTAATAATAGAATCGTGAAGAAAATAACGAAATTAATTAACCATTAATGAATTTTATTGTGTGTATTTTATGTGAAAATCAACATTAATTTTGATTTTGTAAATCTAGTTGTCTGTGGTAAGTCTTATCCTGTGGTTATAGCTACAATTAAAAATCCAGTGGCGTGTATTATTCAATTTTACAACCGTGAAATTTCACAAATTATTAATATTTATGATTAATTGTCATTTTGTTTAAGTTAATTCTACGTTAAATACAATTTTTATTCAGTTTGTATGTAGTGGTTTATCGTTTGTATTAAATTTAATCGATTCCACACGAATTGTTCGACAAAGGCAATCTAAATAATGCTCTTTTGAACTTGATTGTAACCAATCTTCCCTTATTTATTTTTTTAATCCTATATAAAAGTGCTATTTTTTCCTACAACTAGTTAGATTTAATGTTTTATCGATTTATTTGTATGTAGTAAAGTTGAGATGATTGTGTTATAACTAATAAGACACAGTAGATTATACATTTGAATTGTCTGCTTAATCTGACAGTGTAACAATAAATCTCCTTGTCGATGTTTCTATATGGTAATGTAAGATCTTCTTCACCAATATTGTAGGAACAATCACATTTACACACACACACACACACACACACACACACACACACACACACACACACACACACACACACACACACACACCCAAATACAAATATAAGGAGCTGCCTTGTAGGTGGCTTTTGCTAGAGAAAAGGACGAAATCGGCTTATTTTGTCAATATTCCATTGTTAATAACACAATTTATTGTTCTAGAAATGAAAATAGATTAGATAAATACGTTGAAATCTTAAAATTAAACCAAATCTCTTTCATCTTCCGCAATATTTGATTTTGTCTCTAAATCAAAATCCTGATTGTAAACCACATTAATCGAATTTCAGGGTTTAAAGGGATAAATTACAATTTAATCGTATGTTTAAGTGTCGATTTCGCCAACGTCTGTTAAATTTTAACGAACAAGTAACTCATAACTCATAAGAATGATTTCTGTCTCTGTGACTCTTACACTTGTGGTTTTTGCAATTTATTGCCTTACATTATTCCCGCTCTCGTAAGCCAATTAGAAAATAGTATTTGAACCATTATTTCTGTCTAATATAAAAAACCATGGTAACGACAAAAATAAATAAAACGACAGTTTCAACAAGTAGGCCTAAAGTGCGCGTTTTTTGTGCGATTTTGAATTATAGTGTCTATGAAATGTAAGAATCCCATGGCAACAAGTGGAAAAGAGTAAATAAAACGACATTTCAAAATATAGGTTGTAATTACAATGAAAACTGACCAAGAAGGCGATTTTAGTAGTAGATAATAATTTCTGTAGAATGTAAAAAACAGAGTAACGATAAAAAATAACTAAACCACAATTTAAACTAACAACAGTTCTAAAGTGTCCATTTTTGTGCGATTTTACAATCGAAAATGTTGAAGAAGGTAAGTATACTTGTATACCACGTATAGTATACGACTCGCTATAATGTGTGCTTATTATTACCTCGGTAAAAATAGTACTCATTAATCCACTCGTTGTATAGTATACTATTATTCATAGAAACGATTGTTTATAACTCTTCAATAGACTTAACTGAAGTTGGTGAAATCGTCCCTTAATAACAAAAATCAGATTTAAATTGACGGTGATACAAAACTGTTTAGGTATAAAGATTCAAATAGGGTAAAAAATAAACTCATCACTGAAATCGTTATAGGGTCGTGTTAAATAAACCGTATTTTTTTGTACCGACTAAGTAAACTGTAAAAAGAAAGAAACGGAAACGATTTCATGCTACAAGTTGTGTGTGCTAATTCAATTGATTCATCAGAGAGGATTTCACTAACTTCAATTAAGTCTAATGAACAGTTAGAAACAATGATTAATGTATATTTATAAAAATCGTTTCTATGACTTATTTGTTCGTTAAAATTTATCAGACGTTGATGAAATCGTCCCTAAGCTGATAAATGCCCATAAAGAGGTGTAAAATGTGTGTGCTTAGATTTAAAGATCACAAAACTTGAGGGGTGATTTTGATAAGCTAAGTTTAAGTATGCTAAATTCAAGCGTACTTCACATACCTATTATGAAACTATAAACGTACTGTCTTCCGTGCGTTTATAGAGTAGGAGAATTTAGTTATACTAATATTTAAGACTTTTTGAAACTCCTTCTAGATGGTGCTAATGTGGACGGGTATAGTGACGTCATAAGACCACTCCTAGACACTTTTATAATATTCACCTATTCCGGCATCATGGTCATTATTTGGACAGTTTATAAATTGGACAATAGGACAGGGAGTAATCGAAATTCCTGACAATCATCAAACTACGTATAGACCCCGAAAAATTGAGTCGATTTTGATCATACCTATATTAGGGGGTTGATAAGGCCCCGTTTTCAAGAAAAAAATGCTTGAAAAATTTGCTAACATTTTTAGAGCCACTGAAAACGAGCAACTTTATTAATAGTTTATAATAAAACGTGCTGTGCTTATATTAAATAAGTAGGTCAGTAAGACTTGGGTAGGTAGTTCAGTGGATATCCGAGATGTGTTTTACAAACACCTCGTTTCTTATCAACAAAATGTTCAATTAACAAATCTAATGAATCTCCCCAGCTGATATCAATCAACGTTCAGTGTTCAGTTGTGAGTGATTGTTGATGATTGCTTTTTCTCTTGTCTTTTATCGATTAAATTCGAACAGCTGCAGACCCGAATTTGTAAAGCTACTTAGAGTGCAGCTTTATGTGCATCAAGGGACTGAGACATTTTGAACTTCATTTTTATAGTTTTTAATCACAAATGTGTTGTGTATGTGTTCATTACGTAAATTAGTAAGACTAACGTGGATAGTTCAATGGAAATCCTAGATGTCTTATACTAAGACCCTCCTGCTTTCTTAGCAACTCTCGATGGTGGTTTAATACTCAACCAGCAACCGTCAAGAATGGTTCAAAATTTGTGAAATTTTAGTAAAAATGTTTGTTTCCCTAGATCTTTCAAAATATGTTTATGGCACTCTATTCCATAAGGGATAATGAAGCTGCAATATTGTCAGTGATTTTGATTACACCCGGTATGTTTACCAGTGGCGTAATGACAAGTTAACAGGCCCATGTTCCAATTCATAAGGCGGCCCCAAATTTACATATCCATAATTATTACTTACAGATTTTCGGATGCTGGGCCCGTGTACCGCTGAACTCATGGAGTCCTGCTCGCTACGCCACTGATATTTACGAAATTTGTACAATAATTAGCGACTTATAAAATGACACTTTTTTTGTAGATAACGACAATTAAAATCAACTATAATGTAGTTATACAGCTTAATTGTAGTACTTAATTAGTGTATATTGATGCTATTTGTAATATAACAAAGTAGGTTAAATCCCCATGGAACATCCTGTATGGGAGATAAATATGAAATCCATCCACAGGAAAGCTCGCATTAAAGACACCATTACGGTTTTTTTTGTCCTCCCTTTTTATGTTGTCGCTATATTGTTGTGACGTCTAATTTTAGAGTCCCTATAGACACCGGTGTATACACCTGTATGCTTTTTTCCTTTCAACCCCTAACAATATCCATCAAAGAAAAAAAATATTTATTGATAATATATAACGGCTATTGACCTGAAACTATCAATTTTCCTATATAAGTATACGTACATAAATACATTTATCATCATCTTGATGATTAATTGTTAAGATGAATGTGAAATTAATTAAAGGAATAAGACATTAATTGTTTAATTCATAAAGTCTATTTATAGAATATTGAAACATAAAATACAATTTTCATCTAAACTGCAATGAAAATCAAAAATACATGTAGTATACAATACAATACATACCTACGTGAAGAAATTTTTTTTAGAAATTTACAATTGATAGAGAAATTAGAATTGATAAGAAAACATCCATTTATTGCATAATACTTCTTCTGTGGTCTGTTTTTTTTAAAGGATACAGGGGTGTTTGTTTTTATTGAATTTATTTGGTTAATTCATGACAGAATACATCGCAGTCTTTTAATTATTTTTATTTTTGTATAACTTTGTTAAAGTTTTCGTGTTTTTTTTTTTTTAAATTAAATCAAAACAGAAATTAAACATGGACAAGACGATTTTTATTTATTTTAAATAGCCGATCAGGTCAATTATTATTAGAGCCGTTTCTCGATAATAAATCCATCCTTTTAGATCAATTTCCAACTAGGCCATTCATATATGCGCAACAACAATTAATTATAAAATAAATTACTTACATTGAAATAAATTTGTTGATTATACATATTTAAATAAAATTGTGTAGAGGTGTAGAAAATAGGGAAATAAAAATCGTCTTTTATATTCTCGTATATTTTGTATAGTAAATTAATTTAGCCCCATCGTAATGGTTGTCCTTGCATCCTTGCCCTTGTTTGTGTATTAATATTTGCATCTAATTCTAATACACTTGGATTACTTCGTATCGGTGTTCTTTGTTTACCAATATTACTGAATGGGCCCCAACGTCCAATCATGGCCAATGCACGTTTATTATTATTTGTAAAATTCGGTAGTAATAAGTTGTAAACATCTGTTGACAGAAAAGAACACAACCAATAGAGAGAATTTGTAAAATGTACAGTAATCGCCGTTAAATTTTTGGATTCGGCATATTAAACGGCGATACAGGGTCTTTTTTAAGACATTAACTCTTAGTAGTTGGCGGACAATTTGAAAAAATATTTAAAAGATTTGTAAGGGGGTCCCTGGAAAACATTTTAACAAAAGTAGGGTATGCGCGAAGGCGGGGCTTAAGCAACCTATCGGAGATATTCGGTCGACCCCGAAATTGAAAATGTCATCCTGAAAATATAAGATATTTGCGTCATAAACACGTGTAGACTTCCCACTCCGCAGTGTGAACTCTATAGCGCGTCCAGAATGATGACAATGTTTTTAAATCAGGTAGTAGACATCAACACGATCTCAGTTGGGTCCATTTCTTCTGAAATTGTACACATTTTAGAACGCTGTAGCTCGTTTGGAATTTTTTTTTCGGAAACATTAAAATTTTCACCAGTTAGCTGTACACGTAAAATAACTTACAATGATCTAAGGATCCTTGTAAAATTGTTGTGTTTTTTTTTTGTTATCGGCCACTGTACACTGAAAAAATTGAAAAACATTTTTCTCGGATATCGCTTGTGTAAAAACTTAAATGCACTAGTCACACGCCTCTTTTCTGTCGTTTTATTTGTAAATCGAATAGTTTAAGATTCTTCTACGGACTAATATCAGTTAACTTACCAGGTATTGAGAATTACTGATTCAGACGTTCATGATAAGCTAATGACTAATACAGGGAGGCGAGGGATTCTTAAATTTCAATGTTTCACAGTCAATCGCGGCTTGCTTTTTAATTTTTTCTTCAGGGTATAAAAGATGAGCTTTCAAAATACAAATGTTACGCACATATTACAATATTTTAACACTTTTAACGTGTGCACGAGGCTTGTTGACCTTGCTGCTCCAATTTTTCAACGAGTTACGGGATCCTGCTTTCCTAAATTGTTTTCCAGAGACTCGCCTAAAAATCCTTGAAGTATTATTCAAATTGCCCGCCAACTACTACGAGTTTAGTTCTAATTGACCATCCTTAAAAAAAGAGAATGTATACAGGGTTATTCGAGTCAAGCGAAAATTCTTATGGCAATAACTCCCACTATTTGACGAGAGATTTAAAAAATATTTCCACGATTTGTAGGGAAGTCCTTGAAGAAGATTACAGCAAAATTAGAACCTTATAGCTCATTTGAAAGCTGTGTCAAAAAAACGCTTTATTCCGACAATGTTGTGATTTCTGCTAACCAAATACACGCATAAACCGACCAAGAATGGCTCGGTAGACTATCATAAGTTTGATTATTCCCGTTTTTCGCAACTGTATATCCACAAAAAATGGAACAAAACCGTGGTGGAAATTGATTATTGAAAAAATTAACGAATCTAGTGAAAATAAACTTCTCTATTGTTAAGTATTTTTAAGGTGATAGGGTAAGATTATTTATGTTAATTTCATGTTTGTATTTTAAAAGAGAATCCTTGACATTGAAAACATTAGAAACAAATAAACAGTCGTGACTTTATTGTTTTTGTATTAAAGGAAATCGAAATAAGAGCAATAAACACTGAATGAGCATAAACAATCTTACCCTATCAAGTTAAAAATATTAAAAAACAGTGAAAGTTAGTCACTAGATTCATTAATTTTTTCAATTATCGATCTCTACCACGTTTTTCCAAATTTTTCTAGGATACAAATGAGAAAAACGAGAAAAATTACAATAATAGTCTATAAACCATTCCCAGTCGATTTATGCGTGTAGTTGGTTGGCGGAAATTGCAACTCTGTTGGAATAAAGCGTCTTTTAACCAACTTTCAAGTGAGCTACAAGACTCTAATTTTGCTTAAATGTTTTTCATAGACCCCCTTACATATCCTTGAATAATTTTTCGAATCACTCGTTAAATAATGGTAGTTTCTGTAAAAAAATTTCGCCTAACGTGAATAATCCGATATTCGTTTACTTTAAAATTATTTTTAATCCGCCCTTTGTTTAATTTTGATACAAGACTAACGCTGAACGAAAGTGTAGATTAAATTTCGTTTATACAAAGCACTGTTTTATCACCAAACTTCCTATTTATGAAATTTGATACGTTTTTATGATGGTGGATACTTATATTAAAATTGTAATCATATACAAGCTGTTCCGTCTCAATTGACACCATCTACCGTACTGATTAAAGAGGTGTTATACAAGTAATACGTAAAATGGAACACTTTGTATATACCATAACCGTACTAGAGGTGTTTATAGACCCGTAATATTTATATTAAATATCGGTTTATTGGTAAAACAAATTATTTTTTAAAAATGAATCATTTTTATAGATTACATTACACGATTTATAGTCGATATAAAAATTTACCTGAATTATATTGTTCTTTTGGTTGTTGTTTATGTTCGAATTCTCGTTGACTGTACGTTGTATCAGGTGCATTTCTTCTACCAACAATCTCATTTCGATAGATTAAACCGAAATGCTGTTGTGGTGGCCAAAGTGGTCCTTCTTCTAATTGTTGCTCGATTATTTTACAATTTACCAATATTGTACATGATATTATTATTAATATGAATCGCCTCATCTGTAAAATTCAAGTAAACTTTAATTATTTACTAAGCTTAAGAGTATAAAACGACTTTAGATTGTCGCACGGCTATCGCTGGCGTACGCCATAGACATGCGCGATTCTTAAGGCTGACTGTCATAGTCGCGGCGCCTCCACTAAAAGACGACCTAGTCCGTGTTATTTCAATTCAATTTCGAAAAAAAAAATAGATTACTTTGGATGCAATTTATGAAAAACCGGTAAAGAAAATTGAAAATCGAAGCTCCCATTTTTATAGAGTGAACTTTGTTCGATGTGTTTATATACGTGACTATTAAATGAATCAACTTTTACACAGGGAATTTTGTGTTTCGCCAAACCACTAGTTTTAGTACAAAAAGTTACTTTTTCCTTATCCTGTGAAAATTTTGTCAAATTTTCAAAAATCCAAGCTCGTATTTTTGTATATGACTACCTTTGGAATCGAATTCAACTATTTGCTGGTCGCTATCTGTTACCGTTTATAAGAAAAATGTGTTTTACTGTCTTATGGAAATTAGAAATTACATGTAATTGGTAGCATTCAGTTCGGATAAAAGTCAGCGTTAATTCTTATTGCAATAATTAGAATAAATAATACATATTTAATTCATATCACTTACGAAAAATTCTAACAACTGCTTTACAAGTCTTTTAACATTTCATCAATGAAATGAATTGATTACCAGTGGCGTCTATGGGGAAGCCTGGTTGGGCGACCGTACATAAGGAGCGGCTTAAAAACTATATGAGTTTATTTTAGTAATTTATCTATTGTCATTGTTATTCTTGTAGGGACAGCGAAAAACTCTCGACCAGGGCCCTAGAATCGCTAGAGCCGGCCCTGTTGATTACATATGTTTTTCGTTTTATTCCCACATGTTGGACTTGTTAAAGTTGGACGTAAATATGCTTTATCAACTACTTTGGATGATTGTAGTGTTGCAATCACAACGAATAAACACATAATTGCGTTAAGAAATCGAATACTAACTGTAGATCGCTTACATGTAATATAGTTCAGAGCAATAAAGTTAGTGTTACAGTCCGAAGCTTAGTTATAACTTTGTAATTTTATTATTTCAAATCTAGTTTTATTAGATTGGGGTGTTTTTACGATCGTAAACAATGGTTTTAATACAAATAGAAAATTGTTGGTAAATTCGATTTGTTTAAAGTTTATTTTTCATAATTTTCACAATAGCAAACGAGACATTCTTGTGTGTAAACGAGACGTTCCATCTCGCCTAATATCACCAAGTTATGACATTTTCAAAGCGTTAATATCCGGACAATTCAAGAAGATATATGCTATTATACAAAAAAGAGGGTTGCGTTAATAGAAACGCAATTTCTCCGTTTATTTACACGTATGGTCATTTTATTGCTAATAAATTAACAAACCGAAAATAAAATAAAAGGATAACAAACAAAGAATGAACATGGAAAAATTTCGGTGTTTTATCTGTAAGAAACCTACACATTAATGCTGTTATAAAAACTGACTCTTATTAAGAATTAACATCCACCCCCTCTTTGATTTAATTTAACATGTTTTAAGTACGTGAATTGTTTGTTAGAATAGTTGTTTATTATGCTGAAAGAATTTTCATTGAATAAGAATCTAGATAGAAGGAAATGCGATTAATATCTTTCAACATTCATCAATTCTTTACACTTACAATTTAATGATTTTTAATTTAAATTTATGATAAAAATACAGTTCAATGGTCTGTATAATTAGCTAATTATTTGCACAAATGACGAACCACAATTACAAATTTTTGTTTGATATTACTTTTACTTATTCTGTAAGAAAATTATTATTTTAAATACTAGCATTTAAACTCTATCTACAAGTCTTGCAAAAATTGAACTTAAAAGCTTCTATTAGATGTTAAATTGTATTAAAGTCTATTGTACAAGAGAGGAAATGGACTTACATTTATAAAGTGACGATATATCTCACCACCCTAGTCTAAGGCGACATTTCAACTTATTACGTTTAACTCAAATTAAATTAAATGTGTCGAAATAACGTAAAGGTTAAAGCGATTTTATCTTTAATTAATTGGCAGGCGACAATCAATTCGATTTGGTGATTGTGTGAAAATGCGTAAAGATTAAGAGGGAATTTGACGTGATATCAACATTTTTGACATTAACAAGAGGATTTATATGTGAAATGTTTTGTGATAATCGTTAAAATTGAATACAAATCATCATCATTATTATCATCAACAACAACGAAAATAATAACTTGATCAAGCTGTTTTTCCTGCATTTGACATAACCGAATTGTTATAAGAGTTATTCATTGAATTTTCCACATATTATCTGTTGAAAATTGTATTTTTCTTCTAATGAAAATGGACGTTTTAGCTTTGCAAACTTGCTGAATAAATTAAATATTAACGGAGTCTCCTTGAGTATTTTCGTAAATGTAAGCAAATTTACGACGAAATCATCTCCAAATTTACTGCTTAATAAATCTACACGAAAATATTTCTACAGCAGGTCTATTATTAATATTTAACAAGTATTTTTCCAAAAATTTTGTACTAAAGTAATAAAGTTAACATTTATTCGATAATTCGCATAAAGTCCGCATTTACATATCGGTAAATATGAATGGACAAGAAGATTAAAGTGGTGATTGTGTAGTTTAAACGATAATATAGGGAAAACAGGCTGGTACATAAAGTTTTGTGAGTTATATTAAAACAACCATTGATTTAACTGGATTAGAATAATCGCGTCAATCTATTAGAAATTATTACAAAAATATCGATCATTGCTGCAAGAATGGTGGATGCGCCGGGTTAAATGCCACCTATTTCTACCAAAGAATCGATTTTAATTGAAGACTTACACAATGACAACCATAAAATTGTCAATTATCAGAGGCTTATTCGTATTTTCGTGGATTTTCTACGTTTTTTCTTATCGAGATTTCTATCTATTTATATTTTTTTCAAGCAGGAAGTTCTTTCTTTCCGTAACCGATTGAAAAGTTACAAAATTGTTGAATTTTCAAACTCAAACGACGATTTTAAACGAAATCTATGTTTTTACAGTAGATAGTTGCAGTTGACAGTACATTTGTAAATCTGAATTAACTAAACTAAAAGGGATTAGCGCACCTAACACAATAATTGTGGAGAAAATAGAGCGAATCCGTGCGCAGTTTTATTAGTTTTGTTACTGTCTATCTAGGTTGAATGTTCTGATTTTTAATTTGTAAAATAATGAAAAAAATGCAGGGCACCGAACCGCTATTTTTTTCGTTCCGGTTCAATTGAATTTTTTCGAAAATAAAGGATTTTTTCGGTTTTCGATGCTTGAAGTTTGATATTTTTCGCATACCGAAACGTGTAATAAGTCCGAAATCCTCTTGAGTACCCGGAAAAAGATGAAAAGAAAAAAAGGAGAGAAAGATTGTGTTGAGTGGTATGCTTGAACCGAAAAGAAACCGGTTTTTTCGCTTCAGCCCCGGCCAAAATTTCGGTTAATTTCAGTTTTTTTTTATGCCTCGATTATACACGTAGGAATTGAAAAAGAAAAGGTGACAATAATCGAGTGAGTCCATTGAAAATCGATTTTCAAAGGCGAAATATTTATATCCAGCGAAATTATGGCACTTCCAAATTTGTTTGGCGTGCAGTGCCGTAACTTGGTAAGTTGGCGCCTGGGGCAAATAACCCCTAATTTTAGATTAATAAAAAAAAAGACAATTAATCTTGAAAATCGTCTAAAATTGTCTAAGTCTCCTCTTATTGATGATTTCGTGACAAAATTTGTTAAAAAACGATAGTTTAAGAAGGAAACATGTAAAAGTCTTGATTCAAAGTTGTGAATCTAGCTCTAAAATTGATTAAAAATTTAGAGTTATCGTTTCACAACTACGTTAGTAAAATTTGCTAAAAAATCAACGATTTAAAACATTTCTTTTTTAAAATTGAAATCAATTATTTATCTAAAAAGTTGACTATAAATTTCTGAATCGTCTAATTATCCCAAATTAGACAAAATTATTGTAAACGAATGATAATTCGAGACAAACATGTTTTAAAAATGAATAATTCAGCTCTAAAATATAATAGAAGTGTCTGAGTATTCTTTCATGAGTCACGACATAAAAAAGTTGTCAATACCTTAGTTAAAAATTAAGAATACAGCTTGAATTTTAATTAAAAATGACTCAAAGTCACTTTACAAATAGCAAAATTTGCCAAAAAAGATGGTTGGAAACGATGTAGTCTTAAACTCAAAAAATGTACGATTATGTGGCTCTCGTTTTTCTAATTTTACGGCAAAATTTGATGAAAATTGGTCATTTGTCTGAAAGTCAAATCTGTAAAATTGACTGGATTTTCTCCTATTTTATTATTCATCATTTGCTAGAAAAACTGATGATTTAGAAAGAAATTATTTTAAATTTTAAATATAAATTAGAAAATTCTTCTCGAAAAAACGACAAAGACATTTGGGGCTCCCATATTGATAATCCTCTGACTGAAGTGGTCAGGGTTGAAACACTATTCGCCACCCCTTGTTTTGCTTCTAGATTTGTGCATCCGTTCAATCAATCACTTTTCCAATTTCTTGTAACAGATGTTAAATAATGATTATGCTGGCTGAAATTTGATAGATTTGCACTCATAATTACAATAAATTAACGTTTAAAATTACCAAAAAGTGCAATATGTGTTAAAATTAACAAAGTTATAAAATTCAAATTTGGTGAAACTATTCAGGAAATTTTGTGAACTTTCTGCACCGATTCGCGCTAATTCTAATAACATATTGTTTTATTTAAAAGAGTAATTTCCATGTTTTTATGATAAAGTATAGTCTAGATTTTTTTTTTAGACGAAAACTTTGAAAATTTTATTAAGCACAGACATGAAACAATCAAGATCAATTCGTAATTGTTGTACAAAAGTACAAGGTAAGAAACCCACGATGTAACCTATTTATAAGAACATATTTCGTTAATAAGCCACACGGAAAAAGTGATGGAACATGAATAAGACAACTAGGAGTTTCTACTTTCTTTTCCCTATTCTCTACTTTAATCTGTTACATCATCTAAACTTACAACTAGATGAATCTAAACCAATTAGAGTTATAAAGTTTCTAAATTTGATAGAAATAAGAGTATTTTCTTTAATTTTCCTCGTTTCTTGATATAAAATTTGTCCCTCTCAAATGAGTAAATGAACTTTCATTTTGAGCTTACTGAAAATTTATATTTTCTTGAAAATCTTGCGCTAAATCTCAGTTTTCATGGTTGATAATTTCAGTAGTAGACTTAGTGCAATTTGAGTTGAGAAAAGTGCTTTTTCCTATTTTGCGTTGGAAATAGACTTATTTTGACATAAAAAGTAGTGTGGAAATGAAATATTTCTTAACTACTTTGAGTGTAGAAATATCTAGGATAATTTATTTTTTAGAAGTTGGTAACACTTGCCTTATTATTGAAATGTCACTTTTTGACAGATATTAAAAACAGTCAATTTAAATAAAAATTTTATTTCATTTAATTCAAATTGTTTCTCCATTGCATTTTCAACAATTTCCCACAGTTCGGGTGGAGTACACGATAAGTGGTCACACATTTTCACTTAAAAATTGTAATGAAAATGGAGACTAAAACAATTGAAAATCAACTTGATGGATACTAGATACAAAAATTGAATATCGGTCACACCTACAATACCAACTCCTATAAAATTCCCTAAATTTCCAAAATTTATTTTTTTTTGCAAATAGGGTGCAAGGGGGTGCAAAATAGGAAAAATAGTATAAAAAACTCGGTTCAGAAGTCAATTCCTGCATTCGACCATTAAAAAACTCGCCGCTTCGCGGCTCGTTTTTTAATATTGGTCTCATGCAGGAATTGTCGACTTCTGAAACTCGTTTTTTAATATACTATTTTATGTTTCTACGTTATGGGGAATTGAAGGAAAAAGTGAAAATATTCGGGTCAATCCCTCAATTTTTTAAGGTGAAATTTTTAGTTTCAGTGAAATTTCAGCCAAAATCTGACTTTTAGGGGACCGTTGTGAAAGGTGGATGCGCCAGGTTCCAGCTATACTGATTTTCGTCAATTTAAAATCACCTAAAACAATCTTCTTGGTATTTTTTATAGGCAGAAACGTCTTCGAAAATATTGTTCTTAAAATAAAACGAATTTCTTGTATTTAAATCATTGTAAAACAGTTTTCAGGATCGATAATTTTATTAAGATAGAAGTAGACTTTCAATTTGAGTATGCTTTTATTCTATGAAAAATTGGAGAAAAAAGAGAAAATAATCGGACTAATCTAGTGATGGTCGACTTTTAGAAGTGAAATCTTTAGTTTCAATGGAATTTTAGCAAAAATCTAACTTTTTTGGATCGTGTTGAAATTTGGTGGATGCGCCAAGTTCGAGCTATACAGATTTTCGTCAATTTTAAATCACCAAAATCTTGCTATTTTTTATGGACAGAATACTGTTTTAAAACTGTTGTTCTTAAAATAGAACGACTTTCTTTTACCTAAATCATTGTAAAACAGTTTTCAGGGTCGATAATTTCAGATAAAAGTAGGCTTTAGCCAAAGTCAAGTAAAAAACGTGCTTTTTAAGCTTCTACTCTACGGAAAATTGAAGAAAAATGAGAAAATAATCGTATCAATGCCTTGATGGTCGATTTTTTAAAGTCAAATTTTTAGTTACAATGGAATCTTATTAAAAGTTTAACTTTTCAGGACCATGTTCAAATTTGGTGGATGCGCCAGATTTGAGCTACATCGATTTTCGTCAATTTTAAATTATAAAAATCAATATTTTTGCTATTTTTATGAACAGAGTACGTTTTTGAGAGTGTTCTTAAAACAAAACGAATTTCTTGTATCTAAATCTTTGTAAAATTGTGGAGAAATAATAGAATTTTACAGTTAAATAGATTTACAATGCAAAATTCTTTCGAGTGTATCTAAGAAGAAGAAAATCATTGATTATTCAGCACGAATGAACTAGGAATAAAGATACGTTAGAGTCAATAAAGTCATAAAATTCATCGCTTTTTCTCTCAACTAAAACTGCTGAAGAATCGACAAAAATTGCAACTTTTCCGTATCAAATCGCAGAAATTTCAATGAAATTTCAACGAATTGTCTTGCACAAACAATAATTTCCACTTTTCACAATCTGAAAATTTTATAATAATTACATACGGAGATTTCTTTTTGATGAGAATATTCTGAGTAGATTTGAATATTTTCCGAAGAAATTAGAGGGATACAAATAGGACGTCAAGACGCATTTGGATTTAAAACTTTTGTTTTCCTTTCCCCATATTAATCGGCTACAACATCTTCTAAGCTTATACAAATGATAAACGAAATCTCTTCAATATCATCTTGTAAAGCGATTCAGTTGGGCTTAAAATTATAATACTCTTGTCCCTCTCCTGATTCGTCGAGTTTCTCAAAAGCGAAACAACAAACAAACCCCAAGATGTTTTCGGTACTGTACTAATTAGGTAAGTTTTGTATTTTCACGTTGAAATTTTTTCAGTGATTGATGCGCCCGATGCGCCCAACTGTTGTTCAATCAATCTTATTTTATATTAAAACTTAATTCTATCATATTTGCCTGTTCAGATACCTCTCGCACTCTCTTACAAAAATACGAAATTAAAAAATTGTTGCAATTAGTGCGTGAAATATACAACAATAAACGGCATATTTCAAAAAAATACCCTAATTTTTAATTTTGATCAAAAGTAATGAGAAATTTTCCAAATGTAGACTATATTTAATGTTAATTTATATCAAGTGGTAAA
Source organism: Mylabris sibirica (assembly GCA_039776855.1). Taxonomy (NCBI): domain Eukaryota; kingdom Metazoa; phylum Arthropoda; class Insecta; order Coleoptera; family Meloidae; genus Mylabris; species Mylabris sibirica. The sequence continues at coordinate 10,253,105 of CM077836.1, forward strand.
CGATAACTACCCGTATTTACAACAAAAGCGAAAATTCCACCCCTTTATCGAACAAATGCAAGAATCGGTGCAATTTGTTCAAATTGTTTGTTGATGTATCGAAACCCGGCGCATCCACCATTCTTCAAACCTAATTTGCCAATTTATTTTCCACTGTTCTTTAAATAAATAAATATCAGCGCTTAATAGGAAAAGTTTCACTAGATTTTCCTGTACGTATTTAACAAGCTCACTTTTTTTCAGTATTAATTACGTTCGTTTCTAATTGATAAACAACCCAAATGAAGTAAAATAACCGACGTTATTATGTGTTAATAAAGAATTAATTTGAGGAAAAGTCGATGATAAAGGGATTATCTGTGGATTATTTTGGTTTAATTGAGAGATTATTATCATCATTTTACGTTATTAGTTCGTGTGGAATTAGTGCTTTTAATAAAAACAACAATTAACCATCTCATTCATCATAAAACGATAAAAATCATCCATCTATCTCTATCTATATGTGGAATATTAGACATTATATTGGAGATTTTTAATGAATTATCAAAATAATTCGAGATGTTGGTTAATCTTGTAGATATATTCATAAGGGAGCAACAATCCTATTTAGATTAACTTGTAACTAATTTCTAATTGTTGAAATTAAACTTTCCACACTCTATACCTACTACCACACAAACTGAGGTAGATAATTATCGTATTTCATAGAAAATATTACGCAATTTAAGGATCAATTTTCGCAGTTGGTCCATTCAATCATCACCCGTTACGCAACATTAATCTTTATGATTATTTGTTATGAACGATCGTCTTCGGTTACGCAGGCAATTTATTCCAAAAAAAAGTCTTATTTAAAATTCTCAATTACTTTAATAAAATTAAAACAATAAACTTTTAATTAACTTACTTTAATTGTTGAATTGTTGTTTTAGTTGTCTCAATCAACACGTGATCGTTCTACTATTTGCAATAATAGTGAAACACCGATGTGATTCAAACGGATCGCGGATGATCACTGAAACGTTTACGTGGCTGCTTTCAGTAGCAGTCCAACCGAAACTTGAAAAGTTCTAACGTTGTTGATGATGATGATGATGATGATGATGTGCGTACGTGAGGAAAATCAATCTTGATTATAACACAAATACTTGTTGCGTTCGACATTATTTTTTTGTTGTTGCTACAAATATCGAAACTGTCTACCAAACACCTGTAGATTGTGCGTTATATATGGCCTGCTGTGCGTAATTGAAGATTTCTTTCAGTCAAAAAAACCGAGCGTAATCTGAATATTATATGAGATTCTATTCGGCGTTGGTTATAAACTATTAAAATTATTAACGAGTTAAACCTGTCAGTTCACGTTGTAGAAATTTATTAGTTCCTTGAAATTTTCGAAGAATGTTAATATTTCAGTATGGACTACATTTAAATCAATCTTTAAACTCGTTAACAACTTGGCCGATGCACCTCTTCCTTGGATATTAATGAGCAGGAGCGGACTGGCGGGTCGGGCGATCGTGCAATCGTCAGAACGGCCGCCGCTTGTATCACCGATCAATTTTCAAACATCGATATCTCCCTTTTTTTGAAGATATTGGAAAAATTAAACGCGCATTAGATAGAGCATTTTCTAAAGCTTTTTATTTTGAATTAATATGACAAAATTCTGAATGGCAGAGGAAACTTTTAGACCCTGTTTTTTTCGTATATTTTCCTTCATAACTGGTTGAAACTTAGCCAATATTACTAATTTTCAATAATTATCAAGTGATTTAGATAGAGAATTGAAAGAGCTTTCCAAATATTCAAGAATTTTCTCAATAAACTTGCTACTTTTCCGATAACTGAAGAAATTGCACAATTTTAAAGGTAGAAAATCATGCTTTTGTTTTTAGAAAGCTGGTGTGAGAGAAATTGTTTTGAAGCTCGCTTAAAATCCAAATTTGAACATTAAATTAGTTTTATTAAAAAATTAAAACTTTTTTCACCTATTACTTGGAACTATTAAAATTAATTAATTTTCTTCGAAATTGATCTGAAAATATCGGAAATTTTATCTAATTCGCTACCATATCATTATAAATGGAAAATATTTTGAAAATTTCCCGGACAAACCGTCTCAAATTAGTGCAAACTTTAAACTATTCAACAACTGCACCTCTGTCTTGTATATTAATGAGCAGGGACGGACTGGCCGGTCGAGCAATTGCCCGTTGAAACACCACTTTCCACTTTTCCAGATAGGGAAATGGTTATTTTTGTACTAACTCACTCATAAAATTCGGGTTGATGAAACTGATCCTTAAAAATCAGGGTCGGTGCTATATTTTTTGACGCCCTGTACAAAAAAAAGAAACAGGGCCTTCTCTCATATGGAATTTAACAATATTTGGATTTATTTTTACTAAAGTATTTGTTTCAAGGGCTATGAAGTCCCGTTTTTCCCCTCTTTAAGCTTGCCTTAAATATACCCAAACATGGATTTACAGACTTTTAAATGGAGACCTGTATATAGACCCAAATTTGTGTAAACCTGTGCTTAGTTCGATTTAAGCCAAAGTTTTGTTAAGGCGAGCTTACGTAAAGAAAGAAAAACTGGGTATATATAAAAGTACATATTTCTTTTCATATGTTATTAGTAAATTCGTTTTGAAAACTGATGACTTAGGCCTACAAAAACAGGCTAAAAGTGTCTCAAAATTCCTTTAAATATGCCATTTAACAAACATCAAATTAGCCTTGTATCTCTCAAACAAATGACGACACAACGCCGAAAAAATCTTAGGTTATAAATTTAATTACATTGTAACTTTGTTTCAAATTTCAGCTAATTTGAATAACCCGTTTTCAAGATATTTAGCTGTTTCCATACTTTTTGGAGACCCTGTATATATAAAAGACATTGTGTAGCAAGCGCCATCTAACGTTTGAAAAGCGTAATAACCGTAGGTATTATTCTATCTTTAGAGCAAGATGATTCACTATAAGCTGAAGGGGCGTCTTGATAGAGTGTGCAAGAAGTACGGGCGGCCAAATTTCTAAGGACGTCCCTGACAAACTGATAACTCAAGAGTCTCAAAACATGTACTCCAACTCAAATATCTTCCTCAAGAAGCAATTAGAAGCGTCGAAATCGTCTCCTTTGAACAATTCACTTATAAAATTCGATAAAAACTAAATATTTACCAAAAAAATTGCTTCGAACCTCAATAATTTGCTGAATTTGTGGGTATAGATCAGACCGCATGACTTACCCGCCCGGGACACTCACTCAAAGCCGCCCCTGTTAATGAGCATTTCCTATTTATGATTTTACAGAAAAACACCAACTATGTACACCAATAGGAAAAGTTTTATTAAGAAAAAAAAACCAGTAAAATTCAGTTATATGGTTTATTTGTTGGATTTTGGCGATTTCGATCGACTGCCGCCCCTCGATCTTGACCGTCTTCGATCCGACGATCGACTCGATCGACTTGTTCTCGATCGTGTACGACTGGACGATGATCGACTGTACGATCGTGATCTAGTATAGGATCGTCGTTTCGAACGTGAATAATGTCGATTTCTTGAACGTGATCGTGATCGTGATACACGATTATCATGATCCGGTACGAATTTCGAAAAATATCTCATATACTCCTTCTCAACATCTGGTGGATATCGGTTACGATTGTAACGATAATGGTAGCGTCGATTAAAATTTCGTCTACCGAAATTTCGACCTGTAATCAAACCCAACAATCGATATTAACATGTTAAAAATATTCAAAATAAACTTACCACGAGATGGGCCGGGAAGATTCAGTCTTGGATTGTGTTGGTGGTAAACACCCCGAATTGGTGGCGGATATAATGGTGCATACGGGTGGTAATTGTACCAATTTGGATTGTAGAGTACATCCGGTGGTAAAATATCCAGATTTTGTTGTTGTTTCTTTAAAGTTTCCAAAGATATTGAAGAATCTGAACTGGATGAAGATTTGGATCTGTGTCGGCGGCCTGTTAAGATACTCTTCAATACAACACGTCCTTCAATTGCACTCTGTAATTTTTGTCGTTGTTTAAATAATTTAATTTCGCTCATTTCTTTGAATTGTTTCAATTCATCAGCACTGGTGCATTTTGTTTGATTACTCAAATTCAACTCATCTTTCTTCTCCTGTAAGACAAAATAACATTAATCAAAATATTGGAAATATTTATAGTTTTACTTTAATTCGTCGAAATAACTCTTCAACTAAACGTATCGCTTCTAATTTCCGTTGCGCCTTCAACAATTTCTTCTCTTCTCTAGCAATTTTATCGTTGATTTCATCACATTCGTTAATTTTTAATTTTTCCAAGATTTTCCGTTTTCGTTTCTCTTCACGTTCTTTGCGGCGACGCTCCTTCTCCGTCTTCTGATCAATCTCTTTCTGTCTACAATACAGAGATGAAACTCCAAATGTATACCATTTGTGTGAAACTCCTATTAATTGGTGAGCTATCCGAATAAAACTTAAAAGATTTGTAGGATGGTCCCCAGAGAACGTTTGAGCAAAAGTAGCTCAATGGAGAATGGATGCAATCAAGACTAACTTTTGAATCTAGGGGTCGGGCCATAAGGGAAGAATTAGAACGAGAACACCAACTCCACTGGGAAGAATTACCAGCAATGATCCTGTCAAAAACATTTCTAGGTTTTTCAAGCCGTAGAAGATTTAAAGAACTCCTAGAAATAGGTAGGAGGGAATTAAAACAGATCACAGGACTGTTTACTAGTCACTATGCCCTAAGGAAGTATCTCAATAATATTGGGATTATAAAAGAGCAAACATGTAGGAGCAAATGCACGACTTACGGGACACCCTGTAGTTATCGAGGGTCAAGCATTTTTTTTCCTTAAGTAAACAAACGCGATAACACCAACACACTGGCCTTAATGTTCTTCCTTTTCTTTCAAGATACAGTGGCGAATAAGCAAAAAAATCAATTTTACGAAGACCCTCGAGTCAGTTTGAGTCAATTTACGTGCATAACTGACTAGTGAAAATTTCGACATTTCGGAAAAAGTGCTTTTATCGCCGACCTTCCGATGAGTAGCGCAGTCCTGCTTTCGCTCAAATGTTCCCTGGGGACCCCCCTATAAATCCTTGAAATCGCTCGTCAACTAATAGAAGTTTCACGCGAGTCTTTTGTTAATTATATTATTAAAATTTAACTTTATCTACCTATCTGTTTGTTCTTTCTTTTTCTTATCCTCGAATTCCTTTTGTTCTTTCTCTTCCTTCTCCTTTTGTCGACGTACTAAACGTTCACGTACGATTTCCCGTCGTCGAATCGATGCATCGCTCAGATGTTTAAAACGATCAAAATCAATCTTGATATTAACACAGAAAATTTCATTATCGTCCTCTTTCCTCATCAATTTCATACCTTTAAATGCATCTATAGTTTTTGTAAAACTTGCATAATCTTTAAATTGTACATATCCTTCAAAATAGACTTTATCATCAATTGAATGATGTCTAATACCAGATATTTGATCTTTCATTTTCTTTCTATAAGGATCACAAATTGGTATATCAACATAACGTATAGGACCGAATTTTTCAAATATACGAAAAAATACTTTTTCTGATGGTAAGATAACATCATCATCACCACCACCAGCATCATCATTATCATTGATATGATATGAAACAAACCATTTTCTTGGTAAATTTGATAAATGTATTGTATCTGGACGTTGTCCCGGTTTCATTTCATCCATATCTTTAGCATCTTGAAAGAAACCATCCCATTTATGTCGTGTTGGATAATCAACTTTAGCTTCACCAGCTTTCAAACGTATCAATTGTGGTATATCTTTTAATTTAATTGTTTCATTATTTAATTTACTTATAACACGATCTAAACGTGTACGATTATCTAATTCAGCATCGAAACGTATAAAATCCGGTGTTGTTTTTGCTACTTTCAATAAACTAAATTCATCTGGACGTATCATTGTACGTAATTGTTCCATTATTTCCCAATGTGATACACTTTTTTCTAATTTTCGCATATTTGGTAATTGTAAAGAAATATTTAAACGTGCTGCTGGTTTTAAATATAAACGTTGTGGTAAATATAATGGAATTGCATCTGATGTATTCCGGCATATCTGAAAATTATTCATGTTTAGAGGAACTGTTTGAATTATAGAAACGTTATAAAGAAACGTAGAAATAAATCAAGTTCCTCTAAACATTGAATAGGCTTTTTTAAAAATAAATATTAGTAAAAAGATTAAACTTTTTTCTGATTTTAATTATAAATTCAAGAATATCGCGATATAAACACAAATTGTCATTTTATGTCAATACTGTCAAATTTGGGGAATTTGAGGTTAACAAATACGCTACCAACTACATCACTGAAAATTCACTAGATTTTTAATGAACATCTTAACGCTGTTGCCAAATTTCATAATGTGAGGTCTAATTATCGCCCTATTATTTTAAAAATTCTCTTACATCTACATCTTATTATTTTTTCAAGTAATCTAACTATTTTACAATAAAAATAATAACTTTGAAGCATTTGTAAGCCTACTAGCTATAATCAATGTAAATTTGTAAGAAATTATTAGAAAATTATTTACATTATGCAACACAAAATACACCATTTGTTGACCTAACAAAGTTTAGATCGTCATACATTTTTTTAGACAGTTAATAAAACAGAGGAAAGTGAGTGAGCGAGAAGCTTTTTATCAATTATAGCAAAATTAAAATATGAATTATTAAGTATAATGTCAAAGGCACAATTTAAGGCAATTATAAATCTAAAATATTTACAGAAAGCGCTTTCATCAGGGATAGTAATGCAACCACGTATAGGCAATCAACATTTCTTAAAATTGCTATCCAGCAAATTGAATTTTTTTTTCCTTCAAAAAAGTGGACTGGTAAGCCTATATCACCAGATCTTGGAATATAAAGACAACAAGGACTATGTTAGTGTATGAAAACTATCTACAAACATAAATGAAATTAAAAAGAGGCCACTGTAACTAGAGATTAAAATTTGAAAGTATGCGTATGACAAAATTGAATATTAAATGCTCCTCTTTCTCTCTGTATTCAATGCTCGAATCACAACGCTTACCCTCTAGATACAATAGCACTATTATGGTCATTTATCGAACCCTTATTTCATACATTTCATTGTACACTTTTTCGGTTGAAGACCCATATGATACAGTCCTTATTTCTATACTCTATGTTCAAGAGGTGAAGGATCTTCTATTTAATAGCTAATTATCATTTAGTATTCTCAATTTGCGGTCAATAGAATTAATGGCTTATTATTTTGACAGATCAAAAAACACATTGTCCGCAACGGTAATCACTAATCACTATTTACTATTTGGAATATGTTGACATGTATACTAGAATTGACAATGACGCTTTAACTCAAGCAAAAGAAGCATTATTTTTTTCATGCATCTAAAAAAAAATGCGAATAAAAGTATTGGTTACCATTTAATTAATTTATTGTCTTATTTCTATCAATTTACACAAAATCTTCAATTTTTTCGATGGGATATTTAATGTGTTGCCTAAATGGTTGGCACGCTAGGAGCTATAAGCGGAATTCGGAAAAGCGCTATCCATATCGATACTAGATTTATGATGGCAATACGCTTCTGATGTGGCAGCGTGGCCGCGTCTTATCAACGCCCTCTAACCAGTGGAATTCGAAACGTTCTAGATTTTACGATTTTACAATCTTAGCATTATTTATGCTCTCAAACTTTATAATTACAGAGTTTATTTATAATGAAATAATATTTAGTTAATCTAGTTATATGGTTATATTTTTCAATTTTGACCAACAGTAAATTTGCTGTGTTTAATTATAAATTAAAGTATTCTAACGGTGTAGAATTTTAGGTGTGTATTCATAGGGGGCGTTGTTGCGAGACATTGAAGCATCGGTCATGGTAAAGTTAAAATGGCGTTTGCTTGTCGTCCATACATTTTAACATTAAAAATTTCCATAAATTTACCAAAAAACGCAATATAAACACATTAAATTTATCTAAAAATTATTAAAAATACAACTTATAAAATGGATGCTGTGAAATCTTTCAATGCAGAGGTAAATATTTAATGTTTCTAATTACGTTAATATCCTGTATAGGATTCTATGCTTCTGTAGAAAATTTATAAAAATCATCTTAAAAAAGCAATAATAACAATATTTAAATTGTTACTGATTGATTTTCGTTTGTATTTGTTTCAGTTATCTTCATTGTATGAAGTGAAGCCGCCAATATCAAAAGCAAAGATGACTGCTATAACTCGTGGAGCAATTAAAGCAATTAAATTTTATAAGCATGTAGTGCAAAGTGTTGAAAAATTTATATTAAAGTGTAAACCAGAATATAAAGTGCCAGGATTGTATGTGATTGATTCTATAGTGCGTCAATCTAGACATCAATTTGGTGCTGATAAAGATGTGTTTGCACCTAGATTTGCAAAGAATATGCGGCAAACATTCATCAATTTGTTTGCATGCCCACCAGAGGATAAAGTGAGTTTAAATTTTAACAATAATATAAATTTTTAGAAACAATCATTAGTGATTCTCTGTAAAGATATTTTCGAGGTTATACTACCATAAAAAATTACTAATGTTTGTTTCTATTTGGTTGAGTAAACATTTTTTGGGATCTAAATCCTAATTTTCTGTTGTTTATAAATTCTCTTTCAGAGTAAAATTATAAGAGTATTGAATTTATGGCAAAAGAATCAAGTATTTGCCCCGGAAGTAATCCAACCATTATTCGATTTGGCTGATCCAAATAATCCAATTCATAAAGAATTGGGCACAACACCATCATTACAATCGAATGGAGTCAATGCGAATACATCAGTCATCAAAGGTTGGTAAAATAAGACTATTACTTTTTTTTCAAAAATATATTTGAAAAGCAACGTTTTCTATAAAACGTTCAAAAATATATAAAGTACAAAAAATTCAACATATATGGTGTGTCAAAGTATTAAATATTTTATAATTAGATTAATTTAATTAAAAAAATAAATGTAAAATTTTTGTATTTTGGCACACTGTGTAGCGCTGGTATCTGTCTAAATCAGATGTTCCATATTAGGTTCCCCTGCTCTACAAAAGACGCCCACCAAAGGTTCGCAACAAGCCATTGACGGTGCTCATCTTGGAGGAACTAACTTGGTACTGCGTGTTCCAATAAATTAAATCAATAATAATATAAATAAATAAAAGTGAAAGAGAGAGAGAGAGAAAGACCAAAAAATTAACCGAAGAGACATGAAAGAAACGTGGATAATATTTCTACAACAACATATCCTGACATATTTAGATTTTAGTTTACCAAAATAATGAATTGTAATAATAATCACAAACATACACAACTGTAATATTTTAATAATTTATCGAGAATTGTATTTATACACCGGTTACGGTTCTAGTCTTTCAATAACTTTGTAAATAACATGTTTAAATTCTTTTAATAATGTCATTTTTTTAAAATCACTACAAAATTATTGTATCTCAATGTATCGCTCTTAGATTTTGTAGTTTTTAGTTTAATATCGCATCTTTTAATTCAATTTATTTACTGCAAGTTATTTTGTGACAAAAAAAAGATGTGATTGCAATCTAAAAACTATAACGGCGATACGTCGCGTGTTAAATTGCTGTTTATTTCAAAATTTCCTATTCAACAGTTGTAATATTGATTTTTATGAGTAATTCAAGTAATTTAAACGTAAAATTATCTAAAATTATAGACTTACTTGTACTCTCTCTCTTTCTCACATATACACATACACATAAATCTTACAATTCATCATAAAACATGTCAGGATATACGAGATATTATTACATTTATCGCGTACAATATTTTGTAAAGCAGTGGAGGAACCTAAATTATTATATATTAATAGTAGTTATAGCAATAGTTATAGATTATAATTGTTTTTTTAAATTTATTATTAAATTGTCCCTTATATTATTTTTTATAGAATTTATCCGATCCAAGTGTGATAGCCCATTTACAACAATTACAACGTTTATTATCAAGAGGTAATGATCAATCAAAATCTGAAACTGTACATTTCGATCGGAAACTATTAGATTTTGATTATGGTGATGAAGATGATGAAGTACATTCAACACCTAAAACTGCACCTAATGATTCAGTCAGCAGGTAATAATTGAGTTATAGAGGATTATTCACTTCAATTATTTGGTGAGCAATTCGAAAAATATTTGAAAGATTTATAGGGGAATTCTACCAAACTTAGAACCTTGTAGCTCATTTGAAAGTCGGTCAAAAAGTGATCGAGCAAAATACACAACAATTTAGAATGACTCAATGATCCTCTCAACATTGATTTTATTCTTAGAACAGGAGGGAATGTTTCATATTTTTTCTTGAGTGCAATGGAGAAAATCGCGATCTTATCCAAAACGAGCGTTTTTTAAGCAACTTCTAAATGAGCTACGAGGTTCTAATTTTGTTAAAACGTTCTCTGTGGACTCTCCTATAAAACCTTGATATATTTTTCAAATCGCTTGCCAAATAATGAGAAGCTTTCGTCCAACGTGAATAACCCTGTATACAAAAATAACATGATTAATCATTAATTTTCTTTACAGTTTATTAACAAATCCTGAAGTTTTAAGACAATTACAAACATTACAACAAACAATGACATCAAATCAAAATATTGAACTTGATATCGATAAACTACGTAAATTACAAGAAATGAAACAACAAGAAGAAGAATTTGATAAACATTTAGCTCAAACTGTACCGGTAGATTATAGAAATTACATATTAAATTTAAAAAAAAATATATTTAAAACATTTAATTTTAGAATCTTCCATTTGCTGCAGAATGTGAATTTAAACCTGGTAATAGTTCATCAACAGGTGGTAATTATTATTTACCAACAGGTGCTGATTTAAGTCAACCACCACCTGGTTATAAACCACCACCACCGCCACCACAATCGTATGATGTTACTCAACAATCACAACAACAATCCAATAATGATGTACAGTTTGTTAGTCAGAAAAATGATAGTTCCAATGATGTAGAAGTAAATTGTTTTTTAATTAATAATTCATAAAAATTAATTATTTTTATATACAGATTATTAATTTGGATCATGGTGATTCAACAAGTCCATCACCAAATGAGGATCGTTACAATAGACGGCGCCGTAGTCGTTCTAGAGATAGATCAAGAGATCGCCGTGATCGTGATCGAAGATCGAGACGTTCACGTTCTAGATCACGATCACGACGACATCGTTCAAGATCAAGGGAACGTAATCGTGGTAAAGAGAAAGAAACAGAAAAAGATAAAGAGAGGAAGAAGAGAGGATTACCAGCAATAAAAAAAGAGAATCTTAGTGGTAAGTTATTTTGTGTACTACGGTAATTTACCTCAAAATTGGCCATGCTTTGTTTACGTAGCGTCGTAGCTTTGTTCACACTTCACTACATTTGACATTTATGACGCAACGTAATGAAAGACATGGTCAACTACAAGGTAAATTACCGTGGTACACCCAATATATTGTGTAATTTTCATAAATTATTCTCCTATAGTTTGTAGTACCACATTATGGGTTGGACATTTATCGAAATTAGTCCACCAGGAAGATTTATCGAATACATTTGGTGAATTTGGTGATATTGTTAGTATTGATTTGATTCCACCTAGAGGTTGTGCTTTTATTGTAATGCATAGACGACAGGATGCTGCACGTTGTTTAACCAAATTAAAGAATTACGTATTACATGGCAAAGCTATAACAGTACGTATTCATATTAATATATTTTTTAAAATAATAATTTTGATTATATTTCAATTAGTTGGCATGGGCGCCGGGTAAAGGTGTTAAAGGGAAAGATTTAAAAGATTATTGGGAGGGTGATTTAGGCGTTTCATATATACCATGGTCTAAATTGAAACCAGATATTGATTTAGAAATGTTAGAAGATGGTGGTATGATTGATGAAGATACAATGCCACCATGGATGAAAGCACGTATAGCAAATCAAACAAATCAACAAAATACAACAGATACAACAAATTTTATGCAATTACCAACTGATATAACAGCTAATACAGTTGATACAAGTCAACCACCACCAGTACCTGGTACTGGTTTATTACAACCACCACCACCTATGGCCTTACCAATGGTATCACCATTTCAATTTAATAATCGTTTATTAGCACCAGTTGGTATGAATATACCACCAACAATGTTACCAAATGTACCTATTGGTGTACCACCACCAAGTGCTTTAATGCAAAATCAAATTGTTGGTTTAGGATCACCATTTCAAAATACAACAAATTTAATGCAACAAATGTCTGTACAACAAAATAATGATAAAAATCAAAATCAAAATAATGATTTAAAAAGTTTAAGTGAAACATTGATGAGTATTGCACAACCATTTGGTGTTTTACAACCACCAACAGTACAAAATATAGCAATGCAACAATCACAACAAAATGATGATAATATGGATATAGAAATGGAAGATGTTGAGAAAACTGATAGACCAATGTCATTAAGTGAACAACTACAAGCTTCATTGAATCAGTTTGCTAATAATCAAATGAATCGTTCGAATTCTAGTGGACCTGGAAATGATATAGATATGGATAATCGACAGGATATAAGAGGTGAACGTGATCGACGGTCTAGAGATCGAGATAGAGATCGCATTAGGTGATTTTCACACAAAAAAATACTCTAATTACATAATTTAATATTAATCTAACTGTAGGGACCGAGATAGAAGCAGAAATTCTAGGGATGATTACAGAGATGATCGTAGTCGTGATCGTAAAGATGATCGTCGAGACCGTCCGAATCGATGGGGTGATCGTGAACATGATTTAATGGATCGTCGTGAACGTGAAAAGACTTTAAATGATCGATTACAACAGATGGCAAATGAAGGAATGTATTTATCATCAGATGATCGTTTACGTAATAATCAAGAAACAATATTACCATCATTATTAGATAATCGACGTATATTTTTAAAACCACATAAAAATTCTAATGATCTTGATGATACTTATAATATGAGTGGTGGTGTACCACCTACAGTTGATGATTACGATCAAAATCCATTAATAAATCCACTAGATGGTCCATTATTGGATGATTTTAATCCAGTTATAGATCATCCAGATTTTCATGATGGTGGTGGATTGATGCATTCACGAATGAGACGTGATGATTATGATAATGAACGATTTATGAGAGGACGTCGTATTGATTTTCGTGATAATTTCGATGTACGTATGAGAGGTCATTTAGGTGGACCACCAGCAGGACCTGATTTCTATCCGATGAGAGATAATTATGGACCTGGACCTAGACCATTGATGAGAGGTGGTCCTGATTTTATGCAACGACCATCAATGATGAGAGGACCACCAACACCACATAAATTCCATCCGAGAAATGGACCACCACCTCGTGGTCCAAGATCAGGTAAAATTTCTATAATTTTCTAATAAATTTTATTGAACTTGTATTTATAGGTCGACCAGGTTTCGGACCAAGATTTGATCATCCTGATTTTCATCGTGGACCACCTGGAGGAATGTTTGATGATTCGCCACATCATATGCGCCATCGTAGTAGTGGTGGTGGTCGTTTCGATGATCGTCGACGTTCAAGGCAAGATTATCATGACAATTCATCACAGGATAATGATCGAAATTATGAGAAACGAAGTCGATGGAGTGGTGGATCGCCGAAATCTGAAGATACTAATCAAGAACAAGATCAATCACAACAAGAATCCGAACGCGATAATACTAATGATGATGATGAATCGGTTGAGTATAATGAAAGGAATAATAAAGGTTGTACAACACCATTGCATGATGAACCATTTAATCAAAGTATGGAAAAAAGTCAAGGTAATAATAGTGAAGATACGGCATCATCGGTGCTTGAAAAGTCAATAGATAATAATAAAAGTGCGGACATTGATCAAGAGACTCGAGATGAGGATGATGATGATGATGAGTAAATTAAAGTTTATATAAATTATAGGTATTCTATATTTGGCATAATTGATTTGAATTGCATTAAGGCCTGTGTATAATTGCTAAATTGTATTTTTAAATGATGTCATTTGAATATTTTGTAAATAGGTCGATAAGTTTAGTTGAATATTACAGAAAAAGGAACAAATTTAAAGATTTAACAAAATTCAAAAAATTAATAAATCAAAAAAAAGAGTTTGCTTAGCTGTGATAGTGTAGTGAACACAGGTGACCCCACTCAGGGATCGATTTTTTTTTTGTCATATCATCTTTTAAATGTTTAGACAGAGACATGTCTCAAAATAAATTTTCTTTCTTGTAATTTTAAATATTTAGTTTAATTATCGACTGCACAAGACACTTTAAAAGAAAATGTAGTTAGTAAACGGCATCAACTGAATTGTACACACAGACACAACGAAAAGGTAGGTCCATCTGTGTTCACAACAGCTGAGAGAATGAAAAAGGAGGAGTCCAGTGCCGACTCTCAAATAGATAGTTCGGTACAAGGTACGGTCCAATACTCTTTATTCTTACTATTGTTACTATCGCAATTTAAATTATTAGAGTATTTTAAATATTTAGTTGATTACTACATTCAAATGTAATCGTGTTTTTTAGAATTAGTAACAGAAAACAGTTACAAAAACGGTTTTCATTTTATACAATATATACAGATATATCATTTTAACGTAAACTAACATTGTGATTTTCAGTAATTTTTATTTTTTGTTTTTGAATAGCTTAATACTTGTAAAGCTAAACGGCAAATCATAGTGCATATCAAAATTGGTTTTTTAATCTTTTTTAAACACAAGATTTTTTTTTTTAATTTAATACGAATATTCGCTTATTTTATTTTTAAAACGATACAAACACTTATAAATGTTGACTACATTAAGATTACGCGATATTTATTAATCCCGTAATAATTCTATTGTGGTACAATTAAGAAAAATAATTTTTTGTTTCTTCCAACACTCAAACAGATTATAGTACAGAGATGAAAAGAATAGTTTAATCTTAGGATAATTTAACTATCCCTTTACACGTCATCAGTGTCGTATTGTAAATTAGTTTGAAATAAATTATAAAAAAAAATTTATACCATCGATTTTTTTCTTATATTTTGCGACAATATTAGTTCCAAAATGACTATTTCAAAACTTTATAGGGTAGTATTCACTAACTTTTTAGAGACTAATCTCTATCTGTAAAGTAACCTGCAAGTTACTATCTGTCGTTTATCTCATTTGTTTTGTACATAAAAGAGTAAGGTGACTAATTATTTTTTGTACAAAAGGAGTATGGATGGGATACCTTTAGATATGATGATTGGGATCGTGAAAAATAACTGAGCCTTCGACTATATTTTTAAAATTATATAAAAATGAATATAACTTTTGGAATGCACGTTTTTAAAAGAAGTACTAAACTCTAAAGGAGTACTATTAGTCACCTCATAAAAGAGATATTCTGACAAAAGTTGTAGAGATGGAGGCATAACACTAACAAATGGGTAAAATATTAGGGTAGTTTGCGATTTTTGTTTTATATTTGTCTTTTTTCAAGTATTAGATGTAACATAACTGTAAATAATGAGATAGATAGTTTTGTTCAAAGTTACTGCTCGAATTCTCGTTTGGTCCAGTAATCAGTCTCGGAAATCTTAGTGAATACTACCTTTAATATTGGTAAAGGTAGTAAATTTACTTTTTCAAGATTGCTTCTGTTGTCAAATTGGACTGAAGAAATAAGAAAATTATGATTCCTTCATTTTACTGTCTTAAACTTGTAATAATTTCTAGTTTTTAGAAGATCCGTGAAAATTGAATGAGTATTATTAATTAACTACTAAATAACGGAATGTAAAAAGACAAATGAAACAAATCTGCCTTATTATGTTATTAGTGTTACCAACCGTCGTCAAAATCCCCGAATTTTAAGATTCAATTTTCTCTCCTTATATTAGATCATTTTGTTCCCCTTATTGCGAACGCAGTCAAATAGATTTCATTGTGCAATGTTGTCAAATTGTTGTAAAGCTACTACAGGTAGCTAGAGCCAATACTAGTTAATTCTCAATGATGTATCAAATTTTTATTTACATATTTTGTATAAATAAGCCCACATTTTAATAAATTTATGTAGAAATACGCCAACATACACTACTTACAAATTGACAGTTATTGAAACTTGGCAACTCTGCTTAGAAGTGTCTAAATGGCAACAAGTTAAGATTAAAATCTCCAATTTTATGTTAAAACAACATAAGAAACTTGCCGTAAAACAACATAATTTTTGTTAATTTGCATTATTATCCAATAAAAACTAATTTTTGGCTTCAAGTTGATACAGGAATTTTCGTTGTGTCTAAGATAACAACGGAAATTTTGACATAACCCAATTTCAAGGTTATGTCTATTTTTGATTGATTTTTGACAGATGTCATTCTTAATATTATTTTATTTTTATATAGTTCAATTATGCAAGCAATTTAGTTTTATTATTCTATTATTAACATCTTATTATTTTTTATTCGTCAAATATTAATATAGATTTATACAACAAATAAAATGTAAAATAACATTGTGATTATTTAAAGATTTAACATGTGAACTGTTACGTTATAAAAATCCATAAAAGGCAAACAACAAAAAAATAAATAAACATCTCGTGTTGTTTACTTTAATTAATACTATTTATTTCTTGAAATTCTATTGTTATAATAGTAATAATAATAACACACACTAAAGTTTATATAAACAACGAATTAAGTTTAAATTCAACAATTTTCAAGTAAATATGCCACAAATACCGACCGTGATCGAGCCCGACTCAGGTATAATACATATGCTTTATTACATCAATGATTCATACATTTACTAAAACATTAGGATAATGTCACCATTAAAAATATAATCCACTATTATTATCATCATCATCATCATCATCATCATTATTATTATTGTTTGTTTTTGTCGCATATAGAATGTCGAAGTGTCACCGACAGTATTGGTTCCCATTCAGATATTTCCGGTCATACAGTACAATCAATTAATAATAATAATATAAATAATAATACAATGCAACGACCACATATGGATGTTGTTTGTGTTATCGATATTTGCCATTTAGATAATTTGCCACAACGTAAACGTGCATTTGAAGAAGTTAAACAAGCCTGTATACAAATCGGCGCTAATCTCAGTCATATACAGGTATACTATATTGAATTTTATTTTTGTTGATAATAATGCATGTTCTTTTAGTTTGAAAAATTGGATTTTGGTGAATCGAATGTTGTTAGTAGTTTCTACAATGCTGATGTTGTTATTGTTGATTTAAGTTTACCAGTACAACAGAGTACGTTATTTTACCATTTAGGTGTTAGAGAGAGTTTCAATATGAAACAAAATATTTTAATTTATAATGATTTAGATCCGGAAGTTACCGTACGTTTAAAAGTGAGTGTTTTTTTTTAATAATAATTAGTGATTAAATTATAAATTAAATTAATTAATTTGTAGTTATCCTGTGGGAATTATTGTTTCGTCTCCTATACATTCTCAGATGAATCTGTTTGTATTACAACAATACCCAGTGGTCGTGGTGAAGAAAGTACAGAGGTGTTACAACAGAAACTTAAACGTTTATTACAAGACGTTGAAATTCAAAGCAAGTACGTTCTTAATTTTTATTCAAATATGTAGATTCAGCGTGCGAAAATTGGCAATTTTCAAATATTAATATCGCTTGTTTCTTTAGATATTAGAAAAAGTAGATGTGCGTTAGATAGAACATTGAAGGTGCGTGTTCTAAAGTTTTTCATTTTGATTATTGACTGTACTATGTTTAAGAATCCAATGTTGTCAGACGTCGTTTACATTTATAAATGAGACCACACCTCCTGCTTATAGCCGCTAATGTAACGGCAAGAACATCAACCGGTGGAAAAAATGAATTAAATGAACAGAATAGGAAAAGAACAAAGAGGAAATGAATGGAACAAAATATTTCAAACTCTTTTCAATAGAAGCAGGAGACGTGGTCTCGTAAATGTAAGTGACGTTTGGCAACGTTGAATTCTCAAACATAGTCTCGAGACAATAATGAACACACCATCTATCTGGCACACTGCTAATTAATCATAATAACAATAACAATAATCACAAATCTGGTTTAAGTTGACAAGGGTATACCGAGAGATTTTCAAAATATTTTCCATTTATAATGATACGGTCGTCAAGTAGATAAAATTTCCGACATTTTCATATCAATTTTGAAGCAATTTATTTAATTTGAATAGTTCTAAATAATAGATGAAAAATGGTTCAAATTTTCAGCTCATCAATGTTGGCATTTTTTTTTAAATTTTCTTCAGTTATCTGAAAACTAACAAGCCTATCTGGGAAATTCTTGAAGATTTGGAAAGCTCTTTCAATTTTCTATCTAAATTCTCATGATAATTAGTAAAAATCAATAATATTGGCTAAGTTTTAGCCGGTTATTAAGGAAAATATACGAAAAAAACAGGGTACAAGAGTTTTCTCTGCTATTCTGAATTTTATCATATTTTTTTAAAATAAAAAGCTCTATCTAATACAAATTTACTTTTTCAATTATCTTAAAAAATAAGCGAGATATTGCTGTTGGAAAATTGCAAATTTCCGCACGCCGAATCGATTAATTTCTCCAAAGATTATTAATAAAATTCTTTTAGAGCTCATTTAAAAGAGAAATTCCTATCCGATTTAAAGAAATTGAAAGAACAAAAGAGTGGTAGTGATTTAAAAGAGGCCTTACATAATATACGTAAACGTTTAGATGATCCAAATGTATTATCAGGTGATGTTGTATTAAATATGTTATTTTGTTTTCGTGATATACAAGATTATGATGCTATGGTACATTTAGTTGATGATTTACGTACATTACCAGCAACTAGAAAATATTTAAATTCATATATTTTATATTGGTATGCATTTGCATTAAATCGTCGTAAATTACCTGGTGATCGTGAAAAAGCCTTAAAAGTCTGTATTGATGCATTAGAAAAGGTAAATAGTATATGATAATAAACAGTATTCACTATGTCAACATCATCATCAAATGTTAGAATATCATATTAATATTCTCTATACAGTAATCATCATTGGTACACAAATTTGTCGTTTTATAATCGTGTGAAGTCAATTGAAATCAAAATTTAGGCGTTATGGGCTTAAAGTAGACGATTTACTAAGGTCAAATCATAACGCTTTGTTAATTTAAAAAATGAAAATTTATACATTTCATAGCAACTATGATTCAAAATCGCCCGCTTTAGGCCTACTTGTCGAAACTGTCGTTTTATTTATTTTTGTCGTTACCATGGTTTTTTATATTAGATAGAAATAATGATTCAAATACTACTTTCTGATTGGCTTACGAGAGAGGAAATAATAATGGTTCATTATTCCCTCTCATAAGCCATAGTAGGGAATAATATAGGGCATTATATTGCAAAAAACACTTTATATATAAGTCGTAGACAAAAAAATCGATGTACGTGAATAATCCTGTATAAGAATACAAATCAAAGGTGGTTTTTAATGATGATGCTAGTGGGTATAATTGATTATTAAAATTGATTATTTTTTTGTTAATTTCAAGAAAGAGAATCATTTTCCTGACATGTTGGGCCTTTGTGGTCGTATCTATAAAGATAAATTCATTGAATCTGATCATCAAGATAAAATCAGTTTAGATCAAGCAATTTATTGGTATCGTAAAGGTTTCGAAGTACAACCAAATGAATATGCTGGTATTAATTTAGCAACATTATTAGTAATTGGTGGTGCTGATATAACACGTTCTGAAGAATTACAACATATTGGTATGGTATTAAATAATTTAATTGGTAAAAAAGGTAGTTTAGCATCATTACAAGATTATTGGGATGTAGCAACATTTTTTGAAATATCTGTATTATTTCAACATTATGCTAATGCTGTACAAGCAGCTGAATGTATGTTTCGTTTAAAACCACCTGATTGGTATTTAAAATCAACAGTTGGTAATATACAATTAATTGATCGTTTTCGTAAACGACGTGATGAAGAAGGTACACCTGAAGAGCAAATCTTTCATTTTTGGATGGAATTCTTTTTAGAAGCAACAAAACCACCAGCTGATGATAGTTTTCGTTTTCCTGCATTAATTTTAGAACCAGTTAAAGAATTTATGCCTAGTTATGTTTGTGTTAATTTAGGTGCTGAACCACAAACATTACAAGTAACAAATTTATGTGTAAAAAGTTTAAAAGGTAATTGTACACAAATACACGATTGGGAATTTACAGCAAATAATATACGTAGTGTTAGTTTTTATAAACGTGATTCACGTTGTTTATTCTTATATGTACATCATAATTCAGATGATTTTCAAATATTCTTTCCATCAGAAGCATGCCGACAATGTTTCTATCAATTAATATTGGAATTAACTGATCATCAAGAGGGTTTAGTTGAATCAGAACCACCACGTGATATACGTTATGAATATGAACGTGATGAACAAGGTAAACGTATTGTACTTGGTAAAGGTACTTATGGTGTTGTTTATGCAGCACGTGATCTAAATACACAAGTACGTATTGCTGTTAAAGAAATACCAGAAAAGAATCTTGGTGCTGTACAACCATTACATGAAGAGATACGTTTACATTCACAATTACGTCATCGTAATATTGTACAATATTTAGGATCAATGTCTGAAGATAATTATTTTAAAATTTTTATGGAACAAGTACCTGGTGGTTCATTAAGTGCATTATTACGTTTAAAATGGGGCCCATTAAAATCAAATGAACATACAATGGCATATTATACAAGACAAATTTTAGAAGGTTTAAAATATTTACATGATCAAAAGATTGTACATCGTGATATAAAAGGTGATAATGTATTAGTAAATACATATAGTGGTGTTGTGAAAATATCTGATTTTGGTACATCAAAACGTTTAGCTGGTTTATGTCCTAGTACAGAAACATTTACTGGTACATTACAATATATGGCACCAGAAGTTATTGATAAAGGTCAACGTGGTTATGGTGCACCAGCTGATATTTGGTCATTAGGTTGTACAGTTGTTGAAATGGCAACTGGTAAACCACCATTTATTGAATTAGGTTCACCACAAGCGGCTGTTTTTAAAGTTGGTTATTATAAAGCACATCCACAAGTACCAGAAGAATTATCAGATCGTGCTAGAGGTTTTATTTTACGTTGTTTTGAACCGGATCCAGTGAAACGGGCCTCAGCCGCCGCCCTATTAGAAGATCCATTCTTAGGTATGAAAAAAAATAATTTTAAATTATTGAAATGTCTATAAATAACGCAGTGACATAGGGTGGTATTCACTAATTTTTAAAAAACTAGTCTCTATCTACAATAGTTATTTTTGTAATTTAGTAAATTAATTATTTGAAAGATAATGTATTTTTTAGACGATATCGTCGACCTTAGGTTACCGTATTGATTTATGTTCTATGTATTAAAAATTAGTTTACGTGCGGAAAAGTGACTATTTCCACTTTAGTGTGCAAAACACCACTTTATCACACGCTGACGGGCTAATTAGAAGCGAGCTATCATCTTATTGTTTACGTTGCTAGCGAACAGTGAAACTTTCTAGCAAACGAACGCTTTCTACCTCTCTCTGAAACAACAGAAAATTGACAGTTTCTGTTCAGCCGTAGAGTGGAAAGTAGGCTTTTGTGAAACTTGTGTGTACGTTGAAGTAAGAGCGTTAGCTAGTGCTTCAATCAGACAAGTTTTAAAACGCCTTGTTTCTACTCTAGTTAGATACACTTTTTTTTCTACGATTGAATAGAGACTCGAAAATTAGTCGTTATATGTTCTACGTATTAAAAATTAGTCGAAGTACGGAAAAGTGGTCATTTCCTCTCTAGTGTGGAAAATATCACTTTTGCTATTTTTAATGTCCTTTTTTGTGATTTTTCTACTCCATGGTTGAACATATCAATAAAAAACATCTTCTGCTAATAGGAAATCACAAAATAAAAGTCACCTTCGAGGGTTTTTTTGTATTTTAAATAGTTACCCTATTAATAGATCTTAAGCTGCTTATAATCGTTAGCAGGCAGTTTAGAAAGATTTTTCCGTATGTTAAATATATTTAATTATTTCTTTTTTTTTTAAAGAAAATTTGGAGGGCTTTACAGTTATACAAGTCTTTAAAGTAACCATTCTTTAGTGGCCCAATGCATTTAGTTTTATTTTAATTTTAATTATTTACAAAAAGATCATTCAAAATCTAACTTAAATTACTTTAGAGAAGTTTTACTGTATTTGTATAGATGGATCAAGTTAAGTTTGCTCAAGTCACCGCATCCTAACAAGGTCTTCGGAGTAGTTCGCTTAACCAATCGTGAATATTCGATATTTTTTTATGTTTTACGAGTAGAATGAGAGAGAGAGAGAGAGAGAGAATACAATCTATTACACTTCTGTAGGCAGAATTTACTGTGCTTCCATGATTTTGGGCAAACTTGGTTTGATTCATTTTGATAGAATTTTTTCAATTTATAATAACCAATTTTTCGAAGATTATCCAAAATATTTCGTCCAGGTGATCCTTATTTCCATCGTCATTTTTCCATATTTGACAATTTTAGGAGTAATTGCCTTAAACATTCGAAAAATGCTTAAAGTGCTTAAAGATCGTTTTAGCAAAATTAGAACCTCGTAGCTCATGTGGAAGTTAGTCAAAAAACGTTCATTTTGGATAAGGTCGCGATTTTCAAAAACGAACTAAACACGCAAAACGAGTAAGAATGACTTAAAGGCTCTCCATTGCATCCTAAAGAAAAATGGGAGACATTTGCCCTTGATCCAGGACAAAATGGAGAAAAACGAAATAAATCAATGTTGGGAGGATCCCCGAGTCATTCTAAGTCGGTTTGAGTGTTTGTCTCATTTTTAAAAATCTCGACACCGTCATAAACGAGCGATGTTTGACCAACTTCTAAATGAGCTACGAGGTTCTAATTTTGTTAAATGACCTCTAGAGAGCCTTCTATAAATCTTTGATAGGAGTTACACACTAATCGTATACATTTGAGTTTTCATCTCTGTACTTTAATGAATCATCTAGAGATTTTTAATTAACTAATTAATTAATTAATATTGATTGATTTTGTTAGGTTCAGAGAGGAAGAAGAGTGTCCGTTTGAATACCGAATTTAATCGTAGCGTTTCTGTACCTGTTGATAAAGTTTTACCACGTCTACCAGGCCATTCTGCACCAAATCAAACACCAACAACACCTGAATCCGAGTAAGTTGGTAGAATCGTAGAAGAAAAAAAAAAAATAGCAACAACCCAAAAATATAAAGAGAATCAAAACAATTTTTTTTTGCCCACTTATTCCTGAAATCAATCAAAAAAAAAAAACGTACAGAAATTCGAAGAGAGGAAGTTGACAACAAAACCACGATAAAATATTTGTCAATTTTACTAAACAAGATTTATTTTATTTAAAAAAAAAAAACAATTAAAACATGATTGTCTCTAATTTATTGATAATTAACACGGATGAATGGTGGTTCAAGTATTCCTGGTAATTGTTTTTTTTATCAATAATTCTCCCTTTTTATTGTGGTTGTGATTGTGTTATTGTATTGTTGATTTTCAAAGAATTTTGAGTTGAGGTTAAGTTATTGTATAGTCCAATTATCATTTTAACCCCTTTAGTTTGTTATATTAATCATCTAATTAATTAATTAATTAATTAGCTATATGTATTGTAAGTTGTGCTTATCGCTTGTGGTGGTAATTTTAATTGACTTACAGCTCCCAAAGTCGTGGTTCTCTTCTACCGCCCATACAAATGCCAACATCTTTAACGTTCAACAGGTAAAATAGGTTTACAACGGTAGAATTATTAAGAAAATTTTATTAATTAATTATTTATTAAATTCTAATTATTGTTGTATTTTTGGGCAACAGTTTAGCTTCAACACCATCATTGGATTTGGAACCAGGACAAGTGGATTCAGAACGTCGTAATTCCTCTGGTACACTTCTATCACCTGAAGTAGATGCTGGTACAGAAACTGATGGTTTCTATTTATTAAAGAAAGATTCACAGCGACGTACAACTTTAGCAAAAGTCTTACAACAAGATGGTGCAAAAATTTGTGAATTATGGATACAAAAAATACGAGATAAATATTTAGGTGAAACTGTTCTACAACAAAAACATCTAGCAAAAATTGTTTATGCTTTAAAAGATTATTTAACTGAACAATCATTAACAGTAGTCGAACAAGCTGTACGACAATTAAAAGAAGAATTAGATTTTGATGTACAAGCAATAAATCAATTACAATTCGCTATTTATTTGTATCAAGAATCAGTTAATGAGGTGTTACGTTTACATCCAATTAAACCACATTGGATGTTTGCTTTAGATAATCTAGTTAGAGCTGGTGTACAAGCTGCTATTACTGTATTATCACCAGAATTGGGTGAGAATTTAGCTAATCACAGTTCACCGAGTACAGTGAATTCAGCTAAATCAACAAAGAGTAGTGAGAATTTCGATTTTCGTGATCAAACAATACAATTACGCAACGAAAATAATCGATTATTTCAAGAATTGATCGATACGCAAAAACAATACCAAAATTTGGTAAATTAATTTTTTAATAATTAACAATTAACGGTATTAATTATATGTTTTAGGTAAAACAATTAATCGAGAATACTCAACAACAATCAGAATCTCTACGTCAATTATTAGCAACACATGATAATCAAATCCGTGATGAAATACAGGAGGATTCACGTTTATCCAGTTGGTTACAAGGTTTGGGTGTTAGTGAATTTGCACGTAAGAAATTCCTACAAGAAGGTTATACATTAGATGAAGTTTTATATAGTATAACACGTGATGATTTGCATCGTGTTGGTTTAAGGGGTTGTTTTGAGTTTCGTATATGGCGAGCAATTGAACAACATCGACAAAATACAACAGTTTATCTACAATGCAATGGATCTGCGGATGGTACTAGTAGTGTTTGATTTTTTTTTTTGTTGTTTTTTTATTATAAATAGCTGTGATTTTAATTTCGGTTACATTAATTTTTATGTTTTATTTTGGTAGAGAATCGTTTTGATTTTGTTGTGCAATCATTGAAATTTATTCAAGTACAAAGAATAGTACAGATTTTAAATTGTTTTTCGATTTGTTTTTAAGAATTGATATATTGGTTTATGCTGCGCTATACCAAACAATTTTCGATTTTAATCTTTTATATTAAAAGTAGATAGAGGAGTTGTTTTATTTTGCATACTTTGCGTGTTCTGTGTTAACAATGGTGCTGAATTGTTTAAAAAAGAAAACACCACGATTTTATCACAATCATTTTATTGTTGTTATTATTATTATATAAGAAACGAAAAATTTGTGATTACTACTAATAATTACATCACGATTATTTTGAGTTTGAGACTATTAATAGTTATTAATAATAATGAATTATATTTTTTTTATAATTAATATTTTAAACCACAAAAACAACAGAAAATTGTTGATTTTTCGACTAATAAACAATAAATAAATCAATTGTAATTATTTGCCCAAAATAATCTTCCTGGATGCGCCGAAATTCTGTCCAGCTTGTGTTGCACCTTTGTTAGTGCCGGCTTGTAAGCCGATTATTGTTTCACCAGCGCGTAATTGTTGTTCAGAGAATTCACGACGATTCTCTTCAGATGGTCGTGGTCCTAACCATGGTCCTCGCCATTCTGGATGTTTATAAGCTGTCCGACCAATTGCGAAAATCGTCGTCGTCACTGCTGCTATATTCTTCTGGTCCCAGAGATCAACGGTTTGGAAGAGATCAACATCAGGTACACCGTATTTCGTGCAAGCTTTCTGGAATCTAGAAAAGATAATTTACTGTTAGACAACCTACAATACGCTAAAATTGTGTATTATTGGTGAATCTCTTCGTGTTGCTGATTGCCTGTTACTCGATTTACTGTTTGCACTAGTTGATGATACTGATCCTTTGTTGTAATTTAATTTCAATCGCCGGTTTTGGGAAATGTGATCGATGATGAGTAGAAGAAGAAGAACTGCTTTCTTCCAATACCGGAGTGTTCTTTGTATTCCTATACTCCTGTTACGACGATTTCATACTGGATGATTTATGTGGAGCAAGTCAAATTAATACACAATTATCGGTATAGGGACTCGTATCAACGAACGGAACATTTTGATGATTATAGTGGTGAGTCTTGATGATTAATGATGATAAAACTCCCTACCTATACTAGTTTTAAAGACCGTGTTTAAAGTAGGACGGACAGTTTAAAACACCAAGGACAATACCTGTGCTTCCTCGTCCGACCAGGATAACAGGAATTGAAAGATGTTGAATCATTTAAACTTTAAACAACGCTCATTGTTTTTATATCGGATGTCTCAATTTAATTTCAAAATGGGTCTCTGACAGAGACGTATTAGGGGCTTGATGGGTCTCCAAATCTCATAACAATAATAACTAAAGACCGATTTGGCTTTTGTAAGTGGCGCAAACGAAAATCCCAGGGTTCCCTCACAACAAAAAGACCACTCTGTTATTTAGTATATTATTTAATGACATACCTAGAGATTGAAGGTAAGTCATTCATTTATATTTAGCACGGAAATGTTTTAAAATTTAAGAATTAAGTCAAAAATCAACAAAAAAATGTGTTCTTTTCAAGATTTAACATCTCTCTTAATTTAACATGATTCAAAACATAAAAGACCTAAATTTAGCTCAGAATCCACTTAAAGTGTTCCCTTTTCATTCTTAAACTGTTAGAGTATGTACAGTTTCAGTTGCAAGATGCCCTTCGCCTAAGATGCGCGAAGGCGGAGCTTAAGCAACCTGTCGGAGGTATTCGGTCGACAGCGAAGTTGAAAACGCCGTCCTGAAAATATAAGACACTTGTGTCACAAACACGTCTAAGCTTCCCATTCCGCAGTGTGAATTCTATGGCGGTGCTAGAATTATGACAATATTTTTAAATCGGATAGTAGACATCAACACGATCTCAGTTGGGTTCATTTAGACGATTTGAGCACCGAAGGCCACCCAACAACTGAAATTGTACATACTACAACCGATGATTTATGTCAAAAATTTGTTAAAATTCGGCTTTTTACTTGAGATTTTAGCGTAAAAATGGTCTAAATTAAGCTCTTTTTACAACTAAGAGCAAATTTCAGTTGAAAATGGAAGATTTAGCCCGAAAATCTACGTTCAGCTGCAAAGAAGAACCGAATTTCAGTACAAAATTTTTCTGGGCATGATGATTTATAAAAATAGTGTTTAAACATTTTCAATAAAAGTCATGAATTCAACTTAAAAACGACTAACATTGCCCAAATTATAGTCATTTTGTAACTAATGATTCAAGATAAACATTTCTCAAAACCAAGACTAAAAGCCAAGAATTTAGCTCCAAAATTAAGTTAAAGTTCACCTTCAACATCGGTAAACAATTTTTTTCCACGACTTAAGAGCATTTTTGATATAAGAAAAAACGTCTTAAAATCTTGACTAAAAGCCTTAAAATCAGCTAAAAAAAATAACCATAAGAACAGTCTGGTTTCAACTAAAAAAACTGAAGACTTAGGAGAAGAGCGTCTCAAAATCTAATCTAAAATTTGAGAAGATACTAAAAGTGACTAAAACGTTTCTTAATCACGATCTAAAAGGAAAATTCAAACAGAAAATCCTGAAACCTTGACTGTAAATCAAGACTTCAATAAGAGACTCAAAAGAAGTGATGAATATCAACTTAAGCCTAGGTTGAATTTGTCCTCGAAAACAACTAAAACTGTCTAAATTGTCTTCTTTTAACGATTCAGTACTATTATATTTATCGTTAAATTATTATCATGTTGAGACACCCTGTATAAATCTCTAATGATTACGCCCCGAAATGGACGGTAAAGTAATATTGGTTGCCTACATCGAACTTCAGCATTGATCCTATAATTTGTTTAAACAAATACTTCTTCAATAATCTACGTTCCTGTTATTTTAGGATTTAAAATTGACTTGGTCTTTTAAAACTGTCGTCCATTAATTACTGCCAATTTTATCAACCAACACTTCTACAATCCTGACTAAAAGAACGTTAAAACCATCCAAGAATTTCTCCATAAACATAAATTAACAAAACAAAGTAAACAAACAAACTTACTGACTGAGATTGTCCATCATTTTGTAATCACCACCGGATGTATTAATTTTCGGTATAATACCAGGCGCTAAACGATTCATCAATTTGCACAAAATGATACCATCACGTAGGGCATACTCATAGGGCACACCAGGTGGGAAACGTTCCCCAATTACTGCCTCAATCCAAGCTTGTGCCTCCCTTTCCTGTTCTGGATCACGTTTTCCAGCCACCTAGAAAAAGAAAATAATTAGAAATAAATTTATTTATTTAAATATATGAACGTCATCATTGATTTTCTGGCCAATTTCGTGTGGGCGTAAGAGCCGGATGTTTCTTAAAAATTAAACACGACAGCTTAATTTGTTTGAAATTTATTTGTAACATGTGCTTAAAAAGATAGGGTTTGTTAAATTTAAACAATGATCTACAATGAAAGCTAATCTCCTGATGGGCTAGAGTTAAATTAGCCGACTTAAATCCGGTTTAACGCACTGTTTATTTTATTATTATTTTATTTATTATTATTATTATCATCATCATTTAAGAATATTTATAATAAGAATATCTTTAATAGTCTGAGTTCCTGTTAAGAGAATCGTTGAAAGTTATTCGAAAATTAAACGTGCAAATTGCTGAAAATTTTCACCAAATCTTATTTTTAAACTGATCTCCTCATCATTTTTCTTCCGTCATCTGCGTGTGTGTGTGTATTTTGTAATACTTTGTGTATGTCAAGGTGTTTTTGATTTATTTTTGACACAATGTCAATATTTTTTTTTTGTTTTGTTATTTTCTCAAAATTTTAAGTAAAACTCCACTTTTCGGCTCTTCGATTTGGAAAATTTTCGTGAAATACATACAAAAAAATTATTTGATAGGGAGAACAAGTGTGTTTTTGAAACGCCCCCGCTTAGGCCTCCTTCAATAAAGACCATCAACTGGCAAGCAGACGCTTCAGTCAGTAACGTCGCGACGCTGAAAACACCTCTAACCACCACCACCATCAATAATTATGGCTGTAAGTCTTTATTAATTTTATTGTTTATAATCGGAAATAATTGTGAAAATTTGATTAATTTTGTTGATAATATCTGGATTTATAAAACAAATTAGTTTTATAAATTATGAAAATTTTAAAAATAGCCCGGTAATTTTCGTTGATATTTTTGGAAATGACACCAATTGCACTCGTTACCAAAGAAAATTATGTCAACAACAATAAATAAATGATGATGTTGTAGAAACGCAACAAGGAATTGGAAGCAGAGGTCCTCGAGTGGATCTCTAAAGTGCTAGGTGAACCGCTACCACCCGGCGATTTCGAAAACATCCTGAAGGATGGCGTGATCCTTTGCAATCTGATGAACAAACTCGCTCCCGGTTCAGTAAAAAAGATCGCTACAAAAGGTACAAATTTCCAATTGATGGAGAATATACAGCGTTTCCAAGCGGCGATGAAAGCGTACGGGGTACCACAAGAGGAGATCTTCCAGACCGCTGATTTGTTCGAAAAACGCAACATACCCCAGGTTAATGATGATGATGATGATGATGATTATTATTATCTCACTTGTAACGAAATTTTGATTGTAGGTGGCCATATCGCTGTACGCTTTGGGCCGTATGACACAGAAACATCCAGAATACAACGGTCCGACATTGGGCCCGAAGATGGCCGAGAAGAACGAACGGCAATTCACTGAAGAACAATTACGGGCGCATGAGGGTGTGCTGAATTTACAGATGGGTTACAATAAGGGCGCCTCACAGGCTGGACTTGGTTCGTTCGGTAATACCCGTCATATGTAAACAAATAATCAGGAATAGAAATCACTTTTATATATAGCCATACACAGATATGTTTGAAGCTTCTCATTATTGTTATTTTTCTAAACTAATGTATTTAATTAATTATAGATTTTGAGATTTATAGAAAAGTTAAATCGTTTTTGTTGGCAATTCTTCATCAATAAAAGATACATGTTTACGTTTAAATGTTATTACCGGATTATAAGATAGAATTTGTTGTATTTTTAGCTTAACAGCTGTTTTCTACAGGAATAGCGATAACTGACACCTACTCAAAACTGAAGATAATTAGGCATAGAACCACAATTTTTTATATAGAACTACATTAAAAAAAAGCACTAACAAATAATCTGGATTTCATTATTTATTGCCCTTTCGGATAGTCTTTTAATTTCCCCTTCATTTCCATCGACTGAAAGGATCTTGAAAATTTATTTTTAGACTTTATTTTTAACACCAGGATTTCTTTTGTAAGTAACACAAACACACAACTCTAATCTGTTATATGAAAAGAAATTCAATTACGGCCTTTCCAGATGTTTTCGTAATTTATCGATGATGACGTTGTAATGTTTTGGCAAACGATCTTGTTTTGACCCTTTTTTCGATTTGGAACGTTTCTCGAACATTTGTTCGATTGGGAGAAAGTTCAAAAATGCCCATTTACGATGACCAACAAATCATCCAAAATTTATTTTGGCATAACTTTGTTATAGGATAACTGAATTGGATTTGATTTCAATGGCATTGCCAAGTTGACAATTTGAAGGTGGTTGAAGTATAATTATAAACGTATATAGATGGATCAAAGTAAGTTTGCCCAAAACCACAGATGCGCAGTAGATCTTGCCCACAGTAGAAGTGCAATAGAGTGTATTCTCTCTCTCTCTCTCTCTTACTCCATAAGTTGATCTATCTATATATATTTGATATTACAGTAAATAATACGAAAGGAACAGAGTTAAGTGACTGGTAATCATAGGTAATTTAACTGGCAGTTACAGGATATTTATGACAGAAACTTAAATGGCACAATTTGTAGATATTGCATATTGCAACTAGTTTCAACAATTGGGTCAAGTTGTTTAAATTATCATAGACAGGGTGTGTGTCAAGTTTCTTTTCAATTATTTAATTGGAATGAAAACTTTTCACCATTTTTTTATTCGATAGTTTATTTCTCGATGTTTTTACTGTTTTTTTACTGCTTTCTGATTGCCACCCTTTCTGTTCTTTTTTTTCCTTATTTTTTCTTTTGATTTTCTGATATTCTTATTCTTTCATTCTTCCTTCTTCATTTCTTTTATTTTTGTTTTTCATTTTTTCATTCATTCTCCCCTATCAGCGCTCTTTCATCCTTACTTTCTTTCATCCTTTCTTTCTTTCTTCCACCCTCCCTATTTTTTTCTCGACTATTTCTTTTTTTGCAGATCCATAATTTCTTTTTTCTCTTTTAATTCATTTCATTGCCCATTCATTATTTTTTTCGTCCATTGAATTTTCTCCCGATTATCCTTTTTATCAAATAATTCTTTATTCTGTTTTATTTTTCTCCGATTCATACTTATTTTTTTTTTCAATTCTTATTCTTTCTTCTTCATTTCTTTTCTTTTTGTATTTCATTCTTTCCTTCATTGTGGCAGTCACATCTATTTTTTTCATCCTATCTGCTCTTCCATCTTTCCTTTCTTTCTTTCTGTCTTTCATCTTTTCTTTCTTTCTTCCACCCTCCCTATTTTTTCTCGACTATTTCTTCTTTTGCAGATCCATTCATTTTTTTATTCTTTTTTCATTCATTTCATTTCCCGTTCATTCTTTTTTTCGCCCATTAAATTTTTTTTAATTTTTCCTTCCGTTTTTTCTTTCTTTGATTCACACTTATTTCTTTTTCCCAACTTCGTTCTTTTTTTGTTTTTTATTTGTTTTAAGTTTCTGATTCATTTTTTATTCTTTCAACCTTTCTTCTTCATTTCTTTTATTTTTGTTTTTCACTCTTTCTTTCATTGTGGCAGTCCACGTCAATATTCTCCCGTCTATCCACACTTTCTTCCCTTATTTTTTCTTCTTTTCTTTCTTTCTTCCTCCCTCGCTCCCTATCTTAATCTCGACTATTCTTCTTCTTACAGATCCATTCATTTTTCTATTGCTTTTTCGACTCCATTCTTTCTATTTTATTCCATTCGTTCAGCATCCATCCATTCCTTTTTCATTCATTTAATCTTCAATTAATTTTTTTATTATACTTTTCTTCATTTGATTCCACTTTCCATGAAATCATTCTTCCTCCCATTTTTTTTCCTCCTATTTTTTCTTACTTATTTCCACTATTTCTTTCCAACATTGATTTTTTTTCTGTCTATGTCTTCAATTCTTTCTCACTTACTTACTTTCATCTAGTATTTCTTCCTTCCATTCATTTTTTTCTCCTATCCGTTCTTCCATCCCTCTATTATTTGCTTCTGTTTTGCTTTCTTTATTCTTTCTTTCTTCCTTGTTTCGTTTCCATCTTTCATGCTTTCTATTCCTCACATATAATTTTTTTCTTCACTTTTTCTTGCTTGTATCCACAGCTTCCTTCATATTATGTGCTCTTCATCTTCTATTTTTATCTGCTATCTATCTATTAATTTCTTTTTACTTTTGTTCATCTTTAAATTTTTATTCAATTAGTGTGTCTTCCTTCATGCACCTTTTATTATCTATTTTTGGCTTTATTTTTATTTTTTTGAATTTTCCACACTCATTTTTTTCTTCCATTTCTTCATCACACTATACGTCTCTTTGGATTCTCGACTTCCATTCTTGTTGTTTTAGAAACTTTCAACGTTCTTTTACTGCCTTATTTCCCCTTTATTAGTTTTATCAAATCCTCTTTCTGTATTTTCTTAAGAGCCCGCCAATTTTTAATCATAGATATCTCGCTTGTTTTCTGAGATATTAAAATTACGCAGCCAGGCTTGAATTGGGAATTTCACGGTGCATCCGAAAATTTTCTGATTTAGAAAATTTTAAGGAAATTCTGAATTAAGATTTTTTGTTCAATTTTAAATATAAAAAATCGTAAGATATCTTGTTTGAAAGGTTATCAATGAAGAAATGTTTTCACGTTCATGAAAAATCTAATTTTGGGAAATTCAAAAAGTTAAGGAAAATAGTACCTGATGGAAATTTCGTAACTTTTTGATTTTTCCAAAATTGGATTTTTCGTGACCGTCATTTCAACAGGTACCTCAAATAACAAGCGAAATATCGATGACTAAAGATTGATATTTTTTCGGACACCGAATCGAGAGTTGAGTGGTAGAGTTTAAATTAAAAATTAAGAGAGCACAACAGTTGTTTCGTATCGAATAAACTGGATTGATTCAGACTACAAGTTCAGGAATTTCAGACGAATAAAAATAAATAATCACCGTCATTTTATATGTTTGTTAAATATTTCTATTTCTATTTTTCTTACTCAGAGATCTACAATTACATTAGAAGAGAAGGAATGGTGATCCTGACGGAAATACCATTAAAAAAACTGTGAAATTATTGTATAAATCTTACAAAACAACAAACAACTAAAACCTGAAGTACGGATGTTGAATAATAGAATTACTAAACCTAAAATTACTTAATCGTCAAGTCTCTCTCTGAATCATTGGTGTTTTTTTTAAAATTATTGCATTTCTATTTTTTATTTATAGACAATTATAAATTAAACAAACCAAAAGATCTGTAAAATTTTATAATTAACTTGTAACAGAATTAAGAAATACTAACCAAAATATCAATTTAAATAAATATTAGGAAATGATCGATGATGTAATTGAAGGAAAGTTAATAGGAAATTTTTAAATATTTCCGCATTTTATCAATTTTCTTTCTCTTATTTTGAACGAGATAAATATTAAAATATACGAATTAATAAAATTATTGATACGTACATTAGTGAAAGCAGGTCGAATCGTCTTAAATCTAATACATTTTGGTTTTCTTATTTATAATTATTAAATAACAACAATTATTATATAATAACAATATTGGAGAAATGTGTAAATTTTAAAATTCAATCGGAAATTATGATTAATCCATACACCCAGTGGCGGAGTGGGCCACCGAGCAAAATCGAACAAATTCATAGTAGGCCGTATGCTAACGAATCTAAAAAAGTGCTTTCTAATGTATGATGAACAATGCATATAAGTTAGCAGCAGGATTTGCCCGCATTTGCGTGCAAGTGACGTCACTGATCTGTACTATTCTAAATGTAAGCGCTCTCCAAACGCGCTCGATCTTCATCGACTTCTCAAAAAGAATCATCCAATGTAGTTTACGAACTGAGTGAGCGACGTCACAAAGAATAAACAAGCGGCCTACTATATAGCTGAATTTTGTCTCTATCTTGATAGATTTTCATAAGCGCAGCGAGTAGGTGGGTTCAAGTACTCAGTGGCGTGCCCATGGGGGGTTACAATCCCCCCAAGACTCCGCAAAAAATTTTGATTTCACCAATGTCGATTTTGTTTCGTTCAATTAATATCAACGAAACTTTTTTCACTTCCCGCTAAGAAAATTGAAAATTTTCAAAATTTGGGCAAGTTATTGGTTTTACACCGATTTTCGAAAATTGAATTTTCAGCAGATCTCGACGTTTTGGGGTCCTAGGAAGCTATTTTGACTATTTTTGAGAAGGTGTCTGTATGGCTGTATATGTGTGTGTGTGTGTAAGCAGCTCATAACTTTTAAACGGCTTGACGGATGGAAACGCTCTTTGCAAAATTCGAAAGGGTTACACCAAACTTAGATTTCGTGCAAATTCGAACCGATTCGGCCCGATAAATTTTGAGAAATTCTAAAAAAACCTAAAAATTTCTTTTGTTGAAATCATGTTTTTTCAAAATAACTATTAAGCTGCTGTACCCATCCATAATCTAATCAGCTCTTAACCTTAACTAATGACGTCGAATGCCGTTTGAACGATTAAAATCGGTTGATTCGTTCACGAGTTATCGTTGTCGAAAAATATCGAAAAAAGTGTTTTTTCAACATAACCTCAACATTACTCAACCATTCAAATTTGTACCCCCTCACAAAAAATTTTAGAGCTTTAAAAACTTAGCGGGAAGTTTCAGGAATATCCGGCAGGGTCAACCGCATTCCAGATTTTTTTGTATGTACATATTTGATTTCTGTATTTGAAAAATATTGATGTCTTTCGCTCACTAAATAATATTTGTTTTACCCCATAGTTATTTCTTTCTTTTCTACTTCTCACCTCTTTATTTCAAGTGATAAGTCAACCCCCCCACCCAAAATAATTTCTGGGCACGCCACTGCAAGTACTTGGTGAAATACAAACATATAAATTACGATTATAGTATAAATCGAGAGTGGTTTTACATTATAAGACATTTTGATTAAAAATCACCGAATTTTCGACAAATTTATCTGTAGAATTGTTTAGGAAAAGAAAGTGAGGCATTTTTATAAAATTCTCTCCACTTTAATCCAGATTTTAGGATGCAGTATAGTATTGGATCATCAATTTTTAAGCAATAGAGGACTTCCTCAATTGCAGACTCTTGAAACCGACAAGTAATTCAATAAAAGCAAATTAAATTTTTTTCAAGTATCTTTCATATAAGAGAAGGTTCCTCTGTGTTACTATACTGGATATGAGAGATCTGTATCATTGACCCTTAATTAATAACGAAATATTTGCCACAAGAAGAACATTAAAAAATCGAGATGTGTAACAATTGTGGCTGAAACTTAAAAAGCTTAAAACTTTACCCACTTTACATTATCTGAGTTTACATCCGAGATTTTGTTTCGAGCAAATAAAACGACAAATTTGTGTCTTTCCACCATTAGATTTCTTATCCGAGTCGCCACATTCGAGATTTGTTCCGAGTTTTCATCCGATTTTTTTTTTCAGAACAGAACTGTTTCTAATTTCATCCGAGTTTTCGTCCGATTTACCAAAAAGTGTCATGCGCAGTATACTATTTTGAGAATTTTAGGTTATATACAAGTAGTAAACATGGCGGTTACGTCGTTTTTTGGTGTCGTTTAGTATCAACATATCTGTGGTATCAACGATTTTTAACTGACTTGGATAAGGTAAAGATGACAATATTTCGGATCCGAGATGAATTCGGATATAAAATCGAATAGAAAAATTGAATACAAAACTCGGACAATGTAAATGTATGGAGAAGTTTATCTGTCCGCCACTGTATACACCAAAAAATTGAAGAATATTAGAACGTAAAACAATAATTATGCAATACCTTTGTAGAAATAATGAAATATTTTTCTAAAGAATTTCCGCAAAATTGGTGCAATATAACAATTTGCAATCTATTCATATAGTGAAGATAATTAACACGCAGGTATGTACACACACACCAAAAAGTAATGATTTTAATTAAATAAAAATCAAAAGTTCTAGTTGAATGCGGCTTTTGTTCTTGGATTACAACGAAAATTAGACAAGATCGTATCAACTATATACGAATTATATAATAAACGACAAAAAGGGGCACATATTGTTATACTACAACACACTCTCCACCACGAAGAAGTGAAAGTTTTTATAATCTTGTTGTATTTGAAAAATTTCATACAACAATATTAGCGAGTATTGTACAGTTTGTTGTTTTAACAACTACTCTATAGATGATTAAGATGACATCAATCAATTATTATTTATTTATTAATTTATTTATAATAATTAATTTACAATTAATTTATTGTTTTATTGATAAGAAACGTGAGTAGATTTTATTAAATTTTTTTTGAAAACACACATTTTTAGTAGAACAAACTAACAATTTTCTATAGCTGATTATGTGAAGACTTGTATACATAAAGATCCGAATTTTATTAATTGTTCAACACATGCTGTACAAATTCTATTTGAACAAATACCAAAAGGTGTACCAGAAATTGGTTTAGAACCATTAGATCCACTTTATATACCGCGAATTAAGGTGAGTTGATTCTTTTTATCTTTACACGATTATTATGTAATTGTTTAATACAGGGTGTTAACAGTATTTCATAACGTAGTTGGCCATGCCTTTGTTATATGAAGTCGTAACTTGCTTCATACTTTACTACTTTTGATATATTTCAATGAAAAACAAGTAGTCGAACCAAGCTACGGTCCTACGTAATAATAACCAAAGGTATGGCCAATTGTGAGGTAAAATAGCCTGTAATTATTGTTGGGATTTCTTAAAATCACTATAAGTAATTAATAGTGTTGATTACAAACAATTTGAAATGTCAATTATTAAAATGCAATTAAGGCCAAAATTTTGTTTTACAACAATTTAATTAGAAATAAGAAATATTTACGTCATCGTCAATTTGTGATTATGACTGATTTGCTTTCTTTTTGAAAAATTAATGGAATTTCTGAATGTCACATTTAAATTTGTAATTTTCCAATCTCATTATACAACTTTTAATTCGATAATCGCAGACAGATATTCAGCATAAATTAGTATCTTCATCTGTATCAAGTTCAGGAACAAATACAGTGAAACTTTCCATAGAACAATTTAAAAAAAAAGTACGAAAATTTTTTAGAATTTATATAATTTCTCACATATTTATAACGAGAAATTATACAATTTATTAAATAAGAGCAGAAATTTAAAAACAAGAAGTGACCATTTAAAGGCAATGCCCGTTAGTAAAAGTTTTACTGTAATTGAGGAAAAACTATTTTTTTTGTGCAAATATTTGTACATTTTCCTGTTCTCACCAAATGAATAATGAATGAAGGATTCTAACAAGTTTTCCTTGACTTGTAATTCATTGAATAATAGACAATATTTAACAAACTTGTACAATTAACTTGTAAATTGCAACTAAATTTTAATGGGATGTTTTCATTAAAAAAAGCAGTTTTTGAAAAGTATTGTGTAACAGTATGTCCATCTTTATCCTTATTGTTGGTAAATACAAATTTATTATTAAATATTAAAGAGAAGAATGTAATTTTGTGCAAAAACTTGTTCAATTTCCTGTTTTCTCAAACTAATTGTAAATAAGTATAGACGGATCAATTTAAGTTTACCAAAGTCGGTGCATCCATATAAGATTTTCGGTGTAATCCGCTTAGCCGATCGTGTCTATTCGATTTTGATTTTTATTTAATATACAGGTGTCCCGTAAGTCGCACCCTTGCTCCTTAGGGGCAGATAGAGGATGAAATTCTAAGACGAAAAGTCCACTACCATTTTTTATATCTGACACACAGGTAATCAGTTATTAATTAATTTAAGTAGCCAATCAAGTGCTCGCTATAGCGATAAAAAGAGAGAAGAAAAGAGTCTTAGAGGTAAGATGTGGGAAGCGAACCAGTTGGCAGGCTGTCGCGACAACCGTTCAAAGAACTTCACAGGACTTTTCGTCTTAGAATTTCATCCTCTATCTGCCCCTAAGGAGCAAGGGTGCGACTTACGGGACGTCCTGTATATATTACCAATGGAGTAAGAGACACACTCTATTGCACTTATACTGTAAACAAGATTTATGTTTATGACGCATCCAAGTTTGTGGCAAACTTTGCTTGATCTATTTGTACGTTATTCTGACCAGTTCTAATAAATGATTTATTATGTAGTGTGTAATAATTTTAAAACTTATACAAGTAAGTTGTAAACTATAACTGTATTAGCGAAATTTTAAAGAGAAATATAGAGGCATCAATTTAAGTTTGGCGAAAACAGATGCAAAGTATACTATAGAAGTGCAATAGAGTGTATTGTATCTCTTTCTTATTTTACTGGGAATACATTAAAAAAAAAATCAAATAGATACAATCGGTTAAGTAGATTACTTACTCTGAAAATCTTGTATGGATGCACCGATTTTGGCAAACTTAAATTGATCCATCTATATTTTTCTTTAATATCTTGATTTATCATATATTAAAACATTTTTTGTCATGTTTATTGAAATGCATGAAAATTATAAGAAAATTTACAGAATTTGTAATGAGAAATCTTTAAAATTAGCTGAAAAAAGAGAGATTCAATTTCAAGGGAAAAAGAGACCGGCTTTAAATTGGAAAACTTGAAAATTTAAAACATTTCAAACTGAAGGATAGGTACTGAAAACTAATGAAGATTTAATTGAACGACAAATTAACAACTGAAAAACCATTAATCAATGTCATTCAAAAAATTTTCAAGTGTTGTATATACAGGGTGTATCATTTTATCATTTCACTGAAACACATCTGTTACCTTCGATTACTGTTTGTTTGGTTTTGTTCAATAATACTGAAATTTTCACGAAGACAATACTAAGTGTCATTAAAATTATTATATGTACTTTCTATTACTGAAAATTGTTCAGTTTTATTTAACAATAATGGAGCTTTTAGAAAATTCAAAAAATATAGCTACATTATCAGTATTCTTCAGTGAATTTTTCAGTGTATAGGACGCCCCATTTTAATGAAACAATATTATTCCCGATTATTTGTTCAACTTGTTTATAATATTGAAACTTTCAGGAGTTTGCAATTAGATCTAAGAATTTCCTATGAATTTCAGCGTACAGAACAATTATTACTATACTTTTAGCTGCTGAAAATTATGTGGTCTTACTACTGAAATTTTCAGGTTTCAGTCAAAAGCGAGGTTTTCTCATGAATTATATTAAGAAAAATTTACAGTATACAATCTTCCCACTAATTATCGATTACTGAAACTTGCTTGATTTCATTAAACAATTGAACTTTCAGGAGAGTACAATTAGTTCTGAGATTTTCTTATCAATTTTCTATCAATATTCATAATCATCATCATTACTCTACATTACTAAAAATTGTTTTATTTTATTTATCAGTAATCAAATTTTCAGGAGATTATAATTTTTAATATGCAGGACGTCAAAAACTGAAAACACACTGTTATACTTGATTGCTGAAAAGAAATACCGGGTGTCCTATAAATCGCGCATATAATCTTAAAACGAAAAGTCCTGAACCAATCCAGCCAATCAGGTGTTGCATTAGTTTGAACGGCTTTCGCGCCAGCCTGCTAATTGGTCCACTTCACACATCCCCCCGTTAATTTCGTTATAACGCGCATTTGATTGGCTACTAATTAGGTGAAAGAATGGAACATTCATTCATTCTCTATCTGCCTTTAAGAAATTTCGCGTTACTTCCGAGATACCCTGTATATGTTTCTGTATTGTAGGACATCCTGTATATTTTTTCAAAATTAGATCACAGTAAGACAAATAATCAAAAGATCAAATTGTTTAGATGATAACGAAACATCTGGCTCCTTTTAATAGAATGAAATCAACATTTTTTTTTTCTAAAATTTGTAATCGTAAGATTTTATTATAAATTTTTGGCAACACAATTTCCAATTTTCTTCTGTAAATAAAATAAACAATCCTATACCTACATGTATTATTGTTGGCAAATTACATTTGTTATTATTTTTCTTATAATATTTTGTGTTATTTTGTAATTATGAATTTTGTTCAAGATTTTACAAGGTGGCAATGGTCCAGTTACAGTGAATGCATCCTTAACGAACGCCACCGTAATTGGTTTTGGTAAAACACAAATTCTTTACAATAATGTCGATCAGAAGACGTACGATTTTTATACAAAATTGAAAGTGGAACGTTTACGTTTAGATGGTTTATATGAATTATTTGGACGTATTTTGGTCATACCGTTGCGGGGCAAGGGGAGTTGTTGGTTTGATGCCAGTACGTATATTTTAGGATATCTACACAAAAAAAAATCCCATTTTGCGTTAGAAATAGACTTGTTTTGATAAAAAAATAGTATGAAAATGAAATTTTTTTATAACTACTTTGAATGTGACAATACAGAGTGTTTCTTCTAAATATGGTCAATTCTTATGAAACTCCTATTAGTTAGCGAGAGATTCGAAAAATATTTCAAAGATTTGTAGGAGTGTCCCTGGAGACCATTTAAGCAAAATTAGAAGCCCGTAGCTCAATCAAAGATGTAAAATCACTTAAAGTGACTCAAGAATCCTCCTAACATTGAATTTTTTCGTTTTTTTTTTTCAATGCATTCTGTAACAAGTGGAAATGTTTCGTACTTTTTCTAGAATGCAATAGAAAAATACAAAAAAAATCAATGTTGGGAGGGTCTTCGAGTCACTCATAGCCATTTTTCGTGCCTCGCTCTTTTTAAAAATTACAACATTGTCTAAAACGAGCATTTTTTGACCAACTTTCAAATGAGCTACGAGGTTCTAATTTTGATAAAATGGTCTCCATGGATCCTTCTATAAATCCTTGAAATATTCCTAGAATCCATCGCCAACTAATAAGAGTTTCATCAGAATTAACCACGTTTAGAAGAGACACCCGGTATCTAGGATCATTTCGTTCCTCAAAGTTGGTAGTTGAACTTTAATCACTTAAGTAAATTCAAATGACAGTTCTCAAAGAAATTCTTTAATAATCTTTAATTTAAATTGTTGTTAATGTTTTTATTTACTATGGTT
Source organism: Mylabris sibirica (assembly GCA_039776855.1). Classification (NCBI taxonomy): domain Eukaryota; kingdom Metazoa; phylum Arthropoda; class Insecta; order Coleoptera; family Meloidae; genus Mylabris; species Mylabris sibirica. The sequence goes on from CM077836.1 coordinate 10,294,814, forward strand.
TTACTTGCAATAATTTATAATCTTAAAAATTGCGGGAAAAAAAACAATTGAAATATGAATTGAATTTTTATATAGTTCACGATACCAACCACCACAAAATTCCCTAAATTTCATGAATTAATTTTTTTGTTAAATAAGGGTTTGAGGGATGCAAAATAGGGAAAATTATAAAAAAAAACTCGTTTCAGAAATCAATTTTTGTGCACTAATGCAGGAACTGTCGACTTCTGAAACTCGTGTTTTTTTTTTAATATACAGAGTGTACAACGGTATTCAACCTGGCAGTTGGCTGTGACTCTCTTACGTAGTATCGTAGCTTAGTTCGGCCATTTGAAAAATACCAAGTCCTACTTAATTTTTCAGTTCAACGCTGTCTATCAGGACTATCTATTTGATCTGAATTGTTGTTTTTAAGAAAATGCCATTTTTGCCACATTGGCGCTAGTTACTAGCGCACTAAAAGAAATAGCTTGTATTTTCATCTTTGTCTTACTCATACTAGGTATGTGGTTAAACTGTCATAAATTATATCTGTAGAGCAGAGATAGAAATACTACCCATTTCTTTTCATGTAGTTAGTAACTAGCGCCAATGCGGCCAAAATTGACATTTTCTCAAAAGATAACACGTTTTTTTTTTTAAAAAAAAAAATGCACAGGTCTGTTAGACAGCGTTGGGTTGAAAAATCAAGCAGGCATTTTTCAATACATTAACTAATAAAATATGAATCAAGTTACGATACAGAATATGAAAGACACAGCCAACTTCGAGGTGAAATACCATTGTATACACCCTGTATTAATTTCATTTTAAAGGAAATATTGATATAACGGCAAAGAGCGATGTAATTATGACGAAACGACATGGTTTCCATTTCTATAATGTGACTGCTGTTCATGTCAAATTCAATATTGGTGGTTTAAAATTGCATATGGGCAATTTATTTGATGGTATTAAAGCATTAGAAGATTCAACGAATGCTTATTTGAATGCAAATTGGCGGCCTGTTGCCGAATCTTTAAATCCAATCTTAACGAAAACTATTGAAGATTTAATGATTGATATTCTACGACCTGTCTTCGATAACATACCAGCTGATTTCTTCCTATCAGATATAGAAGATCATAAATAAAAATAATTATAAATCAACGCAACTATGCAATGCTGAAATATTTTCATATAAACAACAATTTTAAATATAGAACACTTGGATGAATCATCACGGATTATTGCAACGAAAACGCAAAATTACAAAATTTTAACGATTTTTGTATTATTTTTTAAATTACAAAATCTACTGTAACGCCCTTTATATTTATTGATTTTTTTTTTGTAATAAAACAATAAATTAAATTAAAAAAATTCTTGTAATATCAGGGAATCCCCGATCCTTCGCACTACTCACCTGCCACAATGGTCTAGACGGTCCTGGCATCTTTCTAACCCTTATAAAATCCCTTTTATTGACTCAAAACAAAATTTTCAGCACTTGTAATTATCTCACCTTGAACCACTGTAAAGATCAAGGGGCTTACTACAGGTTGACTACGTTGTATTTAAAACTGTACCGTTCTTATAGTGTTCCATTTACAGTGGCGTCGCGACGCGATATCCGCCCACATTGCCCCAATCAAACAAAACACCGAGATTAGTCATCCGAATGAATTTTCGTCTTTTTTTCGCATTTTTTTCGACCGGCTAATTTTAACAATTCTTAATTATTAAAACACGTTAATTTATTGAATGAAATATGGTTGTTATGGCTGTACATAATCAAAACAAGACCCACTTCTTACGATTTTTATTGCAAATTATTAATTTTATTCTTATTTCGTGTTCTTTCAGCGATTATTTGTTATTTTTGTGGAAATGACAAACAAAATTCTCATCATTAATCATTCTTTTCGTCATCAAAAAAAAAAAAAAACACAGCTAACGTAATTTTACAGTGGGTGGTTGAAATAAAGTGACGTAGCTATATCGTTCTATATTTAAGTTACACATGGAATAAAGACATATTCAGTATTGTTTTGGCTAATTTTAATCATCATTTATTTTAATTGAATACGTATCGATTATTAAAATAAATTCTAATTTTAGAGAAGATAAAAAATATTTATAAATACGTTTGGAAAAATTAGAAACAAATGAGGACGGCAACATCGCTAGCACCATTTTTGTGTTGCTCAAAAATATGATATGGGTTAAAATTAGACTATTACAAATATTTCATAATTTGAATTAATAAAGAAATGATAAATTTATCGATTTTTCGTTTAAGAATTACTGAAAAAATCTTTGAAATAACTAATATTGCAACGTTGCTTTATTCTTCTTTCTCCATTCCAATTTAGGTAAAGGTCTATCCTAATAAGCCGTGGATAGAAAACGTATTTCTCTGCTTAGGCCGGTAATATAGACAACTAATAGATATCTGTTAATAATTAAATAAACATTGCATCTTTCAACTGATTAATAAATATGATAAATGACAAGTTTACTAAAGTTATATCAAGCTACGCGCTACGTTCTCAATTCACGGATTACTTTTTGATCCATCAATCATCACCTTCTGTTGACAATTTTAATTAAAATGCGTACAGATGACGTGGCAAGATTTGTTGATTTTTAAAATAAATTCCAATAAAAAAGAGTCAATGGATTTAAGTCTTATAAATACATTAAATAAAAATTATATCCTAAGTAGAAAGCCTTTTTGACATGATAAAATATGTTTATATATAATCGGAGAAATGAGAACAGCAATATCATTAGCGCCATTTTGTTTTGTTTAAAATTATGATAAGTTAAAATTAGACGATTGCAAATATTTCATAATCCACGCTTGATAAACAAATTGTAGAGTCATACGAATTTATTTTTTCACATTTTAAAAATTTTCCAAGTGTTTTATAAGAATACAAAATATGGCAACGTTACGTTATTCATTTTTTTTTAATTTAATTTCAAAATATACAATTTCCCGCTCACTATACAGAGATTAGTGTTATCAGCGTTGCCAAATCAATATCCGTAAAAATCAAACAAATAAAGTAAAAAAAATTAAGCTTTTAACAATCTTTTAGCAGTAATTAATAAAATAACCATCAAATTTTAATCAACATGTTGCTAATAGTGGATATTTTGTGAATTTTTGAAAGTTAGTTGTTAGTATTAAACAGTATTAAACTCACATTAAATAATTTTCAATAAACAATTAAAATATTTACAAACAAGAAATCAATAAACTCAAGCATTTTCTCGAAAAATATGATATGTTTCCAATAAAAACTCTTAAAAATTCAAAATTCTATTCAATTTTAATATATTTTGGTAAATAGCGAAAGAATTCGGTTGATTTGCTGAAAATTTGTAGACTTGGCAACCCTTATTGTATGATTCTTGGACACTCTGGTGTAAGTCGAGTGAACTAAAATTATGTAAAGAATGCGGGAAACGGAATGCGAGCTCCTCGTCAGGCCCGCCTAGTATCAGGAGTACAGAAAACTAAAGAATTAATTGGAATTTCTCAACAGTACAGCGAAGTATGTAGTAATATTTATTTTATCTCTCTTCTACTCAATACAACTATCACTTTCTTACATGTGTAGATTAATGGTTTTATAAATCAGATTATGCAACTAACTGGCAGTTAAAATAATTGTCCCGTAATCCCATTAATCAATATGTTATATAGAGTCTATTTTAATTTTCAAAATTTTATAAAATCAATATATTGATGTATTTCGTGTAAAATTTAGGTATTCAATGCGCACTATATCAATTTTCACTGTGTACATGAGAGAGATAGTGAATATATCGCATAGTTTGATTGAACCGGTATTGGAAATATTGGTAACGTAACAGTTACCTCTACCAGTTCCTGTTATCCTAATCGAACAAATCACAAGTTATTTAGCCTCTCGATTGGTTGTTACCGAACGAATGAAAAACGAACCAATAAATTGATTTGATCGGAAACTATATCGCTATCATTGTCTAACCTGTCGGGAAAGCTATTTCCTAAAGAAAATCTCTGTCTAACACTTTAAGTGTCTATTGTAGGAAAACTCTTGGGAAATTGACGGGAAAACTCAATCGATTAACGCAAATATTTAAACCAAAGATTTCCTTAATGGTTAGGTATTTATTTATTATGTTTCAATTTTAGATAAATGTGAAAGATCAAACAAAGGCCAGGGACGCAAATTTCGCAATTCGCAATTAATTTCCTAATTAAAAGCAAAGCTTTTTTTACGGTGATCTGCTAAGATCACCGTAAAAAATTCGCATAGGTCGAACGAACATCAAATCGAATTATTCGATTCGATTCGCCTCGAATAATTCATAATTTTGAATTATTCGCACAGCCCTAGTATAAATTACTGACCGTAATTTATCGCCTACTATAAAACTTGTTAAAAGTATGCCATAAAATAAATATTCTTTGTAATTATTCCAGAGGTAAATCTCAAATTTCTGGGAGAATTTCCCCTTGGATTAAACATAGGGAACAATTAATTTCAACTGAATAGTCGAACATTAATTGCAACTGTAATACCTTACAAAATCTACATTGTTTTAGCTTTATAAATTCAAAATTTGATTTTCTCATGAGCTTCTGAGATATAATTTTTTTAATTAGACTGTAAAATCTAAAATTTAGGTTCTTAAAGATGAAACAAAAAATATGTTAGTGGGTATACTACCCCAGGGCCGTAGGAAGAATATTAATGCAGGTGGGGCGCGTTTTTTGGAAAATAGGGCGACTTTTTAAGTAATACTGATTTGAAGGGGATTGGGAGAAACTGTCCTTATAGAAGAGAAGGGTAAAAAAAGCGCGTTTAGTATGGCTCAGCCCATCTATACCCGGTATAGCTACAGCACTGACCACCCTTGTTAATAAGGGTTGATAGAACAATGAATGTATTTTAACAAGATTTTATCAACCTTGTCTTCACTGTCCTCGCTCCAACTCTGTTTCTGAACGTAAATTTTCAGCAATGCAGCTGTTATATTAGGTCAGTAGAACAACATGTATTTTTAATTGTTGACTTAAACAAATGATTTAAATTAATGCTTGTACGCTATACATAGATAACTAAAATAAGAACCAGATGGATGAAACCGCTTAATTGTTTTGTATTTTTTTCCTTTGCAGTTAATTTTTTAGTTGGAAATAAAGGAGAAAATGGAGTGTAGTTTGATTTCAAAATATTTCTACAGGGTGTCTCATATAAACGATCTATCGTGAGGCTATAAGTAGCAAAAAAAATTCTCTTCTCTGTAAAGTCTTTTAAAATTTTTGAGTTTTAACGGGTCCAGTTTAGGGCAATTTTGAGTCAAATTATCAGTTCTGTGTTCCTTCTGGAAATAGTTTGGGAACATGCTTTACGCTCAAGAAACTCAAAGTAATCCTTATTTTTATGGTCAGATTACTGTGGGACACTTTGTACAAGCCAATTTTGTTTATTTTATTGTCAGAAAACTAACTTTAAAACAATCAATTACAACAATTGTTACAACAATTAAAATGACAATAAATCAACAATTACAATAAATCAATATAATGAAAAAACACAACCAACAAATCTAAGGCTTCCAATTGGGATTAGCATGAATTAAAATCTTGATCGGATTACCATCTCCAGTTTTCGCCCTATTAAATGCTTCAACAGTCTCCTCTATTTTATAGTGGTGTGTTATCAATGGTTTCACATTAATTTTACCAGTTCGTACCATTTCAATGGATGTTGGGTAACTTTTTTTTGGTCGAACATTACAAATTAAAATTAATATAAAAAGGTAACAATAGGTACTTACTCGTTACAATAACGAAAAACGCCTTTTATATCAACTTCACGAGTTAGAGCACTCGCTAATGGAATTGTCACTTCAAATTTTCCCATACCTACCAAGGTAACAACACCACCAGTTTTCGTAACTTGAACAGCAACTCTAATCGAAGGCTCAGCCCCAGAACAATCGATACTAACATTAGGCTCTTCACCTAATAGCTGTTTAATCTTATTGATAACATCCTGTTCGGACATGTTCTTTTCAATTTTTACAACACAATCAACACCAAGTTCTTTAGCTTTCTGTAATTTACAATCAAGTATATCTAGAATTTTATTAAATTTGTTGAATTGCTACTGTTTAATTAAAGAAATGATGATAAGTTTACCAGTGATGAGAATTTTAGAAGCTCCCATTGCTCTAGCAGCCAGCATTGTAACAAGACCAATTGGACCAGCACCGAATATTGCGACGACATCACCGATTTTAATATCGGATCGTTTACAAGCATGCACACCGACAGATAGAGGCTCCATTAAGGCGCCTTCTTCAAGGCTCATATTATCAGGCAATCTACAGATAAATGAAATTACAGCTAATTATACAGGATGTCCGGCCGTTTTCGCAATAGAGCGATTCGAAAAATATATTCATGGTTTGTAGAGTAGTCCCTGGAGATCATTTTAGGGGAACTAGAGTGCAGTGGAGGAAAACGAAAAAAATCAGTGTTGGGAGGATCTACGAGTTCTTGGTCACTTTGCGTGTTTTGCTCGTTTTTGAAAATTGCTACAGTTTCCAAAATGAGCGTTTTTTTACGAATTTCCAAATGAGCTATGAAGTTCAAATTTTGCTACAATATTCTCCCATAAATCCTTGGAATATTTTTGGAATCTTTAGTAGGAGTTTTATAAGAATTGAGCACTTTTTAATAAAACACTTTTTAACGAGTCATGTAAGACGAAAATTTCTAATGGCTACTCCCATTATTTGGCGAGTGATTCGGAAAATATTTCAAGAATTTGTAGGAACGTCCCCAGAGAAGATTTTAAGAAAATTAGAACCTCATAGCCCATTTGGAAGGTGATTGGAAACCTTTCCAACATTGATTTTTTCGCTTTTTTATATTGCATTTTAGAAAAAAATGCGAAAAATTCCCACCTATTCCTGAATTAAATTAAGGAAAACGAAAAAAATCAATGTTGAGAGAATCCTCGAATCATTTTGAGTAGCTTTGCGGATTTAGTTCGTTTTGGAGCAATTTTCGACAAACTTCCAAATGAGCTACGAGGTTCTAATTCTGCTTAAATTATCTCTAGACACCCTTCTATAAATCCTTCAAGTATTTTTCGAATCGCTTCCCAACTAGTAGGAGTTTCATCACTTTTTTTTTAAAAAAAAACCACCTGTATAATTAGAATTTTACTTACTTGTAGCAAAAATCAGCATCATGAACATAATAACGGGACAAATTACCATGAACTGGTGGTGTTGCACAAAATATCATCTCTGGACATAAATGATATTTACCAGTTTTACAATAATCACAAATTCGACAACCAACACCGGGTTCAATAGCTACACGATCACCTGGTTTTAGATTTTTCACATTTTTACCAACTTGTACCACAGTACCGGATGCTTCATGACCTTTAAATGTATAAATTTATTAAAAGTATGATAATTATAATTGGTACAAGGTTAAAAAAAATGAAAAATTCACCGATAATCATTGGTTTTTCAACAACAAACGGTCCAATTCGACCATTGACAAGATAATGAACGTCTGAGCCACAAATACCAACAACTTCCATCTGAAGTAGGACTTCTACAGAGATTCATTTAAAAATTATTAAATATTGATAAAGGGATGGAAAACTTACGATTATCTTTTGGTACAGGAATAGGTCGTTGTTCCTAAAATCAACCCCATTTTATTAATATTTTAAAATAAAATCAATAATTATATATACCAATCGAATGTCTTCAATGCCGTATAAAACAGCAGTTAAATTATCGTTCGGTGCCATGATTATCGTCTGTTCTATGTGAAAGTTGATAAAGAACTAAACAACAATGATAAAAACGTCCTTGCAATGTCGTGCATTTTATGACGATATAAAATTGGTCAATTATAAAGCTAGATAAAACTCCTTCTGTTTGGAATCAACTGTTCGATACCAATTTTTTTTTAAATGTTTATTAATGGCAGTTGTTTATTGATTAAATGTGACACGAAGTGCAATGGAAGCGATAATTGCAGTCAATTTTTGCATTTCATAAAGCATTCTACCATTCATAAGCATAAACTTTCACTAATAATGCTTCACTCTTCTGTACATCCAAATTTTTGACCAATCCCTAAAATCTTATGGATGTATTGCACTTTTTCCCACAATTACGTAACAAGATAACTGATAAAGGCTATCTTATTATTGAAAACTTATTAAATTTGTTGTCAATTTCCCTTTGATAACTATTGCAACAAACATTTGATAACCTTCCTTATCTATTCATATTAAAAACTGCAATAAAATTATTATTAGATTTTAATCTTATCAATACTTAAAAGTGTTTATAGATGCTTTATTATAGATTAGACATAGTAAATACACTTAAAGCACAGTTTATATACCTATAATTCTACAATCATATTAAACTCTTGAATACATTTACAATAAACTGCATAACAATCAACAAATTATTTGTTGTTCTAGAGAAAAAAATATGTATATACGAAGATAAAAGCTTCAATAGGCAATTAAATTATAGAATAATTAATGATGATTAAGTAATAGGCTTTCACGTCCTGGCAACTGTCGTACTTTCATACTACCATCAGCACCACACGAGAATAAACGTGCATGTGAATCAATATGCAACTGTGTAACACCCTGTCCGATATTCTTAAAGAAACTACTACGTGAATGTTCTTGTGGTAATGATAATAAAACATTTGGTACAGTAACACCCCAAATCTATCAAAAAATTAAATAATTATTAAAACTGAAAATTTTTTAATAATAATAATTGATACTTTTATATCTCCATCAGCTGAACCAGTAGCAAAATAATCTTCATGTGGATCAATTGCTATACATTTAACAGCACTTTCGTGTGCTGTAAATTTATGACGAATTGTTCGACTACGTACATCAATCAAACAAACATCACCACGTTTACCAGCTGATATTAAAACTTGATGTTGTGGTGCAAATACTAAACTACTAGCACCTTGATCGTGACATGGAAATGCAACTACTAAAGCTTTACCGTGTGGTAAAATCGAATCCCATATACAAACATTCTTACTTTCTGAACTATGACCAGCTATTTATACAAAATAATAATAATGAATTTAATATTATTAAGATTATAATTTAATACCTGTTGCTAATAAGCTGCAAGATCCTAAGAAGACAAAATCACTAATACCTTTATTGTGACATTGAAGTGTCTAAAATTAGAAATTGTATCAATTATAGTTTGCTTTATTGAAAAATAGGAGCTTACGAAAAATGGACGAGTAGCATTTGCACTTAATCCAACTTGGAATAAACTGAGATTACCATCAGAATCGGCTACACCGAATTTATTACCATGTTGTGAGAATCGAACACGTGTTACTTTAGCATAAGTTCCAGGTGGACGTGGTGTTGCTACTGGCTGTTGGTGGCCCCATTCCCATAATTGTACCGAACCGTCTTGTCCACCAGTCAAATCTAATTACAACAAAGCCGCAATTTCATTATTGTGTTGCGTTATGTTGTAGTGCTTTGTGTTGTGACTGCAAGTGTTTACATTTATGTGGTGTGGTGTGGTGTGGTGTGGTGTGTCGATATAACACACGTTAATAATACAGGGTGTACCATGGTATTTGTTCTCGCAGTTGGCTGATTTTGATAACGTTGTAACGTAACTTGATTCACACTTGACATTTGTTAATGTATTTTTCAAATGGCCGAACCAAGTTACGATACTACGTAAATAAAAGCACAGCCAGCTACGACAATAAATACTGTGGTACTCCCTGTATAATCAGGTGTATAGAAAATAAATACTGCCCTGTTGCTCTAAAAGTAGATGATTCGTATGAAACTCCTTTATTAGTTGGCTAGCGATTCGAAAAATATTTCAAGAGTTTGCAGGGGAGGCCCTGGGTACAATTTTAGTCATATTAGAACCTCGTAACTCATTTGAAAGTTGGTCAAAATTACTCGTTTAGACAATGTTGCAATTTTCACAAATGAGCTAAGCACTCAAAACGACTAGTGACTCGAAGACACTCCCAACACTGATTTCTTTCGTTTTTCTCCATTGGATTCTAGAAAAAAATGCAAAACATTTCCATTTGTTCCAGAATAAAATGGTAAAAAACGAAAACAATCATTGTTGAGAGGATCTTAGAGTCATTGTAAGTCATTTTGAGCGCTTCTCTAGTTTTTGAAAATCCCAACATCCAAGTGAGCTAGGAGGTTCTAATTTTGGTAAAATGATCTCGAAGGATCCTTCTACAAGTCCTTGAAATATTTTTCGAATCGCTCGCCAACTAATAAGAGTTTCATAAGGATTTACCATGAGACAGCCTGCATACTAGGGCTGTGTGAATGCCGTCCGAATCGAACTAAATCGAATCGATTATTAATGTTCGATTTGATATTCTTTCGAATTTGGATGAGCTAAATTATCAGGACCTTTCTTATTTTTGTTTATAATTACCGTTTGGTATCTATAAACGGCATTCATAGATGCCATATGGTATCACTCAAATAATTTGAATAATATGAGAGGTTCGAATAATAAGAAAGAATAGAATAATTAGTTTTTTCAATTTTTTCAAATTATTCGGTTCGATTCGTCTCGAATAATTCGTCATTTCGAATAATTCTCACAGCGCTCCAATAAAGCCAGAATGTATCACGACACATCGACACACCAGACCACATAAATGTAAACGTTTGCAATCACAACACAATAATGAAATTTCGGCTTAAGAATTGAACAAAACAACTTACATAACGGAAGTAAAGGATGTGAAGTTATCCTTCTTACACCATCGATTTTGTGTTTCAACACCTACAGAAAACAAAAAATTAGTATCTAAAATTGTTGGATTTATTTAAAAAAAGCATGCGAGGATTTGCGCTTCTCTTGCAAAAAAATCCTACAATAATACAACAATAAATCATGAAAAACGCAAGCAATTTGGCAAAACAACTAAAAAATATCAATTGGCCACACTTCCCGTTACGTGGCGTCGTAGCTTTGTTCGAACGCTTGAAAAGTACATCAAATATAGTAAAGTATGAATCAAGTTACGACGCTACGTAAACAAAGCATCGCCAACTGCAAGATGAAATACTGTAGTACAGATAAAAAATAAAAAATTAGAGAAATTAGTATTAAAAGAAACAAAAAAAAGGCAATAAGTAGAGCAGTGTTAGAGACACACCGGTCGAAGCATATGAGCCGACCGAAGCAGTACCAAGTGGACAAAATTGGCATCATGACAGCCTGGGAAGCTTAACCCCTTCATCTACACACACACAAATCACAAACTCTCAATATTTAATTATTTTTTTTGGTGTTAATAAAACAAATAGAAGCACACAAATTACTAACATTGTTACCCTCAATTCCCAGTTAAAAATAAAAGTGTTTTTTTTTTATATATTTATAAAATATTATAAATTAGTTAAATTTTATTTTGTATTGTTATTAATAAACTTACCACACTAGCACCACGTCCACTTTGGCTAGCAATACCCGGTGGCTGTGGTGTACCTGGTTGTGTATCTTTATTTTTATCACCAGCACTTTGTATAACTAAAAATGGTGGTATAGTAGGATCTGGTATATCTTTTGTTAAATTCAATATATCTAATTCACATTCATCTTCTAACCATGCTGGTAATTCTAATAATAATGATATATCCATTTCTTGTAATTCACGTGGTGTTGCCACAACAATTAAACCAGTATTAACTTGATTTAAACTAAATGCAGCAATTGAATCTTGTTCTTTATGTATAATACGTACAGGCTCTGGTGGTATTGGTTCTGGATGTGGCAATTCATCTTCAATTGCACTAATTGAACGACGTTTACCAAATACAGCACGTATAAAAATATCTTGAACACTCTCTTGATGTACTAAATATATCCATAAACGTTTTGCTGCACATGCTGAACTTTTATTACAAAATGGTGTATTATGTGGTTCTAATAATTGTCGATATTTTTGTATTGCAGGTCCTGTTGTATTCTCAACAAAACAACCAGGGATATATTCAGGTGGTGATTGTCGATAATCTAATTCACGACGTAAAGCATCTTGCCATTTTGTTAAACGTCTTAAACATGAATGAATTAATGGACTAGCTACTGGTAATTCATTCATTTCTAAACCCGCAACCTAAAATAATACAAAATATAAGTATAGAAAATTAAAAATAAAATTTTTTATACAGATAGAAAATCAGTTAGGCGATTTTGTACGATCCGTAATGTTGATAGTTTTAACACCAACCAAGAATATGAATTCGGATCAGAATGTTCATTATTAACAGTATTTGTAATTGATGCAGTTGTATCGAAAACATCCTCATCTTCACTCTCTGATTCACTAGAAACATCATCACAATCCGGACCGGCATCAGGCTATTAATCAAGTAAATATTAATAATTTTAAATTCAATTATTTTAAATTTTATACTTTTGTTAGTAGATAAGCTAAAATACTCATTTCTGGTGGTACAAATTGTTCCCGATACGTTGGTTTATCCTCTTTCATCTGCGATGGTTGATGGCCTAATAATTTAGCATTTAAACGATTACGTTGCCGATTCAACCACATTGCTGCACCGCTGCTCTCTTCAGTTGGTGTACTCTGTACACTATCACTATTAATACCATAATGTTGTTGTTGTTGTTGTTGTTGATTTACCGTACTAGCTGTACGTAATAATTTCTTTATACCACCACCGAATAGTTTACCCCATACTTGTTGATTAAATGTATGACCAGTTACATGAAATAATATAACACAATCATATGTACATAAACCATATAGAACTAATGCTAGATAAGTTGCTGTAAATGCTTCACATAATATAACTGTAAGTCTTGGTGTATCTTCGTCTTTTTCACGTGCTAATAAAGCACGTAAACTTGTAACACCTGGCCATTTTGATGGTAATGTAATAATCTGTTGACCTTCATTTGTTGACATTCGTCGTCTACGACCAACTAGATGTGTTGAACAAATCTCTTGACAATCTTGTAGATTACTCTTAAAAGTATCTGAATCACATAAAGATTGATAAATGCAAGCTGATAAAGCTATAGCCAAATCTCTTAATACTAATAATTGTGTTTGAATTGTATTCGGTTTCGGTAATTCCACTATCTATAAATATATTTTAATATTAAATGAAGAAAAAAATTAATATATAAATACAATACCGTTTCAAGCATATCATGTATAAGACATTGTAAATAACGTATAGGATCAGCAATAACAGTTTTACTACTAGCAACACTAGCTGCTAATAATGGTAAACTAGTAGGGAATGGTAATGGACTTAATAATTGTTGATGTGTTTTCTCTTGTTGTAATTCTTGTAATAATAATACTAATTCCATACGTACAGATGCTAAACCACCAGTAGCTCCATGTAATGAACAATAACTTAATAATGTACGTAATAATGTTTCATTTGCTCTTAACCAACGTTTACGTTTAGCTGCACGTTGTACTTTTGCTTCAAAATCTAATTTTTCTTGTATTAAAATCTCATGTAATGTTGGACGTGTATTTATATCAACCATTGAATTTTCTAATTCTGTTGTTGTTGTTGTTTGTGCATCTAAATCAGTTGATTCGATTGTTTCTGTTGTTGAATAATTACATAATTCACGTAAAGCTTCCACTTCCTTCTCTAACCAAATGTACAACTGATAACGTAACTGACCGCCTTTAATAAAAAAAAAACATCAATTCTATTATACAACAGTATTTCAATTGGAAGTTGGTTGTACCTTTCTTACGTAATATCGTAACTTGGTTCATAATTGATTACATCTGACATTTGCTAATGTATTCTTCTAGTAGTCGAATCAAGCAACGATACTACGTACAAAAAGCACAGCCAACTACAAGGTAAAATATCGTTGTACAGGGTGAACCAAATTCGATACAAAGTGATAAATTCTTATGCTGACTCCCATTATTTGACAAGCAATTCTTAAAATATTTCAAGGACAAAACAAGCAAAGCACGCAAAACGACCTAGAAGGACTCGTAAACCTTTCCAACGGTGATTTTTTTCGGTTTTCTCCATTGCATTCTAGAGAAAATACACTTGTTCCGGAACAAAATGGAGAAAAACGAAAACAATCACCGTTGGGAAGGTTTACGAGTCATTCTTGGTCGTTTTGCGTGCTTTGCTTGTTTTTAAAAATTACAACATTGTCTTTTGACCAAGTCTGAAATGAGCTACGAGGTTCTAATTTTTCTAAAATGGTCTTCAACCCCCCTCCCATAAATTCCTCAAATATTTTGCGAATCGCTCGCCAACTAACAAGAGTGTCATAAGACTTGATCACTTAAAAAAAACTATATTTGGAACCAGAAGAATATACAGGATGTACCACGGTATTTATTCTCATAGTGCCTTTGGTAACGTAGTAACGTAAATTGATTCACACTTAGCATTTATTAATGGCCGAACCAAGTTACGATACTACGTAAACAAAAACACAGCCAACTAGGAAAATAAATACCGTAAGTAATTTTAGTGGGCACAAATGTAATACCTATAGTTGCCATTTTTTTTTTAATCATAAGTTTTTGTTATACTTGAAAAAACCGTAAATTATTATTCATAATTAAACTCAAAAAGTTAGTACTTAATTTGTCAAATCACTGCTTATATCCTTGAATATGTATCATCAAAAATAAATAATCATATTTAGAATTACCGTCAACTTCGAAACCAGTAGCTAAAGTTGATAATTCCTCCATTAATATCTTTAAACATGCTACAAATTTCAATTGTTGTGCCATTATATCGATATGTTGTTGATTTGTATCATCATCATCATTTCCATCATTTTTATCACATTTCATTGTTAAACCATCATCACCATCATCTGATATATTATCACATTTCATTTTCATACCACCATCTGAATCTTCATCATCATCATCTTCACCATCACTCCATTTTAATTCTAAATCATCTGTACGTGTTGTTAATTGTGTTACAGGTGTACTCCAATCAAAATCATTTACAGTTTCTTGTATTTGTGTTTTACTATCCCATGATATTATACCTGTATCGATTTGATTATCTGATTTTATCTCTTTCGGTGATGTTACTATAATTATAATCATTTTATTATAATGATTTTCTATAAAATAAAATAAAAATTACCTGGTGTTGTTTTTTGTTGATTATTATCAGTAACAACATATGGTAATTTTGATAGAACTTCTAATGCTAATGCAGGACAACCAGCACGAAAATGTCCATGTGCTGTAGTAAAATATAATTGTCGTTCTAATGGTGTTATAGATTCTTCAACAATTACTTGTTTACCACCTGGTAACCATATTTTACGTTGTCCAGATGTTGCAACATGTTGTCTTATTAATAATGGATGTGTACGTAAATAAACATAAAAATTGAATACATTAGGATCAGCTTCTTTAGTTTCACGTGTTTCATCTTCATGTGCTGAATGTTGTGTACCAGCATTACCAATTAATAATGTATTTAATGCATCTTGATGTTGTTTTAATGACCAAAATGCCATTGAACGTAAAAATGGATCAGGATGTGCTTTTGTTATATCTTGATTATTACCATCATTATCACAACCTAAGATCTCTTTATATAATAAACATT
This sequence comes from Mylabris sibirica, assembly GCA_039776855.1. Taxonomy (NCBI): domain Eukaryota; kingdom Metazoa; phylum Arthropoda; class Insecta; order Coleoptera; family Meloidae; genus Mylabris; species Mylabris sibirica. The sequence continues at coordinate 10,310,521 of CM077836.1, forward strand.
TAAAACTGTCACCATCACCTTCATATAAACGTACAATAATTATAGCTAATTGTATATCTTGTAAACGATGTAAACAAACTTCTATAGCATCTTTTAAATTACCAGCTAATAGAAAGAAGGCTGCTGCATGTTCAAAACGTTGTTTACCTAATAAAGCATAAGCATTTTTTAAGGCTGCTTTACGCCAACGATCTTCTTGGAAATTATTAGCAAAGAATTGTGTCATCTTTTCATCACGTTTTGAACGATATAAACCCCATAATAAACTTTTTTTATTCATTGCTAAATAATATAAAGCAGCATCCATTGGATCTTGTTTTTGTTGATAAGCAGCTTTTGCTAAAACTTGTACACATTGTTTCAATAAATTCAAATTACGTATCCACCAACCAACACCTAATTCTCTTAATAATGGCCATGTTGGTTCACCTTTTGCATAACTTGGTATTAAATTTAATAATTCTTCTTGACTTTCTGAATGATAAGCCCATGCTAAATTATTTGTACCAACACCTTGTTTTTGAAATTGTGCACGTTGTGCTAATGGTAAACATCTTAATAAATAACTGTAATGTTTCATTGATAATAAAAATCTTAAACCACAATCATCTAAATTATCAGTTATAATTTGATCACCTTGTCCAGTTTGATTCTCTTTAGCCATTACTGATTTTGCTGAATCAATAGCAAAACATTCAGCAAAATCTGTATTACATGTTGATACAGTATCAGCTAATGCTAATAAATGCATTTGATCTAAACTCGATAAGCCTGGTAAATGCATATGGGTTAAAAGTCGTGATAATATCCGTCCTTGTTTCGGTGTAAAATGTGTTAAACCAATATTACGTTCAGATTGACGACGATCTAAACGACTCATCTCTTGTTCTTCTAATAGAGTATCTAAAGATTCTTCCATTATCACATTATTATCAAATAAATCTTTATAATCTTTCTCATCTTCTTGATTTGTACGTTGTTCTTTATCTGCAGCTAATAATGTCCATAATGGTAATGGTGGTATATTATTGATTTCATCATAATCTAAGACAATTTCACTGATACTAGCACGATGTTCTGGACTACCAGCTGGATAACTAACTGATAATGTTCTAGCTCTTGCCCAATTTTGTATATCTTCAGGCGGTTCTTGATTACCGCCAATACATTTAACTAAATGTGTTAATATGGCTTTAACCCAACGTATTTTACCACTATTTAATAATTCCATTAATTGTTTTGGATGATATTGTGGTAATACAGGGCATGCAATACGTGATGCTTCAAATAGACCATAATCTGGCATATAATCAATCATATTTGCATCTTTATTTGTACGTTTACGATCTAATATTTGTAAATTTACTGAACTGATACGTCCTAATGTTGGTACAGCAGCTAATTTTCGTTGATTTTCTTGTGTTAATGTACGAAAATCAACATCACGTACATTACGTACATCATTTTGATCGGTAACATCAATATTTTGTATTGTTTGATTTTGTGGTTTCCATTGTGTATAAACATGCATTTCAGAATCCATACCAACAACTAAAATACCATCACGTACCCAACTAATTTGCATTGGTAATGCTGGTAAACCATCAGCTGTTTGTAATTCAATTTTACGTAATGTCATCCATTTAAAATCATCAACAAATAATGGTTGTGCTAATGAACTAGCTTTACGTAATATAGGTCGATAATTATTCATTGATTCTTTCATTGCTTTCACATTTGCTTGTGCTAAATCACTTGATAATGGTGTATATAACATTATTTTACTACCACATGCAACAGTAAGAATATGTGAACCATCCTCATTTGATACCCAATCTAATTGTACTAAATGTTTTTGTGTTAATGGACAAATATTACCCATTTCTGAGATCGATTTTCTTAATGATTGTAATGTTGTGAAACTTGGTACAGCTAATAATGTTGGTTTAACATTATCAACACTTAGATTATTTTGACGATCATCATTTGAAAATGTATGCAAGACTTCATTAATTCGTTGTTTCTTCTTTAAAGTTTTCGAATCGTACAAATAACTCAAATCTAAATGTTTATCGATATTGATACGTGGTAAATGAATGTTTTTCAAATGGATTACATCCTCAAGTACCCATTCAGTACCACCAGTTGATTCGCATTCATAAATTGCTACACATAAATTAATAAAACGCGAATCTGGATCATTTTTATTTGGACGTGTAAAACTTTTACCATATTTATAAGCACAAGCTAAACGTCCACTATATGCTACACTAATATTTAATACTTGTCCATCAATTTCAATTGCTGATTCTTTTAACATATTCCATTCTTTCCATATTTTACCTGTATTGATAATTTCACCATCTTCATCTAATAGATAATGACGATAATTTCGTACATCTTTTTTATTATTTGATACAGTCCAAAAACGTATACAACCATCACTGCAAGCTGTTGCAAAACAATATGGTGCTAAACAAGCTGGATAAATTGATGCTGAACTTAAATGTCCAGCTGCTGGTGCAGCATGTACAATTTCAACACCATCAGGTATTGGTAAAATTTGTTTAACTTGTTTTGTTACATTTATATTAATATGTGGACAAACTTTAGTTTGTTTTATATGTAATGATTCCATACTATTTTTACGTGACATATCATTTTCATCTTGTACTAAATTACAATCAGGTACATACATTTGACTACCAGTTAATGATAAATCAATTTCACTGGATGCTATTGTTAATTTCCACATATGTATAATTGTATTCTGTTCAGTACAATCTAATAAAACAATAAAGAAAGGCTCTTCAAAGACAGCATTCTGTTGTAAATCAACCATAGCATCATGTTCTGATAGATTAACATTTAAATTATTATTTCTATTACTACTACTACGTTGTCCTGTTATTAATTGTTCTTGATAAACATGCAAGAATGTTGTATGTTGCCATTTAATAGCTTCAGATATTGTTTCTAATTGTATAATACAACCAGGTCTTGATGTACTTTGTTGTGATACAATATTTATATTATCTAATAAACTTTCTTGATTATATGATGACATATCTGATATTGATTCATTATCAATAACATTATCACGACGTTCTTTAAATGATAAATCAGCTAATAATGTACGTGCATCAATTACAGCTTGATACACACGTAAACAATGACCATCTGATGCAACAAAACATGCACTAGGTGAATTTGATAAATTTCCTAATGTACTTGATGGTAATAATGTTGGTATCCATGCTACATTACTAAATGCTGATTGTTCTGGTGAACTAATACGTGCCAATTCACAAATACCACCAGATTTCGATAATGGACCAACAGCGTCCACTTTCCACAATATCAACTCACTACAGAAACCCTAAGAATTAAAAAAAAAATAACAAAAATTTATACAATACTCTCAGAGTATTGGTAACGCAGCCTTTGGTAACGTAGTATCGTAGTTTGGTTCGGCCACTCAGCAAATGTCAAGTATGAACCAAGTTACGACACAGTCAACTACGAGAGGAAATACAGCGATACAGCTAAGTGCATAGAAAAGGTAACGAGAAATAGCCGTTATTTTAGTTGTGTAAATCAAGCTTTCTCCTTGAGAGGGTGAGAATTCCCGCCTACTGTTATTTGAATATCTTTCTTTTCCAATTTTGGCCTGTTAGACATTGTGAGGACTTACCTTGTTAGCCTGACTACACTGCCTCACAATTATCGTTAACTTTTCTATACACCTAACTGTACACTCGGTACAAACACAAAAATATTTACTCGACTCTGATTCTTATTCTGTTCGATAATATTATGATGACTTGTTGTTAATAATAATGGTAGAACAGGATGGCAGGTTATATCATTAACACGAAAACGATGACCGGATGCACGACTACGATGACCGATACTTAAAACTTGTGTAAATTTACTCTTATCAGCAAATGTTAATTCCCATAAATTTAATGTACCATTATCATGTTTTGTTACTAAAGAAACAGTTGGTGATGTTTCATTTTGTTCTTCTTGTACCGTTTGAAACATCTAAAATAACAAATTTTGAGATTTTTTTTTTTTTTTTAGTTGATTTCATAAAATAATAACCTCAGCGTTTGGATTATTCTCATCTTCTTCTTTAACACTAGTTAAATTATTGGTACCATCACGTGCTATTGCATCTTTTACTAAATGTTTGATTAAAGGTGCAGCACTATATAAACTAACAGTAGTCGACATACTCAACGAATCACCTAATGGGAATGCTGATGGGATACGTGTTGAGAAAGAGACTTGTGCTTGCCGGAATGCACCTGGATGATATTCATCTAACCATTCCACAACCCTTTAATTAATTTTTGTTATCAACACAAGAAATAGATAATAATATAAGGTTGCTGCTCTAAATATACCAAATTCGTATAAAACTCCTATTAGTTAAAAGACGATTTAAATAATACTTCAAGGGCTTTTAAGGTGGCACCCAGAGAACATTTTAGCAAAAGTACACCACATAGCTCATTGGAAAATGGATGAAATCAAATATACCTTTGAATATGCATCAAAGTCAACAAGTCTTGTGCTCCTGTCAAAAGTCTTAAAGTACTGTAAGAGGCGTACAACTAGTGCATTTCAATTTTTACACGATCGATATCCGAGAATAGCGTTTCTCAATTTTTTTCAGGATACAGCGACTAAAAACCAAAAACAAAAATACGAGGATCCTCAAATCATCCCAAGTTATTTTACGTGTACAACTGACTGGTGAAAATTTCGATATTGCCAGAAAAAAGTCGTTTTTTGATCAACTTACAAATGAGCCAAGTGGTCCTATTTTTGCTAAAATATTCTCTAGGGACCACCCTACTTATCCTTAAAGTTTTGTTCGAATCACCCGCTAACTAACGCTAACTAACTACGAATTTTGTATAAAAGGTTTTTTTAAAGATGGTCTATTTGAACGAAACTCCTAGTAGTTAGCGGGCGATCCGAAAAACATTTCAGGGATTTGTAGGAAGGCCCTGGAGACCACTTTAAAACAATTAGAATAGAACCTCGTAGCCCATTTAGAAGTTTGTCAAAAAACGATCGCTATGGACAATGTTGCAATTTTCAAAAACGAGCTTCATTGAATTTTAGAGAAAATGCGAAAAATTTCCACCTGTTCCAGAATAAAATGGGCAAAATTGGAGGATCTACGACTCATTTTAGTTGCTCGTTCCAATTTTGCTACAGATCCTTGAAATATTTTTCCAATCGTCTGCCAATTATTAGGAGTTTCGCTCGAATTGACCATCTTTAAAGAAGCCCGGTATTTAAAGTAGCAGCCCATTATCGAAATTATATTTAAAAACAAACCATATAAGAAAACTCCCATCTACTGGATGTATACTAAATAATAAATCAGGACTATGATGCCAATCTCTTAATAGTGTTTCAATACGTGCATCCAATCCATCTGAACTACCAGTTTCAATTAATGGTTCGTCATTGTTGGGTTCGTCACAATTCGGATTCTCAACCACACGTCTAGAAATTAATTTAACTGAAAAAAAAATGGAAACTGAGCATTCACTATTGATGATTTTTTTGTTGTATAAACCCAGAGTCTCTAATAGCTGATTTAATTTTAGTACAAACGTCACAGCGTGTTGCTCTAAAAATAGACGAGTGATTCGAAAAATTTGTAAAGAATTTGTAGGTAGGTCCCTGGAGGACATTTTATCAAAATTTGAACCCTGTAGCTTATTAGTCAAAAAACGCTTATTTCTGAAGATGTCACTATTTATCCGAAAGCTTGTTACACACACTTAAAATGACTTAAGAGTGATTCGAGTGATTCATTTTCTCCGATTTAGAATAATATGGAGAAAAACGAAAAAACTCAATGTTGGGAGGCTCTTCGGATCACTCTTAAGTCATTCTTTTTCGTTTTGAATGTTTATCTCGTACTTGAAATATGCAAAATCGTCAGAAACGAGAGTTTTTGAACACCTTCCAAATGAGCTACAAAGTTCTAATGTTGCTAAAATATTCTTCCATATATCCTTGGAAGATTTTTGGAATTGTCCATCAACTAATAGGAGTTGCACACCAATTGTCAACTTTTAGAGCAGCAAGGCGGTATACCCACATACAAGAAAAATCATCAAAATTTAACACCCTTAAACTACAAAAACCTTGTCAATTCCTCCAATAAAGATTCAGCTTGTAAACTAAAATGCATCTCTTTATTATCCAACCAATGTAGAACAAATGCAGGCCTTGGATTACAGAAACTTATACTTGGTACTAGTGGTATATCAGTTTCTGCATTAACTGATGCAGCTAAATGAAAATGTAAACCTGGTGTTATACCTAATAAAAAACAACCCATTAAAGAAAAATAATTATAATAAAACAGTCAAAATACCAGTTCCATGATAGCCGTACGAATGGAAATCATGTACACTATATGTTGATGGTAATGTTGGTATTGGTGGTGATGAAAAACCAACACCTTGTGTTTGATTTTTAGCATGACGACGTATATGAAAACAAGTCCTATAATATTTATTTTAATTAATTTTTAAATTCGAAATTAAATTATAATTGAGATACTTCATATGTTTTAAACGTTGCATAAATCGATGTTTATGACGATGTGTACGGAATTTCGGATGATGTGCTTGTGGATCTAATTGTGATAAATTAATTAAACCATCTTCTGGTAATACAGTCTCAACCCATAGACGACATATGTTATCTTTACATGACGTTACCAACATATTCGAAACAGATCCCCTAGAATTTATTAATTAAATAATTAAATCTCTCATAATTAATAAAATAATTAAAATAAAATACTTTGGCATGTATTTACTAGTTGTACGCCAGGCTAAATGTGTAACAGCACGAGGATGAGCGATATAAACAAAACCGTATTCGAGTTCCATTGGTCCATCAGTACTTTTCGATGTGAAAAGAACTGTAAATTATGGAAAAATTAACAAGAATTTGAATTGTTGAATTTTTGAAACAACTTACAATGCTTATTTTCATACCAAATTTTAACAAGCCGATCATTCTCACCGCATGTTGCAAATAGTGTTCCATCAGGACTGAACGCTAAATGTTGAACAGGGATTGCAGTGTTGGCCTTCCACACACATTGCCATGATTGTTGTTCTTGTTCTATTACAATAAATTAGAATTTTTTTCTTTTTAATTATAGTTAATTATACCTTGTGGACGGTCCGGTTCATCGGTTATATCACCATTCTCATTAGGTTCACCACCGCCTAGTGTAAACGTGACCGGATTATCATCTTCGATTGGTTGTGATTTTAAATGCCATAATTGTACCAAACTACCGGCTGTTAATAAACGTGTCCCTTCTAGATTCCAACTCAATGCTCTGATTGATGAATCCGATTTTAAAGTACCAGTTTGTACCCATCTGTAATCTAAGCTCTAAAATGATTTTAAATTATGAATAATGATTACAACAATCGATTAATTAACATTTACATGTTGTGAATTATTGTGAATTAACGGTGTTGGTTCATAGATACAAACAGTATCATCATAGGCAGCTGCAATTTTGCCTGTATCACTGGAACAATCGATCGAACTAATTCGGATATAATCATGGATAGCACCCGGTATTATCTGGACACGTTCAAATGTTGATGCCAATATAACAATATTACAACCAGCCGCATACGCCTATATTATTATTATCAACATTATTATAAATTTATTGAGGATAAAAGTGGAACTTACCGTGAATGGTACACCTTCTACACTACCTACAGCAAAACATTTATCACCAGCATTGCAAGCTCCACTAACAATTTGATGTAAATTCATTATTATAGAATAAACTATATTGAAATTTTAAAGAATTCTATCCGTTTATTACTAAACGACACATTTTAAGGACAAATCAATTTGTTGTTAATTCAGTCGAGTTCTGACAGTAAATTGACATTTTGACAGGTAATCAGCTGATCACGTGCCACAAATCTAGTGTAAATACCAAAATCCCTAGATTATAGTCTGACAAAATCAATAATGTTTTGAATATTTATGTGCGATTTTCGAAATAAAACCATAACACCATAATTTTGATAGTATCATCAAGTTTCTGTGATAATTATCAAAATACTACTCTTCTTTACGATATTACTGTCATTTATTGCCGATTTAGATTTAGTACGTACTCCAAATAGAAGTCAAAACGTTATTTATTTTGATGGACTGTATTACTCGTCTATCTTTATCCAACATTAATTTGATTGGTGCCCTGCTATAGATATCTTCGTCTACGATTTTCTATTCTTTTTTAAAATCCAGGACCGTATGTGTAAAATTTGATGATAAAACACAAAATAAAAAGCATTTCATGTATTAAGAAATAATAATAATAGTATTTACAATACATAATTTCATAAATAAATATGTCACAATAATACTTTTAGCAAATTAAACACACAAGACTTTAGTTATTATAGTATGTATTATAAAAACTAAATAGAAACTAAATTTGTTTTTAAAATAAACAGATTTTTGTATTAGGAAATATTCAACAATTTTAAGGGTTGAATTAAAGGGGCAAAATACAAGGAGAGAAAATTAATCCTCCATTTATCAACAGTTATTACACGACAAAAAACAATAATCCATCATTTATTTTTTATAAAAGAATGATTTAAAATTGGACAGTCTTCAAATACTTTTTCCTTTTCTATTATTATTATTATTATTATCGTCGAATCAAGACCAATTTTGATTATAAATTGAGCTTGATTCTGTTTAATTTTTAAATATTAATTTACTAGTAATTAAATTAATGATTTTCTTGTTCTTTTAAGGAAGCTTCCGATTTATTTCCATTGAATTTATTTTAGATTTATATTAAATTCATTGGATTATTATTGTATACTTCTCTTTTATTTTTAATTATTATTATTATTAAATATAAAAATATGCTACTAGAAATATCGGAAAAATTGAGATTTCTTTTATAAATATTCTTATTTCAATGTTAATTACTAACATAAATTAATTAAATAAAGATTAATTATAATTAACGTAAAATGTCGTCACATAGATATGTAAAAATTTGATGTAATCACAATTGTTATAGAATCGACTAATACCACCACAATTACTGATAAAATAAAAAACAAAACAAAAATCTCCGATAAAAAAAGATAATTAACGAATATACGTTCAGGAATTAGAGCACAACGATTTTTGATCTATTTAACACACAAAAAATAATAATAAATACCCATTTTTATTATATTTAAAAAGGAACTTGATGTATTTGTTTTGTATTTCTTTTAATAAAAGTAAGAATAATCGGAAAATATTTGTACTGGCGTCATTCTCCGATTTGGAAGGTTTCCATTTAAAATAAATCTCGATATTTTCTAAATTTTAAAAAGTGTTGTAAAATCTACAAGACCACATAACAAAACGGACATCACTTCACAATTTCTTTTGTTTTGAAATAGACTTTCTTGTAATAGAAAAAGCACAATTAATTTTAATCAGAGTCCTCGTCTGCACCATGATCAAACCCTGTCAAATCAGCCGATTGTAAATGACCTTTCATTAATGCATATTCAATTAATGCTAAATGACAAAATATATATTGATCTGGCATTTGGATGGAATAAGCACGTTGTGAACGTATTCTTTCAACAGTTCCTCTTATATCAGCAGTACCTACATCTTCTAATCTTGATATACATATATCTAATGTACAGAATGTACCTAAAATATAAATTATGTTATAAATTAAACATTTTTTTTTAAATATTATCAAAATATTACCTGTTCGTCCAATACCAGCACTACAATGTACAACAATCGGTGGCCCTCTTGGATGACCAGCCCATAAATCACCTAAAGCAGCCACCATACTGGCTTGTTTCCTTCGGACACGTTCCAAAAATTCCAACATAGCTTTAGCTGAATGTGGTACACCATAATCGGGCCATGATGTAAATTGCCAATGTGACACCTCCCTTGATTCTTCAGTCTATTAATTTTATATAAAATTATTACAATTATTCTACAAATTATTAAATATATGATGTACTTTATTATTGGTGAGACATAATGTTGTAACTTTATAATCTGATTCTGATACGATTGCTACTGTTTTTATAGTGAATTGACCATAACTAACTTCACCACCAATTTCATTCTCCCAATATTGATGGCATTTCGGACGGCCACGTTCCATAACTCTAGTTGTCATCACAATTACTAAAGTATGTTGTTCCCAAATCATACGCCAAAATTCCGGCGTTGTTTTCGGTAAAGGTCCTATAAAATTTAATCATTTTAAAGTTCTTTTTTTAAATAAAATTTACCTTGTGTGCTAATGAATGCATTCTTTTGTTTATAACCATCGACAAAATTCGCATGTATATAATCACTATCTTTATCACCATCAATTTCTGATAATATAACACGACTATGATCATAACATAATACATCTGTATATCGATTTTTTGTTAAATTATTTTTTGATTTAGCAACATTAAATGTACCATCAGGTGGACGTGAACGTATCTCTGTATATTCTTGCATTAAACCACATCTACCACGATCTCGTACATACTCAACTAATTGTTGCATTGTAAATGCTGCACCATCACCATGTAATGAATCATCATCTGAAAAACCACTAGATGCACTACTTGGTGGATTTAAATTTGGATCCTCTGCCCAACTACTATCTACAACATTTATGTTATTGGTGGATGTATTGATTTCGATGTCATTTGGTGTACCGATACGTTTCTGTGGTGATGGCGTTTTGCCATCTATAATTTAAAAAAAAAATTAATACATATACAAATATGAGTTATTAAATTAACAAACCATAATGATGTAGGGGTGGTTCTTGTGTGGTCATTGACTGCAAACAAACTGATAGCCAACCATTATGGTCCAGAATTAGTGTACCACCCAACTGTGTGGGTAAAGATTCTTTTGGTATATGACTTAATAATTGAGCCACTGATACTGTATAGACACGTTCACGTAATTTTTCTCTAACAAATAAACGTAAAATCTTGAATGGTGCTTTAAACCACAACGGTGCTGTTACTATTAGAACCTTTTTCAATTTCGCCGGATAACCACCCTAGAAACAAAAATTAATTTTTAACCATTCAATTAAAATTACAATTAAAAAATTAAATTCTCAAAGTCTCTCCCATAAAAGTTGTATAAATTATAGATAACAAATGTTTCAGGACTTACTAGTCCCATCTTCAGATCAAATATAAGTCCCGAGACATATTTTTATAATACACCTTTTATGGGACAGACAATTTAATTTTCTAAGGGTCAATTTCACCAACGTCTGTTAAATCTTAACGAACAAATAAGTGATAGAAACTGTTCATTAGGTTTAACTGAAGTTGGTTGAAATATGGATCTTTGGTCTTCCAAAATTAATCATTAAATTGGATTAAAATTGTTCGAAAAATATCTGGAGCAAAATTATTTAAGGACTCAACATATTCCAACACGACTAATGAAGCTAAATGTTGATCTACCGTTAAAAACGCAATCTAAAAATAATAGTGGACAAAACAAATGAAATTTTGAACGATATTAGAACTGGAATTTTGGTGAATAAACAGAAAGGAACCTATAAAACCAAATCACTACTACTGACCTGATTATTACATTGTTGGTGGTCCGTATCTAAAGCGATCAATAAGTACTATACATACATACATGACAATGTATATACTAGTATTAAGGATAGAAAAATTATAATAAATTTTCCGGTAAAGGAAATAACACAATTTCATTAATAATAATTATCTATTTGTTTTATTTACGTAATATTTATATGTAGAAAAAAAACGAGGAAATTGGCAAACATTCCCCTCCCAATTGGAAAAGTAATTATACGATATTATCAAATCTTTTGTGTCACTACAATTAATTTGTATGATTCACTAGTTTTCTATGCAGTCTTTAAAGAACTCTACCAATCAACAAATGATAACATAGAATGATAACATAGAAATCCATTGTCGTATTATTTCTACAAAAAAATATTAGGGCGATTATTTAAATTATTTGTAACACATGCAAGTGTTTCTCTTTTTTTTCTGCATAATAGTGACATGAATAGATTTTATAATTAAAATTGTGGGCGTAGTACAATTGTCAAGGTCCAAGAAGGTTATATTCTTATATGTTTTAAAACTATATAAATGAAAAAAACTACGTCGAATATGATGTGTTAAAAATAAAAACCCTTTAAGCACACCTGGATAGATGTATAGAAGTATAACTGACCTCGAATTTTTCCTAAAGAAAAACTGTATTAGAAGCTTGAATCATTTCGGCTGTATTCTTTACGTAAATATAAACAAAATTTATTTTCAACTATAAGAGTTTTAATTACAATAAATAACAATATGGAGAGGGAAAAATTGGGAATTAAAACAAAAAATGGCAAGTTTTTTCCTTGAACAATACGATTAAAACGACCTACACGCAGAAGTTTTGTATAATTCGAAAGGACCAAGTTCAAGGTAATTACCATAAAAAAGACTATACAACATCATAGCTTACTAACAGATAAATTAAGGGCTATGCTAATGTTAAAATTACGTAATTTATCCCAAATCTTACCGCAATATCTTCTATTTACAATAAAAATTTAGAAACTAACTCACTATAATCAACTAGAAACAAAAACATTGAAACACTTGTCAGAAAAAAAATATATGTGATCTATTCCAACACAAAACCGGTAAATAGCAACAGATCAAAATGTTTGATTCACAATTATGAAGAACACCAAATCGATGCCCGTCGTCGTTGTATATACGCCGCGACGCTGCTGCTAATATAGCGTCTGCGCGATAATATTACAGAAAATCAAAATAATAATAATAATAATAATACGATGGGCAAAATAAAAATTACAAAACAACTACTATTTAAATATATGTTTTTAAGACGTTTTTCATTAGGTAATGTTATATCCTGTACACGCATTTCCGAAACTGTAAATCTACATACATACATGTATAAAAATAAAAGAAATGAGTCATCACACCTTTTAAACTAGACGGAAAACGACTAAACTGAAAGAAGATGCTCAATGATTATTTTATTAAATTTTATAAAAAAAAAAAAAATACAATACCTATAAAAAATTAACACAAAAAGAATAACAAAAACGAAAAGAATTAAAGTTAATTTGTTCACGGTAAATAATTATAATAACTATGATTAACGGTGAAACACTACTAATTATTGTCACGTAAATGATTTCTTTTTGTTTTCGTAATACGAAGAGAAAGAAAGAAAAAAACAAAATTGAAGATACCACAAGAATGTTTTGGTTGTATTTGGCCTACATGACCATTTTGATTACATTGATGTTCTTTTTATTTATTGTATAATTTATAGAGATATTATTATAATCATGAATGGAATAAAAAATGATTCTATTTGTTTGATAAATTCACTACAGAAATAACAACTTTTACGAAAAAAAAAAGTTGATAGCGAATAATAATGTCGTTTTTGTTATTATTGTATTATGGCATCTACACGTGCTTATAAGAAGGGAAAAAAACACATTTTTTTTGTATAAATACGCGTACAATTTGATTAATCATCATAAGATCCAAGGATATTATTTCATTCATTTATATAATAATAAACATTGCCAGACAATGTTTGTAAACAAAATTTGTTTTCCCATTCTTTTCCCTCTTTTAATTTAAAATGCGTAATCGTAATAACAACCTTTTAATGAATAAATTTTAATTTTGAACGAATTAATCGAACCGAAAACAACAATAATAACAACGTAGAAAAAGAAAATTAGCAAAATTTATTAGTTACGTTTAAAAGTAAAATAACTTATTTATACCCATGGTTATGTATTTTTATTGTAATTGTATTGTTAATATTTTCATTTCCTTCAAGGTTGTTAATCGTTTAATTAACGTTTTATTAATTAGTAACTTCAATGTCAGTTCAATTACCGTAAAATTATACATGTTGAATATGATGCCTCTTTGTTATTTAAATTTTTTAAATTTCCCAAAAATTTCCATATGAATTTATGCAACCAATTATACGTCTACATGTTACGACAAACATTTCTTGTTAAATTTTTATAATTATTATAATCATTATAACCAAATTATATAGTTAGATATTTGTTTAAATTGAACGTATTCTATTTATATGATTTTCGTATTATTTGTTCAACGATCAGTAATTTCACTTCTTGGAAGAATTCATGAATAAACTATAAAGGAGTTTCGCTGAAATTTTTCATATGATAGAAATGCAAAATGTGCAAATTCTTACATGTTCTGTTTAATTTAGCTCTTAAAATAACATTAAATTCATGAAATTCTAATAGAGATGAATTTCAGAATTCTTTACATTCTAACGATGATATTAGGTTGTTTTTATATCTAGAAAATGTAGAGAATTTCTCATTTTAGTTCAAAATTAAAAGTGATCGATCAATCTTTATTTATGAATGGTGGTAAAGTATAATTATCCCTATAATATTATCAAAACGAAACTGTTTCATCTCCTAAATCAAAAAACAATCTCGATAAATAATCACAAAATAAGTAGATTTCCAATTTTAATCTTACTCATCATTGAAAACAAAAATTCCTACAATTATTATTCTAAATTATCTTACAAATACAATCTACCATCTCTCATGAACGTAAATATTAAAATAACGGTAATTTGTAATTTCTTTTGGTTTACAAATAACCAAAAGCATTATCGAAATGAATAATTATGGAGTAAAAGCGTAGTGATGTGAAAGTTCATTTTAGAACTAAATCGTGTTAAAATGGTAATGCCCAATGTGTACATAGTTGAATCCAAGGGAGGTGAATGGGTGAAGGGGAATTTCGCCCGGAAATTTGAGATTCACCAAATATTTAATTATGGCCTACCTTTAGCAAGTTTGATAGTAGGTGATAAAATACGATAAGTAATTTATTTGATTTATGCCTGTTTGTTAATTTATTGAATTCAGATTAATAATAATTAGATATGGGTACAGTACACATTGATATTTATTAAATCTCTGGATTTAACACTGAATGTGTATTGGAAGTATTTAAAAAATTCAGATTAGATTGTAGTGATGACAATATTAGTAATAATGATTAAAGTAAAATATATAGAAAAAAATCATCATTTATGTGGGATTATCATCTATCCATATGTAAATTTCATTATAAATTCCCTAAAGCTGACAGTGATATAAAAATGACTCATAAATTCTATTAATGATGGATTATACAATCTATATTTTTTATTATAGTGAGAAATGTCAGTTAACACTCACACAAACAACATTCTAATACAAAACATACACACATTTTATAGATGAGAAATGAATTGAGAGAAAATTTTTAAAACACATTCCAACTAACCTTCAGTAATGTTAAAATCTTCTGTGATAGATCATAATCAAAATTTGAATATTTTGAATTAGACATATCATAAATGAAGACAATACCAGCTTTTTGTGTAATCGGATTTTGTAATGCAGCATCCAATTGATAAACAACACCTTGTAATGTTGTTTGATGTGTACTGTTTGCTGGTAAATGTTTGTGGGCAGTGAATACAGCTATAGCAGCATCTGAAGAATCTCGTTTTGGCTATATTTATTTAAAAATAAACAAAAATAAATTATATAGCAACAATAATATTTAAACAATTATACCGCCCTATTGCTCTAAAAGTAGACGAATCACATGAAACTCCTATTTCAAGGATTTATAAGAGGGTGCTTAGATATCATTTTAGCAAAATTAGAACATAATAGCTCATTTAGAAGTTGGTCAAAAACGCTGGTTTTGGATTAGTTTGCGATTTTTTTTAAAAGAGCCAAAAATGCAAGATAAAAAATGCGAAACATTCCCACCTATTCCAGAATAAAATTAGGGAGGATCCTTGAGTCGTTCTTAGTAATTGAACGTGTATAACTCGTCAGGACGGGCGTCTTTTGACCAACTTCTAATTCTGCTAAAATTACCTCTAGACACTCCTATGAATTCTGGAAATATTTCTGGAATAACTCACCCAATAAGAGTTTCAAACGAATTGTCTAAATATAAAGCAAGGTATATAAAACAAGTCTTACCAAAATTGTAAATTTCCCTGTTAATAATTCCGATTGTAATGGTTCTTTTAATGGATCGAAACGTGTTAAACCTTCACGTTGTCTAGTTAATTCATGTTGGTCGAAAAGTGCAAGTGCACGGATTACATCAAATTTACGTGCATATAAAAAACGTACAGCTGTTGACCATGATACAGGACCAATTTTACGGCGATATTTTGCATTAACTTTCTCTAAAAATTCTTTCGTTGCCTGCAAAAAAAAAAGTTAATCCAATTACAATCTGTATTAACTAAAGTTTAATATTTTCTCAAACAAACAAAAATCAACCCTATTACAAAACACATAGACATAAAGCCAGTAGGAAAAATTTGAAACGGAAATTATTCCTGGGAGCTCGTCTCTGCCGGAAACTACTATTTACGTCCTTATTAACGATTGTAAAAATAAACAGAGATATTTCTGAACATGTTGCTACAACGAATTGTATATCAGGTAAATAAATCAAATCGATCCCATCAACATTGTTGTTGATTTGGACAGTCAAGAGGGTGGTAGGATAAATTAGGAAGAGCAGGTGCAAAAGTCTAAAAATAACATGCTTTTTTCTTCTCTTGACAAAATAAAAACAGCAAATACAAATGACGATGATCCATCTATGTATAAACGGATTTCCGGTGTAAAACTCTCATTTATTTGATTCGGTGCAACAAATTTCCAAATCGTCTGCCTGACAAGCAGATGTTCACAATATGAATCCAGGTAGGAAAGATGCAAAAATACCTCACCCCTTTCTTTAAAATTAAATTAATCTTAAATCTATATTGGTATAGAAGAATAAGTCAAGGTTGTTACAATAATTTAGTTACTATTATTAGTATTCGATTAGTTCGTGGAAATTTTAATCATAAAGAAAGCCACAATTTTCATGGAAATCATAGATTATGTTACTCTTCACTAACGAAATTGATTAACGGGACAAATCGAAAAATTCCTAATTGCCAATTTGGAAAAACTATTTTTTTTTTTTAGATAATTAATACTATGGTAAAATTTTCGGCCATCTTTAATGATTCCTAGTGTAGATCAATTTCGTAATAAATATAAGATACAAATTTATTGTAATTTAAGTGAAAAAAAAAGATGAGAACATACAATGCTCCAAGGTGATCATCACTCATCCAAAATCTATCAGAACATCAGCATTCAAACAGGACGTTTCTACAATCTTTTAGTGGGTTTAAAAATAAGATCTTGATAAAAGAGTAAAATCTTTTACGACCTACTTTACATACACATTCACTCTTCTGTGTTTATTTTTCACAGGAGTTGAAATAGGGAAAAAACTATGTCAATTCCTAATAACTATGCTACTAGCTACTACATACAATCACATCAAATTATCTTTATTTTACATGAGTTTTAATAAATTGAGGTCAGGTCTCTTCTCTACATAGTTACTTGGATCTTTTTCCTTATTTATATCCAATTAAGATCATTTCCTTCTTCATATCTATTTATTTAAAATACTATTAAAAAGGAAAAAGCACAATGGGGAGTTTTGCAATAAAAAGTCATTGCATCTCAATGTCATCGACTTTAAATATAAACAAAACAGGATTTCCACAGATAATAAAGTGAGAGAGAAAAAACAGATTGTATACACACACACGCACATCTAATTTAAATTTATAATATGTATTTATTATTTTTACTACAATTACTATTGAATATTGTATTAAAATGTCACAGTTCTCCTATACGAAAATGGTTTTCAAAATGAATACTCATGATGATGGAGATGATATTGATGAAGATAATAAAATTGTTCGGCTTTAGCCCTGGAAAAAATCAAATTTGTACAGTCTCAAGGTTAAAGAATTAATAGGAACGACCTTTTGACCCTGTTGTAATTTCGAAATTATTACTTTTCAAAAACACCCACACAAAATACAATGGCTTTAATCATAAAAATTTGCACAGAATTAATTAAAAATCTTATATTACAGATTGTATACGTATAGTATAAAACGTAAATTAATATAAATCTGCGTCAATAGGTTTATAATTTCAGAAATAATGCACGGGTTTGTTTCATAAAATTTACAATAAAAAATAACAATAAATATTTAATATTTATTGAGAAACTAGAAGAAAACGGAGAGAAAAAAGAAATAAACCTAAAAATGAATAAATAATAATTTTATAACGATTTTTACAAGGTCTAAAAGCACACTTTTTTCCAATTTACATCGAAAAAATCAAGGGTAAAATCAGACGTGGCGCCAGTATAAATTCCATTAACTTCATTATAATTGACAAGAAAATATAAAAATACGACAAGATTAACATAAAATAATTAAAATAAATTAATTGGAATTACCGAAGAAAATTAATAAATGCAGTAGAACTTGTTGTGATTCTATACCAAAATGTCATCAATATTTTAATTTTAGTATCAAATTAATTGATTTTGTAAAAACAAAGACTGAGATCGCACACTAATGGCATGTTTTAATGTACACAAAGAAGCTCTTTTAGTTGTAAGTTATAAATAAGAAACACTCTCTTTTGTGATAAAATTTTAAAAATATTGCCATCAAATGATATGAAAGGAGAATAAAGAAGGGTTTGAAAACGCGAATAAAAAAAGCTATTCATGTGCCACATTATAATACTGTGAAGCCCTTTTTATTTCGTTCTAGATGGATTTTTTAATTAAAATTCTCAAGATGTACAACATATAAAAATGATTTACCATTGTAAATTTTTTGTAATTGTCCACACATTAGGAGATTTTTATTTATTGGAAATACAATTACTCGAATATCAAATAACAAATTAATTCAGCTGTATTGAAAAGCTCTATTTCCTTCGATATCCTCTTGTGTGTGTATTCCCCAATTATATACGAATACAATAATATAAATATCCAACATTTTAGAAAATGTGACGAATCAGCAATTCACTATTTGTAGCAAAATCCCTCACAATTAACAAACAAAATAAGGCACTCGTAAAGTATTATAAACACTTGGAGTTAACATTGTTTACTGTATTATTTTATAGCAAAAAGTTTAGAAGTGGAATAATTCTTTCAGTTGGTTCAACAGTAATGTTCTAGTTATAATAACAAATCCATTAAATTTACAATGAAATTTACCATAAACATTAACTACAACGTGACAATTTACCGTAATAATTACATACTGTTAATGTTCAAGAAATGTATTTTGAATAAGAACAAAATAAATATACAATAAACAAAAGACAACTGTTATTAACATACATATATTCTGTATGATGATTCTTTCAACCTACACGATTTAATAACCAGAAGAAAAAAATGATAAAGTTTCAAGTGTGGATGTATCATTATTTAGTAATAAAATACTTTAAATAGGCAAACAGAGATTATAATCAAGGAATTACCGTATTTCATCAACAATGTGAACATCTGTTTGTTATACAGGGTGTTTGGTCTAAGTATGGTGAGTTGTAATAAACTCATATTAGTCGACGAGCGATTCGAAAAATATTTTAAGGATTTGTAGAAGAGTCCCTAGGGAACATTTTAGCAAAATTAGAACCTCATAGCTCATTACAAAGTTGGTCAAAAAACGATCGTTTTGGACAATGTCGCAATTTTAAAAAACGAACAAAACCCACAGAAGCACTAAAAATGACTCAAGAGACCTTCCCAACATTGATTTTTTTCGTTTTTCTCCATTGTATTCCAGAGAAAATACGAAATATTTCCACCTGTTCCAGAATAAAATGGAGAAAAACAAAAAAATAAATTTTGGGAGGATCCTAAAGTCATTCTAAGTCGTTTTGCGTGTTTAGTTCGTTTTTGAAAATCACTACATCGTCAGAAATGAGCGTCTTTGACCAACTTTCAAATGAGCTACGAGGTTCTAATTTTGCTGACATGTTCTTTAAGGACACTCCTACAAATCCTTGAAATATTTTTCCAATCGCTCGTCGATTAATAGGAGTTTCTTAAAACTCACTATACTTGGACCAACCACCCTGTACAAAGTGTTTGTAAAATTTTGATTTTTGATTACAGTTGTTGAACAAAATATTTTCATTGCATGGCTAAAAATGACTCGAAGACCCTTCCATTATTGATCTTTTTCGTTTTATTCCATGCATTCTACGAAAGATGAGAAACATTTCCACCTATTCCAGAATGCATTGGAAAAAAATCAATCTTGGGAGGATCTTCGAGTCATTCTTAAGTCAAGTTTTTGAAAATCGTAAAATCGTCAGTAACGAATGTTTTCGGCCAATTTCCAAATGAGCTACGAGGTTCTAATTTTAATAAAATGGTCTCCACTGACCAGCCTACAAAACCTTAAAATATTTTTCAAATCACACGTCAACTAATAGCAGTTTCAAAGAATCAAACTTGTTTAGATCCGAGACCCTGTATGTTATTGAATGGGACTTTGATAACATTAAGAATGGTCTAGTCCTAGAGATTTTTAAGTACAGTTTTAGATGAAATTCTGAATTTGGCAATGCTTGATTGAACAAATTCATATTTCAAAAATCAAGATTTAAAATTCACAATTTAAGTACTTATTGCTAGCTAAGATAAAGTACCTTTTGTCAAATCTTAAAATTTTGGAGTATCTTTTGTACTTTAACCGCAATTAAATTTTTCCCTTCCATTTTCAAGATAGCTAAAAAAATCATTTCAGCTGAATTATGAAAGATTTGTTAAAACTGTAACAATGATAAAAACTATATTCTTGTTAATACTTAAATTCCAACTTTTAAGCTTTTAACGGTTTTAATTTCTGAGATATACACTTTAAAATCGAGCACTGCAAAACTTAAAATTTGTTTAAAAGTCCATATACGCAGTCATTTTATAAAAATTCTTTAAATTGCATCATCGAATCTAAAAACATAACAAAAAGGATGTCGTTCCATTCTTATGATTCTACTAGCCCGTACTCGTGAATCACCCTGTATATTATAGCGAATATCATTTCATTCAATTACGCTTAAAAATAGTGAAAAAATTTAAAAGTTAAATTTACATTTCCGGTTTCGGTAATTTTTACTCGAAATTCATCACACCTATTATGTGACTCAAATTTTTAATCATTTAAAACCGTCCATTTAAAAAATATACAAACGTTCATTGAGAAACGTATGTACATAATCTCAATCATCATTGTTTTTCTACTAAATACACAATTAGTGTCATTTTTTTTAGGGGAATTTTCCCAAAAGTATCAAAAATATGTGCATAATTTGTTGGCTGTGATAAAACCGAAAAAAAAATACCACAAAATTATCTAAAACTAATACAAATGTAGTATAGATAAAAATTATTGTTTTCCTGGTTCGATTAAAACCAAATAATATCAAACAATAAGTACAATTTTTAATGATGTAATAATTAATTGGAAATCAACGAAAATTTTGGAAATTCTCAACCGATTTAATAATCATCAAAGTTGGGTATAAACTACCATTTTTTTTAATAAAATACGCAATTCATAAAATAGTTTACATTTTGTTTCTTTACATTTGTTGTTGCAAATTAAAAATTTATAAATTTCAATTCTGATTTCTAAACAATTAAATACTTTATCATAACTTGTGCTTTATTTCATTGTAGGAGGCTGTGAAAAAATTTAGAACAATCTCACAGGTAGTCGATTCGTCTTTGTCAACAACAATTGAAAACAATAGTGAAAAAATGAAAACATTGAATTGTTAAGATTTTATAACAAAAAATAAAGGTGAAAACCTCTTAACGAAATTCAAAGCGTAGGATGTTTAAATAACAAAATACTTTCAGCAACATCCTCCTCTCTTATAATAATAAAACCGGACCAAATGGTTCTTTTAAAGAGATTTAATAATCGGTAGATTTTCTAACAGAATCATTATAGAAAATTTGTTTTATTCGCAAGGTTATATTAAATAATTATTATTAAATTAAGAAAAATTATTCAATTTAATTAAAATTAAATAAAAATAAACTTACTTCTTCTTGTTCTGGGGTTAACGTAGCAGCCATCATGAGATGAAGATGTACACGCACACACTCACACCAATAACATCACACTAAAACAAAAAAAAAGAAACAAGAAAATCAAAAGAGAGAAAGAAGAAAGTGATGTGAACTTGACCATACTAAATACCACTAAATCCCCTAGTATTTTATAATTACAATTATTTATCAAGATTAATTAATGTAATTACACAAAATTTTAAATAATCGCCGCATTTTAGACATAATTATTGTTAAAATAACTGTAAGAATATTTATTTGGAAAAATTATCTGTGATAATTGTACCAACATCTAACGCTCAAAATCCCCAAATTTTAGTTTCTGTCAGTTCTTATTTTTTTCAAAACAGGGATAAAAATTTCACAATTCTTTTAGAACTCATCAAATTTTATTATAATTTGTCTTCTTAACTTCGGTAATAATTATTATTACAAAATAATTGATTTTTATCCTCAACAGGGGACTGGATCCATATCAAATTAAAACAAAAGACTAACGACACGTGTTGGAATCTTTAGTGAATTAAATATCACTAGATTTCAATTTTATTCACTTAAAATAGAATTATTACCTTCCCTAATTAGTGTTATCATGAAAATATGTATTATAGTCGAGATAAATATTCTAAAATATTTGCTTCGAATTATTTAAAAAGACTACACCAACATTTTGATGTTAAAATCACTAGACTAGTGTTGCCAAATTTCTGTTATGATACAAAATTATTCAAATTCTGTTTTAAATTAAATTCTCATACGCAAAATCTTGTATGTAAAAAAAACATAAGACAATAAACATTATTCTACTATTTTCACAATTTTTTATGGATTTTTGTTTTGATTTATTATTTTTTAATTTTACAACCGACAACAATGCAGAATTATTGGATAAATTTAAATGTCACTAAATCGTTGATACTGTGGCGACACCAACTAAAATCGCAGTTGGTAACAAAAATATCAGTTGGCAAGACTGAAGCGGTTAGGCCAGATTCGCGCTCTCGAAACTCGTCTCCAGCTCTTCCATCACCAACTACCGAACGGAACGGACGTGTCTACTGTCTACCTGACGCCAGTACATCTTTGATCATTTATTATTAAATCGAAATATTTAAATTATGGTTATATCCGTGTAAATAAACATCAATCAAACTTCAAATTCGTGTTATTTAACCGGATCCCAACCAAAGTGGTGACCCCGACTAAAAACAAAGTGAAACCGCGCGCGTAAACAAAAGGTGAACACGTGTTTCCCCGATGCCGCGAGTCCACAGTTCTGCTGGTGATGGTCTAAGAGCAACGCAACCGCGAAAACCAACAGAGATCCTGTGCAACGCGTACAAGATGCTAAACAGCGACTCCCACAACGACAAATAGCACAAACACAGCATGTACAACACGTGCAGCAGCAACAACAACAACGGCAACCGCCACGACCGCAACGGCAACCGCCACGACTGCAACGGCAACAGCCACGACTGCAACGGCAACCGCCACGACCGCAACGGCAACCGCCACGACTGCAACGGCAACAGCTACGACTGCAACGGCAACAGCTACGACCGCAACGGCAACAGCCACGACTACAACGGCAACCGCCACGACTGAAACGACAACCGCCACGACCACAACGGCAACAGCCACGACCACAACGGCAACCGCCACGACAACAACAATCACCGCAACGGCAACCGCCACAACAACGACAACAGCAGCAGCAACAACAGTAACCCCAACAACAAACAAAACAACGGCATACCACCCGAAAGCGAAAGGTATGATCCGTATGATCGAACGGTTTCACAGAAGTTGAAAACCGCCTTAATCGCATCATCGAGGAACTGGTCAGAATCACCTCCTCTAATCATGCTAGCACCGAGAAACGTCATCAAAGAAGACATTGGTCGCACACCGGCTGAAATGGTATTCGGCAAATCAACATCACGTTCGCTTCAACATTTGAATGTCCCGCTCACTGGGAGGGGAGTGCTGTGGCGACACCAACTAAAATCGCAGTTGGTAACAAAAATATCAGTTGGCAAGACTGAAGCGGTTAGGCCAGATTCGCGCTCTCGAAACTCGTCTCCAGCTCTTCCATCACCAACTACCGAACGGAACGGACGTGTCTACTGTCTACCTGACGCCAGTACATCTTTGATCATTTATTATTAAATCGAAATATTTAAATTATGGTTATATCCGTGTAAATAAACATCAATCAAACTTCAAATTCGTGTTATTTAACCGGATCCCAACCAAAATACTATAGCGTTTTAATCAAAACAGACCAATTTTATGCTTGAATCTAACGATTTTGCGATCAAAATTTGAATTTAATTAGTTTTTAAATTATATTTTAATTATAATAATTTAAAAAATTAATAATTTATACCAATATACTGACACGAAAAGCACTAAAATTATGTTGTCAAGTTTCTGTCAAACGTCAAAACTTCTTCAATCAAGACTGATAACGAACCGGTAATTATTTAAAAAATTACCAAGTTTAATTAACATATTTCTAGTATTTTTCAATTAATTTAAAATTTGTTTATAATTGTTTTGTTAATTATCATAAAATTAGTCAGTTGTCGTTGTTACGTAATTAACCTTTTCAGCACCTACAATTTAATTAGAATGTCTTCAAGTTTGATCCCAAATGTTGCTGATGTTGATATTGATAACGAAGGTGTATTTAAATATATTTTAATCAAATTAACTGTACCGAATAGTGATGGTAAAATTGAAGAAAAACACATAGTACGTGGTTATGCTGAATGTCCATATCATTCTGATATTAATGATAAAGTAACGAAAGAATTACAAAATTTAAAATCAACGAAAGAAATCCGTGAATGGCGTACAAATGTATTGGGTGGTGGACGTATTGAACATGAACCAAATAACAAATTCATTAATGTTTATGGTTATTCACAAGGCTATGGTAAAGCTGACCATCAAATTACTGTTGATATTTTGAAAACGAAGTACAATGATTATAAAATTACATGGTCGGATGAAGGTTATTAATAAAGAAATATAAGAATATAAACACAAAAAGTAGGTTTTTATTTATTTTAAATCTACTTTAACCCAATTGATAAATCAAATTGTTTTGCAAACATAAAGGGATATTCAGACTTGTTCTATTGTCGGTGGTTGTAAAATAAAATAAAAATAATACTTCAATATAATAAGAGTAATATAGAATTGTTGGTCCGAAATTAATTGCATTATTTGATTACGGATTGTATCACATATTCCTAATAGTCTTATTGCATTTTATATGGCTAAAATAAGAAAAAAAACATAAATTTTGATGGAAATTATAGAGGGAGAATTCATGGAATACACTCCATGATGGCGGTTTTATCGAATTTAAAATTAAGCCAGGATGGTGCATTAAATTCAATTTGATCATCAGTGAATAATTGCCGTTTCGAGTGTTTACGTTCATTCTTCTTATTACTGTTATTTCGATTACCCACGAAATCATCGTTTTTAATTGTACGATTTTTCGTACGTTGTATACTACTATTGGTATTATTGGTATAATGGTAATCACCTTCACTTGCTGATTTATGTCGTTGTTTCTTATGGGCATTACACAATAATTTCAAACGTTTCACAAATGGTAATACCATGAAGAATGCATTTGCACTAACGCCCATTTTAACTTTTGGTGTTGAATCTTTTTTACTATTTGGTAGATCAGCAACAGGAAACCATTCGCATGCTTTAATTTCATAACGTGTTTTCGGTTGAAATTTCGTATTTAATGGTATATTTTTAATTATATATAAACGTACTAATTGATCGTTAATTGTTGATTCTAACCATTCATCTGGTGATATGTAATCAGTTATATCAAAACCTGTTTCTTCTAATACTTCACGTATAGCACAACGTGCTGGATCTTCTTCTTCATTGACTTTACCTTTAGGGAAACTCCATGATGATTTTGCAAAATAACTTTGTACTAGTAGAACATGTGTCATTCCTTCTGATAATAAAATGGCACCATATGTTGGAACTGTTTGTTTATATTCTTTCCATTCAGCTAAGATTTCATCTAATTTGTGTATTTCTTTTTTTAATGATGGTATATGTTGAAAGACATGTGCTGCAAATTCATAAATACTGCAAGCCTTCAAACGACTTTCGTTTGGTACGTAGAAATCTAAATAGAACCAATGGGCTAATTCGATTTGAAAACAGATCCGTATCAAGTTTTGTTTTGCTGATTCTGGTACACAAATAATAAAACGCCTGTTGATTGAAATTAAAGTAAATAAAGAATGATAATAATAATAAATACGAATGACTTACGTCAAAAGGTCATCCAAAATATCGGTCGGTATTGAATGTTCAACTGTACGTAATTCTATTTGTTCCATCATTTAATATTTCAATTAGTATTTTTTTAATGAAATAATTAAAATAAATTACATTGATGGAATATTTAATAGTTACGTTGTAAGCAAAAAATTATATTTTTGCGTTTTATTTAACAGCTGTGCTTTCACAACCGACATATTTATTTATCTGACAGATTACAACAAAAAACAGCGTTTTCGGATCGTTGACCTATTATTAGGCATTGTTGCCAAATGTCCATGGAGGAAAAACATGTCTAGTGATATTAATCTAATTTAAATCCTGTCCAACTGTCCACTATTCTACTGTAAGATTTAAATTTGACAGAAATGCCAAATGTAGAATTTAACTGAAGCTTCCAAAAATCCCTAACTTTGAACCGTTATTTATGGAAAGAATTGTATTTTTTGGTTGGTGCTTGTATAAAAGGCACTGTTGTCGGAATTGACATGTCAGAACCGAGGATTAAGTATTAAGAATTTAGCTCTAAAATTGGCTCAAAATTGATGATTAAAACAATAAAAATGTCCAAAATCTTCAACTGAAGCTTCAAAATCCTCAAAAAAATATTAAAAGAGTCGAAATTCATTATTAAAATGAGCTAATAAAAATTGATCCTTTAGAATTAAAATGTCATAAAATTTCAAAAATTTGTCTCTAGAAGTGTTTGGATTTCCACCTTCTGACGACATACAAGCACAATTCGCCAAAAAAAAATGTAAGATTTAAGCTACAAGCTTCTCAGTACCTAGACTAAGTGTCAATAAAACTAATTAAAGGTACCTAAGCAACAATTTGGAACAAGAATGTCTCAAGAGCTAGTTTCACATTTGTAAAATTTTTTGAAAAGCTAACTAAACTTTTTTTGATGTTTTACTCGTAATTCAGATGAAAATTCTAAATTTACACACCGACTAATGAGCAATATTCGAAAACGCTATTTTTGTTTTCGTGGAACAAAACATAAACACAAACACGCTCTAGATTCACAAAAGTCTTCAAATCAATTTTTGATTAATGATGAGTAAAATACGCTTTTAGATTATGTTGTGCTTCCGTTTTATTTTTTATTTTTTGTAACAATTTCTCTGTAAAACTTATTTACAAGTTGTAAAAATACTTGTAGAAATTTGGGTTATTTGGCGCGAAATTTTTGAATTGAAACATTCTAGAACCACAGTCTAGAACACTCATTGCCAACATCAATATTGTTATTGTGATAAAATAAAAATCCCAATTTTATAACCAAAAAACGTCATCAACAATTAGCATGAATATTGGTTATGTGGCTAAATCGGCTTTTTTAAAATTAAATAAGTATTAAATAATTAAATTAATAATAATGTTAACAACTGGTGATTATTTAGAATTAGACAATTATGAATTTAACAGTTCACCAGAATCATGTAGTAGTGGTAATTCTTATAGTACAGGTAAATATTTACCAATACAAAATATTGCGTTTCAAGATCAAAAAAATTTATAGTAGTAGTTGGAAATCATCAATGATATTATTTGTAGATTTTACCGATTTTCAATCAGATGAAGATTTCATTCAACAATTATCATCAGATTTAGATATACCATTATTATTGAATCCTGGTGAAGATGAGATGAATCTATTGAATTCGTTCTTTGATAAAAGCCCCGATGAGATAATGGCAGAGATTACAGCACCGTCCCCACAACAACAACAACAACAACAAGATGATAAATTAGATGATATAACCGAACAGATAAATGAATTACAACAAATGGATATAACACAATGGGGACCTGAGAATTTTCCAAATCTACAAAGCGATATCAAATTAGAAACGTATGATTCAGGTAATTCGTCTGATTCAACCAAAAGCAATTCACCATTACAAAGCCCTAAAGAAGAGATGAAATTTGAATTAAAAACTGAACCATCAACTAATATTATAATATCGAATATTCTACCAACACCAATGCAAATTCAAAAATCGAAACCGGTGAAGTTGATTAAACAACAACCGGAAAGACGCGTACCAATACAACCGAAAACACAATTCACTTCTGTACCTAATAATAATAACAATAAGATTGTTGTGATTAAAAATACAACAAATATCAAACCTGTAACGGTAGCTACAAATCCGGCTAATGTTGTAGTTTTAGAAAATATCCAAACAGTTCCTATTAGAAATATTACAAGTTTACCACAAGTAGTTCCGACAACAACAACACCACCACCGTCTATAACAACAACAAATTGTACATCACTACCTTCGATTATTTTAAATAATAGTAATAATAATGGTAATAATACTAATTGTTTATCGATGAATATCGATCCGAAAATATTGAAACGACAACAACGTAAGATAAAAAATCGGGAATCTGCCTGTTTGTCACGTAAAAAGAAGAAAGACTATTTAACATCATTGGAGAATCAAGTTAAAGATTTAACATATGAGAATCAGGCATTAAAATTGGAGAATGCACAATTAAAAGAACGTTTACAACAATATGAAACGAATACATTACAAAATAAATCAACAATAACACATAAAAATCTAAAAAGTGGTATTGTTCTATGTTTATTTATTGTAACAATTGGTTTTAATCTAGATTTTATTCGGTAAATTTTATATTCTTTTTTTATATGTATATCAAAAATTTGTAATTTATAACAATATTTACAGGAATCCATTTAATTTAAAAAATCCAATTGATATAGTTGCGGGAAATAGTCCGGAATTGTTAAATCATCATAGTCGAAATTTATTATGGACAACAGATGAGAGAACAAATGAGAATAATAAAACAATGGATTTTTCACCGTTTACTATGTGCCCGGCTGCAATCAATCAAACAGAAAGTGCACGTTTAGTGTTGGAATTAGAAAGGTAAAAAATTATTTTAAAAAAACAAAACAAAGAAGACAATAGAATATTAAACAAAAGACTATAAAAATGAATTACATCGAAACAATAATGAATAAATATAATGTAGCTATAAATAATAGATCCTGTATGTATCTGTCCCATTTCGCTTCTCATATTTTTTCCTATATACGGGGCGTATTTATTCTTGCAGTTGGCTGTACTTTTGGTGACGTAGTAGCATAACTTCATTCACATTTGACATTTGTTAATGTATTTTTCAAATGGTCGAACTAAACTACGATACTACGTTACTAAAGGCACAGCCAAATGCGAGGATAAATACCGTGGTAGACCCTGTATATCATTGGTTGGTCGTGTTAAAATTCTCTATTGTATAGATACAGGCTTTACAACGTAGTTGGCCATGCCTTTGTTAATATTGGGTCGTAGCTTAGTTCATACTTTACTAAATTCGATATTTTTTTAAGTGTGTTAAATGAAATTTCTGGTCACAGTTGGCTATGAAAGTGTCGTGAATGTATCACAATTTTTTATGTATTAGCTGTACTTACTGTACATCTACTTACTGTTTTTTTTTAACGGTTAATTCTTGTGAAACTCCTATTAGTTGGCGAACGATTGGAAAAATGTTTCAAAGATTTGTAGGGGAGTCCCTGGAGACTATCTTATCAAAATTAGAACCTTGTAGCTCATTTGTAAGTTGTTCAAAAAACGCTCGTTTTGCATAAGTATGCAATTTTCAAAAACGACTAAGAATGATTCGGATACCCTCAACATTAATTTTTTTCGTTTTTTTCCACTGCATTTTAGAAAAAATGCGAAGCACTCTCCCACCTGTTCCAGAGTAAAACATTAACAACCAAAAAATAAATGTTGGGGAGTATGCTCGAGTCATTCTGATTGTGAATCGTTTAGTTTGTTGTTGAAAATCGCGACATCTTTAGAAATGAGCGCTTTTTGAACAACTTCCAAGTAAGCTACGAGGTTCTAACTTTACTAAAATGATCTTCATGCCTAAATAGATCTTTTTACAATATTGATTGTTTGATATCTGAGTTTTAAATTTATGGGACGTCACTCTTTAGTAACGTTCCCTATAGGGTGTATTTTACCTCATAGCTGATTGTGCTTTTCTTACATAGTATCGTAACTTGATTCATAATTTATTACATTTGACATTTGTTAATGTATTTTTCAGTTGGCCGAACCAAGTTACGATACTACGTAAGAAAGCCACAGCCAACTGCGACTTGAAATTCCGTTCTACACCCCGTTAGTCAGCATAAAGTCTATAAACTACTGTGACTATCAACTAAACTGTGATGATTATTGAAAAAAATTAGCACTTTTTATTGAAGATGTTTATTTTTGAAAAATTGACTACATTGTTTTTTCTTTTCATTGATTATAGGTGGATTGGTAAGCCGAAAGGTCCAAATGAAGTGCTGTCAACTAAGAATAATGTATCGGTAAAATCGCGTTTATTACGTAAACGTAAACCAAAGAAATACGAGACGAATTTAGTGTCGTATCATCGAAACAATAATATCAAAGATTTTCCAACAAATGAAATCAATAAAGAATTACAAGTATTTACACCAACATTAGAACATATTTATAGTGAATTCTTTGAAGCAATCAATCGTCAAGATGATACATTTTATGTTGTATCATTTAGTGATCACCATATGTTGTTACCGGCATTATACCATAACAAAACTAGACGGCCGAAGATGTCGTTAATTATGCCATCAGTTCTATCAAACGGTAAAGTTGCATTTTCTTGTAATTAAGCTTTATTATTGTCTTGTTTTTTTTTTTTGTAGGTAATACAACACACCCAACTTATATGCCGTTAATGCAAATCGATTGTGAAGTATTAGATACAAAATTGCTACAAATCCGATATGGATTGATTCCGCAACATTTACGTTCAAACAATAATTCAACTGATTATCAGAAAAATCAGAAGAATGATAATAGTGATATTAAAACGAATTATACAAGAAAGAAGGCATATAAGCCGTATTTTATGCGTAAAAATCACAATTCTGACGGGTACAATATTAATTAAGGATTCAAAATTGGAATTTGAATTGCATTTTGATTTTTATTTAAAATACCAAGTTTATTTTATGTAAATAATTTTATAAAATTTGCAAAGCTCAGATTTAATATATACACACACACATATGTAGATATATTGCACCAATATCTCTATTGAAATTATTTTAAATCCGGTGTACTTGAGCCTAAATAACATTTTAAATCATCAATTGTTGATTGAACTAATTTCACTTTAACTGTTGGTAATTTTAAACGTTTATAAGCTTCATAACGATGACAACCACCAAAACTATAAAAATAATTACCACCTTCACGGCCTATTATCCATAAAACGTCAATCGGTGGTACTTTAGTTTGTTTTTCAGGATCTAATAATGTTTTCATTAATGATTCCACTTTATCATTGTCGAGAATCGATTGAAATGGACGTATTATCTCATTGAAAGGCATTTCATGGATCTCTGAAATGCCATCACTATGGATGCTTGTCACTGTTGTTGTTTGGGTAGTACTGCTCATTCCTATAGAATGAAAAAAATTAATTTAATTAAATTAATTAATTAATTATAATTAGCACACTCAATAAACTGTTTGTGTTAGTTGGAATTAAAAATGCAACTGAATTGTGGCGATGAGTAAGCGTAAGTATTGTTGCAATGATTGATTATAATACAATAGCAATAACTGAAGGATAAATTCATTAAAAAAAAAACATAATTCATGTAACCGATAAATCATCGTTTTATGAAATACACAGCTATTGTAGTGATGTTATTTTTTTTTGTACAATACATGTGTATTATACCGTTTTATACGATATTTTTGTCGTATTTTATTTGAAAATTGACTGAAGCAGATACTAAATTGCATA
This sequence comes from Mylabris sibirica, assembly GCA_039776855.1. Taxonomy (NCBI): domain Eukaryota; kingdom Metazoa; phylum Arthropoda; class Insecta; order Coleoptera; family Meloidae; genus Mylabris; species Mylabris sibirica. The sequence continues at coordinate 10,342,908 of CM077836.1, forward strand.
TCACATAAGACTATTCGGGTTATATTATACGTTTATTGTTAGCTTTTTCTGATCAGACATATACACAAACAAATGAAAAATTGATATCAGCCTAAAATTAAGAAGAAATTACAAATTCCTATTTTCCGTTTTGATTTCACTTTTGCGTAGTTGTTATAGAGGTTAAAATTATATCAAAATAGCCTTATTTTCTCAATGTTGTATTAAACTTTTAATACATACGGTGTTTAATTAACGTATTGTACAGCTGTATTTTACAACTGTATCTCTATATATATATACCTATGCAAAAAAAGGAATAAGTGATAATAGACAGAATAAATTACGAAGCAAAAGAGGAAAATGTATGAGCATAAGAATGAAACAATAAAGAACTGATAATAAAAAATAACGGAAAATGCTTCGAGAAAATCCGTGTTTTAAATATTAACGCACATACTTTGGGGTCAAGTTTTATGGGACACGCAGTATATTGGTTGTATCTTGTATCGCGGTATTTCCTCTAGCAGTTGGCTATGTTTTTTGTTTAAGTAGTATCGTAACTTGGTTCACACTTGACATTTTATTTTTCAAATTCAACTTAAGTAAGAAAGGCACAGTCAACTGCTAGAGAAAATACCGTGATACACCCTGTATACAAGTTGCATGAATGATTTTTGAATGATAGTTTATGGACCCTTTATGTCAATATTTAATGTAAAGTATGCGCGCTTCATAAACTAAAAATGAATAAATTTGTTAAAATAAACAAAAATTGTTGAAGAACACTTATTAACAAGCCTCAATTATGATTTAAAACAACTAACACAATAGATAAAAATTGAATGCGTTTTGACTGATAGTGTATGGGTCGGTTTAGCGTAAAATTTGTTGAAAACTACGCATGCGTTACGTTACAAATTCAAGACAGAAAATTTGTTTAAATAAAGTAATTCTAGAATACTACTTATTAACAAACAATAATTTATCAAATATTAAAATACTAGTATTCTTTTTTTAAGCTTGATAACAAAAATACAGTACTTTAAAAAAACAGGTAAACTGATAGTGTATGGAGCCCTTTACGCGTGAGCACTTGATGTAAACTGCGCATGATCCTAAAATTTGAAGAAAAAAAATTGTTTAAATAAAAAATAACTGAACATGAACTAAAAACCGTTTATTAACAAACAATAACAATTTAAACATAAGTGTTCTAATATTTAATTAAATTAACAACAATTATCATCATAATAATTAAAAATGGATAGTTGTTGTAGGTTATGTTTGAACAAAAATCTGGATGAATTAGAATCTGCAGTATTTTTAAATAATTTACAATATAGAATTAAAGTGTGTGTTAATATTACAGTAAGTAAATCTAATTTATTAACAACAATAGCAAAGAGGCAAATTAACGAAATTCTTCAACCTTACAGATAACCGAATATGATGAATTACCAACAGTTGTATGCAAACATTGTATAAATAAAATAGATGAATGGTATTCATTTCGATTAGATTGTCAAGGATATGATGAAATTCTAAAAAGAAAATTATATAAAATACAAAATAATCTACCAGAAATCGAAGAAACTGGAAATATTTATGATTGTACAATATGCAAACAACAATTTGATACATTGTTTGGATATTTAGACCATCAAAATGAACACAATGGCCAACCTGTATTCAAGTGTGATTACTGTCCTGAAGTATACATTTTCCTACTATATTCTATTAAAAATTACAAGAAAAAACATGAAATCTTGCAGGTTTTAGATCATAGAGACAAGCTAATTCAACATGAAAACAACCATACTGAGATTTGTCCTAAGTGTTCATTGACAATTTTGAAGAGTAGTATGAAACTGCACTTAAATCAACACACTGATCGTTACAGGTAATGTTGACGGGTAAGGGAGGAGGGAGATCGAATCGTGTTTGATATTTAAAATCGGAAATCGAGAATTTCTTAATTTTTTACAAATAGCACCTAAAACTTATCTATATAAAAATCAACACTGCCTTGTAAATGGTTAAAAAGCCAAATTAGAGCCTTGCAGCTCATTTTGACAATGTTGAGATATTCGCCAACCAATTACACGCACAAACCGACCCAGAATGACTCTTAGAGCATCATAAAATTGATTTCTCTCATTTGTATCCTGGAAAATTTAAAAAAAAATGGTGGAGATCGATCGTTGGAAAATGTATGAATCTAGTATGAGCAGCCTTCTCAGTTTACTATTTGTCACGTACTCTTTATTTGTTTCTTAGTTACTTAATGTCAAGGATTTTCTGTTTAAGAAACAGACAGACTTAACATAAACAATCTTAACCCTATCAAGTTAAAAATAGTAAATAACAGAGAAGGTTCAGTTTTTCAGCGATCGACCTCCAACAGTGTTTTTACATTTTTGGTAATTTTACGAGCCATTCTTAGTCGGTTTATGCGTGTAGTTGGTTGACGGAAATCCTTTATAAAACGAATATAAAATGTAGAAGAATTCGTTTAAAAGACAATTTTCATCCAATATAGAAAGCGTTTAGAAGTCGTCACCTTATATGCCTTAAATAACTGAAGTTTTTGTGAAATATTTATTTATTTAGAGTACTTCTAAACCAAGTTTTTCAAAACTTACAAGTGTCTCATTTATATTCGGTCTTCGTCTACAAAAACTCGGCTTAGCAAGACCTTGTCTTAAATTGAACTAAGCGAGGATTTACAAACATTTAAATGGGGTCCTCTAAATGGACGGACGTCTATCCAAATGTGTGTAAACCTACCATTAACTCAATTTAAGGCAAGGTCTTGTTAAGTCGAGCTTAAGTAGGGGAAGAAAAATCAGGCCTTAAAGTCTTATATTTACTATACATCTTTCTATACATTTCCGGAAATTCTAGCTAGAAATATGGAAAAGATGTAGACTATTTTTAGTCACATTCTGTCTATGTTCCTAGTATCAATCGCCAGAATAGTACACAATTTTCTTTTATATCTTTTACATAAAATGTTCTTTTTCTATACCGTGTGCACTACGGTATTTCCTCTCGCAGTTGGTTGTTTTTGGTAACGTAGTATCGTAGCTTGGTTCGGCCACTTGAAAAATACATTAGCAAACGTCGGTTGTGAACCAAGTTACGATACTACGTTACCAAAGACACAGCCTACTACAAGAGGAAGTACCGTGGTACAACCGGTATAATGTTCCACTTCAGAATAGCCTGTATTAAAATTGAGACACACATTTAAGACCAACCTATTGATTAATTATTGATTGGATAATATTTGTAATAACGCTGTAAGAAGACTCATAAGTTGAAGAATTCTCGATTAATTTATACCATCACTATTACTTTCAATGCAATAAAAAATTAAATGTCTTGGATTTCAGGTGTGATCAATGTAACAAATGCTTCAATTCCAATGCGATTCTATTACAACATACAACAGCCGTTCATACTGATCGTAAAGATTACATTTGTGACACTTGTGGTAAAGGTTTCTCATCAAAGACATCATTAATTGTACATTTACGTTCGCATAGTAATCAACGTTTATATAAATGTAACTCTTGTAATTATGCTGGACGTACATCATCAGCATTATATATACATAAAGCAATACATTCAAATGAAACATGTATATGTGAGATTTGTTCGAATATATTTAAGAGTTTACGTAATTTAAATGATCACAAAAGACGTGTACATTGTAAAGAAAAGAAACATAAATGTACGTATTGTGATAAGAGATTTGTTGATAAATATATGTTAACGGTACATTTACGTTCGCATACTGGTAATAAACCGTATAATTGTAATCAATGTAATAAGAAATTTATACGATCTGATAGTTTAAAACAGCATATGTTAACGCATATAGAACAACAATTTGAATGTGTTAAATGTAAAAAGAGATTTGCATCGAAAAAGAGTCGGAAGCGACACAATTGTACGAAAAATTGTTAATTTTTTCTTTTAAATCACAAAGTTCATTGTCTAAAAGTTTATGGACATAACCTCAAATATGGGTGATCCAAAAATAATTTTGTTATTTAGTGGTAAAAGAAAATCCGGTAAAGATTATATTTGTGAAAAATTAAAACAATTGTAATTATCAATCAATTTGAAATATTTTTATATTTAAATTTCTTATCAATTATAGACTTACTGATGGAAAATGTTGTATTATAAGGATATCAGGACCATTAAAACAATTATATGCAAAAGATCATAATCTTGATTTTAATGAATTAATGCGTGACACCCCCTATAAAGAGAATTATCGTCTTGATATGATCAATTGGAGTGATAAGGTAAGACGGACAGATCCTGGATACTTTTGTAGAGCAGCTTGTGAAAATGGTAAATTTAACAATTATCATCAATATTAAATTAGATTAAATTGAGCGAAATTTAAGCTCCACTTAAGCCTGTATGGATCATTAGTGATATACGTCGTAAAACCGATATCGTTTGGTTTAAAAACACTTACCAAGAGAAGATTAAAACTGTTCGAATTGTAGCCGATGAGACAACACGAAAGAATCGTGGATGGGTTTTTACTGATGGTAGAAAAATAAATTATTATTAACAATAATATAATTTTCACAATTTTATAGGTGTCGATAATGTAACATCAGAATGTGACCTTGATGATTACAATAATTGGGATTTACTTATCAATAATAATAGTGATGAAGATGTGGAAGCTGGAATTCAACAGATTATAACTATAATTAATTCTAATTAGCACAACTTTTATTAAAATTAATATACTTTAGTTGTAATTTTTAACTGATAGTGTATGGATGCTTTAATCAATCTACCCGTACCACCTGTTATTTCAAGGTCGTTTAGTGGCTTTATTTAAGTAATAGAGGGGTTTTATAAAAATCATGAATTATTGTAGACTTTGTTTATTTGAAAGTAGTTCAGGTGGATTTAAGGATATTTTTAAAGATATTTCTATAAATTTACCTGAAATAATCCATAGGTATATGGGGATTGAGGTAAAATTAATTATATGGATTAATTAATTGTATAAAAGTTGGTAATTTAATTTTTAAGATCACAACAGGGGATTTATTTTCAATTTTAATTTGTACTAACTGTGCGAATAAATTATTAGAATTTGTTGATTTTGTTAAAATTTGTAAACATTCTCAGAAAATACTACAGGATAGATATTCTGTGACAAATTTTACACAAAATTCAAACGAAAGGTGATTATTTTTGATTTTTCAATAATATTATTTGTAATATTTTATATTTATTAGCAAAATTATCGATAACAGGCCGGAAAATTGTTTAGAAGTCGATTCAAGTCTTGACTTAAGTCATGAAGATCACGAAGAAATTGCGGTTTTCAAGTGCAACAAATGTTCACAGGTGATTATCAATTTTGTATAAATTTCATTGTTTAAAAAATTGATTCTTATAGACTTTCCGACAAGAAAAAGAATTGTTATTGCATGATTCCAAGCATAAGATACCTTGTGAAATCTGTTCGATTTTGGTACTACCAAAGAGTATGAAGGCGCATCTATTTAGCCACAGTGATGTTTTCAAGTAAGGCACTTTTGTGGAAATTTTGCCCTATTTTAAGCCCTTTCCAATAATTTGAGACGCTGGGGCCGATCTATGTAGAGCAATCTTGATGTGTCTTGTCCCTAAACATGAAAAACAAATTGGGATTAGGTTTATTATTTCGGTTATTCTATCGGGTGTAGTACACAGGATTTCGAACCGGAACTGACCTGAAACAAAAACCGTTTCTTTTTCGGTTCCAGCATACCACTTAACACCTTTTTCTTCTTCTCTTTACTCCCTCCCGGATCTGTGGCAGCAATAGGTACTTCAGGCACTTAACACTAATTTCCAAGTAAACCACCCTAGGTCAAAACTCTCGATTTTTGAGCACATCCCTAGGTATTTTAAGGGATGGGTATTTTGTAGTTCGTGTCCGTATTTAGATTTGAGAGAGATAAGGGGGGAGTTAAAGTTACCTCTCCAAGTTAGTTTTTTTGTAAAGTCTCAATATTTTTTAGTGGCTTTAAAACTAGTTGATTTAGATTTGCTAGGACTATTAAAGGGTGTTAATCGCGTCTTCATCCCTTGCTAGAGGGTTGAAGTTAATTTTATGCCATTTTTTGTTTTGTTGCGATTTTCTACCATAAAAATTCTTCCACTAATAGGAAATTACAAAATCAAAGTTACTTCTTCGAGGGTTTTTCTGTATTTAAAATAGTTACCCTGTAAATATCCCTTAGGGGTTGTATTTTTTTGGGTGAAATTTAAAAATTTGAAAATTAATCGTGTTGAACTGATAAGAAAATCGAAAAAACACCATTATTTTTGCAGGAACGAAAACCGGAACAAAAAAATAACGGTTCCAAGCTCTGGTAGCATGGCAATTTACCTCGCGGTTGGCCATGTTTTTGGTTACGTACCGTCGTAGCTTGTTTCGGCCTCTTCAAAAATACATTGACCCACGTCAAATGTAGTGAAGTATGAATAAAGTTACGACGCTACGTAAACAAGACATGGCCAACTGCGAAGTTGAATACACATGTGATTTTTGTATTTTTGATTAATTTCTTGTGGTTCGAAAAAAATCAGTCTTGCCACTATACCTTCTATAATTAAACTTGAAAAAATGTTGCTATTTTTTTGGAAATTCCCAGGTGTGTGGAATGCGGCTTGAGGCACACATCCCGGGCCGCTTTGGAGAAACACCAAAAAGCTCGTCATGACAACATCAAAGGCTTCCTATGCCACATTTGCGGTAAACAGAGCAGTTGTTACTCATCGATGAAACGCCACATGGGCTATCATAGTTCTGAACGCCCCTATAAATGTAATCATTGTGAATTTTCAGCGAAATCGTTGAACATCATTCAAGTACACACATCGAGGCAACATCAAGCCGAACGTAGTGTATGTGAGATTTGTGCGAAAATCTTCAAATCACAATTAAGCCTGATGCAACACATGAAACGTATCCATCAAAATAATGGCAAGTACACGTGTGAATTTTGTTCAAAAACATTTCTTGAACGTTACAATTTTAACAAACATATGAAACGGCATTTGATTCAACGATTTCACGAATGTAAATTGTGCAAACAGGAATTCAATACGATTCGTAAATTGAAAGAACACATGCACTCGCATCGGGATGGTTGTGTTGCATGTCCGCAATGCGGTAAACAGTTCTTTTACAAAAAGTATTTCTATAAACATTATGAAAAATGTCAAAGTTTAGTAAATTTAAACAACTAATGGTCCAAATTTATTTATTTCGTACTATTTTACATAAATATCTTGTTAAAGAACACCTAAGAATTAAAAATTAAAAATGTTAAAAACCATTGTCCGATACCCTAAGCACTACCATGATTTTTTGTATGTAGAAAAAAACCGATTGAGATCTGGATAGTGATAGCAAACTTTAAGTACCTAACGTATTATTGATTAAATTTGCGATGATGGATCGTTGTTAATGTAAAAATTAAAAATTGTTGCATGGGAGAATTTCACAGAACATCGAAAAGCTCTTGTTTGCCTTTATCATCAACCATGTCTTAGGCCATGTTGTTGAAAGAACACTGCTAAACAATTACTACAACAATTAAGCTGAAAAATTAATAAAAACTACAAAGATTTAAAACAAGGAAATCTGCAGGTAATTTTCAATATATAATAAACTATTGTTAAATTCATTCATAATTGGATTGGTTCTAACTGAAAATTTTGATGAAAATTACGGTTTAGTGTAGAAAAATTTTTTTGTTGTTGATTTTTCCTTGGAAATTTTCTAGAAAAGTAAGCGTTTATTTTTTGTTTCAATTTATCTGTTTACTATTAAAGAACATTGACTATTTTCATCTTTCAATATACAAAAATAACAGTTATTGTTTATATTAGATGGATGTCGATTTTGTGTTGTAATAAAAATGTTTGAAGAAACGAAAATTAGATTACAGAACAAGAAAGTGAGAACACGATATTAATACAAACAATTTTTCAATTAATAATTACTACGTTTACAACTTATTTACAGAACTACGATGATTATTTCTTCGTTCAATAATATACAAAACAAATTATTTATAAAAAAAAAAATGGATTATATCGAATAAAATCTTTTTCTTTTAATAAAATAGATGTAGATTACACCTAAAATCCCGAAAATTTCATTTGATATAACCACTGTGTTGTTTTATAATTATTAACAGGGAGAGATCGCTCTAATCACAATTTAAAAATTATTTAATAAAATGTAAAAAGTGTGTAAATCTTAATAATTCTACCATTGATATATTTTTTTTAAAAATAAAGACATTTACGATTAAATTAAACAAACAATGAAAGTATAATAAAGCCTGAAAATTTTTCAACTACTTCAGAAGAACTGAAAATATGCCAAAAAAAAAAATAGTTTTTTTACACTATAATACTCCTGAAGTACTATTTACATTACATATTTCCACAATTTATACATGATTATTATTACTAATATTATTATCATTATTATTAGGTAAAGCTGGATTTCATTTAAAATCGATAAAATTGTAGTTTTGTGTTAAAATAATTCTGAGTGATTGTGTATGGTATGCCTTATTGATTGAATCGCATACCATTAATTTAGAAAATTTGCCAATTATCCAAACAAAACCGTGTATAAAGTGTGCGTTTTTACATTGTTATTGTTCTAATAAAAACGATATAATTTGATGGTGTTTTTTTTTGGCGGTTTAATGGGACGATACGCCATCAGGTACCAATAAATCCAAATGATACACAATTTGAGAATATAACAGAGATGATATATTGTTGTTTATTTGTTTTTGTTGTTGTTGTTGTTGTCTGTTGTAATGATGTAATATACCAGGTACAGCAATGCAAAGGCGACAATGGCTAATTACTAATCTCCACCGGTTGCTACCTACAATTTTTTTTTTGTAATTTCAATTATTTTAGGGTGAAAAAAAATTGATTTTACCTGTGACTGATTAGACCATTGATTGGTGCCGCTGTTACAGTCGGTACCATTTCTAATTCGACAAGTAATGGGAAATGATCGGAGAATACGTGTGGATGTGGACATCCAATAACCTTATTTTGTGTTAACCATTCTTGTGAAATTGGGCCGAGTAAACCTAATGGTGTCATTGTCTGTTTTGCATAGAATATATAATCAATGATGCCTTTGAAATCGAACCTAATTACAATAATTAATTGATTAATTAATTAGAATTAAATTTTATAATTGTTTAATTACGTATAGTTGGTGAATGGCATAATTTCGTCGTTATAAGCAGATGCAAGTTTGAAGGAATGTGTAAATTCATTTGGTTTATCACAGCTCAATATCTTTTCTAAACATGGTTTATAACTAAAATCTTTGAAATCTTTATGATCTTGCGAAACACGACCAGTACTGAGGAATTCAATAACACCAGAATCTGGTAATGAATTAAAATCACCACACAATACCAATTGTATACTATTCGGATCAACATTTAAATTTTCTGTTGTCTTCAAAGTTTGTGATGATTTTTCTAATATTGCCTTCAACTCAGTACTCAACATCATTGTTTGAATCAGTTTCACATCACAAAATTCCGGATCCCAATGTATATGTGCTGTACACACTAATAAAGGCTGTTGAATGTACGGAGCATCTGCCGGTGCTGTAATAATAATGAGATTAATTAAAAAAAAAATTGAGGCTTTAATAAGAAACCAAATTTACTATTCTCCCAAGCCGCTGCTGTTGTCTGTAATAAAGCAGCCAATCCGATATTATCTTTGGGCATCACTCTATTTAACATATGATCCAAACCATCTGCATTAGCCATTGCCAATTGATTGAATTCAACTAAATGTTCCTTAATTAACGTAAATCTAAAATTATAATCATTAATTGAATTTCTATTATACAGGATGTCTCCTGGCGATGGACGAATAAAAGTATAAGAAGTTCTAATTAATGGATGTTTTTGACATTTGGTACAGTCGTTCTTCCACCTGAAAAAGTGGGAATGTTTGGCATTTTTTTTCTAGAATGAAATTAAGAAAAAACAATGTTGGAAGGGTCCCCCGAGTCATTTTTAGTCGTTTTTAAAGATTGTGAATTTATCCAAAACGAGCGTTTTTTGACTAACTTTCAAATGAGCTACGAGGTTCTAATTTTGCTAAAATGTTCTCTAAACTCCTATAAATCCTTGAAATATTTTTTGAATAGCTCGCCAAATAATGAGAGTCGCCATAAGAACTTTTAATCCGATGTTAATAACCCTTTAAAAAGGGTTGCTAGAACAACGAAAATATTTTCCAATTGTAGTTCAGGTGTAAAAACGGCTGTATACTAAATTTCAGGAACATCCATCAATTAGAACTTTTTATACTTTCAATGGCCCATGGCCAGGACACATTCTGTATAAATTAAATTAAATCACTTTGATGTTCGATAGAATATAGCACAACCATCAACATATTTACGTTCACTCTCTGCCATATGTTTAGCTCTTGATTTCGGTGAATATATACCTAAATAACCATCTTGTTTCAATTCAGGTAAAAAATAATTATAAAACTGCTCCATTTCAACTTCTTGTAAATTAATTATATCGGCACCATAATGTCGTATCTCTTCTAATATACCTTTCTTGCGATAATCCCAACTAAGCGCCCAACTAGGACAATAACTATACATCTGTCGTGTTGCATATTTATCACATAACACATTATAACACATCACAGTGAAAATACCTATTAATAAAGATAATTTAAAAAAAATTAATTAATCGAATAGATAATATTACATGTCGGTCGATTTGTTGATGGTTTCGCTAATGGTATCCAGGGCCTAGGTGGAGGTGTTGGTGTTGTTACTATTAAAAAAAAAAAACATCAAAGAATATTAACATAATATTTAAAATTCTATACCAGGATGTGTGGTTGAAACATTGAAACAATATATTTTATTTATAGATTAAAGTAACCACACGATTGCAATTGTGAATATTAACTAATATGAGGTTAAATTACTGATAAGACCGACTAGGGTACCTCCAAAAATAATCGAATTTCTAATTTACCAGCTAAATTCTAGAAATTTACAATTCAGTCGGTTCTAATCAAGCGAATTGATTAATTAATTAATTAAACGAAAAATTCGGTGTTGTCGTCAATTGAACTTCCTTATTGTTTCCATTGTACTTTATTTATAATCATCTTCTTTTTGTACCCTGTCGCTGTATTGTGTTGGTGTATCATCTACCTACTTGTTAAACACATTTTTCTCTTGATTGCTGCTTTTTTTTGTTGTTGATTCTTAAATAACTTGTCAGACTTGTATTAAGATAGGGCATTATATGCAGATGAAAGAAATAAGAGGGGTGACTGTGCATGATTGAATAGACACACACATATGTAGTATATAGTTAAAAATAATGAAAAAAAGTCGATATTATTTTTTATCGTTATTTTTTTACTGTCCTTTGTTGCTTGTTGAAAACGAACAATTTGGAAAATTTCGACAAGAATTACTACACAATAAATTATGAATAGTTTTATTCTTTTTTTTCGGTTTATTTTTAATGCTAATTAAGAAAAGAGAGATATTACACACAGTTATTATAATGATAATTAACTTCAACTTTCTAATTGTGCAAGAGAAAAATAATCAACTATTGTTCATGTGTGTAATCTTTATGATATAAAATCACAACAATCTTAACTATAATTATTGTTATTTTCTATTTTTGGTAAATATCACTAAAAAGGGTCAAAACTTTTATAATAAGTGAAAGAGAGACTTTCTCTTTAAAGATTCCATTGAAGCATAACATATACGAATAAATAAACTCTCTAATATAAATATATATTGTAATTCCAGACTAGAATTTTATTCAGGTTGATTTATTTCAACAGTTTAATTATTTAAATAATTGACCTTGATACTAGATAGTTTCACCTCGATAAAATGTTGAATATTATAATAAACGACTAAATACGGAAGTAATTCCAATATATACACCTTATATAGAAGATTCCTTTTTTTTCGTCTTTTGATTATCTATCAGATATAATCAATATTGATTAGTTTTTGATAATGTTAAAAATAAATTATGATTTTCTTATAAAGTATATTGAGGATTTTCCGTGTTGTAGAGCTTTTTCCACAATTGAAACTTAAAAAGAATTCGTTAACAGGTTACAACATTTTATTGAGAACGAGACATCCATACACGAGGTCAACTACATTCTATTAATCTTTTTAATTTATAAGAAAATGTGAATGTTCTTGTTTTTTTTTTTATTAATAGAAACAATAATGAGAATTAGATTCATTTCAAACATTTTTCATATACACCTAGTTTTATATAGGGTGTCTCAATTATGTATTTATTAGGTGCTAATTATTCTCTAAAGCAATCTTTTGAATGTGAAACTGATGGTGAGTTTGTAAAATTACACCAAATTGGAGGAAATTTATCGCCATTCTTTGAAAATTCTATAAATATGGCGTAATTCTGAAATTTCAGACTAGATTTTTCGAGATTAAGATCATATGACATAGTGAGAGATGCTCAAAATAAAACAACTTTTGAACTAAAAATGGAATATTTATCGCTTTATAGGATCGGAATATAAAATTACAAAAATTTCGCAGTTTTAGTCTGAAAATTTGTGAATTTCACATGATTTATTCATAAGATCCTAACATAAAAATCTTGAATTAAATAATTTCAAAACTGAATTTTTTTATGGTAAAGTACTTATGTTTTTCTCTGAAACACTACAATTTTCAAAAATTACCGTTAATTTCTCCAACTGGTTGCTGAAGTATTTGCCTCAAAGTCTTTATAATTATTCATTATTCTCATAAATAAGAAGAGTAACGAAAGCTCTCCATAAGTATTTTAGACATCACCTGTATAGGAATAGAAAGGTAAACTAAATGAAACACAGTGTATATTGATCAAATTTAGAATAAATTTTGAATTGATCCTTGAAATTTTAAGTGGTAATCTCAATAATTAGATTCATTTCAAACATTTTTCACATACACCTAGTTTTATATAGGGTATCTCAATTATGTATTTACGGAGTGCTAATTATTCTGTAAATCTTATGGACGTGGAATTCTGATTCAATTTAGAAAATGACACCAAATTGGGAAAGAATTATAGCAATTTTTTCAAAATTCTGTGAATATTGATTGTACATAAAAAATATGTATAATCCTGAAATTTCAGACTAGAATTTTCGAAATTTTCTGTTAAGATCATATGAAATAGTGAGAGATGTTCAAAATAAATCAAACCTTGAAATTTTGAACTAAAAATACGAATACTTATATATTTAAAGGATCAGAATATAAAATTACAAGAATTTCGTGGTTTTAGTAAAAAATTTGTGAATTTCGCATGATTTATTCATAAGTTCCTAAACATAAAATCTTGAAAGAAATTTTTTATGGTAGATTGCTTTACTATTTTCAACAAGTACTTATTTTTTTTTCTCCAACATTGTGTCATTTTCAAAAATTACTGTCAATTTCTCCTACTTTCCAACTGGTTGCTCAAGTGTTTCCCTTCAAGTTTTTATAACTATCACATAAATAAGAAGAGTAACAAAAGCTCTCCATAAATAGTTGAGGCATTCTGTAGGATGCTACCATTTCAACTAAATGAAATACGATGTATATTTTTTGTATACAGGTCTTGATTCTATGAAAGTTCTATTAGTTGAGAAGCAATTCTAAAAATATTTAAAAAAATTGCAAGAGGAGGTCGTCCTTGGCGACCATTTTAGCAAAATAAGAACCTGGTAGCTCATTTAAAAGTTGGTCAAAAAACGCTCGTTTTAGACAAGATTACAATTTTCAAAAACAGAATGACTCGAAGAAGGGTTCCACATTAATTTTATTCCATTACATTTTACCAAAAATGGGAAACATTTCCATCTGTTCTCGAATGCATTAAAGAAAAGCAAAAAAAAAATAATGTTTAGAAGATCCTCGGGTTATTCAAAGTCATTGGAGGCGTGTAGCAAGTTTTTGAATATCGTGACATCGTCAGATTTTGACAAATTTCAATATGAGCTACAAGGTTCTAATTTTGGTAAAATGATCTTCAGATACCCTCCTATAAATCCTTGAAATATTTTTCGAATCGCTAGTCAAATTATGAAAGTTTTATAGGATCGACCATATTTATAATTGACATATTGTATTCATCAAATTTAGAAGACATGATATGTTGATCCTTGAAATTTTAAGTGGTAATCTCAATTTTAATTTAAGATGAAGAATAGAAAACGGAATCTATTCAAATCAATAACCACCAGGGGGTTATCTTTTGTATATCCCAGTGTTAAATAAAGCTCAGAGGATTCTTAGAATTTCACAAATAACACCGACTTAAATGAAAATACGACAAAAAAAAACTTAATTGCAAGTTTTCTCAAGTAAATTTTATATCAGTAATACGTATGTATGAGAAACATCCTGTATACTTAATAGTGTTAACATTACGAAATAATAGAAGGAAAAACTATAAATTTTCAGCATATTGCAATATTTAATAATAGTGTTATTGTTGTTATTTCAATAATCATCATCAATTACAACATAAAAGAATTATTTTCAAATAAACTATTTTCAAAGATAGTAACAGATTATAAGGTGAAATAATGAATAAAAGAATATATATCCGACTTGACAAAGCTTTGAATAAAGGATAAATGATGATCAATATTACCATAAAACCACACCTAAATGTTAAGTCTATTGTAAGCAAAATTGTATTGTTTATAATATTTACGAATAACAGATGAATTATTATTATAAAATTATTAATACTGTTAATATTTAAAATTATTAGTCGAGGACATTAGGTCTCTTATACTTTCTAAGATTTATCAATAAACACATGTTATGTATTATCTGGTAAGGTTGGTTGAACACATGCAGGTTGATTCATTATCTTTTTTAAATACTACTAATTAACAACTTAATTTTCTTTGACAACAAAATAAAGAAATAGATGAAAAAAAAACACCTTTAACTATCAGTGATTATTGACTAGATGGCTTAAAATTAAAATTGAATCATAATAAGATATTTACAAGAGTATAAAATAGTCGAGGGAATGTTCAAAAACCTTAAGGATACACATAATACTTTCATTACCTACTCGTTTCAGTAAAATATGCAAAGTCATAATAATGAGTTTGGAATATCAATCAGAAATAATTCAAATTATACACAAATCAAGCGTTTGTTCTATTTTCATACGACCGAAATTAGAATTCAATATACAGGGTAATTCATGTACGACGAATTTCTGATCGCCTCTCATTAATTGGCGAGCTATTCAAAAAAAAATTAAGGATCTTTAGTGGGTTATCTAGAGATTGTTCAATCAATGTTGGGAAGATCTTCGAGTAATTTTAAGTCGTTTTGCGTGTTTAGTTCGTTTCTGAAAATAGCGACATCCTCAGAAACAAGCGGTTTTTGACCTATTTCCAAATGAGCTACGAGATCCTAATTTTGCTAAAATGATCCACAGGTAACACACTAAAGACCCTTAATTTTTTTTAATCGCTCGCCAAATCGCCAAATAATGGCGAGTTGATATACGTTTTCGCCTTACGTGAGTAACCCTGTAATAAGACGAAATAAGAGTAGAAGACAAAATAAATGTAAAATTCAAGGTTGAAATTGAAAACATTTTGTAATAATGAGACGAATAATATAAATACAAACAGGTGAACAAGTATAAACAACAATATTTCTTTGAATTCGAGTGATTTTTTTTAAAAACAAACAAATAAAACAATGACTTGTTATTAATTGTTCAAACGATCATTATAATTATTTATAACTATAAACCTTTGTACTCAAATATTGTTATTTTCATTGAATAAATAAAATAATTCTAAACCAAATCAACAAAAATTATGAAAAATAATAACACGAAATTTTAAAAAATACTAGAATTACAATTACAACCAGTTTCTTTGTACTTTCCCACCGACATTAATTCATAAAAATTATCATCATTTAGGATATTTAATTAAAGAAAAATTCCACAAATTTTATTAAAACACAAACATTTTTTTCACTTTCTTCAGTTTTTTTAAATAATAATAATAATGATAATAACAAAAAAATGATAGAGGTGGGAAAGAATTTTTGCAAGTTTTCCAATCAAGAAAAATCAACGTCTACATCATCATCATTATTATTAATAATAATAATAATAAAATTTATTTTCATATGTGATCATTATCAACATCCAACTATTAAATTGATCATTAATTCAGTTTTCCATAAGAGGCGGCTGATTTTTTTTATTGAACTATTGAATCGTTTATTAAATGACGAGATTATTGAACGTTTAGAAAAATAACGACAGAACTCTCTAATGGTATTGTTGATTAACTTAAATGCAATTAATAATTTAATAAATTGACAATAGTCGATATAAATTATTGTTTTTTCTTAAACGCCAATTTACGTTTTCTTTGGCACTAAACAAAAGATTAATTATAAAAATTTAATAGAAAAACCTGTACAGAAAAACCACTTTTTTTGTTGAATAATCAATTGTAAATAGTTGAAAAGAAAAAAAAATGTAAAAAATCAAACAAATATCGCCGATTCAATTATTTCAAAAATTGACTTATATAACATTTTTAAATGAAAAAGTTAGTCCGATAATAATTAAAGATTACGTTATGGGATAATTTATATTTTCTAAACAAAAAAAAAACACCACCAAAAATTTACAGCACAGTTCAATGATTTCAAAAAACAAATCCTTCATAATACCCCCTGCTAACTAATAGAACCATTTTGAATTGTATTTATGGTAATTAAAACAATTCTAATGAATTACGAGATTACATAATTTTTCAATAGGAGACAACTTTTGTAATGTGAAAAAACGAAACGTATTTACGCAATAAGTGATATAATAAACTTTAGTATCGCAAATATGAAATAATACAACGAAAATACAGGTGTAGAAGAACATTTGTTTATATTTGAATCAAAATTACATTTATTCAAACACAAAATACACATAAATATCTACTTTCTTATAATTTTTCTAATGCTTTAAAAATTATAAGAAAATATTGATTAATTTCTAACTAAATAAAAATGTAGTATGTAAAACTATATCCGGAAAGTTTTCGAATATTTTCCAAGAGATTAAAGAAAGAGAGTGAAAGGCTGAAATATAATCAATCAGACATTTCTAAATCGAATCGAATTTCCACATCTATTTAGATAATCTGATAAATTACGGAAAGAGATCAAAACAAATATGTAGTTAAAAAAATCTCATTATAATAGATGGAGATCATAAAACACACGTAATTATAATTACATACTTTCAAATAAAGAAAAATAAAATATAAAACAATAAATAAATAAAAAGATTATAATAATATTAATAATAATAGTACTAATGAATGGTATTGAAACAAGAACAAATATTTACAACCCGTTGTTAATTCATAATTGTTTCGATTTGTTTAATTTCATTATTATCACATTATTTATCAATATTTTCATCACGTTTAACACTATTATTTTCAATTGTTGTTGTTGTTGTTGAAAAAAATTTAATTTCTAAATCCCTATGCCCATTTAATGATGTTACAATTTCTGTTGATACTTCCAAATCACCACCTCTTCGTGTTATCAATGAACTATCTTTAATTTTTACTTTATCAACCATATTATCATTACTATTATTTAATGAAATTGATGATAATCGATGTAATAATAAATATGAATTATCTTCAACATTTATTGATTTAACAATTGGATAATTTTGTTGTTGTTGTTGTTGTTGTGGTGTTTTTTCTAAATTTGTTAATATTGGTGTTGTTAAAAATGGTGAATAATAATTTCTATCAATATCCCAAATTTGTCCAGATGGATCACAATAACGACACTGACATATTAATGTTGATTGATTACCGTTAATATCCACAATATTTTTATTATTATTATTAATACTATCATTATCATCATTAATATCTTCAACATCTTCAAATTTATGATGTAATTGTGGTGTTTCTGTTGTTATATCATATAACAAATCATTATTTTTATAATTATTATAATTATAATTATTAATTAATGGCAATTTATCAGGAACTAAATTGAAAGATTGTTGAATTGTTGTTGATCTTACTTCAACATTATTATTATTATTATTGAATGTAAATGGTATAAATTGATTAATTGGTGATAAATTCGTTATAGTATCAATTTCAGGACTAGTACTATCAGTTGAAAAACCATCATGTAATGGTTGATTTAAATGCGGTGGTGGTGGTTTACGATCTTTTTTTCTACGTTTTCTTGGTTTTATTATACGTGGTAAACAATTATCTGAATTTGTTGATCCTGAGCTTTCATCACTAGTCACACTAAATGTATCAACTGCCACACCACTTTCGCTACTATTTTTTACTATATTATTATTATTTATATTATTATTATTATTATTATTACCGTTATTATTAAAATGATCATTCAATTTATTATTGTTGTTATTATTAAATGTCACATTTCTTCTACGATTATTACTATTATTGAATGTTCTAGTAACAATTAAAGGTGCTCCTTGGGTATGAACAGCTAGACGGCTTAATTGATTTGATTGTTGTTGTTGTTGTTGATTATTATTATTACGTTGGTCGTGTTGTTCTGGTCGTTTACCACAACGTTGATGATTTTTAAATGAAATTAAGGGCATTCCACCGGCCCACCGTTGTACACGAAATCTACCATCAAAATTTGTATAATTTCCTGTATAAATATCACGTCCATAATGATATAATAAATCACCTCTTGAATTATTATTATTATTGTAATGTTTATTATTACCACTATTATTATTATTATTATTGTTATTATTATTAATACTATTATAAAGATTTGGTGATTTTGTTCGATTTTGTGATGATATTAAACAAGCACCAATATATTTTTCAACTTCTAAATTACCAGCAGATGCTGGGCTCATTGCAATTTTTATTTACATCAAGGTAAAAAAAAAATCAAATAATCATTCAAATTTTACGCATGTCTATTTGTCAATTGGATACCGATACACGTACAACACAAATTAATCCGATGTCGTCTACAACTAAAACTATTACTGAGACTATACTGACAAAATGAAGCTCTACAACAACAACAACAAAAATCCCACCACTCACTTCACTTCAACTCACTCATTCTATTCTACAGTACTAACCTACTTTTATAAAAGATTAGTTATTGTTCAAGTAAAGTCTATACTACACACAGTACTATACGTATATGTATTCTCTCTTGGACAAAGAGATCGCGCCTATCATATAATGAAACAGAAAGATCCACCTACACAACAAGTAGGTCATATTAAATGATTTGTAGAACGATGTCTGGTCTTTTTTTTCCACATCTAAAACGATAAGAATCTATTAGTAGTGGTACCTATATATAACAGGAAAAAACTCTCTTATTGATGAAGAAGAGATGATAGCACCGACCCATAGCCCCGATATTTGACCTTATTCGTTTCTAGGACATAGACACAGGTCAATTTTGACACCTTCTATACTATAATAATAACAGTCTGCTCTGTATTATCAATCGAGATAAAATTATTTATTTTAATTAAACAACCCAACCATAGAATAATATAATTAAATACAAAAGTAATTAATAACGATGACAATGATGATGATGATGATAGTAAACGAGATGGAACAGTTGTATCAGTAAACTATATAAAGTAGTTCGTCTGTACTGTAAAATTGAGGTTTCCAGTATAACTGCTCTCCCACTGACTTGTTTGTTCATAGTAATCATTTCCACCGATTTATTAGCAATGGTAAATTAAACAATCATTATTGAAGACAACAATTTTACAAAAATAACGTACAAAATCTTTAAATATAATTCAAAAATGTACTATCTCAAAAAAACAAAAAAAAACAGAGAGAATACTCAAGTTAATTCGTGTTACGAGGTTATATTTAATAATGAATATTATACACACGGATACCTGTAACTGTCTTAAGATTGTTCTTTCATTTTAACAATCCGAAAGAGATTAATTAACAAGACCCTATTATGGTATACAAGATCAACACACATATATATACAAAAAAAAAAGAAGACTTGATTGGTAGCTTGAACCTTTACAACACCGCTATAACCCTAAGAACTCGTCTATTACCTGCCACGATTTTCTTTCATTTTAATTAAACCTACATGATCATATCTTTCATCGTACATACTTGGATTTTTATTATACCTATGTGGGAGTATAGCATAAATAAAAAAAAATAATCTCCAACATCTTTACTGTTAGATATCCCTCTAACAATACAAATTTTTTAATAGTTCCAACAATACGAAGAAAAAACTACATTTCGATGATATTCATCTTGTTAGATTTATCGACGTAAATAAGTTTAACGAAATATTTTTATTATTGTCCATATTACCATCATTTTTTTTTTCGTTTGTTTACTATTATTTTAGTTCATCAAATGTGGAAAGAACAAAGCAACCTAATAAAATCTTAAAACGTGACATGTTATTTTTTGTCATGGCCATGGGAATTTTATGAAATCTCTTCCTTTTTTTCAGGTATCTCTATGCGTTGTTGTTATTGTTATTTCCTTTCTAATCTCAACGAAAATAAAGAATGAAAAATTACAAAATTTCATCTTTCAATTGCGTTAAATGTAATTTAAATTCTTTATACTTGCATGTGCATGTACATATACCTTTCACCTTATAGATTGTTGGTTAATTTGTTTAAATTCTATCAATAATTCTAAATAATATACAATAGAGAAAATCGATTTTTTTTGCATGTACACAAAAGGAAATTGATGGTGTAACTGAAAATGTTAAAAGCGTGACCAACAACAAAACAACATCAGAATATTTCCATAAAAATAATGTTGCAAAATACAGTTGATATTCTACGATAAAAATGTACAATTAAAGAGATATATTCACTCTATTTACTATTAGATAGATGTTAAAAATTCAAATCGTTGTTTTAGCAAAATTTTTAAAATCTATATACTTAGTTAGAATTTGTGAAAGCCTTTTCTTCTTCTTATTATAACTATTATCATTATTATTACTATTAAAGCATTACCGAAACCAACGTACTCGATTTCACTTAAAGTATTCCAAGTGTGATAACCCACTTACCAACCACGTTTATAATATCTGATACTTCCTACAACATATAATATATTATTTGCTGATTTCTTGTTAAAATAAAGACAATTTTCGAATTCAATAAATTGTGGAAACCTTGCAATTCGAGGGCGAATGCTTTAATTAAGAACACAAAAAACAACAACAACAAGTGTTTCTAAAGGTGATCTTAATAAGGAAACAACCTTTATTTTGTCTTTAATGGAAATAGGTCAATAAGAAATCGATAAAAAAAAAAATGAAAACCGTGAAACTAAATGAATCATTTATAGTGATTAAATGGAACATTTTTATAGTATATTTAATTTATTTATTTATGTTATAAAAATGATGATGATGATGAATAATTAACGAAAAATAAAAATAAAGAATATGCAGTTTTAAATAATTAACTTGAAACTACCGTTTCGTAAAGACCCACATAATACAGAATGAATAGATCCGTTATATTGACGCCCTAATGTCACACAATAAACTAAAACAAATAGATGAAACAACGAATTATTTTCACTTATATCAAAATCGAATACTTTCTTTTATATAAATAAGGTGTAGTCTTATATTCAATTGAAATTAAATAAAAACATTGTGACTTATGACTATAAGAAATTGTTTGGAGAAAGTCTCCTATAATTTCGTTCTAAATGAACAAATACAACAGCAATAATTAATAGAATTTCTTATTTTTTTTTTAATAATACTAAAAATCTAACGGCAATTAACGTGAGATTGGCGATGAATAATTTTTAAAATAAAAAACAGAATATGAAAGGAATTGAAACTGTTATAATGTTTATTTCGTTAGATATATCTGGTTAGCATAAGCGATCTTGAATTATTATTATTACAACCATACGTTATATTCGTTAATAAACGTAAAACTGTATTTTCGGTAGAAAAAATCATATCGTACCCAACATAACAGTAACAATTAGCTGTACAATATAACTATTTAACGGAGCATTTTTTATTCATTATACAATTAAATTAAATTAAAAGAACATATGATATTAATGTTGTTATAATTTCCAGTTTTTAGTCAATATTATTAGAACCGTATTACTGAATAGAGGTTATCCGCTAATTAACAGTTTTAAACTGTACTCACCAATATAACAACAATCACAACAGAGATACGTATGACATTTGATGATTTGGAAAAAAATACAGCAATTATTGAGAAATTTCCTTTCATTTATTATTGTTTGAAAAAAACAACACAAAGATGAAATAAACGTTTGTAAATAAACAATCAAAGGAAATAGATGATTATAAAACTTTCTTCAATTCAATATTATTAAATTCTCATATTTAAACTAGATATAAAACTTGAAAAATGATGCCATTAGAACTACAAATAACGAAGAAAAAGAAACGATGATGGGAACTAATTAATGAATAAATAATCTAACTGGTTTTGTTGAGATTAAAGCGAATAAAAATAGAGTAAAAAAAAATGATGATTATAAACAACAAACCGCTGAGAAATGCAATTTGCATCCGTTAAAATGAGTAACAGAAAAATGTATGTCAAATTTGTAGAAAAATCTAAACAAAAATTGAGGGAAAGGTTAAAAACGTGAATCATTTTTCCGCATATATACGTTCGAAAAAAAAATATAGAAAGCTTTCACTAAACCACCATGAATAATTCAATTATTAATTAATCCATTTAAAATATAAAGAGAAAGCTATAATTAAACCTTTACTAGTTTAGTGGAGCTTTTGTTTTTTAATTATACTTCAAACAGAACATCCACACGAAATTAAATCCGCTGATTTTTTAATTAAAGAATTAATAAATAAATAAATAAAACGAAAGAAGGGTCAGTTTTGATCAATCTAGCAAAAAACGTTGATCGATAAGGTTTTCGTTGATCAATTTCTGTAATTTCGATAAAACTAATCAGACTATTATTATCGATTTTGCATAAATTTTCATAAATATATTGCAAAAATGCTTACATATTATCTATTTAAAATGTAATAATTTGAGTAGTTTGCATAAATTATTGCAACAATAATTTGTGAAATTTACCTTTTTTTTAAGAATTATCATATTTGATAATATTAATATTACATTTTTGATTATTAATTTTGATAAAACTTACCTTGGAGATTATCTAGCATGAATGTTAATAATTTGTGTGTACCATTTGGTTCACTATAAATGGACAGGATATCTTTATTAAGTGGATTACCCACTAAACCGAGTACCATAAGATTGAATAATTTGCCCAGTTCATATGGTAGAATTCTCAAGAAATTGTGATTTAATTGTAGTTCCCTGTAACAAAATCAAAACGACCAAAATAAGACAATGAACATGTAAAAAAATAAAAATAGACCACTTACAGGAATTTTCAGGATAGATAAGGATTCATTTAAAGGTAACATAACAGGATTTTACAGATAAGAAAAATTTATCAACGAAATTTCCATAAAACCACAACCGAGTTTTTTACAAGTTTCATCAAATGATCTAAAAATAAAACAAAAAGTAGAAAGTTTTGTTGAACAAAATTTCGCAAATTTAACCCGGAGAAGAAACCGATTTTTTAATATTTAACAAAAAAAACTCGGGTTAATTCTATTGTTAAAAAATAACGCAACTTTCACCAATTTTTAAAAATTAGAAAATTTACAAAACGATATGAATTTTAAAATCAAAAGTTGAAATGTCGACAAAACCGTTATGGACAGTTTTTATGTATTTTTATCCTCAAACGTGCAAAATTCTTAAATTTGTGAATTCAATTTGTAAAGTGGGACGTTTTAGAATACAACAGGCGGATATCTAACCGACAAGAATCAATAAAAAAGTGTCAAATTTGGTTAAAAGCCATTTAGAACGGTAAATAGACGAGATAATTTAAATACAAAAGAACAAGACAATTTTCTTTTTTCTTGTCATGTTGTTGCATTTAAAAGTTCCGATATTTTTGTCAATTTTGCCGTTACAATTCCTACATACTTATTTGTTAATGCATTAATAATAACCAAAATAATATTTACTTAAATATTTTAAAAATAGAACTAACTTATCTAGACAACAGAATATAAGTAAATATTGATTTTAAAAGAGAAAAATAATAGTAATTTGAATTAAAACAAGAACAAAGTGTAATTTTAATACGTAAAACAACAGTTTTGAAGGCAATTTATTGAAATTATAGTCTTATAGGATTGAAAATTACCTACATTTCCAATTTTATCAACAATAAGAACCCATACAAATTTCTAGTTAATAATAAAATATCATATTTATTATTAAACATATCTATGGCAAGTATAAGCTCCTATTCTAAACCTATTGATATCCAATACTTGATATTTTATCACCGACTTTTGTTACTTTCATATGATTTATTTTCAAGAAACCATGAATTAAGTAAACTTATACGACTTTATGATATGTATTTCTTTTTCATAATTAATATTTAATTACCAAAAAAGTGAAAATTTCAACACAGCAACCTATGATTAGAGAACAATTGATGCTCTATCATTTTAAAACAATCACATTGTGTTTGATTGTTGAATAAAATTATTCGTTGCTATGGAAACTCGAAGCTGATTGGTTAAAAACACCGACAAACATTTGAATTTAAATTATTAATTTTGAATTATTTATTATATAAACAATAAAAAAATCGAATACTAAACAAAATACAATCAATTGGATCCACAACAATCTCGATATAAAAAGAATGTGTTGAATAGTAAATAAAAAATTTGAAATTCAAAAATGTAAAGAATAGTCGCCATAGAAATGAAAAAGTGATTGGTCAACAAAACAAAAATCAACAAACAAAATTAAAATAAACTAATTATTAAAATCAAATAAAACAAAATAGAAGACGAAATTAACCTCAAAACTTACTGCCCTATTTATTGACTCTTTTTCTTTTTTTAAAAGAAGTGGTAAAATTAAAAATAACA
Source organism: Mylabris sibirica (assembly GCA_039776855.1). Taxonomy (NCBI): domain Eukaryota; kingdom Metazoa; phylum Arthropoda; class Insecta; order Coleoptera; family Meloidae; genus Mylabris; species Mylabris sibirica. The sequence goes on from CM077836.1 coordinate 10,368,109, forward strand.
ATGATGGTATAAACGTGATCGAGGTGGCCGTGGTTTTTAATACTCGAAAATTATTGGTTGACAATCAAAACAAATCATAATCTTGGATCATTTGTCTTATCTATGGTAACTGTGGTTGGAAAATACCAAATATTGGATCCCAAAATTTCTAATTATATATGTATTTTTTTTAATTTACCTGAGCTGTATGAGTTCGCCTAATTCAGCTGGTAATGAGCGTAATTTATTAGAGGACAGATCTAAATTCCTCAAATTAACTAGTTGACATATATCAGGTGGTAATCGTTGTAATGAATTATTTTTTAAATATAAACCAGTTAGATGTGTCATTTGAAATAAATTTGGGCTTAAATTACGTATAGTGCCTGTTATCTCCAATTCTGACCAAAATGACTTTTTACCAGCCGCTTGATCCTCAGGGGACATGTATGTATGAGTTCGTCTATTAGAACCATTGTTCTCGTATTTGTTGTCTTTAGAACCTCGTGGCATAATATATCCTAAATAACAATAGAGAGAAATTAAAATAATTTTAATGATAAATAATTAATTTTAAATTGAATTCATTTGAAATTTAGTAAAATTTCCAAGAACACAAAGCGAGAGGGGAGGGAAAGAAGAGTTTAGTTCTATTTAGAAATGGAAAGTTCAACAAACCCTTAATGACCCTGTAAACAAAATCTATCATTCAGAAATATTCCAATACACAATTAGATAATTTCATATGATAGTCTTGGAAATTTTCTAAAATTTCTAATAATTTTACAAAACAAACACAAATAGAAAAAGAAAAATAAACCAATTAATTATTCTCTAACTGTTTACTAACAGGCATGACGCAGGAAGCTTATTGCCAAAATCTAGCAGTCTAGAAGCATAAAGGAACGCAAGAACAATACAAAACATTCAAATATTAAAAATTAAACAATTAATTTATTAATTGATTATTTAATTGTTTCGATTATTAAATTTACCTTCATCTACTCCTTAATTAATTAAAGATAACGAAGATATGTTTGGGAGAATCCTCTTGAAAAAAAATTTCACTCTACACTACACAACTGTCTCCATAAAAGTAACTAAAATCAGGATCGCCAACTGTAAACTACAACCAGTGTTGCCGCACTGCACCAACAATTGACGTCATTGTCTTTTTAAGGTATCCATTTTTCTTAAAATTTTGCCATTGATTCATAAAAACGAGACGATTGAGATAGATTTAGTGCAAAATATTTTGGGTTTAGAAGTAGATTTCAAGACATCATTTAAAAGGAGACTTTAGTCACTTTTGGCCGATCTTCGAGTTGAATTCGAGCTAAATTTAGTCTAGATTTTAATAAATTTTTGTTATAAGTTGCAAATCGTGCTTTTGAGTTATTTAAAAGTTGCAAAATATTTCATTCATCTATTCTACAAGATTTAACCACAGAAAGCTTTTGGGTATGAAGATCTCAACTAAAATTGGCTAACTTATTTTTTTATTTAACGAAAAACATTATTACTAGAGTCCGGATTTCGGCTCCCTAGAGTGTGCAAAGGGAAAGTAATCTCTAGACAAATTGCAATGTAAGCCGACCGTAAATATGTACATCATTACAACTTTACGTCAATTTGACATAACACTAACTCTTTTTATGATCTCATATTGTTTGATATCATTGTGACATCATATGGACACAACATTTGACTGTCATATGCATATGATGTAAATAAATGACTTACATGTTATATACCTATCTTTGTGTTGAGCAAAGGGTTAAAAAAGGACGACCGCTTAACGTGTAAGTAACCATAAATCATTATCTCAAGACAGTAGTTCTATATTGGCATCTTTGTCTTTTAAGGGACAATTCACTCGTTAGTTTTCGATGATCGAAGTCATTTGATCATCGATTATATAGCTCTATCTAAAATTAAGCAACTTGAGGATAAATTACTAAATCTGACAACCTTGCCATGGAAGAGAACTAAAAATATACCATCAACTTTATAATAAATTATTATTAATAATAGATCGCCAACTTCTACCATAGACGTAACAAGAAATTATACTGTGCACGAAATATGTGACTTCATATTACTAGCAAAAATTCAAAATAAAACTATTTTTTTATAATAATAGTTTATTGAACTTACAAACTAAAAGCTTGTACTTATGTACTGCTTTTGTTTTGTTTGTTTAAGTGATATACAGCAAAACAGAATACACAGTATTTTTTTTCAATAAATCTTAATTGTTCTTGTTGTTTAACGAAAACAACTGGAACATTAATAATGTTGCTATAATTATAACTAAAAAAAGAAAGAGAAGAAGAAAATAAAATTAACACTAAACTATATATATATATATATATATATATATATATATATATATATATATATAGGAAAAATCAAGATTAATTGGTTAGATATAAATTTACCACCTAACTGTGTCTGTACAATAGGAAAACAAAAGAAAAAACATCCTCTTTATAAAGGAAAATGAACGATGAACAAAAAGATTTTATAAATTTTTAGGATATTTAAACAAATAAACAGAAATTATATCCTAAAACATAAACGAAACATCAAATGAATGAAAATAATTAATAATAATAATAGTTATCGAAACATCACAAATATATTCTTGCATTATCAAATAATAATAATCTTAATAAAGTCGAATTTTTGCCCCCTTTTTTATTTGTTGTAGTCGTCTTAATTTAATAATTCAATATAATAATTATCGGTCCATATTTCCGCACATTTACTTCTTAAAACTTACATGAATTATTAGAAAATACTAAAAACTACTTAATGTTTATAATAATTGATTGAATTAATGAATGGATGAATGAATAAAGGAGGGTAAAGGGTGATCGTGGTGATTTTAGAGGTATTTTAACAGAATTGATTTTTTTTACTATGTAATTGCACATTAAACAATTACTAAACAACAAATTATCTTTTAATCACGATCAATCATTTTATTTTCTTATTGAATACCAATCCTAACATACTAAAAAATGTCCACAAAATATATAATAGTTTGTAGTGGAAAAACAAAATTAATAGTTAATTAAACGACATAAAACATCACAGTTTAGATATTGTAAGTGAAAGAAATCAACACAATTAGTAAATGTACGCATCTAAAATGATGGACGAAACAATCGTTTCATTCTACATACTTTTCATCTAACTATTGCTATAGAATTTGGAATGGAATTAAAACAAACAAACAACGAAAATAATTCAAAGAAACACTCTATCAATTGATTTATCTGTGTGTCATTATTATTAATTTCAAATCAAGACGAAATTGAAGAAAAATTGACCATACAACAACAAAAAAAAAAGAAAACGATAATATTGGCACAGTCTTGAATTTTTAACCATCTTCTTTTGGTGGTGTAAACCAACCTATAATTAAAACCACAATAGAAAATACAATTTTTCAAGAAAATTTTACATAGATTTACCGTTCTTTTCATGTATTTGTACGAGTGATTTGAAGCTTTGTTGAGCCCGAGCAAGACTATATTGTCCTTGTGTACAAACTTTTGGTGTACCAAACTGTATACGTGCTTTACCTTTTACTAATGTAGCTGATATTTGCATTATTACAGCTTCTACTGTATATGCACTAGACCAACCTTGTTTCGTTAATAATTCCATACAAATTGCGCCACCAACCAAAACATAACCACCTTAAAAATTCCATCATTATTATTATTATTATGATTATTAATTAGATTAGAAATTTATTATTGAATTTCTAATATATTTACCTGAAATAATTGGATAAACAACACGTACAAATGGTGGTTCAAATGGGTAAGTATCCTTAAATAACATATTTAATAAAATTGCATCTTTTCCTTCTTTTTCCTTCAACATTTGTAAATCATGACTTAATGGGCTATCAGGATCAACAGCCATTAAACGTATATTCCATTCATATAATGATTCATTCACCAATTCTATTTGATACATTTTATTTTTAAACGATTCAGATCTGTAAATATCTCTTAATTCTTTCATTAAACGATCAGTTGCTTGTACAGATCCTGATACTGATCCCTATAATATTCGTTAAAAAATAAACAACAACACTAAATGTATAAAAATAATGAAAAATAAAACAAGTGGAAACCTTTAAATACTCTTGTCGTTGATTTTGTCGTAAACGTTCTAATGTTGCTAAATGTTCAACACCCATTTCATCAGCTTTCGGTCTACTATCTTCCATTTCCATTGCTAAATCTTCATCACCATCACTATCCTCTTCTGCATCACTATCGGCAATATCGGCTTCAGCATCACTATCAAGACCCTCATCTTCCATCATTTCCATGCCACTACTGCTTATTCTAAACGAACATAAAAAAAAACAAAAAAAATTAACAAAACAAAAAATTATATCGAAAGTCAATAAAAATAAATAATTATAATGGGACTTCATTATAAACGTCTATAATTATAAATCAATGAATTTCTATGTTCTTAAAATTGATTTTTTTTTTATGTTATCATTTATAGTAAATATGATAACAAACAGTTGATTTTACATAATAAGCAATCGGTCAATCTATTGAGATTTTATTCGAGATACGTACATATAAGAATTAGGTCAATAAAAGTGGAGAAAATAAAATGTATCAAAACCAAAAACAAAAATTTAAATTGTTTAAAAACAAATCCATTGTTTAACTCTTTTTTTTAATATTTCTCTATTGATAAGAAAGATTTATCAATTGTTATGTTGTTCTAAAAACATTTATACGGCCTATTGTAGTACAAATGATCGATTGAAAAGCAATAGTGTAGTACATAAATAAAATAAACTCAATCACAATAAGCTTGACTAAAACTGGGAAATATGGGACTTGCATTTGAAAATTTGATAGCAAAAATCTTATCGATAACTTTGATATATCATTTACTATCAAGATGATACTTATCAACAAATCAAAGTTTGGTAATCAACAAAATATCAGTTATGAAAAATTATAATTTAATCAATATTTAAAAAAAAAAATGTAATCAATGTATCAAACTAGTAAAAACGTAATTTTTATAAGAACTATTATTATCACTATTAGTATATTTTATGATAAGCATTTCTAGAGAATAACTCAAGGCAAAAACAACTCCACTGCAAAGTAAATAATGTTTTTAAAAAAATAAATTTCTCGTTATTCATTAAAATAAAAATGTTTATATTTTTGAAATCAGCAAAAAATGTGCGCTCTCCAATGATCTAACTTTCAACAACTTTTTAATATGATTCTGTTTACAAAATCCAAAATGCACCATTGAATTCTATTTGAAAAATTGCTTGTAAAACGTACAATTGCCTCTGGGTACGAAGCATCTTACAAGGAAACCTACCCAGGTGTCCCCTCTGAAATTTGGATATGTTGTTCTCTGTTGAAATCTAAGGGATGCATGTTTTTTTTATCGGCGGAAAAACATATCTAGGGGGTGAAATCACCGCTAAAAGGTGTACTCTTGAAGTATCACATACGTACTCTTGAAATAATCAAAGAGGGCAAACGGCATTATTTTCAGGATAAAAAAAATGATAGTCCAATACAAATGAGAACGTTCAACATGAGATGTATGAGGATAGCTATGTATCAAAATTAATACTAAATGTAAGCTGAAAATTCAGAAAAATCTACCCTATATGTATTACAACAAAAAAGAGAAAGAATTTGTCGAAATTTTCATCCTGATCGGTGTAGATTTACTTGCCCCTTAGCAATAATTCTCTTCTCTTTCAACTGACATTAGTTAAAGGGGTAGGTTTAAATATTCTATCAGTTAGACACTCAAAATTGCCATCTCCATTTGAAAGATGTAATAGAAGCACAAAAATGTCATGGTCTTGGATGAAACGAAATTAGAAGGTGAGTGTGAATTTTTGTTGCAACGTCGACAATAATTATTCATTGATTTTTGGAGTCATTAATTAATACAAATTTCAAACAACTACCTTAAAATATATACTTTTCATGTTTTGGAAGTAGATTCAGTAGAGAAACTGATGATTTAGGACGTAAATTCGTTAAAAGTCGACTAAAAATAGCTAAAATGGATCATCTTTAGAACCTAAAAGCAGAAGTTCGATTAGAATTGATGATTCAGCACGAACATGTTTTGAGACTAAATAGCTCAGCTCGAAAATCAATTAAAATTGACTACATATTCTCCTATTGAGCTTGTCCAAATTAACATTTATTAATAAAAAGCAATGACTTAGAAGAAAACTTATTACAACCTAGATTAATGTTTCTAAATCGTTATTTTTTTACAACTTCATGACAAAATCCATTGAAAACTTATGAGCAAAATTGAGTGAAAACTGATGACTGTGACAAAATGGTCTCCTCTCCAATGACTCACAATCAGCTAAAAACATGAATTCGGCTCTAAAATTCACTAGAGCAAAAGCAAAAAGCAACCTAAACATTTCTCCTTGCAAGCAACAAATTTCTCCAAAAAAACAACCTAGTTATTCGGGACAAAAATGTCTCAATCTGTCTTAAAATTGAAAATCATTAGATAAAACGACTAAAGTGTCTAAATTATCTTTTTTCACGATCAAAGTATAAAATTAAGCATGTTCTGCTCAAGACGATAGGATATTTGTGTTTTTATCATCTACCCCAATCTTCTTCGAAGGCAGTGGTACATTTTCAATGATTTCCTAATTATACAAATATGTATAATAAATAAATATACGTATTATATTCGGTAGAAAAACTGATGATTTGGGACGAAAATTTGATCATTTTTACAACTTAAAGGCAGAAGTTCGATTAGAACTGATGATTCAGCACGAACTTATTTTGAAACTAAATGGTTTAGCTCGAAAATCAATTAAAATTAACTACATCTTCTCCTATTGCAACCAAGATTAGTTTCTAAATCGTTATTCTTTTCACAACTTGATAACAAAATCCATTGAAAACTTAAAAGCAAAATTGAATGAAAACTGATGATTTAAAGTGTCTCAAAATCGTCTTCGCTACATGATTTTTAGCAAAATTCGCTAAAAACTGATCATTAAAAAACAAGAATTTAGCTCTAAAATTCACTAGTATCTGAATCTTATGTTTTTTGACGACTTAAGATCAAAATTTGCCAGAAAAAAACCTAATTATTTGGTGCAAAAACTTACAATCTAAAGTAAAATTCAACATTTCTCCTTTCAAGCAGTAAATTTTGCCAAAAAACCTAATTATTAGGGACAAGAATGTCTCAATCTTAGTGTTAAAATTAAAAATCATTCGATAGAACGACTTATCTTTTTTTCACGATTAGAACACAAAATTAAGCATGTTCTGCTCTAGACGATAGGGTATTTGTGTTTTTATCGTCTCCCCCAATACTCATGGAAGGCGGTGGTATATTTCTAATGATTTCCTAATTATACCCATAAAATTTTATCGATCAAACCCCATAAGTCCTACTCTAAACGGTAGTAATTTATAAAAATTATCTATTACGCCGCATTCTCACTAGAATTTTCTAAATATAAAACAATGAAAGATTCAATAACATAATTTAGATTATTACCAAGATAAAAGATTGATTTTTCTCACTCTATCTCCTTCCTATAATCGACCTTCGGAAAAATAAACTTTTATCGTATAATTCTAACAAAAACATGAATCTATAATATTTTGAAATGTAACCTACTTTCTGGATTCTTTTTAAAATCAAATAATATTTTTAAATAGTCATCATTATTAATGCAAATTAAGTTTAAGGATTATTGTAAATATTTAGATTTAAAGTGTAGTTTTACTCTTGATGTTTATTAAAGAAAACAAAAAAGTCAAGTATTAATCAAAGATGTACGTGATGTATAACACGATTCACTTTCTCTTCTACAGGTTGTCCAGACTGCAGGTAAGCAATTTGGTCGTTTCTATTAAAAAAATACAGCGATTCAAATAATATCTCATGGTTTTGTAGGATAACCCCTAGAAAACATTTTAGCAAAATTAGAACCACGTAGCTCATTTACAAGTTGGTCAAAAAACGCTTGGTAATGTCGCAATTTTTGAAAACAAGCTGCACACGTTAAATGAGTAAGAATGACTCGAAAATCCTTTCAATATTAATTTTTCTCCCTTGTTTCTTCCAAAAAATGGGAAACATTTAAACGTGTTCCAGAATGAAATGGAGAATAACGAAAAAAATCAATGTTGGGAAGATTTTCGCGTCATTTTATTTGTACAGTAAATTTTTAAACATCGCAATATCGTAAAAAAACTTGTTTCTGACCAACGCCAAATGATCTAATTTTGCTAAAATGTTCTCTAAGAATTACTCTACAAATCCTTCAAATTGTATATGAATCGCTCTATTAGTTTGGTGGAAACGGCCAAATTGTATACTCTCAAACCGGACATTTTGTACACATTGACATTTTACAAATTTATGATTAGTTCTAAACAATAAGAGTCTTTCAAAATGATAATAGCTTGTGGAACTTGTACATAGTTCTTTGATAACAAACAAGATAATCGTTGCATTCTTTGTGTGCCCATCAGCTAAATCACTCATTAAATGGGTGATATTTGTTTGTTTTTCGATAGTTTTTTTTACACTTACCTATCTGCAGTTGTGGTAGTGGTGGTTGTTGTGGTTGTTTGCATATTAGGTATGTGTAGTCGATCTAAATCAGGTGGTTCAGGTACTGAATGTAACCGACACAGTTCCCTAAGCAATATTAGAACTTGATGTAAGACATGATTATCTAAGCCTTGTGTGTTACTTAAAATTTGCACAGCATTCGTAATGCTTGTTTCTTCTGAGTCAGCAAACCATACTGGTGGCACAGCTGGATACGTCTCCTATACAAAACCAAAAAAAAATAATGAGAATTTATGGTATAATTAGGGGCAATGTATGTGTGAGAGAAAGTGGGTGGCCGGACCCTTGGCTGATATATACAGTCATAGACATCTGTTAGCTGTCAAGATGTGGCCCGTTTATTGTTTGTACACTATAACTTACCGTTATATTAGCGTGGATTTCGTACTTTTTACCATTTTTACCTATGAATCTACAACTGAGTTCATCAACACTAGCGGACACAATCTGAAAACGTTCATGGTTCTTTGAAAAGAAGCCCTCTAATGTTCGAATTTCTTGCTTTAATGTATTTAAACACGCCATAAGTTCCACGGATTGAGATCGACACACTCTTCACAAAGAGATCACCACCAACCAACACAAACACGTACACACACAGTCACAAAAAATTTCGCTTGTACAGCTGTTGTTTTTGTTACTACTGTTACGATTACTGTAACTTGTAAAAATCTCACTCATGCGAAATATTGTTGAAATTTTCTCGCGAAAATCCACGATCAAAATTTCCACATTAATACACACGCACACATACTGTACATATATAAAATATATGCACGGGAAATTTAGAAAATGAGAACTTATTTAGAAAAAAAACTTTTTTTTTTGATGTATGTGTACAACAATGTCCAAAAATGAAAAAACTGTTCACTCCCTAGACATGGCAAAATGGCTGCCTTTCTGTCCATGTAAAATTGGGTGAAAAGAGACGATACAATCGGCACATATCGGTTGAAATCGCCACACTCATTCATTGTATTGAATTAACGGGATTAGGTTTTTTTGTATTTTTTCTCTCTTGCCATGATCTTGAGATTTTGTTGATATATGGAAGGGAAGGACCGTATTGGCCCACATTGATTTTTCAAGTACCGTACTTAATTCTTCAAATTTTGCATTTTCATCAAAAATTTAAACATATTTATGATTTGAGACAGAATAAATCGATACTATTAAAATATAGGTTATATATTTGAATTACGCACACTTATTATTGATGAAAATTTAGTAATTTCATTACTGCCAACATAGATATATATATCTAGAATTTTGAATATTTCAAGTTTTAAAATTATCGTCATTTATCGTAGCTTCAAATAAAATAACTAATCAAAGTTATCTACATATGTAGAGACATGTAAACATCATGTAAATGACGTTAATAGAGTCTGGGGAAGTTGCAGCCCCTTAGCCCCCCCCTGGATGCGCCACTGGTAACCCTGTGTATGTATCTATAAGCGCCTCAAAACAGCGCGCTTTTATAATTTAAGATAAGCTAGAAAATGGTTTTAATTAATTCAAACTTAAACCAAAATTGCAGGTAATTTAAGAGATCCAACATATGAGTTGGTTTGCTACCCATTTCACCGACATCTTATACCATTCTGGACACTTTGAAAATGTCGCCAAAGACTTAGAAGATTTGTAAGTTGGTTTTCTTGTTGTTGCGGTCCTATTAATTAAACTTTATTTAATTGACTGAAAATCAAATTAGTTCCAGTGATAAATTAGATGAATACTTTCTAATTGATAATGGTCGTTTATTGATGGGACATCGATCATTCAGGCAAGTTGGTTTAAGTTATCTGGATCATTGTCCAAATCAAGGACTGGCAGCAATAGAATTGTTATTACCGCGTCTATCATTAGATTCAGAACGACGTACACAGAGGATTGTTAAAGAAGCATTGATGCAAAGTTTAACAGAAACTAGTAATTGTATGTTTTCTCTGTAATCATTACAATTATTGTTTGATATTTTGTAGCTCAACATATCTATAAAGTACAAGCTATGATTTTTAAGACTCGTGGTCGATTAAGTAATGCTTTAGTATGGGCATTAAAATCACAAGATTATGTATTTGTTAGTTATCTATCTGAGACTACAAAATGGAGAATTATCGAACGTTGATTTGTTGGAGAATTTAGGATCGTGTATTCTAGCTAGTGATCGTTTAGTATTTCTCGGTAATTATCATTATTATTTATAACAAATGACACAAATTGAATTTCAACCAATAGGAAAATATCAAGAGTTCCGCAAACTTGATGGTGCTAAAGAATTCAAAGAGGCTGCAAATTTATTGGTTTCATTGATAGAATCGAAAACTGTACCAAATTTGTGAGTATATGATTTATTTTCTTTTTCTATTCTGATTCCAATCGATTTTCTAGCTTTTGGAGTGTTTTATTAGTTGATACAATTCCATTTATAGATTATGAAAAATTGATCATCAACTGATACATTGATTATAATACAATTCTTATATAAGGCAACGTACAAAGATCATCTCTATAAATAATTTTTTTAAGAGAAATTAGTTAATTGTCTTTAGGAAAAGAGCTACTTCTATTTAGAGAAAAATATAATTACAATTTACTTACACATTATTCGATTATTTAAAAATTAATTTGTTAAAGACAAAATAAAATTAAGTAGTTAATCCGGCAGAATTAAACAGATGTTCGGTTTTTTAACAAATTTTTGCTTGACAAAATCAACAACATTATCATAATTTAAAATTTCACTTTCTATTTCTTGAATTTTCTTGATATTGGCCCGGTGAGTTTTAGTTCTTATATCCAAATAACGTATACCATTAATCATTTTCATCAACAAATAATGCAGCCAAAAAATATTCGAGCGTGGTTGAAAGTCTTGCCAATTATTTCTAAATAAAAAAAGAACATTAAAATTAATATAAATTCAAAAAAATAAATTAATATAAATTTAACCTATTAGCATCTTGCATTAATCGATAAATTTCAAATTGATGATCACCGGTGCCTTTAAATAATTCATCATCTTTACCTAAATCATTATAAATAACAACACCATTTAATTGTGCACGGGACAATGTATAATCAATTATTGTCACTTCAATACCATTCGAACAAATATCAATAGTTTGTTGATTTATAATAAAATGAATCTTTTTTCTTGAATCGACTTTTTTAATTAAAATATTCCCCCAATGTAGATCACGATGTTCAAATTGTAATTCGATTTCGGCAATAGCCAAAGCACAAGCCACCTAAATTATATTTCGTTATACTTATATTGTCTTTTTTAAAAAAAATTAATTATTAATTACCTGTTTAAACATTGATAAAGTTTGTTGTGCATTATTAAATACGAAAGATTCAGCATCTTGTCCAGCATTAGCTAATTCTAATACAATATAAATTTGATGTTTTGGAAATATTTCCGGTGAATCATTCTCTGAACCTTTTGTTTCATCATATAAATGCCATAAATCAATTAATTTATTTGGATATTGGCCGTAAACACAATTAATTGTTTCAACTTGTACAAATGTTGTTGTTTGATTCTCATTATGTGTTCTCAAATTACTCAATTCTCTATAAATAAACAAAAAATTTATATTAAAATATTTAAATTTGTATTATGTATTAAATTTTTAAATATTCTTACAATGATATAATGATTTCTGATAAAACTTCTTCATAAGATTTTTGTCGTTCACCATTCACAATTATATCACCTTCAATCGGGATGATCTTTAATACTGATGTAGTACCATTTGGTTTCTTGTAGAGGAACACCTCTCCATAGACACCTTCGCCGAGCTTGTGGCAATTGTTTAATATGCTGTGAAATCGAAGATTATTAAATATGTTTTTTATTTATTTATACAGTGATTCACAGTGTGGTCTACGTACATTCCATAGTGTTATTGGTGTTATATTAACCCTAATTTGTAGCATGTTTTTCTACAAATTTGAAGGCAAAGCTATGGAAGTTTAACTGTTAACGTGCCATTATAACTTGAAATTATGTATAGATATACAGAAAATGTGCTAAAATTGAGGTATGTTTATAATTAAGATTCCATATTTAACTTTGGTTTCCAATTTTAAAAACCATCGCATAGAAGATAGTAGGTGTTTATATTAACCATTAATAGATGGCACTAATCCTGATAACTTAATGTACAAAATTTTATGAATTTTTTGCTTATTATTACGATAATGTGTGGAAAATCGAAATAATTTCATGTTTATCCTCCAACTGAATTTTTGATATAATCATCAAGTTATCTGTGAGTCACCGTATTTTTTTTTACATTATATTAATCACTAATATGTAGAGAAGTTACAAGGCTATTTCACCTCGCAGTTGGATATGCCTTTGTTATATCGAGTCGTAACTTGATTCATACTTTACTATATTTGACATTTTTCAATGAAAAAACAAGCTACGACGATATGCCAACTGTGAGGTAGATTAGCGTTGTACACCCTTTATAGATTTGATTATATCGTAAAAGAAATGTAACGTTTTCGTTTTTTTATGGTAAAGATAACAGAAAATCTGTATTTAAATAGTATAAATGTAATTATACCTGTCCGAGTAACATTCTTCGAATGGAATTGGTTCCGTTTGTTGGCATTTTCTTAAAACAATATCCTTTGCAGTGGTTGTTGTAATTGAACAATTTTCAATATATTCGTCGTGTTGTTGTTGTACCTCTTCATTGACTAATATCGATAGTGTTTCAGGTCTTAATAAAGAAAGTTGTCTTTGAAAGCTATTTTCCAATGTATCAATTGATTCATTTGATTTGCCTTCTGATTCAGTGTCTCGTTCTTCTCCCTTTTGTACATAACCTGATAATGATGCATATGTTTTATTATCGTTAAAATAGATATAGTCTCTTTCAATTTCATATAGTAGAAAATATTTATCAATATTCTTGTTGATAATTGAACGATTCTTCATAAAAACTATACTCAAATCACAAATGTTATATTAACTACTTTTAATTTAACAAAATTAAAATAAAAAATGATAAATCAAATCGAAAATAAACTGTGATTAAAAAACACGAAATTTTCTACCACAAAAATCTAAATAAAATACGACGCAAATAGACAAACTTTCAACACAATGATGACACACAATATATCACGTGACAATATATAACGAATTTGATTGATTTATCGATAATACCACGTGTTCATATGACGCCATTGTGCCATAGTAGTGGGAGGATGATGAGATGAATCACATAGATCTAGTATACATATAAATAGCGCTTCTGCTGGAATAGTAAAGCAACCATGGATAAACAACCAAAGTTTCTACCATTACTGATTTTAAGGCTGTGGACTACATCTTTTCACCAAAGCTGGGCAGCCTGTATCACTAAATTGCTATGCTATTGTTTACATAAATTTATAACCTAAGATTTCAATTTTAATTATTGTTATTTTTAATTCGTATGCTTTTGCGTTTTTTCTTCAATATTTGAAATTTGTAAATTGTTTGAACAGTATTTCATTTTGTTTTGTGGTAATTTTAGACTAAAATAAGGGGTTTTGTTCAAAGAAATAATTGACACTTGTGACATTATAGGTACATGATTTTTATAGTAAAAGATGTTCTTTTTATAATAGTAACATTTCTGTCTCTGTCATTTAATATTTTCAATTTGGTCAATAGAACTACTATACCACAATATTTCCTCTCAAAGATGACTAATGTGTTGCGTAAATGGTTGGCGCGCTAGGCGAAACTACGGAAAGCGCTATCCATTTATGTATATACTTCCGAAAATACCACGATATTTCCTCTCGTATAGTTGGCTATGACGTTAATGCGCTTGCGCATTGCAAAGCGTCGCTACGCGTTGCTAAGGTAACGATCGGTTTACTCCTCGCCAATAGATGTTTCACATCAATAATAAAAAATTAGAAATGTGAAAGGTATGAAAGTAATAGTTATAAAATTGCGTTATTTGACCCTATTAACACTTTCTTTTATATTGGATTGCAAAATATTTTTATTTCAATAAAACATTGTAAAAATATTGATAAATTTTGTGTTATATTTAGGAGACCCTGAAAAATACAGCAATACAAGAATAAAAAAAGAAACGAAAGATCTATTTGAAAGAATTTTATGGAATATCAATTCATCTTTATCTGACTTACACAGGAGAATAGAGTGAAAGAAGGAGAGCGAAAATTTCCATTAAGAAATAGTTTATCTTTGTATATTTGAAACGTTCAAGGAGGATACGAGTTATAATAAGCGCGACAAAGATAATAATGTTGCTTTCTGAACAAGTAAAACAAAGATAAAGAATATCTGTCAGTTTAAAAAATATCTAGATCTGTTTTAGGGCTCCAATTTTGGTGGTCTCAAATCCTTCATTGTACTAAAGCCAGTTCTGTGTAAATATGGAAATTGTGCGACTTTGAAGTCTAATTATAGGAATGAAAAAGATCAATATTTTAAAAACCTTATATATGGTAATTTTCAATATTTTACTTCAATTTTAATTCTATAGAATATCGATTTATCTCTGTCTAATCCGCATACTATTCCTATAAATCCATATAAGTGATAAAGATAACAACTAGTCGCTCTATCTATTCGACACGATCAATACTTTTTTATCTACACTTTATTGAAACGCCCTGTATAAATTAGGGTCATTTATATCTTTATCTAAATACGCGCTGATACTAGTACGACGCCTACAGACGTCAGACGTTCCGACGACGCATGCTTTTACATAATTGTTCTAAATTCATCTACGACATGAACCATTTATTATAAAATCTAAAACAATAATTTATAACATATTTATACAGGATGATTTTTCAAAATGTAACAAGACACAATTTAAAATTTTTAACGTAAGTGTCAATTGATTAAAAGAAAATTAATTAATTAAAATTATAATTCTAGTCAACCTCTACTAATTAATTTAATTAGAAAATCATCTAATGGGGTTAAAATCGAAAAATTACCACACAAAATTGGTTTTATCGGTGATGGTAATATGGCAAAAGCTATATGTCTTAGTATTTGTAATAAAGGTGGTCTTATTAATTATTGTTTAATTAATTGAAAGAATAATTAATTTCTTGTATTGTAGGTTTAGTTGATTTTTCACAAGTTTATGTCTCTAGTCCGTACTTGAAAAATTTAAATACATGGAAACCATTAGGGGTGAATGTAACAACACATAACGATGAAGTTGCACAACAATCTGAAATTATTTTCTTGGCTGTTAAACCGAACGTACTCGATGAAGCTTTAAATAGTTTGATTGAAAAGAAAGAAACTATTAAAAATAAACTATTTATATCGATATTACCTGGAATTAATTTAGAAATTTTAGAAGAAGTATTGATTGAAAAATTCTAATTAATTTTCAACCCACTTGTTTGTTTTTTTCTAGAAACTTAAAGTTTTTAAAGGTTCACGAATTATACGAACTATGCCAAATACACCAATGCTAGTTGGTGAAGGATGTACGGTATATTGTCCTGGTAAAAATGTAAATGAACAAGATTTAAATACAATTGAAACAATATTAAAAGTAACTGGTGAGTGTGAAATGCTACCAGAAAAGATGATGAATGCTGCTAGTGCTGTAGCCAGTTGTGGGCCAGCTTTTGTACAAATAAAACTATAAATAACATAAAATTTTTATAAAACAATCATAAATTCTAGGTGTATTTATTTATTGAGGCATTATCCGATGGTGGTGTCCGGATGGGATTACATCGAACAACAGCTACGAAATTTGCCGCACAAACTGTCCTAGGTGCGGCCAAAATGGTCTTAAAAACTGAAAAACATATGGGTGTTTTGAAAGATGAAGTATGTTCAGCTGGTGGTATTACAATTGCTGGTATACATGCACTAGAAAGAGGTGGTGCAAGGTTTGTTTTTATATTAATTTTTAATAAATTCTCTGTTTAACTTGTAATTATTTAGAGGAGCAGTAATGAATGCTGTCGAAGCTGCTGTTAAACGATCAGAAGAACTCGCTAAAATTACATAAATTGATGTATTTTTATAAATTATAAATAAATGAATATAATAAGAAGACTATAATAGTTTGGGTAACGGTATTTCACCTCGCAGTTAGCCATGCTTTTGTTATCATATGGAGTCGTAGCTTGGTTCAAACTATAATACATTTGAGATTTTCAAATCAAAAAACACTTGTAACATAGAGATTCCAGGCCCATGCTTATTTGTAATTCTTTTCGGTAATAATAGCATTCATTATAGACTCGTTGTATTATTCAAGTGGCCGAACCAAGTTACGAAACTATTATCAGAATCCTCTTTGATTTAACCAAATAATGCAAAAATGCAATAAAAAATATGCCGTTCTATTTAAAATAAAAGAGTAGGGTGTACTATCCAATATTACGGAAATATTTTCCAAAGGTAGATGGAAAAAGCGGCTATACCGGTAGAAAATATAAGATAGAAACATTACAGAATCATGCCTCTCCTTTCCGCAGTCATTTTATCACATGTGTTAGAAAAAGGTCGAGCAAATTAAGGCGGGATATTTATTCCACCTCCTAATACTCATTTAACTCCATTGAACAGACGGAGAAACATGTCTTCTGTTTCTTTTTAAGTTAAGTTAGTGAGAAATGGATAGCTAGTGGAAACATTGCCAGTTTCCATAAGTTATACAAGACAAATAAATACATGAGATGGAATTATGAAAGCGGGAGATAGATATGTATACTTTGCTAAATGTTTCTATCCATTTCAAACGACCTGTATACCAAATTTCAGAAACACCCATCAATTAGAACTTCTTATACTTTTAATATGCCGTCACTAGAACACACCTTGTATAAAGTACGGTCCTGTTAACGATTATTACGCTAGTGTAAAATGAATAATTACAATATACCATTTATCTCTCCAAGATAATACCGCCAAAAATTAAACAACTGTAATCAAGTGTAAAATATGGAAATTTACATAATTATAATGTTGCCAATAGCTGCAATTTATTTCTTTGCAATGCTCATATTTTTATGGACGTTCGAGTTAACTAAAGCAAAATATGTACAAATGATCAATTCAGGTATATAAACTTATCATATTATCAATTTTATCAAATATATTAATCGATAATATACAATTTCAGGTTATTATTTTATATGGAATCGTAATAATTATATTGGAATACCACCTGAAATCGCCCAAAATAGTAAGTATAAATTAATAAATTTAGAATAGACATTATCATTAGAATTTTTCTAGTGGGCCTAACAACAATTCCACAAGATCTCCATTTATAACAATTATCATTATCTAGAAAAACAATATAATAATAAAAAAAACACTTATCTAAAGATAAAGATAATTGTTTATTATAATAAACGATTTCTTCGTGAAAACTTTGTTTTTTTCTTTCTTTAATTACATTTATAAATTTCTCAATTTTGTAAAATAATGGATGCTTATATAATTGTCTTATTACCAATTGCATCAATTTTTTTTTGTTGTATGCTCGTATTACTTATAGTTTTTGAAAAAGGTAAAAATCAAACAATAGAAATGATTAATAAAGGTACGTACGAGTTTTGTAAATAAAATTTCTTTTTTAATCTGATTTTCAACAATTTCAGGTTATTATTTCTTTGAAAAAAATGATGCATTTATTGGAATCCCACCGGAATATATCGATAATAGTAATGGTATTGTTAATATTGTTCGACAATTTAGTAGAGATGGTTTTTAATAATACAATATTTATAATATTATCAATGTAAACAGAATTATTGTTGTAACTTAATTCATAATTCACATTAAAGCATCAATCGACGCTGTACGTTTTTGTTATTAATCAGTATTTTAATTTTTTTTTATACTAAAATATAACGTGTAAAGATCAGTAAATCAACTGATAAGTAATACAAACTATTATTGTATTACTAGTAATACAAACAAATTCATCATCTGTTATCAGTTATCACTGATAACAGATGATGAATTTTTTTGTATTAATCTTTCGTGTATCATTAATTTTTTCAAATTTGGTAGAACGTGTTAATATTGTCAAAAAATTTAAAAATAATGCTTAGCATTGAAGAAATCAAAAATTATCACATACGTACTTACATACTGTTGTACTGCTACAATAGTTGTAATGACAGTATTTTTTATAGTTTATATTTCAATAACTACAAGGAAATTCCGTCGAAAAATCATCCAAATGGGTAAATTAAGATTTAAATAATTCATTGTTCATATTTTTCTCTAATGTGGAAATATTAAAATTCTAGTTATTATTCCACAAAATTGTAAATGTTAAATAATTTTTTTAAAAAAGTTGCAGTTGTTTCGAAACTGTCTAAAAATGAATCTGAAGGTTTCGAAACAGCTGTAATTTTTTTAAAAAAATTATTTAACATTTACAATTTTTTGGAATAAAGACTATAGAACAGTGCAATCGAGTTATCAACAACTTTTGAACAATCAACAACAACAACAAGAGGCTTATCAACAACACCCCTAACAACCAGATAGTATAAATCAATATTAAGATTTTGTTAATAATGTTGACATATTTTAGGTTGTTGTCCGTCTAATCCACCACCAGCATACTCAACAATAGCAAAGAATTAAAAATTCTATACTTTATATAAAAATAAAATTTATCTTACATTTATTGTTTTAAAATATGATTTAATTTAACGTTGTAATGTTTCATCAAATGCAGCATATTCAACACATCTAGATGGATCAGTTGGATAATATTCTTGACATTTTGTCATCAAACGTTTTAATGCTTGTATATATTTCCTTTGTGTTTCATCATTCATAACGTGTGCAACATTTTTTGAAAAGATTTTTTCACGTCCTGTACGTGCATGTATACCAACCATAGTTACACCAATTGGCCATGGTGCATTACCTATTGCCATTTGTAAATAAGCATCACTTGCCTTAAATTGAAATTAATTAATATAATTATAAAATAATAGTAATAGTTTTTTCTTATTAGTGATAAGGTGATAAGTTATTACTAATTGTAATTTTTACCTTTAAATAGTTACGATTTAATAAATGTACAACTATTTCAGTTAAACTATCTGATATATCTTCAGGTAATGTAAATGTACGTAATTTTCTTAATAATGGTTTTAAATATTCTTGTGTTTGTGTATATGTAGCACCAGCTAATTTACCTTTTGTACCACGTTTCTCTTCTAATGTACGGTTTTGTAATTGGTCGTTCCACTTTTTTAAAATCAACTGTAACAATTTTAAATATTATTTAGGTACTGTTTTTTTTTGTATTTTGATAAATGGTAAATAAAAAAGCATTTTTTCGGTGATAATAAATGTGTCGAAATCATTAATAAGTCTTAAAGTCTAATAATACAAAAAAAAATAACTTTTATACAGGATTATTTACTTCAGTCTAACGAGCTAAACATGCATGCAAAATGACTAACTATGTATAAGAATGACTCAGAGACCCTCCCAACATTGATTTTTTTCGTTTATCCCCATTGCATTCTACATGAAATGAAAAACATTCCTACCCGTTCCAGAACAAAATTTAGAAATTTAGAAGATCCTCGAGTCATTCTTAGTCATTTAACGTTTATAACTGGTTTTTGAAAATCGCGACATCGTTAGAAACGAGCGTTTTCTGCCCAACTTTCAAATGAGCTACGAGATTCTAATTTTGCTAAAATGATCTCCAGGGATTACCCTATAAATCCTTGTAACTTTTGGAATCACTTGACAAATAATGGTAGTTGCCCGACGTGAATAACCCTGTAAATACTTTTTCGACCTTTGTTCCTTTATTTAAAAATTTCAATGTTTCATATTTTAATTGTTTATAGACAGTGTTTCATATTACTCAATATTCTCTAGTAGTTTTCAAATATTTTAGAAAACATATGATGTAACATATGAGAATTAGAAAATGAAATATTTCGTTTATTTTTTTATTACTGCTATAATTCAAACTCATACGCACTCAAGGCAAAAATCCCCTCATATTTTTATAAGACCTGCAAAATATGATTATTCGTCAGCTCGAAAAATGACGATTTAAAGATTATAATTCACAAGAAAAATATGCCTATTCATATTAGTTAATCATATCAGAATTTTCAACCTTCATCAATAAGATAAAAAGAATTTAAATCTATATTTACATAAATGATTGAAGAATATGCCTCTTTCATATTTACATTAGAGATATTTGAGATAATTTATCATCACGCGATCTTATTTAATAAAATAAATTTACAATTAATTGAAACATGCTAGTATTAAAATGAAAACGCATATGAGACAACTTGTATATGAATAAGACAATACTATACTTGAATATTAAAAAAAAACCATATAATTAACGTATTTAACACTGATAATACCTGATAAGATAAGATTAAAAATATCCATACAGTGAAATTTTGTAAAACAATAGTAGTAATAATGCAACAGAAAAATGGATGAAGACGATGGAACATTATTATCATTAATTACCTTAATTGTATTATTTTATATAACAGGATTAGGTATTGCATTTTATATAAGAATACGTAAAATCTATCTGATACGACAGATTAAAAATACAGGTGATTATTACAAATAATACAAAAAAAATAATTATATAAAAATAAAATAAAAATTACAAATATTATAATTTAAGGTCGTGTTATATCCTTATCATCAGCATTAATAACAATGTTGATGCAACAATTACAACAACAACAGCAACAACAACGACAACAAATTTCACCATCTACAGGTAAATATACAATATAATTAATGATATCAGGTGTACTACAGTATTTCACCTCACATTTGGCTGTGCCTTTCTTACGTAGTATCGTAACTTGATTCACATTTGACATGTTATTGTATTTTTCAAGTAGCCGAACCGAGCTATGATACTACTTATAACACATCCAGCTGCGAGATGAAATAGTGTGATACACTCGATATTATTCTAATTATTATAATTGTAGGTTTACCTGCACCACCACCTTATACGGTTGAAACACAAAACAATCAAATTGCATTACAAACTTTACCACAACCAAATGAATTACCACCACCTTATGTAGAATGTGAAACAACAACTCAACCGAAATAATAATAGGATTTACCTGAATAAAATCAACAATAATCTTCATATCATGTTCCCTATCACCTTTACCCATTGTTTTAGCCATTTCTCTAATTTCTTCATAACTTTTCGTTGGTGTTTGTTCTTTATTTGATGATTTATTTGTTGTTTTTGTATCACTAGCTGACGACATTAGCTCCTCTAAATAGGCCTGATCAACTTGTTCCATAGCCTCTTGGAAATCATTACGAAAACCCTAAAAAACAAATTCTGTTAATTATTTTGTTAGTTTATATTAAAATAAAATTCAACTTTATTAATTTCAGGTTCTAATAATTCACATTTCCTTAAACGTTTAAATGCATCAATTTCCATTTCACCAAATAATAAAATCGGTTCAGAACGATCTCTTAAACGTGATATCACTTCATGTCTGGGCAATATACTTAAACCTTCTACTTCACGATCAGTTTTATCATTTATTTGAATTGTATCAGAATTTATTTGATCTTCACTCTTATATCTACCATATTTTTGGAAATATTCTTCTTGTTCTTTTGCCAATAAATCACCACGTTTAAAGTATTTCTTATCGGAGCCCTACACATAAAAAAAATTGAGGTTATGTTCTTAATAATAAAAATGTAACGTAAAAGAAAACTCACAAGAAGACTCTTTTCTTCTAATAATTTCCGTTTTCGGGCAATTTCCGCTTTCAAAACATCCATAATTCGGATTTATTCCAAATAAAAGGGAAATTGGAAATTTTGAAAAATTATAAAGGAATTGACATTTCTAACAGTGTTGCCACAATCTCACACATTTGCTACTAAATTAAAGTTTTAAAATAAAATAGATAAAAATTATTTAAAATAAATATCTGTGACCAACTAAGACTAAAAGGCCCTACACATCACCCAACCGACCGACGACCCAACAGTTGGCCCGACCAAAACGGAATTGCCTACACACCACCCGACACAACATATGTATGACATCATTATTTGTTTATTTGGTCACATATCGAATGCCATTTATAACTGTTTATGTGTCTCATCAAACACTACATCAAAAATTATGCCGTAAACAAAGGAAACAATATTGCATTTGGCATTATTATCGTTATTTTCGCTTTTCCCCGCTCGCTCAGTGTCGCCAACATCTAGTGAGAATATCGTTACCAACCGCAAATAGGTGACTTTTCAGCAACGATTGTAAACTTACAATGATTGCTCAATGCCTATACTCTCCATATAAGCCAAATATTTGACGTCATTGGTTGATAGTTAGCATACCTACATATACATAATAGAGACAGGTATAGCTACCTGTCTCTATCGATGTCTATTCGTATCTGTATGTACGCGAATGACGTCACTGGTGTACGACAAGAGTGGGGATGCCGAAAAAATGTCGTTCATGAGCAATCCTTGTAAGCATTCATAATCGTTGACTTTTCAGATGTTATTTAGTAAGAAATGGCGTTGTTGCCAGCTTGAAAAATTGAAGTTGGGTTCGACAGTCCTCCACACTAGCCAACCGTGTCGGGTCCCGTGTCGTGTTGGATGGTTGAGCCAACCAACTTGTACGTGACTTTAATGTAAACAAATTCCGCACCCGACAAGCCTCTACACTACACAACACGACTCAATTCACCCGACATTTCACCCAACCGCCAGACCAAGTTGGGTGATGTGTAGGGCCTTTAAATCGAGCATAATCACGTCGGTTATAGTGAAATATTTAAATTAATTTGGGATATACCCAAGATATGACAACGGTGATTTCTGTACACCCAACATTATTCATCAAAATTCACTAAAATAAAGGCGCGAATTTTAAGACTTACACCCTTTATTTTGACATCAACTTATTATAATATTAATACAAATATTATCACCAAATTATTATAAATTCTTAAAAATATTCAAAGAATTTCAATCGAGTGGTGTGATTCTAACCGAAGATTGTCGATATGTTGGATAATATCCATTTTGATAATGTTGTGGACTGGGTAAGCCTCTAGCTCGAACAAATGCATCTTGTTGATATTGTCGATAAACATTCTGTGGTGGTATTGTTGTTAATGTTGTACGTGGAGCATTACCTCTTAACAAAAATGCTACTGTAGCTAATAGACCGTTAATGAATTGCGTTAAACATTTCATAAATGTTTGTATGATCGGTGTACATGTCGTTATAAGTTTCCTTAATTCTTGTAACAATTTCAACATATACTCCATTGCAAATTTTAGAGTATGAATTAAAAATGTAAAAATTGTTGCAAATAAAACAAATAAGAAAATTGTCGATTCTTTGATATTGTTATACGTTAATAATTCTTTCATTTGTGATAAAAAAGCCTGCAAAGTATCATTAGCTATCTTTTGTGAATTTCCTAGAATTTCATCTGTATTCGATGTTGTAGTCTCGCTACTACCATCGATATTTTCAACTTTCTGTTTTTCATAAGAACGTACAGTTTTCAATTTCAAACATATCTCATTTTCGTAGAAAATAACATTACGAATTTTATACCAGAATGTACCGAAAACTTCCTCATCTAATTTGACCCAAATATGATAACCGACCGGTGCACCGATTGTTGTCGGTGTTGTTATACCAATCCATTGTTTATCACCATAGAATTTACAACAACGTTTCTTAACAATTAAGAGATTCTCAATTAGGTCATCTTCATTATCATCAATTTTGATAACATCACGATAAGAACTTAATGAATCAACGAAACGTTTCTCTTTAAATGTACCGATGAATAATGTGCCTTTTAAGAGGTGTTTACAAATGTCTTGTAAACGTTTCTCAATATCGGTATTGTCCTCGGATGAATCTTGAGAAACTTCTGATATTCTCGTCATCTTACCTACTACAATTCATACAAATTTAGAATTATCAAAAAATCATATTAAACAACAATCTACTCACACTAATTTTTGATGTAATTAGGTAAAAATTATAATAATTAAGAAAAAAAGTTCCACAAGATTGCTTGGACTTTGTTGTTATTATTTGTTCTTATTACTCCTGTCAAACAACCATAGACGTTACGTCCAACTTAACTACAATGATTTTACATTTATTCATTTTGAAAACAGATAAATTCAACCAAATTAAAATTTAATTTATCTAATATTTTAGAAATATTGTTTGTTGTATTTATATTGCCTACATTTCAATTTTTTTCACAAATTATTAGTTAGTACACCACTGGTAATCCGTCATTAAGACACAGCCACTGTTACCAACCACTAGTAACGAAACAAAACTAATTATATTAAATTACGGCATAAGAAAAAAATTTAAGAGAATAATAAGTTTATTTATTATTTTGGAATAATCTATGTAGAATAAGCTTAAAAAGTTAGCATAGAATAAATTTGAGTACACTTTAAATTATTTATTGCTACATTAGAGGTACCAACTATGACTCGCTAAGAGAACTAATTAATTTAGTATGGTTTCCTTGATTAAGCAGCTTAGCGCTCTCTAACAAGCTTATGATTTAATTTTTTAATCTTGTAAGAAAATTTTTGAGAAAATTCTAATTGACTGGTTGTAGTTCTGCTAATTATGGCACAGCTCGAAGATAAATTATTCATATTACATAAAAAAAACCTTCAGAGGTGCAAAATTGGTGGAGGCGCCAGAACAAAGGAACCATAAATAGTTTCATCACACAAAAAATTGCTTATAATTCGTGAATATATAATAATAAAATATTATAATTTTATGAAACATCCACTTTAGCATAACCATAATGAGCTATTCTTTAATGATGATTCTATAGGGCCGTTATTATTGCCATACCAATCGAGATGGAACTGAATCAATACTAACTCATAGGTGACAATCGAGCCAGCAATCTAAAAATTTTATTGATAATTTTCAAGAACAACAATTAAAAACGTATAAACAAACATTTAAAACTATACATTTAGTGATTGTAAAGAAATTCTTTCCAGAAATTGCTAGGTTTGAGTGTGATATTTGTTCAATAAATCGTTGAATCTCAACATTATAAGTATCAGATGGTGTTGCTAATAAAATTGGTAGAATATTCTTATTTTCAGTATTAACAGTAGCTGCATATAAACAAACATATACAGTACGTGCTATAAGTAATAAAAATGATGCATAAAAATAGATTTGACATAAGAAATTTTTATCATCGCCTTCTAAACTACCATAAAGTTGTGTTAAAGTGAAATAGAGATTCGTCCAAAAACACAACAAAACGATATATGAGATATTTTTATTTAATTTCGAACAGAGTCTGGCCAAATTGATGTGCTCCTCGCGCAAATTTCGCCAAACAGTCAACGATTTCACCTATAAATGCACAATTTAAGTTTATTTATTCTACAGGGTTGTTCACGTCCGGAGAAAAGTTCCCATTTGTAGGGGGCTCCACAAAAACATTTTAGCGGAATTAGGGCCTTGTAGCTGGGAAGTTTTGGGCAACATTATGGTTTTCAAAAGAAAGTTGAACACGCAAAGCGATTAAGAATGGCTTCTAAACTACTATAAAATTGATTTATTACGTTTTACTCGCTTGTATTGGAAAATTGAAAAAAAAAACGTGGTGGAGATTGATTGTGGAAACAATGAATGAAGCTATAGTGTTGTTTACTATCTTTCATTTGATAGGGTAAGATTGTTTATGTCAATTCCGTGCTTATTACTCTTATTCTGTTTTCTTTTAATGTAAAAATAATAAAAATAAGTAAATAGTCTCGTTATTCATAATAATGTGAAAAATAAATGTTCCTATTTATACACAAATTTAGTGATGAAAAACGAATGAAAACTATTTTAAGAAGATCTTCTTGTCATTCTTAGTCCTTTAACGGTTATAACCGGTCAGTAAAAATTGTGATATTGTCCAAATAAAGCGTTTTTGATCAATTTTCCAATGAGCTACAAGGCTCTAATTTCGCTTAATTTGGAGAACCCCCACAAATCTTTGATTTTTTTTTAAGTGCTCGCCAAATAATAAAAGTTGCTACAAGAACTTTTCGCCTGGCGTGAATAATCCTGAATAAGGAAATATTGAGAATTTCTTACTCTATATCGGAGCGTATTCTGAATTTTTCGTCTGAGCTGTACGATTCGTGTAGTAAGAGCCAGACTGACAACCATAATGAAAATATCGATAAATGTCCAAATAAAAGTCATTTGAATATTTGAAAGCTGTTATCATTAAGAAAGTATTAGGATTTCCCGGAATTATAATTTTTAATATTACCTGCAATAAGATACCTTTCCATAATGAATAGTCAATAAAAGAGAATATATGTGGCCAATTAATATAAACGAAATAATGATAGAATACATATGAAATTGTCCGTGTACACCATATACTCCATGATAGATGCTGTAACTGTACCAATAAATGTTCAGCTGAAATTATTAATTAATTAAACGAATTAAAAACAAATTTTATCCAATATACTGGCAGCAAACACTAAAAAGAACGATGTTATGATTTTAATTCTCCGTTTAAGATTTGTTGTGACCACTTGATTGCCCTGATAAGTTTCAATAAATTGCCATAATCTAACAAATTCCGGCCATTGTCTTGCTAATTTTATAAATAACACACTTGAGATTATTGCACAGATTGTAAATACCAGTTGATCTAAAATATATTAATTAGAATTGAAAAAGAAATAGTTTTGTGAAGTTGTAAATATTTATTACTAATTTCCAACAAACTGTTGTTAAAAAATAGTGCCCAATGAATACGTGCAATTCCATGTATTATAAACAAAAATAACGAACATAACGAATAGATGGTTTTCAGTGAATACCAAGAAAATTTCAGCGCTCTATAATCGTGATTAGTGATACCATATACGGGGAAAAATCCAAAAATTTGCGCTATCGCCAAAGGAAATTTCATTGATGAATGAAACGAGATCTGATCGTCTTCTTTCATCATTCAAATCGTTTTTAATCTAGTTTGAATTAATGGTTAATTGTGGAAGAATCTGTTAATATTCTCACCTTTCATGTTTGTATGGTGTACCTATTTGAAATAAATTATGTGGGTGGTGTCACAGCTATTTACAATCTTAGAATTCGATCGATTATTTTAAAATATTTAAAATTTAAGTTGTTTACACATGAGTTAAAAGGTTTTTTATTCAATTATTGTGACAAGAAAATGTGTATATTTTGATTGAAAATGTACTTAATGTAAAGAAAACAATAATAAAATTCATAAGAGAAAATAGTATTAAAAATTCATGCAAGTTTCCATTCTTTTTATGAAATAAACAACTAGATAAAGTCTTTTTTTACTTAGGGTGGTCCTTAAGAAGGTTATTTTCAAATTTCTCTGCTCCCAGGGGCTCAAATGCTTCCAAATTGATAAAAAAACATTCCCTGAAAATTTGAGCTCTTAATATTAACTCTAAGATAGTGCGCATTCCAATCTAAGTTTCTTATGGAAATAACATAGGAAAAATTACTTTTGTTGTTTATAATTTTATAACTTGGGAACGAATGAATCAAAAACTATAAGTGATCCATATTTTTATAGAGAATTTAACGCTCTACAAAAAAGATCTCTTATAATTTTTTCATTAGTCTATTGGTTTAAACGTTATTCAATGTCAAAGTTTAATTTTCGTATTATTATTAATATTATCAAGGCTTTTTATTAATATTATCGAGTAAATTATTACATTAATAAATATTTGTTAATATTTTATTTATGATCAAACTAAGCGAATATAATGTTTTCTTTAGGATTCTGATTGATATGTGTGATTTTTAAATCAATAAAACAAATAGTTTTCTAATTTTCAAGTTAATAAAATGAAAGGACAGATGAAAT
The DNA here is from genome assembly GCA_039776855.1 of Mylabris sibirica. Lineage (NCBI taxonomy): Eukaryota > Metazoa > Arthropoda > Insecta > Coleoptera > Meloidae > Mylabris > Mylabris sibirica. The sequence continues at coordinate 10,396,741 of CM077836.1, forward strand.
ATGATACCGCTCGGATCCTTAGCCTTAATCTTTTTTCATATTTTCCACGATTGCAGATTTTCGAGTATCAGCATAATATCACTTATATTCTGATAAAAATTGAACTATAAATTGCTGCTGCTCTGGATCCTTGCTTAGTATACTATGGTATTCTTCAATTAGTTTCACTGCACGCTCAGCAATATCATTAACAACTTTCAAACTTTGTACCAATAGAAAACCTTTCTGGTAATCTTCATTTCGACACCACTCAGACGGATTTAAATTTAAAAAATCTGTATTTATTCCAAATCTAGTGAAAAATTGGAGTTATTTTGATGATATGAATGAAGCAATGCTCCAGTTATACATATACATACATCACTAATGTAAAATTAAAATTAAACTTTGACATTGAATAACTTTCAAACCAATAGACTAATGGAAAAATTATAAGAGACCTTTTTTGTAGAGCGTTAAATTCTCTATAAAAATATGTATGATTTATAATTTTTGATTCATTCGTTCCCAAGTTATGAAATTATAAACAACAAAAGTAATTTTTCCTATGTTATTTCCATAAGAAACTTAGATTGGAATGCGCACTATCTTAGAGTTAATATTAAGAGCTCAAATTTTCAGGGAATGTATTTTTATCAATTCGGAAGCATTTGAGCCCCTGGGAGCAAAGAAATTTGAAAATAACCTTATTAAGGACCACCCTCCTAATGTACATACATAACATCAAATTGTTATATATTGCAGGAAAAACATAATTTTAAAACATGCAATAATATCAATAATATATCGGGTGTACCACGGTAATCAACACCGCAGTAGGCTATGTCTTTTTGTTACGTATGGTCGCAGCTTTGTTCGGCTGCTTGAAAAATACAATAATGAATATGGCAAATGCAAGGCAAGATTTTTCAACTCAACGCTGTCTAACAGGCCTGTGCATTTTTTTAATAACCCATCAGTTAATTTTTGAGAAAATGCCGATTTTCACCGTATTGGCGCTACTTACTACCACATAAAAAGAAATAGCTAGTATTTCTATGTCTATTTAAATGTCATAGAGCGTGCGAGGTGAAATATAATCTCTAGTAAAATTTTAATGTAGCCGATCGTGAATCTTCGCTGCATCCACGTAGTTTGACTGTCAGCAAAACGAACCGCAATATACAGATATAGTAAAGTAAGTGAGATTTGAAAAATAGTAGACCATTTATATTGTAATATTCCTATTGACAAAGCGACGTCATTGCTAAAATGCGTCTGAAATGTGTTTGATTTTAGTGAATTTCTCCATAGGAACGATTCCCTTCCTTTATTTTCTCAAAGCAACTCGTTTAAGTTTGATTCATATTCGAAAAAATAATAATAATTAAGTGAAAAGATTATCTACATACATATCTAAACTGATTAAATATTAATTAATTTCAAATTTAATTCTTTAAAATAGATGTAAAATTATTTGTATATGAAAGAAAAAAACCAACTAATACACCAATAGTTGTTTGACACCGTTGAAATTATCATGGCAAAACTGTAGATCCGGGCTCTGCTTATTAAATTTTTAAAAATGCAGAAGCCTGCTAGACAGCGTTGAGCTGAGAAATCAAGCAAGTCTTGTTGATTTGTTGTTTTTGGTTGTTCGTTCGCATTCATTCCTGTTTGATCAAGCAGGCCTTGTTTTTTAACATGTTAATTTATTAAATGGAAGCATAAGAAATAAATCAAAATCCAAAAAAGTCCAGTTATTGGTTTAACTTTAATTGCCATAAAATCGACGAAAATCATTATAAAAAAATAAAAATCAAACGAATTTTATTTTTTAATGTAATAATTTACTTTCTCCACCCATGGTTTACTTTGATCGATAATGCTAAATCATGTTCGATCCATTATTTTGTATAATTTTCAATCATCAGCAATCGTTACGTATACTTTGCTTAATTAACTAACTAAAAATATATTTTAATTGCAATTAGTTCATAGTAATTCAATTTATAAATTATTTTTGAAGTTTCTTCAAGTTACGCTACTGTTTGCTGTCATTCTGTCAGTAATACCAACTTCACTTTATCAAACAAAACTATAATTAAGTAGCTGGTAGTGTGGTAAGAATTAATGTAAATTTTGATTAAATTAGTGTATTTTCCTGTTAATAATCAATAATTTTTGGTGATTCTTTTGTATTTTATTGTTGTCATGTTGTAATAGATGATAAAATTCTTAATTTTGTAGTGTGATTTGTAGCCAACATGACAGTGATAAAATCCCTAGTTAATATATTTGAAGTTCTTTTTTGTTTTCCTTTAATTTTCACTGGAAAAATTAATTAGAATAATTTAAAAAATTCATAAATTTATAATTATCGAACGATCTTTACACGACAAAGCAATTAATTCTTTATTATTATTTTTTTGGATGTTTTAGAGAAATTGTAGAATCAAAATTGCATCCGTCAAAATTACAAATTTCGTCCAATTTCCTACAATAGAAAAATTAATTTATATATTTTCTTAAATTAGAAAAATTAATTAGTAATAATAATGTCGGCATACAAGGTAACGAATTTTGAATATATCAAATTGTCAATATAGTCTCGATGAAATTACAGACTGGTGAAGGGAAACGTGAAGAATTCCGTAAATACTTGGAGACAACCGGTGTTATGGACACTTTAACCAAAGTATTAGTTAGTTTATATGAAGAGCCTGAAAGACCTGAAGATGCACTAGCGTATTTCCTTACAAACCCCTTAAAATTTCCTACATTAATCTAATTATTGTTTCTTAGATTTATTCGTGATCGCCTCGCTATTGAAGCTGGTTTAGAAACATACGCCCAGCTACAGGAGAAAATCGAGGAATTGCAAACACAATTGAACGAATTAGAAGGGAACCAACAACCACAAGATGAACAACAGGATGAACAACAAGAAGGTGGCGAGGCGACTGAAGAAACACCAGTTGAACAGGAAGAAGCTGCAGAAGTAGTAGAAGGTGAAGCAGAAGAACAACCACCAGAAGAGGCAGAGCCACAGGCAGAAGCTGAAGAAGCCCAACCGGAGGCTACTGAATGAAGCAAAAATCTAATCAATTTACAATCAAATATTCCAAATTTTTTGAAAGTATTAATTTGACTTTATTTTCTTTTCAATTATTAGAATTGATTTGATTTCGTTTATTATTAAATACGATTTTTCTTGTTAATTTGTTGTTTTCTTTAGAGATTTTCAATATTTTTTTCCTGTTGTAAAAATTGTGTATTTTAGCAAATATTGATAAACAGCAATTCCAATTTGTTGCCTTAAAATAATAAATTAGTCAATTATGATGATTAGTTTTTCTTTAGAAACAAATACAATAGCAAATTGTGAAGGATATTTACATTATTTTTTAAAAAATATACTCCTATTAGTTGATTAATAGCTAATTATCGCAAAATTAGAAATAGTATAATGATCATTTGACAATAATACGAGAATAAGTGGCTCATTTAGCGACAGCTTGGGCCGCTTGACGCCGTTTAACATCCCAGTTGAATACTCTAGCCATGTTCACTTCCGTTGTTGTAAATTGATCCCTAAAAATATAAAATAAATCCAATAAAAACCATACGATTTACCAATATGAGTATACCTTAAGAAATCCAGATCGTGTTCGACATAAGTTAGATTCTTAGTAGCCGATTCAATGTTCTGTTTTAATAATTCTTGAGCATCTTTTAAACTATACTCTAACATCACATTAGCACCTAACCATAAATACACGGTTTCAGTCGGTGGTATTTTAGCTTTAGCAAAGACTTGTTCGCTTAGTAAAAATTGCGTTTCAAATTCATCTTTTTGTTTCTCTAATCGTTCAATCATTGTTAATGAACGTTTCAATTCCGGCACCTGATTCTGTAAACGTTTCTTCTTTGACAATAAATTGTATTCCATAAATTTATATTTAGCATGTTGATTATCTAGTTTTTTTAATACATCATCAACATTCTGATTATTCTCAGGTCGTGCCATATAAGCATCAACATCTTCCTTTAATGAACAACATAGGAAAAAAAGAATGAATCAACCAAATGAAGTGAGGTTAGGTTTATATTTTTAGAATATCATTTAATTAATGAGGTAACTTACAACAAATTCCGCTTCTGGTATGCCAGCATACGATTTTTTATCACTTCCATCTGAATTATTTTCCGCAATTTCCATTTTATAAAATTTCTCGTAAAATTCCAACGAGCTAACCTACTCTTCACCGTTACTGGGGACTTTTGTCTTGTCACGTAAAGTTGGTGCAGTTGCCCGCCCTAGCTGTCAAAAAGTTTCTCATTGCCAGATGTACCAGTACAGATTCGGAATAGAATTACATACATCAGTAAATTTGAGAAAATCACCATAAGACAAAAGAAATCCTAATGTACGTTTTGAAAATAGCAAAAACAGTGTTATAGGTTTATTAATATTATAAATATTGTAAATATAGATGCTGTTTGGCAACATTGTTTTGTGTATTTACAACTGTGCCAATCATGATGTTGGAAAAGGAGGTATAGATCGCAAATCTACCTGCGTCTTTCTAATCATTCTTGCATTGCTGCCAACCTTCTTGGATATTTATGTAATTCCCTGAACCTAACCAAAAAATTGTTATAAACATTTATGAAAAAAGCGTTTATAAATAAATAAATAGAAATGTTTTACAATAAGACTGTTTAAGTTAATGAAATAATGGATATACTTGGTGGTTTTATAATAATTGCATTCGTTTATTTATGGTTTTTGTTTATTGATCGTTTCTTGAAAGTAAGCAATCTTATCAATTATTAATTACTTTTCTAATTAAACAAATTACAGTCATGCTCTCATTATGCGTACATACAATTCTTGAACGGTACCGGCTTAGAAATAGGCATATTGCAATTTAAATGGACAACAACAGCCTTTAATCGTGTTCTAGTCAAATGGGGTGCTATTAAACCTAAATTACAAACAATATGGTTCAATATTGGTTTATATATAAGTCTATTATTATTACCAATATCGATTTATTTAATCTTGATGGCTTTCATACAAAATTTCCAATCTGAAAACACTAGTGATAGTTTAATTGAACCAATTATGCCTGGTTTAAATCTACCAGCATCAGAGATCGGTTATTATAGTTTATCGTTGTTGATTTGTTCGATTGTACACGAATTAGGACATGCTTTAGCCGCTGTACAAGAAGATGTAACCCTACTAAATGTTGGTGCTAAAGTTTTATTTATTCTACCAATTACTTTCGTTGATATGAATAGTGATAAATTGTTCAGTTTGAATGCATGGAAACGTTTAAAAATCTTCTGTGCTGGTATTTGGCACAATTTATTTATTGCATTGATTGCATATTTATTGTACAATTCAACAAATTTCATCTTCTCACCATTGTATCGAACCGGTAGTGGTATTGTAGTTGTTGGGGTTGTAGAGAAGACAACATTAACGTTAGGTTCGCGTGCTTTAAATCAAGGCATTATTGTTGATATTAATGATTGTCGTGTTGTTGATGAAGAAACTTGGTATAATTGTTTAAGTGCCTTAAAATCGAATAAAACAGCATTCTGTTTACAAACAGATCTAGTCCATAATTTAGATGAGAGTGTACATTTAAAACATTTAGATAATGGTTTAATTAGTTGTTGTAATGATGATAATTATAATAATGGACGGTTATGTTTTGAATATTTAGATAATGAGGATAGTATTTTAGAATTTCCACCGTATGTTTGTTTACCAGGCCGGCCGGTTATCGAACAATCCACCGATTATTGTATGTCAATACCGTATAAATGTCCAAAAGATACGTATTGTTTCCGGCCGGTATTACTAAACCACACGAATTTATATAAGATTAAACGTTTAAATCAACCGGATGTTATCTATATTGGACCTGTATCGGATCTGTATAGGGCCATACAAATATCGCCGTTTATACCCAAATTTCGTTATTTATCAACAACGATACCTGATTGTATTACAAAATTATTAAAGTATATTGTTGTATTCTCGATTGGTTTCGCTATCGTTAACATATTGCCGTGTTTATTTATGGACGGTCAACATATCTCTAATACAATATGCCATATTTTATTTGCCAATCATCTGCGTACAACTCACATTCAAATTGTTTCTGCCATCATCTCGATTTTCTTCACACTTATCTTAATCGTACATTGTCTAATTATAGGCTATAGAAAGTTGAATTTCTGAATAAAATTATCCTTTATCTAGATAGATTTATATTATTTTCCAATTCTTTCAAACATCGCTCCCCGTACGTTAGGTACATTTTGATCGTAATCTGATCGGTATGATGGGCATTATTACGGAAATCCCGTCGGGCCCATTCTTTCAATTCGTTCCGATGTCCAGCATCTTCCACTAAACGAATCGTCCGAAATATCCTCCGATACAAACCTAAAACTTGTTGTCTCAACATAAACTACAAAAATTTGAGGTTATGTCTATCACGCCTAATTTATATGATTCAAAATTAATAAATACTTGTTTAAGAGTTAAAATAGGTTTTGTAGACGACGACATTACAATTCTACCCTTTTATTATTGCAACAATTGTAATTTTAATTAAAATAGGGTTAGTTTAGTGGCGCGCATGCGTAATGTCTTGCGCGTTCCCCAATTTGAAAGTATGGCGCGAATTACCCCACTTCGAGTACCAAAATAAGCACAACATTATTGAAAAGCTCACCTACTAGTTGTCTCTTCACGCAGATGATGAGAGAAAATTTGTGAAAATTGTTGCGTAGTTTTCCATATTTTAAATCAATCTTGTATATAAACACAAAGGAAATTGGTTCGTCTTAGTATTGTTGGAAATTGCGTGTTTTTTTGTTGTTTTGATGGAAAAAAGTGCCGGCTTTTCCAAGGAACCAGCACCGTCCAAAGTTCATGTTAAGAAAGAAATTTTGAACAATGACATAAAGGTGAGTTTATTGTTGTAATTTATAATTTTATAAATAGATAGAAATTCTGTCTGTATAGACAATGTTAGTTTAAAAATAGCTGGTGTTTGTGATGTTGATTATTTGAATTTCCACTAAATAAAGATTACAATTTTGTATTCGTTGATATAATTGGTATAATAATTGTATTTTTGATGTGGTTAATGTTTTTATTTCGTTTGTAAAATGTGTTTAAATTTAATATAAACTGTAGCTGTGTAGCTATATAGCAGAGCACGGGCCTAACATGGATGTGTAATTTGAACTTGTTACTCGATATGGGTATATCAGATACCCAGATGGTGTGCAACTGATACCCATCACAGGCCAGACATCGTAAATACATGTTATTTTATATCTTTACATCTTTCTCTCTATATATATATATATACACATTTCTTACATTTATTATAGTAAAATCCGCCAAGATATGTGTTTTGAAATACAAAGATTTATAATCAACTATAATTTTGAATGTAATTTGATAATTGATTTATTATTATTATTATTGTTACTGTTATTATTATTATTTTATCGAAAAGTTCATATTTCCCAATGGAAATTCGATCAAATGATTCAGTGAAATTTGAAATTGTGGTAATCTGAGTTGAGTGTTGTTTGATTCTAGTAATTTTCGTTGCTAAGTTTGAAAATTGTTGTGAAGAAATTTGAACTTAAAGCTCATCACATTACTCGTTAGTGTTATTACTATTATTATTGTCATTATCTTTATTATTATTATTATTATTGTTATTATAGTCCATTATAAAACTGTTGTAACAATAACATTTCTTTTTGGCAGTTTAGAATTAGTAATTTCATCTTTTATATGAAGTGGAAAATCTCTAAAATTATATTTGGCACAAATCTGCTGTTTTTGGGGATTATTCGAACAAGTCTAAATTCGCGTTGAGGACCGTACTTTAAATTTTAATCAACTGAAGATTGAATGAATACCATATACAGCGTGTAGAATCTAAATGTGCCAAATTTTATGAACTCCTATTAGTTGGCGAGAGATTCGAGAAATGTTTTAAGGATATGTAAAAAAAGAGGATAATTTCAGCAAAGTTAGAATTTCGTAGCTTATTTGGAAGTCACTCAAAAACACTTGTTCCTGACGCGATGTTTTGATTTTCAAAAATTAGAATGACTCGAGGATCCTCCCAAAATTCTTCTTTCCTCGTTTTTCTTTATTGTATATTAGAACAGGTGGAAATATTTCGCATTTTTCTAGAATGCAAGAAAGTAAAAGAAAAAAATCAATGTTGGGAGGGTCTTCGTGTCATTCTTAGTCATTTAAGCTGCTTGTTTTCGAAAAACGGGAAATTTTCCAAAACAAGAGTCTTTTGACTGACTTCACAATGAGCTACAGAGTCCTAATTCTGCTAAAATATTCCCTGAGGCCCACCTTACAAATTCTTAAAATATTGGTAAAACTTGGTAAGAACGGCAAAATTGTGTTCCGAGGCTCTTGTACAAGGTGTTTCTTTTTAAAGTGCTCCATTCTTATGAAACTCCTATAAGTTAGCGAGCAATTCGAAAAATGTTTTAAGAATTTGTAGAGAGGGCCATGGAGAACATTTTAGCAGAATTAGAACTTTGTAGCTCATCTTGAAGGTAGTAAAAAAACACTCGATTTCGACAATATCGCAATTTTCAATAATGAACAGAGCATGCAAAACGATTAATTGTAAGAATGACTCGTAGACCCTCTCAACGACGATTTTTTTGGTTTTTCTCTATTTTGTTCTGGGATAGGTGGAAATATTTCGCATTCTTTCTAGAATACAATGAAGAAAAATTAAAAAATGTTGAGAGGGTCTTCGAGTCATTCTTAATCGTTTAACGTGTTTACCTCGTTCTTGAAAATCATGATGTTTTCCAAAATGATCATTTTTGACCGACTTTCAAATAAGCTACGAGGTTCTAATTTTGCTAAAATGTTTCTAGGGCCCTCTTACAAAAGCTTGAAATTTTTTTCGAAGTGCTCGCCAACTAATAGGAGTTTTATAAGATCCGCTAAATTTAGATCTGACACCCTGTAGGTAAAGATATAGGTACACTTCATTTCATAAAAAAGTTAACGATTTTGTTTTACACAACATATTTGGTTTAAAAGTAGATACAGTAGAATCCCCCTATAACGAGGTCGTCTATAACGAGATATTTTTGTGGTCCATGCAAACATACAGGCTGTTTGGTCTAAATATGGTTGATTCTAAGAAACTCCTATTAGTCGGCGAGCGATTCGAAAAATATTTTAAGGATTGGTAGGAGGGTCCTTAAAGAACACGTCAGCAAAATTAGAGCCTCGTAGCTCATTTAAAAGTTGGTCAAAAAGCGCTCACGCAAAACGACTTAAAATAACTTTAGCATCCCCCCAAAATTGATTTTTTTCGTTTTTCTCCATTTTATTCTGGAACAATAAAAAAAATCAATGTTGGGAAGGTCTCTGAGTCATTTTTAGTCGTTCTGCGTGTCTTGTTCCTTTTTGAAAATTGCGACATTGTCCAAAACGATCGTTTTTTGACCAACTTTGGAATGAGCTACGAGGTTATAATTTTGCTAAAATGTTCCCTAGGGACTTTTCTACAAATCCTCAAAATATTTCTCGAATAGATCGTCGACTAATAGGAGTTTCTTAGAATTCACTATACTTAGACCAAACAGCCTGTATATGAACACAAGTTGTTTTTTTTGTAACGGGGATTTGCTTCTAACGAGTTGGCATCTCGTTATAGCAATGATTCTACTGTATAAAAATAATGTAAAACAAAAATCACTACAATTTTTTTTTTCAAAATGTACCCATCTTCCGGTTTCACACAAAGCTGCACTCTACAGCTGGGAACGGTGCAACCGGGTCTGCAACTGTTCAACATTTTTGACCGCTACTTTATTGTTTCGTATGGTTCCTCAAAAAATAGACGAAAATATGGATGTTATCAGACAAAAAAACAATAAACCTGCAATCATAGTACCTATAGAATCAATTTTCTTGCTACATTTGCAATTGATGGATTAAATCAGCCGAGTGGTATTAATTACGTTTGTTGAATTAGCACAATTATTTATTTTTAAGATTTTTTTAATCCAGTGGCTTGGAAACGGGGTCATATCGACCCCCTAAAATATTGTAGAATCGGCTCAGTTTTTCAGGCCCTACACGTGATTTAAAAATTGTCAGTGATTTTGATTACACCCTGTATACTGTATAGGTAATTTTACTGGATTTTCTAAACACACTTAATTAATTAAAGGGCGTTATAAGAGTGGTTAGTAGAGCATTTCTTTAAAGTCAATATAAATTGAGTTATTTAAAATACATAAAAATCATGAAAAAGTAGCTTTTATTTCTTGATTTCTATAAATAAAACTAATTTCGTGTCGATAAGATTAGCCAAGGGGTAAAAAATTTCATAAAATTGGAAAATTATGAACAACCTCCTACACAAAGCATAAGAACGTAGGAAATTTTACAGCAAGGTGCGTAGAAAAGGTGACAATTCTTGGGCGAGAAATACCCTTTTTTTTAGTTGTGTGAATCGTGCCTTCTTAATCTTGAAGGAAAAAAGGCTCTGTAACTAAACAAGATAATACCCTTATTTCCGCATATTATTTTTGGTCGAATATCTTTTTTTCAAATTCTGACTTGTTAAACATTGTTACAACCTCCCTCAATTGCCTGTCTTACACAGCCTCATAGCTATTGTCACCTTTTTCATGCACCTAACTGTACAAACATATGCACAAATTTATATTCGTCGTTTTCAAGCCTTTTCACTCTTCTGGGGACTCCTGAGACAATGTTTAAGTTTAAAGGAACCCTAGTGCCCATATTACATTAATGGAAACAAAAAATTGATATTATTTTAGTCGTTTTGTATATTTCCTCATTTCTTGCACAACTCTTAATTATGTGGCAGGGAACCCTATTTGGGAAGCATTGCTCTATTTCATTAAAGGTTGACAGGGGGGGGTAGTTAATTGTACACCTTTTGAAAGGTTTTTTAAATTCATTTAAATACAATATACGTACAACATTCAATAATAATAATAATAATATTAATAGTTGCAATTCACCCGTAATTTTAGGCAAAAAGAACAAGTGCAAATTTTAGCGAATTTTTTTAAAAAAAAATTAGCTTATGACGAGATCTCATTTTTTATATTTATATATGTATATCCACGATAACTGCCGTAAAAATAGTCCAATCATAATGAAACTTGGTACAAAAATCAGTCTTTAGGATAGCTTGGATGAGTTCATTGGCCAGACTGGTAGGGCCAACACTTTTGGAATAAGAGCTGAAGAAATGTTGAAAAAAATCATTTTCAATATTACATTTGCTTAGATTTTGGTGAAAATTAAAATAACAGTAGAGCCGACCATTCTCTATGATCAAGAAAAAAAATCATCAAAATCGGTTCGTTGGATCGCAAGAAAATGCAAAAATATCTTTATTGAGTATAAACAGTAAAATCGAATATCTCAGATAGCAATATGTTCTGACAATTGATATTAGAGAAAAAATTGAATATCGCAGAGGGCAACTAATTTTGACAGTTAATATTAGACAAACAACAAATTTCAAACGAGTGAAATTTTATTAGTGTTTCTTATTGTTTGTGAATTAAAAGAATATTAATTGTTAGTATCATAAAAATGTTTTGCATTTAATATTTCAGCATGTAGATACATAAAAAAAATTCGCTATATAAGGTACTTGCTGCCTTTGGAGATTTTATTTTATATTCTCGTAAAGGTAATCAGAGTGTAGAAAATCAGATAACCAAACAAGAGTGTAGCAATATTAGTGTACTCAGCAATTTTCTGCCCTTATAATTCATTAAGCGTTGATAGGGAGAAGTTAATTGTACATCAATTGAAACACTTTTTAAATTGTTTGAAGTAGAATTTTCAACAATAATCTGTATAGCCAAAATTCACCCTTAAATACTGGCGTATAATCAGTTATATTTTCATCCCTTTTTTATATTCCAAAATTCGGTTTTAATATTATGATAGCCCTTGGGAATCTCTATACCGGGTGAGTCACGTAAGACGAAAAGTTATTATAGCAACTCCCTTTTTTTGGCGTGTGATTCGAAAAATATTTTAAGGATTTGTAGGGGGTCGCAGAGAACATTTCAGCAAAATTAGAACCTCGTAGCTCATTTGGAAGTAGATCAAAAACGGTCGTTTTGGATTTTTAAAAATGAGCTCTAGACGCAAAACGACTAATTGTAAGAATGACTCGAAGACCCTTCCGACATTGATTTTCTTCGGTTTTCTCTATTACATTATAGAAAAAATAATATTAAGAAAAACGGAAAAAATAAATGTTGGGAGGATCCTCGAGTCATTCTAAGCCATTCTAAGTTTATGAAAATAATGAAACCGTGAGAAACGAGCGTTTTTTGACCAACTCCCAAATAAGCTACGAGGTTCTAATTTTGATAAAATGACTTTAACTACTCTCCTATAATTCCTTACAACATTTTTGTAATCGCTCGACAAATAGTGGGGTTACTATAAAAACCTTTAGTTTTCCGTGACCCACCCGATACAGTTCTTGAAGCTATTTTAAGATACTTGGGGAAGATGTTAGCCTTCGGGATTAATTTTTCAGGATTAGTAACTAAATCTTCTTTTAGGATGCAAAATACCGCCTGTATATTTCCTGAACTCATTTTCTTTTTCCAATAAAACCGTCCCTGGCTCATTAAATACTTGAAATTCTTTAAGGGAATTTGTACAATTCAAGTATCAGATTTCAGAATTACACTTTGTGTTTTTTAAAAATCTACAAGACACACGTTCCTGTATTTATTACTGATAGTTATATATTTTTTCGTAGGTATAAATTTACAAGAGGCACACACGACGTTTAAGAAACTGATATCTCTATCAGGTAGCTATATTCAATATTTTCCAGTTCATTCTACAATGAATTACAAACACGATATGATTAAAAAAAAATATATCTATATTTTAATTAATGTAATGATGCAGAACGAAACCTATCGAATATATCATGTATCATGTTTAGGATATTAATACATAAACATAAATGTATTACTATATATATAAAATATTAACAGAATATCAACACACAAGGGAGGTAAAAATCAACAACAAATAACTGTTGAACTGAAAGAGGAAATTGATCTGAAATCTCGCTAATGGATAACAATGTTGAATTAATAATAATAATAATAATAATAATAATCAGTCGTTGATGTTACAATTATTGAAATTGAATATCGAATTACAATAAAAAAATCATAATATGGTTTTAGTTTATCGCTCATCTTAAATCGACGATTGTAATTAACAAGAGATGCAAATCACCCCTTCTACTTACTACTAGATACTGGCCAAATATCGTCTTTATAATATCCCACGTCTGTAGATATATGTTTCCTATGTATATAATTAGAGACATTTTGAAAGCTGACACCGCGGTATCTGTTTACTTCACTAAGCCCCCATGTAGATCCCTTTACGTCTCTATTTAACTCCACCTCTACAATGGTGGGTATCTTATTACAGGACCCAGCCTCTATATGTCTATATGCACCTCTATATACATTTATATATTATTAAAACTAGAGAAAAATCTATTCTAGGTCATTTATTTATTCATTTATTAATTTATTTACAACAATCAACAATTAATCGATAAATGAAACGAATTATAACCCTTTATTATTGTTTCATGTCATTATTGTGATGAATAATAGAAATTCATTGAATATTTCCATGTTAACTCATTGAAACATAATGAATTTCCGATAACTTAAACATTAGAAAAAATTTAATTAATTTCGGTCACAGTTTCGGTTTCGGCCAAAAATCAGCCAAAACCGAAACTCAATGTTCGGTAATTATCGCGCTTCGTTCGGGTAACTTTGTCGAGTTGAGGTGTTTCCTCACATACTTTAATTGTTGCTTTTTATTCAATTTAACACGAATTAACTACATACAGTAAAACCTCTCTTAAGACACACTTCTGATGACCGGCCATTATCCGAATAATACGTCGCTCTTAGGCGAAAACCTACAGTGGCCGGGCACCTTCCTTAAGCGGACACTTTCAGTTTGCCTGCAAGTGTACGCACAAGAGAAGTTTTACTGTAACATGTAAAACATATACAGGGTGTATCACGGTATTTATTCTCGCAGTTGGTTGTGATAAATACCGTGGTACACCCTGTACATTTCAGCATACAATAGAAATTTTCACATGTCTAAATAGGTTTCAGTTTCCGCTGTAAATGCTATTTCGGTTGGATACTAACTGTTATAATTCACCACAAATGTTACCGTCGACTTGACTCAGAACGGAGCAATTATTGCTTCATGTTGTAGGTATTTCATTGTGAAGAACTGAGTGATCTACATATACACTACTTTTAAACTAGAAGGACTGATTTAAATTTTGCGCGCTTAAATGTCAACTTTCTATTGGTTATTTTAAAGGCAAGTTTACACAACTCAAAAATTCGAGATTTTGTCATTGACACAGTTAGTCCTGTAAAAAGAAATTTCAATTATATTATAAAAACACAGTTTTTGTCAAGGAGACATTGTAAATAATAACGAGACAAATATTTAAATTTACCACCAAAAGGAGCTAGTGTTTTTTTTCTAGTGACTTTTGCTGTGTAAACCCGACTTTAATTATTACTTCTTCTAGTTTAAAAATAAGGTACAAGTCAAGTCAGTTTTCGATCGTTGTACTGAAATTAATTATACAAATGATCATTTAGCGCTCCTAACAATTCCTTTATATTGATTAATTACGATCTTAATTAGCTGTCTTTTATTCCAAATCATTGAAAAACAATGAATTTCCCATAATAATTAGTATAATGCATCACAATCGCTTCGGTCGACTTGACGCGAGACATACCAAGTTGTTCATCATACACTTTGTGTCTTTATACTGTAAAAAGCACTAAGAACACTAGGCCAAGTCGGTTTTGGATCATTATACTTTGATTATTCGGTCGTTAATTTATACAGAGCGTCCCAATGAATACCTCTTCTTTGTCAATTAATTAAAATCTCAATCAGTTATCTTCTATTGATTTCTTGTTAGAATTTATGTTGTCACTTTATTAATTAAATTCGCCTAATTGATTATTTGATTTTCTTTTTATTGGAACAGGAGAAATAAATAAGGAAAAAATAGATTTATTTGTAACAGATCATGTTTAAAACTAGGGCGAATATAATGGATCAAAGTTGATTCAATCGACTTGACTTTAGGGTTAAACAAGTGTTACATTGTTGAGATTTGGGAGTTTTTAAAGTGAACTCATTTTGGTTTATTTTCTGTCCTTTTTTCATCGGAATCTTCTTAAACATTTACATAAGATTGATTTTATTAAAAAAGGACGAATTAGTAAGCGAGTCAAGTCAATTCTGGATCATTGTATTATACAAATATTTAAAACTCGAACACTATAAATACTCCTTTGATTAATTAGAAGAATGTTAGTGATTAATGAAAGGTGAAAATTAAGACTTTTATTATCTCTCTTAATTTGTTCTTTCTTAATTTAACTAATTGTAAACGTGTACAATTTTTCTGTCGATAGTAAAGTAACTTTCCGCCACCTACAAAATAATTTTGAGTTCAACGATTAAGAAATTATTCATAACTTATCCTTTAATTAATTCTAACGATAGTCATTTAAGTCAACTCTGCTTAAATATTAAATCTCGTCATAAAACAGGTGTTTTTAGGCTGTAATTTTAATTATTCGTACTTTTCCTTCTGAATTTCACAAAAAATTTATTTGATATATAAGTCAAGTCGATTGTGGTTCACTATATTACAAAGATTTAAAATTCTATCTGTATAAGTGGGTGTAAGAAGTGTTATTATCTTTTTCTCTATTGCTTCTTCTGCGAATTAAGCAAATTCGTTTCGTTTTTTTGCTGAAGAAGCGTAATTTTTTGTCGTCTACAAAAAAGAGTTCAACGATGTGCGAGTTATTAAAAAAATTTCTTTGTTAATATGAAATGCTTGATTTACTTTTAATTAGAACAATATAGTCGGTTCAAGCAGAGTCAATCAACTTGACTTTGCAGCACAAAATAGTTACATTATTCTGAATTTTGAAATAAATTTTACAAAATAAAAATATAATTTTATTCTTTTCTAAAATAACAACCCAATACGACCAATCACAACATTTTATAATACAACAACTTGCAATTTAGCAAAATTAAAAAATTTGATAATTTAAATAATATAACACTCGTTTCATTCGACATTACAAACTTATACATCAGCATCCCTATTGACACCCTTCTAGTTGTCGTTGATTTTTACATAAATTCATCGTTAAAACCAACTATTGTCAATTTTATAATAATATCTACAAAATTAACGAGGGTTTGCCTATGGGAATGCCAGCTTTGGGAGTTCTAGCAGATATAGTTCTTGTTTTTTTTTGAAAATAAATTCATATTAAGTAAACATAGTCCATTCAAAAAACATATTAAATTTTATTCAAGATATATAGATGATATCCTTATATTTTGGTCTGGTTGTGATAAAACTCTAAATTTTTTTCATAGATATCTAAAAAAAAAGACAAACTTGGAGAAGAACATAATTATATTATTATTTTGTAAAATTTATTTCGACATATAAAACCAAGGATTATATTCTGAATTTTACTAAAAGAAACTTTTATAAAGTACATACAGTACACGACTTAAGACAGACTAATGCTTGACCTTGAGGCCAGAATATGTAACCAAGCCAAGATTGGGTTGTAGCTGCCTTGAGACGAGCTTGAGTTTTGCAGAAAGTGAGCGTACGCACAAAAAGAAAAACTTGACCCTATAAAATGTAACTAGAATTCGCCAAGTTCTCAACCCTCCATATACTCAATCCTGACTTCCGCCGAAAATTGCCGAAGCAAGACTTATATAAACCAGAACTCGTGCTTGGAAGTTAGACTTGAGACTGAGTCTGAGATCGGTTTATAAATACGGGCATTAGAAATGAAAGAGTTGAACTTACTGTATTTACAATTAGAAAAAATTGCGCATGAAACTTTAAAAAATTAAGAATAAGAGAGATTTAGTGTAAGAGACAGCGTGACATAGAGATTATCTCACTCCCATGACATCGGAATGTATAGCTCTGTTTCTCCTATCTACGTTATATCGTTCTTCTCTCTCGTGTAACGAACTGTGCCTTGTAAACGTGGCGCGTCCTTGAAATTTCAGTCTCAGTTGTCGTCCAATTATCAAAAACTTTAATCTTGTCTCTATAAATACTTCTTTGGTTAGCTTCAAACTATGAATTTTGATATTTTACTCATTTTGATAACGTAAAATAATTCTCTCCTAATTAAAATAAATAACGAAAAAAATTGTATAACACGTTTTGAAACAATATCCGTTTTAGTTCTGCTCCTATAAGATCATGTTTTAACATTATTTACCTATATACAGAGAGGCATTATCTCTGATGCAGTTTTTAAGTAGATCGCTTCATTGCTGACTGTGTAAAAGGAGAAGTCTTTCAAACTCTACCATTATTCAACAATATCATTTTATTGTTTCTTATCGAAAAATCTACAAGATTTTTATGTTTCAGGAGTTCGCCGAGACCGCCATGAACGAACTCCTCGGCTGGTATGGTTACAATAATCATCAACGTGACGATAATAGGAATACGTACCGGCCGAATTCTGGCAGTACTAGTTCGAATCCAGAATCACCAAAATCCAACGGTAATCTATCCGTTTTTTTTAAACATTAATTACAAATACAATTACAAAAAAAATGCTAACAATTATAAAGCTCATTACTACTACTACTACAATTTAATGAATGAATCGTAATTATTATTGTGGACCGAAAAAATTCGTTCATTTAGTTCAAATTTCTCTCGTTAGAATTATAAAAAAAATAATAATAATAATAACCGAGCTATATTCAAATTACAAGTGGGGTATTAGCGAATTTTTTAAAAAAAATTATTAGCGAATTTTTTAAAAAAAATTAGCTAATGACGAGATCCTCACTTTTGAATTTCCGAAAAATTTTTGCACAGAAGTTCGTTTTGGGACCTCAGGAACCCATATCCACCGTTCGTTAAAATTTTTATATATATATATATATATTTATATATTTATATATTTATATATATATATATATGTATACCCACGATAACTGCCGTAAAAATACACCAATCTTAATGAAACTTGGTACAAAAATCGGTCTTTGGGATAGCTTGGATGAGTTCGTTGACCAGACTGGTAGGGCCAACACTTTTGGAATAAGAGCTGAAGAAATGTTAAAAAAAATCATTTTCAATATTAAATTTGCTTAGATTTGGATGAAAATTAAAATAACAGTAGAGCCGACCATTCTCTATGACCCAGAAAAAAAATCATCAAAATCGGTTGGTTGGATCTCAAGAAAAATGCAAAAATCTCTTTTTTGAGTATAAGCAGTAAAATCGATTATCTCAGATGGCTATGTGTTCTGGCAATTGATATTAGAAAAAAAATTGAATATCGCGGGGGGCAACTAATTTTGACAGTTAATATTAGACGCAAGGCCTGCTAGAGAATTTCGCTTGAAAAAATCAAGCAGGCCTTGATTAAACGTATTACGGGAAATGAATTTATTAGTTGATTCAATGTTATTAAAATATATTAATTGTCAGTATCATAAGAATGTTTTGCAATTAATATTTCAGTATGTAGATACATAAAAAATTCGCTATATAAGGTACTTGCTGCCTTTGGAGATCTTTTTTTTTTTTTATGTATTTCTCTTCGCCTGATTACACGATTTAACACGATTAATTATCAATCGTCATGGTGATATTTCATCAATAACAAAAAAAATATTGTACGAATTCCTGGAATTAACACATTCAGGTGCTCAGTCTTGATTGATGGTGGTGTTCCCGGAAAAATTCAAACACCCCTCAGTATATAGTTGGATATAAATCACCCCATTGATTCACCCCTTATTTAAAATTGTCTGATCGTTCGTCGTGTCTATCTTTAATCTAAATTGTGTTTTATTGTAAGTAATGGTTTAGAATTGAAAATCTGGGTTTCAGGTTGGATCTTGTGTAAGATAATCCTGAGCGGTTATTTCTAGAGATATTTAACTATGTGTTTGTATATGTGTGTGTGTGTGTGGCTATGTGTGTAATATTAGCTAAACGCGTGCTCTTTGTATATCTTACTTCAATACATTATTTTGTAATATGTTCCTATGTATAATCTGTCTTGCTTTGTTTATCATTAAAAACAAGCTGAACAGTTTGAAGTATGAGATTCATTTATTTGATCTTTTGCCATATGTGCGCTTGTATGTGTGTGTAAAGGGTCGATTATATCTATGCCCCAAAAATATATAACGTAATATATGTTGGCATCCGAAAGAAATATTAAAGAAACATAAATTATGAACTATATAAACGATGATTAATGTTTCAATTTTCAATTTATTTAAATGCCATTAATTTTGTACAGTTGTGGCTGTTGTTGTTGTTGTGTGAAAATCATATTTTCTATTCTATAGAGCGAGAATTAAGGGATCTAAACAAATATTTGGCTTACAAACAGTGCCGATTCGAGATTATTTCGCGCCCTAGACAAGGTGGCGAAAGTGCGCCTCTTTATAACGAGTTACCCCGGCTCCACACTCTGGCCCGGACAAGTGCGTAAGCATTGGCTGATATTGGAGTAGTTATTTTTTTAAAACGTCGAGGCAATAGTGACACCGTGGGCAACAGATCGATTTACGCCGACCACACATTGAATAAACACTATTTCTGTAAATAGATGGGCCAGAGTGTGGAGCAGGGGCTACCTAATGATGTGACAAATTATGGTACAAAATCAGTTCCTCTTTCCAGTTTTGCTCTAAGGATTGTATTCTGTAACTTTAGTTGGCGAAATCGGTGTCTATTGAATCGTCAAATGAAGACCATTTCGATAATATTCAAATTTTAGTCTAGATCTTAGGATATTTTCGTTATTAAACCTCAGTTTTTGTAAGAAATTTTATTAACAAATCGTAAAAACGAGATTCAAACATTTTCGGTGGTATTCACTAAGTTTTTAGAGACTAGTCTCTAACTTCAAGGCGAGTCACTACTCAATAACTTGTAAGTTAAAGGAGGATGAAACTTTCCTTCATATTCTGTGCTACTGTGAGGCCTTGAAGGATCTCAGAGCGTGTTACCTGGGAGGGGAATATATCTCTCCGGATGAAATAAAAAGTGCTCCCCTGGACTTTATTAAAAGGGCGGGACTACTGGGAGAAGACATCTAACCCAAATCAGGCGAACTGATGAGCATACAAAAGGCCTTAAAGGCTGGGGTACAGTTTGGCGCGAACCACGGCTCGAGTTGGAGGGTCTGAAAAGGACCTTTAACGAAACGAATAAAAAAAAATTTAAGAGGAATAGTCTGATAATCACTTTTTTGTGAAAATGATGGTACAGTTACCAAATACTACCCATAATTGATACAAATTTAATTAATTTAAAAAACAACAAGCTTTATCGTTTTTAAACAACGACCTCCCATGAACTTGATTTGGACCCATTCCAAACATGTTGCATTTACTCTTTCTTCAAATAATTCAAAACAATTCTAGTCTAGTTTAGAAATCTGGATAAATGTACTTAGATATAACTGGATCGATTTAAAATTTAAATAGCAAACATCCAACATTGAAATCTTCTACGTACATACAATAAATAAACTCCAATTCTCTTTCACTATTGATTTATTCGTCCTGTTTTACTTTTTCATGTTTATTATTTGTCTAACAGAATGTTGTGGATGGTGTGGTAAAATCGTCGATGAGACCACAGCATTATCATCAGCTACAGCTGTTTTCTGTTCCGAATTATGTTTCTCACAATCACGTCGTGCTAATTTCAAGAAGAATAAAACCTGTGATTGGTGCCGGCATGTACGCCATACAATCACCTATGTTGAATCACAGGTAAGATGAATTTTTTGTTTATACCGGGTGATTCACTTAAAACGAAAAGTTCTTATAGCAACTTTTCAACAATATTTTAAAGGTTCCTAAAGAACATTTTAGCAAAATTAGGGCCTCGAAGTTGGTCGAAAATTGCTCGTTTCTGACGATGTGCGGTTTTCAAAAACGAACTGAACCCGCAAAATGACTTAGATGACTCGAGTATTCTCCCAACATTGGTTTCTTTTTCGTTTTTCTTAATTTTATCCTCTCACAGGATGAAAAGATTCGAATTTTTTATAGAATGCAATGGAGAAAGACGAAAAAATCAATGTTGGGAGGGTCTCCGAGTCATTCTTAGTCGTTTTGCGTCTGTAACTCGTTTTTGACCAACTTCGAAATGAGCTACGAGGTTCTAATTTTGCTAAAATTATCTCCAGGGGCTGTCTTACAAATCCTTGAAATATTTTCGGAATCGCTCATTAAATAATAACTCGTCGTTGTTAAGTGGGACACACAGGGTTGCTGCTGTAAATATACCAAATTCGTATGGTACTCCCTATTAGTTGGTGGGAGATTCGAATAATACTTTAATAATTTGTAGGGTAGTCACCAGAGAGCATTTTAGAAAAAGTAGAGATCGCACAGCTCATTTGTAAGTTGGTCAAAAAACGACTTTTTTCGGCAATATCGAATTTTTCACCAGTTAGCTATACATGTAAAATGACTTGAAATGACTCGAGGATCCTCGTAAAGTTGTGTTTTTTTCGATCCCTGTATCCTAAAATTGAGAAACATTCTTCTCGGTCAAAAATGGTTCCTTTTGGACGATGTGCGGTTTTCAAAAACGAACTAAACACGCAAAACGACTTAGAATGACTCGAAGATTATCCTAAAATTGATTTTTTTTTTGTTTTTCTTAATTTCATTGTAAAATAGTTGGGAATTTTTCGCATTTTATCGAGAATGTAAGGAGAAAAACTAACAAAATCAGTGTTGGGCGGGTCTCCGTTTCACGTCTTCAGCTAATTTTTGAAAATCGAAAACTTGTCCGAAACGAGCATTTTTGACCAACTTCTAAATGAGCTACGGGGTTCTAATTTTGCTAAAATTATCTCTACGGACTTCCTCACAAATCCGTGAGATATTTTTGAAATCACTCGCCAAATAATGGGAGTTACTATAAGAACTTTTCGTTTCAGGTGAATCACCCGGTATTACTTTAATAGTTGTATTAAATTATTGATATTCTAGGATGGTTCGACACAATTACAATTCTGTTCAGATAAATGTTTAAATCAATATAAAATGCATATTTTCTGGCGTGAGACACGAGCTCATCTGGAAATCCATCCACATCTTCATGCCATTGGTGGTGGTGGTGGTGGTGGTAGTGGTGGTAATGGTGGTGGTGAAGAATCGTCATCTAGTAGTACGTTAATAACGCCAGAATTGTGGATGAATAAATGCAAATCACCTGAAATACAACACGAATCGTCACCGTCTATGTCGCCCAAATTGGATTGTCATAAACAGAGTCCATCATTACCGTTAATTACAGTCACACCAGTATCGAAATTAATGTCAATGCCAACAGAGATTAGCGATGTTAAACAACAACAACAACAGAAACGGGCGAAATTAAAGAAGAACAAAAAGAAAATACCGCCGGCGATTGTGGTGGATTCGCAGAAGTTTTGCAATGAAATGCCTCAGGATTTACGCGTGCGGCACACAACACCACCACCAGAAACAACAACAACAACAACAACAACAGAATCAACAAAATCAACAACAACAACAACAACAACAAAAACAAACAATGTTGAGTTGCCGCCACCAAATCCCCGACTTTTAGCCGATTATTTTAGCAACAATGACGAAAACAGCGGTGGTTATCGTAAATTGTTGGCTGATTATCTACCACCACCGACAATTCTGTTGCCTTATCCGATAGTTTTACCGTTACCGATACCAATTCCATTACCCATTCCGTTACCTGTACCGAATAGTTTATTTGAGAATTACACTAAGACAAAAATTGAAGCATCTAGTCAAACTGATAATGTTGTTGTTGATAATGTTGAAAATAGAAAATTGTCAAATTCTAGTCAAAATATTAAGAAATTTGTTACAAGTCCGTTACGAAAACGGCGAAAATTGATTGATAAGAAATCGAAGATTATTGTCAAAAGTAGAAAGGCTCAATTGCATTAAGACTTTTAATTTTATAAAAATTTTAATGAAAATTCGTAGATAATAGGCGACTTTTTATTTTCAATCAGAAATTGATGTGTAAACACGCAAATATATTGGAAAATATACGAATCGTTTTATTATTCAAAGACTTTCCCACTTTTTTAAATAATTTCTATTTTCCACATGAAAGATCTAATGTAAAAGTTCTCGTTATTGTATTAAAACTTTGCACTTTACTGTAATAGTGCAATGTGGATAGATGTGTTATGTGTACTGACTTTTATATTCAAAAACTTTCAAACTATAAATTCTCGTTTAATCCTATTATAATCAAATTTATTATTAACACTATCTATTTACACTAAACGCGGTGGAAGCTAGAAGGAAAAATTAATGGAACAAATAATAACAATCAAGCAACGGATATTTATTAGATGAGTCAATTGACTGGGGAAAAAAGGGGACCTTTAGTGTTTAAATTAGATCGTTACAGTTTGTTGACTTTAAAAGGGCAAAATTCCGACTAAAACCTGTACAAACACTATAGAACAAGATAGCAAACAAGAAGAGGATGGAAGGAATTTAGAAATTTTCTTGATTGATGAAGTTTCAGTTCGTTTTGAATGAGTTCTTAAAGTAAGGCAAGCTCTTTCTTACCCATCACGATCTAATTTTGTTAGAAAATTGACGGTGATTAAACCGTTTGAAATTTAGTCACAACAGAGCAGGACCGTAGTCATAAATGGATTTAGCCCCGCCTAGCGCAATTCCTTGTCCCTTTGTCGTCATTGTTACTTTGAAAATTGCCCTGCCTGCCAAAAAAGGCGCCCCACCTAGTGCAACAGAGCACTTGTGATGGCCAATAGATACTCTATTAGTGATAAAACCACAGCTGTACTCACCTTTAGTAGAGTTGTGCAGGATTATTAAGCTTTAAGGCTCACATTTCGATTGAGTCTTGATTTTAAAATATTTTTGCCCTAAAGAATCACTCTTTCTAGTGAATTATGCCATCGAATCATAAAAAAAGTGAAGATTTTTAACTTATAGTTAAGATTTATCGAATTCTTGCTATTAAATCATGAGAAAGGCATAATTTAAAAGGTTTTAGTCGTTCTTTTCAGGATTCTTGAATTTGAGACCAAATTTTGGAATATTCTGCTCACAAATCGTCAGAAATTTTGCTGTTTGAAAGCAGACTATTGTATCACTTTTAATTTTAACTTTTGACTAAGTATTCTAGTTTTGGAATCAAAGGAAACGATGAGGCAATTGCTTAGCAAAAAAAGTCACCAAAACAGCTTTCATTGGACTCACACCTTTATACGGTATCATGTATGTGAACTCTAAAGGGTTCATAAGGACAAAATTAGAAGGAAAACACTATTTCTGGGAATTTTAAACTGTAGAAGACTTAAGGAACTCTTGGAACTGAACCAAGGGCAATTAAGACGGATCATAGGACAGTTTACTCGTCACTGTGCTCTGAGAAAGCATTCCACAATATTGGGGTAGTAAAGAATCCGACATGTAGGGCCTGTGAAGATGAAGATGAAACTTTACATCTTATGCTACCGTCATGCCTTAAAGGATCTCAGAGCATGAAATCATGGAAGGCAATATGTCACTTTTGAAGAAATAAGAAAAGCTCTCTCAAATAGTGTATCGGATCTTATTAAAAATACAAAACTGTTAAAAGGCTTTATAGACCTTTGAAGAGCTCACACAAAACATGTAATGTAATGTAGTCTATATTTTAGGATATTCTTGAGATTTCAGGACATTTTTTCTTAAATAATTCATCTTTAATGCTACTGAACAGTGCAGAGGGGAGGATAATGACGCTTTAAATCGCGTTGGAGTAAGTCCAAATTTTGAAACATTTTGGTTTTAAGGCAACAATTTTTCACGAATCTTGCTTTTCTTTGATAAATCTTAAACGATTTTAGGCTCAATTTTCGGCTTAGATTTCTTTTTTCCAAAATTATCAGTTTTTATAAATTTTGCTATTGTGACAAGGAGACGATTTAAAAACGTTTTTTGATCTAACACTCTTCTTTGGGTCTAGGTTTAAGGGTATGCTGGAGTCACGCCTCGGTTCGGTGTATGAAAAAGTAACAATTTTTAATCATCGATTTCTCGGTTATTTTCTGTAACCAGCGTTGAATTGGGTGTTTCACGGTGCATCCGACAAAGTTTTCCATTTTGGAAAATTTACACTAAATTAGAAAATGCAGAAGACAATGTCCGAGTATGTCAAAAAATTCAAAACAACGCTTCGTCTACAATTTTAAAAATAAAAAATCGTACAGCAGCTTGTCCAATTTTGCTTGTGTAAAGGTATCAATTCCGATAGATGTGAAAAGATAGCACTTGTCTGGGTGAGATTGTGTTTCGCGACGAGATCTCGCCCAGACTCGTGCTGTCTTTACAATCTTGTCGTATCGAAAATAGTTATTTCGCGTGTATTCTCAAACAATCTTTGACATCTCTCGATGAATCTATGTTTCTAGTTGCAATTGCCAGTTAGTATACTACAAGTTGTTTAAGGTAAACTAAAATAATTAAACATCAATCGACAATTTTAAGACCATTTTATTGGCTGAGGCATTTATTGTACATTTATAATTATTTTACTGTTTATAATAATATAAGGTATCAGGATAGATATTAGTTTACCCCATACTCTTAGAGATGTCCAATGGACACTCTACTTTCATTTTGTTTATTGAATTTTTAGTACAGTTTAAATATTTTGTGATTTCATTATAGCACACCTTCCATATCTAAATAATGTATCATACAGATTCTTTTTCCATATATTTTTTTTTTGGTAAAGTATAGGCTAATAGTAAAATATATAATCATTTACATATAGAGAAAATTAGCTCTATCCCGATAGAGATCTCCTGGTGTATTTCAACAAAAAAATAAATAAACCACCCTCTATTTAATCCACACTTTAAACTAAACCTTAATCAGTCATCATTCTATAATTTTTACGTTAATATATTATAAAAATATTTAGGCCGTCTGATTTACTATTTCCATTGAATTTTTTTTATAGTCTTGTGAAAAAAAAGAGATCCTATCGGGATTGTTTCTATTAATTTATTGATTCCATTTAATTTGGGTCATTATTTGTATGTTGTGTGTGATCCAGAGGGAATTTAAGGATTTGACAGGATCGGGAATGTGGGTTGCGACAATTTTTTATTATTGTTAACTATATAAATAATCTAAAGTGGTGCAATTTTTGTGTGTAATTTCCCATTTTTTTTTTTTTTTTTGGTTTATAAATGACAATAATCCATGAAGATTGTGCAATATTCCACATGGATTATTCTCATTGGTTTTGTGCGTTTGTGCATAGTGAGACATCTAATTTTTAATCATTCATTTTATATATGTATGTAATAATAATAATAATAATAGAACACATGTACGAAAAAAATTCTTATTTAAAGAGATAGAGATAGAGATCAGTGCATTTTTGTTAATTTCTTAATTAGTTTTTTTTTAATTAATCAATTTATTATTACATTAATTTAATTATAATTATAAACATTTATATGAACAATTACTACAATTTGATTCCGGAACTAAACACATAAAAAATAAATATTCTCTTATTTTTATAGAATATATTTATTATTTTTATATTTCATATACATATATATATAGAATAGTTTTATGTGCAGGTGCCTTATCGGGACTCCTTAAATTATTCTCTTCATATAAGAGGAGAATATTCACAAATTAACGAAAATTAATGAAACGTATGGAATAATAAGCGTAAATATCCAATAAACAATATCGATAATAATTTGAAATCACTTTTATTATTATTATTATTATTGTTATTATTATTATTATTATTATTATCAGTGATTGTGTCTCTTCCATCAAAGTTTAAAAGTTTTTATTGCAAATTACTTTTGATATTATTCAATTATTACTTTAGTTTCGCTTAATTTAATTTAATTAAATTAATTAAATACATCGACTAGAAATTGACTAGAATTTTTGTTAATACATCTTTTGGTTATTATTATTATTATTATTATGATTATTATTATTAATAGTTATAACATTGACAAAAATTGTAGAAAAATAATGATCAGTATCTACACATCTTCCCAAAAAATCGTTATCAATTACGTTGGAAATTAATTATTAATTATTTAAGGAGTCTGCCGGTGTTTAGATAACAGTCATACTCACATACACACGTACATTTACACTCACACTTATACAGAATTCCATTTTTTTTTTTGAAAATACAGAGAAAATAAAATTAACAACACTGTTAATGTTCCAGTGGCAGGAATATATCACATTATTTTTTTTTTTTTTTAGTTTGAACAAAAGTCTGCTTTGTCGTTGATTCTTTCGAATTACAAACAACTAATGAACGGAATGTGAGTGCATTTTGTGGAAAATTTCATCAGTAGTGGTGCTAAAATCGGTGCATCTGTGCAATTTTACAATATTAAAGAGAAAATTAAGTTGTATAGATACGATTTGTGAGAATTGCAACATGCTCAAGAATCGTATCCGAATTCTGTGACCATCGCCAATTTCTATCTATTTTCCGGAAAATGGCAATGGATTCAGATAGAATTTGGAAGGCCAATTCGGGAAGGATTCGGGATGGTCGTGGGAGATGGGGGTGGAGGCAAACATATGGAACATTATGCCTTTTGACCCTGAGAATTAACTAAAATCTAATCTTCTGTTTGAAAAAATAGTAACCAACAAGAATTTGTCTTGTTGTTTATTTTATTTTTTTAATTTACTTATTTTCGCATTACTAAAGAGTCTTGTTTTGTTATAATTTTGTTGTTATCATCGACGATTCCGGGTGCAGTTGCAAGGGTTAAATTATTTGTCATTATGATACGGAAAACAACATCGTTCAAGTAATAATAATGTTGTTTACTTGTATGCATTGGCTTGGATCAAATCGTATCTTTTGCTCTATTCCACTCGTATACACGTTCCAACTTTTGCGAGAGTTCTCGCTCACTTATATCCAACTCATATTTATAAGTTTTACACTGAAAGATGATTAATGCAGACCCGAATTGGAGGTTATTGACTCTATTTAATGTGTATGTGTTTTATCCATTTCTGGATCGATTTGTAAACATACTTGCAACTGCATCAATTCTATTATACAAACACTTTACGTTCCCAAAAATTGTAGGCCGATTGAATACTCGACAACGATATATAAGGACACAAAACGAAAAAAACTTTCAGTACGAATTCAGTTATTATGGAACGTAAATAATCAGACTTTGATTGTGGTTTAATTTTTAAAATATTTTTTGTGGAATGAAATAAACGAAAATTCGAGCCAGCTCGAATGTCTCGACTCGTACACACTCAAATCTAATCCAATCAACAATCACAATACGTACAAAAATATTTAATTTCATAATTTCTACCACCCTTTAATCCGATCTACAATCGAAAATATTAAAACCGTTGTTTAGAGCTCTTCAATTATTCACCAAATTTTACCCGGAAAAAGCCAATTGATGGATTTCGGTGGCTCAGGATGATTGTTATATCATCGCCCGATACCATGAATTGACATTTTTATCGTTGCAGATGAATTCGAATTTTGCTTTTAATTGTTATGACTTGTGTTCCAAACAACGGCCCCAGCCTCCGTTATTTTCGATTGTCGAACGGTACGATAAACATCAGTCGATAATTAATTTAAAGTGCATTGATTATAATTATAAGATTCACATCGAAAGCACGATTCTCAATCAATTTTTAAATATACAACACCAACATTTATAATAAACTACATCTAAATATTTTTTTGGTGGGTATTTTTTATATAATTTCGATTAAATTTATGTGCAAAATACTATATGACTGATGTTTTTTATATTATCAAACAATTTCCAAATTGCGTACAATCCGACGAGTCGAGACGATTTTAATACGTTCCAATCATTATTTAAATATTCAACAATATATTCAACAGTTGATAAATTTGTAACAAATAGGCTTTAACATACTGGTTATTTTATTATAAGACAGACCCAATTAGTTTTGTTTTGAAAAGAACCAACGTTACAGAGCACCAAATACTGATCTGATTTTTCCATTATTTTCATTATAGAAAAGATGAAATAAATAATTAACATTAACAACGTATATATGTATATATATTTATATAAATAAAATTATAGCTAAGGCCTTCTTCAGACGATTGGGATTAGGTGGGAATTGTTTAGTTCCTTAAGGAGAGACTCTTGTGTCTCTACCACTGGAATGCACTATTTTTTTTTCTATACCATTATTGTTGTGGGGAATGTAATTAACTACACAGCGAGCTGCAGCTTGATAAGACCGAGACACCACAGTTCTGCCCCTTTGCTTTGCTTATTTTTGTGTAACCAACACTGTGATTCTCTTAATGCAAATAAATGACCAGTTTTGACACTAAATTGACGATTACGACGACGAAGAGATTGTTATTGTTGATTGTTATCCAGTTTTTTTGTTTGTTTGTATTCGTGTATCCAACACCATTTATGTGTGGCTCAGTCTAAGACTGCTGCTGCTAGCAAAAAGTCTTATTACTCTCTGAAGTATACGCTAGAACGGTGGGCGGTGGTGGGACGATCTGAGAGACGCCCGGACCTGACTAGCGGGTGTGCTCCCATATCGCCCGATTTTTTTTTTTATATAGACGATGATAGAAATTATGTAGAGGGGTTAACGTCCACGCGCCCACCGAAGCAGTGCATCGGCCAACACGTCCAGGTGTGCTTTCGTCTGCAACAAACACAAATATACAGAATTATGTTTAAATTTGAATAACCCGGCGCATCCACCATTTCGCAACTATTAACACACTAGAAATTTACAATATGCAAATAGTATTAATTGATTCAAATTTATGGAATTTTAGTTTTGAAAATAAATACATTTTGTTTATTTTGTTTTGTATTCAACTTAATCAAAAATATTATAAGTTAGCGTATTTTTATTTGCAAAATTTTCAATAGTGCTATAAAACGATTCAAACTTGATGCATTTTATGTTAATCGTAATGGTGATGCCGTCTGGAAATTTTTACAATGTTATCGTTCTCTATACTTGAAAATAAAATATTTAGATAGTAAACTGTAAGTAGTACGAGTAGGATAGATATAGTATGAAGTTGAATAAATATCCAGGTTCCACCCACGTTCGAACTTGTTCCGTAAATTGTATGTTTTCGCGATTCGTCCGATCAAATACTTGCATTTGGTCCATCGACCCCGGTTCGCCTATATTGATTGACGATTCATATTTTCCTAAATTGTGTAAGTTGAGCGTACTATTTTTTTTTTTTTTGTATTATATAAAATCTTTTGGAATAAAATGGATTCGTTCGATTTTCGCATATGTAAACAAACTTGAAATTTGAAATTATTATTTTTGAATAGATGAGTAATGGACGAACGATGATGATTACAGTACAATAATAGATAAGGGGGATGATTCGCGCGTTATTATGAAACGAACAGGGCACCCACGTCTTAGACAGAACGTCGCCAAGACGCCGACATCACGGCCAATGTGGGCGATAGATTGGCCCTCTTATATTGAGACTAGAATGATGTCAACAGCCATAACGGCTTTCTCACCAATATTTCCGATGTGAATTGCATACGAAGATAAACACCTAACAGTTACAATAACACAATCAGATTAGATTGATTAGCAATTGGGTTGTTTTCCAATTGTACAATTTAAACCGAAATAGTTTATTTTAATGGTCTTTTTATCTGTACAATTATATTTTATTAATCCTTGTTTTCTGAGTATGTTCGCTAGAATCGGCTTAATCTGGTCGTTTAAACGGCGCCTCTCTTTATATCTTTTCACTTTCTTTTCTTTTATTAAATTGAACAATTGTTTTCCCGTCTAAACCATATACGTGTATACATATGTTGAATACAAGAAAATAAAATGAACGTTAAATGGATACGTTACCGTTTTATAAAACATACAGGCCTGTCGATCCTCATCTTGCCCTGAGGGACAGTCTATAAAGCCGTCGCAAAGGACGTGGTCATCTATGCAGTAATAACGGCCTTGTCTGTCAGGGGTGGGACAAGCGAACCGCTCCATACCATCTGGTGCTGGCGGACATTCTAAAAAGCAAAATAATCATCAATTTATTTATTACGAATAACAGCAAAAACGTGTCATTTTTTAAGATTAAACCGGGTAGTTTATTGGGGTTGTTTGGACAAGGAAATTTACAAACAAATAAGCGGATTTTCGTTGGCGATACGATGAAAAAAACGCCGTAAAATCAGGATAAGAAATCGATCATCATAAATCATGAATAAACATGGGACGGTATCGGTTGGAAATTGACGGATGCGTCGCTAGTGAATTTCAATTAACATAAATTTTAATATTGAAAGGAAATTGCGGAAATAGTACAGGTGAACATTCATTTTTTACCCCCCCCCATTTGTAATACGAGTCTATATCAATTTATGGTTGGATACGTGTGTTACAAAAATTCTATATAAACACGCAAATTGTTTTCTGTATAACAAACAGTTTCTTGACGCAGGATTGTCGTTTGTTGAGGGAGCTTGTGCTAGTTTCAATAGTTGTATATAGGGGGTGAAAATTGTAGTTTTTGTAAAACGGGAAAAGAATTTCATGGTAACCAGATAAACGGGGTAGTATTGGGGAAGGTCATATTATTATAGCATGTCCATAAATAATGATTGTTTTGTTCCCCTTCACCCCAGTCCGCAATCACCGCAATTACTGCAATTACACATTAGCAAATGGAATAATAAATAATAAGTATACGGCGTTTCGTGGATCATTTAACAAAACTTTTTCAAAAAAACTATAATTAATGTAAACATAGAAGAATCCGATTGACTGACGTCAAAACTTCGTGACTATTCCATATTTTGTCGGCTCGTTTCAATCTTGCATTACATCAAATTGTGGCATTTTCAGCATTAAAAAAATCTTAAACAAACAAAACAATAAATGTGGGTTTCAATTAGTAAACGTAAGCATGAATAGAAAGACAATTTCGAAGCTAACCGTACAACAGTTCTTTAGGGCGTTTAATTTAAATTTCTGTACAAACTACAGAGAAAAACACACAAATTCCAGCTCGATCAACCAAGTCTTCCAGGAACTTAATAGAGAAAATTAAATTTAGAAGCACAAAACAAGAACAAAGCCATATAGACATATGGAATTAAAACGAGAAAATCCACCGACTCGCTAATAATAGAAACAATAAAAGAAATTCTTAATTATATTCTTTTTTGTTGTTGGCTTCGCTCTTTCGGCGTGTTGTTCCGGAACAAAAAGCCCGATAAAAGACGGTTCACTGATAATAAATATCGTTACAATTTGATTCTAGCAAGATTTCAGCACACGTTAATTGGATTCTTCTTCAAATATCAAATTTCTACTATATTAGCGCACAAAAAAAATCACAAGACATTACAATTATCTCGTGTGCAGACAGGTGTCTGATATTAAAAATCAATGGAGTTGATAGAGATTGCATGATAGTTTATTTTTAGAGAGAATTTCTATTGTCGATTGTGTTACTTACAAGACTTGAAGTGGCTCATCGATACGCTTTAATAATAATGAAATGGTAGGTACAAACAATTACAAGCACGAGACGGTAGTTGATCAATAAATGTTTCCCCAAATAGCCTGAATTTCTTATAATAAAATAGTTAATTACCAACAAAAATCGTTGTTATTTATACGAACTGTTCTATAAAAATTTATTTCCTCTAGATATTTAATTATGGGTTTTTTTCATGCCATCTAGAATAAATAAAAGTTCTAAAAATACATAATGCGCAATAAATAGAACAAATCAATTAATGATGTTTTTCCACCTTCATCATAAATATGATTTATGGTGGTGTTTCCTGTTATGGTGGCGGTATTCAGGAAGCCCATTCACCAAGAGAAATCGTCGACGGTATTTATTAATACATTAAGAAATATTGTCGTTTTTGTCGACATAGAAATTGAAGAGGGGGTTGTTCCAAATCAACAAGTCGTACAGGTGGTTGGTAGGGTGTGTATATTTTTTTTAACAAACCCTCAAAAAAAAAAATGATTTATTCTAACCGTATGATCGATTCTAAACATAGTTTCTGTCGACTATTTCAATTACATTTACTTGAAATATTCTAGATAAGAACATATCTATCATTGTAATCGATTGTAAATAGTAAACAATGAGTCATCTTGAATAATAAAATAAATAAATGTATGAAGAAATCGATGTTTTTCAATAATTTTGGTACAAGCGACAAATGGTGGATGCGCCGGGTATTATTATTAACTTTCCCGGATTCTCATAGAGGTGGAGATAATTTAAACACCCACTACCAACTGGGAAATTTCCACACTATTGCCGTCGCATACATCCTATTATTTTCCACAATAAATTTTCTTTTCATTCCAATATTATTTGGATCATTAGTTCCGTATTGTTGTTCTTTCGCTTTTGTCGCTGGTCACAATTCTGCTTTCAACTTGTAATTATTGCCAATAATTGTTGCTACCAACTACCTGTTGTTGCTTAATTGATCTTTTATTTTTTTTCCGAGTTATAAATAAAAATAATAAAATTCTATAAGTATATTTATGGATTCAACGAGGATATGTTATTAAGCCGGTTAAATGCAGAGGGTGGCTTTTATTTTGGGAAAAATCCAATTTCCTGTGTGAAATTCGATTAAAATATCAACACTTTTCGGGTAGGTTAATTAGGCGACAACGCTGTAGGAAAAAAACCCATTACCGTGTTTAGTATTTTGGATGTGATTCTCGAGGGAAATCAGCATGATGAGTATGTTGGTATAGAATAAGTCACGCATGATTAGAGGTTGTGCAATTTATTACAAGGGGAAAAAACACTAATTATAATATTAGAAAAGAATTTTCCAGGAAGGAGAAGCAATCAACACGCAGCTATTGTTACTATTTTTATATGTAGGTAAAGTCAATTGTGGTGGTATATTGAACTTGAACTATTCCAAAATCTGTACAAATTATTCGAGTCGGCGTGCGAAAATTGTCAATTTTCCAACATCAATATCTCGCTTGTTTTTTTAAGATAATTAAAAAAGTAAACTTGCATTAGATAGAGAATTTCAAGATGCATGTTTTAAATCTTCTTACAGTAGAACCTCGATTATCCGAGCTAATTGGGACCGGTAGTACCTCGGATATCGGAAATCTCGGTTAATAGAAACCATGCATAAACACCTTACGTGCTTGCGACTTTAACTAACTTTTCAAGTAAAGAACAATATAACGTTTTTTAAATGATAGAAATGAACATATATGAACTCATGTTTTACAGCTAAAAATATTTAAGAAGGGAATCAACTCTAGTAAAGTAAATTTTAAAAAGTAAGATGGAATTTTTTTAACTACATTAAGCTAAATATCGAAAGACGCATTTTGAAAAATAACACAAATCTCAAGAAAATATTTTGTGTTCTCAGGGTGTAATATTATTATACATGTGTATAATTTTTTCCAAGCTCATTTTGAAAAATTGAAATAAAAAAAAAAGATTACGTTATTGCCTCGGTTAATAGAAACCTCGGTTAATCGAAGCTCGGCTAATCGAGGTTCTACTATATTTTGAAAAAATGTGATAAGATTCTGAATCACAGAGAAAACTCTTCAACTCTGTTTTTTTCGTACATTTTCCTACATAACTACCTAAAACGTATCTGTAATTATTGATTTTTATTAATTATAAAGTGGATTTAAATAGCAAATTGAAAGAGCTTTCCATTTCCAGATCTTCAAGAAGTTTTTCGATAGGTTTGCTCATTTTCCGATAACTGAAGAAAATTATCGTAAAATCATAGTCTCGCTTTTAGAAAGCTGTAAGGGAAATTGTTCTAAAGCTCGCATATAAGCGGATTTAGATAGCAAATTAAATGAGCTTCCAAATCTTCAAGAATTTTCCCGATAGGTTTGTTTATTTTCCGATAACTGAAGAAAATTACCGTAAAATAATAGTCTCGCTTTTAGAAACCTGTAAGAATCGTTCTAAAGCTCGTATAATTATTAAGCGGATTTAGATAGCAAATTAAACGAGCTTTCCAAATCTTCAAGAAGTTTCCCGATAGGTTTGTGCATTTTCGATAATTGAAGAAAATTATCGGAAAATCATAGTCTCGCTTTTAGAAAGCTGTAAGAGCAATTGTTCAAAAGCTCGTATAATTATTAAGCGGATTTAGATAGTAAATGACCTAAATGAACTTTCCAAATCTTTAAGAATTTTCCCAATAGGTTTGCTCATTTCCCAATAATTGAAGAAAATTATCGGAAAATCATTGTTTCGTTTTTAGAAAGCTGTAAGAGGAATCGTTCTAAAGCTCGCATAATTATTAGGCTGATTTAGATAGAAAATTAGATGAACTTTTCAAATATTCAAGAAGTTTTCCGATAGGTTTGTTCATTTTCCGATAACTGAAGAAAATTACCGTAAAATCATAGTCTCGCTTTTAGAAAGCTGTAAGAATCGTTCTAAAGCCCGCATAATTATTAAGCGGATTTAGATAGCAAATTACCTAAATGAACTTTCCAAATCTTCAAGAAGATCTCCGATAGGTTTGCTCATTTTCCGATAACTGAAGAAAATTATCGTAAAATCATAGTCTCGCTTTTAGAAAGTTGTAAGGGAAATTGTTCTAAAGCTCGCATATAAGCGGATTTAGATAGCAAATTAAATGAGCTTCCAAATCTTCAAGAATTTTCCCAATAGGTTTGCTCATTTTCCGATAACTGAAGAAAATTATCGAAAAATCATAGTCTCGCTTTTAGAAAGCTGTAAGGGAAATTGTTCTAAAGCTCGCATATAAGCGGATTTAGATAGCACATTAAATGAGCTTTCCAAATCTTCAAGAATTTTCCCGATAAGTTTGTTCATTTTCCGATAACTGAAGAAAATTTAAAAAATTTTCCAACACTAATACCTTGCATTATTTTAAAGATAAAGAATCATATTCTCGTTTCTAGATGTGAGAAAAATTGTTCTAAAGCTCGCTTAAAATCCAGTTTTGAAAATTAAGTAAGTTTCATGAAAAATTTGAACCCTTTTTTCACCTATTATTTAGAATTATTAAAATTAATTTGCTCCAAAATTGAAAATTTCATCTACTTCACGACCATATCCGATATGTGTGAAATTTTTTGAAAATATCTCAATAAGCTCCTTTAATTTGTAAAAATAAGTTTAGAAATTTATGCTAAACAAGTTTAGAAATTCTAATGGAATAACGCTGTTTTCTTTAATTTGATAATTTTACATACGAGTTGTAATTCTAATTGTGCAAATTGAGCTACCGTAACTACATAATATAGCCTAATTTGCATATACGTATGCGGGATAGAACTGTATTTACCCGTTAGAAATTTGTTCAGGTTAAGCGAGTTAATTTGAATAAATCTTATATGGATAAATTTATGTGTGTGTGGTTGAAATTCGGGCGTCTCTTTGTAATAGAGAACGCCTTATTACTTCAAGATACTTCTCAAGTATCACCGTTTAACAAAGCTACAATCCACCTTTGAAGATGTCTATATTTATCAGAACAAAGTACGTACAAAGTGGTTGTTGTTACATATCAAAATAAGAGGATATTAGTGGTAGTGGTGGTGGTCAACAGTGGCGGCTGTTGGCACTTGTGAATGGGCCTGTGCTTGTTGTAAGATGCGCGCATTGATGATGTGTTGTGCTGTGTGTGTGTGTGTGTGTATGTGTGTAGTGTTGGGTATTGATCGAGCGTGGGCGCCAGCGGCCCAAAAACGCTTACCGCTCACCTATCGGGCGCCTCTGACGTAACACGAGTCCTTCGGGGTGTGCGGCCAAATCTCGCACATTGCCGCCTAGCCGCACACATTGTCAACGTCTATTACTATTACAACAACTCCCTGAACCACCAACAATGCTATATATGTACATAAACAATAATAAGTCGATGATATATGGAACAACTTGATTCGCTTAGAAACTTTGAAGAAATATGGATTTATATATATATGTATATTTACAAAATTCGATAGATATCCCCCATCAATAAAATTTGTAGAAACAATAAAATGTATTTTTGGTGGATGCGCCACTTACATTTCCAAACAATCATCCTAAGCAAATACAAGATTTTTATTTGAATTGAAAATAAAGCCAAATAAACTCTCATCACTGAAGATCGGGTAAATAAGCACCTTTTAAATAAAGATAATGTTTGAAAAAGCACACTATTTTAGGGCGAAAAGCACAATTTATGTCAAAAAAGCTGGAAAAAGCTACTAAATTTGGTGAAAGAAGTCGTTTTGACAAAAAGATTCTTCTAATTAACGAAATTATATATTTTTCAGCCATTGAATTTTTTTAATGTTTCAACACTTTCCTAAAATACATAAACATTTTATTCGTTCACGTTGATCTCTTTTGATTCGTCAATGATAAAATAATTCAGTATTAAACACATAAATTCTTCAAAAAATATGTGTATTCAGCGCAAAAATATTCAAAAATAAGTCTGAAATAAGCATTAAAATGAAAAATAAGCATTTACAAAAAATTCAAATTCCCTATTTTTCTTCAACTTTCACGCTTTATTAGCGTTTTTTCACGGATTTGACGTCAAACCCCCATTGATAACCGTCATTTGCTTATCACGATTTCTCTTAATCTAATTTTTCGACATACAAGAAATAAAATAAATATAAATTCAAACCGTGTTTAGTTGTACAGTAGTTGACTTGATCGATGACATTACGATTAGATTAGACCTCAATATCACTATCGATAATTAATTATATTGAAACAATCAATTGCTTTAATGGTACTCAAAGGGCTATTTCAACCCTTGATAATACCAATTTGCGTCCAAAACTAATTTTGTATTAACTATTATAGAGGATAGGACAATAAAATATTAGTGACACAGTAATTTCAAAATCGATTCCCCTATAATATCGAGAGGATAATATAAAATTTAATCAATTTTTATTTATACGATTATAAATCGAATTTAATACAAATCGTTGTGTATTTGTTACAAATTTTAACTTTGTAAATCTAGCAAATTTATTGTTTGCAGACTACACACACGTTCATCTATGATTGATCGTTCCGATAAAAGTCCAAGATGAAGAATAATGTTGAGTCAGTCAACCAGGCAATGATCCCTAACATAAAATCCACCATCAAAACGTATAAACTAACAAATTCTACAATGTCACTACTATTATTAATCGTAATAAACATAATATAATCGTTGATTACAAATACCTACATTGAAAATAAAGTAAACTGGAATTATCTAAAAAGCTACCCGGAAAAAATCAAATTATTGACTTGAGAATTTATTTATGGCATTTAGCGTGCTAATATTTATTATCTAAACCCCTATATTATCGCTATAAATAAGGGGTGTGGTGTACGATTGTTGTTTACGATAATTTTAATTGCACAATGTTTCCTTAAAATAGCCTATTTCTATACTTTTATGTCGGAAGTAATCTAATCTACCGAATAATTACAATTAGTAATTAGCGTACTTTTATAAAATATACAAATTAACTATACAATCAATGAATATTGAATATTTTCAACCAAATTATCTATCGATTGATTCGTTAACGAATCTTTTATAAAAGATAATCGAAGAAGATTGAAAACGGAGTCTGTTGAAGAGGCGATGTCGGAGAAACTTTTGATCGCAAACAAATAATAAAGTCTTGTCATTTCAGTGTTGCTGGTAATATTTCCAACTTATCAAACGTAAAGAAGAAAAATTGAAATAAAAATTTAAGATATTTACGATTTATATTTCGTTTATTCGAATTAATAACAAAGTAATATGAGAGAATTCCATCAACAATTCCCAAATGAAATCGTATTAATTAACAAGAAAGGAAATTTTCGACTATTTCGGTTCAGTCCAATTGTTCTATCATATTTTATTATTATAATGAAACCTTTTTCGTGAAAGAATAGAGGATTTTCAAACGGCCGGAAGCTCTAACAATATACTCATACTTGAGTGAAAAACCCATTATGTAAAATGTGTGGTTGTGGAAATCTACAAGAATGTGGGAGAGAAATTTGTAAAATGTTTAAAAGAATGGATGAATACTGATCGGAATAAAAAGAGACACTTAAAACGATAAATCTGAGTAAAGTTTACGATCGAGACTCGACATATTTTATTTCTTAAATCGAATGTTATGCTTCAATGGATCTCTTCTTTCAGTTGCATCGTTTTCTGCACAGGGACGCATCAAGATTTAAGAGAGCCTCCGGTGATTTAGTCAATGGATTCATAATCACAGCACTAATAACCGAAGAATAATTTCGATTTTGCTATTCCTGACGAGAGGGCCGGTCCTAGCAAGTCTAGAGTGTTTCAGGGATCCTCCAGGAAGACAATGACGTCACATCAATTATTCATACAGTTCTTATGTCCCTTAAGTGCCTGGCGCCCTGAGCGGTCGCCTAATCCGTACCCAATCAAAGCCGCCACTCCTAACCATCAAAGTATTATAGTTTTTCGTTTATTAAAAGAATAATTTGGATGGCTTCGGTAGAAAGTCCTGTTCTTGCTTTAAATTTGTTTATTTTCGACATCTATCTTTTAAAAATTAGATTAAATTAAAAATTGTATTAAAATATGAAATTATAACTGAGAATTCAGCTCAAAAATCGATTGAAAGTGTCTAAATTTATTTTTATTAAGACCAAGTATTCGATTTAGCTGAAAATGGATAATTTACAACAAAAAATTGCTTAAATTCAAATTTTTAAAACCAATATTTAGATTAAAAGTGTATTCGTTTCACGTTTCAGTATCAAATTCGTTAAAATAACTAATGATTTAGGAGAAAAAAATTGTTAAAACTCAGCTAAAAACTTGAGATTTTAGCGTAAAAACAGACTAAAAGTAAATAAATTCAGATAATTGGAGAAAGAGAATTTTTTAGACAAAAACCTGGTTGAATATTGACTTAAACTGGAGGATTTTGGATCGAATATCAACTATCCATTTGATGACTTAATAACAAAATTCAAAATAATATTTAAGGAGGAAAGTCTAGAAATGCAGTTTAATAATCCATTAAAAGTGCAACATTTTTATAATTCATTATTAAAATATGCATTTTTAGCATTGACTAAAGGCAGGAATTCCTGAAATCTTAGACTAAAACCTCTCAAATCGAATAAGAGTTTCTACTTTGAAGAGCTTAATAGTAAAATTTATTGAAGAAACTAACGATTTAGGCCAAAATTGTTTGAAAATTCGACCTCAGCTCAAGAAGAATTACCAAAAAAACGATTAAAAGTGTCAAAGTTATCTCCTCTTTACGCTTCAGTAGCAAAATTCGTTAAAAATTGATGATTTAGGACAAAAATAATTTAGTGAAACTTAGAATTAAAGTCAAGTATTTATCTAATTTGAGATAAATAAATCGATTTAAAATTTCCAAATTCTTCATTGAAATTACTTTCCGGATTTTGCTAAAAACGAACGATTTAGGATAGAAAGTCCTAAAATTAAAATATTTAAGTCAAATATAAATTTAAGATGTATTCTTTTAACGTTCTAGTATCAAATTCGTTGAAATAACTAATGATTTAGGACAAAAAATTGTTAAAATTCACCTAAAAATTCAAAATTTGAACGTAGAAACTGACCGAAAGCAAATAAATTCAACCTTTAGGAGAAAGATTTAGTTACAACTAAAAATTTAAACAAAAGTGAGTTGAATATTGAGTAAAACTGGAAATTTTGGATCTTATATCAACTAAAATTGATGACTCAACAACGAAATTCGTTAAAAAATGATTTATGGAGGAAAAGTCTAGAAATCCAGCTCAAAAATCAATTATAAGTGTTTAATTTCCCAAATTTTTATAATTCATTCAAAATTTGCTAAAATTTATTGAGTTAGGGCAGGAATTTTTGAAATCTTAAGACTGAAAGCTCGAAAATGGAATAAAAGTTTTTAAATCATCTACTTTTTAAAACTTAATAGCAAAATTTACTGAAAAAACTAATAATTTAAGAGAAATGTGTTTTCAAAATTGGATCTCAACTCAAAAACAGTTCTCAAAAAACTATTAAAAGTGCCAAAATTAGAATTCATCTCTAAAAATAAATTAAATACAATACCAGAATTTTTTAAAAACGCTTTAGAAGCAAAATTTACTAAAATCTAAAAAGTCAATAATTAAGATCAAAAATGGACCCCCAATGTTTTGTTTTAATGTTTCAGTCCCAACTAGTTAGTAGGCTAAAAGTGTCTAAATTTAATTCTTCCTACAACTTAAGAACAAGATTCAATTAATTCAAGATCTAGGACAATAATCAATAAAACATCAATTAACAGTGAAAAATTCAGCTCGAGAATCAACTAAAATTGGCTAAACCTTCCCCTGCTGACGATTCAATAAAAAAATCGCTAAAAATTGATTCCTGATAAAAAAATGTGTGAAAACATGAATTAAGAGTCAAGAATCTAATTCAAAAAGCGTCTAAAGTTCAATGACTGAAAGCAAAATTTTAGCTTAAAAATGTACTAAGTTTCTTTTTCACAACTTAATTGCAAAATTTATTGAAAATTTATGATCTTCGATGAAAATATGTCAAAATCTAGGCTAAAAATTGAGTCTAAAGCTATTTTCATGCTGCCACTTAAGAGGAAGACTCGCTGAAAATTTATGTTTCATGTTTCAAGACGAAAGCGTCTCAAAATAGAGACCTAAAAGATTCAATAGCAAAATTCGTTAAAACCTGATGATTGAATCTCACAAGTTTCAGCTATAAATTTGGCTTAAAAGTGCCTGAATCTATTCTTTTGCCAAAAAATTGATGATTCAGGCGAAAACTCCTGAAAATTGAAAATAAACAAGAATATTTTCAAGAACAATAATTCATGAAGAATATTTTTAGTGAAAATATTTAGTGAAGAATATTTTCGTTCGAGGCTGTAAAATTTGTGAAAATCCAATTTTTATGCTGAAATTTTTTGCCGAAATCAAGCAATAGTATCAAAATCGCCTTTATACACGATTTGAATTTGATAAAAAAAAACCGAAAAATTAAGTAAAACCTTGATTGAAAGCCTTTAAAATAGTTCAACTATTGTTGATTACATATCGAGATTTTAATCCTAAAAGTAGGCTAAAAGTGTCTAAATTTAATTCTTCCTACATCTTAAGAACAAGATTCAATTAATTCATGATCTAGGATAATAATCAATAAAACATCAATTAACAGTGAAAAATTCAGCTTGAGAATCAATTAAAATTGGCTAAACCTTCCCCTGTTGACGATTCACTCAAGAAAAATCGCTAAAAATTGATTCTTGATGAAAAAATAATTTAAAAACATGAATTAAGAGTCGAGAATCCAGTTCAAAAAGCGTCTAAGCAAAATTTTAGCTTCAAAATGTACTAAATTTCTTTTTCAAAACTTAATTGCGAAATTTATTGAAAATTTATGATCTTCGATGAAAATGTGTCAGAATCTAGGTTGCCACTTAAGAGGAAGACTTGCTGAAAATTTATGTTTCAAGTTTCAAGACGAAAGCGTCTCAAAATAGAGACTTGAAAGATTCAGTAGCAAAATTCGTTAAGACCTGATGACTGAATCTCACAAATTTCAGCTATAAATTTGACTTAAAAGTGCCTGAATGTCTTCTTTTGCCAAAAAATTGATGATTCAGGCGAAAACTTCTGAAAATTCTAAATAAACAAGAATATTTTCGATCGAAGCTGCGAAATTTGTCAAAAGAGCTGATGATTTTGGTCATGAATCTCTCAAAATTCAATTTTAATGTCGAAAATTTTTGCCGAAATCAAGCAAATATATCAAAATCGCTTTTTTACATGATTTGAATTTGATAGAAAAACGATAATTAAGTAAAACGTTGATTGTAAGCCTTTAAAATAGTTCAACTATTGTTGATTATGTATCGTGATGACTGTGATGAGACACATTTATAATTAAATTTTATTTTTATGATTCCATGAATAGGTACAGTTTTCAGTTAATTATCGATTTCTATTTTCAGTTTTCAATAAAATGTAAATATTTGTCCCGACAAGATTAATATTTGTATTTTATATCAACGTGCTACAAATAAAAATTTATTTTGTAATTATTCCACATGAAATATCACGCAATCAATTTAATCTTGTTAAATATCA
Organism: Mylabris sibirica; assembly: GCA_039776855.1. Lineage (NCBI taxonomy): Eukaryota > Metazoa > Arthropoda > Insecta > Coleoptera > Meloidae > Mylabris > Mylabris sibirica. Next base: position 10,440,213 of record CM077836.1, read on the forward strand.
CATGGATACATATTATTATCAATGTTGAATATTCTATTTAGAGAACCCTAATCTCTTGAATTGTCACATTATCATTAAATGTTTTAAATGTGATTAGGATTGATAATATTCACAATATAACTGGATTATAAATTTTTTTTATCAAGGGAAAATTTATTTAAATTAATTAATAAAGTTGGTTAAAGAAAATTGTGTTGTAACTAGATCAAGATACACGCAGGTGGCATTGTTAGAAGATCTCCAGTTTCTCATTTCTAAAAGCTTAATTTGAAATTAAATATGAATAACGACACAAATCTTCTACCTACACTTAGACATAGTTATAGGTATACAAGATAATAATAACAGATAGGATGAGTATAAAATAACACTGTTGTTATTGTTTCATATTTTAATTAATTATGATTAAAGTAAAAGTTAATTAATTTTTGTATCAAATTGAAAGATTTTTAGATAAATTCAATTATGCAAAAACAACACAATGCTGTTCTGCTTTAATAATAAATTATATCTTAACAGTAGGGGGTGGTGTTTCATTTTTTTTCCCTCCCACTCTAACTTTATACGCGTGTGTAAGTTGATGTTTTTAATTTTAGCTTTTACCCCATTTTACGGGTTATTAACTCAATAAGGTTGTATTTTAACATTAAAGTAAGTCTCTAAATTTAGAGAGCGTTTCTCTTTGGCGTACTATTTACAAAGAAATTTTTCTGTTGATTAATGATGTTCACTGTTTTTTTTTTCTTTCATCAAAACTGCGTCTTTAGTGTGACAGCAACGATTTGGGGGATGTCTGGACGTTGATAACGGCACTTCTAGTCAGGACCGTCGAGTTATCCAGAGAGCCCGTTTTTACGGCCCCTTCAACCTCATAAAAATATACAGAATGTCCGGTCTGGGAGTATATAATTTAGCCATTCCTATCAAAAAAATACACAGGTTTTATAAGATTGTTTCTAGAGAATAATTTAGCAGAATTAGAACCTTGTAGCTTATTTCTAAGTTGGTAAAAAATGCTCGTTTTGGACAATCACGCACGCAAAACGCCATAGAATCCTCCCAACAATGATATTTTCGTTATTCTCCTCAGTATTCTAGACAAAATGCAAAAGATTGCCATTTGTTCCAGAAAAAAAAATAAGAAAAACGAAAGGATCTGTGTTAAGAGGATCCTTCAGTCATTCAAAGTCGTTTGAAGTGTGCAGCTGGTTGGTAGATATTTCGAAATCGTCAGAAACGAGTCTCTTCGACCGATTTCCAAATGACCTACGAGGTTCTAATTTTGATCAAATATTCTTCAAGAACCACCCAATAAGTACTTTGCTTTTTGATTACAGTTGCCTAATTGTATACTCTCAGACTGAACCTCTTGAATGCGTACAAGGTGTTTCTTATAAACTCCTATTAGTTGGCGAGCGATTCGAAAAATATTTTAAGAATGTGTAGTGGCGGTCCTGGGGAACATTTTAGCAAAATTAGGATCTCGTAGCTCAATTGGGAGTTGGTCGAAAAACGTTATTTTTCAAAAATGAGTTAAGCACGTGAAATGACTAAATATGACTCGTAGTTGCTCTCAAGATTGATTTGTTTTAATTTTTTACCGTTGTATTCTGGAATAGGTCAAGTGTCGTGCCCTTTCTACAGCAATTTTACATGTTTAGCTTATTTTTGAAAATTGCGACTCAGTTCAAATCAAGCGTTTTTGATTGACTTCCAAATGAGCTGCAAGGTTGTAATTTTGTTTAAATATTCTACAGGGACTGTTCTACAAATTTTTTAATTATGATTCGAATCTATCACCAACAAGCAGGGTGAAAGGGCAAAATACCTCACTCCCCTTGACTCTCGTCAGGCCTGCTTCTATTTAAAATTAGAAGATAACCATTTGATTTATTGGGTGAGTCACGTCCTATGGAAACTCTTATTATTTTGCAAGTGACTCGGAAAATATTTGTAAGGAGGCCCTAAATATCTTTTATCTAAATTAGAATCTTGTAGCTCATTTGGAAGTTGGTCAAAAACATTAGTTTTGGACAAGATTGCGAATTTAAAAAACGGGCTAAAGATGCAAAACGACTAAGAATGACTCGGAGGCTTCCTCAACATTGATTTTTTAGTCTCTCTCCATCAAATTCTAAAATAAAATTAAGAAAAACAAAAAATAAGGTTGGGAGGGTCCTCGAGTCACTTAGTCGTTTTGTGTGCTTTGCTCGTTTTTGAAAAGTGTCACAGTGTCCAAAACGAACGTTTTTTGACCAACTTACAAATGAACTACAAGGTTCTAATTTCACTAAAATGCTCCCTGGAGACTCTCTATAGGTCATTGAAATAATTTCAGAATCGTTCGCCAAATAAGAGGAGTTGTCCTAAGAGCTTCTCGTCTTACGTGACTCACCCAGTATAAGAGCGGTACCTAAATGATGACATGTTCCAGAATACGACTTTCTACACTGGAGACATTGCAAATTCCCATGCTTTTTATCGGTTTGTTCGCTCTGAAATTCGTCGTTATTAAAAAAGCAATAGAGTTTTTCGATTTTAATCAAAATATAAACTCAAACATTGTTTGTTGGTTTTCTTATAAATAACTAATGAACAACCTATTTTTGGTTGATATTTTTTTTATTTTGACCATTAGAAAGAAATTGACGAATATTGTAAATAAATTAGTTATTTGGAAACAATTACGTTTAAAAATACTATTTTAAACATAACTATCGATAAAACAACAAGTCTAATTAATCTATAAAGTAATAGATCTAACTATAAAATGAAGGTATACTTGTCTACTTGTACGTAATAATAATAATAATGGGGTGTATGTAAATGTTAGACTACTTGTGGGTGTTTAATTATTTCCCCTTGAACGTCAACATGCAATCTACTGTTGATATTTTATGAAAAGAAATAATCAATCAATCCAATTTCTCTTATTCTATAATATAACAAATAAAAAAACATGAAGAGAAACAGAATAAAAGTGTCCTTTTGCGTAGAACTAGCGTCTCTCTGAATATCTGTTATCTATTCTAGTGGCATTCCCGGGCGTCCCTATGAATTAACCATGAGGACGAGACACAGTGGTGGTTTTATATTCTATATTGTATGTTCTTGTGTGTATAAGATAAAGATAGATATATGTTGAGTAGGATGGGGAGAAGGATTTCGGGATGCTCCAGCTCTGCTGCTGCCATCGTCCTGTGACGTCATTTGATACTGTTAACGTGATGTCACTACTGTTCGCTCCTTTTCAAGCTTATTGTTATGGAATTCAATGGAGCTCGTTTCTTTCCTTAGATGATAAGCTCAAAGTGTTTGTGACATTGTAATTTCAGGGTAAATTCTCAATTGAGACACAATTTTTTGGATGATATTCGTGAGAAAATTGAGAGATTAGCCGACAATTGAAATCATTCGTTTGCTGTAAAGAAACATAGGTTTACAACTCTCTAAAGTAAAGATTTCGCTTGAAAAAAGCGTTTTTTCATCAAGTCGGTAATAATAAATAATGAAAAAAATACAAGTTGCTAAGAACCACTCAATGGTGAAACTTTTCTCATTAAAATTAAGAGTTCCTCAATTGAAATTGATCAATAATTTGACGATAATAAAAACTTCTTCATTACTCTACCATGAACACAAAAATGGTTATATAGGAAATCAAAAATTTAACATTCATTCTATGCTATTTTATCGAATTGTAAACGATGAATCGCGCAACCAATAAGAAGACGCTAGCTGTTAAATCTGTCATAAATTTCCATATTCGAATAAATTTATTTAATAGGAATCGATAATAATAGACATCAAAAATCTCGTTCATCTTCTATACATGTAAAACATAAAAATAAAGTGGGGAGAAAATTTAGGATTCTCTGTATATTTTCCGAAATTCTTCGGCCGTAATTAAAGAGAATATAACAAGAAAACTTTCCCCCTATTTTGATAAACTTTCTATATTTATGTTGTCTATTTTTTGCTATCTCTCTATTAATATTTATCTCAAGTATACAAGAGTTTTCTGTTAATAAATAACTGGGCATTCTCACCAACTAGACGAATATATGTACAAGTTTCATACCAGGCGCAGTTTTATACGTAATACATAAGAGAATATTTCTACGTGCTAACAATAAATTTCCACAAAGAAAAGTTGAAAGGTACTTACATACATACTTTGTTGTATCTCGGGGAAAGTTCAACAAAGTTTTTTTTGTTGTTGTTTCGGTTAAAAGTACGTTCTTTTCTTCTTTGTTTAACCGTAACGGGATAAAGTTCAGTTGCGACTACAGTAAAAATTGTGATAAACTTTTGATCGTTTGAGATGAATTCAAATTATCGACAAGTCAATTCTTCCATGAAATTTACGATAAGATTATATGATTTTACAAGAATGGAAATCGTTCAGTATCATTTGTTCTCATCGATATGTCCAATTTAAGCTTGGTATATGAAAAAGAATGATGAGTGTCATTATTATTTGGGAAATAATGCCGGTTTTCGGGTTTAAAAACTGTTGTAGTTATCTGAAAGAAGCGAAGAACAAAAAACAGACAAATCTCTAAATGATCCCGTCTGACGGTAGTGGATGGACGTTAATATTGGCCTTGTAACAGATTGATTCTAGACGATATTCAATATTGATTATTGATACAGTCGGAAAAAACATGATGATCGATTCGAATCGAATCGTGTTATTTTATCAATGATACGTGTGCTTCATCAAGAATTCTAGGTTTTTGTCGTGTTATAATATCGATTTGTGTATGTTTGTGTATCCTTATTTGCTTGCATAATGACCTTAATTGTAACAATAATGAATGATACGAAATCGTCTCTAATACCGTGAATATTTAATAAAGTATTGTTGCTTTCCATTTCCTAATCAATGACGATCAATAATTACTTTAACAGGTTAGTTTCCCTTATTAATAAACGTTTTATGAATTGTATTTTACACTATAAATAAACCACAGAAATTAAAATTATAGTCAGGGGCGGACTGGCCGATTGGGAACACCACTTTCCAGATAGTAGTAATTCGAGTTGATGAAACCGATCGTTTATAACCAGGGCGGGTGCTGAATTTGGTGGCGTCCTTTGCAAAATAATCAAACAAAGCCTTCTTTCATATGAAAGATATAAATATTTTCTAATATAGAAAGTCCCCGGTTTTTCTTCCCCTACTTTAGCTCGACTTACAATTAGTAAGACCTTGCCTTAAAACTACCTAAGCATGGATTTATAGACACTTAAGTGAAGACCTGTTTTTTCACCCAAATACGTATAAACCTACTATTAGTTGGATGTAGAAAGAAAAATTGGGTCTAAAGTATCTTCTTTGCCTTATGTTAGTAATGAATTCGCCAAAAAAACTGATAACTTAAGACTACAAAACAGGCTGAAAGTGTCTCAATTTCACCTCTATCAGTCATCAGTTAAAACTGATAATTTAAAATAAACTTACTGAAACTAAGTAGTTCAACTCAAAAATCGACTGAGTATTCGATAACAAAATTTGATAAAAATTCTGGTTTGAGAGGAAAGTATCTAAAAATCTTAGATAAAACTGGAAGTGGAATTGAAAATTTGATTAAAAGTATCCAAATAGATTTTTTTTTAATTCATTAGCAAAAATTTACTGAAATTCAGTGTTTTACGATTTTTTTTTTGTAAGAATTTAGTTCAAAAAATTACATAAAAGTTTCTAAATCGTTTCCTTTTCTCATTGTCAGTAACATAGCAAAAATATTTAGGAATTGATGATTTCGAATTAAGATCTAGACTAAAAATTGAGACTAAACTTGCATATATTATTCTCCTTTAATTAATTTAATTCACTGATAAGTGATAACTCAAAACTAATGTGTCTCATAACTTGTACACTCGGGTGCACATAAAAGAAACCGACTCTTGAACGAGGAATATCACGATAAATTTTGATTCGGTTCGGTTCGGCTTTCTTGGTTCCGGATCGGTTTGAGTTCGGCACCGTTCGGGTCGGCTTTTGGTAAGTCGGTGAGGCCGTACCGACACGTCTACATTAATTCGGCTTTACAGATCGGCTCAAGCCGAATGATGCCGATCGGCATAATGTGGACGCGCCTTTAGAACCTCCCTCGTTAGCCTGATTTACACTGCCTTACAACTATTGTCACATTTTCAGTGCACTCCGCTGTAATTATAGACTGAATTTTCACTGTGCACTGTTTTTTTTTGCAATAAAAACTAGTAGTAATTGTTTTTGTTTTATAAATACCTATGTAATATGCATTTCATTATTATTTTTTTTGCAGGTTTTTGGGAAAATATTTAGTTTTTTTACCTTACAAGATTTTTTTATGTTGTGGAATCTATTCCCAAATATTTTTGCACGGTTTTCTAAAGAACGTATCTACCTTGTAAAAAGAGTTGGGTCTACTCAAAGCTAGTCCACCCCTGATCATTGTTATTAATAATAACTCTTGTCGAATTATTGTCGTTGGTGAAAAGTTTGGGAAAAGAAACGCTGTTTTCATCCGTGTACAACAATTTCCGGTATTTTCCGTTGAAGAATTCCAACTAGTATCGTTTTCGAAAGTTTCACCAAGTCGAATACAATAATAGAATCGAATACCTGTACAACGTTTGGGGGTGGAGAAAAAAAATCGAAACTTTGCCTATTTTTCTTGCGTTGACATGAAAAAAATAACCAGATATCGGGAAATTTTCAAATGCAAATCAGTTATATCGTTGCCTCTGTTTATTGAATAAAACTCCCACTTATTACAACAACAACAACATCGATTCTTATTCTAATGAAAAATAGAATCACAACAACGGAAATCGTATTTTACCCAAAAATAACCAAATCCAATAAATTTCGTGTAGTTGTGGGTGATCTTATTGTTAGAGACGAATATATTAAACGAAACAAATAGAGAAAAAAACGATAGAGATTCTTTAATGTTGAATCTAATAAGATTGGGGGATGTTGAACATAAAAGAGGCAATTTTAGGGAAGAAGTCATTAAAGTCTAGAGTAGTGGTAGGTGCATAACGATATCCCTCTCATTGATTATATTTACGAAAAATAATCACCAAATAAACACACAAAAGCTGTTGAAATCTTTTTAAAGTATACTCTACTAGAATTTGCATTTCTATATCATCTAGTTTCTAGATAATGGGACGGAATAATCCATTCTGGTGTGTTTATAAACAACATAAATGAAAGAAATGTGGAAAACTTGACAATTCTCTCAGTCATATGGACGGGAAATCGACAAATAGGCATATTCAACTCCAGTTTAGTTTTAGAGCAAGATAAGCGTCTATTGATGTTGTTGTTGTTGTTGAAAAATGGAGTCTTGATGATAAGTGCAGCCCGACCGAGATCTTGCCACATCTATTAACCAGCACTCGAATCTAATGAAGATAATTTATCATTAAGGCTTTGTTTTGAGTGTTTGTTGGATATAATAACGTTTCACGAAATAATTAATAATTCTAACAAACACATAAAGGCCAAACTGAACAACAACAACAACTCTACAGTTTGTACAAAATGTCTTCATTGTTTGTTAATAAAATTAAGTGTTGGATAATACTTGTAAGGAATTGTAATAGAAGATCTCCTTATTCGCCTTAAAGCGTTTTATAAACTGTAAAATATACCGAATTGTTATTTTCATTCTTCTTTATTTCCACCAAGAAAAGAGCCTGTAAGGCTTGCAATCTAGACTTATCAACTTGGAAATCTCTATTTCCGTTTTTTTTGTTAAAATTGATGAAAATTACATAGCGAATCTTAAATGGTGATTAGTCAAAGCAACTTACCACCTAAGGCGTGCACTATTTAGAATAGATTGTTTGAACCACAATTCAAAGTGAATCTTAAATTGAACTTAGACGATTATTTTAAAATTTATTATCATTATAATTGTTGTTTGTTGTTGTTATTGTAGATTTTGAGCAGGCGAATGATCGGGGCCGGTGTGTCTCCTGTCTGTATGTCGCCAGTCGGACCCGATCTCTTCAGTATTGATCCGAAATCTACCTCCAGGGTTAAAATTCGATGCACCTATACCTGCACTAGTTACCATACCAAAACATAAAATCACGCCAGACTAATATCAACAACAATAACAACAATGTGTCGGGATTTATACGTTGATATACCAAAAAAAAATGTAGATTTTCTTGTGTTGTAAAATCCCGGATACAGCTCCATATCAAGCATTATTCGGGATAAAGATGTGATTTTCCGGAACACCAACGAAAACTTCTCTTATATGTTTATTTATTCTATATTCAGTTCAGTTTCAATTATTCAAAACGAAAACTTGAAATGTGTATTTTGAATAAATTGATAGTTTCTGGAAATTTATTCTTTTATTGTAGGCGTATACACAAGAAACGATTTCGTTTAGTTTCAATTAAGCGACATCAACACAATATACACACAAACATCTCTATAATTTATTATCATGGATGGATACATCAACAAAATAATGAGAAGAGACGAAATTTTGGCTCTCATTCCACAATATTCATACAATATACAAGAAGGCGGACATTTCCTATATGAAAATCGACGATAACATGCCAATTTAGCCCAATAAATACGGCTAATACACCATAAGAAGACCGTTGAACTGTACTTAGAACTTAAATTTGGTCAATACTCTAAGCTAGTATGATCAACAATAAATATTATTTCACCCACACACACACACAAATCTGTATCGCTTTTAACTATTGATAACAGGACATGTCACCAATAGTGCAAATATTGACAATTGGTTAATTGTTAATTAGGAAATAACAACTAGTTGAGTTGGTTGGATCGAATATACTAAACAAACCAACGTTTATCATAACTTCTGATTAGTTAACTTATCATCTAATCAACGACTAGTACAATCACTAATTAAATTAACACTTAAATAGCATGTCCGACAATGGAATGATAGGAATATTTTCCATTAGAGATAAATTATGGAAATATACATAAAGCTGCTTCTTTTACGATGTCTTAAATCATTTTATAAGAGCAATTTCTTTATATGTTAATATAGATGGAAACGTTAAAATAAGCCATTTTAAGACTTTAGACGCATGCATCAATCAAAATTATAAAAATAAACAATTTTCTCATATATTGTTAAATAAATATTAAATAATAAAGCGGCATTTGGTGGTTTATTTGCAATTTAAATTAGATACAAACTTGACACACGAATTATCCTGCTTTTATTATACAATGCTGGTAAAAATTGAATAAAACAAAACAAGAATTTTCAGTATTATTCTCATACAATAGAAATTTTACGTTATAATTATTCAAAAAAATAATAAACCAACTGTAAAGCTGTTTTCTATTAAGCAAAAATGATTGAATTTTTACAACAATATTCTCGATATTTCCCCTGACGTTCATATTTATTTATAATGTTAAGCGATGACGCTTGCTGCTATCATTTTATTTTCAATTGGATGTAACAGGGAATTCAGAAAAAATTGAATAAAAAAATAAATATAAACGGAAAGAGATAAGCGAGCTTTCACTTGAGCTGGCAAACGATTATTGTCAGTACAAATTGATGATGAGAGATTTGATTACGAATTGAAAGCTACAAAAAGGGCAACAATACGAATTGTAAATGTTTCAGGACGAATTTAATGCAAAGAAAAGGCGGCTAACTTTGGGGGCTTGGGGGCTAGACACACTGTTTTAGGGCCCAGACAATTAGCCTAAGTTTGGGTTGGTTGTGGCGACACATTTGACATTTCTTAATATATCCCAAGAAAATCGAGCATTTTCTTAATTCTTTGCCACAATAATCTTTTAAACAAACTCTTTCTTTATCTTTAAAATTGTACAGTCAAGTGCGGAAAAAATTTAACGGTGTAGATTGTGTGGTGTAAACCGGACTTTCGTTTGAAGGGAACAAACAAACTATTGGGTATCGAGCGAAAGAAGGAGACGATATACTGATGTATCTGAATAAAGACAACACCACACCCATAGCGCATCAGGTAATTTGCTACCCTCTACTTATTTATGGTTCAACTTCAACAGCTACTATTCGCCAAAACAGGCAAAGCAACAAAACAGATTCGGTTCATCCCCAATACCAACAATGGTGAAAGAACGGTTCAACCTATGTAAAACAGCCCAAAATTCTCATAAAGAGTCGTTCAAATTTTTACGCACTTGACTGTACAAAAATCACGGAATCAAATTTTCAAGTTTTTCTTCATTTTTTAGAAAACTCGCAAGGCGATCGGAAAATTTCTTGAAGATTTGGAAGTCCCTTCAATTTGCTCTGTTTTATGAATGGAATTCATTGCTAACTAATTAACGTAGGGTAAGTTATGGGGGAAAATATGAAAAAACACATGCTCCAATAATTTCCTTTGTCATTCAGAATTTCGTCAAAATTTTCCAAAACAGAAACTACCTTTGAATGCACTCTGAAATGCATGTTCTAACGCTAGTTCACGAGTTTCAATATTTCAAAAAACAAGTGAAATATTGATTAATAAAGATGTGGGCACTTTAACGAAATTTTGGGAAAAAATCCATATAATATGAGCTTTAAATACCGCCCAAAAAAAGAACAAGAACAGTAAGGAACATCATTCCACTATGTTCACATTAATTTCCTTCACCAAACTTAATATGTACACTGGCGGCCATAAAAAAGAGACCGCTTTTAGTGCGGCTGTGTAAGACAGGCTTATAAAAGCGGTTGTCACAATGTACCAAAATCTCAGCAGGTCAAAATGTGACAGATGAAAGGGATTGGGTTACTATTAGAAAAAATACTTTCTACGAATTTGAAAACCTACCCACCTTCTTACCATCACAAGGGAAACAAGACTCGGTCTTTTTTTCGGCCGCCAGTATATTCATCTTATTTTAAGGCATGTTTTGCGGACAATCAGAGTGTTGTTGCTTACATACTGAATTTGATTGAACGGGGACTGGGCTGCAGCCCTTGAAGTCCATACCTAAATCCGCCCCTGATGCAAATGGACGACGATTCTATCGGTGTATTATTTTCGTATTATTGTTAATTTCGTTGTCTATTCATCGACGATTTAATTCACAATCGATGCAACATAAATTATGGACCTATATTCCGATATTCGCTAATTGTTGATTGTAATTCGAAGCTAGCAATTTAATTTCAACTCGCAACTATTCATATTATACACACACATAATAATAAATCTGTATATTTCAGATATACGATATGAAATCTATTACAATTTGTATTATAATTAATACAGGATTACATATTGATAAAACGTACACTAATAATAATAATAAGATTTTGACGGTTTCAATGAGTATTTCTGTGTTAACTGAATCGTAATAGAAACATTTCTAATGTTGGAACATAAATTTGAATTAATTCAAGACTTTTATTGGCAGTGTCTAATATGAGAAATTCCCTCGATTAACACGAAACAGACGCCTTTATTCGATAGAACAGTACAACCCCTATAAACTCATAATAATCCACCATTTTAGTTAACATTAATATGGTTTTATCGCCCGGCGCATCCACCATTTTTATAACGAATTATATTAGAATCGAAACGAATAAAATTTTACCGTTTGTGTGTGCATGTTTTATCATTTAGACGATCGTACAGAAACCGCAACTCAGACATATAAAAAAAGAACACAAACCAACACCCTTGTATAAGGTGCGATAACATTACACACAAGGGACCAATTCCATTTGCATATGACTTCTCAGTGGTAAGAAACTTTCTTATATTATCATCATCATCATCATCATCGAACAACGAATATTTTTGTCGTTTACAACAACTGTCTGGGAATAATATTTATGTAGGATTAGAGTGGTAAAAACAACCACTTGATGTACACGTACACCTGAAAACGTCGTGTAATTTATTTGCATGTACAGTCAGGTGAATGGAAAAGGTGACGATGGTTGTGAGGCGGTGTAAGTCAGGCTAACAAGGAAGGTCTAACAATGTCTAAGAGATCAAAATTGGAAAAGAAAATACAGCTGTTTATTTGCAAAGCCTTACATGGCCCTTAATTTTGTCCTTCAAGAAGGAGGAAGCTTGGTTTACACAACTAAAAGAACGGGTATTTTTCGCCCAAGAGCCGTCATTATTTCCATGCACCTAGCTGTACAGTGACGGGCATATAAAGGAGACTACTATTTGTGGTGCTGTGTAAAACAGGCTTTTGTGGACAGTTGTGACAATGTAACAGAATTTTCTCAGGTCGGATCTTGGGGAAAAGATATTTAGTTAGAAGATGAGGGTCAGTATTTAGGTGATTAGACAAATACTTTCCACAAATTTGGTATTTCTACCTACCTACCTTCTTCCCTCACGAGAGAAACAGCCTGATTCACACGAATCGAAAAACGTAGTAGTAATATTTTTTTGTTCAAGATGATTGTGAGTGTAAGTCAGGCTTGCGGGGGAGGTCCTCACAATGTCTAGCCGGTCAAAATTAGAAAAGAAAGATATTGTTTATTCAAGATGGAGAAAGCTCGGTTTACACAACTAGAAAACGGAAATTTCTCGCTTAAGAATCGTCATATTTTCCATAGACCTAGCTGTACAGGCTGTGTAAGTCAGGCTGATTGGGGAGGTTCTAACAATACGGAAGATCGGAATTTGGAAGGAAAAATATCCAAGCAAAAATTGTAGGTGGACCTAGGGGTGTTATCTTGTAAATTACTGTTTTTTTAACTGTTCCGAGCGCTACACCTTCTTTCTTTCTCTCGAGATGGAAAAAGCTTGATTCACACAACTAAAAGAAGGGATATTTTTCGTTCAAGAGTCGTCACATTTTCAGTACACATGACTGTACATAAAATAAACAAAAACCTCTCTCGGGGTCTCTTTAATGTAACACAAACATAAAAAATAATAATATACAGTGGATTATGACAACCATAATAATACAATGACGCAATCTTATGACACTGAAGAATGTTTTCTGTACGTTTTACGAGACGGTGGAAAAAAATGAGTGGATGAACGATGAACAAGACTTTTTCTTTATTATTTCACGAATGAAGTTCGTCGAAATAGCCGCCAAATTACAGCAACTGAATCATTTTTCACCAGTTTCTATATGCGATTCCATTTTTCGTTCTTCAATTTAATAACAAACATTTCTATTATTGGAATACTAACACAAAATAACAGCCGTTCCTATTCTGTTCTGTATTTTTTCATTGACTAAACCACCACCACCGACACAAAAATCGCACACCCTTATAACTTTGTCTATAGACATCAATAAAACGTGTCAAAATAATTAGAGATTTATTTTTTAACGGATAAAGAAAACGATAAAAAAAACTCTTGTGTTTGTAGATGGTGGTTGGAAATCGGGTGGACAAGGCACGCGTAACACCCCCAAGAGAGAATAACAGAATAACTAATTACAGGAAATGGCTTCATTGCCTATGAATTTATAAAGGAACACGCCATTTAAAATGAAACGAGGTTTCTTAACATTCATGTTTTTTTTTTGTTCGTTATTGTTGCTGTTATCATCATCGAATAAAACAGACCAACAGGTTTTTAATGTTGATAAAATTTCAACCTTCTTCGTATATTAAATAATAACCGGGTTGTAGAAGATATAACTGTTTCGATTAAACGATATATTTACGAATTATTCAAATTTCGTTTTTAAAGCGATTTACTAAGAGTTACAATGGTGATTTTTTCCAGTTATCTTGTGTGAAAAATTAAAGCGATTTGATAAATTCTCGTATTCTCGGCGCGTTGTTGTAATGAAAAAGTTTAATCATAATTTCTAAACACATCTCTTGTTGTAAATTTTTTTTCTGTTTGTTTCAAGACAAATAAAAACGTTTGATGATGTTGATATTTTGCTTTTCATTAAACTTTTTAATATGTTTAAGAAAATTGAACTTTTTATATTGCTGAAAACAGATTTTTCGTTTTTATAGCATGCTAGTTGTAAACGCTATAAAGCAGCATTTCCCAAACAGTCTTCCGCGGAACCGTCATTAGATCTTTCGCAAGGAATTATGAAACTGATAAATTAGAAATTGAAAAATGTTTCTAAAGCGTGTTTTAAAAGTAGACGAATCGTGTGAAACTCCTATTAGTTGACGTTTAAAAAATTTGGAGACCATTTTAGCAAAATTAGAACCTCGTAGCTCATTTAATAGTCGGTCAAAAATCTATTTTGGACATAGTCGCAATTTTCAAAACGAGTTAAAAACGCAAAGCGACTAAGAAGGAGTCAGAGAGCCTCCCAGCCTTAATTTTCCCGTTTTTCTCTATTTTATTCTGAAACAGGTGAAAATGCTTCACATTTTTTGAAGAATTAAATAAAGAAAATCGAAGAAAAAAACGTTTAAAGGGCCTTCGAGTCCTTGTTCTTCTTTTCGCGGGAAAACCGCGTTAAAAACAATCGTCTTTTGACTAACTTCCAAATGAGCTACAAAGTTCTAACTTTGCTAACATGATTTTCAGTTACGCTCCTATAAATTTTTGAAATTTCATTCGAATTGCTCGCCAACTGAAAGGCGTTTCATGCGGTTTATCTGCTCTTAGAGAGACATGACTGTAGTTCTGCGTTGAAAAAAGTTTGAGAAACACTGCTAAAGGGAAAGAAATCCGTTTTAATACCCCCGTAGAAATATAGATGCCATACTACAATTTTTATCATGTAAACCACCTCAATGTAGATCATCAAAAATGATAAAATCACTGTAGATTTCCACATAAAAGGAGCAAATCAGTTGAAGTTAATAATATCAAAAGAAATATAATTAACGTGCGCTTTGAAATATATTTGAAAAATTTGGGTACCATTTTAGCAAAATTAGAACTTTGTAGCTCATTTAATAGTCGGTCAAAAATCTGTTTTGGACGTAGTCACGGTTTTTAAAAACGAGCTAAAAACAACTAACAATAAGAAGGAGTCAGAAAGCCTCCCAGCCTTAATTTTTCCGTTTTTCTCCATTTTATTCTGAAACAGGTGAAAATGTTTCATGTTGTTTCAAGAATGAAATGGAGAAAATCGAAGAACAAAAACGTTTAAAGGGCCTTCGAGTTCTTGTTCTTTGCTTCGCGTAAAAACCGCGTAATCGTCAGAAACAATCGTCATTTGACTAACTTCCAAGTGAGCTACAAAGTTCTAACTTTGCTAAAAATTTTGAAATTTTATTCGCGAACTGATAGGAGTTTCAAGCGGTTTATCTGCTCTTAGATAGACATGACTGTAGTTCTGCGTTGAAAAAAGTTTGAGAAACACTGCTAAATGGAAAGAAATCCGTTTTAATACCCTCATAGAAATATACATGCCATACTACAATTTTTATCATGCAAACCACCAGAATGTAGATCATCAAAAATGATAAAATCATTGTAGATTCCCACATAAAAGGAGCAAATCAGTTGAAGCTAATAATATCAAAAGGAATATAAATTATAAAGGGTTCGACATTGGTGATTTATACACATACACAAAGGGTAGGATAAATGATTTATGTTATATCGGGCCCAATTTAGGAGATTATCAAAAATTAGTTTAATTAAAATATCCAAAAAGCACACTGATTACAGTCTTTGGTGTGATTTTTCAATAGCTAAATAAATAATAAAAATTATAAATAAATTCTGTAGGCTTGACGATTGACTAGCGTTTCTAAAGCAGAACGAACGATTCAAAGGGATGGAAATATGGTCGTGATTTATTCACGTATAGACCGGCTCAAGCTCCTTTGCATGTTTAAACATTAAATATGGAAATGTCATACGTAAACAAAGCATTTAATTTCTTCTATCGAAAGGGGAAACGTAAAGAAGCTTGCATTAAACATTGCTTCGGTTAGAATTTAGTTGAATTTTCATTGAGCTAAAATAGATATTTTTAAGTGTGCCCAATTCTCGACTATTTCCACCGATAAAGTTCATTGGCCATTAAAGCGAAATCGATGTTATTTGCATGTTTGTGTCAAAAAACAAGGTATCGAAACTCGACCCGGACTTTTACAATAACAACCACCTCACACCAATCTTTCGATCCGGGCACCGAGACGGAGGTGTTTTCTAGTAGATAACATACAGAGTAGGCTATGTTTTTGGTTAGGTAGCGTCGTAGCTTGCTTCGGCCGCTGATGGTCTCATTGAAAAATACATCAACAAATGTCAAATCTAGTAGAGTATGAATCAAGTTACGACTGGCCAACTGTGTTGTACACTCTGTAGATCAAGTCGAGTTGTGGCCTGTTAATTTGGCAAAATTTCAAAAGGCGCAGAACAGACAAAGGGTTCTCTATTGAATCTGACATGGATTTATTTAGAATCAAATAAAAATTCATTTATTTATACAGTGAAATACTTCTTTGTATCAGCAGTATAAGAGAGAACAGCATGTTATCATTGCAACTGTCAACTATTCGAAATGAATTAGCTATTCCTGAGTTTACAACAAAAATGATAAGACTCGTTGTAAATTAAATTTAATCTGTATCCAGCTTAAAAGTAGCACTATATCTTAATGCACCAGTGACGTTGATAAATATTTAACAAGAATTTCTCCATGCAAAGTAGGTATTTGAAAAGATTTTACTATATGGAAATGTTTCCGGTGGTGTTCGTGGAAATTATGATTGGAATAATTCGTTTCTATTTCCCTAGGTAGGTGTGTGTGTGTGTGTGTGTGTATGTTTGTACTGCAACAGGTTTAGATGGGTTTAGCCTATAAAAATCGATCCAATGTTTATTATGCTAAAAATGCTTATTATAGGATCGCTAGTGAGAAATGGCTCATAAATATTTTATACTGGAAATTCCCTTGGTTGTAAGAAATATTTATTCAACTAATTGTAAGAATAGGTGTCTTTTCAAAAAAAAAATGTTCATTGTTGAAGTTAATATCATTAATGTTGAGGCATTGACGACATAATGTTCGGATATTTGAATCGATAGAAATGTAAATATAGAACATCGAAAAAAATTGTTGTTGGATATAAATTTAGTAATCAATCATTGTCGACGTCACCGATAGATTCATGTTAAATTAATTAGTGTCGATTCAAAATTGCAAAAAAAATACGTTCTTCTGAATGTATCATCCTACCATCGATCTTTTTAAGGGCAGTTTAAGCCGATCAAAGACAAACAACTTACCAATCTGAGGAACGTCGTACTGTCGGGATCCTCTCGGCGCCCTCAACAACAATTGTGAGCTAACGGCAGCAATTTGTGGTAGATGTCCTATATCAATATTTGCTGGATTCTGGTGGATGGCATGGTCCCGTTTCTGCCAATTATACAATTTTCTGAAGGAGTCCCGTTCTAGGTGAAGCGGCAGCGGTGTGGCCACCACACACACCCAGAACACGGCCGCTATAACGGCCCACATAGCCGCATACACTTTCACGCCTTCAAGTTATCATCGCGTCCAACCATCTATGATTGTTGTCGCCGGTGGTCGCAGCTGATGTGCTGCAGCGTTTATTGCACCACTTGTTGCCCGGTCGCGTCTTTAAAAAACAAATATCTCCCCCCAAAAAAAATGAAAAAAATCAACAATTTTTTTAATTTATTTTAGTCGCGATTAACGTTGCAATCCAATATAACAACAAGTGATAATAATCAGTTTCAATGTTGTTGAGAGCACGACGTGCCCTTCTTGTTGTTCGCTCAAATGCTGTTGTTATCGATGCTGGGGACGGCTCGCGACTGCCAGTACCGACGGTCGACGTCGCCGTCTCGACCAAATCCGCCTACGCGAGTTGCGCCCCACCATACTCTATCGGTATTCAACTCAAAAAGATTGGACCATGCATTACTCAAATGTCTCCATATATCTGGATCCTATTCGTAAAAAGTTGTTTTGTACACTCTCAACATTGAAATTCGTATAACATTCCCATAAAATTCGTTTGTAATTATTATAATAACACCTCTATTTCGTGGAAGGACCACCTGTTTGTTCCTCCTAACTCACACATACACACAATTCTCTTCATTCATAACTAGTCGCAACAGAACTGCTCTCCAATTACACATTTGGCACTGATTTTCGGACGGAAACACTCTTTTTTTATTGTCACAACAGTTTTGTATCGTTAAATCTGGATTTCTGGGGAAAATTGCAGCTTTTCCTGATCTATATCGGAAGAATTGTGCAACGACAACGCTTTTTTGGATTAATCTGAAAAATGTTGATCTTAAAATGATTATTAGCTATATTCAATACGGTAATAAATCATATCTGCTTCTGTCTCATATCATCAATTTTTAACAAGTCCTAACTCGAATACTGAACCTTTCATCGATATCGATCTGGGCGTATAATAAAATAATCAGATAATATCAAGAGAAATTTCATTGAATTTCTTTGGGTGAAAGAACGAACGAGAAAAAAGATTTATTGTAGGCAGTTAACATTTTTAACATATACAGGGTTTTAAAAAAAAAACTATTCAATGACGTAAAATGACTAAAAATGACTCGAGGAACTCAAGAACATTGATTTTTTTTCCTTTTTCTCCATTTTATTCTGCAATGCAATGGATAAAAACAAAAAAATCAATGTTAGGAAGGATCTTCGAGTCATTCTTAATCGCTTTTATGCGTTTAACTCACCTTTGAAAATTGAGACAGTCTCTTAAAGGATTGGTTTTTTGAGAAACTTCCAAATGAGCTACGAGGTTCTAATTTTGCTAAAATTTTCTCTGGGAGCCACCCTACAAATTCTTGAAATATTTTTCGAATCGCCCGTGGATGTTCCTTTTAAATGTGGTTAATTTTTATAAAACTCCTATTAGTTTTCAGGCAATTTGAAAAATATTTCAAAAATTTGTAAGGGACTCCATGGAGATTATTTTAGCGAAATTAGAACCTCGTAGACCATTTAAAAATTAGTCAAAAATCGCTCGTTTCTAACAATATTGCGATTTTCAAAATGACTCGAGGATCTTAAAAACATTGATTTTTTCGTTTTTCCCCATTTTATTCTGCTAGTCAATAGAGAAAAACATAAATATCAATGTTGGCAAAGTCTTCGAGTCATTCTTAATCATTTAACGTGTTTAGCTCGTTTTTAAAAATCGAGACATTCTCTAAAACGACCGTTTTTTGATTATCTTCCAAATGAGCTACACGATTCTAATTTTGCTAAAATGTTCTCTTTGGACCACCCTACAACTCCTTCAAATATTTTTCGAATTGCCCATGGAGGTTCTTTTTAAATTTGGTTAATTCCTATAAAACTCCTATTAGTTGGTGAGCAATCTATAAGGGAGTCCCTTAAGATCATGTTAGAGAAATTAGAACCTCGTAGATCATTTGAAAATTGGTCAAAAATCGCTCATTTCTGACAATATTGCGATTTTCAAAAACTATTGAAAGACGTAAAATGACTAAAAATGACTCGAGGATCTTGAAAAAAATATTTTTTTTCGTTTGTCTTCATTACATTCTGCTTTGCAATGGATAAAAACAAAAAAAAATCAATCTTGGAAGGGTCTCCGAGTCATTCTTAATCATTTAACGTGTTTAGCTCGTTTTAAAAAATCGAGACATTCTATAAAACGATCATTTTTTTGAGAAATTTCCAAAGCTACACAGTTCTAATTTCGTTAAAATCTTCTCTGGGGATCACCCTACAAATCCTTGAAATCGCCCATGTGGTTAATTCTTATATCAAACTCCTATTAGTTTTTAAGCAATTTAAAAAATATTCCAAAGATTTGTAAGAGACTCGCTGGAGATCATTAGAACCTTGTAGATCATTTGAAAATTGGTCGAAAATCGTTCGTTTCTGACAATGTTGCGATTTTCAAAGACATAGAATGACTAAAAATGACTCGTGGATCTTAACAATATTGATTTTTTTTGTTTTTCTCCTTATTTACTGTGCAATGCAATGGATAAAAATCAAAAATATCAATGTTGGAAATCTTTGAGGCATTCTTAATCGTTTAACTGGTTGAACTAGTTTTTAAAAATCGAGACACTCTCTAAAACGATCGTTTTTTGACAAACCTCCAAATGAGCTACGCGATTCTAATTTATCTAAAATGTTCTCTGGGGAGCGCCCTACAAATCCTTGAAAAAAATTTCGAATCGCCCCTGGATGTTCTTTTTAAATGTCGTTAATTCGTATGAAACTTATCAGCTGTCGAAAAATTTGAAAAATATTTCAAAGATATGTAAAGGGCCCCCTGGAGATCATTTTAGCGAAATTAGAACCCTGTAGCTTATTTGAAAATTGATCAAAAATCGCTCGTTTCTGACAATGTCGCGATTTTCAAAAACTATTCAAAGACGTAAAATGACTAAAAATGACTCGTGGATCTTAACAATATCGATTGTTTTCGTTTTTCTTCATTATGTTCTGCAATGCAATGGATAAAAACAAAAAAATCAATGTTGGGAAAGTCTTCGAGTCATTCTTAATCGTTTAATATGTTTAACTCACCTTTAAAAATCGAGACATTCGCTACAACGATCGTTTATAAACACACTTCCAAATGAGCTACCCGGTTCTAATTTTGCTAAAATAATATCCAGGGTCCTTTCTACGAATTCTTGAAATATTTTTTGAATCACTTATTAAATAAAGGGAGTTTTACAAGAATTGTCCAGTTTTAAAAAAACACCCGGTACAAACAGTTTGGTTTTAATAGATCGTTTCCCTCTACCAAATCAACGGAAGGCTGATAAATTGTGATTGTATTCGTTCATTTATAATTATTTTAAATATACACCAACTTAAATGTTAGTCATTCGGAAAATTACTGGAAGAAAAATGACAGCTCAACATTACCAGAACTCCATATACATACTAAATAATATTTTAAAGGGTAAATGAGAAAAAAAAAATTAATATTTCCAAGTATTAATAACATATTATATTCTATTTATGTAATATAGAAGCGGATAAAAAAGCTTCAATTTGCGCTTGTATGACTAATCTCATTTCATGTTAATTAATAAAGAATTGCCGTCAATTGAATGATGATCATTGAAATTGTCCAAAAATCATCGCCAATAGTTTGAAATTGAATCAAATCTACATTTAAATTATATCAGAAATTCTCATCACTAATGATGTCTTTTCAATTCGGTATCAATCATAGCGTAATTAGATTGTAATTAGATTGTAATTAGATACGTCCTTCGGCGTTTTTTTTTTTTTTTACTTAACGTAGGGTTAAAATTAGAGTGCAATTAAATTTCGATACTTTATTATTGAATTATCGTTATGACGGTTGCGAGCAAATCGGGTAGGGGGGGGGGCGGCTGTATAAAGAAAATGTGTCTGATTGAGTGAAGGTTAAAAGGTCACAAACGGCGACATCTCACACTTTAATATTGTCCTCTCTTCTACAATATATCGTGTTGCTTTATTAATGAAGCATGCTTAAATATTCACATTTGGTAGTAAATTTATGAAAACGATAGTGAATTTCTCATTAAAACTTGCGTTATTTCATCAATTAACACAAAGATTTGTGGGTGTATAAAGTTCATAGTTTAGATGTTTTTGGATTGATCGTTGATTTCCAAATCAAAATCAATGAAATGGTGAGAAGTGTTAATCTAATTTTATAAAAATCTGGCGCATCCACCAAAATGAATCATCTAATATGGGAATTTTGTTTATTTGTTGACAAGAGGATTACAACAACTTGCAATATGTTTAATATAATGTGTACGTTACTTAATTAACTGAACAAGCATTGTAATCTTGATACTCATTAATTTCAAGTTAACTATTATGGTTAGATAAGGAAATACCGTCTCTACCTACAGTCTAACATTAATTTATTTACAGTAATTAATAATAACAACAATAAAATTAAAATTTATAACAAACAAAAAACGTAGAATATTTGAACTGTGATATTAATACAGAAATGATGATATTAAAAATGATTTATTTTACAGTATCATTTTATAATACTGACATCGTTTGTGAGCTTATTCCAACAACCTACGCATCCACTATAAAGTGTATACAATATAGCTAGCCTGGCGACTTTTCTGAAACATACACCCATATATATGTATATACATATATAGATATAGATATAACACAAGTGATATCTTAAATCACTAGGAAACTCTACTGTGAAGTCCACCCCCGTTGCGCTACAACGATTCATTGCGTCAAAGCGATTCCTGTCGCCGGAATTATGCCGCCGTTTAATTTTACTCGACAGTTTTTTTTATCGTAATCGATGATTATTATCGAAAACTAATTAAAAAAAAAATACTTAACTTAAGCTCACCTTAATAAGCCATTCTAGCTTTATATATAAGCACCTGAAGTTTGTGAAGCATCGAAACAATAGGAGCTTGTAAGCACAAAACTCGCTCAAATCTTGTTAAACTTCAACATAACAACTAGATTGTGTAAACTTCTCGTTATCATCTTCACCTACAAATTGATTTAGACCAATTGTCATCGTTTGGAAAAAATATTTAATGCTGTCAAGTTACGTAACAGGCTGAAATTCAGGTGCTTTTTTTCGTAATTGAATCGATACGTTGAAGATTTAGAAAAACTCGATTTGCATTTAGATTACTCAGTCTAGTTTAAAGTGGCCACTATAATTTAATATTAGATATACATTTCTTGTTATAATATAATTATTGATTTAATGTGAAGTGTAATAAAAACTTTTAGGTAAATTCAAGACGATGCAATCCATTAGAATTAGAACTTCTCTAATAAAACTTTCTAGTGTATTTTCATACAAACTCATTCATTCTCTATGGACTGACGATTGCGAAAACTCGACAATCTCTTGTCAGGTGAGATTTCATTCAATTAATCCCTCAGGTATCCATAACGAATAACGACAACAACGACAAAAAAAACGACGTACAATAATTTTATATTATTAATGATCAATTATATATAACACAAAGTCAAAAACCCATAAAGTTTATTTTAATAAAGGATTACACATGTTTCGGGTAAATACCCATCATCAGATCCTTTTTTTTAAAAAAAAAAATAATTAATATTATGAATATTTTAAATTATTAGGTTCTTACCCAATTATAATTAAATATAAATATAAATTAATAAATAATATGTAAAAAATTAAATAATAAGAGATAGTTGAAATAGTATATTAAAAAACGAGTTTCAGAAGTCGACAATTCCTGCATGAGACCAATATTAAAAAACGAGCCGCGAAGCGGCGAGTTTTTTAATGGTCGAATGCAGGAATTGACTTCTGAACCGAGTTTTTTATACTATTTTTCCTATTTTGCATCCCCTTGCACCCTTTTTCCAAAAAAAAAATAGATTTTGGAAATTTAGGGAATTTTATAGGAGTTGGTATTGTAGGTGTGACCGATATTCAATTTTTGTATCTAGTATCCATCAAGTTGATTTTCAATTGTTTTAGTCTCCATTTTCATTACAATTTTTAAGTGAAAATGTGTGACGACTTATCGTGTACTCCACCCGAACTGTGGGAAATTGTTGAAAATGCAATGGAGAAACAATTTGAATTAAATGAAATAAAATTTTTATTTAAATTGACTGTTTTTAATATCTGTCAAAAAGTGACATTTCAATAATAAGGCAAGTGTTACCAACTTCTAAAAAATAAATTATCCTAGATATTTCTACACTCAAAGTAGTTAAGAAATATTTCATTTCCACACTACTTTTTATGTCAAAATAAGTCTATTTCCAACGCAAAATAGGAAAAATTTTTTGACAAATTAATTTAAGTTGATTTTTATATTTTGAAAAATTTTGAAATTAAAATTTGTCATTTCATTAATTATGCGATCTTGATAATATTAGCGAATTTTTTTTTAAAAAATTAGCTAATGACGAGATCCTCACTTTTGAATTTCCGAAAAATTTTTGCACAGAAGTTCGTTTTGGGACCTAAGGAACCCATATCCACCGTTCGTTAAAATTTTTATATATATATATATATATATATATATATATATATATATATATATATATATATATATATATATATATATATATGTATACCCACGATAACTGCCGTAAAAATAGTCCAATCTGAATGAAACTTGGTACAAAAATCGGTCTGTGGAATAGCTTGGATGAGTTCGTTGGCCAGACTGGTAGGGCCAACACTTTTGGAATAAGAGCTGAAGAAATGTTAAAAAAAATCATTTTCAATATTAAATTTGCTTAGATTTTGATGAAAATTAAAATAACAGTAGAGCCGACCATTCTCTATGACCCAGAAAAAAAATCATCAAAATCGGTTCGTTGGTTCGCAAGAAAAATGCAAAAATCTCTTTTTTGAGTATAAGCAGTAAAATCGATTATCTCAGGTGGCTATATGTTCTCTGACTATTGATATTAGAAAAAAAATTGAATATCGCGGGGGGGGCAACTAATTTTGACAGTTAATATTAGACGCAAGGCCTGCTAGATAATTTCGCTTGAAAAAATCAAGCAGGCCTTGATTAGACGTATTAGACAAACAACAAACTTCATTATTATTTTTTTTTTTAGTGTTTCTTATTGTTTGTGGATTAAAAGTATTTTTCAATAAAAATCATAAATATTCAAATAACATCGGGAAATGAATTTATTAGTTGATTCAATGTTATTAAAATATATTAATTGTCAGTATCATAAGAATGTTTTGCAATTAATATTTCAGTATGTAGATACATAAAAAAATTCGCTATATAAGGTACTTGCTGCCTTTGGAGATTTTTTTATTTAATGAAATGTAAAACTGTTCAATGAAATCTAAATCAAAATAATTTTTTTGAATGTATAATATAGATATATTGTCAAAATTATGATTGCATGAAACAACATGTTTTGCAAAATTAGATTTATCTAAAGTTAATTTTGTTATACATTTTAAATGTTCTTTTTTGCGTGTATTGAAATTTCTTATGGTTTTACCTATATAAAACATTCCACAATTGCAATTTAATTTGTATATTCCACTTTTTTCAAAATTTGGTATTATATCTTTATTTGATGTTAACATTTTAATATTATTTGATGTGTTAAAAACAATATTAATATTATAAGATTTTAGAACTTTTTTTATAAATAAAGAAATACAACCTAAATATGGAATAGATTTAAAATTATTTTTTGGTTGTGATATTATTTGTAAGTTTGTACTTAATTGATTTTAAAAGAAATTTAGATTTAAATTTATGAAATAGTTTATCTATTAAGTGTTTAGGAAATCCATTGACATAAGCAATATAATTAATTGTATTTAATTCAAAACAAAAATTTTTATTGGACATAGCAATTAAAAAAAGGATATTTATTTATTTTAAGGCTGACTTTCATCAGAACTGAATGCTACCAATCACATGTAATTTCCATAAGACAGTTAAACACACTTTTGTCTTAAACGGTAACAGATAGTGACCTGGAAATAGTTGATTTCAATTCCAAAGACAGTTACATATATACAAAAATACACGAGTGGATTTTTGAAATTTTGGCAGGATTTTCTCTGTATAAGGAAAAAGTAACTTTTCGTGCTGAAACAAGTGGTTTACTAAAACACACAATTCCCTGTGTAAAAGTTGATAATTTTAATAGTCACGTATATAAAAATATCGAGCAAAATTCACTCTACAAAAATCAACGCTTCGATTTTCAATTGTCTTTACCGGTTTTTCATAATCTGCATCCAAAGTAATTTATTTTTTCCGAAATTGAATTGAAATAACACGGACAGACATGAACTCGCATAGAAAGGTGGGAGAAGTGGTGAAAGACTAGGTCGTCTTTTGGTGGAAGCGGCGCGACTATGACAGTCAGCCTTAACTCCCTAGGGATATAAAATAGGTCATTATATTACAAAAATCACAAGTATAATGATCACTTTATATAGATAAAAGTATATACCTACTAACCAATTGAGTTAATTTATGACTTTTTTTGTGGACTGTATGTCACTTTAAATAAAATTTTATCGACAATCTTTATTTATCGTTTTGCATATGTAGACAATAACACAATAAGAGTATATCCAAGGACAGGGATTCTTTCACGAATAAAAATCCAACACTACATATGGGGGCCCCCAAATTCAAAATTGCCCAGGGCCCCATGAAGCTATAACGCGCCGCTGGGTAAAACCATAAGAAATTTCAATACACGCAAAAAAGAACATTTAAAATGTATAACAAAATTAACTTTAGATAAATCTAATTTTGCAAAACATGTTGTTTCATGCAATCATAATTTTGACAATATATCTATATTATACATTCAAAAAAATTATTTTGATTTAGATTTCATTGAACAGTTTTACATTTCATTAAATAAAAAATATTATCAAGATCGCATAATTAATGAAATGACAAATTTTAATTTCAAAATTTTTCAAAATATAAAAATCAACTTAAATTAATTTTTCAAAAAATTTTTCAACTATCTCTTATTATTTAATTTTTTACATATTATTTATTAATTTATATTTATATTTAATTATAATTTGGTAAGAACCTAATAATTTAAAATATTCATAATATTAATTATTTTTTTTTAAAAAAAAAAAAGGATCTGATGATGGGTATTTACCCGAAACATGTGTAATCCTTTATTAAAATAAACTTTATGGGTTTTTGACTTTGTGTTATATATAATTGATCATTAATAATATCATCCCATATTTGAGTATGGATCTTTGGTTTTCTAAAAAAATTTTATATTATTAATAATAACGATTTAGTACTTGATTTAAGATAATGATGGTAATTTTAATCATTGATGGGATTCTCTAATCGTCCAAAATGTTTCTTATTGTTAACGGGTTTCAGTCCAATTTTATGGACACCCACATAACGAACGTGCTACGATTATCAAACATACAGAAGGTTGACAGTTCTGTCGTGTTGTAGAAAACGATTCGTATACTTCTGTTGTTGTTGTTGTTGTTGTTGTTGTTGTTACTGTTGTTGCTACAGACAGAACTGGCTCGTTAAACTTTCTATTCAATATGCCAACTATGTCGCCAACGTCGTTCTATCCACCGTTCCAAGGGATGCTTTGACAATATAAAAAGACTACCTGTTTATATACAATGTTGGATTGTTGAAAATCTAAAATGATGGAGTTTTAAATAAATTGCTAAAATTCAAGTATAGTAGATTATACAATAAAACACATTGAATAGATACTTAATAGAAAATCAGCTTATCACTTGATGTTAAAACAGTTGTGAGATCGTGATGATTAAAAGCTGTATAAGCTTCGCGTATTATTAACGTGCAAAACAAGCATACAAACGACGTTGAATTAACGCTTTTAAGCACTTGAAATGGTGCACAATTCGAGTCTTTCATCGGCGAATTTCTTTCCCATTATCATCACATCACTATAATCATGATGATGATGATGATGATAAAATACGTGTGAATCTTTGTTTTTCTTCATGAAAATTTGTAGCTGCCTTGCACCAACTTTAGCTGTTATCTCAACAATAAATTAATTAAACCAACACTCAACTTTAGTCATAATCTCTATGCCATATAGAAGTTATTGCAGCCATTTCGGGGGTGAAGTTTAACACTTCACCTATAAATTCAAATATAGACAGAGATTTTTGTAAACTTCACACAGCGACGGCGGTTAAAATTCTAAAATAAAAGAAAATTTCATTTGATAAATAAAATATTCAAAGACGAAACGACTCGTTATTGTAGTTGGTTGGAGGTGAGAAAAAACGACAGGAATATATGGAAAATTAGGGGAATTTTATGATTTTTAAACTCCATTGAATAAACTTTTAAAATCTGGCAGAAAGGTTGTGTGTTATCTTAAAGTAACGACTGTAAGTTTGTTCTATACCACAACATACCTGTCTGTCTGTCATTTTTAAGTGCTCTGTTCCATTCAAAGCCTCAGGTGGGCAAAGCTTTTAAATCGTACATAACAAACGAATCTACCTAATGTTTACAAATACAGAATTCTGATCGAAGAATTCTTTACATTAAAATTAGACGTATATAGAGTGAAAATTGTTGATTACAAGTCGACAAATTGTAATAAGAATTTTGCAGAAATACCTACGTTGATATATTTGATGGAAATTTTACAAGATCAAAGAAGGTTTAATAATTAGATTTCCAACGTGCTCTACTATATTTCGGACTTTATGGTGTTGGAATTAGTCTCACACGGAGAATATCTTTGGATTCTACAACTTCTAAAACTACTTTATATACGTCATCTGCTGTTGCTGATGAGAGGCATTTCAAAGACACGTTATACAAGCAATTTTGGTTTGTGTCTAGCGAACAAACCGAGAAAAAATTATCTGATTTCTCTCACGATTTCCGCCCTTAATAAACCCGAATAATTTCCGATTTTGTATCACAACTATTAAATATTCACTTGAGGCTTCAACATTGCCTACGTCATCTTTACACAATATTTTAAACGGAGTTGAGTCTAAGTTTTGAGACACTTTCGCCCTAAAATACCAATTTTTCACAAGTGTTAGTAATTAGTAAAAAAGAGACAATTCAGACAATTTTAGGCTCGATTTTTAACATAGATTTCAAGATAAATCAGTTCTCTTAGCAGATTTGATTGCAAAAGTGGACGATTTAAAATAATTTTGCACATTATCAACCTTTAATTTACGATCTTCAAACAATTTCTTCTTAAATCATAAGTTTTAGTGAATTTTATACAAGAATTATCAATTTTAGTTGATTTTCAACCTGAATTCTTCATTTTCAGTAACTATTTAGGAAAATATTTTGTCATAAATCTGTCATAGAAGCGGCGCCTCCACCAAAAGACAACCCATTTCTCCCACCTTTCTATGCGAGTTCATATCTGTCCGTGTTATTTCATTCATAGTTGCGGAAAAATAGATTACTTTGCATGCTGATTAAAAAAAAAAACAAGCAAAGAAAATATAAAATCGACTCGTTCAATTTTGTAGAGTGAACTCTGCTCGATATTTTTATAACCGTGATAATTAAAATTATCAACTTTTAGACACCGGAATGTTGGTTTAACCAAACCACTCGTTTCAGCACGAAAAGTTACTTTTTCCTTATACAGAGAAAATCCTGTCAAATTTTCCAAAATCCACTCGTTCAATCCTGTAGATAATTGTCTTTGGAATCGAAATCAACTATTTCCAGATCGCTACCTGTTACCATTTAAGACAAATGTGTGAATTACTGTCTTATGGAAATTACATGTAATTGGGTAGCATTCAGTTCTGATGAAACTCACCCTTAAATTGAACCAAATTTTGCTCTTGAGTAGTAATCATCTTGAAATCTTTTCTCCGATTTGTTTGATAGTTTCAACAAATTTCCCCTCTTAATCATAAGGTTTTTCTATCAAATTTACTACTAAGACATAAAAAAGACACTTAAAGTTGATTTTTCGGCTAAATTTTGATCTTTTAATCTAGATTTTGAGTGATTTCTGTCTTAAATTATTTTTTATTAACGAGTTCCGGTGATAAATTGTTGTAAGACTTCAATTTTGACACTTTTAGTCGATGTTCTTGAGCCGATTTGAATAGATTCAAGCTTCAATTCTAAGTTTAACTACTGAATTATCAAAATTTATATGTATGAATTATTGAGTTATTCTTCACGTTCTATCTAGATTTTGAGGAAGGCTCAGAATTGTAATTTATTTACTCCGGTTTAATGGAAAGAAAAAAAATTATCGGTTCGATTCCGGTTTTTGTTCCTACAAAAATAACGTTTTTCCGGCTTTCGGTCAGTTCAAAATAATTAATTTTTAAACTTCACCCTAAAAGATACAACCCTTAAGGGATATTTACAGGGTCATCATTTTAAATACAAAAAAACCCTCGAACAGGTAACTTTAATCTTGTATTTTCAATTAGCAGAAGAATTTTTATAGATGCATAGAAAATCCAAAAGTGATAAAAGATGACATTTAAACATCTAAGTAAATCATCTAGCTTTTATACCACAAAAAATATTAAGTCGCTCCAGAAATATTTGAAAAAAGTGTATTTTGTAAAGGTAACTCCAACCCCCAAATATCTCCCTTAAACTCGATTATAGACAGAACGACAAAATTCGCTCCCCTTAGAATAAAACAAACTTGTGTTAAGTACCCTGTCAAAGTTACAGAGCAGGGGGGAGAGAGGAGATGAAAAGGGTAAAAAAGATCGTGTTGAATGGTATGCTTAAACCGAAAAAATGGTTTTGTTTTCAGTTCAGTTCCCGATTTCGTTCTGCCAATATTTTATTTATTTTCGGCTCACTTCCTGTTCGAAATCTTAGTTTTGAGATAAAAAATTTCAAGGCACTTTTAGGACCGACAAAATTCATAAATTGGTACACATATGGAGACTGATTCCCTTGAAGCTAATGTTCATAGCAAAATTTTCGATTCAGTTTTTATGAATTCGATTCTAGACAGATTTTTTGACCGTCTTTTTGCTTAACGTACACTTTTTTCAGTAAACAAAAAAACGTTATCATTAAATTTGACTTGTAAAAGATTCTTTTAACACTCGTTCAACAATCAGAATATAACATAGAATTAATTGAACTGAAACAGGCTAATTAAGGCAGTAATAGTCAAGCTTTCCAACAATATAAGTATTTCAAATTTTGAAAATGATTGTGACACGTGTACTGTGATTTCTGTGACTTGCAATTCATAAGAAACGCAACTTGAAAACTATACAGAAATCATTGCGTTTCTCGAGAAAAAAACCCGGCAAACAAATTGAAACTTCCAGTACTAGATCAGAAATGAGAGAAAAAAATGATGGACTTTGGTGGTTTAACTGACAATAAAATTTTATCACATAACATAAACTTGTATCCATTAAATGACCTGAATATTGAATAAAAATAACGATGTTGTTGTTATTGTTGCTGTTATTGAGGCTGTATTGTCCGTAATAAACAGAGTTGTATAACTTCTGTTGAATGTCATCGAATCTAAAGCTACCCCACTTTGGTTGCTTTCTAAGAAATTATAAAAAAAGACCAAATAAGATTCATCATTTATTAAAAATAATGAGACGTATTGATTATGCTGATGTTAATATAAAAATTTTATTAATTAGTAAATTACTATTCGTTTATTTTTCTAATAAAATACAGTTCCGGATTACCTGGAATAATGATAATCGATACAGCCAACAGTGTACGGAAGGTTGAAAATTGCTGAATGTCTGCAAATTACCAACTTACGGTCTTGGTCATTTTTTAAAGCTCTTCAATGGGGGAATTGAAACAAAAAAAAATATTAACATCTTCCAGCTTTTATCCCTTCAAGCTTTTAAGAAGGCGAGCAATTTTCCAACAATCTTCAATAAAACTGATGAGAGTAGGGATGTTGAAATTTTAGCAAATCTAGAACAAATCGCAATTTTTTCAGATGTATCTTTTACAATGTCAAAATAAACAACCGTCTTGTTCTTTTGGTCTCCACATGTCGCCGTTAGCAATAAAAACGACAGCCAGTAAATGGTATAACATAAAAAAAATTGTCTACTATCTGCTTTAAAAAATTCGCATTTCATAAAAACAGAACAATGTAAATATCAAAAATTGTAAAGTGATTGCCGGAGGGTATCGCCGAATTTACAGAAGGAACATTCAATTAACAACGCCTACTACATAAGAGAGTTTTCGCCTGTCCCTAATACGTTGTGTAATAAAGTGCCTCTGGACAAATTACGCGATTCGGCGTGAGGAAATTATCAATTTCCGCACGCCAACGTCTGGCAACGTTGAGTTTTTAAACATAGTAGGTACAGAAACAATAATGACCACACCATCTATCTGGTACACTACGAACTAATCACAGTAAGAATGATAATAACAACACAAGTACGGTCTGAATGGAAACGGATTTTCGACAGATTTTCAAAAAAAAATCCGCTTAGAATGATATGGTCGTAAAGTAGATAAAATTTCCGACATTTTCATATCAATTTTGAAGCAAATTAATTAATTTTAATATTTCTAAATAATAAGTGAAAACGAGAGTATGCAAGGCCAAAATGTTCGAATTTTTTTTGAATTTTCGTCAGTTATCTGGAAACTAAAAAGCCTATCGGGAAAATTCTTAAAGATTTAGAAAGCTCTTTCAATTTTCTATCTAAATTCATTCGATAATTATTGAAAATCAACAATATTGGCTAAGTTTTAGCCAGTTATAAAGAAAAACGTATGCGAAAAATATGGTCCAAGAGTTTTCTCTGTCATTCAGAATTTTATCAATTTTTTTCAAAATAAAAAGATTTAGAACATGCATCTTGAAATTCTCTATCTAACCGACGTTTAATTTTTCCAATATCTTAAAAAACAAGCGAGATATCGATGATTGAAAATTGACAATTTTCACACGCCTTATCGACTGATTAGTCGCGTAAACCTTTTTACAATGACAAGTTATCAGCTGATCGGTAGCCGCCATATTGATAATGTGGCGTTGAGTCACGTGGTTTATACCGAAAATTTTTCATTGGTTGCGTTATTTCTAAAAATTAATGATGTTACGGATCTCTATTTCTGGTTCCGCAACTGCGGAAATTTCGCATGATTTTGCAGCTCTGTTTCCGATTCTGTTTACACACATTTTTAAACGGATAATTAACGGAAATTTTTAACATTTGCACTAAAGAAACACTATTAGTAAAAAATATCAATATTCGGAAAAATTACATGTAGAAAAATACGAAAAAAAATCCATTGTTTATGTTGACTCAGCGAAATGTCGTAGTTATAGAGATGTAACAGAAGTGTCGTAGCAGAAACAGATTTCTTGAAATTTATTATAACGGAAACGGAAACAGAAACTAAAAAAGTTACAAAAATGAATTAACAGGTTGTTAGAATCTAATACTAATACAGTTATGGTGAAGGCATTTTTATTTTATTTATTTTATTATTATTTTATAGTTTATCTAAACAATGGATTTTTTTCTTTCGTACATTACTCTGTGTAATTTTTCCGCACATTGATATTTTTTATTAAGTGTTTCTCTACAAATGCTAAAAATTTCCGTTAAATCTCCGTTTAAAAAGGTACGGAAGAGAACCGGAAACAGAGTTCCGATTTCTAGTTCCACAGTTTCGGAACCAGAAATAGATATCCGTAACATCACTAGCAACGTTCCATATTTACAAGATTTGGTAAGCTTTTTGGTTTCAATGAATAAAATAAAAGTGCCTGCACCATAACAGAGTTCGTATTAGATTGTAACAAATCTGTTAATTTTTTAACTTTTTTGGCTTCTGTTTCCGTTTCTGTTCTGTTTCCGTTATAATAAATTTCAAAAAATCTGTTTCTGATTCTGGTTCTGCTTTATAACGTATCAGTAACAAGCGAAAACTCCCTGTTGGCTACGTTGGATACAACATAAAGAGGGAGCAAACAAAGGGTAAGCGCCACTAATAATAATAATAATGTTTTTTTTGGTCAAATTCAAATTTTATTTAATCAAAGGAAATTAAAATGTGAACGCAACAGTGTGGTAAAACTAGGGAGAAAAACGTATTGTATTCAGGTGCTACATCCACAATGGTGCTTACATTGGCAAATAGAGTCGTCATGTTGATGTTTAAAATGCGGAAAGCGTCAAGATTCGAAATCTATTTTTAGTTTTCCATCACACACACACACACACACACACACACACACACACACACACACACACATACAACAGTTTTCCCTCTAGCTAAAAGGCGAAAGAAAATCCCCATTTACGGTGTAGACCGAACTGGAACGAAATTGTCATTATGTGATCTACAGCAATATTCCAAGCTTTTTTCTCCGCACCCAATGACATTGCAAATCCCACTCCATATTTTATATCATAAATAAGCTTCTATATACTCAATAACGTCTTCTTGCGTCCATTTAGCCCGAAAGAATATTATAGTGATTCATTCATCTAAGAATCGAGGAATATCGATCGTATATAACTGTAAATATAGAGAAAGGCGACAATATTTCTATCAAAGATATTTTGTCGTTTCTGCTCAATTGAGTTTCGTCGTCTCGAAATTAATTAGGCTCTGGCTATATTAAAGTAGATCGTACGAAATTCTTGATTTTATCGTTAAATTATAAATAGTAATAATTGGCAAAGTATCGGAATAACCAATAAATACGCCCACGGGCCAAATTATGAATCATCTATTATAATGTGGGGGAGGTGATGTTTGTCAGTTGGTAAAATTTCTAAAGAAAATTGTTCAAAACGCCCCCTTATACTGAAGGATTAACGATGAATATACCGCCGCTTTGTCTCATGGAGAAATATAGAAAAACCATCATAATGGGAGTCTTCACATAATTGATTCGAGATTCGATATTAATTAAAGCGGATCGATTTTATTGGCTTTACCATACATGGTGAACCAAGAGGATTGTCTATTAAAAAAAAAAAAAATAAGAAATTTCATTATACCACCGAAATCCGATTTTACATCCGATTTTTTGTTCCGAACAAATCATACAAGAAATTTTTGTCTTTACACCATCCGATTTCTTATCCGAGCCGTTACATCCGAGATATTTCATCCGATTAAATCAAAATAGAACGGTCTCTAATTTCATCCGACTTTTCGTCCGATTTCCTAAAAAGTGTCATGCACAGTATACTGTTTTGACAATTTGAGATTGTACGCAAGTTGAAAGTATGACGGTGGCATAAATGGCATAATGGTTCTTTGGTGATGTCGTGTCGTTTAATATCAGCTTGTCTCACTTGTGTGTTGCATTCTGTTAGCGCCTGCATACACATGCAACTCAACATGAAAATATCTGAGATTCGAGATGAATTCGGATGTGAAATCGAATAGAAAAATCGGATACAAAACTCGGACAATGTAAAGGGGCTTTTAAATACAATATTATTTTTTATTGCGTTTTTAAATTGTTTGGTTGAATTGAAGGGAATTTCTATAATTCTTTCACCTATGGTCTAATGCTAATAATTTTTCAGAAATTTTGACTTTTCATATAATTTTAAAATTTGCAATGTTTGAAATATTTGTATCGCTATTGCGGTTAGAAGATTGAAATTTAAAGTCGTAGTAGAAAAAGTTATAATTTTTTTGTAAAGATTTAATTATCTCCCAGAGTTTAGCTGAAATTGGTTTTTTTTGTCAGACAATTTGAAAAATTCATATCTTTGAAAATATTGCGGTTGAAAGGTTAGAATTTAAAACAAAAGTAACACAAATAATTTAATTTCTCTCAGATCTTAAAGCACTCAATTATCTTTCAGCACTTAACTGAAATAGATTTTGCTTTCAGGCAATTTTCAAACTGTAATATCTTTCTTATTTCAAATGGAATACCATATGTTTCTTTGTATTATTCGGTAGACAAAAAAATTCTGTATTTAACTGTAACTGTAATATTTAATGGTAATTGTTGAAATTTTTTCTGTTTGTTCAAATGTTCAATTTCATCTAAATTTCACCCTAGTTTGAATCTAGTCGTCTATGTCAATTTAATTCATCTATAATGAAATACATAGAAGGCTTAGAAAAAATGACAATAACTGTCACAAATGACGTTTATAGTGAATATTTTACAGCTTTACAACATTCTACATGTATAAAAAATAATTCTAATAAATTTTAATTGAATTAATTATTAATTCATCCATTCTTCTTCATTGAGAAAATCTACAATTAATTTGATATTAATTGTGTTGATTGAATTGAACATTGTTTTGCTAAGCCATCTATGTATTTTATTACATATACAAATTAATTCGGCATAGGCGACTATGTGAAAATTAGACAAAATTGGAAATTTTCAATAACTGATAATTTATCAAAGATAGGTTCAAAGAATGTTAATATAGTTTAAAGTAGATCTTTTTCTCTATCCAACCATAAAAAATATGCTGTTGTATTAAAAATAAGCACGATTTTACAGTTTAAACATTGCCTGAAAGAAAAATTTATATCAGCTAAACGCTGAAAGATACTTAAATCCCATACATTTTTTAGAAAGTATATTATTTGTGCTACTTGAATTCAAAATTCCAAGTTTTTAATTGCAATAGTTTCAAATTAAGTATTGCAAATTTTAAAAATGTCAAACAATTAGCACTAGACCAGAGGTCGGCAAACCGTGGCTTGCAAGCCACTTGTAGCTCTTTGACCTGTTAGTTGTGGCTCTCTCGCTAGCATTTGCGAGGTTTTAATTTTGCTAGCATGCATGCAGGGTGAGTCAAAAGTAACGCATAATATTCATAACTTTTTCATTTAAGAAAATTTCGAAAAATGCCGAGAGGTGCTCTGTTAGTTTCAATGATTGTCGTGTTAGCCTGCTAACTGGTCCGCTTCCCACATCACAATAATCCTTTTCTCTTTTTTTCGCTATTTCGAGCACCTGATTGGCTACTAAATTTAATTAATAACTAATTACCTGTGAATCAGATGAGAAAATGGTATAGGACTTTTCGTGTCAGAATTTTATCCCCTATCTGCCCCTAAGAGATTTTGCGGGACTTATGAGTCACCCTGTAGAGATACTGAGGTTTAAAGATTGTCTATGACTTTGATTACACCTTGTATATGGCTCCTTGATACCTTCGTTTCCTGTTCTCTTTTAACAATTTGGCTCTTCTCTCTTGAAAGTTTGCCGACCCCTTCACTAGACCATAGCATATTATTAAATTCCCCTTCAGTTTAATAAAGAGCAAAAAAAAATCCATTTTATTTAAAATTGCTTTAACAATAAATTTTTTTCTAAAGGTAGTTCATAAACTTTGATGAATTAAAACTTCTTATACTTATAATGGGCCATTTTATTGGCTCTCTTGCAAATGAAAATATTTATCGTTACAAGGTGTATATAAATAGCCAATTTTTGTCAAATTTGTTGGATTTAATAAAATTGAATTTTCAATAAAATAAGACCACCTACTCGAGAAACCTCATTAAATCCTACTAACATTGATAATAAAGAGCTCAAAAGCCTTAAAAATAAAAAATTGCGGCACATAAAAGACGCAATTTTCTGCAATAATAATCCTAAACAATAGATTAATAATTAATTTGTACCCTACAGCGTCACAATTTAGTTAGAAGAACAACAATAACAAGAAGCAATCGAAACAGATGCTGCAACAATGGCAAACTTAAAACAAGGCAATTTAATATTCAAGACGGACGTTAACATTCGATCGACATTATTATTAACGCCTGATAATCCGCATAACGATAGCAAAAAAAAAAATTGTTGCCAAACTATATATAGAGAAGCTTATTGGAAACTTTGTTCTTATACAAAAGTTCAGTGAGAGATGTAGTGACGCAAGACGTGACCTAGCTGATGTTGTTGAGCTTTTAAATTGTCCGAAATATGACAACTTTGATCATGTTAAATTCATCGATACTGGTAAAAGATGTTGTCAATAACGAATATTTTCCTATGAAAATACCCGTTTAAATCAAATATTTACACGCAAAAAAATTGTTATTCCTACAACAACAATAAATATTGAATTTTACTACAAAGGCTATTTCCGAAAGAGTTCCATTGTTGTATTATTGGTTGATTTCCCAGGCGATTTGTATTGATCGCTTTTTCATCAATCTTGATGGGAAATTTCTAAAAAAAAAAATTGTTTTTATTTATTTAACATAATAAATTATACAAATTTATAAATAATAAAATTGTTTGTTTTTAATCTGATTTCTCTGTTATTATAGAACGTTGAAATTTAAGAAATTTCCACCTTAAATCAACTGACTAAATTCGAGAACGAATCTATTATCAAAATCAAAAATAACAGCTGAAATACCAACGAGATCTTCAAAAAGAGCAACATCATTATCGTAACAATGGTTGCGACCATTTATCAAACATGTCGAACAAGACCTTTTCACAAACAATATCACGCACACAGACATCAACAAAGAAGAATTCCTGAAATGAGCAATTCGTGTAAATATCTATTTTAGTAAAAATAAATTGTTTGTTACAATTCTCTAAAAGACGAATAAAAGAAAAAGAAACGAAATAAAACATGCTTATTGATAATGTAATGATGAATGTCACATTTTCGAGATATCCAGACTTTAATTTGAACATTTTCTAATGCCACATTTCCAATGATACAGTTAGCTATTAGTTGAAACAACAACAAAAAAATCACTCCCCCACCCAGATTATTTAATTAGTTTAACCCGTGTTGTTTTTGGAGAAAGTTAACATTAATCAGTGAAATTCATTTGTTAGTTTTCTTTAGCTGAATTTGGGAGTTA
This sequence comes from Mylabris sibirica, assembly GCA_039776855.1. Classification (NCBI taxonomy): domain Eukaryota; kingdom Metazoa; phylum Arthropoda; class Insecta; order Coleoptera; family Meloidae; genus Mylabris; species Mylabris sibirica. The sequence goes on from CM077836.1 coordinate 10,478,475, forward strand.
ATTCAATTAAGTGAACAACTCAATTTTGCGTCTAAAAACAACAAAGAACAAGCCACAAGCTTTTTTCAATTATACCGGAGTAAAGTTAGAAATAGATATAATTATTTTTTCGAATAATTTTTCATCAATTCGTGATTAAAGATTTAATCTAATACGGTTCTGGATGAATGTTGTGCGACTGGGGGTGTCATTTGATACCACCTACGGATCTTATTTCGTTGAATAAAATAGACAAAAAAAAAAATTGTAAAACTGTAGAAAAATTTACAAACTGAAATTGAGATGGATATAAGAAATGATAAGAAAATAGAATAATAATGATGATGATACAACAAAATAAAAATATCAAGACAGTTAAATCTCATGAGATAAACATGTAATTTCATGTTATTTCTATTTACAAACTTATTATTTGTTCTCCATTGAGCAAAATAAATTGAATTTAAAGTTTTATTTGTTGAATTGTATCGTCTCTATACAATAATTTTCTATCAAAATACAATTTTCTTTTAGAAATAAGCTTAAATATTATCTGTTTATCATTAATAGATGGATAATTTTGAAATAATTGAAATTATCGAGCGTTAACAGTGGAGTTTTGAGATAAGACTCGCCCGGCGCCTCCACCATTTTTCGCTCTATCTACAAACAATTTTAAGTAGGTATTTCATATATGGGGAATGACTCCTGCTTGGGCTGATATTTATTTTCAATATACTTTAGATTTTTCAAAATCAAGTAGGCTTTGACTATTGAACAAAAACTCTTTCAACAACTAATAAAGTACCTTTTCGGTTCATTTTTTCCTAATTTTATTTCAGACAAACTATTATTTTCATTTACAGTACACCAATGTGTTATTAATACATATAAAAAGTGATTATTACACTTGTAGTTCTTGCAATATAATGCCCTACATTATTCCATACTATGAATTAATGAACCCATTATTCAATATCTCGTGAGCCAATCAAAAAATAGTATTTGAATCATTGTTTCTGTCTAATATAAAAAAACATGGTAACGACAAAAATAAATAAAACGATAGTACAACAAGTAGGTCTAAAGTGGGCGTTTTTTTATGCAATTTTGAATCATAATTGCTGTGAAATGTAAGATTGTCATAGCAACGACAAAAAATAAATAAAACGACAGTTTTAATAAACAGTTGTAAAAAGTGTCGGTTTTTTGTGCGATTTTAGAATCGAAAATGATGAAGAAGGTAAATATTCTTGTACAACACCAATTCCTGTTTACTTAGAAATAAGTCGTAGATAAAGTATAGTATAGAACTCACTATAATGAGTGCTTATTATTACCCCAAATATTGTCTTTTTCTCTTCGATAAATGGATAATCTCGGAAAAGTTGAAATTATCGAGCTTTATAAGTGAGTTTTTGAGATACGACTCGCCCGGCGCCTCCACCATTTTTCGTTTTAATGTAACATACTATAACAAGACCGATCATTATTATTATTATTATTAAATAAATTGTTAATCATGTTCGTTAACTTTATAAAGTACAACACACAAACAATACCGCAGTCCTGCCAACTTCCATCTATCTATCTTACATCTCCTTTATTATAAAACAACGTTCACCTATTTCCTCTTCGACTATACACAACAGAGAGAGAATAAAGCGAAATTAATTACACCTGTCGTAAACTTATAAAATTATACGTAAATTTAACATTATTGGTGTTGTTGTTATTGCAATTATTATTGCATATATTGCATATATTGTTGTATATATTGCAAGTTTTAATTGAAAATCTAATTGTGACTTAGTTGATGCTTCCCCCAGGTCCTGGTTATGTATATATCTTTACTATACATATATATATTAGCGTTACTAACACATACATATATACGAATACATAGTGTAGTTTGTAGGTTTCGGCCGCATTGTGTGGGCGGCTAGTACTGTAGCGTGATCGATCGGCGGCGGTGGCGACCGCTCCCATTTTCCCCGACCTACCTGTGGATATCCGCCGCCGCCGCCACCACCACCACCATTCTATACGACAACAAATACACATACTGTTGCGCGTCACACCAACAACACATGATGCCTTCTCACCTGCGCCGTCCTTCTACAGTGGTGGCAACAACAATGACAACTAATGGTGGTGGCAGAAGCAACAGTAGCAGTAGCAGTGTAATTTCAATTCCTCAATTTATTTTCGATATTTAATATTAATGAAATTTGGAAAATTAGGTCAAATTCATCAAAAAGTCCATTTAACATTCAAATATTAAGAAAAAGTAAGTTTGTTCTTAATTGAACAATAAATAGGATAGAATAATGTTAATTTTCCATCCCCTATTGTTTCTGGAGACAAATTCATCAATTTTTTTGATTTAATAAATATAAACCACAATAATTGAAAAGATTAAAATAAAATATAATGAACGACACAGCTAGAAACATTAATTAAAAGCCTAATTATAAACAAACAGATTGTATCTAAAAGTCACTAAAATAAATAATTTAGGGATTTTTTAGTTTGCCATTTGCGTCAACAAAAACTAGCGCCAATTGAAATTATTAATGGAAAAAATACAGAGCCGACTCTACAATCTACACATACAAATTGGCCGCAAATTTATTTAAACCCATTTCAATCTATACGTTGAATGCGCTACTATACAGGCTGTCCCGTAAGTCGCGCATTTCCTGCTAAAAGGCAGATAGGGGATGAAATTCTAAGGTAAAAAGTCCTATACCATTTTTTCATCTGACGCACAGGAAATTAGTTATTAATTAAATCATGTAGCCAATCAGGTGCTCGATATAGCGATAAAAAGAGAGAAGGAAAGAGTCTTGACGGTAGAACGTGGGAAACGGGCCAGTTAGCAAGCTGACGCGACAGCCATTTAAACAAAGAAAGCACCTGATTGGCTACTTCATTTAATTAATTACCAATTACCTGTGCGTCAAATGAAAAAATTGTACAGGACTTTTTGTGTTAGAATTTCATCCCCTATCTGGCCCTTAGCAGGAAATGCGCGACTTACGGGACAACCTGTATTACTCAATAATTAGAGAATAAATGAAACGGACACTAGAATTTTCTTAACTTTTAATATACCTAATCCGGACCTGTTCAATTCGTTAGCATTCGTTAGCGTTAATTTACCTAAATTTGTTTGTTTATATTTCGATTTAACTATAGAAGCAATGCCAAAAATGCATCAAATTTGTTATGATTTTCTAAATATATTTCATGTTAGCCTTCCAGAAATGTAGAAAAATTATAAACCATGAAATAGATTAATAATAACAGGTGTGTAACTCTATTTTAAATAACTTCATTAGATTAATAATATAATCTACAATGTTGGCAACAATAACTAGAAACACAACTTGAACAAATAATAAAATTGTAGTGTTTCTAGTATTGCTTGCCGGATATGTATAGGTTAGATAAATAAGAAGCAATTATGAATAAATTAAGATTAGATAATATACGTTTTGATAGTTATCAAACAAGAACTTTAACCTAGACCTGAAGAATTGTAACGTACACGTGTCGACCTTTCAACAGTCTGAATAATGCCTAACATACAGCACGTGTGCGATTCTTCAGGTTATCTCTTTAAAAAATCTATTTTAAAAAAAAAACATTCCACTGAATTTCTCCTCGTCGTTTACCTATAAGTACGTGTATACCGGATGATTCATGTTAGACGAAAAATTCTTATGAATCTAGAGAGAGTAACGTTCTCCGTTGTTAAATATTTTCAACTTGATAGGGTAAGATTCTTTATTTTAATTCAGTGGTTATTGTTCTTATTTTGATTCCTTCGAAGGTAAAAATAATAAAAGTCACGCAGTCTTTATTTGTTTCTAGTGTATCTAATGCCTAGAATTTTCTTAGAAAAAAAAACACTTAACCAGAATAAACAATCTTCCCCCATCGATTTACGGATAGTAAAAATAGGTGAGTGACCTCGTTGTTTCATTTTCGCAAAAATCCAGCGATAGAAAAACGAATAAAAACTATTTTAAGAGGATCTTCAAGTCATTCTTAGTCATTTGACGGGTATAACTGGTTAATGAAAAATCGCGACATTACCGGAATAAAAAGTTTTTTGGCGAACTTCAAAATGAGCTACAAGGTCCTAATTTTGCTTAAATTTTCTTTGAGGACCTTTATACAAATCCTTGAAATATTAGGAAATGCCATTTCGTTTAACATGAATCACCCGGTATAAAAGGCGCAGAAAAAAAACCAACCCCTTTCAATCGAACGTCTATAAATATTTAGTTGGATCGGCCACATCAACAACAAGTGATAGTAAATATTGCGTTAAGATCACCAAATTCAATTTTATGTGAGTGAAAGATTTTGTTATTTATTTATTGATAAACAAACACAGTCTCCTGTTTACTAAAATCGTTAATAATTAATAATTAAACTTAACGAAACTTGATAGTGTTCAAACTTTTGATTAAAACACGATGTCATTTATTAAATATAGATACAGTTTACAGATTAATCGTTATTTTCATATATTTCATTGGATAATATCGGTGTATTAATTTACAATAAAACGCAGGGCCGTAATCAGAAAACTAATCCATATTGGGCGCGCTTTTTAGAAGACACGGCAAATTTTAAAGTTACAATGATTTGTGGGAAGAAGTTCTTATTACGGAGATGAAGGGACAAGTAACTGCACTATATAGGGCTTTGCCTCATCTGACCCCCTCATAGCTACGGCCCTGATAAAGTGTTTGTTGACAAGAATCGAACGAGAAAATTTGTGAAAAATTGTTAGATCCTTGGAGACGGAAATATTTCGGGGAGCAAAACAAAACAAACAAAAAAAAATCTGGAATGCGGTTGACCCTGCAGGCCATTCCTGAAACTTCCCGCTAACTTTTTAAAGCTCTAAAATTATTGTGAGGAGTACAAATTTGATTGGTTAAGGAATTTTGAGGTTATGTTGAAAAAACGCCTTTTCGAAATTTTTCGACAACGATATCTCGCGAACAAATCAACCGATTTGGGCGAGATTTGTGACATTCGACGCAGTTTTTAAAGCTCTAAAATTATTGTGAGAGGTACAAATTTAATTTGTTTGAGTAATTTTGAGGTTATGTTGAAAAAACCCTTTTTTCGATATTTTTCGACAACGATAAATCGTGAACGAATCAACCAATTTTGATCGTTCAAACGGCATTCGACGTCATTAGTTAAGGTTAAGAGCTGATTAGATTATGGAATTGATCGGTACAGCAGCTCAATAGTTATTTTGAAAAAACATGATTTTAACAAAATAAATTTTTCAGTTTTTTTAGAATTTCTCAAAATTTATCGGGACGAATCGGTTCAAATTTGCACGAAATCTAAGTTTGGTGGAACCCTTTCGAATTTTGCGTTTCGATCCGTCAATCCGTTCAAAAGTTATGAGCTGCTTTCATACTCTTCTCTCTCTCTCTCACACACACACACACACACATACAGCCATAGAGACACCCTCGCAAAAATAGTCAAAATAGCTTCCTAGGACCCCAAAACGTCGAGATCTGCTGAAAATTCAATTTTCGAAAATCGGGGTAAAACCAATAACTTCCCGAAATTTTGTAAATTTTCAATTTTCTTAGCGGGAAATTAAAAACACAAAATAATCAATTTAATCACATGTCGTAATATTGACGATCTTTACTAGATTATTACAATAAAACTTAACATCTGCTCCCACTAAGACAGAGACAGAGACATAGAGAAAGTAATTAGATAATAATAGTTCTATACATAATAGCACATAATCCAGTTTACGATTTCTAATATAATCGAGGAACTTAAACGTCCAACATTAATACTAATGTGTTTAAAGATAGTTAGAAGAATTAGCCGTAGGAGAGGAGAATATTCGTAAATAAAAGAGCTATAGACGTTTATTATACATAACAAAATCCCTCTAACCTAGACTGAATTTTTCTAACTTGAATATTCCAAACGAACAATCATCTCCATCCCTATCTTTTAAATTGATTCGTTTCTAAACTTATGGCAATATTTAGTTAATATTGATGTGTATTTATGGATTATCCCACACTAGATGGTGCCACAATACACGGCTATAGTTATGTCAAAAGAATATAGAGAACCTACAAAATTAGTCAATTTTTAAACTATTAGAAGTGATTTGAATTATGCGCGCTTAAATGTTAGCTTCCTATTGGTTACTTTGCAGCCAAGTTTACACAGCCGCAAAGTTTTGAATCTTGAAATATGTGACAACTAAACCATAAATGCTTCAGTTTAGTACCTACTTTGTACCCTCTACTGGTAATAAAATAATAACCATAAAAGTTACTGGATTCTGGTTATTTTAGTGAAATTTTTACATTATTTAACATACATTTTCAAATTTACCGCCAAAATGATCTAGCCTATTTTTTTAGTAACTTTCACCATGTATACCTAACTTTACTCATTGCTCCTCCTAGTTTAAAACTAATGTCTCCGTTATTATAAGTTAGCAGTTTGAATTATCATAATTTTAATCTAATTTACGTAAATAGAGAATTAATTAATTACCACTCAACGATAATTTCTACATCAAATGACGGTACCTATGGTAAGCCGATACAATGTCATATTAGAGAGCCATATAAGAATTTAAAGGGTAGTATTCTCTTAATTTTTAGAGCCTACTCATTATCTACCAGGAGTCATCTTTCAGTTACTTACAAATAACGGTTTCAGTCACGTTTCCATACGTTTTGTAAGTAAAAACAAGACTGATAACAAGTTGGCTAATTATAGGGGAGAACGGGGCAAGTTGGGCATGTAGTAACAAAATATTAGCGGTGAAATAAAAGAAGAGTGCAATTAAAGTATTGTGATGAACACTATAATTTTCCGAACGTGTGTGAAAAAGTACAAACATTTCAATGTATCACCGACCTTAGAAAAGTTACGCTATCATGCCCTTACAGATTGCTTGCTCCTAGTCTCCGGGCAAGTTCATTATTTATTAATTAATGTATTTATTAACTACAACAGCAAATATAAAAATAAGTTAGCGAATATCATTCAAAGGATCCTATAAAAATGGGCGCCAATTCCATCTTAAAAAAACTTAGTAACTGTTTGTATATGAAGTTGGTATGACGCTTCAGTGATATCTGTAGGTACTAACAGTTCAGATTATATTCATGGTTCAGTTTAAAATTTAATACTATTAATAGTACATGCATGAACAGTGATTCGTATTCTGTAACTTTTGAGAAACAATCCCTATCCACAAATACTATCATCTATATCTAAGCAAAAGTCCCTGCTAGTAGTTAATACCAAAATAAGTGACTGAAAGCTTTAAAAAAAATCGTTCTAAATTAGTTACTAATATTGGTCCTATGGTCTAGTCATATTTCGTTATTGTAAGTTGGTAGTTTGTATACATGGTACAAAATGAGAAGCAAGGTGACCTTCGGTGTGCAGATCGTCTGAATGAACCCAACTGAGATCGTTTTGATGTCTACTACCTGATTTAAAAACATCATCATAATTCTGACAAAGCCATAGAGTTCATACTGCGGAGTGGAAAGTCTACACGTGTTTATGTGTCTTATATTTTCAGGACGGCGTTGTCAACTTCGGTGCCGGCCGAATATCTCCGACAGGTTGCTTAAGCCCCGCCTTCGCACATCCCAACCAAAGGCTACCTTGCTTCTTATTTTGTACCATGTCTAAGTAAATCCAAATTTCTATCAGTCTTGTGAGTTTATATCTAGTAACTTTTTGTATATGTAGTTGGTATGGCGCTTCGGTGATAATAGTATGAACATTACAGATTATATGCATGATTTCGTTTAAGATTTAGCACTTTTGATAGTTGCATATTCTGTAACTTTTGAGAAATAGTAGTGGTATCTTAACCATCTTATACCGTAGTGGTATTCTCAATAGATACATGGGAGAAACATTGGTCCCACCCATCTATACCACTTACAAATCAGTTATAGAGACAGAAAGAGAGCGTAGGTGGTCTAGAAATTAAAAATCATGGCGGCAATTACCACCCACCCTTAGTCTTTTGTACGAAAGAACCTTCAAAACTTTCTATGATACAAGATAACAATAACTAGATGTGTTTTGTCGATTTGGTATCTCTGTTTGTTATTCATGAAACATGTGATTTGACAAAGAAGGTGCATGGGCGGGACCAATGTTTCTCCCATGTATCTATTGAGAATACCACTACGGTATAAGGCAGGGGTCGGCAAACTTTAGAGAGAGAAGAGCCAAATTTTCAAAAGAAAACAGGAAACGAAGGTATCAAGGGGTAATCAAAATTATGGACATCTTTATACCTTATTATTACTCTATGAAATAGAGTAAAAGAAACACAAAAATTATTCAAAGTGTAGCCATCTCTATTCCAATCCAAGCTGCAATCCTTATAGCAGGGAACGCTGCATGTTTTGGTAGCGTTCAAATCACGTCTGCAGTGTCACGAACTCGGGTCTGCAGCTGTTCGACATTTTTGATCGACACGGAATATACTATTTGTTTCGTATAGTGCCACAAAAATTGATAAAAATTTGACAGTTAATAGATGTACAATCAACGTTCCCGTTGCACTCGCAATTGAACATCGAACGTTGATTGTAATTGTGAATTAAACACAATGTATCCTTCAAATTGATTATTCCTGTAGCTCTAGGAAGGTTGGCGAAATTTTTCTCGAAAACGACCTCTCTTTTTTTCGGGTCCTACACGTGATGTTTGTTACTGATTTTGATTATACCCTGTATACTTGTACATTTTAGCAAATTTAAGAACTCGTTATAGGTAACAGCAGAGCCATAACCGACGGGTTAAAGAGCCACATGTGGCTCGGGGGCCACGGTTCGCCGACCCCTGGTATATGCGCTGTAACCTGCGCCATGACATTTCCATTGAACAGCGAGATCAGGATTGTGGTAGTCTGATCGTAGAGAATACCGTTGTCTATTAGTTTTAATTTTAAAAATTCTTCTACTAGAAAACAACGCCAGATTCATCAATCTATAATAAACAAATAATAAGAAATAAATTGAGAAAAACTTTGCACTAATACAAATTTAAATCTTGATCTTAGAATACAGAATTAGCCAGATGTTTAAAATTAGCACATAACATAGAATATATTGGTAACATAGTAAGTAAGAATCTTTCCCGGGCGACAATCTTCAGACGATTCAGTTCAGTTTTAATCTTTATCGAAGATACTACAACAAAAAAACAACAGTAAAAAATTATAATAAAATAAAAATGAGCGGACCGTTCAAGAGACGGCCGTCATTGAAAAGCCTACCAACTGTTGGTTTATTGAAAGACAATACACAAAGACGCCGTTCATCGGTTATATTAAAGCAAATACCACAATCACAACAGGAGGTACCATGGGATATATTGGATCGTTGTCTATTACCGGTGATTTTCTGTCATGCTGCCGCTATTATTATCAGCACAATATTGAATGGTTTACATGTATCGCAAGTATCGACATTGACATTATTCATATTCTTCACAATAGCCACAATCGGGGCAGTATTGTTCTATCATAATCTAAAGGTAAGTAAATGTATAAAATTCACGATTTTGTAACGGTGACATGATTTAAAAATACACTTTTAGTATCTACCGGCAGCTTAATTCTATTAAAATTACAAAAAACAAATCTCGATTAAGTTCAAAGACATAACCGAACTTTTCTAAATATTATTGTTGGCAAACGCTTTAATTCAATATATAAAAAAAAAAAATGTTGAAAGTTAATTAAGAAAATGATTGCGTTTAATAAAAATAGCTCGAAAAATCGAGAACTAATTTATGGCAGCTTCCAAAAATGTTGTGTGCGATTGTTTTTTTATTATTAAAAATACACATTTTTCTCAAAAAGTATTCCAGCTGCACCAGTTTTCTAAATTTAATCGTTCAAAATTATCGCAGATAGTTTTGCCAAGTATTATAAAATTATTATTATTATTAATATGATCATTGAAAATTGTAGCCTTCAATTGAGCTTACTTAAAAAAAAAAAATTCACAAACATAATACAGGGCGAAATCGAATTTCCTTCAAATACAGTAAGAGAAAAAATAACTAAAACTAATCAAAATTAGAATCATACTTTATTGGTCGATAGTTAAGTACTAACCTACCATAACACATAATATCATTGTTGAAAATTAATAAGAAAGCAAATTTGAATTTAACACATCTCAGATTTCCATGGCATTAAGCTATGCAAGTCTTAATGACCTATTTATTATATGTAAATACAACACATTTCTTGTAGACTATCAATAAAATTGATTCATTCCAGTGACTCTGAAAATGTTCAATTCCTTTAATTTCGAAAACGGACCCTATTCGTGGTTTCTCTTAAAGTCAATTTGATTTCACCCTGTTATCAAATATGTGAATATTTTAAAATTTAGGAAATGTTCCAATTCCAAGAACTGATCATCTATTGATAATGAACTGGAATAAAAAAAGTTTCAAGGCTTTCCTAAGACAACAATAATAACAACAACAACAACAACGACAACGATAAAAGAGCCGGAAAAAGAGAGTATTTTATGAAATTTTAATAAGAGGCCAGAAAAAATGTCAAGATGATGTATAGTAAAGGGCGGTTGACCCATTTAAGTGGAAAAAATAGCCACTATGAATATCAGTAAGTCGTACAAATTGTCCCTTGAATCGATATCAATGTTATAAAATATCCATCAATTGATGTTACAATTGAATAGAAGATTTAATATACAGGCAGAAAATATTGGATAGAAACATTACAGAATCATCTCTCTCCTTTCCGCAGTCATTTTCTCACATGTGTTAGAAAGAGGTCGAGCAAATGAAGGCGGGGCATTGTTCCACCTCCTAATAATACTCATTTAACTCCATTGAACAGACGGAGAAAATGTCTACTGTTTCTCTTTAAGTTAAGCTGATGAGACAAGGATAGCAAGTGGAAACATTGCTAGTTTCCATAAGTTAGACAAGACAAATAAAGACATGAGATGGAATGATGAAAGCGAGAGATAGATATACACTTTGCTATGTTTCTATCTAGTTCCTCACAGCTGTATATTACGAAACACATTTTTTTTTTCTAATTTGTGTCTATAATAGCATTGTTAAGGCAACAGAACAAGTGCTTTAATACCTTTTAAAGCACTCTTTTGTGTTTTTTAACAACCAGTTTTATTTATTTTGTAAAAGTTGGTAGTTGAGCATTTGTCACTCAAATTCAAATGACAGCTGTCAAAAACTACGATGAAGAAATTCTTTAATAATTTGCAATTTCAATTGTTATTAATGTTTTTATTTATTTGCAATAATTTATGAATTTAATAAAGAAAATATGGGAATGCCCTTTTTTATCAAAATAGTACCTTTTAAAAATTATTTAGAAAATCAAGTGGCGGGAAGAACAAAAAACAAATAAAAAATGAATTGAATTTCTAATTGTCATGTTAACGATACCAACTACTACAAAATTCCCCAAATTTCCTGAAATTATTGTTTTTTCAAAAAAAAGATTTGCAAGGGGGTGCAAATTGAACAGAATAATATAAGAAACTCGTTCCAAATGTCATTTATTACACTCTGAACTCGTTTAATAAACTACGACGATGGAATTTGTTTATTATAAAATTATTTGATTGGGAGCTTTAAAAATACAGATTCATTTGTTCAAGACAGTCTGTACATCAAATAATCATCCTCAAGACTTCTTAAGTTGTTCAAAATAAGCCTTCAGACTGTCACTTTTTCAATTTTGACACTCTTTGTATTGGCATAAGTAGAAACATTTCAGATACTTGTGACACCCTGTATACACCGGTATTCTATATAAAGCAGTGTTTCCCAAACTTTTTCCATCGCGGAACATTTTGCAAATCTTTTAGCATATTAAGATACAAGTGTTAAAAGTAGACATTTATTGCATGAGTCGCAGTTTATAAAACGACCCGCGAATAATGGTTGAATTGTCCGTTAAATTGATATAATTTTACACGGTATCTACATATATATTATTAGAACGACCTGTATATTATAAAATTTTGAAATCATCAAATTGCAAGTTGAAAATAAAATCAATCAACACAATTTTAATTTAATTGAAAACTGATGGTTGTTTTGTCCGTTATATTGATATAAATCTCAAATTGTGTTAGACAACATTTCTATTTTGGCAAAAAAATATTTTTTCCTATTTTGCGTTGGAAATAGACTTATTTTGACATAAAAAGTAGTGTGGAAATGAAATATTTCTTAACTACTTTGAGTGTAGAAATATCTAGGATAATTTATTTTTTAGAAGTTGGTAACACTTGCCTTATTATTGAAATGTCACTTTTTGACAGATATTAAAAACAGTCAATTTAAATAAAAATTTTATTTCATTTAATTCAAATTGTTTCTCCATTGCATTTTCAACAATTTCCCACAGTTCGGGTGGAGTACATGATAAGTCGTCACACATTTTCACTTAAAAATTGTAATGAAAATGGAGACTAAAACAATTGAAAATCAACTTGATGGATACTAGATACAAAAATTGAATATCGGTCACACCTACAATACCAACTCCTATAAAATTCCCTAAATTTCCAAAATCTATTTTTTTTTTGGAAAAAGGGTGCAAGGGGGTGCAAAATAGGAAAAATAGTATAAAAAACTCGGTTCAGAAGTCAATTCCTGCATTCGACCATTAAAAAACTCGCCGCTTCGCGGCTCGTTTTTTAATATTGGTCTCATGCAGGAATTGTCGACTTCTGAAACTCGTTTTTTAATATACTATAGTTTAACTCAAAGAATTTCATTTATATTTACAATTTTTTAATTTTAATCTATCGTTCAATCTTTCTACTTTTAAACACTCTTTGATAAGGAATAATTTTGAAAAATTGATAACCCAACTAGAAATGTTTCAGATATACAGGACGCTCTGTATATCCCGTCAATCTTTAGGGAAATATAACGATATTGAAGTAAACACCCAAAATTAATAAGAAATATGATTGTTCATTAAATTATAATTAATTAATGATAAGGGACAATTTCCAAAAATTGATAACCGAACCGGAAATGTTTCACAATCATATATACAGAACGTTCTGTATAAATTGTCAATCTTTAGGGAAATACAGAGTGATTCACGTCGGACGAAAAGTTCTGATGGCAACTCCCATTATTTGGCGAGCGATTCGGAAAATATTCCAAGGATTTATAGGAGGGTGTCTAGAGATCATTTTAGCAAAATTAGAACCACGTAGCTCATTTGGAAGTTGATCAAAGAACAATCGTTTTGGACAATGTTCAAAACCGAGATAAAGATGCAAAACGACTAAGAATGACTCGGAGACCTTCCCAACATTGATTTTTTTTCGTTTTTCTCCATTGCATTCTAGAAAAAATGCAAAATGTCGGGAGGATCCTCGAGTCCTACGTCGTTTAGCGGATGGAACTGGTTTTTCATCAGAAACGAGCGTTTTTTGACCAACTTTCAAATGAGCTACAAGGTTCAAATTTTGCTAAAATGTTCTCTGAGGATCCTCCTATAAATTCTTGATATATTTTTGAAATCGTCGATTAACTAATGGGTGTTTCACACGAATTATCTACGTTTAGAGCAACAACAACAGTATAAAGTTCCAATAATTTCGAACGTTCTGTATTTTTCATTTATTCATTTATAAATAGTTTCTGTTGTGGAAAAAGCTTCTGTTTTAGGGGGTATAATTTAAAATTTGTTGAAATACTACAAATTTGGCTTGTATTGAAAGTTTACAGGAGTTGATTATTAATCCATACAACATTTTAACGTCTGTTAAGTGTAGGTGGGCTTATTTTGGATGCTTTTTTCAATAAAGCTACCGGCAATTAACTGCCTTTGTTATTATTATTTTTTTAGATAAATTCAACACCACCATTGTAGAGAAACAATAGAAAAGAAACATCACAGTGGTAGTTTTATCCAAATGTTTTTATAAAAAACACCCCGAATTTATATGTAAGATCAGGTGGACAATTCACTGTAAAGAAAAACGCATAATTGAAAGACCAGATGAAAAGGTCTATTCTGAAACGACAAAGTTCAATTGGAAAATAAAGCGAAGAGAACCGGCCTTTCATCTTTTTAAATTCTTTTTCATTATTACCACTCGCTTCTTGCCAGTGTGCAATTTTCGTTTGATAGTCTACAGTCGGGTTTCCTTTTTTTTTCTTTCTTTATTCAACCGTCGACAAGGATAACGACAAAAACGCCACTCGTTACGTTCAACAAATTATAAATTGGATTTTCGATAAAATTCATCGTCCGTATACATCACCAATATCTCGCTATTTTCGGAACATTCTCACGTAAATAACGTCAAGTGTTTACTACTACAAGTTCCCTTATATACTTTGAAATGTGACTGGCAATTTCGTTTGCTTATAAAAAATTAAATTCACGTTCGCTTGATCTGAAATCAACTTTATTTCGTATAAAAATTGCGCTGCCAGCAGTACTATAATCGAAGAATGCGTCTTTTCCGGCTCAAATTTCCGGGAATGAGGTGTAACAAGACACAAGTATTAATCAAACTGGGGAGAAAATGCGTGTAAATACAAAAATAACACAACAATTAGATTGATTAGTTGTCGTTATGTGTTCGATGATGTTTACACCCCTTTATTATCGTCTAATATTCCATTGATGTATTTTTCTAATTATCTCTAATGATTGTGAGTTTTTCCAATTTTGATAATTGGTATGTTTTTCCAGGTGACAGCAGCAGGAAAAGCGATTCTAATTACTGGTTGTGATTCGCGTATTGGCAGCGCTCTCGCCCGTCAATTAGATGAACAAGGCTTTACAGTATTTGCAGGCTTTCAAAACGCCACCAATAATCCTGTAGCTGATGAATTAAAAGAGGAATGTTCAGGACGTCTACATATTCTACAACTAGATGTCTCGTCAGAAACACAAATCTTGGCTGCTTCCCTTTATGCTGTTGAACATTTACCAGATGGCGCACCCGGATTATGGGCCCTTATTCATGCTGCATCCTGGATGGCATTAGGGGAAATCGAATGGATACCACCACAGGTACATTATTAGCTTTATGTGTACATGTTTGGAATTTATACTATGCAGATATTACGGTATTAAGATCGATTAAATGACAGTTATTGTAACTGGAATTCTCGAATGTACACAACAATATTCGATTAATTTTATGTGGATAGTCGGGCTCTTGTTGGCATTGGATCTATTCCATAAATTGCCACCAACCGTGTGGGTTGTATTGAATCAAATATACCGCTAGAAAAATCGTCTTTTTTGTCGTTTGTTAATAAATTCTTGCATGTTTACTTCTCTACAGTTTTATTGACAATAAGATGGAATGTAGTTGAATTTCATTTAATTCTATGTTTATAGAGAAATACCTGAAACGTATATCGTCAATTTCAGTAAAATTCCATTCTGTTATATTAAAATTTCTCTGGAAATAAAATAACAGTTGTACCAAGAGAATAGACAAAAATCTGTACGGATGAAAATCGATAGATTTGAAGAGCTCAAGCCTAAGGCTTCATTTTCCACAAAATCAATTAATTCATATTTCTTTGTTATTTTTGAACTTTCAGTCTTGTTACAATTAATTAAAAACATCTCCGATATTGATGACAGCTAATTAACGAACTTTTTTCCATTCCTGTTATACTAAATAAAATATCGACACAGCGTCGGCTCTAGCCCGTTTGATATTACAAGCAGTCAAGTTGTTAGCGCCCTACGCTTAGTTAACCCTCGGTGTGTAAACTGGGTCTTTAAAGGAGCAATGAAAATTTCAAACTCCAATCTCTCTCCAATGAATGGAGGTACTAACCGTACTTTGGCTACTTCTGGGCCATATAGTAGGCACTTTGAGAAGAAACCATGATTTTTTCAGATGTTGGAGAGCCTTGAAACTTTTGAATACTCGCCTGTTCCCTAGAAAACCCGGTTTACACACCATGAAAATGTTGACACTACAAGCGGCCGCTTGCTTCGCTTGCACGTAAAGCCGGCTCTGTATCGACATTATTCATTTTACCTATCAGGTGATCCGTAAGGCAACTGAAATCAATCTACTTGGACCGACACGTGTCACCCAGATTATGTTACCATTGATACGACGTGCCCGTGGTCGGATCATAATGATGACATCTGGCCTGTGTAAGGTCGCCTCACCGGTTCGTGGTATCCATTGTGGTCTATTGGCAGCTATTGAAGCGCAAGCGGAATGTTTACGTAAAGAATTACGTAGTCGTGGTGTGGATGTTGTTGTTGTGGCACCTGGTGAATTCACTGCTGGCAATTCATGGCTATCAGATGAAATGATTCTAGAACAAGCAAAAGATATGTGGGCACAATTATGTCAAGAACAAAAAATTGATTATGGTAAAGATTATTTTGAAACGGCCATACGCAGTCTAGAAGCCAAATATACAAAATGTCAAGTAAGTAATACAAAAAATCTGATCCTGTATATCAGTGGGTTCCGCAGTATATCTCTGGGGGTTCTACGAGTATAAAAAAATCATTCACACTGGTTCCCTGATTTTCTTGTTTAAATCTGAGGGTTTCGAGAGTCAGCATTGGTCTATACCAACGGTTCCCAAACTTTGTGGTGCGATTCACTGGTGGGATGTAAAAACAAATTTGATCAATCAATACAGGGTGTTTGGTCTAATTATGGTTGATCCTATGAAACTCCTATTAGCCGATTCGAAAAAAAATATTTTAAGGATTTGTAGGAGGGTTTTTAAAGAACACGTCAGCAAAATTAAAGCTTCGTAGCTCATTTGAAAGTTGGTCAAAAAACGCTAATTTCTGACGATGTAGTGATTTTCAAAAACGAACTAAACACTCAAAACGACTTCGAATTACTTTAGGATCATCCCAAAATTGATTTTTTTCGTTTTTCTCAATTTTATTCTGGAACAGGTGGAAATATTTCGTATTTTCTCTGGAATACAATGGAGAAAAACGAAAAAAATCAATGTTGGGAAGATCTCTGAGTCAATTTTAGTTTTAGTCGTTTTTGAAAATTGCGACATCAAAGGTCCAAAACGAACATTTTTGACCAACTTTGAAATGAGCTAGGAGGTTCTAATTTTGCTAATATATTCCCTAGGGATCCTTCTACAAATCCTCAAATATTTTTCGAATCGGTAGTCGACTAATAGGAGCATAATTAGACCAAACACCCTGTATGTAACGTGAGCTAATTAAGGGGTCAAATTGCCAATTTAAAGCAATAAGATTTTCCATAAAATCGACCATTTTTAGCGTAAAAACTCTAAATTAGGAGCTAAAATCCGAGAAAGTTGCCGAAAACGAGCTAATATTAGCTAAAATCGACGTATTTTGGCATAAAAAGCACACATTAGCTGCTAAAACAGCAATTTGACAGATATTTACGTACTTTTTTCAGCTAAATAGGTATGTGAAAATTCACGTTAACTTTAATTTAAAGCAATAAGTCGGTGACTAATTGTCCATTGAATTCAAGATTTTCCATAAA
The DNA here is from genome assembly GCA_039776855.1 of Mylabris sibirica. Lineage (NCBI taxonomy): Eukaryota > Metazoa > Arthropoda > Insecta > Coleoptera > Meloidae > Mylabris > Mylabris sibirica. Next base: position 10,496,054 of record CM077836.1, read on the forward strand.
CGATAAAACAGACAACATATGATACCATTACCAACACCATCTATCCCGTACACTACGAACTAATCATAACTCAAGCAATGAGCCGAATTTCGCACAAATCCGGTCTAGCTTAATACTGATTTACAGAGAGATTCTAAAAATGTTTTCCATTTTTGATGATATGGTCGTAAAAGTAGATAAAATTTCCGACATTTTCATATCAATTTTGAAGTAAATTAATAAATTTTAATAACTCTAAATATTAGATAAAAAAAGAGAATGAAATTTTCCTTGAAAATTCATTAATTTCCAAAACTTGGATTTTTCCCGACCGACAGTCCGGATTCCTCTTATATCAGCTTTTTAAAACCGGACATTTGATTCTCTATCTTTGAAATTGTGCAAAAAAATGTATGATCGATTTTTTTTTCTAAATTCTCTCCATTTCTCACAAAACTAACAAACCTATCCAAAAAATTCTTGAAGATTTGGAAAGCACTTTCAATGTGCTATCTGAGTCAATCGATACATATTAAAAAACAATGAAATTGGCCAAATATTAGCCAATCATGCAAAAAAACAGGGACAAAATTTTTTTTTCTGCAATTCATAATTTTATCAGAATTTTCCAAAATAAAAAGCTTTAGAACAAGCACCTTGAAATTCTCTATCTAACGCACATTTACTTTTTCCAATATCTCAAAAAACAAGCGAGATATCGATGTTTGAAAATTGACAATTTGATTCCGACATGCCCTTAAGTGAAATGAGTAAAGTATTCAAGAAAAAAATGCATTTTCTTATATCTTTACGTATTTCTTTATATCTTTACTAATCAAGTAGCCCGCGAATCTATTCAATTTTTATAAATGGGTCACAAATTCAGGAAAGTTTGGGAACCACTGCTCTTGGTGATAATGTCGTAACTATTATTTCACGGTAAACAACAGAAATTACTTAGAAAATCCCACAAGTAATTCAACTCTTTCCAAACTCATGTAAATCTCTAATTTCCCAACACACATATTTCACCTCAAATTCACCAAAATAAAAATGAAAAAAAAAACGACGAGAAAATGAGTTTTCCAGGTAACCTTCCATGCTAATAATAAAACCAACAAACGTGCGGTAAACGTTTATTAATTCCCTTAAATCTCATCAAGCTTAAATGTGATTTAATAACGTTTGAACGTTGTCCGAAAAAATGTAATATCGCCCAAAATTACACACAGAAGAATGACAAAAATTGTGTAATTTGTCACACAAATCACTTCTATAAGTGAAATTATTGCTTAGTTTTGATTTATTTTGACTTATTCTATACTTTAATTTATTTTATGAAATATGGCAGCACTAAAAAAAATAACACCCAAAGGTGTGACATTTGGTGGCTGCGCCACATGAACTTAACACAGATTTATTATCAACAACAACAAAAAAAAACTCAAATTAATTATCTCTATCATAAAGATAGACAGATTCCATTAGAGTATAATATAGTGTCGTTAATTAACTATTGTTAATTGATTTATGAAACATTAATGGGCAAAAGTTCTACATAAACTTTGATACCAATACAATTTTCAACTTAATAGACCTGTCCAGTTATCTCCCTGTTTTAAAAAAAAGCCCCATTCGTTTTCATCTAAATAAACAATTAAGAGTATTTGTTAAATTTCTTCTTTAACATCACGTTTGTAAGGCGAACAATACGTTAAAATGCCTCAAATTATTATTCATAACCACACTAATTAGAAGTGGTTGTATTAATTCTAATTTAGCTTCTCTCAGGGGTGATAATTTATTCAAATTCATCTCCATCTCTATCTTCACACAACTTCGTTAACTCGCAAATAAGCCGTCGATTAAGATGCCAAAAAACGTCATCTCAACCTATAAATAAGCCACCATCCACTACTCCAGTGGCTCTCAACCGGAGTGAAATCCCCCTCCCAAATTTAGTACTTAAGCCTTGTGTTAACTATATGGAAATGTTTTAATAAATTTTACTATTAAACCAATATTTGTACGCTACGATAGAATTATTAATCAAAAAAAATGAGAAAAGTTTGGAATCCTGTGTGGGATCCGAACCCACGACGTTCGGTTTTGTACACCACTTGACCAATTGAACTAACAGGAATTCGCACCACGTGGGTTCGGATCCCACACAAAATGCCACGCTTTTCTTAATTGTTTCGCGATAATAAGGCTGAATGTCTCTTAATTAATTAATACTCGGCCATAAAAATGTTGTGTATAATGGTAATAATTATTTTTCTGTTATAGGATGCTGATTTGTCCCCGGTTATGCGTGCTTTAACCGATGCCGTCATCCGTACATTTCCACTACCGAGATATACACCGGTGACAAGAAAAGAGAAAATTCAAGCTTTCATCGCTGATCATTTCCCACGATCAGTCTATGACATTATCTATTCGTAAACGTATAAAAAATAGGCAAGATAAAAAAAAACGGACCATTTGCATTATTTACGATAAGATAATTTGGAAAATAGATTAAATTATATTTTTTTTTGTTCTTGTTGTTTGGTTGTATGTTATTATTTTTGCAATCATTCAACTGTGTAATTATTTCGCATCTATGGTGGCATTTCAATTAATTTTCCAAAACAAATATCGATTGTTGTTCAATAAATTTAGTTGATTTGTGTGTTGTATTAACGTTGTATTGTTGTAATCAATAAAATAATTAAAATTTCTAATCCTGTTGATTTTTTGATTTTAAATCGAAGAAACATCAAAAATAGAGAGATTCAAACAAATCACGTATTTTTTTCGAGGGGAAAAAGACAATAAAAAAGAGTTTTCGCCCGTCAACGATACGTTATGTTATAGCCTTAAACTATACGGTACAGACTATAACGGAATAAGATCTAAAATCATATCGTATAACGTGTACCTACTTTTACGATATTTTCAGAAATAACGGAACCAATAAAAAATTATCGCTATAAACTTTAAGCGTACGTGGATCAATGTATTCAATATGGAGGATACCTATCAGCTGATCATACTGCTACTAGAAATAATCTCAATGTATATCACTTGTCATTTTAACAACTCGTAACTCTTTCATATAAAGCGAAAGGTTCTTTCCGTTATAATCAGTACCGTATACATTAACGTATCGGTGACGGGCGAAAACTCTCTCCTGGTATCACCACGATTAATAGTACGATCAGCTGATCGGTACCCGCCATATTTATTCACGTGTGCATGAAGTCACACTGTTTATATCGAAAAATTTTCAATGGTTCCCTTATTTTTGAAAAACATACAGGCTGTTCGATTTAATATGGTGATTCTATGAAACTCCTATTAGTCGACGAGCGAATCGAAAAATATTTCAAAGATTTGTAAGGAAGTCCCCAGGGAACATTCCATCAAAATTAGAACCTCGTAGCTCATTTCTAACTTGGTCAAAAACGATTGTTTTGAACAAAAACGAACTAAACACGCAAACGGACTAAGAATGACTCGGAAATCTTCACAACATTGATTTTTTCGTTTTACTCCATTGTATTCCAGAGAAAATACGAAATATTTCCACCTGTTCCAGAATAAAATGGAGAAAAACGAAAAAATCAATTTTTTAAGAATCCTAGAGTCATTCTAAGTCGTTTTGCGTGTTTAGTTCGTTTTTGAAAATCACTACATCATCAGAAACGAGCGTTTTTGACCAACTTCTAAATGACTTACGAGGTTCTAATTTTTCTAATAGGTTCTAATCCTTAAAATATTTTTTGAAACGCTCGTCGACTAATAGGAGTTTCAGAGAATCTATTATATTTTAATCGAGCACTCTGTATATCGCAAAAGCAGATATGATTTTCGGGCTTATAAGCTCTAACAGAGAGTTGATAACGCATCAGTGACAGGTGAAAAACTTTCTAAAAGCAGTACTTGAAATTGTCGCTACAAAGCCTGTAAAAATCCATTATCAATTCAACGTAGAGCTCTCAATTTCAACGATCGTGATCTCTAAGAAAAAATTCAATTTACATATTTCACCCTTACAATATTCGATAGCTTCTCGTATTTAAAATTACCGAATCGATAATGTCGAATAATTTTGCTGTGGTGATTGTAGAAATGAACAATACGAATCTGTACCGTTTCTATACAATGATAAAATAAATAATTATCGATGACTTCTATAACTGAATAGAACTTTATCCGTTAAGACAAAGGACTTAAGGAAAATCCCATCTGGAAGTGTCAACGTCTAAAGTAAACTATCTCTCGATTATTTTCGACAATGAGTTTAGTTTCTAAACTAATTAATTTCAAATTTTCAAACTTAATTATTAAATTTTCTACTTCAATTCCATTAGTCTGTTTAATCTCTTGAAAAGTGTCTGTTATTTTGCCTACTAATTTTTTTTTGTAACAAATTCCTAATGAACAATTTCAGCAAAATTATGACCCAATTAACGAACAAAGGTCATTATAATTCAAGAAGCAGTTGTAATCAATACTTACATTAAATCTATACGAAGCGTTTAATTGTTGTTATTCAAGTTCTACGTACACCACAATCATAATTAATAGAATTTCAATTAAAATACTATTGACACTAATTGATTACAAATGCTCAAATACAGAGAAAATGGTGTCTATTTTAGTGATAACGTTGCAATAAATTGAGGACGCATCAAGAATTCTTGACACTAAGAACAATCTACAACCGTGATAAGTCAAGATTTTATCTCTAAAATTGACTAAAAGTGTTGAAATTGTCAGCTTTTTTACGATTCGACAAGAAAATTTGGAAAATTATCCTTAAAAAAAATGAAATAAAAAATGAATGATTAGGTATTATTGTTATTTGAAGGCCCCAAGTTTATCGGAGCCCCTGGTTAATACTTATAATATATAAAAGTTTATACGTTTTTATGTTGAGTTGTAAAATGGTGGATGCGCCGGATGAACTACTTATACACTTACCTTTTATTTTATTTTTCTAAACAAATAGAACATATTCTAGGTTTTTCTTAATTGACGTCATAAAAATAGACAATTGAAACTAACGATTTATAAAAAAGAAACCTAGATATTATCAATAGAACGTCTTTTATGAGCATCCAAAACTTCACTTTTCTAACAAGGTAGTAGAAAGAGTGTCCAGTTTGAGAGTTTACAATTTCGTCATTTCAACCAAACTAATAGAGCAATTCACAATATATTTTAAGTATTTGTAGAATAATCCTTGGAGATCATTTTACTAGAATTCGTATCTCGTAGCTCATTTATAACTCGGTCAAAACGCGCTCGCGATTTTTACCAACTAACTGCACAAAAATGGATTAGAATGACTAGAGAATCCTTACAAAATTGATTTTTTTCTCTTCGATGTGTTTTGAAACAAATCGAAATGTCTCTCATTTTTTCTAGAATGCGAGAGAAAAACGAAAAAATCACCTTTGGAAGGATTCAATGTGTGTAGCTCGAATTTAAACAAAAACACACGTTTTTTGACCAACTTTCGAATAAGCTACAAGGTTATAATTTTGATAAAATATACCCTAAAATTTGGTAAAAATGGCCAAATTTAATACTGCCAGGCCGAACATTCTGTATGTTGTTGTGCAGAAAATTTTGATAAATTTATACAAGAAATCAAAAATTCAACAATGAAAATTTGTTTAAAATATTCCGTTAAAATTTCCGAATCAAACCGTCGTCCGTTAATGATAGAAATATCAATTTCGAAACCAATTTAAAAAGAACAACAAAACATGTTCGTTCTATATTTCGAAAATAATTTCCGAAGAACAATAAGCAAACAGTTTATTTATGGGAAAGAGGTAATAGTAAGAACGTCTAGGGCCCGTTGAGAATTTGTACAGTTTCGATCATGCATTACAGTCGCGGTACAATAGAACATTAACTATTTTTCTTCAATTAATTATTTAAAAATTATAAAACTAAACTAAAAGCAAAGTTTCAGTGATGTAATTTAGATGATTACAAACCACCCTACAGCTGTATCTAAACTTGTAAATAGCTTCTATCTAAATAACGATAAATATTAATTTAGTGTACATTATATAAACCAAGTCTAATTCTACCAACTCCCATTTTGTGTATCAAACTGTATAAATATCCGTTATTTACTATTATTTATTTAAATAGTATCATCTTTGTAATTCTATGATGACATTCAATTAGTTTTAACAATCTGGTGGAAAAATACTGTAGAATTTTCCATTACTGTTTTATAGTTTTTCTTTGTTTTCTGTTTATTTTATGTGAAGAAATTGTGTCAATAGAAGTAACAAGTGTTGAATTTTATAAAAATTATACAATGTGAAGCAAAGAGGATTTTATACACAACATCAAATAAACATCATTTCCATCTGTGAATAATAAATCGTAATATTCTGTAATTAATTCAGTGCCATTGGGATCAGAGATTCATGAAGTGTACATATAAATAGGTATAGTCGTGTTAAAAGGTGGGTAGAAATATTAATAGAATTTTCCTTCAACAAAAACTCTCTACTGAGTATTTATTTTTCTTCTTTTATAGAATAAACAGAGCAAAATATCAAGTTTCTATATCAAACAACACGTACAAGTAAACATAAATAAGTAAATATACAGGATGTCCGTTCATTTTTGAGTAAGTATCATAAATGGAATAAATAATAAATATACCTACACCTAATATCCTGATTTATTTTCAATTATTATTCATTTAATTACAAAAAAAAGGCATATTAACGCGCATTTATCCAGATCGCAACGTGTTTGGTAAAAAATTCTTAAATTCCTTCAAGTAAGTAAAAGTTAGCGTAAGCTTTATAATTTACTAGAAATTAGTGACTGACCGAAGATTCTTTTTCGGCCAAAAATGTATATTTGGTCACAGTTTCGGTTTCGGCCAAAAATCAACCGAAACTTCAACCGTACAGAAAATCGGTGTTCGTGAATTGTCGCACTTCATTCGGGTGATTACGTGCCTCATGATCTCTAGCCGGCGTGATTGTATTGAGTTGAAGTTATGTGTTTTTTCTTACATACTTTAATTGTTTGTTTTTTCTTTCAATTAACACGAATTAACTGTTTAACATGTAAAAATACACTAAATTTCAGCATATAATTGAAATTTCAAAATGTCTAAATAAGTTTCGGTTTCGGTTTCAGTTTCGGCCAAAACTGAGACCAAGGCCGATGTTTCGGTTTCGGCTAAAAATCCTATCTCCTGTCTGTTTTTATCTAATAAATTATTATTAGAGAATGTTAATCTACAGTTCAATACAGAATGTTTTCCTTTATCCAACAATGCAAAAAGACATATGGTGTTTCATTTAAAAGATATTAGCTTGAAAATAGCCTGAAGGAAAAATGTATTTCAGGTAAACGCTTAAAGGTAATTAAATTCTACAAACTTTGATTGAAAGTACATTATTTATGCTAACTACTTGAGTTAGAAATTTCAACCTTTCAACCACAATAGTTTCAAAGATATGAATTTTACAAACACTGCAAATTTTACGATTTCACAAAAAAAATTGGAAAACTATTATCGTTAGACCATTAGTCATAATATATTATGAAAGTCCTATTTGATTTAACCAAAGAACTCAAAAATATAGCATTTTATTTAAAATATGAAAGTAGGGTGCATTACCCCATATAACCTTACAATAAAAATATCTTCTAAGAGTAGTTCAGGTGGTGAAACGGCTATAAACCAAATTTCAGAAGCTTCAATCAATTATAACTTCTTATACTTTTAATACTAATCCTGTATACAGAACGTCCCGCATAAGTGATACAACTAACATCAACTCATAGAAAACGTATCATAAGTTGTATTGTCCGTTAAATCGAGATTGTAACTATGTATACAGTAACGAGTATATAAAAGAAACCGAGTCTTGTGTCAGAAATATCACCTCTTTCGGTTAGTGTGAGTCAAGCTGTTTCTCTCGTAAGGGTAGGAAGTGTCAGAATGAATTTCCACTATAACAAATTTGTAGAAAATATTTGTCTACTCAGGTAAATACTCAAAATGGCACCTATAACCCCACCTCCATCTTCTGATTGAATATCTTGCTTCCCAAAGTCTGACTTGTGAAAATTCTGTCACCATGGGCACATTCAACGAACAATCAGCATATAAAACAAGTTGTGCTTATTATTAATAATAAAAAGCGCTGTAGATTACTGAGTAGCAACAGTTGAGCTTTCGTTGAACATTATCACAACCCTTGTAATTACCCACAATACATCTGTATATGTAGTAGGGATGTCATATTTATTTATTTCCCCACATATTTCGTAAAAAAACAGCTGACTAAAATACTCAACCGTTGCAAGTCAGCAGTCAGGCAGCGCTTCCATTCAACAAATTGGTATTGCCAACAGTTGAGAATGATTACTGATTAGCTTTACTAAAAGCGCCCATTGTTACGACCGCGCTCAAAAGTTTGTTTTACACAGAGTCACAAATAATGGTCTCCTTTACATGCTCGTCACTGTACGTTTGAAAATAGTAACATGATTAATAGAACGTTCTCAATTCTTATTCTTACATGCAAACTATCTGTCTTACTGTTCAACGAACATTATCGATACATGTTTACGAGCCAGCCTGTATAAACTTGTGCACACTACTTTAATTGAAAAATCTAGTTCAACTTGACATAGTAAATGGAAGATTTTGATATTTTCAATCTTATTTAAATACATAAATCTCCAACAATAACAACAACAACAACAACATTGTTTAAGAGGTTGCAAACTCTTCATAAGATTTACATTTTAATAATAAAAATTCATCTCTGAGAAGATGAGAAAACATAAACTTTAGATCTGTAAACATACAATTGTTGAAAACATTAGAATTGTTTGAGGGAGTATGGAGTAACAATATAGTATATTAAAAAACGAGTTTCAGAAGTCGACAATTCCTGCATGAGACCAATATTAAAAAACGAGCCGCGAAGCGGCGAGTTTTTTAATGGTCGAATGCAGGAATTGACTTCTGAACCGAGTTTTTTATACTATTTTTCCTATTTTGCACCCCCTTGCACCCTTTTTCCAAAAAAAAAATAGATTTTGGAAATTTAGGGAATTTTATAGGAGTTGGTATTGTAGGTGTGACCGATATTCAATTTTTGTATCTAGTATCCATCAAGGTGATTTTCAATTGTTTTAGTCTCCATTTTCATTACAATTTTTAAGTGAAAATGTGTGACGACTTATCGTGTACTCCACCCGAACTGTGGGAAATTGTTGAAAATGCAATGGAGAAACAATTTGAATTAAATGAAATAAAATTTTTATTTAAATTGACTGTTTTTAATATCTGTCAAAAAGTGACATTTCAATAATAAGGCAAGTGTTACCAACTTCTAAAAAATAAATTATCCTAGATATTTCTACACTCAAAGTAGTTAAGAAATATTTCATTTCCACACTACTTTTTATGTCAAAATAAGTCTATTTCCAACGCAAAATAGGAAAAATATTTTACATTACAATAAACATTGTAGAATTGTAGATTTTAATGAATTTGAAACATTGTAAAAAGTAATTGATATGACTGAAAATCCACACACAAAAAAAATTTGACAAAGTATAAATAAAGTAAGTGAATACTTATATCAAGGAGAAAATACAAGCTCGTAAATGGCAATTTTTTTGTTGTAAATCTCGTATAACAACAAATTAATTTGATTTATTTTTTGTTGAAACAACCCCTAGAAGTAAGCCAATGGATGGGGAGGAAACACCCACGTTTTGATACTTTATTTAGATTTATTTGGATTGATTCAGCAGACAAGTTTCCAGACGATAAAGTCTTACGAAATAAACTCTTATCTTCAATTAAAGGAAACATGGAGTCAAGCTTCGTCTCGGTGTACAAAAAAATTACAATTTGTTTTCTAAGATATTCAAATGCTGTAACCATTCTGGAAAATCTTCACTAAATTGTGAAGTACAGAGGAAAATGTCGGGGCATATCAAGAATTTTCTTATCTCGACATGTCTACATTTTTAAAGATTAAAAATCGTACAACAGCTTGTTTGAAAACTTATTCATGGGCGAATGGTTCCCGAAAAATCTAATTTTAAGAAATCAGAAAAGTTGGAAAATTTTATTTAATTTTTTTCAGTAAAATTTTTGATTTTCCAAAATTCAATTTTTAAGGGAACCGTACGATTTTTAATTTTTTATTGTAGACGTAACGATAAGAAAAATGTTGACTTGCTCCGACATTTTCCTCTGCATTTTAGAATTTAGTGAAAATTTTCCAAGATGGAAAACTGTATCGTGAAACGCCTAATTCAACTCTGGTTACAGCGTTAGAATATCTCACAATCAGAAGACACTTTTCCGGACACCGAATCGAAACCTGACTCGAGTTTCCCCTTAAAACTTACATAAATATTAGAGAAATTTTCCACGACCTAGTACTAATGCAATGCCTTTAATGGTAATTTGAATTCAAGTGGTCACTTCTCTAATTCTTGCATTAAAACAGTATTTAATGTAGAAGCAGGAAAAAAGAAAGCAAAAATAAAGAACAACTTTTCGTTTTATGCCTGGTTTCTCCACTCACGTTTACAAAGTATCCAATTTCTTTTTGTTAAGTGGATTCTATACATATACAGGGTGATTCAAGTCCGATGAAATTTTTTTTGGCAACTCCCATTATTTGGCGAGTGATTCGAAAAATAGGAGGGTGCTTAGAGATCATTTTAACAAAATTAAAGCCTCGTAGCTCATTGATTTTTTCCGTTCTTCTCCATTGTATTCTAAAAAATATACAAAAAATTCCCTCCTATTCCAGAATAAAAAACGAAAAAAATCAATGTTGGGAGGGTCTAAGAGTCATTCTTAGTTGTTTAGCGTGTTTTGCTCGTTTTTGAAAATTGCCACATTGCTAGAAACGTTCGCTTTCTGACAGACTTTCAAATGAGCTACAAGGTTCTAATTTTGCTAAAATGTTCTCTGGAGACCCTAAAGTCCTTGAAATATTTTTCGAATCGCTCGCCAAATAATGCGAGTTGCCATAAAAACTTTCGTCCGATGTGGATCACCCTGTATATGTAGAATATGATGAAATGTGTACACGTGAGAGGGCGAATAATGCTTTTTGTTCAACAATTATAAATGAAGTGTCTATTCTGTGTCAATGATTTTATACTGGTGTTTACAGAGTGGGGGAGAGAGGTCAATTTTAAGGGTGACTGGTAAAGTTGATTACAAATAAATCACAAGAGTGATTCAGTTGACAAAAACTCAGAATTAATTTTCGTATATATTATTATATAGGATATAGGATACAGATATAAGATATATTTAATGTTAGATTTGTTACAACCAGCCAAAATTGTTAAATTTTTAAAAATTAATACAGTTTGTAGACTGGAACGACCCTTATTAAAAATCAATAATTTGCAGTTATATTAGAGAATAACAGACAAAGTTTCTATCAATTAGTATTTCACGTCGAACTTAAAGGAATCTTCTAACTTAATAACAGCTTCATTTAAAATAAACGAGATAGAAGAGAAGGGAAATTAAGAAAACTTCCTTTATAGAAGACATTATACTTTTGATTGAATTTTGGAACAAAATTGAGAACAGCAACATTACAACTCGAACTATATGAAAGTTGAGCGGTACACGCAAAACTAGCTTATTTGCAATAATTTCTCTTAGCCGCTCACTATTTTAGACCTGAATATAATCAGCATCAATTAAGTACACGATGTCCCAACAAATGCAATTTATTGTGGTACAAATCAGCTCCCTACCATGCGCAATTCATAAGCGTCCCATTAAGAATTAAGAATATAAATAAAATTGTAGGGTGCAATAAATTAAATAATAATTGAAGAATGACTGTTTAAAAATAACCTTTTCATAAATATTTCTATTAGAATTTAGTCAATAAGGGTGCCTTAGGCCTAATTTGGAACGAATAACTACGCCAATGGTTGCACAGGCGTCTTTATGTCAGTTTCCAAGACATTACAATAGAAAAATAAGGTTTGTTACAACTATTAGTTGAAAATCTACAAGAGTTCAAACATATCTCAACCGAATTCTAATTACTCAGATAAAATAATATATAAACATAATATTTATGGTAAAATGTTCGACTATCTGGATCAACCTGCTAGCAACAGTGCAAAAATAGCGATTTGAGTTTGTAGCTTGGAACAAACTTACTAATTATTAAAACATAAATTTTGAAATCCTGTTATTCTCAATTAGTTTCGTTATAGCTGCCAGTTAAAAACTGTTATAAGAAACTGAATATATCACAATCTAAATTTAATTATTATTCAATCAAAATCTGTCGGTTGGAACAAACCTATTAATAATCGATATGTAATTAATTACATATCATTATTGATAGTTGGACAAAGTTATAAATACGTTTCAAACTTTTCTTGTTATGTTTTTTTCGTATTTTTGTATTTTATTTCGATCATATATCCACGTTGATCCCTCTAGAGAATATTATTTTTTATATTATACAGGGTGATTCATGTTTACAGCATATTAGAAACATAAAAAGTTCATATTGATGGAAGGATGAAATTTTGTTTTAGCTGTTTTTATATTTTGTGTCTCTACCCTATTAAAATAGGGACTATATTTATAAAATTGATAGTCTAGAGTTAAGATTTTTTAAGATATTTCGAATTTTGGTGAAATTTTTGGTTTTGCAGTTTTAAAATTGGCTGAAAAGAGAATTAATTACAGCTAATCTGTAAAAGATAAACAAAAATTATAAGAATCCCTAAAAAATTATATTATTTTAACTATTTTCGATAGAGGCAACCTTAGTGAATCACTCAGTATGTGTACGGGGTGCTTCAAGAGGTTGACCTATAAAAGTATTTAAAGTTCTAATTGATGGAAGTTGATAAAATTTGATATATAGCCGTTATGTCACCTGTACTTTCTCTATAAAATATTTTCTTTATTCTAACAACCCCCTTTATGTGGGGTAATACACCCTACTCTTTCATTTTAAATAGAACAGTATATTTTTTTATTGCATTTTTTAATTGTTTGAAAAATTCGAAAAGGACATTGATAATATGATCCATGGTCTAACGCTAAAATTACTGCGTGACAGAGATAAGAAATCCTCAACATCTGGTTATTGTTGTCTTTTAACAAACGACTAAGACGACTAAGTGTGGGCGGTAATAGCCGCCATCATTGTTAATTTCTAGACCACCTACATTCTCTCTGTTTCTTTCTAATTAATATGTAAATAGTATAGTTGGGCGGGACCCCAATGTTTCTATTTGAATCACCCGACCTGTATATCAAATTTCATCAACTTTCATCATTTAGAACTTCTATTTTTAACGGGCTATCTTCTTGAATCAGCCTGTATACCGGCAGAAAAAATTGGATAGAAACATTACAGAATCATCTCTCTCCTTTCCACAGTCATTTTGTTACAAGTGTTAAGTTGATGAGAAAGAATAACGAGCGGAAACATTGTCAGTTTCCATAAGTTAGACAAGACAAATAAAGACATGAGATGGAATGATGAAAGCGGGAGACAGATATATACTTTGCTATGTTTCTATCCAATTCTGCAGAGCTGTATACGACTCTCATCCATTACCAATATTTGATTATAAAGAAAATGGGTTTTCGTGGTGAAACAATACTTAATAGCTAAATTATTCTCGCCTAATGCATGTCTTTGTCTCACTTCTACTACCCTTCCTGTTTACCGAATTTTTTCAACAACTACCCTTGACCTACAACATGTTACTATTTAAAATAGATATAAATATACGTAAGGTAGACACGATTAAAATAAAATTATTAAAATTTGGAATGTTTTTATTGTATATTCTATTAAGGGGTGAGTGAAGGTCACTTTTTCTCACCCTCCTCATACCCCAATTTAATTGAATATCCGCCAATGGCATGCATGTATTTATTATTCATTATCATGTATAGTACTACTATACATGTATTTGTTGTGTTAGAAAGACTTTTTTTCGAATGTGAGGGGTTCAAATTGGTGGTTGATAAGGGGTGCAAATATTGATCGTAGTTGGCAATGGAATGACCGACTTTGACCCCTTGTAAGCCATGCGCACCGGCAACCAACAAAACAGCAGTGTGTCACAGTTTAAGTTGGTTAGAGGATAGGGCGGTAACCGCATTTGAAACGCAACCATCGTCGTGACAACATATATATAAACTTAAAACTAACCTCATTCTTCTATCTTGTTTTGTATATCAACGAACGTAAATAAAATTGTGTTTGTACACGCCAAAAAATTAGTTGAAATAATGGAAGAGGTGAATACGCAATCGGGTAAACCGTTTAAAATCACAAATTGTACACGTGAAATTCGTAAAGGTGTAGTGGCAACTTCATTAGAAGACCTAACCTCTAAAGTTGCTGAAAAATTGGATTTAACCGGTGATTTAACAATTGTATTAGAAGTTGATGGTACAGAAATTGATGATGATGAATATTTTGCAACATTAGAGCCGCACACTAGTCTTATGATATTGAAAGATAATCAAAAATGGTTACCACCAGCACCACCATGTCGCCTAAAAACAACAAAAACAACCGACCAAACTGATGATATTGCATCTAACAACGATAGTCCTGATTTGGCTGGTCTTGTTGGTAAATTAAAACATAATTTATGTCATGTTTCATTACTTGGTGGTGCTGAATTGGAATTATTAAGCGATATGGATCCGGATTCAATTGTTGATATAACATTTCCTGATAAAATCTTTTTGGAACAATTAAAAGAAGCCTCCGGACGATTTTTGAGTGAGAAACGGCAAGCTCAAGATGCTATGGATTTGTTACGTTTATACCAGGAGAAGGAAGCTGAATCTGAGACCAACTGATGTCGACAATGGGTGATCGACCATCACCACCATAACAACAAAAACAACAACAACAAAGATGCTACTGGAATTCCTTTATAAAAAAAAAAAATGTAAAATTAATCAATTTTATAAGATTTTAAAACAATTCGTATGTTGTAGGGTCACGCCTAAGAAAATCCCCTTACGATATTTTGGAGATAATTTTTCAAAAGAACGAAAAAGACTGATTTGCCAAAATATTAATTAAAACTGTCCTGGCATTTTTACCTAATTGCTCAATCACACACTACAACAACAACACAGCCATTTTGCATAAACACCAAAAATCGTAATATCGATAAAAACAATAGAAACATGTAGTATCCCCGAAGAAGCGGCACAAAATTAATCAACACTGTATTTATGATAACAATAATAATTCACAATAACGTTAATTATTACGCATAAATAACACATGATCGGAATTATAATTAAAGCTGAATCGTTGCTTTGATCAATTCATTCTCAATTCATGCTTCACTTGAATTGAAAATAATTCTAATCTGGTGTTATTATATTACCTTTCAGAATTAGTTTCGATCAAAGTAAACCATGCACGTTAAACGTAAGTCGTAGCTTAGGCCAATAACAAATTATTGTCATTTTAATGGGAACGTCAAGTTACGCGTTACGTTCTCAATTCATGGTTTATTTTGATCTTGATAAGTTCTGATCGTGATTTTTGATTTCTTTGACTCTTTTTAGTGAATTTGGCGCATGTTTACCTTAGCTGTGATAAAAACCAAGATATGATGAGATGCAACTTGTAGTTTGTAGGGATGTTTTACTTTAATCAAATTCGGTCGTAGTTGATGAATAAAATTAATTCACTAAACAGAGCTATTCCGATTGTCATGTCACCACCATCCCTTCATAATTGATAGTTTTTACTAATTATACCCCCCTAATACTTGTCTACAGAATTTAACAATAAATATAGTTGTTTAAAATACGTTTATTTCATTCCTATATAATTCCAGAAAGATAGAGAGTTTACAATTACATATAATATTTGATTATAATCTAATCGAGTTACATATATAGAAAGATAATTGTTTTAATAAGGAAATTCATGATTTTATAATAGGGTGCATGGTGTTTTCTCACGGAATGGATTCACCCGTTGACTACTGAAACCAACCAAAAGACAATCATCCTGTTCATGTTCAGTTATGTATTTAACAATATCGGCAACAGCTAAAGAGACGGGCATCCGTTTAATGGCCGCCTCACGACGTAGTTGTTCAGTTATGGCACGTTGTTGTTGTAAATTTGAGATCACCATGTCCATTAAAGCTGTATCGGATAGGCCTATGGTGGCGAATTTACGTTTATATTCTTCACAAAAAGAAACAATAAATCTGGGCGCGGTTCAAAACACCACACACACTTTTATCTAACCACACGTAAACAATTAACGTTTAATTATTTATTATAATTGAATTTAGGGTATACCGAATTTAGTAAATGTAACACTAAAATTATTTGTAGTACTGCACTGATAACTGTAATCAAAATAAATTAAATTAATCTCAAATTTTTCAAGTGACACTATCCGGTCGAAATATTCACGAATTGACAGCTGTCATTAACAATGCTACCAACCGACAATGTTGCCAAATTTCAAACAGAGTAGCTTTCAACTAAAAAATGCTCCTAATTAAATATCAAATGATGTAGATAGAATATCAAAATAACATTTGTTAGTTAGATAGTAGTATAAAATTTGTATTTAATATGGAAAATTTGAATTATAATTACATGATTTATTTAAAATTCGATCAATTTGGCATTGTTGCTAGCAGAAATCACACCGAAATTCCCTATGAGATATATCACGTGACTAAAGCCATGGAAATTACAGTACGTACAAAAATTAAGAGCTTGACTTGCATTAGAACTATATTAAAAAAATAAATAATAATATAAATTGGCGTTAAAACTAGCAGGAAATTATTTTTGATAAGAAAACCAAGTTTTGATCCGCTTTTTTAATCTCTATTCAGTGAATTGCATACATTTACCATAATTTCTGTAATGTATGCAACACAAAATACGCATTTGTGGCGCAATATTCAACAGTCAGTGTATTCGCCTTTGAGATGATTTTCAATTTTATTTTCTATTCTATCACGGTTTTAAAATATCGTTCCAAAGCACCTACTTGCTACCTAACAGGAAAAAGTACCTAAGAGTAGAGATATTATAAAATTGTAAATCTCCTTATCGACACTTTAAAGTTTAATTAATAATAAAAACGGTTGTATATCAGTACAAAATCGCAATATAAACAAATAAAGTACTTACTGTATAACTGCATCCCTGCTCCTGTGTCACGCTATTCGAACCTACTGTAATTATAAAAATAAAAGTGAATAATTTTGGAATAATAGTTTGGACATTTCAACTCACCCTTCCGTTGAACCTTCAACCACCTAGTTGCAAGGGACGACTAATTCCTTTATCCATAAAAGCACCAATACTTCACTGTATTTTAAAAGCACTTGATTAATTATTGTTTATTTATTTATTATTATCATTTCATTATATTTTGGAAGCATATGCATTAATTTTTAAATTTTAGACATTAATTTTAACACTATGACGATCAAAACTGAACTGAACAAGACAGCACTGGTAAGTCTAGAACATAACGTTATGTAATTTTATTTTTTTGTTGTGTCAAAAATTAAAGATAAACTTGTATCAACATACATTTGTAATCTTATCGTTTTTACCAAAAATAAAACACACCTAGACAATGCCCACAAATTATGTAATACATAAATATTATGTAGAGATTTTAAAATGATATTTTAAAAGGTTAACCAATTTAATGTTTTGAAAATTACTAGATGATTGATACTAATTTGTGAGAGAGAGTGAGAGAGACTAATGTTTTAAGTTGGTATAAGCCGTTGTACGTTGTACCAACAAAAGACATCTCTCTCTCTCTCTCTCTCTCTCTCATTAGCTATTATTATCAACCTTTCAAGTTTCTTTACTTTATCAATCATTATTTTTTTAATACATTCTCGACGTGTAGTAATTTTGGTTGCCTACATTTCGGGATAAAGCGCTACTTATTGATATCCTTTAGTCTTTATTAATATACTTTACACGTATAGTAGCCTTTCTGTTGAATGACCTACGTCCGTGTTTCTAGTAAACTTCAATTTTTATATTAAGTTCTGTTTTTTTTTTCAATTTTTATAGTAAGAATAAGTCAGATTCGAAAATAACTGTAACTACTATACATTCAACACAAATCCCTGAGAGTGAGAAAGATAGTACTACTCCATCTTTTTCTACTAATACAAATATAATATACTAGAAAAAGATAGACTAATCATCGACAAGGACACACAGACGAAAATCAATTACTTGTCTATGAAAATCACCAATTAGAGAGACGTTAAATAGAGAAAAACTCGTACCCGTTATTGCTATTTCATCTTTTTTCTATCCGATTTTGTTTACCGGTTCTATTTATTTGAGGTTAGATTTGCTCAATTTTGAAAAATTGTCTCGTGAAAATGAGCCACACAATTCATGGTACTTTTGTGTCTGAGAAAATCAACAAAATCCGTTGGCGGCCGGATTTTATGAACGATTCCCATTTCTTTGTGACGGGCAGTTGGGATAACGATGAAGAAAATCACGTTAAATTATGGGATTTTCAAGAGAATGAAGACGATGAAATTTATCCGTTTTTGATTAGTGAATATCCACATAGAGGCGATGTTACTGAAATTAAAGTAAGTCTAGCTTAAATTTCACATATTCCCTAATTGATTAATTCGTAATTATCGGAATTATTTCAGTTTTTAAATGGTGATTATTTTGTTACATCGTCCTCGTTCGGTTCGATTTATTTATTGAAAATTCCATCGGATGAAGGTCTTGAACCGACAATCGATCCGAAAATCGTATGGGAAGGCATCCATAAATTTCCAAATGGTGATCCAAGTCCATGTACAGGATTCTCCGTATCCGATACAGATGTTGTTACCGTTGGTGAAGATGGACGGATTAATTTACTCAATTCACAAAATCAAACAGTTATAAAAACTTTCGGTAATCGTCTTTAACAAATTCTAATTCATCAAATTTACAATAATTCTAAAATTTTAGAAAATGCCGATAATTGTTCAATTAATTGTGTAACATTCCTCAAACACAACGAAATCTTAACGAGTAATCTCATGGGTCAAATGAAAATTTGGGATTTACGTTCACCGAAAGATGCACCAAATGTTGAATTTATGTTTGGTAATGAACAAATCGCACCAACATGTTTAGAATATCATCCAACACAACGACATTTAATTGTGGCCGGTGATGAAGAAGGCTCTATAACAATATGGGATCTACGTCAGAATACATATCCAGTAAATTTATTAAATGCTCATGATGATAGTGTATCAGAAATACATTTCCATCCTGATCATCCAGATCAATTATTTAGTTGTTCAACTACCGGTGATTTATGGCATTGGTCACCGAAAGCTTACAATTTACCAAATATTGGTGTATCGAATTATGAACAGAACATTTGGTTAGCTGATGAAACAATTAAAAATAAATTAGAAGTATTTACATTAATGCCGAAATTACATAAACCAATCAATAGTTTAGATTTGAATCAAAATAAAGTTATCTGCGGATGTGATAATGAAGCTTTATATTTAATTAATGGTATTCAAATCTTTTAAAATAAACAATAAAATTTAGAAATCATCGTAGATGGGGTTATTTGTGCTTTTTCTATCGAAATACTCCTAAAATTATGGAATAATTATTAGTTTTACGGAAAACTAGCGACTAATGTCCAATATTTCCCCTTGACGAAAAATTAACCTACAAATTTTTAACTTGTCTTCTTCTTAGGAGGTGTAAAGTTGTAATAATTACATCGAGTTTCGAGTAATGACCATGGTTCAAAATGTTCAAATATTGCTCAAATTTTAGTCTATAAGTGTACCTTCTTTTGTGAATAAAGAGAATAGTGGACACTAATCACAGTCAAATTAACAAACGAATTATAGTTTTTACCATTGGAAAATGTTTATTATCCTCTGAATTAAAGATGATTTTCTTTTTAAAATCTCTGTCAAGATTCTCTAAACTTGTTAACCATCTTTGGCGATGTTTAAAGTGTTCTTTATGGTGCTCTGAACGTTTACTTTCAGCTTCTAAAAGTTTCAAAATCTTAAAAAACGGACTTAGATTGATGGAAAAATAAAATCAATTACCTTGAAACATTTTCGGGTCTTTTGCAATCACTTTTTCATCAGTCAAAAAATTTGTTAGAGAATGCAACGGTTCATTATTATGCAAACATAAAATATCCCCATATTGAACTGAATTCTTCTTTAAACTCATTTGAAAATACAATTTATCCATCTTTTCTAGATAGTTTTTCGTATAATGGCGTATACTTTCTACAAGATTTGGTGTTTTACTTTCAACAATTTCAAAATCCATACTAGCATTCTGTATTAGATCCTACAATTATATTAAAAATTATTTGAGAATCTTTGTGAATTCTTTTCTAATTACAGATGTAATATTAACAACATTAAATAGGCTAGCTTTTTCAGCTAATGGTGGTAAATTGTTCAATGATTCGTCTAATGTGAATAATCTATCAGTAACAATCATTACACCATAATCAATCAACCAACAAACATATTGTTTTCTTTGGCTATCATCTCCATTGTAGATAACAATTTGATCTACTGTGGCACGTGTCCATACACCATCAATATTAACAACACACAACTACAAGAAATTATCGTTTTTAATCAGAATTGTAAAATTTTAGAAACAATACAACCTGGCTGTCGATATCTTCAGTGTGTAGGATTTTACGTGATTTTGCTAAAAATCGATCAATTTTACTTCTTAACAATAAATATTTACGTTTAATTATCCAAAACAATTGTGGACTCACGAATGTTGTAACAATAATCTCATTAAATTGAGTCATTTTGCTGAAAAACTTGTAAATGAAAAGTTTGGTTATGATTGATAAACAAACGAAAATTATATAATACCAACCATGTATTTTCAAAATCACTAGATATATGCGAAGAATATAATTGGAATGTTAGGGATCTTAATGTCGTTGTGTTGTCACCACTGTTTAGTCGCTGTATTTTTCAAACCAATTACAAGGTAAATCAGCCAATCAAATTAAACTAATTTTTATAAAAGTAATCAAAGTAGGTCACAATTTCAAGTGACCAATCAAATTGAAATATGATAATTTTTGATCAATCAAATGTAACATAATTGGCGCTGAAAATTTAAAATTGTCGTTTTGATGAACACTTGAAAACTACCAATCGAATTGTAGAAAGATCAAAAACAACCAATCAAATCGAACTTTATCGATTTTAAATAATTAAGAAACACTATAATTGATCGAATTTGAAACTGCCTTCTTTCAGTAGGAATCAATTTGAATAATGATAAAATTTACTGATTAGTAGTTGGTAATTTTGATAATTCTACTAAATTTTATGGATTTTATGGTTGAGGTTCAAGCAAGGGCCGGCCAATCAGATCGCTTTACAGACACAATTGACCAATCGAACGTAACACAACTGGCGCTTAAAATTTAAAACTACAATTATTAAATAAATAATTTATTCGAAATCTTTAGAAACTTCGTTAATTTCCTCATCTTCATCATCATTTAAATGTAGATTTCTCGCCCAAATCGGTGGTAATGTAGCAAATGTCATATAACCAGTATGTCCTGGTAGACTAGCCGGTGGTAGAGCTGTTCGAATTTTCATCGTTTCCCTTTCTTTATTCTTAATTTCACTACCATCTTTTTCAGTTTTTAAAAAATCCAAATTAATCACATTTAAATTACGTGTTTGTATCGTATATGGAGTTTGTAGAATTTCCATTGTTTGTAATTCATTGAAACCATATTTAGTTAATTCTTCACAAGTTTTCTGTACTTGTTCAATACATGGTGAAAATGAACATAATCTACTACTGATATTTGTTTTTAAAACATCTTTAGCATGCTGTATAGCCTGCCATGGATGTGGCAAATCCAAAAATACAGCATCCGCTTTATTTACTAAATCATCACCGAAACCATCCGTACATACATCACGATTCTTTACAGTTACATAACCACCTAAACCGTGCGATTTAAATTCGTCTCTAGCTATATTAGCACGTGTCTCATGGAAATCAAATGTATACAAATGTCCGTGTGGTTTTATCAATCGTATTAGAGCATGCGATAATGAACCACTACCAGTACCACTCTCTATAACAATACTACCAGGTGCCAAATCTAATTGTAAAAGTATCATACTAATATCAGGCGTATAGATGATTTGTGTACGATGCGGTAATGTTATCGTCCATAATTCTGGATTTGGTTGTAAAATATAACCCCAACCTTTACTTAATGTTATCTTTGTACCGTACATTTTACCAATCAATTCAGCACACTTTAAAGCACCATATGGAGTTTGAAAAACATTATCAACTTCACTACCACGTTTACTCAAAGTTTTCGCTTCAGCTTTCACACTATAGATTTGATTTATTGTCAAATAGAGTATTACAGTATCACCTTGTTCAATCGCTGATTTATAACCATCAAAACTCATTGTTAATTTCGTTTATAATGATTATAAAATATCAAAATAAACAACACGTTGTTTTCTAAAAAGTGAGGTTAAAACACCAATCATAATCATAACTACAGTTAGATGTGCGCGCAGACTGGTTACAAATGTAGTTACTCAACGTTGTCACTTGGAAATTCAGCAAATACCAAAAATTATTACACGGCTATAATTTTTATTGAAATCAAAACCGTAGACATTATAGACGTTTTCAAGAAGAATCAATGAAATTTAATTATTAATTATAGTGGCAATTTGGTGAAATTACCGGCTTATGTGTGAAATCGGCAACAGTGGCAGCTTGACCGCTAAGATGATCTACGATACTTTGAACTACTGGACCTATGTACTGGACGTTTAAACTATTTTTGAAATTTAGCGCTAATTTAGTATCAATTTTATTAATTACTATATTTAAATAAAATTATCACATATGATTTTATTGTTGATTAATGATAATTAGTACAAATTCGTAATCGTTAACGAATAATTAACGATAATTTTGGGGGCGGTTTATTGGTTGTTTAGAAAGGGTGGGCAGCAATGTTGTTTTTTTATTTGTCCCCTACCCAAAAAAGTATTCATTCAATTACCAATCAGACGCTCTAATAAACATCCTCTCTAGTAGTCATTTCAACGAGAATTTTTGCAGAAACAGTTTAAAAGAGATTATGAACCGTGAATAATCACAAGTGATTATCACAACAAGACTGTAACACTATTTTAGCTATTTTTTTAAAATAAGCATTATAAGGGGTGGCTTTGTTTATAAATGTTATAAGTGTTCTTTTGGAAGATTATTTGTAAATTTTCACAAGAATGCCGGTATTGCAGCATGTGAGTATTGAATTTTTCTTGAAATTCGGTATTATCAAATCTTTATCAATTCGATTAAATTTCGATCGTTTCTTCTGGAATGTTGTTTTGTGATTTATATTACTAGGATTTCACAGTAAATAAACATCAAGTATTTTTTTATTACAATTTTTCTATAAACATCTCTACTTTCATTGTTACATATTTATTTTGAATTTTATGTAAGTAATTGACGGTTTCGCTAGGTTCACTTAATTAATAGAGCAACTTTTTTTTAAAAATTCTAATCAACAATTATAACATGTTATATGATGATTATTATTATTAATAGGAGTAGAATTTTTACGTTGTTTATAAGGTGCGCGCTTGAATAAATCAACATTATGAAACTTTTTCAAATAATAATGCACGTTCATTCATTATTCGTTCCGTTATTCTTTTATTTATTATTAATAAATTGTAATTAATTTGGAACAATTCTGAAGAAATTATCGAGTTTCGAGAAGACGTCGGCCCGCCATTTTGTCGCCACAATTTTAACGATATTTCCCCGAATTTATCGATAAATCTTTCTAATTATTTCCTGTAAATAAATGACACACAATCCAGCATTGGAATTTTCAGGAAATTTCTATGTTTTCTTGAATCTACAAACTGTACGGTCCTGTTATTTCTTCAGTTGTATTTCGATAAAGGACCGGTTATTGCGGAACTTATTATTATTAATACAAACGGAAATTGATTTTTATTGTAGGTAAAATGTAACGCATCCATTGATTGGTGTCATTAATTGCCGATTATATAATAATTCTTCAAAGTGTACCAATTATTAGATTCTTTGATTTCCGGCGTCTCAAATCAAACTTCTTCTGTTGTTGTAGCCGTCGACGTCTCTGTTGAATGTTGTAATACAGTTTTAATCAAGGAAATCGCATGAACCGTGATATTGTTGTTATATTAAAGAAACCGCTAACAAATTTAATGATTTGTTGTATAAATTGTGTTTTTTTTGCAGATTTTATCACCGTTAATTGGTGAATCTCCAAATCAAATACTAACTAGCGATATCCTCCAACACCAATCGATCAATTCGTTGTTGGACCAACATGATTTACTCACCCAAGAAACAGATTGTAAGTATCAATTTTTCTAAAAATGCCGAAAACACATTCACATTTTCGAACAAAGGTCCACAACGACCCCTTTTCTAGGAATTTACAAGAGTATAGTCATAAATTTTTAATTTATTGAAGTGTGAAGTGTGCCTGCCTGGGTTCCCTGTTTTTTTTTTTACTAATATTGGTGTTTGTTGATTTAAAGCACATGTTTATTTACCCATTTCTTGTCTTATTGGGACAATATTTATTTCATTTACAATACTTTGTGTTAATTTATGGCTTTTTACAGCTATCATTTTTACACACGATTTGTTTACAAAAACTTCTTTTTTCTTGAGAATTGCTTATCAGTAGAACCATGTTCTTATTGGATCAATTTCAAGGAGAAATACACAATCTAGATTTCTCATTATCTTTTGTAAATACAATTAATTTTGAGAAATTCAGCAGAATTTTAATGGGGGGGACTATTGTTATTGAACAGATATAAACCAACTGCCTTTTGGAACAAAACCGTCCTGATGACTAATTAGTATTCAAAATTTTCTTTTTGTTTTTAGATTACTTAAGTTGCATTTTACAAAAACAAATTAGCAACAATCATGGTGATTTTAATACGACGTCGATTTCGTTTGCTGCTAGCTTTTACGCCGGCTTCTCGGCGTCGACTTTGTGTAAGGAAAAAAAAGACGATAAAATTTTGCTTGTTTTTTTTTTCTTCGTGCTTATTTATTGTAAACAGTAGATTATAATTGTGATAATATTTCTTCAATTACTAACATTTCCTACATACTGATTGTGTTGTTTTTCTATCAGTAGTGACCACTCACCATCAAATTTGTTAATAAAATTTCTATTATTGATGGTGGGTGAATTTGAAATTTTTCAACTGGGTGCTCTTCTATTTTGTATAGTTGTTTTATGACCATTCAAACATACTTTTAGTTTCTTTCCAACTAGCAAATCACTAAAGTATGAAGAAAGTGCGGAAATTTCTAACAATCCATCTGATTACTCAATATTTAATCTATAACTTGATTTATTTACAATTTAATGAACTGATTTCGATCTATTATTGATCGTTGCATCATTGCCCACAGTATCTGTACGATGGATTTTATATCGAAAAGATCATCTTTTATATAGCGACAATAATTGAAAATGTCGTTATGTCCGATCAGGTTATTCGTAAAATCTCGAATAAGCTGGGCCGGGGGGAGCGGGGTATTTTCCCTAGGACACAGCAACTATAGGGGCCCGTGGGGGCCCAATACAGGGTGATTCACGTCAGAGCCAAAGGTTCTTATGGCAACTTCCATTAATTGGCGAGCGATTCGAAAAATATTTCAAGCATTTATAGAAGGGTCCCCAGAGAACATTTTAGCAAAATTAGAACCTCATAGCTCATTCGGAAGTTGGTCAAAAAACGCTTTATTTCACCGATGTCGCGATTTCCACCAACAAACAAAACGCATAAAAAAGATTATAAATGGCTCGTAGACCATCGCAAAATTGATTTTTCTCTTTTTTCTCATTTCTATCCTTGAAAAATTATAAAAAATTCGTTGTGAAGATCGATAGTTGAAAAAACGAATGAATCTACTCTGAGTAACGTTCTCTGTTGTGTTTACTATTTTTAAATTGATAGGATAAAATTGTTCATGTTTTTTTGCTCTTATCTGATTTCCTCTATTGTAAAAATAATAGAAGTCACGTACTTATTCAGTTCTAATGTATCCAATGTCAAGATCTTTCTTTTAAATAAACAAACACTTAATCAGCACTAATTAATCTTCCCTTATTGAGTTAAAAATAGTAAATTAGGTAAATGACCTTTTCATTCATAAAAATGTCCGCAAAATTATTTTTCAATTTTCCGACAAAAAAGTGTTGAAAAACAAATAAAAACTATTTTAAGAGGATCTTCTAGTCATTATAAGTCCTCAGACATGTATAATTTGTCCGTGAAAATCCCGACTTGCTCACAAAAACGCGTCTTTTGACCAATTTCCCAATGAGCTACGAGGTTCTAATTTCGTTAAATGGATCTCTGGGGACCCCTCTATAAATGCTTCAAATATTTTTCGAATCGCTCGCCAATTAATGGAAGTTGCCATAAGAACTTTTGCTCTGATGTGAATCCAGCCAGGCTAAAGTACCAGGGGGGGCAAATGAAAATTTGGGGGGGGGGCAAGGGAGTACAATTTCTTTTTCGAAACACAATTAAAAGTTTTAAAAAATCACCTTTACAAATTGTGTAACCAATGACAGCGAGTGTGATTACTGATTAATAGCTTATTTGATTCTTTCAGGGGGGCAAAACGTAGATATAGGGGTGGCAATGCCCCCATTTGCCCTCCCTTGACTACGGGCCTGCGTGAATCACCCTGTATATCTGAACTTCGGGTATTACTAAAACTTTTTACAGAACTCTTATTTGGTAAGCGAATCGAAAAAGAATTCAAGGATTTGTAAGGGAGCCCCTCGTAGCTGATTTGGAAGCTGGTCAAAAAAGTGCTCGTTTTCATAAATGGCTAAAAATGATTCGAAGACCCTCTAAAATTCTTTTTATTTTATTTTTTCGGTATTACATTGTAGAGAAGATGTGAGAAATTTACACATGTTCCAGAATACATTAAAATAATGAGAAAAAAATCAATGTTGAGAGCATCTACGAAACATTTTTAGTCCAAAGTGAGCGTTTTTTTCACTAATTTCTAAATGAGCTACGAAGTTCTAATTTTGCTCAACTAATAAGGGTTTCATAAGAATCTGCCACATTTCAAAGAGTGTCCGGCCTGAAAGTATGCAATTTTTCCGTTTTAATCAAAATAATAAAGTGATTCGAATAGTATTTTGATGATTTATAGGAGAGTTGTGTAAAATTAGAACTTTGTAGCTCATTTGAAAGTCGATCAAAAAACACTCGTTTTGATAATGTCGAGATATTTATCAAGCAGCTGCACACTTAAAATTACTCAAGGATTCCCCAACATTGAGTTTTTCGTTTTTCTCAATTTTCTTCTAGAACAAGAAAAACAATAAAAATGAGTGTTGAGGATCTTTCAAGTCATTCTAAATTTTTTTGTGTATAAAGTTGTTTTTTGAAAATTGCGTCATTATCCAAAACGAGCGTTTTATGACCGACTTCCAAATGAGCTACGAAGAAGAAAAACGAAATAATCAATGTAAAGAGGATCTTCGAAATCATTCTTGGTTTTGTTGCGGGTTTGGCTCGTTTTTGAAAATTGTGATTGTTAGCTACAGGGTTCTACTTTTGTTATAATGTTCTCCAGTGAGAATACTCCACAAAATATTATTTTAAGCGCTCTATCAGATTGTTTAAAACGATCAAATCGTATACTCGCATGACTTATCATTGATAAGTTATCAACCAATAACCGTAGATCTATTATTTCTATGGATAGCGCTATATCCCGTAATAGAGAGGCAAACGAGGATAGGCAGCCAAATTGCTACTATTACTGATTTATTATGATGTCTGATTAGATGTGTATGCAAAACATAGTGGAACGGTAATTAGGTATGTTGATGTGGGTTCTATAATTGGCAATGACGTTTTAACTCCAGTAAATGGAGCACTAGTTTTTTTTTAAATTAAGTTTTATTTTTATTGAAGGAATGCCATTTAATTAACCTTAATCACTGTTATTTCTATCAATTTTCATAAAACCTTCAATATTTTCGTATGGGATATTTAATGTGTTGCCTAAATGGTTATGATGCTTGGCGCCATAAGCGAAACTGCGGAAAGCGTTATCCATATAAATACTAGATCCGTGAAGGGATGTATGTATTACGGCATTTCATCTAGCAGTTAGCTGTGCTTTTTTTACGTAGTATCGCAGCTTTGTTCATATTTTATTACATTTGACATTTGTTAATGTATTTGTCAAGTAGCCGAACCAAGCTACGATACTACGTAATCAAAGGCATGGCTAACTGCAGGATGAGATATTGTGGTACACCCGATATAATCTTCCTAACAGGAATTATGAAAATTCATTACATCTAATAAGGCTACTCGTAAATTCAAACATGTATTTTGATGCACTTTTCTTGCCATACGTTAATATGTATTTGAATTTATTTACATTATACACAAAATTAAAACAAATATAAAATCAAGCTTCGTAAAAGGCTACTCGTAATTTGTGGATCGAATCATAATATCATAGAAATTGAAAAAAAAATCGAGCTTTACGCTATTAGTGAGTCATTCATTAATAAATTCATAAAAAATGGTGTACCGCATAATTAATTTAAAATTTGATTTTATTTCGACAAATTGATGGAACAAAGTCACCTCTGTTTTGGTTTATCAAAAATTTTTTCCTCTACCAATTCGACCAACCAAAACTGTTGAAAACCAGTAGAAATAGTTGGCTATGAAAATTTCCTTCCATTTTTTACTTGTATAGATAGAAGAAGGACAGTGATTTATCAAAATTCCTCTTTGATAAATCGCTGCTTTCTTTTTTAAAACTCCATTTTATTTGACTTGAATTCTTTTAAGTGTTAATAACATTGCCGTTTCTTTAAGAAAACAACTTCTTAATCTCTCATTTTAATTCATCCACATTTTAAAAAAAAAAAATTGTTTTTTGTTTGTATTAACAAAATTTTTAATTGGTGAAAATTGAATAATTTGAAAATGTCAGGTGAAACAATGTCGATAACCGATCTACTTGGACTGGATTCACCGAGGGGCTTATTGGATTTTGGTAATTCAACAACATCAATACCATATTCGCAGGACGTGCCACCGAATTTACAGGTTTGTTGAAGAAGAAAAAAATCGATTAAAATTAACCCCAATATTATAACAGTACATAATAATAATAATAATAATACAACAATAATAACAGCGTCTTGAACATTTAGAATTTATTGAAATTGAGTCGGATTCTTGCCAATTTAGCCATCCACCCCTCATTTATTCTAAATTTCACGACAATTTATTGAAATGGCATTGGCACATGTTCATAATACTCAAGACTTGCAATAATAACAACAATAAATCGTATAGATTTTAAAATAAAACTATAGTCTTGTATTTTATTAAAGACTTGATTGTTGTAATTGAAGAATCCGACAAAAAACACCTGCTTTTATTGATAAAATCATATACGATAACGTAGCGATAACGCGATTTGTTCTTTTTTCAGTTAAATTTAAATGAAACGAAATTCTATTCTTCATCATCATCGTCATCTTCTTTATCATCATCATCATCATCATCATCTTCGCCATCTTCCGCATCATCATGGTCTTCATCAAATCTATCACCTGTTGGTTCTTATCCTGAAACATCACGCCGTACAGTATCAGCAATCGGTACATGTGTTGTAAATAACCATCATACAACACCACCGCCTGGATTTTATAATTCTCAGATATTAAGGAGCCAATCATTAAGGTAATTGGTGTTAATTCAATCGAATTTAGTTGAAATTAATATTTTTCTATTGTTGTTGCAGTAGTGAATCGTGTGGAAGTAATAGTCCATTATCAACAGTACACGATCAATCACTATTAATAACAAATAATTCACGTTCGAACACACCAGAATCTGGACCAAATAATGGTGGAGGCGCTCACAATTTCCGTCCAACCGATATACGTGTTGGTGATTTATTAGTGAGTTAAATTTGTTATTATTTCTGAAAAATAACTGAATTTTTTTTTTATTTATAGTCGAATAGTATACAAACATTACAAACGTTGAATTTCCTTCAAAATCCACTAGCATCTTTAGTGTCAACATCACAAGTAATTTAATTAAAAATTAAATTATTACGTTTTTAATTAATTAATATTTGAATTGTAGTGGAATCCGTTGGTGAATGTATTACCGGAGAGTTTCCAGATGGATCGATCCGCTCGTTTCCACAGAACTGCAGCTGGTGGTGTTATTATTTATTTTGTTTAATTATAATTAATTAATTATTGAATAATTACAGCCAACCATGAGGCTACTTGTACTTGGAGTGGTGTATTACCACCAGTACGTCCATCAACGAAAGTCACTGGTTATTCGAGTAAAGTATTTTTGGGTGGTGTACCATGGGATATTACCGAGGAAGCTTTAATGCAAGCTTTCAAACAATTCGGTCCGATTCGTGTCGAATGGCCGGGTAAAGAAAGGAATGCTACACAACCGAAAGGTTACGTTTATATAATATTCGAATCAGATAAGAGTGTACAAGATTTATTAGAATCGTGCACTAATAATAATTTAGCCAATTCTGGTAATTGGTATTATAGAATTAGTTCGAAACGTATGAAATCGAAAGAAGTTGAAGTTATACCATGGCCTTTATGTAATGCAAATTATTCGAAATCAACATCGCAAAAATTAGATCCAAGTAAAACGATTTTCGTTGGTGCTTTACATGGTATGTTAAATGCCGAAGGTTTAGCAACAATTATGAATGATCTATTTAATGGTGTTGTCTATAGTGGTATCGATACAGATAAATATAAATATCCGATTGGTTCCGGTCGTGTAACATTTAATAACTCTTATTCTTATCTGAAAGCAGTATCGGCGGCTTTTATTGAAATCAAAACCACCAAATTTACAAAAAAGGTAATTTTTCTACGGGTGAGTCAAAGATTACGCAAAATCTTTAAAAAAATTTTAAAATACATAATTGGGGATAAACCAAAACGGCTTATTCAGTTATTATTGCGAAGAAATAACAAACATTTTTTTTAAATCTATCCCCTATTGCTTTTTTAGGTAGGGCATATTTTTCCAAGTTGAGACATGTAAAAACATAAGTCGGTTACATGAAAAAATTTTTGAGAGAAAAATTCTGAAAGCTTGCAAGCTTTTGTGTCTTAAATTAAGACTCATAATATCCATGAATCAGCATAGTATATGAAAAACAACTTTGACTAATCATGGCAAGCATTGGTTTATTACTGGATTTAGTAGGTGTATGTTACATTTTTGATAAAATGGCGGACTTAATTTTCAAAATTAAAAATTGTAAATTTTAATTTAATTGGTAGTTTGCATAAAAATGCTAAATAGATCGCATGTTCTTCAGCCTTACTTCCTATTTTCCCTCTAAATAGAAGTAACCGCCCCTTAGATTTCTAGTATTATTTTTGATAATTAGATCCGCCATATTTGCAAAAAATCCTACATACGCCTACTTAATCTACTAATAAACCAATGCTTGCAATGCTTATTCAAAGCTGATGCATGGATATTATGTATGGTGACACAAAAACTTGCGATTTTAAGAATTTTTTATCAAAAATTTTCTTATGTAACTCTTATATTTGCTTTAGTTGAAAATGTAATAAATAATAGGGGGTGCTACTTAAAAAATTGTTGATGTAGTTTCTTCGCAATGGTAGCTGATAGAACCATTATGGACCAACCACAATTAAAAAATAAAGTTAACCGAATCGGTGTTTTTCGAAATTTTCATAAATAAAGAAATTACAGGGTGGCTGCTGTAAATATGCTAAATTCGTATGAAACTTTTATTAGTTGGCGAGCGATTCGAATAATATTCAGAGGAACCTCTGGAGTACATTTTGACAAAATTAGAACCTCGTAGCTCATTTTGAAGTTGATTAAAAAAGGATCGTTTTGGTCAGTGTCGGAAATTTAAAAAACGAGCTGAACAGGCAAAACGACTTGGAATAACTCTAGGGTTCTCCAAACATTGATTTTTTTCGTTTTTCTACAATGCAATGGAGAGAAACAAATAAAAAACACTGTTGAAAGGGTCTAAGGGTCATTCTTAGTCGTTGTGCATGCTTTGCTCGTTTTTTGACCAACTTCCCGATGAGCTAAGAGGTTCTAATTTTGATAAAATGTTTCCCAGGGACCACCCTAAAAATCCTCAAAGTATTATCCGAATCGGCCGTTAACTAATAAGAATAAGAGTTTTATATTAATTTGGCATATTTATAACAGCAACCCTGTATGAATATTATGCGTTACTCTTGACTCACCCCTGTATAATTGTCAATTACAATAAAATATAATTGCCTTTTTTTGTTTAGGTCCAAGTAGATCCTTATCTGGAAGACTCCCCATGTTCTCTATGTGATGTCCAACAAGGCCCGTATTTTTGTCGTGATTTCATGTGTTTCCGTTATTATTGTCGTACATGTTGGCATTGGCAACACAATTCAGAGATGCGTCATCATAGACAATTGATGAGGAATTCAAAAAAATACAACAAATAAAACTATTAACAAATGTCTGCTATATTAAGGTAAACTAATTATTGTTCCTCAATTCTTCAAATTATGATTATGTTGTTGATTCTCTCTAGTAATATAGCTGTAGATTTAGTTCGTTTTTCAATATTACAAAATTATTGTGTTTGTTAATTAATTCAATTAATTAGATTAGTATAATTAATAATAAAAATCATCAAACAACGTTGCCTTTTTGAATGGTAGTAAATATTATTCGTTCAATTCAAATTTGCCTTTTTATATTTGGAAAAAAATTGTATCAGTAATTGGACAATAATTATACCATTCCCATTATTGTTTTGAAAAAATTTTACGATAGATTTTCAAAAAATTGTTTGTTAATAATTGTTAAAAAAATCCAAAAAAAAAATCGTTATTGATCATAAGTGTTGGTAGTAGTTTTTAAGAGTTTGATATTCTAATAAATTTGAATTTTTTTTAAAATTATCAAACGCTGGGGTAGTTTGTTATTATTATTCTAATTTTTTAATTAGGGTAATGTTAGGGATTACAGTTCAAATACTGTAAAATAATTCTAAATAGTTGTAAGTCTTGTTATCATTATCTAATTATATAAAAAAAATATAAAAAAAAATTGAAATTACAAAATGGATGAATTAAGGCAATGTTTAACGGATTATGAGTTTGTATGGATACTGATATTATTCTACTTACATTTTTTTCTTCATAAATCATTAATATTAAAGTGAAAATTTGCATAAATTCGACTGATTCTTATTTTTTAGTGTACCACACATACATACACGGTGGTGGTTCCTTTGGGAGTCGTTTTATGTTTTGTGTTTGTATTTTAAATGTTTATTTTTTCATGATGAATATTTGTTAATTTTATGTGTTGTTTTTGTAATGTTTAAGGATTTGTGTTAATTTTTTTGACAAAACTACATTTTTGTTTTTAAATTCGTTAAATGATCAATCCTCAGAGTTACCTGATGTGAGTTTTGTCAAAAATTTTCCCATTTTTTTTTTTATAGACTGAAATCGTTTTACTTTTGCTGAATTTGTAACGATTTTAAATTCTTGTCTTTTTCTAATTTTAAAACAGTTTTAACAAGAATTTTTAATCAAGCATTTTAGTGGTAGAATTTAAAAGAATTTCAACTAGATTCTTTCTGTTTTTTTAAAATTTGTTTATCAAAGTTTTAATAGAAAATATATGGTGAACGGTTCAGTAACTTCCCCTATATTATAGCCATATTTTAAAAGTTGTTCTAGAATTTTATGGATTCATTAATAAACTATTAAAATGAGAATTTGTTCGTAATTTGTACCACAATACCAAATGGGGCTTGTTTCCAAATTCTACTGTGGCGAGCGATTGAAGAAGGATTAATAGGAGGGTATCTGACGATCATTTTAGCAAAATTAGAAGCTCGTAGCTCATTTTGAAGTCAATTAAATAACACGCGAAACGACTTAAAATAACCCTAGGATTCTCCCAACATTGATTTTTTTTCGTTTTTCAATTTTGGAAATCGAGTCATTTTTAGTCGTTTGGCGTCGCTAGTTCCTTTTTGAGAATCGCGACCGTGTTCAAGCTGAAATTTATTTGACGACTTTCCACATGAGCTACGAGGTTCCATTCCTAAAATGATCTCTGGGGACCCCTACAAATCCTTGAAATATTTTCCGAATCACTCGTCAAAAATAGGAGAGTCCTACGTGACTCACTTGGTATAAAAAATAATTGACTGTATAGGCAACCAAAATTACTTTTCGCATCTCTAAATGAAATCACAAAACCAAATATCCCAATCTGGAGTGTTTTTGTGTGAAGCATCTGAACATTGGGAGACGTGAATGGACAATGGGATATCTGGAAATTTTCCAAAAATCCTATAAACTAACAATAAATTAACCGTTTTTATTACGCTATGCAAATAAATAATTGCAACAAATATATTTTT
Source organism: Mylabris sibirica (assembly GCA_039776855.1). Classification (NCBI taxonomy): domain Eukaryota; kingdom Metazoa; phylum Arthropoda; class Insecta; order Coleoptera; family Meloidae; genus Mylabris; species Mylabris sibirica. Next base: position 10,530,741 of record CM077836.1, read on the forward strand.
ATAAAATCGCCGAAAATGTTAAGATCTTACAAAAAAAAAATAATAATAATGAGATTAATGTTCGTATTTTCCCTAATTGTTCATATTTGATTTCAGTTTATTCGTATAATTAAAAATAAATACCGTTAAATTTCACCAAAATTTGCATGTCCCGTACTTTGTGCATGTTCTCTAGCTTGTAATTGACCATTTAAATTTATATTACAAACTAAACATTTTAATGTGAATTTATTAACATCAGTGAATTGTCGACTTGAATTCGCTTCCAATGCTAATTGTTGGGCCTCTTTTAAATAACGTTCATCCTCACTTGGGAATATCGTCTTGATTTCGCTACCCTAAAATTTTTAAACAATCAAATTATAAACATTATTAAATATTGTATGAAAAGTTTACATCAAAAGGCTCAAAATATAACGGATCATAATGGATACCATCGAATAATAGAAAGACACGATGTGGATAATGTTGATCTTCACCGAAACGATTAATAATTGTATTAATTGTATCAACGACAGCAATTTCAATTCCATAATAATTTGATAAGATCATTAATTCAATGGCACCACCCCATGAATTATCATCTAATATCCAGGCACAATAATCAGGATTCGATTTACCTAAAATTGCTTCAGAAAATGTTTCAGGATCATTTGATACAGTCTCAGCTATTATCTTCCTCATATACGGTGCTACAGTACTACTATCTTCAAGTTTACCACTTAATACAAAATTTATACTACTGAACAAACAAGAATTATCAGCCGGTACGATTTTTTTCATCAATATACCAGATAATGAGTTGTCATTATCAACTGGTAGCGGCATTCGTGGCTGTTGTTTAACTGGTGGTGGTGGTGAAATCGTTGATGCAGCTTTCTCCTCCAATATCAATGTATCACCGGAACTTAATCCGCTCTCCTTTAACGCTAAACTTTCACGATTTATATCGAAAGCTTTTGGTGGAAAACCACAAAGAACATGTAGACGATTGATTGGAATCTTTGACAACTCTGATAATTGCACTTTTAGCTCTAAAATTGTACTATTTGGAGTTAAATTGTTTAGAATTTGATGGCCATGTTTTGTTTTTACACGTAATGCAAATTCACTTGACATTTCTATTAGGTAAAGTCTTTAGAATTAGAATGAATTTCGTTTTTTTTTATTTGAATTTCGTCTCCTATTGAAGGTCAAATTTTGTAGGTTAGATACAAGCACTACTGTAACATTCCAATAAATATCACAACTATAATTAAAGATTAATTACTGGTATATTAATCTATAGAATATTTACCTGTTTTAATTGGGTTTTTTTTATCAAAAATTGCGGTTAAAATGAATTTGCTATCATGATTAGACTGGAAATTTAGATTTGTTATATTGGCACAAAATTTACTAAAAAATCAGAATGACAAACCTAAAATTACAAAAGTTACCAACAAACTTGAAAGTGGCTAAAAAGAGGACAGGTCGGCTTTCTCAAAATTGGTGAAACTAATTTGAAATTTAATAAAACGTACATTTATACTGTTTTTAGTGTGTAATATAATTAAGGAATAATAATAAAAGAGCCGCATTCTTGTAAATAATAGAAAATCTCTAATATTGGAATATAATCGGTAATGTGGAACACTGTTCGACACTGACGCCACTGACGTTCCGTTGACATTTTATTTGAGGTTATGTTACCGCGGTTGTTTGATATTCGTGAAATTCTCTTTATTTAATTTTTATTGTATAAAGTTTAGAAAATTAGCCAAAATGCCGCGTATTATGATAAAAGGCGGTGTCTGGCGCAATACCGAGGTAAGTTTATTTTGTAAATTTCCTAAATTGATAAAAGCACGTAAAATATTTGAATCTATCTACCCAATATAGGATGAAATCCTGAAAGCGGCTGTTATGAAATATGGTAAAAATCAATGGTCACGTATAGCATCATTATTACATCGTAAATCAGCTAAACAATGTAAAGCACGTTGGTTCGAATGGTTAGATCCAAGTATAAAGAAGACAGAATGGTCGCGTGAAGAAGACGAGAAATTATTGCATTTAGCTAAATTAATGCCAACACAATGGCGTACAATTGCTCCAATTATCGGTCGTACAGCTGCACAATGTTTAGAACGTTACGAATATTTATTAGATCAAGCACAAAAGAAGGAAGAAGGTGAAGATGTTGATGATCCTAGAAAACTTAAACCTGGTGAAATTGATCCAAATCCTGAAACGAAACCAGCTAGACCAGATCCCAAAGATATGGACGAAGATGAATTGGAGATGTTATCGGAAGCACGAGCACGTTTAGCTAATACACAAGGCAAAAAAGCGAAACGTAAAGCACGAGAGAAACAATTGGAAGAAGCGCGTCGTTTGGCTGCATTACAAAAACGACGTGAATTACGTGCTGCTGGTATTGAAGTAACATCACGTCGTAAAAAGAAACGCGGTGTTGATTACAATGATGAAATACCGTTTGAGAAACGTCCAGCTTTAGGTTTCTATGATACATCGAATGAAGTGGTTGATCCAATGGCGCCTGATTTTAATAAGATGCGTCAACAACATTTAGATGGTGAATTGCGTAGTGAACAAGAGGAACGTGAACGTCGTAAAGATAAACAAAAATTGAAACAACGTAAAGAAAACGATATACCACAAGCAATGTTACAGAATCAAGAACCGGCAAAGAAACGTTCTAAATTAGTATTACCACAACCACAAATCTCCGATCAAGAATTACAACAAGTTGTTAAATTAGGTAAAGCAAGTGAAGTTGCTAGAGAAGTAGCAGCTGAGAGTGGTGTTGAAACTACTGATACATTATTAAATGATTATACGATGACAACACCACAAGCTGCAGCAACACCACGTACACCAGCACCACAAACTGATCGTATTCTACAAGAAGCGCAAAATGTTATGGCTTTAACTCATGTTGATACACCGTTAAAAGGTGGTTTAAATACACCGTTACACAATTCAGATTTTAGTGGTGTTTTACCACAACAAACAACAGTAGCCACACCGAATACAGTGTTAACAACACCATTCCGATCGGCACGCGCTGATGGTAGTGGTACACCTGGTAGTGTTGGATTTATGACACCAAAAACGAATCAAACTCAAAACGGTAATTTCACACCATCTGTTCGAGATAAACTAAATATCAATCCGGAAGATAATTTAGATGTCGGTGATACACCGGCAGCTCATCGGAATTATCAAAATTCAATCAAAGAACAATTAAAGATGGGTTTAAGTAGTTTACCAACACCGAAAAATGATTATGAAATTGTCGTACCAGAAAATGAAGATGATGAAAATCATGATAAACATGATGATATTAATGAACAACAAATGATTGAAGATCAAGCTGATATAGATGCACGTTATCAAGAAGAATTAAAAGCAAAAGCAGCACGTGAATTAGCAATGCGTTCACAAGTTATACAACGTAATTTACCACGACCGCAAGATGTAAATTTATCCGTATTACGACCACCAAATGAATTTAATTCATTGAATGATATTAAAAAAGCTGAAGAATTAATTAATTGTGAAATGGTAACAATGTTAGTTTATGATAATTTAAAGAATCCACCACCGATTCAAGGAAAGAAATCAACAAATTCAAACACACAACAACAATTGGTTTATTTAGATGAACATCCATATGAAAATTTCGAAAGTGATGATTTAGAAATAGCAAAACACATACTCGAGAATGAGATGAAAATTGTTAAAGATGGTATGGGTATTGGTGAACCAACATTAGATGAATACCAACATGTATGGGAGAAATGTTTGGATCAAGTATTGTACGTACCAAGATTAAATAAATATACACGTGCGAATTTGGTAGCACGACCTAAAGATAAATTAGAATCGGCTGAAAAACAATTAGAACAGAATCGTTCGCATATGGCGAAAGAGGCAAAGAAAGCAGCGAAAATGGAGAAAAAATTGAAAATACTAACCGAAGGTTATCATCGACGTTATCAAGAATTAATCAAACAATTACAAGATGCTTACGAACAAATTGATCAAGCTAATATCGAATTGAATACGTTTAAATTTTTACAAGAACAAGAACAAGCAGCTCTACCTAGACGGATACAGGCGTTAACTGAGGATGTTAATCGGCAAATGGAGCGTGAGAAGGCGTTACAGAATCGTTATGCTGAATTGCAAGCGTCGATTAAAGAATTGCAGACACATATTGAACAATTGAAGAATACAGAATTAATGTAATTGGTGGATTGTTGTAAATAACTTTATTGGAATAAAATAAAAATTGTTTAGATTAAAAAGATTAAAATTGTAATTCGACAAGTTCGCCCCATGTTCTACCCGATTTCAATTTAACAGGGAATGGTATTGAAAGATTCACCGAATTCTCCATTGTAGTTTTGACTAGTTTCGATATTTTCACCAATTGATTTTCCGGTATTTCAAATAATAATTCATCGTGTAAATGTAGGATTAATTTTGGTCGATTTTTACGATCAATCCTCTCGAATTCTTCAGCTAATTTGATCATTGTATGTTTGACTAAATCGGCAGCCGATCCTTGGATGGTTGTATTGATAGCTTGTCGTTCAGCTTGTTGTTTTAATTGTAAATTATCATTGTTTATATTTGGTAAATAACGTCGTCTACCTGTTATTGTTTCAACATAACCATAAGTACGACAATTATTGATTGTTTGCTGGATGTAATTTTGTATATCTGGGTAGGATTGTTGGAAACTTGTTTGAAATTTTAAAGCTTCACTTTCTTCAATATCAAGTTGTTCGGATAGCGTTTTTGTTGACAAACCATAAATTATAGCATAACATAATTGTTTTGTACGTTGTCTTAGATTATCATCAACTAAATTTTCATCGATTCGATTCCATTTCGAGGCGATTTTCCGGAAAATATCACCGTGTTGTTGACGCATAATTCTACACAATTTTTCATCTTGTGAGAAATGCGTCAATAGACGTAATTCTAATTGACAATAATCAGCCGATAAGAAAATCCATTTTGATGGAGCTTGGAAAATTTGACGACAATTAATTGGATCATTTTTCGTAATTTCGAAAGTTTTTGCAATGTTTTGTAGATTCGGTTCGTGCATCGATATCCGTCCGGTAGCTGTATGGAAAATAGAATTACCATAAATACGATTATTATCAATATTTCTTAATAATGGTTGTATTGTTTTTGTGAGAATACAATGGAATTTACGCCAATCTAGAATCAATCTAGCTAAAGGATGTTGGTTTTTCTCCAACGATTGTTTCCGGCTGCAACCTAAAAGTTTCCGGATCTCTTTTGTTGATGCTAAATTAAATCGACGACCACACAAACTGTACGCTTTCTTCTCAATTAAATTGATTTGTAATTGTAGTTTTTCGATAATATTCTGGAATTGTACCGGATCTGTTTGGATACCAATCAATTCCATTCTAGTTATAATCTTCAAACAGGACATTTCAGTATCTACAATTTTAATTTTAAGGTGAATTTAATCGAAATTAATCGGTATAACTCACCGAAAATCCGCAAGAAATCTTGATTTTTCCTACACAGTTCGTTTTTAGCCATTTCAACTAACTGAAACGTGATTAAAGCCTCAACACTGGCACGAATTCGCGGTGATTCTTCCAACAATTGTAACAATTCGGAATAATTCGGCGAATACGTTGCAACCATTGCTGGGAAATTCTTCTCTTTACCATCAGGTATTGATAACCAATCGCCTAATTTGGGATCTTCAAATTTCGCATTAAAATCGATACCACATAGGCGATACAATTGTTTCAATTGATATTTACAATCAAATATACGAATTATTAAATCCGGATTATTTAAAATAATTTTAATTACATTCAAATAAGATTCACCACTTTCTAAATTTAGATAATAAACAGTATTATCACCCCAATTTATTGAAATACCGTTCAGTTTATACGATTTATAACAAAATGATGATAAATCTTGATTATTAATAGATGGAATTGTGATAGTTTTAAAAGTATTGTTGATTTTTTGTAAAGCTAAAGATATAGAAATTGTGGATTGTTGCATGATTTCATGACAAAATACCTGAAATAATTGTTCATTCAAACAGACATCGATTATTTCAAATTGTTTTATCTTCATTTCGTAATCTAAACATTTACGTGTTTGATTATTCTTTAATTTTTTACGTGGACTTGTAAACGATCCACTATTCTCTAATCTGTATCGTTTACGTAAAGTTGATTTCAAATTCTCTTCAAATTGTATTGAATCTTCTTGAGATGCTTGAATTAGATCATTGGATGAATTCAGATTGGTCACATTCAAATCAACATCTTTGAGAATTGAGCTGTTTTCAAATAAACTATAATCTGAAGTAATCTCATTACTGTTATTATTATTATTATTATTTGTTAATTGAGTAATTTGCCATTTCGCCTCTTTTAAACCGAGTTCTATCTGTAGATATTGTCGACTACTATTTAAAATAATTTCAGCCGCTTGTTTCTCTGTCAAACCTTCTCTACCGATTATCCAAATATTTTTAAATTTATTCCTCTGTTTGTGTTGATATTCGGTTTCACTATCACGCAACCGATTGCTTTCAAACGGTATATTTCTATATAAAATATTTTCAATTGTTTCAATATCACTATTAGCTAATTGTATTAAAGTCTCTAGACCGTTATTATAGAGGATACGTGCAGTTTTATTGTTTAAAATCGGTAATTTCATCAAATCCAATAAATCTCTACTAATACCGAAGTGTAAACGTTGTTGAAATTGTGATATCAACAATTCAACGTTATACCAACCTAATTGATGACTGAACATTGTCACCATACCGGCGAATGTTGCGGCTGTTTGTTGTAATGATTGTAATAAACCACGATTACAATTGAATTTATTACAAACAATATTTAATGGTATTTCATTAACTAAATCTTGTAAAGCTAAAGCTATAAAGAATCGTTTATGTATCAAATATTTATGGTAGAGTTTTGTTGTATTCGTTTGTATTTTACAACGTGTTGCATTAACAATATAAGATTCTTTAATTCCGATTAATTCACCAACACGTCGCATATTTTCCGGTAAACGTTCCCATAAATTCAAATAAAACATCCAATCTATATTCGACCATTGTTGACATGCTGTATATGGCGTTACCAAATAAATTAAATGCAATTCTGTATCTAATACAAAACATTGACGAGCTTTCTCTAATTCTGATAATAGAGCTAAACCGTCCTCTGGTGGTATCGATGATGATAAACACGCTTTACCTAGATTTGTTGCTGTGTATTTTATGCAATTATCATCGGTTTCTTGTAAACGTACAAATTCGTTTTTAATTAAAAATTCCAAACTTGTACCGATCGGATTATCATTAATTACACTCTGTGCTAATAATGTACAATTCGTGAATACTTGAACGTCTTCGGGTGTTGAAGCAACACCGCTTGCAATAATCTCCAAAATAGCTCGCTCTAATCGACCGTTATTGCCATCTAAACAACTCTCAATCGGCGGTAATTGGGTGGAAATCAACGATTTCGCTATAGTCTCCTCGTTCTTTTGGCATATTAAAATACTCTCACCGGATGTATCACGACCCATCCGACCGGCTCTACCGATCATCTGTCGATAAACTAACGGATCTAATGGTTTATTATGAAAGATTGGTGTACGAATTAAGACACGTTTTGCTGGTAAATTAACACCGGATGATAATGTTGATGTGGCTACTAATACACGTATTGCACCATTTCGAAAACCATTCTCTATAATATCACGTTCATCAATTGTTAAACCAGCATGATGGTAAGCAACACCAAATGATATTGTTCGTTTTAATATTTCATCTAAACCAACTGGACAATATTTTAATTGTTCTAATAATTCAGTAATTAAATCAGTTTTTAATTGATCACGTATTAATCGACTCATCACATCACAATCTTTATTTGAACCTAATTTCCAAAATGCTACAGATATTTGTTGGGCAAGATTCTCGCACCAATTCTTTGTCGGACAAAAAATTAATACTGAACATGATTCTTTGATTGTTTCTAAACATAATTGTAAAATATTATCAGTGTCTGTATCGAAATCGGTTTGTATTGTTCGTAAAAACTCAAATTCGTTATTAAAGATTTCATTGTTGATTTGTACTTGTTCGTATAGTGGAATCGGTCGGAAATTCGTAATGTACAATTCAGCATCTAGCCATTTTGCTAATAATTCAAGATTTGGTAAAGTTGCCGACATTCCAATTATCTGTATACGAATATTCTTGTATTTCTTACAAATATAACGCAATTTCGTTAGTAACAACTCTAATAAATATCCACGACTGGGATCGCCTAATAAATGTATTTCATCAATAACAATAGTACCAATACCATCTAAATTTGATTCTTGTAACAATTTATTGATTAAACTATTCGCTTTCTCTATAGTACAAATCGCAATTTGGATCGAATTAAAACCACCAGGTGGATGATAAGAGCCCATTAGACCATCAACACGTACACCACATTGATTGAAAATCTCTTGAAAATAAAACATCTTCTCTCTTACCACTGATACGAATGGTAGTATAAATATAACTTTCTTTTGTCGTTCTAAAACTGTTTTTATTATTAATAATTCAGCAACTAGAGTTTTACCAGCTGATGTTGGTGCTGAATAAATTAAATTTTGTTGATTTGTTAAAATACCAGGTAATTTTAAACATTCAACTTGCCACTCAAACATTTTCGTTACATTCTTTGATTTGTATTTTTCTAAAATTGCCACCGGTAAACCCCAATTCGACAACAATAATTCATCGTTTTTTATCGTTCGATTTCTAATCGAATTCTCGATATTTTGAGATAATGGAGTTGAATTCGATTTAAATAAATCATTTATACTAAATTTACTCGAATCAATTGAATCTTCTTTAATTAAATCACAAGTTGTGAAGAATATTGAATCATCAAATGATATTTCACTATTATTATTATTATTAATCGATGGTATTATTTGAGTTTGTTGTTGTTCAGCATTTTCTTGTTTTTCATTCGAATTTTTATAATTATTTGTGGTAGTTTTGTTGTATAATTCTGTAAATGTACAATTATCTAGTGTATCATTAAAAATATTAAAACTCATAGTAAAATTAATAAAACTTATCACTTTAATCAAATCTTAATTGACTTGATAATTTTAATTAATAAAAAGGGCACGTTTAATTCATTAAATCAAATTAAAATTGAAATTAAAAAAAATTATATAAAAACGGTGACTAGATAACAAATGGAGGTTAAGAATTTAAATTTGACAGCTTGAAAATCGTACTAAATGTAGCTCTAACACAATTTTAAAATTAAATTTTGCAAAATTCGGTTAATTTAATTATATTTTCTGATTTGGTAGTTTGTGCTATTTTTTATAATTATCTAATGTATCATTAAAACTACTAAAATTTATATAAAGTAAAATTAATGAACTTTATTACACTAATTAAATCTGGATTGATTCGATAATTTTAATTAGTAAAGATTGCACGCTTAATTTTTGAAATTGAGTTTAATAATAAAACGGTGGCCAAGTTACGAAAATTATATCTTATTTTTAAATTAGGAAGAGCAATAATTAAAGTCGGGTTTACACAGAAAAAGTCACATTTAAATCTTTATATCTCGTTAGGATTTTTAAATGAAACTTACTTGAAAACCAACAATGTTTTTTTTTTTTTTTTAATTAACAAGTAATATGTATTAAAGTACTTTCAAAACAACAAAATCCAATATTTTATACCATTATTATTATTTTATTAATAATAAAGAGTACGAACATGTGGCTCCTTATTTATTGATGTTACTAGAAAAAACCCTTCGTACAAATTCACTATTGTCTCTTTTTCTGATAGTAAATGACCTACATACCGACCTGTTGCTCTAAAAGAAGACGATTCGAAAAAAAGGATCGATAAGAGAATGTTCTAGCAAAAATGTAACCTTGTAGCTCGTTTTGAACTTGGTTAAAAATTGCTTTTTTCCTGACAATGTCGCAGTTGTTAAAAACACGCTGAACAAGTTAAATGACTTAGAATGTCCCCAATATTGATTTTTTATTATTTTTCTCCATTTTATTTCCAAGCCAGAGAAAATGTGCCGCATTTTTTCTAGAATGCAATCGAGAAAATCTAAAAAAATATATGTTAGTAAGGTCTACGAGTCATCCTTAGTCGTTTTGCGTGTTTATCTCGTTTTTCAAAATTGTAACTTTATCTAAAACGAGTCTTTTTTGATCAACTTTCAAATGAGCTATGAGGTTCTAATTTTGCTAACAGGGAGATCTACCTGTAATTTGGGAGAGAGAACAGTTTACTAATTCATATCGATTGGAAATTCAATTAATTGATTAAATTAATAAACTTGTTAATTTTTTAATTATGCAGAATGTTGTACAATTAAAAACTTTTTGAAGGACTAGCTGCATCAATATCAAAATTTTGAATTTTTGAGTTGCGTAAACTTGCCTGTAAAATAACCAATAGGATACGAACATTTAGGGCGCAAAATTTAAATCACCCTTATTTGTAATAATAATAGAGTAATGAGCAATTTAAATCTGACAGTTTGAAAATTGCACTAGACGTAGCTGTAATAGAATATATGCCCCTAAATTAAAAACATTATTGAAACTCCAGTTCATATTTTATAATTAACCGGATTTGTATGAATCTATCTTTAGTTTATTAAAACAATTAAATTTATATTAAAAGAAGAATTGAAAGATTTGTAACACTATTTGTAACTACAAAAAAATTTCTAATTTTCAATTTTTATGAATTTGAAATTGCTCAAAGTTACTTACCGTGCCTCAAATCGCTTTATTATTGATTAAGCCAGCTAGGAATCATGTAATATAAATGATCCATTAATGGAGGAGTTTAGAATTGACCATGCAAAGGATTTGTGTTATTATAAAATAACAATAATAACGAAAATCGATCTAAAATGCAACAAAAACATGGAATTTGCATCATTCAATTTATCAAGAATTTAACTTCTTTTTATTTATTAATTTACTTACTTTTTTTGTAATAATTAATCAATAAATAGAAATAGAATTTTTCTAAAATATCAATTAATTGAGAATTTTCTCTACAATTATTCTTAATTATCAATTATGATTCATGCAAATTGTTCCACAAAAATATATCATTTTATCATCAATTATTCTGTAGTTTTTGCTTGTAATACAAATACATCAAGACTAATATTATATATATTTATATATGTATATATAAAAAAAATAATCATCCAAATATATAAAAAATTACATTAAAAAAAATCATAATAATAAATAAAACTGTACTCTCTTGCCTGATAAAAAATATACAAAAAAGCAGCAATAATTTCATCTTGTAAAATCATCATGTCAAAATAATACCATAAGATGTTTCTTGAATTTTTTAATGATTTTTCCCCCAATATAAATCTTCTATTGCACACCCGAAATTTCCCTTCCAAACGTTGAAAACGATAGAAGAACACAAAAAAATACGACAAACAATGTAAATTTATTCTGGATTTCTCCTAAATAGCATGCAAACAAAACAAAGAGAGAAAACACAAAATTAGTCCAATTTCATACATTTTTTTTAATAAATCATAATTAAAATTTCCAATCAAATAGACGTATACAACTAAGACATACGTATATAATCGATTTGATTGAAAATTTCTTGGAGGTAAAAAATAAATAAAACACACACATGCAAAACAAGCAATTTCTATCAAAAAAACAGGTGAAGGGAAGGTCTTATTAGCCAAGCTAAGCGTTCAATATCTGAAAATATTTAGAATTATAGCCGCAATTTAGTAGCAGATTAGTTGAATGTTGTGTTAATTATTAAATTAGAAAATCACAGAGGAGTGGATTTCAATTTTGAAATGTGTCAATTTATGTGTAATGTGTTATTTATATACAAAATGTTAGATTTGATCGTTCTGCTTTTTTTTGTTGTTGTAAAAGTAAAAAACACACAAACCTTAGGATGTTATTTGACGTGTGGGGTAGTAAGTAATGTGGACAGAAAAACTACAACACCTAGAAAACGAATTGATTTAAATAACTATCTTTTTTATTATTTATTCACTTATTTATTTAATTAAATTTAAATATAGTATTATTATTAACTAGAATTCCGTCCAAAAAACAAAACAAAGAAAAACACGATTTTGTTGAGAATTATCGAATTATAACAACATCAGGGTAAAATTACAATAACACACGTTAATTCTACAATTTCTTTAGGGTACTAACATCATTCCAATAATAATAATATTAATTTAATTTGTTTTGTAATTTTTCTCCGTTTTTGTTGTTTTTACTCTGTAAATATTCACAGCCCCTAAATCTAGAATTGTGTCGATTAACAAAAATCCCCTCAATAATTAATGAAACAAATCTACCACTCAAACGACTGTTATTAAATTAAACCAAATAAAAAAAACAGGAATAAATAAATGCTGATTTTCCAGCCATTTGAGCACTTGTATTTTTGTTCTGTTCTCTTTTAATTATGGCACTTGGGCAAGTTTTTTTCCCTTTATATATAAAGAAAAATAATATAAGAGAATTTGGGGCAATATAATAAACATGGAAATTCATTTATACACAAATAATATTGTTGCCCTTATTGTCAAATAATAAAATTGAATCAATAATATTAACATTTTTTAAATAGGCTAAATTTTAAATGTGTGCTAACTTTCTAATTAGAATAAATACTAATTAGATTATGTTTTTTAATAATAAAGTTATTAATGTTTGCATAATTATTGTTGTTGGAAGAGTATTTTGGAATTGTTTTAAATTTAAAAAAAAAAATGCAATTCTTCGGCAAATATTATTCGAAGCCAGGTGCATGTCTTTTGATTCCTATAGTTTGTTAATCTCATTGGTTTTTGTACATATTATAATAGAGAAAAGAGGTGCTCTCAAACTACCACCACCATCACCACTTAACTCCCACAATAAAAATCAGTAATAACAAACGTTTAAATAAAAAAGAAAAACGTAAATAGAGAAAATTTAAAAGGAAAAGCTAACAAAAAGGACCACAATTGTACAATTAAGAAAGACAATAGAGCTGAGTTTGTGTCAAATGTTAAAAAACCGATAGAATAAGAAAAAGCCTAAAAACCAACACCAATTGCTATTTTGCACAACAAATACAGCATTTACCAATTTCTATGATATAAATAAAAATTAAAACAATAATGAGGGGTAGAATTGGTAAAGGCACACACACACACATATAGTACTGGAAAAAAGTATAAAAATCCATGCTTTTCTTAATTATTGAAAAACAAATATGTATAGAGAGAACTAAAACTTACTTATCATTTATTGATTTTAATGAATGGTATGTGAGATAAGTGTGAATTTTCAAAAACTATTAAAAAACTATGAAAATTCGTTTCCAATTTTATGTGGAGCATTTTATTGAGTGAATTTATGATCATGTGAAAACAACAGGAGATTGAAAATATTCAAACAATTCATCATGAGGCATAAAAAGCATCTTACAATTAATAAAATTGTTCAACAGTTAATTTTGGACATGAATAATAGAAATAGCAGCAGAATTAAGAAGATCTCTAGTGTAATTTGTACATATTTTGTAATTTTTTTTAACAAGCAAGTTTGTGTTGTGATCATTATTGTTGTTGTGATTTAGTTCACAGTCTAGCGATAGATCTGGTATAAACCGAATAGATCTGGTATATCACAACAACAATAACGATCACAACACAAACATGCTTGACTGAAAAAATTACCTACAAACGGATTTTCAAATATTTTCCATTAATATGATATGGTCGTGAAAGAAAATGAAATTTTCTACATTTTCATAACAATCATATACAGATAAGGAAAAGGTTCAAAAAGTCAGTTAAAATCTCTAATTTTCAAGAAAAAATCGAGTTTTTTGTTCTTCCCCGTCCAATATCTTTCTAAAAACAAGAGTATGATTTTCTATCTTAGAAATTATGCACAGGAGAATTGTTCAAATTTTAAAATTTTCTCCAGTTGCGAGAAAACTAATAAACGTATAGGAAAAATTCTTGAAGATTCGGAAAGATATTCTAATTTACCATCTAAATCACTTAATACTCCAACAATTTTCTCTGCGATTACGATTTTTATCACATTTTTCTTGAATGGAAGGCTTAAATTTCACAATATCTTAAAAAATAAGCGATATATCGTTGTTTGAAAATTGATAAATTTCGCACGCCGAATCGAGTAATAAATAAAACCCCCCTCTTAAGAATGTGAATTTCCAAAATATAATTTTTCATCAAGATAATGTCTCAATTTTTATTGCTGGAATTACTAAGACGTGATTTCGTGCTTTTGTTATGTGATTAATAGGGTGGCTTGAACTGAGCCCTTACTTAAGCCCGTAGAGTATGTTTGGGAATGCTTATCTGAAAGGTCTAACAAAAAAACTATCAGCAATCAGAATTGTTAATCAACTAAAACAGAGAATCTCAACATTTTGAATATCACGAACGATACACTTATCACTCTTATTAAAAGTATGCCCCGCCCTCTTCTTACTGTAATTAGGCTTGATGGGGAAAAATCAATTTAACTTACTCTTTACGATTTAAAATTAATCCAAATCGCAAAAAATCAAGTACAATACAGTTTTTAAAAATTCACTCTTATCGCACACATAATTAATTGGAATCAATGAACTGATATCACAGTAAATATGCAAAATGATAAGCAAATTTCTATTTTTTCTATTTTTGTTTATCAAGAATTGAGAGACAACATGGATTTTTATACTTTTTGCCATTACTGTATCTATTGATTCTTAGTGGTCCCTCAAATAAAAATAAATTAAATTATATACAAAACAATACACCCATCTTTTTAAATTGATTAAAATAATAATAAAAAATATATGTATGTATATAGAAAGAAAAAAAAACACAATACTGATAGATTTGTTAAAGCACACATGCTGAGAACACCCCCATAACTCGTCAGCCTATATCAGCATCACCATTAAGTATATTTCGATTATATATAGCCTGTCTATAACTATACCTATTTGTTGATGGTGATGGTCTCTCTGGTATAGGTGGTGGTATTAAATTATTACCACCACTACCACTATTACTACCATTAGATGATGATGATAATGATGATGATGTACCACTATCTAATAATGTAACATTACAACTTCCAGCTGTTTCATCATCGACTTCACCTATACTATTCTCTATCAAACTAATACCCAAATCTGGATATTGTGACATTTTTGAACGTAACATATACGCATACGTTCTATAACGTTTAACCTTTAAAAAAATAAATAATTAATTTGATTATTTTAAATTTTAAATAGTACTAACTTCATAATTTAAGTACGCTTCTTTCTCTTTATAATTCTGTATTATTAACGATTTAGAACCTTTCTCTGGGGGTGATTTTCGATGTTCCTCCAATTCAGCTTCCAGTCTAAGTACTCTCTCCTCATGATCCCTTAATTGTTCTCTCTATAATTTTTTATGTTTTTAATAAAAAATAAAAAATAAAATTATAAAAAATATACCAAATTTAATTTTGTAAGACTACAAGGCAAAAGAGGTCTTTGGAATTTCTTTTGTGATCCAACAGCAGCCTCTAATGGTGGTGCTGAGAAACTTGCACAAACAAAATTGATGGTATCAATCCATGATTGTAATTCTTTTGAATCACTATAAATAACAATTATTAATTATTATTTAATTACAAAAAATTATATATTTTTTTTTAATAAATACCTTGTTTGAAATAGATATTCAGCTTGATCGGCTGTTTGTAAACGAAATACATATTGTTTCTTTGTATAATCATTAGCTTTTGTTGCTAAAGCATGATGTATCCGTATTGCATTATGTAAATTATCACTAATTTGATTCTTACGAAAACCATTCTCATCTTTATGTAAATATAATACCAAATCTCTTAATGTACAATAGAACATCTTCCAACTGCGTTTGTGAAACGGTGCTAGAAAAATGCAGCAAAGGCCTTCGAAACAGCTATTTTGTATTGCAACATGCTATGCAGTTTTAATAATGTATAGTATGCTATATACATATTTATATAAAAATAATGTAAATAAAAAAAATATAAAGAAAATAGTTGAGCTACCTTTATATAATACCTATCCTACTAATGTATATACAGGCTGCCTCACAGTGAGTAGTCTGTTAGACTATACAGGGTGTGTTTTGACGATGGGTCATTAAAGAGATAAGAAGTTCTAATTAAATTTCGACTGGAGCTAAAATACACCCTATTTTAGTTAAATCGAAGGACATTTTTATAATATAATCTATGATCTATCACTAACAATCATTTTAGATATTTTGAATTGAAAGGTTGATATTTGGAATTCAATTAGCACAAATAATGTAATTCCTTTCAAATCTGATAAATTTCAATTATCTTTCACTGTTTAGCTGACATGAGTCTGTCTTTCAGGCAATTTTCAGTCTCTTACTTATTTTAAATGGAACGGTATATATTTTATTGCATTCTTGAATTCTTGGGTTAAATCGAAAGGGGATGATGGTTTAGCACTAACAGTTTTTCAGATATTTTGACCTTTCATGAAATTTTACATTTTGCAGTGCTTAATTAAAAAATTCATATCTTTGAAACCATTGCGATTAGAAAGGCAAAAATTGAAACTTATAAATAACACAAATAATTTCATTCCATTCAAATCTCATATGTAGCTTTCAATGAACTTTTACCCGTTAGCTGAAATGAGCCTTTTTTCAGGCTAATATTTTGGTTAATTTGAAGGGAGTACCGTATGTCTCTTTGACTTGTTTGATAGAACAAAAAATATATATTGAACTGTATTAACATTCTTTAATAATTTTTCAGTTACTTAAAATTTTCAGTTTTATCTATGTTTTTTTCTCCAGTAGCATACATCTAGTCGCCTAAGTTAAATTAATTCACATACAGTACGGATCAAGTGGGCTAGGAACATTAGAGAAACTTTGGCCACGCCTATTTAAACTACTTACATATTAGTTAGAAAGAGACAGAGAGACTTTGGGTTGTCTATAAATTAAAAATGATGGCGGAAATTATTCCCAACCCTTAGTCCTCTGACCAAACACAGCAATTTCTTTTGTACAAAAGAACCTTGAAAACTTTCTATTTTAAAAGATAACAATAACCAGATCTGGTTTGTGGATTTGGTATTTCTGTCTGTTATTCATGAAACATGTGATTTTGACAAAGATGGGATATGGGCGTGGCCAAAGTTTCTCTAATGTTCCTAGCCGACTTGCTCCGTACTGTATAATGAAATGCATAGAAGGCTTAACAAAATGACATTTACTGTCACAAGTGACGTTTAATAGAAAATATTTAAATGTTTATTCTAGAGCTTTACAACTTTACAACATTATAAACGCATAAAAAATAATTACAATAAATCTTGATTTGAGTAATTATTAATTTTTTCCATTATTTTCAATTAAGAAAAGCTATAATGAATTCATTATTTTGATGCTAATTGTAACAATTGCATTGAAAGTTGTTTTTCTAAGCCTTCTATGTTTTTCATCACAAACAAATTAATTCGACACAGGTGACTAGATGTATTACATTTTCTTTCAAAAAGAGAAATTATAGGGACTTTAAAATTCTGAATAACTGAAAAATTATCGAAGATAAGTTAAAGAAACGTTAATACAATTTAATTTCGAATTTTTTCTCTATCTAACTATGTAAAAAAAAACATAGGATTCGATTTGAAATAAGCAAGATATTATAGCTTAAAACTTGTCTGAAAGAAAAATTAATTTCAGCCAGACGCTGAAAGATAATTATTATTATCTGGTTTAAAACTTTGATAAAAAGTACGTTATTTGTACTATCAACGAATCGAATTTTAACCTTTTAACCGCACAAGCTTCAAAGATATGAGTTTTTCAATCGAATACTACAAAATTTAAAATGTCGCTCATATGACCTTATGTTCTCTTCAATTTAAGCAAATAATTCAAAAATATATCGTTCCATTTGAAAAAGAAGGGTAGAGTGAACTACCCCCTATAAAGGGGATTGCTAAAACAACGAAAATACTTCCTAGAGAGCTATAGTTAACGAACTTCTTATCCTTCTAATGATTCATCGTGAAAACACACCCTGTACATATTTATACAAACTGTACAAAAGTATTTCAGTTCGCAGTTGGCGATGCCTGTTTTACATAGTGTCGTAGCTTTGTTCATACTTTATTCAACTTTTTTCAAAGAAAAAACAAGGAGCTGAATCAAGTTACGATGCTACATGACCAACTACCTGGTGAAATAGCATTGTACACCATGTATTTAAAAAAAAAAAACAACTAACAGACCACTTATAATGACACAATTTATACAGAATAGGCAACTCAAACTAGTAACAGTTATAACAATATATCTATTTCAATCATTCGTTACCATTGAGATAACGATAGCGTGAAACAGATGTATTTTCAATGTTTTTACTTGATATTGCCAGTTTGGTATAGTGTTGCATTTATGTATGTATGTATGTAAGTACATAGAATATTGTTAGTAATTGTTAATATCCTTATTAGTCATGTAATTAAAATTATTATTGTAGAGGGACGAATCAAGAATTGGACGTTACGATCTAAGGACCTGCATACATTAAACATCAAAATGTGTCAAAAAAATCAATTAAAACCATCCACAATTTGATATTATTTAGAAGCGTCTAGTGGACACCGTTTTCGCCCATATGTTGAAACGTCCCTTAATTCTAACGTAATTACATAATGTTATTATACTCACTTCTTTTAGCATTGGCTTCATAACAACACTTCCTCATTACATAACCCTTTTTATATTCAATTGCATTCGTTGAAACAGGAACATCAAGAAATGGATTACCTAATGTCAATTGATCTGTATTTTTCATCTGCATTTGTGCATTATTTTCTTCATTTTCTTCATCCCTATATAAAATAATATAGAAAAAAAAACACCTCTTGTTTCTAGGGATAAAAGAAAATAAAAAAGTAAAAGAACATACAAAGCCCATTCTAATGGATAATTCTTAATCGCATGATACAATTGCTTCAATACATCCCTTGGGAAATTCTCACACTCATTTAAACCGGCAAGATTCTCAATAAATTCATTACATGTCATTTTACGATTAACATTCTGTCCATGTAGATCCGTATTTAATAACATAATAGCACAAGTTAATGTATGTACTGCATCTATAAAAATTTGAAATATTAAAAAAAAAAGTAGAGAAGATATAATTATTGAACCTTGTGAATTGAACGATCCAGGATTACAATCGAGATACCGTTTGGAGAAATGTACCAAAACACGTTCACGTTCCTGTGTTTCACCAGTTAATGAGAATTGTTTTAAAAATTTCCTAAGTGCTATATCTAACGTATCATTTTCAAATGAGAAATATTTTAGATATTCTTCAGCAACAGCTCGACTAAAATCGTTACTAACAACAAATAAAACAATATTAAAAAATCGCTAATTTTTTGATTGAATTAAATTATTACTTTTTACTTAAATGTCGCGATACATCGGATTTCTTAAAACCATCCAAACAATATAAACGTTTAGCTAAACGTATAGCTGAAGGTAAATCAACAGCTTTTGGTGAATAATGGAAACTATGTAGACTTTCAACATCACTTTCATCTTCTGATGATTGTGGCGATGATGATTTCTCTTTTGTTGTTGTTGTTGTCTCCTCATCATCATACATTGGTTCTGATGCATCATTTGAACTCTAATAAAAAAATAATTATAATAATCAAATTTGTGGATAATTTATCAATAACCTGATATCTATTATCACAGTACATTCCTTTCCCTCTATCTTTCATCATAACATTATCTTTATCAGGTCCTTTAACTTGTATCACAATCCGATGATCACCACTACTACTACCACCACCACCACTATCACTTTTATTATGTCTTTGTCTTGGTTCTGATACTAATAATGTACTGTCACTATCACTATAATCACTAATCTCCATAACACAATCCCTAATTCCCATACTATCATCATCATGATAATCAGGACTAGATATATTAGAGATAGCTTCTGATACACTAAAATCACCATTTGTCGGTCCATTATTATTTGTGTTATTATTATTATTATTATTAATTGTATTACTACTATATTGTTGTAAATTATTACTATTTGTTGTATTATTATATGTTGGTATTCGTTTTGAACTGGATTGACTTGACATCACAGAGGAAGACACTGATGTAGGAGATGCTGCTGGTGAACAACCTGAATGTAATGGACTTGATGATGATGTTGGTGATGTATTACTATTATGTGATGAACTACTACCATTCGATAATGTATGACAAAATTGTTTATGTTGTTGTTGTTGTTCTATTGTAACAGGAGCATTATAAGTCCATACTATTCTATCACTATCACCTGAACTACTAGTAGTAGCATTATAACCACTACCACCACCACCGCCGTCACCACAAGAATCCGGTCGTGTATCCAATAATGTATTCAAGGAACTTGTAATATCCTCATCATCAACATCAATATTGACTGTATTCATATCTGAATTTAAATCATTTTGTCCACCACCTTGTAATTGATCTTCAGATCTAGATGTACGCACATAATTATTACTATTACTATTAATTTGTTGTTGTTGTTGTTGTTGATAATTGTAACGATGATGATGATGGTGATGATGATGATGATGTGGATAATGATGATCTGTACCCCATTTATTGGCACTAATTGGTGATGTATTTGCTGAATTTGTACCAGATCGACAATTATTCCCTTTTAAACCAAGATCCATCTCGTTTGGACTATTTGGCACTGAACTGTGCTGATATAATGATTGTTGTTGGTACGGCTGATGGCGCAAATGATGCGTATGACTGTTGTGATACCGTAAACTATCAATCTAAAGCAATTTTAATTAATTATTAAATAAAAAATTATATAAAAAAAAATGTACAGGGTTGCTGCTGTAAATACAAGGTTTTTTAGATCTAAATATTAGTTCATTCTATGAAACTCCTATTAGTCGATGAGCGATTCGAAAAATATTTTGAGGATTTGTAGAAGAGTCTCTAGGGAACATTTTAGCAAAATTAGAACCTCGTAGCTCATTAAACAATCGTTTTGGACAATGTCGCAATTTTCAAAAACGAACTTCAAATGAGCTACGAGGTTCTAATTTTGCTGAAATGTTCTCTAAGGACTCTCCTACAAATCCTTGGAATATTTTTCGAATCGCTAGTCGACTAATAGGAGTTTCATAGAATCGACCATATTTACATCAAACACCCCGTATACCAAATTCGAATGAAACTCGGGCGATTCGAATAATACTTTAAGAATTTCTAGAGAACATTATAACAAAATTAAGACCACGTAGCCCATTTGAAAATGGGTGAAATCAAATTTACGTTTTGAATATGCAACAAGGTTCACGAGCCTTGTGCACCTGCCAAATGAGCTACCCGATTCTAATTTTGCAAAAATGTTTACTGTTGATCACCCTACAAATCGTTAAAGTATTTTTCAAATCACCCGCCAACTAATAGGAGTTTCATACGAATTTGGTATATCGAGCGAGTCATATAAGACGAAAAGTTCTCTATGGCAATCGCCATTATCTGGCAAGCGATTCAAAAAATATTCCAAGGATTTATAAGAGAGTAACTGAAAATCATTTTAGCAAAATAAGAAGCTCGTAGCTCATTTGAAAGTTGATCAAAAAATGATCATTTTGGACAACGTTGCAATTTTCAAAAACGAACTTGACACACAAAACGACTTTGAGTGACTCGAGGCTCCTTACAACATTGATTTTTTTCGTTTTTCTTAATTTTATTCTGAAACAGATGGGAATGTTTCTCATTTTTTGTATAATGCAATGGAGAAAAACGAAAAAAATCAATATTAGGAGGGGCCTTGTGACATCCTTAGTCGTTTTGCGTCTTCAACTTGTTTTTGAAAATTGCGACCTAGTCTAAAATTTGGCCAACTTCGGCTACGAGATTCTAATTTTGCTAAAACAGTCTCCAAATAATCCCCTACAAATCCTTCAAATATTTTTCGAATCGCTAGTCAACTAATATGAACTTTCCATTTTACGTGACTCACCCGGTATTTACAGTAGCAGCCCTGTATATATAATCTATACCTTTTTTTGTTGTTTCGGCAAGATACTAGCAGACTGCGGTACACGTGATATATTCAAAATATGTTCACCAGTCATCATGTACGCTTCAAATTTCGGTTGACTTCTTGTATTATTTGTCGATTTATTATATTCTGTTGTTGTTGTTGTTGTTGATAATGGTTCCCATTGTAATCGTTCATTACTATCATTATATTTTGATAATAATGGTTCTTCTTCTGGACAACTACCATTCGTACGTGACGATACATGTTGATAATGGTGGACACCAGGTTCTGGTCGATCTTTCTTATTATTACCACAACAACCACCACCACCACCACCACCACTACTACTACCACCCGATGATGAATTTATTAATTGTTCTGTTAATGAATTATTATAATCGAAATTCTCTCCATCACTATTATTACCAGTACCACTGACAGATTGTAGATGTTTACGAACTGTTGCCTTTATTTTCGGATCTTTAAAAGAGAGAAAGCAATATTTTTATTTTTAGATTAAAATCGAAAATAGAATTTAAAAAATCAATTAAGAAACAAAGCAAGAGAAACAATGTGATTTGATTAATATTAAAAAATCTTACCGCGTTTTATTTTTAATGTTACTGGATCTGATGATAATCGTAGACATTTTAAGACTGAAAAGCAAAATTTGCGTTAATCCTTAATTAAAAAACAAAACCAAAAAAAATTAAATTAAATTAAGCAATGATATGTGGGGATTTATTTAATAATTTTAAATTATAAGCAAAAATGCAGTGATCAATTAAATTAGTGCTGTTGTAATTAAAAAATTTCCTTTAAATTGAATTTATTAAATTACCTTCTTTTGTTGTAAATCGATTCACATCAGTCTCATTCACTTTCAATATAACGTCACCGACTTCCACCTAAGAAAATACAACACAAAAATTAATTAATGAAAGTTTTAAATTAAAAAATATCGATAAGATTTATATTGATTGTTGAGTAAGATTTAAACATAGGTATATTGGAAAAAGCCTTATTATTTTTAATCTACTCAGTTTCAAGGTAATGAATTTTATCGGCAACTAGAGTATTTGTTTCCATCATAATAATTACGCTTCAATTTTTTTTTCTATAAATTATTCATCACAGGGGGTGGTGATGATAAAAAAAACAAATAATCTCATTAATTTTTAATAAAATCAATAAGACTACTGTATCACTGTATTGGCGCCATTTATCAATCATTATCGTAATGAAAATTGATAAATCTATCAAGAATTCACCCCTAATGATACCTCCTTTCACTTGGAATCTGGGATCTAAATAAAATATAGAAAGAATGTAAGGTTGCTTGTACAATAAATAACTAAATTGATTTATGTATTTTTCTACCCTGATTTAAAACTCACCTTATTTTATAGGGTGTTATTTTTGTTTGTAAATAGTGGTGTAAGTTATAGGAATGGCGACGCTACGGCGACAAGACGTCGACGTCGACTGGTTTTGATATTCGCGTCTCGTCTAACAAGCAGAAAGCAGAGTAACCAGCAGCAGGATAACTAACAAACAACTGGGTCACACCCAGAAAATATCCCATATCTCCTTATTATAATCTCCCTCATTCCCATATTATTATTTTTAATAAATAAATAGAAACTTTAATCCGTTATCCTAGTTCAATGAAATATCAAAAATAAACATGGAAATAATTAAAGAATAACATAAAAACATTTAAAATTTAAAGATATAAAGGGTGGAATTTTTATAAATATATATTTGAATATTTTAATTGATAAGGTGTTTGAATTAAGCTTGAAAATATTGATATTACTATCCGTTTATAGCGGGTTCATAGTTGTTATATAAAATGTAATTCTACTGTTGGGTTATTCACCTTAAAGGTGATGGAATTATAATGCAACTATGAAATTGTATTTAATCTATTTCTGTTTTTGATCTTATTTACTTTCTTCTATATTTCTTCCTAATTTTTATTGTTCAATTTGAATGTAAAAGAATCGAATCTACTTTACATACATACGTAGACTATCAATTGATTTTTTACATGGTAATAATTCAACTTTTATCAAACGAAAGAGATCTGTTTTATCGTAAAAGAGGAAAAACACCGGTTCGTGTGTGGATAATTTTTGTATTTTCCACAATTACAATTTAAATAATTATGTGTAATTTATAAAATCTTGACCCCGTACAAAAGGTCTCATTAGATATAATTCTTTACATGTACAGTGATGAGCATATAAAAGAGAACGAGTTTTGAGCGAGAATATCACATATTTTCGATCGTGTGAGTTAGGCTCTCTGTTCTTCTCGTGGGGGTAAGAAGATGGGTAGGAGATGTTA
This sequence comes from Mylabris sibirica, assembly GCA_039776855.1. Taxonomy (NCBI): domain Eukaryota; kingdom Metazoa; phylum Arthropoda; class Insecta; order Coleoptera; family Meloidae; genus Mylabris; species Mylabris sibirica. The sequence goes on from CM077836.1 coordinate 10,555,383, forward strand.
GAACGGGTTTCCATCATATGAATTTGTGGAAAATATTTGTCTATTCAGGTAAATATCCCAAATGGTACGCCTTTCTTTTGACTGAATATTTTTCTTCTCAAAGTCTGACTTGTGAAAATTCTGTTACATTGTCACGACCGCGCTCAAAAGCCTGTTTTACACAGACCCACAAAAAGTGGTCTCGTTTACATGCTCGCCACTGTACATACAGGGTGTTTCAAACGAATTATTCAAATGTTACACGAATTTATCGTACGTATAGTTGAACTTACACGGCTTGGCTTCATTAGAGCTTAATTATTTGCCTAGATTTACAAATAAGAACCGTCTTATCTTATAGACAAACGTTAATTGTAAATTCATTTCTACAGTCCATTTTTGGTTAATTGATTCTACAGTTTTTTTCTCTTTTAATGATTATCATTCTATTTTAGTGATATTTACAATAATTTCCAACAAATTTATTTAATGAAGACGAGGGCATTAGAAAGTTTTGTCATCAGAAAATAATTATTATTATTATAAACGTCTAAAAAATAATAAATAAATTAAAAAGAGGACAAATTTAATTTTATTTTTTACGATGACATTGATGTTGTAATTAAAAGAGAGCATTAAAAGAAAACCTGGAATTTAGAACGGAAAATATAGATGCTTCTGCTTTCATTTAAGATGAAAATGATAAAAAAATTAAAAGTGAAAGTATGATCAAACGTTTCAAGAATTCACAAAGTGTTGATTTATAATTTAAAGGATTAAAATCAATTTAGTGGTTGTTATCTTGGCGGGGTTGTAATAGTAATAGTAGTAATAGGAGTAGTAGTAGTAGATTTCCCTACATCTTCTCACCCCTATTAGATTGCACTATGACCTAAATAATTCGAACAATACTTATCGATCGTGGAAGAATTTAAACAAAACTAACCAGCAATTCATCATTCTGCTACTACTAATTTTCGAAAACTATAATTTTTGTTTATTTCCATTTTTTTTTGGACGAAATAACCGAACTAGATTAGAGAGGAAATGATATTCAAATTTTATCAAAAGATACAAATAATGATAATGTCTACTTTTGATAATTTTAAGTACACGGGTGAGTCACGCATAACGAAAAGTTCTTATGCCAACTCCCAATATTCCAAGAGTGATTCGAGAAATATTTTAAAAATTTGTAGGGAGAGGGCTAGAGATCATTTTAGCAAAATTAGAACCTCATAGCTCATTTGGAAGTTGGTCAAAAAACGAGTCAAACACCCAAAAGGACTAAGAATCACTCAAAGACCCTCTTAACGTTGATTTTTTTTGTTTTTTTCTCCATGGCATACTGGAAAAAAATATGAAACACTTACACCTGCTCCAGAATAAAATGGAGAAAAACGAAAAAAATTAATGTTGAGAGGAGCCTCAAGTCACTTAAAGTAATTTTACGTCTTCAAATAAACTACAAGGTCCTATAAATCCTTGAAATATTTTTATTGACTTACATGACTCACCCGGTATATGAAGGAAAAACTGTAACAGTATAGATCGATTAACGTATATTTGATTAAATACAGGTCATTTTGTATAAAATTTATACCATTATCTCCATAGATAGTAAAAGTTGTCATCTCCAAATTTAATTCGTATTTATTCAAAAATTCTGATCTAGAAAACCCAAAAATTCAACAATCACACCAAAGAAAGATCAAATTTTCATAGAAATGTGGTGTTCTGCGAAAAATTATGAAACTGAAAAAGTGTTCGGCGATAAAAAAGTTTGGGAAATACTGGTTTATATAACATGATAAGGGGTTGTAGAACATAAATAAAACAAGTCTAGTCTACTTTCCCAAAATATTTCAATTACAAATTTCAACTCTCCCCCTTGTTCCATTTCTAAATGGATGAATGATCCAGAACTAAAAAAAAACCTAGATATAAAAAGGGTGAATTTCCAAAGGCACCTTTGCACTGCTATACTACTATTACCCGTTGAAAGCATAAATAAAACGTTCAATACGAATGGGAAAGGGAAACGTGATGTTTCAATAAAAAACTGTAAAGCTTTCCACAAGGTGATATTTATCGAAGACTTACGTATAGGGAGAATTTCTGGAATTCTTCACTAATTAGTAATTATCTATAATCTTATCGGTTAAGTTATTAGATTATTTATAGGAATTTGATACAATTAGTGGTATGGACACAATTAAAATTGTTGTGTTTTTTTTTTTTTAATAAATTAATACAAGGGTAGTTTTGTATGAGTCATTATTTTATGGAACAATAAAGGTGGATGGATAATGTCACGGTTTAATGATCGGGTAATCACAAACAGAATTGAAAAATTGTTAATTTACCCACAGAAAAAATCAATGAAGCTTAACTTTTATCCAACTATCAATTATCTAAAGTGTTACAATTTCAATATTTAGTGGATTGAAACAAAGTTAATATTTATCTATTAGAGAACTTTTAAGTAAAACCATTTTATCGTTTGTAATTTGAGCATTCGAGACAAATTAAATTTGGATAATTTTCAAATTTGTAGAGATAAATTTTTATGACGTAAATTCAATTAAAATAAATGCAATTAATCAGTTTTTTTTTAAACCATTAGAACTAATTTGTATTGAAATTTGTAATCATGATACAAGATTTTATTATCTTACAATTAAAATTAAATATAGATTTTAATTACAATATCTACAATAATACATATTCTATATTATAATGAATTTCGCCTCAAAACCACAACAATTTCCTTATACAGGGTGTCTGTTTTAAATGTGATTGATTCTTATGAAACTCGGTTTACTTGGCGATCAATAACATTTCAAAATTTTGTAGACTACCCCTTGGAGAACATTTCAACAAAATTAGACCCTCGTAGATCATTTGGACTTGATTCGAAGATCCTTTCAACAATGACGGTAATATTTTCTAAAATGCAATGAAGAAAAACGAAAAAATCAATGTTGGGAAAGTCTTAGAGACATTATTAGGAATGGTGTTTTTCCCCTACTTAAGCTCACTTTAGCTAGACCTTGCCTTAAATCGACCTAAGCGTAGATTCTAATGGAGCCTATCAATGGATCCAAATGTGTGTAAACCTACCTTTAGTAGGTCTTCCTAAGGCGAACTTAAGTAGGGGAAGAAGAATCGGACCTTAGCCAGCCGTTTTACGTTTTGCCCAAAACGAACGGTTTTAAATCGACTTCTAGATGAGATAAGAGGTTCTAAATTTCTCCAAGGGGTAGTTTACAAATCTTTAAAATTTTATTTGACTTTTTCGCCAACTGAAAATCGACTAAATTTAAAACAGACACCCGGTATTACAACACTAGATTAATTAAAATTTCTGATTACCTCATGAATACATTAAAATAATGTTAAAATTAAGGGTGAATTGTTTCAATTATACTCCATCTAGTTTCAAATTGTTGGTTTCTACTTTAACTATCCTCAGAAGAAAAATACGACTCTCTTTGTTATCAGTTATTACCAGAAAACCACCCTTTCCGCATTTATGTGTTGTATAACTTGTATATTTTTATTTTTATTAATGTTTATTGTATATTACTGTAATTAACGTTAAAATTTATCATTTTTTCCCCTATATACTGCTTTTCTCATTCGTATTTTGCCATTTCAACAATTTATGATTAATTACTAACAAAAATAGAAAGAAAAAAAACACGTATAATTTTCACCCCTTTTACCATATGTTTGTTTTGTTTTCATAGTTATGAAAAACGCAATTTTGATACACAGGCATGTTTATGTAATGACTAATGACAAATAACAACCCCCAGTTAATTAGTTAGAGTTTGATAATAATCATAAGAAATGATAATATTATTGTAAACAATCAAAATTTATTACAATACAAAATACAAATGTAAGTAGAAGAAAAAATTGATTACTTTCATAGGGATTTCGTGCTATTATTCTAATTAATATGACTAACAATTAGCATAATTAATCGATTGATTAACATTTGCATTAATTTAATCCTAATTGATATCATTAGTAGAATTGGCCAATTAAAAATAATAAATTTTTTAAAAAAGTAGACGAAATTAGTAATGTTTATTTTTAATTAAAGTATGTAATAATAATAATACTAACAATAATAATAAAACTCGTTGCATTTTTGTTGGGTTCAAAATAAATAACCATTTAAAATATCGTAAATAGGATAGAATGTTGTCGATTTTGGTTTGTTAGAAAAGACTTGAGTCTTTTTTTGCAATTTACAAAGTTTTAAAAGCTTTTGTTGGCTTGTACATAGAAGCCACACACAACAAGAAAATAAAAATAAAATACGAAATGTATTTCACAAAAATATCAATTATTTCGTTCGACAAACATGGAAAAACATACCATCACTCTTGAGAATTGTAATCGTAGAGAATTCCTCTCACTTTAATGGATTTATTTAATTAAAACCACTGAAGTGGCTTTTATACACCAAAGTCTCCATTGTAATATTATACAACATATTCCATCCAACTACATATCTAAATCAAGAAGATTTGTGGTGGAACCGTCTGTATAATATCCTAAAATTCTCTAGATTTCTTATTTTACCTCTACAATATCTTTTTTTATCGTTAGTACAAAACCCGGATAGATGTTAGAATTGATAAAAATTGATGAAGCATTCATGGATCAATGACAGAATTACTGATTTGAACATATCGAAGAACTGAATGGATTTTATACGAATCAGACTTTGAATCGTTCAACTATAAAACAGATTAGACCAGTTAATATAAGAGTAAGTACATATTTCAAATATGTATGTAATCTTCATAAAATTTCTAAACATTGTTCATATTAAATTTAATAAGATATCGTCTCTTATATTGAATCAAATTCTATTCGAATTTCTTCACGTGGTAGGTGTAACATACCCAAAATTAGGGTTGGATTTAAATAAAACAACACCGATTACGGTCATTGCATTTAAACAGTAACAAAAGAATCAAATGATGAACGACACCCTAATGTTGTTGCTGGTTTAACAACAACAACAACAATGAAGACGATGACGACCCTACAAAGGCGCCACTACCATAATTCACTCTGTAGACACAAATCTTTATCAAAGTCTCAGTGTAATCAATTCTTATTTAAAGGGGAACTTGAAGTACACTACTGATGTTTCTAATACTAAAATTATATAAAAAAATCAACTCAACCCTTGTAATAATTCGTTTAAATCATTAGAAAAACAACTGGAATTCTATAAACACAATTCAGATAAAGATAAAGAATTGCCACACCTTCATAATTAAATATGACAACAAAACACAATTTCACCAGAATCGATTTCGTTAAATCGATAATAATCAACCCTCATCTACCTACACAATTTCACTACATATATTATAAATGTTAAATGTAATTATTTAACAACAATCAGATCTTTTATCAATAAATTACAAATAATTAAGTTAAACGAGAATCGAGTGAAGTAAATGAATGTATGTACACATCCATATACAAAATGCATCTAAAGTTAGTTATAAATAAGAAAAAAGCATCTGTTTCTGATTATTTTGGTTAATCTGTATTTAGGAAAAGACGGAAGAGACAAAAACGGTTAGATTTATTGTAGAATCATTATTTAAATTAGAAAATCTCTACTATCTTTTAATTATAATAATTTTGGATATTTTATATTTTAAGCATTGTAAAAATAGACCAAATTCTATTACTCTACATATTCATATTAAAACAGAATTAATCTTCAAATGTATTTAATATACAGCAGTCGCCACTTAATTTGATTAATTTTCTGAACATATCCACTGAATAAGATATTTGGGAAATGAAATCGATAATGCACGTCAAAAACACACTTTCTCTTTCTTTTATTATAGGATGTGTGTGGTGAACACATTGACGTTGAAGTTTTCGAGAATTTATCATCAGTCACTTTATTATCTAACTACTATACAGCATTGACGATTGAAATAGGTACAGTGGGAAAATATCGAACCCGGTCCCTCTATTCCACTTGCATGTACATAAGTTAGAAAAAGATAGAGAGAAAATAAGTGGTCTAAAAATTAGAAATAATAGCAACTACTTACTCCAACCCACCCGTAGTCTCTCAAAGATTTACCTGCTACAGATCTTATCAATTTGGTATCTTTGTCATGAGCAAGCGAAATACTTCTTAACAAATGCATTTTTTCGAAATTATTAACCGTAATAACCCATAAGAAACGAGTAATCAAAATACAATCATAAGATAGTCATCATTAAAGCACGGCGTGTGAACTCGCTTTAAGATTTCGTGCTAATGTCGTTCTGCAAACGCACGCTAGTTGCACGATAAATTATTCCGACTGGAGATTTGATAACGTCTTCCTCGTTATATATTCCCTACCAGTAAATATCTTATTTTGGGGGACTTGAAATTGACTGCAATTGACCACCTGAGTTTTTATTGCATCGTAACGAAATCATATTGAAGCTACGAGCAATAATTATTATCACTATTTGTAAAGAATTGGTTAGTAAAATAGTAAACAATGCGCAATACTAGCTGTAATTCTAGTATAAGGAGGTACGTCATCACTCGCTCCAGGGAGTGAAAACGATTTGCTCTGGTCATCATTCTCAGTGGTCTAGTATGACTGTAATCAAGACGATCGGATGTCTATCGTAAGAAAGATATACCTTAGACGAGACCTTTAATAGCCAATACTATTGAAAAAGTTTTCTACCTAAATAAAGATAAAGACTTGCCGGAACAAATACACAAATACAAATAATAAATGCAGCAAACAACATAATAAACAAGTTATACAAAATACTAAATAAAATTTTACTTAAATTATTTACAAGGGCGTCGGAAATAACAGATACCTATAGGTACTAAGGAAATTACTTATCAATAAAACTGCTTGACTCGATGACCAAATAACCAATAGAATTATCAAAAATCTATTAAGAAAGGCTGTATAATAAATCATCTGTATAATAAATGCCAGGCTAATAAGCCTCTTCAATACGTACAATTGCCGAAAAAATTATTAACAATAGACTGATAACATTCTTAGAAAAACATAAAATCATTATTAAGGATCAATTCGGATTCATAGCTAGACACAGTACTGTTTAACAAATAGTAAGAATTATAAATGAAAAAGTGTTTTTTGCATCTTACAAAATTAATCACTTCCTCTTTGTTGGACAGGCAATATGCCATTAAAATAAATGACGCAGTATTAATAACGAAAGCAATCAAATCAGAAGTACCGCAAGGATCAGTACTTGGGTCTACATTGTTCAATATTCAATATTGATGATCTGCCAAAATTTCCCAAGGCAGAGATTGGTCTTTATGTTGACAATACTGCAGTGTTCGCTCATTCAGTCAAAATTGTTCTCTTCAAAGAAGGTATCGCACGATTTTTCGGTGTTTAAAATGGTACAAAACATGAAGTAGTCAAATTTTTGATATGCTCTAAGAGTTTCCTTTGCAATTCAGAATTTTCTCGAAATTATCCAAAACGAAAAACAACATCAGATAAGCCGTGAAATGCTCAACTCAATGCTGATTACAGAATTGCAATATCTCAGAAAACAAGCAAGATATCGATGATTAAAGATTGGTATTTTTTCGGACACCGAATCGACAGTTGATTACTACGAGCCCTAAAAAATTGCTCATAAATTGAAACAAGATAAACAGAAAACAGTCCATGTATAGTCTCTCGTAAGATTTAAAGATGATCTCTATCTATAATGAGAGTCATCTAATTTTAAGTGAAAAAATAAGATACTTGCGTCGTTGCCTGTACAATGATTATTTTGTCATCTAAATTTTGTTTCAAACAATTTGTTTTAATGCATGTTTTTCAAATGTCTCCCACAATAAACTAATAACTAACTATTCATAAGAAGAGATAAGCTTAATGTATACAATACAGACATAAAATTAATGACGGTCACTGTATATGAGATGATATAAACATTAATTATAAACAGAAAATAATTCCAAATAAGTCCAATTATCTATTTTTGTATAATTTTGGTGAAAATAACAACCATAACAACCGATTAAATGAAAAATCTATAATAACAACAACAATTATAACAGAATTAATTATAAATTTTAGAGTAAAAAAACAATCAATTCGTCTTACAATTAGTATAGTTCTTTTAATTACGATTTTACGTTTATTTATTTTGTTTAGTTTCTATTATTACCTCAACATTATTTATTGCAACCATAATAGTGAAAATTTCATTCCATTGTTGATAACGAAATGATTGTTGTTTGATAATTATATTTCTTTTATTTTTTTCTTTAATTTTGTTTTGTTCTCTCTTTTCTATATATGTACATGATAAACAACAACTACAACATAATTGATGTTCATTGTCTAAAATGAAAATAACAAGAGGAAATCGATATTAATAGGGAAACTCGTAATTTTTATACGAATCATGATGAAAATTCTTGAATACAACTTTGACAATTTCAGTAATTATATAAGAAATATTGGAAAACTTTTGTTACTATCTAATATTGTTAAAATTGTCGTTTTGTTCTAAAAAGAACTTTCCTAATTAAACTCAATCACAGAGCAATCATTTCATGGCGAAAAACATCTGCATTACACTAAACATAAGACAACTAAGGCCCGGTTTATCTTCCAAACTTAAGCTACACTTAGTCACACTTAAATTAAAATTAATCTAAGAGTGGTTTTACAGACATTTGGGTGGGGAGTCTGGTACATAGAGTGTACCCCCCGAATTTATGTAAACCTATACCGTTAGATCGATTTAAGCCAAAGTGTAGCTAACAATAAGTGGAGCTTAAGCTAGGAAGAAAAACCAGGCTTAATTTTATTTAAATTAATCGGAAAATGTCCGAAAACACCTATCACTTTTACTATTCTAAAATTGAATTGATTATATCTTGTTTTATATTCTTGAGATAGGTATTTTTTATGTTACTGTATGATATTGATAAATAAATTTTAATACAGGTGTATAAATAATTTTCTTTCAAAGATAAAATTAAAATAAATTGCTTTAATATAACGAAAATAATGTCACTCAACTAACTTATTAAAATCAAATTATAAGCAATAAAGTCACTCGTTTTAATTGTTATAGGTACATAGAATAATTCGTTTTTCTTTAGTAGACAAAGTTACTTTGTACAGAACTGTCTATTTCACTCTCTACAATTTCATTATATTTAAAGTAATAACTGAAAAGAGACAAGTATAAAATAAATCAACAAATTGATTGCTTTCCATTGCTCTAATTTGGAGTATATGTTAAACATAAATTAATTCAAAAACTCAAAGTCCCAACTCCAAAATAATTTTAATACACAACTAAAATACAATTAGGTTACAGCCGTTTCGAGCATTGCTCATCATCAGACCAATTTTAATTAAACAAACTTCATTTTCTAAAAATTCTTTAAATTAATTGTTGAATTCTCAATTTTTACATCTTTTTACTAAATTTACATTTTGTTAGTACACAAATTAATTAATAACTATTGAAAAACGATGGTAAGGGTGGTTTTTGAATTAATTTATGTTTAAGTATAAAATAGTCATCGCGCAAGTTACTGCGCAACTATCTCCGCCTCTACAACATTTTCTTCTTATACATATAGGTACCTATGTATAAAACATCTGGGATAAGCAACTGAGACAGTGACTTTGTAGATAAACTCATCTCTAAAGAGTTAGTGAACACCACCCCCTAAGTTATTTTCCTCATATAGAAAATCACTACGTTATCAAACAATAAGAGTTCTACTTTTAGTATAGTTGTCGACTAGGAATAGTGAATCTTATAGGAATAGTCAAATTACTTTATGTGGTTCAGGTACATAAAGGAAATTGTCCACTGTAAATTTTGTGAATATAAACAGTTAATTTACCTACAGCTTATATCAGAGGTAGACAACATTTTTTTGTTAAATCAGATACAATATTTCCTTTATATATTCCAACCATAAAGTAATTTGACTTTTCTAATAAGATTCACTATTTTCAGTCGACAACTATAAAAAAATCTTCTCCAACAAGTACTCAAAATATTATTCGAATCGTTCTCATCTCCTAAAATGACGTGCCATATGAACTATCCAACATGTATTGACGAAGGGTGTATAGTGTGAAATACACCAAAGGGTTGTTTTGTTAACATACACAAAAAGGCCACGTTTCTATCTAAAGATCAAAGAACAGATGCACAACCAACCCTTTACTTGTGTAATATAAAGTACATACATATACTATAGGCATTTTATTGCACCCTTGATAATATTGAATTTAGTACGCACTTAAACAAAACGTCCCCCACCTCCCGAGCACCATTAAACAATAAACATAATTATATAAAATTATTCCAATTCGATAAAAATCGATCTTTTCAATCTTGTTCAAGAAAAACTTTAAATTGGCATAATAAACATACAACTTTTGTGTGGATTAAAAAGTAAACGATCCTACTAAATATGCTGTAAACGGACATTGATCTCATTACCAACTATCGAAAATTCAGTGCACATTCTTTGAAAGTATTTTCTCTTACGATTATACAGGGTGTCCAAGTCAAAGTAAACAATTCGCCAGGTACAAGTAAATTGTCCATTTTGATGTCAATATTGTGCATATTATTAAAAATCGACGTTGAATTTGAGAATTCCCTAAAAAATTGAGGCCAGTCTACAGATTTTGATTTTTTTCCACCCCCTCTTTATACCGGGGTGGTGATTCACATAAAACTAAACATTCTTTGGCGAGTGATTCGAAAAATGTTTCAAGGGTTTGTAGGGAGAACTCCAGAAAACATTTATAATTAGAACTTTGTAGCTAATTTGGAAGTTGGTCAAAAATTGTTGATATCTGACAATGTCATAAACGAAGTAAACACGCAAAACGACTTATAATTACTCCAGGATCTTCCCAAGATTGATTTCTTTCGTTTTTCCTTATTTTATTTTAGAAAAATCAAAGTTTGGAGGTTCTGCGAGTGATTATTATTATTATTATTATTATTGACCAACTTCCAAATTAGCTACTAGGTTCTTATTTTGCTAAACCTACAAATCCTTGAAATATTTTTTCAAATTACTCACCAATTCATGGGAGTTGCCATAAGAACTTTTCGTTTTAGTTGAATCACCTGGTATTTTAGGATTGGACACACTGTACTACGATTCTTTACGATCTATTTAAGTTTAATTAGAATGGAAGCGCGTTCAAGCTATTTTCTTATCAAAATTTCATTTAAAGACAACAAAGTAGCACCTGTGCCCCCCCAATTTACAGCCACCTTCCTCCTATGTGGTAATTTGACAAGACTTGAAACATCAGCTAATTAAGTACAGTAAAATGAGGCAAAAAAAAAAGAAAAATCACCCTGTGATTTGTTGGTAAACAAATTGGTAATAGTTAAAAATAGAAACGGCAAAAAAAACATAAATCAACACGTTTCCTTCTTTTAATGTTCGGTGTGTGTAACAAGAACGAACATACAATCAATCAATCACAACAGTTATCTCAGAGTTAACATTGTTTTTTTTTGTTTTCGTTAGTATTTTCTATAGACCATGGAACATTTATTTCACGATAAAACAAAATAGAGCATAGGTAATAATCAACAATGAAGCTATTAATTAATAAGAGAACAATTAATTTATATTAAAAAAATAAAAACAGAAAAATGTATAAAATTTTCACAATATACCGAAACCTTTTTATGTCAAATACCTACACAAAACCGTAAATTATATTTTAACAGCTTTATTACTGTAATACATAAAAATACGATAATTATAAATATTAAACGAAATATAGTGATCGCAAATTTAAGTGGCGTTCACAGTAATCGAAACAGAAAAATTATAGAAAAACGCAATTTAGGTTATAAAACTGCCACCATCATCAACTGACAATAATTCATCATTTTTTATTTAAAAAGAACAAACAAAAAATATAATTAAAACCTATTTTTTTTTAATAAAAAACTTAATTAAAAAGAAAATTAAAACATCAAAGTAGGCATGTTATGAAGACAATTGCTACAATTTGACACCTGACATTTTACAGCCGTTTTTTTTTATATTCGTTTATAATTAACTCTTTTATCAAAATTACTGATAATAACACACATTTTATATAAAATGTATCAATTAGTAAGCTTTTTTCAATTATTATAATTTCAAATTAGTAGATTTTCGTTTGTTTCTTTTGTATTTGTTTGCTTTTGTTTTTTTTTGACTGAAAGACGATTGCTTGATGTGGAAAATGGAAATGTCACGAACCCGCCCTCAAGAGTGTTCAGGTCTAGGTTTGTATGTACAGGATGGCGTAGAATAATTTTTAAGCAAGAAAATTCGTTTTATGTCAATTCATACCAAAATACAGGCTTTTCCATTATACAATAAATTCAAATTTATTGTTATTATTTGTACTAATAATAAATAATAATAAGAAGATAAAAATAAAAGGACGCTTACTACTTACCTCACCGCTTTCAGCTGCCGGAGAATCATCCAGGATATTGTAGATAACTGGGGGTAATCCTGGTTTACCTAATAATGAAAACCCGAAACCGGTATTCTCATTACGATTTAATACAACTAATAATTCTTCAGCCATTCTAATTAATGTTATTATTATTATTAGAGTATTTGGTTGTTTTGTTTTAATTTTAAATGTTAAACACACACATTGGATTGAAATTAATAAAAATAAAACTACACCAACATATTAAAGTGAGAAGTACAACATCGACTTTCGACATAACCTACATGACTGATTAGTAAACGAAAAGTATCACCAGACGGCGTGACAAGCGTCCACCAGGCAGCGCTACCAACACAATCACTCTAACATTGAAAAAGTCTAAGCCACCACTACAACACTTCTGTATGTTTAGTTGCATACCTATATAATTTGGAATATTTAAATATTTACAATTGGTATTAAAAATTTAGAATATAAAATACATAAATTCATATATCGTGTAATTATTTGCTATAATGTCTGAATTTTATAAAATAATTAAAATAAATACACAAAATTCATTAAAAACACTATCCATATTTAGTTTTACACACATTTATTCAGGAAAAGAAGTGGGAAAAAGTATTCGATTTTGGTAATTTTAATAATTTTTTAAGAATAATTGGATGGATTGGTTTCTTAGTGTTCCCACAACGGTAATTCTACCGACTGAATTCACGCTATTTTTAAACTAGGAGGATTCTTTTACAGGCAAGTTTACACAACTCAAATATTCAAAATTTTGATATTGATAAGTATTAGTCTTAAAAAAAAATTTTAATTGTACAATTAATTAATTGACAAGAGTATTAGTTTTCATCAACTTTAAGTAATTAATTGAATTAAATTAATTACGAAACAGACAAAATATAAGTAAGAATAAAGAAGGACAACATATTTTATACTCTTTATTGTTAATAAAAGAATAATAATTGTAGAAGACATTGAAATAGTTGTCATCAGGGAGCTAATAAGAATGTTATATTTAAAATAATAACGTGACATAAATATTTAAAATTTACCGTTTCGCACAAGATTTGTTATTGATTATTACTATCTATAATTATTATTATTTACAATATTATTAATATTATTATTTGACATTGGTTAATAATGGAATAAAATAGCTTTTAAATGACACTAGATTCATTAAAATATCTTAAAAATTGTCAATGTTATAATAATTTAAAGTTTATTTCTCTCCCGGCGCATCCACCATTTGTCACTTTTCGCTATGTTTCTCGATAATGTAATCTGGACCTGAATTATAATTTTCTAGTAGAAACTAATTAAAAATACAATAAAATAGCTTTTAGCTAACACTTTATTCATTGAAATATTTTTAAAATTATTAAAGTTATGGTCATTTAAAGTTTAAAGTTTTTTTCTCCCACTTTTGTCAATGTTATAATTTTATTAAAAATTAAGAAATAAAAAACAAGCCAACTTCTTATTTGTTTAATGTTTTTTCTTCTTCTCCACTGCATCCTAGAAGAAATGGGAGACATTTGCCTCCGCTTCAGAATAAAATAGAGAAAAACAAAAAAAATCAATTAAAGTTCATTTTTTTGTGCTGCAACAATATTTTCATTCTCGAGAAATCCCAGTGAATTCCAAAAGTTTACAGGCGATATATTTTCAATTGTTTGTATTTTAATACCGCTAGTTTCATAGCTTGATAAGTTTAAATAAGTGATTTCTTGGTGTTGCGTTGGTGGCCAATCAATGCCAGGAATTTTTGGTTTACTATAAATAAAGGACGAGAATTAAGATGGAAATTTTAATTATTAATATATGTACCTGGTTTTAGCGTATGATATCAGCATATCTACCATGATATCTTTAACTTTATAATCATTCTGTGTCATTTTTTCAGCGCTACCAAAAGCGTTGTGAAATAAAAAATAAGAATCTTCACCATGAGTAACATCTGAATTTTTTTTATTAACACAATTATTATCAAAATAGAATTTGATAAATTTTACCTTCTAATTGACTGTTCTCTATGATATAGTTGAAATATAAAAAATATACCGGTGATTTTTTAATCTTAGCTTGAATTTTAGCCGATTTTTCCGCATCCACTGCAAAAAATCTATCACCAAGTACCTGTAATTGAATAAAATTTTAACAAAATTATTCTACAGCAATTCATCAATAATAATTATAATAATAATTATTATTATACATCAACCAAGTTGATTTCTTGATTGTCTTTCATGTATTGTTTTTTAATCTTTTCAGCTGTTGTCTTTAAAATATTTTTAGGTAATGTATAATTATAGTCGAGTAGATAATTGGCTAGATCGTTGAATTTTTCATTAATTTCTTTCAATGAATCTGGCAGTAAATTAGTGAAGAATCTTCCTTCTTTCGACGTTATCGAATTAATCCATGGTAAATATTGAAATTTTCCACTAAACACTATTTCATAGGGTTGTTTATTTATGAAAGGATTCGAACTTTTTTCAACGACCGGTGCGAAAGGACTAATAGGAAAAATACTGTATCCAAAGAATAGTTTGGTAGCTTTTAAGAGTTGATTTGATGGTTTTTGTTGTAAACATATCAAAATTTCTTTTGTGTTCTTTGTAGGACAACCGAGTTGTTCTGATAAATAAACAGCACGCTGTAATGGTTCTTCTTGTAGAGCCCATGGACATAATGCGGTACCACTTTGAGACAAACCACGGTGAAATAATCCTTTTGATAACGGTGATAGATAATGATAATGCACACTAGAACCACCGGCTGATAAGCCGGTTAATGTCACCGAATCTGGATTACCACCGAAACTTTCTATATTCTCTTGTATCCATTTTAGAGCTAAACTTTGATCTTTTAACCCGAAATTACCAGCAATAACATCATCTTCAGTACTAAGAAAACCAAAAATACCCAATCGATAATTCATTGTAACGAAGATTACATCGTGGTCCATTAAAAATTCAGGATGGGAATAAAAATGACCGGAACCCATTATAAAAGCACCACCATGAATATGAACGATAACATCCAGACTTTCTGAAGGATCTGGATTTTCTCCCGGCACATACACATCCAAATATAAGCAATCTTCATCTCCACTATCAGTTGACATTGCGGAGAAACCGATCTGGATACATTCAAATAAAGTATCGGCTATCCAGATACCCGACCACGGTTCAATCGGGACTGGGTCCTAAATCAATTTTGTTAAAAACAGTAGTAATAACGGCATAACAACAAAATCGTAGTCTTACTTTGAATCTTAATTTTCCTATAGGCGGTTGGGCATAAGGTATGCCTTCAAAGGCCGAAAAAGTCCGTTTATTAAATGATAGTTTATGAAAGCCTTGAATCCGTCCGAGTGGAGTTTGAACTACTGGACTATCAGTTTGATAAGAAATATCTAATTTTTTCCATAAATCAATTAATAAAAAAATTATAAAGAAATAAATAATACTCACGAACAATAAATATTGAAACTATTAAGAGATTTATAAACATTTTAATATCTGTAAGGTACTTATAAACAAATCACACAAACAAAAATATCGTTTTATTTCAAATAAAATTTGTAACTTTCCCTTAATTAAAAAGGAAGTTGCACAGGATGATATTCCAAATATTATCTACCATCGACAAAAACCCTCCGAGTACTGATTCTTTTCAAAAAGGCGACTTAATACTGGCGCAAATAACGAGTCAACAATGAATAATTAATCGTTCAATTTTTAAATAAATTTGGGCATATATACGTAGAGACTACCAAAGGCTACTACGTCTATCCATAAATTGCCTATTTAACATTAAAGCTATTTAAATAACATGTAAAACCGCTTAGAAGAAACAACAAGATTAATGGAAAAAAATAAATAATAATGATAACAATAATAATAATATGAGATTTATTATAATGTTAACTAGGTAATAGTATAGTTGCTTTATTTTATTATTTGCAAAAATAAAATACAGTTTAGAACCAATACCTATCTAATAAAATTAAAATGACTAAATTTATCAAGGTAAAAACTTTTCTTATTGTACCTAATCTTTTTTCATTTGTTTTGTGTGTTTTAATCTAATTTCACTAATTTGTCTTAATTAATTATTAATTAAACCTTTGATTTAAATGCATTGTAATTTAAATAATTGATTCAGATGAACATAAATTATTTTCTTCATTAAATACTTTTTTAAACTTTTCTTGGAAGCGGCCTCGTTTTATTATCTGAAAAAGTGACAATTTTTAATCATCGATTTCTCGGTTATTTTTTGAGATATTCAAACGCTGTGACCATTGTTGAATTGGGCATTTCACCGTGCACCCGACAAACTTTTCCATTTTGGAAAATTTCCACTAAATTTCAAAGTGCAGAGGAAAATGTTGGAGCATGTCAAAAAAATTCAATACAACGTATTATCTTTTAATTTTAAAGCTAAAAGATCGTACAGCAGCTTATTCATGTGCAAAGGACATATAGAGGCCCAAAAATCAAATTTTTGAAAATCAAAAAAATTATTGAACAAGTATAAAAAAAAATTCCAGCTTATTCATTTTATCTCAATAACTTTTTGGATTTTCAAAAATTGGATTTTTGGGGTTCCATATGCCCTTCGACCATGAATAAGCTTTCAAATAAGCTACTGTACAATCTTTTAGCTTTAAAATTAAAAGATAATGCGTTGTATTGATTTTTTTTGACATGCCACTTCAAATGCAATATTTTCAGAAATGAAAAAGAAAATTGAAATTTGAAGCCTGTCCCCCAATGCAGTTGACTTTTGTCTATTTATTTATACAAATTTTATTAAATTATTTTCACTTAACAAGAAGTTATGTGACCCAACTTAACACTACTTTTTAGGATAAAAATCATGCTATTTACCATCTGTTTATACACATTTAGATGTGTCTTGTAGCAGGCATACAAGGACAAATATTTTCAAGGGTACCTAATTAATGACTGTACCCTTATACACCTGTTTGCATAGAAATTTTAGGGATCAAATTTATATTTATCTTAGAAAGTTTTAGTCCTTTTGTGGAAAGAAATCAAATTACAATCAGCCTGACAGTTGGTGTTTCAAATGGAAAATATACATTATTAATATTACTTGCAGTCTTGTGAAAAATCGGTTTCTTACAATTTATTATACATTATACATAAGAGTTATTCATGTTTTATGTTAACGTATGTAATATTGTTCAACAATAATTTTACATTAATTTTATCAAAAATATAGAACTTTTCTGTTTTCAGAGAATCAGTTGTTTAGAATTCATTTCTTAAGCAATTATAAATAGAAATATAGGTACATACTATAGATAATAATTACAAAGAATTAGAGGCTTTTCATAAGTTGGATTTCTGTCTACATTGGACAGTTTTTGATTGCACAACGAGTGTCCAGCTTAGACAGGTTTCACTGTATGTATTTGCAAAAAATAATATGTAGTTTCCCAGAAAGCAAAATGATGCCGTAATGAATTCTAAAAGAGTTCTTATTTACGATTAGGACGTCAGATTTAACTCCAAAAACTCTTACTTAAGATGTCTTAAATAAAAGTTCTTTTTATGACGTCTTATTTTTTTATGATAGGGCCACATGCAGTACAAAGCGATCAACTGAGTAAATGTTTCAACTTGCAATACACTTTAGTGCAGCTCCCAAAGATTTCTTATTTACGAACTCAGAAAAAAGAATTCACAAAGAGTTCCTTTTTTAGAAGTCTCAAGAAGCTCGTTAAGTAGAATACCTAGAGATGTCATAAATCGTTAGGAAGTCGAAATAAAAAATACCTGCAAATGGCATAATTCTTACGTCTTAAACAAGATTTGTAGTGGGGTCCACGTAGATTATCTTATCAAAATTAGAATCTTGTAGCTCGTTTGAAGTTGGTCAAAAAACGATCGGTCTGAATAACGTCACAATTTTCAATGATTCTACATTAATTTATTTTGTTCTTTGTTTTTCTTTCTTTCTTATTTGATGATGTTTCGCGCAAATTCTGCATGGAGCAGCACCCTCAAGAATTTAAGTCACGAGCTGCCACTGTAAAGGGTTCAAATAAGCATCAATAAAAAACAACAGTTTCTGTAACATTTAAATAGTGGACTTTAGTAAAATATTCTTAAGAAAATTGCGTAACTATACTACTATGAAAATGAATTAATTAGACAAAAATTTTGACTCAAATTTACATAATTATAGTAATTTAAATTGAGCGGATTGGTGTTTAATATTTAAAAATGGCTGACTCCTCCAATCGGTAACTGTTTTAAACCCGCCAAATTCAAACTATCTTGCTTAACCTTTTCTCAAAAAAAAGGTTTTGGTTGATTTCATCGATTTCTCGCCAAACCTGAATTTCTAAAGCAACAAAAACAATCTTGTAACTTTTATTAAATTTATTGTATTGACAATTATTTAAAAAATATTCTAAAAAAAAAAAATGAACTAAACCCATTAGCTACGATTCATTATTGTTTTACTTTTACTTTTTCCTTTGTACGATTACAGGCCCGACATTATCTCCAGTTTCTTTATTATGCTCACCATGACTACCATCACAATACGGCCACTAAAATACAAAATCAATAAAAACATTTATAAAACACGAATAGAACAATAAATTATAAATATTGCCGCACATTTTTGCTCTTCCAACAACGACAGAATACAGCTTTATCAGCAATATCTTCCACATCAACTGAATCCACAACTTTTGGATTAAATTTCAAGATCTTTCCATTGATTTGTATGGACGGTGTAGGTCGGCCGTGTGGACAAAAGGCACGATACGAAATGTAGGTGAAACCAGCCAAAACTGCCGTAGGCGGTATTAAAGCTAACCAATCTTTGACTAAAAAAAAATAATAATTCCGTTAATAATTTCATTCAAAATTATATCAAACGATAATACTTACAGCCTAATCTAAACCAACCACCGATACTATCCGGAATTGGTAGACTTGCAAGATAATCAGGTAGGGCGACTTTCACTAGATAAGCAATCGGTTTCATTTTATTTAAATCTTAATTATTTTTTAATTAAAAAAGAAAAAAACAGGAATTTCAATTATTTTAAACTATGATTAAGTTAAAAGTATAATCTAAGATGTGTACTTAAACAATTACTGAATCAAATTAATCTTGCCAAATAATAAATCGGACAAGGTTGTTGATTTTTTTTACAATAAAAATTAGAAAAGTAACGAAGTCTAATTTGCCTCGTAATAGAATACAGTGGCGTACATCGTACATTAACAATTTTGACAGATAAAAATTAGGTTATGTAACCCGGATGTGGCTACAATTACAACCCAATCGTGTCGAAATATTTCAATAAAAGATAATAAAATAATCGTAATTATAGCGATGATTATATAAATTTACATTTATAATATAATTGAATCTTGAAATTTTATCTAGTTTGAAATGTATATAATATTCTACAGAGCATCCCAATAATGTGTACGGATCATCAAGGATCGCTGGATGCCTATATTTCAACGTTAACGTTGATACGTCATACGTTACAACAAACAATAGTAATTATGGTAAAATTGTAAAATGGAGGAATTCTATATTGTAAACTTCTCATTACGATAATTTGCTTAAATATGGAGAAATATCCCAAGAATGGTAAATTTGAACATGAGTTTTGTGACATCAGAGCGACCTATTATAACGATCCAGCGTTCCTCTACAATATCCTTAATCACAATTAGGTAAGCACGTGGTATGAGTAACAATAATAATAACACTATGGATAATCATAACAAAAAAATTAGATAAAAAGTAATTAAAATTAATTAAAACCGTTTTAATTATGATGATAATTTAAGTTTCAAAATAGGATGTCTTAAATTTTGTAATTGGCGCTATTTTTTCCGAATTTGTGTAATATTATACAGGGTATCCCAGTGATGTGTATCAATTAGTGATAGCGGTATTTTATTTTTTTATACTATACTTGTATATTATATCGTATTATACAGTATTTAATGCCGTACTTTATTAACAAAAATGGCGGGCGCAGATATTTCATTGCATATCAAATTAGGCTATTAAGATTGTATTATAAATTATAAGTTGATTATTACTTAATTACCGATCAGATATATACACGAATAAAATGTTGAATTAAAAAAAATACAAATTCTTATTTTTCGTTTTGATTTTACTTTTGTGTAGCTGTGAAAGACGTAAAAATTATACCAAAATAGCCTTATTTTTGAATGTTGTATTAAACTCGTTATTAAACTTTCAATACATACAGTATTTAACGTATTTTACAGCTATATTTTACAACTGTATTGTACACTCTCACATTACTAGTATCAATAAAAGGTTAGACATGATTTTTTCTAAATTAACAGTCGTTTTATTTGAAATTATACATGATATACTTATCACAGTTATCTAACGGTAAAATAATTGGCTTTATTTTACTCTAATTGAAACTTCGATATTATTAAATCTGTAACATTTACAATTAATTTATGATCTTTATTAAATTGTCTCTTTTTACTTACAGTAAAGTGTTTTAAATCATCAGGATCATTAAAATCCTCGTTAACTATAATCTGTCGACTACCATACCGATTTCTATATAACAATAAATAATGCGAATTTAATTAGTTTTTAATTAAAATTATATTAAATTCCTTACTCTAAATGTCGTCGCCGTGACATCAAAGTCATATAACCAACGATGGAAATAACAAGGAAAACCACAGCCAAAACTGCAGCAACATTACCATCTAATGGGAAATCCCCATTCACATTGATCATTGATTGATTCTTTACTATTTCATTAATTTCAACACGTTTATCTTCAGTTTTATCTGGATCTGTTTGCAACCATTCTGTATCGTTTTTACGTGATAAATCCTCATCAAATTCTGAAGGATTCTGTTGAATTATTTCATTCAATTTTATTTTTGTACCATTATCATCAGATTTTGTTGTATCTAAACCTAACAAATCATCAACTTCTGTATCATTCTGTATTATTGCTGTTTTATTCTCTAATTCAGCTCGTAAA
This sequence comes from Mylabris sibirica, assembly GCA_039776855.1. NCBI lineage: Eukaryota > Metazoa > Arthropoda > Insecta > Coleoptera > Meloidae > Mylabris > Mylabris sibirica. The sequence continues at coordinate 10,576,977 of CM077836.1, forward strand.
CTTGAATTGTAAATAAAATTGTAATTTTGATCGGATTCAGGGAATTCAAAAGGGGCCGTATTTACAGTTGTTCGTAAAGTTGTCGGTGATGTTTCTACAATCAATAAAATTATAATTTTTTTAAATTGATTTAAAGCCACTCTATTAACCTTATTATTACAAATTAGATCATTTTTTTTTAAATACGCATTTATACAATAGAGACTCACCTGAGTTAATTATGGTAAAACACAAAAGACTCAAAGGAATTCCAGCAATTATCTTCATTGTTAATTAGTGTGTTTTTTGGTGTTTTTTTTTGTCTAATTAATCACACACGCATGTACAATTAATATGATAAAAAACAGAGCGTTTATATTGTTTGATAACTGTTATAAGCGATTATTCTCATATCAGATACGAATCAAATGTTTGCTTTATAATTTTAAATATCAATTCAATGTTGACTAGAGAATTATTTGTTTTAAACTGGTAGTAATAATAGTAGAATATGAATGATAATGGCAATGATTAAGACACGATGATGATGAAGTTGGTGAAGGTGATGATTTTTTTGAAACTGGTGGGATTTCTAGACACGCATTCGTAATAGCACCACTAATAATGAGACTTGAGTCATACTGAAATAATTTTTCAAATTCACTAAAGCTAATTATCAGTATTAGAAACTAATTAATATAAATCGAAATAATAGGATTTGTTTACGATGATTTTTGAGAATTTTCCATGATCAGAAAAACCAACAACAAGGTATTATTTTTTTGCTTTTATTCCTTTAATAAACAAACGAAAACATTGAAGGACATTAGACAAAACTGGTATTTTATCTAATTTGAGCGAAATACAATGAAACTCTTAGATTTTTGGGCGTTTTGACGGTCGCCTATCTAGGGGTCTTCAACCTAGTGCTCCCTGTGTCGATACGTCCCGATTTAATTTAATCATTACACACATACTTGAGATTCATTGTCATTGTTCAGTGTGGAGTTCATACGAAATAATGTCAAGTGTATAAGTTCATATAAAATTTTCTGATTACCGAAAATAAAACCGTCCGAGATATGAGTTTAATCAACTTTGTTAAAAATTCGATTTGTTCTTGTTCTCTTTGATTATACAAGGTCTTTCTTTTAAATATGGTTAATTCGAACAAAACTTCTTGTAAGGGAGGAGGAATATTTTTAGCAACATTAGAACCTCGTAGCTCATTTCAAATTTAATCATAAACGATCATCTCTGACAATGTCGCAATTTTCGAAAACGAGCAAAACTTGCAGAATGATTAAGAATGACTCCTAGACCCCCCCAAGGGTGTTTTTTTATTTGCTCCATTTAATTCTAGAACAAGGTCTAAATATTTCGCAGTTTCTCTAGGATGCAATAGAGAAAAACGAAAAAAATCAATATTAGAAGGGTCTACGAGTCATTATCGTTTGTGAAAATTGCAACATTGTCCAAAATGAACGTTTTTCTGACCAACTTTGAAATGATCTACGAGGTTCTAACTTTGTTAAAATGATCTGCAGCGCCCCTCCACAACATCTTGAAATATTTCGAATCAGTTCTGCTCGAATTGACCATCTTTAAAGAAAAGACCCTGTAGTGTCAGTTTAAATAAATAACCGAAAATTCCACTCGTTAAATTATCAAAAATTCTTTTTGATTTGGTTTTATTTGAATTATTATTATTGTTATTTTATCGGAAAATACACTTTATTTATTTATTAAATAAATAGAAACTGACCTTTTGAAAACATTGTAAAGGAGCCAACTTCTAGTTATCATTATTAGACAGTAATTTATTGATTAACTTAATTTATTACCACTACTAGGTAATTCTCAAACCAGAAGTTTATTCGGTAGACAGGTGAGCTAATAAGAGGATGGCCCATTATATAAAAGTACAAAAATTTCTAATTAATCGAAATTTATGACATTTGATATTTTTACTCTTATAGCAACCCCCGTTATATGGGATAGTGCACCCTATTCTCCTATTTTAAATGGAATAGTATACTTTTATTGCGTTTTTTAGTTACCCCCTTGTCTTATGAAGTTTTTCCCCCACATGATTGATACTTTAAAAATTGCCCTATGCTCCAAAAAATGCGTTTCACTCGGATAGTTTTCTGACTACGGCCCTGGTAAGAAACGCTATAAAAATGTTTGCCTAAAGGCGGCATATGTTCTCACGACGGCCCTGCTTTGAAGATATCAGGGCCGTAGCAATTCCTTACCCCCTCATCTTATGAAGTTTTTCCCCTAAATCATTGTTATTTTCAAAGTTGCTATTTCCATTCCAAAAAACACGCCCCATTTGGAATAGTATTCTGATTACAGCCCTGGAAGTAATATTGTTAAAATTTACTATCCTAAAATTAAATCCACCCTTTCAATGTTTCTTGTAGAACTACCATTACTACCAACCAAAAAATAAATTCTTCTCAGAAATAACGGCTACATGTTAGTGATTTTTGGAAGCTTCAGTTGGATCAGTCTCTACATTTGATATTTTTGCCAAATTTAAATTTTATAGTAGAATAGTGGATAATACTTATCATTGATAATCTTATCAGTTATCAGTAATGTGTTGATTTTTGTTGGGAAAAACAGTGGAAAATGAATGTTTATAGTCAGGTTGGCCGAGCGGTCTAAGGCGTCAGATTTAAGCTCTGATTCTCCATGGGGGATCGTGGGTTCGAATCCCACACCTGGCAATTATTTTACCCTCATCAATTCATTAAATAAAACCACAATTACAAACAATAAATCGTTTATTATCAAGTGTTATTATAATAAATTAAATATAAACGATTCGCTTTTAATGAAGCTTTATATAATATTGTGTTGTATTTTTACTTATCACATTAAAAATAACTATACAAAAAAAATTCTACACTTTAGCAATTCATAGAAATGATAGTGAAGAGAACAAAAGCCTGGATAGAGAACAATTATCGACAACTATGTGCGTAAATCGAGTATTTCTAAAGGCGCATCTTCCATAATCTTGACATGATCAGCAATCTAAACAATCAATAATCAATTGAATTCAGTCAAATAAAATCAAGTGTAAATACTTTAAATAATAGCGATTCAGTTGGATGCGGATGAAAGCCTGTCTGCCGGCAATTCGCTATAAAATCCAAACCATAATCCGGTGTCAATATAAAACACTGATTTCTATAAAAAAAAAATATTATCACAAAATTACTAAAATTATTTAATAGTTACTCATTGTAACGTGGTGCACACACTATTGCCACAGCTTCAGGCATCAATAATTGATAAGGACAATGCGTGTGTAGATCGACACTTGATAAGAAAGCTGTCTGTGTTGGATGTGTCTGTAAATTAAACAAAATCATTGGAATTTATTACACAAATATCATTGTAGACTAACATGAATCCAACCAATTGTTATCAAATTCCATTGATCTTGATAATCGAAAATCTCTTCTTCGTTCATTGTTGTACACGAATCAGATGTACCTTTCTGTTTCGGTATAATCAAATGAGTAATAATCAATTCGTCTTTTTGCTAAAATTTAATAATTAAACAATTTTATTTGTTTAATATAATTGAAATTTACTAATTTCCCAGCTAATATCCCACAAGTTTCTATATTCCGCATCGTATTCTTCTGTGCAATCGCTTGGAAAACATCTACAAGTTTTGCTGGTATGTTCACTAAACGTAATTGATTGTTTTTATAATTATAAAAATTCGATGGTTTACTAGTACGATCGATTAATGGTGGTCTTGGTGTTCTACAATTCGATAATTTAACACGATTTATTTGTAAATAAATTCAAAATTACGTTGATTTCTCGCAATCTTCATATGCTGGTGGTGGTGGTGGTTGTGATGGAGGCTGTGGTTGTACTGAAGTCGATAAATTCGGATCTGGATAATTAACATTATCGATAGATTGTGGTATTTTAACATCAACATATATCGTTGTAGTTGGTAATGAAGGTTTTGTAAAATTCGTTTTAGTTGTTGTTGCAATTGTTGCTAAACTCTCATTGTTAATCTTTCTTTTTTCTTTCTAATTGATAATAAATTAAAATCAATGATCAATCACATTTAATAAATCACACTTACTAATTCAGCAACATAACGATTATATTCGTCCTGATATTGTTGCAATAATTCATTTCGTAATTTCTCAGCAATTGGTAATACCTCACGTAATTGTTTTTGTATATCATTCTTTAATCGTGCAGGTACTGTATTGAGTTCAGGATGCTTACGAATTTTCTCCAAAAACAGTGTCATGAATTTCAAATATAAAACATAAGCATTCTCTAAACTATTCTCTCTATAATAGACTGTAGCCTGTCGTACCATTTCTATACCAGATCTGTAATATCTACAACATAATTTTAAAACACAATATTTCCAATTAATTAAGTTTTTTTATAAATACTTAGCCGGTGGGATATGAAAATCAACTTCAAACTCATTACTGTAACGGGTTAGAAGTTTAAGTCTTTCGTTAGGATCAATGTTTATTGATGTATCTGTATTGTCCTTTGATTCCATATTCTCTTAATTAACAATTTTTTTAATTATAATTAATTAAAATTCGATGGAAAATCAATTAATTCGATTTTAATGAATGAGTCACAGGAATTGACGATCATCTGTTTTTTGTAGGTTATGTCTTATGTTGATAAACGTCAACTATAAATTCTAGGATGCTTGCACATATTTATGAAAATGAACCAAAAATTATCCGCATAAAAACCAATCTATCTTATTCTCTTGCATCAGTCTAGATGGAGAGAGCAAGATTGGCACTTCAAATAGTAAGCAGCATTCCAGAATTTAGTTGGTAGAGTCAAATGACAGCTACTAGAGCGCTCTCTGTTATTCTATATCGGAAATATCCAGTGGCGTAACAAATATAGAAGATTTTCTAAATAATTCGATAATTTATTGCGTTAATTTATCACAAATTATCGTAATATATATAAAAAAACAACAATTATTAATAAAACAATGTTTTAAATATAAAAAATGCAATTGATAACAATATTAAAATCGGTTGACTTTTTATAATAGTACCATGCCCGTATTCTGGAATGCTAGCAGTTTTTTCCATCATCCAATAGAAGCCGCTCATTAGATTTTGTCGTTTTAATTCAGCACCAACATAATTACGGATTTGTTCGTTATATTTATTCAACCATTTTCTCTAAAATTATCGATAATTAATAATCAATTGTTTTTTTTTTTATTTGATTACATGTTGAACTGATAACAGGCTGAGATCTATCAATTTCATCTCGTATGGTACTAAAGTGACAGTACGAAAACCAAGAAAAGCATGACCAGACGTGTGTCGGAGCCATGGTTTTCGTATAACTTCCATTACATTTTCTAAACGTATCCCGAAATCGCCTTCTTTATAAAATCCCGGCTCTAAAATTCGAAAATTAGTTTTATGATGATTGTTGGATGAGAATTACCGTTCGATAGAAAGTAGCCAGGTTTTAAAGTTTCCGGATATCCCGAAAATTCACCGAAATGCATCGATATAGGTGCTGAAATACAGATAATTGTATTTTTTAGAGAATATAGAAAGAGTTGTGGTTTGTACATTCGTGTACGCTGAGGAATGATCCAACTCCATGGCTGGTGTAATGTAAATAATCCAAACCGATTTCCCACAATGGAGCCCTTGCCATAACATCAGCCACCGATGTTTGCATATTATCAGGGAATGTTAGTGATGATAATTGGATTTGGCCAATTAAGACTCGCGTATAAGCTTGTTTTTGTTCATCTGTAGGCGTTCCTAGATGTAAAGTGCGCGTTACATCTGTAGTACCATCTGTTTTACACCCAAAAAACTTGAAATTAATCAAAAATTTTCATAAAAATCTAAGTAGTTTACCATAGTATTGCCCGCCAGAGTCTAGAACTAGCGTACTATTGTCGAAAATTCGCACATTTGTGGTCGGTGTCGGTTCGTAATGCGGCTGGGCTCCGTTAGCGCCGAATCCTGCAATTGTGCGGAAACTATTACCGAGACTGTAGCGTTGTTCGAAGCGGAATTCGTTCAAAACTTTGACCACATCTAATTCTGTGAATTTATCACCATTCTCGGACTAGAAACGTATAAATTAAGCTTTATCGTTGAAATAAAAATTTAAAAAATTCTATTTACTCTACTTTCAAAGTATGCGAAAAATTCGCACATTGCTGCAGCGTCTCGAATGTGCGCCTGTTGCATCCCATAAATTTCAACCGGATTCTTTTCAGCTTTCATGTAAATAATCGGTGAATGTTTACTTAAACGTTTACCCCTAGGTACACAATGATAAATATAATAGCTAGCACCAGGTGTGTTACAACAGTGCGATGGGATTAAGACTTTCTTGTAGGCTTGTGATAAGATTTTCAAATTTTCACAAATTGTCGAGTATTCTGCAATACGCATATTATAGCGAGTTGACGTTTTCGTATCATTGAAATATTTATTAATATCATTATGAGATAATTGTGATTGATTGACAAAGAACCAAATATCGAACATATCAACAATCAGATAGCTTCGTACGAATGGATTGTATGGAATATCACGACCGCGTATATTCAACAACCATGCAATTTCATCTAATGCTGTAACAACAATTGCATCAGCATTACTCTCATTGAGCATATGCCGTAATTCATCCACTTTCTTTGTCCAAATCTTCCCCGAGTACTGTTCGCCCAATACGAACACATCTTTGTTACGTTTCGATGGTCGATTTGTCGTCCATATCAGATCGATCAGATTGTTCTCAATCGGTACTAATTTAATATTAGTACCGGTGAAATCGATTTGGAATTCGATCCAACGGGATTGTGGTATCAATTTTGGATCGACACCGATTAGAGTGCCGTTAGGGAATTGTTGTTTCAACCATTCAGCCGGTGTGGAGATATTTGCGTGTCCTTCGCGCATCAACAACCAATTACAATCCAATTGATCATCGGCTTGTAGATGATAACGACCGTCTGTCCAGAGGACGGCTTTACTTGCTGTAATGATAGCATCACCATAGCTGCCACTGAAGCCGGATATGTACTGCAAACGGCGATCGTATTCAGCTACAAATTCACTCTATAACAAGACGAAATTAATGTTCTTTTCTTCAATCTTTAATTCGATAATTACTTGGTGTTCATCGTTGGAGGTGACGATGTAAGCGCCAATAATCAACCCTTTTGTTACCGTTTCATTTACCATCAATTGCCGTAATCGTTCTAGACGGAATTGTGTGTTGATTCTAGCTGGTGGTTGTGGTGGTGTGCCATGACTACTGCACGCTTTCCGATACTCACCACTCACCCTCATTCGTAAAAAATCCTCGTAAGTATAACAGGAGCATAGAAGGATCTCTGTAACAACTGTGTTTAAAGAATACAATTTGTAAGAAATTCAAAAATCTCCACCTATCAGGATATTAGGGCAAGTTTTAAGTATTTTTGTTGCATTTTATAGAGAGGGTTAAGAATAGAACAAAGGGTTGAAAATGCGTGGGAGTCGGAACAATAGAGTTGACGTCAACGGGCTATCAGGATGTTAGAATATTGAAAAGATTCCGTTATGCATCCAGCCCTTTCTTTAAATCTCCATCCCTACAGTTTTTTTTTCTACCACCTCTACTCTGAATATAACCACATCGATCGATTGACAAAGGGTGGTAGAATATTCATATGTTGCATACAGTTGGGGTTGTTTACTTTATTATCAATATGTAGGCGTAAGTTTAGTGAACTCGGGTGGTAACCAAACCGGGGTCATCGAGTCTTTAGAGGGGCATTTCAGGCTCAAACTGACGTCAACAACCGACCAGGAATGCATGGGTGAGAAGAAGTGAAAAGTAAACAACGAGAAAGGAACACAAACACGTTCGAATAAACGAGCATGTCGTGGTGGAACGAATAAAAAAACATCCCCTTTATGTTGTTTAGATAACTGTTCATTCAAGATGTATGATTGATGAAATTTTTACGAAATTTTCAGTTTTTCACAGCAATAACGTTAAAATTTCCCTTATATATAAACAACCCAATTTCCAGGATTTATCAATTATTTTAAAAATTGGATTGTTTAACAAGAAATTATCACAAAATTTTGCGATTTTTATCTTCTGTACACAGCAATTAGTTCTTTGATTATTATCGTCGTGTATTTTTAACTAATTCTAAAATGTAAAAGAAATTTTGGTCGGTAAAGATTTCCCAAAGATTTATTTTGTGTTTATATTGTGTAGGTAAAGATATCTGAATGTATACCGGACGTGTACCCCTAAACCCGTTGTTTTTCCTGTTGTCCTGTCTGTCGACAATCCTTATATTTTATCCCGGAGGGGCCTCTAAGGTCCTTATTGCCTGTATCACCCATCTATTTACTACATTTCTGTATGTCAACAACACCATCATTGTTTATTTACAAGAAAACAAACAAAAAAAAAATTATAAAAACAACACACCGACGATGACAATAACAACAACAAGAGTGGGAATTCGTTGTTTTCATAGAGGGTGGTGGATTTTTATCTGTTTACAATACTGAACGTATGGTACAGAAAAGGAGAGATATCCAGTTATCTCTTTTGATTCCTGTTATCCTGGTAAGGTGTTGACGTCATGTGCTGGCAGTTTCCCACGCCTTAATCAATAAAAATTGCTGATTTATTCGGTGTGGTTGTAGTGGAAATTGGAAAACTTCAGGAAATTCAACAACAGTTTTCACTGGAGAATTTCCCGACTTTTGCTCGATTTTTGTTGTTTTAATGGCGTCAGTTGCATCACACTACTCGACTCTCTTCGTTTTTATGACATCCTGGTAGGGTGTTGACGCCATTTGGCACTGTTGGTGACTCCACCAGGATCGTTGTTTTATAATAATAATAATAAATTATGAATTTCCTTAATCGATCAGGTAAAAATTTCAGAATTTTTCATAAAAGTTGTTAATTATCACAAATAAATCGCGTTTTTTTTTTGTAATTTTGCAGGTTTGTACTTAACTCCCCAACCCCAACCCCAACGATTTCCAATAAATTTACATCGTTTGATGTGATGTGATCGGAGGGTGGGGGTGGCTCCAATAGGGCCAGAAATCAACCATTATTTGTTTCTACCATCCTGTTCTTTTCCAATATTCTCAACCGAATAGATGGCGCGTAATTTTTTCAAATCAATCATAATAATTTTTCAGGAAAATATCTCTATCACCTTATTTACTGAAATGTCTGTCTTTTCAAATAAATTATAAATAACACAATAATTTCAAGAAAAAGAATGACAGAAATTTTTCAGATTCTAATTAAAATACTAAAAACACATAAATTTCAGCAGAGCTTTTTATGAATCAAATCATGTGTAATTCAAATTTCAGGAATTATAATTTAAACTTTTTTAGAATCTGTAGGTGTTTCACTCTCCAGGCTCGACGTATTCATTATTTGTACCCCATAATGTTATCATGAATAAATAACATTAAAAATTAACAGTGTAAAATTATTTTCAGCACAAGGGCGCATAACATATCGACGCCGGTCCTGTCAGTCTCTCTTTCTATTTATTGATTGATTGACGTCATTCGATGGTGAAAACTGAAAGCTTGATATTTTCAGCGGTGCTTTCACGCGATCAGCGTCGATATTAACAGGCAACTAGGAATTGATAGATATATAAAGCGTCGCGGCGCCTGAAATACATCTAATCACATCACGAGGATTAACTACTTAACTGTGTTAACATTACTTATTAAAATCGATATAGTATAAATATGTAGGTACAATTTAATATATTCGAAATATTGTCATTTGAAATGATAATTTATCGGAAAATTTTGTTGTAATTTTTAAAAGGCTAAAAGGACTAAATAGTAGGGATAAAGAAAGGCTTACGATTAGAGGCGTGGGAGCTCATCGTTGGATTCACATCACAGGCAAACATGTTATAATACGATACGAGTTGCATCCGACTACAGAAATGCATATTTCTCTTATTCTTCATAAAACTCAACCAGTCACATTCTATAACTTCAGTAAATAGGTGATTGTCTCCAATTAGGAGACTATCACTAACACTATCAATTTCTAAACGTTTGAAAAAATTTAGATAATTGAAGCGAGATAAATGAAATAACTATTGCGCAGGTTACTGAGCAAGTATCTTACTTATCACTTCTACGATTTTTCGTTAAAGTATCTTATTTTAGTACAAGCTTTAGCCCACGCAATGATAACTGTACAGTTCTTTTCCTTCGATTTTCCTTAGAGTGTATGGTCGAAAATTGTGCAGTTTTATCGGTCGAGCCAGATTACTAGATACAGTAAAAAAATTATAAGTCTGTGCAGATAAAACGTTATGTGTGGTGCTATCATTGACTGATACTGTAAAATTTAGTTTAGGCGTAATTGGGAAGGCTAAACGGATTGAACCGATTTTCCTCAAGGAATATCATTGTGTGTATGACGAAGGGGGTATCCAGATAGAATCCGGAAAATCGAAAGAAAAGCGCTATACAGTTTTATCGTACCGATTTACCGTTGTGTGTGTGTATGGAAAATTTTTGAAATAGATGATAATCACTGTCGATAGAGATTGTCTCGAATAAATAATAGGGAGGTACTGAGCCCTATCATAGAACTATTTTTGAAAATTGATAAGTCGAAAAAAGCCTGTATTTTCTCTGATTTTCCGGTTCTTATTTTTGCTAAAATATAGTGACTATTCTATAAATCCTCTACAGATTAACGTTATAAGAGCCTTTAGTCTTTGCGAAAATTATTTAAAATTGTCGATACGATCCTGACTCCGGATGTTTTATATGATGAGGAGTGAGAAAAGATCGTCGACATTGCAAAACTAGACCCGCGAAATATCAGGAACTCATGAAAACAAACAAGTTCTTAAGACGGCTGAAATTTGTAGAGCTGAATTTTCAGATTCATTTCAGGATCAGTAACATCCTCACACTGATGAAATTCAACAAAATTTACAAAAATTAATAATAATTGATAATAATCACTAATTAGTTTGTTCATGTAGATTTCTCACTTCCTTTTTCTCATTTTTATTATTGATTGATTAATAAATAAAACATTAATTAATTGCAGATATGTGTCACATATCCACACACAACTTCAATTTACTCACTCATGCGTGAATTTATTGGAAATCAAATCCATATGAGTAACAGGATGATAGGAGATGATAAGAACTTCATATGTGACTAGATGATTTAACACATATGTATACTAGAAAATAAAAGAGACAAGAGGCGATCGATGAATCCTTAATAAACAAGACTTGTAAATATTGGCATATCGTCAAATTATTTACAGTGAATTCATGAAATTTACATCATCACTATTGGTGTGTTGTAATCGACTGAATCCTTCTCCTTTTCTCTCCCTTTTTCTACTTTTCCTCAATCACTCTCTCTCTCTCATCTAGCCGGAATAGCGTGGGAGTGCTTAAAAACAGCAAGAACATCTCAATTAGGCGACCAGAAATCTCAAAGAAGTCATCGTTGTTTTCAAAGACTGAAATGTCGGGGATCAATAGGATCGGACCCGGAGCCATCCGTGATGAAATTCATCTCGAAACCAATCAGGCTAACAGCAACACGCAAAGATATTAAGCACGAACTAGGGACGAGAAATCGAAAGAAAAACCGTGCTTGTCGACCAGTCGTGTCAGCCACATTTAGATGATGACTGACAGAAGTTGCCGTGGTAGTGCCGTATTCGGATTAGGTTATCAGAAATACAAAGAGTTACTCTGATATATGTATCAGTGAAGAGAAGAAGGAGAGAGAGAGAACGAGGATTTAATTTATGCAGAAATTATCGGAAATTAAAGACGAAACTTAACAAACTAGCAGAAATTTACAGGCGGTATTATTATTATTAGATTTTGAGATTAATAAATAAAAAAACTTGGATGATGAAGAGAAGAAATTCGAAAAATTCCGGTTAAAGTAAAGGGGTAAGACGACGGTGAATTCTGAACGACAGGCCAGTAGAGAGGCAAAGAGGTCACTGCTATTGCCTTCAAAAAATCAACTTCATTTGCCAAAACAATAGTAAATTGTAAATTATAACAGAATTACAAAATGAATCAAATATCAACAAGCGTCTATTTATTTTATTAATTAACTGAATATAATTACGGATTTTCTTGATTGATTGAAAGTAAGGGTAGAATACTCCTCAAAATAGCGACATCTTTCCGGATTTATTATCAATTTTAGGGGGAAGGATAGTGGACGTGATGCACGTGGTTCATGTGATAGTCTTATCAAAATGGTAGGATTTTCAGGAGGTTATTATCACCTGAAAATCTATGCACTCTGATTAATTTATCTGTTTTTCTTTGAATTAAATAGGTGTGTTATTGTTATTGATAATAATATACATAGTCAAGGTTAATTATAATACGATTCATTTACTAAACAATAACCGGTTGCATTGATTGATCGTAAGCTATTATTATTTATAATTATGTAACGGAGAATTATCGGATACCCTTTAGATGATATTTTAGAAAATCAATATTAATTCAGGTATATGTACAGAGTGATTCACTATATAATGTTCTAAAACTCAAAATTTCTTCTAAACCGTTGGCATTAGACCACAGGTTATACTATCAAAGTCCTCTTCCATTTAAGCAAGAAATCTAAAAATACAGGGTGTAATCGAAATCCCTGACAATATTTAAACCTCACTATCTTTATGTGGAATAGAGTGCAATAAACATATTTTGAAGGGTCATGGACAAATATTGAACCATTGTTTGATGGTCGCTGTTTTTTACTAACCTACCGCAATGTTGTTGTCAAGATCGATAAGAAAGAAAGTGTCAGATAACACACTCTATACGTAGTTTGAAGATTGTCAGAGATTTCGATTACACCCTGTATAATAAAGATTTTCGGTTGCTTTTTAAAGTAATCGAATAGGGTTCACTACCTCCTAAGATAAGGGTTGATAAAATAACAGAAATATATTCGAGATAGAGAGATCAACTGCCAAAACGGCTACATCTAAAATTTCACAAGATTTCGACAATGGGAACTTTTTTTATTAAAAAAAAGACCATCATAGTGAATTACCCTGAATACAGGATGTAATTGAATTACCTTTAAACTACATGTAGGGCCCGAAAAACTGAGCGGATTTTTATAATATGTAATAAGGCGGCGGTTATCGTTCGTTTTGTAATAAAATGTGTAGTGTTTCTTTGTAGACGTTTTTCCGCTGTTTTCTAAGATGTAGTCACAGGCCTAAAATTAAGGTGCATTAAAATGTTGCTTTCGTTTCGGAAAAAATTGATGAAGTTTTGAATTACAGAGGAAAATCTTTTTACAACGAATATTATACAGCAAATTTGCCGATAGGCTTGCTATTTTTTCAGAAAATTAATAAAAACCAATTATTTCCATTTACTTATATATTTTTGCATTATTTTGAAGATGAAGAACCGGATGATACCTTGTTTGGAAGCTTAAAAAAGGGAAATTTGCAGAATAAGCGCAAAAATTCAAGTTTTGAAAATTGAATGAGTTTTCGCAAAACACGACTTGCTGCTAAAGAGAAATTTAAAACTTCTTTAATGAATATCTTTTTTATGGTTATCGAACCCATGATGGTCGGTTAGTATTTATCCAACGACCATCAAACAATGGTTCGAAATTTGACCACTTTTAGCCAAACATTTTATCCTTGACCCTTCAAAATATAGACAGATCAACCTAAGTTTTCCCAACTCGACGCATCCAAACAAGATTTTCGGAATACTCGGCTCAACCGATCGTGTCTATTCGGTTTTTTTTTTAATATGTTACGGGTAGAGTAAGAGAGGGCAAATACACTCTATTGCACTTCTACTGTAGGCAAGATCTACTGCGTATTCATAGACTTATAATTAGGCAAACTTAATTTGATCCATCTATACCTTTATTTCATAAAGGGATAGTGAGGTTTGAATATTGTTAAGCATTTCAATTACACCCTGTATAGTATGCCCGAACTAGGTTTCATATGGATAGTTAAAAATAAATCAAAATTCATGAATAAATTGCATTATAGTTGTGTTATTTATAGTTTTAAATAAATGTTACTGGCCTGAATATTTCATGAGATATTTGCAACTGAAACTCTTACTTTCAACTTTTTTTTTCAATTTTAATTAATCATTAATCTAAAATCGTCATGGTCAAATCTATTGAAACATATTTAACATCCAGATGATAAACGAAAGACGTCTAGAATTATGTATGAATATACAGAAAAACAACATTGTAATTCTTCTTTTGTCCTGTGATAAGAACGAATCTCAACGGAACTTTCATGATAAGCATGTATTATCTAAGGCCTATTATCTGTTGGACTGTCGCCTAAATTTTCAATCAGTGAATTTTCGACATTGCTGTGTTCAAGTAATAATTGTGCACTATTCTTATCACAGTTGGAGATAGAAATCAAGATCAAGACGTATTGAGAATCCAATTTTTTTCGTGTCAGCAGTCTAAATCGAAATTTCTTCACAGCAATTACAGTGTGTCCAGTCTCGATTTGTGTTGATGAAATCATCAATAAAACTTTAAATTGTAAGTTTGTTTGTCTTTTAAATTCTATTTTATGTCAATTTGTATTTATTTTAAAAACTGAAAATATCTCAATTTGTCTAAATTGTACTGAAATTATTGTTATTTTTGGATATTGCTTAGTTGAAGATGTTAACTATTTTTATCACACATATTACAGTCCCATTTTTATTAAATGGAATTTATAGTGTTAGCCAAAAAATATTTGTTATATTACAATACAAACCATAATAATAATAATAATAATAATAATAATAATAATAATGTCAATGTCGATAAATATTTGCATTTTTACCAAATTCGTTTTTTGATTATTTTATATTGAAATAAAATAAAGCCAAATAGGTGTGTTGTGTGTCAATAGCAATCTATCAACTGAGATATCAATCAAGCTCAATTATATCGTTTAAACTATGCGGAAAATTTAGGTGGAGAAAACTGTCTTGTCTAAAAATATCGATTATTACTATAATTTATCTTACGGAAAGGAAACCAGAAGAAAATCCGTATGTATAACACTATTATAAATAAAATGATGATACTGTAATGTGGCTATTTAAAATTTGGCACTTTTACACCGATTTTTTCGTAGAAAGTTTATCATTCGAATTAGGCATAAAAATTAATGAAGACAACGCTCAATTTAAACAATTCGCTATTTATTCATTCCTCTCTAAATTATCGATTTATTGTTGTTATTTTCTATAGAGTAATAAATCTACAAACTTACCAAGGATAATAACAATAACAACTTTTTGTAGAGACATTTTTGATTTGTTCGATTTTTAATTAATTTAATTTAACACAACACTAATAATTCGGGTTTTATTTAATTCCAATATAATGAATTTAAATATTTATTAGAGATTTTCAACAAGATTCGCGAATATCATCAATTCAATGCTGTACTATGTTATAAATACGCGCCCAATATTTAAGTCTAAAGGTTTATTATATTGTAATACGCATGCGTTTCTCTTTGGGAAAGTGGTGTGTAGGTGGGTGGGTGTTTGAAAAATCACCCAACTGGAAAATACAAGGAAAATTGTAAATTTTCCAATCGTCTTTTGTATCAATTTCAAGATAAAGGAAATCTCTCCTGTATGGTTTATCATAAAATCATAATTTTAACAATATGCTTGAATCTGATTTTTTATAATTTCCATCGATTTTCCGTATTAAAGGGTAGCCAGATTAATATTAACTCATCATATATGTAGATAAAACGGGTAGGTACTTTTTATTTTGAGAACCTGATTTCGATCTAGGCAAGTTTTACATCTATTCACCCTTTTATACAGGGTGTCCCGTAAGTCGCGCATTTTCTGCTAAGGAGCAGATAAGGGATGACATTCTAAGGCGAAAATTCCTATACCATTTTTTTATCTGACGAACACATAATTAGTTATTAATTAAATCATATATCCAATCAGCTGCTCGATATAGCGATAAAAAGAGAGAAGGAAAGAGTCTTGACGGTAAGATATAAGAAGTGGACCAGTTAGCAGGCTGGCGCGAGAGCCGTTCAAACTAAGAGAGCACCTGATTGGCTACTTGATTTAATTAATAGCTAATTACCTGTAACTCAGATGAAAAAATGCTACAGGACTTTTCACCTTAGAATTTCACTCCCTATCTGCTCCTTAGCAGGAAATGCGTGACTTACGGGACATTCTGTAGACTCCATAACAAACGTTTTAGTTCCAGATTCTCCCGATTATTCTCTATGACGGTATAGATTTAAGGGTAGTTCTTACCTTGACCGCTTTCCACTCCTCTTTTTTTTTGTCATAAAAGATAACAAAATCACCGGTAAATAAGGGTGTTTCTTATTATTTCCTGAGAAACATTTCATCCCTTATTATTTCAACAATTCAGCAGGTTGATTCTATGTTTGTACAGTTGTAGGAAATGTCTAGATATTAATTAATTTCATGGTAAAAGTACATATAAAGGTGTTTTTTTTTTTTAGAAGTATAATGTCTATATTTTACCCTCTTCTTTATAAATTTGGGGTAAGACAATCAGCTTTTATAATTTTTTTCGGTAGATTTAAGGGTAGTGCTTCTATTGATAGTTTAGCACTGCGTCAATTCTTTTAATAAAAAGACTTAATCGAAAAATAAGGGTGTGTTTGTTATTTTTCAAAGAGTATTTCATCCCCTTTTATTTTTGTTAATTTTTACTTATAATTATAACAAATGTCTTCCAGTCATAATAGAAAGTTAAAGATGCTTTTAGGTCACCCTTTTAAGGGTAGAAACACTTATTGTGAACATCATTTTTTATATTATATTATTAATTTGTGGAAAATAAAACTATAATTTGTAATTCGGAAATATAACGTCCACATTTCTAAATTTATAAGTCTTTAAATATTTTAAACTCTCCCTTTACTAAATACAGGGTCTTTCATGTAAATGTGGTCATGACAGTAAATTCGCCATAACTCCTTTATTTAATGATAGAGTAAAATAGTTTTATAAGAACTTGAAGGGGAACATCTAGGCTATCTAGTGAAATAAAAGGAATTCCCATTTTAAAAATTCATAGTCAATTAAACACAAAAAACTATATTTTGTCTTTGAAAATTAAATCAAAAAGATTATGAATATTTGAAAAGGAGATTGAATTGGTTTTAAACATCTAAGTCAAGGGATTCTCTACTTTACGGGTAATAAATTTAAAAAGCAAGAGAAGATGTAATAAAATTTGAAGGACTTCACAATTTTGTTTCTGTTTCTCCGTCTTGGTTACTTTTTCCAACTTGTATGAGTAGTCATTCAAATTTCATTACATCGTTTTCTTGCTTTTTCAATTTATTACCATCAAGCTAGGAAATCTAGGTTTTAAAAGCAGTCCTATCATCCCATCAATTTTTGTTCTTTTTTACAAACAATTAATTTTTCATGAAAAATGTTATTTTTGTACTTCATTGGCTTTAAGAATAGCAATTTTTCCTTCAACATCATGTAATTTTCGAAAGTTAACATCAATTTTTGTTATTTTCAAAAATTATCGAAGGTCACTTTTATCCCTAAGTTCTTGTATAAATTATTTTATTCTATTAATAAATGTAAAAATTATAAAGAATTAACTGACGACCATATTTACATGAAAAACCCTGTATAGGCGCAATTTTCTCGATGATTCGATGCTTTTTAGTTCAGCAAACATAATTCACAATTATCTTCGAGGAAATTATGAGAAACCTCCCTTAATACATAATACCATCTCACCCCTCGGAAAAAACGTGCTTATCGTGTACATAATTCATGTCTTGTTTGGCTTATATTAAGGGTAGTTTCTGTGTTAATTTATTTCCACCGGTTTTTGATATTGAGTTATGAGAAAGTACACCCCCAAGATGTTTTTCTTGTGCTCTATTCTTCTTTGTTGTGCGGTTTTTATAAATTAAATTCACAATAACCGTATAAGGTTATAAGCGAACTATTATTGATTGTATTGCTATGGACCTAGAAAAAATCGGTGGCTAGCGGACGTTTTAAAGGGTGGTTGGTGGATATTACCAGCTTCATAATTTTCCACCTAATTCTATCTTCGTCAATAAATTATAAGCACATTAAATAGCGCGTTCCACCCCTGTTTAAAATAAGACTTTCATAGCGATAATTCACCCTTTTTGCAAATTTGTATTTTCAAAGATTTTAAATACACCCCTTACTTATTGATGCAGTGTTGTTGAGCTAAATTATGTAAAGTGCTTCATTATAAAAACGTACTTATCATGTACATATTTCATGTCTTGTTTACTTAATATTAAGAGTGATTTTTATGCAAATTCATTTCCACCCTTATTTGATATTAATAAGGGAGATATACTTTTTTTTTCTTTATAAATTAGAAAGTAAATATCCAGGAATGTTTTAAACGTTCTTAAGTCCCTGGACCCATACTTAGAATTAGGCAGGCATTTTTTTAATCCTGTACAAAATAAAATCGAGTATAAAGCAAAACTATCCAGGGTTATTCAGGTATAACGAAAAGTTCTTATGCCAAGTCCCATTATTTGGCGAGTGATTTAAAAAATTTTTAAGGATCTTTAAGTTATCTGTAGATCATTTTAGCAAAATTAGAAGCTCGTAGCTCATTTGGAAATAGATCAAAAAACGCTCGCTTAGGGTCGCAATTATCGAAAACGAGTTCAGCACGCAAAACGACTAAGAATGACTCGGAGGCCCTCCCATTTTTTCCGTTTCTCTCTGCTCTGCTCTGGAACAGGTAGAAATGTTTCTAATTTTTTCTAGAATGCAATGGAAAAATTAATGTTGGGAAGGTCTACGAGTCATTCTTAATCGTTTTGCGTGCTTTGCTGGTTTTCGAAAATTGCGACGTTGTCAGAAACGAGCGTTTTTTGACCAGCTTCCAAATGTTTGAGAATTCAACGTTGCCAGACGTCGTTTACGTTTATAAATGAGACCACACCTCCTGCAAATAAAGATGTTTTTTTAAATTAACTTCCTCTTTGTTAATTCCCATTCTGTTCATTGTCAGCACACTTTAAAAATTAGGTCTAAAAGGAGGCCCCTAGTAGTATTAGCCCTGGGCCCTGCCTTAAAACGTCTCTGTAAATATCGTTATAAACGATTGTATTGCCATTGACCTAGGAAATAACGTTTTAATTCAAATAAATGCAAATTAGACTGTTGAAAACGACAAAATAACATTCCATCAGCAGTCATTGTGAACTATAATAACGAATTTCAACTGAAATATTTTTATTTAAAATAAACCTGAAAGAAAATCGGTAAGTCTGTAATTTCTACCCCAAAAATAAACAGATTTTGAATAATTTTGTTTGATTTTCTCAGCCAGCATATTAAAAGATATACTGATGAATTTTGGACGATTTCAATTTGAATTCCAATTCAATTTTAATTACTTTATGGAATGTCTAAAATCGATCACAATGCTCATTGATATTGAAATAAATATATTAATTACATATTTGTTGTTTTCTTTAATTAATTTATTTATAATTAATTATATATGAAACAAAAATCTTGTTGAGAGTTGGTGAAAAAAAAATTAATAATTACACGATTTATACACAACAAAACTAAAATTCTATCACATATACAATTCAATATTATTAATTATAATAAGAGTAATATTATAATAATAAAATTCAACTATCATATTTCTATTTATAATATATAAATATACGAACACTTTCTTCTCTTGAATTTGTTCTATTTATTTATTAATTTATTTATTTATAATATACAAATGGTAATAAAACAATAACAAATGAACAAAATAATAATAATAATAATAAATAAATACCATTTCCCTTATTAATGTGAGTGTATATGTGGATTTATCTATTTGTAGGAACTGCTTTATACAGTTTTGGACCGAAATTATAACAAAAAAATCTATTTATAAAAATGTACAATAGAAAGATTCTTTTATATATCGATTAATTGATAACTGTCCAATACTTGTCTACATCTTAAAAACTACATGGAAAAATAATTGGAAAAATTAATTACAGCTGCACATTATTTGTATTTTTCTATTTTTAATTTATTTAGTTCGGCTAAATTATCAATTTTTGTTTTAATATAATTAATATTTATTAAAAGAAATTGTGGAATAATTTAATTGATTGCGGCTACTTAGTAGCCAAAATTTAACAAAATTTAGCGTCACTAAATAATTTTTACAGAATGTTGTTCCATCTCGACTGTATAAAGGTGTGAAATGGAATATTCTATTTTGTCGATTTAGTTGGAACAGTGTGATGAATAATTTTCTAAAAAAACCATTAATTTATGTTTTAAATTGTAAATATCCAACATTCTACGGATTATCGTCGCTTCATTGATAATTATTCAAAGAACACGTTTTTTTGTTTAAGAAAAAAAAATCTATAAGTAACTTTATCAGTCGGAAAGTGATCTAAGTTTAGTCTTTTTTTCTTCTTCTATTTTGTATTTAATTATTATTAAACTGATGCTTCCCGATAAAAAGGATTCACACCTTTTATCGGTAATGGATGGCCTTCTGTATTGAAAACCCATTCATCGAATGATAACAGACTGTCATCAGAGAAGAGCAGGTAGAGATACTGTAAATAATTAATTAATTATCATTTAAATTATTGATAATTAAGAAAACAATATTAAATACTTTTAATGTTTCAGCTAAGAAGAAACTTTGTTGTACATCATCCTGTTGTGGATCCTCTGAATAGACATTTTTTAAACCTGTATAACCACCAGGTACACGACAATATTTCTCTAATGCTTGTACAGCCTCCCATCCCCAATCTCTATATTTTTTATCTTTAGTTAAACGATATAGATAGAAATATGATTCAATAACTTCCGGTCGTAAAATATAATATTTTTCTGAACTTTTTAATGCTCTAGCTTCTGCACCTTCTGTAAAACGGAATGCTTCCGGTCCTAATTTTGTATATGAACGATCATATGATTCATGACAGGTGTGTGTGATCTTTTTGGCAACTTCCATATAACGTTCAGACATATCGTTCTTTAATGTTTTGGCACCGAGTGCTAATAAACCACCTGAAAAATAAATAATTGTTTTATAAGTTTTTTTTATATATATAAAAGTAGTAAATAGGTATTTATACCTGAAAAACAACCAAGATGGTCCATTTTATGTTCAGGCCTGTCGAATTTTAATTCAGCAAAATACATTAAACCACCAGGCGATGTGAATAGCATATGTTGTAAAACAGCTTGCATGGCATCATCGAACATCTGACGGGCTTCATTATCCTCTTTATTTGATTGTAGCCATGCTTTCAACAAGTATTCAAAGAAGCTATCGCCCAATCCACCCATCGACATATGATCTGTATAATTAAATTTATTATAAATTAAATCAATATAATAATACAGCCATTACACACTGAATGTGGTCAAGTCATAAAGAACTCTTATTCGTTGGCAAGCGATTTGAATCATAATTCAGCAATTTGTAGGGGGCGTTGGAGATCATTTTGGCAAAATTAGAACCTTGCAGCTCGTTTGGAAGTTATTCATAAAGATGCTCGTTTTATACAATCGTCAACTAAAAGCTCAAGTACACGGGGCGAGCTTACAAGCTACAAGCTGCCGAGAGTTGGTGACTGCGCTAGTAGTCGAGTACATATAAAATTTCCCACTTGCTCAGTAGCCAACTAGCTAGTGTGTGGAAACCACGTGTTGTCGTTGTGAGTACACGTGGCTAGATTACAAGCTAGCTCGCTCAGAAGCCGGCAGCTCAACATTTTGGAGAGCGTTTTTACAAGCAGCTAATGGAGCGAGTGCATAGAGTACACTGGACTAGTTTACTAGCTGCTTGTGAAAAAGCTGGCTTGTAAACTCGCCCCGTGTACTTGAGGCATAACTGATAAAAGCTTTATTAGAATTGACCACATTTATTGTTCAACTTACGTTGGCCCCATTTGCCAGTCTTTGGATTCAAATAATTCGGATATAAGCCTTTTGGTTTTTCTAAATTTTGCAATAATTGTCGTATACGATCGACTTTATTACGATAGATTTGTTGGCCAGTTACATCACTTAAATACGAAAATTCTAAATGTAATGTACCGAATTCAGAGAGTATACTTGAACCACCACTAGCCCAACCGAAATTCTTACTAGCACCAGTTTTTAAATTGACTAAAGCATGCGGTATGCCTGTTGGTGTTTGGAATGCTGGTAATAGTTTATCGGCAATTTGTTGGGCACGATCCCGGAACACTATATCGCCTGTCAAAGCGAAACATGCCAACAATCCACCAACGAATCGAATATTCGTCTCAAAAACACTAACATCAGATGACTGTAAATTTTTTTTAAAAAATAATAATTTTGATAATATTAAGGGTTGAATTATTTTAGATACTCACCATACTGTTTATATCCAATTCGTTAGCCACCCAATCTCTACCTTGTTTGAATTCATCCTTCAATCCCATAATGTACAAAGTGTCTAAACCATCCAAAATTGTAGCACCTAAGGGTAAAGTGCCAAAAATACTAGCACTATGTCCACGTTTACTGATCGGTTTCAATTCGTTTTTACCCCAAGCGTAACGTACATAATTATCCCATGCGTGTTTCATCATCTATAACAAGAAGAAATTTATTGTTTCTAATAAATAGATATTGACAAGTTTGCGTGATGATGATAGCGAAAATACATGATTAATTACATCTAATCGATTTTAAATTAATTAAAACACACCTCTTTGATCTTCTCTCGTCTAGCATTATTATCGACTTTTAAAACAGTCGTTTCATTATCCAAATTAACGTATTCGTAAACTACTGGTTGTTGTGGTATCGTTTGATTATCGTTTATTTCTATTGATGATGATGATCGGGGATGACGGCTTAAATACACCCCTGTCCAAGCCATGACGATTATAGCGGACGAGATACTGACCGTTGCCGTTTTAGTTGGTATCATTTTTTATTATTACTTAAGAAAAAAGAACAGAGCGATACAAGAACCCAACAACAAGACACTGTTGTGCGTGTATACTGCCCAACTCGAAACTAACAACTGACCATTTGTCTTATTATTGCGATACTTACAACATATTTTTATCAACGAAATTACGTTATCAGGAATTAATTTAACTTGTCAATGGACGATCGCGTGGTTTTCTCTAAAACCAATCAGCTTTCTGTTTTAAAAGAAACATCAAGATTTCTTTCTGGGAATGATATTGATAAGAGTTTTGTTGTGTTGCTGTTCAGTTTGTTTGATTTCAATGGATGAGGGGAAAAGATCAGAATTCTTATAATGCGAATTGTATTTCGTCGTATTTGTCAAATCGAACAGATTCAACATCAGACTTTGATTTGATGCTGTCAACAACCGTTCAAACAATGACAATATAAAAAAAAATGGGATAAATGCCCGCGAACGGGCATTACTAACAAATCGTTCATTGTTAAAAATATCGTTTATAGAGATTCCCATTTCCGAGCTATACAATCGGATTAAAGTTCAATAAAAAATTTATTGTTTTGGTTTTGTTGAATACATAAAAAGAAATAACAATAGATTTACTGTGTGTATGTGTATGAGAGTTACGAAATATAAATTCAATTTTAATATTGATTTTATAATTAAGCCAACGAGGTGTGAATTACGAACAATAAATCTAAAGCTTCCATGCCCTAAATGAAAATACTTTAAAATTATAGAATTATATACCATGTTTCATCTACTATATTTTATAGATTAGGGGTTGAAAGGCCACTAGATAGGTAATTCAGAGTGACTCAGTAACCACTAATAAACTAATCATAAAATCTTAATTTGGGTTAATTTTCAGCAATAAATCTCAAGAGTAGTAAAACTTCTATGCCTCAAACAAGAATACTTAAAATTTTTGAAAAATTGGGAGTTACAGTATAAATCGAGGCATATACCGTGTGTCTGTCTCACTTAACTATGAGCAGTTATTATGATAGCTCCTATTATTTAGCGAGCGATTCCAAAAATATTTCAAGGATTTGTAGTACCTACCTACAGTCCCTGAAGCTCATTTTAGCAAAATTATAGCTTCGTAGCTCATTTGGAAGTTGGTCAATCAATGCTCGTTTCTGATGATGTCGCGATTTTTAAAAATAAGCAAAACACCCAAAACGAATACGAATGACTTAAAGACCCTCCCAACATTGCTTTTTTCGTTTTACTCCATTGCACTCTAGAAAAAAATTTGAAAATTTGAAATTTGGTTGAGAGTTGAGAGGGCCTACAAGTCATTTTTACATTAAAGTGGTATCCATGGACCCCTCTATAAATTCGTCAAATATTTTTCCAATCGCTCAATAATTAATAGGAGTTATCATAAAATCTGGTCATAGTTAATTGGGACATCCTGTGTACAGGGTGTTGGAGCTAAATATCGTAGATTCTATGATACTTTCATTAGTTGACGAGCAATTCGATAAATACATATTTTAAGGATTTGAAAATAGGTTATTGGAGATCATTTTGGCAAAATTAGAATCTCGTAGCTCATTTGAAAATTGGTCAAAAAACGCTGGTTTCTGACAATGTTACGGTTTCCATGAACTTGCCGCACATTTAAAATGACTCAAGGATAGGAAGAGTGATGGGAGGCTAAAGGGGAGGGACAATGGAGAAAGAAAAGCAAAAGAGATAGAATGAAAGGTAAGAGAGCAAAACAGGAGAGACATAGAAAGATGAATAGTAGAGAAACAACGAATGAAAGACGGGGGAGAAAGAAAGAAAAGTAAGGGGTAGAAAATGAAGGAAGGTAGAAAGAAAGAAAAACAGGAGAAAAAGATTGAAAGAAAAGGAGTGTGGGGTGGGAACGATGAGAAAGAGGGGGACGGGGTTAGATAAGGAGAAGTAGTATGAGAAAGAACGAGAGAAAGGCACGAAAGGAAGACAGAAAAGCAGGAGACTGAAAAAGAAGAAAGGAACAAAAGGTAGACCGAAAGAAAAACAGGAGGAAAAGAATGCAAGGTATGAGAAAAGGAGAGTAGTGAGGAGAACACGAAAAGCAAGAAATCCCAACAGAAAGAACGTTTGAAAGGCAGGAGAAAACGAAGGAAAATCAGAAGAAAGATAGAGAGGAAGAAAAGACAAACAGGCTCATGATTTAGAGGGGGGAGAAGAAAAACAAGGGAGTAACTCAAAGATCCTCCTAACATTGATTTTTTTCGTTTTGCCACATTGAATTCTGGAACAAATGCAAATGTTTCCTATATTTCGTAGGATGCAGTGTAGTAAAACGAAAAAAATCGATATTGAGAAGGTCTTCGAGTCACTAAGTCAACTCAAGTAACAAGCTTTTGAAAATCATGGCATTGTGCAAACGAACTAAATGAGCTACTAGGTTCTAATTTTGATAAAATATCCACATTGACGACTAGAATATGTGGATTAGGGGATAATGAGAGGGAGTTCGGAGGAGCTGAGAGCCCTAAAATCTTATCTTTATACAAAATAATTTGTAAACGTGCACTTGATTCCAATTATTTCATTGAGATCATCCTCACCCCTGAGTTTGACTATCGATTCTCAATTTATAAAAAAACAAACAAAGAAAAACATTTGAATAACAATAAAACAGTCTCTTATCAATTTATCATTTCAATTCAATTGAAAGTTGTCAAAGAGTCCCAACTGAATTTTACTGGGGTTGGCCAAATTTCAAACTTTGTAAACTTAGAGGGTTACGAACAAAATAAATAGAGATACAATAGTGTCAATCAATCGTCTAATAAATCAACAACCCGATAGATTTCTTAAAGTATCCAAAATAAATACAATAATTTTAATCAGGTTCAATAGAAGATAACATAAAGTTTCTTAATTATGGTTCAATGGAAATTTTTAATTGATCACTATTAGAAATTTCCATTATTTAATGTTTAACAACTATAATCACATTAATCACGTTGTCTTTCCTCAGTTAATTGAATGCTCTATAAACATAAATTTGTATCGAAAAAATCCATTAATTACTAAAAATTTATTAATAATAAGCGTAAAATTAATAAGTACAAACTAGTAATAAGATTTGCTTTGTTTGAAATACCCTTTTTTACTTGTTATAAATCGTTTTTCTTAATTTAGAATATTATTATTTATAAAAATGTCGATTTATCAAAGTAAAATATAGAAATTTACTATACACGTTCATATTCCGTGAATGTTACACACTATCAACATCAACAATCATTAAATTAAATGTGGTCCATGACCTTTTCATTCACCATAACATTTTCTGTAATAATCATCAATCTATCAAAATATCAAATTTTTTCTCTTGTGTTTAACTCTAATTAACCATAATAAGCAAATAAAACCAACACCGAAAATTCCAAACATAAGCATCTTAATTGACTAATCGTTCATTTCTTATCATGATTCTATACTAAAAAAATCATCATTTAATTTATGATTTGTTTAAATCATAATTCAGCGCAATTGAAACGAATGGCCTGATATTATAATAATTACGCGTATATTCCATATAAAAACAAATTGATTATCGATAATTTAACGCACATTGATTTAATAGAATCACCCAATAACAGAGATCGTTTTGTTGATGATTTATATTTCCTTATATTAAGCTCGTAAAACTTCATTAAAATGACATTACTAATAACGGTAATCATTTGGTTCGACAAGACCTCAGTAAAATTACTGTAATTTGGGGCAAAGACCGTTCTTAACAATAAAGATAAACCAATAAATAAATTTAATATTTGTGTTTGTTTTTTTTATACATAGAAGACACGAAAAACAACATTCACTCTTCATTCACCTATTTTTGAGATGATATTTTTAACATTTTTCGACTTATAAATAGATCGACTGTTACGAAAATGTTGTTTGTGCGTAATAAACAGGCTTTATTTATAGTGATTCACCATTTTATTTTCAACGTTTAACTGATAGTAATAATAATAATAATAATAATAATAATGTGTGTAAAAGTTAAAATTATAAATCAGTGGATATGTAATTTGCAAACATCAGAACCACGTACGAATTGAATGTTTGGAACGTGGATGGATTTCAAGTCGCGTGCATCTTACTCCCATAATTATTGTTGTTTGTACCATTGTTGCCTTATTTTATTTTATTTTTATCGCTAATTTTAAAAAAAAAATAATAATTTGCTATCATTTAAAAATAATAAAATAGTAGTTTTATCAACAAAAAAATAATCAAAAAACCTTATCTCTAATTGTCGTGCTGTTATTAGCTACAATCGATAATTTATTTATAAATTGTTTTTAAAAAAACTACAGTAAACCATATTCAACTTGACTAATACCCGTATTTATAAACCGTACTTGAAACGGTCTCGACGCTTGAGCATGACTTCGCGACCAGTCTCTGTAACGAAAATTAAACTCAACGAAAGTTGTACTTAAGTTTATGTCCTTGAGATGTACTCGCATTTTACAGAAGGTGCGCCGGCACACCTAACGAAAAACGTGACACTACTAAGAGTAACTAAAATTCGCCAAATTCTCAACCCATCATATGCTCAATCCTGACTTCCGCCGAGAGTTCCCGAAATAACACTTATAAATCAGAACTCTTGCTTGAGATTAAGGTTTGAGACCGAGTTTTTTTTAATACGGACATAATCCAACAGGATCTAACGAAAGTTTCTTATTTGACTGAAATTTCAGTTTTCCAATTGTTATCGCGTGTATAAACTATAATCTTTCAAGGTTTGCTTAAAGTCTAAAGTCGAGATTAATGCCCGTATTTATGAACCAAACTCAGAACTCAGCCTAAAGTTTTGCTCAAACTTCAAGTACGATTTCTGTTTTAGAATTCGTACTTCGGGAATTCTCGGCAGAAATCAGGATTGAGCATATGAAGGGTAGACAATTTTGACGAATTCTGTAGGAGAGGAGTATAAAGTTGGTTTATGAAACACAAACGGGTCGGGTGCTCATACTCAAGCATCGGTAGGGCTTCAAATCCGGTTATTGATACAGGCATTGGCGTTCCAAGTTGCTCAGCAAATTTGCTAAAATCCGATTGTTTAGAACAAAAATATCTTAAAATTGACTAACAATAAGAGTTTAAATCGTATGATTTTCAAAAATTTATTAGCAAAATCCAATGGCTAAGCAATGTGCTAAAAGTGTCCCAAAAATATTGCTTTCAGCGTCTAATACTAATTGAGAACGTCTCAAGTGTATCATTCACAAGACTTATTAGAAAAATTTGCTCAAAACTAATGGTTGTAATTGAAATCCTCTTGGACTCTGAGTTACGAACAAGCTTGCAAACCTACTACAAGTGCCTAAATCACGTCATTCTCAAGATTTCTTTGCTGAATTTACAAAAATCTAATAGCTTACGGCTAAGTATCTTAAATCTCGGTCTATAATTCGAGAATCATCTCAGAAACTGATTAAAAACGCCTAAATTGTATTGGAGTTAAGATTTAGGTATTAGTGAAATTTCTATAGAACTAATTTTCGTAGATTAATCTACCAGAAGTATCTAAATTGGATCACTTTCAAGGTTTTTTCGTTAAATTTACTAAAAATTCAACAATTATTTCAAAAATGCTTCAAAAGTTCGACTATAATTCAAGGATAAGCTCATAAATGGATTAAAGATGACCAAATTATGTATGTATGTTTGAAGATTTATTAGTTAATTTCATATAGAGTTAATGGCTTGCAAATCAAATCGTCTAAATTATATCCATCGTTCCCAAAATTTATTAATGAAACTTACTTAAAACTGATGTTTCAAAGCTTGGACTACGATTTTAACGGATCAGCCCAAAAAGCTTTGCTACAAAAGTTGAAACTTAATTTTTTTATTTAAAAGCTGCTTCTGATACTGATCACTTTTAAGCCTAAGTATAGTAAACCGAATCGAATTTAGACAACTTGTCTGTATTAAATCTACAGAGCTGAAATTTACTTTAATTACTTTAGATTTATCTTTGATTCAAAGTTTTAGACGTACAGAAAATAGGAAGCGAATAATACAGAAATATAGTAACTTGACGGAAATTCGCATTTAAACTTAAAAACAAAATTTTTCCACACACCCCTCTCTCTATACATACATGCATCATCTATTTTGTGTTAAGTGAATTTTTCAATCTGGCCATCTGCCAGGATATTCAACTTTTGATATTAAACGATTCCCTCCGGCAGGTGTTGCATTAACGTCATTGTTGTGCCACTCTCTCTAATGTTGTAAATAACCAAATTAAATTTAGTCTACTAGACTCTCCAGACATATCACACGTATAACCTATAAAATTTATACTGGGTGGTTCATGTTAGACGAAGAGTTCTTGTGGCATTGCGGCAAGTTCCATTATTTGGCGAGTGATTCGAAAAATATGTAAAGGATTTATAGGGTAATGTCTAAAGAACATTTAAGCAAAATTGATGGCTTGTAGCTCATTGGGAAGTTGGTCAAAAAACGCTTTATCCCGACGATGTCTCGATTTTCGCCAACCAACTACACGCATTAATCGATTAAAAATAGTTCGTATACCATCGTAATTTTTTGCCATTTTTCTCATTTGCATCTTTAAAAACTTGAAAGAAAATGTGGTGATCGATCGTTGAAAATTAGAATGAATATAGTTTAAGTAACCTTCTCTGTTGTTTACTATTTTTAACGTGATAGGGTGAGATTGTTTATGTTAATTAAGTGTTTATTTCTCTTATTCTGATTTCTTTTAATGTAAAAATTATAAATCACTTATTGTTAGTCTTACTTGTTTCTAATGTATCCAATGTCATGGACTTTCTTAAGAAAACCAAATACTTAATCAGCCTAAACAATCTTCCCCCATCGAGTTATAAATAGCAAAAATAGGTAAAGGACCTCATCATTCATAAAGATGTCTTAAAATCAGTATTCCCATTTTCGCAAGGATTCAGTGATGAAAAACAAAAAAAACAAAAACTATTTTGAGAGAATCTTCTTCTTCGCGACATTATCGGAATGA
Organism: Mylabris sibirica; assembly: GCA_039776855.1. Taxonomy (NCBI): domain Eukaryota; kingdom Metazoa; phylum Arthropoda; class Insecta; order Coleoptera; family Meloidae; genus Mylabris; species Mylabris sibirica. Next base: position 10,607,109 of record CM077836.1, read on the forward strand.
AGCGTTTTTTGACCAATTTCTCAATGAGCTACAAGGCCCTAATTTTGCTTAAATGTCCTCCATAGATCCCTTTACGAAACGTTGAGATATTTTTCGAATCACTCGTCGAATAATTAGAGTTGCCAACTCGACTTAGGACAAAGAAATGGGGAGAGAGAGAGAGAGAGAGAGAGACAAATCAGTCAAGCCGCTCTTGTTTTACTATAATTCAATCCAATACTTGATTATTTTAATTGTTCAAGTGTCATGTAATTATATCATTTTGTCTTTGTTGTCTATAAAATCGTTTTACACAACGATAATCAAATGTTGTTGTTGTTGTTGTTGTGTTGCTATTAGGGGTGGTTTTGAATTTGTACGACAGCACATATCCATCCCAATTCTTGTTGAATCCTAATTCTAATGTATATGAGGCTGTACATCCAACAATAGACCCTTTAGAATACAAATTGTCACACCAAATATATTAACAATACATGTATGAACATCATCATCATCGTCAAGATGGATAATGGGGTAGTTTCCATTAGATGATAAAATATAATACGATATTTCTCCTTAAGGATAAATAAATATTAGGAAAGGATAAAAATCCTAAAATTCTATACATTCTATTACAACAAATTAGAAATAGAAATAGTAGATAATAAACAACCCTTGACCTAAATTATCTACCCTTACCTAGTTCTTCTACAACAACAATAAATAATGATGACATTGACATTATTTTGTTTTATTTATGAATACATATATTATGTATAAGGTTTCAACTAATTAGAGATGATCCATTTTAGACGATCAAATTGATCAATGATATTTTAGTGCTTCCGCTACGTTGACGTTAACATTTGATATAAATGACCCCCGATTGCAATCCGTTAAAATAGTTGTTAAATAATAAACAATTTCCGAAAAAGATACGTTACCGTTTTTATTTATGATTAAATTGTAAGCCGGTTTCCATCTATCGTTAAAATTATTAATTTAATTATTAAAAATTGATAGAAAAAAGTTAATGATTATGTTATCGTTAAAAGTGATGATTAATTAATTTTTTTTAGAATATCCGTTTTAATTCATTATTTTTTGTTAATTAGAGAGTACGTTGCAAATAACTTATTATTTCTAAAATATTTCATTAATAAAAAAACATTAATTATACGTAATTAAGGAAAACATACAAAATCATTTACTGTACATAATAATTTCTATTGTATTTACAAGGAAAACAGGAAATTCTCAATTTAAAATTTGATTAGAATTATTTAATATATGTATGTACATCATTTATGATTTTGTTTAAACTGAAAATAATAACGAAACAAGGGTAAAATTGTTATTTTAAAACTTCATTATGTTGTGTTGCAATTAAAATTAAATTTTCACACAAAACATTTGTACAATTTTAGATTCTATTATACAATAATTGTAATAGCGTACTTTTATCTTAATCAACGTAGCTATTTAGGGTACAAGTGGATAAAATTTATCATTATTCACTTATACTTTTTAAGATTTTTCCTTAAGATTACCTTATCAAACTTTAGAAAAAAATCATTTTTATCAAAATTTTTGCACGTGTTTCTTTAAAAAAGTTTCCATAATATCTATATCAACATTTAATCCACCTTTGCGACTAAAATGTAGTTTTAGTAACGAGATTCGATTTGTAAAAAGAACAATTTATTATTGAGAATTGGAAAAATGTTTTTCCAATTTAGACAGCCTGTAGATTTGATTCATTTACAAGTAAAGCTAAGGGCTCACACAGCTATTTTTCTATGCATTTCAAGAGTTGAAACTGCAAAGTAAAGAAGCACCTTATTGGCTACTTCATTTGATTAATTACCTGTGCCCTAGATGAAAAAATGGCACTAAAGGGATCTAAATGTGGCCAATCTTATGAAACTCCCATTATTTGGAGAGCGATTCGAAAAATAATTCAAGGATTTGTAGTGAAGTCTCTAGAGAATATTTTAGCAAAATTACAACCCTGTAGCTCACTTGGAAGTCAGTCAAAAAACATTCCTTTTGGACGAACGAGCTAAACAAGAATGACTCTAAAACCCTAGCAACATTGATTTTTGTTAATCTCCATTCTATTCCAGCAAAAATGCGAAATATTCCTACCTGTTCCAGAAGAAAATGGAAGAAAAACGAAAAAAATCAATGTTGGGAGGGTTTACGAGTCATTCTAAGTCATTTTACGCGTATACATAGTTAGTTTATAAAAATCGCGACATCGTCAGGGACAAGCGTTTTTTGATCAACTTCCAAATGAGCTACCAGGTTCTAATTTGGATAAAATGATCTCCATCGACCCCCTGCGAATCCTTGAAAGAATGGGTGTTACTATTAGAATTATTACTGCATGTATAGTCCGAAGTGAATAACCTGGTGTTTCATCAATTTGAGACACTCTGTATATTCTTGCTATTTTTAATATTCAATCAAAATTTAGAGATATTTTCCATTGAAGCTAATCGATTAATTCCAGATGTTCAACATATAAAAGAAGGAAATAAAAAAAAGGAAAACAAATAAAATTAAAACTGGATATGTTTAATTTTAAGACTAAAAAGTATTTTTTCTATACAAATATGTGCAGTATTTTTTTTTTGTAATCATCGGTACGTTAATTTATTTTTTTACTTTATTTTTCTCTCGACGAAATCAAAAGATAAGCTGTTAAATATGCGAAAACTTAAATAAAACACGTTTTAAACAAGTAGTACTAATTATACAGTACGAAGTTAAGTTCGTACTGTGTAGTCATTATATAAAATCGATTAGAGAAAATTTAAATTACATACAGAAATAATTACAGTTACCGTGATTAGTTGTATTTGTAAATCATTGATTTCATAGATGATAAAATGTTTAACAAATCAATTAATCGAATTATCAACGATCAAATCATATCAATTATTTTAAAATATAGTTATCAGAAGAAAAAACTGAACGCTTCTATACAGAGTATTCCAGTCGAAAATTTATCTAAACTATACAGAGTGTTTCACATTAGGTTAGCTAGTTTTTATAACGACTCTTAATTTTAAGGCTTCTGTACAGAGTATTCCAGTCAAAAATGACAATTATACAAACTATACAGAGTATTTCACATTAGATTAGCTAGTCCTTATGGCGACTTTTATTAATTTTAAGGATTGGAAAGAAAGCCAAAAAAATGACTCGAGTAACATTGATTTTTTTCCGATTTTTTTCAAGTGTATTCCGGAAAAGAAGCGAAACATCTCTACTTATTCTCAAAAACTCGAGTGCTAAGGAAAGTGGGTACTTCCTACCCTAATTCACCCGAGTTCCTTTCAACAAATGACAGAAAAGTGAGACAGATACATTACGTAATGTTTCTATCTTTTTTGACTGTCTGTCCATCTCTGTATCTTTTTAACCATAGCAGCTACAGAGACACAGTTTTCATCAATAGATTCTTCGTCCAAAATTTAGGTACAAGATGTCTTTAGAATTAAAAAAAATTAGCAGAAGTGGCTAAAATCAAGGTCAAAGTTTAAGTTCCCAACAATGCTGATTCCAAATCTGCTATTAGAATTTTTGGATCTAGAGCGCTTAGCCCTTAAAAGGAAATGGGCTACTATCACAACAACCAGCGACTCGATTTTGATGTTGAAAGAGCGCACACACCACCTTATTGTGTCAAAAAACTCCCTAAAATTAACTTTAAATAAAATCCTTTGATTTAATAAAACATAAAATCTCTTGATTTATTTTGATCGAATATACTGTAAAGATTTGCAATTTTAAAACGTCTATCTAACTGTAATTTAGTAGTGTTTTATGATAATTACCGGAAAACTCCTTCCTGTTTTACTTCGCATTCCTTATCTCTCATTATTTATTAATTTTGTTTTTTTTTATTAAAAAGTCTACAATAGAATCAGGTAGAGATACAGATTGTGGAAGAATAAATAAATTTGTATGTACATATACAGGGTGTTTGATCTAAATATGGTCAATTCTATGAAACTTCTATTAGTCGACTAGCGATTCGAAAAATATTTTAAGGATTTGTAAGAGGGTCCTTAGAGAACATTTCAGCAAAATTAGAACCTCGTAGCTCATTTGGAAGTTGATCAAAAAATGCTCGTTTCTAACGATGTAGCAATTTTCAAAAACAAACTAAACGACTTAGAATGACTCTAGGATCCTCCCAAAATTGAATTTTTCGTTTTTCTTCATCTTATTCCGGAACAGATGGAAATGTTTGGCATTTTCTTTGGAATACAATGGAGAAAAACGAACAAAATTAATGTTGGGAAAGTCTCCGAGTCATTCTTAGTCATTTTGCGTACTTTGCTCGTTTTAAAAAATTCCGACATTGTCCAAAACGATCGTTTTTTGACCAACTTCGAAATGAGTTACGATGTTCCAATTTTGCTAAAATGTTCCCTAGGGACTCCCCTACAAATCCTTAAAATATTTTTCTTATCGCTCGTCGACTAATACGAATTTCGTAGAATCAACCATATTCAGATCAAACACCATGTACATATAAAGATGAAATATGATGCAGTTAATTATAACCAATTTCACCAACTATCGAAATGTTTGCTTTTCCCTCATTGATATATGCATATTGGACATGGTACAATATATAATATTTAAAATAAAGGATTGCAAATTGTTTAACCATAAATGTCTTCGTCACGGTTTCTACGCGAATATATCTATAGATATAGTTAAAAGTTTATACAGTGTTGTATGAGAAGACCGCCCGTGAGGAACTTGAATAATTTTCAACAATAATTTGAATCACAACAACAGCAAATGCCTCCAGTTTCAAAAAAAAATAAAGAAAATAATCAAAGCAAACAACTTGATAAAATAATAAACTTGAAATTTTTATAATAAATTTCTAGAAATATCCTGGTCGTTTAGAAGAAACAAAAGACATTATTTAGATTAAAAAGTTTCATTATGTCGTTTGATATTTAATAAATCTTTAGATTAAATATTGATTTTTACCATCATTTATTTTATTTTCGTTTTGTCAATTATTGAAACAACTGTAAAAGCCTCGAGTTGTTTTTCTGTTGAGTTTTCACAACAATAACAACAACGTTGGTTGATTTTATTGTTGTGAAAACTCAACAGAAAAACAACTCGAGGCTTTTACAGTTGTTGAAGTTAATTTGCAAACAATTAACAAGAGCAAATTCCTATTTTATATCTCAACTTTTCATTTTATACATACATTTAAACAAAGATAGTCGTATAGAGTATACCATGGCTAACCAACAACAGCAAACGGCATTCCAATGGTATAAAGAATGACCATCACGATGGTACTTGTACCTTCTTATTCCAGTTTTTTTTCTTTTATTCGACTTATTCGAACAACTGTATGGTACAAATGGTATTTTGTAGATCGATTAAACAACAACCAACAATAAAAAACAATTCTTAACTCCATTATCATAAGTATAAATTAACGGAAATAATGTTTAATAATTAATAAAAATTAACATACAATACAGACACAAAAAAAACACAAATTGACATAAATAGAATAACAGGAAAATTTTAATATAACATACGTATTTTTTATCCCGAATTTGCTACATTTATTTTGTCATTGTTTGATCATTTGCCCCTTATTTTCCACGATTCTTTCTCTACAACATTTTTTTATTGGTGTAAACGTGTTTTTCTTTAAACTCAACCGTGTGATTTGTAATAGTTGTAGTTCCATTCTTTTCTACGTAAAGGAAACTCAACTGAGTGTATATGTTTAAATGAATCATTGTTTATGTAGAGTTATACAAAAGAAGAAAGGATAGAAAAAGTATACAAGAACGAAAAAGGAAAAGGAACAATACCAAATTTAAATAATGTATGAAAGTTGGATTTTCCGTTGTAAAATTTCTAAAATTATTATATCGTAGAGCGAATCCGGTTAGAAAGCGAAAAAAAACTTAATTTGTTTGACATTAAAATAATTAGTAAAAAATACAGACTGTCTGCCATAACTGTATCCACTAAAATTATAAATCAGAATAAATAACAGGAAGGTTCGGCGCTTCATTTTAAAAAGAATCTAACGAACGAATTCGAATGAATATCCAAAAACACTGACGAACACGAACAAACATGCGCAAACAGAACCACTTGTGTTCCGCTAAATGTAATTCAAAATTCACGTCCACACTATACGAAAACGAACGAAGGCAAACGGGCGGTTTCCTTTGAAGTACCCACATGAGATAGGTAACTGTTCGTGATGTTTGTTCGCGTTCGGTTTATCATACGAACGAACGCGAATGTATTCGAATGAACAACCAAAAACAACAAATCCACACGCACATGAACAAATATGAAAAACAGAAATAAATGCTGCAACCGTGGATTCAATTGTGTTCCACTAAATATAATAGATTTGTAACAAACACTATACGAACACGAACGAAGGCAAATGGGTAGTTTCCTTTGAAATGCCGACATGAGATGGGTGACTGTTCATGATGTTTGTTCACGTTCGGCTTACCGTCCACACGACACATTTTGATGTTTACATTTCCGTTCGTTAGCGTTCGTTCGTATGATCTGACGCGGTTTAACATTTTGATGTTTATATTTTTCTTCATTCGCATTCGTTTTGTTCGTGCTTTAAATGTGGACGCGGCTTTATTCTGCGGACAAATCTTTATTTACAATTCTCGTCAAAACACAATATTATAGGGTAAGCTCTATTTTATTCATCTATCTGACAGAAGAGGATCCCTATACTGGTTACTATTTTAGAAAGCTTCCAGTTTTATGTAACATTGCTAGATTTTGATACAATCAGACAATTTAGTGTCAAAATTCAATTATTGTGACTGTTCCGCCTATAAATTAGTAAATAATCGGAATAGTGGGAGATATTTGTTTGATTCAAACGAGACGGCCTGTATAGTTGTATATAAAATCTTATGTCCTTGGTTTGGGTCTTCGATACGTATTGTTAAGAGTACAAAAACAACCAAACACCTGGAAGCTGAGCATGTTTCAATTTCTGACTTGAATGTAGTCCAAAAATTTAAATAAACAAAACTACAAAATGAACAACAAACATTATATCTGATATAGAATAAAAAGAAAAGAACAAACATCCGAAATCCGACACATTAAAAACGTATACCTGTCCATCCTGTGTGTACAGACTATTGAATCGGTTAATATTCAAATTAATATGGAATATTAAAAAATTAATACAGGAGGATCATTAATTAAAAATGATGTGCGTGAAGATACTGTCGTCTTTTTTACTTGATTATTTTCATTTGAAATGAAAAAAAAGTATTTTTACCGGTGAACTTAAAATCGAATTTTATTTTATTTATTTAAAGTCAAGGTGAAGACGATTGTAATTGGAATTATTGATCTACAATTGAACGATTATCAATTGCTTCACAACCACAAAGTCAGGGCCTTAGAGACAAGAAAAAGGAAACAACAAATCTTTCTTTTTAATGACAAAAACGAGTTTCTCCTCAAGAATAGAGTCGTTCCACTGATATCGTCTAATTTATTATTCGTTGAGATATAATGAACCTTCACTTGGACCACCAAAAAAAAAAAAAAACAACACAAACGCACATTAAACGAGACAGAAAATTTTTTTTGTTTAAAACAATGGCTAATGATAATATCACAAGTATTTTAAGCAGTTACAAGCTTCGATGGTGGTGTTGTTGTATTGTTGTTGAATAATTTACAATCTCAAACTTTTAATATGACCAGATTTTAGTACTTTCTTTCACTGCCTCTTTTATTTAATAAAAAAGAAACTGCGCCCGATGGAGATGAAGACGAGGATGACGACGACGATATAGATCTTGGTGTTTGCAATTTTTAAAACGGTAATTAATAGTTTTAGTGCCAGACAACAAGCCAGTGGCGACAATATCTACACAAGGAATGCAAAAAGAACACGAAATGATAACAACAATAACAATGGCAAGAGCGAGTATGGACATATTTTTCAAGAGTAATAACATCATAAAGATCGAATACGTAAAAAAAAATGAATATTTAACAACAATCATTAGGATGAAAGGTGAAGTTCGTGATGCATCGGACGGTAATATTTCAACAAACAGAGCAATAGCATGACGATGGTTGATTGTCTGGTATTTATTGGAGATTATGCGGCATTGATAGAAGACCAAGAAAAATTATAAATTTCTTTTCCTCTAAAAATACCTACTAAATTACAACGTTTTATATACATATGTATACAAAGAAATATTAATGATTTAGTACTCTATTAGCGGCAGAGACTTGATTTGCATCTATATAGAGTTGAAGATTTTGCACGAATAGATTTGAGATGCAACTAGAATTATGATGAAGGGAATCCATTTATATCAAAAGTGGTATTCGTCTACTAATTATTCGATTTATTCACGAATTATAAACGTGATTAATTAAGATAAGTCGGATATTGATGATGATGATGATAATAACAATAATAAATATCTAGGTAGACGTTGATTCTAAATTTAAATTTGTTGATGCAAATTTAGCGATGTTGTTGAACTTTATTATATTTAACTGAGAGACACACAAACAAGACGGAAATCATCATCAAGGGGATACAATTTAAAATATAACAACATCTAAAACCGTAAAGCAATGATAAGAAACAAATTTGCAAATAAGGTCAATTTATGCGCTTATTAAAACAATTAGAAAATATTAAAAATTATTCTAAACAGTGGGTATTTGTAGTTTTTACCTTGAATAATTCAAATAATTTCACACTTGATTATTTTTGAAAAAAAAATTAACATAATTGTTCATTATGAAAGTATGCGCTATGTTATTATAATGAATTACTTACGTTTTGTGATTACGGAAATATGAAAGGAAAGACGGAAGAAGTTAAATTGTAATTAAAAGAAGAAAAAATATAGTGCGCCATTTAGAAATTTTATAATCAATTATAACGCAGCAGCAGGATCGTGAATTTATTTTAAATCGTCGCGCGATTATCGTCAGCACACGTCATAGACACATGTGACTCTCGATTTTTACAATAATCGTAATTTACATATTTGTATGTAAGTACTTGAACCCGCCTACTCGCAAATACACGAAAATACACTATTAAAAGAGCGAGTGCTCAAGCATGCCTCAATGTAGTTGGAATACAACCCGGAGTCCAAGCGTCGCTCGGTGCTTGAGGTTGGTTTATGCAACACAAATGGCTCGGGTACTCAATCTCAAGCATTGACAGTGACTCCAGTGTGGTTTATAGATGCGGGCATAAGACCAATCTTAAAATCGCTTATATTTAACATGAACTTAATGCAAATTAGATCTTGTTACAGTCAATCAGTAGTTTTATAAAAATTTAGGTACAGTACGATCTTCCACAAAATCATACGCTACGCTAAATCGCTAACTTTACTACATTGATCGATTGGGATTTTACTTGAAAATATACAAAAAAAAAATTGTTTCAAAGTAATCTGTTTTTTGTAACTGAAATCAAATTCTCAGAGTTAAATTTACCATGAATTTAATCGAAATTAATCTTGTTACAGTTATTGTAAGATTCCGCACAGTCATACGCTACGTTAACGTAAATGTCTTACACTTGTCGATTGAGAAAATTGTCATCGTTATTAAGATAAAAAAAAAAAAAATGAAACCAATAATTCAACAGAAATCCGACAGAATTTGATACAAGTTTTCTTCCAAATAATTTATGGTTTTGATAAAAAGTTTATAAATAAAAATGATTTTTTTTTAATATCAATATTCGTTAATGATTATCGATTAATAAACAGGGGGAGATAGGGATCAGTTTTAGATAACGGGCACTGTAAATATCCAGAGACAGATAATAATCAATCGCTGTAAAGGTGACAAAATAGGGGAATGTTAATTTTGAATGATAAAAGCTGTGACGTTAAAGTTAGCGCCTGACAAATGGATAGCGTCTCTCTAAAATAATCCTTTGTTTAAATAGGAAATACTCAAGTGGAATATATCGGGTGTATTTCAACTCGTAGTTGATTGTGCCCTTGGTATAACGTAATATCGTAACTTGGTTCGGCCACTTGATATTTGCATTTTTCGAGTGCCCGAATCAAGCTACGATATAAAAATATAAAGTAAGAAAGGCACACCCGATATTAGAGAGTTTTCGTCCGTCATCGTTATAAACTCCGTTAAGGCCCCCATAGACATCCTTCTTTTTCGACAGTTTTAACCGACGGGTAAGTCGGTTGGAACGAACGGATAATAAAACCGATGTGTATGTGTAAAAACCGTCGTGATTAACTGCCGTTCCAAAATATCAAATAATTTTGATTTTTGTCCGGTTTCCTACCATCCAGACGGTTAATCACGATGTGTATGGCATAGAACCGTCGTGTTTTCTCAGTGGCGCCGTTTCGCTAGCCATTCCTTAATCCACTTTGAACGATTTTTGCGTTACTTTTGCTTTACAGCCAAAGTCGCCGCCGCTGCCAACAAACACGTGTCGTCCATCACGGTAAACTGTTAAAAATTAAACTGTTGTCTATGCTCATCGTCCGGCTTCGTTCATCGTTCCAACCGACTCACCCGTCGGTTAAAACTGTCGAAAAAGAAGGATGTTTATGGGGGTCTTTAGAACTTATAACACCTAAGTCTTTGACGTAAAGCGAAATTGTCTTTCCTTTGTAATCGACACCGTACAGTTTAAGACTAAAAGTCCCTTTACATTGTCCGACTTTTGTTTCCGATTTTTCTATTCGATTTTATATCCGAATTCATCGCGGATTCCAGATATTTTTTTTTACATTATAATATGTAAAGGCTCGGATAAGAAATCGGATGGTGTAAAGAAACAAATTTCTTGTTTCATTTGCTAGGAACAAATAAATCGGTTGTAAAATCGGATAATGTTAAGGGGCTTTAATCCATAACGTATCATTGACGGGCAAAAACTGTCTATTGTTATTTAACGATTAATTTTATAGAGAAATCATCAATTAATCATAGATAAAAATATCATTTCCGTTAAAAATCCTGTTATATTTCTTATTATAATAACAACGATAATAAATAAGAAGACAAAAATCATCGGATAATAAGAGTCTTTCATCTTCCAATAGAGTAACTTTAAAAGGAAAAATTTTATATTTCTTACTTCTTCCATAAACATAAAATAAATTGTATATCTTTACACATACATTTATCAGTAAAATAAGTCACCATTTCCTTTCAATTATTATTATTTATATTATATACGTTTACATAAAGATACATGTTTTAATATCTTGTTATTATAAAGCCGACTTTCACGTCCATAACGACCATAATTGTCCTTAATATATGGTATAAGGAGAAAATTATTTGATATAAATGTATATAGAGTGGTTTCTTAAAGTCGAGATAAGATAGTCTTTGCTTTTCCTATGTTTCTAGTTGTTTTTGCCAGTTATGTATAATTATCTATACTCGATGATTTTTCTTGAACTTAGAGCGTTATCTGTACATTGTAGTTTTAAAAATGGTAACCGTGTGGGATCCTTTATTGTTCTACCTATGGTTCTAGTTGTTAAAATTGATCCTTTATACGCTAATATCAAGATGGAAAGAATAAGATAGAGATGGGATGTAATAAAAAGATGTAAATCTTTTGATAATACATGGACTTTAGTAAAGATTAAACCTACAATATTATAACTGTATATGTATATACGATGAACATCAATTTGATAGCACCATTTACAAACTATTTTAACTCATCATCTATATAGAGAATCGCCCATCGAGCCCAACAGACATATAATTTAACATTACACATTGCAGAAAATTTATAAAACTTTGCAAAAGAAGACACACAACGATAGATTGGCTATGGATGAAGAAAAAAAAGACAAAGAAATTTTCGACTGGATGGAGAAGAGAGAGCAATTTAAAAATCTCTCGACCAGAACATAAACCACACAATGTCTGCCGTCACGACGATTGCTGTTGCTGCTGCTGCCGCCGCCGCCGCCGCCATCAAAATAAGAAACAATCTACCATGTAGAAATACAGGTATAGAAGTAATCTCTACACCACTCTATATCGAAGAGTTCGACGAAATCGAAATTTACAATCCAATTTCAACCGGCCGAAATTACTGCTAGCAATCCGACCGTTCGTGTTAAAATATTTGAACAATTTATTGTTTTTGTTTTATTGACGTACACGAAATAGAATGAATTAAATCAACTTTCACATTGCTTTAGTAAATAATGTTGGTTTTTCTAATTAGAACATTTATATGTGCACACATTATCATCACTTTGTGACCTGTTCTCTCTCTCTTTCTGTGTTTAATCTTTCAAGTTTAGACAACAACACGACAAGATATACAGGGTGTAAGCCCTAAATATGGTCGATTTCTATGAAACTCTTACTAGGGATTTGTAGAGGGTTCCCTAAGGATCATTTTAGCAAAATTAGAACCTCGTAGCTCATTTGGAAGTCGGTCAAAAACGCTCGTTTCTGAAAATGTCGTAATTTTTAAAAACCATACTTTATTTTCAAACTAAGAGGAGTAATGATGAAAGTCGGGTTTACTCTGATGAAAACTAATTGTAAATTTTAAAAGCTCCTTTAGATAGTCCGAGTTTTGTATTCAATATCTCCCTTCAATTTTATCATTACATTATCCTAGTCAGTTGCATGTATACGCAGGCGCTAACATTTAAAAATCATTGATACCATAGACAAGTTGATAGTAAAAGACACCAAAAAACCACGCCACTGCCATGCTTTCAACTTGCCTACAACCTCAAATTCGCAAAACAGTATATTGGGCATGACTCTTTTTAGCAAATCGGACAAAAACTCGGATGAAATTAGAGACCGTTCTATTCTGAAAAAATCGTAAGAAATCTTGGATGTGGCAACTTGGATAAAAAATCGAACGGTGTAAAGACACGAATTTGTCGTTTTATTTGCTCAGAACAAAAAAAAATCTCCAAAGGCAGCAAGTACCTTATATAGCGAATTTTTTATGTATCTACATACTGAAATATTAATTGCAAAACATTCTTATGATACTGACAATTAATATATTTTAATAACATTGAATCAACTAATAAATTCATTTCCCGTAATACGTTTAATCAAGGCCTGCTTGATTTTTTCAAGCGAAATTCTCTAGCAGGCCTTGCGTCTAATATTAACTGTCAAAATTAGTTGCCCCCCGCGATATTCAATTTTTTTTCTAATATCAATTGTCAGAACACATAGCCATCTTAGATACGTGATTTTACTGCTTATACTCAAAAAAGAGATTTTTGCATTTTTCTTGCGATCCAATGAACCGATTTTGATGATTTTTTTTCTGGGTCATAGAGGATCGACGACTCTACTGTTATTTTAATTTTCATCAAAATCTAAGCAAATTTAATATTGAAAATGATTTTTTTCAACATTTCTTCAGCTCTTATTCCAAAAGTGTTGGCCCTACCAGTCTGGTCAACGAACTCATCCAAGCTATCCCAAAGACCGATTTTTGTACCAAGTTTCATTAAGATTGGTGTATTTTTACGGCAGTTATCGTGGGTATACATATATATATATATATATATATATATATATATATATATATATATATATATATATATATATATATATATATAAAAATTTTAACGAACGGTGGATATGGGTTCCTGAGGTCCCAAAACGAACTTCTGTGCAAAAATTTTTCGGAAATTCAAAAGTGAGGATCTCGTCATTAGCTAATTTTTTTTAAAAAATTCGCTAATATCGGATATAAAAACTCGGATAATATAAAGTGAGCTTTGTACCTAATTAACGAATTGTCAACGTCAAAAATTCTAATTTTCGAGCTGTGTAGACTTGCCTATGAAATAACCAATAGGAAGCGAACATTTAGGCGCACAGTTTAAAAATAGAGTATAGGAAAGCACTAAAAATGACTTAAAATGACTCGAGAATCCTTTTAACATTGACGTTTCGCATTTTCTCTAGAATGCAATGGAGAAAAACAAAAAAAGCACCTCGTTTTTAAAAAGTTTGATCTTGTCTAAAAACGAGCGTTTTGAACAACTTTCAAATGAGCTACAAAGTTCTAATTTTGCTAGAATAATCTCCAGGAATCTCCCTACAAAACCTTAAAATATTGTTCGAATCGTTCGTCAACTGATAGGAGTTTCATAAGATTGGCCACATTTAGATCCGACATCCTGTATATGTGTGTGCGTATCTGTGTTGATGTATACGTAATTTTAAAACAACAGAATAGCAAAGACCAAAAAAAATATTGTAACAGACTGAATTCCCACATTAAATTCAATATCATTATACAGTATGATCGAGCAAAAAATACGACCGTGAAAGACAATATAACAAGACAATTTCAAAACTTGATTTTTTTTGCTCGCCCGAAAAATTTCACGATATCACTCTATTCGTTGCCGACAATAATTTTAAATAAAGAATTAAAAAGAAATATCGTACAACTCTATCTGATATTATAAAACAACCCATGTTATAAGCCCCAATTATGTACAGGATGTTTCACTTAAGACAGATCATATTTATATCCTTAATTGAGATCATTGACACAAACACACAGGTCGTGCTAAGCTTTTTTTATATAAATTAAACACCGATAAGCCACAATTTGTCAAAAGTTTCCACCCGATAATAATAGAATATTTGTTTTAACGTATGTGTATGTAAATGATTGAATTTGCCATAACTGTATATTTAGTCTTCTTAATAATTTCAAGTTTAGAAACGTTTAGATTTTTAACGCATCAAAAATTGGATGAACTTAAAATACATCCATTTCAATAAAAATCGATTTATTGAGAAATAATTCTGCAACTATTTGTAAATTGTCCAAATTAATTAAAAAGTAAATTTATTTTCCAAGATAAATGTAGTTGTAGGTGTATCTATGAAATTCAACGTATTGAATTATGAATTGGTTTTGAGTAATTATTTCAATTAATAATTGATGGTCAATAAAAATTTGAACTTTACAAGTGATTAATTCAGTTTTTTGTTATAGTAATTATACACAATCTAAAACTAATCAAATTTAATACAATGATATTTATAAGCTTTTTAATCATTTTATATTCCTTTCGTAATGATGAAAAATCGCAGTGTTTTTTTTTCTATTCTAGTATACTCAATAACAGTTGAATTAACCATTTTTGGATAATTTAATTGAAAATCCACATCTAACAACATATTGTAAAATGTTTGATTTTTTTTAAAGGATGTACGTATATATAGTTCGTTCATCGGCTTAAAAAATTAACCTTGGACTGAATTATTTGTCTAACAAATGTAAAGTAATATACCGTGTGTTCTACCAACACAAATTGTCAAAAAATCAATAAAGAAATTAATCTTGTTTATTTAAATATACAGGATGTCCCGTAAGTCGCGCATTTCCTACTAAGGGGCAGATAGGGGATGAAATTCTAAGGTAAAAAGTCCTGTACAATTTTTTCATCTGACGCACAGGAAATTAGTTATTAATTAAATCATGTAGCCAATCAGGTGCTCGATATAGCGATAAAAAGAGAGAAGGAAAGAGTCTTGACGGTAGAACGTGAGAAACGGGCCAGTTAGCAAGCCGGCGCGACAGTCGTTCAAACAAAGAGAGCACTTGATTGGCTACTTCATTTAATTAATTACTAATTACCTGTGCGTCAAATGAAAAAATGGTACAGGATTTTTTCGTTTAGAATTTCATCCCCTATCTGCCCCTTAGCAGGAAATGCGCGACTTACGGGACAGCCCTGTACAGTTAGACTTTATGGGACGTATTGTATTATTACTCCATAACCTCTTATAGAAAAATTTATTGTTACTAGGAGTTAAAAACTGTAAAGTCTTATAAATTTAAAGCCCAGAAAACCTGAAGACTTTACATTTGTGTATAAAAAATAATTTATAAATATTATTGCCATAGAAAGTGTCTTTTTAGAATCTATAAAATAGCACAAAAAAGATAAAAGCTTCCTTCCATTCTCTTAGAGATTATTAAAAAATAACACACTATTAACTATTGTATAAGTTGTGCTTTTATATCTACAAAATAACGATGTAGATAAAAAATGAATTATTAATCTGGCATAAAATTCAACTATAATTTCCAAATCAATCAATCAGGGATAGTAGAACAAACGCCATATACAGGATGAAATCTAATTGCCTTCAATCCGAGAAACCATGTGTAGGGCCCCAAAAACTGAGCCGATTTTATTATTTTATTATAATAAACAAAAAAGGTTGAAAACAAGTACAACCCACATGCTGCGCCTATTAAAAGTTAAAGATAGAGAAGGTAAATATCATCTACAATGGACCGCGTATTTGTTGAACGTGACGTCACTTTTTTCTTTTTTACTGTATTAACTAAATTGAATAATTCGAGTATTACACGAGTAAGAAATAAACACACAATTATGTAGAGATATCGAGATGTAACTGTGAATCGCTCACATGTATTATAGTTCTAGGCAGTGACGTCAGTATACGTCACTGTATACTGACGTATACGTCAGTATAAATTGTTCTAAGCTAAGTTAAAGTAAGTTTTAAAATTTCGCGATTTTCGAGAAAAACGCAACCTGCTTGTAGGCGGAGCTTATCACATCAATTGTACGAATCGTGAAAGGCCACGGCTCTTCAGATTCTGAAGCACCTCTATCTATATCTAAAGATCTATAGCTATATATATAATACCTATAGATATAGATATATGTACATATAAACATAACAAGTTTGCGTCTTTCAGTCGTTCCCAAATTATAATGAAGTCCACAATCTTCCTTCTAATTTGTTCAGTTTTCTATCAATGTACCTATCAGGTAACGTATTAAATCTAAACTTAAGTCTCTTTATTTTTTATTTAATCTCTAATTCCAGGAAAAAATTAACTTTGCTGTATATTACGAATCTTTATGTCCTGGTTGTATTCATTTTATATCCACCCAACTGTATCCAGGCTTCCAGAAGATAGGTGATGCCTTAATTATAGATCTAGTACCATACGGAAATGCTAAGGTAAAATTTACAAAACTCTAATATTTTATTATTATAATTTGTTGTAATTGTAGCAAACAAAAGTTAATAATACATGGGAATTTAATTGTCAACACGGTCCAGCTGAATGTTACGGGAATAAAATGCAAGGTTGTGTCTTGAAACATTATCCAGATATTGAAACACAAATGAAATTCGTTGGATGTATGATGAGTTCATCGGATCCATCAGATTCCACTAATGGCGAGCAAGTAACTTATCAATTAATTTTTTTTTATCTAGAGTGATAATTTCATGATTTTATCATGATTTCCAGTGTGCAAATTCGTGTAATATACCGTGGACACCAATAAAAAAATGTAGTGATGGACCGGAAGGTGATGAAATATTAGCGGCTTACGGACAACAAACTCAAGCTTTAGGCTATCATCCGTACGTTCCATATTTGTTATTTAATGGGTCCTTTAATGAAACGTTAGAATATGCAGCGTTGGATGATTTCGTTAAAACTGTCTGTAATTTATTGGAGACTAAACCGAAAGGTTGTTATTCTAAATTGGAGAATTAAAGATATCGTGAAAATATGGTAATTGTTTAATAATAATTACACAATTCTATTATCACAATTGTCCTTCTATTCCTCAATAAAGTTACAATGTTGTTCAAAGTTATCAATTTTCAGTCATATTCTGTAATTAGTTATAATCACTGAACAGTTCCAACAACTACAATAAGTTATTCTTGATCATAACTAAACTTAGGACTATGAAACTTCTTTAGAGCACCCCACGGGCGTGCGTGACTCGATATAATTCGTATAATCTATCAATACTATCAACAACGCTAACCCACATGCTGCGTCTATTAAAATTTAGAGGTAAAGATGGTAAATATCACCTACAGCGGACCGCTTGTTTGTTGGACGTAACGTCGTTCTCTTACTTTATTACCCACATTGAACATTTCTATACATTATTTGCCGAACCAATATAGTAATCACGTGGACAGCACGAGTTGTGAACGTGATTGTTTGTGAGATCAGAGTGAAAAGTTTTGTTTACACTACTCAAGGAAATTTAATAATATGCGGCTAACTTCTCCCAGACAATAAACGACTGACTTGTAACGAGTGCAATTGGAACAACTAAAGCGTGATCATGATACAGTGTAAATCGGTCTTTTAAGGAACATCCATTGAATTCGCCCAACCAATGAAAGTTCAATTTTTAAGTTGCACGTGCATATCACGCGCTTTTAGTACTATATTTTTTGAGAGTATAGTTCAGGTACAAGGGTAATAAATAAACGTATACTTCTGTAGAGAGATGGAGTTGTAAATGTAGATCGCTCACATGTGTGATAGTTCTAGACAGTGACATCATTGCTACTGTATATACGGTATAAATTATTCAAAGCTAAATTATAACTCACTACCAGAATACAACAAACATAAAAAAAATCTCCAAAGGCAGCAAGTACCTTATATAGCGAATTTTTTTATGTATCTACATACTGAAATATTAATTGCAAAACATTCTTATGATACTGACAATTAATATATTTTAATAACATTGAATCAACTAATAAATTCATTTCCCGATGGTATTTTAATTGAAAAATACTTTTAATCCACAAACAATAAGAAACACTAAAAAAAAAAAATAATAATGAAGTTTGTTGTTTGTCTAATACGTCTAATCAAGGCCTGCTTGATTTTTTCAAGCGAAATTCTCTAGCAGGCCTTGCGTCTAATATTAACTGTCAAAATTAGTTGCCCCCCCGCGATATTCAATTTTTTTTCTAATATCAATAGTCAGAACATATAGCCACCTGAGATAATCGAGTTTACTGCTTATACTCAAAAAAGAGATTTTTGCATTTTTCTTGCGAACCAACGAACCGATTTTGATGATTTTTTTTCTGGGTCATAGAGAATGGTCGGCTCTACAGTTATTTTAATTTTCATCAAAATCTAAGCAAATGTAATATTGAAAATGATTTTTTTTAACATTTCTTCAGCTCTTATTCCAAAAGTGTTGGCCCTACCAGTCTGGCCAACGAACTCATCCAAGCTATCACAAAGACCGATTTTTGTACCAAGTTTCATTAAGATTGGTGTATTTTTACGGCAGTTATCGTGGATATACATATATAAATATATATATATATATATATATATATATATATATAAAAATTTTAACGAACGGTGGATATGGGTTCCTGAGGTTCCAAAACGAACTTCTGTGCAAAAATTTTTCGGAAATTCAAAAGTGAGGATCTCGTCATTAGCTAATTTTTTTTAAAAAAATTCGCTAATATAAATTTCACAGTTATTCTTCATGCTTAATGATAAAACGACAACATTGTTTGGGCAAACTTAAATTGATCCATCTAACAATAAGTATATTATGTATGTGTAAAATTGAAAATGAGTCATGACTAGAATCTATTGATCTTCTTTAGAGGATATTCGGTGACCAAAAGTTGTTCAACCTAGATAGCTGACATAGTTTGATTAAATTTATTTGAATGGGCTGGCTTACAGTCGGAAAAGTGACTTAAGAGACTGACTAAAGTAATAAAATTAGTTCACAATAGATTCAGTAACAAAAAACTTGACAGGGGTATTAAAATATTGCCACATGCCACTGTAATAAATTTTATAAAGTCGTCACTGGTAATTTTTCAACAAATATCTTGTACTTGCAATATTTCAGTACCCCTGTCAAGTTGTTTATTACTATATCCATTGTGAGCTAATTTTATTACCTTAGTCAACTTTTTGAGTCAAGGTACAAAGTATACTCTACCGATTTAAGCCCATCTTGTTCGCATTTCAATTTTCGCGCTAAGTTCTTGTTTAATAACTAGAGTTGTTGATAATTTTACATTAATAAAACCATTGTTTTTTAGCGCATTACCTAGTATCTAACAATAAGTCGTAAAAATCAAGCGAATCAATTTTACATCTTTAGTGGGAAGCAATTTAGACACGCTGAGTTTTCTGTTTTGAGTATGACTTTGAAGATTTTTTTCTTTATAATAAATCCATTGATATCAGCTGAGCTGATTGTAAGCATGCCAAGTCAAATTTTTGAGCTATTAAAGGTATAAAGGATCCTACAATACTGTTTTACAGCAATAATTTGTTTTTAAATTTTTGTCATTGTCATTATGAAGCATTTCTTTCAAAAATTTTAGATCACAACATCGATTATCATAAATTGTAATCATCACTTGTTGTTTAATCCAAAAATATACATTCATCTAATAATTTTAACGCGTAATTAATGATTGGATCCCTGATCCATGATTTATAATAGTTACGCTACTGATTAAAAACATCACTTCCTGTAAATTGTAAATAAATTATGAAATTATAATCTGGACTTTATTTATCAATTTATATGACTAATTATACCTTGAACTTTAACTACTGAAAAACAACGACTTAAGCCATGTTCTCATATTTTTATACAACAAAATTAATCAAAATTTTTCTACTAATATACCTACTGAAACTCCTATTAATTAGCGGGAGAATCGAAAAATATTTCAAGGATTTATTGGAGAGTGTCTACAGATAATTTTAGCAAAATTAGAACCCTGTAACTCATTCGAATGTTGGTCAAAAAACGCTCGTTTTGGATAAAATCATGGTTTTGAAAATTATCTGATTAACTTTCGGAACTTAAGGGTCTAGACTGATTCTGTCCCATTATATTGCAAACAAAACTAGTTTTTGACAGTTACTCTATTTATCTTTCTCAAGCCATATACGGACATTGGGAGGCATGCACCGCACCACATTTGCAGCACATGCTCGAACCGATCCAAAATTCATAATATGCATTGATTTACGCAAAAATAACACAATGGCCCACATATAACGCACTGGGACACTTTGATCGCGACAGTTTTACCGACACACTCAGACGCAAGCCTCGCTGTATCTGTACATGGCTTTAGGTATAGTAGACCACTTAGAATGATGACTAACACGTGGACTGTATTTTGTTTACCAACTCGCGCACTTGTCAGTGTGGTCGACTGTTTGATTTTGTTTAACAGCAAAACTCGTTTCTTATAGCTTGTTTCGATTTATAATTTCGAAAAAATAGGCAACTTTGCATGTAGTTTTACAAAAAAAAGGCAAAGAAAATTGAAAATCTAATCTCGCCCAACCGTAGAATTAACTTTCGCCTTTCTATTTATATAAATTGGAAGTCATTTTATTAACTACACAAAAAGATATGTACATTCAACCAATACCACTTTTTCAGGATAAATATGCTTTTTCCTAAGATCGGAAAAACCCAGTTGATTTTTCAAAAAGTTATTCAAGTCCAGGCATGTAGAATTGCATTTAAAATAGAATGGAACATTTACCATTTTGATATCTGTTACCTTTTTTGAGATACGCGTATTCCACTTTTGTATAAAGGTTCCATATAATTGGAGATAGACTAATTGCCATCAAATTTCTATACACGATATAATGAGAGGCGGCAAAAGCCAATGTTAACAGGTAGACTCGTCTAGTTTTGAATAGATCTATGGTGGCTTATCAAATTGGCTTTTCACAAGCCTTCTCTATACCACTACTAATCAAAGGAAATCTATGTATACTAATATAGGGCTAACCACACTATTAGTGTACAATTCCATTGAATTTTATAAATGAATACACTAATCTAGAACACGGCCACGTTACTGTTATTTCACGGTTCAAATCAAATATATTTGTCGAATTTCATTATAATTACCGAGGCAAAAACTGTTCCCAATCAAAATTTTTGATAATTATCATTAGTATGTTTCAAATAAGCTTAGTTTACCGAATGATAAAGGCTCGTCATACCGCCACAACTCGGTATAAAAGCCCCTTTTACATTATCCGATTTTACATCCGATTTTTTGTTTCGAGCAAATCAAATAAGAAATTTGTGACTTTACACCATTCAATTTCTTATCCGAGATATTTCATCCGACTTTTTTAGAATAGAACGACCTCTAATTTCATCCGACTTGCCAAAAAGTGTCATGCACAGTATAGTGTTTTAAGAATTTGGTGTTGTACGCAAGTTGAAAGTATGACAGTGGTATGGTTGTTTGTTTTTTGGTGTCGTCGTGACGTTTAGTATCAGCTTGTCTGTTAGCACTTACGTACACATGCAACTCACTCGTTTAATGTAAAGATGAAAATATCTGGGATTCGAGGTGAACTCGGATATAAAATCGAATAGAAAAATCGGATACAAAACTCGGACAATGTAAAGGGGCTTTTAAAGATAAGATTCATCCAATTTCGGATAGAGCTAACAATAAGTGACTTGTCGCCTTGGCTCCTTTACGAGTCATTTCTATGACGCTTTCACATACATTATGTCTGTACACTAACTATGGAATCTGTCGGCTACTAATGTAGTGGGTTAACCACACTAATAGTGCATAAATGAAGTAATTCTATTGAATTTTATAAATGAATACTTAAGTCTATACAGTGCTTAGAAGCATTACTGTTTATAGAATCTTATTATGATGATAAAGGCAAAAAAAGTGATTCCACTCGATTTTTTTCGATAAGAATTTATACCTTGAGCTTGATCATCAATTAAATTTTTTATTATAGAAAATTATTGTTAATCATAAAAATATATATGGATACAGTCACCTTGTAAGTGGTAATATCCGTTTCCGTTGAAATCTATCTATAGATATAGATATAAAATTTTCAAAGTGATATTTATCCTTGTCTATTGTTATCAATTTGTAATCAAATATTATTTAATTGTATTACAGAATTAATTGTAAATTTTAAAGAAATTTGGCAACAACGGAAAATAAATCGAAAAATTATAAGTTCAAAGTTCATGGGTTTGTTTCTTTTCGATAATTTGTCGAATTGTAAATGGAAATGTTTGCACGTTTCTATTTGAATCTAGGTTGAGTAACAGTTTTTTATACTATACAGAGTGTCCAGACTCAGAGTATACAATTTCCATCAAATCGAATGAAATTCTAAAGACTTTGAGAACATTTTAGCAAAATTAGAACATTGTAGTTCATTAGAAAGTCGGTCGAAAATGATCGTTTCCGACTATGTTACAATTTTTTTAAAACGAGCTAAGAATGATTTGAGGATCCTCCCACATATTTTTAGCGAATTTTTTTAAAAAAAATTAGCTAATGACGAGATCCTCACTTTTGAATTTCCGAAAAATTTTTGCACAGAAGTTCGTTTTGGAACCTCAGGAACCACGATAACTGCCGTAAAAATACACCAATCTTAATGAAACTTGGTACAAAAATCGATCTTTGTGATAGCTTGGATGAGTTCGTTGGCCAGACTGGTAGGGCCAACACTTTTGGAATAAGAGCTGAAGAAATGTTAAAAAAAATCATTTTCAATATTACATTTGCTTAGATTTTGATGAAAATTAAAATAACTGTAGAGCCGACCATTCTCTATGACCCAGAAAAAAAATCATCAAAATCGGTTCGTTGGTTCGCAAGAAAAATGCAAAAATCTCTTTTTTGAGTATAAGCAGTAAAATCACGTATCTAAGATGGCTATGTGTTCTGACAATTGATATTAGAAAAAAAATTGAATATCGCGGGGGGGCAACTAATTTTGACAGTTAATATTAGACGCAAGGCCTGCTAGAGAATTTCGCTTGAAAAAAATCAAGCAGGCCTTGATTAGACGTATTAGACAAACAACAAACTTCATTATTATTTTTTTTTTAGTGTTTCTTATTGTTTGTGGATTAAAAGTATTTTTCAATAAAAATCATAAATATTAAAATAACATCGGGGAAATGAATTTATTAGTTGATTCAATGTTATTAAAATATATGAATTGTCAGTATCATAAGAATGTTTTGCAATTAATATTTCAGTATGTAGATACATAAAAAAATTCGCTATATAAGGTACTTGCTGCCTTTGGAGATTTTTTTTTTTAATTTGTTAACGGTCCCATTGAAATAGCTATAATTTTTCGTTATATCTTTTTAACCATAGAAGGTAAAGAGAAACGATTTCCACCCATAGATTCTTTGTCCAAAATTTAGGTGTAACATGTTTTTATAATTTTAAAAAACATGTTACACATCGGACATGGCTAAAATCAAACTCCTAGGTCATGAAAAATAAGGTTTGACATAGGGACCTAGTTAAAATAGGTCTAGGCAAATATTTCTGATAACGCTGACGAATCTGCTATCAGAATAGAGGTCGCTACAGTTCATAAGAGAAAGTGGACTGATATCTCGAGAACCACTGAATCGATTTTGATTTTGATTTGACCAATCGAAAGCGTATCGAAATTTACATTTAGTGATAACGCTGAAAGAGGACGCCACCTTCTAAAGTCAAACAACTGCCTAAATGTAGTTTTAAATGGGACCGCTTGATTTTAAATGAAATGTTACGCATTTTTTTCTAGAATGCAAGAGAAAAACGAAAAATATCAATTTTGGGATTTGGGAGAGTCGTCGAGTCATTCTTATTATTAGTCGCTTTACATATGTAGCTCGTTCTTGAAACGCTCTAATTTTGCTAAAATGCTCTCTAAGGATTAACCCACAAATCGCCAAAAAAGTATTTTTATGAAAACGGCCGAATTATAATACTCCGAAGCTAGACATACATATTATAAACAATACAGTCTTTTATATCCATTAGAGGTAAAAACGACCTTCTGCAACTTTTGGAAACAGAAGAATTGACGTCAGCTTTTAAAAATTACGCAATATTGAATAAAAATTTGCCACTTTTAAGAATTCACAGTCAGCTAAATGAATTTTTTTTACTTCTGAAAAATGTTCCTTTGCAAGAAAAAAAGTCAAAAGTTTGTAAATATTGGAAGGGGTTTTGAGAATTTAAGCTAGGAGATTTCTTTTCCTATGAACCCATACCTAAATTTAAAAAATGAAGAGCTGTCCAATTTTGTCAATTCGATATAAAGAACATCAGTTACTGTTATTCAATTCTGGCTTCACACACGTCAATTTTTAGGGACGATTTGTAGGGAAAAAAGAGTGTGGGTAGTGCAGATTGACACGGGAATAGGCACGTCGGGAGCGGCCCCCACTCTATTTCTCCTACAAATCGTCCCTAAAAATTGACGTGTGTGTAGCCGCCTTTTCTCTTTTTCTGTCACTTCACTTCAGTTTCAAAGTTTCGATTTGTGTTATTTTAGCCCATTGAAAAATAAATCTAGTCCTTCAAACTTTATTACATGTTTTCCTCTTATTTTTTTAAAATTTAAGGTTCCTTGGGAAAGGAATTCCCTAGATACTCAAAACAGGTCAATTACTCCTTTCAATATTCACAAATTTTTGATTATTTTCTTGCAAAGAAAAATTAATTATTCAAAAACAGATATTAATTTTGTGCTTAGTTGACTATGAATTTTTTAAAAGCATAAATTCCAAAAGTTGACGTCAATTTCTCCTATTTCTAAGAACTGTAGAAGGGTGCTTTCATCTCCAATAGATAGCCTAGGTGTTTTCCTCCAAATTATTTGATTTTAGTAATAAATGAAAGTTATCGTGAATTTACTACTATTAACCATACTGAAAAACCCTGTATATTTCTGAAATTGAGAAATTTAAATCGCTCACCTCTCGGACTTTATTCCGCCGTTCTCTAGCAATTGGATCAGGGTCTTCACCATTCATTACAACTGGATATTTTTGACCAGGTGCCGGTGGCACTGTTATGATACGATTATCATCTTGTGGAATATCACCAACATCTTCTTTACCAACATTTTCATCAAAACCACCACCACCAACACCACTATCACCAGCATTATTATTAATTAAACGCATTGCTGTCGATGTTGATGAAGTCCTTTGCTGTTGATAACCTGGCCGTTCTAAAACTTTTAATTCATCATCCTGATTAATTTTCATTTTTAATTTTTCTCGATCATCTAATAGATGTGGATCAATTTGTAAATTATCATCATGATGTAATAATAATTTAGCACCATCACGATTATTATCATAAAGATGTGGTGGTGGTGGTATCAATAATTCAGGACCGGCACGTTTTATTTTATCATACATACGATTATAAACACTTTCAATTGTACCACCACTACCCCTATTTATATTACTACCACTGTTACCACCACCACCACCACCACTATTACTACTGCCACCAACGTTTGTTGTAGCACGGAATTCTGGTAAAAAGAAGAACGTACCAAAACAAATTAAACCAAATACGATAAATACAAGAAATATAACGTATTTCTCGCGGGCACGAAATGAACGTCGACTAAATGGCACTGGTACACCATTGATGAAACGTTGATATGTTGGTAAAATGCCCGTTGAAGTCATAACTATCCGTTTGGATTTAATTAATTAATTATCTATTAACAATTATTTATTGTTTATCAATTAATAATTGATACACGATAATGTGTGACAGAGACAGTGAGTGTGTGGGACCTAGAAAATCTCTCTGATTACCACCAAGGACACGCCATTAATGAACACAGACACAAACACTTTGACAGTTCCACAACTGAATAGAAGAACAACACGCAGATTTCTGCTTCGCAGGTGGGAATGATTACTAACCCGAACAACCCATCTCTTTTTAACGCATATCTCTTAAATACAACAACGACATCTAATGGCAAACTATAGTAAGCTATAATAGAGATTTCTGTTTACACATCCCAAAAACATTAATTTCACAATACCGCTAAATTTAAACCTTGTCTATCCATCTTCTTCTACTAATAAAAATCATGCAGTCAACTCTATTTGCAATACAGAAACGTATGTTGAGACTTAAAAGCGGCTGTTCAAAATTATCAAAGTAGAATGAATAAAATTTGCAAGGTAATTACTAATTAGTCTGACAAAATAAAATGTTATGTCTATTTAATTTTAGTAATAATAATAAGTAAATAAAAACAATAAAACATAGTGATCTGTAAGCAACGACATACGTCCTCCATCCATGGTGTACTTTCGTCACAACGGTATTTCACATCGCACCTATGACTTTGTTGATAGAGTCCTAGCTCGATTCATTACATTTGAGCCTTATCAATGAAAAAACAAGCAGCCGAACTAAGCTACGATGCTGAATAACATAAGGCATGGCCAACTACAAAGTGAAGTCACATTCTTATACAGCGTGTACAATGCTGATTCATTTCATAGTTGTTCGTGAATTTGAGTACGTTAGGTCGTAACTTGGTTCATGTTTTATACATACATATAATATACTTCAGACATTTTTCAATGAAAAACACAGTTGTCTGTGCTTTTAGCTACGTAGTATCGTAGTATGGTTCGGCCATTTGGAAAATACATTAGCACATGTCAATTATGAATCAAGTTACGATACTACGTTACCAAAGCCATAGCCAACTATGTTAAGAAGTATCGTGATACACTCGGTTTATGTGTCGGGGGCCCTAATGACGAATCTTGCGTGGAGGCTCAAAATTTATAATGACGGCAATGATAAAAGGGCTAAAAAATTCTCAATACGGTTTCCTTTTCCATTTCTCTCAAGTGAATGCGATAGAAGATATCTACATTATATGCTACGCTATGCTATAAAAAGAGAGGTAAATAATAAATAAATAATTAATTATTTAAAAAAAAAAATTATCCAAGTAAATTAGGGATATTAATTCAATTATTTGTGTATTATTTTATTTCACTCAATATCGTTATAATTTTTAAATTTGGCGCTCATTAAACGTTGATGAAGAAACAGTATTGCCAACTATTGCCGTTCAAGGTTTGTTTCCAAAATAAATAAATTTTCTGTGTTAGATTTGTTATACACTGATTATACTGCAATTAATGATTACTAATAATTATAAGATTTTTCTTGAAGCAATATTTCTATTGATTATATTAATTCTAAGTTACTACCAACTGATATTGACCATTAAAACAAAAATTAACTAGGCTAATTATTTAAATTATATAAACATCGTATAAAATTATCATTGTGACTATTTTGAGAAAATTATTCAAATTAATTGACCAAAATAATTCAATTATTTATAGCATATATTTAATTTTAATCGATTTGATTTAAATTTGGCGGTCATTTAACGCCAATTCAAAAAAGCAGAATTGCCACCTGCAATATTTTAGGCTGGGTTCGATTTAAATAAAAATAAATTAATATTTCTCGTTGTTTAAATTCATAAAATACGGATTAGATCCAAATTATTATAACTTTTTGATATAATTTTCTTTAAATATTCCACTTTTGCCATTACCAACTGATGTTGTGTATTAAACAAAAAAAAACTAAACTAGATTCAAAATATACAGGCTGTCTTCAATTGATGTTACAAAATCTTTATAATTGTTTTATTTCAAAATTACATATTTTGTACAAAATTTCGTTGTTTACAAACACTGCTATAAAGCTTTTATAACTTATCAACTAATATTTAAGGGAAAAAAATCAATAAAAATATATTTACATATTGAGATCTTTTCATAGAAAATTAAAAAAAAACTGTATTAGTATAAAATAGAAAAAAATTCTAGAAAATATCACAATTTCTTTACAAAATCTTACAACAAAAAAATCAACCTAATCTAATCACCGTTTCGGTTTAAATCTGGACATATAAAATTCACAGTCTGTACAATATAAATTAGCAGAAACTACCACTTTCTTTCGGCATAAATTACATTTCGTCTTACCAGTTGGTATACTGTTGTTGGCATTATTAACAACAATCGGTGTGATTACAGCTTTGGGAATTGGTGATGATGTTGTTGGTGATACTGATGGTGATGTATCTAGATTACCACCTTTTGTATTCGCTTCAAAACTTACCGTTTTCTTCAATAATTGTTTCGGTGGTAATGCGTGCTGATAAGGCGGTAAATTAAATTTGTTATACTCCTGATCTGGATGATGTTGTTGTAAAACGCGCTGTGGTTCAAAATTTGGACTTCTATCAATGTATCTTTGTTGTTGGTCCATTGTTGGAGTTATTCGATAATCCAACGGTCGTGGTGTCTCTTGATAACACATCGGATTTGGTACAGATTGATATGTTTGATAATTCTGTTGTTGTTGTTGTTGTTGATATTGTTGTTGTTGTTGGGGATAATTGATAGGCGAATATTGTCGTTGATCGTAATTATTCGGCCGATAATCGTAGTTCTGCCGTTGATAAATCTCATGCTGGTAATTATAATTTGATGGTGATGGGGATGGTGGATGATGTTGTTGGTATATAGGCTGGTATTGTTGTTGATAATTGTTGTGATGTTGTTGTATTAATGATGGACTCGGTGATTGTCGTATTTGTGTTACCGGTTGATTATAAGCTGGACGATAATTTTGATTGTGTTCTTGTTGTTGGTGTTGTTGTTGTTGTAGTGGTGGTGGTGGAGAAGGATAGGACACATAACTACCCTGTTTTGGATTGTATTGATTTATTTGATAATTCGGATTAGGTGGTGGTTGTGGCTTATTAGGGTTGTAGATATAACACGGCGAATTTGGTGGTATTACCATATAAGGACTATTAGTTGATGGTGGTAATGGTGGTGGTTTATATGCCGGACGACTACCGTAAATCATATTATTATTATTTTCGATATCTTGATTTGAATTTTGTCGTGATAACAGATTCTCAATTGAATTCCGTCTAACATACACCGGTTGTTCATTACTGTTATTGTCTTGATGATAAGTCTCTAATGGTTTAACATCTGGACGAGGTGTTGTTTCCGGTTTATTCATTGCTGATCGCAGGACACGCTCCAAAATTGGATTAGGTATATAACTATCATCTTCTTGATCTTCTGCTGTTGCTACCAAGATCACTTGATCACAAAACGAAACGCTCTTCTTTTTACCCAATTTCTTCTTCGATGACTCTTCACAATTACTATCAATTTTATCATCAGGTACTTCTACAGGAATTCTCACCGGATTCTCTACCGGTGTTTGTACTTGAATACTCTCAAATTTCGTTGCTAAATCTTTAACCGACTTAACTTTACTTAAATTCTCATGATTATTTGAATATTTTTGATCGACAACATCAACACCATGATTCTCTATCAATTGATTCTTTTTCATACGTAATGCTGCCTGTTTTGCTTGCAACTCCTTCAACCATGTCTCACTGCCTGTTGGACTCTTTACCGGTTCTTGTATCGGTCTATTATCGGAATCTTGTGATAGAATTTCTTGGCGTTGTTTTTGTAATTGTGCTAGAAGACTACCTGGTGATGGCGGTGGTGGTGATGGTGATGGTGGTTGCATTTTCGGTAAATGTTCCTCAAGTGCTGATAAATCTAATGGTGGCGGTGGTGGTGGGAATTCTTCACTAGCCTGCCGTGAATGTATAACAGAACTCAACGGACTTGGATATGGTGGTAAGTCTAAATTTTGATTAGATCCAACACAATCATTCAGTAATGGTGGTAAGTGTGGAGGACATGGTAAACAATCGACTTCATCTACACCATCGTCTTGTGGATCGATTTTAGGCGGGCTTTGTTCTTGGTGGACATCAGCACGTGTAACAATAGTGTTCGAATCAGGTGTGTGAAATCGAACACCATCATTCGTTGTTGGGTTGTACTGTTGTGGATATGGTGGCATATATTTCTGTATTGTATCCATATTGTAGTCGATTTCGTTCGGTAAAGGATACTGTGGCCTCTCACCTTTATCCTCACAGACTTCGCCGCCATTCAACTTAGACGTGGTAAGTTGGGAAGTTGTGCGGAGTGGTGGCGGTGGTGGTACTTTAGCCGCTGTTAGAATCTTACCGGCACTACCATGAAAACTTTTTCTCATCAATTTACTGCGCTCCAAATTCGGATTTGTGCTATTGCCAGTAAATTCCAAATGACCTTCTGATAGATAACCACATATACTAGCTGTTTGTTCTGTATTATTATTGTTATTATTATTTTTTAAACCAACACTACTATCATCAACGGTAATATTCGGTTTCTCCAATTTATCTGATTCAGTTAAATCGGGCATACTACGATTTTTACGTCGTATCAAACCACCCATCAATAATTTTCGACGTATCTTATGTTGTTTCTTATTTTTACCATCTTTATCTTTCTTATCATCTTTATTATTATTATTATCATTGGATTTTTCACGTTTTAATGTATCTTTACCGGATATAATTTCCGGTGCTATAGAAAAATCACGCGTTATCTTATTGCGATCTTCACTGCGTGAACGTTTCTCACGGCCTTTTTGATTGTCTTTATTTTTCGATCGCGAGAAAATACTTCTCGACTCACGTCCCGGTGGTTTATCATACATTGCATAATCATCATCATCATCATTAATATTCACTGTGATCTTCTTCAATGCATCTTTCTTCTTCGGTAGTGTTGCATAAATTTCGATATTCTTCGTTGGTGTTGGTTTCTCTTGTGTTTGTTGTATTAATTCACGGCTATTTTGTCGTGAATGTTGGCCTTTATCACGTGAATTTTGCCGTGAATGTCGACCACTACTACCATCACGTGTATGTCGGATATCTGGTGGTAGATCTTTATTTTGTGATGCTTGATTCTGTGTCATTCTTCTATGTAGACTTCTAGCTCTCATAATGCAAGTGTTGTGCTTCATTCGGGCTAATGTAAGAGTTTGTGGATTGTTGTATGGTGCATCCATTGCGGCTCTAGCTTTCGTTGCTGCAGCATTACATAAAGCTAATGCTAAAACTAAATCATGATCATCTTCTAATTGTCGTGATTTCACAAGTAATTCATCGGCTTCATCGCATAAAACATCGCAGCTTTGTGAAATTTGTGTTGTTGTGGCGTTGTTATTGTTATTATTGTTGTAATCTTCTGGGATTTTCGCTAAATGTCCCATTTTCATTAAATGTTGGATTGTTGTCATTGTTGAACTGTCATTGGATGATAACGAATACGAATCATAACCGACATCATATACACCACTACTACTACTACTTGATGATTCATTACGTGGTAATTGTGATGGATTCGGTACATTATCATGAACTTTACCAACAAGATACAAATATGGATTCTCCATTGTTGATGATGTTGATGATGAGGCACTGTTTCGATCACTGCTCCAATTGCCCGAATCACGAGTTCTTGGTACGTTCAAATAATCACGAAAGCATGCTTCAGTACCAGATGATGAACCATTACTTAATGTACGATGGATATTGTTGGTTTTCTGTTGATTGTAATCTAATGATTTTCTTGTAATATATTCTGGATCTTTTTTCGATAATTCCCCATCAACTGTATCACACGATTGATTATTGTTATATAAATTATTTTGTATTACCGATAAATTCTGGTATTCATTGTAAGGTTTCGGTAAAGGTGGTTTTTGATTCGATGTACAATCCGGATTTGGTGTTATTGCACGTCTTTGTTGTGTATTTCCACAGATATTCGGTTTTTCCGGACTTGGTGTAATTGATCGTTTCAAAATCGATTGATTCACTACCACCGGTGATTTCTTAACACTTTTCTCATTATAGAACGGTGTAATTTGTTTAGGAGCATTCTCTGTATTCACTGGGGTACCATCAGGTAATGCATACAATAATAACAATGGTTGATAGCGTCCTTTACGGCATTTCTCAACGACTTGTTCCCAACGTGGACCAACTTCTCGTACTGTAGCATCATCGAAATAGATCCAAACTTTTAGTTTTGTATGAAAAAAGAATGTTGAATAGTGTTTGCCGTAATAGGTGACAACACCGACAAGTTTATGAATGCAATTTTCTGCCCATCTACTATCGACCACCGTGTTGAATACGTCAGCCAAACGTAGATTTGTACCGATCGTTGAGAATACTTCCATGATATGTTCGAGAGTTGGCCGTTCTGAATTCCAAACCAAACCGATCGAGACGATCTCCGGGCGGTTCATAAGAGTACGGCCGATTTGGATGACAGCCCCACAAGCGCTCTAGAATTTCCAAAATTTTAGAAATTTCACAATATTTCGGAAATAGTGGACTTACAGGACACACTCGAACATCGCCCATACTGCCGGCTTTGCGCAACAGTTGCCCAAATGGCTCGCCAACATTTTGGCCACGATTCGGATTGTTGCGAACTTGATAGACTAGCGTCGATGTTGAAACATAATGCACCATCTATAATTAAATGCAAATAAATAAAACTCTGTCAAGGTTCTAACTGTAGGCGTTATTTTAATAAAATCAACCTTCGCATATTTTCCCTCACCTGTGTGTACGATAATGGTTCAGAGGTAGCACCACAAGAGCCGCACACGCTCTGCTCTACAAGCGTCATAGCGAATTTCTGATGCGGTATACAATGACGGGCATTGCACATATCTTCCGCCTCACCGTGTGCAATATGCATATGTATCCTTAACAACATATTCTCGAAACATTCAGCTGCATCGTCCATGAAACCTAATTGGAAACGTTGTTGATCGAAGAAACTCTCAGCCAAAGCCCGTCGTAGTGCATCTGGGGGCAGGGCGGTCTCGTTCGAGAATTGAAGTTGTGAGAAGAGCTCCTAAAAACAGGAACAAAAATCAAATTCCAATCTATAAGAGTAAGCATTGTTTAGAGAAACCGAAACGGAAATTCTTGTGAATATGAATCAACATGGGGCGAAATTTTATTACAACACATTAAAAGCAGCGAACGTGATCGGTGGATTTATTGACAAAAGCGCGTTGAAATGTCGAAGGTTAACTTTTTGTAATTTTTAAATGTAAATTCTCAATTAAGATTTAAATTTACCGCTTGATTTGCCGAATTTAATTGGTGGTTATCGGCTAAATACGGCGGGCAATTTAAATATAAATCGATTCATCGATTGGAAACGATGATGAAAGTGATGTTTATTGTCGTTGAAATCACACCTGTGGATTGTTGCACAATTTTAACGATTCGATTTATCGGTTTTTACCAATTACAGTGAGTATTTCTGCAAGTTTTATTGAATTCAATTAGAAAACCTGTTTAAATTTTTTTTTAATGAAAAAAATTCGCACGAAAATAGAAGACATTTACCTTTAAGGTATTATCACCATGTCGGATCTTCGTGTATATTTAACGAATAAAATAAAATCTACATGGGAAGTAGGTTGAATATAACGGCATCATGACCAATTCGAGTTTAACAAATTCATATACAATCAGTTGATGTAAAGTTAACGATTCCTAAAGAAGGTAATGCAAAGAAAGAAGGGTTATTGAGTTGTATTTTTTTTTTCAAAACATATAGGAATATTAAAGTGGAATAGTTCATGTCTTTGTTCACCGCAATAGAACGAGCGTAACAAATCTAATTCCGACTCTTCACTAGCAGTTTAAAGACCTTTACCGGGGACAAAGAGATTGACAATTATCAGATTAAGAAAACTCACTTTAAGTTTCTTCTTTGTTTGATCATCCAAAATTGATGATGGGCTGTTATCATTTGGTACTTTCACTAACGCTTCATTGTTAACACAATTCTTATCAATCAATTTTTGTGGTGGTGGTGGTTGTTGTGGTTGTTGTGGTTTTTTATAACGAAATTTATTGATCATTTTTTATTAATTAACACGATTATTATTTCAATTAATTCCGGTGTCATAACAATAACTAAACACACCATTCACTATGCAGATCGAACGATGTATACTGTGCGAACTTTCAAATAATAATAGTAGAGAGAATGAAACGTGGTATCAAGCAGGACTGTACTATACTACTGTGAGTCTGATCCGTGTGTTGGTCTACCTATACATGGGCAAATCTACTGTCAGGTATATAGACGTAATGATGCTTTGTTAGAATGAGAAAACAGGAAAAGATCATCACCAACTTTGACTTTCTTGCTAGTATACGTTTTAGGAAAAACTCAAATAGTCACTGTTATGCGTGATTTGAGTAAATTTTAGTCACATGTATACCTTGCCCCTCGACTAGAACAAGAGCTTTGATTTATAACCTTTTGGAAATGTCGCTACGATTGGCGCCGGTCTTAGTCTCCTTCTAATGGGCGTTGGATTGTTCATTAAACACAGAAAAATTCTATAGAAAGTTGAGAGTTTCGTAATGGTCGTTTTTCGAACCAATTACTCCAACACAAGAATTGGTTCAATTAACCGGAATGCACTTAATGATTAAAATGGTCAAGTTAGAGGTGTCATCTTTTGTGGGGTCAATTTATTTATTCGCAAACGGTTCATTTATTGTCGTTACTATTCAAAAAATACGTCACGCCCTTAATTTTTATGTAATTCTTGTCTAATACAACTAACAATAAATTTATAATGCAAAAGAAGAAAGAAAAAAATACCAAACGTGGACCTTTAAATCAAACAACCAAGTAAACTCTTAACAACCAACTATATTTGATATGTCTTTGAATTGATTTGATCAACTCTAACATACAATATAATATATAAAATAGTGATTTGTATTCCGCCTTAAGATAGTCTTTTCAACCAATGAGGATCGAGGTCAACCGGTCATAGTCAGGTATAACGCAGCAACTTTCAAAGTTTGACTTAAAACAACAACCAAGAAACATTATCAACAACAACAACAACACAGATGGCGTTCTGTGGTTGATTTGGCGGGAATTAACCACCTGGACTTTTTTTTTGTTATTATTATTAGAACCTACCTTAAGTGCACAAAAGATGCAGGAATCGGCCATACAAGCATGTCCTGATAAGTCCCGAAAGCTTCGCCGAAATATATCCAGATGCCATAGTACCTGTAAAAGATAAGAAAAATGGTTGATTTTAAAATATAGCACGCGCCAGACACATGTTACTGTACCCTTTTTTAACAGATGGTTACTTTATAAATAGAATATGTATGCAAACAAAAGGAAAAAATAATGCAAAGAAACACGAGACAATCAACAGGCGGTTCTTTGGTTTATTTTAGGGACTTTTAAAAATAGACTTTACTTCATAAGAAGGCAATTTAGCCAAAAAAATAAATAAAATTGTTTTAATTCAGTGGTCTAAAGGAAGATCTCAAAGACCCCAGAGGTATTACTTAATGAGTTCCTCAAGATTAAAGGTAAATCATTCATTAAGTGACATTTATTACATTACTGATTTAAAATATTTCAACAAAAAAGATTTAAGCTTTGTTGAGCCCCCTTTGATACCAGGCCCTTTTTTGCCACTGTTTTAGTTATAGATTACTGTGAAAATCAATAGTGTTGAATATTTTGTAAGAAAAACGTTTGACTTGGAAATTACCCAGCAATCTAAAATTCTTACTTATTGTAATCAACAAGTCAATCATACTGAATAAAGATTTGGACTTTTGAATTAAAATAGTTCCAAACAATACAATTTATTACTGGGTAATTTTCAAACTACACGGTCATTCCGATGATTTAAGTTTTGAACTAACATTCCTTAAGAAAAAGTTTATAACGCAATGGAACCTTCTTTTCTTCGTCAAGAGTTGTAAAAAATTTCTAGAATGGACCCTTGTCCAGTAAAATTAACTCAATTAGCATTGTTTCTTTTGTATGTTTATAAATTATTATTTGATGGTTTGAAAATTAGTAAGAAAATTTCGTGTGAACACTGTTTCTCTAACTGTACGCTATTTACTGGGCAATCTCCAAACTATATATTAACTACAAAATTTAGTAATTAAAGATTATTATTATTTTCTTAATGATACATTTCATGTTCCTTAAACTTCAAAAAAAGACTGAAAATAAAAAAGAAATCTTCAGAAATAGTTAGAATTAAGAGCTGCAAATACTCCTAAAGTCGACTTTATAGTTACCCAAAAGTGACTTGACTCAATTTATAGATAGTGTCTATCTTGTTGTCTTATAGAAGCTAAACAGTTTATAATGAATACGTTTGATTTGAAAATTACCAAGCAAATTAGACTTTTAAGGCACGTTATAACGCTGTTCTGTTAATTGGAATCCAAAAAAGATGGAAATCCTTAGAATTAGAGGCACAAATACTCGTAGAGTCGATCCACATAAATATAAAAAAAAAACACAATTCATCAAATATAGTCAAACAAAAACGATCTGACTCAACTCACAGTTATCAATGTTTGTTTTAATTGCTTACTGTTAGTGTTAAATGATTTACAAAGAAAACTTTTGGCTTAGAAATTACCTAGTAATCAAAATTAATTTGAATTAGAACAAAAATAATAAGAAATTTATACATTTATACTCCACCATACCAAATTTGTAGAAAGTTTTTGTCTATTCAGTTGAATCCCCTAAATAGCGCTGGTAACCCCCGGGACCTTCATCTAATTGAAAATCTTTCTTCCAAAATCCTGACCTGTGACAGTTCTATTAAATTGTCACGACCGCTGTCAAAGCTTGTTTTACACAACACCATAAAAATAGTCACATTTATGCGAAAGCGATGGTACAAGAATCAATAAATTAAGTTTATAATTGACCGAAAATAAATGAACTGATTGTTAGAGTTATCACTATAATAGTCGTTCTATCTATCAATGTTAATAATAAGTAAAAGGAAAACGTCAGGCTTGAAAATTACCTAATAATCACAATTTCTCCTGTTCCTTAGAATTGGAGGAAATTAACAAAACAACAACTGTACAGTCCATCCAAATCAACTTGACTCCATTAACAGGTATTAATATTTATATTATCTATCAATATATGGAGTCACTGATAATTTTTAGTG
This sequence comes from Mylabris sibirica, assembly GCA_039776855.1. Classification (NCBI taxonomy): domain Eukaryota; kingdom Metazoa; phylum Arthropoda; class Insecta; order Coleoptera; family Meloidae; genus Mylabris; species Mylabris sibirica. Next base: position 10,644,852 of record CM077836.1, read on the forward strand.
GCAAATAATTCATAGGGAACACTCGCAAGTTAGAAATGGCTTAGTAAAGTCATAAAAAACTTATACTTCTGTTATTTCAACAATTACATGCATTACTAGGTAATTTTTGAATCATTTGATCTATTATTACCTATTCCTTTACAAATTTAAAATGTAATGTCAAACTGACGGTTTTATATTCGTTTGATTATAGGTTTATAATAGTATATTATACAACGAGTCTATAATGAATGCTATTATTACCGAGAATGAAGTTTACAACAAGAGCGAGCGAGTGTTGTAATCATTCGAGGTATTTATTAGCATTCATTATAAGCGAGTTGTATACTATACTTTATCTACGACTTATTTCTACGTGTATAGGTACTGGTAGTGTACAAGAATATTTACCTTCGTGTCATTTTCGATGCTGAAATCGCACAAAAAATTGACACTTATCACAACTATTTGTTGAAACTGTTTTATTTTTTGCAATTACCACGATTTTTCACATTTAACAAAAACTATTATCTACTAAATTCGTTTTCTTGGTCACTTTCCATTGTAAATACTACGAATTTTCTCACAACTAAATATTTTTTTGAAATGTCAGAAAAATTAAATGTCATATTGGCATAAAAACGCCCACTGTAGGCCTACTTGTTGAAATTATCGTGTTAATTATTTTTGTCGTTACCATGGTTTTTTGATATTAGAGAAAAACATTAATTGAAATACTATTTTCTGATTGGCTTACGAGAATCATTAATCCCTAAGGGATTAATGACCATTAATCCCTTAGGGATTAATATAGGTCATTATATTGCAAAAACCACAAGTATAATGATCACTTTATATATAAGTCGTAGATAAAATAGAATTAAACCACCTGACCGGTTATGCTCGACAACTTTAAAGGTTTCTTCTATTCTAAAACCTCAAAATTTCCAAAAGCTCTAACGTTTTTTAACAGTGAACTTGAACTCTAATTTTTGTTTTGATCAAATAATTTAGATAGGAATCAACGTACAGAAAGTGGAAAATAATGAATAACAACCACAGGAAAAAAACAATCAACATTTATTATTATTATTATTTGTTTTGGAACAATAAAAAGAAGGAAGAAACGTGAGAAAATTAGATTTGGTTCCCACATAAACGTATGGTATATATAGACCGACAAAATCTACAATACCACAATGTGAAGCCAAAAAAATAATTCTAATAATCCTACACATTGATAATGAATTGAATAATTTTGGAAAAGTTGATAAAACTGATGATTCATATAAATGTAAATAAAGAGGGGTGTTAAATAATTAAATCAGATTAGATAACTGTAAAAATTCCACATGTGTATACTACAATTTTACACTATAAACAGTTAGATTTTGACTGGAGGGAAATTCTAAATTATACAAGAAAAAAATGGTAACTTGTAGAAGATTACCTTGGAGATTTGGTAAAGGGCCTTAGGCCGGTGTGGCTTGCCTTTTGTCATAGTTACAACCAAATTTTCACCCCTGTTTCGAAAAAAAAACGCAATCACAAATACCACAACATTGTAGCACTTTTACAACAAATTTAGAACACTGTATCTATACGAAAACGCATTTGGTTATAATTTGGGTTCTCTACGACTAAAACTACACAAACAACACTGAAACTAAAACCGTAAAGAGAACCAAGACGTGTTGTTGTTGTTGTTGTTGTTATTGTTATATCCACCAGGTAGGTAATACAGGTGTGTAGCGGTGTGTAGAGGACGGGAAGTCGTGGATGAAGGCGGCCATTTGCTTCAACAATTCAGATGATGGGTCTGATTATAGTGGGGAGACCGAAATTCGAAAAACACAAACTTTACACAACTAACTTTATACAATTAAATTAAATTTATTGATTAATGAAAGTAGAACAGTGCTTCTTCTCAATTCCTGATTGTTTATCATTGCGGAACAAGACACGGACATGTAGACGGACGTTCTTGTATAATTCGAAATCATCAACGAGGAACAGGTGGTTTATTAGTCACGTATTACCGTTAATTTCTGCTCATTTTACACTGATTATAAACGAAATGGAAAATACAACAATTAAAGGATGTGTATCTTGATATTTAACACCCGGTGCTAAACTGGGGCAGGTGTTTTAAATCACAATAAATGATTCATTTTGTAGCCAAAATTTTCAAAATCTTATACTTTTATATGTTTCATTTTGATGATGATTATTATTTTTATTACAAAATAGATAAGTACGAGAATTTTAATAAGGAGAACCTGTACCGCCTCCAGGTGTTTAATAAAGCTAAGACGCCACTCTTTAAGAGTGTTATTTGAGGAACACATGGACGCCATTTTATCATCCAAACACAGTGTAGGTACACCTTGACCTAGACTGATACTATACGCTTTTAAAAACTGTGATTGATAACGATAAAAAAGGTATATTTTTGGTACTATTATTTCAACATGTATAGAAAGTTGTTCCAACAACAACAACAACGAGATAAATAACCAACTTTAACCTGTCTCTCTAAGGTCAATTCTAGCTAGTTTTAATATTAAAAAGCTATTGTTGTATTTTTTTTTCAAAATTAATTTTCTTGTTATTTAAACTCTTGTTATGTTAATTTCCCGTACAAATTAACTAATTGTTTGAATGTAGTAATTAAGATTTATTTACGAAATATTGTGTTCTATTCTTTTTTAAGTACAAAGTACCTAACAAGATTTGGATGATTCTATACTAATAATGGTATTAATGAAAAGACTATTGTTAATCTTTAATTGCATCCCGATAATGACCAGTTTGTTTCATTTCTACAGTAAAATGCGATTTACTTTCACTTCTAATTAACGATTTTTTAATTGAACGTGAATTGTCTGATTGACTATCCATTAAATTTTTGACCTCGTTTGATTAAAATCTATATTGATATTTGTCTTTGTTTGGTGGCTATTATATGAAAACGAGAGCTTCAATTTTAAATACAAATTTTAAGTGTTCCAGGTGAAACTACGATTTTTTCTACTGATTTTATCCAAATTTCCTACCTACAGCCTCTCAAACTTTCGTACTTAAATTTCTGAAAATCTCAATTCGGCTTTAAAACGAAAAATTTTATGGAAAAAACAACCAAAAATTTGAAGAAAAACTATTCCAAATTTTTAGTTGGTACGACAATGGGAGCTTTCAGTAAAAATTTCCAGGGTTTCGAACCGGTACTGAGTCGAAAACCGGAAACTACCGAAATTTTAACCTGAACGAAATCCGTAGCTGAACCGAAATCGTTGAGTGAATAATAAATCAGAGATTTCAGACCCACTCTTTTTTGCTCAATTGAAAAAAGTACTCCCGACACCACGGCAGCACCACTGTCGAAATACTCCAAGCGTTATGAGTATTCCGGCCACCACACGACGGCACTATCGAAGTACTCTCGGTGATGGGAATACAATTTTAAACAAGAACCATCACTAAGTGCATCTATTGTCTAACAATAAGATAAGGCAATATTCTCTCTCTCTAAAAACGCTACAAATCATAAACGTTAATTCATTCAACATCACAACTGTCGCAAATTACAGCCCAATAAATACATCAAGAAATATCTGCAAACAAAGTAGTATAATTTGTAGGTCACTGTATTAAATAACAGAAATTAGAACTGATTGTGAGAGTAAAACCACTATTGTAATATAGAAAAAGAATTCGTTTTTCTTAATAAAACTCGGAGTTAGAATAATCAATCTCAATAAGATGGCAGCATCTCCCGAGCAAATTTTTCGATTACAAATCTCCCATAAGGCTGAAATCTATATGTTATTATTCAATCAACTCAGAAATCAAAAACCGTTTTTTTTTCTTTAGTTCAAGCATATCACTTAACGAGATGTTTTTCTCTTCATCTCTTTCCTATTGGGGTTGAAGTAACCCCTGAGAAATCAATTTTTTCAAATATCTCTGGAAAGACTCAGTATTTTTTAATGGTTTAAAAACTAGATAATAGAGATCCGTCAGGGCTATCAAGAAGTATACATCGAGTTTTCATCCCTTGTTAGGAGTTGAAGTTATAGGTGATTATTTTTTACGTTTTTTTGCGATTTTATACTCCATGGTAAAACATATCAACGTGAGATTTCTTCTGCTAATACAAAATTACAAATTACAAAATTACAAATAATTACCTTGTAAATAGCCCTTAGGGGTGTATCTTTTAAGGTGAATTACATCTTCAATTTTCTTCGGCTTCAAAACGAAGAATTATGTATAATTCATTGTAATGAATACAAAAACAATTAAATATTTCAAATGCAACTATTTCATCCTTGATTTTTCTACTGATTCGTCCGCAATTTATCCTTTGTTTGTTTATAATTGTGATTTTATTTTAATAATTTAAAGTCCTTGCATATTCTACAATCTTTTCCACGAATAAATTGCTCGCTAATATCAACAATTGTCGATTTATCCTCGTATTATTATCGTTATTATCAATTAAGGGCTACAATTTTCTTTTTTCTATACAATGGAGAGACTTACACACAAAACCAGTATTTTATAAAATTATACATTTAAAATGTAAATATACACAAAGACGGTAGCAAAAAGGGGTATTATTTGAGAGCTTTTCAAATATTAACACAATCCAACTCGTGCCAACAATTTTGTTATTAAGTGAACGAACAATATTTCAAAAATTTCTACGATTGATACGGTGATTTATTTTACAAAATCATCCGGTTATAGAGATTTTTATTAAAGAAAATCAACAGATCGGTAATTAGATAGTCTCAATATTGAATTAATATTAGATGATGATGATGATGATGATGATAGAGAAGGGGGACGAAAAAGGGAAGTTTTCCGTTCCCAGTATTAGACGCAACAAAAACAACAACAACAATGTTCACATGGAAACATTGAAATCCTCTAGGGTAAGACGAGGATGTTTCTTCACAAAGTGAGATACGCACTGGCGAACATTCCCACACATCGTCTTCTATACTAATTTTATAGTTTTAAATGACGTGATATTAATTCACATTATATTCAAATTGGGCATGTTTATAGACACAGAACGTCCCACAAAACAAGCTACCAAATAAACAAAATTTTCATTAAACTATTGAATGAGTCATTTATAGTTTGTACAATTATCTGGAAGACAATAGTACACATTTTGTGTTCGAATTTATTGCAATATTCTCAAAAAAAAAAATATAATAATAATAGCAAAAAGAAACACTTGTCTTGTGTGTACGATTACGACATAGTCACGATTGAATGAAAAAAGGGCTATTATTACTAACATTATTACTATTATTATCATCATCATCATTGTTTTATACAGGTCTTATACGTAATGTTCCGGGTCAGAGAACACCGGAAAGAATAATTAACGATAACCAAGTTTAGTTCTAATACAATCAACAATCTTCCGGTTGTCTTTATCGTTTCATGTGTGTCATTAATACAATTCATATCTCTATACTAAATAATAGATTTCAAACAAAAGTAATAATTAACAAATTACGATAATATTTCTAAATTAAAAAGTTGTAAAAATACATTAAATGACTCACAAATTGTTTGTGTTATTGTATTACTAATACAATAAATAAACCAAAATTTAGTAAATTGTTAATTTCCGGTATATTGTTTCAAAAAGACCGCTATTAATTTAATGGGAAAGTGGTTTATTCGACCGTTTTCTAACAAAGAATCGTTAAGTATTTAAATATCCCGGTACAATAGTGTATTGTTGGTTGCCTATTATCAATTCACATTTGAAATTATTTTAATTAGAAAATTAATTACCTATAATCTACAATATTTTATTTAGTTTATTTATGAAAATATATTGTTGTTGTTTTTTTTGTTAAAGAAATATGAGACACTTGATAAGCTTATCAACATTAAATTAAGATATCAGAAAATAAACAATCAAATCTGTGTGTGAATTATTTCACAAGTTTTGTTTTGTTTTTCCTTCAAAATATGTGTTTAAAACAACTTAAAACAGGTGTCATCAAAGTAATTTACCTTAATTTTTCAGTTATTTCAGGTGTCTGTAATTGTACGGAAAATTCGCACTAAACTCCAACCAGTTTCGTTATATTTATACCTTTTGTAATGGACAAACAAAAATTTTTAAAACACGTTTTTAATACCAAAAAAGTATAATTCTTAAACGTCTTATTCTTTAATAATAGAAAGCATCAAGCTAAATGGAACAGCCTATATACAAAAATGAATAAAGAGGAACGCAACTACTTTAAAAGGAAATATAATGAAAGTTAAAGAGAGTCTTCAATGTTAAAGTTTTGATGCTAGTTCTCAAATGTTGATTTGTGCATTTTGAAAAATATAGATGGCTTAAAGCTTAATGGAACAGGCTGTATACCTATATCGACACTTCAATCGTTTTCAACATTTCTTTAATTTGTCAGTGAAATCCGGAGAAAATAAGACGAATCTCCTCCCATGTCGATTTTCTCGGATAAAATATAGTACGTTTACTCCACTAACGTTTTTTGACTTGAGTTGTAAATAAGAATTATTAGTTTACACAATGGGTGCAAAATTTACAATAGCAGGTTGGGGGGTTGTTATAAATTATAGAAAGAATCGTCAAATTCACCACCCGTTTACATACACATTTAGATGTGTTTTGTAGCAAGTATACAATAAGGACAAATATTTTCAATGGTTTCTTTATATATTTCTATTTATCTATTTTTGAGAAATGAATTCTAAACAATTGAATTTCTAAAAATAGAAACATTTATTCTATATTTTTGTTAAAATTAATGTAACTATTGTTGAATAATATTACATACGTTAACATGAAACATGAATAAATCTTATGTTTAAGTTGTAATGAAAACTATTTTTTACAAGACTTCAATATTAATAGTGAATATTTTCTAATTGAACCACCAACCGTCAGGCAGAGTATAATGTGATTTCTTTCGACAAAAGGATAAAACTTTCTAACAAATAAATTTCATCCCTAAAATTCCTATACAAACAGGTGTAGAAACAGTCATTACCAGTGTCGGACTGGGCCGCCGGGCAACCGGGCAAATGCCCGGTGGGCCAACAGACAATAAGTTGAGTAAGCGGGCGCTTAGGGCCCATCGATGAACTTTGAAGTGAAATATCTTTTTCCAAAATTTAGTTGAACTATTTTCTTCTTTTTTTGATTCGGTGTCTAAAAAATTACAATCTTTAATCATTGATATGTCGTTTGTTTTCTGAAACATTGAGAGCGAAAACCAGCGTTAGAGCCGCAACTTTTCGGTGCATTCATAGTCATTTTCCGTTTAGGAAAATTTTGGGGAAATTCTAGAATGCAGAGGAAAATCTTAGAACATGTTTTTTATTTATCTTTTCCTACAACTGGTCACATCTTGACCAATATTGAAATTTTTCGATACGGTTGTCGAAAACGTCAAAAACTTCATTTCAGGATTTTTTTGTACAGCTATGTGCATGGAAAAAGTGACGATACTTGAGCGAGAAAAAGCCGTTCTTTTAGTTGAAGGAAAGAGGGTGGGGCCCTCTAAGACTCTATAAATAAACTATTTTTGGTTGAATATCTTTTTTTTTTACAATTCTGACCTGATAGACATTGTGAGGACCTTTCCTTCATTAGCCTGATTTACACAGCCTCACATAAATCGTCACCTTTTTTATGCACCTAGTTGTACAATTTTAAAGATAAAGAATTGTAGGTACCTTGTTTAAATTTTTCATGAGTTATTTTCACTTGTTAAAAGTAATTATCATCAAAAATCATGAATAATAATAAAAATTTGAACAAAACGTAAGGCTGAAACTTGAAACTCTTTAATGTGTACCTTGCCTACTTCTGTTAGAGATGGGGCCAAAATATATGTTGCCCGGTGGGCCAAATGGATGCCAGTCCGACACTGGTCATTACCCTTAAAATACTTTTCCTTATATGCCTGCTACAATATACATTTAAATGTGTATAAACAAAGGGTGAATTTGTCGATTTTCTCAATGATTTATAACACCCTCAACCGGCTATTGTGAATTCTGAATCCATTCTGTATTATATGTATATTAAACCACTTATTTACAAATTAAGTCAAAAATCGTTAGCAGAGTAAACGTACTATATACTTTACGTTCTTGAGTGTTAACCCACTCAGTCTATTTAAATTTTTAATTAATTAACAAGCGTGCATTATCTATATGTACATAAACATACATGGTAAATTTAATTAATTAGCAAACACTAGTAGTATTCTCATGATAATCATGTATAATTATCTAATTAATCATCGAGGTTCTGAGAGATTAAACTTTATAGAAACAAATAATTAAAAATAGTATAAAGTGAAATTTGTACAATTTCATTCATAATTTTTTTGGTTGAATATTTAACAGGAAACGGAACTGGTTGTTATAGTCCAAAAATTAAAGGAAATGTTTATAAAATATAACGAAATTATAAATAAAAGTAAAACCGGAAATGCACCGAAATTTAATTAATAATGGTATATTTTTCATAATTTATATAAAGTAATTGATTGATTTCAAACTTAAGTGAAAGTTGAGTAATGTTCGTGATTGAGTAATTTAAATTTTATTGCTCTTACAACCAGAATTGTAAGCATAAAATTTAATAATCCATTCATCCACCTACAACAAGTAAAAGAGAGGGAGGAAAAAAGTTCGTTAACCGGCTATTTATTTTTTAAATTATCAAAACAGCTAATCCTAACGTAGTAAGTACCTACTGACGTGTTTTGTGTGTCAAATTATTTTGTTGAAGAAAAAAAAAACAATAAGAATTCGATTATTGGAATTCTTCTTAAGACATTATAATTTTTTTTAAAAGAAACTTGACCTCCACTAACTAACGTTATATATTTTGATGGTATAATGGTAGCTGACAATAACAATATCGAGATGGTAAGGAAAGACTTCCACTAAATCTCTGTCTTTATCCGCATTCCTTTCATAATTGTAACGAAAACAACAGCAACAACAACGAGAAAGTTTGAACAGTGGAACATTTTTTTCTCCATTAATTTTCACTGTAGGAAGAATTACCTTTAAATCATTGACGTCACTAGGATTTATACATACAGGAATGAAAATGAAAATGTAAACGATTTAAAGGTGAATACCTAGAGATCATTTTAGCATAATTTGAACCTTGTAGCTCATTTGGAAGTTGGTCAAAAAATCCTTGTTTTGGATAAGGTTATAATTTTGAAAAATAGCTAAGCACGCAAAACAACTAAGAATGACTCAAAGACACTCTCAATATTTTTTTTTGTTTTACTCAATCAATATTTTAAAGGTCCCCAAGTCATTCTTAGTCGTTTAACGTGTATAACTCGTTTTTGAATATCACACCATTGTTAGAAATGAGCAACTTTTGACCAACTTTAAAACGTGCTACGAGGTTCTAATTTTGCTAAAATGATCTCTAGTAACCCTCCTATAAATTCCTGAAATATTATTCAAATCGCTCGCCAACTACTAGGAGTTTCACAAGAATCGTGTACATTAAAATTTTCATCCCTGTATACAGAATGAGTCACGTAAGACGCAAAGTTCTTATGGCAGCTCCTATTATATGACGAGCGATTCGAAAATTTTTAAAGAACTTGTAGAGGAGTTCCTGGAGATCATTTTAACAAAAATAGAACCTCTTAGCTCGTTTGGAAGTTGATCGAAAACGTTCGTTTTGAACAAGGTAGCGATTTTCAAAAAAACGAGCTAAAAACGCAAAACGATTGAGAATGACTCGGAGACCCTCCTAACATTGTTTAATTTCGTTTCTCCATTGCATTCTGGAAAAAAATGCGAAATTCCCAGCTATTCCAAAATAAAATTAAGAAAAACAAAAAAAAACAATTTTAGAAGGATCCTCGAACTATTCTAAATCATTCTGCATGTTTAGCTAGTTGAAAATTGCGACATCGTCAGAAACGAACGTTTTCGACCAACTTCCAAATGAGCTACGAGGTTCTAATTTTGTTAAAATGATCTCCACGAACCCCTTTACAAGTCTTCGAAATATTTTTCGAATCGCTAAACAAATAATGGAAGTTTTCATAGGAAATTTTTGTTTTACGAGACTCATCCGGTATAAAAGTATTCTTTTAGAATTATCACAATTTCAAAAAAATAACGAAAGGAAATTATTCTTGTTTCAATTTCCCTTAACAAACACGAATTAGGAAAATCAATGAAGCAAACGACTGGTTTCTTCCTTTCTATCTTGCTCTATACAACGTTAATTTTTTTTTAACAACAGAAATCAACCGAAAAGGAAGATGATATTTATCGAGAATTTCCGGTAATATCAAAACACGACGATGGAAAAAATTCGAGAAAAACTCGATTAACAGATCTAGTATAACCAAGTACAGAAGGTGATCTTTTTGTTCAGTGGCGTAACTTTAAATTTTACCTCCTAACCCCGTATGATTTGTCAGCCGGTCACCTAAACCTACATATACCGTGTGGTCCACGTAGGAAAATAAGTTCTTATAGAAAGTCATATTATTTGGCGATTCAAAAATTTTTTCAAGAATTTACAGAAGGGTGTCTGAGGATCATTTTAGCAAAATTAGAACCTCGTGACTCATCGGGAAAATAGTAAAAAAGCTCGAAAACGAACTACACACGTAAAATGACTAAGAATGACTCGAAGATTTTCCCGACATTGATTTCGTTTCGTTTTTCTGTATTTTATTCTGGAACAGGTGGAAATATTTCGTATTCTTTTTAATTTAATTCTGAGTCGCTTTACGTATTCACTCGGTTTTAAAAGCCGCGTTATTGACTGAAACGAACGTTTTCTGATCAACTTCCTGATAAGTTAGGAGGTTCTAATTTTGCTAAAATGATCTTCGGGGGCTAGCCTATAAATAGCAAGGAGGTAGCGAGTGATGCTTGAGCTCCGGGAGCTTAACTCTGAGGAGCGTCATTTATTTTGGAGGCTTCCAGATTCCAAATACAAATAACAATAATAATAATAAGAAGAAGAATTTTTTGAGAGGAATTGTGTTTTAATTCCTATTTTAAGATAATTTTATTATGGGTCTTCAGTTTTTGTTATCCAACTGTCTTAATGAGGAGATGCAAACATTTCTAAATAGTCAATTTTTTGGTCAATTTTGAGATTTCAAGACTTTTTTGTCATAAATCATAATTTTTTTATTAAATTTTGCTAATGAATCGCGAAGAAAACACGAATTTTGACGCTTTTAATCCTTTCTTAAGGCAGATTTCAGACACAATTTTAAGAAATTTCCAAGCACCTAGCCCTCTTCTCACCTTTTTCTCACTGAGTCCCATAAATCAGCCATTCATCTTGCAGGGGTAGGGGGGTGCGTCGCTGTTTTCGTCAAGATAGCTCATGCTTCAATTACCCCTGATTTTCGAAAGTGTTCAACGAAAGAATCAAGGCTGAGAAACTACAGATATCAATCGATTCCCATAACATTTTCGAATATTTACAGATTTAAATCCACTTAAAATTAGCATTATTGCAATTTTTAACAAAGACATAATTAAAGACTCTTTGTTGGTGAACAATGCTTCACTGGCCATGTTGAATACGAATCTATTATTGAATAATTTTTTTAGAATTATTCAACGAAAACGCCGCTATTATTAAAGATTTCACACCGAAAATTATTCAACCAACACTCATAATTAATAATCAATTCCAATAGTGTTCGTTTTATATAATTATAAATTAGAGATTATGACAGTCTTTATTGGATTTAAATTGGGATTATAATCAAGATAAATTTCCATCAACAAGGAAAATTTTACAAGAGTTGATTACAGGTTGAATGGCCGGTTGTCGTTTTGCCGTAAGCAATGACTCGTGCCCCATCCAATATCCTCATTTAATTTATTAAATACACACAACTCGTGTTTTTCTCTCAATCAACATACAAATGTAGATGGATTGAATTTTAATTCGATTTCTCCAAGAATTTGTAGAATAAAATGATAACTCACCTGTACGGCGCTGTTTAGAAAACAATTATTCTGTCCTGGCCCATTTAGGAGACCTTTAGTGCTAGTAAAGGTCATCGAATCCCTTAATGGTGTAGCTATCGATAATGGTGTTGGATGTGTTGATAATATTGGCGTTGCCATACTGATTTATCCTCGAAAATTCTTCTACATGTTGATATCTCTGTAAACCATCAAATAAATTAATTTATTAGGACTAATAAGTAAATTATTGTAGTACTGGAATACAAATGAAAGTTCTGTTGTGAAGCTTTGAGAGATTGCTTTCAAATAAATTCCACATTTTAGATTAATTGAATTATAGGATAAAGATAATTAAGAGTCATGCATGAGTGAGTGGATGTTTGAGTGATTGAAATCACACTTGATTGAATGTTCATGTGGGAAGAAATCAATGAATTCTTCGATAATACAACAGAAAACCACACTTATTCCGTTGAGACAACCCGTATGCACACACGCACGTACAAAAATGGAAGAGACAGCCTTGGTTTTTTGAAAAAAATCAAATAAACCCCCTTGACGTAAGTTTCCGTTCTTTTTTTCTCGATTTCAAACAATTGACAATGAAAATTGCATGACAAATTGCTTTAGAAATTAAACAAAAACAACAATAAAACAGACATATAAAAGTGGAAAATTACAGGAAAATTCTAAAGACGATTTACACAATAATTGATCGTGTAAACTTTCCTTTATCCATAGGCACGTTTTTCAATTATCCCAGCTTTTGTGTTTATTATAAATTAAAAGAAGATCAATAATTAACCTGTGCAAGATAATAAATCAATGATCATTTAATTACATAGTAGAATAATTGGGGTTATAAAGTATAGGTAGCTTGTAATTAACGGGTTATCGAAATTATTGTATTTTTAGAAATCAGGACATAATTTTTATTATAAACTATACAAAATAAATATTTAACCTTCTCGTGTGTTATTAAATCAAAATTTATATGTAATCTAAAAATACCGCTGAAAATTGATTTGTTTACGACATATCTAAATCGTTTCAGAAGTGCGTTATTATACAAGAATTTTTCATAATTTCAAATGTAATATGAATAAATCTGAAAAATGTTTAATAATTATCCAATAATTAAGGACACAATCTGCGTAAAAATTATTTACATTTTCTTTTATGATGATTTAACCGGTTGTCCATCGATAATTTAAATGCTAGACATTAATTAATTTAGTTTGTGGAAGAAACAACTGATGAATCTTGCAATTAATGGTAATAATAATAATAATAATGGATTGTGAAAAGGTTTAGACACTTTTCGTTACTTTTCAGGACTATTTTCTAGCTCAAGTTTGGATTTTCAGGCATTCTTATCAAAAATCATCAACTCTTTTAGTAAATTTTGCTATTTGAAACGAGATTTTTAGTCATTTTTCCTCGATTTTCGAGATGAATTCTTGACTTTTAATACAGGTTTTAAGAAACTTTTATCCCGAATTATCAATTTGGTAAAATAAGCTGTTACTAGTTTAAGCAAGCCTTTTGACGCTTCTGTCAACGCTTTGAAGCAAGTTAGGCCAAAAATCACTAGTTTTTAGCTAATGTTGTTTTTAAGTGCTAAAAAGGAAACAATATAGACAAGTTTAGTCTCGTTTTTTTAGCCTAGATTTCAAGACATTTCCGGCCTAAATCATCAGTTTTGAATGAATTTTGTTGTTGACTTATGAATAAGAGACGATTTAAAAAATGTAGGTCTATTTTTGAGCTGAATTTTCTACTTTTACGCTAGATTTTATCTGTTTCACGAATTTTACTAGTGAATTATAAAAAGGACTGTAATTTACTTTTTCTTAGTACCTAAAGTATTTTTTAGTGATTTTTCAAAGGGAGAAATTTGCTAAATTTTCATTTATATTGGAGCAAAAAGCTCAACTTTTAGTCCTAAGTCACCAATTTCAATTCAATCTTGCTCTTGAATCGTAAAATACTTTATCCTTTAGCCCTAAAATCTCCACTTTTAAGCTGAATTTCATAAAGTTTTTGTCCACAATTCTGTTTTTCTAACCAATTTGTTATTACAACATAATTCTGTTTTTTTATTTATTTTTCAAAGAATTTTGGCCCAAAACGCCCAGATTAGGTATTAAGTTGTGGTAGAGATATTACAATTTAGATCATTTTAGTCGATTTTCGAGCTAAATTTTTGATTTTCATTCCAAGTTTTGGAATATTTTCGCCTTAGATCTTTAATTTTTATAGTAAATCTCTCTACCGCATTGCCAAAAACTGGACAATTTTACACCTAAATTATTCACTTCTAAGGTAAGTACCTACAGTTGTTTTTTCGAAATAAAAAATAATTCTTCTATATGAATATTTAAAAAGAACGCATACTACTTAAATTATTTTTAAAGGAGCGCTGTTTTTTTTAAACTGAACATCAGACAGGTTTTTTGACCGTCTTTTGACACGAAATTCACAGTTAAAATCTTCTGATGCGTTCCTAAATAAACCTTCAAATGAGCTTATTAAAATCGATTGTATTAAATTTATGATTAACAACCGACCACCATATATTTCTCTTTCATCATTCCCAATGCAAACACTTAGATTAAAATTTGATAATCACTACTACTGTTGCTTAATTGCATCGAATCGATTATTAAAAGAACAATCAATAATAAAGAATTGATTTCACAAGGGTTAAACGCCATTGAAACAGAGGAAAAATATTTAGGCCGAAAGTGAAAATTGTCGATACAAAGCATTTAATATTGTTCTAGTTTTATTTATGTTAGTGTTTGTATTTTAAGAAAAATGACAACAATAAACAACGAAAGTATTTCGAAATCACAACACAAAGACACTATATGAAATGAAATAAAAAATATTTAATTTTATCTACCGTTAACTAAATATTTTACATAATTCTAATGTGAGATTAGATTTTCGTAGAAGTGTTGGTGGAAAAAAATTCACAAAATCTGTAACCTCTGACATTGACTGAAATTAATCAGTTGCCAAAGATGGCTAGTATTAGAAGAGGTACCATGTCTAAGGAGACGTTTAACTTTATAATAAACATATGTTTAACATAATGGACTTTAGTGAACAATAAAGTCTCGTATGTTCATAAAAAAAAAAGGTTCTATAGTTATTTGAAACGTTTAATGTCTCCTTGATTTAGGCCCCGTTGGGTGCGGCCTTGTTTATCACCTCACTACATGGAATAAATGACTTTGTATGGATTTTAAAATAACAATACTAGAATTCCTATATTGATATTGTACCTTGAAGTTTTTCATAAATACCCATCATTATCAATTAGACTAAAACAACAATAAAATTTATTATTTCGGAAAGTTGTTAATCACCATTTATTGTGTATTTCATAAACTTTTATAGAAATTTCTGTAAATAAATCAACGATATAGTTTTATCAAAATGATTCATTTGCTATTTTAATCCGCGGATCTGTTTCTAATGGATTTCATAAAAGGAACCTAACAAATCAATCAAATATGTATGTTTAAATAACAAATGAACCAAACCAAATACAGCATGTCTGACAGTAGGTCGCCAACTTAAACAAGCCGAAATAAGAGATTATGATTCAACTATAAATGACCGGTTGTTCTTCATACTTCAATACAGTTCAGATAGATTTTTGTTTAAATTAACTTGCGTCTATTATAGCAGTGTTAATATAACAAAAAAGTGCTTTAATACCTATTAAAACACTTTTTGGGATTTAATAATAGCTAGTGTAGTAGTCAAATGACAGCTGTCAAAATACGTTAAAGTAATCAAAGGGGCGCAAAATAGAAAAAAAAAACGTATCAGAAACTCGTTCTAAAAATCACAACACTTGTTCTTTATGGAGCTCCCCGTTTCGTGGCTCGTTTTATAAATTGAACTCGTGTCATAAATTGGAACAGTGGCGTAACTAAATAGAATTGTGCCCCCAGCAACATTCAAAATATAAACAAAAGTATAATAAACAAAATCAAACCTAAAATTCATACGTTTATACTTATTACATAGGCATTTCTAGCGAATAACTCAAGGGAAAACAACTGCTCTACAAAGTCGTACAAAGTAAATAATGGTTATTGTTATCGTTAAAATAAATACCTAGGCTAACAGCCATTAGGATAATTGTAAAAGACAGCAAAAACCCTTTTATGTATCTCCCAAAACTGGTCGACTATTTAAATCTAAAAAACACAATACACTTCAAGGGAATTTTAGGATAAGTTTAGAAAAAGTTTTGAAGTTTTTAGTTAAAGACATTTTCAGGATTATTCGAAGATTTTCAAAGAATATTTGGAATTTTCTATGATTTCTAGAGACAGTCTGTATACAACATCTTAAAGACTTAAATTTCAAATTTAAAAATCTTCACATCAGAGTTGTTTATTCAATATTACCAGTTTGGAAAAGCAGTTATCCATTTTCCATAATTTCAACATTTATAAATTTAACTGACAAAAAAATTTACATAACAACTCTTGTTTCTTTTCCTTCTTCTCTCACCAATTAAATAACAAAATTGTCATCTTTTACAAATTTTCCGACTAAACATCCGTAAATTTCAATTTTTACAACACGTAAAATGTACACATGAAAGCATAAAGACAGTGTGGCGCGTTAAGGATTTCGAAGGAGTTAAGAAAATACATTTTATGGCCCTATTTCGTGCTGCAGCAATATGACACTTTAAGAGGCTACATAGTCAGTCTGGGGCCCTAGACAATTGCCTAATTTTCCCACGATATGACGCGCCACTGATAATAAAAGACAATTTCTGTGAATTTAACCGTGTTGAAATCTAATAATAATCATCCTGGCTTGATGGTAATTCAATCGAACAATTTCAATTGAAACTTATCATCTGTAGACTGGTAGATTTTAATAAATTAAATCAAGTCATCCCACTTGAAATTAGATAGTCTGACACTTTCACCATTAACATCGACGATATTATTGAGATGATTCAATATTTTTATGATTTTCAAACAAGAAAATTCCAATAATTTTTACGAGCTGTTAATAAAAAATTTAAATGATGCCATCCAACTACATTTTCTAAATTTCACCAAAAAAAAAGTCTTAATCTTAATTCCCAATAACCGAAATTTAGTTGTAAAGGTGAGTCTATACGTGGATTTCTTTCTATAGATGGGCAATGATTTATAGAAGATTCGAAGATTTACCGCTAAATCTGTGTGGAGACGCGGCTTAAATTGCGTGACACTTCCATTTATCTAACAGAATCAACTATTTGTCTCTGGAACTAATGATGATCACGTGCTATAATTATAATGTAGGTACAAAATTATACCAATATTGCTTATTTCAGTTGGTTTATACATAGGTACTTCGAACAGGTAAAAATGAACAGGTAAAAATCAACAGGTGTGCTGGTAATTTAGAAAAGACACCCTCTTTGTAGATTGTAGTTGCACCTGCATGTTGTGTGTTATAAGAACGCTCTTATTTCCCTCCAAAAAATAACCACGGTTTTGTTGTTATTATACAGGGTGTTCAAGAGTACACAATTTGAACGTTTCCAACAAACTAATAGAGCAATCTAAATTTTATTTCAAAAATTTGTAGGATGTTAATTAGAGAGTATTTTAGCAAATTAGAACCCCGTAGCTCATTTAGAAGCCGGTCAGAACACATTCGTTTCTGACGATGTCGCAATTTTCAAAAGAGAGCTACAGGCGCAAAAAGTCTTAGCATAACTCTAGGATCTTCGCTTTTCTTCATTTTACTCTGAAACATGCATTTTTTCTTCAATACAGTGGAGAAAAACGAAAAACACCATTGTAGGGAGGGTTTTCGAGTCATGCTTAATCGTTTTACGTGTGTAGCTCATTTTTAAAAATTGCAACATCGTCAGGAGCGTGCGTTTTTGACCAACTTCCAAATGAGCCATGAGGTTCTAATTCTAGTAAGATTTTCTACATGAACTGCCCTAAAAATCCTGAAACTATTTCTAAAAATCGCTTCTTTATTTTGGTGAAAACGTTCAAATTTACTCACAGGCCGAACAGCCTCTCTATTATTCATGTCGAACTAGAAGTTCTTATATAGCAACTTCCGTTATTTGGGAGATGATTCGGATAATATTTTAAAGATTTATAGAAGGGTCCTCAGAGATTATTTTAGCAAAATTAGAAGTTCATTCGGAAGTTGGTTAAACGAGCTAAAGACGCAACACGACTAACAATAAGAATGACTCGAAGACGCACCCAACAGTGACTTTTTTCGGTTTTCTCCATTGCATTATAGAAAAAATGCAAAATATTCCCACCTATTCCAGAATAAAATTAAGAAAAACTATAAAATTAATGTTGGGAGAATCCTCGAGTTTAGCTTATTTGAGAAGATCGCGACATCGTCAGAAACGAGAGCTTTTGACCGATTTCCAAATGAGCCACGAGGTTCTCATTTTGCTAAAACGTTATCTGGGGCCCTTTTTGAAAGTTGTCATAAGACCTTTTCGTTCTATGTAAATAACAACTGAGTATATAATTTTTGAACTAGATCTTAGCGAATTTCGATGTTGTTTATTAATCGATTATTATGAATTTGATTGGAGAATATGAAACTAACCGGAAAAACTGGACATTTCTTCAATATAATTATTATTATTATCATCAAACCGGAGGGCTTATTATATGTTGACCGCGCCCGCATTCCACAACTTCCACAGTAATATTTTTGAAATAGTTTTTCTATAATTATTTTACTATAATTATTACAATAAATCAGAGCTATTTTACGTAACTTTTTCTACTATAATTCGTACACAAACATAACTAATCACAAATTCAACGGTTGTTGTTGTTGTTGTTTGTTGTTATAGAATCAACTTTATACATGTTGAGAAGAGTAACGAGATGTGTTTACCAATGGAAAATTGTTGAATAAAAAAAAAGATTTAAATACAATAGGATTTATGTTGGTTGTTATACAGGAGCATATGTGAGTGAGGTGCTTAAACTTTTCTGTGAACAAACAAACGCTATTAAATCGCTATTAAATTGTTTAAAGTGTGAATTTTATAGCGCAAACTTCTCTTTTCCAATACATCGACAACAAGAATAAAGAAATTAGCTTATAATTAAATCGAAAAATACAACAACAGTTAATTGGAGCTTTAATTAGAAATTTTCAACAATAGAGGGAAATTCTATCAATAGAATTTTCACATCTCCGTTAAGATTTATATACGGCTATATTTTCACTTCTTATCGATGTTTGTTAGGGAACAACAGATCCGGGAAATTTGGAAAACTGTATAAATGTTGATTTAAGTTAAGTAAAAAAGCGTAAAGTTGACACAAGAATGATTTTCGCTGGAATATTAGTCAAAATCGTAAGTAATAATGGGTAATTTTCGAGTCAAATGTTCTCTATTTGCCTATGACCTAAACGCATTTGATAAATGGACGGATATTACTGGGTAATTTGCAAATCATAAGTATTTTGTAAGATTGCATTTAAGATTTAAAATACAGAGTTAAATTAAAGAGACTAATGAACTTACCTAAATTTCGCACGAAATTCTCCACAACTAGGAAGTCGACGAGTTTATCCGTTATTCTACAAAATTTCCATACACTTTTTCAACGAAAAAAAACTGTTATTATTGTTAATCATACACCACAACTAGAAGTAAGTCACCGGTTCGTGTCATTTAAAACAAATCGTTGTATATATCACACAAAAACACACAACTAGCACGCTTATAGTGAACTATAAAGTGTCTGGTTTTACGTTTTCTACAACAACGTTATTCTGTATAATGTGTAATACAAGAGAGTCCATCAACCAACCAACCAACCAACAACATCGACGAGGTTTCGTTCAACTCCCTCCCTCATATTGGTCGTGATTCTCTCCTATATACACACAATAAACTTTTACATAGGTAGACGTTTGTATATAAAAAGTGTACATATATGGTTAGGGTGGATTATCTTCTCTTTAAATGTAAATTTTTTTTTGGATTGAAGACGAAGGAGCGTCTCAACTTTGCACAGCCTCATACACTATACGAGTTTTTCTATATATTCACTCCCATATGATAATGTAACAATGGTTGTCTCCACGGATATTTACCTGTTGATGAATACGAAATAGGTGCGTGTATTTACTTTTTATGAAATATTTTCGTAATTATTTTAGAAATTTCTAACTCGAAGAAAAACAGCCTTACATGTTGTTTATTAGGTGTATTATAGATTTTAATATTTCGGTCAAATTTATTTACACTTGTCTATTTTCGCAATGAAGGCTAATTTTAAAATAACTGTAACGGAAAGTGATTATTAATTTATTAAAAAAATTGTTGTAACTTGCACCGAATCAATGAAGTATGAAATTTTAGAAGCCAATAATCTTTTGTATTCCCTATAGACAGATTCAACTGCATGTGTTCATAACTTTCGTTATTGATACCAGTTTTCATTTTGTCGCAAATTATTGTCTAGAAAGCAATCATCTATCCTATATTTCACTCAGTCAAAGCAGATCTGATTAGAGAGTTCTATAGAAGTTATGATAAGAGTAGGGCTCTTGGGTTCCAAGCACCCCTTTCAATCAGAAAAGGAAACGGCATTCTCCTCACAACATTTAGTTTCGGTAAATTAATTTTTAGCGCAATATACAGCGATAAAAATCGGGAAAAAAGACACACTTACGTTTGAACATGCTCTGCTCAATATGGTAACATGCACCTATCCCCCGTCTCTCCACTTGAGGGGGCCTAGCTGATTATTTTTTTTTCTTCTAATGATCCCTTTATGATACCTAAAAAATTTGATTCTGATGATTTATACAAACCTCAGAGAGCCCGACTCTTACCGAAGTTATTCTTCTTTATACGTAGATTAACACTGTACTTGTCTCAAATTCAACCTTGTTTAATTATTGAAAATATTCCAATTAAACATCGGTATTGTTTGTGTCATGAATTCAAAGCACGTTTCTAAACTAGATCCTTCAACAAACCAAACAATAACAATCTAGCATTGAATTAATAACAACAATAGATAGTAAAGGTGTGATAAGAATGACGTAATTATCAATAATAGAACCATTTTTTCTACTGTTAATCCTCGGTTTCTTACTATATTCAACCAATATTGTGGCTAGTAGCTTGAGATTTCTATCGTAATTTCTTTGTCTGGAGCAACAACAGCACACGACCAACCGGTTCTTCTCTCTACACGTCCCTATTACAACACCACAAATTACTTTTATTTTTATTTTTTATAAATAAGAAAACGAAATACAAAAAATTAAATGTTTTTACCTTATAGAGGCAGTTTGATTGATACAAGGACGATTTTAAATTATATTGGAGTTGATAGGGGAGCAAATACATATTTTTGTATAATACGTGTTTATTGTGATTAAATAATCCGAAAAAACACTAAATTAAAAAATAAATAACTTAGGACTAGAAACTATTTTTTATCTTGTTTTATAATAATAATAATAATAATAATTGAGCACTTTTATAAATTATATTAGATGAGAAATAAACGGCAATCATTAAAAATTCAGCCTTATTCTGTTTGTTTTCGAGACAAAACAATAATAATTAAATACCTCTAAAATAATAACAATAATCACAGAAATTAATAGAATTAATGCAAATTCAATAAATTATCATCGTACAGACCCAATTTATCATACAAAGCTTGCACAATACCACAAATTTATTGATTGTAATCGATATTGGTTAATGAAGGCCTTGGTGTATTCGGGACGGATATCAATGGATCATTTATGCCCAGAAATATCAAAAATCTGTTCAACAATACAATAATCATTAAAAAATTCAAACATACTGTTTAAGCATTCAACAACAAAAACACGTATGATAAAATTGTTGTTATTGATGAAATAAAAATGATAAGAAATTGAAGCTCTAGTATGATTGTTATAATATTGGCGCAATTATTAGTAAAGTAAATTAACAAAATCAAGTTTAAAGAAAATTGATGATAAAACAGACGTGAAATATTCCAAATTTATTAATATTAATGTTAAATCAGTCTTTATATATGTATACCTTTAAAAATTGTATTATATTTTGAAATATTCCACGTCTATTCAAATCAATTAACATATGTAACACAGTTAATTAAAATCGTATAATTTTCAACCAACCGAGCATATAATTCACGCCGTACTTTCCCAGTAAATTTATTAACAACACATAATGTTGCAGCTGCAGCAAATGTTAAATTATATAACAAAACAATCTCAAAATTACCCAACCATTCAATACTACCAAAATCGCCTAATAGATCAAAATTCGTTATACCTATTAAAATTATTTAATTATAATTAATTTATTGATCTATTATCATTAATATTTACCTAGAATTTTCGATAATACAGGTAGAGCTGAACTTATTATAAGAATCACAGCACAATTACCAATAATTAAACAAAATGGTGTACTTTTAATTTTTGGTCGTATTTGTGACATTCCTGGTGCTGTATATAAACCAACTGATGATGTTGCAATTAAATATAAAATTATTACAATTTCTAATGCAGCTCCAAATGGTCCCAATTTCGATAAGGAACTGACACCCAGTGTGAATTGCTACAAGTACATTTTTTAATAAATATTAAAATTAAAACAATAAAAAAATTACAAACCTTCGAACTTAAAGGTAACGCCTTAATACCAATTAGTAATGAAACTGTATTTTGTACTACTAAAAGTACAGCAATTACAGTTAGACCAATTAGAAGGATCATAGCAACTGGATGTAGGACATTTCGTCTGAAGAAAGACGTATGTCGTTGCTTATCTGGAACAAGAATGACAATAATTACGAAAAATTTGTATTTTCTTCTATTTTTTTTCTAATTTAACAAACGTTTTTTTCTAATTAATTAGTTTGAAATACAATTTTTCCATTATTTTTATATGACGGGGTACATTTGATTCCTGTAACAATTTTGGCTAAATTTTGATCGATTTGTAATCCTCACCTAATAGTTTTCTTCGATTTTCTAATTCAATTAAACGACTACTTAAACCTGATTGTAATTGTCCATTTCTAAGTCTAAGTAGATTATCTGGTAATTTATAATCATCATCTATAAATATTGATGAATTTAAATCTATTGTCATTGGTGCTGGACTTATATAAGATTTTCCAGTATATTGAGCATGTTTTAAACGTCTACGTAAACATTCCTCTTCTAATGCACATGCATCAAATTCTTCATTAATATCACGTAAAAATTGTGGTTTTATTAGAAATTGACTAACAACATCAAATAAACGGACAAAACCTAGAGGTGTACAAACTACAAAAAAAATACAATTATTAATAATTACACAATAGAATAATAATATAGTAAATACCTAGAAGTATCAAGACACCAAGAAATGATATACATGAATATAAGAATGGTAAATAATAGCTCCATAAATCTGTAAAATAAAATAAATTATAGAAATAAAACAATAATTTTTAAAATAAAACTTACTTAGTAATGTTTGAAAACTTGATTTATCTTTATCGATCAAAGCTGAAACAACATAAGTCATCCCCAAGACAACTAAACCAAGTAATGTTAATACAATGAATGTCTCATAAATACGCCCTTTTAGGCCTTTTCTTGATCCGAAAAAGCCTTCCGATTCGGTAAATAAATACGCGAATGGTAGCATAACAAATAGTGATAAATTTGATAATAAAAATATATAATTCCATAATCCTAAAATTATAATAATTGTATTATAAAGATTAAGAATAAAAAAATTTTATTTTCTTACCATGAATCAATGAACTATTTAACCATTTAATATAATAACTATTTGGATAAATAATTAGTACTTCATTTGATATAATTGATATTGGTAATAATAATACAGCACCAATTGATATTGATAATGAAAATGTACATAACCATGTACTGATACGGTAAACGGTAATTTCATCATCATCATTACTATAATAATCTTCACGGCCTTTACGTTTAAAACGGCCTAAAATTGCAAAACTCAACAGATACAATAACAGAAACAACAGCAGAAATATCTGAAACAATAATAAAATAAAACAATAATAAAAAAATGTTCAAGCTCTATTGATTATATTGGAATTTTATAAAACTTTTGATAACTTTTTAAATTGTAACATTCTTTATGTTTTATAGCAAGTAAAAGTTATTTCTAGAGAGTTTCTATTTGTTTTTATCAGTATATAAATATTGATTTATATAATAATAAAATCAATGGAGAAAACTTTCAATTAATAAAAGAAATAATTTGTTTATTTTCACTTTATATCTGCAAATTTGTTTATAACGGCTTAGATGGCACCGTTATTAACAAACGTTATAACCCATTTTTACATTAGATTGTTTCAAAAAAAATTGGCTGTTAATTTTATATCGAACATAACATAATTAAGACATGTTCAACAATAAATATTACTTAAAAAATTGTATGATTATCACGATAATTTTAAAAACAATTCGATAAAAGTTGGTACAACAATAGAAAATTAATACAAATAAACGTGAATTTTATTGTAACAATAACTAAAATTGTTATTCCAACAATATTCGTGTTATACAAATGGAATGAAAATTAGTTCAACAATTTAATAATGATTACATTCATTTAAAATCTAATTTCCTGGTGTTAGAAAAACGCAAATTCAATAACAAAACATTAAACCTAATGACCTCATCTTCAGTTATTATAAAATTAAATTAAAATAACAGAATGAATAAAATCTCAAACTGTAAATAACTAGGTTTGTAATTATTTATCAATCAACTAGCGGATATAAATAATTCTTATTGTTATAAATTGGACGTAATTAATATAGAAAATGATACAGAAATGAAAAAGGGCCAAGGTTAATATTACAAAATTGATAATTCGACTAAAGTTAATGTACAAGATAAAGGTTAAAGTATTTATTTTCGATAAAATACTTGATTAATTGTAACAATTGAGAATAATTCTGATAATTTACACCTGAATTTTTGTAATTTTCAATTGAATTATTCTGATAATAACAAGGATAAATAGTTATTTAAATTAGATCTACCCACATTGAGGAATTCTAGTGTCGTTCACCCCTATTTTGTAGGCTATTTTTAAGTTGTTAATGCAAATTATCGTCATTGTTAGATTAAATTTTTGTATTATTTAAATAAATATTTACACCACTTTAACGACAATCTAAAATTAAATGTTTTTGTGTTATTGATATTTCAATCATGAAACATGAAGTTTTCATGTGATCAGTGATCATTGTACTACGCCTTTTCGTTTGTACATCACTAAAATAAAACAAAATAATTATCGAGGGTTGGATAGAAATCAAAATACACGTGCAATAAATATTTACGACAATAAAGTATGATCAATAAACTAAAAATAACACGAGTTTTGTGTTAAATTGCCCAATTGACCTTATCGAAAATAAAGACGTGGCCAATTCGTAAGCTGCATCCACTAATTTGTTATTTTTTTCTAAATTTCTCCTTCGATTAGAAAACTCAACTTACAACTTGTTCTCGAACATTATTGTGGAATGTTTGTTCTTCAATATTCGGTTCGTCATCTTCAAAATCATCCATTCTTTTCAAAAATTATCACCAATTTTCTTCATCTGTTTGTTAAAATAATTAAATTTATCATCCTTACGAAATCCCTCTATTGTATTCTTAATTCGCCACGAATAAAAAATAATTATTTTTTTTTGTTATATTTAATTAGTAGCACTGATTGTTTCTGTAGACGTTACACAACTAAAATTTAATCGTTTTGTTTATAATTCCCAAGTTTTTTTTAATTTTTTCTTTTAGTAAAAATTTTAACAACCTTGACAGCTCAGAATGCACAGGTGAAATAAAATAAACAACTGATACAGATTTTAAAATAAACTCTATATTGGCAGCACTGTTATTTTCTCAGCAGACACTACACATACCCTCTATTCATTGTCTCTTTCTATCATATGGAAACCTTATGACAGTATCTCTATTGTAATCATTGAGTCATTAGAATTATTGAGTTAATTTGCATAATTCAAAAAAAATTGGTATATGTTTCATGTAATTGGGCACAACATGAATTGCAACACATAAAGGATGTTAAACTTTAATTGAATTATTTGCTTTTATTCGGGAATAGTTTAAAATTAGCGCTAGATTTAAAAAAAAGACACGTCAGCCTAACTGCAAGGTTGTCAGATTTCAAAATTTGTAGCTCGATTAGATGATTAGGCGGTCAATTTGAAAATTCTACCATTCTTTAATTTAGGGGAAATCTCTCGATCGTTGCTATTTTATAGCTTTAAAGATGGATTTTTCTATTTGTTGGTACTTTTGTGATTTCTTACTTACTATCTCTCCCTACAGTATTCCAATTTGTATCTCCAGCATAACTATGGGGTCCTTATATAAATAAAATAATTTACAAAAATTCAAAAACAACGTAAATCATCGATAGTTATCAACATTACAGCATTTGAGTTCGTAAAAGACTCAAAATTCTACCATTCAATATAAATTTGAGTATTAGGATACTTATAGGAAATGTGAACTAACTCACATTCTAACAACGTTGCAATTTTCATTAGTGAACTACATGCATTGTAGCCAACATTACAGGAAAGTTACTAGACTTAAGAAAATTATATACAGTATCGGTGATCTAAGTAAGTACATTACACTTAAGTAAGTAAAAATTGAATTAATGTGACTTAATATACAAAAATATAGAGTTTAAGAGAACTCTTAAAATCGTATATGGTTCTTTACGATATGAAAATATCCTTTAGGAAATTTCCGAATATTTCAATATTCAAAATTTATTCATTTTCCTAAATATTTTTTTAAAAAAAACACATTTTTTGATATAATGTATATTTAAATATTTCAATACAAAATTGTTCGTTTTTGTTTTTGTTCTTTTTGAAATATTGTATATAAACTGCTAATAAAATGATGCATATAAAAGTATTTGGGCTAATACTGCATTTGATGCAGGCAATAAAGGCCTCCCCAAAGTCTTACGTTATTATAATTTTCAATTTTCTTGTTTCTATTATCGTTATTATTTTCATGTCACTAAGTATACATATATGTTTCGTGATATATAGAAAATTATCCAAAAAAGAAGCAAAACATTTTCCGAAATATAATTTAAAAGCCAATAACAATATCGTTAAAGATTTATAGAATACAACATACAGTATTGGTGTCATGTAAACAACAAGTCCTCCACATTTTTGAGGCGATTTATTTATAATTTCTGCTAGTTGTTTGTAATCTTTTACGTAAACAAATCTATTGCACAGGAATATTTGTTTGTTTTTTTGTCAAATTTTCACGTTTTATATAACGTTAAAGACTTGATATTATTAAATATAAATAATCGAAAAAATTAACAAATTTTGAGTATAATTTTTCACCGTTACTCAATCAATGGTGTATATTTATGTTTGTATGTGTGTGTATCTGTATAATTGGCACTTATAAAAATAAAAATTCTGTTTTCGTTAATTCATCGTAGTAAATAAATTAAAATTTAGACTATTTACAACAATAGTCTAATCAATAGCAGTACGTTTGTTTACAATAATTCATCAAATATTCAATTAACATTTAAATTAAACAAATCCTAATTGAATATTTGATCAATTATAGAATTTAGGGGCTTCTTTTTAAGAATTATTACAGTTTTACTGCTTATTTTAGAGCCGTTATAATTTTAGGCAAATTAAAAAACCACCACTGGAATGGACAAATTGATTGCATTCAAACAACGAAAAAATGCCCTTGTTTGTATCAAATACAAACAAATAATTGAGCATGACTTATACTATTAATAATAATAACTGTTATAATAATAATAATATAAACTAGTAATAATAATAATAATATAATTAAACAAAAAATAGCGATTTTTTTTGAAAATAATTCGTCAACGTTTATAGGCGCGTTTAAAAAACAGCCTCTTATAAAAAATATCAAAATAGAAACTTAATTTAAAAATATATCTATGTATATATATTTACAAGATTTTTAAGCTTTTTATGTTTGTGATAAAGATACTGGAATTCGTTTTTCTTTTGTTATTTAATTTAAAAAAATCGCACATTTCTAATAAGTACGTTGATACTCCACTTAATAGCTAAATAGACAAATAAAATAACAAAAATTAATTAAGCTATATAATAATTAAAATAGAAGAAAAAAATACTGTCTGTAAGTATGATCCCGCCACCGAAAAAGCTTTTAATAAGGCACATTTCATTCTATCTCTTTAATGATCTCCACGTAATAGTTCCATTAATAGATTAAAACTGGGACCATCGCCATCTTTTGATTTAATTGTCAACATCTCCTTACCAACCTACAATAAATTACACAATTAACAATATAATTTAATTAATTAATTAATTAACACTAGATGTATATACTTGGCAAGTACGTTGCAATTCAGGAATACGTAATAGTAATTCACCAAATTTCGCTGGACTATCTGGATAATGGCTTAATGTATAATCTTGTAATGCTTTTAATGCTTTCTCTTGTGAAATGCGTACTTTTTCCGCTTCACGTAATCCTGATGTATCTGTAAAATACATAAACGTAATTCGGTTATTAATCAGTAAAAACCGAAATAAGCAGCTTTAAAGTAAAAAAAGTGTTTTAAAAGTACACTATTTTAGAGGGAAAAGCACAATTTATGTCGAAAAAGTTCAAAAAAGCTACTAACTTTGGAGAAAAAAATCGTTTAAACAAAAAAACGACACATTATTCTAATTAACGAGATTACATACTTTTTTATGCTATGTTCTATTTGTTTTTACCGATTTTGTATGTAACGAGCGAACCATTAAATTGGGCGTTGAAACTGTCAAGGCATGTCTTGGATTGAACCATCACGACCAATGTTAAATTTAATGATAATTCTAATATAGAAATTGGCGAATTAAGGATTTAGAGGGATTATTATTTATAAAACACGTGGAAATTTAGAAGACCTACAACAAAGGATTACTGCAAACGTGAATGAAATCAGTAAAAATGTGGAGTTAAATGTGCTTGGAACAAAATGGTGAACATTTTCAGCATCTGTCGTAACATTCTTTTTAAAAAACATTGTAATTTTTCTCTAATTCCTCTAAAATCCTTAATTCGCCAATTTCTGTATTACAATTGCCATTAAATTTGACCTTAGTTGTGATGGTTCAATCCAAGACATGCGTGGCAGTTTGAACGCCAACAAATTTAATGGATCGCTCGTTATTTTCTTTATATATGTATATTTACCGATATTTTCGCCAATTATGGACCATTTTTAGAAAAACCTTTTTTTTGTTTGAAAATATATACTGAGGTGGTTCTATTTATATTTAAAGAAAATATTCAACCCTTAAGGGTGGTAAAATAAGGGATAAATGCTTTTTCATCCACTGAATTTTGTTTTCTAAAATACATAAACATACTATTGATGGAATTATGTATTAAACACATAATTACTTAGAAAAATGTGTATTTAGTGCAAAAAAATTCAAAAATAAGTCTGAAATACGCAAAAAGCAGGAACAAAGAATGACTCAAATTCCTTCTTTTTATCAGATTCGTCCAAATTTCAAATAATTTCGTTGCTTCTTTTAAAATTGAACACAATCAAAAGTGTTTAGAATCTGGTTTTTATTAATTAATCAAATTATATTTACCTGATGTTAGTAGAACTATAACTTTCATTGCTACATATTCATATTGATCGACACGTAAACGTCGTAATTGTTCAGTAAAATTCAACATACGTTCAATACATGCTTGCATACCCATATCAATGGCTTGATTCAATGTTATACTTTTACCTAATGATACACGAATCTCACCAGGTGTAGACATTGAACGGAAACAACATGAGAACAACAACAATTCACACCATGAATTGATCAACAAACAAATCTGATCATCGATCTAAAAATTTTAATTTATATGTATGCATTTATTATTATTATTAATTGAAATACCGATATATTTTTGAATAATGGTAAACTTTTACACCATTTAACAATTTTATATAATCGTCGATCGGCAATATTGCATAAATTAGCAACAAAATCAGGATTTGTATCAGTTGAACCGGCGAATGCTGTACCGACTAGAAGTGGATGATTTGACAAATTATGTACGGCACCACTTGTACCTTCTTTACCTAAATGCCCTTCTGTACTTAATTTATTCAATTCGACTTCATTATAATGCCATAGGTGTTCCACATCCATTATTTCCTTTAAATAAAACCACAATAGAAATATAACAAAATTAGCCAAATTTTTAACAATTTACTTGCAATAATGCTGGGACACCTTTTGAACCCGGTAAAGTTCCACTATTACGTTTATGATGTGTTGTTGTTAATGCTGATGTTGTTAATAGACCAGAATCGTTAGGTTCCAATTTCACAGTCAAATTACCATGATGTGGATCGTTGAGATTCTGACGTAAATCAGTCGTACTTGACCGTAATTCAGCATGATTTGTTAATGATGGTGGTAGTGAATATGAACATTGATAAGTTGATCGTCCACCTCTAGTTCGATCTTCTCTAATAGCTATAAATTATTATTAATTATTAAAATAATTAAAGATGTAATATTAGATAGGTACCTTCAAGTTTCATTCCACATTGTAGACATTTATCAAAACGACATGCTGGACATTTTTTACGTGTTGCAACAGTAACAGGACATGCAGCACCACGTAAACATACATAATTTTTACGATTTTGTACTGTACGTTTAAAAAAACCTTTACATGATTCACAACTAAATATACCATAATGGAAGCCAGATATTTTATCACCACATATAGGACATGGACTATTAATTAATTGTTGTCGTGATATACCAGGTTGGGCTGGTAATGATGATGTTGCTGATGATGATGACGATGATGATGATGATGTTGTATGTATTAAACCAGTCTTATTATCTTCAGTCTCATCGAGACCATCATGTTCATGATTATTATATTGTATTGTCTCATTCTCTTGTAAACTTCTATATAATACATTGTGATGTAAAGGACTATTATGAATATTGTGCATATGGCGACCCTGTAACAATAACAAAATTAGAGACACAAATCAATCGAAATATTATGCAATAGAAAAGGTTTCATAACTTGATTAATTACTTTAAAATATTAATAGAATTACCATAACTGTGTTACCCTGTATAAATTTAATTATCAACACTCTTGATTACAATAGATAATTTGTAGTTTATTACACAATATTAATAATAATAATTCTAATGATAAGCTATACTGACCTGAATCGGGCTGTGTGTAGGTGAAAATTGTTGTGTTGGTGATACAGATACTGAAACACTTGAATAACTGCAACAACTTGAATGTGATGCATCACTATTATTTCGACTTAAATTTGGTGTTAATGTTATATGTCTTTGTGTTAATGGACTTTGATTTGGTGAACTAAATACACTATATGCTGAATGTATAGCTGAATCTGGACTTGGTGTTGGTGGTATATTTATTGTTTTATGCATTAAATCTTTATGACTGATTATTGGTACAACACCACCACTACTAGTATTATTATTATTATTATTACTACCAGTATGTCGTTGACTTAATAATGGTGAATTACTCGGTGTACTATGTAATGAATAATTACCAATAGGTGGTTGTTTCAGTCTCAATATTGGACTATGCTTTGAATCTAAATTATTTGTTATTATTGTTGTGTTATTTAATTTCGATTGTGATAACGATAAATTCTCAGGTCCCTGAAAAATCAATCATATTTAAATAGATAAAATAAAAATGATAATAATAAAAAAAATTCACCTGAGATCCGTGATCATCATCAATACACATATCACGTTCATGATCTGATAATTCACCTTCCCATGACATAGGTCTTGGTATTATATCATTAATATTGACACCACTACCACTACCATTACCACTATCCCGTTTCTTTTTATATCGCATATTAACAGCATATTGGAAATCAATTTGTGCCACTTCAGCATCAGCTGAATTATCCAAAACATCACCATTTGTTAATAAATTAGGATGTGGAGCACTTCTAGTCCGTTGTGGTTCATTTATTGTTGTAGATGGTGATTGTAATTGTTGATGATGGTTATGATGATGATGGTGATGATATGGTGATGGTTCCATATTAATCGGGGTGACAGATACATTTGGTGACCTCATATCTGTGGCCATTATTAATGGCCTTCCTTTAATCAGCTCACCCCAATATTATTGTTGATAGGGAATTGTAGCATTGTTTTCTTATCGTTGCCAAATAATAACAGCATTCATAAAATGCTAAAACAAGAACAAAATCCTATGAGTCATAATATTTGAATTGTTAGTAAATAAAATATTCAATAATACAAAGTAAACAATGACAATAGTAACAACAGAGGCAATGAAGAGTTGTACAACATGCAAAACTA
This sequence comes from Mylabris sibirica, assembly GCA_039776855.1. Classification (NCBI taxonomy): domain Eukaryota; kingdom Metazoa; phylum Arthropoda; class Insecta; order Coleoptera; family Meloidae; genus Mylabris; species Mylabris sibirica. The sequence goes on from CM077836.1 coordinate 10,677,383, forward strand.
ATTGGAGGTTGAAAGAATGTCGCCATCATTGTCGTCTGGGCTCTATTTTATTTCGAAAAAAAAAACACCCACGGTAATTGCAACAGGACCGAACTGGGAGAGAAAGAAATACATAAACGAATTAGAAATGACTAGGTGCCCTCGTGATTAATCTCGATTTTAAATCTAAATAAACGTCAATACGTTACTGTAAATTCAATCATTCAGAAACAAACCAATCAATTAAATAAAACGCAATAAATTACATTAATTCATTATTCAGTCAATACTAAGAAAAAGTAATAAGTAATAATACAACACACACATGCCGCCGCCTTCAATAATTTTCATTTTTATTTTTTGGAATTATGTTGTTATCCTTGACTATAGCATGCAATTTTCTAGATACTGTCATTTATATGCTGATAAGAAAATAAACGATGATAAAACAATGATGTACAGGACCGTACGTATTACCAATTATTGAAATATAAAAAAGTGTGCAATATTGGATGTAGGAATAAACAAAACGAAAGACTTTAGCTTGAGGCTAGAAGGAAGATAAGTACGGCCCTGGCGTTAACGGAAAACAAAGAATGACCCCAAAGAAAACTCCACCCATATTTGTGTGCGAGTATAACATTCCAATATTTCTCACATGAATATTTTCAACTAATGGAAAAAAATTAATCGTTTAATACAGATAAAAAGATGGAGAAGTAAAAATGTTGATTTTGATGGCATTTAATTCGAATACCTCATGATTCATCTAAAACGAAACGTTATTGTGGCAACTCCCATTATTTGGAGAGTGATTTAAAAAATATTTCAAGGATTAGTAGACAGGTCCCTAGAGAATATTTTAACAAAATTAGGGCCTTGTAGCTCATTTTGAAGTTGGTAAAAAACGTTGGTTTGGGCAAGGTTGCGATTTGCAAAGACGAGCAAAAGACGCAAAGCGACTAACAATGATTCGGAAACCCTCCCAATTTGGGATGGTTTCCGAATTTTTTTTTTGTTTTTCTCCATTGCATTGAGAAAAAAAATGCGAAAGATTCCCACCTATTCCAGAATAAAATTTTAAAAAAAAGTTGGGAGGATCCTAAGTCGTTTTGCGTGCTTGGTTCGTTTTTGAAAATCGCAACATCATCAAAAATAAGCGTTGTTTGGTCAACTTCCAAATAAGCCACGAGATTCTAATTTTGCTAAAATGATCTTCAGCTACCCTCCTATCAATCTTTGCAAATGTTTTTCGAATTGCCTTCAAAACTTTTCGTTTTAGATGAATCTACCGGGTTTCTACTAATTATTACAGGGTGACCAGCCCGAAATTTGCGAGGTTTCTACCAAACTAATAGAGCGATTCAAATAATATTTCAAGGATTTATAGTTCATAGAGAATATTACAACAAAATTAGAGCTTCGCAGCTAATTTGGAAGTAGGTAAAAATACTGCTTTTAGAGAATGTCACAATCTTAAAAAACGAACTATACCTACATGTTACAGTTCAAAAATGTTCTCGAAATTCTTGTTAATTTTCCGATAACTGAAGAAATTTAAAGAATTTTCCAACATTGATGCCTTGCATAGTTTTAAAGGTTAGAAAATCACACTTGCGTTTTTAGAAAGTTGATGTAAGAATTGTTATAAAGCTCGCTTAAAATTTGAACCACTTCTTCATCTATTAGTTAGAACTAGTAAAATCAACAGCAATAGATAGAGTATACTCATTGAATATTCTTATCACTACATTGGTGCAGATTCTTGATTTAATTTACGCTTAATTGGTATTTCAGGTGGAATCTAGACTTTTATAGTTGTTATTTCACAATATAATTCTGAAAATTATCATCTGAACGTCCTTGTAAGAGATATATAGTAAAAATGTGGGCGATATGGTGGTTTTATTTAATTATAACAAAAAAAAGTTGTGTCACACTGCAATAATAGTGTCAATGTTGAAGGTCTCGTCCGAACAATACAATATTTTATGTATAATTTTTCATATTATTAATAACCTAGAATTATATCACGTATCCCAAATATTAAAATAGAATTGATAAATATATAGATATGTTTGTTAGTTAGGATACGTTCTATAAAATCACTTTTACCAAACAGTAACCTCGCATATGTAAATCTTATACATTTTACATTTCCTTATTAAAAATTCACTATTATTGAATTGTTAAAGTGTAATTTCCATACATTTATAACAACACAAACATCTTTATAACAACAAAAAATAAATACAAATAACTTTAATTAAATCGAGTTTACATTAACGACCTCACACATAAACACAGGTATAGTACGTTTACTCTGCTTACGTTTTGACTTAAGTTGTAAAAATAATTTGTGGTTTTACACAATGGATGCAAAATTTACGATAGCCGGTTGGGGGTGTTATAAATCATAGACAGAATCGACAAATTCACCATCTGTTTATACCTATAGGTACATACACATTTGGATGTGTCTTGTAGCAGGTAGGTAAATAACAAGTATTTTCAAGGGTATTTCTCTAAATATTTCTATTTATAATTGTTTGAAAAATGAATTCTAAACAATTGAATTTCTAAACACAGAAACATTTATTTTATATATTTTTATTAAAATTATTGTAATTATTGTTGAATAATTACAATAAATCCTATGGATAAATTGTAATAAAAACTATTTTTTACAAGACTAGTGAATGTTTTCCATTTGAATCATTAACCGTTAGGCAGTTTGTAATGTAATTTCTTTCCATGGAAGGATTAAAACGTTCTAAATTTTTCTAAATATAAATTTCAACCCTAAAATTTGTATGCGAACGGGTATATGACGGTTTGATCTTTGCAAAATATACCTGTCCCTTTAGACAACTGTTCAGTTTACAAAGTCTTCTTGTATTGTACAAGTCGAATATTGAAACATTGTTACATTTTTTTTTTGTGTGGATTTGTGTTTTGATAATCATGTTATACTAAAAATGTGGCGAGCTTGGGAACCTGTTAATGATGATCAAGTTGAAGAGATGGATATTGTAAATATTCATGATGATGATGATGTTGAAATCGTTGTAGACGGCGTAGGACCATCGAGTCCATCGACCAGCAGAACTGGTGTAGAAAAGGGTATGAGTAGATATCAATTTTTTAATATTTATTCACTTTATGCTACTGTCAATCTTTCGATTGCAGAAAAAAATACGAGGGATAATCTATCAGAAGACGGTAAGAAGCTAATTCGCACACTGCATTCTTCGTTGGTAGAGCGTGGTGAACCAGCGCCGATTAAACTAACAGCCGATTTATTAAAAAAACCGTATAGCACTATCCACGGTATACCTAATTTCCAAGTCGGAAGAATCCTTAGGGGGGAAAAAGAGAGCGTGAATCAGTTGTAGATAAATTAGATTCTTCAATAAAAGAAGAAATAAAATCTACAATTTACGCTATTTATAAAAGGAAAGAGGTGCCTACTTTTCTTGCTGGACGGTTTAATTTGCACATATTCTATAAAAAAGATGTGCAGTTCAAGTAAATGATAACTACTTAGAATAATGCAAATTAAATTGACTAATGTAGAGTTCGGTAGTCTGTTTAGTTTTTCAGTTCTTTAACGGAACTTATGTAATAAGTATAACTTGATTTTTACTTCTTATACTTTTCATTACAATTTATCCATAGGATTTATTGTAATTATTCAACAATAATTACAATAATTTTAATAAAAATATATAAAATAAATGTTTCTGTGTTTAGAAATTCAATTGTTTAGAATTCATTTTTCAAACAATTATAAATAGAAATATTTAGAGAAATACCCTTGAAAATACTTGTTATTTACCTACCTGCTACAAGACACATCCAAATGTGTATGTACCTATAGGTATAAACAGATGGTGAATTTGTCGATTCTGTCTATGATTTATAACACCCCCAACCGGCTATCGTAAATTTTGCATCCATTGTGTAAAACCACAAATTATTTTTACAACTTAAGTCAAAACGTAAGCAGAGTAAACGTACTATATAATAGTTGAGATTTAAATAGGGAGAAATAAAAAACGAAAATTGGAAAAAAAATTAAAATAGACGATCCCAACAAGCAAGCAACAACAATCATTACGGACTTTCTGTTCCAGTTGACCATGATCCGCAAGAATGTTAATTATATTCTTGCTTTATACACACACACGTACATGTCGATATGTTTTCTTATTTTTTATAAACCATATGTATAATGTAATAGTAATAAAATACATAAACATTTATTTATTCATTTAATAAATAGATAAATAAGTAAATGATTGGAAAAGAAGGAGTGAATGATGTTGATGATGAAATATTAAATAGTTTTAATATCAAATCCGTGACACAAAAATCTTGAATATGTACTTTCAATTAAACAAATATTTGCACAATTACAAGTTTTATTAATCGGTAATATTGGTTATTAGGTGTTTTATAAGTAAATTTAATTGGCAATTAAGGCATGAAGAATAAATTAGAAGAAGGAAAAAAAATATGTTTAAAAGAATTAATCCGCGGGTATCTTATGTTATTTTATGTTGTTTAATCAAAGCCGAAGGTTCATGTTAACGGTAAATAAACCCAAACTAGAAATATAACGTTATCAGGATATTAAAACCCATCCTTTATTTATTCTATTAATTATAGAAACTCTATTATTTGTTTGTTGATGTACAAAGATAAAGACATTTTTTTTGATTTTATCAAAAAATTGATTTTAGTTATAATAATGATGATAAATAACTATGGGAAAGATTAAGAGATTGTGGTAGAGGGAGAAGTAGAAGGTTAAGGCCAAGGCCCTTGGTCACGTGTCCCCACCTCAAGGTCATTCGTCGATTCAAGTACATACATCGTCATTTTCTAAGTGGTTATCATCTTTTTTGAACTCAACAGGATCAACTATAAGAGTCACGTTGTTATTACAGAATTACACACACATCAACACTATTTTTATTATGATTATTAATAATAATATAAAAGAGGAGAAACAGTTGTAAAACACACCAGGTCAGGAGTTTATGTTTACATAAATTTCCACAAATATGTTAGAATTACACAATAATTAACAACTTATATGGAGGCTTAAAACAACAACAACAACAACAACAAGAAAAATTCAGGTTAATTAAAACGAAAAAATTGAACGAGTTTCAGTTTTGTCATAAAATTAGTCACTCAACTCAAATGCTGCTGTTGCTGTCGCTGCGACTACCTGTTTAAAGCACAACAACCTGACGACGAACGCAGGAACAACAACGACAACAACAACAACAACAGCGACTGTATGTGGTGGTTATGGAGGCCTTATCGGCTATGTCTTCTTCTTCGTCTTTCACCATACCACCACTTTGGATTCGTGAGAATCTTTAGCGTATTTATCTTTTTTTCTCTCCTCTCTCATCTCTTTTATGTTTGTATGTATGCGTATGTCTGTGAGAGTATGTACCTACGTGTGTGGTGTTGTTTTACGTTTATAGCGGCCCCACACACACATATTGATTTAATGGATTGAAAATAAAAGGAGAAGAAAAAGGAATACACAGAAAAAATAGATTATCACAAAATAATTACATTATATAGTATATAAAGTAACTTAAGAGATTGACTAATGTATTAAAATTAGTCTACAATAGATTCAGTAGTAAATAATTTGACAGAGGTACTGAAATATGGCTCCTTGTTATTGTTGTAAATTTTATAAATTTATCACTGTTATGAAGAACCGGGTGTTTCTATAAAAATTTGTAAAATATGTCGGTCTTTCACAAAGCAGGTAATTTGTCAACAAAAACTTTGTATTTGTACCTACATCGGAAATGCAACATATCTAAAATTAAATGGATTAATTAATTAAATTATAATAACCAACACATTAATTTGCTTATGTACACTGGCGATCAAAAGAAAAAAAGAGTCTTGAGCGAGAATTTAATATACTTGTGGAAATAAGAGTTGGTCGGTTGAAAGAATGTGCGGCCCACGTGCTACAACTACTTATAGTGCACGATTGACAGTGGCGGCGGTGACAAAGTAGAGGTTATGTTCTGTTGTTATTGTTGTTAGTGTAACACGTGTAACAATAAATATTAAATATTAATATTAATAGATTGGCAACATTGCGTATGCTTTTTAGATGTAACCAGAGTTACCGATTATAAAATTTCCTAAACTTTGCTTCAATCATTTATAGTCACTCAGTATTATGCGTACAGTTTTTTAACGTGCCGCCACTGGATCGCGTCACAAATGATATTTGTAGTGGGGACACTCCCTTGCCGCTCCGGCCAACTCTTATTTCCACAACAATATTTTCGTTAGTGTGAGTCAGGTTATTTTTCGTGAGGATAAGGTGGTTAGGTAAGAGGTGTTGGAGCCAATTTTGCTAATTTTTACTAAGACATCTCTGACATCCACACCTGGTTCTTCATAATCGTGACTTTATAAAACTCACAACATGTGGAAATAGTTCAGTACCCGTGTCAAACTATTTACTATTGAACTATTGTGGACTAATTTTATGACTTTAGTCAATCTCATAAGTGAGTTGATACACTATAGATGAGATGTATCCCCCTTCCAGTTGTGACAATAGAGAAAATTAAATTGTTGACATTTACAAGAGGATTTTTATTTGAAAATACTTAGAATTTTGATTTTTATTTGGAAGTAATTTCAATACAAAACAATTCAGACAAGCATAATAATAATAAATAATTGACAAAATGTATGGGTTGGAGATTTACATGAATCAACAATTCAAATCGAAACATATTTTTTTATATTCAAATTTTAATTGAATTTGTAGTGGATAACAGTAACGTAATTTCAAATTTAGTATTTCTCACGATATACCGGAATGGCAATTTATATTAACAACACAAAAAAGTCCACTCATCAAAAGAAGAACGGTATAGTCTGTAAAGTAACCTAAGATACTGACTAAAGTAATAAAATTAATTCACAATAGATTCAGTAACAAACAACTTGACAGGAGTACTTGAATCTTGCAAGTATCTGCTTTATGGAAGACCGATCCTTTAATAATTTTTTATTAAAAACATATGGTTGTTGTTACTTTGTGACTTTATAAAATTTATTACAGTGGCAAGTGACAATATTTCAGTACCCCTTGTCAAGGTAATTGTTACTGAATCTATTGTGAACTAATTTTATTACTTAAGTCGAATCTCTTAAGTCACTCTATAGACTATACTAGGAAATAACTGCAAATTTTAATTCAAATAATTTCAAATTTGGAATTTCTCATTTCATACCGGCATGGCAATTGGTATTAAGAACACAGGAATATGCAAGAAAGAATTTCCTAGTATGTTTCTAATTGCAGCCACCAATCCAGTATACTCTATCAAATTTCATACATTAATGACCGAAGTGAGAAATCAATATTTCTGTCAATAGAGCTCAAATGAAACCCTATCATATAACCTACAAATTCTCACCAATTTTCTAAATTACTCTTTCTAGATACATGTACAAAGAAATTTTTATGTGTGTGTCAGAGGAAAATAGAGAGTGTTCGCCCTACCGATTCGTTATAAACTCTCCGTTATACTTTATAACGTTTAGAATTAATACCGTATGAGGCGATTCTTACGCTATTTCTGAAAATAACAGAATCAAAGAAAAACTGTCGGTATAAACCACGTGACCTAATGGACACTTGAATCAATATGGCGAATAACAATCAGCTGATCGTACTGTTAGTAGTGGTGAGCTTCAAAATAATCAACTGTTACTTATCATTATAACAGCTCAAATATTTTCCGTTATAATCTGGACCGTACTGTAGCTTATAAATAAAAGCACTTTTATTTGTATCTATGGCCGGTTGTTCTTCACAATTATTTCAGACGAATAGTTAAACTCACGTAACGTCAATTTCAAATTTCTTAATCCTGTATTGTATTTTATTTCATCACACACTAATTATAGTTTAAGGACGGTTTAAGTGATTTAGAAGATGCTTAAAAGTGGCTTGATTTATGAAAATTACTTAATCTAAACAAATATTAATTTAATCACTACTGTTTTAAGACTTCCTGTTCATTATTCTGTGGACTTATAGTGGAAAAATTATTTGTTTAAACTTTTTATAGCCTTCTACAATTTAATAAGCGTTTCTAAATCATAAATAAATTAATATTTTTACTTTTAATTAAGCAAAAAAAAAATATGTCATTTCAAGAGAAAGGTTATAATAATAGTCATGAAATTCGTTTTAAACCATTACAAAATCAATTATTAAATCAATAGGTCTACCAATAAATTGAATTAAAATTAAAATAAGTAAAGTATAAAATAAAAATGCCTTAGAAAAATCGCCAAATTTTACAACAACTCAATGAAATTACTAGATATTGATTAAAGATATGAATCTCGACACGTCAATATTGATATTTGTTGAATTTTTGATGAGTCAACTGTCCGCTCCTTTATAATAATAACAATCACTTTTAATATTTCTTGTTATTTTACCAAGAAGCACTATTGAACACTGCTGATTTACATAAATTATAATAATGCTATAGATGAAATTATAATGGTGTAACCAACTAAATTTTTAACAATTTTATGAAAAAATCGAGAACTAGGTAATAGAATTCGATATAATTTACAACATTAGTCAATACACTCAACAATTAGACGGAGTATACAAACAAAATGCCAAACCTAAAAGAAAGGGATGGGATTGATGTAATTTTGCAATAATTTTAGCACGGAAACGATGTTGAATACATTATGCAAGGTTAACTTTGAAAGACGATAGTAAAAAAAAGGTAAGCAAGTAAAATTTAAACTTTTTTACACAGCTGCACAACAAACCAATCGTTTCTATGAAAATCTAACGGTTCTAATCTCGTATTTTTTACATGAATATATAATTAAATAATTACTACCTATAACGATTGGAATTTATGAATAATAGCGATCTATCAGGCGATAAGGAACACACCTAAAAAAATCAATAGAATCTTAAATTATTACTTATGATTGGTAGAGAATTATTGATTTTCGTCTACAAATAGCATTTCCTTATTATAAAACAGGAATCAAAAAAAAAAGACTATTGTCGGTTATTTTTGATGACACTACTATAAACGTCCTTGAGCCGGCCCTGTCTACATACATATATATAAAATCACGTGACCGCCATGGCACGACCTTCAAGCCATGTATACATGTACATTCTCAACCAAATACATGTACCTGTCACTTGTTCTCAACAATTATAATTGATATGTTAGAAAAAGATGGGGATATATAAACGTTTAGGTGAATGACTGTACTTTTCTCTCTTCTATTACAACAATATTATTATTATTATAGGTGTATAAAGATATTGCTCACCTTGGGCCGAAATATTTGAATACCTTCTCTAATTTTAATAAAATCTCCATTATACACTTTTCAAAAGGTACACGAATTAAATTAAAAGGAAACTAGATATATACGAATAAATTAAATGGATTGTTAATGAACAATTGATAGTTTTGACGATAGAAAAGAAAAATGCACCTACTTGATTCGTGGAAATTTTTGTTGACATACCTGATATTAGGCCAGTTTCCCATGATGTTATACAGGACACATATCATTTATTCATTTCTTTTTGTTTTATTTCCAAAGATTTAATAGAAGTTTTATTGTAAAAATAGAAATATTGGGAAATCGTTGTTGTTAAGTAATATCAATTTTCACTTTCACGATTTCTTGTATATAATATTAAATACATACACATACACACATGCATATAATGTATACATACACATACAAACTCACACACACAGGGCACACCTTCAACAACAGAGTTTATTGACACCGCCGTCCACAGGTAAAACCATAGCTGTAACCAATTTTTGTAATACTGTAGAGAGTACACGGTTAATTACATGCTTACAGTTATTATTGGTAATGTTATGGCAATTCTTCTTTCATCGTTTTTTTTTATTGTTTTATAATTTTAGAAACTATACACTTTTTCTATAGGTATACAAATCAATCAATGATTTATCAAAATTAGGTTTTAATTTAATTGATTTATAAATGGAATCTAGTTAGTTTTGCACAATATAGAAAACACACGTATACACACAAACAGACACCAATAAACGTTCACTTCAAATGGACAAAAATGAATACAACAACAAAAAAAAAACACAAGAGAAAAAAACACAATCACTTCACAATCGGTGTGTAAAAACAATGGAAATTAAAAATTGGCAAACAGCGCCATCTGAACCGTAACTGTCACTATTAGTATCTCTATTTACATATAGATGACACTGTTAAATTTACTGTAATTATAATCAATTTCTTACCAGAATAAATTCAATTAATTGTAGAAATTATCAACAATTCATCAATAAAATTTAACAAAACTGTTGTCAACAATAACGAACAAAATTTGTAGATTTTGAGGTTTATCAAAACTGTTCATCGAATAACATCACTTGTATCTAAGGGCAAACGCACATTGTACTTACAATCAACCAACGCTGTCGGTATTTAAATCGCATTTAGCTGTGCCTTTCTTACGCAGTATCGTAGCCATTTAGGAAATTCATCAGCAAATGTATCAATTATGAACCATGTTATGAGACTACGTCACCAAAACCCAGTGAACACATGACCTAAAATTGACGTCAAACGTAGATCATATGTAGGTATGTCATTACAACTTTACATCAATTTGACATAAAACTGACTCTCTTTAGATCTCAATATGATATCATGTTGTCTGATATGATATGATTGTGACATCATAATGACACAACACTTGACTGTTATATGATGTAATTAAATGACCTACATGTTATGTTCAAATCATGTGTAATATTTAAACCATATCGTGACGTAACAATAACGTTATTATTTTATGTACAGCTGACATATCAAATCTATCGTACTTAACTGTTGGACTCAACAATCTGTCATGGAGTCAGATATCTTGATTTTAAATTCAATTTGTCAATGTTACCAACTTTCAGTTTCAAATATTCAAATTCAAATGTCCCCGTAAATTTCAACCTCAAAATAGTGGACCTTGCGTTACACTGTATACATTTAGTGACTCTAATTTAATTTAATTCGCTTTTGTTATAAGACTAATTTGGTAATCCCAAAAATTCATAACATAGAACAAATCTTGTGAAAAAATTTCCAAGCCCTATCCACTATTCTATGGTAAGATTTAAATTTGACAGAAATGTCAAATGTAGAGACTCATCCAACTGAACTACATGGTTAATTATCGTTATACACCTGTTATGTGCAAAAACGAACGAGTTAAGATTCGATGAACTGTATTTGAAAATGAGGTCGCTACTATCGTTAGTAAATGTAGAAATCTTTTCTATAAGCGCTGCAGGCATACAATTCAAATTGATGCATACGGTTCAATCAATGACATACCTGGAATTAGTTTTGTAAAACAAATTAAAGACATTTTAAATTTTTGTTGATTTTTTTAACATATAATGTAAATTAGAAAGTCATTATTTAATTTTGTGCAAATTTCAACTTTTTTTAAATTTATTCTAATTGAATTTATTTGATTTAATTGTTGTTAACGTAAGTCGGTGATTGTGACACTAGTGACAATTATCATATGACAGATGTATGATTGAAGTTGCAACACCTGCGAAATTATCTTAAATGTTAATAATTAACATTAAAATAATAAAAATTGTTTAATTTCCTATTATAAAAGAACTGGTGAGTATTTTATTAATAATAGAAAGAATTGTTATATAATTTATTGAAACATTATTCGATTGTATAACAATAGAGATGACTCATTGGACTTATATCAACAAAACAGAAAAAAACTTCCTCATAATATATCTTGTTTTAGGTATTTTTTTATTATCCAAGGGAAATTACCGATGTTTGGGGATTTTTTCGTAATGTTCTTCCTATGACTATAAAGCTTTGATTTTAAATAAATAAAAATATAATGACAACTAGACACAATATGCGACCAACAGCGAAGAATATTTTATTGAAAGTTGTCATTTTGGGCGATGGTGGTGTTGGTAAAAGTTGTTTAATGAATCGTTTTGTTTCTAATCAATTTGATGAACATTCATTTCATACAATTGGTGTGGAATTTTTAAATAAAGATATTGAAATTAATGGTGAAACGTACACGTTACAAGTAATTATCATTATTATGTGTAATTATTGTAATGATAATCGGTATTATTATTATTTTAATAGATTTGGGATACGGCCGGTCAGGAACGTTTTAAAACATTACGTACACCATTTTATCGTGGTAGTGATATATGTATTTTAACATATGCAATTGATGATAAGACTAGTTTTAAAAATTTGCAAATGTGGAAGAATGAATTTTTATACTATGCTGATGTTAAAGAGGATATACAATTTCCGTTTATTGTCGTTGGTAATAAGGTATTTTTGAAAAAAAAAACACCCTTAATCTTTTAAATGATACAACTTGAAAAATTAGGAAACAACACCTGATCAGAACTTTTTTAACTTGATTAATTTATTGTGTTTAAGGAACGAATCTGATCAGGTGTTACTTTATCAGTTTAGCCCTATAAATAAAGGGTGCAAAGAATTTGTGCATGAGTGTACCACGGTATTTATTCTCACAGTTGGCTGTGCTTTTAGTTACGTAGTATCGTAGTTTGGTTTGGTCATTTGAAAAATACATTAACAAGTGTCAAGAGTGAATCAAGTTACGTTATAAAGTCACCAAAGGCACAGCCAACTGTGAGAATAAATATAAATACTTTAGTACACTCGGTAGAGAAATCGTAGAAAAATTATGTAATCAAACAACATAATTAACTTTCTAAATATTTTCAAATTATTTGTTTTCTTCTTTTAATCGTATTAAAATAATTAAACCGGAAAAGCTGTAAATTTTCCTTGACAGCTTCTCAAATAAGAGTTTTGATTAGAATCATGCATAGAATCACCCTGTATATGTTATTATTTTATTATTATTATTTTTTGTTTATAGTCTGATGTTGATAATAATGAACGAGAGGTGTCCCAAATCGAGATGGAATCATGGTGTAAAGAGAATGGTATATCAGCATGTATTGAAACATCAGCAAAGAATGCTAATAATGTACAAGAAGCATTTATAATAGCTGTACAATATTGGTTAAAATTGGAAACGAAAGCTGATAAAAATGATTTTATTTATAATGATACAGTTGATTTAACAAAGAAACAATCGGAAAATCGTACTAGTTGTTGTATTGGTACAAATGATGAATAATTCTTTATTTATTTATTTTCATTATCCATTAATTCATTGATTTATTTATATAACTATCAACATTCCTTCTATTCGTTAATTTTTTTTGCAAACAAATTATGTAAATGTACTTATTATCGTTTTAGGGTGAGATCAGCCAAAGAATTACAGTATTTTCTGATTATTTCTCATTTTATTCATCTCATTTTCATAATAATAATAATAATAATAATTAAAGTGCATGTTTTGTATATATACAACTCAGGTTAAGCACCAAACTTTTGTTGATTAATTAATTAATTAATTACATCTTACGTCATTATAAGCTTTCAAGCTTTTCTACAACACTTAATCAGAATTATTTTCAATTAAAGTAAGCTGTGGATATTAACGTAAGTCTGTGCTTAGATCGATTATACATATTTTTATCTAAGCCATACGTTTATTGATTGAAAATCATTCTGATAAAGTGTTACAGGTCTATTCCTAGATAGTTGAAGAATTTGTAAATAAGCAATTTTGTGTGTTAGCTTTTGTACAGCTAAGCATAAGTATAGAGTGTTCCACTTCGTTGGATATTAAACGAGTTGGATCACTTGTATTATAGCCGGTGCATATCATGTGATCTATATTATAAGAGTTTTTTTCTAAAGTAATTTTATAATTATACAATAAGCACAATTTTTCGAATATACATTGCTGGTGTAGTATTTCTTTTTTTTTATTATAAATTATAATTTCCCTTTATTTCTAATTCTAGTGAGACGTATGTTGTAGTTTGATTGATACAATTGTTTAGTGATAGAATTCATAGATGTCGCTTTAAACGTTAATTTCTGTCAAAATTCACTATCTATCTTTTTTGTTTATATGGCCGTCTTTGTCGTGTCGATTACTCGCCCATGTTTGTGATTCAGTTCGTTTTGATCGCATAGAACTGGTTGACCAGCCATGTTGGGTTGTGACGGTTGAATTTTTACAGAAAAAAAAACTATTAATTAAAAAAAAGACGTAATTATTTTTTTCCTAATCGTTAATCATTGTGATTTTCGTTTTAATATAAAATTTGTGTGTATTTTGTTTTTGTTTGTGTTGAATTAATGACTACATTAGCTGAAACAATGAACTGGGGCACAGAGCTCTGGGTAAGTCTTGATTTTCATTCAATTTCAACGATTTTTCCATCAATTAATAATAATAAAATACGCCTTTATTCGTTTCTTTGTTGGCTTGTTTGAGATAAATCAACGTCCAGTGTGGTGTAACGAACAGATGGCCCTAAGACACAGGTCAAGTGTCATATATTGTTAATTTTCCATCGTTTCTCTATCCATTTCATTTAAATATTTGAAATTGATTGTAAAGAAACGGTCGTACCAGTTGGCACTTGGACCAAAACGGTCAAATCCACCTCTGTAAATTGTTTAGCTACCTTGCATTTATGACTCAGTTCACAGGTAGAAACGACAACCGTTGAGAGAGTTGAATTTGAAAAACCAGTCTTGAGAGAATTAATGCAAGGTGGATATGTCTGGATTTTACAATTCGGATTATAATAATCCATTTTTTTTCTTGGATCAGCCATTTGTTTATAGTCTTGTTATTTGTTTGTGGCAGTTGTTTTCATGAGCCCCTATGATGAATTAACTTCAATTTAAAATTGAGGTTATTTCAACTATTATTATTCGCCTTCTTTTATTTTCGTCATTGATGTCTTAGTTTTATTTGTATTGTATTATAGGATAGGATATGTAGACATATAAGGGTGGAGATGTCTTAGGAAATGGGGGTGGCATGCGCATCAAAGTTAGTATTTATATACTATACATTTATATACAGACACACGTTTATTTTGGTGACTCATAATTCATTTGTGTATAAAATGATAAGAATCTTACGTAATTCTATATTGTATAAATATTTTTGATTTCTATTTATTTCGTGTGCATTTAAAACTTCTACCTGTTCATATGTATTCGTTTATCATCTATTTAGAAATTTAGGTATTTCCCGGAAATGAGACGAAAGATATCTCAAAAATGTTGTTTTGTTGTTGTAAACTCGAAAACAATTGATTTATTTAGTTGATAATAACAAAAATTATTGTCTTTTATTCAATTGTTTTTCTAATCTTTACATATTACTTTTCAAATTTGAAGATTATAAGTTTTAAAACTGAATAGAATCACCCTTTAATTTTAAATTATGGATTTTGGATTATGAAGATTTTACAATGAGTAAAATTATTAGAAAGTAATTCTCAAAAATGAACTCCCAAAATCTAAAGTGAAGGGCATTTGCCATGAGGGTCGGAAGAGATGTATAGTATCATAAAAAATGTAGAGTCTGGATCAGAATATGTATTTTTAGGGTGTGAGAATTTCTTAAATTATTATTTCGATTATTTGCCCTTAAATTATGAATGACACCCACATTTTAGTTTGTTACACAATTCTTATCACAAATGGAAGACTTAAACTTGAATTGAGGGTTGACTTTTGGATTTACATTTCTAATGATCTTATTCTATTTAAATTTTATCGACATATACTCATTGAATCTTCAAAATCAAAAAGCCTTACCTTATGTACCTATCATTCTATCTTTGTTTATAAAAAATGTCTGATTTAATTTCGATTTTCAGGAAAATTATCAAATTTACAATAATGGGGTAAATTGCATTAGATTTCTAATATTTTGGACTAAATACACTTTTTTGAAAAACTGTATAAGTTCGTAGTTTTTCCCCAAAAAAACAGGGTGATTCTTCAAAAGATGAACTACCCCTGTCGTTGTTGCTTAAAATGAGAACTCAAGTATGATTTTTCCCATAGCTGCTGTAAAACTATAAGCTTTTTACATTGTAATCAAATTGATTAATTCGACATAGTGTTTGCAAGTTTAATATGTTTGATTGCATCATCCTAAATTATTAAGGGATGTCACTAGGGTAAATAATACATCAATTTTCCAATCTATTCCAGGTGGATAAAATTTGATATTTCAAAAATGATGCTTACAATAATTCGCTCCTCAATCTTAATTCAGGCGAATCTTAATTTCCCTATTGGAAATTAGATAATTCACCCTCCCATACTTATTTTCTAAAACACTAAGATAGAATAAAACGAATTTTGATTTGTTTAAAATTTGAATATTGTATGTTTCTCTAAATTAAACACCCCCCATCTGTAGTATACTACATATATCTTCACAATAAACACGTTGTTAACGTTGAAATTTAAAACAACACCACACCCCCTTATCTTCTATATATTTAATGTGTTTACCCTTAAAAAGAAGCCTTACGATTCGAACCTTAGGAACAAGTTCGTTTTATATTCTTAACTTTAATGGAAAAAAAATGTATCGTCAATCTTTCAATGTTGTTCTACTTGAAATATACCGTGTACGTTTAAAATTAATAGTTACATTTTTGTAATATTATCATTGAGTATAGATATGGAATTTTCACTATTTTATAGCCTGATAATAGGTCACTGATCATCAGACAATTTCTCTTGCTTTAATTTTTATATCAATGAAGATGTCTGTGTTAAGTTCGATTTCTTATGAAATGTAGTCCATTCGGAAAAGTTACACTTCTAATTTATACAATAATGTATTTTTTTCCGTTAAAATGTAAATAATTATAAACAAACATTGTTTATTTAATTTACAACAAGTGTATTGTTTTTTTTTAACGTTTTAGTAATTTTAAATCGCATTTTTCTATTTAATATTTGATAAGATAAATATTTATGTTATTAATTTATCATTTCTTCTATTCTATAGAAATGATTCATATATTTTTTATTATACAGGGTGAGTATAAAATTAACGCATAATCCTCATAACTTTTCTATTTATGAAAATTTCGAAAAACGCCAGGAGAGGTAACTTATTTTTTTTATTATTTAATTGTGACTGAGCCAAAACTGCTTTACTAGTTACCATTGCAACGAAATGGCATAATCATCAAGTTTTTTAATGACATCCCCTACTTTCTATTGCATTTTCGAGTACCTAGAGCATATTTTTCTTCGTTCAGATATGTAAAAATAATAGCGGGTTGCATGGTACAATTTTTGAGATAAAAATTCCTAAAGATTGCAAGATTTTCTGCCATCACAATAGCCATCCATCAGCATAGTATACGAAAAACACAACACCTTTGAATGAGGATGGCAAGCATTGATTTATTACTGAATATACGTTGGATCAGGCACAATTAACTAATTAAAAATTAGTTAGCCGTTTTTCGAAATTTCCATAAATAGAAAACTTATGAGGATGATGCATTACTTACCCTGTATAAATATACACCCTCTAGTATAAATCCACCCTCTTCTCAAATTTTACATGGATATAAACATCAATTCTAATTACTATAATGATGGATTTGCTTTGTACCCTCTTTTAGGAGGGTGTGTAATACTTTAATTGAATGAAAATTTACTCTTAAAAATGTAAAATTCTCTCAGCATTTCTTCTTCATCTGTTTCTTTGTTCTGCCTTTAAATTATATCCTGTTGTATTTGATAAATTATACAATTGTTTCATTGTCAAGGTTTCTTTTTTGTAATGAACTTTTTACCTTGTTTATGGAGTTTAACCCCTATAATATTGTTTTTCCTTTTCATATGTATAACAGACAGGAAACTTGTATCTAGTTACATATCACGTATACATACAATGATCGATTACTGGTCTTTTTCCCTTGTGAATTATTTTGAAAACAGTACAGGTGGTATTATTACATTTACATTAACGTTGACTGTACCAGATTTTTAAACGTGTTTATATTTAAATCGATAAAAATATAAGTAAGAAATGAGAGGAAATTCAACTTTCTTTTTTTATATTTTGCTTTACTGTAATTATTTATAATTGACTGTAAATTAAAATTAATTTAAATAATATACATAGATAAGAATAATTATTTTGATAGCTCAACTATTTTTTTTGCTTTTGATTAGTGGAAAGTGGTGAAAATTAAATAAATACAGATTGTTCCATTTGTAATCAACCAACAAATTCTAAACTCCCTTTTATGAAACACCTTGTATAATTATCTTCAATCGATATACATATAGTGACGATGTGAAATTCAATAATAATTGATCGATATTTACGTGTTATTAACTTCTATATAGACAATTAATTTTATTTAAATTAGGAAATTTTTAATTATCTTCCTTTTGTTTTCTGAGTAAAAGTTATGACGTGATTTCTGTTTTTATCTGATTATACACACACATTATGATTAATCATTGAAATCATAAGGTAATTTGTTTATTATTATTTACTTTTGTTTAAATGCTTTTTATAAATTGTTATTATTATAGGGGTTTGTTATTGTTGATTTGTTATTGTGCAAAGTTCTACCGGAAAGTTCTGCTACACCAAGTTCTACTATGCATTTTCTTGGGGTCAATGTTCATATATTTTCACTACCACGCCTTTTATGTAATAATAATGTACATACATACATAATATTATAGAAATTAACGTTAATTTAGTTGGAATAAAACTGTAGTACATAAAGCTAAATGTTAATTCACATATTATTCATATATATGGTATATAAGAACAATAGAAATCTTGACGTTTTTATTACAAGTAGCTATACTATAATCTCTATTGCATATTGTTTTTATTATTATTTTCTAATGAAAAGTCAAAATTGCATATAAATTGTCATTGAGTTGGAAATTCTTGAAGCGAAACACTAACCAACAACAGACCTTTTTCGTCTGTTACTGTACTTGAAAATAAAGGGGAGTTGAAATAGGGTTCACTCTAATGTTTCAATAGTATACTACAAACATTAATCGTTTTCCATTGAAACTATAGGTAATTAGTATGTAATATTATTAAAATTACATCAATAATAAACATGTCGTGCCTTTATATACCTTGAATATTTTATTAACATTGACAAGGTTGTGTTGGGTTAGGCTTTATTGAATTAAAAATTCCAGACAAATAGGCTTTGTATTACTACAAAATACGTGTAATATTTACAAATACACGATTTGATTAAAAGAATCTTGTAATTTTGTTAAATTTTTATTACAGATATTATGAATCATTGTTTTAAAAATCATTCATAATTTATCAATTTAGAACGGAAATATAAGTTTCATTATATTGCATTTAAATTGTTATTTTATTATGGATTTTTTCATCATTTCTGGTTTTTGAGGTTCGGATATTCCTATGTGTAAGAAAATAATTGGAAAAGAGGTGATTTGTTTGTTTTTTGTTTATACTGAACACTTAATATGAATCGATACAATTTCGAATAGGGAAAGAATGGATAATGTTATTGTTAAAATAATAACATGAACAAAAATTTTATAAACACCCGGAGCTATATGAACGTTATAACTAACGTGTGTTGACTGTATCAGGGTTGAGTTGCTGTTATAAATATGTATACTACGCCATAATTGTAAAATGCATGATTCGTGTAAATCGAGGGTTAGATAATAATAGTGTTTTTAAGAGAAGAACACAATGTACAGGCGGGTGCACAAGAAAGGTGACGATCGTTGTGAAGCTGTGTGAGTCAGGTTTCCGAGGGAGGTCCTCACAACGTCTAGTAGGTTAGATTCGGAAAGAAACATATTCAACCAAAAATAATAGGCGGGGATAAGGGTGTTATCTTGTTTATTTACAGACTGCTAAACAAAAAGTGAACAATATTGAAAGATTTTTCGAAGAGTAATTCATTTCCAATTTGAATTGAAAAAAAAAAAATTAATGATACTATACAGGAAATTAAGTTTATATAGATACGATCTGCTCAATATTGATAACTGATAAACTGATAACAATAATGCTTTGAGTGCGCTTTTCCGTTATTTCTTAGAAGAAAAATACTTGGAAATCAAATATCCAAGTAGTTAAAAAAGGAATTATGCATTACATCTATAATATTTATTTTTGAGCCATTAAAATTGTATACTTATTTAATCGTACAGATTACACTCTTCAACTACCCACTGTTTAAAAAATTCTTAAGCTGATGAAGTCTTTGTTAAAAATTCCAGTTATCGTTATCTTTCTTAAAACAGGTAATTGCTTTTCAATTATTATTGGAAAATAACTGTTACTGTATATTCAAAATTCAAAAATTTATTTTTCACTGTTGTTTTGAACTTGACAGTTTTTTACTACCTAAAAGCCCCGAAACATACATATGTAATAATTTAACTAAAATATTTTTATGGGAAAGGCTTAGATAATTCTTAAATAATTTATTTTTTAATGAGTTAAAGTTTTATCAGTTTCAAAAAACTTTTTCAAATTTTACTGAATTTATTTTTTTCTTACATGTTAGCTTTAAAGGATTCTCCACTTTACTTTCAGTAAATTTAAGAAGCCCGAAAAGATGTTATCAAATTTAGAATGAAAACCCGATAATTGTTGACTCAATGCATTTTTCAATGATTTGTTGCAAATGAAATGAATTTTTCAAAAGAAAAATATAATTTTTGTATCTAGTCAACTGCGATTTTTTTTAAATAGTTTAGGAGTTCCTTTTCAAGCTTTTATAACAATTATTTATTTTATTCTATTAATAAATTAAAGAGCTACAGCGAATTTATTGATACCCTTCATAGTTAGCTGAAAGAGCCTGTGTTGTTGTTTCTTGTGTAGGTTTATTTTATTCTGTAAATTCGAATAAACCAGGTAAATTCTAATCAAATTTCTATTAAAGAGTTCCTTTATAATAATTAGTAACAATACTAACAATACAATTACAATTTATATTATGAAATTGAGTAGTTATATAATTAATTAATTTTCTTCGTTTCCATTTCAATATCTTTTTTTATAATTCTTTGCATATTCTACAATTTCTTTCAAACGGTCACAATCCCATGGATTTACAACAATATCTATCGATTTAGCAGTGAAAATCTTATTAAAATCACCATGTAAACATGTCAATCTATTAGGTATTATTTGTATCTAAATCTTCTACAATTTTCTTTTAAATCTTCAATCTGATTACCTTCTAAATCGATAACATTAATCTCGTTAAGATTTCTAAAAGTATTTTTATTGATGTTTTTAATTTTATTAAAACTAAACCAAAGGGATGTATAAGTAGGATTTCTTATGTTGTTAAAAGCATCATCAGGTAATTCATAAATTTGATTACTAATTATAGATATTGTACCCAATTTTGATAAATTCTCAAACCATTTTTGATTCCAATACAGTGAAATCTCTAACAAGCGGACACTGACGGTTCCACATTTTTTGTCCGCTTATGAGAGATGTCCGCTTATAAGAAAAGAGCGAAGAAAATTTACGAACAAACAGAATTTTTAATGAAACAAAGTTATACATTTATTACTTATTTATAATAGGTGACATGAATTCTAAAATAGTTGTCTGTCTTGCTGACTTAATTTTATTTGTAACAACTAAATTTTGAAAATGCAATTCTATATTTTTTGCCAATTCAAATGCTTTAAAGTCATTAATATTAACAGAGAAAGTTTTTAAATCTTTTATAATATTCAAAGCTTCAGTAGCAGTTTTTATTTTACTAAAATCAGGTAATTGTTCATCAGTATTATCATCGTCAGCGTCACTATCCACTTCATGCACTATTTCAAACAAATCAATTTTTTCATTTTCAACACTAATATTTTGATCGATATTAATAAAATCTTCGTTTTGTTGAAGACTAATTATACACGATAGAGGCAAGTCGTCTTCTGCATCAAAAATAGACAGTTCTTCCAGGTTCGTTTGTTGAAAACCCGCTCTTGCAAAACAGTTGCTGATGGTGTTTGGTGAAACTTGTTCCCAAGCTTTTTTAATGAAATAAATTGCTTCTAATAAAGACAATGATTTTGTAAGATCATTTACCGTGGAAGTAGTTTCCAGATTTGTTACAATTTGTTTTAGCATAAAATTTCTATAAATAACCTTGAAATTCTTAATAACACCTTGATCCAAAGGTTGGCACACTGACGTTGTGTTTGGGGGTAAAAAAATAATTTTAATATTATGTAATCGAGGGGACTGTGGATGCGATCCGGCATTATCCAAAAACAATAAAATGTTGCGGTTTTGCAATTTTAATTTCTTATCAAATTGCAACAACCATTCCCTAAAAATTTCTGAGGTCATCCAAGCTTTTCTATTTGAACGCCACATTACAGGTAATTCTTTTACATTCGCATTTTTAAAACATCTGGGTCGTGCAGATTTTCCAATTACTAAGAGTTCTTCTTTTTTCCCCAGCATGTTGGCACAAAATAAGATTGTTAGACGTTCCTTTGACATTTTACCACCAACACATCGTTTATTTTTTAACTCAAGGGTTTTTTCCGGTAATGCACGAAAAAATAATCCACTCTCATCCGCATTGTAAATGTCTTTTGGGTTATAATTCTTAATTAACGACGGCAACCTTTTAGTAAATCCGTCAACATCATCAAGATTCACACTACCTGACTCACCAGAAATTGAATTAAATTTTATGTTGTGACGAATACGAAATTTATGTAGCCAACCCAAAGATGCCTTAAAATCGCAATATCCTATCGATTCTGCAATCTCTTTTGCTTTGGCTTGAATTAAAGGACCAGAGACTGGAACACACTTACTTCTTGCTTTCAAAAACCACTCGTAACATAAAGAATCAATTGTAATTCCTTCCGGTCTACGAAAAGTCTTTTTTTGACGTTCATTGGCGTTGTTTTGCCACTGTTGCTGCAACTCTTCTCGTCGTTTAATAATGTCAGCAGCTTGAGTCTTTCCGATTCCAAAACGTTGCGCCAATTTACGGACACTTAGTTGGTGATCGGTGTAAAAATGAATTATTTCGACCTTTTGTTTTAATGTTAATATATTTTTTGTAACTTTAGACATTTTTATAAGTATTTTCACACTTGGAGTCTTCAAAGACAGTAAATAAACTGGCAATCGATCTTTGTTTTCGCAGTTTTCAAGTGTCAGCATTTTACTGATTGTAAGAAACGCAAAATACACTGCGATAACTTAACATAAACATGGATGTTGAATGTCGATTACATACCAACGCATAAAAAATGTCCGCTTATGAGAATTTTTTTAATGAAAAACGAGCTCCGTGGACTGTCCGTGTCCGTGTTTAGGAACGTCCGCTTAAAAGAGATATTTTAACATGGCTAATGGGTAACAATGCATTGGTTCTATAAAATTTGTCCCTTTATAAGAGATGTCCGTTTATTAGAGGTGTCCGTAATGGGAGATTTTACTGTATTTAATTTTATTACTCTGTAGATAAATACTTGACAATTCTGGCATATTACTAAAAGCACCATCTTGTATTATTTCAATATGATTATGATCTAAATTTAGACCTGTAATTGGTAAATTGTCGAATATTTCATTTAATTTATTCTCACAATCAGTTATAGTAAGTTCACTTAATTTGGGTAAATTTTTGAAAGCACCCGGTTGTATTTCATATAAATCATTCTCATGGAATAGTAATTTAATTAAATTATTTATATCAGTAATAGAATTTTTATATAAAATTGGAATATTACCCAAAAATCCAACATAATAAAGTTCGCCTTCTTTTGGTAGATGCTCTTTTAAACTATTTGATGCAGTTATATTTAAATTAGCAATACGTGTTATAAATCGAATATTTCAAAAGATACATCTTTATTGGTGATATTAGCACTATTAGATGATGATAAGAATAAGAAAACTATAAAAATCATAATAGAATTTTGCCACATTTTGTCAAGTTTTTAATAACACGTTTTAATAAATACTGTGGTGAGAATCGTTCATGTTCTATAGTTTTATCCATCAGACGACAATCTTGGAAAATTTTTGTTTATCTTAAATTGTCCTTCATCAATATTAAAATTTTTATATTTGCAAAAATTAAAATGTAAAAAAATAGCCGTGCACAATTTAGCTTTGATCTATTTAAAATAGAAATAGACTGGATTGAAGATTTTAACAACTTGTTTGAGTTGAGTCTGTTGTATGATACATGTTGAAATTTTCCGGAATCTTATAAAGAAGAAGAAGTGGTTCTATCTTTCTTGTATCGATGAATATTTATATCAAAAATTTTATTTTTCTAGAATTTGTTTGAATAAAACTCAATAATGTTTGAGGAAAAATAATGTCAAAATAATTTCGAAAAGAATTCTGGTTTATTTTAGTTTTAAGAATTTAAATAAAGTATTCGAATGAGATACAAATTATATCTCCAAGAGTTTCTTCAATTCATTAAAAGACAATGTATTCCACGTTTATCAAGTCACTACATTCTCAATGATCAATTGTTTGATTGATTGTTTATTAAATAGTGTTATTTTATATTGGCATAGGAATATAGGGACTTAACTATAGGTATTCTTAGCTTTAGGAAAGTCGTCAATTATTATAATGCAAGCTGAAGTATATACTAGAGAAACTTCAAATGTTACAAATAGATAATAATCTTATGCGGCAACCAAGCGGTACTAAAAGCGCAAATCTCTACTGTTTTGAGTCAAAAATAATTTGGAAGTATTGTAAATTTCATAAACTGCTGACAAGGGGCAACTTGAATGTTCAGAGATCAGGAATTTAAAGGTGATGAAATAGCTGTCGACCTTGCAAGAACAGGCGCAACAGCTATACTTGTAGATGTAGAATTTTACTGTGGATTAGCTTAACACATAAGGGGAAAAAGTATTAAAATGCGTCACTGAAAAAAAGTCCAGAAATGCGACCTGCAAAGTTGTTTATTGATAACTTGCATAAGAATTCTAAAGAATTTCTGAACTTAATCAGGAATGACCTGAAATAAAGACTCTTTACGAGTCAACTCCTCAAGAAACTGGCGAATCTGAAAGGGTGAGGCTAAAGTTCTTTGGACGGGACAAAAACTTAACTATCTATAGATGAGTCAACCTAAATTTTTCCAAGTCGGCGCATTGTGTCTTTTCGATTTTCCGCTTGAATGTATTATAGTGGGAGGACAGGAGAGAGAATACACTTTGTACTTATACTGTGGGCAAAATTTATTGCGCAAATTGTTGGTTTGGGGCAAACTTAGTTTGATCCATCTATACTATGTTCGCATTAGATTCACCCACCTAGGCGATTTTGATGTTTGTCGAAGTGCAGGAGGAATCTCATAGAAGGATGAATTAGAAGCTTCTTTTACATATCTTTTATGGGAAATCAACTAACTCTGACTGGCCATTTATTATCAATTAAAAAAACTCTATTTTGGACGACCATTCAACTCTTTACTTCTACGCAATTTTAATCAAGAAGAAACCAACAATAATGTAATGACTAGATAGTCAATTATTTCAATGATTTAAATATTTTTAGTTTTATACGTATCGTACGATACAGAATTTGAAATGTCTTTAATTTAAACTTTCAAATCGTGTTGAAAATTGTCCCTGAAAATTTTCACGTTTTTTCTCGATTGTTTTATATTATTACCCTATTATTTTTGCTAATTATATGACACTACTTATTTAGAGGAAAAAAAAACGATGTCATGGTATATACGTATTTAGTCACGTTTTTAGATAGAAAATCTAACAAGGTGAAAAAGAAAGGTTGAAGATTTTATATTAAGAATTTGTATACATATTAAAAAAATAATCGATTTTAAAGTTTACAATTAACAAGAAGATTTATAGTGGAATTGTTCAATGACATTGGTAGATAACTTCAAATAAAATTTTCTTTAATGAATAATTGTACAGTTCTATCTAAAACTACCTGTGGTATTGCTTTTTCTTGTGTTAAATTATAATTATTATTGTTGAAAATAATAAAAAAAATATATACTTTATAGTTTTTCATAATAATCTCTGTATACTTAACCTTTTTTATGTTAGTAATTATAGGGTAATTCAAGTATTAGTTTTAGACAGATGTTGAGATCAAAGTTAAGCATGTAAGTCAAAAATAGACTGACTGTAGGTTAAAATTATTAACTTCCTATCTTCCTATACAATAATTATTGACAACAATAGAGTTAGATTTATATGCCTCAATAAACATAAAAGCATGGTGTTTATTAATGCATTGACATGAATTATAATTTGTATGTTAAATAAATATTAAATAATGTACTAATTTCATAACTAGTAGTAAATTATCATAAATTTGCAACAAATTCTTTCTTCTGTATGAGTCATATTTATGAATTTTTGATTAGATTTTGTATAGAATTATAAATTTTTTGAAGTCTTCAACTGCAACATTTTGAAGGAATTACAAGAAGTCATCCTTATTGTCGCTATGTTGTAGTCGTCAAAGACAATGTTGAAGTAGTAACTTGGCCATGACCTGAGTGTGTGCAGTTCTGTGACCCACAAATTCTTCCCTCAGAGAAAATTCAGTATTTTTCCTCCTCTCTTCATGCTTTTCAATCAAATTGATAAGAGAGGCAGGTTAATTAACAATTCTTTTAATGGATAAGATGATAAAATTTCTAATTAAGAAATAATAATAGTATTTATTTCTAGTATCAATTCTATCAATGTTGTTTTAGTAATATATTAAAATGACCAGTTCATTTATTGTAAGAAAATACTTTTTTATGGAAAATAATAAGAGGATACTTCAGATTGGGTCAACTGATTTGTAATTGAAGTTTCTAAAAATAACTGGAAAAACTTGATGTCAAAGTTACTGTCTTATTTTCCATAAAAATAGACACTTTATGTAAGGCTCCAATTATATGTATAAAATTGATTGGAATTTTAGTGATATTGTAAGGGGAAAATCTTGGCTATTTGATTTTTCGTAATTGTTGCCATAATACCGGTTCTGGTGCGTAGAGATTTTTCTTAGCAAAAACAAGTCTTTGGCTTTTTGGTGTGCTGTGTGTGCTTGTTGCTAAGTTGTTGTTGTTGGATAAGAGATCCAACTTTAAGTTTGTTGAATACAAAAATTCTCCACCTCTTCATCTTCCATAAATTTCAGCCAACACTATTATCATGATAATCATTAAAGTAACGATAATAATAATAATAATCATCATCATCATCTGTATATTATAATGATGTTCTATTTATTAAATTAATTATTGGTCGGTTTATTTGATCATAACTTACAAGATAATCATGTCAAAAAAGAATAAAAATCGTATATTTCATTATTTATTGAAGGGTTAGAGGAAATAAAATATCAATTCTTGCAACTATTACTCTTATCATACAATATTATTTTTTTTCTTATTTATATACATATGTGGGTGATTATATCCGGACGGACAACATAATTGACCAAGATTTAGATATTTCAATTGCAATAATAATTTCTAATAGAAATATACTCATGCTCATGCTCATGGTAATCTTTAATGATTTTCTTCTTCCATTTATAGCTTCTCTTCAATAAAAAAAAATAATCAATTAATGAGTTTATCAATCAAACTACGGATACAATAAACAACTAGAAATATGTACCTATGTAAAAACTTGAATTTATTGATAAATATTTTTGTATCTTCATTTTACATGCTTTATAGTAGAGAGAGCTTTTATCTACTAAAGAAAAACATGTAAGACAAGTACACTCAATTAAGTTCAACTTGACCTACTACTTGACTCTGTAAAAGTAGCACGAGCTGGTAGATGAAAAAAAGGTAGTACATATTTGATACTTTATTTGAAAAATAATAATTGGTTTTATTGTTGTAATTTTTGTTGTGTTAAAATTAGCAAAGTTAGTTGTCTTTGTGTATATTCTCTTCAAAATATCAATAGTTTTATTGGCTTTTTAGGGAGAATTTTCGAATTTAAGTCGTAAAAAAGAGGAGATTCTGACTTGTGGATTAAGTTTTGGCTCGAATTTCGAGATGAACTTCTCTTAGTTTAGATTTTAAGAAGCTTTTGCCCCAAATGCTCAATTTTTTGCCAAGTCCTCAAAAGTAAAATTTATGCTCTTGAATGGTCAAAAAAGAACAAATATAGACAATTTTAGTAACAAGTCTTAGCTTAAATAATGACACATTTTTAATGAATTTTGCCATTATATAATGAAAAAAGAGATGATTAAGGATGCTTAGGTTGAGGTTTTAGGAAATTTTCGTCCCAAATTAAACTCGTGTATTGAATTGTATAAAGAAAATGATTTAGGCACTTTTAGTTGAGCTTTGACCACTTCAATTTTTGGTTTTAAAACACTTTCGCCGTAAAATTTTATAAGGGAACTTAGTTATTTAATCGTCAAAAAAAGTAAATTTAAGCAACTATAAGATTTTTGACCAGTAGTGGATTTATTTTAAGAAATAGATAGGGGCTTTTGAAATCATAAAATCAAAAGATATTCCTAATTGTTTTTCTGTAAATTTTAGAACAACCTACCTATTATACTCCTTCAATTAATTTGAAATACATATTTATAGAAAGCATAATGTTTTATTCAGTTTTAATAGAATCAACTCCAGGCAGCTTTTTTGATTGCCTTTTGACATGAAACTCTCAGTTAAAATCTTTTAAAATGTCTGAAACCTAGGTAGATTTAGGTATTATTCAACAGATGGTTTTTATTTGCTTCTAACCCTGAAAATATTCACTTTACCGTTTGAATTTTGTACCTTTAATTACGAACAATACCCACTATAGAAAATAATAGATTTATTGTTAATTGTTGTAATTTGAAATTTTTTTATTATTGTTGTTTTAAATTATACGCAATAAAAAAGTATAGAATTTCACGTGGGTATATTTATTTATTTATTTTTAGTGTTGACATTGTAATTTGTTGAAATTGAAATTCGCTTATTAGATACATAATTTGAATTTTAACGTTTCTTTCTGTTCGTTGTTGAATATTTTTACTATTGTTTACACATCATTTTCTGCATACAAATTTTATTTATTGGAATACTGACGGCAAGAAGGAATTTGTATTTTCCCCCCTCGTTCACTTGATAATTACAAAATTTTGATCGTTAGATTTGTGGTCATTAAACAAAAAATAATAGTGAGATACCTATAGATATTTTACTCATAGCATAGATTTATAATATTCACCTTGAAAAACTAGATTTGGTTCCTTCGTGATGTGATTATTATTAAATAATATTAGAATTGAAAGTGTTATGTTTATATTACACAATAATTCTTACAATAAATTCATTGTTTTCCGTCTTTCTACAATATATTAACACTTATTTACAAATTATTACAAACGAAAATATGAATTATTATTTGTAAATACAAATTAGTTGGTAATTTCCTTTCGAACGGCAATGAACTCATTGTGTGTATGCAAAAAAAATTATAAAACTTTTATTGATTTGAAAGAGAAAAACACCAACAAACAGAGAGTGAAATTTTTTTCTCAACATTGACATAAAGAATAAACAATGACATTATTTATTTACAAATCAGATAAGTCCAAATTGATGTTGTAGAAAATGACGAAAAACCAAACTAGTTAGTTTATAAAGAAAACCACCCACTTTTTAACCAAATTTAGAGGTTGAGCTTGTCTGGCAAGCATATTCTCAATAAACACCTACTCTAACATTTTATTATAATACGAAAGGAGAGAAAAATTATTGATTCGACTGATAAAGTATTAAATATGTTGTCTTTACAAAATACTAATAAAGGATTCTTGTTATAACATAACTATATTTAGATATCAATGGTTATTTTGATTGATAATAAACTTTGTATAGATAGTTAAAGATGAAAGGGTGAAGTCACATGTTGGGATAATTACACATAATAAACTTTGGTTTTAGTAAATAAATTTTGCATGTATGTATGTAATATACTTTGTGTGGTTTTATTTATGTACACATTTTATACTAATTTTAGTACTTCAGTTTTTTTGTACTAAAAAATAAAAATAAATAAAAATCATAATTATGGCGCCTCTGTGGTTATTTTTATAATTTTTGCAACTTACAAGTCAAAATATCAAGAAGGAATTAAACGATTTCAAACTATTATAACAATTTTATAATAGCGTTAATTTCGTAATATGAATTTGTAATATTTCACATAAGAATAACTTTCCACACTTGAAAGTTATGTTTTTTTCTTAGTGGTAGAATTTAATATAACACGATTATCTTTTCAATGAAGTTTTTGTTATATGCCCAAAAGAAAAAAAAACGAATTTTCGGTATTTTAAAGGAGTAACTTTCTTCCAATATTCATTAATCTTTGAAATATTGGAAAGGTTAATAGAAATTCTTAATATATAATGGGGAAAAGAACACTAATTAGCGTAAATTTGATCACATTTTTGTTTCGTTGAAAAATTCATGATTCATCGATTAAGTAGGTGTAACAAGAAGAAGTCTAATGTTATAACTACCAAATTAGATTTTTGGAAAAGTCTATCGATTCACAATTCAAAAGCGATCAAAAAAGAATTGATATAAGCCATAGACTTGGCGATTTTTCAGGAAAAGTTATTTATCGTCATATTTCACAAATTCGTACCGATTCAGAATGTTTATCTTTAAATAAAAAAAAGATCTCCAAAGGCAGCAAGTACCTTATATAGCGAATTTTTTATGTATCTACATACTGAAATATTAATTGCAAAACATTCTTATGATACTGACAATTAATATATTTTATCTACGACTTATACATAAAGTGATCATTATACTTGTGGTTTTTGTAATATAATGACCTACTTTATATCCCTAGGGAGATAAAGTAAATGAATATCCCCCTCATCAGCCAATCAGAAAATTGTATTTCAATTATAATTTCCGTCAAATGTAAAAAACCATGGTAACGACAAAAATAATTAACACAATAGTTTCAACAAGTAGGCCTAAAGTGGGCGTTTTCATGCAAGTTTGAATAAAATGACACTTAATTTTTCTGAAATTTCGAACAAATACTTAGTTGTGAGAATATTCGTTGTATTTACAATGGAAAGTGTTAAAGAAGACGATTTTGGTAGTAGATAATAGTTTCTGTTAAATGTAAAAAACCATGGTAACGATAAAAAATAAATAACAGTTTCAACAAACAGTTGTAATAAATGTCCGTTTCTTGTGTGATTTTTTAATCGAAAACGATAAAGAAGGTAAATATTCTTGTACAACATTACCAGTATCTGTACAATTATAAATAAGTCGTAGATAAAGTATAGTATACAACTCGCTTATAATGAATGCTAACCTCGAATGATTACAACACTCGCTCGCTCCGCTCGCTTGTGTTGTAAACTTCATTCTCGGTAATAATAGCATTCATTATAGACTCGTTGTATAATATACTATTAATAACATTGAATCAACTAATAAATTCATTTCCCGTAATACGTTTAATCAAGGCCTGCTTGATTTTTTCAAGCGAAATTCTCTAGCAGGCCTTGCGTCTAATATTAACTGTCAAAATTAGTTGCCCCCCGCGATATTCAATTTTTTTTCTAATATCAATTGTCAGAACACATAGCCATCTTAGATACGTGATTTTACTGCTTATACTCAAAAAAAAAAAATTTTTGCATTTTTCTTGCGATCCAATGAACCGATTTTGATGATTTTTTTTCTGGGTCATAGAGGATCGACGACTCTACTGTTATTTTAATTTTCATCAAAATCTAAGCAAATTTAATATTGAAAATGATTTTTTTTAACATTTCTTCAGCTCTTATTCCAAAAGTGTTGGCCCTACCAGTCTGGTCAACGAACTCATCCAAGCTATCCCAAAGACCGATTTTTGTACCAAGTTTCATTAAGATTGGTGTATTTTTACGGCAGTTATCGTGGATATACATATATAAATATATATATATATATATATAAAAATTTTAACGAACGGTGGATATGGGTTCCTGAGGTCCCAAAACGAACTTCTGTGCAAAAATTTTTCGGAAATTCAAAAGTGAGGATCTCGTCATTAGCTAATTTTTTTTAAAAAATTCGCTAAAATTGAATTCCAATTTGATTATGTTTATAACCAAATACTTAAATTTTTGTATGGTTTTAGTTTGAATGTTCTGATTTCTTTTTAAGTACATAAACCTATTCAAGCCACTAATTAAATTTAACGTTCTGATTAATTAAAAATGATGTGTTATTTTAGACCATAGAGGACCAGCTTTTATGTTGTTGTTGTTGTTGTTGTTGATACATGAATTTTTCTCTCTACGTCAAAACCAGTCCATGTTATGTAATTTTCTGCGATTAGCACACAAATGATTTGTTGTTTTATTTTTTTTGTACATTTTCTTTTTTTTATTATTTGTTATTGTTATTATTGCATGTAAAATAATAGAATGCAACTACTATACAACAAAGTTGGCTTTATAGCTGTTGGCGTCAAGTTACCTTATTTTCTTTTTAAAATTTGAAAATTACCGTGATAGTTGCCTAATTATCGTATAAAAAGTATTTCAAAAATGTGTTGTTAATCAATTTCCGGTTATTTAATGCATTTTTACCTACTTTTTTCACTATAGTATCAATTAAATTGAAGCGAATGAATGAGGAATAGTAGCACGTTTTCAGGTCAAATATTCAGTAACCTGATTTTTTTCTCGATCAAATTTATATTTAATTAACAACGAAGAAAAAAACTGACAATGAGAGTATTAAGTCATTATTAAATTAGCTTGTCTTATTATCAATAAATATTAAAACATAATATTTATATTTATAGATGCTATGTTTCCTTCCTTATTAAACTGAAATCCTTGAAATAAAATTTGTACTAATTTAAAAATAAATAATTTACCAGTAAATTTATGAATGGTATATCTGTAAAAATACAAACATTTATTCCTTGGCATTTAAATTGTGTTCTTGTAACTTATAACTTATAATTTTTTTCTTTTATCATTTTCAGGACCAATACGATAATTTATCGCTGCACACATTGAAGGGTATTGATTTTTTGGAAAAATATGGACATTTCGTTAAAGATCGAGCAAATATTGAATATGAATATGCATCAAAATTAAGGTACGTTGTTTATCATTTCTTATCAATGTTTCTCGTTTATTTATGAATAAATTAAACTGCACTTTTGAAATTTAACATGCAAATAAATATACATTTTTTTTTTAAGAATATTTAATTTCGGTTCGAATGAATAATAAGAACCTGACGATTTCATGCATACAGGGTGTCGGATCTAAATCATCTAAATGTGGCCGATCTTATGAGACTCCTATTAGTTGACGAGCGATTCAAAGAATATTTCAAGGATTTGTAGGGGATCCTGGAGAACATTTTAGCAAATTTAGAACCGTGCACCTCACTTCGAAGTTGGTCGGAAAACGCGCATTCTGACGAAGTAACGATTTTCAAACACTACACACTTAATAAAATGACTTACAATTAGAGTGATTCGGAGATGCTTACAACATCGATTTTCTTCAGTGCCGTCTGGAACAGCTTAAAACGTTTCCCATTTGTCGTAGAAAAATCAGTGCTAACAGGGTCTTCGAGACATTCTTAGTCATTTTATATACGTGCTTATTAGCTCGTTTTTGAAAATTTTGATTTTGTCTAAAACGAGCGTTTTCTGACCAACATCCAAATGAGCCGCGAGGTTCTGATTTTGCTAAAATGATTTCTAGGGACTTCCCTACTAATCCTTGATATATTTTTCGAATCACCCTTCAACTAATAGGAGTTTCATAGTATCGACAATATTTAGACACACTTTATCAACCATAATTCTGATATACATATTTCGAAAACCACAGTCTCTAATTATTTCAGTGTTATTACAATCTAAATTTAGTTCTTCTGTTGGTAAATTATTGAAAATACCTTATTGTATTCGTTTTAATTAATTATAATTTAGATTAAATTTTAATGAATTATTAAAAGCAGCCATTTGTATTTTTCGTAAATTATTAAACTGCATTTCGAATCCCTTTTCATCTCATTAATATTAGCGATTGATTAAACAAAATTGGAATACGATCATCCAATAATTTAACAAAGCTAATTTTATTATCTTTCGACATAGATTCTTTTAAATTATTTGATTCAGTTATATTAAAATCTAAATTGTTGGTAGGTATTTATTATCAGAACATGAACATTTTTAAAGCACACAAGCCATTGTTAATAATTTCACGATAAATTGATATTGATAATAGAGTAACAAGGTTTATAAATAGATTGCGACAACTTTTATAATAAGTTTAAACTAAAACTGGACCAAATCTTTAGCCTTTATATTTAATTTATACCACATCATCAATTGTCAGCGATCGGTTTATCATTTATCATTAATTCCGGATTAATGTTATCCAGACTTTCATCACCAGGATTCTATTTTTAATGGTTTTTCCTTAAATAATTTGACTCTTGTCCGGCAACATTTTTCTACTAGGATTTAAATGAATTCTGCTTTTTTTTGTGGATGGACAGCAAATATCTATTTTCCAAAATTCATTGAAGTTTTTATATTGGAATTAGTTTTCCAAGAATTTGTTTATTGTTACTAATTTTGATCTTACAAGTAAAAATTTGCAATTTCCGGATGTTGAAATAGACGAAAAATAATACAAAAATAACTGCTCCACTCTTGTTACTATCTGGTTTATTTCACTTCTTTAAAAATGACTATTTGGTATGAGAGATGAGAAAACTATGATTGAAAATTAATGACCTCTTCTTATCATAACAATTGTTTAAAGAATTTAATTCCATTTATTATAATTTGGAATTTGTCAATTTAATATTAAATGTATATCGATAAAAAAACAAACCGGATTTATAGATCACTGACCGTTTGTTCGTTTGTTATTTTCTCCTTCATTTTTGATAAAATAATGCGTGGTGTATGTGTGACGTATTTTGACGCCCACATAATCAAGACAAAAGATACAAAATAAATCTTGTTACTATTTTATAAAAATGGACATATAAGAGAAGAAGAAAACTTGAATTTTTGAGACGGTTACATAATCCTTCTTCCTTTATTTTTTTTGATTTAAAAATATTTTATCATAATACTGCTAAAAGGATTATTTTTGACCCTATTAGATTTTGTATTATTTGTAATTCTTTAATGACTAGAAATAAGCCTCCATTTAAAAGTAATTAATTAGGATAATGGTTTGTTTGTTTTTTTCGATTATCGAAAATCTATATTTGAGTAATTTTGAAGATGGTAATATTATAGTAGGAATCCATAAAATAACTTCACTTATATCATTAAGTTTTTTCTCAATTCTTTAAATATTTGATATAAAGGAAATCTTAGTAATTACAAGTGTAAAGTTTAATTAAAAGAAAGTTTTTCATCCTTTATCAACAAGTGTTAATTATTTTGCTATTGTTACAGGAGACTGGTGAAGAGTTACCAACCTAAAAAGAAAGACGAAGAAGATAACCAGTAAGTTTAAATTGTGTAAATCCAGATTAACTTTGTGCATATCCGTTATTGTTAATATGTTCAGTGCACTCCGTTTTTGTGGCAAGTCATATTACTTTGAGAGCTATTCTAAAAATATTTCAAGAATTTGTAGAGTAATTCCTAGAGAATATTTCAGTAGAGTTAGAACCTCGTATCTCATTTGGAAGTCGGTCAAAAACTACCGGAGCACCTAGAATGACTTGATTTTTTCTTTTTTCTCAATAACATTAGAATTAGAGAAAAACATAGCATTTTCACTTGGGCCAGAATACAACGGAGAAAACGAAAACAAAAATTGAAAGAAGTCACGAGTCATTCTAACAGTAAGTAATTTTATGTGTGCAGCTGGTTGATAAAAATTGCAACATCAACAGAAAGGAGCGGTTTTTTGAACAACTTTTAAATGAGCCACGAGGTTCCAATTTTGTTCAAATGATCTCTACTCTCAACTGCTCTACAAATTCTTAAAATTTATTTCGAATTGTTTTCGAACTAATATGATTTGTCATAACTACTACACCCTACGTGAACCACCGGGTATAATCAGATTGTTTCCGGAACAATAATTGAGAAAACTGGACAGATACGGATCGGATATGTTACTGATTCATGTAAAAGAATGTGAATGTTCAAATTATTGAACCATTATTTCTTAAATAATTAGGACTTTTTGAACATTATGGTATCGTTTCCCTATCGGAAACATCTAATAATTTGATAAGAAATTCTCTGTAGCTCTAGACAAAAGTGAAAGTATAATTTAAATAATGATTCATTAAATTCTAAGATAATGTTAATAAAATTATACATTTCGTATGAAATACAGAAAATCTACTGATTCATCAATAACGTTTTCAAATCACCTGGTATAAAATTGTAAAAATTTTCCATAATTTGTTGTAATAAATGTTTTAATGTCATAATTATGTATTTTCGTTGAAAATAGTGTTATAAAATGACGACAATTATGATTTAATGGAAAATAATCTTTAGAAAATTATATTTTAAATGGGAAAATTCAATTAAAATTTAGAGTAAAATTATTGTTCAAAGATTGACTCACGTCTGTTGTTCTGTCTGATTAAATTCCATAAAATCCAATGGAAATTTCACAATTGAAATTCTAAAGAAAAACCATTTTAATAGTAAAAGCATGTAAACAATTATCAATTTCAAGGATTTATTCTAGACTTATTATTGTTTAAATCAAATCATATTCATGTGTTTATGTATATTTTTTTACGTTTTGATTTATGTAATTGAATATACATAGAAGAAAAAAACGCAATTACGTAATTAAAATGTCTTATTTTCTGTATTTGTTACTTAATCTTAATTATAATTAAATTAATTATTTCCGTGGTAATTTTATTACAGATTTACAACAATAAAAGCTTTCAAAATTCTTATGAATGAAATTAATGATTTAGCTGGACAACATGAAGTAGTCGCTGAAGATCTACAATCGAATGTAATCAAAGAATTAAATGCTTTAGTAAAAGACATACGTGAAGAACGAAAAGTGAGTTATTTTTTTTTCAAATTACTTTATCAAAATTCATATTTTCTTGTATTTTTATTTAGAAACAATTACAAGAAGGCCAGAGATTATCACAAGCATTACAAGCACAATTAGAGAATTTACAACGTTCAAAAAAAGCATATGATAAAGCATTTCGTGATAGTGAGAAAGCATTAGAGAATTTTCAAAAAGCAGATGCTGATTTAAATTTATCAAGAGCAGAAGTTGAAAAACAACGTACAAATCTATCATATAAAACACAAGTATGTGATACAGCAAAAAATGAATATGCTGTACAATTACAAAGAACAAATGAATTACAACGACAACATTTTCGTTCCGGTTTACCAGAAGTGTTTCGGCAATTACAAGAGTTAGATGAGAAACGTATTAAAAATATAAAGAATTTCATACGTAGTTCAGTTAATATTGAACGTAATGTATTTCCTATTATTAATAAATGTTTAGATGGTATTTTGAAAGCTGCTGACATTATTAATGAGAAAGAGGTTATTATTATTGTATTTATTTATTTAATTTATTATTATTGTTCTTATTATTATAGGATACAATGTTGGTGATTGAGAAATACAAATCAGGCTTCTTGCCACCTGATGATTTCCCATTTGAAGATCTATCAAAAGGTGGTAGTGATTCGGGTAGTGCTAATAATATAAATAATATACAAGTTAATAATAAATTAGTGAAAGATGGTGCTTATACAGTGAAAGGTACTGTTACTGGTAAAGCAATGAAGAAAAGAACTGGACTTTTTCATATATTTGGAAGTAAAGGGGTGTGTATATATTTAATGAAATAATAATTAATAAAAATTATAATAAATCGTAAAATAATACGATAAATAAATCGAATGCATGCTGCAAAAAAGCTATAAATATCATATAATTTTAATGCATTTATAATTATTATTATACAGGTTTGATTAGATAGTAGTTGTTTATGGGAATATTTGATGAAAGAAAAACAAAAGGAATATTGTAGTTTCTAATATCAATTTCTTTCTATTTTTTGTAATTTATTATAAAAAATAATAATTATTTCTTAATACAATGTAACAATAATTTGTTATATTGTATTGTCTATTGCCTCTCTCTTGTTCATTGCATTTTTAATAATACTATTTGTATTGTTGTATTCTTTCTATTTTGGTGATGGTGATGACCTGGATGTGTGGGCTCTATAAATTATTACCAATTTCCATTTAAAATAAATTCTAGTAAGTAATTTAGAATGACGATAAACTGAAAAATTAGCATGCGTGTTTTTTCTCTAAATTCAAACCGAATTTTAATTTGTTTTGAAGCTTTGTATAATATAAAAGTCTTAGCATGTTTTCTTAACTTTTTAGTTATGTAAAAAGAAAGTTGTTTTACAGTTTTAATCGAAATTATTCAATTAATTTTGTGTTAACTTTGGTTATATTAAGATTAACTTAAATAAATAATCATGATGGGGAAACGGGGATTAATTAAAGCTTTTTTGACAGCTCGCTTATTATTTATCAAATTTTATTTTGTTTAAATTATTTTTTATATAAAGCATGTTATGCTAATGCTTTATTGTTTTCATGCGTACAGAAGCTTTCAGAGGTCTGTATGGCGATCAAGGTATGTGGCTTTGTGTTGTTATTTCTCACACTGTCTAAAAAAATTATTTATTTTGTAGATATAGGGTTGTAGATAGCTTTTTTTTATTTTTTTATTTGTTTTTGTACTGTATACAATTGTTAAGTTTAATTAATTTTTTTTGTAATTTGTAATTTTTATTTAGAATGCTGCTATTTCCGATGGAAAGGAGGATTTAAGTGATTTACCACCGAATCAAAGGCGGAAGAAATTAACACAAAAAATTGAAGAACTTAAAAGTAAAATTGCTCAAGAGATGGCCGCCAAAGATGGTTTAATGAAAATGAAAGGTGTCTATGAAGGCAATCCAGCATTAGGTGATCCAATGACAATTGAAGGTATAATTATAAATTATTATTTTTACTTAGTTTTAAATAAAAAACAATAATTTATAGGTCAATTAAATGAATGTAGTCATAAATTAGATAAACTCCAAGCTGAATTGAAACGTTATCAAAGCTATTTAGAAGATGCAATAAAAGGTATACAAAATAATTCGTTAACAAATTCACCAAGATTAGTAAATGGTTCAAGACATCATCGTAATTCTGGTGGTAGTGCAGCTGAAGAGGAATCATTAAGCAGGTCGGCAAGTGACAGTAGTGTTACAAATCCTACTACTATCAATCATAATAATAAACAATCAGCTCCGGGTACTCCTCAGCTTAACAATCATGGGTGGGTTGTAGTAGTTTATCGCTTTAAACAATACTAATTTTTTTATATAACATATACAAAGATTGATTTGAGTTGTTTTCATTATGTTATATAAAGAAAAATTAATTTTATTTCTCCCACTGTACTAACGTATTTATTTTTTTATTATTTCTTTGATTATATCAATTCTTGTCCTGTTTAGTTTAGTTTTATTTAATTTACATGTCACTTTACATTTTGACATAGTTGTTCAAACAGTCCTGAAAGTGGTCTGGGTACGTCACGAACTTCATTACCTGGCGCCGATTCAGATCCTGATCAATACGACGGACATGCCGCCGATCCTGAAAGTGAATATTATGAAGCTGATATGCTGCCAACTATAGGCACGTGTAAAGCCCTATATCCGTTTGAAGGTAATATTAGTTGAAAATTGTGATTTTATTTGAAATAAAAGTGTGTTTTTTTTTAGCTACAAGTGAGGGTAGTATACCGATGGCGCAAGATGAAGAATTACATTTGATCGAGTTAGATCAAGGTGATGGTTGGACTAGAGTTAGAAGGATGCATGGTGATTTTGAAGAGGGTTTCGTACCGACTTCATATATAGAATCAATGTTGTTTAATACATGAGAACGAATCTAAATTACGATATTAAATCAAAATCTATAAAAATAATAATTAAGAAACATATTTTTGTATTTTTTATTTATAATTTCTTTTAATTCTATTTATTTTAAAAGAGAATCAACAAATATTTTGGTGAAAAGCAAAAATTGCTCAGTCATATACTGTATTATTTTTCTTCTTCTCGTTTATAGTTATTAAGAAGAAGCCAATAAGAACAAAATATTTTGTGATTATAAATGATTGAAATATCGTCGTTTCTTTTTTAAATAATTGCTTTCTCGATGCAATAAATTTGTTTGCTTGTTGTAGCACAATGGAATCATCAAATCAGATGGTTCCACTTTAATTGTTAGTCGTATAATTTTGTCAATTTTTTCGTAAGTTGATTGTACATTTTGTCAGCAGCGAAAGCTTATTCGCTCTTATTAATTAATTATAATTATTGTATATATACACACACACCTGTATGCCAATTACTAATATTTACTATTATTAGCTCGCTGTGAAAACAATTTTTAAGTATATAAAATGTAAAGAATAATTAGTAATTTTATAGATTTTTTTATATATAAAAAAAACTTAAAACTTTTGCCTATAATTATAGTTAAAGGGATTTTGAACTGTTAAGTTGATTGATTCTTCTTATACACACACAATTTTCCAATAGAGTTAACGATTATTTTTTGTAACAAGAAAACTTGTCGACACTTTTAAGGACAAAAAATATCAAGTATTTGCTTTTAATATCTTGTAAGTATTACATTTCATATCCGTATTACAATATCAATTAACGACAGAATTAATTATTGAATATATTTATGTATATGTATATTGTCTATGTTGAAGAAAGTAAATGTATATTGATGGAATAAGTTTGATTTGTCCTTAAAAGTTGCACACTTCTGCTCCACAATTGTAATTTCTTTCATGCTGAGAACGTTTGAAGATATATACGTGTATATGATTATATGACTGATTCCTCTATTATAAACTATATATCTCTAAAATTTGGTTTTATTATAAAATTTAAGTTAACAAAAAATACATTTTATCGTAGATATCTACAAACTAATTCGGGTATATTAATTCTAATAGACAGGTGCTGGTTTTTGGGTCATTAATAGCCCGTATCGTTGTTTAATTGTAAAACGTTGTCTTGAATATTTATCTTCAGGTGAGAATCGAGCTGTAATCACAAAGAAAATTAGAATCTTGATGCTTTTTTCAAACAAATTGTGGAAGATTTACCTGGATGTGCTGAAAATGTTGGTTTTCCATTAGGGTCAGTTTTCTGAAAAAAAATATCAACTTATCCACTAGGAAAATCAGTAAAGAGGTGAATACTTACATTTAGTGTATAAACACGATTTCCGTCATTGTCTAAATAATACATAAGATACATTTTTATTTATTATTTTTGTTGTAATTAATTTATTTATGGTATATGTGAAAATTAGAAATTCGCACGTGTTCAAATGACAGCTGTCAAAAATACAGTTCTACCAACGTAAAAACTACAAAAATTGGTGCTTTTTTTGTTACGTTGTCAACATTAATTAATACGAGCAGTAAAATTAAAAAAGTATCTATGATTTTATTACACATCAGATTAATTTTAAAATCAGAAATTTCATATTTCTGTCCATAATTCAACATTATTTAAAACATAAACATGAGGTGGTATGGGGTCATCTATCGAAAAGTTGTCAACGTTTCTTGATACTGTTAGTGATTTTTTCATTCTTATATTGCTGTTTTGGAGTTTGACAATGTCAAATTTTTAAAAATTTAAACATCTAAGATTTACTAAAATTTTGGCAAATTTCTATGAATGAATAGATTTAAAACTTAAATCCACAACCATTATGTGTAAAAAATATTTAACTCTTATATTAAAATAACATTTAATCTCAGCTGTGAAAATGAGGTTATGTTATTTGAATCATTTGAAGGCATGGAGCTAGTATTATTCTGACGCCGTTGATTTTAGGTAATTATTCGACAACCGAACAGTGAAGATTAATCTCATATATCGCTACTATTATATAATGAAAATCCAGAAATAAATTCCATTTCAAGTTACAGATTACGAAACAACTTATGTGAAACGATTGCGAACAAGACTTATGCAATTAATCTAATTGAGAACAATTCAAAAGTTGAACAAGTAAATTCGTTTTGATGTTAAGAATCTCTTCTGCTTAATTTGTGGTAAACGTTTCCCACGTTTTAAACGTTTAATTAAACATCCGAGTCCACATTGCAGGTATAAACATTATTCTTCTAATAATATCTGATAATTTAATTTTTTCAAATTTAGGTGAACGTCCCCTATCTGTGTGGTTGATCATTTCTAAAAGGCTGCAATTTAAGACCATACAAAAGAATAAAACTGTACGTTTGTTTTCTATATGCAAGATAGCATTTAGTACCAAGCCAATATTATTTTATCTTAAAGGGCCCCATACAAATGAACGACCACACTTTTGTACAATATCTTGACATGAAACAAAAACATAAACTCTAATAATAATAATTTTAAATTTAATGAGAATTATAAGGCCATTGCGTCCATATTCTCCACAACTTCCTGTGATTTTTTATTATTTTCTTCAGTTTGATCATTTTTTGTTGGTAAAGTACTTCGAACAGTTTCATTCTTTTTTGTTGAAACACTTTTTCTAACTGTATCCTGTAGATTTTGTAATTGTTTATCAATTTCTTCAACTTTCTTCTTATTTTTTACATTAATCTACAACACAATTCGTAAATAATTACAATCATTTTAGAAACAAATACTAACATGTTTTAATTCAGTTTTTACAGCTTTAGCTTTAGCTTTAAGTTTCAAACTTTTAGCTCCAGCCACTTTGAAAACACTATTGAGTTTCTTGTTTTTGTTCTTCCCCATGATTACCTATTATAAACCAAAAATAAATTTACAAATTATTTTAAATTAAACAAATTCAAATTTACACTTTTTTAAATTTTGTTGGCATTTCTCAATTTCGTTAAATTTTCGTTTGTTACAACTACTACCACCCCCAATATTACCAACTAATAAATCTCTATCTAATTTAAAAACAATTCTCATCATTTCTTTCAATGAACTTACAGTTCTTACGCGAAATATTTCGATAATTTTATCGGAAATATCACCACCGATATTTGTAAATAATAGATTTTTTGTTATATTAATATAATCTTCACCTTTGGCGAAACAATAAACAATAATCGTTGGTGTTTTATCGATTTGTTTCTCTAATTCTTCATCTTTATACAAACCGATAAAATTCGATAAAAATTCAACAGCCAAAGCCGGTAAATTCATAACAATGTAAATATCATTTTTATTTAAATATTTCAATAGATTCACTTTCATTTCCTTCAATATAAAATCTTTACCATCTTTATTAAAAGTTTCTAGATTATCACCGATTTTATTTAATTTTTTATTATGATTTAACCATTTATATGATTCGGGATTTAAATCATTGGCATAAACTGTACATTTCTTTTTAGCTGCTGGTATTGAGAATGGTCCAACACCGGCGAAAATATCAAATAAAATATCATTAGGTTTCAACATATCAACAATACGTTGATGTTCTGTACATAATCTTGAATTCCAATAGACTTTCGAGAAATCGAATTCAAATAAACATTTATTCTCTTTAACTTGTACGATCATATCATCGTCACCTTTTAGAATTTCCATTTTAAAATTACGATAAGTCGTATCAATCATATCGATTTTATTAACAACACTCCGACAACCTGGTATTTTTTCATATAATACCTCACCAATTAAATTTTTGTATGGTAATAGATGTTCTCTTAAATTAACATGAACAATATGGCCAATTTTTGTGTAACTTGATAATCCTTCTTGATCTTTAGGCAAAACAGATTTCAAAATTATATCCATTGAGAAATTATCGAAATTCAACGTGTGCAAATGTTTCTCGAAATTTGTTGAATTTATTGCAAATTTCGTTAGAAATTCTCGATCTTCTATTGATAAATCATCGAATTTTTCAATAATTTCCGGATTTAAATAGATGATAGTTTCGTTATCGTTTCGTTCGGTTGCTTTAAACTTTTCAATTTTCAATAGATATTTTTTTAATGTTGGTAAAATCGTTGATAATTTTACATTGTTCAATTTAAGACAAGGTATTTCAATTTGTTTCGAAAATTTCGATTTATCTAATTTCATCATACCATAAACACTATCACATGGTTTTAATAGGTTACAATTTTTCGACATTTTATTATCAAGTAATTTATTTAGAAATAAATGAGAATTATTAAAAATATAATTACGAAATTTATGAATTTTATAAAAAAATGATGAGATTTGTTTTAAATTCATTCAAAAATTATTGAAACACGTTAACCTTTAATACTCACTTTAATAATTCGGTGGTACAAAAGAACTATTGTTTAATTCAAACTACTAATATCTCTATTTCTGTTTATTGCAACAATTAAGATAGAGATAACGAATATTAGTGCCACATTGACCAACGTAGTGACAACAAAAAAATTTACGAATGCAAATTAACTACATTTAACTATTTGTTGCATTTTAACTATTAATATCTCTATTTTTGTTTATTCTTATGATTAAAATAGAGATACCGAATAATTTTCATCATGATGACCAACGTGGTAATAAAAAAAGTACTACCTTCATATTTGTTTAAATT
Organism: Mylabris sibirica; assembly: GCA_039776855.1. NCBI lineage: Eukaryota > Metazoa > Arthropoda > Insecta > Coleoptera > Meloidae > Mylabris > Mylabris sibirica. Next base: position 10,722,181 of record CM077836.1, read on the forward strand.
GGCCATTTTATTCGACAATAGAGATTAAATAATTGGATATAAAAAAAAATCTGTGTTGATTTAATTTGATTTGAAATTCATTCAAATATAGTAACCTTTGATAAATAGTCAATTTAATAATTTGGTAATACAAATAAACTACTATTTGTGAAATTTCAACTACTAATATTTTCCAATCTGTCATTAATGTGATTATCAATCACTGATTAATTTAACAAAAAAATCGCCATTGTTTTAACTAATTCGTTAAAAAACGATTTAAATATATTTACCTTTTTTTTAATTACCTAGCTTATTTACTTCAATTCAGTGGTACAAAAGAACTACTGTATATTTAAACTACTAATCTTTCTATTTCTATTTATTGCCACACTTAAGATAGAGATAACGAATAGTTTTTCCAGAATGGCCAATGTAGTATAACAGAAATCACCAGAAAATTTATTTTGCTTATTTATATTGCAGCTAATTAATTTTTTACAATGGAAATTGATTTATCAAATATAGAGAGAATTTGTCGTATTTGTTTAAATGAATCTGATAAAATGTATTCAATTTATTATAAAATATCTGGAAATACACCAATTTATAAAGTATTAACAAGTATTTCATCAATTAAAGTACAATTTATTTAAATAAATTTGTCAATCAGCCTTATTTATTTTTTTAAATTTAGGTTGATAGCGATGATGGTTTACCTTCGATGATTTGTGATAAATGCTTAGATTTGGCGAATATCTCGTTTAAATTCCAAAAACAATGCAATAAATCTCAACAAATTTTCGACAATTATTTAAAACAATCATCAATAAAAACGACAAATGATCTCGAAATAGAACCAAAATCTACAATTAATTGTGAAAGTAAACAAAAATCAACGAAATCAATCGAGAAAGTAATTAATTTTAACTAGAATCTTATTATTATTATGATTTATATATTTGTAGGTGTATTCGTGTGAATTATGCGATAAATCGTACAAGTATTCAGCAAGTTTACGTGTCCATATGCGTAATCATACACAAGAACGACCGTACTCGTGTAAAACATGTGGGAAACGTTTCAAACAAGCTGCTTCATTAATTTGCCACCAACGTAGTCATACTGGCGAACAACCATATTCTTGTACGGTTTGTGGTAAAAAATATAAACAATCTGGTACGCTAACAGCACATATGAGAGTACATACGGGACAACGACCGTTTCTATGTTCGATTTGTGGACGTGGTTTTAGACAAACCGCTGATTTGTTCTACCATATGAGGTCGCACACGAAAGAAAAACCATACATGTGTAATATTTGTGGTAAAACAATGTCAATGCAATCACATCTTGTACAACATATGCGAATTCATACAGGAGAACGACCGTTTAAATGCTCGTAATTTTATCCTTATATTATCATTTAATATTGTTATATTTATTGTAAATTTTAGAATATGTGAGAAGGCGTTCATATCATCAACACTATTAAAGCGACATGCAATTATTCACACCGATTTGAAACCGTACAGTTGTGATGTTTGTTCGAAATCATTTAATCGTTTGAGCAGTTTAACAGTACATTCGAAAATACATACAGATGATCGTTCGCATATTTGTCGGATTTGTAATCGTAGTTTTATTCAAGCTTCAGCATTACGATCGCATCTAACGACGCATTCTTCAGATTTTAAATCCGTGTAATTTCCCGTATTTTCTATTTAATAGGCGCTAATTTAAATAAATTACAAATTAGTTAATAAATTGCCCTATTAGACGCCTACTAAACTCGTTAATTAATTAACCAATTAACCTCACTTTTTAGATATTGTAGTTCTGATGTTTGTTGCATATGAACTATTATTATTAATCATCGCAGAGCTGTCCGGGTGTTGTCTTACTGATAACGCAATCTAAAAATAACCAATGTTTACTAAACACTAAAAATTTGTGTCTTTTATTTTATTTTTAACGTACTGTTGTGTGTGTGTTTTAATTATTGTTTTAAAATATTATTTTTTAAGTGTATATAATAACATAACCTGTAAAGGAGATGTGGAAAGCAGCAGCCGGCCAACAGATCAAATTGGACATTCCAGCATCCGAGGATGATGAATGGGAAACTGATCCGGATTTCGTTAATGATGTTACCGAACAGGAACAACGTTGGGGCTCTGCTACTGTTGCTGGTTCCGGTAGAACTGCAGGCGCTATTGAGTAAATTGATCAACATCTATTTTAAATGATTTTTAATTAATTTTTATTGTTGATTAAAGTATGTGTCAATTGCGCCGTGAGACTCAAGAGGCTGACGCTTTAAGGAAAAAGAAACAATTAATGGAAGATCCGAGTAATCCATCATTCGGTTATGGTGGTAAATTTGGTGTTGAGAAAGATCGTATGGATCAGTCGGCGGTCGGACATGAATACGTGGCCAAAGTTGAGAAGCACGCCTCACAAAAAGATTACACAACAGGTTTCGGTGGGAAATTCGGCGTACAAACGGATCGTGTTGATAAAAGTGCTGTTAGTTGGGAACATAAAGAAAAGATTGAAAAGCACACATCACAGAAAGATTACGTTGTTGGTTTCGGTGGGAAATTCGGTGTGCAATCAGATCGACAGGATAAATCCGCTGTTGGATGGGATCATGTGGAGAAACTTGAAAAACACGAATCACAAAAAGGTGGGAAAGAATCGAGCACGTTTTTTTTTTTGTAAACAATAATTAAATTTGATGATTTTTAGATTATGTTAAAGGTTTTGGTGGTAAATATGGTGTTCAGTTAGATCGCCAGGATAAATCAGCGGTCGGTTGGGATCATCATGAAGCGTCACAAAAACACGAAAGTCAAACTGATCACAAAATCGGTTTTGGTGGCAAATTTGGATTGCAAACAGATCGCGTTGATAAATCTGCCGTTTCATTCAATGATGAACCGACAAAAGTCGGCACGAATTATACAAAAGTCAAACCGGATATTGCCGGTGCTAAACCGTCCGATTTACGGGCGAAATTCGAAGAAATGAGTGTTGGTACAAAAATTGAAATTGAGAAGAATTCAATACCGAAGAAAAGTATACATGCTAAAGCTGCAGTCTTTACAAACAATCAAAAACCTGATACAACAAATCAGAATGAAAAAATTGAACCGAAATCATTGGATCCATCGAAACTTGCTCAGTTTACTACTGCTCAAAATAATCATGAAGCAACATTAAGTGAAACAACAACCAGACAAAAATTGGACGAATCAAGAACGGCATTTTTGACGCAAACCCAACAACAACAAGATGAGAAAGTGGAGCGATCAATTCCGCAACAATTACATCAGAATAAAGTACAGTTTTTAAATCAAGAAGATGTTGTAGAGACTGCAAAGAAATCTGTAAAAGTTGAAGAAATTGAAGAGAAATCAACACAACAACAACAACAGATTTTAATGCAAGAAGAAGAACAAATTTATGAGAATCTACAAAGTCAACAAATCGAACAAACAACACCGACAGAAGATCCAGATACAGAATATTACAGTCAAGATGAGATTGTCGACACAGGCATATCAGCAATAGCTTTATATGATTATCAAGCGGCTGCCGATGATGAGATCTCTTTTGATCCAGACGATCTTATCACACATATAGAAAAGGTAATTTTAATTAATTGTTAATTGATAATAAAAATTAATTGTAATTATTTTAAACAGATTGATGAAGGTTGGTGGAGAGGTTTGTGTAAAGGAAAATATGGTTTATTTCCAGCAAACTATGTACAAGTTGAATGAATAAAAACTGTATCCTTTCAATTTTATTAACTTGATGGCCTATCTTGTACTTAATCATATGCTATACGATTCATTTTTATTATTATTATAGTTTATCATTGAATTTTTTACCTTGTAATGAATAAAATTCTAACGATGAAGTTAAAATTTCAAACGATAAAACTTCGGTATCCTATATCGCATATATTTTGTTTTGTTTTTTTCGGTTTTTGCAAACAAGGTGTTTTTCTTTCAGTTTTTGATTCCAATTTTCAAATTTCTAAATTTTAGCCTAAGAGGTACAACCCCTAAGAGATACTCACAGGATAACTATTTTAAATACAGAAAAACCCTTGAAACAGTAACTTTGCAGGGGTGACTTCACCCTCCAATATCTACCTTAAACTTAAGTATGGGTACGAAGTACAAAATACGCAAATGAACTACCTACCGGGTGAGTTACCTAAAACGAAAAGTTCTTATGGCAACTCCCATTATTTGGCGAGCGATTTGAAGAATATTTCAAGGGTAGCTGAACATAATTTTAGCAAAATTAGAACCTCGTATCTCGTCTGACGATGTAGCGATTTTCAAAAACGAGCAAAGAATTAAAAATGACTAAGAATGACCCGTAGACCCTCCTAAAAGTTTTATTTCGTTGTTTCTCTTTTTTTCTAGAATTCAGTGAAAAAAAAAAAACGAAAAAAGTCACTTTTGGGAGGCTTTTATTAGTCATTCCTAATCGTTTTGAGCGATTTGCTCGTTTTCGAAAATTGGGACCTTGTCTGAAAGGAAGGTTTTTTGACTAACTTCTACATGAGCTACGAGGTTCTAATTTTTTTTAATCTTCTCGGGGGACGTTCCTACAAATTCTTGAAATAATATTTTTCGAATCATTCTCCAAATAATGGGAGTTGCCGTCGTTTTACGTGACTCACCCGACATAATCCATTCCAGAGCAAGGAAGAAAGAAGAGTTAAAAAAAGAGAAAGAGATTGTGTTAAGTGGTATGCTTGAATAAAAAAAAAAACCGATTTTCCTTTTCGGTCCAGTCCGGATTTTATTTCAGACAAAATTTCGTGTTTTTTCTTACGGTTTTCGGTCAAGTTCCGGCTTGAAGCTCGCCCTATATCGTCGCCCTTAATGTCGCTTTATTGAAAATTTGTTCATAACAAGCTTCAAACTGTGTCGACCTATTGAAGAACTTGACAATTATTAATTCATTAATTAATCAAGAAACAGTTGAATGGTTCCGTTATCAAAAAGTGTAATCTCAACTATTTCAATTCAGTAAAGCATTCGTCTCTTGAAAGCTTATCTCTTAGAATTTCATCGTTTGTTAATCTATTTCAAATGTCTGAAAACTATAGTAGTTTTAGTCACATGCAAACACTTTTAAAATTTTATTTCCAAACTAAGCTTTCAGGACAATAGGTACGAGAATTCTTATCTACGACATTTGAAGGGTATCAAAGGATGATAAATTACGATAATAAGGATCACGTTTTTTATTTCGAACAATTCCTCAATCTGAAAATCTTCAATTCATTTCTATTTCTTTCTTCACATTCAATTTCCTTTCTTACCACCATCCTCATCATCATTAATAATAATAATAATAAAGACTTTTCGATCATTTGTCTATTGTCAATAGGCGAATTTCCACTGTTATCACCACAAAGGGGAAAAACGTGCGTTTTCCAAGCGTCGGCGCATATATTTCATTGTTTTGCGAAATTTTACGCGCGTCTCACTTTTCACACAGCATCCAGTTGAAAAGTGTCGTGCACTAGTTGAAGATCCACAACAATTTATGTTTCACCATCTACCCATAAAGACAACACTTTGATGATTTCGTTAGCGTAAGTTTGTATTGAAACTAATTTAACAATATCTAATTTATAAAAAAAAAAAATAAATATTTAATTGAATTGTGTAACGCAATATGTTGATAATAACCGAATAATCTTCGTTAATTTTTAATCGAGAGCATAAACTTGAATAAACTTACAAAGATAAGTTCAATTAACTGCTATATAGATGGATTTTCTTCGTCTTTATCAAAGTTTTAGAAAATTTCTTATGCTTAACAGAGCATACGGTTTCATAATGTTCAAAATTTACGGGTTATTACCGATTATTTGTGCGATAGCAACTTTCGATGATTGTCGAATTATTCGATTGGAATATTTGAGGGATGCATTGAAGACTCCAACAGGTGGTGCAGACGTATTCGTAATTATTTCAACTTAAGAGACATTCTTTTAATTTTCTTTTATAGCCAATATCTTACCGTTGATTAACGAATTGTTCGAAATAGCGTTGTCTCTTATTGCCAATCTATTTCTTTAATAGAAACTGTAATTAGAAACTAATTTATTCTTTATCGTTGAGTTCCTTGTAAAAATGGTAGTTGTATTGCCCTTATTAACGTACTAAAATATGCAATAGATTAAAATAAATCTCAGGGGACGGAAAAATAATAAATTAATAAAAAAAAATATTTGATAACTTATCAGTATGTTCAACAGTAATAATAATGTTGTTGTTTGTTTTACTCTTAAAATTATTTATTACAAAAATGGTTTAACTAGAACCATGCATCATAATAATTGATTAACATCATCATCATGTATAAATTTAGTTACATTAAATGAGACTAATTTGAGGCTAATATTGTTTAATTTACATAAAATTTGATACATGAAAGGAAATGTTTAATGTAAATTGAAGAATTAGTTAATAATTCGCCCGGCGCATCCACCAAAATTGCACAAGAATCGTTCCTTCGATTATAACTGATTTTTGCCTTTAATATATTGGCCGGTTATCAAATTCTTTTATAAACTAGCTATATAAAAATACAATTTGTCCTAATTCAAGGTTTTGTGTTATATTTAGCAAATTTATTATTAATAAACGCGTATTTTGGGCTAATTCTTGTCTAGGTAAAATATTTTCAAAACTTTTTTTTTTGATATTTATGAAGTGTTTAATATGAATTTCTAATTTACTAATAGCAACACACATTTGTATGTTTCTATGTGGTGAAATCCGGTATTCGCCCAAATAAAGTTGTTAAAATTGAAGTTTTTATCGATTAGAATCATCCAAGCTGTCTTGTTTCGTATAAAAGACGACATCCTCGCATGCATAAACTGGATTCTGATTTAGCTTGTCGTTTTTTCAATATTGGAATATTTATTTTGTCATTCGGTTAGTTTAACATACGAAATTCAACAAGATGTAATATAAGGAAAAAAAAAACGACGATGTTAGCTTCTCTAAAATCTTTTTACAACAACGACAAGTGTCTTGTTGATGGAACAAAGCATCATATTTACGTCGAAATGAAAGCAAAATTATTACAACATCCGAAAAGTTTTGGCTTTTATTAAACATTTAATACAAAACGTTGACGGGCTAATAAAATGAAATTTGATATTAGTTTTGTTACAATTTTTATTTAAAATTTTGCATGGTTTTTTATTGTTTGAAAGATATCCGGTTTTCTTTTCATATAGAAGATTGTCTATTCTCCTACGGTTTTTTTCTACATTTAGTAACAAGTTAAATCCTTCCGGCTATTTTACAATAATGAATTTATTATAACTCTATTCAGTAACGCATTTCACCGAATACAGTCTAAAATTACTGTGCGATAATTCGTGAGGGAACTAAACGTACTGAAAATCTGTTATATTGTCAGATAGATGAGGAAATTATGAAATTGGTACCATTTACGCATGAAATGTAAGGAATTTTCCATATACAGGATTTAAATGTGATAAATCTTACGAAACTCCAATTAATTGACGAAGTATTCGAATTTGTAGAGTAGTTCTCAGAGAATATTTTGGCTCATGTGAAAGTTGGTCAAAAAACGCTCGTTTTGACGATTTCGTGATTTTCGAAAACTTAGAGTGACTCAAAAACCCTATCAACAGTGTTTTTTTTTTCATTTTCCTGCATTGCAGTGTAAGAAAAATGGGAAATATTCCCTTTCATTTCGGAATAAGATGGAGAAAAACGCAAGAAAGTCAATATTATTGGATCTTTGAGTCATGCAAAGCCATTTTGAGTATACAATAATTTTTTGAAAATCGCGACATGTCCAAAAGAGTCTTTTTTGACTGACTCCCAAATGAGCTATGAAGTTCTAATTTTGCTAATTAAGAATCACTCTATAAATCCTTAAGATATTTCCTCCCTTTCCAGAATAAAATCAATATTGAGAGGATCCTCGAGTCATTTTAAATGTTGCGCTAGTTTTGAATCTCTCGTCAACTAATAGGAGTTTCATTAGAATCGAGCACATTTAAATCCGACACTTTGTATGTTTAAAATGTGGCCCTTTTATTAGACTGAACATGTGAATGCTTCAAAGATTCGCATGAATGTCGACGAGTAATGCAGCTACAACAACGACAGTTTTCCATTTATGAGAAGGTTTAATAAATCAAAGAAACTGGTAGAATACAATGAAACCTCTCATTAAGAATTAATTTGGAAAATTCAGGCCTAAACTAATTTGTTAATTAACAATATTTAGCAATTTTGAATCGCTCTTAATTTTCTTGCATCCCTTGAATAATTGTCGAATAAATGAGCATCAGAATTAACAATAACGCCAAGTTTTCTTTTATTAAATTAGACTAGGATTGTATTATCGTTTCGCTTCTTAACTGATCGTTATTGGTTTTGTTTAGACAAAAAATATTTGAATTCAATTAAGATGAATCCGGAATAGTTGAAATATATCGCCACTTGATAGGCTCTAGATTCGGGTATTTATTATCAGCTAAACGATTTTTTTTTGTAGGACAATACGGCGATTAATTTAACGTTTAATAATTGTGGAATGTGATAATTGTGTTAGATTTTAGTAGTAGGTAATGTTTGTTGTTTATTTACGCGCACAACTGTTTGTGTGTTTGAAATGATTAAACGGAAATTATTCGTAATGCAACAATACCTTCCATCAGGTCTATTATATTAGCTACGAACCAATAGATGTACGAGATTATTAACAAAGGTTTTTGTTGGTTGAAATTTTTGTTTATGGACAAAGACCGTGGTGGAATCGATTTAATCTTTAGAATCGTGTCGATTTTTGGTGGATGCGCCGGATTATTGCGTTCTTTTAATTTTATTATTAATTTAACAATTACTATGTTAATTAAATAGAACAACCACACCCTTTAAGTGTTGTTTAACACGCAAATTTCCACCACCCCAATTATATTTTTATATTTTTCAGAAATAACGAAAAATGATTTTGATATTCAACGGATTACCGTTTGGAGATGATGTTAATTGTAAATTTATCAATAATTTCTATTATGATCTTACAAAAATGCCAACAATTTGAATCGTTTGAAACTATCAATCAATCGAAATTTACCACAGCTTTTCTAAATGGTGATTTTATAATCGGCGTCCTATTACCAATCCATCTACGACCATCATCAGAGAAGCGTTCACCGTCCAATCTGGATATAAAATGTGGTGAAATTCGTGAACATTACGGTATACAAAGAGCAGAAGTAACATTTCAAACATTAGACGAGATCAATCAAAATCCAAATCTGTTACCGAATGTAACATTAGGTGTGGAAATACGCGATGAATGTTGGTATGCACCGATAGCATTACAACAAAGTATCGAATTGATACGTGATGCAATCGCACCGATATCTGATCGTTTTGGAATCTGTCGAAATGAAAGAGCCCAACATCGTGTACCGTTAATTGGTGTTGTTGGACCTGGTTCCAGTTCGATAGCATTACAAGTACAAAATTTACTACAACTCTTTCATATACCACAAATTGGATATTCGACAACATCGCGTGATTTATCGGATAAAAGTCGTTTTAATTATTTCATGAGAGTTGTACCATCCGATTATCATCAAGCAAAAGTGATTTTGGATATTGTTAAACGATACGGATGGACTTATGTGTCAGCAGTCAATACAGACGGTAAGGACCAACTTTGACAGTTTTTGATTAATTGAACAACTTATGCGACTTGTTTATTAATTATACACAACAATGATGGATTGTTAAATTAATTATCGCGTTAATATTATTGTAGAGAATTATGGTCAGTCGGGTATACAAGCGTTTCGGGAATTAGCAAGTGATGCCAATATTTGTATAGCACGTGAAGATTCTGTATTGAGTGATGCACCCGATGAAATTTTCGATAAAGTTGTTTTGAATTTGAAAAAAGATTCAAATGCTAATGTTGTGGTGTGTTTTTGTGAAGGATTCACTGTTCGTAATCTATTGAAAGCTACACGACGATTGAATCTAACGAATTATTTTCAATTCATCGGCAGGTGAGATGAGATTTATATTTGTATTGTTTAAATTCGTTAAATTTCGATCTAATTTCCATAAAGATTGAAAGTGAAAAGTTCAATCATAAATTTACAAATTTTTCTGGTATAATCAGTTCTATCGATTTCATACACAAAACTAGAGACATTTCACGTAATCTATTTTATTTTTAATCAACTTACACAGCCTTCGACTAATTAACTTAATGAGTTTTCCTGTTTTGTAACGATTAACAAATTAGAAGAATTTTATTGCATAAGAGAATCAGCGGTGATGATGATAATAAAGCAATCAAAAGTCGGAAAACTGTAAAACTGTAAAAAGCATATTTTGCAGACTATATATTGCCACTAAAACTTCAAAATTTGGAATACAAGTAGCCAAAATGCACTTTCCCCTACTCCTTGTACTCGTTAGTCTTGACCAGTTCCTTGTGATTAATTTTCCATTTTTTAAAATTTTCCCTAAAAGATACAACCCCTAAGAGTTATTTACAGGGTAACTATTATAAATACAGAAAAACCCTCGAACGTGTAACGCTGATTTTGTAATTTTCTATTAACAGCAGAATTTTTATGGTGATTTGTTTTACAGTGAGGTAGAAAATTGCAAAAAGATATAAAAAATGGCATATAATCATCTATAACTTCAATCCTCAACAAGGGATGAAAGGGTTGCTTACACCATTTGATAGCCCTAGCAAATCTATATTAACTAGTTTTTAAACTACTAAAAAATATTGAGCCTTTACAGAGATATTTGGAAAAAAGTGACTTTGCAGGGGTAACTTTAACCCTCAATATCTCCTTTAAACTTAAGCATGGATACAAACGACAAAATACGCATCTCTCAGAATAGAGTAAACTACCTATTTACAAAAAAAAAAAACATCAAAATCGGGAGTTTTGACCATGGGTGGTTTACTTGCAAGTTCGTATTAAGTTTCCTTGAAGTACACTGGCGATCAAAAAAAAGAGACCACTTGTTGTACGGCTGTGTAAAACCGGCTTATTACAGCGGGTGTTACAATGTACTAGAATTTAAACAGGTGAGAATTTCAGAAGAAAGATATTCAATCAGAAGATAGGGGTCAAATTACTAGTACCATTTTGTATTTATTTGAATTAAAAAATACTTTCGATAAATTTGGTAGGGTGGTAATTCGTTTTAACACTTCCTACCTGTTCACCGAGAAACAGCCTGACTCACACGAACGAAAATCTGTGATATTCTCGCTCAAGACTCGGTCTCTTTTTTTTTTGATCGCCAGTATACATATTTAGCCACTCTCTTTATTTGTCTGCATTTAATTCTTCTACCGGTGCGATTTCCATTCACTGATTTGTCAGAATAAAAACCAATAAACCACCTCAGTTACTTGAAAGTTGTCAATTTTAACCAGAACTATATTGTTTTAACTACCAAAATTCCAAATTTCAAGCAATAAGTTACGATAGTCTTTGAGATATGGATTTTTAAATCGAACACTACAAAATTCACAATTAAGGGTTGTAATGTAGATGAGTTCTTTTGTAAATAATTTGCTTATCTTAGAATCCTCATTAATATCCTGTAGAAATTCAATTAAGGATGTTGTAGTTTAGTTTCCTGTTCCGAAAGTCTCCAAAATTAAGCCACATTACAACCCTAATATGTCAGGGAGAGACAACAATTAAAGTCCGACTGTTGCAAGTAAATATTCGTATTCATTTTTATAAACACTCCGGGCAGGTGTCTTAAACAATAGCTTTCATTGTTGACAAGGAATTTTAAAAGTTGTACTAATGACGCCTGTTAAGGGTGGATAAAGGGAGAACACATATACACACACACACTAATAAATAATAGCTTGAATTTGCGTACTTTTGATTACGTAGAACCGTAGCTTGGTTCAGCCGCTTGTTTTTTTCTTGAACAAATGTCAAATGTAGTAAAACATGAATCAAGTTACGACTCTATATAACAAAGGCACGGCCTACTGCGTGTGAAATAGCGTTGTGTTTTATACGGGGTGTACCTACAACGGTAGTTCACCTTGCAGTAGACTGTGCCTTTTTACGTAGTATCGTAACTTAATTCATAATTTATTACATTTGACATTTGTTAGTACATTTTTCAAATAGTCGAACCAAACTACGATACTCATAGATCTAGTTTATCTATGGATAGCGCTTTCTCCCGTAATAGTGAGGTAAGCACGGATAGCCAACCATTTTTTTCACTATTTACTGATAAGGTGAGCACCAAAAAACACATAGAGTGGAACGGTCATGAAAATTTGGGATATGTTAAGGAACCTTCAATTTTTTCGTATGGGATATTTGATGTGTTGCCTAAATGGTTAGCACGCTATCGGCTAGAGGTAAAACTAGGAAAAGCTCTATCCATATAAAAACCAGATCTGTGACAATACTGCGTAAGAAAAGTATAACCAGGTAGGTACTAAAAGTTACTTTGAACTATAGAAGAGAAAAGAATATTGCGATGAATCTTTTATTGAGGGTCTTTTTATTTCTACAGCTACAGCTTCTAACAATCGAACAAGAAACAAATTAAAATTAATTTTTTATGTTTATTGACGATTCTGTGGATGTTTTTTTTTTTAATTTTTATTAGTGATGGATGGGCGGACAGACGTGATGTAACGCTCGATTATGATGAAGAAGCTTGGGGTGGTCTATCGATACGTATCCATTCACCTTATGTTAAACAATTTGATGATTATTATTGGTCGTTAAAACCGAAGAATAATAAACGAAATCCATGGTTTAAGGAGTTTTGGCAGTCACGATTCAATTGCTCGTTAAAATTGGATGTTCAACAACAGGACGAACGAATTTTTGAAGTTAATAGAACATCGATAAGGAGGATTTGTACGGGTAATTTTCTTTATTTTAAAAAAAAAATTTAAGTTAAGGGTTCTACTGATTGATAATAGTGGTATTGTAACAGGACCGTACGTTTAACTTTCTGGGCCTAAGTAATTAGTACAAATTAGGGTTACTTGTGCAGCACAGTCGCTATTTTGTTAAAAAACTGTTTTGGGTTTCAAGATTAGGTCGAAATTCAAAGTTTCACAATGAATTTTAATCCAGTATTATATAAACACGATTCGGCACTCTCGCACTTCTTGCACCGCCGATGCCATCTATCCGTTATCCTGCAAACTAAACCATTTTTTTTTCATTTTTCCCAGTAAGAAACAAATTTTTTTGTAATAGCAGTATTATTGTTAGAAAGGCCATTTAATCATTAACAAATTTTAAAATTACCTTTCATAGATGGAAATGATACGTGAAGAATTTTTTTACAAAACTCATTGAATTTTCATTAATTTTTCCTTGGATAAGCTTCCGAATAAGGTGTTGCCCGGTTCTTTTTTTTTAAAACTGCTCAAATTCTTGAAAACGAATTTTCCGTTTTTGTTAATTTTTCGGAAAATTAACAAGTAGATCGGAAAATTTCTTAGAGATTTTAGAGCCCTATCAATTTACTATGTATGGTTAGATTTTCATTGCAAACTAACCAATATAGGCCGAGTTATGGGGAAAAATATTAAAAAAAAAACATGCTCCAAGATGTTCTTTTGTAATTCAGAATATTCCCAAAAATCATGTCTACTTTAGAGCAGTTATTCAACACAATATATCCTTAAATTATGCGGACAGGCAAGGGGTCGTATTCACAGATTCCTTAGAAATAATCTCTAAGGATAATGATCATCTTCTATTTCTCTTTGTTAGACACTGGCCGGTATTCACAGACTCTTTGAAGATAAGCTCTAAAGATAATGATTATCTTCTTTTTCTCTTTGTTAAGCATCATCTTTATCGTTATACCACTTTATTTGTATAGAAAGAGGAGATAATGACAATTGTTTTAGAGAGAAAGAGAATGTATAACGGTTGTCATCGAGATAAGTAAAATAGATAGTTGCGCCGTAACTTGCGCGATGGCTGTTTAATACTTGTCTCTTTTCAATTATTAATTACTAGATATAATTAAATTATAAAGAGATAGATGGCTCTCTTCATAGAAATAATGTTTGTGTTTGTCTTGAGGATAATCTCTAACTTCTAAAAAGTTTATAAATACGGCCCTGCGACCATACTAAACATAATTTAGTATTTTTTTCTTACATTTTTAATCTTAATTGTTTTTATTTTTATTGTTTTCAGTGTAAAGTAAGGCTCTTTGATTGATCCGGGCCTTTGGGCTGCAGTCCATAAAAACTATACCTAAATCCGCACCTGTATTTATAACACTTGATTATAATGAAAAACGATAGTTAATCTGGCTGATTCATGAAGCTCGTTGAGGGTTGTTCTAGTGAATTATGTCCCATATCTAGATTAATGCTGGATTCTCTATTGATTTTAATCAATGCTTTATAGTTTGAAATTAACGAGTTTTTCAGTTTATAAAACAGTATCAATGTTTATTGAAATTTTTCGTTTGATTCTATTAAATTTCGATAATTTAATACTCATTTCCAACAGAAATTCACGCAAATCTTTGATTACTTCCAGTTTTCAATGGATAGTATGTACAACAATATAACGTTATTGAATTTTCATTCCTATGGAAATTTTATCACATTATCGTTAAATTTTCTGCATAATTTCGGGGATGGTTCAATGCATAGGTGTTGCCTAGGGGCGTTCGAATGATAATATATTAATAATGACAATAATACTGAATTGTTAAAAGGCAATCTAGACATTATTAGTCGCTTTTCGACGGAAATTCCGTTCAAACCCATCAATTTTTATAAATCTTTCTACTAGAAAGAGATTATTTGGATATTTTACAAGTTACAAGCTCTTTAAATCGAATTCTGGACTTTAGCCTAGTTTTAAGACACTTCTATCTTCTATCCTAATTAATCAGTTAGTTCCGAGTATTTTGCGATTAAAACATACAAAATTTGATCAATTGTGGTCGTTTTTCACAATATTCAAGTGTGGACCTTAGCCTTAAAAAAAAGTGCACCAGTATTACGGAAAGAAGCTGTTTTTCCAGAAAATAATGTTTTAAAAATATTAAGCAACAAAATATTTTATTAAAATAGGAAGGGAACTCAAAACCATTTGTCGGTCACTAACATTTCGACTTGGCAACAAGATTTGCCCGCATTTACGTGCAGGTGACATCACTGCTCTGAACTGTCTTATATCTTAGCGCTCTCCAATCGCACTCAATCCTCATCGACCTCTCGATGGAGTTATAAGATTATTTGTTGCACTATAATCATTTAACGTAGATGATGAACTGAGTGTACGGTTTTAGAAACAATAAACAGGCGGTCTATTGTAGCTAATTTTTTCATAAGCGCAGCGAGTAGGTAGGTTCAAGTACTTGTTGAAATACAAATATAAATTACGATTTAGTAAAAATCATAAGTCACGAATGTCTATGGCGTGCGTTGACGATAATCTAAAATAACTTCACGATCCCGTTGCTATATTATTAATTATTACTATTATTATTATTAAATTGTAACAGTCAGGGCCTCTTCCAGAATGCGGCCCTGCATAACTTTTACATTATTTCTTATTTATTTATGATGCAAAGATTTCGTAATTGCTTTATAACAGGGCCGTACTAGCGCAATTCCTTGCACCCTTGCTATTAGAATTTTTTTCCCTCAAATTATTGTTACTTTAAAAGTGGCCTTGCCTTCCAAAAAATGCGTCCAACCTGGAATAGTTTTCTAACTACGGTCCTGCTTTACAAAAATTCTTTAAAGACTTCAAACAACTTTGTAATTTAATTGAATTTTCTAGGTGACGAAAGTCTATCCAATAATTACCAACAAGATTCAAAGTTGAGTTTTGTAATTAAAGCAATTTACAGTTTAGCACATGGTTTACATGATATGCAACAGGATTTATGCGGGTATGGTTCAATTGGTGTTTGCGAGAAATTATTACCATTTAATGGATCTTTATTTAAAGTACTTAATAATAAATACAGGGTGTACCACAGTATTTATTCTCGCAATTGGCTGTAAAGTAATGTAACTTGGTTCACACTTGATATTTGTTAATGTATTTTTCGAATGGCTGAATCAAACTACGACACTACGTTACTAAAGGCACAGCCAACTGCGAGAATAAATCCTACCGTAGTACACCCTGTATATTGGCTAATAAAAAAATTTAATAATAATTTATATTTTATATAGAATTATTTGATGAATATCTCATTTGAATATGATGGTGAGATAATTGAATTCGATGAGAATGGTGATCCACCTGGACGTTATGATATAATGAATTATCAGAAATTAGAAAATGGTAGTTTTGCATATGTTGAAATTGGTAGTTGGAATAATGGTAGTTTATTATTTAATGATTCTATACCGATACAATTTGGTAGGAAAGAGAATGTTAAATCGGTTTGTTCCGAAGAATGTCCCCAAGGTTATTATAAAGTAAGTCAGCATTGGATTATCGTTCTGTACTCTGTACCTGTACGAATCGTTTTGGGAATAGTTTCTATTTTATTATGTACATAGGTACCTACCGTGTGGTCTAGGTAAGACTATAAGTTATACAGGGTGTACCAGCAATGCTATTTTACCTCGCAGTTGGCCATGTCTTTGGTTACGTACAAGCGTAGCTTGGTTCGGCTGCTTGCTTTTTCGTTGAAAAATAGAGATAGAATAGTAACTGGTGTCAATGTGGTCAAAATTGGCGTTTTCTCAATAATAGCAATTCAGATCAAATGCACAGGCCTATTAGACAGTGTTAAGCTCAAAAATGTCAAATGTAGTAAAGTATGAGCCAAACTACGACTTGATATAACAAAAGCATGGCCAACTGCAAGGTGGAAAAGCATTGTACCCCCTGTATTCGAAAAATATTTCAATGACCTATAACAACCTCTTAGCTCATTTTGAAGGTAAAGCTACGAGGTTCTAATTTTGCTAACATGATCTCCAAGGACTACCCTATAAATCCCTGATTTTTTTTTAATCGTTCCCTAAATAATATGACTTGTCATAAAAACTTATAGTCTTACGTGAACCACCCGGTATACATACAATTATACCATTTATTATTTAGGTAAGTTAAAATTTAATTTATATGTGACTTCACTGAATTAGATGGCAAATGATTTATTATAGAGCTACTAGCTCTATAATAATACTGAGGTAACTCACAATCAGTCGTCTTCATATTTATACAGGGTGTTTTTTTTTAAAGCCAATTCTTATTAAACTCCTACTACATGGAGAGTGATTTGAAAAATATCTTGAGGATTTGTCGGGGGATCCCCAGAGAACATTTTAACTAAATTAGAACCTCATAGCTCATTTGGTAAAAAACGAGCTAAATACGTAAAAGAATGACTCGAAGATCCTCTCAATATTTACTTTTTATGTTTTTCTCAATTGCATTCTAGAGAAAATGTGAAACATTTCTATTTGTTCTAAATCAAAATGGGGGAAAACGAAAAAATCACTGTTGGGAGGGTCTACGAGTCATTTTTAAAATTAGACGTTTTGCGTGCTTTCTAGTTTTAAAAAATTGCGAAATTTTACAAAACGATCGTTTTTTGACCAACTTGAAAATGAGCTACGAGGTTTTAATGTTGCTAAAATTGTCTCCTGCACCTTTCCCCTACAAACCCTTGAAATGTTTTCTGAATGGCTCTCCAAGTGATAGGAATTTCATAAGGATTAACCACCTTAAAGAAAAAAACACCCTGTATGCTTTTTATTTTGCTTGCAGAACAGCCAGCAAGGCGGTAAAGACAAACGTTGTTGTTGGGTCTGTGTACCGTGTTCACACAAGGAATATCTCGATACAAACAATACATGTCACCCTTGTCCACCTGGATCAATTCCCAACAAGGCCAAGAATGGTAAAATTAACGAATTTCTTTATTTCTATTCAGAGATTCACAAAAATTGCCCTTTAAATAAGCTCTAATTGATAGATCTTTAGGAAAGATTAAAAAAATCATATCTCAAACATTACTGCTGATAAAAGTTTGATTTTTTGAATTTGGGTAGTAAAAATAATGGTCTTTTTGAACAATTTAGAATTTTTGATAATATTCCAATGTATCGCTGAAATTAAGACTTTTTTAGTACGCTTTTTGGAGCGTAATATCTCAGATTTTGTGCTACGAAATTGTCAATCCAAATTAGTTTTTTGTACTTAATTTCTAAAAAATTTTTAATTTGGAATCCTTGCCAAAAAAATATAATTAATGTACATAGTAGGCTCTGCAAATTCACGTTCGCTAAAACAAATGAATTCTATTGAATAATTAACGCGTTTTTTTACACAACTTTAATAAATCTTTGCGTGTTTAAAAATAAATCTCATAAATATTTATTTGTATAATTATTAGATTTATTAATTTTAATTAGTCTTAATTAATTTTTTCAAATGAATTCGGATAATTTTTTATATAGTCGGCTATGAGTTATGTTCATTAGTTATGGTGTCATTTCGAAAAACTAACTAGATGCCTAATAATTTATTACATGGGAAATGTTTCAATTTAAAAATTTGAAATAAATCAAAAATTATTAGAAATAGTTATAAGCAGTGGCGTAACCAAAAATTTCAGCCCCTCGGGGCAATAAAAGGACCCCACTAAATGACTTACCTAAAGCTTGAAGGTGAATCATTCATTAAGGCGGGCGATTTCATCAACTTCAGTTAAGCCTAACGAACAGTTAGAAATAATCGTTGCTATAATCATAAAAATCGTTCCTGTGATTTATTTATTCGTTAAAATTTAACAGACGTTGATGAAATCGACCCTAAAATGCATGGGTTGCTAGGTTGTTTTTTACGCCACTAAAAATGCATTTAGATAAGAAAACATAGTGAAATATTTCTTGTGAGATAAAATTCCATAATGCTCCATCATTTGGAACTGCTTATACAGGGTGAAATTGAATTGCCTTTGAACCGCGTACAAGACCCAAAATCTGAAAATTTCACCCACATTTTTAGAGACACTGGAAATAAGCGGCGTTATCTATATTTTATAATAAAACATGCTGTGCCTATATTAAATAAGTAGGTTTAATTCTATGTAAATCCGAGATGTATTACACTGACATGTGATTTCTTATCAACTGTCGACAAAACATTACGGTAAGTTATTGTTTAACCAGTGACTACCAAACACTTTTTTCTTCTTCATTTTGACACTTAGGAATAGTGAGGTTTGCGTATTTAAAGGCAATTCAATTTCACCCTGTATATTTTTAAAATATTGTAAAAACGATAACATCATTCATATTTCAGGTTGTAATCAATTACTTATCGAATATGTGAAATGGTCGGATCCTCAAGCGATCATTGCAATGTTATTTGCTGCAATTGGCTTCTTAACCACAACATTTGCATTTTTAGTCTTTCTAAAATATCAAGAAACACCAGTTGTGAAATCATCAACAAAGGAACTCTGTTATATCATTTTAGCTGGTATGATCGTTTCGCATAGTTCGATATTTAGTGTAATAGCAAAACCAACAATAATAACGTGTGGTTTAACACGATTCTTACCAGGTTTAAGTTTTGCAATGATCTATGCTGCCTTGTTAACAAAAACAAATCGTATTGCACGTATTTTAGCTGGTAATAAGAAACATTTCCCAACTAAAAAACCGATATTTATGTCAGCAGCAGCTCAAGTTATTATTACCGGTTTTCTTGTATTTGTTGAAATTTTTATCAGTGGTAGTATGTTACACTATCAATCTCCGAATATTAGTTATATTTATTTGAATCATAAGACTTTATTGGAATGTAACACAACAGCAGAAGGTGTTCTTGTACCATTAGCCTTCGATTTCTTCTTAATCATATTATGTACGATTTATGCAATCAAAACACGTAATGTTCCTGAAAATTTCAATGAAGCTAAATTTATCGGTTTTGCAATGTATACAACTTGTGTTATATGGATAGCTTTTGTACCAATCTATTTTGGTAGTGATTCAAAAGTTATAACATTATCAATTTGTATAACATTGAGTGCTACAGTAATTTGGATTTTTCTATTCATACCAAAACTTTATATAATCTTATTAAAACCAGAACGAAACAATCGTGCCCTATTTACAACAAATAAAACAATACGTTGTCATATTGGCACAAGGGTAGCTTCAGCAATATCTGATAAGAGCTCAACCAACAGTTGGCGTGATAGTACAACAACATCGATAATAACAAAGGAAATTGATAAGAATATAGCGACAATACCACAGAAACGTACATTATCATGCCAAACCGGAAGTGAATTGTTACAATTTTTATTAAATCCGAAACTATTAATGGATACTTATTCAACAACAACAACACCAACAAATAAATTTATCGTACCACAAATCACTGAAAGAGATTGTTGTGAGGCTGATAGTTGTCAAATTAAGAAAATTATCATAAAAATACCAGAAAATCCCATTTTATAATTTAGAAATTCATTCATTAAACTAGTCATTAGTTAATTCATTATAAGTGATCTCTGTTTATTCTATTGTTAGGAACAATCAAGATTTCTATTTTATTAAATTGTTAGTACTTTTATAGAGACTTTACTGTAACTTCTATAGTAGTGATCCACTATTTAAATATAAGATTTTGACAGAAAAAACAAAAAAAAAACGGCAACAGTGCTTTTTGTAGAGGTACCAACCAAAAGATATAATTCTCTCCATAAATTACTTCAGCATGTTAGTAATTTTTGTAAGCTTCAGTTGGATGAATCTCTACATTTTACATTTCTGTCAAATTTAAATCTTATAGTAGAATAGTGGATACGGTATAGTTTAGTATGTGGGATACAAACCTATTCCTGTAGATCTAAAGAGATTATACGGCAACATTCAATAATTGTACGTATCAAACGATAGAATAATGTATCTCTTTATACAGCAAAGGCTGTTTCAATAGATACATGGGAGAAACATTTGTCCCGCCCATGCCCCTTCTTTGTCAAATCACATGTTTCATGAATAATAGACAGAGATACCAAATCCACAAAACACATCTGGTTTTCGTTATCTTTTAAAATACAAAATTTTCAAGGTTTCTTCTGTACAAAAGAAATTGCTTTGTTTGGTCAAAGGTGGGTGGTAATATTCGCCATCATTTTTAATTTCTAGACCACCTACGCTTTCTCTGTCTCTTTCTAACTAATATGTAAGTAGTATAGATGCGCGAGACCAATGTTTCTCCTATGTATCTATTAAAACAGCCTTTGGTGTATATTCAACTATACTCACATTGTTGCCGATACAAATAAGAAATCTTCATTATTGGTTACTTGTATCGCATATACTGGACTATAAATTCCAAACCTATACAAACAATCCTAATGTGTTCAATTAACAGACCAATCTGTATTTGTTTGAAAATAATTGAACGTATGTAGCAAAAAAACAGTACTAAATTCAAGTTATTGTATTTAGAAATAAATAAATCAATAGTTATTTTTTAATGAAGTAACTTCCTGTAGATCTAGAGAAATGATATGGCAACACTTAATAATTGCACGCGTCAATTTACACTTTAGTGTCGAATTGTCCAATAACGTATCACTATGCATATTCGATTGGATATGCATTGTTGTCTTATTTAAATTTAAATTTATTAATAATAAGAATAATTAAATAGTGCGGCTATTATTTTTATTCTTCACATGTACAGAATGTTACAGAGTGCTTTAATATTATACTTAAATGTTAAATAACAAACAATCTCAACAAATTTTCGTTTATTTTATGGATATGTCTTGGCTAAGGAGTTCACTTAGTTTTCTTCATTGCAAGCACACAACTTAAGAAATAATCGATATGTACAGCACTCTCCACTTAATACTATACAACTCAACGAAATAGTACAAGTACAGATAGAGTTATAGTACAATTAGTTAGAGTATAGTTTTAAGTGGAGTGTTTTGTACAGGGCATCGAACCGTTATTTTTTTCGTTCCGGTTTTCGTTCCGGTTCAATTTGAAGAAAAATTATCGGTTCAGTTCCGGTTTTCGTTCCTGCGAAAATAACGGTTTTGTTCCGGTTTTCGGTTTTCGGTTCAGTTCCAAGTGACTCATTTTCAAATTTTTAAATATAAACAATTAATTTTTAGCGTAAATTAGAATAATAATATTATTAATATTAATATCAGTAACAACAACAAACCATTTCAAAGATCTTTTAAAGGCCTTTAAGATCCATATAATTTTAATTTTGAAAAATAATACCTATACGTAGTCAAAATTCAATATTTTTTATCATTGAGCGGAAAATTGGAAAAAATGATGAAAAGTGGCGTCAAGTCATCTAAAAATCTAAAGCTTCAATCCCTAGCAAGGAATGAAAATGCAGTTTTCATTTTTTGATAGCCCTCGTGAATCTCTATTATCCAGTTTTTGAACTACTAAGAATATTCAACCGTTCCAGAGATATTTGGAAAAAACTGATTTTTCAGGGGTAACTTCAACCCTCAATATCTCCCTTAAACTTAAGTGTGAACACGAATGATAAAACCCACATCCCTTAGAATAGAATGAACTACCTTTATACCGAAAATCATCAAAATCGGGAGTTCGATCTCGGGTGGTTTACTTTATTTTCTTGGCAGGAAAGAAAGGGGATATTGAAAGAAAAAACAGAAAAAATTTTCGGTTTTCGGTTCAGTTCCGGTTCGATGCCCTGGTTTTGTATACAAACGAGAGATTGCACTTTTTTGCCGAAATGAATCACCAATACAAAGAAGCATCTTTGTTATTGTTGTTATAGTTTAACATTTACAATAACATTTAACAATTTTTAATATTTATATATAATATGGTACAATTTGTTTTTCATGTTGGATAACAGAAAAGATATGCGTTTTTATTATGATTAGATTTTTAAAACAAAACCTAAAATTTTTTAGATACAATGCGATTGGCTGTGACGTCACAATCTATACGTCAAAGTTCCTGATGAGAAAACAAACATGGTTGCCCGCCCCGCCCACAGGTCGTGAGCTTGCCTTGAAAGATGTATAATAATAAGAATAATTAAATAGTGCGACTATTATTTTTATTCTTCACATGTACAGAATGTTACAGAGTGCTTTAATATTATACTTAAATGTTAAATAACAAACAATCTCAACAAATATTCGTTTATTTTATGGATATGTCTTGGCTAAGGAGTTCACTTAGTTTTCTTGATTGCAAGCATACAACTTAAGAAATAATCGATATGTACAGCACTCTCCAGTTAATACTATACAACTCAACGAAATAGTAAAAGTACAGTTAGAGGGTCGTTTCTGTTAAGAACTCCGAGTATAGTTTTAAGTACAGTTTTAAGTGGAGCGTTCTGTATACAAACGAGAGATTGCACTTTTGCCGAAATTAATCACCAATACAAAGAAGCATCTTTGTTATTGTTTAACATCTACACTAACATTTAACAATATTTATATATAATATGGTACAATTTTTTTTTCATGTTGGATAACAGAAAAGATATGCGTTTTTATTATGATTAGATTTTTATAACAAAACCTAATAATTAAAATCAACAATAATAATCAACTATCAACAACTATATTAATCTATCAATTATAATAACATTTACAATAATGATAACATCTTTAATTAAGATGGAAATGGTTAGTTTTACTCTTCTTAAAATTAATACCACTTATATGTCATTCCAAAACATGGGTATCATGGACTTGTTTGGATTGTTTTGGAACGAGCTCTAAGTCGTTATACACTCCGTATATTGCAACTTGATCAATTTTATAAAATTAATTTTTTTAGTTTTGAAAATATAATTCCCAATATAAAATTTATAATATGTTGGTAAATTTATTTTGTTTTATATACTAGTTCTATCAAGAATGCTACTACGTAAAAATGATATGAGATCGAATGGTGTATGTTTTATAGTTGATAAGATAACTCAGTGGATTCTGAGTCAAGATTTGTTTTAATATGTCAAGAATTTATAAAATTACCATTCGTAATTAGTACTGGCGGTCGTGATGGGTTGTTGTGTTTCCAACACTGTTATCGACGTGGAAAACCCACAAGGATACTCAACTAAATTAGTATTCATCTATAAAATTAATTACAATTGATTTTAAATAATTTACGTGTAATTTAAGCGACTTACTTCTTACCTGAGTACCGTTGTACCTCTGATTACCGGATTGTGTCGCGAATGGATTTGTAGCACCACCACCACCACCACCACCACCACCAGGTACGTCTAGAGTACCACCTTGACCCATCTGGTACGTCGCTCCGTACCCATCCTGTTGCGATAATTCATGCAATTTCGTACTGGATAGAGCTCTTGGTATCGGATTGCTTGGTACACCATGCGGTGCTAGATGCGACGTTTCTTCAGCCACTTGCCGTGGATCCTCGGTTTGCGGTAAGTCCGATACAAAACCTTGATCGACACGATAGAAATTGATAAAAATGAAAATACCCAAGACAAACAAACAAATTAGACCATAACCACGGAATGTTGCAGTCGATCCAAACGAATTAACAAACATACCACCGATGACAGCACCACAACCGCGACCTAAACCATGATGGATGCCTTGGAGGACGCCTTGTGCTGATGATCGTAATTGTGTTGGTGTATTGTGAGCGATATATGAGCAACAAGCAGCCCAAACAGCGGCATGGGTGATACCTTGCATGAATTCAAATGGTAACACCCACCATGGATTCGATAACCATGAAATATACAAGAATCGGAGTGTATTACCGATCAACCCCAAACATAAGACTTTAACATGGCCCATTTGTCGGATTAGTCGAAAACTGAAGAAGTATGCGAAAATTTCTGATATGTGATTGATAACAGAAGCGACACCGAATAGTGTTGGGGTACCACCATAGTCTTGCAAATGCCAGAAGAGAAATGTGAAAATTAGACCAATACCGAAACCCATGAACCAAGCGACGAATAAAAATGAGGCACATTTGACGTTTTTAAAATGTTGTAAAACAGTCACCCATTCAGGCATTTCTCGAGTTGTTTGAGCAAAGATTTTCGTCTACAACAACAAAAATAAGAATAACTAAAAAATCTAATTTATTTCGATCAATGTTGGATTACCTTCTCCTCTTTAGGTGGTGGCGGTACAGCGGCTCTAGTATCGGCCAAAGAGGGTAATTGTAGCTGTTCGGCTAGTTGCGCTTGCAATTGATCCTCATACGACATTGGTGGCGGTTGTTTTTCAGTATCGTCAATAGGAGCTAGTGGTGGTTCTTCGTATTTAAATGTGATTTGTGTTGCTGTAATCAGAGCAGCACCCATTAAAACTGAGAATGTTGCAAAACAAATCGTATAATTCTTCTCTTTTTTGTCCGGATCACACGGATGATTTGGGAATGCTGTTGAATGATCCAATGCAATTCCAACGAAGAACATCGCTAATCCCCAGCCCAACGAGCCGAACATTCTTTGGTGTCCATAACGATCAGCATCCTCACCGAGTAGAGTGATTACAGCTGAATCAGCTAGGGTTATTGCCGGTGCACTAAAGAATTCGCCGATTATCACTAAAAGAAACAGTAATAGGAAAGCTTTCTGGATATCTTGTGTGCGGTACACTATCGAAGATATTATGGGTTGTACCCAACTTTCATGATCCTTTGGTTTATAATTAGACGCATAATCGACAGTTATTGGTGATTGGCCGGCGCTGAAAATCGGTCTTGTTCCACGAATCATTCTAGTGTACCTAAAAATGAACCATAAATATTTACAAAAATCCATTTTAGACGTATGAAATAGATACCTCGACATCTCTGATGCATCTTCATTTAAATAGCTGTACTCTGATGGATTAATCGATCGCTTATTGATAATTCTAACGTTAACATTTGGTGCAATCAATGTCGGCGAATTATTTCGTATTTCCATACATGATGTCGGTGGTGGTTGTATTGATCCTAATGGTACTGTAAATATAATCCATGCAGCTAACGATGCTAACAATAATAATTTGCCTTTTTGCCAACGATCAGCTAAACTACCCCAGAATGGTGCTGATAAGAATTCAACAAATGGACGTGTACCGATCAACCAGCCACATTGATTAGCGTTCATGCCCATTTGTTTAAAATAAACACCCATCAATGGAAATAATGAACCGAATGCTGAATAGAAGAAAAAATAGAAACTTTTAACAACTAACAATTCTTGATCGACTGGACCCCCGCATAACATTTCAAGTATATCGGATTTGCCGCGTATCTTGTGTGTAGCATCTTTCGGTTGGGGATACCTATTTCGAATTGGTTCGATACAAATAAAATTATAAAAGTTAATAGAGAAATATCTTACAAATTCGGATCGACCTCCCCTTGTGCATCTGGATCGACCAAGGGCCGTACACCTGGCGGTGGTGGTTGTTTCGGTGGACCATTATCCGTATATTGATAATCACTATTTTCCATTTTAATTTTGTTTTATAGATGGTTCAAACACAAAGAATTAAAATTGTTAGAAATTTTTCTATAATAGAATCGATGTTCAGCTGCGCTAAGCAGCTGTAGAAATGAGAAGACGACGATCGATACAGTTTGGTGCGCCGACAGTTAGCGCTACTGTCAAAACCGTAACACGATTAAGAATTGGATTCATTGATAAACGTTTTTTTATTTAACAGCAAATAGGTCAATAGAATTATGCTTTATACATTCGAGTATCTTGTAACTAGTAACACTTTTTTCTAAAGAGAGATGCTAAGACTTTAAGGTAAAGACCTCTTTCTTGAACAACATTTTTTGCTAACCCCAGCCCAGCTCTAGGCATTTCACATCGTTCTTGAAACTCGATTTCTAGCTCAATAATCTTAAGGCTTCTCGCTTCTTAACTTTTGATAGTCTTGCAACCAATTTTTATAATTTTGAGGACCCCAGTTATGGATCCTTAGATTACAGTTTAAGAACCGTTGCTTTTAGCCTTCTAACCAGTTTTAAAATATAAGAATTGACTGCATTGCCACCTTGTTCCTCTTCAACTGGGCTCTTTTCCATCAAATTTTCTATTACTCTTTTGATTTCCGCTCTTCTCCACATCGTTTTTCGATAAAATCAATTTTCTTTGCATCATAGGGGGTAGAATTATTGTAAAAAGAGCTGAGGTGCTACCAATTTTGATGGCCAATATCAGCTGTATGTGTTCTTTCGCTTGTTATAAGTCTCTGAAGAAAGTACCACTCACCACTTTTTATCTGACTGAGTAAACTGATTCGGGTAACCTTCTCAGTAGAAAAATTGCAAGAAGCACTACTCTACTCCTGTACCCTTTCGCTACCTTATTTCTCATCAATTTTGCTCATTTGCACCCTTTTTTGTAACCCTTCTCCTTATCTCCACTATACCGTTCATTGAGACATCTATTTTTTTCTGCAACACAGAGGGTGGAGTGTAGGTGTTACTATTCGTTCTATTACTTGATTTTAATGATGACGTCACCGCCTTATACTACGATCAAAGTAAGCTCGACGCTCTAGCCCGTATTGCGCACTGTATACTACTTAACTAATTCGTCGTTATCTTTATTTAGATAGAAAACTTTTTCAATAGTATTGGCTATTAAAGGTCTCCCTAAGGTATATCTTTCTTAAGATAGACATCCGGTTGTCTTGATTAGAAACAAAGTAGACCACTTTGAATGATGACTAGAGAAAGGCATTTTCACTCCCTGGAGCGAGTGATGACGTACCTCCTTATACTAGTTGCAATCAATTTCAAATCCTCCACTATAAGATATCTACCGGTAGGGAAAAATTAATCGAAGAAGAAATTATCAAATCTTAAGGCGAGTTCACACGCCTTACTTTATTTATCAGTAGAAAAAATGTAGGAAACACTCTTCTACTACTGTATGGTTCCGATATCTTTTTTCTCGTCAATTTTTCTCATTTGCACCCTTTTTTGTAACCTTTCTCTCTTATCATCTCTGTACCGCTCATTGAAGCATCTATTTTTTTCTGCATCACAGAAAGTGGTGTATATGAGGGTAAGTTAAGTGTAGGTGTTGCTGTTGGTTCTCTTGCTTGATTTTAGTATTTAATCAGTAGAAAAATTGCAAGAAACATTCTTCTACTCCTGTATCGTTTTGATACCTTATTTTTCTCCAATTTTGCTCATTTGCACCCTTTCTTGTAACCCCTTCCATTTATCTTTGTTATACCACTTGCTGAGGCATTAATTTTTTCTTCAGTACAGAGGGTGGAGTGTAGGTGGGTAAGTATAAGTGTTGCTATTGGTTCTCTTGCTAGCTTTAGTACTTTATCAGTAGAAAAATTGCAAGAAACGCTCTTCTACACCTTTACTGTTTTGCTTCCTTGTTTTCTCATTTGTACCATTTTTGTAATCCTTCTCTTTTATCTTAACGGTGGAGTGTAGGTGGGTAAGTTTTAAGTGTTGCTTTTGGTTCTCTTGCTCAAGTTTAGTACCTTATCAGTAGAAAAATGCAAAGGACACTCTTCTATTCCTGTACTTGTTTCCTTCCGATTTTGCTCCTTTGCACGCTTTTTTGCAACCCCTTCTGTTTTACCTACGCTGTACCACTCATTGAAGCATCTATTTTTCTGCAACACACAGGGTGGAGTGTTTGTGAGTTGAGTAAGCTTAGGGGTTGCTGCGGGTCCTCTTAGTGTGTGGTGTATTAATTTGAGATTGTTTCCGTTTTAATAAATGGCAAAAAGGAACCTTAAAACATATATTTTTAGCATAAAAATTTGGTTCACAGCATATTTACAATTTAAAAATTAAAAAAAAAATGTGTCTTTTACAACATTATAAGTTACAACACTGGAATGTTGCTCAATAAATGGCAAATTATTCAAATTCATATTTTAATGAATTCAAGAAATTTTCTATAATCATTATAATATTAATTAGAATAAATTTACAGTCGAATAATTAATTAAGAGAAACATGTATTTATTATCGACTGAAATTATTTCCTAAAGACCTTAAAAACTAAATCAGTCTTTTAATTAATATATCTAATTAATAAAACTAATTTGTGACGACAGTCATTGTGTGTTTCTTGTCTTTACTAAAATCTTCTTTGTTGGGGGGTTAATTATTTAAAAATTATAGATTTTAATACAAATATACAACAATTATTTACACATGTAATGACATTGTAATAAATTAGAATTGTAATAGTATCAATGACGTAGCACCATTTCAAATAGGAACGTTACAACAATTTATAAATAATTCATATATGTATATCCATTAAGAATTTTCAAATAAATAAAGGAAAAAAGAATGCTTAATAATAAAATAAATAGAATTGATCAGACTGGTGTTGATCTTTCTACATTAAGATCGTTCCGTTTCCTTTCCCAACGATTTATGTAATTTAATGGATAACACATGATGGCTGATGCTAAAATTAAACTACCAGACAAATAGAAGGAGGCATCATAACTACCAGTAGCTACTTTAAAAGCACCAGCTAATGGGGCACCAATAACAGCAGCTACACCTTGGAACAACAATAACAAACCGAATGCATTCGTTAATTTCTCTAAACCCAACAGATCAACAACGATGATCGAACGCAACGACGCAAAACATGCTACAGAAAGAAAAAAAACAATAAAAACAATCAATATTTGTTTTGTTTAAGTTGAGATTACTTACAGATTGCCATGCCGAATACTGCTGTGTAAGTGAATTGAAACTCCGGCTCCATTGAGAATCCACTGAAGATCGTCGCCAATCCGCCTATGGTCAAAGCAGCATTCGTTACGAACAACGCATTAACACCAGGAAACGAACTGAGGATACCGCACAATACACGACCTACTGTATTAGCAATACCGATAGCGGAAATTAAGAAAACTGCTGATTTTTCATCGATACCATTGATTAAAGCACGATCAGTCAAATACATGAATGGTACATAGAAACCCATCATTGTTAAAAAACCACCGAATGCCATTACGAGAAATGTCGGTGATTTCAATAGACTGAAATCGAGCATTGTTGATAATGTTCGACGTACAGCTTCCGGACATAATTTACATGATTGCTTCTTCTCTTCTTCTAAATCATTACGTGTTGGTAATCGAGTAACTGATAAATTATAACTGATGGATGACTTTGATTGATATTGTGGTAGTCTTGTTAGACTTGCATGGAAGAAGATATCATCGCGATACATTGGCCGAATCACTTCAATTTCACCTTGTTGTTGTGATGTTGTTGGTTTTGGTACAACTATCGGTTTTCTTAATGTGTTAATCAATAAATTCTGATCGTCACCTTTATTAACTTTATCATCACTTGTTACAAATTGAATACTTAATCGTTTCTCGCGTGAATAATCATTTAAATGTTGCGGTACATGTATGGTGTGGTAAACATCAGAGGCACGAGGATAATTCGAATTGTTGTAAGTGTCTAAAAATTTCAGAGCTCGCTCCATTTTCAAGCGTGTCTCAGGACTTACTTCGCCAGTATCTGAGTCTTTGCCTTTCACACCTTTTATCTTGATCGGTTTTAATGGCCTGAAATTTTGAATTGTTTTATTGTTTGTGTCAGATGAATTTTGCTTTAGTTATACCTGAAAAGCATGCCAAATGGGATGCAAGTGAGCGTGATGCCTGATAGACATAATAGAGATGTCCGCCAACCTAGATTATTGATTAGAGTTGCAGCTATCGGTGCAAACAAGAATGTACCAATACCGGAACCACAAACTCCGATTCCTGTAGCCAAGGCACGCCATCTTTCAAAATAGAAACCGACAGTCACAACAGCCGGCATGTAGATGAAACCAAATCCGATACCTGACACACAATTATCAGTGAATTGATAAGAGTAATTAAAAAATAGTACTCTTACCTCCAAATATGCCGAATGTTACACACAAGAATTGGACATTGGTGGCGAAATATGACAATGCAAAGGCCATTGCAGCTAAAATACTACCAATTATAGCAACCAAACGGAATCCATAGCGATTTGCTACAGCACTAGCTAATGGTCCAACAATTAAATAAAATCCTGACATTAATGAACCAACTAATGCAACATGTGCTTCAGAAACATGAAACGTTTCAGCTACCGGTTTTAGAAATACACCAAATGAAAAGATAGCACCATCAACAATCATGTTACACATAAATGATGCAAATACAACAACCCACCCCCAACCACCATCCGGTGGTACAACAACATCCGCATCCTCAGTTGTCTCATCACTATGATTATCATCATCATTATTATTATTCAACGGTTGTTCTTCTTCATTAATTTGTGTTAGTAATTTATCATCTTTGATTTGATGTGGTGGATGATGGTGATGATGATCATTACCTGGCGACATGTCTATCAAAAATTTATTAATTTGTAGAAAATCTCACTCTACCTGTTATGCAAAAATTGGGATTTTTTTGGAAATTTTTCTATATTTCTTATTTTAAAGGTCACAACCTTACTGGTTGGACGCGTTATAAGAAATTGTGATGTTTTCATTTGATTTATCGCCTTAGAGGCGTGTAAAAAGGCAGAAGATTGGAAATTTTCCAAGAATTCCGAGGGTTGGCGTGTACCTGAACCGTTTTCGAAAAATTTCCGTAACTCCCCTAAATTTTTTTGTAGAAAAAATATACCTCAACATAAAATAAACAAATCCACGGTCACATAAACAAATTTTTGATAAATGTCTAAATTGGCGCCTTCACTATTTCTGAATTAAAATAATAAAAACAACAACAATAACAACAACAACAACAACAAACAACAATACTGTCCTACAGTCAATTTGTAGTAATGAACTGAAACTGAGGCTTTACTAAAAGCGAACTTGTTATAAACGACTAGAGAATCCCCTCTCTTTTACGGACAACATCGTCATTCATGTTTCTTATACGGTATAATTTACGAAAGCAAAAATCTACCCCTGAAATCGGCAATTATTTCATTGCCGAATCTAATTAGACAAAAGAAAAAAATACAAAGTTTTTCAATCAATCAGCTCCAATGATAATTTGTGATAAATTTAGATCTTGTTGCTAATTTGTGTAATTTTTTACATTGATAATACGTAAAATTGTTTATGAAATTATACAAAACACAATTGCAAAATCTACGTATTTGATAAATATTTTTTCGTAAAGAGGAAAATCTGCAAAGTTACTTAAGTCGCATTAGTACTGATTTATATTGGTGAAAAAAAACAAGAAATAAACAAGAAATTTGAATATTTAAACTTGTTTTTTTCTTATATCGGACTTTAACAATAAAATACAAACGGAAGAAAAGATAAAGACGTCTTTGATTAGAAGATGCTCCAATTTTCCAACAAACTGGCACCGATTCGATTTTGTAATAATAATGTTGATATTTTTGTGGAGACACACAAAATACTGCTCATTCCCCCATATAAAGGCCGTTCCAAAACCAACGTACAACTTAACACAGCAATAATAAACAAGCACTAATCGAATAGCAAACAAGTTGACTAAACCAAGAGAAACGCACTGTATATTTCGATTAAATCCTCAGTTATAATTGGTCTATCATACCTTAGACAACTTGTCTCCCGGTTTTCATTTGAGTATTATTAACATTAACCAATCATGCCAAAGTCGGTCTATTTTGTGATGTAAAACTGATCTTAAGCTGATATTCTGCAGTATAATTTGACCAATTTGAAGACAAGTCGATCGGTCTAGAAGAGACGGTGTGTATCTTTCAATCTTTCTAAAAATTTCAAAATACTTAATAAATTCATTAATTATCAAACATGTACTAATTATTTCAAGATAAAGTGTCACAAATTCTTCACATAAAGTTATATTTGATCTCAACCTATTTAACTTGGGTTTATGATGTTTTTATTAATCTTTACTGATCCAAAATATAGTCTACTCCATAATTTAAGTACACTTAAATCCTCAAACTATACAGTTTAGAAATGATTGGAATTTATATAAAAATAAGCACCACTTGGAATCAGGGCCGTAGTCAGAAGAATGTTCCAAATAGGGCGCGTTTTTTGGAAGACAAAGCAAGTTTTAAAGTAACAATGATTTTTGACAGAAGAGGCATGGAATTGTGTGTGCTTCGAATTCTGATTTATAGTCGATCTATAGCGTGTAAGACCACTTGACTTCCAGCTAATGATATAAGCGATCAAATTAGTGTTTAAACTCGATCTTAAGCTGCCATTTTGCACGATTTGGAAGTTGTGTCGATCAATCTAGAAGAGATCCAGTGTACACTTTTCAATCTTCAATTATTGTTTATGAGATCGAATAATTTCAAAATACTCTTGTGAAATTTGTTACTTGTCAAAAAAAGTACTGATTATTTCAAGATAAAATGTCACAAATTCTTCACATGAAGTTCTATTTGATATATCAATGTTTTTAACTTGGATTTATGATGTTTTTATTGATCTTTATTGATCCCAAATATAGTCTATTCCATAATTTAAGTACACCTAAATCCTCAAATTATACAGTTTAGAAATAATTGAAATTTATATCTTCTCGGCAAAACTAAGCACCACTTCGAATCAGGGCTGTAGTCAGAAGAATGTTCCAAATGGGGCGCGTTTTTTTTTGGAAGACTGGGCAAGTTTTAAAGTAACAATAATTTTTGGTAAAAAATTCATATGAAAAATGAAATTGTGTGCGCTTCAAATCCTGATTTATAGTCGATCTAAGGCGTGTAAGACCACTTGACTTTCAGC
The DNA here is from genome assembly GCA_039776855.1 of Mylabris sibirica. Lineage (NCBI taxonomy): Eukaryota > Metazoa > Arthropoda > Insecta > Coleoptera > Meloidae > Mylabris > Mylabris sibirica. The sequence goes on from CM077836.1 coordinate 10,756,010, forward strand.
TGGTGATATAAGCGATCAAATTAGTGTTGACAACTCTGAAGTCGTGTCGATAAGTCTAGAAGAGACAGAGTGTACACTTTTCAACCTTCAATTATTGTTTATAATTTCGAACAATTTCAAAATACTCTTGTGAAATTTGTTAATTATCAAAAATGTACTGATTATTTCAAGATAAAATGTAAGAAACTCTTTACGTCAAGTGGATTTTTTGAAATATTTGTTGAAGAATCAGTCGATTTTTACCAATCTCTTCGAAAATTGCAGCCTATCCAGTTTTTGAAAAGTTTTAAATTGCATAATTGGCTCAAAGTTGTTTATTTATTTTTCGAGCAAAATTTAATTAACAAAAATCTCCACAATTGATAACCTTTAAGATAAAGTAACAATATTTTCAGTCAGAGTTCATTTGGACAAATTTTGATTCTTTCAAAATTTTTACAAAAATTAAAAATAAACACAAATCTGTATGTGTAAATACAATTATTAAAAATAAGAGACACCATTGATAACCTTTTATCAGTATTTCGGTTTTGATAATTTTCCATTAAAGTAAAGAAATCATTTGATTTCTGTTATCATTGTCATATTATCACATTTCAGGAAACCGAAGGCAATGCTCTATCAAGAATGTTGGATTACTTTTGATTTTATAGAAATATAGTGAGACACTTTAGAAAAAATATTGAGGCCAATATTGTTATTGAGATAATTATTTATTTATATTGTTTTGTGGAAAAATTAAAAGAAATTAAAAATAAATTTGATTCCTTATCCTAATCCCCTAACTATCCATTACGACAAAATAGAGCCTTGACCTTTATGTAGGAAAAAAAAGATATTCGTTAATTACAACAAAAATAATTGTAATCAATAATTAGAGGCATGGGAAATTATGCAGATTTTGAAAAAATTATAATAATTGCACAGAAATAAAAATACAATCAAATACCTTCACTTGCAATTTACTTATAATTCAAGATCCTGTTTCAGTTCGTTCAAATTATCACAAAAATTACTTTTTTACGACCAAAAAGCAATAAATTATAAAAATAGATAAATTTTCATTATTTAAATAATTAAATTTTTTTCTATTGTGTGTGTTAACAAAAAAAATTTTGACGTTTATGAATAATTTTGTAACAATTTTGGAAATTTACAGTTGCACCTCGAATAAAAAGCAGGTTGTAATTTATCAATTTAGGGACTGTATTGTGGAAAATTTTACAATTTTCTCGTATATTTTCTCTAATGTAAAATAAAAGTCGTATTCAAATACGACTTTAGAAATCCTCATCTGCATTCCAAACAACCTGTTTGGCTTAACAATAATCACAATAACAACAACAATAACAACAAATTATCTGATAGCGATAGTTATCAAAAATTATTTTCAAACTTGTTAAATTGATAATAACAGAAAGAATTTGGTAATTCGATGACGTATAGCTGTGAACAAAATAGGAATTTTGGTGGTATTTTTTTGAAAAATTGTTAAACCTATTTCCGTTTTTCTGTTAAATTTCAAATAATTAAAGAATTCGACCTCGTATTGGAAAAAAATTAAATACTAAAATCCAATCCAATGTAATTGTAATGTGTTAAAAACCATCAAATTGAACGAATTCTAATGTAATTCCACTGACAGTTGCATCAGATTGTCGGTATTTTTTTCTCCACATTATAATAGAAGAAAACGGGAAGCCTATTACCACAAATCCATCATTATTATTGTTAGTTTTATTGTTTTAAAAAAGTTTCTTTTACTTTGACGATGATCAAGTAAAAATAATAAAAGTTTCTTTGAGAATTATCAATTCCAGTTTAAAATATTCAAAATAATCATGTGATTTTAATTGAATAATTAATAAACTAATTGATTCTTAGCGACACCAGTCTGGCAGGTTTCTACAACATTCATTATCATACTGATAGAAATTTATAGTTACAATAATTCATCTGACCATCTGTAAAATTCTCGAAACAGTGGAGAAATGTTCCGGAATCATACCAAAAAAGAGCTAGACATCTTATAGGTTATTCCAAAACTCAGGTACCTACACATACCAGGCAACAGGGTCTAGATACCCAAGTACCCTAGCAACTCATAGGAGAAAAAGTTAAAGAATCGTTCTTCTATATCTAGAATGCTAGAAGAGGTGATTGAATTACTTTAAAAATCTAGGTCAGGGGATTCCCCAACTTACTGGCAATAAATTTAAAAAGCAAGGAAAAATGTAATAAAATTATAAGAGCAAGTTTTATTATACAATGATCAAGCTAAAAGAGAAAGTAAGCAAGACAGAGAAAGAATTGAATAATAGTAGAACAGTTCGATGTATCATATTGAGAAGATTGCTTTTTAAATTTAATTTAAACTGGGGAATCCCCTGACCTAGATTTTTAAAGCAGTTCATTGTACATATATTTGTTTTGTTTTTTAGAGAGAAATATTTATTTTTGTATTTAGTTGACTATTAATTTTTTTTAAATATCAAATTTTCATTCAATATAACGTAATTCAATTAAAGTTGATTCCAATTTTTGCTATTTCCCAAAAATAGCAGAAGGGTGCTTTCATCACCAATAGATAGCCTGGATATTCCCCTTCAAGTTCTTATAGCAATTTTTCGATTCTATTAATAAATGAAATAGTTACAACAATTGACCTTATTTACGCGAAAGACCCTGTATTTCTAGTTCCAATTGACTACATGATAGATTTGTATTCTTTGATTCGGTGAACTTGACTTTCAGCAAATCCAAACAATGTGTACAGGAGATAAATATTTAAATAATTTTATAAATATACAAATTGTTACGTATAGGAAAACATGTGTAGTCAATTACGCATATGTATTTTCCCACCGGATTTAGAACAAAATTAATAAATTATCGATTATAATTGCCTCAAATTTCATCGATTATAAATAAAGCGTAACGTTTATAAAGAACAATTTGGCTTTGAAATAGTAATCCTGGACGATTAAAAAATATAGTCGATTTATTTTATATCAATCGGCTTGACTTTAAGTTGATACAGAATGTCCGGCTGGGAGTACACAATTTGGCTGTTTTCACCAAATTAATAGAGCGATTCAAATGATATTTCGAGGATTTTTAGGGTGGTCTCCTTAGAATATTTTGGCAAAATTTGAGCCTCGTAGCTCATTTGAAAGTCAATTAAAAAATATTGTTTTTGAACAATGTCGCGATTCTCGAAACCGAGTTGCATACGTAAAATCGTTGATTTTTTTCCTTTTTTTCCCATTGCAATCCAGAAAAAAATGCAAAACATTCCCACCCGTTCCAGAATACAATGGAGGAAAACGAAAATAAATCAATTTTCATTCAAGCAAAGCCATTTTATGTGTAAGTACAACAATTTTTTGAAATTTGCACCATCGTCAAAAGAAAGCCTTTTTGAACTGACTTTCAAATGAACTACGTGGTTCTAATTTTGCTAAAATATTCTCCAAGGACTACTTTATAAGTCCTTGAAATATTTTTTGAATCGCTTCTGAAAAACTTTTCTTTGTTTGCTCCAACTAAGAGAAGTGTCAAGTTGTCTAATTTTTAATGGTGGAATAATGAATATTAATTAAGCTTACCATTTTATAACAACTAAGAAACGTTTGGAACTTGGGTGGGATATGAGCCCAGGACCTTCAGTTTAACTCACCACTGCTCTACTGTTGAGCTACCAGACTCGTCCATAATCTTAGTTGTCAATAGTCCCTTGTTCCAACATATCTGTCAATAGGAAAAGTTATAAACCGTCATATAAATGGTGGAAGGATGATACTGTACCTGTTTTATCCCCAATCTTCTTTAAATCGGTGAACTTGACTTTAAGAAAACCGAAATAATGACAAATAGTATATTATATAACAAGAGACTAAAGTGCGACATTTCGTCCCGAGAGTGGAAGTAAGCCCCTTGGGCAATAACCACTCGAGGGACGAAAGAAAGCACTTTAGTCGCGAGTTATATACGCTATTTTTTGCACTTTCGTATATATGTATTTAATGAGAAATTTTAAAAATTATAAATTTGACAAGGGATCTATTAATTTGACAATTATCTAATGTTGCTATAGAAACATATTCTGTTTTTTTACTTTTGTCCCTAATGAGCAAAAGTGCTACTTTAGTACCTGTTTTGAGGGAGTAAAATACTGTTTTAGTCCCGAAAGTGCAAAAAAGACATTACATGCTTACATATTATTCTCAAAAATACAGCTCTGTTACTCTAAAAGTAAACGATTCGTATGAAACTCTTATTAGTTGACGAGCGATTCAAAAAATATTTCAAGGATTTGTAGAAAGGTGGCTAGGGATCATTTTATCAAAATTTGAGCCTCGTAGGTCATTTGGAAGTTAGTCGAAAGCGCTCGTTTTTGGACAAACCTGTGATTTTGAAAAACTAGAAAAACGACTAAGAATGACACATTTTCTTTGTTTTTCTACATTGCATTTTAGTAAAAATTCCAAAGAACGATCGATTTCGGGAGAACCCCCGAGTTATTTTTAGTCGTTTCAAGTGCATAACTCATTCGCGACATCGTCAGAAACGAGTTATTTTTGACCAACTTCAAATGAGCTACTAGGTTCTAATTTTTCTAAAATGATATCCAGGCACTTTGCTATAAATCCTTGAAATATTTTTTGAATCGCCTGTTAACTATTTGTATTAAAAAACGTAATTTCTAGCCTACTGTCTCTTACGCAAACGTTTTTTCTTACCGGATTCGGATATAAAATCAATAAATTATCAATTTTTATCACAGAAAATCTAAATGAGTAAATGCAGTCTCTACAATATTGATTGCCTTAACTTAAAGGAATCAAAACAAATTGAATTCTGATAATTTAAGCTTCTACCATTGATTGAGGGAAGCTTACTTTGTACTTTTATTCGGAAATTTCTACTAAGAAGACTAAGCTCTGTATACCTATAATTAACCAAACCGGTATAGATATAATGGAGTATAACTTATACACGATCTATTTTTAAAACGAAAAATCCTATAGCGTTTTTTCACCTGATGCACAGATAATTATTTGAATTAAATCGAAAATCAGGTGCGCGCTATTGATAGTGGAACGTGGGAGAGAAATTATAGAGAACTTTGCATCTTTGAATTTCATTCCCTATCTGCTCCTAAACGCTTTTGCGGGACGTTTGAGATATTTAAGTACACTTATACTGTATCTATGGTAGATTGAACAACTTGACTTGGTTAGATCTACAGTACCTGTAATTTGAATACTGATTCTTCGACTAGATTAGATTTTCTTTTCTGAAACATTTTTTGCATTATTGCAACAAATCTGTAGATTTATTATTTCACCAAGGGCGTGGAGGAGGATTTCCGTAGGTGATATAACATGCAATAATTTCACCTAGTTTTCTATTAATTACATACAATTTCTATTTATAGACTTGGTATACAAAAAAATACAACGTCAGCGATATAGAAATTTTCGATAATTTTGGCTGATGAAATCTTAATTTAACATTACACTAGACAAATGTATTGTTTTAGTCATACAACAAACACACATTCTTTTTTCTGTTCAAATTTTGCTTAGATTGCTAAAATAATAATAATAAAATTGTAATAGTTGAATTATTTTAAAGGCCAATGTTACAAGTTTACTAGACGGATCACGAAATTCACAAATCAATTACTTGTAAGATCTATTATTATTATTTTTATTATTACTAATAATGAGTCATTACGAATTATTGAATGTTTATCTTTTACACTGAAATTGATTTCAGTAGACGAATAAATCTATTACGAGAAGAGTTCAATGAAACTGTGTACAACTGGTTATTATAAAAACGGAATCTGTCTGAAAATAGTAAAGACCTTGCTATTATTGGACAAGGTTGGAAATTATTTGAAACATTAGATTACAGTTTAATTCTTTTTACTTTACGATGAGAAAAGTAGAACAAAGGAAGAGACTTTGATTTTATAGACTTTGTTTTTTATCGAATATTTAATTAAAACATGTGCTGTTTATTTGTTTTAAATAAATTAGGTTCAAGTTACAAGATTTTCATTCATCTTGTCCCCTTTGGTCTTGTACAATTTGATTTTTAACAAGACATCGAAAATTAATTATTGACATTATTTATCAATGTTAACAAACGATGAAATATTCGAAATTGTTGCATCATTTCATTGTTTCTAGATTGCATTTTAATTGGATATAATAACAAGAAAAAAGAGAATCCTTTTGAAATGTATATGAAAGTTGCTCTTTTTACACCAATAAAGCAGCCTTTCTATTTATTGTTTAATCAAACCACGTCAAAAACTGGAGTTTTATCTAAGAAATGTGATATTTGAAGCTAAATTCTGAAATCTAGTAGACTCTTCCTTGGTAGCCGAAAATCTCTCCTACACTCGATAGTTCGATCGAGAAGGTCGACTTTGTTTTAAACGTCATAGAGCCTATTTCAGTGAATTTTCGCTTGAAGCCTAGGTGCCTAGGTCAAGCTAAAATAAACAAAGTCTGAATTATAAATCGTAACAAAATAAAAGTAAATCATTCGAAATGGGAGTAGTAAATGTGATCGATTCCTATGTAACTCCTATTATTTGGCAAGTGATTCGAAAAATATTTAAGGATTTATATGAGAATCCTTGAAGATTATTTTAGCAAAATTAGAACCTCGTAGCTCATGTCGAAATTGATAAAAAAAACGCTGGTTTCTGACAATGTCGCAGTTTTAAAAAACAAGCAAAATATGCAAAACGACTAAGAATGACTCGTATATCCTCACAACAGTGATTTTTTTCGAAAAACATCACTGTTGGGAGGGTATCTACGATTCATTCTTAGTAGTTTTTGAAAATTGTGACGCTGTCCAAATCGATCGTTTGTGACCAACTTCGAGGTTCAAATTTTGCTAAAAAAATTCTTCAGGAACTACTCTGCAAATATTTTTTGAATCGACCACCAACTAGTAGAAGTTTCGCTCGAATTGACCATCTTTAAAAAAAAACACCCTGCAAAAATAAGGTGTCGAAAATAAATGTCCTCGATTTCTATATGAAACTCCTATATTTTAAGGATTCGTAGAAGGGGCCTTGGGGACCATTTTAGCAGAATTAAAACTTGATCAAAAAACAATAGTTCCAGTCAAAGTCACGATTTTCAAAGATGAGTTAAACACGTATAAAAGGGCTAGCAATAAGAATGACTCGAATGCCCTCTTAACTTTAATCTTGTTTCATTTTACTCCATTGCATTCTACGAATAATACGTTCCATAATGCATTGGAAAAAAACGGAAAAAATCACTGTTGGTGGATTCTCGAGTCATTCTATGTGCTCTGGTAACTTTTGAAAATCGTAACTTCGTAAGAAACGAGCGATTTTTGACCAATTTTCAAATGATCTACAAGGTTCTAATTTTGCTAAAATGGTCCCCAAGGCCCCTCCTTCAAGTATTTTAAATATTTTTGGAATCGCTCGTCAACTAATAGAAGTTTCATAGAATCAACCAAATCCTGTATGTTTATGCTAAACGATTTCAACTCAATTTAGGAAGTTATTCGACAATGAACCAATGCAACTTCTTTCTTTCTAAATGATTGAAAACTTTTTTTATAAAATTTAGTTATAGTTTAACTGTTTAAACCACAACACAGGTACACGATCTGCTTTCTGCCATTACAGTGGACTATAATTTTAAATGACACATTTTATTTTAGTTGATTTCGCCTAGGTCATGATACGACAGACAAAGTATATAAGTTAAGATTCATTCCAAAATAAAGGTAAATTCGACCGAATGGAAGTAGACAAATCAGTTACATACCTATACGACTTTCCTGGACGATTTCTACTTTTTTTTATCAATTCCAACAATTTTGAAAGTAATTTGGCAATAAATCCAACTTCTTTCACACTAAATTGTTGATTAATAATAAATAATTGATTGATTTGTTTAAAATTTAATTGGTGCACAAGTGTTAAATTTTGTCATGTGAACGATTAGAGAAGGTCGAGGTTACAAGATTTTCATTCATTTATTCATTTCATCTTCTGTTTCTTATTTGTTCTTGTCGCCGCCAGACTATTTGATTATAAATAAAAGAGTGTATCCTATAGCCAGGGGAGAAACGATGAAACATTCCAAACTGTTGCATCATCAATTTTCATTGTCTTGAAAATTGCACTCTAAAGGGTTTAATAACATTGTTAATCATTAGAAGAAAAAAAAAATGTTAAATTTTTATAAAATAGTGTAAATATTGTGTTTCTATGATAAATTATAATCGCCTTGTTACTGGCCGCATATTGTTTTCATAATAATAATAACAATCATTTGATAATTATGTATTTTTTTTTGTCCAAAACGTACGTTGTAAATGATATGAAACATTGTGCAATTGTTTTCTTCGTTTGCAAAGGCAATAATATAACGATAAATTTAATTGCTGCCTTATTTCGATACAAAAAAATCTACCGTTGATAATTTTAATGAGGTCTAAAAGAAATAAAAACCATAATTTTAAATAGAATGAATTAAATCAAACATTTCGTCGTAATTATTCAGTGAATAAATAACATAGATTCCGAGCCCATGCTTTTTGTGTAATCGAAAAAGTATTCTCAACGTTTAAGTATTCCAACCACCAGACGATGACACTATCGAAGTACATCGTATACAATTTCAAACAAGAATCATCACTACGTACATCTATTGCCTAAGATAAGGCAATATTTTCTTTCTCTCTCAAAAAAAAACACACAAATCATAAGCATTAATTCACTCAACATCATATTGTATCATTTTACAGCCCAATAAATATATCGAAAAAAATAGTACAATTTTGAGGCACATAAATTATAGCCGAGAATAAAACCATTAGTCTAGAATAGAAAAAGCATTCATTTTCCTTAAAAAAAAAACACGGAGCTAGAATTATGACTCTTGACAAATAGATGGCAGAGCAAATTTTTCGATTACAAATCTCTCATAGGGTTGAAATCTTCATGTTATTATTCACTCAACATCATAATGTTAGAAATAAATTATTTTTTTTTAATTTTCTATCTCGTATACTTCATCAACATAAAGTGGCCTTTGTTTATGATCTTCAAAGTTCAACTTTCGATTACTAGAGGACAGTGTTATTTTTATTAGTTGTTCGTTGTACTTCAGCCTTTAAGTCCTTTTGTACACCCATTAACACACCTGATTTGAGTTAGCTGTCTTCACCCAATAGTAGCGTCTTTTTAATAAAGCCCAGGATACGTACTGTTTAAGAGAGTTCTTTTTATTTTTTCGGGAGAGATATATTCCTCCCCCTCAGACACCATACTCTAAGATACTTCAAAGCCTCACAGTAGCTTAAGATATGAAGCGAAGTTTTATCTTCTTCTTCTTCACAGGCTCTAAATTTTGGGTCTTTCACAATTCCAATATTATCGAGATGTTTCCTCAATGCATAGTGACCACTAAACAATGCTTTGATCTGTCTTAATTGCCTCCAACTTAGTTCTAGAAGATTTTTAGATTTTCTACGGTTTGAAAATCCCAGAAATGTTTTTGACAGGACCATTCCTGGTGATTCTTACCAGTAGAGTTGGTGTTTTCGTTCTGAGTCTTCCCTTATGGCCGTTTTAGCGTCCACATAAGCAATCCCACATGAGGGTCCAGATCCAATTAGAGCTGTTTTGGCGGCCTTTTTGCTAAGTCTTCTCATTTCAATTTAATCAACAAAATAAATTTCTAATCTTTCTAATTGTATACATTTTAAATTAAGTCCGAAATAATTTAATTAACCATTGGTTTAAATTTAGAGCAAATATCCAAATACTAACAATATGGTCTACCAGTCAAAGTTGAAATTTAACAAGCCCTTTCCGATGATATTCTAGACAAGTACATAAAAATTCACAAGTTTTTAACTAAACTTGCTCCATCTAGATGACACCAGTCTTATTACCTGAAAAATTAACACTAAAGGGATTGATTATTTGCGAGAAAACCTAACTTGAGAATTTTTTATTCAAATATAAATAACAGAATATATTCAATACATTACACTATCTCTTCTTTTTGTTTTATAGATAGAATTTGATATAATCGAAATAAAGGAAAAACAATAATAAATCCAATAAGGCATAATATGCGGAGAAAAAAAGTTGAGAGAAAACACACCATACAAAAATTCGATATAACTAGGAATGTTGTATTAACAAAATAAAGGAACAAATATATCTTTCCTCCTGTATATGAATATATCAAGAAATTAATATTAATGATTATCACCAACGATTAAAGTAATTCTTTTAAACTTTGAATAGATTTCCTTAAAAGATCCTGCTGAGTTCGGGCATGTTTTATTTCCAATTCAGCCAATTCAATTAAACTATAATCGAAAATTAATGTATTAAACATAAAAAATTGATTTGATAATTGATTACCTTTTCCTAAACGCATGTAATCTTCGTGTTTTAAAATCTAACAATTCTTCTTTCGCTTGTGCTGATATAGATTCGAATTGTTCACAAGCTTGTGATTGTGCTGCTTCAGCCTGAAAACCACCATTACACAACTAATTATTAGATTTAATTTAAAAAATTGCAAAATATATTAAAGCTCGCTTAAGTCTAATTTAAGTAGTTAATATCAGCTGAAACATGCACCAAATTCTAGCATTCCAGAATTTATTACAAATATAAATACCTCTTGAACTTCGGGTGCCTTTTATTATTGTTGTTGTCAGCAGAATTAACAACAAAATATTAAATTAAATTATCAAAAAATTACCATCAACAAAGCTGTATATTTAAAATTTTAATTATAATTATACTCACAGCATGGATATCTTTATTTTTATGTCGAGCCTTCTCTAATGCTCTATTAGCATTCTCGTAATTAACTAAACATCTTAAACGTCGTACTAATAATGCACGAGCAGCTTGACTATCTCTCATATAATAACGTAATGTATCTGCTAATTTTAAATCTTGATCACTGGCAATACGGCTTTCAATTTTCTAAAAACATAATTACATAATCACAATTGATTTTTTGAAAATTTAAAGTATAAAGTGGACTACCCGAGCTTTTTCGAAAGTATCGGCAACTCTTGCTAGAAATTTATCCAAAGGACCTGGATCATTGTTAGCTAATTGTAATAAACTAGCTGATATTTTGATATAACTATCGGCAAGTTCTAGAGCAGATAAAATAGTGAATTTTTGATCATTTTTAGTGGAAACAAGGGGAATATATGAATACAAGAATCGAACAAGTGTTTATTGTTCGCGTATCCTGACTCGAAATCTTATCCAAGTCAATTTTCGAGTACAATCAAAAGCAGGCAATAATTTATCGATATTGTCGACTTGTACTCCTTATTTAACTTGATTTGAAGTTTATACAGGGTCTTTTTTTAAAGATGGTTTTAGACGATTAGAAAAATATTTCAAGGATTTGTAGAGGAGGCCCTGGAGATCATCTTATCAAAATTAGAACCTCATAGCTCATTTCGAAGTTGATTAAAAACGATCGCTTTGGACAATGTCGCAATTTTCACAAATGAACAGAGCACGCAAAACGACAAAAATGACTCGTAAACTCTCCTAACAGTGAGTTTTTTTTTGCTTTTCTTGATTGCATTCCATCGAAAATGCGAAACATTCCACCTATTCCACAATAAAATGAAGAAAAAATCAATATTGCGAAGGTCTAAGAGTCATTCTTAGTCGTTCTGCGTGTTTAGTTCGTGTTTGAAAATCGTAACATCAACTTCCAATAAACTACAAGGTTCTAATTTTGGTGAAACGATCTCCAGGGCCCTTCCTATAAATTCTTGAAATATTGACCATCTGTATAATCCAAAATTAGGTGAAAATATTGGGTCTATTGGCGTTAATTTCCGTAATAAATTACTACTAGAAAGACCAGGGAAACTAATTTTTAATCGTTTTCTGATACTTCCGACTTCCTATAATTTTTTTCCAAAAAACATTAACTTTTAACATTTTAAACCTTAACTTTTCGAAACAGTTTTCAATTCTTGCAAATATTCGTATATGCCCATCATTAAATTGAATTTGTTTTACCTTTATGTTTTTCAGTCATTTTATCAGTACGTGCTGTTGCTTCTTTTAATTGACCATGATATTCAGTCAATGAATTCATTTGTTGTTCAAAAAAATCATTAACATCACGTACAGTTGCATTTAAATAATATTGATCAGTTGTACTACCAATTGATTTAACTAAACCACCTAATTGTTGTAATTTACCTTTAGGACGTGCACATAAATCTTGATCATATTCCAAAAATACATGTAAATGTGAATCTTCACGAAATACTGAATGGCTAGCTAAACGTGTTAAGAAAACTTCATGCATTGCAACTGTCTTCTTAAACGTAGCTAGATATTCACTGGAAATATTAAAAAATTTACAATTAAAATAAAATTAGATAATATGGAAAATGTACGCTTCTAATTCTTGTTTCATTTTCGTGAATTCTTCTTTAGTCATTGTACCTTCACCTTCACCTAAACGTTGTAGTTTCTCACGGGAAGCATCGAAATTTGGACGGGGCGGTGGCGGTGGTATCTACAAGCATTACACTTAATATTTGTTGATCTACAAGATAGAGAATACATACGATATACCCTGCATATTTTGGATCTTCTTCATAACGATCATGTAACCAAATAAATTCTTCGTGTTGTCGTACAACTAGAAATTCCGGTTTTTGGAAATTTTTCATTGTTGTACGTGTATGTACAGTAAATTTAACTTTATCTTTCTCACTTAATGCATCTGATATATCAACAATTAATGTATTATCAGTTAATGGAATTGTATTCCCTTCATCTGTACTAGATTTATCTGTCTGTAAATTATTAAAATTCAACTCAATTTTTATCAATTTAAATCTAATTAATGATAAGAGAGGTTAGTTTAAAATAAAACGCCCCTTTATCAATATTATTGTAACATCAAGCATTAATTAATAACATTTGATTAAATTGAATAATTGCAATATATTTACCATGATTAGAGCAGTTTTTATATAAAATTATAATTTATTTCATTAATTTTTAACAAAAAAAAAATACAGATTATCTTATATTATAATTTATCCGTCCCATAAATCGAGATGGCTTCTTACCATCTGCAATGTTGCCATATATACACCATTAAATTTCTGAATTTTAACAAAATGAACACAAATTTATAATAATTTTAAAACATGTAAACAATGTTATATTATCTTAAAATGCTAATCAATAAAAAATTAGTAAAAATTGCAACCTGTGATTTTTCTTCTAAACAGATATTCGTAATTTATTTTGTAATTATCCGAAAGTTCGAGAAGTTACAACGAACTGTCAACACAGCCAGCTGTCATTTCGTGGCGATTTACAATATTGCCAACAAGACTAATAAAAACAACAAATTCACTATTATTAAATAAGTTTACACCATCGATTTTTATAAGTAAATATCGAAAGTCAATCAACATATATTCGTTTAGTGCTGATTATTATAAAAATAATCTATTATTAGCGTAATTTATCTGAACTTTAATTCATTTCAATTTATGATTGCTCCGCTTTTTACATCAAAGATAGCTGGTGTAAGCGCAGTTCCAAGTAGGCGACGTTCTTAATCTATAATTACATTTTCAACCACAAGATGATACTACATTATTTTATTTTAAATTTAATCAATTTAGAATTAAAATTTTCCAATTAGTCTATGTTATGATTATTGTAAGATTATATCGATACATTAGGGTATATTGAGATTAATATTGAAAATAGGGTTTTCTTGTAGATTGAAACATTACAGATTCCTTTAAATTGGTGGTGTTTTAACCAGGGCTGTAATTCAAATAATTTGTGCCTATCGTTAAAAAATCCGACATTTGAAAAAAACTGTTTATCAAATCGATTTTTTAATTGTATTAAATTTTATTGACAAATAAATTATTGTGGTTATATCAATATAATTTTTACAATTCACCAAATATATATACAAGACTACAGTTTAATAAAAGTACATTGATCCCGATGAGTTTAAACAACAACCTACAAGATTCCCGATTTCAGCGATTAACGGTACACTAAAAGCCCCAAGAAGTCGCCATTATATCTTTTCAAAATGTAGAAATTAACGGTGGTTTGAATCATTTGGTGTTGCTATTTTTGGTATGGGCGCCTATTTTCTTCTTTGCTCGCCCGTTCCACAACCATATTCAGGATGCAATAATTGCTGATGATCTGAGAAGTTGGCAAAACTTGATCTATTTTTTTTTTTAAGAGAAAAAGATAATGGCGGAATAGAGGGGATTTTGCGCTAATATAAATAGATGTTTTTGCAGAATAATGCCATTTTGTATCAGAAAATAGTCGATAAAATGATTTTCTCAAGAGTAATTGTGGTGATTTTTGGTGTTTTTCAACAGGTCTACTGTAGAGCGAGTAGAGGTAAATATTTCAGGATTCTTACTAACTTTTTAAATTAACAATAATTTAATATTTCAGCAGTTATTAGAGGCTACTTATAACTAACCAAACTGATAATTGAAGCTTACTGAAAATTGAGAAATATGTAATTTCTTACAGTAAGTCCAGATTTTTTATCGTCTGGTATCCAGCCTGCAATCCAACAACCTTTAACACCACCACTACAAAACCAACAAAATATAATAAATGACGTAAAAAATCTCGAAAATCGACTGTTATCAAAATGTCTAAAGACACGTGGACAATTTCAAAGTGACACCTGTGATAAATTCGTAACCTGTTGGGATGGACAAGTTTTTGAAGAGTCCTGTCCCGAAGGTCTACTATTTAACCCAAAGGGCTATTGTGATTATCCCACAAATGTTCCTTGTAAATTAAATGGTGTAAAAAATCCACCCTCAATACAACCAACGACAACAATCAGCACCCCAACTACTGTTGTAACGATTCCACAAACTGATCCTCATCTGAAGGCGAAATGTTTACAAGCTCGTGGCCAATTTCCTAGTGATGATTGTAACAAATATGTAAACTGTTGGGATGATTTTGTTATCGAACAGGAATGTCCAGAAGGTTTGGTATTCTCATCGAAGGGCTATTGTGATTATCCATATAGTGTTGATTGTCAAAATCGAAATGTACCAAATCCAATGCAAGAAGAACAGAAAATTCGAGAATGTCCATCGGATTATGGAACTTTTAGGAATAAAACAGATTGTGGATCGTATTTTACATGTATTAATGGGAAAATTGCAGCCACCTATACGTGCCCAACTGGACTGAAATTCAACGATGTAAGTCTGTCTTTTGCAGGGTCCGACCGAAACCGAAACTTCAGCCGAAACTTATTTAGACATGTTAAAATTTCTATGGCTGAAATCTAGTGTATGATTTACGTGTTATATCGAGTGCACCACGGTATTTCCCCTCGCAGTTGGCTCTGCCTTTCTTGTATAGTGTCGTAACTTAGTTCGACCACTTGAAAAATACATTGTCAAGTGTCAAGTGTGAACCAAGTTATGATACTACGTAAGAAAAGATACAACTTCAACTCGACACTAGCTAGTGAACTCACCCGAACGAAGCGCGACGATTCACGAGCACTGAGTTTCGGTTCATTTTTGGCCGAAACTAAAACTATGCCCGAAACTAATTTTTTGGCCGAATCTGAATCTTCGGTCGGTCACTAGTTTTTTATGAAGAAAATCAAATTAATTTGAATCATTTGCAGAATATTGGCGTCTGTGATTATGAAGATAGAGTCGATTGTAGCAAAGAATCAACATTTACATGGTCCTACAATTCACGACATAACTTTCTTAATAATCTTCCAAAAGGTAGATTTTTTTTATACAGTATAATTCATAACAATACGAACATTGGAGAAACTTTGGCCACGCCTATTTAAACTACTTACATATTAGTTAGAAAGAGACAGAGAGACTTTGGGTTGTCTAGAAATTAAAAATGATGGCGAAAATTATTCCCAACCCTTAGTCCTCTGACCAAACACAGCAATTTCTTTTGTACGAAAGAACCTTGAAAGATAACAACAACCAGATCTGGTTTGTGGATTTGGTATTTCTGTCTGTTATTCATGAAACATGTGATTTTGACAAAGATGGGATATGGGCGTGGCCAAAGTTTCTCCAATGTTCGTATTTAAATCGCCCGAACCGTATATTCAAATGTTGAAAAAACATCTAAAATTTTCTCTTATAGAATTGATGCAACAAGTTATGAAATGTACACCAGGGACTGTATTGAAACTCAACCAACAATGCACAGTTGTGTCATTATGTCGTGATACACTTTCAGAAATTGTTGTATGCCCAGATGGTTTAGCTTACAATACAGAAAGTAATAATTGTATAGTGCCCCACTTAGCCAAATGGTATGATTTTATAGTTTTCAAAAATTTAATTTAAAATTTTAAATAATTATTTTTACAGCTGAAAATTCGTATATTAGGTGCTCCAAAATTTTATGATTGGAAATGGTTGAAAAATTGTGATTTTTTTCTGTAAATATGGGGGTTGTGGTGGCAGTCTGGGTGAATCTTAATAAATTATTACAAATTTAAAAAATTTCTTATTCTAAATAAATTTCAACCGTTATCTCGATTTTCTACATACAATTATAAAACTGTACTTCTCAATTGATTGATGTAAATTATACAGTATTGGCAATTAACACTAAAAACATACACTCTCTCTCTATTTATTAAATAAACTAGTGAAATAGGAAGAAGTGATATTTGAGGTTCAACTAATGAGAAATCTTCTAACCTCTCGTTATCTCTCACTTATTTAAGAATGAATAAAATAATGATATATAATTCTAATTCTAATTGCCAGTTATACAGGGTGAGTTTTATGTATGGAACGCCTCAATTATCTTGGAAACGGCTTATACAATTTTTATAAATTTTTGTGTGCAAGGGTCTTGTAATACGGCCGGTATTATGGTGGTATTTTCGTTATTTTAACTACCCCCCTTATAGGGGGTAGTGCACCCTACTCTCTTATTTTAAATAGAATAGTATATTTTTTATTACATTTTTGAATTCTTTGATGAAATCTAAGTGGACTTTGATAACATGACCCATGGTCTAGCGCTGAAAGTTTTTCAGATATTTCAGCTTTTATTGCAATTTTAATATTTGCAGTGTATGGTTGAAAAATTCATATTTTTTAAGCTATAACATTTGAAGTGTTAAAATTTGTAATTTAAGTATTCAAAATGATGCACTTTTAACCAATTTAAACAGAATTGAATTATCTTTCAGAGTTGAGCTGAAATAATTTTTTCTTTCAGACAATTTTCAGTCTATAATATCTTACTTATTTTAAATAGAACACGATATTAGCGAATTTTTTAAAAAAAATTAGCTAATGACGAGATCCTCACTTTTGAATTTCCGAAAAATTTTTGCACAGAAGTTCGTTTTGGGACCTCAGGAACCCATATCCACCGTTCGTTAAAATTTTTATATATATATATATATATATATATATATATATATATATATATATATATATATATATATATACCCACGATAACTGCCGTAAAAATACACCAATCTTAATGAAACTTGGTACAAAAATCGGTCTTTGGGATAGCTTGGATGAGTTCGTTGACCAGACTGGTAGGGCCAACACTTTTGGAATAAGAGCTGAAGAAATGTTAAAAAAAATCATTTTCAATATTAAATTTGCTTAGATTTTGATGAAAATTAAAATAACAGTAGAGTCGTCGATCCTCTATGACCCAGAAAAAAAATCATCAAAATCGGTTCATTGGATCGCAAGAAAAATGCAAAAATCTCTTTTTTGAGTATAAGCAGTAAAATCACGTATCTAAGATGGCTATGTGTTCTGACAATTGATATTAGAAAAAAAATTGAATATCGCGGGGGGCAACTAATTTTGACAGTTAATATTAGACGCAAGGCCTGCTAGAGAATTTCGCTTGAAAAAATCAAGCAGGCCTTGATTAAACGTATTACGGGAAATGAATTTATTAGTTGATTCAATGTTATTAATAGTATATTATACAACGAGTCTATAATGAATGCTTTTATAACCGAGAATGAAGTTTACAACACAAGCGAGCAAAGCGAGCGAGTGTTGTAATCATTCGAGGTTATAATTAGCATTCATTATAAGCGAGTTGTATACTATACTTTATCTACGACTTATTTCTACATGTACAGGTACTTGTGGTGTACAAGAATATTTACCTTCTTAATCATTTTCGATTCTAAAATCGCACAAAAAATTGACACTTATTTACAACTGTTTGTTGAAACTGTTATTTATTTTTTGTCGTTACCATGGTTTTCTACATTTAACAGAAACTATTATCTACTACCAAAATCGTCTTTTTTAACACTTTCCATTGTAAATACAACGAATTTTCTCACAACTAAGTATTTGTTCGAAATTTCAGAAAAGTTAAATGTCATTTTATTCAAAATTGCATGAAAACGCCCACTTTACGCCTACTTGTTGAAACTATTGTTAATTATTTTTGTCGTTACCATGGTTTGTTTACATTTGACGGAAATTATAATTAAAATACTATTTTCTGATTGGCTGATGAGAGGGATATTCATTTACTTTATCTCCCTAGGGATATAAAGTAGGTCATTACATTACAAAAACCACAAGTATAATGATCACTTTATATATAAGTCGTAGATAAAATATATTAATTGTCAGTATCATAAGAATGTTTTGCAATTAATATTTCAGTATGTAGATACATAAAAAAATTCGCTATATAAGGTACTTGCTGCCTTTGGAGATCTTTTTTTTTTATATGGCTAGACAGGGAAAAAAATTCTACATCGAACTATATTAGCATTCCCTATACCTATCTTTGATAATTTTTCAGTTATCCAAAATATGATGTTCCATTTGAGATAAGCAAGATATTAGAGTTTGAAAATTGCCTGAAAGAAAAATTTATTTCAGCTAAACAATGAAAGATAATTAAATTCTGTTAAAATTGATAAAAAGCACATTTTTTTTACAACATAAATTTGAGGTTTCAACATTTCAAATGCTATAGCTTCAAAAATATGAATTTTTCAATCAAACACTGCAAATTTTAAAATTGTGATAAAAGCTGAAATATCTGAAAAACTTTCAGCGCTAGACCATGTTTCATCTTATCAAAGTCCACTTAGATTTCATCAAAGAATTCAAAAATGTAATAGAAAATATACCATTCCATTTAAAATAAGAGAGTAGGGTGCACTACCCCCTATAAGAGGGGTAGTTAAAATAACGAAAATACCACCATAATACCCGCCGTATCACAAGACCCTTGCACACAAAAATTTATAAAAATTGTATAAGCCGTTTCCGAGATAATTGAGGCGTTCCATACATAAAACTCACCCTGTATGTGTTTTGATACTTACAGTTACACTTTAAAATCTACTAGCGCATTGATGAACCAATAAGTCCCCTCAATATTGATTACAATATCATTAAACTACTTGATAAGTATACAGGACCGGCAACAGGTACAAAAAGCACAAAAAGCACATTTATTTACCACTTTTATTGAGAGAAATTGAAAACAATTTAAAAGTAATTCATTTATTGTCTAATTGTATCAATATATTCATTCAATATGCTTCTAATTCCAATTGCCAATCGTATATTTTCTGCTATCTACAATTATAATTCAACAAATTCCGTATCGTATTGTCTAAGATTATAAATTCTAGGTAATTATTTTTATTAAGTAAAAAAAAATGGATGATGAGTTTATTTGTAAGAATTGTAGACTAACTAATGAGGTAGTTGTAAATGATTTTATAAGTATACAGAGCCGGCAATCCAAACTAAAAGCACCAACAAGTTTATTGCCGTTTTTTCCTTAAATAAATTAGTGATTGAAAGGAATTTATAAATTCATCAATTCTTTTCCAATAAGATCAACCCAATTTACACGGTTTTGTTTCTAAGTTTTGTTTGTAAGTGCCACTCATTGTTAACTTTTTGGCGATTTTTGCTATACCCAAGCGAAATACTGATAGAGTTACGTTGAACACAGATAGCTATCTCATTGTCAGTCTCTATAATTTCATTATATTTCATAAAAAGAGACAAGTATAAAGTACAGTTTTTTTGTCAGAGTACCTATCCTTTTTATATACAAAACATATGGAATAAGTGACTAAAACAATAACTCACAGGTTACTCAAAGATGACTCACATTGTAGTTAGAGACTTGTCTCTAAACACTTAGTGAATACTACCCTCTTTTTATCCTGTTTGACAAACACTGAATGAGTAAGACGAATATTCTGTGTTGCTAGTACGGATTACCTGATCTGTATACTATACATTCGTTGACTTTAAGAAATGACGATAAGGATCGAGATCAAAATTGTTAGAGAATAAAAGACTAAAATTTTATACGAACTCTACATAAATAGGCGTCGTTTACGCACTGATTTCTTCCTGAAATTTCCACCTACACGAAACTAGCTTTCATAAATTCTAATTCAATCGTTATTAATTAATTATCTTGAATAAATTTTTATCGTCATGAATAACGTTATATATTTATACATAGATTTATTTGTAGGTAATTTATACGAATCAAAAATTGAATTAAGGTAGGTAATGAAGGTTAAAGCAAGATAAAATCCGTATGACTAACAATTATTTCAACGTAAATGATTTATTTTAAGAAGCAAATGCAATCTTTCCAGATCTTGAGAAGGAAGAAACAGTTGACAGTTGAATTAAAATCGGAGAATATACAGAGTGTACAACGCTATTTAGCCTCGCAATTGGCCTTGTCTCCAGTTACGTAAGACTGTAGCTTGGTTCGGACGCTTTTTTTTTCATTGAGAAATGTCAACTGAACTAAGCTACGACTTGATGGTTAGAAGCATAGCCAACTGCAAGGTGAAATTATATGGTACACTCTGTAGCTAGGTTTGCGGAAATTTAGTAACGTTTTTAACGGGACCATCTTCATCTTGTCTTTCGTAAATCTACAGAAAAAATCTCAAATACTTTCACTACATCATTTATAAACATCTTTAACTATTACATAATTTGATCGAATACGATTTATTTTAATGTTATTTAATAAAGTAGCACAACACACACACTCACACACACACGGTATTAATGTCTGTATGGTTCGCCTTTTTTCGTTAATTTCTTTCTAATTTTATAAATAATTACATAACTTTTGTTGTTGTAGTGAGTGTATTTTTCCCTGTTGGTATTTATTTTAAAAGTTCATACCGAATCCTGTCTGTAATAGTAATTAAAAGAATTACAAAAAAATTACAATAATTGTATGAAAAATTAATGATTTTTGTAATGCCATTTGTACGAAATACCTGAAACTATTGTTGCAGAAACTATAATTATTAATTCATATTTTTTTTTGGGTGTTGATAGAAATTTTTATAAAATAGAATAACAACAGTTGTGGTTTTTCTCATATTTGTCATAATATTATAATCAAAATTTGTGAGATATATTAGAGAGAAAAATAATAAATTGAGTGCACTCTCTAATTCTCACAATTTATCTTCAATAACAACAATATCAACGACGACAACAACAAAATAGCTCAAGGATTGTTGTTTTTTTCTTCTTCGATAACAGTAATTAAGACAAAAATTGTAATTTTACTCTAGAAATTGAGTAGAGGCGTGACATTTAGTTTTTCATCTCTTCATTTTTCTATCTTTTTGACATTAAATACAGGGTGATTTACAATCGTAGACTACTAAAAGTTTCAATTGATAATATCGTAATTACAGCTATTTTGACATTTGGACTCTCTTTAGGGAGAAAAATTTCGATATTTTAGCAACTATCTTATTTTGCGAAATTTTCAGTTCAGTTCGGTTTCGGACAGTTTCGGCCATTTTTTAGCATTCGGTCAAAAATCAGCCGAAAGTTCGGTCGCACCAAAATTCAGTTATGACCCTTTTCGTCCCCTACTTAAGCTCGCCTTAGCAAGACCTTGCCTTAAATCGATCTAACAGTAGGTTTACACACATTTGATTGCGGGTCCGTCCTTGTACTGGTCCTCACACAAATGTCTGTAAATCCACGCTTAGGTCGATTTAAGATGAGGTCTTGGTAAGGCAAGCTTAAGTAGAGGAATAACAACCGGGCCTATGTGTTTTTTCTTACATACTTCAATTGTTATTTTTATAATCTAACACGAATTAACTGTGTAGAAATTTTAGCATGTTTCGATCGTACACTAATTATTTAAAAATTACTGCCTCTCAAACCTCCAAAGTAGGAATTTAAATAGCTGAGGTCCCTTATTTCTTCCCTTAGTTAAGCTCGCTTTGGCAATCCTTTGCCTTAAATCGACCTAAACATGGAGTTATAGATATATTGATGAAGATTTGTACATGAACAGAATCCCCACACAAATGTGTGTAAATAAGACGAGCTTAAGTAGGGGAAAATAACCGAGCCTAAGATTAACTTCTACACTTTTTCTGAAATTGATTTCTTAACCAATTGTCAAACTTCTTATTTTAATTTGAGCCTTATATTCTTTCTTGTAAATTCTGGTAGAGAAAATAATTCGATATCACCATCTTCTATATCGATTTTTGAGTTTTCCAATTTTGGTTTTATTAAAGAAAGATTAAACGTCTAGTAGTCTTTGCTAACTTAAGTCATTTGTAACAAATGAATGTCCATTGAATTAATTACGTGTTTCTCAACAACTACATGTCATTCTAAATAAATTTAATAGAAATTCAATTAAATAATTATCAAATTTAATAATTTTGATTGTATATAGAAATAATTTAAATTAATTTGTAAAGTTGGCTATGAAATTTGTTTATTAGAAATGATGCCTGTTGGCAAAGGACACTAGATGTAGAAATTACTTTTGTAATTTCAAAAATTGAAAATTACTCAAAAATTTTAAAATAGAGATATAGAAAAAGCCCACACAGATCTACATGTAAGTATACAGAATTTTTTTCCTCCATTCATACGTGTAGAAAATTTGGCTAAAAGAAGCACTTATTTTGACAGCGATGAAACATTAGTAAAAAGTATTATACTTAATAGAAAGTAAATGATTTTAGCTACTTAAACTGCAAATTATAAACTTTTATCTACTATAGTTTTTGATGTAAACGTTTTTAAATCGGGCACTATAAAATTCAAAATTTGACTAAAAGTCCAAATATCTTAAAAACTATTTCTAGCAATCATTTTATTAAAATCCTTCCGATTTAACATAATGTAAAAATGTAATAAAAGTACTGTTCTATTTAAAGAAATATTTCCTAAAGTTTCATAAGAGGCATTGAACGTGAATCACCCTGTATACAAGCCTTGATTAAAGTTGATTTTACAAATTCTTTAAAACAACACCAAGGTGACTTTGTGGTTGTTAAACTACCATCCATTCTACTGATATCTGTATATTATGTATTTAGATGATTTCTTAGATGACGCTTAAAAAAAATCCGGATTTGTCAGTCTTTTTTGCTACTCTTTTTTCCTACCTTCAACAAACATTTGTTATAATGTTAAAAATAGAATCATTCATTGTTAACTGTAGAAAGAATTAAAGGTGACTTTCAAACTAAAACAATATGCCACAACGAGTCTTCATCTTGATCTCTATTTATAATTTAAGACGCAAGTTTGACGTGTAACCATAGTGACCAACGAAATTCACTGTTTTGATTGGTCACGTAGCTGTTGCGTCACACAATTACAATATCTCTACTTTGAGATAATTTAAATGAAGATCAGACTTGAGATATAGTTTTTAAGACAGCCTTGACTGGCAGGTGTTTTAGATACTATAAGAATTCTTGTAGAATAGTTTTATCTAAAAATTATATAGAATTTACAACGATAATTTTTTACAATTTTGAACTTTAACATTAGCAAATATTCAAATCGATTTTTTCCTGTATCTCTTCTCATTTACTATTCAATAAATTGTGTTACTAGTTGCTCGGTTTTTTCTTCTTCTCTTTTTGTTTCTAGACCAACAACAACAGGTAAAATAAAGTCAAGGTGAACGGATGCGTCTCCTTTACTCTCTATGGTTACGTTCTTCATTCTATATCTACACTCTTTGTGTAGTTTTTTTTTTTTTTAATCAAATATCTTGTACATAATAGAAGAAGAAAAAGTTGATATTTCGAAAAAAATTGAACATTAAAATCGATTTTTTTCTGCAATTCGTTCAACGTATAGTAGTAGAAGGTCATGGTGACCTAATATTGAGATGTACAGATGAAATATCAATCCGTTAGGTACAATTTCAAGGCTCTGTTTTACCACCAGAAACAGATTTGGGCTTCCTTACCCAACTTTTTTGCAGTTTTTCGCTCGTTAAGAATTTCCCTTAAGTAAGGCTTAAGTAGCACTCTTACCACTCTAGACTAAATTTTTTTTGACCGAATTTCAATGGTGCTGAATTAATAGAAATTGAGAAGAAGAAACAGGGGTAGAGACTCGATTTAAATGGTAGCAAAACGCAACCTTAATTCGATGGGAATTAGAACTTGTTTGTAAATAAATCATAAACAATTGAAGAAATTAGATTAATTGATCTAATTAAAATTTTATATGCCAATTAAGACAGAAACTATTCAAATCTACACACATTCTTGTAATTAATTATATACAGTAAAATTTCTAATGAATTTCAAAATGAAGATGAATTATACTAAAAACAGAATGAATACTACACAAGATGAGGATTATGGTATAAGAAGAATTGTAAAATATGTCTATAAATAAATAATGGACGAGAATGGATGAATTCTTTCCAACAACCTTCACTTTAATTTGTTACGTTGACATTAAAATTATGTTTATAACAGTATAAAAGTTAAACTAATTGACGATTTCCACACTCAATTTCAACAATTCATTCACAACTATTTCGTTTATTATTTTCTGTTATATCCCTTGTTAGAATTGAGTAAATTTTAAACAATTTGTTGTCATTGTGCGTGAGTGTGTTTGTTCATTAATTGAAATTCTATCAAAAGCTTCTTCTACACAGAATCGTGACTTCCTCTATTACTAAATACAGAATTCTATCATCAATCTACCACATTTGTCCCACGGTGTTATAGTAAAATAACGGATTGAGGAGTAATGATATGTGGCCAAAAATTATGTAAAATTAACAACGTGTCATAACAGTATTGCAATAAAACAGCCAATAAATTGATTACCGTTAAATTTGTTGTTTTAAAAATGGTTTACAATACATTACGGAATTATTCAATGATTCATTATGAAGATTTATAAAAATTTGTATTGAACCACGCACGCACACACACACACACATTAAACAGCCCACAACTTATGACCATAATGCATATTGAGTTGATTGCATTGTTGTTTATCAATTATGAATACAAATTGATTGATGTAATAAATCGTGACAAATTCGAAGAAATACAGCGGAAGAATTATTTCAATAAATTTGTTCACCTCAGTCTATTCACCTGGGTTTACCTTTAAAATTTTAATGAAAAAGAAGGCAAAATTGTATAATTTTTTTTTTCGTCTAGAATAAACGAGGATTTCAACAGTTTCAATTAAATTTTATGACTCGTAAATAAATTTCAATTAGTTGATGGATTTAATAGTGGAGTGTTCTTGAGTAATCTCATTAAGGTGATTAAAGTTTTATATTGTCAATATGGTTATAAAGATGATTGTATACGTTTGTTTGCAAGATTTATCGCTTAATTTTATTGATCTTAAAATCAAATCTTTGAGGATTGCAGTCGGGAAATTGTACAATTTGAATTTATTCTTCAAGTTCAATAAACACAGAAAAATAGGCTCTATACAGGTGGTTTGGTCAATTTCTTTCAAAATCGTAACTCAGCTTGATTTAGAGCGAGTATTAAATTGTTTATCATGTAGAACAATATGAATCAAAGTTAATCAGTTGGTTAGATTTTCCTCTAACTCATCATATTCGTTAAAGAAACTGATAAAGGAATGTATAAAGCTCGGGTGAAAAATAAAGAGTAAAGTTGAATAAATAGCTAAAATCTAAATTGTCTAAATTACCTGAAAACTGATTTAGAACGAAAAATTTCTAAAATCTAGACCAAAATTCAAAGATTCAGCTCAAACTTCAACTAAAAATGTCTTAATCCAGATTATAAATCGAAAATCTAACACAGAAAAGCGCCTAAAATTGTATAATTTTCACGTCCTTTTATTGCTCAGGTAATGATTTAGAACAAAAATGCCTTGAAAACTAAACTAAAACACGAACGATTTTTTTGAAAATCATCTAAGTGTCCAAATTTATTTATAATTTAATACCAAAATTCCTTACATGCACAAGGGATTAAAGGTGACTCTAAAGTCCCTTTTTATTCATGAGAAACTAATAGTTAAAGGTAAAAATATTTCATATTGTGCACTAAAAGTCGAGAATTCAGTTCAAAAAATTATTAAAACTGTCTAAAGAATACGACCTCTTTGGCACACTTGAAATTGATGATGAAACTATCTGGAACCCAGACTAAAAGTCGAAGATTCTACTCAAAAATCATTATTCAAAATAGTGTCTAGATGTAGAGAAATTCTATAAAAATTGAGAATAAAATCAAAAAAACAACTAAAATTCAGCTAAAATGTTAACTAAAAGGGTTTAACTTGTCTCCCATTCATGATTTAATGACAATTTGGGATAAAAATGGCTTAATCTAATAGAGTATAAGTCGAAAATCCAACACAGAAAGCGACTAATGTCTAAATAGTTTAATTTTCACGTCCTTTTATTGCTCAAATGATGATTTAGAAAAAAAATGCCTTGGAAACTAGACTAAAAGGCGAACGATCTCTTTGAAAATTATCTGAATGTGTCCAAATCGTTGTTTTTTTTTTGATAATTTAACAAAAATTTCCTAAAAAGAGGATTTAGGGCAAAAATAATAAAAATATCTTAAAACCTGAAAATTTTGAGAATTCTGCACAACAAGGGATTAAAAGTGACTCCAATGTCCCTTCTTATTCACGAAAAACTAATAGTTAAGCATTAAAAAATCTTAAGATGTGCACTTAAAAATCAAGAATTCAGTAAGGACGACTTAAAAGGTCTATAGGATCTCTTTTTGCTACACTTAAAATTGACAATGAAAATGGCTAATACCCACACTAAAATTCGAACATTCTGATCGAAAATTGCTTAAAATCGTTTCTAGATTTCTAGATCGTTTTCTTTTGATGATTCAACGGGAAATTCGTTAAAAATTAGCAATAAAGTCAACTAAAATTAGCAAAAAAATCAACTAAAATTGCCGAATTTCTCTAAAAACTGATTATTTAGGGCGAAATTATTCTAAAATCTAGACCGAAATTCAAGTATTCAGGTCAAATGTTAACCCAAAGTGTTTAACTTGTCTCCGAATCAGAATTTAATTATAATTTTGGATAAAAACGCCCTAATCTAGAGTATAAGTCGAAAATCCAACACAAAAAAGCGATTAAAATTGTCTAAATAGTCTATTTTTCAAGCCCTTCTATTACTCAAATGATGATTTAGAAAAAATGCCTTGAAAACTAGAACAAAAATAATAGAAACATCTAAAGCATAAAAACAAAAGTATCTCGAAACCTACACTTAAGTCAAAAAGGAATTAAAAGTGCCTCAAAAGCCGCTTTATTTTCAAGAAGTGGTAAAAAAAATCGTGAGGAACTAATGATTAAAGGTAAAAATATCTCAAAATATCCACTAAAAGTCTAGAATTTAGTTCAAAAAACCTGTCCAAAGACAAAAAGTAGAAGATTCTGCTCAAAAATTACCCAAATTTATGTCTAGATCGTCTCCTTTCGATGATTCAACGTAAAAATTTGCTAAAGATTAATTTTTAACGAGAGAAACTTCTTTTTTTCCCACAATTTATAAGCAAAATTTACTGATAATTTAGGACAAAAGTGCCTAATAAGCTAGACTAAAAATTTAGAGTTCTGCTCTATAAGTAACTAAAAGTGCCTGAATTTTTTTACCGTTATTAGCTGGATAATAACGTGCCTGGAACACTGGGGAATCTCAAACACTTGCCACTAGAATGATCTCTGTTAAAGATACATTACTCCCCTTACTGATACCATTTTATCCTTATTTTCTACTTAAAATTGCTAAAATATTTATAATCTCAGTAGAAACTACTGAGAAGTAACCTTCCGAAACTGAAAATGAAACTTTAGTATGTGAAAAATATCCATTTTATTTAGCAAATAGAAAAGCGAGTAATAGAGTTATCGTTATCGTTATCACTTATCACTGAATCGTTGCTCCGTAGCTGACGGCAAGGAGACCTAGAGCCTAAAGCCTACAATTCTATGAGGTCGTTTTCGGTCAATTACAGTATTTCCATTCTAAATTTCAACGAACTAATCGTCGTCGTAAGAAATAACCAAAGAAAAAAAATCGAAAGTGTCCAATATTTTCGACAATTAAAATACACAAAAATATGTTAATTATTTATCAACGAAACAACAACTAAATCGAGAAAGTAATCAAGTTTTTCAACATTTTTAACCTTGGTATGTTTATCATGTCAAGTTCATCGTATACATATTTAACATCGAACAATTTCAATTTCCAACGGATTTTCTAAATTAAAATTTCATTCTTTTAAAGTGTATTAGATCAATTAGA
This sequence comes from Mylabris sibirica, assembly GCA_039776855.1. Classification (NCBI taxonomy): domain Eukaryota; kingdom Metazoa; phylum Arthropoda; class Insecta; order Coleoptera; family Meloidae; genus Mylabris; species Mylabris sibirica. The sequence goes on from CM077836.1 coordinate 10,784,739, forward strand.
ATTTCATTAAATTTAATATTAAAAAAAAAACAACAATTACAGAGGGAGGGAAAAATTCTATCCACCAACGAAAAATCGAGCGAATGTGACACTTTCACTTTTTCGGTATTTCAATGTTATAAAGCTGTTAATCTTTTTTATTTATTTATTTAATAATAATAAGAATTTACACACATACAAGGAGAAAGTCGAAAATTTCAAAATTTTAGAAGAAAATATCGTTAATTTAACTGGATTTCCATTGAAATCCAATCAATTGCTTAACCACGAACTGATCAGTCTATTGTTACTCGAACTTATTCATACAAATAACGATTAGTAATAGTTTAAATATGATTGAGATTTATAAAAGAAATGAACTAGAGGCATAGAAAAAAAATGGTGCATTCCACATTCATTACATAGCCCCATGGGCGTTTTATATATAGAATTACACACTGACAGTGCACGTAGTGACTGTTTGGGCGTGTACATACACCACAGTACAGTGAAAGTGAATTAACGAGCATAAAATTGAAATATTCAGCAGACACACATTATTTTCAAGACATTCAGATGTACACACACACATATTTATAATTAGACCTTGACAGAGCCCAAATTGAGATGCTGGGATTGTACCACATTATAGTACCGGTGTGGAATTCCTTCTAGACTTGAACGGAAAATAAAGAATAACGAATTTTAGAGCCAATTTAAGCGAAAATATGTAAAACAGTCGATATACGTGCATAGTTTATCGAAACCAAGAAATTTCGTCTGTTGAATAAAAAATTATTGGAGGAGAAAGACATTGAAGGATGAGAAAGTTTACCAATAATTGTCTCATCTTGGCTTCTATTGGGTGATAAGTACCGTTTTTGACCTTCGACAAGAGCCTAAAATTACAGGAAATTCGACCGATACCATTAATTAATTATCTGTTGTTTTATTGTTAATAATAATGATAATGGTGATAATAAACATAGCCCCAGAAAAGTGAAAGTTGGGTAATACTATGCCCTGTTGTTGTTGTTATTATTATTATTGGTAATTGTAAATTGACACTTTCTCTACAAATTTTGCCGTACCTTTTGTCATTTCATTCGATAATCATTGAAATCATCGAAAGATTCACCTTTTGCCATCATCATAACATTTGAATTTAACCTTTTCAAGTATGCAAAACCAGAAATTAAAATCGTTGTAAATACAAAACGTTCCACCGTACCAAGTTATAGTGTTCCATCTAACACTATTCTTGATATCTCAACAGACTCGAATAAGGTAAATAAGAGCTTGAGGATCAGTTGAACGGACTGCCTTGTGTTTGTTTCGTAACAACGGACAACTTTCCTATTTCGTCTATTCGTAATTCTGATAAAAATTAAATATTGTGGTATCTAAAAGTCGCCCATAAAATTTAATATAAATGCAGAAATCCTCGTTTAAATCAAATTAATCTAGAAGAACCAGATCAAGGTGGATTATGTTGGGTGCGGTTCATACCTTGACGATTTGACTCATCCATCTCTTATATGAGAAAAACAATAATTTTCAAAATCACTACACGGAAAATTGTTTATAGAAAGTGATAACCTTTGATGTTTTTTTATTAATTATTCGATTTTTAATTGAATTGTTTTTGTTATGGAGAAAAATGGGTAATTTAGTGCTTGATTGGTTTAAAGGAAGGTTCGAGATTCGTACTTGATCCACTTGTTAACATTGAATCTAGCTCCACAACTTGTTCTTATCAATATTTTTAAGAAAATTTCCAATAAAACTCGCGGAATATTTGTCTCTAAAATGCAGGTAGTCGATTCTAAAAATAGCCACTTGTAAGAATTCTTGTTGTTTCTCAGATTTATCAAACAATTAGAATTCAATCAGAGTAGTTATCACTTCTATTACTACTACTATTGCAACAAAACTGATAGAACATCTTGAAAAATCCACTGCATTATTGAAGAAGCATCAGTGGCGTACAATTTGGAAAGCAACAATTCTCCAACATTATAACACAGATTGTGCATTGAAATAATGGGGGGGCTCCACAATATACACCGGCCCAGGTATAAAACAAGCAAGTTTCCTGGCTGTTGAACAGTTTGTTGTTTTTAGTGATAGAAAAAACAGAGAAACAGAGAAATTAAGGATGATGTATTTGTGTTTTTTGGTGCTTAGTGCACTCCTCTATTCTGGTACGTACAAAGTGTTTTATTTATTTATTTATTGATTTATGTAGAAATTAAGTGAAATACTCTCCAAGTGCATTCCAATAATTAATCGATTTTTCCACCTAATTTATCCATTTATAAAGATTTTCAAGAATGTGCACAGATGCGTGTAATTATCGGATAAACTAGGTTGAGAAATTTCTTTATTATTATTAGTTGTTTTATTAAGAAAAGTGTGCAGTATTATATGAATTTCTCGATTCGACAATACGAATTCTAGTGTGAAAGTCAAAAACGGTGCATTCATTAAGCGACCAAACGACCTTTATTGCAACAACCGGAAAATCTGTTACTTGTCAGCCTTGTGTGTGTTATATACACATTCATCTTAGCCCTGATTTTCCACACACATTCACATTTTTAGAATCACTGGATTTTTGTAGAATTTTCGTGATTGTTACATCATTGCACTTTCACGGGTTCCAATAATGGTTCAATCAAAACAGGAATTTTATCGAGTTGCATTGCTTAATCGGGTGTATTTACATACAGTTTGATTAAATAATCAATTATATTAAATGGGAGTGATCGTTGGTATACGATTTCTCTCAGTTGTTATGTGTAGAATTTCGGTGACCTCGCCGTTGAAAAATTAAACATAATAGAAAGTAACTATCACTCAATTGTATGCACCAATAGTTACCAAAAAATCTTGAAAATGATCATCAAAATTTCGCTATTTTTATACAGCTGCTGGTCAAGAGAATTTCAAATGTCCTGATGATTTCGGCTTCTATCCACACCATATCTCATGCGATAAATATTGGAAATGTGATAATAATGTAGCTGAATTGAAAACATGCGGTAATGGTTTAGCATTCGATACCAGTGATCCGAAATTCTTGACCGAAAACTGTGATTATATCCACAATGTTGATTGTGGTGAACGTACACAATTAGAACCACCAATATCAACACCACATTGTGAACGTCTCTATGGTATCTTTGCTGATGAAACGAAATGCGATGTGTTCTGGAATTGTTGGAATGGTGAAGCTTCCCGTTATCAATGTTCACCTGGTCTAGCTTATGATCGTGAAGCACGCGTCTGTATGTGGGCTGATCAAGTGCCTGAATGTAAAAATGAGGGTAAATTGTAATTTTTTTTCTACTTGTTGGTATTTAATTCAGTTGGTTCTCATTGTAGAAGTTGCTGGAGGTTACTCGTGTCCGGCTGCAGGGGAAATCAGCAATTCCGGTTCATTCTCACGTCATGCTCATCCGGATGATTGCCGGAAATACTACATCTGTCTAGAGGGTGTTGCCCGTGAATACGGCTGTCCAATCGGTACAGTCTTCAAAATCGGCGATGCTGACGGTACTGGTAATTGTGAAGATCCCGAAGATGTACCTGGATGGTGAGTGTCTTTTTTTTTTCTCAAAACAAACAATTCTTAAATCTTCTAACATTTGCATGTTAATATTTTCTCTTCCAATTCTATTTGATGATGATGTCGAAATGTGCGCAATTAATTTTTAATAAAAAAAACAACAAATTCTTTATTATCATGCCCCATATTTTTCAACCCTGAAACAAACAATAAAATATCTGCCGGTATTCACAGTGAGGACTACTATGGTGATTTGGATTTGAAGAGTATCAGAAAGAGTGAATTATTGGCTGGTTTACAAAGTAGTGGATCAACTAGAGCAGTACCAAATGCTCAAAAGGGTAAACCAAGGCCGGCTCCTGTATCCCGCAACGCCCCAGAACCAGCCGCTAATTAAATTAATTAAACAATCAAAAAAAAAAATGTTTATCTGAGAAACAAAGAGGAGGACCTCAATGATTTGATAATCATCATCATAATAATAATAATAATAATAATAATCAAAACGGCAGACTGTCATTCGGATGACTGAGATACTCATGTATTATAATTTAATTGTTATTAACTAGAATTAGTGAATTCCTTTGGTATCCATTTAACCGATTGACCTTCTGTTCTTGTAGAATTAGCATATTTTATTATATTTTTTTGGTAAAAAAACGAAAATATCCAACAAATTGTCGCACATTGTCTTGACATTCTATAGGGTACAAAAGCAATATTTTTACAATAATAAAAACAAATTGTTTTTATAACTTAATATTTGTTTTCTTTCAAATATAACTCCACCTTTACCTCCACCTTTCTTTAACCTTCCACTAGTAAGGACTTCTTGTTTATTAATACTTTTTTTTCTCTCGTGAATGTGTACATACTAATTTGTGTAAATAACTTGGTAGAAATTGTTTTTTCTTTTCTGTTTTTAATAACAAAAATAATTTCTTATTCGTTTCTACAGTGAAGATTACTACAAAGATGTAGATCTGAAAGCGCTGAAAAAATTGGGTTATTAAACGATGGAATTAAATAAAATTGAAGAATCAGCAACAGTTTCAAAGAGACTTTTTCTAATTTTTATCTATTTCTTAAGGATTCCGATTCAGGTTGTGTTTTATTTTTGTTTTAATTAACGTCGATATTTTTCCGTCCACATAAGAACAGCAAAGGAAACAAAACTAGTACAAACATCTACATTATCAACGATTGATTGATCCTGTTCGGTATTTGTGTTGTTAGTATTATAATGATGTAAATAAATTAATTAATTAAATAAATAAATGTTATAAAATTACAACAAGATCTCTATAATTTTTCCAAACCTTGAAATTTTCAAAAAATTACCAGAGCTTAACATTTGTCTAAGCTTTATTTACCAAGTTTAAAAAATAATATAAAGTTTTTGAAAACGAAAAAAGTGAAAAAGCCATAATTTTTCCACTATTTTATTTTTTATCTCAAGAACCGTATACCAGATTTTGTTTAAATTTTCTGATCACATCTGATGAAATTTTATTTGGCTTCTGTATTTTTTTGGTTGACTTTGAATTCACAGTTTTGCAATAAATAAATAAAAAAACAACTAAATGTAACTATTTAATGTTAATATATGCTTTAAATCAAGTGTATGGTATAGAATCAGCGATGAAAATTGATAAAAAGAAAATAATTTGGCATCAACATCAATTTTTTCTCAAAAAAAAAAACAAATTTTAAATTTGAAAATTCAGCCAAACTGATATCTGAGAAAATAAAGTAATCTGTAAATATCGATAAAAGACGTTGTGGAGCGAGCTATATTCAACGCCATCTAACTTTTGCCAAATGTAATAATCATTGGTAGCGTTCCCCCTTAATTACAATCACTGCAGACCTGACCCACAAAAAACTAAGGAAAGTAAAAATATGAGAACAAAAATAGTAAAAAAATTGATAAAGCAAGCTTTTCTGCTACATCTCAACCGTGTATATTATTTTAATTTTTGTATAAAATACAATAAAGCCTCAATTGCGGATATTTTATAAATTAAAAAAACAAACAAGCATTGATTCTATTGTATTAACACAATTTTCGTAAAGAACTCGATAAAAGTTGAAATGAAATTAACAAGAATTAGTGTTGTGTAAAAAATGAAACAGAAGAGGTAAGAGGTCTTCAACGCCATCTAAAGTTTGAGAAACTTAATAATCACAGGTATCGTTCTCTCTTAATTTCAAATATTCTTTACAGACTCGCAATAAAACTAAGGAAATTTGTAAAAATAAAAGAAACTTTGAATTCTGCAGAACAAAATTCGTGAATATTTGTTAAAGCTAGCTTTTCTGCTACACCTTAATCCCCTTAGTCGTATAAATTGAGTCTCTTACGCAGCCTGAATTAATTTTAGAACGCTTGTTTTAATTTTTTTTTAAATACAGTGTAGAAAAAGACAATTTAAAGAATTCAATGAAAGTTGGATTGAATCAACTATAATTAGTGTTATGCAAAAAAACTGAACTTTAACAGCTGCGAGAACAATAGAAGAGTTAGGGCTTGTCTTAGTTACATCATACTATATAGAATGTGTGTGACAAAGACAGAATCGTACCATTGATTTAATTTAAAATAGATATATTTCAAATAATTGTGTATATTTACATCATTTTTAAATTATTTTACTATACAATAATATCATGTATGGCATCTCTAGAAAATATTTACAATGTTGTTTTTTGTTGTTCTGTAAAACAAGAATAATTTTTTTGTTAAGAAAATTCACTTTTAAATAAATTAAGTCCTCATAATTTTTTTTCTCAATTTAAATCGAACAAGATCAGTCCATCAATGCAACAAAAAAAAAGAAAGATAAAACTGATTTTTAACACTAGTAATGGAGAGATTCACACAAGAATTTTTGGCCCTGTTATAATCATTGTTAAAAGTTGGTTAAATTCACAAAAATCAACCACCAAATAATCCTGAACAATTAAGACTAGCAATGATTCGTGTGTTTAATTAAACACACTGAAATTAATTCAAAAAAAAAAAATGAAAAATTCCCCACAGTCTTCCCAAAAACTCAAATTTTAGTCCAAGTCTTTAGAAAAGAAAATCGGAAAACAAACAGAAAAAAAGCATAAATCTTGCAACAGCAAATACTACGAAGGCAATCAGTTTTATTTTGTGGTTTTTATCAAATATTAAAAGCTACAACTACGTGGTGGCGTCCACTTCTTTTTTTTTTTTGTTGTTAAGAATAAGTACGCAATTATCGTTATGAAATATCATTATTTTGAAATAGACGCCTCTGTGGTTGTGGTGTGTAATGGAATCTAGCCCGTAGATGTTGTGGTGATCCTGGTACTGAGGTACTTTCGGAGAGTCGTCGCGGTGGCGGCACCGGTGGCGTCGGCGAAATATACCTGCCCACAATTCGATTTGTTTTTTTTAATCGACGAATTAAAGTTATAGACTACAAATTTTTACGAAAAAAGGGAATGTTTGATGTCTCGGTTGATTATGAAGTTGTAGAAACTCGCGATAGCTTTTAAAAAGACAGTTTCAAGGTGTCGGAGAAGGGCTGTTCTGGTTTGGAAAATTTTGAGGAAATTCCCAATTACAGACAATTGTCGCGGAGCATGTTTTTTTACAACTTTCCCCACAATTTAGTCTTTGTTGATGGATACAACTAAATATCTCTGCTGGAGATTCACCTTTGTAGTTTCCCTGCGAGGTTGCCACATTTTCTTTTAGATTTATAATAAATAGGGTTGCCACCCGTACCGATTTTTGCGGTATTTTCCGAATAATATGTATTAATAATCCTAAAATTCGGAAAATCCGGCAAGAATTGGTACAGGTGACAACCGTAGACCTTAAGAATTTGAAAGAAAATGTAGCAACCTCGCAGTGAAACCACAAAGAGTGAATTGTTGAATTGTTGCTTATTCCAGCAGAGATTAGTTTATGTGAATTAATGCGTTATGATTTATTATATGATGAAATATGAAAAATCCTTTTAATCCCAATTTTCCCAAAGAAATTTTCCAAAAATTAGATTTTTCACCGACTTCACATTTTCCTCACATGGATAATCTTTTGAACGAGCAATCATCCGCTTATCCATCTTTAAAATTGTGCAAAAAAAGTACTGCACAAGCGTACCAGTTTTTATTAGAATTCTGGAAAACTAACAAGCCGATTGGAAAATTTCTTGGATATTTAGGAAACCTCTTAGAATTTCTTACATAAATTGAATTTTCATTGAAAAATTAACAGTTATCAAAGAACAATGAAAACATCACCAACCTTAAGGTAGTTCTCCAGTGGATGCATTTAATGCAGGATTTTAATAAAACTTTGCCCAATTATTCTTTGATTGAATACAAATCATATGAGCCTAATTATTTTGAAACTGACCACTCCGTTTTAAAAAAAAAAGAAATCAAAATTTGGTAATTTTAACAAAGACTTTTATGGAGAATATAGTTTTTTATGATTAGTTTTTGGTTTAAATTCCAAACGTAATGCAGGAATTTGATGAAAATGTAGTATGTTATAAAATTCGTAGTCACAGACCTCCTTAAAAAAAATTAAAATTATTGACCACGTTATTACCTAGATATTGTTATTTAAAATGTGAAGTTTCCAATCAACTGAAGGAATGAATCGAAACATTAGTAATGATGTGGCAACAGCGCTTTTGTTTTGCTACGAAATAAACACGCCAAAATACAAAAAGATAAACATTAGAAAGATAGTACCTCAATAACGTTTGCCTTTTTGAATTTTATATATCTATTACATTATAATAGATGAATGAAATTACGGAATAATATTTTATTAACAAAGTTTTATTATTTTAGTAATAACATAATTCTCTATAGTTTTTAAAGAAATCTTCACGTTTGTTTCAAAGATGCGCATAAGTCATTGCGCATCTGTTATTGCCAATAACAGTCAGCTTAGTTGCCACGATCGTTTCTCTGCGTGTGTACATACGTATAGATGCGATGTGTGAGAGCAGTGAGACTGTACTTTGACAAAAGTTTTCAACTGCCAGTAGGAGGGGCTAAATGCTTCGCCTATTTATATTTGTAATGTACTAAGCTATACTTTTGTATCAGACGGTCACTGGAGAACTACCTTAAGGGAAAAAAATACTCATTTTTCTATCACACACTGTGTCGAAATGAGCTCATTTCGATACAGTAACTAGTTTCGAAACAGCGCTCTTATAGACCCAAAATCGAAAAAAAGGAACACTAGAGTAATTTTGAATTTTTACCCATTATAGAAACTTTTCCCAATTTCTAATTTTAAATTATTTCTTTCTTCTCTAATTATATTTATTTGTGAAACACCTAATGATTGTTTATGGAACACCAATATTGCGTGGAACACAGTTTGGGAAACGCTGTTCTACATCTTCTATAACAACTGAGAAATCGTGCATCAAACATTCCGTTTTTTCATAAAAAATTGTAGTCCGCACCCTTAATTGAACAAATTCAAAAGAAAAATTACCTTCTTGATAGATTTGTGGGACTAGTTGAACTACTACCGCTACATTCAAGGAAATTCCGACGTAATGCTAAAGGACTCTGATTATCAACACTAACTGTACGATTATAACGAGGTGGTGGTTCAGGACTTTGATGTCGTGATGAACGACCACTGCTACGATCATTGCTCAGTTGTAATTTTATATAAGAAGCAAAACGTTTCTTTCCTTTATTCAACATTGAAATTAATTAATTAATTAAAATAGAAGATTATTAATGATTTGATAAAGTAATACCTGTTTCTTCGGCTTCTTTAGCTAATTGTTGTTGTTTCTGTTGATGATAGAATCGTTGTAGAATTATTGGACTAGTATTACCACAATTGTATTGTTGTTGTTGTTGTCGTTCTGGACTATTTTGTTGTTGAAATTGATGTCTTAATGGTAATGGTGATGCACTAGGTGATCGCCAACGATTATTCTCATGTAATAATGATGGTGATCGATATGGTGATGATGATGATCGAAATTTCGCTTCAGCTACATCAGCTACATCGGGTAAATTATTTAATAATTCATATTGTTGTTGTTGTTGTTGTGGTGCTTTGGTAATTATATGGTTTTGATATGTAGCATGATGAAATTGTGGAAATTTATGATTATTGCCAGTTGATGATTCTTCAAGACTTTGGTATAATTGTTGATGGCCAATATTAGCATCTCTTTGGTGTTGATTATTTGATTTAAATAATGATAATCTTGATATATGTCCATTTTCTGATCGTAATTGGGCCATATGATGATTATGAGGATGATGATAATCATTTAATTTCTTACTATTTATAGGCATTAATTGTTTATAGACTGATTGTGGATTACCATTTGTTATAGGTAATGAACATTGAGCAAGATTTTGAGACATTGATGGTGTTTGTTGTTGCTGTTGTTGTTGACGTGATGAAAAGAAACGGCGAATCGAAGATTGAGAAGCATTTGATCTAAACAACACCAATATGATACAATTTCTACAATTAAAGTACATATAAATTTTATCATATAAAAGAGTGTTATGCAAGTCAGGTTTCATTATTTTCGATTTTACTATTTACAATTTTGAAGAAAAATCATGCTAATAATAATTCTATTGAAAATAAATGTTAATAAACACAACAAGCGCCAATATGGGAACATAAGTCGTAGATTAGTACAGAGCCACAAAAATTAAGACACTCTATACAGGGTGTAATCAACCTGCAAACCACGTATAGGGCCCGAAAAACTGACACTATTTGTAGTAAGAATATAAAAATTGCTTTAATTTCACCCACAACGTTTAGAGTCGTATCTTATGGAAAATTTGTATGTAATCCAATTTTAACTCCGTATTTTTTAAAATAAACGAATTCTTTTTTATCTAATGGTTTTACTCTCGGCTGTAATTTATGTATTTTGGTATAGTGGCCTCCAAATTGTACTATTTTGCTTGTCAATTTTCTTTGATATATTTATTCGGCTGTAATATGACGCATTTTTTTTTAAGGATGCCCCCTTGTTATAAAAAGTTTTTCCCCTCAAATCATTGTAGAAGTACCTTCCAAAAAACGCTCCCTATCTGGAATAGTTTTCTAATTACGGCCCTGACAGTATTTATTCGAGACTAGATATTTCATACTATCAGAATTGGTCGAATTATAAGAAATAAAGAAAACTATCGCAAAATTTTTGTTATGTTACAGTCTATAAAATGATTATTTGTTATAAAACCAGTGTAGATTGTCGCCTAGCTTGCAACTTTAATGTTTCCTAATCAAAAACATGCAAAATTTAAGTGTAAAAAAACTAAAATAAAAACGAACGAAAAAAATAAAAGAAACTAACCATGCAACATACCTCGGCGCTGCTTTTTCGGCCATAGCATCGGCCGATTGCAACGCATTTACCACCCATTCGCCAACATTAACATTCTTCTTTTCATATTTTTTAATAAATGGTAAATTCTTTAATTCTGCATATTTCGGTCGTAATTTTTGATCTTTTATCAAACTAAAACAGAACAATACTATTGATTTCTTTTTCTTTTCTTTTTTTAATACACAAATATTTACCAACACTTGACAAATTCACGAAATTCCACACTGAATGTATCAGGTAAACTAGGTGGATCTTGTCCTATAACTTTTGTTAATACTTCAAAATCTGTATTACAATCCGGATATGGGAATACACCAGTCGCTAATTCAACTAATGTTATACCTAATGACCATACATCGGCACGTATATCATAATCTGGATTCTTTGGATCCGGTTCAATCCGTTCCGGCTAAATATAAATTCAACAATTTTATAAACAATAAAGTTAAAAAAATAAATTACCGCTAAATAAGCAGCACAACCAGCACTTCGTGTCTTTGCCATTGAATCCACTAAACGTCCACTAATACCAAAATCACATAATTTCACATAACCTTTAGTATCTAAAAGGATATTTGATGGTTTTACATCACGATGGATTACACCGTGTTTATCTTTTAAATAAGATAACGCCTCAACTGTCTGTAATTGTAGTTATTTACATATTTTTATAGTATATTAAAATTTAACTTACAGCAACTGTAACTTTGCCTAATATCTCTTCTGGTATTGGTTTACCTAAACGTTTCAATAATTTATCAAAGCATGTCGTCATCAATTCCATACATATCCATACTTCTGAATCGGTAATAAAACAACCCAAACATTTAACAATATATTTACAATCATGCGATTTTAATACTACTTCAATATCCATTATTATACGTTTATTTTCTTCGCTATTTCCAGACCGTCGCATTTGCTGAAAATTTGTGAATAATTTAAAGAAATCTGAAAATTATTGGAAACTAGAAGTGACTGTTTCTCTAAAGTTATAAAAGCCACTTCAATTTTCCTTATAGTGCCTACTTTAACAGCGATAATTTCATTGCTTGGTTTATGCCGCATTTTAACAACATGCCCACATGTTCCATTACCCAACACTTCAATATGCTCCATATCCTTAATATCAGTCTTATATAAGACATTATTTATTGTTAAATTGCCGCTAATCTTCATTATCTCCTTCAATCGCCTATCAGTCTCTAAGTTCTCATTAGTTTTTGTTGTGAACGACAAATCTTGCGGCCGTTTCCTTGTATGCGTATTCATATTTACTAAAAATATTCAAATTATAAATATGAATTAATCAACATTATCTGGAAACTTACAAGATAGACTGGGCCGTCCAAGTGTTGTTGTTGTTGTTGTACCTGCTCCTACAACTGTTGTTACTGCTACTGATGATGGTATATCACCATTATTACGTGAACTATTAGGATCAGTTAAGATTTGTGTTGGACGTTGTGGTCGATTATCTTGTCGTAATCGACCTAATAAATCGTTAATTTTCTGTTCTTGACTAGACGACATAGTTGAAAATATTACACAGACACACATATAAGACACAGAAAAAAAAAACAATTCTCAAATGACAGCTAAATAACCTGAAAGTTGTCGGTCGGTGCCAAACCCGGACAAAAATACACTATTCTAGTGCTATTTGATACAATTCTAATGCCACACTGGCTGTCAATTTCAAAATTTACGCGCCTTACCACAATTAACAACGATTATTCCAAATATTATCGATAGAATTACACAATTTTTATATTAATCTACTGATTAATAAACACGAATCTTTCTAGTTTTATCAAAATCAATGTAAAATATCACGAAAAACTGTTTAAATTGACATGAATAAAAGTGAGGTTATCTTCGAAGAAACAAAGAATTAAAATCCAGCTACAATTGAAATATGTTTTCGTTTAAAAATATTGAATTAAACAAGTGTCGTCTTTGTTATGAGCATAAAGGCGATGAAGAAATCTCCACGAATCAAGCTTTAATTGAACAAATCTACGAGTGTATCAACATTACGGTGATAACAATAATGTAACTTTACAAAAACTTGAAAAATTACATTTTCAGATCAAAGATGAGTCGAGTAAACATCTACCGATGAAAATTTGCACTACTTGTAAAACTACAATTAATAATTTTGTTAATTTTAAACAACACGTCCAAAAAATCGATGAATCCTTACAAACACTCCTTAGAGAAAATCGAAAGAATTACGTCTGTACGACTTGTTCTAAAGATTTCCAACAAGAAAACGATTATAATCGACATTTATCTGAACATAATCGTAATTATTCGAAAATTTGTGATATTTGTAATGAAACGTTCATCGATAAAGACGACTATACCGTCCATCAACGATCACATAAAACCCAATTTGTTTGTAAACGTAAAAACTGTAGTAAAATCTGTACAACATCGTACAGTTTAAAGATTCACGAGATGAAACACGATGGTAAACAATCATTTTTGTGTGTTACATGCGGTAAAGGTTTCGTTACAAAGAATTCATTAACATGCCATGAGAAAATCCATTCAGATATAAAGAATTACGTTTGTAAATTGTGTAATATTGGTTTTTCTGTACGTAGTAATTTACGTGCACACGAAAAGAAATACCATGAAGGCGTACGCTTTTATTGTTCGAAATGTACAAAAGAATTCGTAACGAAATGTAGTCTAGAACGACATGAACGTATACATACAGGAATTAAAGATTATCAATGTGAATCCTGTCCGGCTGCTTTCTATACAAATAAAGAATTATTGAAACATCAGAGATATCACCAGGTGAGTTATAAATGTTATAATTTATAATCGAGATTGAATTTTGCGGGTCTTTTTGGTTATATTAATTATTGTTTTGTTGGTGGTTTTGATTGTTGATCATGTCTGATTGTGAGAGTGAGGTGGAGCAATTATGTACTGTGTTATTTCTTTCTTGCTTGTGTAATTTTGTGTGGGTTAGACAGAGAACGAGTGGTACGTTTTTGTTCATTTTTTCTTGTGTTCGCCATATTTTTGTTTTGTTTGTTGAATAATGGCGTCCGAGGGTGAAAATAATGACCGTATGGATGCTGAAAGTGGTAAAAATGAGAAAATGTTCACATTAAAAAAATGGAATGCTGTTGCAATGTGGAGTTGGGATGTTGAATGTGATACATGTGCAATATGTCGTGTACAAGTAATGGATGCATGTTTACGTTGTCAAGCCGAAAGTAAAAAAGATTCTTATGGTAAACAAGATTGTGTGGTTGTATGGGGTGAATGTAATCATTCATTTCATTATTGTTGTATGTCGTTATGGGTGAAACAGAATAATCGTTGTCCATTGTGTCAACAAGAATGGTCAATTCAACGAATGGGCAAATAGTTATAATAACAATAAATTGTAAAAATAGAAATTTATAATTGGTATTTGTTGTAGGGTTTGAAATTACATAAGTGTGATGAATGTTTTAAGACATTCTTCGAACGACATCATTTAATCATACATTTACGGAGTCATACAGGTGAACGACCGTATGTTTGTAAAATACCAAATTGTGGGAAATCGTTTGCTGATAGTCAGAAATTGAAACGACACCGTAATGCGAAACATTTATAAAACCATTAATTAGTAACGTAAATAAAAGTCTTTTGAAAATACCTTTATTCTATAAATTGTTCACACATTTCCTAAGATTATGGTGCTTGGGTGTTTGTGTGAGATTTTTTTAAAAAAGTGGTCCCAAAACTGGCCCAGTGATGTAATGAGTCACTATCACTAGGCCGAAAATTTTGTAGTGACTTTATATTTTTCGGTTGGTAATCACCTTTATTTTGTTAAATGTTTAACTTACAAAATTTTGATCTAAAACTTTTATTGAGACAAATGTAATACAAATATTTAGCTTATTTTAGTAGTAAATATTGGTGTAAACAAATTTATAAAATTATTTCATACAATTTAAAGTTAAAATGAGAAAAAACAAATGAATTAACATCTTGATTTTAAATTCAACTTGTTAATATTACCAACATACAAAAAGTTCCTAACATTAATTTTTGATTAAATCCTTATTCTAAGTTTTTTTTAAAAAAAAATTTTTGTCAACCACACGTCCAAGAACAGTACATGTATACTCATCAAAACTTTCTGGTCTTGTGATCAGTGGCATGGCGGAAAATCTCGGGGATCTCGCAACAAAAGGGCTCCTCTTTTCTTTAGTATATTACTAATGTCCGTATTTATAAACCAACCGGAGACTCAGTCTCAAACAAGAGTTTTGGTGTATAAGTGTTACTTCGGGAATTCTCGTAAGTCAGGCTTGAGAACTTGGCGAATCCTTGTTACTTTTGAAAGGATCAAGTTTTTCTTTTGGCGCGCACGCGCACCTTCTGCGATATTCGAGCTCATCTCAAAGCGGCAACACCCTAATCTTCAGTACAAGTATCATTGTGTTTGGTTTGGTTTGGTTTGGTTACACAATCTAGCCTCGAACTCATGCTCAAGCATCGAAAGCGGTTTATAAATACAGGCATTAATGACTCATCTAGAGCTTGAAGGTAAATCATTCATGAAATGACATTATTGAGCTGAAATATTTCAAGAAAAGAGATTTAAACTTTGTTGCGCGCTCTGGTACAAAATACAAGAAGCTTTACTTAAAATTAATGTATTCTAAATATTTATAAATCGGTAATAATACCCGCGATGACTTGCTTACTGTAACTTTTCCATTTTCATCAGGACCAAATAATTGGTTAATTCCCAACTGTTGTTTTTGGCGATAAATTTCTAAAAGTAAGCCATATGTAATGTTTGCGTTAGCCATTTTTTTTCTTGTATTAAATGAGGTACAACAATATAAAGGTGTCAATGTTCTTAAAATCGATTCAAATTGTGCAGCTTTTAGTTGCTTTTCAACAAATATATCCCATGCTATAGTATTAGCTAGTAGTTCCTCTTCAGAAATTTTTAATTTTTCAACTATCTCTTGAAGCATAGCAACATCATCAATAGCATTATGAGCTCCTTTAGTAGAAATACACAATGCTGAGGCTAAGCCACTTAATGTATTTACACCTTTGCTTTTTTTACCAGTTATTCGTTCAATTATAGGTAAAGTATCAGCAAAACCATAGATGATAGCAGCAAAATTTCGAGTCAATAATTCTAGATCGATTGCTCGGTATAAACGAGGTGCATCGAATTTTGCACAATTATGAGCACACAATATACATTTTCTTTTAAATTGGCATAAAAATTCAAAAAAATCGTGCAAGACTAGTGCACGAGGTTTTGAATTAACTCGTTGTCCATGTAACATTAAATTACCATCAATATTTGTTAATCCATTAACACCTGTTGCTTTTTGGGCAATTTGTTGTGTTGGATTAATATAGGCGGAAAATGTTGCATCACCACATTTTGCGGCGATTTGTAATATATCTGCGGTTTTATGAAAACTGGATGTTTCCAAATCGAAGAATACAATACATGGTGAAGAGTCTGAAGTTATAGTAGAACTTACGTCACACTGATTTGTTTCAGCAGACAGACAAGTTTCAACAGGTAGAGAATCGAACAGACCAATATTACCTCTGAGTACCATGTTGCTCGTAGACGATGTATCTTCTTCAAGCATAGAATGATTAATGAAATTTTCAATGAATAAGCGGTGCTTTTATACCGTACTGTTTTTAATCGGCGCATGCGCATGACTACTTGCGGTTCATACCAACCTACTTATCTTTTAACAATAATTCTCTAATCATAATTTATTAATTAATCAAATCAGCCAAGTTACTTACGAAAAAACTTAAGGTTGAACCAGCTTTGAAATACATAGACTTGTAGGTATTACGTTAGATAGCGCTACAGGGTATTTCTTTGTTCTATGTACATAGGACTGTATAAATCTATTTCAGTTGTCCTTGTTTAACGTTTACAAAATGCTATGTCCGTATTTGTTGTTCTTCTTCAATGCATAGGGAAAATAGATTTTTTCAGTGCTTTGTACGTAGAACCAAGAAATATCCTGTATATTCTTATCCATATTTACAGATTACTTTATTTTCTTAGGCAAAAATATGGCGGAATTTTTGAATTTAAATTTTAAAATTCATTTTTTAAAGAAAATAAAAAAAGATCTCCAAAGGCAGCAAGTACCTTATATAGCGAATTTTTTATGTATCTACATACTGAAATATTAATTGCAAAACATTCTTATGATACTGACAATTAATATATTTTAATAACATTGAATCAACTGATAAATTCATTTCCCGTAATACGTTTAATCAAGGCCTGCTTGATTTTTTCAAGCGAAATTCTCTAACAGGCCTTGCGTCTAATATTAACTGTCAAAATTAGTTACCCCCCGCGATATTCAATTTTTTTTCTAATATCAATTGTCAGAACACATAGCCACCTGAGATAATCGAGTTTACTGCTTATACTCAAAAAAGAGATTTTTGCATTTTTCTTGCGATCCAATGAACCGATTTTGATGATTTTTTTTCTGGGTCATAGAGAATGGTCGGCTCTACTGTTATTTTAATTTTCATCAAAATCTAAGCAAATTTAATATTGAAAATGATTTTTTTTAACATTTCTTCAGCTCTTATTCCAAAAGTGTTGGCCCTACCAGTCTGGCTAACGAACTCATCCAAGCTATCACAAAGACCGATTTTTGTACCAAGTTTCATTAAGATTGGTGTATTTTTACGGCAGTTATCGTGGATATACATATATAAATATATATATAAATATATATATAAATATATATATGAATATATATATATATATATATATATATATATATATATATATATATATATATAAAAATTTTAACGAACGGTCGATATGGGTTCCTGAGGTTCCAAAACGAACTTCTGTGCAAAAATTTTTCGGAAATTCAAAAGTGAGGATCTCGTCATTAGCTAATTTTTTTTAAAAAAATTCGCTAAAAAATGATGCTGACGCTAAATTAAATACACTCATTTCGACATGTGTTTTTAGCGAATTTTTTTAAAAAAAATTAGCTAATGACGAGATCCTCACTTTTGAATTTCCGAAAAATTTTTGCACAGAAGTTCGTTTTGGAACCTCAGGAACCCATATCCACCGTTCGTTAAAATTTTATATATATATATATATATATATATATATATATATATATATATATATATATATATATTTATATATATATTTATATATATATTTATATATATATTTATATATATATTTATATATGTATATCCACGATAACTGCCGTAAAAATACACCAATCTTAATGAAACTTGGTACAAAAATCGGTCTTTGTGATAGCTTGGATGAGTTCGTTGGCCAGACTGGTAGGGCCAACACTTTTGGAATAAGAGCTGAAGAAATGTTAAAAAAAATCATTTTCAATATTAAATTTGCTTAGATTTTGATGAAAATTAAAATAACAGTAGAGCCGACCATTCTCTATGACCCAGAAAAAAAATCATCAAAATCGGTTCATTGGATCGCAAGAAAAATGCAAAAATCTCTTTTTTGAGTATAAGCAGTAAACTCGATTATCTCAGGTGGCTATGTGTTCTGACAATTGATATTAGAAAAAAAATTGAATATCGCGGGGGGTAACTAATTTTGACAGTTAATATTAGACGCAAGGCCTGCTAGAGAATTTCGCTTGAAAAAATCAAGCAGGCCTTGATTAAACGTATTACGGGAAATGAATTTATTAGTTGATTCAATGTTATTAAAATATATTAATTGTCAGTATCATAAGAATGTTTTGCAATTAATATTTCAGTATGTAGATACATAAAAAATTCGCTATATAAGGTACTTGCTGCCTTTGGAGATCTTTTTTTTTTATTTACTACAAAAACCAAAGATTCAGGGTCATGCAAAAGAGTTAGGAACTAAATAACAATAATCTGGATGTGATAAAAACTTCAAAAAAAGTCTGATATAGGGTTTTCGAGATAAAAAATAAAATAATATAAAACTATGATTTTTTTCAGTTTTTTCCGTAACTTTCCTACCAGGTTGCTTATAATTTGGTATAAGTAAATCTTAGATTAAGCTCTGGTATTTTTTTCAAAATTTTTGAATATTCATTTTCTATCCGGCAGAGTTCAACCTTAAAGTCTTTTTTCTTTGCTGATTTGGTGTATTTTAAAATTGCCGCCTAAATCTGGGGAAATTTATTGTAACACAAGTAGTAATTCTGGTGTGTTTTCTAACCAGAAAATCCCTAGTTTTCCATTTTGATTGTAGTAGAGGTTAGTTTACATCAATTTAATTATTGGAAAATTATAAAATTTGAGCGATGGAAACGATTTTAGAACAACAACGTCGATATCACGAAGAACGTGAACGTTTAATCGATGCTATGGTTAAAGAGATGCTCCACAAAAAGTCTTCTGTAAGTCCATCCTTATTATTAATTTACTATTATTAATTATATCGTTAATTACAGTATAGAGAAGCAATAAATTCAGATCATCGTTTGAAATATTTATTAGATCGATATATTACATCAACGGATCGTTTAGTTGATTTGTATGAAGATAAAGATGGTCAACGTAAAGCTGAAGTTGCTGCCCTGACTGGTCCAAATGAATTTCAAGAGTTTTATAATCGTTTAAAACAAATTAAAGATTTTTATCGAAAACATCCAAACGAGGTATCATTGGCGTCTATTATTTTTTTAAGTCTATATGAAATTGCTGAATTTTTTGTAGATAAGTGTACCAATGTCTGTTGAGTTTGATGAATTCGCCAAAGCTCGTGAGAATCCAACAGAAGAAATGTCTAGTAAGTTAAATTTATAATTGAAACAATTTAAATTTATTTTTTCTACAAATTGTAGATTTGGTAGAATTCACAGATGAAGAAGGTTATGGAAAATATTTAGATTTACATGAATGCTATGAGAAATACATTAATCTTAAAGGTATTGAAAAAGTTGATTATATCACATATTTAGGTATGTTTGATCAATTGTATGATATACCAAAAGAACGTAAAACTGGTGAATATCGTAAATATTTATTATCATTAATTGAATATTTAAGTTGGTTTGTTCAACGAATTAAACCATTATTAGATTTAGATACATTATTACAAAATGAAGTTGATAATGTTATGATACAGTGGGATTCAGGAACTCTACCAGGATGGCCGGTAATTCTATCTATAAATTTTGAAAAATAATATAAATTTTTATTAATTGATAATTGTAGAAAGAAACCGGTTCAGCTTTAGCTAATGTTGGTGCACATTTAGACTTATCAGCATTTTCTAGTTGGGAAGAATTAGCTTCATTAGGTTTAGATCGTTTGAAATCTGCTCTATTGGCATTGGGCTTAAAATGCGGCGGGTAATTATTAATTTTTTATTTAACCTGGTGTTTTTTTGCACGATCAAGTCTTTTTGTCCATTTACTGTCATTGATTTTATAACGGAAACGAGCTCTCATAGGTATCAATAATTTGAACTTTAATTGGTAGTTCTAATAGAATTTTAATCTGTATCTTTTTGCCTTGATAGTTAACTCTTTACAGGCTTTTTTGGCCTACAAGACACATTTTTCGTTTAAGAATGCAAGAATTTTGCCTGTAGGCTCACACACTTACGTCCTTCCTTCATTATTTCGTTATTGTGTCGTTTTTCCTTCCTTGGGCCTGTTTCATAAAAAAATATTTTACTACGGTGAATGAAACATACCCCTTAATCGTGTTCTAGTCCGCTCCCATTTTGTCCAGGTTAACTTATTTTTGTTATACCGAGTGTACCACGGTATTTATTCTCGCAGTTGGCTGTGATTTTGTTTACTCACAATTAGTATCGTAACTTGGTTCAGCCTTTTGAAAATTACATTAGCAAATGTCAAGTGTGAATCAAGTTATGTACGTTACTATGTTACCAAAAGCACAGCCAACTGCGTGAAAAAATACCATGGTACACTCTGTATACAAACCAAGCAGATTGATCATGTAAAAGCATCATTAAAAGTCGAGAGATCTTAATATTATTTTGAATCGGTAAAATTCCCTTACCGTTCTTTTAATTTTAGAACATTAGAGGAGCGTGCTCAACGTTTATTCGCAACAAAAGGCAAAAGTTCCTTAGATCCATCATTGATGACGAAAAAATCTGGTAAAGCTAGTAAAGAAAAAGAACAGTTACGTAATCGTGAATTAGCATGTTTAGAAGCACAAGTTTACCGTTTAGCTGAATTAGTTTCAGTCCAACGTGCTGCTACAAAAGAGAATGTACAACGTAAACAGGCACGTACAGATGGTGAACGTGATGATAGCGAGAATGAGGAGAGTGAAGAGGAAAGTTTGGATGAAGCCGATGATGATGTTCCGTATAATCCAAAGAATTTACCATTAGGTTGGGATGGTAAACCGATACCATATTGGTTATATAAATTACACGGTTTAAATATTAGTTATAATTGTGAGATTTGTGGAAATTATGTTTATAAAGGACCGAAAGCATTTCAACGGCATTTCGCTGAATGGCGACATGCTCATGGGATGCGGTGTTTAGGTATACCGAATACGGCACATTTTGCTAATGTTACACAAATAGAGGATGCTTTAGCTTGTAAGTTGTTGTGATTTGTGATTATTCCAAATGTAAATATTTAATACAAATTCGAATTGTAGTATGGGAGAAATTAAAAGTACAAAAACAAAGCGAACGTTGGCAACCGGAAACTGAAGAGGAATACGAAGATTCACAGGGCAATGTTGTCAATCGAAAAACGTACGAGGATCTCAAGCGTCAAGGTCTACTCTAATCTGAAAATTTTTCCATTAAATAAAATCTAAATATAGATTAATAATTTAAGTGTTTTATCAACCATAATCACTATAACCGAATTCAACAATTTGAAATTTCCCGCCCTTTCCAAATCGGATTAATCTAGAACATACGTTGTTCTCTCTTATACGTCTAGAAAAAAGATGAAAAATAAAAGACGGAAATATAATTTTTCTAGATTATTTGACGTGGGCCAATCATAATCGGCCAGCAAGTGTTCTGCTAACCAATCAAATTATACAACTTTTGAATTGTAACCAATCAGAGGATACCACGACAAATTCTATACTTATATTCGGCGTGCCAGACAATTTTATTCAGTCATTGAAAAGAAGTCGTTAAGTAAAGGTGTCCAAGTTTATAAACGTATTATATTTAAGAAGAATTTAGTGAAAATTAATCAAATTTATTTCTAATTTATTGGTAAGTTACTAAATTTTTTAATTCCTAATTCAATCATCTTAATTAAGTTAAAAAAAATCGGTAATTTAGGTTAAAAAAATTTGTAGTCGTTACAAGTTTTCATTAATAAAGTGGTGTGTTTTATCGATTTTTACTTCAATTTCGTTTGATATTCATTAATTTCGTATTAAATTTGTAAAATCATCAAAAATTTGTCCATACTTTGAATTGTTGACGTGTCTAAATTTTCCGATAGACGCCCACCGATTATACTCATCTTAACTATAATTATTTCTCTATTGCAGTAAAATTTAACGAATTAGTGGTAGAAAAAAAAAATGCGTCTCTATCTGGCACTGGGGGCCCTTTGTTTCCTGGCTCTAGCCTTAGCCAAGGATGACAAGAAAGAAAAGGATGACGTTGGTACCGTTATTGGTATCGATTTAGGCACAACTTATTCATGGTAAATAATCTAGAATTAACTGTAAATTATTTCAACTAACGGTGTTTTTTTTAATGAAATTTCTAGTGTTGGTGTTTATAAGAATGGTCGTGTTGAAATTATTGCCAATGATCAAGGTAATCGTATCACCCCCTCGTATGTAGCATTCACTGCTGATGGTGAACGTTTAATTGGTGATGCTGCCAAGAATCAATTGACAACAAATCCAGAAAATACAGTTTTTGATGCTAAACGTTTAATTGGTCGTGAATGGAGTGATCCAACTGTACAACATGATATTAAATTTTTCCCATTTAAAGTAATTGAAAAGAATTCAAAACCACATATTTCTGTGGAAACAAGTCAAGGTGCTAAAGTATTTGCACCAGAAGAAATCTCAGCTATGGTATTGGGTAAAATGAAGGAAACAGCTGAGGCTTATTTGGGTAAAAAGGTGACGCATGCTGTTGTTACTGTACCAGCATATTTCAATGATGCTCAACGGCAAGCTACTAAAGATGCTGGTGTTATTGCTGGTTTGAATGTTATGCGTATTATTAATGAACCAACAGCTGCTGCTATTGCTTATGGTTTAGATAAGAAAGATGGTGAAAAGAATGTTTTAGTATTCGATTTGGGTGGTGGTACTTTTGATGTATCTCTATTAACAATCGATAATGGTGTATTTGAAGTAGTTGCAACAAATGGTGATACACATTTAGGTGGTGAAGATTTCGATCAACGTGTCATGGATCATTTCATTAAATTATACAAAAAGAAGAAAGGTAAAGATATTCGTAAAGATAATCGTGCTGTACAGAAATTACGTCGTGAAGTTGAGAAAGCTAAACGTGCTTTATCATCAAGTCATCAAGTTCGTATTGAAATTGAATCGTTCTTCGAAGGTGATGATTTCTCTGAAACATTAACACGTGCTAAATTTGAAGAATTAAATATGGATTTGTTCCGATCAACAATGAAACCTGTACAGAAAGTTTTAGAAGATGCTGATATGAATAAAAAGGATGTTGATGAAATTGTTTTAGTTGGTGGTTCAACACGTATACCAAAAGTACAACAATTAGTTAAAGAATTCTTTGGTGGTAAAGAACCATCACGTGGTATTAATCCAGATGAAGCTGTTGCTTATGGTGCTGCTGTACAAGCTGGTGTATTATCTGGTGAACAAGATACTGATGCTATTGTTTTACTTGATGTTAATCCATTAACAATGGGTATTGAAACTGTTGGTGGTGTTATGACTAAATTAATACCACGTAATACTGTTATACCAACGAAAAAATCCCAAGTTTTCTCAACAGCATCAGATAATCAACATACTGTAACAATTCAAGTGTATGAAGGTGAACGTCCAATGACCAAAGATAACCATCTATTGGGTAAATTCGATTTAACTGGAATCCCACCAGCACCACGTGGTGTACCACAAATTGAAGTTACTTTCGAAATTGACGCTAATGGTATTCTACAAGTATCCGCTGAAGATAAAGGTACAGGTAATCGTGAGAAAATTGTAATTACCAACGATCAAAATCGTTTAACACCTGAAGATATTGAACGTATGATTCGTGATGCTGAGAAATTTGCTGATGATGATAAGAAATTGAAGGAACGTGTTGAAGCACGTAATGAATTGGAAAGTTATGCATATTCATTAAAAAATCAATTAAATGATAAAGATAAATTAGGTTCTAAAGTATCAGGTGATGAAAAAACAAAAATGGAAGAAGCAATTGATGAGAAAATCAAATGGTTAGAAGATAATCAAGATGCTGATGCTGAAGATTATAAGAAACAAAAGAAAGAATTAGAAGATGTTGTACAGCCGATTATAGCGAAATTGTATCAAGGTGGAGCTGGTGGACCACCACCAACAGCCGGTAGTGATGATGATGATGAACTTAAAGATGAATTGTAAGATATTTAAAAAAAAAATAGTGGTGTATAGACAAGACTGATTATAGAAAAATTTCATAAATTCGTCTGATTGTGGATGTATGTGTTATTTCATGTGTGGGTGATCTCTCTTCTCCATCTTCGTCCAGTGTTTTTCACTATAATTTCGGTTTTTTTTTTCAACTGCCACATTGAGTAAACTTTACAAAAATTTCCGTTCTATAAAGAATTCAAATAGAATTTTTATATTTGTAATATTTACCTATTTATTGGTAAATTTATTTATTTTGATCATTGTCGAATATACGTGTACGATTCTTATATTATTGTTATTAAAATTGTATAATTATAATTTTTGTACACTTGTATTAGACTTGTTGTGTTGTAATTAGAATTTTTCAATAACAATAAAACAAAAACCATCAACTATTACTCTCCAATCTTGCTTGATGTAACAATGGCATTAATTCCTCCCTATACAAACCGCTATTAGTACCGTGTGTTATTTTTAAAATATCGTACGCTAATTTTAGATGGTCAAAAGCTGCTTTTGAATTCTCCTCGTAGAGTAGGATTTTACCCAATTTGAGGTGTAAAAGGCCGGTGAGTGGGTGGATATCGCCGTAATATTTACTGAAATTTTAAAAATAATTCTCGCTTACACAAGATTTTAAGACTTACTGATACGCATCGACTAGTTCCAACGCGTACATCCCTGCGTAGTCCCATTTTTGGAAATCAATACTTGATTGGAAAGCTAAATCTAACGTCTTTATGTGTTTTATATTGAATTTGTGTAGCACGCCGTTTTGCTTTTCTAAACAGACTTTACACACGTCGAAATCTAAAATTTGGGAAATTAATAAAGTTACTCGTAATAACCACAAACGTACACGCTAATTGTTTCATGTTCTGTAGATGTAAATCAGTCAATTCGATCACTGATTGATAGTTTTGTAAGAATTCTTCTGTAATTTCCGTATTGCATTTCGTGCATTTATCCTGGACTTGTACAAATTCCGGATCTATGGGGTTATCACAATCCGTATTCGGACAAGCAATAGCGCGTACTTCAACCGATTCAGGTGCTTTACATCGCGTACATTGGCACAAGAAATAGTACAAACTTTCTAACTCATCTTGACGATCTTTTGTTACATTTAAAACATCAATATAACTGATGAAAATCTACGAAGATTTAAAATTAAAGCAAATTAGATAAATTATTATGAATTTACTTGAGACCAATCGAGATATTGGAAGGTTTCTAAAGCACGAATAAAGAGAGTTGTGCCTTCGAAAACTGCAACAGCGTTCGGTTTGCACGAATGATCGATAACTGACGCACCCAAATACATGCCAGTACCCAAACATTGTAAATCCGGACTCATTATGTTAAAACTATTGATACACATCTGTTGATATTAAACAAAATTATTGGAATATAAAGTCGAATAGTTGAGAATTACCCGTCCGTACATCCCCATCAATTCCGCTGAATTCGGCATAGAATCATCCCCTAGAAACTCGTTTAATACACCAATTAAAGACGTGAAATGCTCCATCCGTTTCTTGTCGTTCTTTATATTCGGATAATCTAAAATTGTAATTTTTGTATGTAGTACAAAGTAATTGAATTTATGAGAGTACAAACGTGACATTAGATCTTTGTACATCCGGAAACAATTATCCAAATAGTAGCTTTTAAATAGATCGCCACCTTTTTGTAACGTTTTTATTAATTTGATAAGAAATCGTGCAGCATCCGGTAGAATTCTAGGTGCTATACGATTTAAATTCCGACATTCAAATTTGTGTAAATTCCAACCGTCTTTCTGGCAATTTTTACCACAATAATAAACGTATCGACAACCGGAACATTTCAATAATCTGCCTCTGTAATAATCATCAAATTATTTGATAATAATAAACAAATTTCGATTATTTTTACTCACTTTTTAAAACAATAATCACAATATTCGGTGCGTACTTTTGAGCTTAATATGAATACAAAAGGCTTCTCTTTATGAATGATTGCACCTTGTTGGATGTGTTTTTTTAATCTCATCTCTGTTAAAATTTAAATAAATCTATAGCTGTGTGTTATAAGATGAGATCAATGACATAATGAAAAGGTAATGACGGATTTATTTATAAAATAAATATACGAATTAACAGTGTGGTTATTTATAGAAAGTTGAGTACTAGAAATAGGTGTAGATGTTGATAAAAATAGAATATAGGCGAATTTTGAAACATTTCAACAATCTACGTGTTTGATAAAATTAATTTTAAGTGGAAAAATTACAAGAAATAGAGAAAAGTTGAAAATTTTATTTGTAAAAACACCCACCTTCACAGCTAGTTTTTAACATTTTTCGAAAAATCTTTTAATTAATTTAAGCAATTTAAACTGTTTATTGGGCGAATAATTAAGAAAATAAACAAAAAACCAGCTGTATTTATTTATTTTAAAATTCGCAAACCTAAAAAAAGAGGTTAGGATTTTGTTAAACTAGTAGTTCCAAGTTGGACTGCAGTAGGTCAAAGTGTACAAGAAGAAAATTATTATTAATTAATAATTTTACCACCAAATTGTTACGTAATTGTTATAATTGATTAATTTCTACAATAATAATTTAAAATTCTGTTTTAACAAATAAAACTGAATTATTCAAAATTGTATAGTAGATCTTATATGTAGTAGTTCAAATGTACGGCACAAGATAATGAAACTACTTCGAAACTAAAAATATTATGCATACTTCAAAATATTCACTTTTTGTAATTAAAGTATTTGAATTGTATTAAAAAAGCTCTATTTGTTATCTTTTCAATAACTTTTGTTTATATTTTTTTTTTGTTGTGTCAAGTAGTTCCAATATTTGGTAGATGTAAAGTGCGCGTGTCATGTGTCAGAACTACTTCATAAAACTAACCTATAATTCCTGAATTTTTGCGTTTAAAATTACATGTAAAATTCCGCTCAAATATTTTGCAATTATTGAAATAAATTGTTTGTTTTTACCTGTTTTATCACCTGTAAGTAATTATAGACGATTTTAATTATTGTTTACATAGAAAACTTTTTTATAGGTTATATTACGTTTGTAAAAGAAAATTGCAATTTTCGCCCTTTTAAAATCGATAATTTTAATTAATATTGGATCAAGATGATGCGTTATGAAGAAAACGAAACTTTAGCCGATACATCACCTTGTGCTGGTGTACGAGCCGATTTAAAAATGTGCCTTTTAGAGAGCGATTGTTGTAAAGTTGTATGTTCAAATAATTCTTATTTAACTCATTTTTAATATTTCTTAGTTTAATTGTAGCATAAAAAAACACCAAGGGAGTGTTTGAAATCAAACGATGTACCGACTGAATGTCAGGTGTTGAGGAATACGTTTTTTGAATGTAAACGCTCGTTGGTAAACAAAATATTACTTTATTAATGAATATTTTTATAAATATAATTTCTTTATTTCACAGTTAGATAATCGACAGAGGTTTAGAGGACGGAAAGGTTATTGAATTGATAGAAATTTGTATACTGTTTGTTTTGAGCATAAAGTGTGATTTTTGATCAAGAAAAATAAAAGTAGTAAGTTGAGATTGTAAGTTGTATTGTTTATTGTTAAAGCAAAGCCGTGGAAGACTTTTATTGCTTTCTGATATGTTCTTCCAATTTGATAACAAATCTAATAATTTCTGTTATTGTGATAAAATATTTTTAGGTAACATCTACAAAATTGTACTTGATTTGAATTGTTTAATGTATAAATAGAGGCACATTCTCCATAAAGCTATCAATATAAAATTGCACTCGACTAGATCGAAAACTTGATTATCTTATAAAGCTTGAATCGCTGCAAACTTCAAGAGATTGAATCGATCTAAAAAATAGATACAATATGAAATCTAAACGTGTTTTCAATCATTAAAAACGTGATTTTCTAATGGATAATTCACAGTTTTCAGCGTAGTGTTATTTAACTTAATAATACTTTCAGTGATATGTTTTAATCACGGAAATATTCTGATTTCAAAACGTTTGTATCGGCCTAAACAATCCTGTATAACCGGTTAATCTGGCACGTAATGCTGGTAAAATATATGCACATACCGTAACATCACTTAGTAGATTACAACATTCACATATCATAATATACATTTTATCACCTTTTGGACTTAATGATTTGTGTAACGAGATACGTCTTAGACCGGCAGCAGATGGTAAATAACGATAAATCATCCGTGCCCCTGTCCAATATAACCAATTCCTTTCGAATTTCTCACGATCATCACCTTCAAATACTTTATAAACTGATACCATATAACCGGTTGTTGAGGTATGTGTTTTTGTTAATGATACACCAATCTCATGGATAGGTGGACGGCATATTGATGCTACTTCTGTGTATAAATCTAATGTGTGTGCTGCTGTATACCGAGTTGTACGCGGATCGAATTTTGTTAAACTGGCAGTGCGTAGATTATTGTAAAACATCACAGGATTTGTTTGTGAAGTATTAATCACATAGTATGAAATAAATGGGAATTCACCTAAAAATTCAAAAAATTGAATTAAATAACATTATTTTAGTATAAACCAGGGTTTCGAACCGGAACTGAACCGAAACAAAAACCGTTTTTATTTGGTTCAAGCATATCATTTAAACTAACCGAGATAGACTAAAGTCGCATCGAATTTAATTCACCCATGTGTACATTTTAGGGTGAAATTTAAAAATTTGAAAACTAATCATTTTGAACTAAACCAAAAATCGTAATTTTTTCAGGAACTAAAACCGGTTCGAAGCCCTGATATAAACTAAATCAAATACCGTTTCTTTCCATATTCGCTAATAACATTCCAGTAACTGCTGTTTTAGCTTGCGAAATTTCATTCAATAATTCACCGGCAATTACACGTTGTTTTAACAACGGTTGGACTAGTGGCGATTCTAAAACTGGATCTATTGCTTCTAAAGGGCTCATCAAATGGCATAAGACACATAATTTCGGATCAGGCACTTCCATCACATGCAGATTCCCATGAGTTCGTCGTTCTAACGTATTTCCATTTGTTGGTGGTTTCTACAATTAATAAAATAATCACAAAATTATCAATGAAATCATTGTAAATTTACCGGCATTGGTACTCCCGCTGGTAGGAATCGATCTAGACTATGTACTGGTATAATGAAACAATCCCTATCTAATGCTGATAGTGTTTTTGCCGTTTCCACATTCTGATTATCTTTGTTACTATAATTAAAACTAACCTGTTGGAAAAAGATTAATTAAAAATTAATTAATTAATTGTTGATAGAGATTTGGTACTTGTCGTGTGGGTGTTGTTTTCGGTGATGGATTGGATGGCCATTTCATCATTGTTACTGATGGACTGCGTATTACCAACGGTTGGGGTAGATCAGATTCCGTCATTGCTGGTGATATCGCTGTAGGTTGCAGTGGTAGTTGATCATTACCAGTTCCAGTCATAGGACCGCAACGCGGCTCTGGAAACGATATTTTATTAACATTGCAGTAAAATTGAAGGAGAACAAACACAAAAAATTTCGTGTGAATTACAGTTCCAAAAATACCGAATCAATCACCCACACGTCACAAAATGGTATGTTAGTTATTCTAGAAATTTTCAATAATTTTAAATTATCATATCAATAATTCGCGTTTAGTTATAAAATCATTTTTATTAGGAGCCAAAGTTATTTTTGTATATGTAATAAACGCGCAACGGTTCCACGTTATTAATCCTATTATCCATTCTAGCAAGTGAATTTGCATAATAATCATTGTTAGATGTTTATTGTGTGATTAGTATTGTGTTATTTGTTAAAATTGTGTTATAATCACGTGATTGTTGGGTTGGGACAAACAGCATACCCGCACTTTTGGCCCCACTCATTGTTCTCTTTATTGTTTTGGATATTTTCTAGGAGATTTCGTTGTCTGTTTCGGATTGATTAATTTTCAAAAACACATAAATACAGTAACGGCGTAGATATACCGTGCGTCAATATATAAATAAAACGGATCTGAGCGATTGCATAAAATATAAATCTGTGGTTTTTTTTCCCATCACAAATCGTTGCCAAAAACTCGCCGACTCTCACACACACACACACACACACATCAAGGTTTAATATTAAAAAAATTGTGATTTATAGGAAGAATTCATAATCATACCGTCTTCTTCGATAGTGTAACTGCACCGTGGCGGACTGAAGAATAGATGTGTACGATAATGATGTTCTTCAATCGGTGTATATCCATGTTCGCGGCTACTGCGTTTACTGTTAGCATGTCGGCTAACGTGCGATTTACTCGTCTTCGTAGTACCAGTGATCTTCTGTTCACGAAAACCTTTTCTAAACATCAAATTCATCTTGATTGTCGTCGTATTGTATCTGGATTAGTTCTGTAACAGAGTAGCCGTTTATTATTTAATTTGTCGTCTTGTTTTGTGTAGACGCGATAAGTTTTTGGCTCGGTTGTACACCACAACAACACCTATCAAGCACATTTTCAGGCGACATATATAAAAATAGATTTTATTTTCTAGTTATTTTACAACAGTATTCAAGTGGACAATTGATTTTTCTCGGTTGATATTCGCTTGAATCGTGATTTCGTTATAGAAGTTGTACAAGTGCTGTTTAATGCTTGTCATCAATTGAATAATGCGCGATTATAAAAGTTTTAAATAGACCGGCGCAATCTTCAAACAACAACAATACCTGTATAGATAATAACACGAATTCAAATTCAACCGATCGATAATCACCTTGTCGTTAAATTGATCCTTGATTGTAACAAACAACGCTAATGAGACAGACCGTCATATGAAGGCACTTTAATGGTACAGCATTTAGCCGAATTTTTTTCAAAATAACATCATTATTTCGCGTATTTATAGGCGTTTTTTTGTACTATTTTTAGCGATTATTGTTTGCGAAAGAAACCCACTACAACACTACCGATCAACAATCACTGTGTGTAGTTGTAGTAGCGTCGTGACGCTACCAACATTTGGGAAGATTTCGATGGTTTGAACCACACACACATACTATACGCTATTTATATTGGAGGTGCGCGGAATTTTAAGTCACACGCTCTCATAGGTCGGTGTTACAAGGTGTAGGTCATTTCATTAGGGTGTTGAGACTTCGATTGAAGTTCACCAGGTGACCTAGAAGCCACTAACAATAAATCATTACACTAGACACACCTTTACAATAAAAAAAAACCCAACGGGCAAATCACGAATTACTATAGCTACCATTAGAAATCGAAAAGGTCAACATAAAAGACTAAATGTTGTTCAAATTGTTTATTCCAAAATAAAGAAAAAGTAGTCTAACATAAGGAGCTCTGTAGCCATAATACTCACTAATATAACTGGTATGATAACGATAATCACTAGATAAGTTATTTTTCTTTCACATTTATTTAAAATTTAAACATCTAATAAATTCCACATCGTTACCGATAGGATCTTTTTTCTGTTTGTTTGTTATTTTTGGCTAATATTAAAAATAAAACAAGAATATGAAAAATTAAATAATGACCAAGAACTGACAGAATTTCAACTCTATTTCAGTGTTCATCTTTCGATAATAATATTTAAAGTCACTACAAAACAAACTCTATAAATATAGAAGAAAGGAACTAGAAGAGTGTACAGAATGAAAGGATGTCGGATGAAACATAAAAAAAATTATAATAAAATAATGTAAATTAAAATGAACCAAACGGGTTATAATATAAAATTAGACGGATACAATATACTATAGTAAGTGCACAGATGTATCTTTTTTTGTTAAATTTATTTAATTGATCACAAAGTATGAAACATGAAATTTTTAAGTGTATTGTTACTAAGTTTCGTGTACCCCCTAATAAACTAACACCGAAAGAACAATTAATCTTTGTATTTATGTTTCAACTTCATTTTTAATATAACCATATTGGTAAATAAGTACATTTTCATACTTTGTGAAACTCTTGTTTTTAACGATAGAGAAAAAACGCCTCAACTATATAATTTTTTTGTTTCCTTTTAAAGACATGTAGCACAAAAGTTTAAAACAGTACAAGATATAGAATGATGCCTTGGTGTTGCACCTTTCCAAAACAAATATTATATAATATATATTACAAAAATTTACACAATTATATTAATTTATAAATACTTATATTATTAATTAATTAAAATTTGTCTTGTAAAATGAACTTAAATTAACAATTAAGTTAATTCACTTTTTTTAGTGTGTTTGTATGATAGTGTGTGGGCCCGGCTACCAAGCAAATATAGTTCAAGATGTTGAAAATATGTAGATTTTTTTTGTTTATAATAATAAATGGGCCGGGATGAAACAATGAAAAGCTGAAATGCATACTGGTATCGTCTCTTCACTTTGATGTCATCATGGTGACAAACTCTGTAACAAATAAAAGAGAACGAAACATAAATTAATCTTATTGATAAGACAATGGAATCTAAAATTTAATTTTTTAATCCCGACAACATAAAAACAATGTTGGGTGCACAATCATTACAAAATTAATAGTGAAAATCTTGTTAATCTATACAAGAATAACATATAAAAAGATACAGAAAGAGAAGAAAATTAAGTAGCGCAACTGAAGAATACACGTACAATCATTTAAAGAATAATAAAACATAGAAAGCGAAAGATCTTTTTTGATATTATATCACTATACCGGGTGAGTCATGTAAGATGAAAATTTCTTAGCCAACTCCCATTATTTGGCGAGAAATTCGCAAAATATTTCAAGGATTTGTAGGGTAGCTGAAGATCATTTTAGCAAAATTAAATCCTCGTAGCTCATTTGGAAGATGGTCAAAAAACGCTCGTTTTTGACGATGTCGAACAAGCTAAACGCGCAAAATGACTCGAGGATCCCCCTCAACACTGTTTTTTGCGAAACATTCCCACCTATTCCAGAATAAAATTAATGTTGCGTCTTTAGTTAGTTTCTGAAAATCGCAACCTTGTCCAAAACGAACGTTTTTCGACCAACTACGAGGTTTTAATTTTGCTAAAATGTTCTCTGGGAACTACCCTACAAATCCTTGAAATAATTTTTGAATCATTCGCCAAATAACGGGAGTTGCCACAAGAAGTAATTCGTCTCAAGTGACTCATTCGGTATAAATGCAACCATAAAAAGTGAATTAAATTTAGAATAATAGAAATAAATAAATAACAACCATGCCACTAGGCACATTCTCAAAGCAACAAGACTCTACAACTGACCAGCTCGAAGCATGTGTGGCTGAGTACCGATTGAAAACTATGAGAGCTAGAGCTCGGAAATCTGCAAAGGAACACTACCAGTCATACCTTCCTGGTCTATAACACATATTCTAAATGTATATGTATGTATTTAAAAAAAAGCAAAGAGCGAAAACTAAAGTGAATGAATCACCCATTTATAAATATCAACAAGACAATCTACTTTGAAACTATTTCATATAGAAATAATGGTAATATTGATAAAATTATTGTCCACAATGCAACTGAAATTGTCCAGTTTTCTAATAAAAAATAAATAAAAAAGAGAAACATTCACGCACGCACTCATTAAAATAAATGATTATAAAAAAAAATCTAATACAATATTAATAATACCTTCGTAATTGACTTGACCATCACCATCGATATCAGCTTCTCTAATCATTTCATCGACTTCTTCATCCGTTAATTTCTCACCAAGATTTGTCATAACATGACGTAATTCAGCTGCTGATATAAAACCATTACCATCTTTATCAAATACTCGGAATGCTTCACGGATTTCTTCTTCACTATCTGTATCTTTCATTTTACGGGCCATCATTGTTAGGAACTCGGGAAAATCGATTGTACCATTACCTATAAAAATAAATATCGAAATTTACTCCAAAATCGAAATTACATAATTGAGAACAAAACAATAGATGCTCTAGTTTCAAGCAAATCGAAAATTAGTTTTCATTTAATTTCATTAAACGAGGACGTTCCTAATCCTAACTAACACTGAAAATTTTCGCATTGCCGAGCGCACAAGTAAATCGGCGCTCTTTTGACCCTTTATCGATAGTATTTAATGAGGTTTCACTTTCTATAAATACTACAAGAAATAAAGTTTTCGTTCAATCGAATAATTTACGTGACAGAAGTTAACCACCACCAAAGATTTACAAAACTGTAGTGTAAAATTGATTACGTCTATAAAATACCAAATGAAACTTTCAACTCTCGATAGTCGAATATAAACATTACTCAAGGGTACAGGAGCTATCGACCGATAATTTCTACAGTCGATTTAATAGACAAAAAGTATCCTTAGTGTATAAAAAAATCAAAACTTTCGTCCTGGATATTCAAAGGATTGATCCTGAAAAACATAAATTTTAGACAAATATCTGTACATTTTCATAATATAATTTTCCTAATATATTACTTTATTAGCGTGAAATTTACAGCCAGTAATTAACCTGGAATTAAAATACGAAAATAAAACCGTTAAATATTTGTATTTGCAATTATATTATCGAACTAAGGAAATTTCTATCGTAACAATTAAAATTTAATTTAACCGCAGATAAGATATTTAATCTAAATTATAATATGCGTGTGTTTCTGAAATCAATTTGACGTCATTTTTTAGTTAATACCATTTAAAATGTATTGATAAGAAATACTTGATCATTTATTGAGAACTATTTTATAATTTGTCCCAATTATCGAAAGTACTTGAAAATTTTATTATAATCCACCTAGATAAGTCAGGTTAATTATTACTTTATCGATAAATATTGAAATTGTTGTCGATTTGCTTTGTGCTTTATTATAGATAACAAAAACGTTGAAATTTATAACATTTTATCAACGTATCCAACCGTTTATCAACAGTATTAATTGTAAATATACGTCATTTAAATTCATACTATATGGTTAATTTAGCGTTAACATTTTAATTAATAATGAAAAAACACGACGATAAGATTTTAATGTAATGAAAATAAATTTGAATCATTAGTCTATTATGAATCATCGTCCATTAATTATAGCCATAGAAATTTTGAATCACCTCTACATAGCTATTTTTCGAGTAACAAAGATCTGATAATATTCGAAAAAAATTACCATTACATCATAATTAACAGTTGTTGAACACTGTAAAAGAAGAAAAACAATTTTTTATTGTTTTTTTGGGTAAATGATGTGTTAGTTTGTGTGGGATTTTACGACAACAAAATCAACAATTAACAGATGTCTTTTTCAATCGATTTAAAACAAAAAAAAACTTTCTTACCATCAGCATCTACTTCATTGATCATATCTTGTAGTTCAGCTTCTGTTGGATTTTGTCCTAATGATCGCATCACGGTGCCTAATTCTTTGGTTGTAATTGTACCATCGCCGTCTTTATCGAACAATGAGAAAGCCTCTTTGAATTCGGCAATTTGTTCTTCAGTAAGTTGGTCAGCCTGGAATTTTAATTATTATTTTTTAATAGTTATTTTATCCGATCAAGATAATTGTATTACATTCAGAAATATCTCGAATTTGTGTGTGTGTATATGGATGTAGTGTATACTATACGCGTATATGTGTTAGTGTGTGTGCAACAGGATCGATACGCAACATTAACTGACAAAAATCAAGAAAGTCGTTGAAAATTTTCGTAATTACCATCAGTTAATTTCCGATAATTATCAACAGTTATTTTGAATTATAATTTTGAAATACTGCAATGCGGTAGAATCCGTTTCTAGCCGGTTTAATAGAAAAAATTTGACAGTTAAATTTGATAGTTTAAAAAAGGGGGGGATATAACGAATACAAAATCCGTTTTTATCACCAATTTTAAACTGTCATCCGTCTATTTTATCATAATGAAATAATTCTTTAATCAATCTATTGACTTACCATTATGATATTTTAATAGAATTTCCACTAAAACTTGGTATAATTCCTTGGAATTTGTGGATCTTCTAGATAGAAATTGTGTTATAATTCAAAAGATATACACAAAAAGCGACTGTATGTTACACGTCCGACAGTACCAGCCAACTGTCTGCGTCTGTGTGTTTTCTCGTTTTGTTTAGGCAACGTCGACTTGGTGGGGGCTGTTATGGGAGTTTTCAGCGGGTAGCGGGCGAGGGTACGCTGCGAAACCACTACCGCCAAAGCGCAATAGTGCGGCTATGACACAAACGAGTAAATATTCCTACACCCAACCAAATACAACAATTTCAATGAATTTCAATAAAAATATCAAAAAAATTGCAAACAATTTTGAAAAATCTCTCCCGCATCAACTAGTTTAGTTTTTAAACATGATAATAGGTAAAAATTTTCATTTGTTATATTTGAAATTTCGTTGGTACTAATTGTCGGTGCGGATGTGTTGATGATTTGAATGTGGGGCGCGGCTTGTTTACAACGTATTTTCGCACCCAGCCGGCTTCTGATTGGTCGATATCTACCTGCAATGCGTCAAGCGGCGGCGGCACTGTTGTCTATGCCGTTGCTGTCGTCCGCACGCGACACTTCCAACAATAACGGCGACGACGACGACGCCGGCGACGTGATGCGTCGCGATGGACGGACGGGTGCGGCGCTGCGACGCCAATGATAACAACGACGACGATGATGATGACGATGACGCCGGCAACGACCATTTGTTCCAGAAATTAACCCCGCAAATTGGGGCGATAAAGAAAGGGTGGCGAGCGAGTTGAGTGCGCGGAAGGGGGTAGATTTAACGCGAAAAAATGTCATTTTCAAATTCATTACTCTTTAATATCAATATTTTTTTTGGTTTTCAATCACCTCTACTTCAAATTTTCTTATCGTCGATTATCTAATCGTAAATGAATCTTGTGATTCATTTGTTTTCTTTGTATTGAAAATTTTGCATTTTTAAATTGTTTTTCACAGAAAAGTTTCAGTTTAATTGTGGGCTACAAACAAATCAATCATTTTGTAAATTCACTAAGATAATAGAAAATTTCAAATGTCTTCCGCATTAATTGCTCTTAAAAAAAGTTAAGACCACTTAAAAAAAGTCGGGAAAATTTTCCATTACTTACACTGCAGTCATAAAACAAACAATAAAAACGACAAAAATAAAGAGATTTTTTCATTTTTATTTGTGGCAAAATACTTTTAAAGCTACGAATCGTGATATATCGTGTCCAAAATATAATGAGCCATTTTGACTTCAAATTGATAACCGCGGGAAATTCCAGACCAATACAATCAAACTTAAAAGTAGCTACACTTTCAAAGGTTTTTAAACTATTTACATAAAATATAGAACAAATTACTGTTTCTAATTAGTCTCACAAGAAATTGACTTCATGCCTTCGTGGACTCTGATTAATTTAAGAAAGTTGAGCAAATCCTACAAGTTGCATTATAAACTATAAAACAAACAATGCAATAAACGCGAAAAAAAATCAGTTTTTTTGTCAAAATTCTTTCACATTGCAAAACTGCTATACTGGGTGTACCACGATATTTCCTCTCGCAGTTGGCTGTGTTTTTGGTAACGTAGTATTGTAACTTGGTTCGGCCACTTGAAAAATACATTAGCAAATGTCAATTGTGAATCAAATTTCAATACTACGTTACCAACTGCGAGAGGAAATACCGTGGTCCACCTGGTACTTCTACGAATTATAATATATAACGTGTCCAAAATAGTATATAGCATCGTTTTTTCAGGACGTACGTCTCGCAGTTGGCCACCTTTAGTTATATAACTTGGTTCATACATGTAATACAACATCTGACATTTGTGGCACTATTTTTCAATAAAAAACAAGCGGCTGAATCAAGCTACGACCCTACGTAATCAAGACATAGCAAACTGTGAAATAGCGTTGTACAGTAACTGTTACAGAAAAAGAGACTGACTCTTGAGCGAGAATATCACATTTTTCCATGCGTGTTTCTCTCGTGAAGGTAAGAAGATGGGAAATATTTGTCTATTTAGGTAAATGCCCAAAATGGCCCTCATCTTCCAAGGTCTGAGCTGTTACACAGCCTCACAAAAAGTGGTCTCTTTTTCGTGACCACCATTGTACATCCTGTATACTGATTCAAAGTTTAATTAGTCGACTTGACGCCAAACTGCTAACTGGTGGATTTCATATGAGTCAAAAGACCTTCAAATCAAAAATAGTTAATCGTTCAAAGAATTTCAACAATGAACAGTATAGAATTCCAAAAATTTTAATAATGTTCTGTAATTATTCATTATTTCTCGTTCAATTAGTTGTAAAATGAACTACATTTTTTTGTAAATTAATTCTAACGATGCCTACATGCCTTGAAAAACACAATACTGTGTAATGAAAAATTCAATTAATATTTTTTCAGGTTATTAACTAACCCACGAGCCTACCGAATACCGGAATGGGAGAAATAAACATCAATATTGAATTTATTTCATTACTTTTTTCTAGTCTACGCAATACCTGAAATTTTATACTTTTGAGGTTTTTTAAGTGTGTTTCTAAGGATAGGCGTCAATAATAGGATGAGGTTTAATTACAGAATACAAGAGAATTATCAAATAAATATTATTGAATTAAATTCAGATTAATGATTGTGAATTGAAAGGGTTTCCCGGCGACCTTTCAACAGTGGACACTTGAATTCCTTGCCGAGCGTATTCAATATATTGTGTGTATTATATATCCCCCTTTTACCATCCATTCTTCTTTTACAATTAATACTATTGATTATTTAATTTCCCTATCCACCAATACATTCGATTTTATCTAATAATATACCGGAAAAATCCGGAATTTTATCTAAATCGTCTATCATTATCATAATGTGATATTGTTAGAATGCAACAGTTAATATGAACCAACAACCTTCCTTGTGAATAATTCATAATTATGTCTGCTACAATAGGGTGGATGATAACATATAAATATAACATAGACTGAATCTGTAATCATAAGAGAGATGACTATTTGAAAAATTTATTTGCTCGTAAAAACCTTGTTATCATCACACCAATTCAGATAGTTATTATTTAGTTCATTTATCATTTATGCACATACATACATATAGAAATAATGGTTCTCATTGAAATTTGGTGGATGCGCCTATTTATTTTTCCACTAGGTGGTCTTTGTTGTTCCTACTCCATACGTGATTTGTATTTATGATCTTTCGTTTTTGTATTCTGATAGCATATAAATTTATATCTATACTGTCCTTGGTATGGACATAATTTTGAGGCATTAATATTGATTTTCTTATTATAACACCATTACTCATTGTTTAATTTGCTAATCAAAATTTTAATGATGTCAAAATTATTTTATCAACTCATGAACCGTGGTTATTTTTATTTTATGTTTCGATGAATTATGTTATTCAAGTATTTACATACTTTTTGAAAGTGGATAAAAGGAAAAATGTGTAAAAATGCAAAATTCAAATTATTTGTAGTATATTTCAAGATCACACATACACCTAATAAGAATCTACGAGGATTTAATTTACAAATTCACAACGGAAATGAAATTATCTTCGATTTTCTACAATTTACATCAAAATACTTGTAAAGGTAAAAAAAACAAAATTAGAATCACTAGTTTTTCCTCATTTTTTTTTTTAATTGATTAATTTAAATAGTTATAGGTATATTAATAATTTGTGGCATTTCATCTATGTCGTTTTGTTAATTTTAGGATTTAACGGCCACTTCAGTTGAATTCTCAGTTCCTTCCGTTTTTACCATTTTACCACTATCAGCTGCATCACAAAAAGAAGCTTTGTTTTTTTAAATTCAATAACAATCAAAATATAATTAATATAATCTTACTTTCTGAATCTGCTTGTTCACCACCCGAACGACGACGTTTCCTTGCTGACCTATCACGACGGAATACTTTCTGTTGTGTGGGTAAAGGATCCATACCCAATACCTATTTCAAAGAAAACATTTCGATTTAAATTTATAGAAATAAATTTCAATAAAAAACAGCATTACTTTATAAATTTGTCTATAAGCAATAAGTCTCAATGCATATTGAGCTGAACATGTAAGATCTTCACGCTGTTGTGCAGTTAGACTACTAGCAGCATCCGGACTATCTTTTTCACATGGATCACCTAATCCTGGTCCACCTGGTAATAGTAATCCACTTGCTACAGCTTCCATTACACGACGTAACGCGTCTCCAGGCGATAATTGAACTTGAC
The DNA here is from genome assembly GCA_039776855.1 of Mylabris sibirica. Taxonomy (NCBI): domain Eukaryota; kingdom Metazoa; phylum Arthropoda; class Insecta; order Coleoptera; family Meloidae; genus Mylabris; species Mylabris sibirica. The sequence goes on from CM077836.1 coordinate 10,825,555, forward strand.
CAGGCACTGATGAGATAACTTTTTCTGCCAAAAGTTCCATTGCCTGTAAATTGGATATTTCTCATCAAATCAAAATGTTTTTTCTCCTAAGAATATAAATGTTGTCAGAATCGGGCATACAGAACTTATTATTATTTAATATAGTCCCGTGAAAAAAACTGATCGATAATTTAAGCTCAATAAAAAAACAGATAAAAATTGATAGTAATTACAATTAAACTGTCTAGCATTGAGCTATGTATATTATCAAAATAGAAAATATAATAATCTTACCCATGAACTTAAAGGTAACCAAGTTGGGACTCTCTGGCACAAATCCCTCAAGATACGTATAATCACTACACAGGAATGGAGTCCTAGCGCCCTAGCCTATTTATAAAAATTGAATTAATATATTGGTTTTTTCAAGGTAGTGAAATTTGAGGGTTCTACAGGGTGCTTATTCTCTCTAAATATTGAAAATAAAAATAAAACTGCAAAAATTGACTTTAAGAACATAAAAGTAAGCAAAAGCTACCCCTTTAAAAACCGATAGAACCCTCAGTTTCATTTAATTAATCTGATTTAGATGTGAACTTTACACTATAATTACTTCATCAATTGATTATTAATTATTAATTTATAAATAAACTAGAAATAAAATGACTGTTACATAAATTTTAAATTTTTGTAATAAAAACTCACATCATCAGATACTTTCTTCTTAAAATTATAAAAAGGAAAAATTACAAATTAACTGTTGATTCTACTATAATTATGTAAATTTCAATATTTGCATTATATTTATAACGCTTTTTGCAATTAATAGACGCGGTGCGCGCGGGTGTGAGAAGAGACACAAACCTGGAACCATTTGGTATGTCTGAGGGCTGCCAGCGCCTGGAGACACTTGCCGCGTGCGAGAACATCCCGGTCCAACCCGCCGCTCGCAGCTTCTAGACATCAAGAAAGGGTGTTTGACCATCGTGCACAAATCTACAACTGTGCCACACACAAAAAATTTCCAAATTTAAGGAAAAACTTATGGTGTGATACAGTTGTAATTAGTGTAAAGCGGTTGGTCAAAAATCCTTAATCCCACACCACCTAAAATCAACTCTAAACAGGCATATCAGCACAGTACATTTATAAGTATTGGACCGCCACAATTAAATAAATTAATCAAATAGAATCGATCGTTCTTAAATGAATTTTTCCTTACAACCATGTACACATTTTTATGACTTCTTCTGTTTTCGCAGTATCAGTTAAAGTATCTGTCGCTTGTGCGATGATTAACAACAAACCATATATTTTACTTTAAGACTGATACAAACTTGACAGTTGACTTTACTCTAAAAACTAGAAAAGTCCAATATTTATTAAAAACGATCAAGGTTTAAGCTGTTCAAAATACAATTTGTTCATACAATCATATACCCACCTGTGTTGGTCTGTTTGTTTTTCTCTTTCTTTTATATTTTTCAATTGGAAAAAACAAATCGATACTCACAAGAAAAGCTTGAATAAATATTTCATCAAATCATAAATCAATTCACACAATCATTGACTTTTTTAAAATAAATTTTGATAAATAAAAATCAATAAATGAAAAATACCTAAGAAATTGGAAGACAACATCCGATAGATTAACTTACATACAGAATAGACAACTTTGAAAAATCCAGCATAATCAAACAACTCTACTCTTAAAATATCTCAACTGAATAAAGAAAGTTTTGATGAATTATTAAAAGAAAAATATATGAAAAAAAATCCAACTAAAATTCAGATGAATATTTTAAAAATACAATTGTTCAATCATTTACCGAAAATTTCAAAAACATCCACCCTCAATTATTATCTAACAAATAAAAACGGAAGTCAGCTTAAACCCTGTAAAAGTACTGTACACACCAGTCGCACACACGTAGTTACACTCCCTTTTTTTACCTTGTTCTCTCATAACTGGACTTGTCAATTGAACAAGCACGGTTAATCCATCGCCACATACAGTTAACCCAGCTTCAGCAGCATTTATTGTAACTGTATAATTATTATCTGGTGCTACTTGCTTTAATGCTGGCGGTAGAAGATCCACAACTTTTCTCAAAAGTCCCAATGTTGGTTTATCAGCACATAAGACAACTAATTCAACATTTGTATCACCGCGTAGTAGTAAACCTTTCGCTAAATGTCCTACTCGCATAACACCTTTTAATATGCGGTTAGCATCTCGATCTTGTTGGAATGAGAACCTAAAAAATATATTTATTATTTAAAAAATTATATTGTTGGGAATGAAGAAAATTACAGCTGATTATCACGCCCATCTTCTTTCTGTTGTTGGGATTGTTGCGGTGATTGTTGTTGTTGATTCGCGTTTTGTGACTGAGGTTGTTGCGGTGTGGGTGATGGTTGTTGTTGCAATTCTTGTTTATTCTCAGGTTCTTTTGTTGGTTCTGATTCTGGTTTAGCAGCAGATGCATTTGTCGTATTTTGGGTTGTTGGTGTTTGTCCATCCTTTGGTTTTGTACTTTCAGCTAATTGATCTGATACTATTTTCAAAGCACGTTCGGTATGAGATACAATCCGTTGTATTGCTTGTAATTCCTCTTCTTTTGGATAAATTTCAGAATGGCGAGCCATTACATGTCGATCATCGCTGGATTCAGCACGTCTTGCCATTGGCATACCACCTTGGAAGTACTATAAAAAAGAATTTATACGATTATAGAAATGGGTCTTTCAAATTAAATCCTTAAAGTAAAATACCGGTGGTGCACCACCAGGGAATGGTGGTCTTCCTCTCGGATATGGTCCTAAATTACCACGTCTACACATCTCCATATATTCTTCTTCATAACGTCGTCGATCTTCCCAATACATTCGATCATCTTCATCTTCTGGCATATTGTAATGGCGACGAGCCCAGAATTCTTCACGCATTGCCTAAGTTTTACAAATCAATCAATAAAGATTTTATAAAATCACAATTTAATAGATATCAAAAAGAAAACAATGTACGAATCTGCAAAACCTAAGTTGTAATAATTCTCAAAACAACTTAGGGTGAAGTATATTCAAATATAATCTACGACAACCTTAAAAATTTGAAAAATAATTTCTTCAATTTAACAAAAGGAACTATTGTCGACTTTTTAATGCTTTTTTTTTTATCTATTAAATACTTACAGCTCTACGCATTTTCTCTTCTTGTATTTTCCTTTGACGTAACGACGGTTTAACATCAACAACTAAATCAGGGTTGACTTTTTTCTTATATTGCAATCGATGTCTTCGTCCTTTCATGTGCATCTCTTTTGCATTTGGATCGTTGAAGCGGCATTCGCATAATTTACAATTAAAACTAATCACCTATTAAGGTAAAATCCGAAAAATTAAATCCAATAAAAGATAATTTATATTTATAATTATACCTTGCCGTCGTCACTTTTGATTTCTTCTATATAATCTTGTCCAACTGGTTGGATGTCCGGTTCGGGTTGTTCTTCACCATCATCATCCTTTGACTCACCATTACCTGTGGGAATGCCGAGACCTCCTGATTGCACAAAGTTTATCTTTGGTGTGGAGGAAACGGACTTACGAGGACCACCAATTATTTCTGGTTCCTGTGGTGGAATTGGTTTACCCAATTTTGTATGTAATAAGACAACCTTTTGATGTTTTGCTCCACGTATATGAGCCGCATATGCATCATTTCCTACAAATATCCAAATATTTAAAATTGAAAAAAATAATATAATATTGTAATAAAGTACCAGTACAGGTGACGTCACATAATTGACAACGTAATGAATTTCCAGCACGATTTTGACTAGTCACAGCCACTGAAGCTGCCATTTTTGTTGCAGCTTCCCGTTTCTTGTGTTTCTGTCCTTCTAAATGTTCACGATAGGTTTGCGGACCGGCACAACTGTAACAATTACAATTGTCTAATTATCTTCTCGAAAAACAAACATAATTACGAAATTTGTATGAACATCTAATATTTGATTATGTATTAATGACAATAATCAAAAATTAGTAAATAGACGATCAAATAATAATCTTGCAAGGTGTCTGGATCAGTATAATAATTGAAAGTATAAACTGGTAATTCTCCTTGCTTTTGTACCAATATTGTATGTTATTATAAAAGAATTTACCTGATTTTACAAACATCACAATAATGTAGTTGTTGTGGTTTAGGTGGTGCTTTTGTTCTCATATTTTTCGCCCCAATACCACCTTTTTTGTAACCTTGCCAACCGCTAGCTTTTTGTTGTGCTGCACCACCTTGTTGGGCTACATACATTGTAGCAGCTGAATATAATGCCGCGTCGTATCCTGAATATGTTGTTGTTGAATTCGCTTCTAGGACAAATTTAAATTATTTATCATGGATTAATAAATGATTTCATAATTCTTACGTTTTGCTTGTGTTGTTGGTTGAGCAGCTATTGTAGTTTGTGCCGCTGGTTGTGCATAGGATGCTTGATAACCTGTAGCATTAGCTTGATAAGTGCCAGTGTATTGAGTTGGTTTAGCAGCTGCAGCCTATTAAAAATTGAATTTTATATTAAAATAATGTTATAAATTATGTATAACAATTCTGTTATCGATTTACACTTGCCATACTTACTGCAGCTTGAGCCTGAGGTTGGCCTGCTGCTCTCTGTGTGTAAGTAGCAGCGTATGTTGCTGGCTTTGCAGCAGCAGCAGCAGCCGCAGCGGCTGTCTGATCGTAACCTCCTGTATATCCTGCAGTAGCAGTTTGGCCTATAATTGTACCATTAATACAAATTATATGAGAAAATAGAAGATATTCGTACCGTAGCCGTATTCGTAAGCGGGAGTGGCACCAGTACCTACAGCAGCATAAGTCCCTTGTGTGGCCGCTGCTGCTTGATAAGCTGTATCATAACCAGCCGCAGCACGTTGTGTACCATAAGTGGCAGCAGCGGCGGCGGCTGTTGCTGGTGCAGCTACCGCGTAACCAGCCGGTTGGCCTGCTTGGTATGCAGCTCCAGTGGCCGTTGCACTGTAATTTCAATAAAGGTAAACGACCACATTTCCGATTATAATCGTGTAAAACAAATCGGTTTAATTTATAACAAATTAAAATAAATCTTTGAAAAATTGTGTAATTAGAACTATCCAACGACTAGCAAGTACCCACCTCGGTCAGGTTTTATGGGAATTTATTGATCGGGAGACAAGATGCCGGCGCCATTTACTCAAGGACGCCGGCATTGAATAGAAATAACCAAAATTTTACACATTTACAATTAATTTTACTATATGATATTAGTGTTGAAATAATGAGAATTTTTTATAGTTTATGTTAATTAATAGAAATAATTAATTACCTGTATTGTGTTCCACCATGAGTAAATCCAAAATAATTATTTGTCGCCATATTACTTACATACACGCTGACAAATTTAGCATAAAAAAGAAAACTACTAGTGCCATCTAGACGATTTCCGCTATATGTAAATGAACGGATGTATATAAATGGCGCCAAATTCAAAATTAATTTGAATTAGAAATGAAACATTTGTGATTTTTGATTGAAATTTATTATTTTTGGTATTTATCAACAGGATAATGTTGTTTATATCGTTCAACATGGGCTATCATCTCTTCTTTTTGTTTCCTAAAATTTTATTATTAATTATTATGAATTCATTGAAATTTATGCGCTCTTACAGTATATGAGACGGTGTATCTTTGTAGACATCTTCAAAAACTTCCGTCCATTTCGGTAATAGTTTCTTTTCACCGGCAGTAAAAGCTGTTAATACGTCTTTCCGTATATTTTGCGTGTATTTCTCATCATCCGCTTCAGACCATAAGCCTCGATTGATTAGATAGGTCTTAAATCTTAATCTTGGATTATCACTAGTTATCCATTGTTGTACTTCTTCAGTCGACCGATAAGCTGAACTATCATCGGATGTTGAATGGTGTCCAACACGGTATGTTAATGCTTCAATAACCACCGGTTTCTGTTCATTTAAAGCATACTCTTTTGCCAGTTTTGTAGCATTATAAACGGCTAGAATATCATTACCGTCGACACGTAATGTGTGAATACCAAAAGCCGGTCCTCGGCTAGCAATACCATCACCGCGATATTGGTCTTTTATCGGTGTCGAAATAGCATAGCCATTATTGCGACAAAAAAGGATTACAGGACATTCTAAAGTTGCAGCAAAATTGAATGCAGCATGTGCATCGCCCTCTGAAGCGGCACCATCACCAAAATAACAAATAACAACACGATTCTTCCCTTTGAGAGCATATGCAGCGCCCACAGCTTGCGGCATTTGTGTACTCAATGGACTCGAAATTGTAACGAAATTCAATGCACGTGAACCGTAATGGACGGGCATTTGACGGCCTTTACCTAAATCATCACAATTACCATAACATTGATCGACGAATTGTTGTAATTTAAAGCCACGCCATACAAGAACACCAGCTTCACGATATTGACCATAAACGATATCGTTGTTATTCAAAGCTGCTGCACTACCAATATGCATCGCTTCTTCACCATAATTCGTCATATAGAAAGATATCCGCCCTTGTCTTTGTGATTCGTACAAAACTTTATCCATAACGTTCAACGTTACCATATCTTTATACATTTTCTGTAATATCTCATTGGATAATTTCGGTAATTCAGTTTCATTGATTACAGCACCTTTACGATCAATTACACGATAGATAGGTATCGGTTGATAGGAATCTTTTGTTGTAAATTCGAGTTTTTCGGTCCATTTCGATTGAGCGCCAGGATGAATAGGAGTTTCCATTGAATATCGCTACAATTATAACATTATCAACGATAATAGTCTCGTTTTAACCTCTGTTACTACAGATATGAGGATTTATCAATTCAAAATAAGTTTTATAAACACTACATTCGTGTATTTAATGATATCAAACTTACCCGAAATAGAAAATTAGTGCATTTTCTAAGAGTGAGTTGATTATTAGAAAATAATTTTAAACATTTATTCAATGCCATGTTGTTATACTCGAATAAATGACGTTGAAAGAATTAACATTTATTGTATTTTGACCCTTGTATTTTAACAATTACAACATTCTAATCAATTATACGACAGCGTTGTTGTTTGTAATCACTTCATGTTTCTTAACTGTTTGAATAAGAAATGATAACGTTATCATTAGGAAAAATTATTTACTTAGAATTTTCTTTTTTTACAGTTTTTTATAATAAATATAATGATATTCCAGTATAATTATGCTTTCATTTAATTTAAATATCGTGAACGTTCTCAATAAACACGATGATTGGTTAATATTGACCAATTGAAATTTACAATTTCAATCAACCAATCGATAGTATGGATATAAAAGCGGAAATTTTGAAATTTCGAAGACTTACAAAATTGGCGCCTTCTATTCTCTAAATGCCCACTAAATGAAGCGCGTACACACGCCTAAGCAGCTTCTTATTGGTTATTTTATAGGCAAGTTTACACAACTCAAAGATTCAAAGTTTTGAAATTGATACAATTAGTCCAGTAGTCTAATTAATTAATTAGATTGGATTAATTACGAAACTGAAAAAATATCTACAATCAAGAATCATTTTTTATTTCATGTAGGGTACGTACAATTTCAGAAGCAAGGTGGCCTTCGGCTGGGATGCGCGAAGGCGGGGCTTAAGCAATCTATCGGAGATATTCGGTCGGCATCGAAGTTGAAAACGCCGTCCTGAAAATATAAGACAGTTGTTTCACAAACACGTGTAACCTTCCCTCTCGGCAGTGTGAAGTCTATGGCGCTGTCAGAATTATGACAATATTTTTAAATTGGGTAGTAGACATCAACACGATCTCAGTTGGGTCCATTTAGACGATCTGCGCACTGAAGGCCACCTTGCTTCTGAAATTGTACATATTCTAACACCAATAAAGAAGGAGCAACATATTTGTAAACTTTATTATTAATAATAAAATCACTGTAGAAGACATTGGATTTTCTTGTAACACTTAAATATTGCTTCTTAATTATAAAAACTTAATTATCATCAGGGAGCTAAATATGTTAAATTTAAAACAATAACGTGACATAAATGTTTAAATTTACCGCCAAGACGATCTAGTGATTTTTCCTGTGTAAAACCGACTTTCATCATAACTCCTCCTTCAAAAATAAGGTATAGTAACGCCAATTTAAATAAGAAATTATTCGCTTTTATGTCTCGAAATTTTACTGTAGTCCGCTTACATGTAATATAGTTGGTGCAGTGACGTCAAGGCTACCGTACGGTATAAAATAGCTTTGCCTAATTTCTGAGGAATGTCCATTGTGAAGATACCTTTATTGAAAACTCTGTCACGATTGGTTGTGTACGTTCAATCAGAATCGGAGAATCGTGTTAACAAATCAAAATGAACCGCGCTAAATTTGATTTGAAATTTAAGGTATTTTTTAAAAACTTTACCAATAGTTTATTTTTTTATTGTTATTACATATACGATATGTTAATAGACAATGATAACGAAGATGTAGATGATAATGATAATGACAATGATTTTGATAACAATAGTACATTAGTTATAATTAATAAATTAATAAATTTACATTATAGAAAATTTTCAAACAATTCCATCAACATTTTTTTGATTTGTTTCTGTTAATTATTTTTAACAAATAATACTATGATTAAAATAATAATAAAGATAATAATAACAGGAGATATATTAATAATAATAAAAAACAAGAGTATTTACATAAAATAAAAAAAATTGACAGGTAACTGTAATCTTTGAAAGTTGTGTTATTTTAATAAAAAATACTTAAAAAAAGATGAATTGTACTTAAATTTGACTAGTTGTACTAATAGAAAATAATGATAATAACAACTGTAATTTCGTTTATGTTCCATTTGAATGTTCTAATTACAATATCACAAAGTTTATAGTTTATTCAACAACATTTCAGACTTTTTTTCCATTTAAATTAATTCTCATTATTGTTTTTAATTTACAATAATTAAGTATAATGTGTATATTGCGTTATGTTTTGGTCACAATCCTCTACTTAAAATAATAAACAATTATTGACTAGAAGTTCTATAAAACGTTATCATGAAGGTACAAATAATGATGTTGTTTCACTTGTTATTGTAGATTAATTAAGGTGAGAACACACGTAAACTTCTCAACAATGTTGCCAAAACATTCGCTAAATATTCAGCTTCATTTGCTAAATGCTCTTCAATACTTTTCTGTGTACTACGATCAATATTTGTAGTAATTAAATGACGGAATGCTGCTGTAACATCGTGCACTTTCAATATTAAATTTCTTGTTTGTAATGGTGCTGTTGTATGATTCGTCATATCTTGACATAATTCAGTTAAACGTCGTAGAATCGTTAAACAAATCGCCATATTCTCAGGTAGATCAGGTAATGTTGGATCTGACATTGCAATTACCAACATTTTACTGGATGTTACTAATTGTAATGATTGTGTTGTTAATTCTTCTTTAGCTAACTAAAAAAAATAATATTGATTAGTGATTAGTGAACATTGATTATAGAAAATCAATCACCTGAAATTTCTCTTCACTAATTAAACGTCCACCACCATGTACTTGTGCTGCATTGCATTGTGCTGCTATTTGGTCTAATCTTAATAGAAGACTAGCCATTGCAGCATCAGTTTTCGTCATTAAATTCTCTCTAATTGATGTACAACAACCGTTTTTTAATTGTGAATTACCTATATCGTTCTGGATTGGTAGTTTTTTACGTGGTAAATTCGGACTGTCTGGTGATATAATCGGTACGGCTGTTAAATGAGCGCCACGACCTACAATTAAGGAATGTTTGCGATAAGTGACTATTACACTTGTGGTTTTTGCAGTATAATGAGTCATAATGTTTTTCTTAAATGAAATAATGTCTACCTGTATACTTAGAAATAAGTCATAGAAAATATAGTATACAACTCGCTACAATGTGTGCTATTATTACCTCGAATGATTACAACACTCGCTCGGTCGGTAATGATAGCACCCATTATAGCCTTTACTATTAATTTTATTCGAAATACCTAGATGAGGTGAAGTCGGTGTGCTGACAGCGGTGGCTGTTTGCCGCCCCCCTCCGCCATCCACCCTACTACTACCATTATCATAATTACAATCTAAATCATTGTAGAGATTCTTGTTTCTTTGTAGATGTGGTGAACCGATTCCAGCTGTGCGTGTTTCATTATTCGTCTTCGGTGGTTGTACAATATTCTTTTTTTGTCGTAGAACTTCTAATGGTGGTACTGGTGGTAATGGTGGTTTTTTTGGTGGTAAAAACAAATAAGACGGTGCTTGTCCATTATTATTATCATTTCTTGGTGGTAATTTTGGTGGTATATCATTTGATTTCATTAATGTAGCTGCTGATGATAATGATTGTGATCGTTGACGTTGTTCTTGTGTTTGTTGTAAATTCTTTGGTGGACGTTCTGGTGGTTTCTCATCACTACTCCGTCTAGGTAATGGTTGGATTTCTTCATTATCATTACGTGTAGTTTTCTCAGTTTTATTTCGACCACAACAAGAGAATGCACCTTTACGATCTATTGTAGCATATTCGATTATATTCGATTTAACACTACAATTACTATTACGACGACATTGTTGTACTGTTGATGTTGATGGTGTATCTTTACCACCATCATCATCATCATCATCATCGATTTTCGGCGGTGGTGGTATAATATAAGACATAATCTCTTCAGGTGTTAATTCGATTGCTGGTGTTAGTTTTTGTGTAGGTGGTGGTACTGTAACACTAGCTAGAAACTTTTCTAAATCTTCTTCATTATTGAAATTCTCCAATTGGTTTAATTTCTCAATGGAATCAGCAAAAGAACTCGGCGGTTGATTGATAGGTGTTGGTAAGGCACAATCGAGTTCATCTGGTGTTGCCGGTGGTGGTATTAATGTTAAATCGATAATATCCGGATCAAATACGTATAATTCATTCGTATTTTTTAAATTATTTAAATCTTTACCATTTGAATTGTCTGGACTACGTAAACCGAAACTAATACGATTCATTCGATTATTATTATCATTATCAATTCTTAAATTATGTTTGGGTGAATTATGCGGTGTATATAATGAATCATTATCACTCTCAGATTGATTTGATTCGGAACGTAACAATTCAATTGTAGCATTTGTAAATATTGGTTTTGTTTCTACAATATTTGGTAAATGATTATGTTTTGTTAATAATAATAATGAATCACTATGTTTTAATTTACTAGGTGGTAAATCTTCATTGAGATTACTGTCATTATCACTTTCAATATCAACACTAGTTTCTTGCCATTCAGACAATGAATTTAAACGTTCTAAATGTTCTTGTTCGTTTAAATATTTTTCAGAATTTTCAACTAATTGTTGCATCTCTTGTACACGTCTTAAGACTTCATCATTTTTCGCTTCAATTACACCACTTTCTAATATCTCCATTGATACAACACTTTGTAAATCATATGAATTATTAAAGTTTTGTTTGATTTGATGATTACGATTTGATAGTGAACTATTCATGTTATTATCAAGATTATAACTTAACATTAATGGTTTACTTTGTCTACCAACTGTGTTATAAAGACCATTTGTTTTCTTATTGATCATTTGATAAATGGGTGGTAGAGTGAAACATACAGTTTTTATGGCATTTTGATTAGTATAACTCCATTTCTCTGGTATAACTCTATGTTGGGATAGATATGGTGGTGCTAGATCTTCAATTGGACTACATTCTTCTTTATCAACTGGTAGATTTTGTCCTGTTGATAAACGATAATAACCTTTTAATACTAGAACTAATTCGCTAGCATCCCTCTCTTCGAGACAAACAGACACGATTTTCTCATTTTGTAATTTTATTAAAACTGTACGAGTAATTTCATCATCAGTACGTACTTCGATTTTACGCATATCGTCAATATTCGCTATAGGCACTGGCTGTTGACAATTAGTTAAATAAATAAAATTTTAAAAATTTGATAAAAATCGATATTTTACCACAGAATTTCGAATTCCGGTTATTTGGCTAATACCAAATTTTGGACTGACTAATATAACACGTTCAGTAACATCACCTCTTGGACCCGCTGAGAAACATTTAGCACCATAACTAGGTAGTTGACTAACAATATCTAAATAATGTAATTTGGCTTGTAATTGTGTTAATTGTTTGCCTGGTCCTATCATTGTTGAGTGTAATTTTAAAAAATGTGCAACTAATTTACGGACTTCTTTACGTTTCATATTTTCTAAAAGTGAAGCAGGCACAAATCGCTCTAAACCAAAGTCTCTCCTAAAAATCAAACAATCAATAAAATTAAATAATAATTTCTATACAGAGTGTCCGCTATGGGAGCATACAATTTGGCCGTTTTCATCAAATTAATAGAGCGATTTGAATAATATTTTAGGGATTTGTAGAGTAGTCCTCAGAGAATGTTTTAGCAAAAGTAGGACCCTGGAGCTCAAAACGAGTAGAAATGACTCAAACACCCTCTCAACATTGATTGTTTTCGTGTTTCTCAATTATATCCTAAAAAAAAAAATACGAAACACCTACAGCTGGTGGAGAAAAAAAATCATTGTTAAGAGGACCCTTTAGTCAGGGCCGGATTATCGTGTCTTTTGGTAGTAAGCGATATCGTCGATATACACAAACACTGTGTCTTGAAAGCTTATTTACGTTCAAATTGTATACTCTTAGGCTGGACACCCTGTATACAAACAATTAAACATACTCTATTGTCTTGATTGTTAATTTTGCGGCAGGAATATTATTAGCTAGAGCATGCTGATAGATATGTAATGCTGCAAGTCTTAATGCTGTTTCATATTGTAATTCAGGAGCGAATCGTTCTTGGATTACATCATTACAACATTGCGTATATAGATAATCTAAAGCATTAAGATCTTGTTGTGCTAAAACAGCAGCTGATGGCGGTACGAATGCTACACGGAATAAACAACGTAGTTTATGAGCACCTGGACGTGAAGCTATCTGTAATATAATAACAAATTTTAAATAATTAACAAATGAAAATTAAAGTGAATACTTTAAATACCCTGGCTAAAGTGTCAGCCGGATCTAGTAATGTTAATTTATTCCTTTTCAATGATTTTATATGTTCAACAACTAAACTAAAATGTTCGGTAGCTTTTAAACATAATTTATTTTCTAGAGATGCTACAACATCTTGAACAGTAGTCCAAGCATCATATTTGAACGATTTTGTTTGACCATTCTCTAAGAAAACTTTTAAAACATTCGCCATTGGAGCCACACATAGATCACCCAATGAAAATGCTGAAGGCTATACAAATCAATGAATTATTCAATTTGAATTTGTAATAAAATTGTAAATAAAAATTGATCTTACTGGAAATAATGGAGCACCATTGACACATACACTTTCTGCAAAACGTACCCGTGATGGTTTCGTTTTTAAACGGGCACGTTTACTTGCTGATAATAAAGTTGATTTACGTATACCTTGTTGTTCAGTTGGTTGACATACAATAAGATTGACAGTCTTTGTACAGGATCTCACCAAAGAGATGACGTGCTCTCTAGGGGCCATTTTTACATCTTCACCATTTACGGAAAGGATCTGGTCGCCAGGTAACAGCTATTCAATTCAAATAAAATTCCTCTTGTTACAAAGAATTTCAAGTACAGTAACATTGCAACATGTTAAAGTATTAACAAAGGTATTACTGACAAGATACTTAGATCTACATAATGGAGACAGGCATGCTTTCAACATGAATATTTTAAAATCAAAACTATGTAAAACATCAATTTTTACTTTAGTGTAAAAAATTATACGCTTCAATTGTTTGACATGAGCAATTAACGTAATTAAAGTCTTTTTGTTTTAAATTAAATACTAACCTTATCAACACTAGGACCACCTTCAGTTACAAATCGTACAACTACCGGTTTCTCTGAACCAGCAACAAAACCAAATCCTAAAGCTGGCGAACGTTCCAATGTTACAGTTCTTGGTTCCGGAATTGGTAATGGTTCAATATTTCTAACAATTGGCGTTTCATACGTTGTTGTCTTATTAACATGACTAGAATCAGAACAGAGAATCAAGTTTGAAATTTGAGATTTAGAAAAGAGAATGTTTTGAAATATTAATAATTAAAACTGAAGATGTCGGCTCGAAATACAACTAATTTGCTCCCTATTGATGACTTTTTATTTAATTTGTTGAAAATGACGATTTAAGAAGACAATGTCTTTTAATTAACAGTCGAGAAGGCAGCTCAAAAATTGATTAAATTCGCTAAAAATCAATGACTAAAGGCAAAATTTTAAAAATTAAACAAACTCAAAAATAAGTTTCCAAATCGCCTCCTTTCCACACTGAGGATTTAGAACAGAATCTATCATCGGATGTGAAAAATTGCCCAGAAGTGCCTCAATTTCCTCGTCTTGACGACTTAAGAGAAGAATTCACTAAAAATTGATGATTGAGAATGGAAACGTCTTATAGACTAGACTAAAACTTAAAAATTCATGCACCTAAAAGTACCAAAATAGTTTCCATTCAAACAGTAGTATGCCAAAAGACTTGACACGTGTGTCTGAGAATTTAGTCTAAAGCTTGTAAATCTGCCGACAAATTGAAAATATCCAAATTGATAATTTAATAAAAAAAATAATTATAAATTGAGATTTTGCCTGTAAAATTGATTTCTTAAATAGAAAAATTTGTGACAAAAGCCAATGATTGATAGAAATGCCTTAAAATTTAGACTAAAACTTGAAAATTATCCTCAAAAAACATTTATTATTCCCTAAATCGTCATCTTTTCACGATTCGGTATGTATCATTTAGGAGTCCCCATGGATATCTTTGTCTATCTAATATTAAAATGTTTTACACCACGAAAAATTACTGAACACAAGACAAAGATGTTAAATCTTGCTACTTTAACCGTCTATCTTCTCATCTTTCTTATACAAACATGATTACTGCTATTTTCATGCATACGAGATTTGAATAAATTAGATAGAGATATTGGGATAATTTGGAACAAATACTAATTTTAAACAATTCGGCAACTATAGAAATTTCAAAGTTTGGAGGGCTCTAACATTATTTATTTTATTTTGTCACTTTGTTTTAATATTTTGGGTAGATTTTTCACTAGAAATTTCGTCAGATGAAGCTTATTGTTAAAATGTTCCGGCATAAATTACCTTAAAGATTATATATAGTTGTGGTCAACCCTTTTCAAGAAATATATTTGGTTGCGCCACTGCTCTTTGTGAACGTTTCTGTCTTTGTCCAATGCTTATGAAGGTTTTATAGAGCGGCTATGATGTTATAGAACTTAATAATAGGTTAAACAAAGACAACGAATGTTTATCTATCTATTTAACTATTGAAAACTATTGCTTTATGTTTCTCATCGAAGGTGTCTAATTCATCGTGTAATGTTTGTTTTAATTATGTTACAGAAATTCAAATGGAAACTTCAAATTTCCTTCTATTCCATTCATCAAGTTGAATGTTTACAAAGTTAAGAAACAAACTAAACTAGAGTCTCAACTACCCAACTTGTAATCAATCTGATTTTGTTGTAATGAAATCTTTGATAAGGGAAAATTACAACCAACTTGGAACTAAATAATTATTCAACACACATAAATTCAACTTTAAAAAAGTTTTGTAGTTTGGATTTTTTTTAAATTTTCTTCTAAAATTCATATTTTTTTCTTTTATTATTCTTTAGTGATTTATTTAGAAATTATTGGAAAATAAAACGATTTTCTTCAAGTGAAACCTTGACAGCGCTCATAGCTTGAAAGCTTTTCAAGAAAAGAAAAATATTACGTTCTCTCCCGGTGGTTATACAAACAAATTCGTCAAAAGTGCTTTTTCAAATAGTTTGAAAATATTACGTAACGGGAAGAATTGATATCAGTATTGTCACGTATATGTTTACATCTCTCAGTAATGGGCTACATTCGACTACAAAAGTAAACATTATTCAGTGTCACTTTTATACAAATAAGAGCTGAGAATTTTTGTAAATCAAACAAAAATATCAAACACAACTCCTGGAAAATGTCACTATTGATTCTTCCAACTTGTTGAACAATTTCTCAACTACTTCATTTATACACTTACTTGATGTAATAGGGCCTGCCTGAATCGTCTAATGCTCGTTCCCAACCGTATGGTAGACCATCTTCACCACATTTCCAAGCTTCTGCCGGTGGCAACCAACTAGCTGTTCGTGTAACATGACTGTAAAGAAGAAAGAGATTTAATTAAAACAATCACAGGCGTATCCACCAAAATTAAAATGTAAATTTCAAAGAGCAGTCTATACAGCATGGGACACTGAAATAGGTACATTAGGAAAATATCGAGCCCGTCCCTTTATTCCTGTTGTCAATAAGTTAGAAAGAGATAGAGAACAATAGGTTGGCCTAAATATTAGTAGTCTCTTGACCAAACATACCACTTTCTTGTATACCCAAAAGTTTACATGTTTCAGATTTTATAAATTGATAAATGTTTAGAATTTGGTGTCTTTGTCATGAGCACGTTAAAAATTCCTCAAAAAATGAGTCAGATAAAGGAGCGACAATTCTCAAGATACCGTTATTCGTTAAATATTAGGTAGTTTCTTCAAGCTTTCAAATATTTAACAGATGAGCTTGTAGCACAGGGATAAAGGTAAAATTTTGGAATAACTGATCCTACTATTTTCCAAGTACCTATACCCTTCTTTGTCTGATGCATTTATAAGGGGGTGTTTCAAGTATAAGAGTGGTTTGTTTAGTCAGGTGACTAAGAATGGGTGATAATAACCGCCATCATTTTTCAATTGTGTCTATCTCATTCTAAGTCATATGTCACAGTTATGCGGTACCGATGTCTACCAAATGTACCTAGACAAACAGCCCGTTCTATATACACGTATATTTTAAGAGATATTCATGTGATAATATAAAGCCTCTACAACGGATTAAACTACCCACCCTAGCACTATCATTTTGTGAATGTTATAACTGTTGTATAACCGAGGATTACACACAGTTAAGACTAGTTAATGAATGTTTTCATGTCTAGGATTTTAAGAAACTTTTCGGCTAGTAAACTTGTTCGAAATTGGAATATTAAAACTAAATCTTATACGATAACGAAATAGATGAATGAAGAGAAAATTATAAAGATTAGTCAACTTTCTTCTAACTACAATTTATAAATAATTCAGATGATTTTCTAATTTATTACGATTTGTGTTTTTTTCTTCTTCTACAATTGAAAGTCAAAATCGTATAAATTTCCCACATTTATTGTATTTGAATAGGCAACAATAAATATTCATTAATTCTATTTGAAGGGGTGAATGTGTTATCAAATTCAACTAAAGCACGTCCAATGAGTGGACTTTCACTACTTTTTTTCTCAATGAAGAATAGTCGACAATCTTCTCTTAGATACCTGTAAATATCGACCATTGAATCAGATCAATAGGGGACTTTTTATCATCATCTGACAATAACGATTCTGTAAGTCAAACAAATAACTTTCAGAAGAACGTAAAGATAAAGATGTGTAGATACGGTTCAGCTTTCTACCAGAATCTAGTCACTTATCAATTCTTAATAGAATCCTAGTGAACTTAACGATAACAACAAAGAAGTTTGTTCGAATGGAAAATGGGATGAACTGAAAGCATTTTTGTGATTGTAATGTCATCAACAGGCAGTGAATCAAAGCTTTTTTGGAATTTATAATGAAAACAAATATGAGGTAAGTACAGCTAGGTGTATGGAAAAGGTCACAACTATTAAGCGATTTCGTTTTCTATATCTTGAAGAAAAAAGAGTGAGATCCTGTAAAGCTCTGTAAATAAGCAAGTTAACACCCTTATTCCCACCTGTTGTTTTTGGTTGAATATATCTTCAAATTCTGAATTGTTAGGCATTATACGAGCCAGCTTCATTAGCCTGACTTACACAGCCTCACAATTGTCGTCACCTTTTCCATACACCTGGCTGTACATATTAGAAATATTTGTTAAAATCATCCATAAATTTACAATTTACCCAATTATAAAAATAATTGGGATATTTTCAGATGAATCAAAGTAATAAATTATAAATTGTAAATATAACAAAAAATGTGCTGTTAATTAATACAAAACAGATACAGTCAAATCTAAAAATATTGAAAAAACCAAGATTAAGTAGTGGAATAAACTTTAATATAAATTCTAAAACTTTATCTGGCTTCAATCAATCTTTCTATATTAAATAAAAAATCTCCATCCGTTAAACTCCTGTTTATTATTTTAACGATATTTTTAATAATTCGTCTTCTTTTAGTTACAATTATTAGAAAACATTTTTCCGGTTTCTTGTTTAATTATCGTTGAAACATTATGAACTTCTAAGTTAATGAAAATACACAAATATGAAGATGAGAAATATACCAGACATATTTTTGATTTAATATAACATCATAATAATAATGATGATGATGTTGTTAATAATAGCAACCGTTCAGAGACGACAGTTACTAAATTGTAAAGAAAAACTTTTATTTAGATGAGAAATAGACAAAAAAAATCGTCGTCTTTGACAACACTGCCAGGTGGATACATCTGTTGTATTTTATTAACGACCATTTTCAACAACAATATAATATAATAAATCACCTTTAATATTAATTATTGAACTGATTAATTAATAATATCTTAGAAAGCGTTATAAAACGTAAACTTTTTTAAAATATTTAAATTATCCATTTGTCAATGTCGCTAGCATCCCTCGAAAGATTTATAAATTCAACCCTTTATATAAATTTATCGGTGATATATAAAAGGGTTGGATATTATGCGACAAATGCAGTATAAACCACAACACATTTGGGAAATACTATCCTCAAAAGTCTTTAAAAGATTCAAACATTTTATACTATCGGATTGTTTCAGTGACATATTTCAGGTTTTTAAATAAGAGAGTTGCCAACGAAAAGTCCCATGTGAAATCTTGGAGATCAATCGATATAAATGTTGTTTTAAATCGAAATTGAGAAAATGCACTAGCAGTTCAAGTACTTTCTAGATTAAATTCTTATAGAAACAGTAAATAAAAATAATAAAGATTTCAATATAAAATGGTCTAGTTTACGGATTGTTTACGGATTTTCAGTGAAACTTTAAAGTGGATTAGTCTTGTTGAAAGTTTGATTTTCCGGTTAAATACACCGTGTTAATCTTTTTATTTGATATATCAATCTTGATTAAAATTTGTACTAGTAGTAACTAGTTTTAATAATGGTGATGATGAAGTAAAAGTCGCCTTTGTATCTACAATTAAAAATCATAGAACAAAGACGATTTTTAATGAAACTGAAATAAAATTTGTCATGGTAGAAAGATGAATGGATATTACAAAAGCAAAACGACAATACTGTGACGAAAGAGGTAAATGGGTTAAAATTGTAAAAAGAATCAAATTTACAAGGCGATTCAGTAAAAATCTTGATCTCCATCTCCGACTATACAGGGTGTAATTAAATTGCCTTACAATATCTCGCTACCCTCATGAAGGTGTTTTGAGGCATCAAAAAGAAAAAAATATTTATTAAAATTGAACCAACCACTGTTTAATGGTCGCTGGTCGCTTTATTAATACTAACCTAGCATAAATTTATTTTTGAGACTCGATAAAAAAGCTGGTGTTAGTATAACACATCTCAGATTTCCATAGATATCTTGCTTTATTACAGATAACAATAATGTTGTTTGATTCAAATGGCTCTGAAATGTTCAATCCTATTTTGTTCGATAACGAGGTCTTACCGAGTCCCTCGGTTTTTCGGGCCCTATACGTGTTCTGCAAATCAATAGGCAATTCAATAACAGCCTGTATAGCAAATTTTGAAACCTTAGAATATAAAGAGGTCCTTTCGTTAATGTAGAACAGAGATCTAAATAATGATGAAACTAAAATCGTATTAGAGATTAGTGATTTGGCATCAATTTTTCTAGTAAATTTTGTTAATGACTATTCATTAATAAATAGGTACTACTATTAAACCTTATCACCGTTAAACGACTGAAAAAAGTTTGGATTCTGTATGGGATACGAGCCCACGAGCTTTGGTTTAGCGCACCACTGGTCTGACCAACTGAGCTATAAGGCTACTATCTAATCTTTATTGTAAATTTATATTTAATTGGACAGAACGATAAGTGCTTTATCGCACACAATATCAGAGCAGTATTGCGTAAAACTTGTTTAGCAGTAATAAGGCTTAATCTTTCTTAATTAATAATCATTAATGTTTCATTATAACATAATTCCATCGCTGTTTATAAATAATTTGCTTATTGTTAGTATTTGCCTAGCCAGCATGACCGTATAAACACTTCACACATTGACGAGGAAGACGATATTGTGTCCAATAAAGCAGTTATCGTTCTGTTCGATCAAATATTTACAATTCACAATTAGATTAGTGAGGATTCTGGTAGCTCTGTTGGTTAGAGGAGTGGTAAGCTAAACCAATCAAGGATTCAAACTTTTTTTAGTTTTTTAGCGGTGATAATGCTTAATATTTCTTAATTAATAGTAATTAATATAAATTGCTTAATTCAATTGAAGTTTTATTGGCGGATATTTTAGAAGAATCTATTTGACACACAATTCTTAAAGAAGAAGTACAATGCTGGAAAAAAGAACACCCTCATACTTATCAATCACTGTTTTATTTTTTGCAAATGTTCATAGAAAGTAAGATATTTCATTCGGTTTTTCTAGATTTAACTATACAAATAGCTTTTTTTGTACCATTTTTTGTAATGAAATTCGCATCTAAAGTCTTCTAAATTATTCTTCTAATTGTAAGAAACGAAATTAAAAAAAATTACATCCAATTTTTGATGTGTTCCTATTAGTGACCAAAATCGAGATTGATTATCGATTTTGATCGAGATTGATTAAAACAGCGTTAACAAGGATAATCGAGTCAAGTCGAATGTGGATTGCTTTTCCCCCATCAATTGTCATTTGTGGTTACATTAACTAACTAACAACATCCATATTGTAATAATAAAATGATTGATTGATGTGATGCGTGTCCAGTATATTTGAATTTTCGGTTGGTTAAACAGTTTTTGATTGGCGTAACTAAGTGCGTACATATACAATTCGATTAATCCCTCACAATGTGTTTATGTTTATTGTTATGAGAACGGAAACATAAGCAATAGTAACAACAACAACAACACCATTAACAATGACAACAACATTTAGAGACTTTAATCAAACAGAAAATCAAAAGGTAATTCTGATTATTTATAAACAGTCATTTATTATCGTTTGTATCCTCTATTGAATACTTGAACTTGCATTTATTGAATTTGCAATTGTAATGCAATATGAATATAAGTAAGTCATTTTATAATGTACAAATGTCTTTCTACAAGAATATAAATATGGAAATAAGGCGTCGAGGAGGTATCTCGTACTTTGCCAAGGTTATTATTAGAAAAACTCAACGAGTTGTTGGCGGAAATGCGAATAAATATACTGCTATTACAGACTTTGTTCCACCAGAAAATTCACAAATTCAACAAATATTTTATACCAAAACATCCTGCTTTTAATTTGAACTTAATAAGATTAGTTCACAACCCAAATTGTGGTTGTTCTCTTGGGACAAACCTATTATTTTTCTTTTTATTAACAAAATTTACATAATATGAAATATTTGTATGTAACTTTGTTTGAATGATAAATGAGTAAATGCGAGTATAATTTTGTTATTGTGGTGACTATGGTCGGGATGCTGATGATAGTGATGGTAAATAGGGGTTGATAATAGAAATGTTAACCAATTCAGGATATATGCTAATCCAAAATGACTATCTAGGTATATCACTATAAAAGCTTAATGAGTTTTACCATTAAAAATCGTTATAATAATACATAGTATCAATGATATGAAACAAAATTACTGGGAGAGTTTTCGATTTACAAAATAATAAAGCAAAAAATAGGTTATTGCTTAATTTAATTCCGAAACAATAGAGAGGAGAAGTCGGTATAATTTGATACAAAGTTTCCCACTTCAATTCTCATTCAATTTAACCATTTTCTCGTATATATACAAGGAATGATCTATAAGAGTTCTTGAACTTTGCAAACATCTATTAATTAGTTCGTATGAAATATAGTAATTTGAAATAATATGCGGTGTTTGAATGCAATATGTGCAATAGAAATAAGATAATCACTTAAAACTTGCAGCTAGTCAGGGGCGTCTCTAGAAATTTGCCCGCCTGTATGCAAAAGGCATTTCTATTGTTCTTCAAATCAGAAAAAAACCGACATTTTTTTACAACATTATTATGAACAATAAAAAGCCCAATAATAGGTGTCGATTCTGAATGTGGTCGATCCTATGAAGCTCCTAATAGTTGACAAGCGATTTAACAAAAATTTAAGTATCTATAGAGGGCGCTGGACAACATATTAACAAAATTAGAACCTCCTAGCTCATTTGGAAGTTGGTCGATAAACGCTCGCTTCTGACGATGTCGCGATTTTCAAAGACTTGCTACACACTTAAAATGACTTGAGTGACTCGAGAATCCGTCTAACATTGATTTTTCCTTTTTCATAGAATTCATTGGAGTAAAACGAAAAAAAAATCAATGTTGAGAGGATTTCTGAGTCATTACGTATTTAGATAATTTTTTTAAATTGTAGACTTGTCCTAAACAAGCGTTTTTTGACCAACTTCCAAATAAGCTACAAGGTTCTAATTTTGCTAAAATAGTCTCCAGAAATCAATCTATAAATCTTTCAAATATTTTTTCAACTAATAGGAGTTTCATAGTATCGATCATATTCATAATCGACACCCTGTAGTCAATTTTGGCTTTGGCTGTCCATATTTCTTACACATTTTGCACACCTTACCAGGTCGCCTCTCTGTACTTATTGTTAGTTGTTTTAGTTAGATAAAACGCCGACTAACCAAATTTCAACAACAAAAAACGTTACAAAGAAACCATTAAATAAACATTAAGCATTACCTGGTCAAGTTAATCTGCATTAGTTTTTGTTTAAAAGAACTAAAACAATCTTATAATTAGTAGATTATTGATTTTCATTTTAGCTTAAATGTAAAAAGTTAATTTTCCTTTAACGATTATCGATTACATTTTTCAAAGTAAACCGTTAATTAATCGAGCAAAATATAATCAGTCAATTCCAAATTGGCCATATCCCAAAATTGTAGACACTATGAAAAAAAAAATTCCACCCTTGCCCTTAAATTGACAGGATATACCGTATATAATTGTGATAATTGAGGGGTAAGAAGGGTGAATACAAATATCTCCTTTTTTTACAGTTATTTTCCACTCTTACATTGAGATTGTAGCGATTAATTAAGAGAATAGTGGTACAAATATGAGTGGGGTTGGTTATTTATTAACAGTGCGTAACAGAACTATAATTCATTG
Organism: Mylabris sibirica; assembly: GCA_039776855.1. NCBI lineage: Eukaryota > Metazoa > Arthropoda > Insecta > Coleoptera > Meloidae > Mylabris > Mylabris sibirica. The sequence continues at coordinate 10,849,149 of CM077836.1, forward strand.
GTGTAGCGAGAGAAAACGGATAGGTACTACGCGTTAAGGGTGGAGAGTCTGTTGCTCATTTTAACACATCTGTTGATAGAAATATGGGGGGTGATTTTTTATAACTACGATTGAAAATCCGCAAATGTGTTGTTTCATTATCAAGAAAAATAAAGAATTTCTTGTTTTTTTTTCTCTCTCCCAAGAAGAATAGACAAGTAAAAGGAAAAGAGATTAAAGTGGAGTTTCACACATCATGAACACTGTTGGGGGTGATTTTCAACTCCGCTTTTTTCCTTCACAATGTCACAGTAATGGAATTTAATTTAACCCTCTACTAATCCCGTGTCAATGTGGAATTCAAACTGTTGATTGTTGTTTAGAAAATTACTAACTATAATTGGTTAATAAAGGTGGTTTTCAAAGATGAAGATCAATTTCGAATTTTATAGTTGTTGGAAGATATGTGATAAGAATTTCTATTTCTACCCAATTTTGTAATGTTAGCCGCTATGAATGTCAATGAAGAAGGCACGTTAAAAAAAAAGTGTAGGTACCATAGTGGCCTTATTTCCATTATGGAAAGATTCATGAGTTCATGAGATCGAAATAATACAAACTTCTTACTCTTTTTGTTAAATTCTCTTATGGGTGTGACCGACTATAATGGAAAATGTCAGGTATTGACGTATTTCATGAATTGAAAACTACAGGAGGCCTCTTTCTATGGTACTGGTGAAATAAAATGTCAACAATTTCTATAGTAACTAAATCTTTCACCATTAATAACGTTCAAAATCGATGCTCAATTAAGGGTAAACCACAAGAGAGCGATTCATATGCACGATTGGAATTAATTCGCATTAAACTAAGGTTTGACTTCAACGATCTCATGTTACATTTTCTATCACCTTGACAACTACCACCAACATTGATTACTCTATGTGGTGGTGTGATTTAACAACTTTACAACCGGATTTTAATGGTTTAAACATGTTTTGAATTGTAACGGCGAAAAATTCTACAATTTCTCATCAAATATTCAACACCACGGTAAACCACACCACTTTTTCTAGATGGCATTTTACAAAAATCACATAACATACATACTTCTATTGTTGTCTGTGGTGCATTAAGAATTTTAAGGGCCTTGGGCAAAATTGATAGAAAGCAAGCAGAGATACATATGTATGAGGGCCCTTGGCAATTGCGTAATTAGCCCACTGATTGTTATTGGACATACAAGCAGATCACGTTCGAAAACATGAATCAATATCACAAATTCCTAACAATAAATTAATTACAAGTTAGAAACATTTATACCAATTTAACATCCCTGAAAATTGATGAAATCAAGTGAATAATACTGAACTGAGTGTTTCGAAAGAAAGAAAACGAGTCAAACAAATGGGCTCTTTCATGGTAGTGAATCGAATTGTCGTTTGTTTTGTGATGTTCCTATAATAGCACCTCCTGGTGCCGTCGCCGTCCTCTCCGCCTCATGTCCCTTTGACTGTTGTTGTTAACATTGAACAACAGTTAATTTAAAACTGGGAGTTATTTAGTTTCTTGGTTGGCCAATTGTAAAACTACCTACTAAACCTCAGTGAATAACAAATTAAAACCCACTTTCTGCGTGTATAAATTAAACACTTGCAAAATTCATTAAAACGACTGACAACAAGTGAAATTAATTCGTTTCAACTGATGATTTTTACACTGATATAAAAATGGATGGAGTAGAGAAAAAACTTTACATCCAATTGATTTTGTTGCAAGACCGTAATCAAAAAACTATTTGGAAAGTAGGACAAGTTTTAAATAATGATATGAGGGAAAACTTCTTATGGCAAGGGGGTAAGGAATTGCACTATAGGTGAAGCTCACCCTATAGCTACATAAATTTCGTTTTATTTATTTGTACTTGTTGTTTTATTTGAAATAAAACACGACTTTTATATTACGTGTTGCAGTCAGAGAAATTGTGAATGTTTTAGTGGCAATGCAACGATGAGACGACACTACCCTAGCAGCAGCAGTGGTGGTTGTAGTAGTCATCTCGGCACAATCAATAGAATCAGTCCGAAATCCCTGGGATATATCACCCAATCCTAATGTGAAACAATATTCAACACGTCCATTATAGAGGCTTTTTTGAGTGGTTAATTCTAATAAGACTCCTATTAGTTGGCGAGCAATTCGAAAAATACTTCAAGGATTTGTAGGGGGCTGGAGACCATTTTAGCCAAATTAGAACCTCGTAGCTCATTCTAAAGTTAGTAAAAAAAATATCGTTTTGGACTATGTCGCAAATTTCAAAAAGGAGCAAGGCACCTTAAACGACTACGAATGACTTGAAGATCTTCCCAACATTTTTTCTTTCTGAAAATTGCGACACTGCCAGAAACGAGCGTTCTTTGAGCTACTAGGTTCTAATTTTTCTAAAATTATCTTCAACTGCCCTTCTATAAATTCTTGAAAGATTTTTCGAATCGTTCGCCAAGTAATAAGTAAGATTTTCATAAGAATTGACCACGTTAAAAAAAGACCCTGTATACCAATCGATGTACTGAAATTTGAGTCGAATTAGAACCTTTTTTTATCAATATTTACACTGATAAAGATACAAAGATTGATGGTAAACAATGGTGGACAAACACACCCAGAACGTAACTTGATAAAGGCCGATCCACACACGGAGATATATCTTATAAGACGGTCTCATGGTACGGTGCAATGATATATATCTATCTCTGTCGGTATCATGTATAGACAAAGCTAGATATATATCACTGTACCGTACCATGAGACCGTCTTACTAAGATATATCTCCGTGTGTGGATCGGCCTTAAGGGTGCTATTTCCTTTATGTCTCCAAAGGATTAGTTAAAGTATCATTGAACGCTACATTAAGACGAATTATAGTGAAATTAGGGGAGAATACAGATTAGATTAGTAAAACATAAAGGAATTGCAATATAATGAATCGAATCCAAATCGAACCGATTGATTACACTATTTTGAAGTGTAATTATACCACAAATAAACAATAAACGCAAAATTAATTTGGTGGTTTTGATTGATCGATCTGGGTAAGTGCTCAATGGGTGGTGGTATTATGATGATATATATAAAAATAAAGAAATGATGAGTCAATAAAAATATCCAAATGAGGGTGGAACAATCATCAAACAAAAGTAAAAATCTCTTAAATCTCTTAAAGAAAGTTCAAACCGAATCTGATTAGAACAAATGACTTGTAAATCATTGTAAATACCGAAAACAGAATAGATTCCTTCATTATTTCCACTATAAGATGGTTGTGTTATTTTGATTTACTCTAAATTACAATATTAAACTCTATAAAACAGTTTATTAGTATTAGACTAGCTGGTTTTATATCCTTTAAGTAAACTATAAAGTCGTAAATCGGTGTATTATCGTTCTGTATTTATAGTTCTATCTTTGCAACTGGCTTTAAATTTAAATTAATTTATCAACAATATAGAAATGTAAATGAATCAATAAGAAAGGAAACAATAACGAAAACTTTATGGGTTTTATTGTTTCTAGAAATGGGGTGAAAACATCGACGTGCTATCCTATGGGCAAAAAAGGCCCCATCAGCAGGCGTTCAAAGTCTCCAAATCAATATTCTGATTTATGTAATAAAAACAGTCGTTTCCACATATTTAATGATTATTTATGGCAGATGTGACGCAGACGTGCTGCAGCATATGAACTACAGACCAATTCAACTTACTTTGAAGAATTGCAGTAAATTCCACAATAAAAAACTTAACACTATAAGTACTGGATAAGACACGTAAGACGAAAAGTTCTTCCCATTATTTGATAAGCGATTCGAAAAATATTTCAAACATTTTTTTTAAGGTAGCTGAAGAATATTTTAGCAAAATTAGAACCTCGTAGGTCATTTGGAAGTCGATCAAAAACGATTTATACATGCAAAACTACTAAGAATGAGGATTCTCCCAAGATTGATTTTTCTTCATTTTATTCTAGAATATTTTTGAAAATCGTGACATTGTCAAAAACAAACATGTTTTGATCGACTTCCAAATGAGCTACGAGGTTCTAATTTTGCAATACAAGTCCTTGGGATTTTTCTAATCACTTTCCAAATAATGGGAATTACCATAAGAATTTTCCTCTTACGTGACTCACAAGCAGGGCCGTTCCTAGCGGGCGTGCAGTGCGTGGCCCGCACACAGGCGGCCGCCCGAAAGGGTGGCCGATTAGTAATACAGGATGTCCCGTAAGTCGAGCATTTCCTGCTAAAGAGCAGATAAGGGATGAAATTCTAAGGTGAAAATTCCTGTACCATTTTTTTATCTGACGCACACATAATCAGTTATTAATTAAATCATATAACCAAATCAGCTGCTCGATATAGCGATAAAAAGAGAGAAGGAAAGAGTCTTGACGGAAGGACGTAGGAAGCGGATCAGTTAGCAGGCTGGCGCGAGAGCCGTTCAAAGTAAGAGAGCACCTGATTGGCTACTTGATTTAATTAATTAAAAATGCTACAGGACTTTTCACCTTAGAATTTCACCCACTATCTGCCCCGAAGGAGCAAGGGTGCGACTTACGGGACGCCCTGTATACTATAATACAGGGTGTTTGGTCTATGTATGGTGACTTCTATTCTAAGAAACTCCTATTAGTCGACGAGCGATTCGAAAAATATTATAAGGATTTGTAGGAGGGTCCGTAAGCCTCGTAGCTCATTTGGAAGTTGGTCAAAAATCGCTCTTTTCTAACGATATGTAGCGATTTTCGAAAACGAACTAAACACGCAAAACGACTTAGAATGACTTTAGGATCCTCCCAAAATTGATGTTTTTCGTTTTTCGCCATTTTATTCTGGAACAGGTGGAAATATTTCGTATTTTCTCTAAAATACAGTGGAGAAAAATGAAAAAAATCAATGTTGGGAAGGCCTCTGAGACATTTCTAGTCGTTCTGCGTGTTTTGTTCGTTTTTTAAAATTGCGACATTGTCCAAAACGATCATTTTTAACCAACTTTGAAATGAGCTACGAGGTTCTAATTTTGCTAAAATGTTCCTTGGAAACTCTTCTACAAATCCTCAAAATATTTTTCGAATCGCTCGTCCAGTAATAGGAGTTTCTTAGAATAGAAGTCACCATACATAGACCAAACACCCTATATACTAATAAATATAGGGGCAGCAGTTGAGACCTTTGCACGCAGGCGGCAATACCCCTAAGAACGGCCCTGCACAAGGGTATACATGGGCGCCCCCAAATTCAAAATTGCTTGGGGCTTCATGAAACCATAATGGGTAGAAAACTAGATGAATGTGAATTGAATGTATAATATTATTAATTACGATAATATCGGCGAATTGTTAGTTATAATGAATACTTTAATACTTCCGTACGTTTAGAATGTGAATATTTACACAAAATATTAGGTGATTATCGTATAATTAATAGTTTAGTGATGTGTTGTAAAAATTATTTCACATTCCAATCTGTTCGTGTATAAATCATTAATATTCTACATGTATAACTAATAGAAACAATTCAAAAAATAGTTTCATGTAAGTACGATTTGTTGTTTAACAATTTTAATAAAATAATCCCTCTGTAGTCCTGTAGTCATTAATTATATTTCCAATTTTTCAATTAACAATAAAGTCGACGAAACAATCTTTTAAGAAAAAGAATGATAAAAATGTAACGAAAATATTATTAAATTTACAATTATGTAAATTGCATACAATTTAAAAATGTAAATTGTCTTTTTCTTGCCTTGCAAAGAATATAGGAAAGAAAACTGGGAAATTATTAAAAAAAAAAAACGTATTTCAACAAATCATAAATGAAACAAAACACACAATTGTACGATTTCGTGTTGTGATAAGAATGCAGATTTGTAAACCATTTTAATAATAAGCGGTAGCATAAAGCGGTACATACACGTTAAAATTTCATTATAATTCTTAACGAATTTAATATCAATTTATTGATCAGTATTGTCATGATTTATTAAACAAAGAATCTGCACGACTTTGATAAGACATTCATTTTTCTTCACGCTTGTTTTCAGTATAACTCATTTATGATTTTGTTATAAATCATTTTTAATTGAACGTACAGGATGAGCTTTAACTCAAATTTGCAGAAACCAAACAATTGTTATCACTATGATGATTATTATGGAATGGCATACAAATGTTAAACTTGTGATTAATAAATCCAGCCAACAAATGCTCTCCACATTGAACTGTTGTTGTTCTCTCTGTTAGTTTGTTGAGTTTAAACTACACAAATAATGCAATTTTAATTAATATCAGAAGCATTATTAGAGTTTAATTAAATAATTAAAAATCAAAATCAAAAATAGAGACAATGTTTTCTTGTTGTTACGTAAAAAAATCATTACACTACTTTGTTAATTATATTTGAATTAATTAAATCGAATTAGTCTTATGAAGAAATCAACTAAAAAATTACAAAACTCTTTTGTTTATAATGAAGACACGGAAAAAGTACAGTATCTGGTTTAACGGTGATAATAAATTCCAACATGTATAAAATACAAATGGAATGTCAATTTAAATAAAATACCCATCATAACTAAACAAGTACATCATTGAAACACAAGTGTTAAAATAAAACAATAAAACAATGATATTTATCATAATGTAGGACACTTTCTTCACCATAACGAATAAAAGAAATGCTAACAATAATCGTTAGTTAAATTTCTATTTCTACATTTGTATTTTATAAATATAACAATAAAAAAAAGTCTATGAAAGAAGAACAATCATTGGTACTTTCTATAAAAGACTGCATCTTTATATCCTTTTATCTTTGATTTTGCAACAATATAAACTTTGTTCCAATTGTCAGTTGAAAATCAGTGGAAGTGGACAATAGGCGTTTAACAGAAGTATCATAGCGGAAACGAAACCGTAAGCGGAACTTACAAAACAGAATTTATCGAAAACGGAACCAAAAAACCTATGAAAAATTAAATTAATAGGTTTATTACAATAAAGGGCGATTCGATCTATATTTATTTGTGTTTTAAAAGTGAAAATTTCGCGGTCTTCACGCCACATAATCTACTTCTTTTTCGTTATAAATTAGGCCCCACTAAATAGTTATCGATGGCAACGCGAAACTTTCGTTGTACATCCGTTAAAAATATGCGGAATCAAAATGGAAACAGAACTAAGCAGTTGCGGAACTGGAAGCGGAAATCTGTCATGCCACAATACTCAATAATGTTCAGTAGGAACATAATTGTTGTCAATTAGAGAAATTTCAATCGATAAGAAATTACACTTTTTCTCTAATGAAATTCTTTACTTGAAAAGGTTAAATATAAAAGAAAACTTTGAGAAAACTTCAAGAAAAAATTTAATAGTTTAAGGTATTTTCATGAGTGGCTAAGCTATTTTGTAAATTAAATAGTGACGTTAATTAATTCCTGAAACATTAAATTATTTCCTATTGAATCAATCGTTAAGTTCTCTTCATTTAATAAATGGAAATTTCATGATAATTAGAGTAAAATAGTATGGAAAATAATTTCATAAATCAACAGAAAAAAAATACTCCCAAATTGAAATTACCAAACATTATGCTGATAGATCAGTTAAATGGATTTATTTATTTATAATAAAATCAACTAAATCTGTTTTCTCAATCAAAAATTCTCTTAATTAATTCAACAAACATCTAATGAGTGAGTGAGAGAGAAATGTGTTGTTGATAATGAAAATATAATTAATTTTCAAGAAGTAATTAATTCTAAAGTCGCCCACTGATTAATTCAAATTAAAATCAAGATTTTAAATGAAAGAATAACAAAATACTGAAAACAATAGAAAAATTATGCAAACATTTTATTAATTTAATTTTTTTCAAGTTGTTAAAAATAGAAATGACTTGATTTACGTTTTCTTCTCTTCAAACAATAACGTATTAAGTTTCTACAGATGGTATTCACTAAGTTTCTAAAGACTAGTCTCTATCAACTTGCAAGTTACTATCATAGTCGCTTATGCTATGTGTTTTATATTATAAGGGTAGTTATAGTGTTAGTAACCCTACGAAATGATAGTTGCGGAGTAACTTGCGCGGTGGTTGTTTTATACTTGTCTCTTTTCAATTATTAGACATTATAAAATTGTAGAGTGAGATGGATAAGTTTGTTCAAATCGAATTCAAAAAGTTAGTGAATACTACTCCTGTTAAACTTATATTCAATAACAGCTCGAATTCAATTTTTTGTCTTACAATAAGAAAAAGACACAAACTATGTTCTCCAATTTAATACTTATTATTAAAGAAAACAGAATCGATCCAATTATCAGACTCTTTTCATAAATTTATTTGGAATTTCAGATACGTACGTGAATAGTTAAGGACATGTTGACAAAAAATTGAATTTCTCTCTTCTACTCGAATGAAAAGAAGAAGAAGAAGAAGAACGCCACCAATAACAACAACAACAACGACAACGTGGAAACGAATCGAATTGAAAAATCCTCGACAGTTCGTTAATTAAATTTCAACGCTTTCTCGTATCTATCATAATCATAATCATCAGCATCGTCGGTATGTATCGATTATGCAAAAACAAATTCGCACAAAACAAAACCTAACCAGGATTTCGAATACCATTATGAATAAAGAGCGACAGGGCCGGCCTTAGAGACTCTATGCCCTGGATGAGAATTTTTAGCCGCCCTCCAGGAATGATAATAAGGTCAGATCCATTATTAAATATAAATTCATATACCTACCTAGTGGTCCACGTAAAACTATAAATTCTTATAACAAGTCATATTATTTGGAAATTCAAAAAATTATACTTAAATGAGGGCCCCTTGAGACATTTTAGCACAAGTAGAACCTCGTAGCTCATTCGAGGATCCTCCTAGCATTGATTTTTCCCTTTTTCTCCATCTTGTTCTATACTTAACAGATGGAAATGTTTAGCATTTTTTTTTAATGCAATGGAGAAAAATAAAAAAAAACAATGCTGGGAGGGTCTACTAGTCATGTTAGTGTTTTTACGCGCTTAGCTTATTTTAGAAAATAGCGACTTTGTCCGAAATGAGCACCTTTTGACCTATTTACCAATAAGCTACGAGGTTCTAATTTTTCTAAAATGAACTTCAGGAACCCTCCTGTAAATCCCTGAAATATTTTTAGAATCGCCAAATAATATGTCTTGATATAAAAACTTTCAGTCTTAAATGAACGTCATGAACCACCCTATAATAGTTACATACTTTCATTCAATTTTTAGTTACATTTATCTACAATTTTTTTTATCGCCCTTTAAGTCGCCCAAGCTCCCATCCATTCCCATCTAAAGCCGCCACTGACAATGAGTAGCGGCATCGCTCAATTAAACTTTTAAAATACAATTTCCTATCAAATTGACAATTTATTGGTAGATTGAAGATGATGTAAAAATCATGATAGAATAATGAGACGATGTAACAGAAAGAAAGCAAAGAGTGTAAAAAAATCGGAAGGAAATAACAATTCATTTTTAAATAATAATAATGACAACAATAATAATAATAAAGAAAGGTAAGTATAATGAAAGTGAATTTTATTGCACCTATTTATACAGAGCTTCTGTTAGTATTATTCTTATTTTTTTTCACTTTATTACATAATATGGAATTAGTGAAAATTTCCGGACTGTTAAGCTGCTTATATTTACTTTCACAATTTGTGAGAAACACGCCTGGCAGATAGGTACTTATTATTATTATTAACACTATTATTATTATTATTCAGACAACTCAATTAGATTGCAGAAAATAATTTGTGAATTTTTTAAAAAAAATAGATTTGGCTCATTTTATTTTTTGGACAAAAATCAGGAAAAGAAACTGTATAATGAACCAAATTTATTTTAACCGTTTCAAACATATTTTAATAAGTTCCAAAGTAAGATATAATGCGATAGAAAACACATTCGCAAATTGATCAAGCCAATTTGGATCAACTATACAGGGTGAGTTTTATGTATGGAACGCCTCAATTATCTTGGAAACGGCTTATACAATTTTTATAAATTTTTGTGTGCAAGGGTCTTGTGATACGGCCGGTATTGTGGTGGTATTTTCGTTATTTTAACTACCCCCCTTATAGGGGGTAGTGCACCCTACTCTCTTATTTTAAATGAAATGGTATCTTTTTTATTACATTTTTGAATTCTTTGATGAAATCCAAGTGGACTTTGATAACATGACCCATGGTCTAGCGTTGAAAGTTTTTCAGATATATCAGCTTTTATTGCAATTTTAATATTTGCAGTGTATGGTTGAAAAAATCATATTTTTTAAGCTATAACATTTGAAGTGTTAAAATTTGGAATTTAAGTATTCAAAATGATGCACTTTTAGCCAATTTAAACAGAATTGAATTATGTTTCAGAGTTGAGCTGAAATAATTTTTTCTTTCAGACAATTTTCAGTCTATAATATCTTACTTATTTTAAATAGAACACGATATTTTTTTTATATGGCTAGACAGGGAAAAAAATTCTACATCGAACTATATTAGCATTCCCTATACCTATCTTTGATAATTTTTCAGTTATCCAAAATATGATGTTCCATTTGAAATAAGCAAGATATTAGAGTTTGAAAATTGCCCGAAAGAAAAATTTATTTCAGCTAAACAATGAAAGATAATTGAATTCTGTTAAAATTGATAAAAAGCACATTATTTTTACAACATAAGTTTGAAGTTTCAACATTTCAAATGCTATAGCTTCAAAAATATGAATCTGAAAAACTTTCAGCGCTAGACCATGGGTCATGTTATCAAAGTCCACTTAGATTTCATCAAAGAATTCAAAAATGTAATAAAAAATATAACATTCCATCTAAAATAAGAGAGTAGGGTGCACTACCCCCTATAAGGGGGGTAGTTAAAATAACGAAAATACCCCCATAATACCGGCCGTATCACAAGGCCCTTGCACACAAAAATTTATAAAAATTGTATAAGCCGTTTCCGAGATAATTGAGGCGTTCCATACATAAAACTCACCCTGTATGTAAATTTTCACTTCATTCATTAATAGTTCTACGTATTAGTGTTGAAGTAACATTATACATATACATAGGTCAATTTGAAGACTATAAAGATTCACTTTATCAGACTCAAGACCATAATGATTTACTTTATCGGTCTGACTATCATAATGAGATTTCTTTCACTAAAATCAAGCAAGAAAACAAATAGTTAGGTACTTTATAAAGGGGAAAAAGCGGACATTTCTAAATTTGGAAATGTCGAAGAGCAAAAAATTACTCTTTTTTGAACTTTTCTTTAACTTTTACAGGAGTTGTACCCAATCATCTTAGTACTTCACGACTAGTACCATAATGATCCTTGTAACATAAAAAACTATTATGATTTAGGAAGAGAATAAGAGACAACTTTATTTTGAATTGACAAAAACTCTTGATAAATGAGTCATAATTTGTTTTAATATCCCGGAAATACTATTGTTTTTTTTATTTTAGAACTTTTAATTTATAGTACATTTCAGTAACAGTCCAACTATGTTATTATAATTTTAGAATTATTTTTATTCATAAAAATACAGAATTGGCACGTGCTTATATTACAAAATCTGGAAATTATCCAAATTGTGAATCTATAAATTATTAATTTCAAGGGTAATTGTCTAATTCATCAACTTTAAATAAATTAACGAATAATTAAAAACAATCGTTACTATGATTATAAAAATGGTATTCTATGACTCGTTTGTTCGTTAAAATTCAACAGATGTTGGTGAAATCGGCCCTAAGAAACTAAATTGATGTTTAAATAAAAACTCCTTCTGATAGAACTACAAATAATCGGTTAACATTATGTCATTACGGTTTGGTGCAAATAGCGGAAATCGGCTAGTTTACAACCATTACAACAACCACTAATTTGTCAATTGCCAATTAACTGTGTAAAGCGACCGTTAGTTTCAATCAATTGTAATTGCGGAAGTAGACGGACTGATCATCAAATAATCGAAATCCTGTGTAATCAGACCATGTTTCGAATGAAAATATCAAAAGCTCTTCTTATTAATTGGACACTTAACGTATAGTCAATATTGTTAAAAAACTTTCCAATATATCAAAATATCAATGCTTAATGATGACAAGTAATTTTGAAATCGATAAATATAGCCTTTTCGGATATCCTTCTATCTTTATCCTATTCATTTACTTTTTGGTAGTAATACAAGAATAGCAGTGGGTGTAATAGAGATGGTGAATATTCTCTTTATATTTATGTATAATTTTTATTTATAAACGTATAATTTTGGCACGTGTCTCGATTTTAAAACACTGGAAATTGTCCAATTTTAATTAAATAAATTGTCAAATCTTAATCGTCAGTTCTGTTTTAATTAATGCGGAAATTAAAGTCTTTCTACACACAAAAATCAATTATTTTAAAAATTCATTTAAGAATTGATGAAAATTAAATTTGAAACTTTATAATAATGGAATTTTATCATTAAGACTATCAAGAATTTTCGGTAAATTTTCCAACACCGCCACCCCATGTTTTTATTGAATATAATTGTTGAAACTTTATAATTTCATTCAAGTTGTCGTTATTTTCAAGCTTCATTTAGTTATCACTGTTATCAGTTATTCAGTTAAATGATAATGTCGGTGTTTATAATTGTTGTTTAAAATAAATTCTTTTCAACATTATTAAAATATATTCAAAGCTATACATTTACTTTACAAACTTTTCCTTGTCATACTGTAAATTTTCGTTAGCTTGGAATTTTCATGTAATAAATGAACTTTATACGTTGTAAAACGGTCACATTTACAACAACAAAGATTTAAATAAGACGAGATTTTTATTTGTGAATAATCTTATCAAAGATTTATAGAATGATTCCACATTCTATATACACTGTAAAGTACACCAAGGGTAGAAATTTAATCGAACATCTAAAAGATGCTATATAAAATCCAACATTTATTACCAAATATTAATGGTTAATTGAGAGTGTTGTTGTTAGAGTTTCCTCAAACAAACAAAATAAGAAACCATTGAATTTCATATCTCATTTATAAAGGGGAAACAACTTTTCCAGCGTAGACATCTTAAGGGATTCAATTACATGAATTGCTGATTTTTTATCGCCTTCGGTTATGTTTTATATTGAATCTCACAATAAAGTTTTAAATCATTCAATTTTATGATTAGAAGTTTTCTTTCTATTTTATAATTTATAGATGCAAATATTTAAATTGTTGATAGGAACAAGAATAATATGGAAAAAAGTTGGTTAAAAGTTGAGACAGATAGAGGAAAAGTTGTATAAATTTGAAACGTTACAATTCGAGCTTTCTCACGAACTTTTTACTCTTTTTTTACACAAATTCAAATCGATTCAACCGACGATAGAGTGAGAAATGATAGTTAAACTAGCGGAAATATCGTTATTTCTACCACCATTTCCCTCCATTCGCCCAACAATTATTTACATTCCTTTGTTAGTATAACTGTTACGTTTTTTCCTCGTTGTTGTTATTATTATAACTTATTACAATTATGTTCATTCAATTTGATCATAAGTATTATTATTATTATCGTAGTGGAAAGGATAACTAAATTGACGCAAATTCCGTCTAAATTGTTGATATGAATGGGAAAACTTGACACCAATATCACCACCACCATCACCAGCAACGCCGCCGCAGACTTTTTAGAAATATCTCACCCCCTACCCTCTATCAACGCCATTCTATATAAACACAAACACATATATTCTCTAACCCGGGAGAGGGAATGATCAAAGAGCTAAAACGGGAACGACATGAACCCTAAACTTCATTAGTAAAAGCTTTGACATCATTTTTCCTGTAAGATAACAGTTTCAATCGTGTATTTTTTTTTCTTTCAATTGCACAATTTTAAGGACCCGCACGACTATTACATATGCCGATTCAGCGTGCGAGAATTGTCAATTTTCAAACATCTATTTCTAGCTTGATTTTTGAGATACTGGAAAAAGTAAAAGTGATTTGAATAGAGCATTTCAACGTGCATGTTGTAAAGCTTTCTATTATGGAAAAATATAATAAAATTATGAATGGCAGAGAAAAATCTTGGATCATGTTATTTTCGTACATTTCCTCCATAATTGGCTAAGACTTAGGCAATATTATTTATTTAGATTATTTAGGTAGCAAATTGAAAAAGCTTTCCGAGTCTTTAAGAATTTTTGCGATAGGTTTGTTAATTTTCCGATAAATGGAGCAAATTTAAAATATTTTCGAACATTGTTTTTGGAAAGCTAATATGAAAATTTGAACCCTTTTTTCACCTTTTATTAAAAACTATTAAAATTAATTTATTTACTTTTTGATTGATATGAAAATGTCGAAAATTTCATCTACTTTACGACCATAACATTATAAATGGAAAATATTTTGAAAATCTGTCTAGAAATCCATTCTTAAGTAGACCATGTTTATGTTTATTGTTATTGTAATTTACTTCGCAGGTAGTCTTAGCCAGTTATGAAGGAAAACGTACGAAAAAACAGGGTGCAAGATTTTTCTCTGCCGTTCAGAATTTTATAACAATTTTTCAAAATAAAAAACTCTAGAACATGCACCTTGAAACGTTCTATCCAACGCACGTTTACTTTTTACAATATCTTAAAATACAAGGGAGGAATCGATGTTTGAAGACTGATAATTTTCGGACGCCGAATCGAGTAATAAGTCCGGACATCCCTTAATTCATTAGCCAAAGGATCTATCGAACAGGAGAAGATTTTAGTAGAAAATTGCGCTATAAATTGCTAGAATTCAAGAGGATGTCAATAAAATTTAAAAATTATAGCTCGCACTCTTATTTTCGATTGTAATGCCACCCTATGTCAAAAATCCCACGATTTTTATCACACCACTCATTTATCATGAAAGACAGAGACAAATGATTACACGACAACATCTATAAAAGGGTGGTTTTTCACCCCTATCTCTTTCCGTTTTTCTTGAATTTTTTTTTTTTGGAAAGTATTATAATAAAGATATTTACATCGAACTCTATAAAGATGATTTCTCCTCAACCTTTTATAAGTTTTCAAGTTTCCAATGATTTTCTCGAACAATATGCGAATTTAAAAGAGAACTTTTCAAACAAATTTTCATATTTCTCTGATAAATCTCTAGATGGAAATATTACAATTTTCCTTTTGTTGAATTGAAAACAATTTCCCAATTAATTCTCTCTTTTCTTTCAATCTATTTTCAATATAACGAATTGATTGATGTATTTGTTAATTCGCTACTATATAGGAATAAATTGGGAAACAAAACGGATTAACCGATCCAGAGGAAATTTGTTGGAAAAACAACACAAAATTGACTTACTTGCAATAATAGAGTCGACCCTCCTTGGTGACGTGAACTGTCCAACCTGGTGCTGGAGCATAATCAAGAATATGCGTATTTGTTCCATCATCTTGTTGTTGTTGTTGTTGTTGTTGATGTTGTTGTTGTGTGTTGCGGGATTCATCTGTGGACTTTGTCCCAGATTCACCCGGGACTGCTTGTAATAACATCAGTAATTATTAGACTGTTGTTGACAATGCGGCGGTTGTGATAATGTTAAAACAAGTCTACTAAAATCTGGAAAAACAAAAATAATAAAAAAATTAAATTCGCAAATATACCAACGATAACAATAGAATGAGTGGGATTAACAGGATTATACCCGAAGGGGGTGGTATTTGAATTGTTAAATGTGAGATTTCATTGCTTTAATCCTATGTTATAGCTACGAACTTGCATGAGAGAATATGTATATGTATATACACCAGATTTTATTATTTTTGATAATTTATAGTTGGATGAATTTAATTTAGACGGCTTGACTTCTATGCATTAACCTCAATATAAATAACAGGGTGAATACACAAATTATAAAGCATTTCTATACAGATCCACTATTTCATATCCTTAATATGGCCTCAATGTATGTCCGCATGTGTAAGATTTCTTAATAGAAAATGTCTTTTATTCTCCATTAAATTCAATTGACTTGTCACAACCAGATAACTAAAAACGAAAAACAACACAACAACAATTTTTAGATTAAGAATGAACTGGTGGAAAAGAACTAACAATTTTTCCCTTAGAAATTTCAGACAGTTATGTTAGACAATAAAAACGAACCATAAAATACACTTTTATTCATTCCATTATTGAAATAAATCTAGTCTGAAAATCCTGAAATAAACATTTCATATAGCACGTTTGATGGAATCATCGTAGATTATTTAATTGGTAAAACGTATATTTTTTTTTATATAGGGTGTATCAATGGTAACTTAGCAGCGCGATTTGTACGCTCCAGCGTGCTCATCACGTGACTGCTCTGAACTAAATTTAGTATAAACGCTGTCTAGTCACGTTTATTTGTTGCGATTGTAGCACTACAATCATTCAACGTAGTTGATAAAGTAAGTGAGCGACGTCACAATTAATAAACAAGCGGTCTACTATAACTGATTTTTGCCTCTCTCTTGCTGTATTTTTATGAGCGCAGCGATTAGGTGTGTTCAAGTTCTGGTTGAAATACAAATATACAAATCACGATTATAGTAAGAATCAATAGTCAACGTATGTCTATGAAATAAATTCCCACCACAGTTGCCAAATGATAACATCGCAACTTGGTTCATACTTTACCAGATTTGACATTTGTTGACGTATTTTTCAGTGAAAAACGAGCAGCCGAATCAAGCTACGGTACTACGTAACAAAAAGCAAAGTGCACTTAGAAAAGACATTGTACAGTGATGAGCATGTAAAAGAGACCATTTATTGTGGAGCTGTGTAAAGCGGGCTTTTAAAAGCGGTCGACTGCAACAGAGTTTTCACAGGTCAGATTTTGGAAAGAAAGATTTTCAATAAGAAGGTTACTGGTACTATTTTTAGTATTTACCGAACAGACAAATATTTTCTACACAGTTGGTATGGTAGAAACTCGTTCTAACATCTACATTTTCTTACCCTCACGAAAGAAACAGCCTGACTTAATATTTGGCGACTTTTATATACCCGTCACTGTACAACCTACTATAAGGGTTGAACTTTTCGCTATAGCTGCTAATTTATTGATACAGTTCCGGTACTTTCTATTATATCGTGTAAAGAAACCCTTAGATTATGCAGTAATACATGAATAACTTGACACATAAGACAAAGATGCAAATAGTATTGTTCGATAAAGATGGGAAATACTTCTTATCTACAATATGATAAAAGTGCTGTATTTTTAGTTGTATTTAACCTCGATACATGATTTATATACTGTGTTGATTTGAACTTGATTAGCTTGACTTTTATAGAATTTCTTGTGAATTACATCAGGGACAGCTCAAGGCCTGCTGGAAACCATTTATATTCATGTGCCTCCAATATTTTAATGATATTAATATGTAATAATACTGAATTATGAAAAAGAGACGATCTAAATAAGCAGTTTTAAGTTTTAATCGTACTTTGTAGAGAATTTTCAGCATTTTCCCAGCGAATTTCGATATTGAATCTCAAAAAAGAGGAAACTAGCACTTTTAGTCAATTTTAGAGATAAATTATTGACTTGTAGTGAAGGCTTCAGAGCAATTTCTTCTTGAAATTTTAATTTCCAACAAATTTTGGTATTAAATCGTGAAAAGGAGACGATTTAGATAGTTTTACTTACTTTTTCAAGATAATTCTCGAAATTAAGACTAAATCTAGATTTTTAAGAAATTTCTGTTTGAATCCATAAATTCGTAGCGAATTTTGACACCGAATCGTACAATTTTAGGGCTTTTGATTTTTTTGAGAATTTTCGAGTTTACCTTTAATAATTTTTAATAAATTTTTTATCATGATGTGAAAAGGAGACGATTTAAAAAGTTTTAATCCATTTTTGAATTGAACTTTTAGTCTAATTTTTAAAACATCTCCGTTTCTGTCATTGATTTTTAGCGAACTTTACTAATGAATCGTAAATAGATTGTGATTTAGGCATTTTTAATGAATTTCTGAGCTTTCAATTAGGTAAAACTTTTAGAGATTTTCTTCTTAAATTACCATTTTTTAGAAAAGTTTAATATTGAATTCTAGTTAACTTTTAGTACTGTTACTACCAAAAGAAGTTCAATTTAGCTGAGAAAAGAAGTAACTTCATACTTTAACAGCCACGAAAATTCAGTTTTTGTGGATTTAACCAGACACTTTTGGCATTATGAAGAGATAAAATTGCTCTTCTGTTAGTTATTTATTATTATCTGAACTGCTGTAGGCCCTTTTAGATCTTATTGATGTGTCCCTAAACTATAAAACTCTCCAAGAAAAGTTTTGTGTAAAGTTTATTCGATCTATTTACGTTACGTTTTGGTATAAATTTGTTATAGTTCAAATGATCGAATTTGTCACTTTAAAACTGAATAAGTTTAAGCATTTGCGTAAATTTAGCACTATAAAGCTTTCTTTAGAAGTTCTCTAACAGATCTTAAAGGTACTAACAATAAGTTTATAGTATAAATATAACACCTTTGAACATTGTATTTAAATTTGCATGTTAGCAAAAATATAAGTGTCGTTTACGCTTCCCTAACTCATGCATATCAACCTCTATTTGTATAAGCCATGCTGATGTTCATAATAAAGATGGTGAAAATTTGCACTATGTCCTTCAACATACAGGTACACTTTGTTTTTCACGTATTGTATCTGGTTGTTCACCCGGTGGTGTGTGAAATATGATTTTATCAAGCAAGAGAAACGAAAACAAAAATATTGCGCTTTACAATAAAGAATTTTAATTAATTAACAAAAAATTAGCATAATCCTTGAGATCAGATTCGAATTCTAACCATACCTATCTTAGTGTACTTGGCAATTATAAATTAATAAAAAATAATAATAATAATAATAATAAACAAAACGATTAATATAACTCGTATGTACATCCATACAAATTGTCAACTTCCCGTACAACTTAAATAGAGTTGAAATAATTAACGAAATCAACCGGAAATAATAATATTTTGAAACGTATAAAACTATTATAGGAAGTAAAGGATTCTATTAAAGAATATTTTTATAACAAATAAGATTTCAGATAGATTTAGACGGTTAAATCTTCTTTAATCAAACTCGTTCTCCGTTGGATATCCGCCAGTAGAGTTCATGAAAACATCTATACTCCAAGTATCTGAATCGGTCACCATATCAATGGTATTAAAAAACGATAATTTTGTTGGATTTATACGGTCAAGTTGTACTAGACGGGGTGTATACAGCTTTATTTACGTTCTTAGAGAAACTCCCATTATTTAGCGAACGATTCGAAAAATATTTCAAGGATTTGTGGAGGTTTCCAGAAGTTGTAGCTTTTTGGGAAATTAAATTCCGACAATGTCACAACTTTCGCCAACCAACTACACGCATAAACCGACTAAGAATGGCTGCTAGACCATCGTAAAATTTATTCTTCTCTTTATTCACAAAAAATGAAGAAGAGACTGTGGAGATCGATCGTTAAAAATATGAATAAATCTAGTTGTTTACTATTTTTAACTTGATAGGGTAAGATTGTTCAAGTTGTCAAAGAAAATCCTTGACATTGGATACATTAAAAACAAAAAAGGAGTAGGTACTTGGCTTTTATTTATTTTACATTAAAGGAAATCAAAATAAAAACAATAGACACTAAATTAGCATAGACAATCTTACCCTAACAAGTACCATCAGTAAACAACAGAAGGTTACTCACACTAGATTCATTCATTTCTTTAGCGATCTATCTCCACCTGTTTTTTTTTCAATTTTTCTAGGATACAAGAAAAAAGAGAAAAATCAACTTTTACGATGTTCTACGAGCCATTCTTAGTAGGTTTATGCGTGTAGTCGGTTCCCAATGAGCTACGAAGCCCTAATTTTGTTAAAATGATCTCTATTAACCTTCCTATAAATCTTTGAAATATTTCTCGAATAATTGGAATTTCCATAAGAACTTTTCATCTGACATGAATAACCCTGTATTGAATTTTAGGTATAAATGTAAGTAATTAGTCCCCCACGAACAATATAGAGACGTTTTAGTATTGAAGGTATGCCTGTGAGTGGATTGTGTAATAAAATCTACATTTCCATTGACGAAAACTACATGTAATTAACGTAAATTAGTGTAATTTCGTTCCGGTGCTGTTTCTTTACGCCCCTGTTATTTTCTTCTTTTTCCTTTTATAGACATAATCGAATTTAATGATAATGAGACGGCAGATCTTCCATTATTGATAAGTCTCTATCTAGGTTGGTATAATCACTTTACATATATTTTTTATTGAATAGAAAAAAATGGATGTGTAGGTATTATTGAATTATTTGAAAATCGAAATTATGTAAATAATTCAATCGATAATAAGGTATTTTTGTGCATTACAGAATTATTATCCTGCTTGATTGTTGTTATTATTGTTCACAGTACATTATGAATCAATATTATTCTATTCTTTATAATAATGCCAGAATTGATTTTCCTCAACCCTCTACTCGTTTTTCACCCCCCCCCCCCATCCACCATTTGCACTGGTATAACCAACCCTATAAAGAGACAATAGCAGTCTTATATTACGTCAAGTTCATTTCAAAATGGGTTATAGTCAGTTATAGGCTTTATTATTTGTAACTAAGCTATGTTGTCTTTATATCTATCATTTTTTTTGCTCTCATCCCCTTCATTCGACATTCATCCGGTTTCTGGAGGATGCTTATGAGTTCATTTGTTGGCAGTTTCCGGAATAACCGGAAACTAATATTATTTTGCTAGATTTAAACTGTAATCAACCACATTTGTTTGTTGAAAAAAATCCTCAATAAATAAACAAAGACTGCACTTATGTAAACATGTAGGTATATAGTTATACTAAATCTACTCTGACTTGACTTACTTTACAGTCAAGTTACTTTAGCTCAACTATAAGTTAAATATCTATAAATAATAAATAATAGCCGACCGTTTATTGTTAATTCACACTACCAAACGTTAATTTGCTTGTGTAATTTACTATTTCTTGTATATTGCTGGTAATTTGCTTCTTATTAAAGTTAAATGGTCCACAAGAGATTTATAATTGTTTCCTAAATGTTCTAAATTTTGATGAGCTACTATTAGTGTACACACCTACAGGTTGATAATGCACACTACACCACCACATATCTAATGATAGACTTTTTGGAAAAAACAGTTATAAAACAATAAATTTAGGGATTTTGTGGACAGCTTAAAGCTCTAATAAACTAACTTGATTTTTATAAATTTAGAAGTATATTTTTATCTAAATCTAAAACCAGACAAGTATTCCCAATATACTTCTTTTTAATTATAAAGCAAACATTATTTAACTTTTCTCAATTTTTTTGTTCTGTTTGTTTTGGTTTAATGAAGAAATTCTAATTTCGATAACTTTGAACTTTAAATAGAATCGATCAAGATCACGGTTGACGATTATCGTTTCCATACTCAAATCTTTGAATTTTTGCCAAGTTGACCCTTGTTTTTCTTTTCTTCTTCTTTCGATCTGTTTTATGTGGAAAATTGACACGAGAAAATATGATCTATTCGATCATAAAACCACAATTTCGTGTAAATGAGTAGGCAGGTGTAAACAAAGATTAAATACAAGGTGTCTTTTATCACAAATGTGGTCTATTGAATATACCGCACAGGCAATTGTGACTAGAAACATAATTTGGCGAAATTTTATCATTTTATAGACGCACAGTTATCAATTGGTATTTTTGCTTCAACCAATGGTTGAATAAAACCGATATTTACCTCATTTTAAGTCGTTCTATCAACGAAGGCAATAATCCGGATCAGAATCGTTATAAGAGGACTATATTTCGTTTTTTCTTATTATTAAATGTGTGTGTGTGTTTTATCCACAACACATCAAAGTAATATAATTGTGGCAATTTAGTTAGAATGAATAATGAAATAGGAAATTGGTTGATTTTCATTGTGGCAATTTGGCGATAAGAATTGGACGATTTCGTTTTTCTTTTGCCTGTCTGTGTGCATTCGATTTCCGGTTGGCCTGGTTTTCATAAATACTGAAAATATGATGTACTTGTTTGAAAATATGTAATATGAAGGGTTAATGTCCTGATATAATAATATTTCGTATATAATTTCGAAAATTTCCAATTTAAAGAATTGTATTGAAATCCGTAGGAAAAGAATGAAATGAGTCATAGGTGATTGTTTTAAAATTCAAATAGTGTCACCATTTATTTTCCATAATTTTCCTGTTTTGGTCTCAATTTATTTATTTATTTAATTTTATAAAAATCCGGTTTTCTACACTTTCGCGTCCTTTTATTTATTTATTTTTTCGGTAATAATTATATAATATACAAACATGCAAATACTACGAAAGGTGTGGGAATGGTAAACAAAACTTACTATTAAAAATACAACCCAGCATGGTCCTCATATGGTAAAATAATCCACAAGAAATCATCCTATGAATTCAATAGAACATCTTCTTTTCAATAAAACGTTACGATTCGAATAATTTCAATCAACACAAACACTCTGAAATTTTAAGACGATTTTCTTTTTGAAAAATTCTAACAAACCGCTTTCGTGTAACGTGAAGTACATAGAACCTCCGTAATTGAAGAGCAACTGACGGGGAAACTGTTTTTAAAACAATATAAATGTCAGATTCAAAACTACACTAACGACCTCTACAACAAGGCGGATGGTGTCGATAATGAAGATTACTGCAAATTGTCTTGATACAGTCGGATTAGTTTCTTGGGCAAATTTTCAAATTTTGGCGCCTTTCTTATCCAATCAAATATAGAGAAAATAAATATATTATAAGTGCTGGTGTAGCTATATCTATCACTATTATAAGTAATTATTAAAAAAAATTTTTTTTAAATAAACTTTAAATCAATATACTTCTATATTTCTCATGTTACGAGAAAGTTGGCGATATTAAAAATACTTAAATCTTTAGTTTAGTGAACTAATTTGGAAACTTGGCAACAGTATTTGGTTCTATATTTTTGTATGTTGGCAGCACTGGTGCGATACTTTTAACACGCTATCTTTGACCAAATGGTATAAGTAATTAAATCAATATTTAATTTTATTTGAATTGTATCTTTTATTTTTAAAATTTTTACGTTTTTTAATAAATTACATAGATATCTTTTAAGCAAAGTAATTAAAGCCTTTAAATTACTCTTATCTGGTATTAAACAATCGATAAAAATACCTGACCTAACAAATAATTATGCAAGATAAAAATGTGTAAACAAAGTTCAAATTCCATTAATTCTTATTGTAAAAGATCAAAATTGTTTTATAATTAAGAAACAATTAGAAAAGTCGATAAAATTATCGAAAATTCAACATTAAAAGATTAATTAAAGATGGCTTCACATTGGGAAGAATTCTATGCTACCCATTTACCACCGACTGATTTTGAAGACAATCGAAGCTTATTAAAAGAATTCTGTGAACGCCACAATAAAACGAGCCAAAGAATTGTCCTAGTCACTGTAAGTTCATTAAATTTCAATTAAATTGTTAAAAAAAATGAGGTTATGTTTCTATTTATAGTCTGGCGGTACAACGGTCCCATTAGAGCACAATACGGTACGATTCGTTGATAATTTCAGTGCCGGTACACGTGGGGCTGCATCAACTGAATATTTCCTCGAACATGGCTATGCTGTAATATTTATGCATCGTTTAAAATCATTAGAACCTTTCACAAGACATTTTAATGGACAGAAATTCATGGATATGTTGGAGTTAAATGATCGAGGACCAAATACAACAATAACAGTAAAACCGGATAGTGTTGATGTCTTAGCACCGGTTCTAGCTAGTTATAAAAATGCCCAAGATAATGGTAGAATATTGTATGTAACATTTACTACAGTATCGGATTATTTTTGGTTATTACGTGCTGCTTGTGAGTGTTTAGCTGTGTTCGGCCCTAGAGCGCTTCTATATCTAGCCGCTGCTGTGTCCGACTTTTACATACCATCAGATCAATTGGTAGTAGATTAATTTAAAAGTAATTTAAATTAATTAATAAAATTTTAGCCAACACATAAGATACAATCGGGTGCTGGAGCGCCAACAATTCATCTACAATTAGTACCGAAATTATTAGCGCCATTAGTTAGTTTATGGGTACCGCATGCCTTTGTTGTTTCGTTCAAATTGGAGACTGATGAGAATATTTTAATAACGAAAGCTAGAGACTCTTTAAATAAATACAAACATAACGTAATACTTTTATAATATTGATTGATAATAATAGAATTTTAATTAAATTGAAATTTTTTAGTTGGTGATTGGTAATATCTTGCAAACACGTCGACATAAAGTTGTCTTTGTCACAAAAGATAGTAGTTATGAGATTGTATTAACAAGGGAACAATTATTGAATGGTATGGAGATTGAAGAATCGATTGTTGTTAATATTATTGCAAATCATCAAGATTTCCTAAAGACACATCAGTATTGAACACAAAGACCTGTATCTGATACACGTCAGGGTAATTTTAAATGCCTACGAAATTGTAACAAGATTTGGTGTTGACTTATTTACAAAATTTAGGGATAATCGACCATTTGGACATATCATTTTTTTTTTAATCAATTTTATTGCATTTATTTTTTAACAGGGGTGTTGGGTTTATTTTACTGTTGATCACAGTACGGGGCTGGGGTTGGCATACAATATTTTGACGAGTAAACCTCTTTAAGGGTATGCTGGAGTCGGGTTTCGTTTCAGTGTATGAAAAAGTGACAATTTTTAATAATTTCAAATCATCGATTTCTCAGCTATTTACTGAGATATCTAAACGCTGTAACCAGCGTTGAATTGGGCGTTTTACAGTGCATAAGACAGAGTTTTCCATTTTGGAACATTTTTACTAAATTCTAAAGTGCAGAGGAAAATGTTGGAGCATGTCAAAAAATTAAAAACAACGCTTTATCTACAATTTGAAAGATAAAAAATCGTACAGCAGTTTGTTTGAAAGCTTATTCATGTGTGGAGGAGGGCAGATGGACGGTGAAATCGATGATTAAGGATTATTAAAATTTGTTATTTTTCATATACTAAAACAAGGCACACCCTTAACACATCCACGTTTAGATGATTAATGGAGAATTCAAAAAAATTGGTAAAAATGAAAATTAATTATTTACAGGGTCTTTTTTAAGTGGTTAATTCTTATAGGGAGGCCGCCAGGAAACATTTTAGCGAAATTAGAACTTCGTAGCTTATTTTAAAGTTGGTTATTATTATTATTATTCGAATCACTATATTATTTTGATTGAAACAGCCAAATTGTATATTCCTAGGCTTGTACAGGGTGTCTGTTTTAAATGTGGTTGATTCTTATTGGAACCTCGTAACTCCATTGGGAGTCCATTTAAAAGCGCTGTTTTTTTTTCAAAAATGAGCTAAACACGTGAAACGACTAAAAATGACTCATTTTTCTCCATTGTATTGTGGAGCTGATGAAAATATCTCGCAATGGACAAAAACAAAAATCAATATTGGGATGGTTTTTGAATTTTTTGACCAACTTCCAAATAAGCTACGAGGTTCTAATTTGGCTAAAATGGTCTCTAGGGCTCTGCCCCTACAAATCCTTGAAATATTTTTCGAATCACTTGCCAACTAGTTGGAGTTTCATAAGAATTAACCACTTTTAAAAGAAAGACCCTGTATATTGGTGAAGAAATAAACTATAATAATACCACGTAAAAGATTATAAAGAGGGTTTATGGTTGGATTTTATTTTTAACAAACCGTTTTTCTATGTCTACTATTGTGTGTTATAATACTTATAATTAAAATTAAATGTACTAATTGTTGTAGATGCCAAATTAGATAGAAATCAGCTGTAGTATTAGAGAAATTATGGAGAATTTTATAATCTTTATCAATGTGAGATAATTCAACAGGGGCGGACTAGAAGAAATAACCATCACAATTTAATACAAGAGTTAATCCGCCTCTGCATTCTAAACTTGATACTTACTTTTGATATCTGTTTTTATTTTTATAAATTCATTTGTGATAATTGAGAATTTTCAAGAGAAAATGAGAGTAAAAAACAATTATCGATAAGACACCTGTATCAAGATATATTGTATATAAAAAAATCATATAATAATGATGTTGTTGAGCTAAATGTAAAGGATTATTTTCGTGTTTTCCGTACAAGTTTCAATGTTGATTTAATTTTATTAATTTGTTCATTATTTAAATAACGTTTTAAATAGAAATCAAATGTTGTTTCACGACACAATATTTTATATAAACGTTCAGCATATTTTCTAGTTTCTAAATTCTTATCATCTAGAAATTTTCCTAATGTGATGAAGACTCGTTGTCTTATTGTTTCATTTGTAGTTGAATTTAATAAAACTGTCGGTCCTGTTATTAATATTGAACAAATTAATAAACGTGCAGTTGCTGAACGTACTAATGGATTTTTATGTAATGGCCCTTTATTACATAAACAGCGTACTGCACTGATTAGTGGTATATGTGTCACCATACAATCTAATGCTAGATTTGCATCGTAACGTAGGAAACGATTAGCATCGGCTGTTTTCGACAATAAAAGATTCACAATTTCATCAAATTCCTAAAAATTTACACATTAAAAAATTATTAAATCTGATTGATTCATCTTACAGGCTTTCGTGTATCTTTGACGTACTCAAACAGATGTCCAGCACCCTGACATGCAGTTCTGCACACGTACGTCCGGGGACTCTTCAATAATTCGATAATTTTTTGATAAACACCCGCCATATGTGGAGTGATAAATGTGGGGCCGTTTATGCGGCAAATTTCGATGATTTCAGCCAGTGCTTTCAGCGAAGTATTCCTGAAAATTTCCAACATTTACAAATTGTTCTCATGAAAAAAGCAATGATTACCAATCCTTATTTTTCAATTTTAAAATCAATGACGGAGTTACTGAGTCGGTTGAAACTGTCGTTTGATCATATGAAACAGCCGCAGTCTCCTTTTAATTTATAAAAATTTAATGAACTTTGATAAGTTTCTACGAAATTCTCTTACAATCGATGTTTTAAAGTTGATCTTTAATAAATCCTGGTCGTGTTGGTCGGTTTCTGTATAATTTTGCAAACGATTCGGTTCCCTTTTGACATTCACTAATGTATGAATACTCGATACATTCGTTACACTTTGATCAATATACGGAATTCGTCTTGTATTCCGATCCGATTGGCTCAATTGCGGACTTAAGGATCGTCCACGATGTATTTTCGGTAATAATTTATTAGCTAATTGGAAGTCTCTGGAATTATTTTTTTGTTCGCTCGAAACAGTCGGTGACATAAAATTCGCTTGTATACCGGATTGTTCATCGAGTTGTTCACAATCCGACTCGTCTAAATCCTGATCTTCAATGAAATTCGGATGATAGAAACGGTCTTCTGTTGATGGAGTTTGAGTGAATCGGGATTCGTGTGAGTTGCTCGGCCGTACTGTTTGTTCTAAAAATGTTGGAATGTATTTGGATTTTCTTAGGAATTGTTCAGTTAACGATCCATTCTTTGGATATAAATCCTCTTGTATTTCTCTTGGACTTGCTGATAATGGTGTTGATAGACTATGTTTCGATCCGCTGTCTATTGATGAAAACTGAAGAATTGTTTCGCTTGTCTGCGTACAGCATTCTTCTGATAATTTCAAATCTGTATTTATCCTTGATTGTAGTGCAAATTTATTTCTTGATTTTGGATTTTTCTTTGTTACGTTTGATAATTGATAATGTTCATCACGAGGAGACGTTTTATATAAATTTGATGCATTTTTAAAATTTTGATTTTGCATTTTTTCGGGGTTTGAATAATGACAGACACAGGTTTTTTGCTGATGAAAATGGCACTTGTCAAAGCTGAAAAGTCACAAAAAATACGATAGAATTTTCCTGTAATAGGCGATGTAAATTAGGCACACAGTGCAAAATTTGTTGAAATTTAGCCAATTTGTAGTTGAAGATATCGATAAAAGTTCGGATTTCAAAATTTTCAGACTAATAGATAATACCTATTGGAGATTTGGTTTTTTTTGGTATCTAATAGATCAAAACTCGGCCCTAAATTATTCGTTTACAGTCACTAAATACATATAAAGTAGAGCAAGAATGGAGTTTTCTGTCAAAAAATCATGAATGACATATGAAAGGAACATATTTCAAGAGGGCAATAAAAACTTAAAAAAAAACACGAATTTTTGGAACCTTGCAAAAAAATTAGTAGTACTTTTTAACGCATTTTTTTGTTTTTCTCGCCATACTTAAGCTCGTCTTAACAAGACCTTGCTTTAAATTGACCTAACCTTGGATCTACCGACTTTTGAGTACATAAAGGAAGTTTCCATCCAAATGTGTAACTTTACCATTAACTGGATTCACAGCAAAGTTCTGCTAACAAGGGAACCTTCCCAGGTGTCCCCCTCCGATTTCAATGAAATTTGGATATGTTGTTCTTTGTTGAAATCTAAGAGATGCATTTTTTTTATATCGGGTAATAAGCATATCTAGGGGGTGAAATCGCCGCTTAAAGTTTGGGGTCTAAGGGGGTACTTTTCAAGTTTCACACTTGCAGTTGGAATCCCTGTTGAAAATATCCCATAGATTCCGATAAAAAAAGGTTCTATGGGAATTTGATGTGCTTTTGACACAGCAAATCCCTATAGATACCAATACAAATTTTAGATGAAATAGAAGGATGCTCTATTGGAATCTGTATGTAACGTTGGTTTCTATTTGGAAAGACGAAATTCTTAAGAAGTAATCGATTTTCTATGCGATGCGGATTACCTTAATAGGCAGATACGTATTTAAAACATATTATTGATTAGCTACGTTGTTGCATATAAAAAAAAATCAACTGTAACAGGAATTCCAGATATCTTTCACAGATATAACCAGTTTCATGATAGAATCCAATACAATACTATATGTCATATCCACATTAAATCCATACTTTGTTAAAAAACATTAGATTCTCATAGATTCCGAGACCAACCTCGACGTCACTGCTCATACGCATAGATTCCTACTGATCCCAATATCTCGTGTATCTGGAATTTTGCGCTTCCAAATAGACCATATAAAAACCCATACAATTCCTATGGTAATCTGTTGTATTCTATGGGATGTTTTCAACAGGGATAAACGAATGGGACAAACGGTATTATATTCAGGATGAAAAATGATGTAAAGTGGTCTTTGCCACACGCTAAAATATTAATTGGGGCGGGAGTTATAGGGGTTGAAAGTGACAAAATTGATATAAAACGAAAACTATACATTGGATTTTGACGAAACTAATGTCAGTTGAAAGAGAATAAGGAAGTAGGAGATACCTTTTTTGGATGTTTTTTAAAATAATGTTGAAGGGGTGAACATCCCCAAGCTAATCTACACCGATCAGGATGAAAATTTCGACAAATTCTTTCAAAAGATACCCATCTCTTTTGTTCCATACAAAACCACTCTAGTAGGAAACGGTGCACGTTTCGGCAGCTTCACAATTCCGGTCTGCAACTGTTCGACATTTCTGATCATAACAAAAACATGAAAGTTAGCAGACAAAAAATAATAAGCATGCAATCATTCATAATCAACGCTCTCGTTGCACTCACAACTGAACACTGAACAAAATTATTTATTTTTCTATTCCAGTCCCTCTAAGAATGTTGTCCAAATTTAAAAAGGTTTTTTTCTTGAAAACATACCGACCTCCTAATAAATTATACAAATTCGCTTACAAGGGGAGTGCCAGACTTGGTACCAATGAATTTCGATAATTTTTATATATGTTGTAGGGTTCAGTCTCCTAAGTATTAGGACAAAGGGATTTTACGCAACGGCCTTTAGTTCTTGAGATATTTCACTTTAAAGTTCATTATGTACTTTAAAAAGATGGTGAATTCACTCTTAATTGAGTAATGGCCCGTGGTTGACTGTGTAGCGTGTTGGTTTTTAACGCATAAGGTCCGGGGTTCGTGTTCGCCTGCGGACACTTCATTTTTTTTCATATATCATAATGAAATTTCAATTTTCTATGATAATTCAATACAATTTAGGCAGGATGATGATTGATAATTGTCAAAAAACAGCCAAAGCATAAAATTTCCTCACACCAGGAGGATTTGATAAACGGTATCTTTTTAAATTTACATGGTTGTATCAACAATTATATTTTAAATAAAATAAAGTAATATCATTTGACCGTATTGATGTTTTTTCTTTGTGTTTTAACTGTTCAACTTTCCAACTTACACCCTTTGTCTCTCATGAATATAAACCCTAAAATAAACTATGAATCTTGACAATTATAAGAGCGATAATTTGAGTCGAAAATGTTTATATTAGCGTGTTTGTTTGCATTTATCAGTGTCAGGTCCTATATTATCCTATATTTTATGCTTTGGCTGTTTTTTTGACAATTATCATCCTAGTGTATGTGTGAACTGATAAATATACAAAATTATAATCTATTTAATTTTCATCTATAATTATGGAATGTAGTCTTGTATCTAATATGTATTTTTTTTAATTTATATTAAAGAAAATCTGCCTAAATAGTATTGAATTATCATAGAAAATTGAAATTTCATTATGATATATGAAAAAAAATGAAGTGTCCGCAGGCGGACACGAACCCCGGACCTTATGCGTTAAAAACCAACACGCTACACAGTCAACCACGGGCCATTACTCAATTAAGAGTGAATTCACCATCTTTTTAAAGTACATAATGAACTTTAAAGTGAAATATCTCAAGAACTAAAGGCCGTTGCGTAAAATCCCTTTGTCCTAATACTTAGGAGACTGAACCCTACAACATATATAAAAATTATCGAAATTCATTGGTACCAAGTCTGGCACTCCCCTTTAGTTTTTGCTGCCTACACGTCGTTTGAAGATTGTAAGGATTTTCGAATACACCCTGTGTATGGTCTTAAATGAACAATCCGATGTGTATAGCTTATTTTAGGTTTTGCCTAAGGGTCCAAAATTACTAGCTATATTACTGAATGAAACGTCCGTATCAGAAAGTTGTTCTTATTACTTATCAGTGGAATGTCAATTACAGGGCTAAATTTGTAGCTTTTGTGGTGTAAATTGTTTAGACGTACAGTGGCGATTAAAAAAAAGAGACCGAGTCTTGAGCGAGAATTTCACATATTTTCGTTAGTGTGAGTCAGGTTTGTTTCTCTCATTAGGGTAAGAATGTCGGTAGGTAGAAGATGTTGGAGCTAGTTTCAGCCATGGCAAATTCGTATACTAAATCCACTATTTGAATGTAAGACAAAAAAATCAAACATCGGCAACAGTGACTTTGGCAGAGGTACCAACCAAAATATATAATTCTTTCCATTAACATCCACGGCTGGATGTTAGTAATTTTTGAGAGCTTTAGTTGGATGAGTCTCTACATTTGACATTTCTGTCAAAAAAAAATATGGCATCAGTAACCCCACCCCCTTCTTCTGATTGAATATATTTCTTCCCAAATTCTGACCTGTTGAGATTCTGTTGCATTGTAATGAATACTAATGACATAAGCCTTTTTTACACAGCTGCACAAGAGGTGGTCTCTTTTTTTTAAATCGCCACTGTACATGTAGTGAAACTTTGGACTCGGTTTAAAAGTACGAAAAGTAATCCTTGTTTGATTTATAAAATGTAGAAGACAACTTTCTATTATTGTCTCCATTAACAATACAGAGATGACGCCTAGTGTACGATGTGCAGGTAGTAGTTGTTGTGGAACAAATTGAAAATAAACCAGCTAGAGAGAATTTATTTGAGAAAATGTTTTTAAGCTAATCCTACCCACAAACGCTCACTCCTCTCTCACATCATTTCAAACAACGACAAATACACACATTAGACTATTCTTATTATTTAACAGTTCTACACCTCTATAGAATGTTTTGTTTAAACTTTAATAAACCGTCGAAATTGGTGGGCAGTACCATATCTTTTGGTGTCAGCAGTAGTGGACACGTTGCCTTAACATTAACAATGCAACTTGAAGTTCTTTGTTTTAATCAATATTAACATTATTGAAATTTCTTCTATACAATCTGTAGTGTAATTTAGTTTCTCTGTGATACTGGTGCATAATGTGAATTGTTTTGAAAAATTAAAAAAAAAAAATAGAAGACCAAAAAAAATTGCAAATTAATGAAAAATTTCGGACTCGGTGGTAAAATGGGCTTCTCAACAAACTTACAAGGGAAGAGTGCCCATGAGGCATTATTATCACGTCAAGATGCCGAATTACGTTTATTAGAATCAATGAAACGTTGTATTTTATCAAAGATACGTTGTGATCGTGATTATGCATTAGCAATAACGTCAGTTGTTAATCAAGGATTAAAAATTGATCGTAGTGATGATTTAACTGGTAGTTTAGTTTTAACAACATGGAAAACAATGATGGAAGAATTGGATAATACGGGAAAATTAATTAAACAAAATGCTGATATTATTGAAACGAAATTATTGGATATTTTGAATTGTTTATATAGTGAAAAGCGTAAAATACGTAAATTATATCAAGAGGAGCATACGAAAATACTCCAACAGTTCACACATGTGAGTTCAGTTTTTCCATATCCAGATTTTATTTTTAACTCGTTAATTTTAGAATATAAAAGTTGAATGAGTTAATTTCTACATTTATCTTTTTTAATTCTTCCAATAACTATTATAATCAATTAATTTTTAATTAAATCCGACTTTCCTTCATTATTTCATTTGTTATTAACGTTAATTGAAAAGTAGAATTTACCACAATCTTCTCATATTATCTCCAAATAACAATTATTTGATCTGAAATGATGGCATCATCGCCAAAAATTCATGTCTTATTTTAAAAAATCTACCAAATCGTTTCGATTTCAACAACTACAAAACCACACAGCAGTCCTTGACTTTTGTTAAGTTTTCGTAGTCTGAATTTACCTATAAACTTGGGTGCCAGTGTCTGCCTGTCTCTTCTTCAGGTAGTAAGAAAGAAGACGGTCTATTTATAAAAAGGCACAAAAGAATCTGTATACAGACTGATTCATATTATAATAGTTTTATACAGTATTGGCCACTGGAATAGGTGCATTTGGAAAAATAGCGGACACGCCCCTTTATTCAATTTGTATGTGAGTTAGAAAGAAATGGAGAGAAAATAGATTGTCTTAGAATTCGAAATTATAGTGGCTATTATCAAATTACCAAACACACTACAAATGTATGGTTTAAATTCGGTATCTTTTTTGTGAGCAGGTCAGAATTTGGGAAGAAAGATATTCAATCAAAAGGTAAGGGTGGGGTTACTGATGCCATTTTGGGTATTTTTCTGAATAGAAAGATACTTTCTATAAATTTGCTGTGGCTGAAACTGGCTCGAACACCTTCTACCTACCCATCTTCTTACCCTCACGAGAGAAACAACCTGATTCACACCAACGAAAATATGTGATATTTTCGCTCAAGACTCGGTCTCTTTTTTTTTTTATCGTTACTGTATACCTAGAGAAACTGCCCCATCTGTAGATACGGTCAAAATGGATTTATTCACCCATAATCTTGACAAGTTTCTTTAATTATCGTCTACATGGATCAATTTCCGGTTGATGTGCATTCTTTAAGTAGAAGCAAATATTGAAAGAACGAGTTGTTTTCCTGTTTTTGTATTTTATTATAAAAATCACCAATGGTATTTAGAATTTACTGTACATAAATGACGTGATCTAGTTTTATAAATTCTAGAGAAAGACTAGGACAATTTACCGTCTATACATACATATCGAGGAATCAAAAGCAATAATGCCAGTTAAAGTAATAGTTATAAATGTTAAAAGTGATTCAATCATCATACATGAATGTTTCTAAAAAGTCATTATTCCTTTCTATGTTCAATCTTGTCTATAATGTTGAAATCCATTCAATCTTTTTTATTATTACAACGGATATGTAGAAAATATCCATTTTATGTTTAACATTATTATAATGATCGATAATTGCAAATTTACAGTTATGTACATGTATTAGTTTTTGTAATTAGTACGCTTAAAATGTGTCTCGACACTTATTTTTACTGTTAATGTTAAGGTGCGTACTAACTAAAAAACGGTTCGTTTATAACTTTAAACACACCGTGTTTTTTTTTTATCTACATTGTTTTTGAGGAGAATTTTAGGGCCCGCAATACATCTTTTTCGATTCGGTAGCCTTCTGAAAGTGGGTTAGTTTAGTTAGCAGAGTACCAGTCTACTTTCGGAAATTTTCAAAATTTCCCCAACGACAGGATTCTCTGAAAACTGTTGGGATTTTTTTTTTGATTTTCCAAGGATGTCCCGGAATTGCCTCATGAATAAACTTTCAGGCAACGTATCGTACAATTATTCACCTTGTGCCAAAAACTTGTACATTTTATCAATTTTCCCTATTTTCCGGAAAGCTAACAAACCTAACGGAAAATTTCTTGGAGATTCAAAAAGCGCTTTCAATTTGCTATTGAACACATGATATATATTCATTATGTTGAAAAATAGGAAAAAACTGCTCCAAGATTTTTTCCCGGTAATCCAGACTTTTGTTAAATTTTCCCAAAACAGAAACCACCCTTAAAATGCCCGTTTCAACCCTGGTTCATATGTTTTGTTGTGAACACCCAATCGAAAAATATGCGATGCAGGGTCCTTTTAATCAATTCTTGAGTCAAAACGCAATGTATGCTGCACCTAAAGTGACTTGACTTGAAGCAGCTTCAGGGTAATAATAGTTGATCATTTATATACTTTCATTTTGTTCAAATAAATATTTTAAAACGGAAAAGTTGAACAATTGGTTATTTTTATTTTTTATTTTTCTAATTCAATCACGTACCTACATCATTCAATTAATTTTGATATTTGTTATTGTTGTTTCCTTGTTTTCTTTTTACATTATTTATAAAAAAAATTTGTTAATCACCTTTTATCTGTATATATTACATTGTTTCTTTTTCATCTAGTACAGTTTTATTTGATTTTATTTTAAAACAAGTTACTCAGCTATTATTTTATTTATATTGAATGTTATTTTTAGACGTTTCTTATTGTTTCCTTATTGTTATTCAAGATTATTTTTTGTATCTCACAATTCGTGATTTTATCAAAAATTTATCGATTTAATGTTAATTCAAAAAAATATATTTTGATTTATATTGCGTTATATTTGTTTACTTCAAATATTATCCAGTTTTGGCAGTTGAAACGTTACAGTCAAGTCGATCGAAATGAACTTTGTCTACTATACATCTCTATTTTAATAAGATAGAGATTGAGATGAATATTTATAGAGAATAGCACTTATTATACCACCACGAATAGATGTTATATAATTTGTTTTTCTCTTGTTTGTCTCTACTTCAATAACATATCTAATTAAGACTATTAGGTCATTATTCGTTTAATTTCCGTTAATAAGAATTAATGAAGGTGAAAAGATTACGTTGGTATAATTTGATCAAATTATTTCCCTACAATATTTTGTTTTCCGTATTTCATATTATCAGGATTGTAATGGGTCTTGAATTGTGTATAGAGAAGTCTATAAAATGGTCATAATCAATCCAGACTGTTGACGCCATTTGTCACACAGCCTTTCATAAAAGAAGTCAATTGATTCAATTGACTTTGTGTTTGCTTCTTAAATACCTACACATTTTTCCATATGTTGTTCTATCGTTGATATTTTATTTAATTTTGTATAAAATATCGAAAAATTCGAAAGTTTATTTTTGTTGTAATGGGAAAATAATCGAAGAACTCATCATAAATCGACGGTATATGAATATTGAATAGTTTGTCTATAGATAGATTTCTTTATTTCTTGTTTGTGGTTTTCAATTCCAGCAAAGAGTGATTGTTGTTTCTGTTACGAAAACAAAAATGAGCCAACACCAGCGTCGGACTAGCAACACTTGAGCCCATCGGCCACATTATACAGGATCTTCTTTTTTTTAAATGGCCAATATTTTAAGGCTTGGGGACCATTTTAGCAAAATTAAAACCAGCAGAGCACTCAGAATGATTAAGAATGGCTCGTAGACCCTCTTAACAGTGAAAAACGAAAAAAACACTCTTCGGAGGGTCTACGAGTCATTATGCATGCTTTGCTCGTTTTTGAAAATTGCGACATCATACAAAGCGATCGTTTTTTGACCAACTTCCAAATGAGCTACGAGGTTCGAATTTTGCTTAAACATTCTCCAGGGACCTTCCTACAAATTCTTGAAATATTTAAAAAAAAACTCTGTATTTTGGCCTCACTTCTAATCGTAACACAATAACATTGAAGGATTTGAATGCATACGTTTTGTTTGATTCTTTCATTACTCATGATTTTGTTGGCCCTTCAACAAATTAATCGGTTGTCCGGCGGCCCCAGTCCGATACTGGTCGACACATGTATTTAGACCTATAGTCAACACCTTCTATTGTTATATTATGATAATTTCAATAAATTTGACAATTCAACCTTGATTAGTCTATTAGCATTTTTTTTAAACATACAGAATGTTCCACCTAATCAATTATATCATTATGGGACACTCTGTATATTTTTTCCAACTGCTTCACATCTGTTTTAATTAAGCCAGATTTAGGAGAAACGAATTAGTCGAAAGTCAGGTGAATTTTGACCTCGATCTTGCAACCAAGCAACATCATGTTTATCACAGAAGAGAGGAGGAGACGGAGGAGTAGAAAGGAAGCCGACTAAAAAGAGCTAACGGCAAGATTCTGCTAACCTCCTTAGCCCCATCATCATCATCATCATCATCATCTAGAAAAGCCGATCCCATTAATACGTTTTTTTTTCTTCAACGATTTTGAGAATTTTCTTTCAAGAACTGATTTAATTGAGTGAAAACACTCAGTTTTCCTCCATTAGCCTCAATAATAATTTCGACATGAATTGATTGATTCCTTCAATGGGTTGTGTGTGTTGTTTGTTTAACAGTACTATAGAGGGGCCCCCTTAGTATGAATGTGTGTGTTTGTGTGTAATGTTTTTACGATTCTATATGACCATGTATGAGAGGTTCATTGACTCAAAAGACAACTCTAATGTCCAGTTTTCAATGGAGGTGATTGTCCGTTGTTGGTGTTTGTTTTTTTGTTATTACAACTATAATATTACGTCTCTTCATCTCAATTTTGACACACTTTGATCATTTAATCTCAGATAGAAGTTTTCAATTAAAACTATCAAATTGTTAATTAGAATAATAAATTGAATGCAGTTTTTTATGCTGAAATTACTACATTTTTTTTTCTCTCTATATATTCGCTATAAATGTTGATCCAATCATATTTCGTAATAATTGTTGAATAAAGATAGATGTAAGAAAATGCAATCATAGTCTAAAATTACACTGACTGTTATAAATGTTTGGATATAACTGTTTGGAACTAATTGTTATGATTATAGCAGAATTTCATTTTTATATTTGTCGTAAATTTCATATTTTCTTCTATACATACAGGGTGTTCATCCGACTTAGGGATATAAAATTTGACCGTTTCCACCAAACTAATAGAGCGATTCAAATAATGTTTTAAGGATTTATAGGATGATCCGAAAGGAACAAATTAGCAAAAATAGGACCCAGTAGCTCATCGGGAAGTCGGTCAAAGAACGTTCTTTTTAGACAACGATTCAATCTTCAAAGAATGATTTGAAGAGCCTCTCAACATTCCAGGGTTCCAAGCTTTCCTTAGTTGTTATGCGATGATAACAGCTTAAATAATAATTCATTAGTCATCATTCGAAAAAAAGAGAGTCTTCCTGATTCTGAGTCATTCTATGTGTGTAAAGTCGAAAGAAAAGCTTTTTGACCGTCTGTCAATTGAGCTAAAATTGCTAAAATGATCTCCAGGGATTACTCTACAAATCCTTTAAATTTTTCCTGGAATCGCTCTGTTAGTTTAGCGGAAATGGTCAAATTATGTGCTACCAGGCCGGATACCCTGTATAGAAAAGTGAGTTCCAAGTTTTATTGAAACTTTGCCAAATTGCCGATTAGAGTCATTCACTACGACAATCAAGTCCAAGGATGCCAGAATTTAAGGTATTAGAAATAGAGCCTGCTCCATCTCGCCGTGTCAGCAGTAATAATGAGACAATTAACTTAAGACTATTTTAGAGAATTTACTAGAAATTATAGGCACCCCCTTTTAGTACCCATTTAGGATAAAATATACTAAAATGAGCCCTATTTATATGGCTTAAATTTAGGAAACTCTATAATTAACAAGCATAAATGCATCATAAAAACTTTATTATTAAGACAATTGCAATTTTTTATGGTTAAAGTTGTGAAATTATGAATTAAACACATCTTTAACCGATATTTATGCAAAAAACAACATCAACAATTTCCGCACAGGAACACTTTAACGCATGAACAAATTCAGCGTCCGGTGAGGATCTGCAAATATTTTAGTCCTTTTTGAAGATAACTTTCAAGTTTAAGTCTAGATTATGAGACATTCTTGTTCCAATTAGTCAGTATTTTTTTTTACCAAACTTTGCTATTGGAAACGATTTAGTCAAATTTTGATCTGAATTGTTTGTTTTCATCCAAAATTTTATAAAGTTTTGGCTAAATCTGCGAATTTTTGGCAAATTTTGTTTTTAAATCGGTAAAAGCACGTCTAAACAATGTTAGAGCCGCATTCTTGAGATTTTCACCACATTTTAGTTCAAAATCACCAACTTTTAGAGTTTTACTACTGAATTGTGCAAAGTGTTTTAGAATTCTTGATCTGAAGTTTAAAGTTAAAGCGTTTTCGTTCTAGATTATCAGTTTTAGCGAATCTTGCTCCTAAATGGCGAAATTTAATATCGATTTGGCTATTAAATTGTGAAAAGAAGACGATTTAGAAACTATTAGTCTACTTTTGGACTACATTTTGACATTTTCTTCTTAAATCATCTTTTCAGTAAATAATGCTATTGAATCGTCAATTCTATCGAATTTATTTTAGTTTTCAAGTCGAGATCCTCAGTTTATGTAAATAAAACATTTTAGTTTTGATCATCAATTTCAACTGAATTTTGCTTTGGACACTTATGCTTTCTTTTTACGCTAAGATCTCGATTGTCTAAATCCTTCATTTCTAGCGAAATCCTATATAAAAATACAATTTAGGCAGTTTTAGGCATATTCAAAACTACACGGTTATTTGACTGTCTTTTGGCATACAATTCTCAACTAATATTCGAAATTATTTGAATAAACACAAAAATAGATCTTGATGATTATGCATTGCAAAAACAAAATTACTCTTCAGTTATTATTTTTATTATGTATGGAGGCCGTAGATCGTAGTCACAGGAGGCCCATTCCAGCACTAGATTAGATTTAAATATGTGAATAACAAGCCAATTTGTTTTTCTATAAAGAATTACGATATGCAAGATTTGAAGGTTGCACTAGCGTCAACTTGAACTAATTCGTGTATAATTTGAATTTCCAGTTATCAGATGAGGTGAATCGCAAGAAAACCGAGTACCAGAAGTATTTAGAATTGTATAAATTGATGCGATCACGATTTGAGGAGCATTACGTTAAATGTAAGTATTATGAAAATTTTTTGGCCTTGATTATGATGATGTTGCCAAAACCTAATAATAGTAAAGTGTATTAAATTTAGTACCTTCTCAACCATTGCTAACACACTACATTCATTATCAACAAAATTCTTTACAAAAAAAAAATTGTTTTTAATTGCAATACTATTGTTTAAAGCTGGCCGTGGTGGACGGAAATTAGACGATGTTCGTGACAAATACCAGAAAGCTTGTAGGAAATTACATTTGACCCATAACGAATACGTGTTATTATTGTGTGAAGCTGTTGAATTTGAAAAAGATTTTAGAACTGTATTACTACCGGGACTTTTAGAACATCAACAATCACTACAAGAGGCTTTCATACTAGCTTGGTAATTATCTAAATCATCAACAAATAATAAAAGGTTATTTATTAATTTCTGTGTAAAAATGTAGGAAGCAAATTTTACAAGATGTGGTTGCCCATACCGATCTAACGTCAGAGAAATTTCGCGAAATACAAAAACGAATCGAATTGAGTATTGATAGTATTAAACCTAGCGAAGAATACAAAGATTTTACAGAGAAGCACAAGTATTTCATTTATAATATTCTACAGCGTTATTCAAGTCAGACGATAAGTTCCTATGGCAATTCCCATTAGAGATCATTTTAACAAAAGTAGAACCTCGTAGCTCATTTGGAAGTTGCTCAAAAGATGCTCGTTTTGGATAAGGTTACGATTTTCAAAGACGTGTTAAGAACGCAAAACGTCCAAGCATGACTCGAACACCGTCACAACATCGATTTTTTTCTGTTATTTCTTTCACTGCATTATAGAAAAATTGCGAAACATTTCCATCTATTCTAGAAGAAAATGATGGAAAACGAAATCAGTGTTGGGAGCATCCTCGAGTCAATCTTACAATTAGTACTTTTACATGTTTGATTACTTTTTGAAAAACGCGACATCAGAATCCAAATGAGCTACGAGGTTCTAATTTCGCTAAAATGATCTAAATCACAATGCTCGACAAATAATGGGAGTTGCCATAGAACTTTTCGTTCGACCAGAATAATCCTGTATATTGATTTATTCTAAACATATTTCTATTTTGTAGAACATCACCAACGGAACCAGTAAAATTCACATTCGATGAGAGTTTAGTTGAGGATACAGCTGGCAAATTGTTACCAAATCAATTAACTGTTGATAATTTAACTGTTGAATGGTTGAGAAATAAATTAACCGAATTAGAAGCGAATATTAAAGAGAATCAAGAGAAACGGAATGCTTTAACAGCAACGATTTCAACAACAACGACGTCTAATGATGGTTTAATTAATGGTAAAACCACACCGAATAATGAAATTAATAACAGGTAAATCACAATCGAAACTAAATTGTTATAATCGTAATTATCACATTGATTTATAGACTGATAAATGGTATCGATACCACAAAGAAGGAGATTAATGAACTCAAGTGCCAAGAGAGAAAAATGCTGAAACAAACTGAACTAATTAAGAGTGCTCTTAATGAGCTTGGTTGTGAAGAAGTGCCATCCGGATGTGATCTGTCAATTGATAATCAAACATTTATTAGTAATACAAATGAACAGGTAAATTACCTTTTATGGGTAAATTAATTAAAAAAAACATTATTTAATTATGGTGTTGGTTCTATTTTGGGGTGCTTCTCTTTATTTCTCTCCATATATAAATATACAGATGGGTGGTTCTGATAATACATTACATAAACGTAGTTTTGGCCATCAAAAAATCGTAGATTTACTCACGAAACCATTCCGAAGGAAATCAGTACCATCTTCACCAGTTGCACCACCACGTACCAGAACTAGACGAGATTCATCAACGACACGTAGCAGTGATGGTGGAGGAGATCCTGTAGGTTTTCCTTATGCAATTAAACATCCAACTCATACTAACAGTATATCCGCTTGTTGTTAATAACCATAATAACACAATAATACAGGGATAAAAATGTGAATGTACACGATGTACAGTAATGAAATTTGTTGGCGAGAGTCTCTAAAAATATTTCAAGGATTTAAAGGAGGGTGTCTAGAAATCATTAGAAATTCGTAGTTGGTCAAAAATCGCTCGTTTTGGACGAGTTGTACACGTTAAACGACTAAGAATGACTCGGGAACCC
Organism: Mylabris sibirica; assembly: GCA_039776855.1. Taxonomy (NCBI): domain Eukaryota; kingdom Metazoa; phylum Arthropoda; class Insecta; order Coleoptera; family Meloidae; genus Mylabris; species Mylabris sibirica. Next base: position 10,891,108 of record CM077836.1, read on the forward strand.
TCCCAAGTTGAAGTGGAATAAAATGTCTCGCATTTTCTCTAGATTGCCACGGAGAAAATCAATAAAAATGTTGGGAAAGTAATCGAGTCATTCGTATTCGTTTTGCATGACCTTACCCAAAACGAGCGTTTTTTGACCAAGTTCCAAACAAACTACGAGGTTCTCATTTTGCTAAAACGTTCTCTAAGGACCCCTCCTATAATCCTTGAAATATTTTTCGAATCCCGCTAAATAATGAAAGTTTTACACGAATCGTATACATTTAGTTTTCTATTCTTGTATATGAACAATTTTGATAAATTTTAAACGATATTGGAGTATTTTAGGTCGCAATGACCACCAACAAATCGTTAGTTGATGAAGAATGGTTCCATGGTGTTCTACCACGTGAAGAAGTCGTACGATTATTGACACAAGATGGTGATTTTCTAGTTAGAGAGACTACAAGAAATGATGAATGTCAAACGGTTTTATCGGTGTGCTGGGGTGGACATAAACATTTCATCGTACAAACGACAGCTGAAGTATTTCATTTGATATGAATCAATAAAATTCGTTTTTATTATCAGTGATTTTTAGGGTCATTATCGTTTCGAAGGTCCAGCTTTCCCCAGTATTCGTGAATTAATTTTATACCAATTCAATAGTGGTTTACCTGTAACTGGACGATCCGGTGCCATACTTTATAAACCGATACCAAGAGAACGTTGGGAATTGAATAATGATGATGTTGTCCTACTCGATAAAATCGGACGAGTATTTAATAAAAAAAATCAATAAAAACTTTTAAATAATTATTGGATTTTTAGGGGAATTTCGGAGATGTGTATCGGGCTCAATTGAAGAACAGTAATGAAGTTGTTGCTGTAAAAACCTGCCGTGTTACATTGCCTGAAGAACACAAAAAAAAATTCTTACAAGAGGGTCGTATATTAAAACAATACGATCACCCGAATATTGTTAAATTAATTGGAATTTGTGTACAAAAACAACCTATAATGATTGTAATGGAATTAGTACCGGGTGGTTCTCTATTAACATTTCTTCGTAAAAAAAATACAACTCTTACCGATGGACAATTGATGAAGATGTGTTTAGATGCAGCAGCCGGTATGAGGTATTTAGAATCGAAAAATTGCATCCATCGTGATCTGGCAGCTAGAAATTGTCTAGTTGGTTACAATAATGTTGTAAAAATTTCCGATTTTGGTATGTCACGTGAAGAGGAAGAATACATAGTTTCGGATGGTATGAAACAGATACCGATCAAATGGACAGCACCAGAAGCTCTAAATTTCGGTATAACAATCCCCATATAGGGTGTTTCAAAACATGGGTCCGTAAATGCATCGTTCTCGATATACAGAGTGCCAAAAAAGATTCTTTTATTCGCTTTATTAACGATGAGATACAGAACTCAACTTTTGGACACATCTCATCATTAATATTAGCTACTTTTTGAGTGCTCATTCATTATTTTTTTCCCCTTATTTCCCAGTGAGAGATTATACATATAATTTCGCGAGCGTTTTTTGCCCCTAATATCTACGACACTGGAAACCGCCTGTTTTCCACACAAAAAGGTACTAATCAAAAGTTAGAATGTGAACTGTTTTAGAGCAAAAAGGCTCTTTATCATGAAAAACATGAACAAAGTAGCAACATGCTTTATTGCTGACAAAACACTAAGAAGACGTAGAATTAGCACTCAGAAAATAGCCGAAATGAATTGTGAGATGTGTTCAAAAACTGAATACTGTGACTCAAACGGTTTCTGAGATATTGTCAAAAACTTTGAAACACGTAAGTGATATTTCTTAAAAAAAAGAGATTTAGTGTGAGACAAAGAGATAGTTGTGTACACGTCGCTCTCTTGTGCTTCACTGCATTGGCGTCGGAATGTATTACTCTTTTCCTCCTTCTCTCTACGTTTTATCTTTCATCTCTTTCATGTAACGAAGTATGCCCAATAAACGTGACGCACCCTTGAAATTTCACTCTCAATTTTCGTCCAGTTATCGATTATCCTATCGCCGTCTAAGAAGTTTCACTTCAAAAACCTTGTTTGACACATGTTTTGAAACACCCTGTATTTTTCTACTATTCAATATTATATTGAAATCAATTTCAGGTAAATACACGTCATTATGTGATGTTTGGAGTTATGGCATTTTATGTTGGGAGATCTTCTCACGTGGCGGTACACCTTATAGTGGGATGAGTAATTCAAAGGCTCGAGAGAAAATCGATTCGGGTTATCGTATGCCAGCACCTGACAATACACCAGATGAAATGTACCGTTTAATGTTGAGATGTTGGGAATATAAGGCAGAGAATCGACCGAATTTCGAACAAATCTATACAGTTGTTGAAACTTTATGTGCTGCATACCGTGTGTCTTTCTTATAACAATAACGGATTGGCAATTCTAATTAAGAACTGTGATGTTATCAGATTAAAAAAAGGACTAAATGGAATTATGATTCTAATAATTAATCTCTCACGTTTTTTCTCTTTTATAAATATAACTGTTTTATTATATGTTTGAGAATAATTAATGACTGTTTTTTTTAAAAAAAGAATAAATAAAATATTAGAGATACAATTTGATTAATTCGTCACTAATTGCGGACGGTGTTAGAATCCCTAAATCTGTGAATAAAAGTGTGATATACGATGGTGGTGTATAATCGACTAGTGGATGTACGTTCTTTAAATTATCGTTAACCCGCTGTTTGAACGTATACTGTAAACAAATCGCTGTAAAAACTGAAAAATTTGATTAAATATACTTCACTTTATACTCTTCCGGTAGATCTGATTGACTTAATGGAAATAAACGTGAAAATTTGAAACTTTCCGTTAATACATAGAAGGGTTTTTTCATTTCTTTCGCACATACAGCCATTGTATAACTACCAATTTTGTTAACAATACCACCACTCTCCATAACACCCTCAGCACCAACCATTACAAAATCAACTTGCTCCATTACATAACCAATAGATGCGTCTAATATTAATGTACATTGTATACCTTCCATTTTCAAATCTTTACACATTCTCTCCCTTTATTTACAATTATATAAACACCAATAATTGGATGATTATAATTTTATATAACAAAAACTAATTAGTACTTACCCACTATTATCAGGAGCCGATACAGTTACGTAAACCTCAAAATGTTTCTTCTGTTTTGCCGCTTCTATTAGTGTTTGTAACACAACACGACTCCGCGAATGCGTCAATACACGCTAAAATTACCTTCGTTTATAATCTAAAATTTTGTTAATTTGTGTTAAACCTACAGATCCATCAACTATAAACTTTGAGGCTGATTTTACGATTTTCATTCGTGATTTATTCAAATTTTGTAAGAAAATATTGCCGCGATTCAACATAATTTTACGGCATTCTTCAAAGCTCTGAAAATTCATCAATTTTAATTTGATTTCATTGAAAATCTCTCTACAGTTTTACTTTGATATCTAATGTGGCTAATGTGATGAATCTCATGAATAATTCACAACCGGAATTGATAGCAGCTGTTGGATAATTTGTTGATTTCATTGCTAATACACCATCTTTTAAATTCTCATCTAAGCCACGTATTGTTTCAGCTTTCGATTGCTTAATTATCTCCATCAATGTACGTATTGCAACTACACCAATTGATTGGTCTTGATTATCATTGATTAAACCATAGAAATACTCTTGTACACCTGTAAAAATGGCAAATTAGCTTTAGAAATCGACAATTATTGTAAATTTACGTTTTTTATCCATTTTTTCTTCAACTTATTAAAATACAACTGGATAATTATTGCAACATAACCTCAAATTCACACGAGCGCCATCTAATAATCCGTAAAAAACAATACAAAACGAAAAATACTAGATCTATGACCTACTTATAACCAGTGACGTTCGTTTCTTAAAAAGTGAAAAGTATCGCATCAAATAATTGCTTTATTGCTGCAACAAAATTACAATCAACCAACTAAACTAAGCAACTTACTTACAATTTGAATTTTTCAACATATGAATACTCTATTGTTTATCAGTAGAGAATTAATAATTGCAATTGAGTTATAAACGACGCCACTGTATCATGATCAATTGTTTGTCGAATTTGAGTACCAACATCAACAAAATAAAATTTTATGAAAAGATTATTTATTTAACACGTAAAATAAATAAATTATTCAGAAATATCGTATAAATGAGATACAATTTATTCTAATTGAAAATTAGGCTGATAATTATTGATAATTATGGAAAAATCAATTATTTTAGTTGACTAACTATACGAACAGATGTCGCTAGTTTTGCTAGTATCCATAAAAACAACCAACCAATCGTGTTCGTTGTCAATGATCACGTGCCCTCACCCAGTCACTAGATTTTTATCAATTGTGTAGAGTTGGTGTGGATTGCCCTGTCATCGTTCAGTTTTTTTGTTTTTGGAATTTTTTGGATTATTTTGGCCTAAATAGATAAGTTTTGTAAGTAGATCTTTTTATAAAATCATCTAATAATCGTTAATCTATAAATTTATTGATAAATATTTATGAAAATACTAGTGGAAAATTGTTGTAAGTAATAAACGATTAACATATAGAGGAGATAACGTCATGTCGCCATTTTCTTCAGTACAGTTATTTCGTTGTTTTTTTCTTTGGTCTCTTTGAGTTGTTGTTGAAGATAATTTTAAGAATTTGTAGAAAATTGGGAAATAATTATTAGAAAAGTATACGTGGAATTGGGTTTTTCTAGAAATTAATGGGTAATTAGAATTGTTAAAATATTGAATAATCTTTTATCGTTTGCTTACGCAATCTAATTAAGAAAAAAATTCGTCACAAATAACACATAAATACAAAAGCAATGTAAATTTTCACCACATAAATGCATGATTTTTCGTTTTTTTCACTCTTGTTTTACAAATATTTTTGTTTGTGTCGTTTTTCTTAATATTTCCCCGGGATGATTTTTATAAAATAGATGTTTAGACGGAATGTTTTTGTTATTATTATTTGTTTTGTTTGTGTATTTGTTTGGCAAGCAGTCAATCCCCCCATAAAGAAATTTATTTTTATTTCTCTGCTGATCTGGATTCATCATTATGATTATTTGTATTTTCTCCATCAGTTCTGTTGTTTCCTCCAAAAATTTATGTTTTTATTTCTGTTGTTTTGTTCCGGAAAACTATCAATTATCTCCCCTTTGTGTTGCTCAATTTAAGGTAAATAAGTTGTTTTGTTGTTTTATCTCAATTTAAATGTTGTTTATTTAATTATCTATTCACTATAAGTATGTGAATGCATATTTTGATAAACAATAGAAATGGTAGGTACATGTGGTTTATATACAATTCATGCATAAGTATTTATTACATTCTTATTGTTGTTTTTATTAAAACATACCTATGTACATTATTTTTTAAAGTTAATTGCGTTGTTGCAATTTTCTCATTTTTAAAAGAATTTTCTGAGAATGACTTATCAGTTTTATTGTTGGTTTTGTTTTGTTAGACATTCTTAAAAACAAATTCAAATTCGTCCTATGAGATAAAAGAAAAATCAAGAATTACAACAATTTTCCAACAGGGTTTTTCACGATTCAACCCCTATCTGTTATTTATTAGTAGTAAAATTTTAGGATAATTACACTATGCTGATTTCTTTATTATTCGGAACACCCGAAATATAGGTTTGTTAGGGATTTTGATATATTTGATCCAATTGTCTAGTGATTTGATTATAGTTACAAATCTTTAAAAGTTTTCTCAATGATTAGAGATTAAATTGTGAATGGTTTTTAGCGAATTTTTTAAAAAAAAAATTAGCTAATGACGAGATCCTCACTTTTGAATTTCCGAAAAATTTTTGCACAGAAGTTCGTTTTGGGACCTCAGGAACCCATATCCACCGTTCGTTAAAATTTTTATATATATATATATATATATATATATATATATATATATATATATATATATATATATATATATATATATATGTATATCCACGATAACTGCCGTAAAAATAGTCCAATCTTAATGAAACTTGGTACAAAAATCGGTCTTTGGAATAGCTTGGATGAGTTCGTTGGCCAGACTGGTAGGGCCTACACTTTTGGAATAAGAGCTGAAGAAATGTTAAAAAAAATCATTTTCAATATTACATTTGCTTAGATTTGGATGAAAATTAAAATAACAGTAGAGCCGTCGATCCTCTATGACCCAGAAAAAAATCATCAAAATCGGTTCATTGGATCGCAAGAAGAATGCCAAAATCTCTTTTTTGAGTATAAGCAGTAAAATCGATTATCTCAGATGGTTATGTGTTTTGACAATTGATATTAGAAAAAAAATTGAATATCGCGGGGGGTAACTAATTTTGACAGTTAATATTAGACGCAAGGCCTGCTAGAGAATTTCGCTTGAAAAAATCAAGCAGGCCTTGATTGGACGTATTAGACAAACAACAAAGTATTTTTCAATAAAAATCAGAAATATTAAAATAACACCGGGAAATGAATTTATTAGTTGATTCAATGTTATTAATAGTATATTATACAACGAGTCTATAATGAATGCTTTTATAACCGAGAATGAAGTTTACAACACAAGCGAGCAAAGCGAGCGAGTGTTGTAATCATTCGAGGTTATAATTAGCATTCATTATAAGCGAGTTGTATACTATACTTTATCTACGACTTATTTCTACATGTACAGGTACTTGTGGTGTACAAGAATATTTACCTTCTTAATCATTTTCGATTCTAAAATCGCACAAAAAATTGACACTTATTTACAACTGTTTGTTGAAACTGTTATTTATTTTTTGTCGTTACCATGGTTTTCTACATTTAACAGAAACTATTATCTACTACCAAAATCGTCTTCTTTAACACTTTCCATTGTAAATACAACGAATTTTCTCACAACTAAGTATTTGTTCGAAATTTCAGAAAAATTAAATGTCATTTTATTCAAAATTGCATGAAAACGCCCACTTTAGGCCTACTTGTTGAAACTATTGTTAATTATTTTTGTCGTTACCATGGTTTGTTTACATTTGACGGAAATTATAATTAAAATACTATTTTCTGATTGGCTGATGAGAGGGATATTCATTTACTTTATCTCCCTAGGGATATAAAGTAGGTCATTACATTACAAAAACCACAAGTATAATGATCACTTTATATATAAGTCGTAGATAAAATATATTAATTGTCAGTATCATAAGAATGTTTTGCAATTAATATTTCAGTATGTAGATACATAAAAAAATTCGCTATATAAGGTACTTGCTGCCTTTGGAGATCTTTTTTTTTATTTTCTTTATGTACAAGTATTAGACACTGGTAGGATATCCTGGAATTTATGATTTCAGTTTTCTAAATATATTGTTCATGAATCAGGAATATTTGAATATTTTACAAGTTGGAAATATTCTAATTAATAATGATAAAAACAGAATGTGTAGAATTTAAAAGAGATATTTACCAGTAAATTTAATAGGACATTGCACTTCATTTAAACTTGTTGATAAGACTTAAAGATTTACGGCTTGAGTTAATACACGACAGATTAAGATGAAATCTATCCTACTTTTCGACTGATTTTTATATTTCTAAAGGTACGGTTTCGTTGAGGGCGGCCAGCGGTGGCTGCCGACGGCCGCTGCCCGGCAGCGCGGTCAAGTGTTTTCGTTGCAAGTTGTTGCAAACGCGCTTCTGTGCCGTCAGTATCGACGTCTCTCTCTGACTCAGACTCTGCATCGGCCTCTCTGCGCCTTGAATCATTATTTATCATGTATCTTTAAGAATAACTAATAAGTTATTAGTAATAACTTTATCAAAATTGTTGAAGAGAGCAATGTTATTAATAATTAAATTATCCACAATTTGTTTCTAATAAGTTTTTTTCTAAAATCAATTTTACAAAAATTATTAAAGCTTGAAGCGGAACATGTAAATTTTCGGAATCACAATTCTATAGATAATAAAAAGATATTAGTAAAATTTTGTAAAATTGACTTTACAAAAAACTTATTACAAATAAATTGTAGTAGTAGATAATTTAATTATTAATAACATTGCTCTTTTCAACAATTTTATTTTTGGCACTGGGTTGCCCAATAGCAACATGCATTTATATCATCAGTAGGACAATTTAAAGGACCGCAAAAAAAAAATTGAGGTGGAATAGTTTTCGGTACTCAAGCGCCGATTCCACCTGGACTAGTAGGTGTAAGTGGAAATGATTGTTATTATTATTATTATTATTATCATTATCCACCGACGGCTATGACCGCGCTGCCAGACTGGTTCAAAAGCAGTCGAGACGCAACCGCTAGTTATCGCCAGCCGTCGCCAAGCTGGCGGGCGACGTGAACGAAACCGTCAACACGTATTTCTCATAAGAGCAGTCATTTTCAGCCGCTCTGGCAGCTGACGGCCGCTGCCGGCAGCTCTCAACGAAACCAGACTTTCCAAGAGTAGTCGAGACGCAACCGCTAGCTATCGGCAGCCGTCGCCGAGCTGGCGGGCGACGTGAACGAAACCGTCAACACGTATTTCTCATAAGAGCAGTCATTTTTTGCCGCTCTGGCAGCTGACGGCCGCTGCCGGCTGCTCTTAACGAAAACGTACCTTAAGAAACAATTTTAATTTCTAACGAACGATATTCTAGAACAACTATTTTTAGAATATTCTAAACAATATCTTAATAAAATTACTATTTTCAGTAGAAATTAAACTCTTAAAAATTTAAGAGTATTAGGTTTGGTTCAGGAACTCTTTATAGTAAACAAATTTACTATTTTTCCTTGAAAAGTGTGTTGATATAGTGACGACAACATTAGAGCATTATTTGTTTCATTTTTTCATTGATAAACAGAGTAATTTTAGCATATTATTTATTGTCTTTCATTAAATGTCATCTATTGTTGTTGTTGACAATATTTCTAGGAAAAGTACTAATATTCTTGATAATATTCTATTATTGAATATTTCTTCTACGATATACAAAACAATACAATAGAAACTCAATTTTCTTATAAAACACTATAGATTTTATTTAATACGATAAATTTGCCCCTACAAAGGTGGTTTTTACGCGTAATTTATCGAAATTGCATATTTTTTTCTTTGCACTTTTAAGGTGATAATACAATCAAACGAACACCACATGTAAACATACGCAATTAAATTAATTTTCCATAAAACAACCTTCTCGTGTTTTAGAAAAATACTAATTATTAAATGAGCAAAACATGTTAGATTTCATTAGAGCAAAGCATTCGATTACTACTCATTTTAGGTTGCAGAAACATGAAGACGGTCAGATTTCTTGAAATAATTGCGTTGTTTTTCCAATGCTAGAGGAGAACAGGATAATGTTTTTTAAAATTGATCGCTTCGTTATTGTAACCTAAAATGACGGATCGAATGCAATTTATTCCATTGTCGCCCATATCTCTCTTTTATTGTTTCAATGGAACACGAAAAGGTACAATAATTTTGTTAGAAAAACCACCACCCCTTCTCTTGTCAGTTTTTTCAAAACCCCTATGTACCTATAAATACATGGATGAAAATCTAAATGTACACGATTCCTGTGAAACTCCTATGAGTTTGCGGACGATTCGAAAAATATTTCACGCATTTAAAGGAGGGTGTCTAGAGATCATTTTAGCAAAATAAGAACCTCATAGCTCGTTTTGAAGTTGATTTAAAATAACGTGTTTTGGATAATGTCGCGATTTTTGCATCATTTTATTCTGTAGTGGGAGAAAATGTCTCGCATTTTTTGTAGATTGCAATGGAGATAAACGAAGAAAAAAAATAATGTTGGGAAGGTCTTCGAGTCATTCTTATGTTAGTCGTTTTGACCTTACCCAAAAGGAGCGTTTGTTGACCAGCTTCCAAATGAGCTACTAGGTTCTAAGGTTGTTAAATATTCTCTAGACACTCTCCTATAAATCCTTTAAGTATTTTTCGAAACACTCGTTAAATAATGGGAGTTTCATACGAATGGAGAACATTTAGATTTTCATCCCTGTATACAATACTGGACTCTCATTGTGGACAATTATTATACAGTATGTTTTAATTTATTTTTTCTATTTTGCATCTGTAATAGCGTTTTTAAAACAAAAAATTGCGTTAATACCCATTAAAGCACTTTTTTAGTGTTCTTTAACAACTAGTGTTACTTATTTTCGCAAAATTGATAGTTTGTCACTTATTGTTAGATTCAAATGACAGCTGTCAAACAGCGTTAAAGAAATACTTTAATAGTTTTCAATTTAAATTGTTCTTATTTACGATGTTCTACTTGCAATAATTTATGATTTAATTAAAAGTATGAAAAGAAATAAGTGGCAGGTATAACAAAAGAACAATTAAAATATAAATTGAATGTCTAGTTGCCATGTTAACCATACCAACAACCACTATAAAATTCCCTAAATTTCAAGAATTTGATTTTAAAGGGTGCAAGGGGGTGCAAATTAAAAAAAAATGTACAAAAGATTTTTGATAGTCATCTTTTACACTCGTTCTTTGTAGAACGAGCCGCAAAGCTTGACTTTTGGGACTTGCTTCTTAATCTAGAAATATTATTAATATTATTATGTATTTAATAGAGGTTTTCAATTTTTCATCTTGGAATTATAATACATATTTTATACCAGTACCTAATGTGGCATTTTTTTTTTAATTTTCAGCATTATTTGAATTAATTAATTTTTATATTTCTCAAATTGTTTCTTTCTGAAAAGTAATACAAATTATTTCCTTTACAGATGCAATGATTATGGTCTTTCGACTAATACATAGTTGAGGTCAAGTCAACATTGATAACATCTCAATAAATATTCATATTTCTTCTTTTATTATGGTAAGTTTTATTAAAATTAAGAATCATTAATTTTTTTCTGACAATGTTTAATGCAATTAACGAATGAGGTTTTTTTTTTGTTTAATGTTATATCTCCTTTAACTTCGTACTAAAATCGAAGTAGATAGTGAAATCGACTGGGGTTGCTAGTATATATACCTATATACCAACCACCAAATAGATTTTGTAACGCGTTGTTTGTTAGGGTGGTTGGTGGTGGTGGCGGCGTCAGTTATATACATAGTTCTATCGATTTCGACCCGCCTACACTCCTGTAACCAGAACTTCGTCGTCTGTATTCATTTGAAACATTGTGCGTTCTATCGTCTATATGGATTTGCACACGCATCACCCTAATCGTATGACGTAAAATAAACAACAAATAATTCATTTAACAATTATTATTGGTGGTAAATAACCCTTTTTAATTATTATTGTAATTGTTTAACAACACCTTGATAATTCCGTTAATTTCCAAGTTCATTACAATAGAAATCTAGCTACAATTTCCGTTAAATTATTATTTGAACGTTCTAAGAATAATGATGATTAAATAATTGTTTGTTTTTTTGGTTCCATTCGAAGTTGTTCATTTTCATTCTATTGTCGAATGATTTAGATATGATTTTTGATAATTGAATGATTCATATTGTTATTGTTCTTAATTTTTATTTAATGTATCATTAATTGCAAAATTCATCATTACCTTTATTTTGTGCGTAACAACCCGGAAGTACAATTTTCTAAAAGTTGAATCAAAGAAATGTCTTCTCTGAATTTGTTTGGGTTCATACCATTGATTTTTCACGATATGTTTGTGGATACATTTAATAAACATCTTCCACTCCTTTATCGGCGCCTTTATGAACTGGAGCCAGGCCTGATATATAATTAGGGCGAACAAGGTCGCATGAGTTGTTGCACTGTGGTGGCGTTGGCGGCAACGACGACGATGGCAAAGGCGGTGGTGGTAGTCGTGGAGATGCTACGTCATCTAAATACTCCTTTATCTATTGCACGTATTTTTATATTCCTAACTTGGATGGGTTAGTTAGTATGGTTAGGTGCGGTTAAATTTTGTTGTTCTAGCATTCAATTTTGGTCTATCCACTTTCCTGTAATATTTTTGTGTGTGTGTTTGTCTGTGAATGGTTGAAGTGAGGGGCCCCCACGTGAATTTATAAGGTCATTGAACCCACCAACAGCCCGTTGACTGTTGAGTTATACTACTAATGCATAAGAGGGTGATGGTTCAATTTTTTGTTTTTATGTAGAAAATGAGGGGGAATAGAGAAGCGGGTGAAATGTTGTATTCTGTCTACAATATATCTATAACAGATTGCATTTTATTACACACCTCAGAAGGGGGATTCTTTTGACAGGATTATAAATAAGATTAGTGTTTTTGACAGGTAATTGTTACAAAAAAAAAGTGTAAGTGTGAGATATTTTGATTGTATCACCTACATACATATGTATGTGTAAATTTTATTTCAAAATGATAGGGTTGGAATATTCGTATTGGTTGTATTATACATCTATGATAAATATAGGAGCCAAGATTGTTGTTGTTTAAATTTAAGCATGCACTAGGAAAGCCGTAAAGGTCAAAGACTGTCTGAATCAGTCCCAAGACAATGAGGCTGATGCCAAATAATTAATTTTGTTTGAAATCTTTATTTTTCTTTGAGCTATTTCGTGCGACATACAAGTTTCACTACCAATATTAATGTGCAGAATAATGAATATATAAAATGAAAATAACATAAACAATAATAGATGTTAATTAATAAATTAATAACAACAATACATACATAGGCATAAGGGGTTTTACTAATAAAAAAGCAGTGAAAGTTATTGAGTTTATTTGTCTTATATTAAAAATGTATATTCTTATGCATATTTTATCAGCTTTCACATAACTACTATAGTCAATTAACCACCGTTATATTGATAAATAAAAACTAAAATTGTAGGCGTTCTTATTATTCGAAAAGAGAAAAACGTGGTGAAGTATCTATAATAATCAATTTTCTACTATATCTTTTCTTTACGGCATTTTTAAGATACATCTATTAGTTAGTTGGTAAGAAATTATGTTTAAAAGATAAACATCTGTTTGATTTATACACCTGTTTTTCGTCGTCTTCCTATAACTACATATGTTCCATATACATATATTTTTACTTTCTACAAGTGTAATTGTTTGTAACTGTGTTCATTTTATAACGATAAAATTGTATGAGGGGAAAAATCCGTAATTGTTATTATTCACCTTAACCTTTTTCATGTTTTACAATTTTGAAAGAGTTATAAATATTGCTCAAATGTTGATAATAATATACATCTAATGAACGTTTGCGCTATAAAATAACCTTCATATTCTACGCCTTATCTATTTTATTAAAATTTTAAATAAAGCAACATTAATACCACCAGGTAATGGTGGAAGGTGGGTGGAATGAAAAAAAAGTAACAAATGAATTCGATGGTGGTATCACATACAAATATTTCTTTCTATGGCTATATTAATTGTTTGTAAAACAAAGATAGACAGATTATACTTATATGTATATTGTACATACATATATATGTATATACATTATTTAGTGTTTTCTTTTTGTTTATTTTGTTATATAATTTTTTTCTTCCTTTTTATTACTCAGACGACCTCGAATCAGTGACGATGGCCTTTGTATGAAGACAGCTGATTTGTTTTCTTGCTTTCTTCCATTTCTTATTTTGTTTGTTTCTTTATCTTCTTATTAAAAATGCATCAAATTATCACTATCATCAAGGTTAGTTTCAGTTAAATAGGTATTTTTGTAATGAAAGGTAGTGGAAGATGATAGTAACAATGACGTATATATTTTGCATCCTTTGTCTATTTATTTGATTCATCATTGAATCTATGCAATATATATTTGTGTTTATTTGAAATTTCCTTTATTGTTTTATTATCTACAATTCTAATTAATGTTATAAATAAAAACGAAAGACAGACGATTAAAGTCATTGTGATTTTTCAAAAGTTGACTAGGCAACTTTCCAAGATAGTATAAAAGCCGCCATGACTGTCCAAATATCCTGTCATTATTTCACCATCTTTGTTCAATATATTGAATTCACAATATATATTTATCTTTGTTATTTATTATATACTGGTGTATATGCGTAGTGAATTGCGCAGATCCAATTTTAGATGCAATCACTTGACTTGGGATTGGTCGGTGGAAAATACATTGAAGTGTTTTTTTTATTCCTCGCCCGTCACTAAAGAGGAAGTCAGAGAGTAGTCAATTGACGTCAGTTCGCAGAATAGTAAAGGTGTTTTCCCTTCATGTTTTCCCTCTCATTTGTGATAAATAAATTTGTTTGTTTTCTTATTGCGACTTAATTATTTGTTGACAACAAAGTTATTTTGTAGGTGCTTAATTTTAATTTGTAATTGAAGAGTAAGCAGTTTTCAAATACAACTTGATGACGAAATATTCGGGAACGATTCTTAATTTGACACGTGTTGTTACCTAAAGGTAATAAATCACAGGTGGACTTATTGTGATAAGTGATGAGTGTTTTTAATGTTTTATTGTGACGAAAAAACGTTTTATTTAGAAAAAAATATATATAATTCGATAGTGTGAGTATTTTTATTGTTATCTTTGTTATTGGTTTACTTTCACAACCATATGTCTTTGTTCCTGAATAATGACCTTACAAGGTTGTTGGTACCCATCTAGTTGTCTGGTTAGAGTGATTTCGTTGTTCGTTTTTTTTTGTCATGCATTTTAAATAGTAGGGGAAATACCAATGAGTTTACACAACGTTTCCATTAATTGTGATTTTTTTAAAACGAAAATATTCTTTTGAAAATTCTAATTCGTCTTATTGTGTTATTATTTATAAGTATTCACTGATATCAATTGTCGCCAGAAATATATTTGACGTAAATAATAATAATAATAATAAGTTTCTATCGAGGTCATGACGTTACTGGCAGCGCGTGGAATCCCGTGTGACCTTGTTGAGGGTATTCTCCTTGTTTTTCTTCTAAATATGCTTTTTAAGTATCTATGTGTACGTTTGTGAATATGAAGGTATATTATGTACGTTAATTGTTTGTTTTTTTCTTTCTAGAATTCTAGACAATAATTATTGTGTGTTTATTGTGAAATATTACGCTCTTTTTTATTATGAGTGAATGCGTTTTAAAGTTTTTGTCTAGTCTAGACCCAAGTAGGTATGTGTTCCGTTAGATGGTCTTGATTTTCACTTGAATTCAAAGTGAATTTTCGGAACGTTTCATTTTTTTCCAATTTTTTAATTTCATTTTCCATTGTCTTCTCATGTGGCAATATTCAAAAATTAAAAATGGTAGCATAGGTTATTAAATAGTTATTGTTAGTCACCTGTTGCTGATGATTTTGCAACTTTCAATTTTTATACATAGAATAAGTATTTGTAGTTAGTTTCTATTAACGTTTATTATGTCCATTTCAAGTACATAACAAACTAATAATTTTTTAAAAGAGTAGTTTTGAATTAGAGAGCCTTGACTAAAATTTACATATTTATCGTGTTTGATATTACATTTTCTTCGGAAACCATTATTGAATGCACACTATGTGAGGATAAATTACAAAACTATTTGATATTTGCTATACTCCTCATTTAATTACTGTTTGAAAACAACTAATTTACCTGATAGATGATTAAATTTAAAGATTTAAAAGTGTTAAAAAAAGTAGAAAGTGTAAGCATATAACTAAAGTAGGTCGGTCGACGCAATAACACAGATTGCAAGTGTAGTTGTATGACTGATTTACAAATAAAATGCCCCGTTATTAAACAGAAGTAGGTAGAAACTTACGTAATTGAAAACATATAAACATCTTTATAGAAAAATTTCCAATCATTTCATTTCTATTATTTAAATGATTATTGTTAGAAATAATTGTATTCGCTATTGAAAGAATATTGGTATTTTTGTTTTTATTCCTTTTGAAATAAATATCAAAGTGAAGAACAGTAACAAGAATAACAACAACAATAAAAACAACAGTTAAAGTAGGACAAGACTGACTAGATGGTATAACGGCACATAAGATACACAATGAACTGCTATTTGGTTGGTCACGACATACTTTTATCATTAAATTAGCCAAAATAATTATGTGAACAACTGGGAAAAATTGCACGAATTTTACAGAAATCGGCCAGCAAAACAATTAAATCAATCTTTTGACTTTCATAGAAAACGAAAATTATTTCTATTAATTATGTTCATTTTCGCCCAAATTGACTTTTTTACATAATTGAACATCTTGTAAATTATGCTTGAAATTGTATCAGTATTATTTTGTCTTTTATTATTATTACTGTTATTTCATTTTAGCAAAATATAGAAAATTAATTAATCTATTTACTTTTGTCCAAAATTATAGTACAGTAAAACTTGTTTATAATGGGACCTGCTTAAAGTGGAACTCTGTTTACAACGGAAAAATATGTGAGTCCCTGATAAGATTTACGGAACATACATGTAAACAAAAACTGCATATAGTGGAACCTGTTCAACGTGGAAATGGAAAGTATATTTGTAACAAAAGATGAAAAAATCATCTGTCTATAACGGACCAAAGACAATATATTTATTGTCTTTGATAACGGACTCATATGTTTTCTACCCAATGCGCAAACTCTACATCTGTGCAGGCTTGAAGTCTTGTAATATACTACACGTCTGCACAACAAGTTTTTCATGAAAATAGGTACCTAATGTAAATTAGTAAAATAAAACTGTTATCAATTTCCCCAAAATATTATGTAGCATCCCACCTGTTTTAACAGTGTATGATTCGAGAATACACTTGACATTAACAATAAGGGTATTTTTAGTACAGAATATTCGTGGGACACGTTATAAATATTCTGCTTTTGAAATCAACACGTGCGCACTAGTGTGTCTTATCTTATCTTCGAGAATTTCCCCGAATTTAGACTAAAAACGTTGAGAATTTGAGAACCTTTTTTTACTCCCTCTCGCGTCGGTTTTTAGTTGTGATAGTGTATGATAAAAAATGTCTAAACGAAAAAGTTTTATTTTAATATTACCTGACCTGCCTATTGCGTGAATTTTATTAAATTTGTAACATTTTCCATTATTAACTAGCCCGCCTACAAAGGAAAACTGTTCATAATGGACAAAAATCTCGGTCCCGCGAAGTTCCACTATAGACAGGTTTTACTGTATTATTAGTATTCTTTGATAGGTTCTAATAAAACAACATTGTTGTTGAAATCGATTTAATGATGATGATAGTGGTGGTGGCGGTGGAGGTGGTCTAGATTACAATTGTACAGGGTGAGGCAAATTCGATGTCACTATAGGCTATCTCGGTAACTAGAAGACATAGAAAAAAACTAATGACACAACACCGATCTACTTTTTTCCGACTTGTTCAATGGTGAAAACAAACATGGGCTATCTTCTTTTGTTTTCGAGTAATAAGCAAAAAGTCAATATTTTGTCATTTCATCAATCGCTTATGTCTTGAATAATATTACAGATACAAGAAAACCAATAGTACCTTCTACAGGCACTTTTTAAAGTGTAATTCAGTGGTTTTGTTTTTTGATTACTTTGATAACTTAAGAGCTATAATATAAAGTTGTATTCTTTTAAATACAAAGTATGTTTGAAAATTAGATCATCAGAAAGATTATTTTTTGCTGATTTCAAAAATATAAATATTTTTAGTTTTATCTGGAAAAATAAGGGAGATATTAATTTTTTTAATTATTTATAATGAGGTTTTTTAAATTTGAAGTCAAAGATGGCTATGAAAATTTAATTGTCAACGTACCACTGAACTGTCAACCAATAGTTTGACATTTGAGCTTATGTATATAGATATACAGCAAATGTATCACAAACTGTGGTACGTTCACGATTGATTTTCCATAGCTATCTTTGACTGCAATGTAAAAAAAAGTATCCGTTATTAATTTTAAATTTATTGAAACACTGTCGCTTAAAAATAGGAAATTTGCCATATTTTGAGAATTTTGACAACTTTTCCTGTTTAACAACAATGCTTAGACGACTATAGCCAACTTGATGTATCTAAATACACATGCAATTGTATCAATAATTGAAAAAAATTAAATATCTTCATTATTTATGAATATGAAGCCATAGTTATATATATATTTGAAATCAGCAAAAAATAAGCTTTCTGACTATCTAACTTTTAAATATGGTTCGTATTTAAAAAAATACAACTTTGTATTATAACTCTAAAATTATCGAAATAATTAGAAAACAAAATACACCACTGAATTCTACGTTAAAAAGTGCCTGTAGAACGTATAATTGCTTTTTTTGTATCTATAATAGTATACAAGATATGAGCGATTGTCAAAATTACGAAATATTCACTTTTTGCTTATTACTCGAAAACAAAAGAAAATAGACCACTTTTGTTTTTACCATTAAACTAGTCGGGAAAAAGTAGATCGGTAATGTGCCATTAGTTTTTTTCTATGTATTCTGGTTACCGAGATAGCCTATAGTGACATCGAATTTGCCTCACCCTGTATAGTACACAACGACAATGCAACTGTCTGTCGGTTTGACAGAGTATCAGTTTTTGATGTTTCACTTAATAAATTATTGTTACCATTCTTAAGCAAAATTCTCATTATAAGAGTACTAATTTCATTTTAGAGACAGGATAGGATTATTTACTTTCTGTGGCATGATGTAAGTGAATGTCTTGACACAGTTTTACTGTTTTAGCTACATTCTTCTATTTCTTTTCTTTTTTTTCTCTTTGACTTGTTTTAAAGATGATTTTAATAATTTTGGGATCTAAATCATATTTAAAATTCAAATTATTATTAGACACGTGTTTTTTTCTAAAAAAAAAAAAAAAAAAATCTCCAAAGGCAGCAAGTACCTTACATAGCGAATTTTTTTATGTATCTAGGTACATACTGAAATATTAATTGCAAAACATTCTTATGATACTGACAATTAATATATTTTAATAACATTGAATCAACTAATAAATTCATTTCCCGTTGTTATTTTAATATTTCTAATTTTTATTGAAAAATACTTTGTTGTTTGTCTAATACGTCCAATCAAGGCCTGCTTGATTTTTTCAAGCGAAATTCTCTAGCAGGCCTTGCGTCTAATATTAACTGTCAAAATTAGTTACCCCCCACGATATTCAATTTTTTTTCTAATATCAATTGTCAGAACACATAGCCAGCTGAGATATGCGATTTTACTGCTTATACTCAAAAAAGAGATGTTTGCATTTTTCTTGCGATCCAATGAACCGACTTTGATGATTTTTTTTCTGGGTCATAGAGGATCGACGGCTCTACTGTTGTTTTAATTTTCATCAAAATCTAAGCAAATGTAATATTGAAAATGATTTTTTTTTAACATTTCTTCAGCTCTTATTCCAAAAGTGTTGGCCCTAACAGTCTGGCCAACGAACTCATCCAAGCTATCCCAAAGACCGATTTTTGTACCAAGTTTCATTAAGATTGGTTTATTTTTACGGCAGTTATCGTGGATATACATATACATATATATATATATATATATATATATATATATATATATATATATATATATATATATATATATATATATATATATATATATATATATATATATATATATATATTGTTCTAGCTATCCCCCTTATATGGGGTGGTGCACCCTACTCCCTTATTTTAAATGGAATGGTATATTTTTTATTACATTTTTGAATTCCTTGATGAAATCGAAAGGGACTTTGATAACATGACCCATGGTCTAGCGCTGAAAGTTTTTCAGATATTTTAACTTTTCATGAAATTTTTAATTTTGCAGTGCTTAAATAAAAAATAGCAGCATAGAAACTATTGCAGTTAAAATGTTAAAATTTAGAAATCTAATAGTACAAATAACGTACTTTCAATCAAACTGTAGAACATTCAATTATCTTTCAGCGTTCGGCTGAAATGAATTTTTCTTTCAGGCAATTTTCAAGCTACAATAACTTGCTTATTTTAAATAGAACCCCATATATCTGTTTATATGGTTGGATAGAGAAAAAATTCTGCATCGAACTGTATTAACATTCCCTATACCTATCTTTGATAATTTTTCAGTTATTCAGAATTTTCAATTTCGTCTAATTTTCTTTCCTGAAATAAAATGTAAAACATAGAAGGCTTAGCAAAACAACCTCCAAGTCAATTGTCACAATTAAGATGAAATTAATTAATTAAATTTGGACTGTCTCAATGAAATAAAATAACAGAAAATAGTAATTAATTAAATTAATATTTATTTCATTTGCTTTTTGTGTATGTAGGATGGGTTAAAGTTGTAAAAAATACAGGTAAAATATTCATTATTAACGTCATTTGTGGTATTTTGTCATTTTGCTAAGCCTTCTATGCATATTATTATAGTTGAATTATTTTGGCATAGGCGACTAGAAGTATTACATTTTCTTTCAAGGAAGGTGATTGAACGAAATTGAAAATTTTGAATAACTGAAAAATTATTAAAGATAGGTCTCGGCTGAAAAGTCCTGTATGTACCTATGTATAAATGGCATGATTATTTTTTCTCTGTTTGGAAATATCAAGATTGCTTTTGCTTAAATTTTACAAATATATTTGATTTTGAAAATAGTCACACGTGTGTCAACGACAAAAGGGAGTTTGTTCACTTCCTGATAGGTCGGTGGTCTTTTTCCTGATTTATTCTCCTTTCTCTATTTGTTTTTTTCTTCATTTTTTATTCTTGTTACAAAAATATGTCAGTTCTCCTGGGTATGAGGGCAGCAATAGATTGTTGCCAATATAAAGTAAGTCAACTATAGTGTTGTTGTTTTTTTTTTTTTTGTAATACAACTGTATATGTGTGAGAAGGAAGAAGAAGCCAACGGACCTTGTAGTTGTGTCAATAACCTTTTCGTTTTACGTCTATATGATTTCCCAAACCAATCTATATAAAATACAAGTAAATAGATATAACTTATACATACACATTAAGGATATGAGAGTGAACGAGAAACTTTGAACTAATTGCAACACGCAACAACAGCGTTCATATACGTATTAGAAACAGGTTGTTTTATTGCTTACGACAGTATCAAGGTCGTGTTAAAGGCCGCATTTATCTTGTTATCATACAATTTTTATTTTCTTTACCATTTATAAAAAAAGCATACATTTATTTATTACAAAATTTTCTTTGTGCTTTCAGTTAAATCCATCAATTACTGTGTTGTGACAGGGTATATCCAATTATTGAGAAAAAGACTCTTCTATATTTTGGAGTGATTATTTTTGTTTTTACTTTAATTTGTTTGTTCATTAATTAAAAAAAGAAAAAAGAAAATGGAGCGGGAATCGAATTCAATGCAAGCCTACTGCAGATCAGGATGCGGATTTTATGGCAGTCCTTCAACAGATGGTCTTTGCTCACTTTGCTATAAGGTAAGTTTATTGTAATTTATTTTTATATAGTATAGTTTAATTCTACATTTTATTAAATATTAAATAATTGTAACTAATCAATTCTAGGAGGCCCTAAAAAAGAAACAGCAGCTACCATCCACACCATCAAGTCTTAGTGCTCTCAGAGATACGACGACAGCACATCCAACAATTAATCACGTTTCGTCTTCACCTGTTAATGATCTTCCTGTCCAAGTAAGTGTAATGAAAATCTACTACTACTACCCATTACATCAACAGTTAATAAGCTCTATATACTATATATATATTTAAGACGCTAGTAGTTAGTTTTGAAAATATTCAATTTATTTGTTTAGAAACAATTTTACTTGGTAACATATTTCAATTTATTTGATTTATATCAAAATTGCGAGTATGTCACAAAATTATCTTCTTATTAATTAAATAAACCAACAATTTCATGGTAATAATAATGAGGATTAACAACAGAGATGTTGACGATAATGATAATGATGACGATCTTGATGAGTTCTCTAAGCAGGAGGACAAACAGTCAAGTAATTATGTCGAGGTGGCTTAAGCGTTTCGGTATAAGTGAACAGATTCAATTTATATTAATATATATTTTTTCTTTTTTTTTTATTACTTTTTTGAACAAATAGGCTTTAGATGAAGCTGCTGCATCGACCACTACAGTTAGTTTAACAGCCACAACAACAACAGGAGCAATAATAAATTTAAACAACGATGGTACAATAACAGCCTCGGTAGCAGAACCAACAAATGGTGCAACAGATGTTGACAATAGTTCGGATGATAAAGAAGGTGATAAAGATGCAAAGAAAAAGAAGAACCGATGTGCCACCTGCCGTAAAAAGGTTGGATTAACAGGTGGGTTATACTTTTTATTTTAGATAATTTTAAATTGAATTTTTTTATCTATTTTCTATAATTTGATGTATTTATTTAGGTTTTGAATGCCGTTGTGGTGGTTTGTTCTGTGCCGTCCATCGATACAGCGACAAACATGATTGCAGTTTTAATTATCGTGAAATGGGAGCTCAGGAAATTAGACGCAACAATCCAGTGGTTGTTGGTGAGAAGATTCAGAAAATATGAACCCCGCCACACAGTGCCATGCACCTTGCAACTGATAAAATTAAAAGTGAAAGTATTGGACACTGTAATAATAACAATAATATGCGGGTGCAACTAATAAATATATTCAATCTAGTGTAAAAGTGACATTTTGATAACATTAACACAAAAATAATAATAATAATAATAATTGTTGCAATATTATTAATGCAAAGCATTGTTGCAACAAATTATTGCTACCGGTTGAAACATAAACAAAATTTAAATCATTTATCTCTTATTAAATAAAATTTTCATCAACAAGTGGAGAATGTAATAAAATTCATCAATATTTGTCTTTTTAGCTTCTTTTGTTGTTGTGTATATAGTCGATTTTGCTCTTATACCTGTTGGCCTTGGGACTTTACAAGATTGGGCCATTAAAAAAAAGTCAAAAAGTATATAAAATGGAAAAAAATCCATACACCAATATATATCTATGTTTTTGTCGAGAGATTGCTTCTTAAACCAATTTGTTTTTAATTTTCTTTTTGCAATTGTATAACAGAGTAGATTTGTTTTTAATTATTTGTTGGTATCAATTCGATACTACAAAGTAACATAATATGATTAGCATAATTCTTTAAAAAATTGTTAAAATTTTTTCTTGATTTTGTACACAAAATTAGAACAAAAATCATGGTGCAACACAGAAATTTATACTTTGTATTTCGAATCGAAACCTAGCAAAATACAAGAAAAAATAAAATTATATAAACATGTTAAAGTTAGGTTTTTTCCAACTTATTCTTCTTCTTGTCTTCAAGCAATTTAATTTTGTGCAAATATTTAGAGTGGTATAACTACTAAAAAAAATTACTATATAGGTTGAAGTGGCGTTATTTCAATGTTTTTGTTTTTAAATGTTGCCAACACTGTGGGGAGTCAGAAGTTAGTGTCGTGTCCTGTATATCAAGTGCATAATACAAGAAAATAATTCGCGTGAAGGAGTGTTATAATTTTCCTGAGATTTTTTGTAGATTTTTCTTGAGAAAAAGTGTTCCACTTGACAAGTCAAAGAAATTCATATTGTGACCGAAGAATAGTTACAATAAAAACGAAAGAGAATGTAATGAATTTCTTTTATTTGACAAGTTTGTAATCATTTTAGAACACACACACAATTTGCTTTGTAAATCTTTTTGTCCTGTTTATGTTTTCATTGATTTTCAAAAATAACTTATTACAATTTTACCAGTTTGTTATTATTACTATTATTATTATTATTATTAAACAAAAAGAAGCTTTTCAATGTATTTAGAAAATTTCAAGATCTCTGTCCGTAACAATGCTGTATGTAGAAATGTAAATATGTTATTTTGAACAAAAATCTGGATGATACATCTGAATTCACAATGTTAATATTTAGATGAAGACAAATTGTTACAGATTTTAATTTTTTTTGGTGTCTTGTAACTTGATTATCAACAGACAAAAGAATTAATTTGAATTCAGATTTGATCCTTTTTCGCAAAACACGTAGACATGTACACAAACACAAAACAAATATCAAATCTTGTTGGTAATTGAAAACTTTAATTCAATTTAATAGAAGAACAAAACCAAAACTGGATTTTTCGGTTAAATAATATCAATAAGAGATATATCGGATATTAAGATATAATATCAGAGTATTTTTGGACAAATTTTGCTTTTTTTCTATTTAAAAAAAAAAATAAGAAAGGACATTACAAAAATATGTAAATTGAAGCAAAGTTTTTTGTCACTAACGCCAAATTTTCTTCAGTGATGGACTAATTGTTAGACGTGGTTTGTATTTAATCAGATGGTTATATCGGTTTTATTATTTTTTCTTTTGGAGATGTAAATAATTTTGTTTTGTTTGAGAAAAAGAAAAATTTTTATAAACACACAAGAAACAATCCTCAAGACCTCAGAATATTTTTGATTTTTTTAAAAAGAAAAAAATTCGTGTGTAGTTTGATAATCAGTTGATCAGATACAAACTGTTTACATATGATTATTATTATTATTACAATTATTATATTACTATTATTATTATTATGATTATTATTATTATTATAAGTAAAGCCGTTAAGTGGCAATATCTAATAATAAATCTATTATAAAAGAATTTTTTTAATCGAAAGGAGCTAGGACCTGAACCTTTCCTGTTAATTAATAATAAATACCTTGTAATTTGTAAAAGATTTATTATTAATTGTTAAAATATTGTAATTACAGAATTGATGGGCTACCGATAGATTTTCTCTGTGTCTGTTGTTGAATAGGCAATAAAATACGGTTGGGCGTTATTTTGATAATATGGTATTCGGCCCATTGTTGAATAATTTGATGGACGTACTGTTGCCTGTTGTATTTTATGTGGTAATGTTGCCGAATATCCATATTGTGATTGTGGTGGCATTGCATAGATTGCTGTAGGTGTTGGTACACCTTTCACACTACAAGCACAACTACTGTTTGTATTACCAACCATACCACCATTATTAGTTGCCATCATTTGTTGTTCATGATGATTATTCATACGTAATCGTATTATACAAATAATGATGATTAGAGCTGCAATAAATGCAACAACACCACCTACAATACCTATGATTAACGTATCATCATTGTATAGTGATTGTCCAGTTGATGGGGATTTGGTTTTTGGTTTTTCTGTTACAGGAATCGACCAAATTATATCCGGTTCTGTTATTTTCGGTAATAATCTTGTCGATGGTGATGGTTTGTGTGTTGTTAATATTGTTGTTGTTGATTGTTGGGGTGTTGTGAATTTTCTTGGATCACAAGACAATTCATCGTCTCCGATTTCGACAAGTAATCGTCCGATTAAATATGGTGGATTTGTACATTGAATCGTTGTCATATGTGAGGGTAACCAGCGACGTAACGCACGGGCGTTACAATCACAAACAATCGGATTCGTTTCTAAGCCGATTATTCTCAAATCACCACGACGATCATCTATAGTTACCAAGATTTGTGGACTCAATGTTGTTAATTGGCTACCACTTACATCGAGTAACACTTTTGATGATTTGGGTACAGGGAAGAATAGAGCCGGTGGTAGTGATGTCAATGATGTGTTCATCAATTTTATGACAACATTACGACCTTTAATTCCTGATAGGGTTCCAGATGAGATGCTCTTCAATCGAAAACCGTATAAACCTAATAGTTTTAAACGTGGATGGAGTATTGATTGTAATTGATCGCTACCAATAGCGGCGTCTTTCGTTTCAATATTAACGTATTCTAACGAGGGTAGATTTTGTAATAATCCCTGTATATCCAAATAACCCAATTTAGGGTAATTGTAAATATCTAAATACGCTAAATTTGATATGGATTTAAATGCAGTCTTTTCGATCCGTTCACAATTATTTAACGAATGTAAACTTAACGATTTTAACGTATCTAAACCGTTAAAAGTATTCTGTGTTATCATATCGATCGGATTCGATGACAGATTCAACGATTGTAGATTCTTTAGATAATTCCAAATCTTTTGGAAACTACTAGAATCGATGATTTTATTGTGAGACACATCCAAAACCTCTAAAAGTGTCGTTCGTTCGAAGATATTCTCATTTAAATTCTCGATATTATTAAACGATAGATTCAAATAATTCAAGAATGGCGTTTCGAGTTGTTTAAATTCTTTAATTCCGGTACCGGCTAGATTTAATTCACGAACAGTTTTCGGTTCGCCCAAAATATTCAAAACTGTCTCTTGTGTTAACGGATTAAACGATAAATCCAAATTTTTAATATTCACCATTATACTATCATCAGCTGGTATTTCTCTGATTTTATTATAACTCAAATCAACCTTTGATATGAAGAAATATTGTCGTTGTAATGATTTTAATGGTGCTAATTCGAACGAATTCCTAGCCAAATTGATGTTTTCCAACATTTGTAAACGAGCTCGTTCGAACACCGTTTCAGGTAAATCATTCAATTGATTCCCTTCTAAATCTAACAATTCTAAACGTAATAAACCGTCGAATGTACGCTCATTTAAACGGTCCAATTTGTTGAAACTCAAATCGATTATTTGCAATTGTGTCGAGTTGTGGAAGGCCATCTCATCGACGATTTCGATTTGATTATGGCTGATTAATAATTGACGTAATCGGGGTAGACGTGCAAAATCCATTTCTTCGATCGTTTTCAAACTGTTGTTCGATAGATTTATCAATTCGAGAAATTGTAAATTTCCAATCAATTCGGCTGGGAAGAAAGTAAATCGATTATTGTTGGCGTGAATTTGTTTCAAACGTGGATGAATACGGAACGATGACGGAAACAGATAACTTAATTGATTATTTGAAATATCCAAAATTTCCAAACTTGTGCCTGTATTGAAGAATTCACCTTTGAACGAATTCAATTGATTCCCTTGTAAGTTTAATTGTTTCAAATTCATCACATTCACAAACGTGCCCTGTTTAATATTATTGATGCGATTGTACGATAGATCAATTATCGTTAAATTTGGTAAATTTACAAATATACCTTCAGATAATTCACTAATCGAATTATACTTCAAATGGATCTCTTTTAAATTTCGTGATTTACTAAAAAAATCCGGTGTTAATACTTTCAAATCGATAGAACTGAAATCGAAAACTTCTAAATTGTCTAATTGTTGGATCAGATTCGATGGTATTGCTGTCAGATGTTGATTATGGCTCAAATTCAAATATTTCAAATTTGTTAGCATCGAAAATGTGTGTTTCGTTAAATCAGACAGATG
The DNA here is from genome assembly GCA_039776855.1 of Mylabris sibirica. Classification (NCBI taxonomy): domain Eukaryota; kingdom Metazoa; phylum Arthropoda; class Insecta; order Coleoptera; family Meloidae; genus Mylabris; species Mylabris sibirica. The sequence continues at coordinate 10,918,406 of CM077836.1, forward strand.
ATTATCGCTCAAGTCTAATCTTTCCAATTTTGGTAAGGATAATGCGTTTATGGTAATTGTAGCGATACGATTCTGGGCTAAATTTAGTATTTTCAAACTGTCCTCTAATCCGATAAAACTATCCGTATTCAATATTGTTAATAGATTTCGTGTTAATTCCATTTCTTCTAATTGTTGGAAATATTGAAAAGTACCACTGGGTAATTCGCGTACAACATTCTTCGATAATGTCAATTTTCTAACACGCTCGGCTATAGAACTGAAAATATCGCCAGACAATGCAGCTATACGATTATAATCTAATTGTAGCGTTGTTAATTGTGGTAAACGACCCAAAGCTGAGGCTGGTATCAATAAAATATTGTTATCTTTCAAATTTAGCTCTTCTAAATTGTCTAAACCTTCAAAAGCGTCATCTTCAACCTGTAACATTCAAAATTTACTTACAAATCGTTTTTTTTTTTTAAATAATTACCGTCCGTAATGAGTTTACACTAATATCGAGTTTTCTTAATTGCCTCAATCCAAGAAACGTACCAGGTACGATGCTGGCAATATTGTTCCGACTCAAGTCCAAATTTTGAAGTTTCACTAAAGCCGACAAATCGTTGTTGTCCAAATTCTGGAATTAGACACGAATCGTTCAGATCTAGATTCGATTCCGATTTGTAGCCGATACTGACCTGTATTAGATTCGACGACAGATTCAGATATTTCAGATCGTTAACATTCTTCAAAGCAACACTCGGAAATTCAGTAATGAAATTCTCTGATAAATCCAAAATTTGTAGTGTTTCACCATTTTGAAATACATCACTATTGAATTTCGTTAAACGATTATAATTCAATTTCAATGACAGTAGATTTTTCAATCCAATCAAAGCACCACCTTCTATAATTGAAATCAAATTGTGGCTCAGATCGATCTGTTGTAGATCGGATTGTGATTGGAAAGCGGCAGTTTTTACAATTCCTATAAGTGAAAAAATTTATAAAAATTCAAGATTATCGTTAAAAAATTTGAAAACTCACCGATTCTATTGTGGTTCAATGATAGAATCTTCAATGATTTAGGTCCATTTAATGATAAACTCGGTATCGTTGTGAAACTGTTACGATCCAAATGGAATTCTTGTAAATTATGACAACCCTCCAAGATACCTTCTTCGATTGCTTTAATCGAATTCCCACTCAAATCTAATATTTGTAAATGATTTAAACCGTGAAATTCGTTGGTTGAAAATATCGGATTCAACGTATCTCCTAACAGATTATCAGCTAATCTTAATTCAGTTAATGTCGATTGTAAACCGTGTAATAAACGTTCAGTTAATCGTCGTAAAGAATTACCAGATAGATCGATGCTCCTTAACGGCAGACCGTTCGATGAAAAGATCTAAAGAGATATTATAATTGAGCAAATATTTGGAATTATTTAATGAATAATAATTCATTAAGTGAAATTCAGTCTTATTACCGCGAAATAAGTAAAAAAAGTTTGCACTCCTGTGTTGGATCCGAACCCGCGGCTTTACCTGTGGACCCCTGTTATCTCATTTAGTAGAGCCTTGCTGTACAAAACCAAAAGTTGTGAGTTCGAATCCCACACAAGACGCCAAGATTTTTTAGTTGTTTCGCGGTGATAAAAGCTGACTGCTTCTTAATTATTCAGATAATATAATTGTTAAAAATTGATTAATTTGAATTTAAATCGATTTACTTGTGTCGGTAATGACTGATGACCTGCCCATCGTTGTCGGAATGCAACAATTGGCGCCCCATATGGTAATGTTGGTACATCACCAGCAAAGACAATACGATCACAATTCACACTAATTGATGGATTGTTATCAAGGATCGTTTCAATTGGTCCTAATGAACACGTACAGGGAAAGCGTAATTCACGACTAATTTCCGAACATGGGCGGAAATTTTCTTCTGAATTACATATTGATGTCATCAACAACAACAATACCATAAGCCATATCCAGTTCATCTGTAAAATATAACAAAGATATTGTGATTTGTGACCGGAACTGAATCGAAAACCGAAAAGAGAAACCGGCCTTTTTTGGCTCAAGCATACCATTTAACACGATCTTTTTTCTTTTTCTCTCCTTCTTATCTATTCTTTCCTCTCTTCCCCGGAAATGCATGAGGAATACTCGTAGGTACTTTAATTATAATTTGCAAGTAAACCACCCGAGGTCAAAACTCAAGATTTCGATGTTTCTTGGTATATAAGGGTAGTTCATTCTATTTAAAGCGATGCGTATTTTGTCGTTTGAGCGAATACTCAACTTTAAGGGAGTTAAGGTTACTCCTGTAAAATCAGTGTTATTTTCAAATATCTGTATAATGGCTTAATATTTTTTAGTGGTTTAAAAACTAGTTAATATGGATTTGCTAGGACTATCAAAAAGTGTAAGCCGCGTTTTCATCCCTTGGTGGGGGTTAGAGTTATAGATGATTATGTGCCATAGTTTATATTTTTTCCGATTTTCTACCCCATTCTGTTACTAGAATTATACAAAATAAACGTTGCCTGTTGGGGATTATTCTGTATTTAAAATAGTTACCCTATAAATAGCTCTTAGGGGTTGTACCTTTTAGGATAAAATTTTGAATTGAACCGAAAAGCGCAATTTTTGCAGGAATGAAAACCGGAACCGAACCTTTTCTCAATTGAACAGAAACGAAAAATTAACGGTTCGAAGCTTTGAGTTGTTTATCGTGATAAAAGATGATTTGAAATTTTCGAGTCTATAATCCCAGAAAGGAAAAACCGACCCACTTTCAAAACTCGACCCGGACCTGTTCTTATTCTTATTATCTGTTAAATAATCATTAATTTGCATGTTGTGTTGGTGGAGATTCAAGATTTTCCATTAAAATCCTGATAAATTCTAGTATTTAACGGGGATTACGACTTAAAGAATAATAAAAAAAAACTTGATAATCTTCTTCGATTAGTAAATTTCTTAGTAACGGCAACGAACTGTCTGTTGTTGTAATTATTACATCTGTTAAAATAAAAATCATTAAAGTTAACGGACACAGAATTCGCTTGAAGGTAAATACTACATCTTTTACCTTGACATTTTCGATAAATATAGGCGTATCCAATATATGTGAAAAGTTTCTTAATATAATCGACAAGAAAAAAGAGGGAAAAATATGTGAAACTTGAAATGTTGACTTTTCTGGAAATTCTCTTCCTATATAGGCTATATACAATCAAGAAGAAAAAATGATGTGAGATAGATTGAAAGAAAGAAAGAAAGAAACTGGCGATTGTTGATTTTCCTTTTATGTGTATTTGATTTAATTGACGTTTCTAGATTCTTAGATTTCCCCAGATAAACACTGTTATAGATGTTTAGTCTTTTTTTCTCTCTCTCTGTTGTTGTTTTAATCAATTTCAAAAAAAATGAGGAAGAGTTGTTTAGATACCAAGATCCGTTATAAATACCACAGCTCTGTGTTCACTTGAATTTTCAACAAGGAAAATAACGTTCAAATAACAATAAGCAATAAATTTTCACGGCGAAATCGAAAAGTACAATACAATAAAAGAACGTTAGTCACTTAAGCCGTACTAATCTTCGGTTTTAACACGCTTAAATTTCTAAGCGTTGCTAAATTTCAACGGGTGTGTATGTATTTGCGTACACATCTACTGGATACGTTTATTTAGAAAAATTGTGCAATATGAAAGTTATTTCGTGCTCAATTTGGCCTTTATAATAATAATAATAATAATAATAATAATAATAATGTACACGATTGATGAAGAAAGAGATTTTATTAAAATTTTTCTGTTGGTTAATTTAGCATTAAAGAAAAAGTAGGTAAACAGTTATACACAGTAAGGAAAATTACTAAAATTCAAATCTTAAAAGCATGTGAGATAAACAAGATGAAGCAGAACGAATATTGAGAAAAAATTCCTCAAACTAGACCGCAACTGTAAATCAATGCTTGTTGACACTATTCAAATATTTCGATTAGATTATCGACCGATTCCCACAGATTTTGTGTAATGGACAAATTGTCAAATTTGTTTTTTGTGATCGTTGATGAAAGAAAAAGAAACAGAATGAAGAATTAACATCGTTGTGTACGAATGTGTTTAGAGTACTGAATGCGGTCAATCACCTAACATTCCTGTGATACCGATACAACTATACACAATCTCCATAGCCCAAAGGTGTATGTGAATAAAGAATTCCTTTTCTACAACAACAAATGCGATACGAGCAAACATTTTTGACCCATCTTGATGCACTTCCATCAACGGAACATTGGAAAAAAATCGTGCTAGAATACGATTAGTTTATAGATCTGGAACTGGATCTAATACAGGGTGTTTTCCTATAAGAACTTGAAGGGGAAAACTGTTGATTCGTTTTTGGTAATTGGTGGCATTGACGAAAACTTGCGAAAATTTTGCTGCATTGTGATAAAGAATTACGACTTTGGAGAATTTTGAGTAGTGAGTGTAATGAGAGAATCTAGAATTTCTGAACAAAAGTGCTAAATTTTTTAGAAAATTGCGTAACGATCTCAGAAAGATATGCGGGCTGCTTAGAATAAATGAGAATTTCTCTTACAATCATGAGACTTTCACAATTTTCGAATATAAGTGCGAAATTCGTCAAGTTTTGTACTAGGGTCTTATAAAATGGTAAGAGGTATTCGACTTTATTAGATGCTAGTATAAAATTTACCAGTTTTAGTGTAAAATTTCAAGATTTTTTTCTTGAACACTTCAATTTCGCCCGAATTTTAGGGAAAAAACTGCAATAATAGTAAAATTTTGTTGTAAAATTGCCACTTTATCTGATCCTAATAAGAAAACCTGAAATTTCAGTGTAAATGATAATATTTTTACTTCGAATACCTCTCCATTACATAGGACCCTTATTCAAAATTTTAAAAACTAGCAATTTTAGTCCGAATTATCTAGTTTTTATAAGTTTCTAATATAAAATTTCAAAAAATTCCACTCTTGAACTAGAACTGAAAATTTTTATGGTAAATTTTTTATTAATTTCGAACATCTTTCGCTACTTCATAAGATCCCAATACAATTTTTTTTTTAAATTAGCAGCTAGTCTAAAATTTCAAAATTTTTATCTTGAACACTTCTTAATTTAGTCCAATTTTAGGCGAAATGGCCAAAATATTTAGTGTTCTTGTAAAATTGTATGTTGTACTTCGTATATTTGGACAACTTCATAGGATACTAATAAAAAATGTTCAAATTTCAGACTAAAATTGCAAGATTTTCTCTTGAATACCTCAATTTCGTCCGAATTTTTGGGCAAAATTTGTAATAATAGTAAAAAATTTTGAATTTTTGTGTTAAAATTGCCACTTCCTATGATCCTAATAAAAACATCTGAAATTTCAGTCTAAATGATAATATTTCTAGGAAGTCTCTCATTTACTTCGAATACCTTTCCATTACGTAGGATCCTTACTCAAAATTTTGAAAACCTTAGCAATATTAGTCCGAATTCTGTAGATTTTTATAAGTATCTAATATAGAATTTCGAAAAACTCCACTCTTGACTTAGAACTGCAAATTTTGATGGTAAATATTTATTCATTTCGAACATCTTTCGTTATTTCATAAGATCCCAATACAATTTTTTTTAAAATTAGCAGCTATTCTGAAATTTCAAGATTTTTATTTTGATCACCTCTTAATTTAGTCCAATTTTAGGCGAAATGGCCAAAATATTTAGTTTTCTTGTAAAATTGTATGTTGTACTTCGTATATTTGGGCAACTTCATAGGATACTAATAAAAAATGTTCAAATTTCAGACTAAAATTGCAAGATTTTCAGCGAATATCTCATTTACTTGCAATAACTCTCCATTATACATATAGGATTATGATTCAAAGTTTTGAAAATTTAAGTAGTTGCAGTCTAAATACGATCCTAATACAATTTTTTTTAAATATTACCATTTTTAGTCTAGAATTTCACGATTTTTATCGTGAACATCTATCACTATTTCCAACGATTTTTAAGTAAAATTTGCAATACTAGTCAAAAATTTTATAATTTTCTTGTAAAATTGTATGTTATCCTTCATATACAGGGTGATTGGTCTAAAAACTAAATATGGTGAATTCTAAGAAACTCTTATTAGTCGACGAGTGATTCGAAAAATATTTTAAGGATTTGTAAGAGGGTCCTTAAAGAACATGTCAGCAAAATTAGAGCCTCGTAGCTCATTTGAAAGTTGGTCAAAAAACGCTCATTTCTAACGATGTAGTGATTTTCAAAAACGAACTAAATACGCAAAATGACTTAGAATGACTTTAGGATCCTCCCAAAATTGATTTTTTTCGTTTTTCTCCATTTTATTCTGGAACAGGTGGAAATATTTCGTATTTTCTATGGAATACCCCGTACTTATTGTTAGACCGAACATCCTGTATGTTGATTTATTGATTGATTAAAACCGTTACAACGAAAAATTAATTAATTTGTTTATATTTAAAACTACATCAACATCAATCATAATATATAAGCCAGTTTATTAAAATCATCTTGTTCGAAAATTACCTAGTAAGTACCTACATAAAGTTTCTCATTCTTATACAATCACACGAAATAGATAAAACAAACAAAACGATCATTTCTCGTAATGAATCTTCTTAGAAATTGTTAACATTCTGTTTATTTTTTATAGTTGCCATAAACTATAATTAAAGGTAATTTTATGGTAAACAACACTTTGGTTTGTTTAAATCTACTAAAAAATTATTCGATCAATTAGATTTAAAGGAATTACAGAATTTTATTACTGGTTAATTTACAAATCAAAGGTTGTAAATTATCTGAATAGATACCTAGTTGAAAAGAATTTCCTTTCGCATACTATTATTTTTTTATCAGTATTTGTATATCGTGTGAAAAACTAATTGAATTATTTTAATTTATTCAAAGTTCTCTTTATTTAATTTTCAATTATTTCTTTGTACCTATTAGTGAAGCTAGAATTATTTCAATTTCACAAATGGCTGACTGATTATGCATGTGTAGACGAGAATTTAAGATATTTACACGTTTTCTCTCGCTTATTCCACATTTAATTTAACATGGAAAATTATCGAAATCAAACTAGAATATAATTAATGTTAATCTTGTTTTCTCTTGATTAGACCGAACAATAATAACTATTTCGATAGAGAAAAAATAACTGAAAAGAAATTAGAACTATTGTGTTCATGATGGTTCAATGGAAAATGTAGGTTCATCGAGTTAAAATCTTCCACATAAAACTCTTATTTTCTATTATCAATTAGTTTACGATTCATTTTAAGTAAGAATATAATGAAACCATCACATTAACAATAAGTAAGTTGGTTGATTATTATCTCGACATAATCACAGATGTTTCAAGTGAAAATTAATGAGAAATGATTGAAGATGAATAAAAATCTAAAACTCTCACTAATAATAACACGAAATTACATAAGATTGAAATTAATAATTAATAAAATGTGTTAATAACCATTTTCGTGATGATTTCATTGGCCTTTTGTACAGATGAGAAATAATAATTTAAGTTATGTATACCTAAGGATATCTTCACCGCTAACTCATCGATGTCAAGTAGGTTTATTGCCTTTATTATCAGGAAGTGATTATGTGCTATTAAAAGAATATTTCACAACAATTATATACTGATTTATTCACCAAAAATCTTTGATTTATAGAATAAAAATAATCTAGAATTTTTTTTTGATAGTTTCCGTTATAGTTTTTATTAGGTCGATCTCTTGCGCTATTGAGATTTTTTAAGCAACAACTGTTAATCAACACGATTAGCCAATGGTGCTCTCATTTAGATTACAATTTGTGATGTGATTATCATCAATATAGTTATCTTAGTGAAGTAATGTTGGGATTATTATTGTTCCGTTGATGTATTTTGACACGTCTGATTTGGAAACTACCCGGTAATTATTGTGGTTAAAATAAGTAGACGAAAAATCCGATTAATGCTAATTAAGCGGCTTTGTATCGTATTTAAGCAGGTAATTAGTTTTGCATATGATAAGAATTTTTTTCGGAAATATTTGGGTGTGGCCGAACATTCACTTGTCACAGCTACTACAAGAGCAGAATGTTCTTGAAAAACAATAGTTTTTAGTAAATTTTGCTAAATTTTTGTGCCAAATTATTGATTTTTATAGTAAGTTCTGGCCAAAAGCTTAGATACTTTTAGGGTTGATTTCACCAACGCCTGTTTAATTTTAACGAACAGATAAGTGATAGAGACGATTTTTATAATCATAGCAACGTTTGTCCAGTAGGTTTAACTAAACTGAAGTTGGCGAAATCGTCATTTAGTCGTTTTTTGAGTAGAGATTTCAAAATATTTGTCTCTTAGATCATTGTTAGTTACTGGCAAGTTTTTAACCGCTGAAAAGTGCAATTCTTTAATTTTCGATTTAGACTTAACGACTCTTCTGTCCTATACAATGAGTTTCTTTTTTGATAAATTTTGTTACTAAATCAAAAAATTAAACATTTTGGTCACCTCTCGAGTTTAGAACTGGTCTTTTGACTTTAAATCTAGCCAATATGAAATCTGCGTCCTAAGAAATCCATTTTTAGTCAATTTGGGAGCTGAATTGTTCACTTTTAGAAAATTTTCTTAATAACATGTCAGCAAAATTAGAGCCTCGTAGATCATTTGAAAGTTGGTCAAAAAACGCCCATTTCTGACGATGTAGTGATTTTCAAAAACGAACTAAACTCGCAAAAAACGACTTGGAATGAATTTAGGATCCTCCCAAAATTGATTTTTTTCGTTTTTCTCCATTTTATTCTGGAACAGGTGGAAATATTTCATATTTTCTCTGGAATACAATGGAGAAAAACGAAAAAAATCCATGTTGGGAAGGTCTCTGAGTCATTTTTATTCGTTCTGCGTGTTTTGTTCGTTTTTTAAAATTGCGACATTGTCCAAAACGATAGTTTTTTGACCAACTTTGAAATGAGCTACGAGGTTCTAATTTTGCTAAAATGTTCCTAGGGACTCTTCTACAAATCCTCAAAACATTTTTCGAATCGCTCGTCAACGTGTTTCTTAGAACTCACCATACTTAGACCAAATACCCTGTATAAATATGTATGGCCTTTAAAAGGGAGATGCTGATTTGATTTCAAGGGTCCATATATTTTAATCTCCGGATGCCCACCCACCTCTAGATGCATCTCTGATTTTTTCTAAGAAATTACCATAATTATTCTAATATTATAGTAATACTAATCTTTGTTTTGTAATGACGCTAGGGGAGTTTGAATAATGTAGGAAAGTTTCAATTAGGTACTACAGCATGATTTGGGAGCGTCCGAGAAGCAAACTTGAGCTCAAAAAGGAGAACTCAAGACAAAAATTGTGCGAAAGTGTCCAGCTTCTTTTCTTTTGGCATAAGGAAAAGCTTTTGTTTAAATTATGTGTTTTCAAAATTTGCATAAATTGAGAGAGGAAAAAGATGTCTTCAAATGTAAACTAAAAGCAAATATTTTAGCCTCAAAATGCGTCCTAATTTTAATCTTTTCATCATCCTTAGAAAAAACCTAAATTAAAGCGAAACTTGAGCTTTAAATAAAGGTTGAAAAATTTGCAAAATTTGGCACAAAATCTAGTCTTGAAACTTACAGAAAAAAATCGCAAATATCACCAAAAATTGGCTTAATTAAATTTCAAAAAATCGTTCATATGCCTAATTGGGCCTAATAAATAAACTTTGTACAAGGCTTCGTCATTGAGTGAATAATGTTATTATTCACTCAACGGCTTGGTTCTCTTCTATATGACATCAGATTTTATTCTTTTGTTAAAGTTCAAGTTTTATGTTAAAAAATTCTAGAATTCCCTAACAGTTTATTCTCCATTACTGTTATTGTTGTATTATTGTAATCGTGTGTAATTCAATTACACGAATCTACAGAAGTACTTATGTAAATTGTTGTCAGGACCGGCGCTAGAAAGTTTGCTGCCCTGGGCAAAAAATAAACATAATCCTATATATTGAAATTTTATAAAGAAAAAATGTAAATTGGAAAAATGCTCAGCTCTTTTTTTGTCGCTTTGAGTAAATGTCAAATTTGCCCGTACGGTAGTGCCGACACTGATTATTGTTGAACCTTGAAGACCGGGTGTTGTACAAAAATCACACATAATCATTATTTTTGTCTTTAATTATTAATTAACAATTAAGGTTTTCCTTGAGGAGTAAAACTTGTTATTTTTGAAAAGCTACAAAAAAATTTAAAAGTAATATACGGATGGTATTTTTGAATTGTTCAAGGTAAAAAATCAATCGCTCATTCTAAAAAAAAAACACCATTCGATTATTGCTAATTTTAGAAATATAAAGAATACAAACAAAAAATGATTAAATTAATAACTTTGGAAAAGGAATTTTATAAAGTCACATGAAACGTAGGTATAAATTCACGTTATTAATCTTACGTGTGTGTTTGTTTTATGTATGTGAAAAATACAGTAATCTTGCGTCCTACTTTTCGTTCTTTTATTCCTCTTATTTTACCCAAATTAATTATTTACATAATTTAATTAAAGTTAATTTATAATTAATTTGTACCTTAAAGAACTTTGTCGCACGATTTTAGAAAATCATGATCTCCTTAGTGAAAACTAAAACACTCGTCACTATGATTTTTTTTTAAATTAATTAATTAATTATAATTATGTCCACATTTTTAAATTATTAACACTTGAAAAAATCCATATTTAATTCGAATGTGTTATGTTAACTGTTGTCAACCCAAAGTTTATTCGATTCTGTTGTTACTGGAACAGAAATGTTGAATGGACGGACGGACGATGATGATAGCTGACCAAAATCCGTTTTTCTTCCAGTTCATTACAACGAAAACACCACCACTACTTAAATACCAAACTGTATACAAAATTATTACCGATAATGATGATTATTTCAATGATTAATCAAATAAATAAAAATAATGGAGAATAATTGAAATTGTTAGTAAAGTGCAAACACTAGGTGCTATTACAGAATAGTGAATGTCTCCAATAGATTGTTTGTAATATAATAAAAACACCTTTCTCTTTTCGTTATTTTCTATCATCGACACCGTCATCTTTCTATTTCGCGGTTAGTTGTGTGTTAATTACTTTTTTTCTGTTGTTTGCTCCATCTTAATCTTAATTTATTTGTTATTGTTTCAATTAGTAATCACAAAGAAGAAGAAGAAGAAAAAAACACGAAATGATCAGAGAGAAAGGTGATCGAGATTCTTGATTAGATTTGTCTCGGTAACGGAAATTGGGGAGAAAAAAGGGAAATATATGAATGAATTGAACGGTGAAATTTCAGAATAGAAAATACCGATTTTTATTTAGCATCATTTTAAGAAATCTATATTTTTATAATACATTTGTATTACTATCATACTATTTTCAAATTGGAAAATTTGTTGGGAAAATTAGGATTCAGGGATTTTATCAATTTTTCTATATTCTAACGAGTGTTTTGAAGTCAAAGTTGAGTATGGAAATTTAATTGTGAACATACCATTGAACGCCTAAACGTATGCAACCAATTAAGCTTGCTGTTGGTATAGTTCATATGAGAGTTTTAAAATCAGTCTTGGCTATGGAAATTTAATTGTGAACATACTATAATCTTTACAAAAATGTGACCGATTCTTGAACGAAGAATATCATTTTTTTAGGTTTATGTAAGTCAGGCTATTTCTCTCGTGAGGGTAAGAAAATGGGTAAGAAGTGTTAAAATAAATTTTCACAAAAGTAAAAAGTACTTTTCCATTCAGGTTAACACTTAAAATGGCACCAATTTTCTTGATTATTGTGCAATACTTAAGAAACTATTAATTTAAACCAAAATGAAGGAAATTTTTGGTTTTTTATTATTTAAAAAACTAGAATTTTAAAACAGCGCCTGGATTTATGCAACTAATTAAACATAACATAATAATAATATTAATCGCGCTACAATTAGGTACAAATTTTCTTAAGATTCAAAAAAATAAAAAACAATAACAAGCCAATTGATTACAAATACTTAGGTTTACAGTATGACAATTGATAATTACGTTCTAAATAATTATACTTACAATTTATATATGACATAATACGTAATTACAAAACGGAGCTTCAATTAGCTTCCTCATCTAGTGAAGTTTGTTATGTTATGGTTGGTGAACCTGTTTATAACCTTTTTCACGTGTCAAAACAAGTCTTGAATCAATTTTGAATATTTCAACTTGTACGATAATTTAATCAACAGAGGAAAATACGTAATTTCTATCGATTTTATTCGATTTCATATTTCCAGTTCAAGGTAAAAATATTAAAAATTAATCATTATAAGCATTTATTCATTTGATTTGATTCCTTTATAAACAATTTGAACTTTTAAGTTTTACTGATCATTATTGTGTTTGTTGTGTGGTTATTCATAATTTGTATTGGATTTTAAAATAATAATCAATAAAATATTGAATAGACAACTATCAAAAGCGTACGAAATGATAATACAAAAAAAGTAATATTCAATACAAATGATTCGATAAAATTGTTAACGTATATGTGTAAAATATGTAGTTGAAATTTAACAACACCTGAATGTATTAATACGGATGATTTGTGTTAATTAACATTACATGCATGGAGACTTATCAAAAATCCATCAATCGATACTTATCTACGATCAATCTGTAAAATTACTTCTAGACAATGTAAGTTTGTATTCATTGAAGTGTTGGTTTTTAAAGATTCTGTAAGTTAGAAATGGAAATTAAAAAGCGACCTCAAACTGGACGAGTTCATAGGGGTTGTCGCCTCAAGTAAAAAGTTTCAAATTCATGCTACCTCAAATAGAGGTTGGCTGTACATTTGTAATTTCATTTTATTTACATAACTGTTAGAATCTTCAAAATCCACCTTTTCTGTTGGATTGTATTGTAAAATCTGCCTTTTTAGGATAATTTTGATAAGAGGCCCATACAGCTATCTTTGAAATTATTTACAATAAGAGAATTGTAAGAAAAATATTGAAGTATCCAAACAAGAATCATCAAATAATAGCGATATTAATGTTATACCAATGAGTCCGGAAGCGTATAAGCCTAATGTAAAAGGCAAATTACAAACGAATTTAGCTAATCGTACAAAATTATTAACTCAACGTTTACGTTCAAATAAGAAAGAGGAAATCAGTACTGATAATACCGTTGAACAAACGAAAACTGCACGAAATACTACTATAAGAAAGTTGCGATACAATTAATTAAAAATTGAAGTCACTAGATGGCGTTATTACTATAGCTCAATACAACTAAATTATTTAATTTTGTTTGTTTTATAATAAAATGGTCGTTGATTTCTTTTTAAATTCTGTCAATAATTGTAGTTATTTTTCGTTTGTAATCAACCTGATTGGAGATGGTAATGTAATAAAATCGTCGATATTGTTGAAAATTAAATTAAATGGAATAGGATGCAGAAAATAGAATAGACGGTGTTACAGTTTAATAGGTTTTATGTTTTCTTTCTAGTGGAAACTTACAAGTAAGTAAAAAGTTGTCTTTTAAGGAGATTAGATGAAGAAAATGAAAACTATTAGAGTCTAATATTACGAAATATACGATCTTCAGAAACTTTTCTACGCCTTGTTTTGTCTGAGATTTTGAATGTTTGAAAACTTTTTAATAAGCCATATACCACTTTCATGAACAGGAGTTTGAAGTGCCAATATAGGATTTCTTAAACGTTTATGTGTATCGAATTTTACATATACATAAGTGAAACGAGAAAGGTAGATATACTCGTAAAATTTATTAGAAGAATAGTTTATCGTATCCTGTAAATACTTTAAATACTAACATATCTCAACGGTCATTCGTTTAGGATTCACAGGGATACAATAACGTCCTTTTTCTTGTTGTTTTCGTTATGGTATTGTATTTTATAGAGGACCAAAAGCAAGAAACAGTAAGTATTCTCTAACAATAATCGCAGAATTAGATCATTCAGTTTGTTTTACAATAATTACAATCAATTATCAACAATTAAGAACTCTATTTCGAGTAGATTTGTACTCTCAAATGCATCATCGTTTTCCTTGTTGATTTTGGTGGATCTGTTTGGTAAATTCCATTTGTTCGTTTTGAATTTTTTATCGTTGAAAAATAGAAAATTGGATATTTTAGCAGAAAATACTGACAAAAAAAAGGGAAAAAAAGAAGCTAAATTAGAATTCGTCAAAATAATTATAGCTCTAGCATTTCTTGGATTTTATTAAGCTACTTTTAACGGGCCATCATTCATTAAAAATGAACAAACTAGAGGCCTATTATCTATCAAAGGTTACAATAAAAAAGGACCAGTATTCAGATCCAGATAGTACATTTAAGTAGGATTAGGTACAGTCAGTTGCGTAAAAATTTTAACGACTCTTGGTAAGAAATTTGGCCTGTTTTATATAGATTGAACTGTTCTTCTACCATTGTTGGTATTGGGGATGAACCAACCCTACATTATTGCTTTACCTGTTTTGGTGAGTAGTAGCTGTTGAAGTCAAAACATAAATAAATAGAGGGTGGCCAATTACCTGATCAACTACGGGTCTGTGGTGTTGTATTTATTCAGGTACATCAATAAATTGTCTCCTTACTTTCTCTCGATACCCAATGTCTGGTTTACACTATACAATCTTCATTGTTAGAATTTTTCCGCATTTGACCGTATACGGTAAAAGTTGTTCTACAATTTCCTCCCAAAATATAGAAAAACTCCTTAAAACCATATTTTATATCCAACTCTTACGGCATGTTATATTAGTTTTAGTTGGCGAACGATTCGAATAATACTTCAAGAATTTTTGGGATATCCCCTGGAAAGCATTTTGGCAAAACTATATCTTGGAATATTTACAATTTCGTACTTGTATAAATAACGTATACCAAAATAACGACGATAGATAATGCAGTTTTCATTATTTGTGTTTGTTATTTCTATGTACACAATATTTTCAGGCTAACAAGCAAACAAACAAAAAACTGGATTTAATTTTAAATACAGTCGAATGAACAGGAAATTTTATAAAATATTGAGATCGACATAGTTTGAAAGCTAATGAATTGCATATTTCGTTTGTATATAAACATTGAAAAAAAATTGCTTTTGTTCATCAATTGTATAGCTTGAAATTGAATTTTTATCATCTTTTATTTCTTCGTCTTGTTATACTTTCATAAAAATTGAAATTGAAGATGAAAATGAAAGAAAATCAATGAAACAAAATAGAAGAATTGACAACCATTCAAGAGTAAAAATGTAAAAGAAAAAAAAATAACCGACAAAGAATACTACAAGTATTTAAATCATACAACATATAGAGATAAGTATAATGGCTTCTTTGCGTGCTCAGCATATACTTCTCTTATTAATCAGCTCAAATCAACGTTGTTGGATACTATTTACAGTGTGTTTAGCTACAGGTGTTCGAAAATTAGTCAGTAATCACTTATTATAGCAGAAAAATTAGGGATGTGATATGTAGTTGATTTGAGGACATATTTCAGGGGGATCACAGCGATATACAGGCTGTCCCGTAAGCCGCGCCCTTGCTCCTTAGGGACAGATAGAGGATGGAATTCTAAGACGGAAAGTCCTGTACGACATTCTTATCTGATGCACAGGTAATTAGTTATTAATTAAATTAAGTAGCCAATCAGGTGCTCGCTATAGTGATAAAAAGAGAGAAGGAAAGAAGAGTCTTGACGGTAAGATGTAAGAAGTGGACCAGTTAGTAGGTTGGCGCGACAACCGTTCAAACTAAGGGAGCACCTGATTGGTTACTTAATCAATAACTTATTACCTGTGCGTCAGTTCTGAATGCGGTACAGGATTTTTCGTCTTAGAATTTCATCCTCTATCTGCCCCTAAGGAGCAAGGGCGAGACTTACGGGACTCTCTGTATAGGGATGAAAATCCAAATTTAGATGATTTTTCTGAAACTCCCATTAATTGGCGAGCGAATCGAATAACATCTCAAGGATTTATAGGGGGATCCGTAGAGAACATTTGAGCAAATTTCTAAACTCGTAGTTCATTTGAAAGTCAATCAAAAGCCGTTCGTTTTGGACTGTCGTGATTTTTTAAAACGAGCTAAACACGTTAAACGACTAAAAATGACTCAAAGACGTTCCTGACATTGATTTTTCCGTTTTTCTCCACTGCATTTTAGAAAAAAAACCGGAAACTTTCTCACCTGTTCCAGAATAAAATGGAGAAAAAAAAACAGAGTGACAAAATAAATAATGTTGTAAGAGTCTAAGGAGGGTGGATGTAATCCTGTAATTTCCTTCCCCTGGTTGCGCCACTGCTTGAGAAAGATCACATAGTAATTGGGCAAATATTGAAATTGGAATTTTCTCAATTTTCCTCCAATAGAAAAGTTTTAATAGTAAACAAACACTAATCCAACCTACATACATTTCAAATTAATTGAACCCAAACTAATCTCTTGAATACAGCTACAAATTCATTATGTAGATCAACATTAATGGATGGATTTACTAGGAAAATCTAAACAAAACTGTTGGGAAACATTTTCGAAAATTTATATCTATATAAATACACATGGATTTGTGTAGTAGTTTAGTTGATTAATATTATCAATCAAAATTCTGATGTTATAATGAAATTATTGATTGATACTGACAGGACCGCAGATGAGGATGTGTTTATTAGAAGTTAGGGCGAATATTTATAGGGGTGGCCCTGGAGGTTATTTGAGCAAAATTAGAACGTCGTAGCTCATTTAGAAGTTGATCAAAAATCGCTCGTTTCTGACAATTCTCAACAACTATTCAAAGACGTAAAATGACTTATTGCTAGAATGACTATAGGATCCTCTCAGCAGTGATTTTTTTTCGTTTTTCTCTATTTTATTCTGGAACAGATGGGAATGTTTGGCACTTTCTTTAGAATGTAATGGAGAAAAATGAAAATATCTCTGTTGTAAAGGTCTATGCGACATTGTTCTTCCAAATGAGCTACAAGGTTCTAATTTTGGTAAAATGTTCTCTAGGGATACTCCTCTAAATTCTGAAAATATTTTTTCTATCTTGCATCTACATATAATAGCGTTGCTAATATATCAAAAAGAGTGCTTTAATTCCTATTAACGCACTCCTTTTGGGTATTTTAATAGCTAGTATAATTTATTTTCTGAATCTAAATCTAAAAAATTGAGGGAAGTTTTGAAGAAAAAATTAATACCAACAGCTGAGAAATTCTCTAAATTTTAAGGGTTAATTTTTTTATTAAAAAAGGGTGCAAAACAGAAAACGTAGTTTAAAAAACTCGTTTCAGAAGTCAATTTCTGCACTCGACCATTAAACTTGGTTTTTTAATATACTTACTATTTTTCGAATCAAATGATCAAATTTCACAAAACACCTTGTATAGCAGGGGGCAAAAAAGCTAGATGGGGCTCAACCCCATAGCTCTAGATATCGATGTTATGATTGTGGAAAATCGGGGTGGAATATACGCATATATCGCCCTTAATATGATTTCATTGTCGAAATCCGATTCTATTGAGCAGTCTAACCTCGAAAGCTCCATTGCAATCAATTTTATCTCTCTTGCCTTCTCTTCATACTGCACGTTGGTCTAATATCCAATTCATTTAGAAATTGAATTGAATGCTATGCTGTTCGTCTAGAATCTCTACATAAAAATCGCATCGAAATGGATGTGGAAGGAAAGCATCTATATTCTACATACTCTAATTTGAATTGAGCACCGTTAATTAAGGGTACACGAGTAGTTGAACGCATAAATAACGCGGTTCTGCCTCTATTCATTCTGTTGTTGTTCTTGTTGTTGTTGTCATAGGTAGGTGAAGTTGGGAAATTTCTATTTTCTCAAGTCTGTTCCTGTCGTTCCATTAAGTTAATTACGGGATTCATGATTAAATCTAATTGACGGCGCCAAGAGTACCAGACATACGCTGGATAGACATCCGGATGTTATATAGTAGTGTTTTAAAGTGTAAAAAGGATTTATAAGGGAGTATGATAAATATCCAATGATATTTATGGTATTTCGTTTTCTTTCTTTTATTTACTCAATCATATTTTATGTTGGAAATATTTGAAAGGTGACAAAGCGAACATCAATCCACTTCGATGATTCCCTCCATTGTTGAGTTAATACTTTATTCAACTGACAGATGACGGTGTTTTCAATAAATATTAAAATGTAATTTTCTATGATTTAACATTTGTGTTTTGTTGCCAATTCATTCCTGAATTTATGATTCCATGTCTTATTTTGTCTCTATTCGATTTGTGCTGTTGTTATTGTGTTATTTGCCCGAGTTACTGGCTCTAATTAGAGGAAAGTTTGGACCCTTATGACCAATCTGGGTTAACATTATCCACAAACACACAGACATCAGTATTATGATGAACATAAGCTTCATCTGTCCTACCATTAGAACAATAATCTTCTTATCCTTGCTCATTGTATAGTTAGTAGAGATAGAGATACTCTGTCATTACTGGATGTGGTTTTATATTCTCTCTCCTCTCTTTATCGTTGCCTATACAGGGTGTCTCGTAAGTCGCGCATTTCCTGCTAAGGAGCAGATAAGGGATGAAATTCTAAGGTGAAAATTCTTGTACCATTTTTTTTTTATCTGACGCACACATAATTAGTTATTAATTAAATCATATAACCAATCAGCTGCTCGATATAAAAAGAGAGAAGGAAAGAAGAGTCTTGACGGTAGGACGTAGGAAGCGGACCAGTTAGCAGGCTGCTGGCGCGAGAGCCGTTCGAAGTAAGAGAGCACTTGATTGGCTACTTGATTTAATTAATAGCTAATTACCTGTACATGCTACAGGACTTTTCACCTTAGAATTGACTTACGGGACATCCTGTATATTCTATTATAACTAGCTAACAGCCGGGAAAAAAGTTGTGAGTTTTCAGCAAGGACGAAATTATCACACACACATTTACACAAAGTTGTTGTGTGAGGCACGTTTATGATAAAAATTCTTTATAGTAAGCCCGGGAACTGGAACAAACTTTAAATTAGTTTAGGTTGGGCTAATGTTATAGTTAATTGTCAATCTCGAACCATTATCATTGTCATTATTGTAAACATCAAAGTTACACAATAATAGGCTTTTGAATTAATGATATCAATACAGTAGAGATTGGTATACAGTACGTTCCACTTTATGCATGCGTTTAAGAAGCATATAACCCGACATATGTGTGTTTATCGAAAAAATTTGGTTAAATTTTGATTACTGAAATGGAATGGAAATAGTGAATTTTATAAGAAAAGTTAAATTACAGTCCGACTTCTCAATAAGAACACAAAAAAGGGGAAGACTATTCCTTAGAATTCGAGTACCTCCACTAGGTACGCGCCCCACGCTCTCTGACTCTCTGTTCATCTCATTTTACTCTTTTCTAAGCTCTTCTAGGCTGTGCGTTTTTAGTCAGAAGTTCGTACGTGAATATTTCAAGCTCGAATGTCGAATCGGTGTGGGGGAAGTGTTCGAGCGAGAAACTGGGGAAGCGTTCTTATTGCGGTCGGTCTTTTTGGAGGTCGCACTTTATGGTTGGGGCACATAAAGGAATTTCTCCACTGTAAAATCTGTGAACAGCGTAAGTGTAAGACTACTTACTAATAATTTAACTTTTCTTATAAGATTCACTTTTTCCATTTCATCACTATACTCAAATCGATTCCGAATAAATCTAGGTTTTGGTCGTTAACTACTTTCCTGTGGCGGCTTGTGACCTAAATTAGTAGGGGTGCTGGTTCTACGCATCATCAAAAAAAAAGAGAAAGAGAGAGGACAATGAAAGTAACACCGTAGAGAAAAAATGAAATATATGAGAGAAGGATAGAAATAAACACATTAGGGAAAGAAACAAAAACAGAAGAGAAACAAAAACAGAAGCAAAGGGAAGAAATATCGTAGAGAAAAAAACTGAGAGAAGAAAAAGAGAGAAAAAAGGAAAACAGTGGCGGAAGAAAAAAGCAAGACAGGAGGGCCAAAAGAAAGACAAAAGAAGAATAGAAAGAGTATAGAAAGAACGAAAGATATGAGATACAAAAGAAAATGCAGGATAGAAGGAAAGAACGACGGTAAAGGAAAGAAAGACTGAGGAGAATGGAAAAAGTTAATAGAAGAGACATGAAAAATATTAAAGAGAGAGAGAGAGAGAGAGAGAGAGAGAGAGAGAGAGACCAACCCTAACAATTTATTGATATATTTTGAGTGGAAGCAGGGATGATGGGGCTCCACAGTGCGGATACACGATCCGTCTCTGCTCATTTAATCAATCGAATCACTTAACAGCGGGATCGTAAATTTATTTTAGATTGTCGTGCGATTAGCGTCAACGCACGCCATGACAGTAAACCGCTTGATTATTGTTTGTGTCGTCGCTCATTCACTTTATCAACTATGTTGGACGATTGTGAAACGACAACCGCAACAAATAAACTGATAACTCTATTGAGAGGTCGATGGGGATCCAGATCAGAGCAGTGACGTTACTTGTACGCAAATGCGGGCAAATACCGATGCTAACGTATCACCCGATTATTGATTTTCACAAATACTCATAAAGTATCCACTCTTGCTTACTTGCTTGATAATGAGCAGATCTTTTCTGCAAAATTTTCACTATTTTGTTGTCGTTTAATGTTTGAAAGAGAATGATGTAAGTTTGTAAGTCTTGTGATAAATGTTTGAAAGTTTCTTTCTTGTAGTCAATTTGACTCTTATATGGAACAATGAGCAAACAATTCCACCACATTCGTGGATGTTTATTACGCATTTTAGGACAATTGTTTTAGAATTTTAGACAATTCCATTGGGTAGGAGGGAGAGGAATGTAGAACACTTTACGTAAAGTCAAATGATTGCGTACGTATTTACATACTTATGTAGTAGAGGTATATGGAAATTTTCTAAAATGTGAAACAATCATTGCTTTTAAACTTGCATTCTCCTCTTATGTAACCGTGTGGAAAACTTCAACAATACATGCCATGGTCCCTGCTACTTATTTTCAACTATTCTCGTAGTTTTATATACAGAATGTCCAGCATGCGAGTATACAATTTGGCCGTTTCCACCAAACTAATCAAACGATATTTTGAGGATTTTTAGGGTGGTTTTTAGCGAACATTTTAGCATAATTAGAACCTCGTAGCTCATTTGGAAGTCTGTCAGAAACGCTCGTTTGGACAAAGTTGCGGCTTTCAAAAATAAGCCAAACATGTAAAATGACTCGAAGATTCTTTCAGCATTGTTTTTTTTAGTTTTACTTCATTGAGTTCTAGAAAAAATGCGATAAATTCCTTGCTGTTTCAGAATAAAATGTGGAAGAGCGAAAAAAAAACAATATTGGGAGGACCTTCAAGCTATTGTAAATCATGTTGAGTACAGAAAGCGAGCATTTTTCGACCGACTTCCTAATGAGCTACTTGGTTCTAATTTTGATGAGATTACAGTGCAAATCCTTGAAATATTTTTCAAATCGCTCTGTTAGTTTGTTGAAAACTACTAAATTGTGTACACCCAAGCCGGACATCCTCAACATATGTTGGTATTCATCTGTTTTTGTTATCAATGTCGATATTTTCATCGGCAACGAGAAGAAACGGGATTAGAAATTTGCAAGATGATTTTCTAACTAAATAAAATCGGCAATTTCACAAGATAATCAAGCGTTAAAATTGAATTTTTTCCTCTCTCTATAATTTAATAATGATGTAATTTTATCGCAAAATTAGCATGAAAATTACATAAGATTATGTTTATTTAAAACAAAATACAGCCATAAATCTCATGTTTTCAATTTTTAAAAATTTCCGCCTCTGTAAATCTCAAATCCGGCTACTTTTACTACTGTATTTTTATTTCTTTTAAATTTTATTTTACGTAAAAAATACAACAATTAATTTAGAGTTTTGTTATTCTTCTCTTCTATGTTGTCTCGTTTTTGTATGTACATGTAAGTGAATAGATGTGGGTAAAGATAGGGAAAGAAAACAACAAAACCCACCTTTTACAGACTGAATAATTGTTGAATTAATGAAGGTATTCTTGTTGGGAATTTCAATTAGTGACAGTCCAACTGAAATTGTATATAACAAGAGAAGAAATCGTGTCGTTTCTGATTGTTGTCCAAATTCGATTACTAATTTGTTAAAGAAGTTCAAAACCAGTTTTAATCCTCATATACGAAAATTAAATTTTTGCAAAAGTTCTTTCAATTATGCAAAAACCGAAACATTAATCCACAGTTAAAATTCAAGCTTTTATAAGTTTGCTTGTCCGTTTATAACTTGAATTGTTCATTTTAGGATTGAGACAAAATGAAAATCGTTCTTTTTTTCTCTCCGGTTGTAAATATTTTGTGTTGTTTTGAATTTAAATTTCAATATTACGTAAACGTTTTAATGCAGCCTGACAGGCGTTGTAAACAGTTGTGAATTCTATATTTTTCGAACAAAGAATATTCACAACAACAATAAGAACCAACAATGGTGAGTAGTAAAAGCAAAAGAAACTGTTAAACTTTTGAGAGGTCTAATTGAATAAAATCCATCTTGTAAATTGATATTATTTAAGAAATATGTTTCAAAGATGATCAACTTCAAAAATATTGTTTCTATAAATGTGAAACAGAGCAGAATTTCGACTAAAGCGATTCTTAGGCGTAACTTAATCTGCATCTGTTTATTTTATTTGTTCGTTGTCATTTATGAAGAACTCCATATCTTTGCAATTCTATAATCGACTCGTTCAGGAATATTGCAATGCATGGATATTGAGTGAATAATAACATAGAGATTTCAGTTTTATGAGAGATTTGTAACCGAAAAATTTGCTCGGGATATACTGCCATGTATTTGTTAAAAATTACTTATTGTTAGTGATGATTTTGTCTGAAATTGTATTCCTATCGCCGGGAGTACTTCGATAGTGTCGTCGTCTGGTGGTTGGAGTACTCACAATGCTGGGAGTACTTGGACAGTCGCGCTCTGTCTGGTGTCGGGAGTACTTTTTTCGATTACACAAAAAAAACATGGGCTTGAAATCTCTATGTTATTATTCACCCAACAGCATGAGTGAATTTTGCGCCCATTAAGGGTCTTCAGGTGATGAAAATAAGACGATTTAGACAATTTCTGGTCCGAATCTTCTTCCTAGTCTCGTCTTAGCAAGATTCTGGCTTAAATGTGAGAAAATCAACCCTTATTGTTAGTTCGATTTAAGATAAATTGTAAGTCGAGGCTTAGTATGAGAAGAAGAAACAGGCCTTTTAAAGAGAATTTCGAAGTTTAAGTGTAAATTTTAGAACTTTTTTCTGATTAATCATCGGATTCCCTATTGAAATAAAGTCTTGATTTGTAGCCAAAATTTTGGATTTTTTTTCTTTTTAAAATGTCAATTTTTATCGAATTCTTATAATAAATTGTGAAAAAGACAGTTCAGACACTTTTAGTACCTTTTTTTTAGCAAAATTTGTGATTTTAAGACTAGATTTTGAGATATACTTGTACCAAATTATCACTTTTTTGGCCAAACTTTGCTTTTTTAATGGGGATTATTTAGTCGCTTTTCTAGGTGCAATCATCTCTTTTAAGTTTTGTCTTAAATCACTAATTTTTGAACAAACTTCTTTCTTAGGAAGTCAAAAGTAAGAGATTCTATTCAATTTTACAGCTGAATTTTTGAGGTTTAGAGAGATTTGTTTTGAAGTTTAGCTCATGAGGCTCATGATTTTTGTGGCTTAAATCGAAATTTTGAGGCACTTTTGTTCTAAATATTCAGCTTTTAAGTGGTGAAAGGGAACAATATGCAAATTTCAGCTTCGCTTTTCACCACATTGATTAAACAAGAGTTTCGTCTTCAATAAGCAGTGTCTAATAAATTTTGCTCCCTAGTGTTGAAAAGATAACGTTTTAGAAACGTTTAGTCCATTGTTGAGCTTAATTCTTAACATTTACTCTTGTAATCCGTATAAACTAAATTTTGCTCATGAGCCATGAGTCATAAAGCCCATTTTTTGTCTATTTTTGTAATAAAGTCTCAACTTTACGGCCGAGTCTTAGCAAATTTTTGACCAAATTATCAACTTCCACTGCTAACTAAAACACTGAGTCGATTTTACAATTATTTTCTATAATTTATGCTTTATTAAAAATCCTCCCGAAATTCCCTAAAAGAAAACGATTAGGCAGTTGTTGACTTTAATTCTAGTTCTTTTTCTTCTTAAGTCATCAGTTTTTTTTTATTGAATTTCGCTCTTGTATCTCCAATTGGACAATTTTAGACCTGAATTCCTCTAGATTCTAAATCGTGCTTATCCTAAATTAACAACTCTTGAGCAATAAGAGGGACCCTTCTAAGAGCTATTGAAGCCAAACAACGTCGAATTATTTAGGAATTATCTTTGGATATATTTTAATGGATCTCTTTAAATCAATTGACAATGCTGGGAAATGGAACACTTTCATGCTTATCAATCACCGTGTTTTTTTTGTAACACGAAACAGCTCTCAATTCGTCCCTGGACTCTTTCTTCTATTGAAAGTTTTCTCATTTTTTTCCCTCTATGAAAAAATTTCCCCTGTATATCAAGACAAAAACGATCATTTTCCTTGACGTTCTCATATAAATTTTTTCAAATAGACTCGGTTGAAATGACTGTACATATCTCATGGTTTAACAATTTAGAGATTATTATTGTATTACACTCTCTACAACATCAGTATCATCAAATTTATACTAGTGAACTTGTATTATACTCTTCTTCTTAATGAATACACATTATTCTCTACTGTTACGGTAACATCTACAAGATTTATAGAGTAGTTCAGTATTATTTGTATACACACTTGTCGACTGTTAGCAGTTTATATAAATTTTTAATGTTGTACAACATGAATACAACGACCGCCAATAAAAACTGGTTAATCAAGTAAATATTTACGCTATATAAAGATCAAGATGAAGACAGTGTTTTGTTGTTGTACAATTTACCTGGTGGTAGCTTTCTTATTTAAAAGTTTCTTATTTCTCATTTGTCTTTTTTTTATATGTATATAGCCAAAGGAAAGTCTATTTTCTGTAAGAAAATTGCTTATATGTCTTTGTATCTTGTAGATATATCTATGTATAGAATGCGAATCTCCCAACGGACCAGGTTCTTGTTGTGTTATATATGGGATACTAAATTTTTTGATCTTTATGTTGATATTCCCAATAGAATATGATTTTAGAAATAATTTTAAAAAAATATTTCGATTTATTCAGGTCATTTTTAGTATAATTTCCCAGAGAAAATTCTAATCCAAATTCAGCCCAGGTTTGTCAATAAAATTTGTTAGTCGTTATTTTCTTCGCTTCTGCCATGAAGACGGGTCGGGATACTTTAATAGTGGCACGTCCAGAAACTTTGTTGTTGTTGTTGTTCTCCTATCGAAAAATTTATACAACATAGGTAGGCATTAGTAGTGCGGCTTTTATATTGAATTTTACTACCGTATAAATATCGAATAAAAATCCGTAAAGTTGAAACTATTGGGAAAACGTGTAATCGGTATGGAGGCGGTGGATTATCAATGTTAAATAATATAGTAGGGTATATGGCGTATAAAGTAACTTCTATCGTAAAATGTTTGACTTATTGTTATCATCAGTGGCGGCTTGTGACTTCTTCCATGTGTAGAACAACTAAATATTGCAATATTGGAACTATAAAATATACAGCTCCTTATTCACAAATAAATGAATGACAATCACCACTGATTTAAACTTCTAATACTATCAAAATCTTTACAGATTAAGATCGAGGTCGGGACTTGTTCAGAATTGACTTGCAATTATATAAAGAAAGCGCACTTATTGAAACGAGAATACTTAGACCAAACAGGGTGTTTGGTCTAAGTATGGTGAGTTCTAAGAAACTTCTATTAGCCGACGAGCGATTCGAAAAATATTTTAAGAGTTTGCAGGAGGGTCCTTAAGGAACATTTCAGCAAAATTAGAACCTCATAGCTCATTTGGAAGTTGGTCAAAAACCGGTCGTTTCTGACGATTTAGCGATTTTCAAAAACGAACTAAACACGCAAAACGACTTAGAATGACTTTAGGATCCTACCAAAACTGATTTTTTTCGTTATTCTCCATTTTATTATGGAACAGGTGGAAATATTTCGTATTTTCTCTGAAAACAAAAAAATCAATGTTGGTAAGGTTTCTGAGTCATTTTTAGTCGTTCTGCGTGTTTTGTTCGTTTTTGAAAATTGTAACATTGTCCAAAACGATCGTTTTTGACCAACTTTGAAATGAGCTACGAGGTTCTAATTTTGCTAAAATGTTCACTAGGTATTCTTCTACAAATCCTCAAAATATTTTTCGAATCTCTCGTCGACTAATAGGAGTTTCTTAGAACTGACCATACTTAGACCAAACACCCTGTATATTCCCTCTTTTATCAATTTAAATATTTTTTTTTACTACATTAATTTAAAATATATTGCATTTATTTTACACGGTTATCTATCTTATTATAACGTAACGTAAACGAATACTGGATGATTGATGTTGTCTTTTTGTTTTGTAATTATTTCGTTTCTTGGTAACGAAAATTTGATAGATGATAGTGATAAGTATCAGGATGAAAGTTGTAATATATTTGATTTGGAAAGTCTATTTTATATCAATCAATTCTTCATGCGGAAAGTTTTCGTGTATATCGAGCGAGTCATCTAAATCGCCTGTTAACAATACACACATTAAGAGTCGGTTTTATCAACATCTGTTAAATTTTAACAAACAAAAATGTCATAAAAACGCTTGTTATAATAAAAGCAACGATTGTTTCCAATTGTTCATGAAGCTTAACTAAAGCTAGTGAAGTTGACTATGGGTATTCACGTCAATTTGCGTAGTTTCATGTTATTTTGCGTACTTTCTTAATTCAATTGACATGAGCGTTGTAATAAACCGTTCTGTCCGGTGACAAACAAACTATTGACCAGCCACCTCCAAGGACGCAATACCAGAGAGATAACCGGCCGTCTACAAATGCCCGGTTCTCACTTCTGGCTGTGGCTCTTGAAGACTCGAAAGATACCAATTCCGCAGTGGCTCTTGGCGACAGGAATATTATCGTTGTTATTGTATTGTATTATCAACTCTGCTGTGGCTAGTGGCGACCAGTATCATTTACGATGTATGGAAAAACTTTGAATACGAAGACTTACGAGAGATTTACAAAGTGACATGAATACCCTCAATTTTTAACTTCGTAATAAGAGCCACAACACGAAGCTTCGAGAACAATCGAAAATTAATTGGAAATTTTCAATGAATAGCTAATTGAATGTCAATCACAGATAGTCGACTATATAAAGTGTCATACTAGCTTGTCAAGTAATTTTAAAACCTTTATAATTAATACAATTCGATGATTAAATCGATTGTGGAAAAAAACCTGGCGATGTGTTTTATCTCATTGAATTATTTCCTAAAGTACGTTGCAATTGAACTAGCCTGTAATAACAATATAATCCGTTCAATTTTCAATATTCCCCCTAAAAGCCTTAAACTATCACCCACATACACGTGTAGCAAATCGTTAAAGCTTTTGTATGGTCAGCCTAATCGTCAAGACGATGAATATTGGATAAGTAATTGTGTAGTTCTATGCCTTTTTCTTTGCGCTAACCATTGAAACATTATCAACGATAAATTGTTGAGAGAAAAATATCGACGTAATGACTATGTTCGTATTGTTACAGTATAATTTTTATAAGGGATCGTTTGATATCTCATCAATCATTGTATGAATAAATGAGGCTTATAATTAATGATCAATAGATGAAGATGTCGAGCAGTTTTTGCAAAAAAATAAAAATAAAATAAAGATACCTACAAACAAACAATTCCATTAAATTAATTAATAAAGTTTGCAGTTTCGTTTCCGTTACAATGGGTAGAAATAAACAGCTCTAGGATCTGACTTGGATGGATCTTCACGTAATAAATCTCACTTTCCGTCTATCTATCTTTCTTTCTTTCTTTGTGTATCAGCATCTCAGCACGATAATGATGAATTCAATTCAAGCGTTTATTTATAATGCATACAATAAGATGAAATTATTCTAGTCTAGGAGATTCATCACATCATATTCTTTAAAATAGATAATACTCGTTGGTTTTTTCAATGATAATAATGTAAATTCCATCAAAACAACGTTATGTTGTTCGTTGGTTGGATGCACTTAGTAAACAAATTTAATTTTCAAATTGTACAAAAAAATAACCACAACGCAACCTTACTGCGCAGTAGTGGGAGTATAACAAAATTGAACGTGTATGTGCGCCTTTAGATGCTATTTCTCTATTCTATTAGATGATTGCTTTGAATAATCTTATCGAAGATAATCTTTCTGGTTTCTTTGCTACTCTCACCGCAGTATCAGTAGATTCAAAATTTTATTGAAACTTATCAGAATAAAATACTATAATGTTTAATTTAAGTGACAATTGTTTGTGAATCGATATAAATCAAGAACAAACCAACAAGATTCCATTTCCGTTTGTTAGAACAGTAAACAAATGGAATACAATGTTAGAAAAATGTTAGTAATCGTCTTGACAGGGATTAATTGTGTTGCTGTTGATAATTTAAGGGAAAGGCAAGTGAAATAGCCCCTGAAAAACAATTTGAAAATAAGAGAAAAACAATAGTAGATTTTATCATTCGAAGCATACAAATTAATTGGAAATTCTTTAAGGGCATTCGATTTAATTTCCAGTAGATTTAAGATTGGAAACAGTGTTAAGACAAATTGTGCAGGTGTAAAAGCGCATAAATTCTAATCAAATTCGTATTTTGACTACACCACCACAACCACCATATTTAGTATGGTGATTATAATACAGGATGAAATCGAAATTCCGATAAATCCTTGAATCATGTAGGGCTCGAAAAACTGAGTCGATTTGTAGAATTTAATAAGGAGTTGACAGAAAAAAATCTGGAATGCGGTTGACCCTGCAGGCCATTCCTGAAACTTCCCGCTAAGTTTTTAAAGCTCCAAAATTATTGTGAGGAGTACAAATTTGATTGGTTAAGGAATTTTGAGGTTATGTTGAAAAAACGTTTTTTCGAAATTTTTCGACTACGATATCTCGCGAACAAATCAACGGATTTTGACGAGCCTTGCGGGATTCGACACAGTTTTTGAAGCTCTAAAATTATTGTGAGGGGTTTAAATTTGATTGGTTGAGGAATTTTGAAGTTATGTTGAAAAAACATTTTTTTCGAAATATATCCACAACGATATCTCGCAAACAAAGCAACCGATTTTGACGAGCTTTCCGAAATTCGACGCAGTTCTGAAAGCTCTAAAATTATTGTGAGGGGTACAAATTTGGTTGATTAAGTAATTTTGAGGTTATGTTGAAAAAACACTTTTTTCGAAATATATCCACAACGATATCTCGCAAACAAAGCAACGGATTTTGATGAGCTTTGCGAAATGCGACGCAGTTTTTAAAGCTCTAAAATTATTGTGAGGGGTACAAATTTGATTAGTTGAGTGATTTTGAGGTTATGTTGAAAAAACCATTTTTTCGAAATATATCCACAATGATATCTCGCGAACAAATCAACGGATTTTGACGAGCTTTGCGAAATTCGACGCAGTTCTGAAAGCTCTAAAATTATTGTGAGGAGTACAAATTTGATTGGTTGAGTAATTTTGAGGTTATGTTGAAAAAACACTTTTTTCGATATTTTTCGACAACGATAACTCGTGAACGAATCAACCGATTTTGAAAATTTTCAATTTTCTTAGCGGGAAGTTAAAAAAGGTTGAAAATTTCACCAACATTCTTAGAGCCACTGAAACTGAACAATTTTAAGGATAAGTAATTGTATTTAATCAACAAACGTAATTAATAACCCTCTGGTAACATCAATCAACAGTCAATGTTTAATTGCAAATGCAACGGGAGCGTTGATTGTGGATGATTGCTGGTTGTTTTTTTTATTAACTCTGATGTTTTGATCTATTTTTGGTGGGACCATACGAAACAACTAGTATATTCAGTGCCGGTTGGAAATGTCGAGCAGCTGCAGACTCGAAGATAGTTGACTAATGAGCAAGTGAGAAATTTTGTGTGTACTCGACTACTAGCACACTCGCAGGATTTTTACAAGCCGGACTGTCGCTTGTCAACTCGCCCCGTGTACTTGAGCCTTATGCTACAGCGCAATGTGTTTAGTCAACAAACATAATTAATAACCCTCGGCTAACATCAATCAACAGTAAATGTTTAATTGTGAATGCAACGGGAGCGTTAAATGTTGCTGATTGCTAGCTGGTTTTTTTTTTATTAACTGTCATGTTTTGATCTATTTTTTATCGGATCATACGAATTAACTAGTGTATTCAGTGCCGGTTAGAAAAATCGAGCAGCTACAGACCAATTCGGGAACTGCCGAAACGTGCAGCGTGTGTGGAACAAGGAAGGGAGACATTTTATGTGTGTCATGTGTTCTACTGTTTTCTTATCAACTCTGGTTACAATTATAACCGGTTTTAGCCATTTTTTGCAGGCAATTCGATTTAAAGGCAATTCGATTTCACTCTGTATACAAGCTGTTGGATTCTTTGTTGATTTGAAGACTATACCGTATTTGTTGGACAGCCTGTATATTGTCATCTACTACGATCATATAATTCTTCCAACCTACCTTAAACGTTACTTAATCCAACCAATTAGTAACTGTAGGTAATGGAATATTCACCATATTAAGTTGCATTGCAGACTAGATCATCTTTCTTGTTTTAAATAATACGACAAGTAACAATGCTCTAACAACAATAAACGAGTTTATGTAAATGAATTCGTTGAAATGTACGAGCTACAAATAACTACGTATACATTGTTACTTATACTGCATATCTATACCTAGATAGTATATTCGTATAGGTGCTTAATGTCAATTAGTTAGTAGTCGAGGCGTTGGGATGATTTGTAAACTTCTAAACAGATTCAAATTGTCATTAGTGATAAGTGATAAGGCACCAACCAACAAGCATAACCAACACCATTATTCTCTATGATGATAAGAATTAGCAATCAAACACAGTAGACGCTGATTCTAAATTCGGAAACTTTATCAAACATCATTTGAATATGGTTTAATGTTGACATTAAATATTAAATGAGAATGACCCTTTTGATTGATTTGATAATAGAGAGATGGATAGATTCTAATTGGATTTATATAATGTAAATGTCAAGTACATAATGATTTGGAAATCTATTAAAACTAATTCAATAGGGGAATATCAATGGTGATGGATATTCAATTAATAAACAAATCCCAATCCACGTCTTGTCTGATTACTCGAACAAAACGTTTTGTATTTAACTAATTTTTAGAGGATTTACAATGACGCAGAATCATTAGAGGGGCTGTGGTTAGGCGACATATTGAGTAGTTGGATAGGACTTGGACGCTGTTTTAGTGAAACCAAACACTTCTAGCCAAATTTAGAGCCGGATTCTTAAGATTTTAAAACTTATTTTTCCTGTTTGTTTTATCATGTGTACGAGAAGATATTGACGCTTCTATGTAATTGTCTATTAGGCAAAATTTTAGAGTTTGATGAGTTTTATGTTTGATTTTCAAACACTTGTCCCAAATCATCAGATTTTTGCCGAGCTTTGCTAATTCTAAAGTTGGTCACTTTTAATCGATTTATTAGTTGATTTTTGGAATAATTTTGATTAAGTTTTGCCTTCTAAATCGTTATTTTTCACAAATTTTATTTATAAAACATCAAAAGGAAGATTAGACACTTCTAATCAATTTTAAAGTCAAATTTTCGACGTTTTAAGACAGTTGTATTCAAATCATCAGAATTTTAGCAAACTTTGCCACTTAAAGGGAGACTATTTATTAACTTTTAATCAATTTTTGCAGCTGAATTGTACGATACATTTATAAAAGTTTTTGCAGTAAAACGTCAATTTTTTGGCGCATTTTGCTCTCAAATAGTCACAAGGAGGAAATTCAGATACTTTTAGTCTATTTCTTCAACGTTTAAGACAATTTCTGGCCTAAATGATCATTGTTTCGAACGTATTTTGTTACTGATTGTGAGTCATTTGGAGGAGGCAATTTTGAGGTGTTTTAATCGTTGTTCTTCGTGAGGTATTTTCGAATTTGAGCTTAGATTTTGAGGCATTTTCGTCTTGAATCAAGTTTTCACCCGATCATGTTCTATAAAGTGTAACCAATATAAACAATTTTAGTCTAGGTTTTTAGCATAGATTTTTGGTCATTTTCGTTCTAGATCACCATTTATTAGTAAACCGTTCATTAAAATTGTGACAAAAAGACTCTTTCGAAACTTTTAAATCTGAATTCTTGACTTTTAGTCTAAGTTCTAAACAGTATTTGTCTTAAATCATTAATTTTTGGCAAGTTTCACTAATTAATTCT
This sequence comes from Mylabris sibirica, assembly GCA_039776855.1. Taxonomy (NCBI): domain Eukaryota; kingdom Metazoa; phylum Arthropoda; class Insecta; order Coleoptera; family Meloidae; genus Mylabris; species Mylabris sibirica. Next base: position 10,951,049 of record CM077836.1, read on the forward strand.
ATCAAAATTGAAATTTGGACACGTTTATTGACCGGATTTATGATTTTCAATCAAAATTTTTAGATTTTTTCTTCTTAATTCACTATTTAATTGTTTTTCAAGCTTCTTTGGCGAACTCAAATCAATGTTCCAAAACATTTTTGTCTTAAATCGTCATTTTTAACTGAATTTGTCTCATAAATCCCAAAGAAGGCCCAATTGACGCTGAAACCTCCAGTTTTCAACTTAATTTTAATTCATTTTATCATAAATGGATAATTTTATCAAATTTTCTGTTGAAATATCAAAAGAAAACAGTTTAACTTGATCTTCAAGTCAAACTAAGCTCTTTAATTCAAAATTTTAGTAAATTCCTGGTCTAAATCAGTAATTTTTAGCATTAAATCGAGGCATGAGTACATTTAAGCCAAGCTTTAAGTCGCAATTCTTACAGGGGTGAAGTTAAGATCTTCTATAATGTAGTTTTGACTACTTAAAAACAGCATCTGTTCAGTTTTTGTTGTATTTCAAGCAGTGGCATAGTTACGTTTTTTGCACCCTTAAGCAGTACTGAAGGATTGAAGAAAAAAAATTTGGCTAAAATTGACCAAAATTGCAACTATTGTTTTGATGACCATTGGTTAAAAACAAACCTACCAAAATGTTGTCGAGAGTTGATAAGGAAGCAGGTGGGTGTCAGTATAACACATCTAGGATTTCCATTGAACTACCCACATCAATCTTACTAACTTAGTTAATTAATTTAATTAATTACATACAAAACTGCACCCTACGTAGAAGAGAACGCTGCATGTTTCGTCAGTTTCCGAATTGCGTCTGTAGCTTCCCAAACTCGGGTCAACAACTGTTCGACATTTCCGACCGGCATCGAATACATGAATTGTTTCATATGGTGTCACCAGCATGCTTTGTTTTTTGCTATCAATAATATTTAAAAATAAATGCAGTTAAAGAAACGAGCAAGGCTCCCTACGCGTTTTTTTTTGCTATACGGTAACTAGGCCATTGATTTCAAGCTGACCGTGTTAGATGGAACATTCTGTATATGCTTAGTTTTAGAGGAGTAAGTTTTAAACATTTGAGAGTTGAACTTCTCTGATAATTCGCCTTCAACTCGCAATCTCAAAAGATAGCGATACTATTGCAACTAACCACTCGTATTTCACGAGTAGAATTTGCAATATTTAAAATTGCAAACGAAGATGATACGATAGAAATGTGGAAGAGAAACCGATACATACATAAATGCTTGTCTAGTATAAGCATGATTTATCTGCAACATAGTCCATATAACAACTTACAACCGTAAAGTTGATTTGAAAATATGACCAAAGATTTGAATATGTTTTATTGATTTTCCTTTTTCTTTTTCTTCGTATGTATGTATATGTGAGATTATTTACGTTTTAAATATTATATTCCCTAATGGAACGGTCTAGAAGGAGATTGGAAACGTGTAGAAAAGGTCAACAAAGCAAACAAGTACAATTCAAGATTTGGTTATATTTACTTTATTACAGTTGCATGAATTTTATCTACTACACACACGTCTATAAGGGGACTTTTATGCATGCCATGTGGGCGTTGTACATGAAGTTGAAAAAATAAAAAATAGCAACATATACCTACATACACGTACTAAATATACACGCACACATAAAGGGGGTATTAAAATACGAACTGTTAGGGAAGAGACTGCTCATTTTTCTGTATTTACAAAGTTATCTGTTGCGATAATCAAAAATTGATTGGACACCCTAGATAGTTGTTGCTGAAAACTTACTGAAACTGTATTGATACTGAATCTTTCCAACGCAGAATCAATTTGAATACATCTTTTCAGGTCTTTGAATACCAGATTTACATCTTTAACCTGCGTCTCTCCATCAACCAAACCATCAACAATAAGATTCGATTCGACCACAATTTAATTGGTCGAACATCTGGACAATAATCCACGAATAAAATAAATATAGTTTAAATACAATTTGATTTATTCCCTGCTGCGGGTTTTTATTAAAAAAAAATAAATAATAAAAATAAATCCAATTTCAAATTGATGCATTTCCAATAAATAGAATTTATTTATTTATTTCCAACACACAAAATTAATGGAATAATTTTAATTAAAATCGATTTTGCCCTGAATTAATAATGTTAAATTAGTTTAATTTTAAATGCCACATTAATTCAATTTCATTATAATTAAGACTTTGTTAACAGTTTCTTTACAATAGCGTCATTTTAACGACAACGTTTTCGGCCAGCTTGAATTTCTCGTTGTGGTTAAATGGCTTTAATTTCGTCTCGAACTGAAACTACAAACATAGTTGAATTCGAAAAATTTCCATAATACAAGAGACTCGTTTCGACTGAAGATCGTTCTGTGTGTGTGTCTTGTCGTCATTGTGGCTGTAATTGTTCGATTAAAATTACGATGAGGATGCGATGACGATGGGAAAATAAACGAAATAGATTGATTTTTTTTTCCCGTTAACTTCTCTTCTTCTTGTTCTTTAAGTAATAGTTGTTTTAATCAAAAGATGTAAATTACCGTTGACTGTTACTGCTACTGAAATCTGGAAACTTTGCTCTCCGCTTAATCATAATTTTCTTACTTTCTGATTGAAATTGAATTGTTTGGAGATTGATATGAATAATGGGGAAAAGTTTTATATTTTAAATTGTATATAGAACGGATTGAACTTTCCACAGATGGTTAATCAAGTTTCAAGGTTTCGCCTAAAACGAATCGCAATGAAATTGATAATTCTCAAATAAATGGAAAATCAACGAACCTGAGGGAGAGCCGTGGCTCACATGTGAAATATTCAGACTCAGATGTACTCTTGCCGCGATTTAATGCTAAAAATGACTGATTTAGACCTGAAACTTATTAAAATGTAGACCAGAGAACAAGTTAAATTGCTTGCTTTTCATGTTTCAACAGAAAATTTGAAAAATTGTCCATTTGTGACAAAAATGAGTTGAAATGTGGAGGTTTCAGCGTCAATTGGACTTTCTATACGACTTATGAGAAAAAAATTAGTTATAAATGATGATTTACAACCAAAACGTTTTGAAACATTGACTTAAATTCGTCAAAGAAGCTCGAAAAACAGTTAAATAGTGCATTAAGAAGAAAAAAATCAAAAAACACTTTCAATATCGAAAAAGTGTCAAAATTAATCTTGATTAGTAAAATTTGCCAAAAACCAATGTTTTAGGACAAATATTGTTTAGAACTTAGGCTGAAAGTCAAGAATTCAGCTTGAAAAGTTTCTAAAGAGTCTTCTTGTCACAATCTTTTTGAAAAGTTCACTAATAAATTTAGAATGAAAATGTCCAAAAATCTAAGCAAAAAGTCCAGACTTAAATTATCCGAATTGCTTACGTTTGATCGTTTAAGAGCATGCTTGGTTGAAAACTGATGACTCAAAACGAAAGTGCCTTAAAACTTAAGTTCAAACTAGAAAATACCTCGCGAATAACAATTAAAAAACCTCCGAATTGCCTCTGATAAATGACTCAGTAACAAAATACGTTCGAAACAATGATTTAGAACGGAAATTGTCTTAAAACTTCAAGAATTTAGTTTCCTTGTGATTATTTAAGAGCAGAATGTGCCAAAAAATTGACGATTCAGGACAAAAATTTTTTCAAACAAGACATTCAGCTCGAACATTGATTCAAACAAAACTGTCTTAAAGCGTCAGAAATTCGACTTTAGAATTGATTAGAAGTGTCTAAATTTCTTCTTTTTGATGACTTAAGAATAGAATTTGTTAAAAATGACGATTTAGGGCAAGATTGTCTAAAAACTTGTTCAAAAAGAACTGGAAAATCGATTAAAAGCCACTAAATAGTCCAAAAAAACAAAACTTGCCAAAAAAACTAATGATTTTCGACTAGATTGTATCAAAATTAAACTTGCAAGGGCTTCGACAAAACTTTAATTTAACAATTACTATTAGCTCACTAGTCTAAATGCAGAAAACCAATTGAACAGGTGATTTTTATTTTGTTATTTTATGTTATCATAAGAATTTTCATATGTCTTACTATGGGGTAGAAAATCGCAAACAAAACATAAAAGTGGCATTTAATCACCTATAATCTTAATCCCTAACATTGGATGAAAATTGGGCTTACACCTTATGATAGCTCAAGCAAATCTCTATCATCCAGTTTGTAAACCATTAAAAAATATTGAGTCATTGCAGAGATATTTGAAGAAAAAAAACTGGTATTGCAGTGTCAACTTCAACCTCCATTTCTTCCCTTAAACTTGAGTGTGAACACGAATGACAAGACACAGCCTCGTAGCTCGTTTTACTCCATTGCCTTCTACGAAAAATGCGAAACTTTTCCATTTATTCCAGAATGCATTGGAGAAAAATGGAAAAAAATCGCCGTTGAGAGTCGTTTTTACATGTGCAGCTAGTATTTGAAAATCGTGACATCGTTAAGAACAATTTTTTTTGACCAACTTCAAAATGAGCTACGAGGTTCTAATTTTGCTAATTTGTTCCTCAGAGACTACTCCATAAATCCTTGAAATATTATTCGAATGGCTCCCTAATTAATATGAATTTCATGAATTCAACCATATTTAGATCCGATACCCTATACGAAAAATTATAAAAATGGGAAGCTTCAATCTTGGGTGGTTTGCTTATCAGAGAAATGAAGATTAAGATCTAGACTCTTGCCGAATATTACTGAATTATAAAGACCAAGATTACGCTTGGTATTGCTGCAGAATACAAGTATCGTTGCCAAATATTGTTGATCTGAATTGAACTGATACTATAACAAGCCAATGGATAGACCACATCATCAATTTCAACTTTACCAGCGGCAAATTAGTTGAATCAACTAATAATTGGCCTATTTGTTGTGTATGTACGTACAGGATGAAAGGATCAATCCCAAATAGAAAAAAATCTCTATTATATCTTAAATTACAAATAAAATCTAACGTTGTGGAAACACAAAGGAACAGTACCTACTCTAGGGCACAATACATGTTTGTATATATTCGTTGTTGCTTTTTTCCCTTGAAAAAGAAAGCTTTTTATTTAGCTATTCAATGAATCGTAATAACTTCATTTAGTTGAGGGGGCAGGAGGCAAAAGAAAGAGCTTTTCGGCTTAATGTATTTATTTTCACGTTATATTTTTGTTGCTGTAACTTTATTGTAAAATCAACAGTTTCTCATTCAATTATGTTTGTAATTTTCTTTCTATATCGTGTAAAAATTAATGAAACTCGCATTATTTATAACTCAACTCTTTTCAACTTTTAATCTTAAAGTTTGCATCGGTTTTCACACACAAATACACAGAGAGAAAACTGACACAATAACTACCGTCAAAATGTTGATGGTAAATGATTAAAAATGTTTGAAAGAAAAATTGGTTCTGTTTTTAAACTTTATTGTGACAATTAAGCGAAAGAAAATCGATTGGTTTTCCGTTGATTTTCTTTGGACAAGTAATCTGTTGTTTACGTTGTGGAAAAGTTGGAAAATAAATGATTTCTTTAATAATAGATGTCGTTAATTAATAGTTTTTGTTTCAAATGAAACTTGTTAAATTAGTAGCAAAGAACAAATATTTCCTCGTCTTAAAACAGATGAAGTATAATTAATTATAATCCGTTAAATAGCACGTAAGTTTAGTGGAAACGTTTCTCAAACGAAGAAAAACTGATAAGTGATAAGATAACAAATCAATATAATTAAATTGTGGTCATGTGGTTCAATACAATACAGCAGATCCTCATAGAACGCGGAGATACTTTCCGCGTTATAAGAAATCGCGTTATACGGCTCATATATTATCGGACAAAATGCAAGTTTAAACATATTAAATAGTAAAGTGCATGTTTTTATGTTTATCAAAACTTGAATACAATTATTTTCCTCTTATATTTTTAAGTGTGTAGGATGCAGGTACCTATACGTTTTTTTTTTTTAATAAACCGCTACTTTTTTTAAACTGTCAACTTCACTGTTCATATTTAAATAACAGGTAAGTGTATATATTTGTTTTTTAAAACAAAGGATCAGAAACTATGCTAAAAAATAGAATTTATCTTACGCGTTATACGGAACTGTTTATCGCGCTGTATGAGTACTAGTCGCGTAAAACGAGAGCGCGTTGTACAGTGGCGTCATATACAAATCTCTGCTATAGTAATTGTTTGAATGTGCAAAAATACAGATTAATGTAAAAAATAATTATCATTACTCGAATAAAAAAGACGAACATAGTTTCAATAAAGAATCAGTATTTATCTGTTTATAACCAAAGTTATGAGTAAATCACAATCTAAATCCTGATCTTCATTTTCAACTCTATAGATTGTATTTTACTTTACTTTACTTTACAAAGACATCCTTTGAGGTGAATTTTCGTATAAAAGTCTAGATTTTAAAACGTTTTCGACATTAACAATCACTTTTTCAAACAATTCAGACACTTTTAGTCAATTTATAGAATTAAAGTTTTGATTTCCAGTTAAAGTTTCGGGGTATTTTCGTCTAAAATTATCAATTTTTATCGAATTCTGCTATAAAATCGTGAAAATCGAGACAATTTAATTGCCTTTTCAAGAATATTTTCGATTTCAGGACTGTAATTTGAGACGTTTTTGCCCCTCAGCATAAGTTCTTTAGACAAACTTGAACGAAGGCTTAAGCCTGGTTTTTATTATCCTACTTGAGCTCGGCTTAGCAAAACCTAGCCTTAATTTTAACTAACAGTAACATATTTGAGATCCTTCCATTGTAATGTAGCTTGATTGGGTTTGTGCTGGCCAGAGAATCGTCAGGGTAACGTTTCTGATTTCAGTGGGAAACGGATGGTATTTCGAGTGCCACTTGCCAACTACTGACAACAGAAAGGACGGCACAAACAAGAAGGCTATGTACAGAAATTTATTTACAGTGATTATACACAGAAAAAAAAAGATTCTAACAATTAACTAAAAGAGAGTGATTCCAGTCGCCACCAGCCACAGCAGAATCGGTAGTACGGTCGCCAAAGAGCCACTGCGGAATCGGTATCTTTCGGTTCGCCAAGAGCCACTGTCAGAAGTGTTCGGAGTGAGACCAGGTGGGAAAGTATGCCTCTACAGCCGATCAGTCTGCTTTATATTCACTATGTTATCACTCCCACTTGGCGATCGTAGGCTCTGGTTATCAGTAGGTTTCCCCTACCTTTCGGTCTTACACTCTTGACCTAAATGTCTTTAAATCCACGGTTAGGTCAATATAAGCTAAAGTCTCGCTAAGACGAGCTTAAGTAGGATAAGATAAATCGCGTCTTAGTCGCCTTTAGCCGATTGTAGAGGTGAATTCTTAACTTTTAGTCACAGTTTTAAGAAATGTTTGTTTTAACTCATCATTTTTTTGGCAAATTTAGCTCTTAGAGAACATTTTATAGAAATCTGTATGTAGTAAAAGAGACAAAGTTGTTGAGAATAACAGTTTGAAATTGATCATTCACCGTCTTTTGTGAAGAAAACATTTAAAAAAAGCAAAATATCTTATTCAGTTTTTGTATACATTCAACTTCAAGTAGCTGTTTTGGTCGTCTTTTGGCATGAAATTGTCAGTTCAAATATTCAAAATTTCCCTTTGAATAAACGAAACAACAGATTACCTTGATGATTATGAATTACAAAGACAAAATAGCTCTTCATTTGCTACAATTTTTACGTATAAGGGTGCATCAAGAGCTTAAAATATTTAGGGAAACCCAAAAATCCAATAGATCAATAGAATGAATTGTGCATTTTGTTAAAATTGTATGATTAAACTGTGTCCCTGATCTAATTACTACCTAATTTTTTAATGAAATAATCTTAATCCTGTCTAAATTAATTATTTTGTATAAGAATATCGATTAATGTTGTGAAATATTCACAACTAATTCGACGTGAAATTGACAACTTTGTTGATTGAATTATTTTTCGATTACTAAATAAATTTTATTAAACACATCAACTAGTGAAGAATTTAATTGGGATTGTACGACAACCAACAAACAAAAAAAATGTAATATAATTTTTTTTTGAGGGGGTGGGGGGAAATACCCATAATCTGTCTACATAAGAGCTTTTATTCCGCCATGTTTCAAGTACAAAGTACACAATAAAGTAAATTAATTTCAACTTTCCTGATTAATTTCTAAAGTTTTTCGTAGTTTTTTTTTGTGCTTTTTAAACGACACAAAACAAACAGGTAGAACTCTTGTATGTAGTTAAACCACAATGTAATAAAGCTACAAAAATTGTACTCTTTTACTAGATAAATGACTTTTATTCTGTATATGAATTGAATTTTCATATTACACTATCATACGTTGTTCATTTTTGTAATCCACCATAAAATTGTCTATTTCACGGTGAAGGCTCTTCCATTTTTGTTAGGTATATAAAAATTAACCAGAAAAAAAAACAACGATAACGTATAGTATTACAGTCCTAAAATGGACATTTCCAATTTTCCAAGCCGCACGTTTGATTGTGTAATTTATTACGTCAGATCGGAATAATAGAGATGAGATGAGACTGATGATGATGATGATAATGATGAATAAGAATGTTTTTTTTTAAATGGATCCTTTGATAATTATCAGCATTTTTGTATCGTTAGGATCGTTGATTAGCGCTCGATTGGGAGCTTTTCAATCTCTTCCACAACTATAAGTTGGATGGAAATTCATGTGACAATGATGATGGTATACACGAACAACATCAACAATAACACAACAGCATCAATAGGCTGAATGTGTGATTTATGGAACAGACAGGAGGCGTCCCGACGTCGTTGTCGTCGTCGTAGTTGTAGTTTACAGGATTCAGCTAGGATCGCGCACTCCTGCTGCCTGCTAGTCTGCTTCTCTCTCTCTCTCTTTTTCACTTTTATATTCCGCACATCAGTTCTGCAGGGTCGGTCGTTGGTTTACTGCTGTTCACATTTCTCTTTAGAATCTCTCAAACAGTTGCCATCGAATCGTTACTAAATCCACACCAGCAATACGACGACAACAACAACAACACGTCCATTCTCAAGATTTCACTTTCTATTTTATAAAAACAATCGTATCGTACTTGTTTATTAATAATTTAATGTTTTAATTAATTAGTGTTAATTACACCCAAAAATTGTCGGTATTACTATTCATTGTTATGTGTTTTAACGGAGAATTAATAGAAATTTGTTAGACAATAATAATATCAAATGTTAATTAAATGTGAATGAATTCTTCGACGACGGCATGCATCAGTTCCTGTTGTTATTGTTATTATTGGTGACCAATACAATATTACCTGGTAGTCATTACGTACAAGGTGAGATTTTTAGTTTAATTTTAAAAAAATTGCCATTTGCGCAATAGTTTGTCTATTACCTATAGCGTTCGAGATAAATGCCTCATTAATTGGGCAATAAATTTCTGACTAGGCTTTTGCAATTATAACTCAACTCCTACAAACTGTCTATTTTGCAAAATTACCCTAAGCAAAAAAATTCGGTGGCGATCTTGTTGTTTACAATAAGGGTCGAAATGAATCTAGGCAAAAATAAAAACCCCCCAGTTGTTGGGTATGAGTTTGTTTCTTTTATCGTAGGATTCGAATCAATCTGGAATGGGAAGGGAAAACGTAAAAATTTTTATTTGACAACAATCAACGGCTTTCTATTATTTGGTACGAATAAGGAGTTTCCACAATCGTTTTCCATTACTTTTCGTACAGTGGCGGATTTAGTTTTTAAGAGGTCAGAAGGGTTACGATTTTTCAGGGACCCATGCAAGTGAATCAATTTTCTATGGTATTTATTGTTTCGTTCCCAAAATTATGGACATCCATAAGGGAGAATCAGAAAGTCAGTTTTTGCTTTTAAAAGCTACTTACTTTTGTGCAAAAAATTTATCAAAATTAATACAGTAGAAAAAACGAAAAAAAATGTGAGCGACTCATTTTAAGTCATTTTACGTGGAAAAAATCATCATTTACAAAAAAAGATTCTATGAATTTCTAAATACACTATGGTATCCTAATTTTGGTAAAATTTTCTCCGGGTACTACCCTGCAAATTTTGGAAATACCGAGTGTATATCTGGCAGTTGGCCATGACTTTGGTTTTGCAGCGTCGTAACTTGGTTCATATTTTACTACATTTGACGTTTTTCAATGGAAAACAAACGGCTGAACCAAGCTACGGACCTACGTAACTAAAGGCATAGCCAACTGTGAGCTGAAATATCACAGTCAGTTATAATTTTACAGTAACAAACTACAAAAATTGAGTTAGTTATTTCTTCCACAAAGGTATTAACTTTTGTTGCTGCAAATCTATCAATAATGTTTCCAAAATTTAAGTGTAAGCTTTATTGTATTTAAAAAAGATCTCCAAAGGCAGCAAGTACCTTATATAGCGAATTTTTTATGTATCTACATACTGAAATATTAATTGCAAAACATTCTTATGATACTGACAATTAATATATTTTAATAACATTGAATCAACTAATAAATTCATTTCCCGTAATACGTTTAATCAAGGCCTGCTTGATTTTTTCAAGCGAAATTCTCTAGCAGGCCTTGCGTCTAATATTAACTGTCAAAATTAGTTACCCCCCGCGATATTCAATTTTTTTTCTAATATCAATTGTCAGAACACATAGCCATCTTAGATACGTGATTTTACTGCTTATACTCAAAAAAGAGATTTTTGCATTTTTCTTGAGATCCAACCAACCGATTTTGATGATTTTTTTTCTGGGTCATAGAGAATGGTCGGCTCTACTGTTATTTTAATTTTCATCAAAATCTAAGCAAATGTAATATTGAAAATGATTTTTTTTAACATTTCTTCAGCTCTTATTCCAAAAGTATTGGCCCTACCAGTCTGGCCAACGAACTCATCCAAGCTATCCCAAAGACCGATTTTTGTACCAAGTTTCATTAAGATTGGACTATTTTTACGGCAGTTATCGTGGGTATACATGTATATATATAAATATATAAATATATATATATATATATATATATATATATATATATATAAAAATTTTAACGAACGGTGGATATGGGTTCCTGAGGTCCCAAAACGAACTTCTGTGCAAAAATTTTTCGGAAATTCAAAAGTGAGGATCTCGTCATTAGCTAATTTTTTTTAAAAAATTCGCTAAAAAATACGCAATACAGCTGTCAAATGTTTTCATCAATTTCCAAATACGCTACGGTATCCTAATTTTGGTAAAATTTTCTCCGGGTACTACCCTGCAAATTTTGGAAATACCGAGTGTACATCTGGTAGTTGGCCATGCCCTTGGTAACGTAGCGTCGTAAATTGATTCATGCTTTACTAAATTTGACATGTTTTAATAGAAAAAAAGATCTCCAAAGGCAGCAAGTACCTTATATAGCGAATTTTTTATGTATCTACATACTGAAATATTAATTGCAAAACATTCTTATGATACTGACAATTAATATATTTTAATAACATTGAATCAACTAATAAATTCATTTCCCGTAATACGTTTAATCAAGGCCTGCTTGATTTTTTCAAGCGAAATTCTATAGCAGGCCTTGCGTCTAATATTAACTGTCAAAATTAGTTGCCCCCCGCGATATTCAATTTTTTTTCTAATATCAATTGTCAGAACACATAGCCATCTTAGATACGTGATTTTACTGCTTATACTCAAAAAAAAGATTTTTGCATTTTTCTTGCGATCCAATGAACCGATTTTGATGATTTTTTTTCTGGGTCATAGAGAATGGACTGCTCTACTATTATTTTAATTTTCATCAAAACCTAAGCAAATGTAATATTGAAAATGATTTTTTTTAACATTTCTTCAGCTCTTATTCCAAAAGTGTTGGCCCTACCAGTCTGGTCAACGAACTCATCCAAGCTATCCCAAAGACCGATTTTTGTACCAAGTTTCATTAAGATTGGTGTATTTTTACGGCAGTTATCGTGGGTATACATATATATATATATATAAATATATAAATATATATATATATATATAAAAATTTTAACGAACGGTGGATATGGGTTCCTGAGGTCCCAAAACGAACTTCTGTGCAAAAACTTTTCGGAAATTCAAAAGTGAGGATCTCGTCATTAGCTAATTTTTTTTAAAAAATTCGCTAACAAGCTGTCGAAGCAAGCTGCAGACATAGGTAACTATATAGAAGCATGGCCAACTACGAATTGAAAGTGCAGTACTCATTGTCAGATCATTCACCATAAGAACAGTGCAGTCTTTTCAAATTTTCAACGGGGGCTCGTGTCGGTGGGCGCCTCCACCTCCTGTGCGTAAGTCCGTCACTGTTTACAAATATTTTGGATTAATGTGATAGAAAGTCGGTGTTTTATTCGATAGAATAGAAAACAAAACCTATAATAGAATTTAATTGTTACGAAATGGAGCATAACATAAAGTATTTTATAGAATTTTACAAAATGTAGCGCAATAGTGCCGTACAGTTTCACATTCTAATTATCTTGTTTTTTTTACATTCCATTTATTCTAATTAAATTCAATATTGATTGGATTGATTTTCTGTGTGTGTATTATAGGTATACATAAACTAGTTGACCGCCAAAATAACACCAGGAAACCGCCCAAATTTTATAGTACACCAAGTTCAGCTTGGCCCTGTATTTTTAACAAACTTAACAACAATCTAGTCGAGTCAATCAAGCCAAGTTTGTCGATTTTAATTATCTTTTTTATTATTGAACTTTGATGGAATTGATCAAAGAACATTGATGCTTCATTCTTGTCACAACTCCTCAACTTTCTATTATTTTCTACAACTTTATTAATGAATTTTACGCAAAAAATCGATGCTAATTGCACGTTTTTCAATCAAGTGTATGAATAAAAAACTAATAGACGAACAAAGGAATAAGATCAGGGCCGGTTCTAGGAATGACAATGACGTCAAATCAATTATTAAAAATAAATGCCGCTCGTACTGTGCCTGGCGTCCTGGGCGGTCGCTCAATCAGGCCTCCTCTAAAGCCGTCACTGCGGGAAATTGAACAATTTCGACTTGACTTATGGTTATAGTGAGTCAAGGGAGTCAAGCCGAATTCGGTTTAGTGTAATTTAAAATTGGCAAAATGACAATTTAACAATCAACTGTAAGTTTCTATAACTTTACATGTAACGTTCAAAAACACTGTAGATAATGTTCAGGAATTTTTTAATTAAGTTTAAAGTCCTTGTATTAAATTTAAAGGACAAAAAATCAATATACGTTCTGATTTATTTCAGCTTAAATTGGAGTATAAAGCAAATCTGTTTTTATCTTCTTTTTTACCTTCTCTTCAAATCGAATCTCCCACTGATTTTGTTTACATTGTATGTACATTTTTCCTTTTTTCACCCCCATTGTTGCTTACTCTATAGAATATTATCAGGGGTCCATTTTTATCTTTCTTGTGTTTATCAGAAATACCAACCAAAAGAGCAACGAAAAAAAACTGGTATAATTCCAATGTTTGATTTAATAAACATTAACAGTAGTTAATAAAAGAATTCCAAAATTAATATTAATAGAACGAATTTGTTGAATTTCACTATCGAAATCGGACATTATGCAAAAATTTCATCATCATCACCATCATCAACAACAACAACAACAACATCAACCGTATATGATTTGAATAAATTTACGAAAAAATGTAAATTAAAATTTCACACCTGTATCAAGCCTTAACTAATTGAGCGGAAGTTGAAACATCAGTTTCTCCACAAACTACGAAAAACAAGGAACCAACACAATCATCATCTGGAACCGGAACGTTCACTTTTCCTTATAATAACAATAATAAAAACCGAGCCGGTCCTGGTGTCGTTAATGATAATGATGATAGAACTATCAACAATAGAATTTGCCAAAATGCTGATATCAACTTGCTAAAATTGTAATCTCAACCATCATCATCGACGACACATAATCAAATATTTATCGACCGGGGTATGTTTTTAAAATTCATTAAAACACCCCCGTTATTATGGCAGTTACGGTGGTGGAGTAGAGTTTCGCCTCCAGGTACATGAAATTAATTCACATTTATCCTTAATACTTTGTTTATTTTAAAAATTACAATATAGATGGTAGTTTTTCAATTTAAAGGGGTGTATAGTGTTGTGATCTTTTTGTTTGTTGTAGTAGAATTCTGTTGAGATTTATCGGTGTCAACTACATACAGTTTCAGTCTGTTCTTAAATCCTCCCTAAATCGTAAATTAATGGTGGAAGGACCCCGTGTACCCTGAAACTGACTCTTTTTTTCTCTCATTGTCACGTTGTTTTCTTCTTGTCACCACTTGTAGTTGTGTTGACAAAAAAAAATAACAGTATAGAATTTCGATGCAAATTAGAATGTTATTGTAGCTTTCATTGAAAATAGATAAAAATATATTGAAAACTTTCCAAAATTGACAATGAAGAAGACTCATTGGAATCTCAGGCTGCATACGATTAAAACAGGGTGTATTTCTCAAGTTAAACGACCTTTACGAAGTAATTTTAGAGGCCATCAAACCATTCAATTCATAAATTTACATATAACTGCCATACTTAAGTCGTGATTTGCTATTTTGTTAAGCAAACAACAGGACAGCAACAACGGCCTGTGCTTAATGTTTTCCAAAACTTGATTTTTAATTGGAAACAACACAGATAAAAACCGAGATTTTTAGTGCTAATTAAACCACAAAAAATCAAACAATCGTTGTATACTCAAACGAATTCAACTTGACTGACTCATCGTTGAAAAACCAAAAAGAGTTGTAAATTATGTGTGTTTAGGATAATGCAGTTTTGAGGTTTTTTATTAAATAAACATCGTAAAAATCCGGGGGATTTGATGGATGGAACTTTTGCTTGACAAAAGATTAGTCTTTGGCTCTATTGTCGCAATTTTCGCTGGAAAAAGCGACAAATTGAGAGTCACAAGTGGACGAGTCATGTACAAAACATGTTTTTTTCATTGAATTATCCAAGGTTTACTGTATAAATCCTAGTCAGGGCACCCTATTTACGATAATCACCCTCTAGACGAAAAAAATTATGGCTGTCTGAAAAACACACCTACAGATTATGGAAGTCGAATAAATTTGTACAATTTCTAACTGTTATTTGTCTTTTTTTGGAATTTGTAGTGGATCAACGGCACTATACACACGCATACCGTTAACAATCCCTTTTAAAGTTAATTGGGGAGACTTGTTTGATCGCCCCAAAAAATCCGCCACTAAATTGCAAAGGTGTCTTTACCGTTATTACAATTACAATATTGTTTACTGTTAACTATTAAACCTTGGAATATACCTATATAAAAGGTTAGTTTATGTTAATTACAACTAGACTTTCCCATTTTGCACTCACTTAAATCATTGTTAATTTTGAATCATTCGTTATTATTATTATTGGGTAGTTTGTACAGTTTCCAGGAATTTGAAGTAGGTTTCCCTAAACTGTGGTTATAATCGATCAATGTGTATTCAAAGGACAGAGACGGGCGGGCTAAATGAACGGTCGTGTACGTGACATAATAATAACCACTTGAACTGTTCTTGTACGAAAACTATATACACCTCACTTTATTATGTATGTTTTACTATAACTGTTTAGTTGACATTTTGTTGGCTTTTATTCCAACTTTCCGGCTATTGTTCCGCTTTGGCACTGGACTAGAGATACCGTTTCTCATATACATACAGCGTGTTCGATCTAAATATGGTTGGTTCTATGAAACTCCTATTAGTCGACGAGCGATTCGAAAAATATTTTAAGGATCCGTAGGAGAGTTCTTAGGGAACATTTTAGCAAAAGTAGAACCTCGTAGCTTATTTCTAAGTTAGTCAAAACGACTAAGAATGACTCGGAGGCCTTCCCAACATTGATTTTTTTCGTTTTTCTCCATTGTATACAAAATATTGCCAACTGTTCCTGAATAAAATGGAGAAAAATGAAAAAAAAATACAGTTGAAAGGGTCTTTGAGTCATTCTTAGTCGTTTTACGTGTTTAGTTCGTTTTTGAAAACCGCTACATCTCTTCGACTAATAGGAGTTTCATAGAATCGAGCATATTTAGATCGAACACCCTGTATATGTAGTGAATTGAATTTATTGTTTAAATAATTATAAACAGCCCTTACACATAAAGTATCACCCTTGGTTATTATTTTTTTGGGGAGCATCTCGTCCTAATTGTACATGTGTTCGTTTGTTCTATTGAAATTTCCATGGTTGTCGCTTGAAACCTGCTGATCTGATTTAATTAACAACAGACTAATTAATATTCGTACTAGATGCCGAACACTTTTGCACTGTTGTAAAGTAAAATGGGTGGCGATTGTCAACTATTTCTGATCGTTTTAATTGAAATTAGGTGTTGTAGGTGTTGCTGACATGCATATAATTAAAAACTCAATTCTAGTTTGTTAGGATCCAACAAAAAAAGAAAAAAAAACGATCACAAAGGAGACGTAGACGACGATTGAAATTCATTGTCAGCATATGATGCTGAAAGTTTGATTTATATCGAGCGATTTTATTGAAAACACAAATCATTTTCAGTTATTTTTTGTGTCTTAATTTGAAGAAAATATATATATTTTTTTAAGTTGGAAAATATTGGAAATCAGTTTATAAATGATTGATTTCGGTAAAATTATAAAGAATCCAGTACAAAAGAGAATCCACACAGAAAACTAATTTGAATTCGAATATTGTTCAACTTCTGTATAATTCATATTTTCATTAGCAGTCCGCTTACCATATTTCGAATAATAATGAAACGGTCAATAATAATAATAATAATAATAATAGAGAGGCTCATTAAAAAAATTGAGTGATAAGCTTAATGCTTATCGTTATTTAAACGAAATAAAATTCTTTGTGAAAAAAGCCGATCCTTTTTTTCTGGTGGAAACTATCAATCGATAAATAAAGCTTTATACTTTGCCATAAATCCACGAAAGCTCTCCACTTCTTTGTATATACCAATGACCTACAGAGATGGGGAAAAATAGATAGAAACATAGCTGAATGTATCTATCTCACTTTTGGCATTATCACATCTTATGTGTTTATCTTTGTCGTCTTTAACGTTTTCTCTTGATTAGCCTGAGAGAAATAGTAGATACTTTCTGCGTGTATTCAATGAGTGCTAGGAAGTAGGACGGATTCATTCTAACACATCTAGGGAATGATGTCAAAAAGGAGACAGATATATTCTCTGATGTTTCTAGAATATCAAACTAACATGTTTATCTGTGTATTATAAACTTTTATCAACGACTTATAAATAAATTGATCATTATAGTTGTGGTTTTTGCAAAGGAATAATGAGAGGGAATAATGGTACATTATTCCCTCCTAATCAGCCAATCAGAAAATATTACCACAAGCATTGTTTCTGTGTAATATAAGAAACCGTAGTATCGATAAATAGGCCTAAAGTGGGCGTTTTCTGTGAGATTTTGAATAATAGTTGCTGTGAAGTGTAGGATTGTCATGGCAACGGCAAAAAATAAATAAAACGAGATTTCAAACAAATACTCAATTGTGAGAATATATGTACGTATGTATTTACAATAAAAAGTGACCAAGAAGGCAGTTTTAATAGTAGATAATAGTTTCTATTAAATGTAAAAAACCATAATAACGACAGAAAATAAATAAAACGACAATTTGAACTAACAAAAGTTTCAAAGTTTTCGTTTTTTGTGCGATTTTAAAATCGAAAATGGAGAAGAAGGTAAATATTCACCACCAGTACTTATACACTTACATTTAGAAGAAGTCATAGATAAAGTATAGTATACAACTCCCTATAATGTGTGCTTATTTTCGTTCTCCGTAATAATGGCACTCATTATAGACTCGTTGTATAATATACTATTAATCCTTCAATATGTTCAACCCCTTAATAAGACAACTAGAAGGGCAAAATACGTTTGAAACCATGACCTTCCAGCAGGCCTAAAGGAAGCTCCAAAAATATTTTAGGCAATTCTAGATTGGAGATTTTGGTTCAGAACAAGACGGTTCAATTTTTTTTTTTAAGTACTACAAAGTCAATAATAAAGAGTCAAAAATTTTGCTGATGAAAATACCCAAAGAAATCGAAAGAAAATCAATGAAGACCTCAAATTTCATGCTTATTGAAGAAAACATAACAATTCCTTACGTTAAAGGATAATGAAGAAAAGCAGAGCAAAACAAACTCACAGATGAAAATTTCTTTACAACTGAAGATAAATAGACAAAAAAAATACAAAATCTATCTCCATCTAATTCTGAGTTTCTGAGATAGCTCCCGTGGTCAAAAAAGCTATCACCTAGGATCTATGTTTGTTAAATTGATGATTTTCCTTCTGGGTACTGTTCAAATTCTTTTTTCTCAAAACTGAAGCGTATTCCAGACAAAATCGACTCAGGACTCGACTCAGATAAAGATGCTGGACTTAAATCCGTTGAATTATAAGATGTGGCTAATTAAAGTCACATAATTTTGGATTTGTTAAGAGCATCCTTGGTTAAGATGACCGGTCTCGAAGATTGTCTGAAAAGCTGAGTCGAGTAATCTGCACAAAAATCGACAAAGACTACCTGAATCTTTTGCTTTCAAGACCGAAATACCTTGGAATCAAAGTCTGCTTGATTACCTATTATTCATTGTATTGTAGTAAGAATTTGTGCCATTATTCGAAGGATTTCTCTTGTCCTATAAAAATATTTGTCCTATTCAATTTATTTCTACCGGATTTTTATAAAGCTCCCAACCATCAAATTGTAATCTTTCTACAGTCCATTATATGATTTATGTTACCGGACATAATCTTCTTGTTTTTATTACTGGATCCAATACAAATCATGTTATTGATTTTTAAAGATCTTCACTAATCATTTTTTTTTACAACAAATTGTAACTGGTGTTGTTCTTTGAAGAAAGCCGTTAAGATTATCTAATTAGCACTTGCACTTTTCAATATCTACAACTCTCTTATTACAAGCATCATTTGTCAAACTTTCTATTTATCGTTTATAAATAATAATGATTTATAGTTAAAACATTTATTAGAAAGTATTACTTGTTTATAATAATCAATAAGGATTCCTATTCAATTACCTACCAGTATTGTCAATGTCAATAGCATGGTGAAAAAGAAATATTGGAAAATCTCTGACACGTGCTAAATGTCGTATTTTCTTGTCGTTCCAATTCTTGAAGGCTCAGACATTCACCACCAATTTCTTGACCAATCACCCGTTATCGTTCCATATATGTATACCAAGAATATCCCAAGAAGCTGAGAAAGAAATAATAAATTACATTTTTTCTTGTAGTGCCACAAAAGAAACCCCGCATGTTTTCCATTGATAGTGATGTAATCGTATAGCTAGTAAGAAAAAAAGAAGTTTGCACATTCTGTGACCCAAATTGTGCCCTCCTTCTTTCAATGGATTAATTGCCACAAGCTATACTAAGGTCAAAGAATTTCCTTTCACTTATTCTAACTATAATATTGCTCAATTTTTTCTTTTTTCGTTAATAAATAAAGACTACAAGGTTTAAATGTTAATGTGTTCATCTTAACATTCCGTTTAATTAACACAAAAATGTATGTTTTATATTAATTCTCCGATATTTGAGTCGGACGATTCTTCACTTTCTCTTCAACAAGGAATCTGAAGATTTAATCTGATTCTTTAAATATGAAGATTCTATCTTAATCATCCTGTGTCGGTTCTTGATCTTGTTATTTTACACCATTTTCCTATCATCTATTTATTATTATTATTGTTGTATTGTGTTAAATCAGATGTAGAAATGAAAGTGAAACAGGTATCCGAATAACCTACTTTAAAATAATGAAGAATATTATCTATAAATTGTATCAATATTACAGTAATTGAACTTTATATGACCTGGTGGAATAATAAACGATATATTTTATCCACTAACATTTAAATTATTCATCTATAATTACCGGTGATTAGATTTGAAGTACAGTCAAGGCGAGTTTGTTTGATTTTATTGGGAATGTGGACGAGTAATGAGGACAACACAGTAATCCTGAATTAATCTGGAATTTTGTTAGAATTTACGACTCGTTTCTCATTTGAACGTTCGTTTTATAAACCAACATAAGAGTTATTTTTTTGTCTAGTTGTAAATAATCGATAGGATTAAGACCAAGTGTGCTTTCAACTATATGGTCGTATTGATGACTGTCTAGATGGATATCTCACTTGACTTTATAATAAAAGCTTCTAAATGTATTCGTAACCAAATTCACTGACAATTCCAACTTGTCGAGTTGTTTCGATAAAAATCTCCGCATATATGAATTTAGAAATAACTCAAATAAAATACTAACACATGGATCATATTCAATATTAATAAATTGTATGGTCGGCATTTCGTTTAATAAAAGTATACCTGTACGTTTAACAGACAGGCATATAAAGCGGTATGAATGAATATTCGTTTTTCTGTTGTTATTATCGGGAGAAGAATGAGAAAAATCGAATATGTAAAGATAAATCAAACGTTTCCCCTATTTGGTTTGGCGGCCAGTTTCGATTGTTTGTTGTTAAGATGGTTGAGAAATATGAGGATGTTTTCTGTTCGAGAGACAGTGAAAATGTACTATAGAAAATCCCCAAATAATATTGCAGATCATTCAGAAACAAATAGACGTGGGATCGGCAACACCTGCATCAAAATAAAGAAATATAAACAAGATTTCTGTCGATTCTCTCTACCGTCATCTCAATAAATGAGAATGCAAATCTTGAGAGGGTCAGCGACTTTTAAATTTTCCTCTAAAAATACATTTCTTATATTTGCCAAACGAATAAAAAAAAATGTAAATGACACAACCGCTTATCTAGTTTTGCACACATAAATTCCATTCGATCGCCGCCACCTTATCATCATTCCATCTTTCTACACGGTTTGACATCGGTCAAATTTTCCTATATTGAAAAATCATCGAATTCACAAAAAACGGCATATCGTGCCAGGAATATTAAATCAATCATTAGATTTACTTGTCTTGATCTCTAAAATGTCTTAAAATTAACCGACCGATAAATTGAATTACTGTTGCGTGTTCCAATGTTACTGACAGATTCGTTACAAATTTAATTATTAATTCTAAACATATTTGTTGTGTGTATATTGAAACTTTTTGGGGTTGTTTTGTGGGCATAAAATCTCATCTATAACAACTATATATTTAAACAACACTAAATATTCAGTGTTAAAATTAAACATACACTTAATAACAGGAAGGATGGTTTAGAAACGAATTCCACCATACTATAATTAGATTTCACCCCCTTTTGTATAATATTAAGGCTGACGATAGCTTTAATAGTATGAATATGTGACAAGCTTTGATGCGTACGTTAATTATATTTAACAATACACACATATATCTAGTCGAGAATTAGAAATATTAATTCATGGAAAGGTGCCTTCACACTAGAGATGTAACAGGAGTCTCATAGCAGAAACAGAAACAGAGTTTTTGAAATTTATTACAACGGAAACAGAACAGAAACGGAAACTACAAAAGTCAAAAAAATGAATTAACAGCTTTGTTACAATCTAATACGAAGTTATAGTGTAGGCACTTTTATGTTATTCATTGAAACCAAAAAGTTTACCGAATTTTTTTCTTTCATATTCTTCTCCATATATTGATATTTTTTACTAATGCAAATGCTAAAAATTTCCCTTATTTATCTGTTCAAAAAGGTACGGAAACAGGGCTACAAAATCATGCGAAATTTCCGCAGTTACAGAACCAGAAACAGAGATACTTTATCTCTTGATACAAGACAATTCAACATGTGATGGCTTGCCTTAAATGAAATTTGCCTTGACGATTTTGTGGCTGTTTCCTTGTTAATCTAATTATTAAATCTTATTGTTGATGATATTGCAATTGTTGTATTTGCCTTCGTTTAGTGGTTAGACTGATTTGATGTTTCTATTGTTAGCAAATTGTTCTTATCAGCGAATTTCCTACCTAAACAAAAACCACCACTATCATCAAGGGTGAATGCTTCACTAAATCCGCGAATGTTCACGATTGAATTTGTGTTCGAATTTTGGTCCAATTTTGAGCTTCATCAGATCAAAAGTGTTGGAATAAAGCTTGGTATTTAACTTGTGCAAATTCGACTTAAAGTTGGACATTATTAAAGTCAACTAAACTTCACTATATTCAAATTATAAACTTCTACTACGGTTTGATTAAATCTCAACAAAATCCACAATAATACGGATTAACTGTTGAATTTGAGTCACGTTGAAGTTTTAACTTATACAAATATTACACGTAACTAAACTTTAACAATTTAATTATTAAATATAACAATAATGCTTAATAAATTGTTAAATTTAGCTTATATGAAATTGAAATTATATTAACAATGTTTGAAAATTTCAGCTTCCCTTAAAAGTATATATAGAACAATTTTACATATTACACCACTATGCTTCAAGCTAAATTTCGTTGGTTTTCGTTGCGTTGCTTCCTTCTCTTCCATACCGGAATTCAAAAAGATTTCATTTTTAATTTACTGAATAATTTAAAATGATATTGAAATGGAAACGAGACGGGATTCTCTCATGATTTCATTGATTGTCAACGGATAATTAAAAATAAATTTACGATTGACTTGTAACTATATAGTTTTCTTAGAATCTTGTCTATAAATATAAATATTCCAACAAATCTCATGTAAATCGTGTACCTATATACCGTCTTTATTCTAATTGTCACAGTTGTTATTGTAATTGTTATTTCTTGTAAATGGAATGAAAATAACTCCTGTGGACAAACCGCAAGCTATAAATGAAACAACAACAGCAAAAAAATACGTTTCACCACAGGATTTGAATAACAGAAAATTTATAAAGGATTCAACATTTCAAAACCGACAATAGAGATACCGGCAATTTACTCTCTAACCACCTACTAGTCTACACACACAAAAAAAAATTAAAATTATTATTATTATAGTTATTATTGTACAGATATGGTCTTCAGTAATGTATTTTGATCAAAACATACCGCCCGTCCTCTTTATTAATTTCAACAAACAATATGTGTGTGAATCTTCTATTTTTGTTGTTTGTTGTTGGAATTCGTACGTATTGGTATTTTATTAAATCTTTAGATTGTTGTCTGTTGTAAACGGTCGAATGGACAATCTAATTGAAATAGTAAGTATTAACGTAAAATATACAGGCTGTCTGAAAATAAGCGAACGAAGTATTATTATAGTGTATTTACAAATCAATGAACATTGATATAAGTTGGCATGACTTTGGTCACGTTTCATTGAATTTGCGATTGGATCCCAATGAAACAGAGCTTTTGGACCAGATCCGTACTTGAAAATTTATAACAACATAACTACTTTATGACATTTTCTATACAATAAAGAGGGTGTCCCGATTCTAAATTTACTTTCGAAAAATATTTCAAGGATATGTTGGGAGTCTCAGGAGGACTTTTTAACATAATTAGAACCTCGTAGATCATTTTGAAGTTGGTTAAAAACGCTCGTTTCTGTCACGATTTCCAAAAAACGCACTTAAAATGCGTTAAAGTGACTCGAGGATTCTCCCAACACTGTTTTTTTTCTCTAATGCATTCTGGAACCCCAATTTTCGTAGAATACAATGGAGTAAAATGAAAGAGATCAATGCTGAGCTTCTCTTCGAGTCATTCTCAATAGTTTTACGTGTTTAGTTCATGTTTCCAAATTGTAAACTTGTCCAAAACGAGCGTTCTTTGACCAATTGCCACATGAGCTACGAGGTTCTAATGCTACTAAAATGGTCTACCGGGACTCCCTTACAGATCCTCAAAATATTTTTAGAATATTTAGAATCGGTAGGTACCCTAAGATTGATAGAACTTCTGTCAAGAATCTTATACTATCCATGTCTTTGCGGCAGTAGAGGGCTACCTCGGGCCGTCCATTTATTTGTAAACTTGCGGTTTGGGTGGTTGAGTTTTACAACTACACCCCAATAAATGAATCAAATAGAGATGATCATATTTAGAAAAATCAATTTAGCTGAGTTTATTTTTGTATGTTTATACCATTATAGAAGGAGAGGGCCAAAAATTTAAGTACGGATGGTGTTAGGATTAACATTTATAAACACTGTAATAAATCATACTTGCAAGACTGGGTAAACAGTAGTAACGAAAAGGAACTTGGTCCTTGTCTGAGGCCTTTCAGTTATCGTGGCTTAAAGTATACAAGTAAAACTAGAGCCCTAAAACTCAACTCAAAAGAAGCACTCATTGTTTGATTTGTTCTAAAAATTGAAAATTGAGTCTTATTAATCATGGAAATATTTCTGAGGGGTTTTTAAATATAAAATTAAAACGTTTTTTAGGTGAAATTTCGAGTTCAAGTACAAATTTCAAGATGTTTTCTAGCAATTTTTACTAGCGAATCATAAAAGGAGACGATTTAAACACTTTCAGTAGCTTATCCAGGAAAATTTCCGAATTTAAAACGAGATTTTGAGACTCTGAAACATGGATCGTCAGGAGATTATTTAGAGTCAAGCTTCTTGTCGATTTTCGAGACAAAATCGTTAGTTTTTGGCAAATTAAACATCAAAATTGCCAAAAGGAGGAGATTTAAGCATTTTTGGTAAAGTTTAAATCCAATTTTTGACGTTTTCATTCATTTTTGTTGTAAATCATCAGTTTGAAACGAATTTAACTATCCAATAGTATAGAGGAAACGATTTTCACGCTTTTAATCTTCCCGTGTCAGTTTTGAAATCCTTTCGTCCTAAATCATCCATCAGTTTTTAATAAAAGATGTGAAAGGGAATGATTTAGAAACTTAAAGTCTCTTATTAAGTTGAAGCTTCGATAATAATTTTTAGCGAATTTTGTCAACAAATTGTAAAGATTCTGTGTTTAGATATACTTAATCGATTTCTAAATTTGATTCAATTTTTTGAATTGAGGATTTGGATATTTTCTTCTAAAATCATCATTGAAAGTGATTTTTTTAATGAAATTTTCTCAATATTACTAAACTTCATGGTTTTAAATCAACTGTTTTAACTACATGTTAATTTTGACATTAAAACCTTGACATTTAGGCTGAGCTTTAAGAAATTAAGTAATCATTTTTTCAACCTATTTTGCTACTGAAAAGTGTGTATAAATTCTGCTGTTTTGGAGATTTTTGTTGTAAACTATCCACTTTTAGCAAACTCTGTTACGAAATCAGGATAAGAATACGATTTATTTAGAGTCAGTTTTTTTTCCCTCTACTCAACTTAGTATTATTGTGCCTTAAATCTAACTAACGGTAGGTTTACACAGGTGTCCGTCTATGAACCAACCCCACTCAAATGTCTGTAAATCCATGCTTAGGTCGATTTAAACCGAAGTCTTGTTAAGGTAAGCTTAAGTCGTGGAAGAAAAACCGGACCTTAGACACTTAATTTTGAAAATAGAAATCATCAGTTTTACTCTAGATTTGAGGGAATATATAACTTTCTGCAGAAGAGGGTTTCAAAACCAAAAAAATAGAGAATTCAGTAGAGGAAATTGGGAATTACTTTTGAGTGTGTGTTACAAGAGCCTCTGCTACTTAATTTGAGGCTATTCCAGCTTTATAAACCAGTTGAAAGAACATTTAACGAAAAATAATGCAAATTTAGAACCAGAACCAAATATCTGTGGTATTATCATTTCAATTCTGTTTTTCTACCTTTTCCACCCTTCTATTTTTTTTTGTTATATTAATTGTAAACATAAATATTCAAAAGGGCTGTCTTCTGTGTAATTTTTCGTGACCGCTTTATTTTAATAGACTTAATAATTAAATTCTTTCTCAAAAGTGTCATAATTAAAGAGCACGTTTAATTTTCATATACAACAGACACAAAACATTAGGCCCTCTTGTCCTATGTATAATTCCATAATAGTTAAATGTTGAACATGACATGACAACGGCATAAGATAACAATCGCGTTAATAGCTTTACCAGTTACTGTCACGGTCTAAAGTCACGATGTTGTTATTGGGATACAGATAAAGAGTGACTTTTTAACAATTATTCTTAGTTCTGTGTGTGCATCTGTTTATAGTAAAAACCAGTAGAATTGTACAACAACGGTTAACACCCAAAGTGGCAACAATACTAATAAGGATTCGCTTTAAATATTCACCATTAATTGGATGGACGTATTCTGTATAAATCGCATCTACAACTCGATCAAGAATCGTGATTTCCTGCTGTTGTATACGTTTTAATATTAGAAAAATCTAGGGATCGAACTGCACATATTGTAAATATTCCATCTTATTAATTGTGTCGATTACAATCAGGATGGAGATGAAGGTTTGTTGGTCAAATCGTTCACCGACCGGACCATAAATCCATTTTTAATGATCATGCGATTTCTTCGAATCAGTTTGGATAAAGAACCGCTTCTTTTTAGGGTGGTTGAATTATTATTTTGCTGATTATTAAATCTTGGCCCGGTCGATAATTATACAACTGTGTTGAATTTATATTGACAATAGTCGGTTTGTATAGCAAACATAAACTATGAGAGCTTTCAGTAATACAACTATTGGTTTTCTGTTAAATTAGTTGATTTCAGATAGAGATTTTATTTGAATAGATTGGTTTGATTTCAACACAAATTGTTATGATTTAGAATCAAATCTATTTCTTGTCAATAATTGCGAAATACCTTTATTATACACCTAGATTTTGTATTGTGTGTCACAAATACCGTTAACAATCATAACCGATCTATTATTATAACAACAATAAGACCGATAGTATAGACCGTTAATTACAACAACAACAATAGTCTTGTTACCCTCAATTCTTCTACAAGAAAATCAACTACAATGCCTTAAATTATGGCCAATACTCAACTGATCGGTGATTATCATCTATTGGGACTATAATTCGACACCAATCTTCAACACCCTCACGTTTTATCCAACTTTTCAAAGTTATCAGTGAACAGTATAATAATAGGATCAGTTGAATTCTATAGGGTGCGATTTTATTATGATTTGAAAGGTGGCTACTGTTTCTTATCACAATAACAAAAAAAAAACCATAACGATGATGAGATTGTTATCAATCACTTTCTATTTGAATATAAAATTTTTTGTGCTGTCTTCCTATAGAGAATCATTTGATTGAAATCGTCTGATAATCTTAAATGAACGTTAGAAATGGAAGGTAGTTGGGTATGGAGAAATTTGATAAGTGTCAAAGCGTCGTTTTGAATGGGGGGATCAATGATTACAGGACTGTTTTTGACGACGATGATAGGGATATTATTGGCGATATTCGTGGTGAGTCGCTACCACAATCCTGATATTCTCATTTCTTCATCCTTCTGTATTCTTTTTTAAAACACGGATGCTTCAAGCTTCTGAGGAGGACTCTCAGGTCTAAAACTAGATTTTGAAATGTTTTTCTCCAAAATCACTAGTTTTTCTTTTAGCCGAATTCTTGACTTTAAGATTTTGTATTTTTTTGCCCTTAATCGTCATGTTTTGACAGTCAAAATGACGATTATTTGATGGTTTCAAGATCTTTTTATCCAAAATCATTGATTTTTTGAGGAATGTAGAGTTTCAGTCTAGGTACAGATTTTCAAACATTTTTGCACAAAATCATAGGTTTTTCATAAATTCCGCTTTCAGCTTGTGATAAGGGTATGATTGAGAAACTTTTAGTGCATTTTTGAACTAAATTGCTGATTATTAAGTCTAAGCTTTGTCCTAAACTGTTTTTTAATGAAACGTTAATGACTATTAATTAAGAAACATTCAGTCTTATCATTGCGAAACAACTAAGAAACGTTTGGAATCCTGTGTGGGATCCGAACCCACGCCCTTTAGATTTGTACACCACTGCTCTGACCAACTGAGATTACCAGGCTCGTGAATTTTTTTAATTTTTAACGAATTTTACCAAAAAGATGCAATTTGGACAATTTTAATCAACTTTTGACATAAATTCTCGGCCATTAAACGACACTTTTGAAATCCTATTTTAAGTCGATTTCTGAGCCCTATTGCAGCTTTGTAATCTTGATTTTAAAGCATTCTAGACTTGACTCCAGGTAGCTTATTGACCCTCTTTGGGCATGAAATTCTCAAATCGTTCTTTCGATAAACAAAATCAGATATTTTGGGTGGCCATAGAATCGACGGGGGTCATCCAGCTCTCGATGCGTCCCTGCTTGAAGACTTACAACAAATCTAGCTCTGTCCAACATGACTCTTGATCCGATTAGAGAAGTGAACTGTTCGATATTTTCGTTACTTTGTACGAAAAATTCCATGTTTTCTCGCGATTGTATATGTGCACAGACAAAGCTACAATTTATTATGGTTGGACGCTCGTTCTAGTCATTGAATACATACATCAACGCCCCTATAAAACTTAATTTAAAGATAATAAAGACACCAAAAAGGTCATAATTTGTTCGAAACCTTTTCCACATTATAATTATTATTATTGTTCTTGTTAAACGGAAAACATTAAATAGTTCCTATTTAAAAGAAGAAAAAAATCTAGGCTAATTGTGTGATAATTTTACAATGAAAACATGATAAATTTAGAAGGCAGAATAGAACAAGAAGAGAAAAAAACGCAATTGGACAATTGTGGGAGATTTTTTGTGGCCTCGTTTTTGTAACATACTGAAATTAACCATTTAGAGTTTGGTTTTTCTTGTTGTAAAATTCAGTAATCTTCAATAGTAAAAAAAGAGACAGGGTGTAGGGTATATGGCCTGTCGTTGATTAATTGGTAACTAGAAGGGTGTGTACGTTTATTTTGAATTTAACTCAAGATTTTCATCAATCACAGCTACCCTTTTGCATCATTTATATTATGTCAAAATTCTGAATGAAATGATTAAAGTATCATTTTGTGTTTAACATATTAAAAAAAATTCAACAAACTCTCGATGATTTTTGATACGATCGTTAAGACTACTGGTCAATACACCTGTTTGAATAATTAATTATCAACGTTTGAATGCACATAGTACACTATAGGTTTCTATACAGAACTTTCTATTTATGAAATTTTCAATAGAGTTCGAAACTGTACAACAAGTTTAGATGATGATTAGTCTCCCTAGCATCAATTCTCTCCCTTATAACTATTGTTGAAATTGAATGAGATAAATTGAAATGAAACTTTCAACAAATCTTTATTTCTATCGTACAAAATAAATAGAAAATTTCCACTAACAATCTTGAATTTTTCTTCGAACGTACAGGGGTGGAGGAAAACCAACCCTCATCATTTTTGTTGTACACACACACACCACCACCACCACAGGAAACGATTCATTTGACGTCACTGATTGAAGCAAAAACAGTTATTAAATGAACATTCTATTGAGTTTCCATATATACAACATATAGTTGGATTTCTTTAATAAAGAAAGGAAGCCAACTGAAAACGGATGTTGATATCAAGCAAACTTTTAAGACCTTAATGGACAATATTCCATATGCGAGATGCGAATTTTATTTGTTAAAGTTGAACTCTACCGAATTGAAAATAAACTGATACTCAAAAATTTTGAATAAATTACCAAAGTATTAAGTATTAGATTTTTTTTTGAACAACGTACTTAATTTCGGCAGGCTATCCAAAAAGTGTCCAACTAGGACATGTATCCAACTTGACAGGTTTCCCTGTAAACGAAATTATTTAGCGTTAACATCCATTTTTTCGCTAAAAAACGCATTCTAAAATTTTAATTTATAAATTCCGAGATATTACTCTCTAACAATAAGAGTAATCTGTAAATATGGATAAAAGTATATAAAAGGATTTGTAGAGCAAGCGCCATCTAACGTAATTACCGTAGATTTATCGTAAGGCAGGTTCTATCTTAAGACTGTTTATTCTCTGTAAATTCGTAATTCTAATGTGTTCAATCGATTTTTCCTGTTTTTTTTGTGCTTTTTGTACGCCGCTCGTTGATGGAAAATATTTGCAAGAAAATCTAGATGAAAGGCGATATTTTATCGAAATTCTCCAATCGTATTGCTGAAAGCTCTCCATTCCCCCAAACGACCGTTTTCAACGTGTATAGTTTATTAAAAAAAGAAATAGAAAACTATTGAAAAATAGCAAAAGAATTTGTAATTTTCTTCATAGCTACTATATAATTTGTTCTATTTCATTTTTATTCCATACTGAAAACGAAACTATCAGATTATGGGAGTGTTTAACTTTCTTAAATCCTGGTTTCGTTGTATAACAGAAAATTCCTCCATGTCTATCGAGTTAATTAAAAAAAAGCACTACGATAAATATAGAGCGGATTATTGTGAAAAATCCACTGTCTCTTTGACGACAAAACGGTGCTATAATCCTGAATTTATAATTCACAATGTAATCTTCTTCACCATTCTTCTACGTCCACAAGCTGGATTTAAAATTAATGAAAAAAATATCGAACGCTGTGAAAACATTGCGTTATTATTGCTATAAGTTGAAACATGTGCAAATACATTGAATAAAATCATCATTTTATGAATCACATACTATGTTGTACGTGCCTCACTTGGATATTTCTATTGCTTTATTCTCTCCTTACGCAATATAACAACAACAATAACAACAACCTAAACAACAACGCGAAAAAAAATGTGAAGGTTGTCGCATCTGATCTTGTAGTTCCGGGAAGCAAGGCTTTATGTCGCGATGCGGGCGAAATAGAAAAAAAACTTACATATTGCTTGGAGAAATGTTGTTTTCATTATTACGGCATTGACATTGATTTGAGTTTCATCAGTTTTTCTATTGCTTGCTATTCTATCGAGTAATCAATGAAAATGTTAATGCGTAAAGCACAATAACACTAATACAAAAGCCAAAAAAGCAATGAATCTTCTATTGTTTTTTCTTCTCTTGTTTCATTTTAATGTCGAGAAAATAATGAATGTTTGAAACGTCTGGATTTTTGTGTTCGAGGATATGTTGTAAACGGAAATTACAAACGCTGTATTGTTAATTTTTATATACATAGATAAAAGGTGAACTCGTCGTGCATAAAAATCATAAAATAAGGATACAATCGCCCGTAATTCACCCTTTCAAGAACGTATCAGGAATTTTTAATAACACTATTCTCAAAACCAAAAGCCGGGCGTATCCTTATGTGCACCCGGTTTATTCTAAATATAGTCAATTGTTATAAAACTCCAATTAGTTGGCAAAAGATTCGAACGATATTTCAAGGTAGGAGGGTTCCTGGAGAGCATTTTAGCAAAAGTAGAACCTCGTAGCTCATTTGGAAATAGGTCAAAAAACGATCACTTTAGACAATGTTGCACTTTTAAGAAACGAGTAAGCTCGCAAAACGACTGGGAGTGACTCGAAGGCCCTCTCATTTCCATTTCCACGTGTTCTAGAGTTAAATTTACGGAAAAAAAAACAATGTTGAGACGATCATCGAGTCACTCTAAATCATTTTACGTCTTTGACTAATTTTTCAAAATCGCAGAATCGTCAAAAACGAGCGTTCTAAATGAACTACGAGGCTCTAACTTTGTCATAAATCCTTGAAAAAAATTTTCGAATCGCTCGCCAACTAATAGGAGTTTCCTACGAATTGACCACATTGTGCACAAGAATCTAAGCGGATATAAAATGTAACCGAAAACATCAAAATTTTTGAATTAACAATAATTTTATTAACTAGCAAGGGGTGCCAAATAATTCTCAGCCCAAGGGCGAATAGTATATCTGCGCCGGTCCTGTCTAAAACAGTCTCAATATCGATTTCGATCACATTAAAATTTACGAAAATTACATCATTACACTAAGATTTGATTGGAATATTATTGGATATAATAATATCAATTATGTGCTAATCGGCAATGGAACACTTCAGCTATTAAGAGCCATAATAACAATAACCATTATCGTCAGTTTTTATTAAAAACGACTAAAAGTAATTTCTTGAATAGCCCTACCATAATATCGTTTATGGCGAATTTCTAATTTTATGTATTTGCAAATCATATCGTTTATTTCGTAATGTTAACACAATTATAGAATCGTATCGTATGTATATAACCCAGTTCTTTTGCTATACATCTACAAAACTGTTACAAATCTTTTATAGATTTTTCTTAAATGTATATCTATCGAATCGATCTGTTTGGCCTCTATCCAAATACAATACACACTCAAATATTGGAAACGAATAGAATATTTTTATATTATTTTTTGAAGAATTGTACGATATGTCAAGCTTTAAATTTTTATACTTCGTTGCGTGCTTATTACTTTTGAAAGGAATGAGCACAGAGCACAATGAAGACTCATGACACTGTCATCGCTCGTATTTCTTAACTCTTTGATCTTCTTGCATAAAACTACAAGGAATGAAATAATAATAATAATAATAAAATAACCAACGGGTGTATTGCATACAGCAATGATCGACTTCAAACAAGACGAAATATAAAGTTACCTTGCTTCGTTTAGTTTTTATTATAATGTATCTATACAAACTGTTCCATATAAGAGAGGCTAGTATACAGGGTGACAACTCTATGAAACTTCTATTAGTTGATGAGCAATTTGAAAAGCCTCTTGAAAATTTGTAGCAGCGTCCCTGGAGAGAACTTAAGCAAATTTGGAACTTCGTAGCTCATTTTGAAGTGCGTCAAAATAGGCTCGTTTCTAACGATGTCAAGATTTTCAAAAACATGCTACATACTTAAAATGACTCGAGAAACCTCCCAAAATTGATTTTTTTTGTCTTTTCCAATGCACCCTAGAATAGGTAGGAATGTTTAATATTTTTCATAGAATGCAATGGAATAAAATGAAAAAAATCAATGTTGATAGGGTCTTCGAGTCATTCTTAGCTCATCTTTGAAAACCGCGACATTATCTAAAACGAGCGTTTTTAAACCAATTTTCAAACGAGCTACGAGGTTCTAATTTTGCTAAAATTATCTCCAGAGACCGCCCTACAAATTCTGAAAATATTTTTTGAATCGCTTTTGAACTAGTAGGAGTTTCATAGTATCGACCATACACAGAATCGATACCCTGTATATAGGAACATCCCGGAACCTGGGTAGTAATGATAATAGCATTAATTAAAGTCCTCTATTTTCATTTATCATTGAAATATCAGCCTCCCTGGGTATACAGGGTGTAATTAAATTTCATTTAAACGCGAAAAACTCTACTCCTATATGTAATAGAATATAATTAAGGTATTTTTAAGGGTCAAAAAAATATAATATTATTGCCGAAAGGTGTCGGATTTCCATGTCATTAAACTACACAAGTCTTACTGAACTACTTATAAACTATAAACACAATAGATTTTATGATAAATTATCGATAACGTTGATTGTTTCTTGTGACTCTAAAAATTTTGGCGAAATTATCAACTCCTTCTTCCTCGAAAACAGGTCCTCTAATACAGGGGTTCTCAAACCATGCCTTTTTTAAAAGTTTCTTGTGTGCACCTTCTCGAGTAGAGTCTTATGGGTCGTATTCTTATTTCTAGAAAGTTATTTAAATTGCATGTTCAAAAGTTTGAGAAGCACTGCTCTAATATATTATACAAATCGTTTGAAGTGGTATAAAGGCAATTCAATTTCACCCTGTTTACGCATATAACTTGGCTCTGTTATTTTGGGACAGAGCACAAAGAATAAAGGTCTAATTCAAATAAATATTGGAAAAGTAATTTAAAATACTCCACGTCAAATTTGTCTCAATATAACGGACGTTTTTCGCCTCTAAAATACGAAGTTTTATTATATACTAAATTGTGAAGCTCTCATCTATATGTGTGGGGAAAAGTATTAAATGCGAAAATTTATCATTTCTTTTGAATAATTTATCGATTTTGGCGAAAATCCGTCCATATTGTTCATAA
This sequence comes from Mylabris sibirica, assembly GCA_039776855.1. Classification (NCBI taxonomy): domain Eukaryota; kingdom Metazoa; phylum Arthropoda; class Insecta; order Coleoptera; family Meloidae; genus Mylabris; species Mylabris sibirica. The sequence goes on from CM077836.1 coordinate 10,985,096, forward strand.
TTATTGTTTGTAACTGCAAACAAAAAAATCCGTATTATAATTAAAACATATGATCGTATTTTTCAGACAACCTTTATAGAGTTGATTTAGTATGAAATGAACGTTTGTACAGCGTATAACATGATTTTATGATTAAACGAGATTTAAATTTTTAATTGTCTTAGGCCAACATGTATATACTTTGTGTTTTTTCTTCTAAACTAATAATGTTGAAATTTAAAGCTTCTATTTCAAGTATTCGTAAAGAGAATTAATTAAATTTTCTGTACATCTGCTGTCGCACCTTTAATCAACGTGACTCATTTTAGAATAAATGTTGCAATTTAAATAGAAAATTAATAAAAAAAAAACACATCTGAAGGTTGTGAGGAAATTGTAAAAACGCCTACTGTTTTACAGTTAGTTTTCTACAAATGGAAATTTCTGTATATCGACAGATTAATTTCTTTGATCAAACTCTAAAGGCAACCACACAAAGTTCTTGTGTAGCCGTCTGATAAGTTTCTCAATATTTTTTTTACTGTATTACTAGTTTTCTCTACAAATCGGACTTGCGGTTGAAAAAAGCCGTTAATTAACGAGTTCGATCAACAAGTTTTCAGGAATTGGAGTGATTGATGGCTGGACCATACGCGAATCAATAATTAATCATTTTGGTAAAAAGATTGAAGATCCAAACTATACTGAGATGAATCTAATAATTTTCCAAGTAAAGTAATAAGGTTTGATTTAATTGGCAAGTAACCGTAATATATTTTTAATGGATCTATAAAACCAGGGTAGAGAAGAACATAAAGCTTTATAGACTGTGTTCGGACTGTAAAGAGAAAACAAGCAACAATAACAAATACAGATTAACAACAGTAAGAATAAAATTCGAGGGTAGAAGAAATATAAAATTTTTATACCCTTATCATTCGCACACATATACGTGTAATTCGTATTTGAAAAATCTCTGTAATTATTTCAATGTGTCAGCAGCAAATTGAGGTCGGGATCTCTGTCCGAAAAAAAACAATTTCAACGAAAGAATTATTATTGATCGCTGAATAAAATCAAAATAAGAATGAATAGATGGACGGAAAACACATATTGAAGTGGCTTTCTATTGAAAAATATCTAATTTCGTCGATCCTTTTATAATAACAACAACAGCTAGGAAAATACAGACTTCCACGCAAAAATAAATTATATTTGGCTCCACTTATCTGTTGTGAAAACGAGGGAAAAATTGAAAGAAAAATAATGTTTATATGGGGGAAATAATCGAGAAAAACTGATGTAATCATGCCGACAGAAATTAGAATTTGATTGTCAATAAAATCGAAAATATAAAAGAGGAAAATCAAAAACTTGCTATTAGTTATAAAGTTGACAACCGAAGAGCTTGACAAAGTTTCTAAAGGATCTAGATCAAAGTTTTAGCGAACATTGTTAATTTTATTTATTGATCGAACAATTTCAACCCTAATTTCAAAGTAGTACACATGAGAGATTCTGCGAAAATCGTCATCTCAATATCGATGGTCAAATCGTCCATGCCTGGATTTGTTTACCTTTGATATTTAGAACTGTTTCGTTTGGAATTCGTGACATTTAAAGATTGGGCAATTCATTTTAGCAAATATTTGGTGAATCATATTGTTAATATTTCTCATATTTCTATCGAAATGGCTACTGTTCCGGAACCAGATGTTCTCGAAAATCAACCGAAAAAAAACTAATGAAGGCACGTACTTTACTTTAGGCAATCAATCAAGGACTTTCGGAAGGTTAGTAATTAAACACAAAAAATTCACCGATTATTGAAAGTGACTGTATAAGAGAGCCTCTCCTTAATTCGATTGTTTCTCCATTATCACAATATCTAGTGTAGATACGTATATCCATATGTCTATATTATTAATAGATCACTTAATATATTAATTAGTTTGTCCATTTAATAGCTAACAGTAGTAGCATTGATAAGGGTGATGTGTAATGGGTGTAATAATATATATGTCGGTTAAATCGATAATGACAATCGTCTTTATGATAATATTGTTAAAGCCCATATCCCGGTGGCAATATAAAGTGACTTGCCTTGGAAATGTCGACAAACAAGCAAACATTTATATAGTAAGAGCCACGCCTTTAATAACTACCAATTTCACTATTGTTTACTTATACGTTCCTCATACATTAAAACGAATTTATATTTTAATTAACGACAACAATCAACGACAATAATTATCTGTGCATGGCAGGCAAATCTAATAAATTTTAATTGTTTGTTGTCGTCGTTCTATAACAACAGTAAAAGTGGAGAATATGCATTAGACATCGTCTAATAGAAAGTTCCTATATCTCTATTTGCATATAAAATAATATCAAGTTATCAATATTTTGATAATACGTGATAAAAGTCGATATATTCAAACTACGAACAAGATTAAAATTGCGTATTTTGATGGAATTAAAGACGGTTGTTTGCTTCTCTACCAGGAAATGTCAAGGTAGTCTCGTTAGTTTTTCGTTTTCAATATTAAACAATGCATATATAACAAACACATTGTCGATTATGGTCTGTAGGTATTATTAAAAACCTCAAATTAGCTGTTGTAGAATAAAAATTCCAACAAAAACGTAAGTCGCTCACTTCCTTACACAGGCGGCTTTCAAATCAGTTCAAGCTGTATACAAAAGGACATAATTCAAAGCTCGTCGATAGACTTTGTGGAAATATCCATCCTGAACCGGCTAAATATATCCCTTTGAAGTACCTCCAATAGAAGTGAGATTCTAGCAATGTGATACTTAAAAACACTAGATTTAGACACTTTTAAAACCGAATTCTTGAACTTTTCGACATTTTCATCCTGAATCATCTGTTGTTGCTACTGAGACGATTTCTAATCCGTTCTGTAATCGAATCTCTCGCCAACTAACATTAGTTACTATAAAAACTGTAGTTTTGAATCGATTTGAAGTAAATAATTGCATTGAAAACGTCTTACAATTTCAAACTAGATAAATTATCGAAAGAAGCTTGTAAAATTGTAAAATCTTAAAGTGTTATTCAATGATCTATCTTTTCTTTAAAATCTATTTATGAAGAAAAAACAGTCAACAATAGAATGAGAATTTAATAAAATTATGCAAGGTAGACAACTTTCTCTCGTTTAATAGTTGTTACAATAATAATGTCAACATATTTTCAAACATTATCATTGTCGCATGATTCGTATTACTTACAATAAATCTATGATAATTAATAATTTAATTAGAATTTTCAACTGAAACATTTTACAATTTTAGAAACACAACAGAAAAGAAAAAGCGAAATATTAAAGTAGTTAGATTGTGGTTAATTACGATTATAATTCAATTAACCGAACGATCAGTACTACGGTAGTTAAAAGAATGCGGACGTTTATACGATTGTGTCTTTGTTCTTAACGCACCTTTTGTGTTTGTTTCAATTATTTCCACTAATTTAAAAAGTTTACAATCAACCTTGATCTTAATTAATTGATTGTAAAGTTTTGTACGTTCAATTTGATTTATTTGATTAATCTAAGAAAGTTATGGGAATTATTTTAAAAGTCCAAACAAGCATATTCTTAGACACCTATTATTGTTATTATAGAGAATTATTTAAACTCTAATAAATAAAGTTTACAAAATTATCGTAATAGTAATCGATTATTTACAATTATTTCATTAATCTTGATAAATTTCGATGTTTCGCTACAACTTTTTTTCCATTTCTATTGTTTCAATTAAACATGCACGATTAGATCGAATTTCCGTAAATTTTTACATAATCAATTGTTGTATAATTTCATTATAATTATTATGTAAAAAAATGAAAATCAAAACAATGAGAATAGATAGAGATGAAGAGATAAGAAAAAAGTTTTAATTAAAAAGTTTTACCATCATTTTCCCTTTGCTGGTTATTAATTTGACTGGGTAAAAATGGTTGTCTGGAAAAAATATTTGTTCAAATTAATTTTTAAAAGTTTTCGTTTTGTACCAAAAAAAAACCGTCAGTAATCTTTCATTATAAAAATGGTGGATGCGCCACACGTCTAATCTATACCAACTCTGCAAGTTTATTTCTATTTTTGCAACGTTAATTAATACTCCTGCTTAAAGACTGCATTGTTGACATTTTTAGGGCCTTTTGCATTGCAGGGATGCGTGTCAATCGAGATTTGAGTGATAAAGTCATGACTCCTTTGCTCACTAAAAATTTAGACGATTCAAACTTTTATAGATCCTAAGAGAGTCGGTCAAACCAGTTTTGTCACAAAATTAGAACAAAAATTGAGTAATTGTGGATATTTCAACAGTGTTGTAATCATTTTTGAAAATTACCTTTGATTTTGTAAAGAATTCCATTAAATCCGACCAAATCACTGTCAAGGCTACTCATCTTCTATTGCAACACAGTGTGAATCAAATGCAGCGAATCTCCCAACGTTTTGGAATCTCCATATCAGTAACTCAATTATGACAAGGTTATCCGATTTTAAGAGAAAAAATGATGATAAAATCAAGCTGTAATAGGATAATTTTGAAAATTTCCCACCAACGCCCGATATGCTTGATTTTCGGTTAAGAATTCCATTAAAATTGTTGATTTAATAATAATTACAGGTAGTAGAATATTTGTAACGCTAATCTAGAAAACGTGTGTAAGTTGTATGTACTTAAGTACTTTCACTTTCGGGCTTACTTTCATGAAACAATAATATTATTCTTAAATTATACAAATTGAGTTGTCTTTTTGTATCGTTTAAAATAAGAACAATTTAAATAACAATACGTGACTACCAAATTTAATTTCCGGATTTTAAATTCAATTGTTCAAAAACCATTAATTGGAACAATAACGTTCAAGTGTTTATAGGTGTATGTTTACTATAAAAAAAACTAGGAAACTGTTTGAATTTTGATTCGTATTTTAATTATTGTAATTAATTATCTTGATTACGGTTCGCTTTTATTACCAAATAAACTACAGTTGTAAAATATTGATTCTGATATGTTTTGGCACAGTTTGAACAACATAACAACACTAATAAATATCGAAACATAGACAATGTTATTGTAGTTTTACTACATGACACCTACCTACATGACATCAACGTTGTCACTATATAGTACCTAGTTCTTTATAAAAAGAACTACAAAGGGGGTAGATTTAAATTATATAGAGTTGAATTATTATAGTTGGATAAAAGCTGACGCCTGTATATACATATATATACTATATTGTTAAAGAAAGATATAAGAGAATAAAAGCGGAATGTTGACAATTTTATGGCTATAGAGTCTTAAAAGATAAGGACACTATTGTAGGTAACAGCTGTTATATATTAATCTACCCTCTAAATAAGGAACGAGAGGCAAAAATCGATAATGTAGCTTTAAAGTTGGTGTTTAAGAAGCACAACCGGGAGGAAAAAAAAGACCACCGGAATGTTCAGGTAATTAGTGTATCGTACATGCGTATTTGTAACCTAGATGTAGTTACTAGAATATCAAACTAACTCATTATTATTCGAAAAGACACTTTCAACAAATGGCCATCTTCAAAATGTTCGACAGATCACGTAGTATAACGAACAGATTTCCTATAATATCGTGTGTGAAAACTGTACATTATGCGTTCACATTTGGAATTCATTGACTTTATGTATTATTATTTATTTCAGGTCAAGACTACATCATTACAAGTCCGGCTGATACTGAATACATCCCAAACTATCATCAACAACAAGACTACATCAATTCACCTCCAAGGGTATTGTCACAATTCCAACAACAAACTCCCCATGGATTCCAACAGATAGACTCGTATTTACCACGTGATCTTCAAACATCTGATTTACCATATCATTTACAACAGACTTTACCACAATACCGTGTTACAACAGCAACAACAACACAATTCCAAAATTCACCACCATCACCATTTCGTTTAACATCATCACAGTATATCCAACCGTCAACACATCGCCCAAATTATTCACATTTATTCTCGCATGCCCATAGTAGAGATCCAACGAAAACTGAAACGTTCTTAGGCGAAATCACCTTACAAAATCCAGTCGATTTACCACCACAACAATTCAGCGATTTTAAACCGTCAGGCTTCACATCACAACCAGCTGAAAGATTGATACAAACAACCACTGAAAGAATCGGTGAGAATACGGTGCAATTCGGTGGTGGTGGTGGTGGTGCTAGGGCGAACTTTTTAAATCATCGTACACGTATCTTTGCACCGGATTCAACAAAACAAACAACAAAACCACAAAATTACTTTATCGGTAATGATGGACATGTATTCTTGACGACGGCGAATATGCCAGTAAATAATTTAACAAAGTTGAAAACTCCAACGACGACAACTTTGAAAAATTCATTCGATTTAGAATCACTATTAGAGGAGCCGATCAAAGAACATACAGCAAAGTCAGACAGTGATGATGTTGTTGAAGTAATTGAATCGATATCGAACGATACGATCGATCATAATGATGAGGATTCAAAAGAGAATTATGAAATTACAGATTATGAGGATAATACACCGACACCTGAATATATTGACGATGAAGAACAAGAAACTGAATTTGATAAACATGAACAGAACGATATTGATGAATATTCGAATGAAACGAACGATGATAATGAACGACAACAAGAAAACAATATGACAATAACGATTATTGATATGCATAATAATTCACAAACAGAACCAAGTTCTCTGTTTAATTATGAAGATGAGGATGATGATAAAGAATTTAGTGAATCCAAAGAAGTCAAATCTACAGATCCAGATCTTGTTGTTTCTGTTGTTACAACAAAAAGTGTTGTAAATAATACAATAATAGCAACTGTAACACCACCAAATCCAGTAACGGAAAAGATGATTCTATCGTCAACAATACTACCAGATCCTAATGATGAAAACTCAACGGATACATGGGTGGTCGTTGCATCAGTACAAACAAGTCGTAGTGTATCCGGTGCTAGATATCTACCATCACCGGTTATCTCACAAGAGGAACGTGTTAAATTATTAAATGAACATGAAGATGATAAAGACGAAGTAACAACGTTGATAACAAAACAAAAAACATCAACTGAAAGTTTGATTGATAAACTAGATAGAGTACAATCGGATCTATCTAGTGGTCTATTAGCGAGCGGCTTTAAAGAGGATGCGAATAATTTTACTGTAATCACGGAAAATATTGATAAGGTCGATGCAACAACAATGCTCGATGTTGGTGCAGCATCATCATCAACAACTACTACTACAACAACAACAAAATCACCGTTACCACCGGTGGTAATTCGGAAATTCTCACCGAATCTCCGGCCAACACCGCCATCAAAATTCAGGAAAATATTCGATAATACCAAACAAGACGATTTATCTGGATTATTACCGCCTGGATATAAGCCGCGTTATCAAAATACCAGGAAGACTATAACTACAACGACAACAGAAGTAAGTCTAGAGTTGCCACAAGGTGATGAACCACCGAAAGTTGAGAAAGAAAAGATTAATGTACAAGATGTTAGTGCATATCCACCACCTGGATATAGGAATAGTGATAAGAATGATAAGAATTCGAAATTAGTTGATGCAATTTTGAATAAATTCAAATTGCAAGAGATGAATAAAACAAAAGATGATAAAGATAAACCGTTGAAATTGTTTGATAATATCAAAATAGATGATTTAAGTGCTCTATTACCACCGGGATATAAACCACCGGTTAATGAAGAGAAACCAAAGAATAAAACTAAGAATATTTTGGAGACTGCCAAACTAGATGATATTTCAGCATTCCTACCACCTGGTTATAAATCTTTTAAGAGTAAAACACCCAGTACGACAACAACAACAACAACAACAACAACTACAGAAAAATCAGTAATTAGTGAAATTTTAGCAAAAGCTAAACCATTAGACGATATCAGTTCGTTATTACCACCTGGATATAAACCAGAATCAACAACAAAAACTAAAATCGATAATCTATTAAATCAAGCAAAACCTGTTGATATTTCCGCTTTTCTACCACCTGGTTATAAAGCAAGAACCACCGAAAAACCTTTAACAACACCAGAAAAAGTACCATCAAGTCTATTACCGCCTGGTTATAAATTTCGCAATTATGACAAAGTTACAGAAGAATCTTTATCTACTTCTACAACAACAAAAACAACAACAACACCATCATCATCATCGACAACAAGTAAAGGATTCAAAGTTGTCTTCCCAACACGTCCCGGTATTGGCGGCACAAGAAAATCGGCAACACGTTTAACCACCCCTAAAGCAATATTTAACGATGAAGTTGCAAAAGTGACATTACCAACAATACAGAAAGGTTGGCCATCGAGGGCAACAACAGAATTTACTGGTTGGCCCACACCATCAACAACACCAATCTCGATTGAGAAACTATTAGAAGCAGCAAGAGCAGCATCAACAATATCGAACGATTCTGATGATTTGAGTAGTACAACAAGTACAACAACAACAACAACTACAACGACAACAACTACAACTACACCAAAACCAACAACGCCTGGTATTTGTGTGAAAGAATGCGATCTAGCTGGTACGATAAAATTGATTGGTGGTGCTAAATGGGTACCAGAATTGCTTGATCGTAATACAAAAGAATGGCAAATTTTAGCCAATGAAGTCCAAAGTCAAGTAAGTCGATTATTTTTTATTAAAATTTTGAAGAATTTATCTAATTTGAATTGTAGTTAGAACAGGTGTATAGCCGGTCAAATAGTTTGAATAAATGGTATAAGAAGATACGTATTGATGGTTTTAGTGAGGGTAGTGTTTTGGTTGATTATCTAGTTGAATTGAACGATCTAGGACGGCAAATTGATACAATTGAAATTAAGAAACTATTCCTTGATGCTATGGTCAATTCGGCTAATCAACAAACGAATCGCGAGGGAAAAGTATTGGATGGTAGTGGGAAAATTGATGCAAATTTGAGTTTAGGCCATTTCATCGTCGACCCGAAATACACAGACTTTATCGGTAAGATCAGATGATAATGACAACATAAGGTGGTACTCATTAAAGTTTCAGAGACTAGGGTTTGATTTTTCATCCCCTATTTAAGCTCGCCTTAGCAAAACCTTGGCTTTGGGTGGGAACTTGTACATAGACAGATTCATAGCCAAATGTGTGTAAACCTACCATTAGTTTTGATAGGGCTAGCTTAAGTAGGGGAAGAAATATTGAGCCTAGTTACCTTTTGGTAGGTTACTATCTCAATCGCTTATCCTGTTTGGTTCGTGTATAAGAGGATACTGTTTTATAACCAAATTCGTATGAAACTCCTATTAATTGGAGGGCGATTTGAAAAATATTTCAATGATATGTAGGAGGGTACCTGGAGAACATTTTAACAAAAATAGTACCTCGTAGCTCATTTAGAAGTCAGTCAAAAAACGACCATTTTGGACAATGTCACGATTTTCAAAAATGAGATACACACGCAAAACGACTAAGAATGACTCGAAGACCCCCCAACCTTTTCTCTTTTGTAATTTAGCATTTTCTCCCGTTCCAGAATAAAATTGAAAAAAAAACGAAAAGAATCAATATTGGAAGAATTCTCGAGTCATTCTACATCGTTTAGCGTGTATAACTCGTTAATGAAAATCCCGTCATCATCAGAAACGAGTGTGTCTTGACCAACTTCCAAATGAGCTACAAAGTTCTAATTTTGCTGAAATATTCTCAAGGGACTCTCCTATAAATCCTTAAAAATGTTTCCAACCATCCCCAAACTCATAGGAGTTTCATATGAATTGGGTACTAGGTACATTTTGCGCAACAATGTGGTATTATTTAAGAAATGAGTAAAATAATATACTTGCGCAATTACTTGCGCTATGGTTGCCTTGTACTTGTCTTTGTTTAATTATTAGACATAGTGAAATCGTAGAGAGTGTGAGAGAGAGAGGGCTCTATTCAAAGTGACTTTCTTAGTAATTCACTTAGATACAGTAACCAGTCTCTAAAAAGTTAATGAATACCACTCATAGAGAATAGTCTCTTAACTTATTAGACTGGATTTTCGAGTTTTGATAAGGGAACTGTACTTGCGTTTTAATTACGTTCAATTTACCCTTTATCGCGCTATAACCGAGTATTATGACACTTGAATTATGTGAAAAAAGTAGTGATTTAATTGTTCTTTTTCCAGTTTTACCCAAACAAGTCTATCCAACTGTAGGCTATGCGGAAGATAACGTATTATTACCACAGTGGGCGATTGCCGTTATCGTGATAGGCTTGGCATCGTTACTTTTTGTCATCATATTTGGTGTTACAGTTGTACGTATATTATTCTATTACTTTATCTATTTATCGAATACATATTTAATTCATATTGTTTTTTTAGTTGGTAAATCGTCAGAAAAATGCAAAAAAGAAAACACCAATTCCATTAACTGAAGATATGTTGAATGAACTAAACAAGAACCATATGGGTGGTTTTGATAATTACGGTGCTGATGATTTGTACAATATGGAGGATGTTTGGAATGAACGTGGATACGATGCGAAATACGCTAAAAAGGTATGCAGTATTATACAGGCTATTGCCTTTTCAAAAATATTTCATGGATTTGTATGGTGGACCTACAGACCAATTTAGCAAAATTAGAACCTTGTAGTTCATTTGGAAGTTGGTCAAAAACGATCGTTTTGGACAATGTAGGAATTTTTTAAAACGAGAAATGCACGCAAAATGACTAAGAATGACTCGTAGACCCTCCCAACAGTGATTTTTCTCGTTTTTCTCCATTGCATTCTACAAAAAATGCAAAACATTCCCACCTATTCTAGAATAAAATTAAGAAAAACGAGAAAAATCAAAGTTGGGAGGATCCTCGAGTCATCCTATGTCATTTTACGTCTTTGAATGTTTTTTGAAAATCGCGACATCGTCAGGAATGAGTTTTTTGACCAACTTTGAAATAAGCTACGTGCTTCTAATTTTGCTAAAATAGTCTTTGGGACCGCCCCTACAAATTTTCTAAATATTTAAAAAAAAAACTGTAAACAATCGAATTTACAGCGATCTACCGGCTCGATCCACGATAACAGCATGTCGAATCTGTATGATAGTTGGAGATCTGAATGGAACGGTTATTATTATAATGCTTACTATGGTAATAATCCGGGTAGTAGCCAAAGTGGTTATAATGGCAGACGAAGATCCGACTATGATACAAATTTTTGAAACGAAACCAACATAGATATCGATAGAAAACTGCCATAAACAAACAAAAATTCAACAAAAACCATATAAAGAAAAATAAAATCTAAAATATCTGTATAATAAATTAATTTTCTTTGTTATGTAAGATTTAATTTTTGCTCAACATTTATCGATTCCCGTCCAATTTATTATGCAGATATTCTAAATTTTATCGTGTTTTTTTTTTTAATACAAATCAGTAAAAAAAAATGAAAGAATCGGTGTTATATAAACACGTCTAGTCAAATTATTAGGAAAATGGATGAATTTCTTCCAACAGCCTTGCAGTTATTTTAACTGCAATTATACGGCTGTGAAACCCATATTAAGACTTAAAAATAAAGAAAAAAAATGAAGGAAAACCACATCGATCATGACACTTATTGTTAGAGCTTCAGACTATTTGCATTAAAATAACATTTTTATAATTATTATAATTACTATTACTATTAAAGTATAATAAATAATAAAAGGATGTAGGAATTACAAAATACTTGCTTTAAATTTAAAATAATAACAATAAAATTAGAAAAAAAAGCAAGTGTTTTGCGACGAAAAATTGCTTCTTTGTTGTTAAAAAAATTAAAGTATTCGAGGTGAAATTCTCAATTTTTATAAGTTTTTGAAATTGAAAAATTCAACTTGTAAAGGTGGTAAAGTGTACCCTAATCCAAAATTACAAATCAAGCTTGATCACAACATTAAATTGTAGCCTAATTAATAAAAATTGAGAGTATCGCCCTGTAACAGTTTTAATTGTTAAAGCACGATTTCGTACCCAAAAAACGGCCAAATCTAGACTCATTTGATGTAGCACATAGATGTATATAAATGTACAGTCTATTTTCCGAGAAAAATTCAAAAATCAACCCTTATTATTATTGTCATCAGCATCATCATCATCATCATCATCAACATTACGATAAAATGAAGTTTTTAATATACAGGTTAAGTCTAACGCATAATAATGGGCCAAGTTTACATTCTAAATAAAAAAGTTATTATTATGCGTTACTTTTGACTCATCCTGTACACATTGATTAAAAATAATAAGGGTTATGTATCAAGTGTTGATTATTATTGTCTTAATTTTTTTTTTTTTGTACCTATGGATTTACCAACTTTGATCTCTGTTTGTCAATAAGAACTGTATGAACTAAGAAGAAAAATAACAAGTGGACATTAGACTAATGTAGTATTGGTCTCGTTTGTTTTCGTACTCAAAATAATCTACATAAAAAATTAATTAAAAATTGTTGATCTTTAAATTTCAAATATTTTCCAAACATTTTCCAAGTATTATTAAAAAACCATAACTCAAAATCAAGTAAAAATTTCAATAACTTCAATACTTTGTCAAATCTACGCCTGTTTTCATTTTTACAACTACGAGATAGCGACAAGAAAATGATTATCTATCTGTCTAGTAAAAATCATTAAAAAAGAATGACCACTTAACGTGTAGGGAGCCTTAAATCATTAGCTTATATTGACATCTTTATCTATCTCCCTAAATTTATAATGTGGGATTTAATTTAAGTGACAATTATTAGTTCACTCGTTAGTCTTCAAAGATCAAAGTTCTTTGGACTATAGCTAATAAAATACGTAAAACTTATATCAATTTAATAAAAATAGCTCATGCAATTCTTTAAAAAAGATCATATAAGTACATAGATTAACACAAACAACCATAAAACAATATTAGTATATCATACAACTCGCTATAATGAATGCTTATTATTACCACGAATGAAGGTTACAAGCGAGCGAGTGTTGTAATCATTCGAGGTAATAATAAGCATTCACTATAGCGAGTTGTATTAATGTAGGGCATTATATTGCAAAAACCACAAGTGTAATAGTCACTTTATATGTAGATAAGTTGTAGATAAACAGATTTTATAAGTGTTTATTTATATGTTGCAGACAATATTATTGTATAATTAAAAAAATTATTCAATTTGAATTATTTGTTGTAATTAAACTAAATTGCAACAATAAAGACAATGGAAGTGCAACAATATTTTAATCAGACTTTATAAGCTTTTTATACAATTTTTTTATATAATTTATAATATTTTCTCTGTTCATATAATTATAAAAAAGCTTATAAGATCTGTTTATTGTTTTCTGGATGTGTTAATTTTTATAATCTTTATAAATTATGTACTGTTTTTATTAATTTGACATCAGTTTTACGTATTTTATTAACTATATTTATATCCAAAAATCATTTGTAAATCCATAGGTAAAGCAAACAATTAAAAAAAATTGCATATAATAAATACTTGATACATAACCTTTGTTACTTTTAATAAATTTATAATAAATTATTTGTCTGTAGATAAGGATAATTGTAAGGTGTTAACAAAAAATAAATACAAACCTTAAAGACTGTTCTATTTTTTATTCTTCACCAATTTCAATTCAGGTATTCTCTTTTGTTTACCAATCGCTTCAATACCACCCATATACTGTCTTAATACTTCCGGTATTGTAACTGTACCATTTCTATTCTGTCCTAATTCAATTAATGCAATCAACAATCTTGGTATTGCACAAGCTGTTCCATTCAATGTATGAACAAATTCATTTGTATTATTATTATTATTTGTTTCATAACGTATCCCTAAACGTCTCGATTGATAATCAATACAATTACTACAACTAGAAATTTCACCAAATATCCGTCTACCATATAACCATGCTTCTATATCATATTTACGATAAGCTTGTGCACCTAATTCATGTGGCGGCATATCTAATACTCTAAACTTTAAACCTAATGCTTCAAATAAATCCTGTTGAACTTGTAAGATCTCATCTAATATTCTATCAGATTGTTCAGGTATTGATACTATAAACATTTCAACTTTGGTAAATTCATGTACCCGATAAATTCCACGTTCTTCAGCTAAATTCGAAACTTCAGCACGATAACATCGACTGATTGCTGTTAGTTTTAATGGTAAATCGGATTCTTTTAATGTTTTATCCATTAAATATCCAGCTAGAGCAATCTCTGATGTACCTGATAGACATAAATCTGGTCCATGTAGTGTTGAATCTAACGTATACACCTACAATTAATTTGTTAATTATATAATTTTAATTGATTTAATTAATTACTTGATTTCTATTTGATCTGGTATTCATGCCGCATCGTTCTACAATCTCTCTTGGTAATATATCGGGTACTGATATTAATTTGTAATTATTTTCAAATAATTTCGTTACAACAAATCGTATTATTGCTTGTTCTAATTGTGCTAATTGTCCTAATAGATAATAACTGCGACTACCGCTAACATTACCAAGTTGTTCTGTACGTATCAGTTTTAATCTCTTTGTAATTTCATGAAATTCGTAAATTTCACCATTGAATTCTTTTAAATTCCCAACATCTCTTACAATAATTGGATCGTTACCATATTCAATCACTTTCGGGTGTGTTCTATTTGGGATTTTCATTAATTCATCATTGAATTGTTTATAAATTCTTTCGTAATTTGAATCATTCTGATCTAGATTGTTTAATTCTTGTTTTAATTTGTTAACTAAACGAATATCACCAACACCTTTACGTTTTGTTATATTATGTTCGATTTCTAATAAATTTTCAGGATTACAGAGATATTCAACATCGAATGATGCATTTTTTGGTAAATTTGTGATATTATTAGCGATATTCGAATGGAATTTGCGATTATTTACGAATTTTTGTCGAAATCTACACAATCTCTTTAAAAACATTTTTGAAGTTAAATAAGTGAGGTTAGAATCATGATTCTATTAAGGAAATTTTGTTTTATTTTGTTGCTTGTATGCTTTACAACCAAACAATATAAGGCGCGTTTATTGAATATACCTACAATTTCTGGTCATTTTTCGAGATATACGAATATTCAGTATTGAAAAATGCACTACTTTTAAAATAAATGAGCGATATCCTTTATGATATTTTATTAAAATTGGAGATTATTTAGATGTATATGAAAATATACAGCTTTGTTACAATTAGGTATTTGTAGTTAGGGGAATTTCATTTTCTTCGGTTGGTGATTGATATAAGGCGCAATTTTTAAATTTTGAAGGGCTTGTTTATTAAAATGAAAATTACGGTGAAGTTGAAAAGAATTTATTATTACTAACAAAAAGCTGGGGATTATTATTTATTATAACTAATCCAAGTCCAAGTATCAATCTCGTTAAAATTAATTTAGCTAGTTAATTTAATTAATTACTAATTACTTAATTACCTGTGCGTTAGTTGAAGCAATGATACAGGACTTTTCGTGTTAGAATTTCATCTCCTATTTACCACAAAGAAGAAATACGCGATTTAAAGGACAGCTTGTATATAAAAACGTGAAATACAGATGGTTATTAAATCATTATGTGGAATTCTTGAATGCTTTTTACTTTTGAAAGAAAAAAAATTATTCTAAAATCGACTTGAAATATTAACAAAAAAATGGCCTTTTCCATCAACTGATGTAGTTAAAAAGGTAAAAAATCGTCAAAAAAACGGTCATGAAGACGGAAAATCACTTAACATATAATATAAAATAAATTTTAATAATTTACTTTCAATTTTAAACAAACTCAAACTAATATTGGGAGGTTATTCGAATTTGAAGCATAAAATCTTATTGCAATAAGTGATTTAAACAACTTATTGAAAATAAAGTACACAATAAAATATTTTCATTCCTAATTACCTATTGTCGTAAATAAGGTGTTATATAGATATTTTTTTAAATCACTAAAATATCGTTAAAATTGCAACAAAATATCGATTCTATTGAGAATAGCGATCCTTTTTAAGAAATCAACACCTCTACAAGAAATAGGTGCGTTTTTAATAGTTTTATAAATGACATTTATTAAAAAACTCTTAATAATGCTGTAGAAATTAAATGCCCATAAATTAAAAAGTAAAAAACAAATTGTGAAATAGGTATGTATATGTGTGTGCATATTAATAATAAAAATTTATCAAAATAATCCTCTTAATCCATTGATAATTAGAATGTATGACGTATTATTTACAAAAAACATATTTTAATACTCCCTCCTGGTCGAGTAAATAAAGGTCCACTAACATATATAAGGTAGATCTTTCACAAATTTTATAAAAAAATAATGTGGCATCTCAATGTATACAACAGTTTGTGCGATTTGCTGAAGAATACTATAAACATTAAAATGCTTACAATTTTTTTTGTAATCTCCACTTATGTTGCTCGTAAGTAAAAATTTTAATTTATTGTTTAGAATAATTATTTATTTATGAATAAATTTAGAAATTTCTAGTCAAAGTAATTATCCAGTAGTTCAAACTCCACTCGGCCGGATTCGAGGCTCTCATAAACTATCATTTAATAATCGAACTTTTTCGGCTTTTGAAGGCATACCTTACGCAAAACCTCCTGTAGTAAATTTACGATTCAAGGTAAAATTTTTAGAAAATAACGTTTATTTCTTCAATGTTGTGTTGTGTTATTTTCCGTTAAACTTATTTAGAACCCAGTTCCGGTTGAACCATGGTTGGGTACCTGGAAAGCCGACACCCGGACCCATTGTGTCCAACTCGATCCTTTGCTAACATCAACTTACAGTGGAGATGAGGATTGTTTACATTTATACGTGTATGTGCCGAGAGAAAATCCAAATCCTTTAGAACGTCTTGAAGTTATCGTCCATATTCATGGTGGTTCTTATCTAAGAGGTTCCGGTCATTCTTATGCCCATCCTGAATTTTTAATGGACCACGATGTTATCTTCGTTACCATGAATTATCGATTGGGTCTTTTGGGTTTTCTCAGTACTGAAGATGATGCTATTCCTGGTAATTTTGGATTGAAAGATCAAAGTTTAGCTTTAAAATGGATACAAGAGAATATAGAAAGTTTCGGTGGTAATCCAGATTCGGTGACATTAACTGGTTTATCATCCGGTGGTGGTAGTTTACATTACCATTATTTATCACCATTATCTACAGGATTATTCCATCGTGGTTACTCTCTAAGTGGTACCGTATTAAATCCATGGGATTTACAAGAAAAACCATTAGAACGCAGTAAATATCTAGCAGACTATGTTGGTTGTCCTACTCAGAATACTCAAGAAATTTTAGATTGTTTACAACAAAAACCATCGAAACAACTCTTAGAAGCCACCAAACTTTTCTATGGGTTTCTTACGTATCCTCCCTGTCCTTTTTCACCAGTTGTTGAAAACAGTTCTAATCCTTTCATAAATAAACATCCCTATGAAATGTTAGCTAATGGAGAATTTCATGATTTACCATGGATTGACTCTGTGACATCTGAAGAAGGAAGAAGCTTCGTTGATTTCCCGCCTGATATATTAAATGAAGTTTATCAGAATTTCAACGATATAGCCCATTATCTACTCGATTATAATTATACAGTACCTAAAAGTGAATTGAATACAACTGCTGAAAGGATTAAACAATACTACCTGCAAGATAATCAAGAAATAAATTTAGCTGATGTATTATTGGTGAAATATTATCGAATTATTTTAATAAAATTTGATTTATTTACAGATGATTAGTGATAGATCTTTTGTAGTGGATGCAGAGAAAGCGGCTAAAATTCAAGCTAAAATAGGCAGCTCGTCGGTATATTTTCTATATTTCAATTATGCATTAGAGAACAGCCCTTTAGAAGGTAGAATTGATCCAAATTACTTTCAATAATTAGTATAATAATTGTAAATATTTCAGGCGCTGATCATGGTGATGATGCAATGTTCTTATTCTACAACGCGTTTGGAAGTGCTGAAAGAATGACTGTTAATGATTATAAAGTTAAAGATATCATGGTAGATATGCTGGTATCATTCGCCAAAACCGGGTACATATTTTCTTAATTAAAACTTATTTCTTAATTCTCTTCCTTTATTTATAGTGAACCACAAATTCCTGGCATTGATTGGACACCAATGCAACACCAAGGAATCACTTATTTAAACTTATCAAGCTATGAACCGAGTGGTAATACAATAGAAACTGTTGAAAGTATATCGCCTGTAAACTTTTGGAATTCACTAGGAATTCTTGAGAATGAAAATGCTGTTTGAGTATCAAGAAATAAGCTTTCAATATTAGAAATCCGTAAAGTATTTGTAGTAATTTGTTAACAGGGCCGGTCAACTAGGGGGTGCAGTGGGTGCAATGCACCCGGGCCCCCGATTCAGGGGGGCCCCGGCAAACACATACTTCTTGTACAAAATCTTTAATATTTTTTTAAATGATTATTTATTTAGTTTTGACTACGAGGAAAATTTTAATTACTATACACTGAATAGATTTTGTTTGTAGAATATTCGTCGAATTTCAAAACATATGTGTAGGTATACATACTTGTAATTTTTATGATTATTTGTTATTTTTAGTCTTGAAACATTTTTCTAATAAATCTATCAATTTGTTTATTTTATAACCATGTCTAATGGGCACCGAACGACCAACCCCTAATTGTTTTCAGTATAGCATTTCTTGTTAGTGGGAAACTTGTGTAGTTCAAATAAGTTTACATTTTGGTTAATTTAGGTGAATTGTTGTCTTGTGTTCATTTAAAACAATATTTTAATTATAAAAAGTTCATAGGCTGATTTGAATTACTTAATTCAAGGAATTAATTCTAAACATTGTAATAAATAATTGTACAAAATGGAAAGAAAATATTTATCGGGAGCGAAGGAAAGGAAAATTGCAAAAAAAAGAAGAAAATCTACAAAAATTAACAAAACTTATTTGCACCCGGGCCCCCATATACAGATGACCGGCCCTGTTTGTTAATTTCCATAAATAATGTAGTTGTAGGGGTTAGATAAACATGTTGTTTTTTCATGTTATGTTCTTAAATAAGTATTCAATAAGTGTTTAAGTCTTCCGTGAATTTGTTATACTTTTTAGCGTAAATACATAAGGCGCATCCACCAATTTGTAAAGCCTCTTGGCATTTATGCGCTAATAATTTATGCGAGAAGTATTTGAAATAAAATCCACTATTAAACAGTAAACAAACAGAATATTCAATTTTATAAATAATACAAATCGATAGCTATTAATGGAGAAGAAAAAAAATGGAGGTTTATATTATACTACTATTAAATTTCATTTATTTTACTCTAAAAACAGTGATTGTTTCATTCAAATTGAATGATTTTTGAACTAACGATAAGTCCCTTGAATGATTTATTGTGATCGTTGATCGTCTTATCTACAGTTTCAATGAATCACTGCCAGATTCTCGGCCACCACCTGTATGTTTCTCGGATCACCGCCAAAAGCACGATCAATTTCATTCAGCACTTGATGTTGGTATATTCACATTAACAAAACAATAATTTAATCCTTTCTTTCCAATCCACTTGATGAAATCATCGATTTTATTATTAAAATGTATTATTATTTTGATCATTAATTTACCTTGAAGATATTACTGATATTTATCACACGTGATTGTGTTTTCAATATTAGAATTGTTAGACAAACGAGATTACGGATAATTTGGACATTTTGTAAGCATTGATACAATTTCTAAGGAATCTTTTCAGAAATCAGGTTTTTCATGTTTTTCTTTATTGATGTAGGGAAAGTTATAGGCAATATAGGGCGCTTTTTTAGCAATTACATTTCATTAAACTGAACATTATAGTACAATAATTATAACAATTTTCGTCGATTATGACTAACCAACTAATGGTAATTATCAGGGAAAAAGGACACTCTTTTAACAATAAAATCTTATCAATATTTTGCTTTCTAGCCCTGATGAAGCAACAGATCGTTGTGAAACGTCGGAAGTAAAAACAGCAATAGAACCTTAAAATTTTATTGTTAAAAGAGTGTCTAGCCTGGTGGAAATAAATACTAGAAATCCCAATTTATTTCCATTTTCAGACTTTTTCCAAGTTTTTTAGAGATAATAAGTTTTCAGGGATTTTCAGAGAAAATTTCCACCAGAGCTCTTTCCCTGATAATTTATCAATGGTTGATTACAGAACAATCACTGATCTCTTATTATTTTTTATTTGTGCGCCATTTATAAATGATAGCTGATAGAAATATTTATTTTAATAATTTTAGAGTCATGCAATAGCAATGTAATTAGAAAAAATTATACTTGTTCATGACTTGCACATTTATATTTACACAAAATGCAATTAATATCAATTAGATGATGAGTATCATAAATGTTTCGGTCGAGTATAATAAAATTTTAAAAACCATCCAGTAGGTACAGGTACAACTCAATATTTAATATTTATCTACGATAACAAACTTATAAATTATAAATTTAGATATAGTGAAAGTACATATATCTCAATATCTAGTGGAACAGATTGTGAAATTTATTTAATAATAAGTATTGCAGTAATTAAAATGTTTATAAATTTTATTGTTATTTTTATTTTAATTACACGTAAGTAATAAATTAATTTTGTATAATTTGTTTAGAATCATTATTTATTTATGAATAAATTTAGATGTTTTGTGTCAAAATGATAGTCCAGTAGTTCAAACACCACTAGGTCGGATTCAAGGCTATCACAAATTATCATTTAATCAACGAACTTTTTCGGCCTTTGAGGGTATACCTTATGCCCAACCGCCTATTGGGAAATTAAGATTCAAAGTGAGATAACGATTACTTATGCTATTATTATTATTATTATTGCTATAAATTTAGGACCCAGTCAAGATTGAACCGTGGTCGGGTATCTGGAAAGCCGACACTCTATCTGAATGTATTCAGATCGGTTTCTTGGCAATGTCAAATGACAGTGGAGATGAGGATTGTTTATATTTGAACGTGTATGTACCGAGAGAGAATCCAAATCCTTCAGAATATCTTGATGTTATCGTCCATATTCATGGTGGTGCTTTTATGTACGGCTCTGGTCATTATTATTCCCATCCTGAATTTTTCATGGACCACGATATTATCTTCGTTACAATGAATTATCGATTGGGTATTTTTGGTTTTCTTAGTACTGAAGATGATGTTATTGCTGGTAATTTTGGCTTAAAGGATCAAAGTTTAGCTCTAAAATGGATACAGGAGAATATAGCAAGTTTTGGTGGCAATCCAGATTCGGTGACATTAACCGGTGCATCAGCCGGTGGTTCTAGTGTACATTATCATTATTTATCACCATTATCAAAAGGATTATTCCATCGTGGTCTCTCTCAAAGTGGTACCGCATTAAATCCATGGGCTTTACAAGAAGAACCATTACAGCGTGCTGTATATTTAGCAGAACAACTGGGTTGTCCTATTCAGAACACAAAAGAAATTTTAGAATGTTTACAACGTAAACCGGCGAAAAAACTCTTAAAAGCCACCTATCTTTTCTTTGGATATGGTGTTTTTCCTCTGTGTCCTTTTACACCAGTTGTTGAAAAAAGTTCGAATCCTTTCATAAATAAACAACCCTATGAAATCTTAGCTAGTGGAGAATTTAACGATCTACCATGGATTAATTCTGTAACGTCGAAAGAAGGAAGATGTTTTAGCAAATTTCTACCAGATTCATTGAAGGAAGTTACCGAGAAATTCACCGATCTATCCCCTTATCTACTCGACTATAATTACACATTACCTAAAACTATTTTAAAAACAACAGCTGAAAAGATTAAACAACATTACATGAAAGACAATCAAGAAATCGACTTGGTTGATGTATTATTGATTGGTGAACTATTGTCTAATTATTTTAATAAAATCTAATTCAATTACAGATGCTTAGTGATAGACTTTTTATTGTGGATGCAGAGAAAGCGGCTAAAATTCAAGCGAAAATGGCCAAATCACCGGTATATTTCCTATATTTTAATTATGCATTAGAGAACAGCCAACTAGAAGGTAGAATTGATCCAAATTACTTTCAATAATTAGTATAATAATTGTAAATATTTGAGGTGCTGATCATGGCGATGATGCAATGTTCTTATTCCACAACGCGCTTGGAAGTGCTGAAAGAATGACTGTTAATGATTATAAATTAAAAGATATCATGGTAGATATGCTGATATCATACGCCAAAACCAGGTACATGTGTTCGTAATTAAAATTTCCATATTAATTATCTTAATTTATTTACAGTAAACCAAAAATTCCTGGCATTGATTGGACACCAACGCAACACCAAGAAATCACCTATTTAAACTTATCAAGCTATGAACCCAGTGGTATTAAAGTACAAACAGTTGAGAATATATCACCTGTAAACTTTTGGAATTCGCTGGGAATTTTAGAGAATGAAAATATTGTTACTTTACAAAAAGATGAACTTTAATTGAAATAAATCAATAAGCTATTGATAATAAGTTGTTTTATTTTCCACTAGTAAGCTAGTAGTAAGGGTTAATTAATTTCTTTAATGAAAAATCCGACTAAACTAGATGGAAAAAAAATTGAAAATGCTAGGCCTGTATACCGACAGGTAAAAGAAATTTTTTTGATACCTTCAGTGCCCTAAACTTGGCAAGTTTATTTCTAGGAGAAAATCAAAAGTTACGCCCTTATTTTGGATTAAAAAAAAAAATTAAGGAAATGATAATTCCGCTTGAAGATCAACTAACAATAAATCACAACCTTTATAAACATTTCTTATTGTTATTTGTACATATACAATATTTTTTGACTTCGAACTCAATCTGCCTTCAACTGCTTGTTTTAAATTGAAATGATTGTGATTCGTACTTTATGGAATATTACAAATCAGTTGATTTTTTTTTACTTTATTACTTTATTGATTCGGTAATAAGGTAATAAGGCGAATTTTAATAGAGCTCTCTGTGATATTAATAAATTTTATACCTATGTATAAAGATTCAAAATCTATAATTTATGTATTTTTTTTAACTTTAAATATTACCGAAAATGCAAAAAATATCGTATTTAACTCGGATCTAAAGTGGTTTCTTTTGTCCCTTGTAATACTTATAACTTATAATAAGTTATAATACATAAATTGTTATTCAATTACATTTGTATAAAAGGTTCATGACTATACTTACACTATGGTTCGTTTGGAATAGATACATGGGAGAAACATTGGTTCCGTCCATGTTTCTTCTTTGTCAAATCACTTGTTTCATGAATAACAGACAGAGATATCAAATCCACAAAACACATCTGTTTATTGTTATCTTTTAAAATTGAAAGTTTTCAATGCTCTTTCGTACAAACGAAATTGTTTTGTTTGGTCAAAAGACTAAGGGTGGGTGTTGAAATGCGCCATATTTTTTAATTTCTGGACCACCTACATTCTCTCTGTCTCTTTCTAACTAATATGTAAGTAGTATAGATGGGCAGGGTGTCGTGTATGTTCCCAAATCAGGAAATGTGGGTTCAATGATTAGTTCTTTATTAATTGATGAATTATACAATATTGAAACAATTATGTATTAGAATAAATTCTGTATTAATTTGAAATCGAATAATTGAAATCTTCTTGTATGTTCTAGTCTTGTTTATTATTTTTATTAATGTTGCTAACGCAACAGTCTACGCTAGCTGCTATTTTATTATATATATAATATGAATATTTATAACACAGGGCCAATGTTTCTCTAATTTATCTATTGGAAATGAACAATACTGTCAGGGGGTGCTCACTTATATGGTGAGAAGTTGGTAATTTGAAAAATATTAAACGAACAAACCACCAGTTAGCGCTACAGTCGCTTTTGAATTTTTTTGAGAATCTAGTTGCCATGAAAACAAAAGCCACCAGGTAGCGTTAGAATCGCCATTTTGAAATTCAAATGTCAATAGTGTTTTCACAGTGTAAAATCATGTAAAATGGTGTAACTAAGTTTGAATTTAATTAATTTGCTTGTTTGATTTCAAGTAATTTGTACATTATATTTGCTACAATAAGGTAAAATATACAATATTTTCGTTGAAAAAGACGATTTGTGACTGTTTATTCTTATTTTAGAATGTCGAGTTATAGCAAGTGTTCAGTCTTTGGTTGCGATGATTTAAAGCTCCTAGACACCGTTTCCCAAATCCATTAAAAGATTATAGTTGTTTTATCAAATGGTTACAACTATGTGAAAACACCGAAATGTTAAACAAAAACACCAATTTGATTTATCGTTCAAATCGTATTTGCCACAAGCATTTTACAACAGAAGAACGGGCATCAAACAACTTTTTACAAAAAAATGCTGTACGCATCCTTATTTTTGCCAGTATCTATGTCTCTTGGTAAGACTTTAAAAACATACACATCATACTTCTATGTTTTTTCAGCTTTGTTTAGGATTAAGATTAATTAAATGTTGAAATATTTTCAGAAAAATATATATTTTTTAAGTTTATAGGAAGATTAGTTATTATGTTCAGCTTTGCTGCCTTTCCTAACAATTATATACCTTGTATTTTTTTCCAGAACCATCCTATAGTAATGATTTACCATCACCGTTACCATCTACATCCAATGATCCTGAATTACCACAGAATATCCCTACTGGTGAAATTATATATGATTTGATTCGAAAATTTGCAATACTATGTTGTCACAATTGGTGTAATTCTAATGGTATCAATAAAATTTTATCTGGTAGAGGCGAAAGAAAAATTACACGGGCAGCTGATGATATTATTTATGAAGAAGCTTTTAAGTATTACAAAAGACGAAGAAATATCGTTTACTTTTATCATCATTTATATAAGAATTTAAATATTTATTTCATTTTTCAATAAAAATTTATTATGTATGATATAAATTAGTTATTTTATTTTTTATTTGCAATTAATTTTGTGGTACAAAATTCAATAATAATATGTTTTAAATTTACCGCGTCTCTCATATTAGTTCTCGAACAAACCAACAGGGTGCGTATGACCAAATCAAAAGTATTAGAGTTGCCTATCTACATATATTATGTATATTATCTATGAATACTGTATACAATTTTCAAAATTTCGGGAATTTATTGGTTTTACCCCGATTTTCGAAAATTGAGTTTTCAGCAGATCTCGACGTTTTGGGGTCCCAGGAAACTATTCTGACTATTTTTACGAGGGTGTTTGTATGGCTGTGTGTATGTGTATTGAAAGGCGCCCAATAGATTTTGAAATATTCCAAAAAAATAAAATTTTTTTTATTGAAATCATGTTTTTTCAAAATGACTATTGAGCTGTTATACCGATCAATTCCATAATCTAATCAGCTTTTAACTTAATCGTTGCCGAAAAATTTATAAAAATGTGTTTTTGCAATATAACTTCAAGATTGTTGTTCAATTTTGGATAAATTATTGTCTCCAACAAGTGCGTTATGGGGAATATAAATCGTTCTATAAAACTACCTGAATTTTTGCTCTCTCTATTTATTTTCATTATAAAGCACTTGTATAGATAACTGCTATTCATCTTATGACTTGCAATCATGTTACAATTGCAATGTAATTATCACATGGTAAGAACTATAAATATGTAATAGATATAACCTTCTGTCGAGTAGGTAAACTAACATTTTAAAAACCGTCCTGTACAATTCAATATTTATCTACGATAACAAAGTACATAATAGATTTTAAATTTAGATATTGTCATAATATAACTCAATATCTAGTAGAATAGATTGTGAGATTTATTTAATAATAAGTATTGCACTAATTAAAATGTTTATAAGTTTTTTTATTGTCTTTATTCTTATTGCACGTGAGTAAATATATTAATTTTGTATAAATTGATTAGAATCATTATTTATTTATAAACTTTAGATATTTCTTGTCAAACTGATAGTCCAGTAGTTCAAACTCTACTCGGCCGGATTCAAGGCTCTCATAAATTATCATTTAATCAACGCATTTTTACAGCCTTTGAAGGCATACCTTATGCCCAACCGCCTATAGGAAAATTAAGATTCAAAGTAAGATTACGATTAATTTGTTATGTTATTATTAATATTTTTTTCTGTTAATTCATTTAGGATCCAGTCCCGATTGAACCGTGGTCGGGTATCTGGAAAGCCGACACTCTATCTGAATGTATTCAGATCGGTTTCTTGGCAATGTCAAATGACAGTGGAGATGAGGATTGTTTATATTTGAACGTGTATGTACCGAGAGAGAATCCAAATCCTTCAGAATATCTTGATGTTATCGTCCATATTCATGGTGGTGCTTTTATGTACGGCTCTGGTCATTCTTATTCTCATCCTGAATTTTTCATGGACCACGATATTATCTTCGTTACAATGAATTATCGATTGGGTATTTTTGGTTTTCTTGGTACTGAAGATGATGTTATTGCTGGTAATTTTGGCTTAAAGGATCAAAGTTTAACTCTAAAGTGGGTGAAAGAGAATATAGCAAGTTTTGGTGGTAATCCAGATTCGGTGACATTAACCGGCTTATCAGCCGGTGGTTCTAGTGTACATTATCATTATTTATCACCGTTATCGAAAGGATTATTTCACCGAGGTTTCTCTCAAAGTGGTACCGCATTAGGTCCATGGACTTTACAAGAAAAGCCATTAGAACGCACCATGTATCTAGCAGAACAACTCGGTTGTCCTACTCTGAACACACAAGAAATTTTAATATGCCTACTACAAAAACCGGCAAATCAACTTGTAAATGCCACCAAACAATTCTTTGGATACGGCATTTTTCCAATTAGTCCTTTTGCACCAGTCGTAGAGAAAAGTTCGAATCCATTCATAAATAAACAACCCTATGAAATTCTATCTAGTGGACAATTTAATGATGTACCATGGATTAATTCTGTAACGTCGAAAGAAGGAAGAAGCTTCGTCAATTTCCTGACAGATGCAGTGAAAGAAATTAACAATAATTTCACGGATCTAGCCCATTATCTACTCGACTATAATTATACATTACCTAAAACTATTTTAAAGACAACATCTGAAAGGATTAAACAACAATACATGAAAGACAATCAAGAAATCAATTTGGTTGATGTATTATTGGTGAAATATTATTGAATTATTTTAATAAAATTCAATTCAATTACAGATGCTTGGTGATAGACTTTTTGTAGTGGATGCGGAGAAAGCGGCAAAAATTCAGGCGAAAATTGGGAAATCACCTGTATATTTTTTATATTTCAATTATGCATCAGAAAACAGCAAATTAAAAGGTAGAATTTATCAAATTACTATTAATGAAAACCGTACTATTGTAAACTTTTCAGGTACTGCTCATGGCGAAGATGGCAAGTTCTTATTCTACAATGCTTTCAATAGTGCTGAAAATATGACACAGAATGATTATAAAATTAAGGATATTATGGTAAATATGCTGATATCGTACGCCAAAACCAGGTACATGATTTCGTAGTAAAAATTTCCATATTATTTATCTTCCTTTATTTACAGTAAACCAAAAATTCCTGGCGTTGATTGGCCACCAACGCAACACCAAGAGATCACCTATTTAAATTTATCAAGCTATGAACCGACTGGTTTTAAAATACAAACAGTTGAAAAAATATCGCCTGTAAACTTTTGGAGTTCACTGGAAATTCTCGAGAATGAAAACATTGTTGAAGTATAAAAGAACAGACTTTAAATAAAGTAAATCCATTAGGTATTTGTAGTAATTTATGTTTTTCTAAACATAATGTAGTTATTGTGGATACATTAAATTCTTCAGTATTATAATTTTTTCATCTTATGGTTTTAAGAGCTATTATTTATTAGGTATTGAAGTCTTGTGTAAATTTGTTGTAATTTCTAACAGAAATTTCTCGGGCGCATCCACCAATTTGCAAGCCCTGTTCATGTTTATGCGAAAATTGTCGTTAAAATAAAATTCATGATTTAACACTAAACAAAGCAGATTGTTGAGTTCTATGAATAATTCAAATTGATATACATATAGTGTACAATATTTAATCGTAAGTTGTATTTCAGAATGTATAAAATATAGTTCAGAAAAATAAAATAAATTTCCGAAAAGATTAATTTATAACTTATTTACCTCATTTTAACTGTATTGAGACGAAATACAATAACAGGTATAGGTAATAAAATATAAAATAATGTTGTTAAAATCACAGAAATAATTTACAATTTTCGGTATAGATTTCGGTTGAATTCAACCATCTTGAGTACCTCGCTTGAATATAAAAATTAAATAAATATAATAATTTGATAATCTGAAATACAACTGACGATTTCTAAAATACAGTTTACAAATCTGAAATACAGCTGAAAATATCTGATTTACACTTGGAAAAAGTGTAGAATAGAATAGATAAAAGCAGAAAAAATCAATTTCCTTAGGGTCTTCTAGTCTTTCTTGTTGTTAGTCGTTATATGTATCAAGCTCGTCTTTGAAAATTTTGATTTTGTCCAAAATAAGCCCTTTTTAACTAACTTCTAAATGAACTATGAGGTAGTAATTTTGCTAAAATGTTCTCTATAAATCCTTGAAAGATTATTCGAATTGTTCGCCAATTAATTGGAGTTTAATAAGAATTGACCATTTTCAGAAAAGGGTATTATTTTTATTTTCTTTGATAAATAAATGAAATTTGAAATAAGTTGAAAATATTTGGAAATTATCTCTACTTTCATGTAGAAACGATAAGATTAGAGGTGTGTATCAACTTTTTCTTCAATTTTTGATAACAACCCAACAAAGGAAAAGTTATGTAATGTTCTTTTCTAGACTTGTCTGTGCCCGTCTTTTATTCATTTCAGTTTTGAATGTCGAAGTGTTAACACAAATTTGTCAAATTTAAAAATAAAATTTAGTGTTTTTAAAATAAAGTAAATAGTGCATGAATATAGTGAATAGTGCTAATAAAGTGCAGTGTTAGTGATGGTTCTTTGATGGAAGCAGTTAGTCACCCCCTGGATAGGTGCGAGATGAAGATCATCAAAAGGGTAATTCGAGATGTTTAAACTATTTTTCCAAAATTACTAACTTTTGTTTGTTTTTTCTCTAATTACAGTAGGTTCGAACAGCGTGGGACAGGAGCTGAGATGCAGTTAAGTAGTAAGTACTTTTTTAATTTATATCGCGATTTTGTTCAGTTATTCAACATTATTATCATTAAGTAATAGAAAATTAAAATCGGAACGCGAAAATTACCAAATTTATTAATGAAATCGAAATATAAAGTAATTTTGATATTTAAAACATAATTATCAAAAGAATCATTTATTAAATATTCAATTACGCAGTCACATGAAACGGGTAAATTCTTTGTTAGGTACTTCTCCCTGTAGGTACTTCATAGGCGCGTAAGGAAAACCTGTTAGGTACTTTTTAGGTATTCGTTAGGATCACCTTATAGATAATAATAATGGAAAACAATTATTCATCTCCTTTGGTTAATTTTTTTTAAGAAATAATTATTATCTACTAAACAACGCAACGAAAAAAGAAACACTATTGTTTTAATCGATATATTTTAACTTAATAATACAGACAAAACCTTTGATAGGTGCTCCAACGGCAGTGAAAAACCTGTTAGGTACTTTGTAGGTACTTTTTAAACTCCTTAGATACTTTTAATACACACACACACACTCAATGAATAGGTACTCTTTTTATAGATACAAGACAACTAAGGGATTCATTTAAAACTTTCTTCGTTGGTATTATTGAGCTTACAAACTTTTGTTTGGATCTTTGATAAGTGTTTACAGGAAGCGATTATGATTATTTCTATTTCTCTACTTTTCCTCGACGAAATGTCAATTTATGGCTGAGATAACTAAAATTAAGTACAAATTTGGGGCTTGCAATAATTACAACGAGTAAAGCTCAGGAACTTTGACCCCGATCTCTCTCTCTCTCTCTCTCTCTTTTACACCATTAAAGTGTCAATTTATGACTAAGAATACTGAAACTGTACAATTAAGGATAAATTTGTACCCTGTAAAAGGTGTTACGACTACGAGTAAAGCTTAGATGCTTTAAATTCGGATCTTTCTATTTTTTGTCACTGAAGTGTTGGTAAATGACAAATATATTGAAATTGTACGATTAACTACAAATTTGGGTCTGGTAAAAGGTATCATGAGTAGAGCCTTGAGGTTTTGATATCGACATAGCTTTATTTTTTGCGTTGATGCTTTAAACAATAGCATCCATCAATCGCGATTCGGTACAATAACTCCTTTACATTATTTTTTAATGGTGAAGTTGAGTTATTCGATTTTTCGAAAAACTAATCGTGTTTCAGTGAAAAGTATTTTTAAAATGTACAGATGTGTTTGTGTAATTCAGGTAAGAGTAAATGTTAAATTGAAAATAGTAAGTATAGAAAAGCTACTTTAATCTTTATTTTATTTCAGTATAAAATTTATCATTTCTTCTTTCAGGTATTTAATTTTAGGTAAATTTTCTAATTTTATTTCAGGATATAATTTATAATTTTCTCTTTCAGATATTTAATAATTTTCAGGTAATTCTTTTTGCAATATTTTCCCTTTTTCTATTTTATTTTAATTTATTTCATAATTTATAATTGTTTTATATTTCAGATACATTTTTGTAAGTATTTTTTTAATTTGAGTATTTCTATTTTCAGAACGTGTATATTTTCAGCGATAACTCTTTAATTTTCAAGACTTTGTAATGAAAAAAATTTTTCTTTTATGTTTCAGATAATAACTGTCATCAAGATCGTCAGCTTCAATCCTTTAGAAATCTCCCATTTATCCCTTCCTGTATCAAATTTTAGAAATTTTAATTTTAGGTAAATTTTCTAATTTTATTTCAGGATATAATTTATAATTTTCTCTTTCAGATATTTAATAATTTTCAGGTAATTTTTTTTGCAATATTTTCCATTTTTCTATTTTATTTCTATTTATATCATAATTTATAATTGTTTTATATTTCAGATACATTTTTGTAAGTATTTTTTTAATTTGAGTATTTCTATTTTCAGAACGTTTATATTTTCAGCGATAACTCTTTAATTTTCAAGACTTTGTAATGAAAAAAATTTTTCTTTTATGTTTCAGATAATAACTGTCATCAAGATCGTCAGCTTCAATCCTTTGGAAATCTGCCCATTTATCCCTTCACAATTCCATTCCTGTATCAAATTTTAGAAATTTATTTAAAGATTTAAATGATTCACTCATGAATGATGAGAGTATGAAAGTGAATGTCACGAAAGCAAATATTCGTAGGAAAATGTGGGATTTTTTGGTACAGGTACGAATATTTGTTCTCTTGACCTCTTCACATTTCTTTTGAAGTATGGTTTACAACATTACTAACATTATAAGTATTAATTATAGATTATAAGGGTTGTGTTTGTGTGTGTGTGTGTGTAATTGTGGGGCTTTTACTGACATTGGTGGTGGATATATTCATCACTAGATAGTGGATTAGGCCTACAGGGGATACCACTATAAAAAAACGCACCTTGTGCTTTACCTCACAGGTGGTGTGGAAAGAAGCACATACAACAATTAATTTTTCTAATTATCTTGTTCATTAATAACTTTATAGAAGTTTGTTCTACATTAGATGAGTCTAATTAGTGATGCTTTATGGTCTCTTGGAATTTTGGAACAATTACAATTATTTGTTGAGGGAAATGAATACAAGCACAATTTGGTAAGCATCTCATTTTAACAAACATAATACAAGTTTCTTTTTAGGGAAATGTAAGATTATTTGTGCATCATACCGATTAATAACGGATAACGGAAGATTAAGCCTGACTACATAATAAATAATTACTAGAGATTTAGCATTAGTGAAGAACTGTCAATGCAAGAAAAAGTTATCCTTTGTGCAGTTTATTTGAAGATTCTATAAGTCTGTGAATCATTAGTAATGCGGTAATGAAATGAGTAATGATTCATTACTCATTTCATTACCGCATTCTCGACTATCAACTGTATACAGAATGTCCCGTAAGTCACGCATTTGCTCCTAAGGAGCAGTTAGAGGATGAAATTCTAAGATGAAAAGTCCTATACTACTTTTTCATTCGACGCTCAGGTGATTAGTAATTAATTAAATTAAGTAACCAATCAGGTGCTCTCTTGCTTTGAACGGCTCTCGCGCCAGCCTTTTAACTCCCCACGTTCTACCGGCAAGACTCTTTCCTTCTCTTTTTTTATGACTATATTGAGCACCTGATTGGCTCCATGATTTAATTAATAATTAATTACCTGTGCGTCAAATGAAAAAAATGGTACAGGACTTTTCACCTTAGAATTTCATCCCCTATCTGCCCTTTAGCAAGAAATGGGCGACTTACGGGACACCCTGTATTTTTCAACACCTGATGTCGGTATCGATGATGATCTTTCATTATTCCATCTGATTGTGTCTTCAATATTAGATTCGTTAAACATGCGAGATAATTTCAATTTCTTCAGGAATACTTATAGAATAGGGAGTGTTATTTTCTTTCGTCATTGATGCAAATTATAGGCGATATAAGGAGCTTTTTTTAGCAATTATAGTTCATTAAACTAATTATTATGGTAAAATTACAGACATTTTATTATTAATAGGGTACAGATATGAGGTTTTTTATGACTTCTGACTTCTGACCGATTTCATGAATGATGGGAATAATTTATTTTAGTAATTTTAGCGTTATCCGATAGCATTGTAATTAGAAAAATGTGTACCTACTTATTTATGACTTGCACATTTATATTTATAGAAGACATGTTATTAATTTTAATTAGATGATAAGTATGATAAAGTATGAATGTGACCTTCTGCTTAGTATACCAACTTTTTAGAAACCGTCCAGTACAACTCAATTTTTATCTACGATAAAATTCTTAGGAATATTTAGATACAGTGTCTAATAAAGCAGATTGTGAGATTTATTCAATTTTAACATTGTATCAATTAAAATGTGTATAATCAATTTTATTGTTGTTTTTATTTTAATTGCACGTAAGTAACAAATTGATTCTGTATAATTTGATTAGAATCCTTATTTATTGATAAACAAATTTAGATATTTCTTGTGAAACTGTTAGTCCAGTAGTTCAAACACCACTAGGCCGGATTCAAGGCTCTCATAAATTATCATTTAATCAACGTATTTTTTCGGCCTTTGAGGGCATACCTTATGCCCGACCACCTGTAGGAAATTTAAGATTCAAAGTAAGATTACGACCGTTTTTTATATAATAATTATTATTATTATTTGTAAATTGATTTAGGATCCGGTTCCGGTTGAGCCATGGTCGGGCACCTGGAAAGCCGATACTTTGTCTGAATGTATCCAGATCGGTTTCGCAATGTCAAGTGATGGTGGAGACGAGGATTGTTTGTATTTGAATGTGTATGTGCCGAGAGAAAATCCAAATTCTTCAGAAAATCTGGATGTTATCGTCCATATTCATGGTGGTGCTTTCATGTCCTTCTCTGGTCATTTTTATTCCCATCCTGAATTTTTAATGGACCACGATGTTATCTTCGTTACCATGAATTATCGATTGGGTATTTTTGGTTTTCTTAGTACTGAAGATGATGTAATTGCTGGTAATTTTGGTTTAAAAGATCAAAGTTTAGCTTTAAAATGGATACAGGAGAATATAGAAAGTTTCGGTGGTAATCCAGATTCGGTGACATTAACCGGCTTATCAGCTGGTGGTGCTAGTGTACATTATCATTATTTATCACCATTATCAAAAGGATTATTCCATCGTGGTTTCTCTCAAAGTGGTACCGCATTATGTCCATGGACTGTACAAGAAGAACCATTACAACGTGCTGTATATTTAGCAAAACAACTCGGTTGTCCTATTGGAAGCACTCAAGAAATTTTAATTTGTTTACAACACAAACCGGCAAAACAAATCATAAAAACCACCAGACTTTTTTATGGATACAGTATTTTTCCTCCCTGTCCTTTTACACCAGTTGTTGAAAAAAGTTCAAATCCTTTCATAAATAAACAACCTTATGAAATCTTAGCTAATGGAGAAATGCAAGATTTACCATGGATTAATTCGGTAACATCGAAAGAAGGAAGATTCTTCGTTAATTTAGTGTCAGATAAATTGAAAGAAATTAATGAGAAATTCAACGATATAGCCCATTATCTACTCGATTATAATTATACAGTACCTAAGACTATTTTAAAGACAACAGCTGAAAAGATTAAACAACAATACATGAAAGACAATCAAGAAATCGACTTGGTTGATGTATTTTTATTATTGATAAACTACTGTAGAATAATTTTAATAAAATTTGATTTAATTACAGATGTTTACCGATAGATTTTTTCTAGTAGATGCAGAGAAATCGGCTAAAATTCAAGCAAAAATGGGCAAATCTCCAGTATATTTCCTGTACTTCAATTATGCTTTAGAGAACAGCCAACTAGAAGGTAGAATTTATTATATTACTATCAATAATAATGTTGTTATGTAAAAAAAATCAGGTACTGCTCATGCTGAAGACGCATTTTACTTATTCCACAACGCTCTTGGAAGTGCTGATAAAATGACACAGATTGACTATAAAGTTAAAGATATCATGGTAGATATGCTGATATCGTACGCCAAAACTAGGTACAGATTTTCGTAATCAAAATTTCCATATTATTTATTTTAATTTATTTACAGTAAACCAAAAATTGCTGGTAATGATTGGCCATCAATGCAACATCAAGAAATCACCTATTTAAACTTATCAAGCTATAAACCCAGTGGTATTAAAGTACAAACAATTGAAAATTTATCGCCTGTAAACTTTTGGAATTCACTGGGAATTTTAGAGAATGAAAATATTGTTAATCTACAAAAAGATGAACTTTAATTGAAATAAATTAATTGGATATTGATCATAAGTTTTTTTCCACTGATTAATTTTTGATTGAAATTTATCTGGCGCATCCACCAATTTGTAACGTCCAAAAATGTGCCAATTTTTAATTATTTTTAATCATCCATGTCTCTGTTGTTCTCTGAGATATTCAAACGCTGTAACCAGCATTGAATTGGGTGGTTCACAATGCATTCGACGGAGTTTTTCATTTAGGAAAATTTTTACTAAACTCTTAAGTACAGAGGAAAATGTCGGATCGTGTCAAAAAATTAAAAACAACGCTTTGTCTACAATTTTAAAGAGAAAAAATCGTATTGCAGGTTATTTCAAAGCAATTTTCCAAAATTGGATTTTTTGGGCTCCATCTACATATGAATAAGCTTTCAAACAAGCTGCTGTACGATTCTTAATCTTTAAAATTGTAGAAATGCCACGATCCGACATTTTCCTCTACACTTAACAATTTATTCAAAATTTTCCAAAATCGAAAACTCTGTTGGATGCACCATAAAACGCCCAATTCAACACTAGTTACAGCATTTGAATATCTTGTCACTGTCTAAAACTTGGTATTATTAATAAAACAAGACTAACTTAATTTTAAATTTTATTTATTGTACTCTAAAAACGGATAATTGTTTTACTCAAATTTAATACCTTGAGCTAAGGGTAAGTCCCTTGAATGATTGATTGTGATCGTTGATCGTCTCATGTATTGTTTCCATGAATCACTACCAGATTCCCGGCCACCACCTGTATGTTTCTCACCACCAAAAGCACCACCAATTTCAGCACCTGATGTCGGTATATTCACATTAACAATACCACAATCTGATCCTTTCGGTCCAATCCACTTGATGAAATTATCAATTTTATTATTAACAAACATTATTATTTTAATGAATTAATCTTTACCTTGAAGATATTACTGATATTTTGTGTAAATATACTCGATGATAATCCTTGTGGAACTTCATTATTCCATTTGATTGCTTCTTCAACACTATTCGTTTTTAAAACGTAAACAATCGGTGCAAAACATTCATTATGTACAAGTGGATTATCGTGATTTAATCCAGTTACTATAGTTGGTTCAACGAAATAACCAGGACGGTTGAGTTTCTTTAAAATATAACAAAGAAATGATTAAAAATCAAAAATTAATATTTGATGAATCATTACTTTGCCACCAAATTCGATAGTACCGCCTTGTTTCTTCACTTCTTCAATTGTTGATAAATATTTATTTAATGATTGTTCGCTATGTAGTGGTCCAATTAAAGTACCATCATCTAGAGCATCACCGATACGGTTCAAAACTTGATTGTATGCATTTTTCAATTTTTCTAAAACTGTATCATATACGTTTTTATGTAGAATTAATCGTCTTGTAGTTGTACAACGTTGTCCAGCTGTACCAACACAAGCAAATAAACTAGCACGTATCACCATATCCAAATCAGCATCATCTGCTACAATAATAGCATTATTACCACCCAATTCTAATAAATGTTTACCGAAACGTTTCTGTACTTCAACACCGACTTGTTTACCAATTTCACAACTACCAGTGAATGATAATAATTTAATTCTAGTATCTTGTGCCATCTTTTTACCAACATCAGCACCACCACAACACAGACTAGCAATAGCACCAGGTAGATTATTATTTTGTAAAACATTTGCGACAATTTTCGTTGTAGCAATTGATACTAATGGGGTAGTTTCGGCACCCTTCCACACAATTGTATCGCCACATACCATAGCTATAGCACTATTCCAACCGTAGACGGCAATTGGGAAATTGAAGGCCGAAATAACACCGATACAACCTAATGGATTCCATTGTTCTAACAATACATGACCTGGCCGTTCTGATGGTAGAATCGAACCGTTTAATGTACGCGATAAGCCGACAGCATAATCACAAATATCGATATATTCTTGTACTTCGCCCACACCCTCCGGTAGGATTTTGCCCATCTCTAACGATACCAATTTACCTAAAGGTAGCAAAAATTTGCGTAATTCATCACCGATTTGGCGGACGATTTCACCACGACGCGGTGCCGGTAAATCCGACCATAAATGCCATGCTTCTTCAGCATGCTTAACACAATCATCATAATCGGTTGTGTTGCCTTGGACGATATTGGCAATTACACGACCATTACTCGGACAAACCGATTGAATTGTCTGTTGATTTCAATTAAGAATTATTGGAATATTAATGGGAATAATAAAGACAACTTACCGAACCGGAACCTTTCCATTTTATACCATCATAAGCACCAAGATTCGTCTCTTCTAAGCCCAGATCTTTCAGAAAACTGTACTTAGGCTCTGATATTAGTGTTGATACAGACATTTTTTGTTTAATAAACGATGAAATTCGGTTAAATCTTGATGGATTTCTTAATAGAACATTCATAATTCAAGTGTTATTAACTTAATAATAAATTCAAATATTTTTATCAATTTGAGATTGTTCCGTTATTCTCAAATAAATAAGATAAATATAAGAACATTGATAAGAAATATTATGTACTATTATGAACATATAAAAGAGACCAAGTCTTGAGCGAAATTGGGATCGACCGAGACCCATCAAAGTTTGTACGGGAATGCTTACAAACATGGGTGCCAAAGGAGGGGGAGGAAACTCGCATTTATTGGCTTCCAGGTGCCACATTCTAGGATTAGGGACTCTTAGTGGCCAAGGGATGATATAATGGGAGTGTGGTGCATAGAGATTTCGACCATACTTGTGGGGCTATACGCGGAAGTCGGGGGCTTTGGCGGTGGCAGAGTTGGGTCAGGCGGAAGCTTGAGTTGTGGAACCCAGATAACTAGTATGCCAGCCTAGTCTGGCCTCAGTAATCGTACAGGCGCTTGATGTTTAAGGCCGTAAAGTAGCCTAGCTTGATTATAATGTAGCTTCATTATAAGACCAATTATGTGTCTAAGTTTACTTCGGATCTTAGTAAAGGTGTCTGGGTCCTTCTTACACGACTGCCCTTAAAAGCCTGTTTTACACAGCCTTACAATATACGTGGTCTCTTTTCTATGATCACGATTGTACATTTAACAACAATTTAGAAATGTGGAAAGTTATCAATTTTTGATAATAATAATTGACAATAAAATGGAATATTTTCAACTTTATTAAAATCATGACTTTATTTATGTATAAATAATTAATACACTTGTTTTGTTCAAATAGAAAACAGTCTTAGGACGGGTTCATTCTTTGTTTAAATTTTCTAAGAAATTCTTTGGCCAATTTATCACCCTGTCGTTGTTCCAGACATTTAACAGAATCCGTATCTAAATTAGTAAAATTTCATAATTATTACAATTAGAAAATGATAAATAAACTTACTTAAATCACTCGGTCTGCCTAATTGTAAATGAATTTGAGGCAATTCGCTAATATCGTCATCAGTTTGTGGAATATCTTTAAAATGAATAAATGCTTCACCGATATACTGGTTGTTGTAGCCTAATAAATCCTTATCTTTAACACTGAACAACACCAAACCATCACTGATATTCCTCTGTTCTTGAGATAATTGTCTAAGATTTAATTATAATTATTTTAAAAATAATATCGATTGGTTTTAATTAACTTACAAGACAAACGTTTCATCGTATAGTGGAAATTGTGTTTTATGATGAGTTTGAGTTTTAGGTTTTGAAATTCCTGTAAATTTCTCCTCTGGTAATAAATGGATGCGTATGAAAGAATCACAAGAACCATTAGAATCCATTGCAATTAGATTTCTAGCATTCATCACTTCAATTTTCAATTTATTATCACGATCGAATTTGATACGTATCGATATTTCACCATACGGTGAATTTTCAATAATTTTAAATTTTTCATATAAATCTAAATGGATTTGATGGATGAGATCACAAGTTTCTAAACCATTAAATTTCAATAATTGATCAGTACGTTTTAAATTATCACAATATTGATCGGATGCTTTGAATGATCCTAACATTAATTCCAACGTTTTACGTAGATTTGCAAAGAATGAAGGTGGTCGTCTTTGCTGTATAAAAAGATAATAATAATAGAAATTTCTAAGATTTTAATAATAGAAAATACTTCGATATTAGATTGGATGATATTGTTGAGAATTTCGCTAAGATTCTCCCAAACAATCTCCAAGACTCTATCGAAATTCTCTTCATTCAACTCATTATGCAGCGTTCTTAAATTATTATCAACGTACATCATTAAACGATCAACACTATTATTATCCTGGTCGTATAATTCTGCACCTTCTATCAATAAACGTTTCATAGCCGGCGACATCTAAAATAATTTCAATCATTCTATTTCTAATTAATTTAAATATAAATCGTATTACTTTCGATACAACAGTTTCTAAAAGTTCGATAATTTCATTACGAACAGTATCAATAGAATTCAATATAACATTCTCTAAAGTATGTTGGCAACGTTGTGCTTCTAATGGACTTTTCAATTCGGATATCTTCTTTATAACATCCTCCATACCTAATTCATTTGTAAATGGTTGTAATGATTGTCGTACATATTCGATATTATTTATTGCTAAACACCATTCTTCAGTTACTTGGAATTTTTTATCGTCTTTATCAACACCCATACCGTCAACTTTATCTGACATTTTACCAGCATAGAACACACAACAACGACAAATATCCTAACAATAAACTAGAAATTAATATTTCGGTATTTTATAGATGACATAAACTCGATTAAAACGTAAATAAATCGTAAATTTATACGAATATTTATAAATACTACCTTTGTAGCCATTTTATAAACAAATAAATCGTTAGAATAGAAGATCAAGATCAAGATCAATGCTTATTCTAATTTTAATCGAATAAAGACCGAGGGGAACAATAACAGATAAAAAAATATATTTCTGAATACATTTCAATCTGAGGGTTTTCGCCTATCATTGACACGTTATATTATAAACCAGTTTCGAACCGTTATTTTTTTGTTCCGGTTTTAATTCCGGTTTAACTCATCTTTTTATCGGTTCAGTTCCGGTTTTAGTTCCTGCAAAAATAAAGGATTTTCGGTTTTCGGTTCAGTTCCAAATGATCAGCTTTTGAATTTCACCTTAAAAGCTACAACCCCTAAGAGATATTTACAAGGTAACTATTTTAAATACAGAAAAACCCTAAAAACAGCAACTTTGATTTTGTGATTTTCTATTAGGAGAAGAATTTTCATAGTGATATGCTTTACCTACCATGAGATAGAAAATTGCAAAAGAAACATAAAAAAATGAATATAAGCGTCTATATCTTCAACCCCCAACAAGGGATGAAAACTCGGCTCGCACCTTTGATAAACCCAGCAAATTTATATCAATTGACTTTTAGACTACTAAAAAATATTGAATCTTTACAGAGATATGTGAGAAAAAGGTGACTTTATAAGGGTAACTTTAACCCTCAATATCTATAGTGAACTACCCCTGTAAGCCAAAAAACATCGAAATTTGTAGTTTTGATTTCGAGTGGTTTACTTGCAAGTTCAGTTCAAGCACCTATTGCTGAAACATTTCCGGAGTAAGGAGGAAAGAGTGGATAGTCTCAAATTGTATGCTTGAACCGAAAAGAACGGTTTCTGTTTTCGGTTCAACTCCGGATTTCGTCCGGCCGAAATTTCGTTTTTGTCCAGTTTAAACTTTTATTATAAACTCTCCTATAAAGTTTATAATAACGTAAATTTACCGCAACAATAAGAGTGCGTAGTCACATGATTTATACCGACAATTTTTGATTGATTCCGTTAATATCAGTAAATATCGTAAAAATACACATTATACGATATAA
Organism: Mylabris sibirica; assembly: GCA_039776855.1. Lineage (NCBI taxonomy): Eukaryota > Metazoa > Arthropoda > Insecta > Coleoptera > Meloidae > Mylabris > Mylabris sibirica. The sequence continues at coordinate 11,026,070 of CM077836.1, forward strand.
TTTTAGATTTTACAAGCTCTAACGGAGAGTTTATAACGTATCGGTAACGGGTGAAAACTCTCTATTATAATCCTTATTAAATTTCGTTATAACCGAGTTTCTTTCGACTATAAAATCAAACTTACATCTATAATTTTAGCGATAAACGTATAACAACCTTCAACATCCGGCCAATTGAGTTGTTGCCAAAATACCTTGACCTACAAATTAAAAAAAAAATTGATTAACTAAAACAAAAAAATAAAAATAAAACTATAAAACCTGATAGAAAATTGTTAAAGTATCAACAGCAGATGAACTGTATTTAACATTCGTATCAACTGGTATCAAATTATCTAATTCAACAGCTTTTTCAATACGTTGTAACGCTTTAAATACAGCAATATCTAACCATTGTGCTACACCACCATAGAACCATTGATAGAAATTTTTAATATGGAACGTATCATAATCTAATGGACATAAACCTTGTCCTAATAGAACAAAACGTTGTATAGCTAAATATAATTCAAATAATAAAGTGCCTTCACTTAACGTACGATCTGAATCGTTTTGATTAATTGTATTGCCTGTAAATTGTAATTTTTTTAATGATTTACAAATATTCAATATATCCGGTTCGGCTAATGTTGATATTTTCGCTTGATAGAACGTATATAAAGCTTTAGCATATTGAAAATTTACACATTGTTGAAAGAGTTTATCATAGAATTCGATAGCTTTTTGTAAATCACTTCTTATTAATTGTATGATTTGTATTAAATTTTGTAAACGTCCCATATCACTATTATTTTGTTCCATATTATTCTCCATTAAATGATTGAACCAATCAACAGCACCTTGTATTATTGCATCATTAATAACACTATTAATATCACAAATAATATCATCGTTGAATGTTAACCATGGATATAAATTTCTTGGGAATAATTCGAAATTATTCGGTATTTCTAACATTTGAATCTTTTTTATTATATTCAAAACTTCAACGATTTGTTTTATAACAGCCTTATCTTTACAGCCGTTCTTTTTACGTATTTTACGTAAAATTGAGAAACATGATGGTAATAAACGTTTAGTTGCTTCCCAAAATAATCGAACATCTTCTTCACAGAAACCATTAACGATTTGTAACGGTTTCAATAATTTATCTAATAGATTTGAAAATAATGTAAAACTTAATGGATGATTATTGTGGATGATTGTATAAACCGACCATTGACATAGTGCTACAATTATGGGATTCAAACCAGATTGTGCTATATGTTGTGTTAATAACGTTTCAGCTTGTGCACTGAACGTACCACCCCACCAATACGGTGCAACTTTCGACATTTCAATCTCGTGCAAAAGAATAATCCGTAATAAATGTCGATGTTCTTGTGCTGCCACTTGATTGTTTTTCTCCGAACTGAAACCAACGCGAATCTTTAAAACACCTTGACGATTCATTTTATTCTTCTTATCAAGACTATACCACATTGTCATACCAGATGCTGGAATTGTCTACAAATTCAATATTAATTATAATTAATTCAAATTAATTAAAATATAGTACCTTTAACGGAATTTTAGCGATACCAATCAGTTCGTTTTCATGTTGTCCGGTTGCTGCAGTTACTGCAATCTCTTTAACCAATTTCCGTACGCCTTTAACTCCTTTAACATCGAAAATTTTACCTAATTTCTCCTTTACAGTTTCCGCTGGATCGAAATCCCAAACTTCTAGACATAGAGTCTCATCTGTGACATCCTCACTAATTGGTCTTTAATTTTTGTTTTAATTAATTAATCAACAAATTGTCTTAGATAAATATGAATTGCTTACAATGCGAAATGTTCTTCCCATACTGGTGTTAATGTAGCTGGTTTAACTGATGTATTATAACGGTGTGCTGAATTATTACTTAAATATAAAGTAACAAATGGATCACTTAAGCCGTTTGAATCTTTCGGTCTTAAATCTTTAGCTTCCATCACTTCAACATGTAATAAAATCTCAGGTGGTTCTTTCTTTTCAGCAATCTCTAATAATTGTTGATGTTTATAATTTGGTATTTTAAAAGCATCTTGTACATAATTGAATAATGTTGTTTGTCCTATTTCATAATTAACTTCACAACCAACATTATGTAGAATTTCATATAAAACTTCCACATACAATTCATCAATCTGTAACAATAAGAAATGAGATGAATAATGAATAATAAAATCTAGGAATCTTTGTTGAAGGATTAAAAAAAGACTCACAGTCATTGATGCCAAATACATACTAGTTCGTTTTTCTAATTCATCCTTTTTTATACCACGAAAATTATTTCTAATCAAATTCTTACGAAGAGTTCTCATTGCTGGTCTAGGTTGTAATGTTTGATGATTTAAATAAGGCTCAGAATTACTGGGTTTTAACATATTTATCGATTTCAAACTAATACTTATTTATTATTGATTATTTGATGAAACACATTCAGAAAATAAAAATAAAGATAACAACGATTCAAATGATTTAAGCTCAGGGTTGCGACTGAATCAAAATTAAAGTGTATGTGCCAAAATCTATTCTTAGTTAACTTTGGAAGTTGTGTTACTAATTCTATGAACAATTTTTTCTCTCTCCATAAAATGACGTCGAAAGAGAGATTTTCACATCAATAACAACAATTTTATAGGAAAGGGGTGTATATTTATAGTTCAATTCAAGTATGTTCATATAATTTCAATAATTTAAACGTACTTGAAGTGGGAATATTTCAATTCAATTATCTGCCATAAATAAAAAGGCTTGTATTAATAATTGATAGTTTATTTAGATGGTGTTGATAGTTGATAGAATCGCACATAATAAAAGGAAGTTAATTAAATAAGTGTTAGGAAGATGTGTATGTCTAAAAATATATAGAGTAAAAGTCTTGGTTAATGTCAGTCAAAATAGAATTACATCATCGCAATTACTAAAAATAACAACTATCTTATCATCAGAGACGGATTGAGAGAGGAATCTGCGGAATGTAATGGATGACAGCCGTCAATTTCCGGCAATATTAAAGCAATTATCGGCATCTGACAGGGATAAGACGGTGAAAAAAGATGTCTGGGAGTTAAATCCACAAAAAAAATGGTGCCAAATTGCTCTTTTGAAAGCCTCCGAAATAGAAAGTGTTCTGGCTTTCAATCACTCTCATTTAATAAGGTTGCTGCTGTAAATATAGCAAATTCGTATGAAATTCCTTTAGTTAGGGGGCGATTCGAATAATACTTGAAGGATTTTTAGGGTGGACCTACATTTTAGCAAAATGAGGACCACGTAGCTCATTGAAAATGGGTGAAATCAAATTTAACTTCCGAATATGTACGTAAATCCCTCGAGTGATTTCCAGTCATTTTAAGTCTACAGTTGACTGGTAAAAATTTAGATATTGCCGGAAAAAAGTCGGTTTTTGACCAACTTGCAAATGAGCTGTGATCCTACTTTTGCTAAAATGTTCTCTAGAGGCTACCCTACAAATCCTCAGAGTACTATTACGCTGCATAATTATTCTTCTACCGAGCCTATGAGGTTATTTAGATTTTCCAATTTTCTTTGATTTCCTACCTTTCATTGAAACTAATAGAAGTCGCCTACATTTATTTGTTTGTAAGTATTGAATGTCAAAGGTTTTTTCTTAAGTAAACAAAAACGATAACAAGCACTCGTACCAGATAAAAAAAGAACACCAGTTACTTAATTATACACCTGTATAATTATGAAATTTTACTTACATTCAAGGCAGTCGATATAAAATCAATGGGATCTTTTTGTCCATCTAACTCTGAATCCGATGTTGTTGATACATTCTCATTATCACTATTCTCATCAATAATTTTACATTCATTTTGATTTTCATCATCTGTTGTCGATTGTATTTGTTGTGCCGCCTCTTCTGCAACTTTCTCTTTCTCAACATTCTCATTACGTACAGCTAATTCGACAGTTTCACGAAATAATGAACCAAATTTCTCAAAGAAACCACCATCGATTTGTTGTATCCTATAATGATTAAATTATTAATAGAAAAATAAAGAAAATTGATAAAGGCGAAATTTTAAAGGAAAATTATAAATAAATCTCACCATATAGTTTAATTCTTTTATTATTATTGATATTAATAATTAGCCTAATTGATAATTGCGATTACACTTGATGCATTTCTCCTAAATTACTACAACATCTATGGAAGACTTGTCTGGAAGACTGGAATTCTTTCGGCAATTTTCTAATAAAGCCAATATGATAACAGGAACATAATAATTCTTAAATCTAATTACAATTATAAATTGCCTAGACAAATATACTTAATATAAGTGAAATCATCAATTCCGTGATGCGAACCTTCACGTCCTAATCCAGACTCTTTAATACCACCAAACGGTGCTTCAGCTGCTGATATTAAACCTTCATTAACACCACACATACCAACTTGTAGATGTTTTGTAACACGAAATACTTGTTGTATATCCTCAGTAAATATATAACCAGCTAGACCTCGATTTGTTGAATTTGCTATTTGTAACGCTTCATCTTCATTTTTAAATCGTATCAAATTAATAGACGGACCAAATATTTCTTCCGAATAAACTTTCATATTATCTTTAATATCACCTAATACAGTTGGTGTATAGTATAATGGTCCAAGATTAGTTAATGGTTTAGCACCAGTCAAAACGGTTGCACCTTTACTGATAGCATCATTGATTAAATTGGAAACTTTATCAAATTGTGCTTGATTAATTAACGGTCCAATTTGATTTGTATCACATTTACCATCACCAATACGTAATTGTTCAACTTCTTTAACAATCTTCGTAACGAATTCATCATAGATTTCATCTTGGATTAGAAAACGATTTGATGCAACACAAGTTTGTCCACAATTACGAAATTTCGATGACATTGCACATTTAATAGCGCGTTCAATATTTGCTGATTTGAATACAATAAACGGTGCATTACCACCTAATTCTAAACCGATACGTTTAATACCATCAGCACATTGTTTATACAATAATTTACCAACATCAGTTGAACCAGTAAATGATATACCAGCAACTAATGGACTTGTACATAATAAATTACCAACAGTTGGTGCATTTGAACGATCACATGTAACAACATTTATTACACCATCAGGTATACAAGCATCTTTAGCTAATTGTGCTAATGCTAATGCTGTTAATGGTGTATCTTCAGCTGGTTTTATAACACATGTACAACCGGTAGCTAGAGCAGCACTAGCTTTTCTTGTTATCATAGCATGTGGAAAATTCCATGGTGTTATCAATGCAGCTACACCAATTGGATGTTTTTCAATCAAATATTTCTTTGTAAGATCTGCACTACTGATAATTTCACCATCAATACGTCGTGCTTCCTCTGAATAGAATTCAACAAATGAATTACCATAATTTACTTCACTTCTAGCTTCATTTATTGGTTTACCCGATTCTTCTGTCACAATATCAGCTAGATCATTTTGATGTTTTGTTAATAAATTATACCAATTTCTTAATAGATTTGATCGTTCTTTTGGTGTTGTATCTTGCCATGATATGAAAGCATTAGATGCTGCAGTTATAGCATTAGAGACATCATCAATATTCATATCAGGTACTGATGTAATTACTGCACTATTTGATGGATTAACAACATTAAAAACTTTATTATTATGTGCCGATATCCAATCACCATTCACAAAAGCTTGTTGTCGTAATAAATGTAATTGTCGATTGATTATTAGTTTTGGATACGATAAAAAATTAGAATTATAAACTATAGAATGCCACATTTTCATTAAAATTGTACTTTAATTAAGATAACAATAAAATAAATAAATTTAATTTGATTATAACCTCAAATTGTAAACATATCTGACATTTGAATGTCAAATCAATAGAAAATAGAGATGGGTTCGGAGATATGTACTTGTCTATGATATGTACATCCTGGAACGTTGACTCGAACCAAAAATACAAACGCAGAAGATTAATGATGTTAATTAATTTTTTTGTACGATACACGTATTGTACGGTATTTAATACCGTATTTTATTTAAAAATTAGCCGAAGAAGGTACGACATTGCAAATCATATTAGGGTTAATATTTAAGAAAAATTACAAATCCTTATTTTACGTTTCGATTTTACTTTTGTATAACTGTCAAAAACGTAAAAATTGTATTGACGTAACCTAATTTTTTCACCTTATTACTGATCAGACACATACACAAACGCATAAAATCTTGATATCTAAGATTAAAATTAAGAAAAAATATCAATTCCATTTTCCGTTTTGATTTTACCTTTGTACAGCTGTCAAAGGGGTGAAAATTTTATCAAAATTGCCGTATTTTTTCAATAACGTACTAAACTTATAATACATACGGTATTTAATGTATTTTACAGCTGTATCTTAGAATTGTATTTAAACACTAATATCACTACAGACGATACAGGGATATGGGACCAGCCTATCTCCTTTTAGTATTGAACTTTTACGCAAGCTAGCTTGTATTGAAAAGAAATAGTTGTAGACAGAGACGCATCAAGAGCTGTATTGTTCAGGGGATGTTATAATAACAATAACTAGAAAACAATTTTCTGTTTGATTATAAATTTAGAAAATTGTAAGTGTCATGCATTTGTCAAACGGTGATTCTAAGCGCTGTGATTGGTCAGGACGGTCAAGAGAAAGGGTCTTTTTAAAGACTAGAAGCAAAATTTCGATTAGGCACAGTCAGAAATGGATTCTATGAGTGATTTTGAACCTGTATATGAAATTTCATAACGATCAAATGCGTATTGGCAAAAGCCAATTTCCTTTCTACGTGAAATTTTTAAATTTTCTTCTACAAATAAAATTTAAAAAAAAAACCTATACAAGTCCGTACCGTAGTTATTAATTTTATTTTCCAAATATCCCATCTCTAATCCCTGCAATAACACTGTACGACGCATGCGTATTCTAGGCCAGTAGAACGATAACCTTATACGGGGAATAGTCCAAAAGTTCACTATTTAAATTTTTTTCCAAAATATAAAACTTGAATTTATATACAATCAACGTTGAAAAGTTATTAATAATTCTAATGTCTACAAGATACAATACATAAAAATTGAAAATCACATGGTAATTTAGGCACAAATTTGATTACAATGGATAATTAAATATTGGAAATTTCTATACAAATACTCACATAAAAAATAAGCTTATTTTATGCAAAAATTTATTTGTGTAGGCATTATTATTATCACGTCTATAATTAAATCAAGAAAACGTAATGTTTACAATGACGAAATTGTTTGACTATAATGATGAAAGTTTAATTGCTCTCATTAAATACATATTTACGCAATTATAAAAAGTGTATTTACAGGAAATTAACTTAAACCCTACTATAAAATTGAAAATCCTGAGTACAATTATGTTAATCAACGAAGCAAAAAAAATATATAAAATAAAACCTAGAAATTTAGGCGAAAATGACGTTATTTGATGGCCACGAAGATAACAAAATAAAAAAGTAATCCACATTAAACAACAAGATTTAGATCTTAATAAGAGAAATCAATAAATTTATTTATAGAAATACCTAATCTCGTGATCAGTTTGTTGTTCTTGTGATGTCTGTGATTGTAATTTATTGTAGATATTTTTCCACATTAATTCTTCACTTTCCATATCCATTTTTTTTTCGAAATTTCTAAATTTTCCACATACTGGTCTAAAATTCTATTCACAATATAAAATTTAAAAACAACAATCAACCGGTGAATAGGATTAGGAACAATAATCGACTGTTTGTTGCTGATTCAGAGATTAAACGTGAAAATGAAATCATAAATTCGTTGAGAATGGTCTTGTATGGAGAATTTTATGACCTTCGCTACAATGATCAGCATGTCTCTTTGGTCTATTGCAATGAAATCAGACAATGAGACATACATACAGATATAGAATGGAAAAAAGTAAAATAAATAAAACGTGTAGGTGTGACTAGTTTTTTTTTTTAATTTTCGGTATAATTAATTTGCTGTTATTAGATAATAGAACTGCGGGCAAACTAAGTCAATAACCTGATTATTATTTATTTTATTAATTATAAAGGAAAATTTTACGTGGACCGTACGTCCTGTTTATAGAGACTCCTTACGGGAATTACCGTGCGTCCTACAGGAAAGTGGCAATTATATTCGCTATCACACTACATGTTGACATTAGAAAAGGGGGAAGCCATTTATAAAAACCGTAAGTTAAACTACTTATTTTTTATACAGATAAAACAGGTACTTAAATAAAAAAGAGACTATTTAAACTATTTTAAGCCATTTGGAATTTTCAACTTTGAGTTTAGACTTTCAAAAATTTTGATTAAGAAAATTTAATCACTTGTAGTCGATTTTTGAGTCGAATTTTCAAAATTTAATCCAGATCTTGAAATATTTTGTCACAAATCGAAAAACTTTAGAAAATTTTGATAATAAATTGTAAATTCCCCTACTTAAGCTTGTCTTAGCGAAGTTTAGTTAAGAGTCTTAGCTAAACTTCGCCTTGTGTCGACCAAAGTGTGGATTTACAGCCATTTGGTTGGGGACCAGTACATAGACAAACCCCCACTCAATCTACCGTTAGTTGAATTTGAGGTAAGGTTTTGCTGAGGCCAGCTTAAGTAGGGGAAAAGAACCCGCCCTTAGCCATTCATATTTGAGCCAAATTCTACACTATTAGTCAGGTTTTTAAGACTTTATTTATCTTAAATCTTCAATTTTTAATGAATTTTTCTACTGTATCATAATAAGGAGACCATTTCAGAGTTTTTACTTATTTTTTGAAAAAAATATGAAATTTTAGTTCAGATTTTAAGATTTTTTTGTCTTTAAACATCAATTATTACCGAATTTTGCTACTGAATCGTCAAAAAAAGAGATTCAATCAATTGTAGCCAAACTTGTCTGTTAACCCACTTGAAACTTTGTCCTTAATATTCCTTAATCATCATTTTTTGAACCATAAGAGGTCTTTCTTTGAATGAATTACCAAAAAGAAAGCTCCTCAATTGTTAATATTGTTATAATGTATAGGGTGCTCGTTAATTATAACACCGGGGGCCCTATAAAGGTACTAATACATCCCTGAAATAGACTTACTTCTTTTGAAAATCTTCCAAATTAATAAAATTAACAAACACCTTCAACTTGTCGACAAGTTATTTTTCTTTCAAAGATTCCAACTTATTTAATTGATTTCTATAAGTATTGATTGAAAAACTATCCTTGTAAATGAAACACCCTGTATTTCATTGTAAGTAATTTTTTAGAGTCTAACCTTGTAAGACCTTAATAATCGGATATTCGGTTGATTGATATTAAGGGTTAACGCTTTCACAAAAAAATATAAAAAATAATAAATATACAGCACCTTTTAGAAGTTTGATCCATCGATTTCTGTTTATGCATTTGATAAATTTTCACAAATAATTAATTACACAGTTAAAAATATTTTAATTGTTTATAATTTGATTTAATTTTTTCACGTTGTATTTCTGTTTGTTCACGAAACACTGAACAACACTGAAAACTGTATCATGTCACAATCTAAATTTGGCACAACAAACAACTTATATTTGTAAAAGTTCATTTGTAAATAAAAAAAAATTATAATTGTATAGTGAATAATAACTTAAGACAACACTGAGATTTACTTATTAAGGTTAATTAAGTTTTGTTTTAATGTGTAGTTGTTATGTTTGTTGATTCTTCTGTAAAGTTTAGGTGTTTTCAATTGAGTCAGTCCATTCTTCTATACCACAACATGGATTTTACCAGTCACAAAAATACGTAACACTGAATAAAATCCAACTGGCAAAAAATTCGGGGGAAATTGGAATTATACTTCCGTTAAACAATAAGCACGAGATAGATCTAATCTCTATATTTACGTTTCTATTAGATGGATATAACTAATGAAGAAGCAAAGTCTAATGTAAAGAGGTCATTTTAAATATTCCTTAAAAAATCTTATTTATCACTGTCTTTAGTGTATAATTTCATTATTGTTCGAATTTGCTTCATTTTATTCACTTGGAAATTCCGATGTAAATTTTAAAAAAATGGGAACAATCTTGAGATTTTCAGAGAAAAATTTTTTTAGGAAACTTCCTTGAATGAATATTTCTACTATTTTATATCGCGATAGTAAGAATTTGGATAATCTTAATTCTGAGTTTTCTAAATTGATATTCGTTGTTGTTTGTTGGTCTTTCGGGAAAATCAATATATGAACTGTACTAATTCGTAAGAATTATCACATATCATCGCATAAAAATAAATTTATAAAATAATGCTAGATTAAAAATCAATGTTTTTCCCAGAAAAATATAAGTTATAGTAGGAGGAGTAATAAATATTGCAGCAATTAAATAATGCAATCATTATGAAACAGCCTACGCGTAGTAGGCAATACAAAAAATATACAGGGTGTTTTTTTTTTTAAATGTGGTCAACTCCTAAGAAATTTCTATTAATTGGCAAGCGATTCGAAAAATATTTCAAAGATTTGTAGGGGGAAGACCCTGGAGACCATTTTAGCAAAATTAGAATCTTGTAACTCGTTTTGGAAGTTAGTCAAATAACGATCATTTTGGACAATGTCGCAATTTTCGAAAATGATGACTCGTAGACCCTCCCAACATTTTTTTTTCATTTTTCTCCATTCCAGAATAAAATATTGAGAGGCTCTTCGAGTCATTCTTACAATTAGTTGTTTTATATGCTTAGCTCGTCTTTGAAAATAGCAACATTGTCAGAAACGCGCGTTTTTTGACCAATTTCCAAATAAGTTACGAGGTTTTAATTTTGCTCAAATGGTCTCCAAGACCCCCTAGAAATCCTTGAAATTTTTTCGAATCGCTCGCCAATTGACCACGCTTAATAAAGAAAAACATCTGTATACATTCTGGCAACTGGAATTAGAAACACACTTGTCACATGTCAAATGAATTAGTGGCTACGCGAATTACAAATACTTAAATATTCATCTACATTATCAGGTTATTCCCGTTATCATTCGACAGTTTTATTCATTATTAACAATCCTGTTTTGTTCAGGGACGGTTTAGCACATGGAGGCCCCATAAGTCTCCTAACGAAAATAATACTAATGCTGACTTATAAAAAAACTTATTGTGAATAATTTTGCTACTGAATTGTGTAAAGTTTACACACTCTTAGTGGATTTTCGAGATTAATTTTCGACTTTCAGTTTGGGCTTCAGGATAAATAAAATTTTAGTAAATTTTAGGCCGCCAAAATTAGGAGATTTAAACAATTTTAGCCCTAAACTTCTCACATTTAATCCAAAGCGTTTCTTCCAAAAAATTTAGTTTTTGAGAGAGACTGTTTGGATACTTTTAATTGTTTTTTAAAAAGAATATTAAGAGATGTTAACTAAGACTTTTCTGTCTGAAATCTTTAATTTTGATGATATGATGATTGGAGACGAAATTACTCCTCACAGTCAGTTGTTATTTTTATTATACAGGGTGTTTTTTTAAAAGTGGTCAATTCTTGTAAAAGTCGTATTAGTTGACAGGTGATTCGAAAAATATTTCAAGGATTTGTAGGGGGGCCCTGGAGACCATTTAAGCAAATTCGGAAATTTGTCAAAAAACGCGCGTTTTGAACAATGTCTCGATTTTCAAAGATGAGCTAAACACGTAAAACGATTAAAAATAACTTGAAGGCCCTCCCAACATTGATTTTTTTCATCTTCTGCATTGTATTCTAAAAAAATTGCGAAACATTTCCATCTGGTCCAGAATAAAATTAAGACAAACGAAAAAAATGAATGTTGGGAGAATCCTCGAGTCATTTTGAGTCTAATTACGTGTTTAATTACTTTTTGAAAGTCGCGACATTGTCAGAAACGAGCGATTTTTGACCAATTTCCAAATTAGCTACGATGTTCTAATTTTGCAAATCTTTGAAATATTTTTCTTATGCAAACTACCAGGTCAGTATGTCGTTTGCTATTATCGTATTTAATTCTTCATGGAACAAATGTTTATTACAAGGAACTTTATTTTCATTGCAAGAAAGCACGATAATTAATATGCAATCACTCGAAGTAATTTAAGAAATTGATAAAGATGAATGTCGTTCCCAATAAACACAATAATAATAATAAAACGTGAATCATGGAAATATGTACTTCAAAATCGTAAAAAACTTTATTATTTTAAGCACAAGGAAACTCGTTTAAGAATTATTTAAATTATTGATTATTTGACTCAACTTTTAGATTAGATCATAATGAAGAGGAAAATTAATAGAGCAAGAATAGAATGAATACTACGAACATTATGTAACTTTATCGAAAAAACCAATAAACCATTTTAATTTAAGGAAAATTTTGAAAATGGATGATTCTCTTTACTATATCCTTGTAGACTTACATTCGGAAATAGGCCGGAATTTTGCAATTTTGTTTAAGTTTTATTTACACACGAATTTTTCCTTTCAAAACCACAAACCGCATCAATTTAGATATATTTAGAATACATATATCTAAACTGATAGTTTATTCTATTATACAGACGTGATATAACTAGGGAACTTTATCAGAAGGATAATCATGGATCGATAGTTATTCATACGATTCTGTCTAGAAGTAATTCCCTTCAAAACAATATACAAAACGTTGTAAATCAAAACAAATTTATGCAATTTATCGATTAATCGAATTGTAACAATAATACGACATGCCCTATCACGAATTGTTTCAAACATCACAATAGAACAGGTAGGTATATCCGTTAGGTAATTGTGTGTTATTTCTAACTGCCCAGGGTCAATGGTAGGAAAACATTAATTGAGATTATTTTTACTACACTTGTTCTAATTTTTTTTTCAATTAGACTTCTTTTGAAAATCCACCACCGAATGACTCATCCGAGTTTATTTACGGTTCATGTTTTTAAATAATTGTTACATTTGAACAATTCCGGATGTATAATAACAACATATATATTTTATTGTAAATTTCAACATTTCCTTTAAAAAAATCGTATAATAATACATAATTGATAAAGGTACTGACCTGTTATCACATATCGGATGAATTTTCCTGTATTTCCAACGAAGAAACCACGGTACCGGCTCATTATCACTGTTCAATTTCAAAATCCTCATTGTTAAATTTTTGATTTTACACAATTTTGTAATTTCCTGATTTCTATAAATTTAATAACTATTAATTTTATATCATCAAAACTAAAACAAAATTTACCCCATAATAATGTTGGTATCTAGAACATCATTCAAAACTAATTGCTGTCTTCCACTGTAATCGTCTTGTTGATAATTGGATTTATAACGAATTTTTTTACGCATAGCATTCGATCTTTTTAAATTACATTGAAAACAACTATCATCTAATAACACGAAATTTAAATCATTGTCTGTACCATTGCAGTTGTACAATAAATCACTATCTTCACGATAAAACATTTCTTATTTACCAATATTTATTTTTAGCAACACAAATCGCAAGTGATAATTGAGGGAAATACCAAAAAAATCCCCTTCTATTTGGTCATTATCGAAAAAAGTGTAGCGGACATTTACCTATAGTTTATCGTGGATAGTAGAGCTATCCGTGTTTATTGCACAAACCTAAAAGAGGGGGTTTCCGCCGTATTTATAAAACAACAATAAGAACAGACGAGGAAAACAGGATGTTTGATTGTGGGGAATTCTATCAGTATTTAAGAGAAATCCTAAATTTCCCCCGATTTCTATTGAGTATAAACAGGAACAGGGATAAGTATTACGATCCCTTAAATCCAATAACTTATCTATTTATTGCTTTTATAAAAAATATTGTTCATAATAATTATATCGTAATATTTAGAATAGATACGACGGTCTTCTTTTAAAATATTCGGTCAACAACACAGGGCCTCCATTTGCCTGCATTGGAACCCAAAATATTTCAAAACTGTTTAGACTTGCAACTAAAAATATTTATGTGCAATTAAGGAGACTTGTGTGTGCAAGTACGGCCCTGTTTCAACCATATTTCGATAGATTAAATAAATATTAAAAAAAATTGCAAAATCCTAACTACACAAAGAACGAATAAAATCAACAATTTTGATTAGAATGATTAGAATCGTCCTCAATTTCAATAAACAAACTCGGTACTCGCCATAAATTCGTAATTTTCTCCTCAATCTCCATCTCTTTTGATTTTAATTCATTTAAAATTATTGTTAATTGATTTTGGCGTTGTTTTAATACGTTTAAATGTCGATTTAAAACATCTTGTTTCAATAAAGTCGCCTCTAAACGTTTCTCTAACGATTCAATTTCATTTTCACGATCTTAAAACAAATTTTAATAATTATCTTCATAATTTATTAAAATAATTAATAATTACCAGTGATTGTAGTCATTAAATTGATCATACAATCATTAACGGTATTCTGGAGTGATTCTGATGACTTTCTCGATGAGTTAGTTGAATTTGATTGTTTAGTAATAGGGATATCGGTTCGATTTGTTGTTGTTGTTAGTGATGATGTTGTTTCACGTTTCATCACCTCCCCAGCTAGAGTCTGTGTATGTTGTTTCCCTTGGAGGTGTTCACGTTTATTGTGTAAATTATGGAACCATTGATCACAAACACGACAATACAACTCTTCATTATCCTCCTCCTAAAATTATCTTTTTAAAAAAATCAAAATTAATCGATATTAAATTATTTACATCAATTTCATCAGTTGCATCCATATCACTCTCTGATAGAACATTATTTTGTAGGCGATCTTTACGTTTTTTTAATAAATAGGCACGATACGCATCTGATTTTTGATATTGTTTCAATTCTTCACGATACCGTCGTTTATCCTCTTCAGCTTTCAATAGATATGGTTGTTTTTCTTCTAGACTTAAATTCGACCATTTATTACCGATAATCTTAGTTATTTCATGGAATACTAATGAACTATCTTTAAATAATTTCCTTTGTTCGTTTAAATATAAATTATAGCCGGTTGCTGGTGCTTTCGGTGCTAGATTTAATAATTCCGGTTTACGTTTACGACCTTTCGGCCAACCACCACGATTTTTTGATGGTTTTTTAACAACATCAACGCTCTGTTGTTGTTGTTGATCAATTTCCTTTTTATTAAATTCTTGATTAATTTTGATATTTTCATGAACGATAATCTTATCGTTTTTTGATTCAACAATTTGTTTATCTATTCGATTACAATCCGAATTTGTAAGGAATGTTATAAATGCTGATTGACTACTACTTGATGCTGATGTTGCACTAATATCGCTACATTCACTAGAGAAGCCATCACTATCAAAATTTAGATTTGATGTTGTTAAATATATTCGTTCTTTATTTAAATCAGTTTTCGGTGTTCCTACATTTTGTTGAAGGATCAATTTGGTTGCTACATTCTTCAAATCTTCCTCAGATAGATTCAAATCCGATGATGTTAGAGCATCATTTAATGACATGCAAATTAAACTAGAATTTTAGAGAGGAGATGAATTTATGGATTTTATAATAAGAATTAGGTGAGAGTAGGGCTTTTGGGTTCCAAAGTTTGTATAAATAGTACAAGAATTAAATTTTGTGAACATAATAAGAGGGTCATTAGAAATATAATAATAGAAAATCAACCCCTTAGATTCGTGTTAGATCCCATGGGGGTATTTTTGACAATAATTACCTCAAAAAAAAATTAAGTATAACAAATCATCCATAAATCTCACCCAGCGATTTTTTAGTCTCTATCCTGTAATCGACAGACTTGTATACAACCACCCCTAAGGCAGTAGAGATAATGGCTTTGCGTTTTCTATCGGCAACATTTCCATGAAAATTTACACAACTTTATAGTGGTATAAAACGAAAGAGTCTTGAAAAAAACAATCGCCTCTGACGACTAACATGGTGCCAGGAACGCGACTAAAAAATCGCCAGGTGACATTTATACATGATTTTTAATTAAATTTTGGCTTAATTAGCAGCAATAAAAACCTAAAAAAATCACACTCATGTCTGAACATGATCCGCTCAATATGGTAACATTTTCGTGCACCCATCACTTATTACAGCCTTTCCTCAATAGGGGTACCCAGCACTTGGCACGACCTAGATCTCTAATGATACCCACAAAATTTCATTTTTGTACGGTTTATACAAACTTCGGAACGCAAGAGCACTATTCTTACCAAGAATTATAATTGGAATTACCCTTTATTAGTTTCAACTAAAATTCCATTTTGTAGAAGATCGTACGCTTCGTCGGTTGTTTCATAATCCAAATCATTATCTTTCGTCTTACAATAATCATGTAAATTACTCATATTAAACTAAAATTAAACAAAATTTTAACACAATTAAAAAAAAACGAGAAGAATCAAACTCACATATCGTAACGTTTACTACAGTTTTATTTGCAAATTCTATAAAAATTTAGTAAATTTTGCTTTAGATTATTATTTGAACACATTTAAGCACACATCAATTTGGTAATTTTGATAAAAAGCTGAAAATTTTAAATGGAATTTAACTAAAAAAAAAAAAATTAGCGACTAAAAATTAACAACTTACGTGCAATTTAATCGACACCAAGAAGACCTAGTGACTTTTAAAAATGATTAAACTCACTAGACAGTTGGTAGATCCTAAAAATCATTAACGTACTCGTAACAATTAAAACAAATGTAATCAAAAAACACCTCTATCTGATGATCTATTCAAGTTAATCTCAAATCCTTAATATGAGAAAATGTAAAGTGTTTAATTACCAACAAGTTGAAATATTTTCAAATAACCTTCAATAAATAATTGAAAGCAATATTTCTGAAACACGAACGTCTCTGTCTTGCCAGTTTAGTTACTTTTATTCGTATTGTTGGTAAATTGTTACTCTAAAACAGAGGCGTTACGTTAATAATTGCAATATTGTTGAGGCTTAATGATAAATTTTATTGCTTAAGTTCATTATTATTAACAACAAAAGGATGGAATTTATTGTTTTGTATGTAGAAAAGTTTTATTTTGTACGCTATACGATTTTGAAATGGTCTAATAATATTAATAACAAACGCCACTGTTAGTGATTTTTTTGTTTTGATGTTGGCGTATTGCAAGTTTTCACATTGAAAATTGTGAGGTTATATTTGTTTTCTCTTTAGTTTTATTGAAAATATTTATAAATAATAGAAATATGTTTCGTAATATTCTAAAATACCAAATTTGGCGCTATGGTTTACTTCAAAATCGTCCAATTATCAACCGAATTACAACAAAATTCAATATTCTGCCATGTTATTCCAAGACAAATTTCTACAGTTCAATTACAGGAAATCAATTAAAAA
This sequence comes from Mylabris sibirica, assembly GCA_039776855.1. Lineage (NCBI taxonomy): Eukaryota > Metazoa > Arthropoda > Insecta > Coleoptera > Meloidae > Mylabris > Mylabris sibirica. The sequence continues at coordinate 11,043,506 of CM077836.1, forward strand.
CACAATTAAATAATAGTGATGATAATGGTAAATGTATAGGACAATTATCTGGACGATTATATTTAGAATTTACATGTAAAGTATGTAATGAACGTAATAGTAAGACAATATCGAAAATTGCTTATCAAAAAGGTGTTGTAATAATCACCTGTACTGGTTGTAAGAATCATCATTTAATTGCTGATAATTTAAATTGGTTTACTGATTTGAATGGTAAACGTAATATTGAGGAAATCTTAGCGGAAAAAGGCGAAACTGTACGGAAATTTATCGATAATAGTTACGAAAAAATACCGGAAAATGTACATCAAGAAAATTGATAAGACTTGTTTTTGTCGTTCATTTATTATAGTTTGTACATATATAAAAATATAAAATATTTTCAGAAATAGATTATGAGGATTGCTCCATTGATAACCGGCTCCTGGAATTTAATCCAATCAAAAATTATTGATGAAAACTATCGGTGATTATAGTAAAAATAAAATAAGTACTTATATTATTAGTATTAGTATAAAAAGCGCTTGGTATATAAAAAAAAGCATTCATACAAGCTCCTTTACGCAAAACTAAAGTATCGAGAATAGTGTTAAACGTAAAGGCAAATCTAATGGGTATTTTAAAAAATGGCACTCCTACAATATAGTCTTTGGTCTTACTCTAAAATTACACAATGCAGACCAGATATCAATAAAGTAAATATACAAAAAAGTATCAAAAATAATGGAAATGATCATTGAAAGACATCAAAAAAGGCACTTCAATTGGCATGGAGATTTCCGATTAAAATTTTGCAATTATTGCACCATAAAATCACAAAAATATATAAAAACATATCAATAGAGATCCAATAAAAATTGGCATGATTTAGAAGGGTACGACTTGATTTAACAAAAAATCAAAGACTAGACTCGTTTTGGTTTACTGATAACAGCATACGGTTCATTATTATGAAACTGATGATTAACATTATTATTATCTCTATCAACATTTGTTGTATCTTTACGAATTTGTGCATACCCTAAATGTGAATCATCAGCAAGTCGTACACCTTCTAAAGCTGGTTGTACTTCATCATAATCATTAAAGGATGGCGGCTGTGGTAGAATATTAATATTATTATTATTGTTTGTTACTGAAATCTGTTTATAACCAGATTTAATATTTAATTTACTAGACGAACCGAAAAAATCTAATTTATCATAATTATTATCATCTGATATAGATTGTTGTTGTAAAACTTTCGGTGTTGTTGTTTGTATTGTTGTTACAATATCATTTTTATTTGTTATTCGACTACCCCAGGACATATAATCAACATCATCATCATTATCATCAATATTCTCTGTATGTTTAACATCATCAACACCCATTGTACGCCAAGCATCACTACGATATTCAATTTTATCATATTTATCAATTGGTTCATAATTATCAGTAAATGTAGTTGATGTTGGACTGATAAAACTATTTGAATTCTTATCAATTTGTTGTTGTTTAGTTTGTAATGATTTTCTTGGTGGTTTCATTGGTATAAATTTTTGTTTATTTGAATTATCTGAATCTAAATGTGTCATTTGTGTTTTTATCGATAAATTCGGTTCAATATCATGTAATGTTGTTGATGTTGTTGGTGATGGTGGTAATGGACTTCTTGAACGTGCCTCCATTGTTAAAGCGGCATGTAATTGATTATCACCACAATCTAAAGATTCTTCTTTCAACAATTTCTTCATTGATTTCATCTTATATGCTAAACATCTAAAAATCTCCTGTTGATTGGGATGTTCTAAGAAAAAAATACCTTCACCGGAATCACATTTACGGCCAGCTTCAAATGTAAATTTACCACTTTTATAACCATATCGTCGTATAAAACAATATGGCCATGTATACAACAGGATACCATCGATGGTTTTCAATTGTAATGCTGTTGATGTTAATAATAAAGTGTATTGTGTTTTATTATTTAAACCACAACGTTCAGATGCTGGTGATGGGTAAATACCAACAATAAATACAGGTTCACCTGATGAACAATACAAATCATTATCTTCTTGTATACTTGTATTTAATGAACAATCATCAGGGAATGCTACAGTTTGGAAAGCATTAACCCATTCGTTTTTTAATTGTTGATTCAATGCACCGAATTCATAGATGAATGGTGATGATTTTGTTGTTATCGAGAAATTCGTTGGACCAGTCGATGTAATTTTTATACAATTCTCTAATGTTAAAATCTTAATTGGTGTATTTTTTATTGTATCAACATTATCGTAGATTTCTAATCTTTCAATACCGCATTTACTCGCTTTAAACAACATACAGAATTTCTGTTGCCAGGATTTCTATAAAGAGAATTATAATTATTATAAAATTAAACAAATTAATAAAAATACATCACTTTTATTAATAGTTTTCCAGCAGGCGGCAATAAAAGAAAACCACTATAAACCAAACCACGGTTTTCCATGATTTTTAAATTATTTACTGAGAAATTAATCGATAACTAACTGCTCTAATTATTGAATTCTTGCTAATTTCAATAATTAATCAATTTTTTTACATATTTTCTTAGATAAAAATAAATTACAGGAAAACACTAAACGGAAAACTATTTCTTATCTATCACATATTTGTGTTTAGTGACATTTCTTGAGACAATGTTGCCAAATTTCCTTCTAATTTAGTAAGTACAAATAATTCAAAAATTTAACAACATTTCGACAGTAGAATAACAATAATACAAAATTAATTAAATTAGATTATATATGATGCGGTTTTATTGCTGTAAAGAATACTAATTTACGAAAAATATTCATTGAGTAGTTCGTTTACCACAATTGTTGGCAACGTAGCAAATACTTATCCGGGTATTTGCTAAAGCTAAGTTCACACAAAGTTGAGTTGTATTTTGCTATGTTTTAAAAATCGAAATTTTTTAAATAATTTAAATTAATGTAAAAATTAACGAAAATCCGCAAATTTTGCGTTATTTAAAATTAATTAAGTTATCGGTGATTTGAACTAATAAATTTTAGTGCACATTGATACATTCTAGCAGCGATGCCAGCTCTCAGGAATTTTCAGAAAAACTACCAATTAATTATTGAATTAATTACATAATTTTAAAAAGAAATAAATCAAGTGATTTTTTGTAAATAATACATCCAACAAAATGTAAACAAATATTCACCATTCTCATTTCATTGATATTGAGTGGTACCAATTGTACAAAAATAAATTACACTGGACTTGAAAATTATTTAAACAGCTTATTGATAGTTGTAAAATTATTTTTGGTATACCTTATTCTTTATATTTGTTTTATATTTATAAAGTGGTGAAATTAATTGGTTATAGTAATTTTTAAATTTTATGTAATTCTTGCGGATTTTTGGCCGAACGCTTGGCAACATTGCATTAGATTTGTTCGGCCATATTTGAAAAACTTTCATTGTTGTGATTACAATATAACTATAATAAAAAATTAATAAATAAATAAATAGTTAATAATAGTAGTAGTTTTTCTAAAATTTTATTATTAATGTTTTCAGTACAATTAATTTGGTTTATTTCTAATTTTAAACTAATAATTTTGAATCGTTTATTTGATATTTGTGTGATTTTTTAACAAACAAGGTCAAGATATACTCAGGGAAATCCTAGTTTTACAACTGTGATGATTACTATGATGATGATGGTGATGATGATGGATGTAAATATGGAACAAGTTGATTCAAAACAAAGTAAACAAGAAGATGAGGATGAGCCTGAAAGGCAACAAGAACAACAACAACAACAAGATGATGGACCTGTTAGGAAAAAAGCTAAATTTGTAACAACAAATCCAGATTCAACGAAACGTAATTTAATTGATTTACCTGTACGTATTTTCTCTTAATGAACAGATAATTAATTGTACTTTTACTATTTTATTTTCAGTATAATGTTTTAGTTAGTATTTTTAAATATTTGGATTTGAAATCAATAGGGATCTGTGCTACATTGTGTTCAACATTGAATTATGTCTCAAAAGATAGTTCATTGTACCAAAAAGTCACCTTAAAGGTACTCATAATTACATTATTAAATAATATTTATAAAGATTTATTTATATTTTTTTCAGTACAATATGAGTAAAGATTTTTTGGAATGTTTTGTCTCGAAAATTTCATATCCCAAAGAATTATGTATAGAATATAAAATTTATGATAATCATACAACAGAAACTCAAGATTATTTAGAATTTAATAAATATATACGAATGTAAGTTGATAGGATACAGGACTTGGTCAAAAAGCCTGATTGAGGTTTTCCTCGATAATTACAATTGAAACCGGGGACATCGAGGTGTTCCCCTTCGATTTTATTCATCATATGGTATTCTCCATCAATATCTAAGCGATGCACATTTTTAAAATTTTTAAATCTGATCATACATCCGCTTAAAATTTTGAGGAATTCATATTGTAAGCTGCACGCTCGAGTGGTGTTTTTGTCAAGTTTGAGTTATAAGCAGGGCTGGGAGGTGGCATGGAATAGGCTAAGCTCCGCTCCGGCTCCAGCGCCACAGTATATCCAGCTCCGGAGTCCTTGTTTCCCAACTGACATTTTAGCTCAATTAACAATAAACGTTTTTATGACCGTTCAAAAGCAGGAAAAATATTTTACCAGTTGTTTGTCAAGTAGTCCCTGAATGATATTTTAACAAATTTAGAACCCTATAGTGCTTTACTGAGTTTGAGCCTATTATACATAGTGGTACTCTATAAAATATTGTAGAAAAAAGTTAAATGACTAGGAGCAGGAACCAGCAGAAGTTTTAATGCTCCCAGCTCCAAGTTCGGCTCTACTGAATTAATATTCAAGAGCCAGAGTTAAGCTCCGGCTCCCTAGCTCTGTTTATAGAGATCGTTTTTCACTGAATTTCTGTAACAAATTTATTTCATTATGAAGGAGGCTTAACATACCTGTTTATGTTTGTCGAAAAAATGCAGATTCAAGGGTTGAATACTTTTAAATCGCAGGATTAAGAATTGTTTCACCCATTAAAAGTACGCATTTGTTAGATTTTGATGGAGAATAATAGCAAATCAAAAGACGAACAAAATCTAAATGGGGATCTCCTTGTGAACTAAAAGAAAAATACAAATTATTGGTGTACTCAACTTTCTCCTATCTTGACCGAGTTTTCATATTTCAGTTTGTTTTCTCGTTTCACCTCTGATAAAATTATTTTCTAGCGCACTGACTAAATGCGGTGAATGCTTACAGTCGATAAAAATCGACAACTGCCGTAATGAGGAGATATTATTGTTATTATCCGAATGTGTTAGTTTAAAAGGTTTGCAAATACCGAAATTTACTCTGTGGATTAAATTAATTTTTAAAATTTTTAGAATTATCATTATATCATTGTAAAGGTACATTTCAAACACTACCAAGTCTAACGACATTAACATCAATTAGATTCGTTTCGTGTCATTTTCCACAAAAAATCGTCAGTGAATTAATTAAAAACAACGAACGTTTAAGGAAATTATTTTTAGGTGATTATTTTATTAATATTGATAGAATCAAATTTGATTTTTTTTTTTTGTTATTTAGCTGACAACATTAATGTTAATGTGAATGAAATTTGTGAGAGTTTATCGAAAAATAACGATCATATGCGTGAGATTTATTTCAGTGAACGTAAAAAATTACGTGCAAAAAGTTTAAGAACATTAGGACGTTTAACAAAGTTGAAAAGTTTGGCTTTAGTATCAGGTACAGGATTTGAATGTGATCCAGAAGATTCATTAGAACAAATAGCAGCAGGATGTTCTAAATTAGAACGGTAATATTTACATTTCTATAATTGATTTTATTCTAATTTAATACAAATCTATATGTATAACATAAAATTATAATAATAGACTTACAATATATGGTTGGAAGGAAATCAACGATGATAATCTTATACCAGTTCTACGTATGTGTACACAATTAAAAGTACTCGATCTCAGGGGCTTGAATATAACAATAAGGAGTTGTCGTGAAGCTGCTTTATCTTTACCATTTTTAAAAGTACTGGACGTTGTCAAGTGCAATCGTGTAAAAAAATCCCAGGTAATTTTTATTAAATATAAATTCTCAATTTTTCTTGTCTATATATTTCCTTCAACAGTAAATAATTTAAATTTACAGCTAGATAAACTGCAAAGAGATTTCATGGAAATCGATATTCCATTAGAATAAGAGAATTATTTTTATATATTGATAAAATACTTCGTTCATCTCTTCTTGGTACCTTCTTGTTCACTTTTTAATTTCATATTTATTGTTTTATTTTAAATGTTCTTTTCAAAATAAATAAATTTAGTCATTCTTTTTATTATTTAGTTCTTATCACATTAAAAACAATGCAATTAAGACGGTGGAAATAAACCTAAATGTTGGAGACATACAGTTGCTGCCATTGCTTTTGCTTCTTTCTTCGTTGGACTGGCAATATTCGGTTTATATTCAACACCATTCAAAACCACCTTAAATATTGGTAAATTATTTTAAAATTAATAATTTTATAAATTAAATTACTTGAAATAGAAAGTTTTTCTTGTGATCGGGACCGCATTCGAAACATAGAATATATTGTGGTGCTCCTAATTTCTTTTTTGATGCATATTCACCCAATAATGATACAGGATGTTTATTTTGTAAACTATTGGGATTCCAATTTTGTGTTTGTTTCTTCTTTTTCTTCTGTTCCTCATTTGCAACTAAACCTTTTTTATCTAATTTAACTTCCAATAATAATGGTTCTAATGTGCCGGTTTTCTCTTTACCTAAACCTTCACCGGGTTTCCAACCCATTTTCTGTAGTAGATGCATACCCATACCACCTGATACAGGTGTCGCAGTTTGAAGTTGATCCTAATTGACGATGTATAAACAATTATAATTAATTAAATTATAAACTATTGATTTAAAAATATTTCAAACAATTCACCATTAGACGGAATAAATTATATTTATATAAAAATCCCTTTGTTTTTTGTTATTAAAAACCATCAACTTACCAAAATACGGTTCATAAAATTTGTTGGCAACCATTACAGATAATCCACACTAGGTAGAACCTTGACATAACGTGACAAAATGCCTGAAACAAATTCTCAGGTGGTAAAGATCGCGTCATAATCAAGAGAATTTACTCTCAATTATGAAGAGAACTTTAGAACTAGACAATACTCAAATGAGCAAATGTCTATATATTTCAGCCACAGATTCTATTCCTTTTATATGAAATTATTGAAATCGAAAATAAAGAAATAGTCTGTGCCTGATGGACAAAAATATAAATGTCCAAATAACCTGAAAACTTGCTTCTAGACAGTTCAAAAGAAAAGAAAATATTGATTGAATCATTGATTGCCAATACCTTTTTAGCCCATGTTTGATAACCTGATGATAATTCAGCTTGTGATAGAATTTGAGCACCGGTTGTACCAGTAAATTGGCCCGGTTGTTGTTTACTTACAGCCCAAGTTTGCATCTAAAAACATATTTTATCAAAAAAAAAAAAACACTTGCAATATTTATAATGCAATACTTCTTTGTTTGATTTGTACATTTCAGCTAATGCTTGAACATCATTCGGATTCTCCTGTAGTTTTCTCATGGCTGATAAGCGTTGTGAGACAATAGCACCAATATCTACAGATGACACCTGTAAACTTGTTAAATTTTATTAAAATTAACACAAATTTTGAAGATTGATTACGTTAGCTTGACTTGGTTCGGCAGCTATTCCTGTTGTAGGCTCCGGTACTGGTACTGGTAATGGGGGTGGTACTGGTAGTGGAGGTGGTGCTGGATTAGTTGTACCTAAAGTACCACCAGTTACGAAATTTTTAACTGGTGGTACTATCGTTGGTAGTATTGGTGGTGGTAATACTGGTGGTTGTATCGGTGCCGGTTCAATTTTTTTAGGCGATACAGGTACCCATTCATTTTCTGTTTTACGATGCAATTGTCCGCTACTAACTGGAAATTGTATTCGTAACTCACTTGTACGCTCTTGGGTATTCTTCAATGGTAAAGGTACCGAATTCTATTAATAAAAATAACAAGCTTTAGTATTTACTGTAATGATTAATAATTGTGAGAAATACTTTAATATTCATTGTGATCGATGTGGGTCTATCTTTAATTTGGAATGGATGATGGAATGGTACATCATTATCACTATCACTATGGTGATGTTCATCTGAATTACTAGTTAGACCATCTTGTTCTTCTTTATTTGATAGAGATTTACAAAATTCAGTTAATTCCTCAATTGTTTTACCACCGGCTTTTATAGCAGCGATCACTTTTTCTTGTGCTTGTGGACCTAAAGTTAAAGCACCCGGTAAATTACCGGATTTCATCATTTGTATTGCATTCTTCCTGGCAATCTCCAATAATTTCTTTTTATCAATATGTGAAGATGAATCATGTGAATTTGAACGATCACGACGACGATTCTCATCCGGTGATCGATATCTATAATAAATTAAACGTAAATTTAAATTAATTTTATTCATTTAATTATACCGTTTCCTCCATCGATAATCACGATCATTATTCTCATCACGATAGAATGGATTATCACGTGAATTACGACGATCACGTTCACGACTTCTATCCCGTTTCTCTTTATCACGACTATGCTCCCTTGAACGGTATTTTGAATGATGATCATCTTTAAAACGATCATCACGACTTCTACTACGTTTACTCCGACCTTCACGTAATTTATTTCTTAAATCATCTTTATCTAATTTACGATCATCACTACTATGGCTACGGTGTTTCTTTTTCGATTTTTCATGTGATTTATGTTTGCGTTTCTTCTTTTTATGTTCAGACGTATCCGAGTCGGATACTTCACCCTCTTCTGTATTATTCGATTTAATTAGATCTAGATTGGTCGTTTTTAATTTGACTTCAATTCTTTTCTCTTTTGGCTTATCAACATTAACTGAAAATCCATTATTATTATCATTTGAATCATCCTTTTTGTTGGTTTCTTTATTGTTATCCTCTTGATCTTTCCCTTTATTAAGTTCTGTATTATTACTTAATGGATAACTTAAGTTTGTCCCTTCAATTTTAATCTTCTTCTCATTGGATTCTTTCTCTTGTTTGATTAATATTTCAGCTAAATCAATTTCAGAACGTTCACTAGAACTGCTACGTTTACGTTTCTTATCTTTCTTTTTATGTTTCTTATCTTTATGTTTATGTTTCTTTTTACTTTTCTTATTCTTTTTACCAGATGTTTTATCATTATTCTCATCATTATCATCATTGTCAGTATCATCATTATTATCATTGTCATGATTCTTTTCTTTTTTAATAATTAATGGTGGATCAGCATCAAAACTATTGAATAATTCTGATAAGATTTCATTTGATGATTTTACTGGAATTTCAGGTTTTTGCTCCTCTGTTTCACTCATTATCACTGATTTAATTTCGAAAAAATCTCTGTTTAATACTTAAAAATGTTCATTTTTTTATTAAATAACAACAAAACCAAATTCTAAGGTTAGGTTAATGACAAGAATGACATTAGGGATGCTATCGAATGCTATCGAGTCGTGCGCACAAATCGTAATGTTAACAGCTAAATATACTCTACCACAATATCCAGTGTATTGACCAAATTTATAAATAATTGAGACGACTAAAAAGGTAGATCTAACAATAAGTTTAATCTAACACCCTTTGTTAATGATGTTAATTTATGGTATTTCAATTTTTTGTACCATACATGTGTATTATATCATATTATACGGTATTTAATACCGTATTTTACAAAAAATTGACGGCAGCAGATATTATATTGCATATCACATAAGACTATTAGAGTTATAATTATACGTTCATTGTTAGCTAATTAGTAATTATTGATCAGACACATACACAAACAAAAGAAATTTTGATTTTCAAGCCTATTTACCGTCCTAATTTCACTTTTGTGTATCAATCAAAAGGTAAAAATTATATCAACCTTATTTTCCAATGCTCGGTATTAAGTTTTTTAATACATGTATCTTACAACTGTATCATAAATATAGTACGTACAATTTCAGTTGCAATGTGACCTTCGGTTAAGATGCTCGAAGGCGGGGCCTAAGCAACCTATCGGAGATATTCGATCGACACCGAAGTTAGAAACGCCGTCCTGAAAATATAAGACACTTGTGTCATAAACCTGTGTAAACTTCCCACTCCGCAGTGTGAACTCTATGGCGATGCTAGAATTATGACAATATTTTTAAATTGGGTAGTAGACATCAACACGATCTCAGTTGGGTCCATTTAGACGATCTGCGCACCGAAAGCCACATTGAAACTCAAATTGTACGTAGTCTACTCACATCATTACCCTTTATATTAAAAAAACTAATGGAAGAGTAGTGAAAATGTAACGAATCTTGTTAATACTCTGTAAATTTTGATGAAGTATAAACTGTTAATATTCCTCGAGTCGAGTGCTCGAACTTTACGATTGACAGATTATACATCAATATATGTGATGTTGCCGCGTAATCTCCCTAAATATAGGAAAATATTACAATAAATCTGAGAGAGTAGATTCAAAAGTATCACATTTGAAACTCAACATTAAGTTTTTTTTGAAACATTATTTTGAGTTATTGTCGAGAATTTTCCGAAATATACAAAAATACACAAGAACTTTGCCAACAATAGGCAACGTTGCGCTGTCATACACTCGCTAACCAGAGTAACCAGCAGTGTAGAATTGGGGAAAATCAATTCCTAAACAGTGATTATTGTTGTTTAGAAAATTTTACTGATATGTCTTATCAACTAGCAGTCATTAAACCTTTTTTAGATTAAGTAAGAATCGGTTCTTTTAACATTAATTTATAAATACTAAGATAACAAAAATTATGTATTTACAGTATTTTTTTCTTAGTGATTCTGCGTTGTGATTGTCATGTATGTAGATGAAAAAAGAATTAAATTAGACCGCATTTTATCCATGAACTCAGTCTATTTCTGATCTATTGCAAGACCGTTTTGTGTTTTACTAAAGTGTTTATAAAAATATTTTATTGTGTTTTATAAATAAAAGGTAAAACAATATTGATGCATAACCTACAATTTGTTTTTAAAATTAGAACAGTTTCAGATTAAATTAATTAGAAGGATGACAACGAATTCTGAGGCGGCACTAGAAGGGAGAAAGTACTACCGCAATGCTCCACACAGGTAATTTTCTTTATTAATAGAAACTTTCCATTCAAAAAGAATAATAGATGTGTAAAGTATGCAACCAATAATACTCGCATTTCAAATTGTGAAATTTTTTGCAGTTTCATATTTACTATCCCATATTTTGTTAAATATTTTGTTAAAAAACTAGCGTGTGGACATTTCAAAAATATATCAAGTCTATATTTAAAAACAAGGTTAAATATGTTTTTCTTAACAAATAGTCTTAAATTCCAGGATTTATTGGTTTATTTCAATGAAAAAAACAGACAAAAAATAAACATATCTTGGAGTATTTTTATCGAATTTGTAATTCTAGTAGGTTGCAATAAATTCTGCAAATTAATTGAAATTATTTATAAATTTTAAAGATTAATTAAAATCTTTGTTGGTGGCAAATGTTATAAAAGTTGAATTATTACAGAAATAGTGTTATCACTTATCAATGACCTGTAGAAATTGCTAAATTTTTATGTATGTATTTATGATATTTCTAAATTCATGCGCCAGTTTGATGAAATTGTTTCACACTCTTACTAGTGTCTATTAAAATTGTCGCTTATTTCATATTTTTTTTGTATAAATTCAATTAGAGATACAAAAAAAACGATGCCTGAAGTATCCCAGGATGTATTCGAAGTTTCAAATCCATTAAAACCATTAGTAACACCCGAATTAATGCGTGCCCGTGCTAATTCCTCATCAAAGGACAAACCAACATTTCCTGGTTTCCAATCACAATCCTGTCCAAGTATTGGTGGTAGTGATTTAGGTGATTTTGAAAGTTTCACAGAGGGTATGTCATCATTGGAATCTAACTGGATTGATAATAGAGAGCTCGCCCACAGGTACTACTTGTTAATTATAATTAAAACTTGTATTTTATTTTCAATTATTAAAAAAAATTGTTGGAAAGTAGACGATTATGACCTGGAAATGTCGTTTTTATGATCGATTAATTTGGTGTTTTTTTTTGAATATTTTTAGATTTTTCGTGTATTTTTGGAGTTGGCGAAATTCACAAAAAAAACACAATTTCAAAATAAATCCTGAGGCTTATTTATTAGTTTATTTGCATCATTTTCTTATCTTCATTATGAAAGAAAAATGTTTTTTTGATCATCTTTACAACATTAAAAACAAACGTCCTTATCATTGATGACCAATAACAACAAAATTCGATCATTGTTTCGGTTATCTACCAAACGTCCCATCATGATGTATCGTAGATTTTTGTTATTTAAAGATTATAAATGATAGTTTATCAGTGACGTATTCACGGTTATTATAGAGCGTTGAATGAAATTTCCATATTTCCACTAAATTTTCTCGTATCACAACAATTAAAATTTTCCACGAAATGAGTTGAGTCTTAATTTTCTTAAACATTGAAAAATCGACTTGAATTCGAGTAATTTTAGGATTAGAAATCAAATCACCTGTTCACAATTAGTTTAAATTAGTGGATATTTACGCAATTTCTTTTAATTCTTTTTTAAATGAAAATTGCAACTTCTTACGTTAAAATAATCAAATTGGTGAAACAACATTTGAACTTGACATAATTAATTAACAATATAGTTTATTAATATCTTGTCAATTTGTTTTTAAAATACAATACTCTTAAATTTGATATGAATAAATAAAAAGGCGAATATTGTTTTCTGTGAAAAATTTGTTTGAATATTATTAATAAATAAATGTCAGATAAAAGTGTTGTGTTCAAGGTTTATTAATTTGTATGATAAGAGACGTTTTCCGTATAAGCCAATTATCAATTATCATATAGGATTTTTCTTTGTTTAAACAATTAATTTGATCAAAAATGGCTTATTTACTACAACTAAAACTTGTACCACTACTATTGTTTCGGCATCAAAACGTATATTAACTGTGGACATTAAACACATTCAATCCATTCACAGAACGACCTTTGCTGTTGTTGTTGTTGTTGTTGCTCTTGTTGTTGTACTACATTAAAGTTATTCGAGTGTGTTTTTCCTTTAATTTCCTCATATTTTGATTGTTGTTTCTAATATAAAAGTAGTAAATGCTGTAATAATATGAGAATTATAAACGGACAAATTAGTGATACAAGAGAGAACATCCGCAATGAGTAAGTGTATCGTTCTATTATTTTCCCCAATTTTAAATAGAATTAAATTTCTTCTCTATTAAATAATTGCAGACTATTATTAGAAAATGTAAATTTCAATGTCAGTAATTTATCGCCTTTTCTTAATCTAAGAAGGAAAATTTTGTATTTGCTTTTAATTGTTGCTATTTATTGTTTATTAATTTAAATAATATGGATATCGATGGATTTTTCTATTAAAATTCCATCTGTTTTTTTATTAATTTTGTAAATTAAGTCATTAAATAGATGAACGAATCATTCATTTCAATTGATAGATTGTGTAAATTGGGGAAAATTCTTGGATGATTCTATTAGAAATGTATCATCAAATATTTGGCAATATTTAAATATGTAATGTCATCAAATTTATACTTGTTTATTTATTATCGAAATTAATTATATCGTATGTTAGTTTTTCTAATTTTGTATACGTTACGTGTGTGTACAGTTTTTCCACGAAAAATTTCAAGGCGTGTTCTTAATTATTATTATTATTATCAGGAAAGATGCTGTCTTTTATCAATTTTGATCAAGGTTCTAAGATCTTTTCGATTGCGTTGTTTAATCATAGTGTGGATTAATTGAAACAGACGTTCATCCGGATCACTGTGAATGGTATAATAAGATCAAATCAAAGAAATACGTCTTGTAAATAAAAAGATTACAAATTACAATTATAGTCCATCCGCTGGTTTAAGAAATTGACTATTTTTAAACAACAATTTAATAGAGTTGACAGTCGGTTCTTATATTATTGATAAGACTGTGAATTATTTTATTGAAAATTAAAATTTATCAAAACAATAGAATTAATTTGATTTAATTACTATAGATAGTAATTTGGTATATAACAATCTTATCGATTTTGTTACACATAGATTTTATTTAAAGCATTGTATGAAATTCCAAATAAATTCACAATAACTCTTTTGTGTAGTATAGTCTTTGTTATTTCGAAAGATTGTTGATAAAATTCGATTTAATTTGAAGATTTTCCTAGAAAATACGTGCATTTCTACACGACTATTCAGTCACAAAGTTTTAATTGTGGGTAACTTTCTACGAAAAAAGCGAATATTTAGTAGAAAATTTCACGTTTGTTTTTTACGATGTGGAAAAGTTTCAGTATTGGAAAATTTCTATGGAAATCTGAATGACTGGAAAATCTTAGCACTTTTTTTATATTTTCCCCCATAACTCAGCCTACATTGATTAATTTAAAATGAATATTATTTTATTACAATCGATGGGCAATTGAATGGCTTTTAAAAATCTTCAAGAAATTTTTCGATCGGTTCGTTATTTTTCCGGAAAATTAAGAAAAATGTAAAGATTGTGTAGATTGAAATCTTGCGCAATGGAGAAACGGATAAAACTTTGTTTGAAAGTTGTTATATACTTGGAAAATTCTCAATGCATCTGCGAAAAATTCAATTATTGAATATTAAATGAGTTATTGCGAAAATTTTCCGATTTTTCACTAGTTCATTGTCACCTAAACATAATTTTTTTGCAATAAGATTCATACAGTTTGTAGCTGATTTTATGGCCTAACACAACTTATCAACTTTGTTTTAAATTTTATTCAAAGCATCGTATGAAAGTCCAAAATTCTTTACTATTTCACAGCAACTCTTTTGTGAAGTTTTTGTTATTTCGAAAAATTTTGTGATAGAATTCGATTTAATTTGAAGATTTTTTGAGAAAGTACGGGCATTTCTACACATTTTTTAATAATTAAGGGTACGAACTGCATATTTAAGGCTTCTTTTAGGTCATATTTCATATTCTAGCAGTATACGTTGAAAAAAGTTTGTTACCTTATATCGTACTATAGCCCATATTTTATCAGAAAAGCGTATGTTTCAAGAAATTTTCCGATCGGTTGGTTATTTTTACACAAAATTAAGAGAAATTGTGTAGACTAAAATATTGTACAATTTTAAAGATAGAGAAACTAAGGAAAAATTATTTGAAAGCCTAGACATGGAATTTTCCCAGCGCATCTGCAAAAAATTCAATTTTTGAAAATTAAATGAGCTATTGAGAAAAATTTTCGATTTTCTATTAGTTGATTTTCATCTATTAAAAACAAGATTCAGTTTACAGATGATTTTATGGCCTTTCCGATGGTAACGTTGCTTATCAACTTTGTTATAGATTTTACCATTTCACAATAGCTCTTTTCTATAGTTTGTCTTATTTCTAAAATTTTCCAAGAAAATACGTGTATTTCTAAACGGTTCTTTAAACACAAGAATGTCTTAATTATGGGTAATATTTTAATCATTAAATCTAAATTTGTACATTTTCAGAATCTTCGTTAATCGTAGCTTGCATTTGGAGAATATCAAATTCTATGGCTTCGATATGGATTACACTCTTGCCGGTGCGACATTTCTTAATTATCTTTTTATAATTAGTTTAATTATATTTTTTTTTTGAATAGAATATAAATCACCAGAATACGAGAAATTAGGTTTTGATTTAGTAAAACAACGTATGGTTTCAATTGGTTATCCCCAAGAAATTTTAGAATTTGAATACGATCCAACATTTGCAGTCAGGTAAATCTACTTGACCTATTTTTATACACAATTAATTAATTAAGTCATTATAAATTTTTAGAGGTTTGTGGTTCGATACTCATTACGGTAATCTTTTGAAAGTTGATGCTTATGGTAACATATTAGTATGTGTGCATGGTTTTGAATTTATAAAACAGTAAGTTCATTTCTTTTAATGTTATTTAATAAAATATTAATTAATTATTTTTTTCTAGTTCACAAGTATACGAATTATATCCAAATAAATTCTTAACATTAGATGAATCTAGAGTTTATGTATTGAATACATTATTTAATTTACCTGAAACATATTTATTGGCTTGTTTAGTTGATTTCTTTACAAATTCACCACAATATACGAAAACATCAACCGGTGTAAAATGTGGTGAATTATTAATGTCGTTTAAATCAATATTTCAGGTAAATTTCAATTGATAATTCTACATATCAGGTGGTCCAGCTAAATATTCCTATTTTTTACGGCGATTTACTCTATTTGGCGAGCGAATCGAAAGATATTTCAAGGATTTGTAAGGGGGACCATTTTAGCAAAATTAGAACCTGGAAGTAAATCAAAAAGGCTCTTTTTCGACTATGTTTTTATTCTAGAACCGGTGAAAATGTTTCGCATTTTTAAGAATGCAATGAAGTAAAATAAAACAAAAAACAAAGTTGAGTGTCATTGTTAGTTGTTTTACCTCATTAGCTCATTCTTGAAAGCCAGCTTTATAAATTAGCTATGGGGTTCTAGTTTTGGTATATAAATCCTGACTTGCCATAAGAAGTAGGAACATTTAGGTGGCCAACCGGTATATAGAGAGACTATGTGATTAATTTTGATAGGATGTCCGAAATGCTGTTGATTGGGTACATTTACAAGGTGATTTAAAACAGAAAACTATCGAAAATCTTGAAAAATACGTTAAAAAAGATGAAAGACTACCAATGTTTCTACAACGACTCCGTGAAAGTGGTGCTAAAACTTTTCTGTTAACCAACAGTGATTATAATTTCACCGATAAGATAATGACGTATTTATTCGATTTCCCACATGGCGCCAAAGTAATAATTGTTACACATATATTTGATTACAATGATTATTTATTTATTTATTTTTAATAAATAGCCAGGTGATGCGCACAAAAATTGGAAGAGTTATTTCGATACAATCGTTGTGGATGCACGTAAACCGTTATTTTTCGGTGAAGGCACAATATTACGTCAAGTTGATACAACAACTGGTGCATTACGTGTTGGTATACATACAGGACCATTAGAGAAAGAAGCTGTATATTCAGGTGGTTCATGTGATGTCTTTACGAAATTAATTGGTGCTAAAGGTAAAGATGTTTTATATGTTGGTGATCATATCTTTGGTGATATATTGAAAAGTAAAAAGATTAGAGGTTGGAGAACATTTTTAATTGTACCGGAATTAGTTAGAGAATTACATGTATGGACTGATAAATGTCAATTATTTGATGAATTACAAACGCTTGATGTTAAATTAGGCGATATGTACAAGTATGTTATAAATATTTCAATTTTTACTAGTATTTGTTTATAATTAATTTATTTTGATAATTAGAAATCTAGATAGTAGCGCTAAAGAGAAGCCGGATATATCGAAATTAAGAGCTGCAATTCGTGATGTTACACATAAAATGGATATGTCATACGGTATGATGGGCAGTCTGTTTCGATCCGGATCACGACAGACATTCTTCTCATCACAGGTAATTTAAAATATTTCTTAATAAATAGGTATTTATTAGTTCTTGTAGGTTGTAAGGTATGCTGATTTGTATGCTGCTACACATTTGAATCTCCTCTATTATCCGTTTTCGTATATGTTCCGAGCACCAGCTATGTTATTGCCACATGAATCAACAGTAGCACATGAACAACGTTTCGTTATGGAATCAACAATTGATAAATTACAAGATCAAATCGATGATATTAATATAAAACGTAAACAGAAAATTTTAGAACGTGCTCATAGTCAAATACCACATGTACGTCCAGAAACACCAACGTGTGTTACACATACTCATGATGAAGATTTCTCTGATGATGATAGTGATGATAAGAGTTCATCGAAGAATTGTAACGATTCTCCAAAATAGATTTATTAAAAAAAAATAAAAACGATTCAAACAATAACGACGATAATAGGAACGTTCCTGGTTTTTGTTAGTGAGTTTGTACGCACACGATAATTTTTTGAAAGATAATTTTTATGCCTGTTTTTTGTAGTTATATAATTACAGTAAGGGTAGATTTTATACAGTTCATTATGCAATAATTGTTTTTTCCAATAAATGATTTGAAAATAAAGAAACTTTTACCAGTTCTAGTTTGGTAGTTATAAAAGTAAGTCATATAAGTATTCTTCCATTTCTTCATCCCTAGATTTGATTTCGACTGGTTTGTGTTTCTCCCATGCAGATTCTTCGGTTTCATCCTCGTCCATAAAGGTATGTTTTTTATCAATATTTGATGGTGTTGGTGATGAAATACTACTACCTTCACCACCACTATCGCTTTCTTTTTGATTTTTACTACGTTTCTTCTTCGTCTTTTTGATTCTCTTCTCTTTGTGTTTATCGATTCTTTTAATTTCACGTTTCTTAGTATGATAATTCAATTTCAATGAACATTCATGACATAATCCTCAAACAGAATTCATTATAATTAATTAAACAAAACGATAATTACGAATAATGGTAAGTTGAACATACTAATTTTAACAAGAGCATTCTTCTTCTCACCATGCTCTCGATAGGCGAAATTCACTTCCCATGTTTTCAAATCATCACGAATTTCGCATTTTTTATTACCGCAAATAAATTGACCTTTACCACTAATTACTTCACGTTCAATTCGCCATCGTAATGCTATCTTTTTACAACAACATTCAAAAATCTTACTGTAAAATTGTTTAAAGGAAATTCTACTTACTTTGTTCTCTTTATAAAGTGTTAAATCACCAATACAATATTCTTTAAATAGTTTATCGTAATATTTTTTAGCAAATTGTGCCTCCCATGTATCCGGTGCTAGTTTATCGTCCCATAAGAATCGATGATTTTCACGTAGCACATCGGAATCAGTACGGTCCTTTGATGTGTCCCGTGATAATAATAATTTCGTGTCACCTGGTCGTTTTAATATATATTCGTTTATTAAGGCTTTATGTACATCGTACGGGTTCATATAACGCATTTGGGAGCGTAACGACGACATTATCCCTAATTTTTATCCGATAATTCACTCAAATATTCTCTTAACAAGTTTCCATCAACATAACCTCAACTTGTTTAGACAGTGTTGCCACATATTCAAATTTAAGAAATATTTAAATGAAATCTAATATTACAATTAATAGATGATTATAGAAATAATTAAACAACAATTAGAGCTTCTCTATTAGATTTGTTTGGATTATTTTTGTTTCCCATCTTTGTATTTAAGATATCTCGAATTTTGAGAATTAAACACAAGCTGACAATCATGCTAAATTTGTGATGTTACAGCTATCTAGTGGTTGTTCCTAGAACTATGTTGAAAAATAGCGGTAATATTTAAACGGCTACCGATAACAAGTTATTAACCGTGTAAAAACTGTCTATTATTGTAGTAATTAATTTATTTATCTTACAATGTTTGTAAAGAAATTATATTTATGTGCAATTGTTGCTTTAATGTGATTCGGGGGAATTCCTATAAAATAGGGTTTAATTGACGTGACGCCACTGTACAGTTAAAGCGCGCTCTGGTATAAAAGTCTGAACTTGATTATTCTTATTCTAATTGTAGCTCTCTATTTGATTATAAATCGACAAATTATGAAAAATCAATTAATTTGTAATCCATTACGTGAAAAATTAAATAATACTTATTATATTTATCTCCATTATTTTCTGTTGTAGTAAAAGTGTTATAATTTGTTACAAGCAGATTATGTGATTTGGTGCGTATTTCGAATCTCTCATTTAGAGAATCGATATGGTATTGTACATGTATTGTCAAAGAATACATACTCCATAGAAGCTCAGATCTCGGGGTTTTGTGGTTATCAAACTTTTAGTACCTACCCTGACTCACGAAGGGCGACACTTGTTCAATGTCGGTCGGTCGTCGACACTGTTGCCGACGACGTAGGAAGAAAATCTACTAAATGGTCACGTGATACCCACTAGAAATCCATTTAGTTTATTTTGAAGTCAATATTCTTTTTCTACATCCAAATATGTCCATTATAAATATGAGATAAAAAATTATATAGGTAAATATCTCCAAAAGTTATATTTAATTAGACAAATCAACAAAAAATATTCGAAAAAAAATCTACCAATTTTCTACTTTTCTACCAGACATTCTACTTTTCTACCAGATTTTCTACTAATCTACTAGACGGAGATTTATCCACAGGACGGGTCGAAATTCCACCAGATCTAATAGAAATTTGCCTGAATCGGCAACCGTGGCCATGAGTTCGGTTGATAAAATCGTCGTGCTTAGCATGTGCTTACCGACATTGAACAAGTGTCGCCCTTCGTGAGTCAGGGTAGGTACTAAAAGTTTGATAACCACAAAACCCCGAGATCTGAGCTTCTATGTAGTATGTATTCTTTGGTATTGTATAGGATTAATATAAATATTGATAATAATAATTCAATTTAAATCTCTCTTTTTTATTGAATCATAAAAATACGAAACAATAACACAATTGATTAACAACTACATACAACATCAGTTTATTCAAAAAATGGCATTCGAATAAATCGTATTATTTCACATTTAAAAGCAATAAAATTAACAAATATATATATTTGTTTATATCACACAATAAATAAAAGGAATATTAAAGAATTTACTGTATTATTTGTATATAATAGATGAATAAATCACATAATTTTTCATTATTTGAAAATGTACAGAATTTGTATACATTTACAGTGTTATAATTGTAATAAAAATGCATACAGATACACACACACACACACATACGATTTTTTCTGCAAGAGGAGTACATTACAAATTTTGATAACAAAATTCAAGATTATAAGGATAAAAAATAAGGCAGGCACATCTATTCAAAGGAATACCACACACAGAATAGATTTACAATTTTTATCTCTTTTTTTAAAATTTATTTAATTTTATAATTCGAATAAAACTTGATATAACAACATTATCGATTAATAATCAATACAATTACGTTTATTCCTGTTTAAATGTGTGTATAATAATTTATTTTAGTACACGTATATATGTAGAATGCTATATAATAGCAAAATTTTTTGGTCATTTGCATCTTAATCAACAATCATTTGCTTTATTTGCATAAATCTATATTAATTAATTATAGTTTGACAATTATTCAAATGATATATAAAAATACATGGAATTTTGAAATCAATAATTAGAAAATTTTGCTTTACTATCACACAGTTTTCAAAAAAAAAAAATTAAACAGAATGTTCCCATGTTAGATGAAACATACTGTATTTGTTGTATAAAGGTGGGTCTACACGTACATTTTTGTATTCGGAAATACTAGATCGTTTGGAATAGTAGACACTTTTGAATATAATTATTATTACTATAAAAAAATTAAAATAAACCACCTGGCAGGATTTTTGTTGTTGCTCAGCAATCTTACAATACTTGATCGATATAATTATCGTTGTAGCTTAACAAACTGTTTAATAATTTACATTAAAAGCGTGGTAATTCTCCTGTTTTAAGTTCTTATTTACAATAATCACTTGAATCATACAAAAATATTTCCAGACAAATGGTGCAGTTCGTTCTAATCATTATAATAATAAGACCAATTCCATATTAGGTAATTATTTACAAATTCACAAAAATCACTCCAATTATAACGTTTTTATTAAAAAAAAATAAAAAAAAAATAGTGCAAGTAGTAGGGTCGGGTTGTCTGTTAATTTATCACACTTTATAAATCACAACAATTAATAGAAATAATATTAATGATAATTGTGGTGTACAACAAATAGTTGATAGAGATGATGATGCTAATGCACTGGCTGCTGTTTTAAGGCAATATTCGAATTCTTTATAATCAACACGTGTTATTGCACAATAATGTGTATGAGCACAGTTTGCATCGCAACTTGTATGCGGTGTATTGTACATACGTACAGAATTCGCTCGATAATATCTGCAATAACAAGAAATTATTGGTATGCGAAAGAATATACAGATATGGCATTTCAAATTAATACATATGTATGTACAAGGGTCTTTTTTCTAAGATGTTAAATTCGAGCGAAACTTGTAGTAAGTAGTTGGTGGCCGAACCGAAAAATATTTCTAAGATTTGTAGGGAGGCTCTTGGTGATCATTTTAGCAAAATCAGAACCTCGTAGCTCATTTTGAAGTTGGTCGAATACGATCGTTTCTAACAATGTGGTAATTTTCAAAAACGAGCGACGCACGCAAAACGACTAACAATAAGAATGACTCGTAGACTCTCCCAACCTTTATTATGGAGAAAAACGAACAAAAAAAAACAATGTTTGAAGAATCTCTGAGTCATTCATAGTCGTTTTGTACATTTAACTCGTTTTTTACAATCGCGATGTTGTCCAAAACGAACGTTTTTTGACCAACTTCCAAATGAGCTACAAGATTCTAATTTTATTAAAATGATCTCTAGACACCCGCCTATAAGTTCTTGAAATATTTTTCAAATCGCTCGCTAAATAATGGGAGTTGCTATAAAAACTATTCATCCGACATGAATCACTTTGTATAATTTTGAATTTCTTCTACAAAATTATTTCTCGGTTTCTAAAAGCTCTAATACAGATATTCATTTTACTGCTCAAGAATCAATGCAATTCGAAAATTGTCTAAAAGCCCCTTTACATTATCCAATGTTTGTATTCGATTTTTCCATCCGATTTTATATCCGAATTCATTTCGGATCTTAGACATTTTCATCTTTACATTATCCGAGTCAGGTGCATGAATACGCATGCGCTAACATTCAATAATCGTTGGTACTATATACAAATTGATACTAAAAGACACCAAAAAACCATGCCACAGCCATGCTTTCAACTTGTGCATAACCTCATATTCTCAAGACACCATACTACCCATGACACTTCTTAGTGAATCGGTTAGAAACTCGGATGAAATTAGCGATCGCTCGATTCTGAAGAAATCAGATGAAAACTAGCAAGGTTTCTCGTATACGGCCACTCAGAAATCGAATGGTGTAAAGACACAAAGTCAAGATGTAAACTCGGATAATATAAAGTGGGCTTAAACCTGTCCCTTCTAACTATGCCAAAGGCAAATTCACCGAACAGTCTGATGATTTTTGCTGAAAACGTCTCAATATCCGCTGTATCTATTTGAAATGCCTGAACTGTATAGATATAGACGAATTATTATTGTAAATGGTTTTTATATACCTTAGGAAATGATCGTTTGAATTTCCCAATGTTAACTTATCAGCTAACTGGTGCAGTGATGTTGGTGTTATATCTGAAATACCATAATATGAACTGAAATTGTATTCTACCGTCCATTCAGCATCTTCCTTCGAATTCAAATTCGCCGTTGATAAATCCAAATAATATTGAGTATAATCGTAGATCTGTATAAGAGAAGAATATTTAATAACCAATATACAATATTGATAACGATTTTGTAGATGTATATTTCAGGAATAAGAATTCACATTAAATTGATAAGCAATATTATGAGATAATAGGAGAAGTTTGTAGTAAAGGACTAGCCGCCAGTCTTCTTTCAATTACCCATCCGATTGCCACCAATTTTCCAGTGTTATTCTAATAATAGAGACACCTTTAAATTAGTGTTGTGCTACCCCTTACCTGTCCACTATCTTTGTCAAACTTGTAGATCCTTAAGCCGGGATTATTGGCACCGTCTGTTGTACGTTTCGGTGTAATGGCCGGTGCTAGCATTAACCAGGAGATTGGACGACCTAGAAATTTAGAAATAAAAATCAAAATTATATAATTTGAACTTTGAGATTGATAAATATATATAAAAAATCAAAATATTTCATTTTAAAAAATAAATTTCAATAGAAACATTATGTGATTTAAACGGATCTGAATTGCTAGCAGCAATCCGGAATACGTTCTCAATTAATATTGTTCGGATTATGTGTAGAATATACTTAGATGGGAGATCCCTCGATGTGGTGGTATTTCACTATAATGCTTTACTAACGATTTAAAATTGAATGTCTAGTAGTAGTCGGTACGATAATAATAATAATAATAATAACCAGCAAGATTACAGCTCTTCAGTTCGATTTTATACAATGTATATGACGGCTATTGGCGAACAAGCCATTAATACACTCCTCTTACACTCTATTGTATAAAATATAACAACGATATCCTCCATATATACAGTACATAACTAGAAGATTTAGATTTAGAATAAAATATTTGAGATTGTTTCGACTTAAAAGCCATTTATTTGTAACGATAAGTGACGGTTATTGCTCAAGTTTTATGAAGAATTCAATAACTATTTATATGAAATATGTTTTTTTCTATATATGTGTTTATATTCTAAGATCTATTTGAAACTTTCCTAATTATAATTTGATATAGTTGAATTAGTTCAAATATAGTTTCTTGTTCGAAATCGTATACAATAATTCCTTATAAGTGTCTCTTTGAAAACTTCCATTAGCTTAAATTGAATTTGTCCACATATTCAATGATGGTGATACAATTTCACTTATTGAGATCTACTGAAACATTTATAATTACAGCATACTTAATACAATACAGTCTTCGCTCGTTACCGTTACGTTATAAATTCGACGTTAGAGGCTCATAAGCCATAAAATCATATTGTTTAACGCTTATTTTACGATATATTCCCGAAAAACGGAACCAATGAAAAAATTTCAGTATAAGCCATGTAATTACACATACAAGAATCAATATGGCAGATATCGATCAGCTGATCCTATTGTTAATAGCAGTGATCTTAAATAGAGAGTTTTCGCCCGACATCGTTACGTTTTTTTTTTATAGCTTTGAACTATACGGTACAAATTGTAACGGAAAGACGTTTTAGCTTTACGTAAAACATTTAAGCTGTTATAATGGCAAGTGACATACATTGATATCACCATTACTAGCAGTACGATCAATTGCTCGGTACCCGCCATATTGATTCAAGTGCGCATGGGATCACATGGTTTATAGTGACAGTGATTTTATTGGTTCGGTTATTTTCAGAAATAGCGTGCAAAATTGCCTCGTACGGTATTAAATGTAGACCTTAAAAGTATAACGGAGAATTTTTAACGTAAATGTGTCGGGCGAAAACTCACTATTATCGGGTGTACCACGATATTTCCTCTTGCAGTTATCTGTGCCTTTCTTACGTAGTATCGTAACTTGGTTCGGCCATATGAAAAATACATTAATAAATGTCAAGTGGCCGAACCAAGTTACGATATTACTAGGAAATACCATCGTACACTAGTTCTTATAACACGTTAAACGAAAACGTCTTTCCGTTATAATCGATACAGTACAGTTTAAAGCTAGAACATAACGTATCTAGCTTCGACTCGTCACCGATACATTATAAGCTCTCCGTTAAAATTTATAAGCCCTAAAATTATATCGTGAAGCGTAAACGTTATTAAGATTTACCGAAATATTTGTAATTACAGCGTATCCGATATAATATGCTGTCTTGTACGTATATAATCAGTATAATACGAAATGACGACGCTCGGTGGCGTGAATAATTCATCTGTATTAGTGTATGCGTGTATGGTTTTGTTTAAACATATACATACGCACACATATATGTACATCTATCTACTAGCTATTTTGGGATTTCGGTTGGTTTATATAGGAAGAGTACATCTTTCAATAGTTGAATTGAATTGTAACTTGACGCCTTAGGGAGAACTGATCCAATTTCCCTTTAGAAACACTCGATTTTATTTCGTTCTCTATACGTCTCTCTTTATTTCTTCCATTCCACTCGATGTGAACAAGTTGTTGCGTACCTACATTCAATTTTTGATTTTTGATAATAGCTTGATGAAGGGATGAATAATGTCGCTTTTATAGAACGATTATAGAAAATTCCATCCCGTATCTGGTTGTAGAGGAATGTTTCCTCGTAAACCGCAGCTGTAGGACAGTCAATTATTTGAATTCTTTATAAAATTCCTATCGACAAAAATTCAAAATTCAGCTCATTATATTTTTTGTTACACATATTTTCTCTCGTTATAATCACTTAAATTGAAATTTACGATTCGTATGCTTTTATACCATCAAATGATATGTTTTAATTTGGCAGAGCGATCAATCAATGCGGATATATGAATCGAAAACAAATAGGTATATTGATGGGGAAGTTTTACAGTTTGCCTAAAGGCAATTCCGGGCCATCGTACTCTTTATTTCGGATCGATTGGTGTTTACCAAAGTGAAAAACTTATCGGAAAAACAGATCGGATAAGATAGAAGGGGGTGAAAAGCTCCACCTAGATCGTTTGCAAGTACTTCAAGTCTTGATGCTGGTGCCGTTTTTTTTTTGTCTGTTTGTTTGTCGTTTATGCTTTTTTCCGCTTTCGCATCTTAACCAACACAAGTTTTTCTTGCCTTGGAAAAATTGATTAAATTGCTACCACTCCCATGGTTCTTTATCCCCGACTCTCTCTCTCTCTCTCTCTACACACTAGATTGAAGTAATTCTATGTAACAATTTTGATTTAATTGTTGGAGTAAAAAAAATATTGGATATTAATAATTTGGAATATATCAAAGCTTCTCTTTATTCAGCTTTCAAAAGAACTTTATCGTTTATTCGTTTATCTGCCCTATGTGTATTTCTGCTATTTAAAAAGCAATTAAGACTAAAATTGTATGAAATTAATTGTAAAATCTGTGTGGCTCGATTCGCACAAAATCCATATCCCTCTACTTTCCAGTTTTAATTGAACGATCCATTATCCAGACAGAACAGTAACCCCCTATTTTATCTCACTGAAAAGTTGGGAATGAGGGGAAAGATTGAAAGATGTATCCTTTCCAACACACACACACACACTTTTTTATAGAAATTACCGTTTTATTTACCACACATACGATAATTGATTTGCATATAATCAGGGGGGTAATTGTGGTATTCCCTTTTATAAACGACTGCGAATTCATCGACAAGACATAATAGAGCCCTAATATTCTTCTTTATATGCGTGAAAAAATTTTCATTTCCGGTAAGTTGAATCGTCGGTTTTTCATGTCGTTATTAACATTTTGTGTGTGAGGAATTGTACGATGGTGATGATGATGATGATGATGATGATGATAATGGCAGATATGCCGTTTTGTTCCCGGACCGATTCGTACAAGTTATGGAAAAACACAGAGCGTGAAATAAACGTAAAGAGATCGACAGAAATGATAAAACAGATAGATAGAGAGATATTCTTGTTATAAAATATAGATATGAAAATCTTAATTTAAAATTCACCATACCTGTATCATTGTAAATCACACGGAATGTATCCGAATGTAGATGTCCAAAGAATTGTCCAACAATAATATTGGCATACTTCCGGACGATTTGTAAATATCGCCGATTATGATAATCGGAATAAGCGGCATGAGCTGGTGGAAAAGCACCACGTTGACGTTCATTGGATCCGGGTGGTATATGGCCGACTAAATATACCTGAAATCAAAAATTTTGTTGTAATATAATCCTTAATACTGCCTCTATCAAACACGCATCCTGTATTATAATCCGTTTGGGTAACGGTGACATATAGGGGTGTGTTCAAATCGGTTGTAGCTAGTAGGTATGTTGTCGTTATGCTTAATGCATTCATGTTCGAATAAATAGACGTTAGTTGGAGAGAGATAGAGAGATTTGAAGATTTTGAGTATAGAAATACCATTATCAGCAATGGTGAAGTGAGTGCGGATTATCGTCTTTACCACAACTCTACGATTCTAGAATTAATAACGAGAGAAGACACGATAGTTGGAATATAATTTTTATATTATCACTATTCTAGTATTATATCAATCATGTCGTTTTTTTTTCTATATAATTCCATTTATTCATTGTGTTTGCAAATTTGTGCGCCGCTCGGTTTTTCCACGACTTTGTTGATTCCACGATTCTAACAAAACAAGAACAAGAAAAACTGTTAATGTCGTTATACTAAGAGAAAATTTATTAGTTCAAATTCATAATCTTATGATTTATGAATGGTTCCTTTTTAACAAACTATTTTATAAATCCTTCAAGTTCTTTTTATTTTGTTAAATACAGCCATTTATGTCAATGTCTGTTTTTTCTCTCGTTTTCCAACAGTATTTTTCTACAGATTAAAGTGAACGACTGTAATGCTATTAATGATGTTGCATTTAATACCGTCGTCATATCTACACATACACATAAATGGTATAAAGTGAGGATTTTGGGACATCTAAAATGACAAATTGAACGTTGGCACAAAATCCGAACGAGCCTCCCTTATACCGTACGTCACCGGTAATTCATCATAACAATAACCAAATACTATTCTTATACGATAATTGGATAAATTAAAATGATATTATGTAGTAATAGAATCGATAAAGGTATTGTTTTAGGAAAACAAGTGTAAAGATTCGCCTGTACGACAATTTCGCGTACATTTAGATTTATTACAATCAGCAGAATGGTTGTTATCTATATCCAGACACGCCTTAATATCGTTGATTTATCGTTAAATTTCTTGTTTCAACTCTATAAATTCGTCCACTACCGTCTGTTTTTGGAAGAATGCAAATTATTGGGGAGATAGCGTACCTACACACACAAAATTCGTTTTAATATAATATAAAATCGAAATTGTCATGTCGGTCACGTTCCCATAAGAAAATATTAATCCGGAAACGGAAATTAACACAACAATTGTTACACAGTGACAACAGGCATTTCCTCGACATTTTATGCATATTTATAAATTGTAACTGTTGTACTAAAATAACGTAAACAAACGCAAATGTTCAACGTTTATTTGTATTTTTATTAAAGAAAATAAAAATTATCTTCCATCATGCCCCGTCTTATTCATTCGTTGTATTGTTTAAATTTTTTGAAAAATTTCTCCCGAATGTATACCGTGTTTTGTCTGTATTTGTGTGTGTGTGTGTGTGCGATTTCTCATTTCACGCAACGTTATTTTTTACGACGCCAACAAATAGATGCAAACAATGACAACAGCAACAATAACACCAGGAGAAGAACAAAGAGAATGTGGAGATTAAGGTGAGGCTGTTGTTCATTCTGTTGTTGAATAACAATTGTTGTATTAAAGATTGTTGAAAAGGAAATGAATGGGGAAACGGTTATTGGTGATAAAATTCGACAATTTCATGTTTCCGTTCACAAATTTTATAATATCGGTAATTTTGGTGGATGCGCCGGGTGAGTTGTCTTCATTTCAACATTTGTCGATTTTAGCGTTAATTTCAGTTTTATCCATGAAACGATACAAATATAATACAGGAAAAATCCCAATTTATATTGCTTGATTCGTAAATACTTTCAATATTGAACAGGATATCTGTTTTGTGTTGAGATTTTCCATTTTTTTTCCACCAGTATGATTTTATACATTTTCGTATATATCTGTTAAAGTTTCGCTTCAGTGGAAACTGTTCGATTTGATACGTTATACTATATGTATATGGTATATAAATTGAACATGTGAATAATCCTTGAGCAACAACACAATTTGTGTACACTTGAACAATTCATGTTTAACAAGAATCTCTCTTTTCCACAGATCTTGTTACAACTACCATGAATTTTCACAAAATAAAATTTAGTTGAAGTAAACCTAGAAGAATAACATTGGTTGTGTATATCTTTTTTATTTATGGAATTATATTGGTTATAAATAAATACTATTGGGATATAGATCTAATCGATAGGGGAAATTAACTGAACATCCGGGAAGATTGGTAGCATTCCCAAGCGTATATTTTCCACGTACATGTAGGTATATTTTGTGTCTAATCAACATTAAATACGATTTTTATATAACGCTCAAATAGAGAAATCGATAATTAGTGTTTTCAATGATTTATTTATTATGAAAAATCTATACAATCTTGGCAATCCGTACAGCATATCATATCTTCATTGATATCAATATTGGAACTAGCTGGTGATGATTCGGTTGATTGTCGGCGTATTTTCTTACATTTAGAACAACGTACAAGATTCGGCCCGGGTGTTGGTTGCCTTTCTCGAACATTTCGATTTGGTAATTGTCTTTTTAACAGGAAATAATCGCCGACTTTTTCAATAATATTGTTAGCATGTCCGAATTGTAATGCAGCATCAACAATATCAGCCGCTTTACATGTGTTGATTTTATTATCCGATTTGCTCGATGAAAGTCCGCTTGTTTTCGATATTGGTTTCAAAATTGATTTTAATTTTTTATTATTTATTATCGAATGATTAGAATTTCTTCGTGTTGTTTTCTTTTTCGAATTAAACATAGTTTTCAATTTACTCAAATAATAAAGTACTAAATTAGCATAGGTTTCAATCTTTTTCGTTGGTGCTAACGTTGTAGTGCTGCTACTACGGCGTGTTGCTTGATTTGATTTCCGTTTGAATTGTACTTGTTTTTTGATTTTGCGGCAGGGCATTTTAAAAATGACGATAATACCAAATTTTGACACAAAACTTCAATGATATGTTGTCAAAACCATAGACTACTTGTGCGCCAACTAAACATAGAGGCGTAGCTATGAATTTTGGGCCCCATTCGGGCACCTATATCCATACACTTGTGAAAAGCATAGCAACGAGTAGTACTTCAGTTCAGAACACTTGTCTCTTAGGGGTGTCACTTGAAGGCTTCCAAATTATGAGAAAAAGATCGTGAAACAGAGATGATTTAAACAGTTACACAATGTTTCTTCTAAATGTGGCCAATTCTTATGAAATTCCAATTAGATTCGTAAAATATTTCAAGGATTTGTAGGAGGGTGCCTAGAGGCAGTTTGAGCAAGATTTTAACCTCATAGCTCATTTGGAAGTTGGTTAAAAAACGCTCGTTTCTAACGATATCACGATTTTCAATAACTAGTCAAACACGAAAAATGACTCACAATTAGAATGACTCGAGAATCCTCCCAATGTCATTTTTTTCGTTTTTCACCATTACATTCTGGAACAGGTGGAAATTTTTCGAATTTTTCTTAAATGCAATAGAGAAAAAAAAAATGTAGGGAGAGTTTTCGAGTCACTCGTAGTCGTTTTGCGTGTTTAGCTCCTTTTTTTGTTAAAATTGATCAACTTCCAAAGGAGCTACAAGGTTCTAATTTTTCTAAAATGATCCCCAGAGGCTCTCCTACAAATCACTGAAATATTTTTCGAACCGCTCGTCAACTAATAAGAGTTTCATACAAATTGACCACCTTTTGAAGAAACACCAGATATAATGGTGTTTTGGGGGGGGGGATGCCTTGTTTTAATTTCAATTTTTAGATACTTTCAATATTAT
This sequence comes from Mylabris sibirica, assembly GCA_039776855.1. NCBI lineage: Eukaryota > Metazoa > Arthropoda > Insecta > Coleoptera > Meloidae > Mylabris > Mylabris sibirica. Next base: position 11,075,082 of record CM077836.1, read on the forward strand.
TCATCACTTTTTGTTATCCTGCTGTATAAATGAGAAGATGAAAGCACATCTAGTCAAGTTTTTAGTTGAATTTTGAGATGTTAAAAGCTTCCAAATTATGAGAATAAGAATCGTGAAACAGAGACGATTTAGACAGTTACAGGATGTTTCTTCTAAATGTGGTCAATTCTAATGAAGCTCCCATTAGATTTGAAAAATATTTTAAGGATTTGTAAGAGGGTCCCTGGAAGCCCTTTGAGCAAAATTATAACCTCAGAGCTCATTAGAAAAGTGGTCAAAAAAGCTCATTTCTAACAATAATGCGATTTTCAATGACTAATCAAAGACGTAAAACGACTCATCATGACTCAACAATAATTTTTTTTCGTTTCTATCTATCACATTCTGGAACAGGTGGAAATTTTTCATATTTCTTCTACATTGCAATAAAGAAAAAATCTTGGGAGAGTTTTGCGTGTTTAGCTAGTTTTTTAAAATTGACCAACTTCCAAATGAGCTACGAGGTTCTAATTTTGCTAAAATGATCCACAGAGGCTTTCCTCTACAAATCTTTGAAATATTTTTTGAGTCGCTCGCTAACTAATAGGAGTTTCACAAGAATTGACCACCTTTTGTAGAAAAACCAGGTATAATCATGTTTTTTTTTGCGTGAAATCGCCTTGTTTTATTGCCAAATTTTAGATACTTCCAATATTATTCATCAGTTTTTGTTAACCTGCCGTATAAATGAGACTAGCACTTCTAGTCAAGTTATTAGTTGAATTTTAAGATCTTAAAACATTTTTATCATAAATTATAGCTTTTTGGCAAATTTGGAATAGTGAGAGAGGGACGCCAAATAGCAAAATAGGTATAAATATTCCTAAATAACAATCTATTAAATTGTGAAAACAGGCATAGATCTAGTATATCTATAGATAGCGCTTTATTCCGGGTTAGTGAGGCAACCATGAATAGGCAGTCAAAATTTGTACCAATATTATTTATTATTATTACTGATGAGCAAGAGCCTGATAAACACACGAGTGGAAATGTAATCTCTATTTGGGATATTTTGATGTGGGTTTTAGAATTGACAATTTTCGTTTGGGATGTTTAGTTTGTTGTCTAAATGGTTGGAACACTAGATGCTATAAGTGAAACTAGAGAAAGCGCTATCCGTATAAAAACTAGATCTATGCTGAAAATTTTCGATACGCCTTTGGAATCGTACAGTAAAGAGAAATTTTGATGCTTTAATGTTTCTTTTTCTATTTCACGGCTATAATAGCTTTGTTATTATAACAAAAGCAGTGCTTTAATAGCTGTTAACGCATTCCTTTTGGATATTTTTATAGTTAGTATAAATAGTAAATAGAAATTTTGACGCTTTAATGTTTCTTTTTGTTCCATTTCATTAATTATTAGCGAATCTTACACTAAATGATCAGTCTTAATTTTAAGGAATTTCCGTTCTAAATAATCAGTTTTTTAATAAATTTTGCTACTGAGCTGTGGAAATCAGACGATTTCAAAAATTTTAGTCTTGTTTTGAGAGAATTTTTCTAAGGAATCATAAAAAAATTAGAGATTTAATTAATTTTAATTGATTTTAAATATGAATTATCATAATACACAATATTTGTAAAGTTGATAGATAGTCTTCTTCTTGTCTGCATTCTTGTTATTCAATTAATTAAAATATGTTGATTGTATATACGGAATTTATTTGATTATCATTATTTTTATTGACAATAAATTAATTTTCAATAATACCATCAGTATGTTGTTTAAGTGAAAAATAAACACCGGCAATAGTTACATTCTAAATAATAAATGTTGAATGTTTTCAGTATAACGTAATGTTTTATAGAGGCCATAAAGTCTGCACCCGAATTCTTGATGAACTCGTCTTCTTGCCAACTTGTTCCGGTTTGTTTCATTTCCTCATTGTCTACACAGTTTCAAGTAATTTATATCCACAGATTGTTTCTATTTTATATTGTATATATCCTATTACTTTATCCTCTGTTATTTTCAACGCTTAACAACACCCCCACAATTCTATCGTTCTCTCAACAAACCACCGGTATTATTAAATACCGTTCATTTTAGATTTTCGAAATAATAATGAACAATTTTATTAGCAGAAACATGTTGTTTTTTTTGTTCTTCTATAATAATAGAATGGGGGGGGGGGTAGATTTAATGAATCGTATAAATTGTAGAGATTTTATTGTTGAAGTTTTCAGTTAAAAAGGATCAGGTTAACCCTGTGGTAATTTATAAAATGGTCTCGTTTTTACCCCCAACCCCTCTTATACTAGTGTTGTGGTGTTTACAGGGAATTGGGTGAGTAAGGGTGTGTAATTTTTCACATTGGATTTCATCTGATATTAGAAGTTTCGTTTTTTTTGTTGGTTGAAATTGTGTATACGACAACTGTACTGTTTTTGCATACACATCTACAAATCACTAGCGTACAAAAGCGTACGGTCAAAATAAATAAATAAATAAATAAATAAATAAATAAATAAATAAACAAAACATACGATGACAATGAAAACAACAAGAAGAAAAGACTAGGCACAAAAATCCATTATTCGCAAAATAATTGAGTTTATTCTTTTTGTCAGCCCCCCTTGTTGCTGTTGTTTCCTCATCGGATTAACTTGCATGTATAACAAACAAAAAATTGTGTATTGTTTCTGTTGAATTTGCCGATAAGTCCTTATTATTTTACTAATTTCAATTCTAAGGTGAATCGTTTGCCTCTTTTGTATTGGTTTTCTATTCCAAAGATAATTAAGTGACTGTATTATGTGAAAGACAAATAATTATTATTTCTTTGTTTCATTTTTAGTTGTTTGTTTAATCAAAATAAAGGCGTATTTCTTTTGCATAATAATTATAATAATAACACGATCCAATTTTAATTAAAATTCGTTGTATTGAAATCAGAATTTTCCACTTGAATTAATTTAATTAAAATATATTGTAGATCGGGAAGTGAGACATCCGTTTGGAAATAATTTAATGGAATTTCCACACACATACTTGCAAATTGATAGAAACTGGATCTGGTGGAAAATTCACACACACATACACACAAACACACACACTTTTTCGCATTAGAAACGAACTTGAATTTTGGGCAATTTCCGCCACACGTTTTAATTTTGTTAAGTGTACGAGATCTCCTGTGTTGTTGATGTTGTACCCACAATTCTCTGAGAATTACCAAATAAACATAAAGGTCTATATTCAGGGATTTTGGTGAAAAAGTTTATCCATACCTGAAGCTCTCGCTCTATTATTTGAGAGTAAATTTAATAAGGGACGCATCAAGAGCTGGTGATTACCATCTAAGGGCACCCATGCATAATAATAATAATAACCAAAGTTCTTTCCTGTTTATAAAAGGAACAATTCAGAAGGGTGAAAGCGTATTCTTTTGACAATTTGGCAGCGAAATTCGATTTAAGAATACTCCTCGAAAAACGACTAAAACTGTGCAAAATTTAAGCCCATCACCGTACCATCAAAGATTTTACAGGAATTTTCAAGGGCTTTCTATATAGAAAATGGCATTTTAGGGAAGTTAATAAAGTGCCCTACAATTATTATTGCCAAGCGTGAACTATTGAAGCTAGACCTATGAAATTTGGCCAGTAGAGTTCTTTCATAACGTGTACATTCACTAAGGAAGGATATTTTGAAAATTCTATCCCCTAGGGGGTGAAATAAAGAATGAAAGTTTGTATGGAATTTTGTCATTTTTGAAGCTAGAAGAGTGAAACTTTATTTTTGCTTTTTATTAGAAATACCTAAAAAAAAAACACGTTTCTACGTTTTTAGAAATGCCACCCTTAAAGAGGTCAAATAGGGAATAAAGGTTTGTATGGGAGTTTTGTTATTTTTGAAGTTAAAAACATGAAACTTTATTATTTAGGCTGTGGATTAGAAAACTATAAATATCTATTCCATAGTTTTTGGAAATCGCTCCCTTAAGGGGGTGAAATGGGAGATTATGTATGGGAGTTCTTTCATTTTTAAAGTTAATTGCAGCTTAAAGCATATTTGGGCTTTTGATTACAAGACAATAAGCATTATGGCGTTTTTAAAAATTCCACCTCTGAGCGGGTGAAAAAAAGGGATAATTTTTTTTGAAGTTGAATTATTTATGGAATTGTAACATGAATTGAGTATTTAGAGTTTTATTTAGAGATTAATACACGCATATTCAAATAACAGAGCTTCCTTAAAAATTTTCATGTCCCATTTCACCCACTTAAGAGGTTGAAATTTAAAAAACTCTGGAACACGTGGCAACCAAAGAGGTCCTAAATTGACCTAATTTAAAATGTATTTATAAGCTTCTAATTAGCTAGTGCAAAATAATTATTCTTGATATGTAATTAAAGCCCCCAAATACCTTCAATTTTTTAACTTTAAAATTGTAGATATGGAAAACTAGCAGGCCAATCGGAAATTTTCTTGAAAATTTCATTTTTCGATATATTTTTCAATTAAAACTGGGAAATCTGGAATATTTTGGCAAACTTTTAGCCAGTTATAGAGGAAAATTAACATAAAAAGCATGTTACCAATTTTCTTCCTAATTCATAATTTCGTCAAAATTTTCCAAAACTGAAGACTTTATCGGAAGCATCGAAAAATGGCCGTCCCAACGCTAATTTACGATTTTCGATATCTCAGAAAACAAGCGAGATATCGATGATTAAAGATTGGTATTTTCGCACACTGAGAATCGACGTGACCCCAGCCTCCCCTTAGTAAAGGAAAAAATGTAAACAGCTACCCTAATATTATATTGTTTTTAATTTTGAATCAGTACACAGTTGTATTTTCTTTGTTCTTTTTATGATGACTCCTACCTTTGTTGCCGTGTAAATAGATTCACGCTTATTATATCTTTAAAATTTGAATCGTAAGAGAGCTCCATACAACTTTCTTCAAGTATTACAATATGATAATGACTATTCTTAGTTCTTTTTTTTTAATACATTGTTGTTTATTTACGGTTGGTTGGCTGTTGTCACTTTTCTACCCACCAACCCCGACTCACGTTTATATTCTTTTTAAGGGGTTGTTGTTTTGTAAGTTTTCTATACGTATAGTTGATGGCGGTCTGAATAATAACCATAGTTGTGTCTTTTTTTCTAAGGGAAAAAGTCTACAGTCGTAATGGATGACTTCAGAACAAGGCAAACACAGATAACGAACATTGTTAAATAATTTGATTTATTTAAGACGACAAGACAAGGGGAGGCGTAAAAGAATATTCGAGATAAAATTGTTAGAATAAATGAATCAATTTAATGTTATCATAAGAAAAATTATATTGCTGATAGTGGACTTTTGTTATTATTCCTCTCACACAATAGCCAGTGTTGATGCCGGCATAAATCTAGTTTACAACTAGTTTTTATTATTAAAAGAAAAACGACATCGGTCAAGTTTTAAAGGGTATAGTAGTATAGCGCCATCTAACGTTTGAGAAATGTAATAACAGCAGGTCTATCTTAAGACAGGTTCTACCTTAATATTGTTGATGGATGTCTAATATTTTAATATTATTAGTAAATTATTCTCTATACACAAATATATCGATAAACTTTCAGTATTATTCACAAAGCAAAGATAAACAACCCTTCCATTTCTTCTTCTAACCATATCCCGCCGTCGTGTCTATGTTTATATAAAATTATAGGTGTTTAGGGAAGCATATAGCTTAATGACTTTGTTATATTCGCGACAGAATATCCCTGGACTAAAACAATTAAATACATCAGAGTACAGAGTTGGGGATGTTTGTAGTATAGTAGTGGTCTCTTGGGATATAACTGCATTAAAAATAATAGAATACAACAGGGAGGAAAAAATCCATCATCCCTCTCATTGCAATTTTTGTTCTTATTTTTTTAAAGAGAATAGAAAACAATATTAGAATAATGAACGTTGTTGTAATACGGTCTGCAATCAATTTGATTCAATTTGTAAACTTTGTTGGTGTTTTATTAATTTATATTTCCGAACATAGTGCGGTTAATAAGCGAACGAAAGGGCGACAGTTTGGACAGATAGTCTAGGGATATTTCATTATTTGTTAAAGTTTGGACAAACTATTCCTGTTAGTTTTCTTGTTATCTTCAGTACGAACTACAAATTGAAATTCATCGAAAAATCTACATTGGTTTATGAAAATTAATTATATTTGGTATGTTCATAAGTTTATTAATAATTCCCTCAACTAATAAAAGTAAACATTCATCAAAGAAGATCCAGTTTTCATCTATTTGTTAATGAGATGAAATTACAACTCTATCTTGCAGTATTGCACTTTTGATGATAAAGTTGAAATTAAACATAAAATACGTTGGTTTTTATTATTAAGAAAAAATAATTATCATAATAAAAAATGAGAGAAATTTTACTGTTTTCTGGATGCATTGTTAATTTAAGATTCAGGTTTCATTGTGTGGTGAATATAATTCGCCCTTGGGGCGAATTTAATCGACAATAAATCTTATCAGATAATAAAGTTCTAACCATATTAAAGTGCTCAGTGAATGTTCATTTTCATTACGCTACGTTATTATTCCCGTATTAGGATTTGTTGTGACACATTAACAATTTTATTAGCAGTATCTTAAAGGATGATTTAGACAAGATTTATGACGACGTCCTACAAGATTTCAATAAGTTCAAATACCACACCTTGAGCTACATTTCAAGATTTAAAAAAAAATTAAGTTTATTTTTATCTTGTTTAGTAGCAGGGGCGGATGGGGTTCTATAAAGCGGCCCGGGAAAATAATGTCAGCGGCCCACTAGGGTATTTAATGGCAATGGTTTATTATATCCATCCTTAGTTCCTAAGTTACTAATGAAGTTTTAAATATTATCTTGAGAAGTATTATTAAGTACACTATCAAAAGTGTTACAGATGTGAATAATAAAATAATAGACGTACAAAAAAAATTTAAAAAGACATAAAGAAGGTAATAAAAAATATATCGAGTAATAATTAATATATTAATTCTTGTTTTAATAATGAAGTGGTATATATTAGCCAATTTATCAATAATATCGTCATTCTCTATCTTATTTAATAATAATTTTTCTGCATTCATAATCATGAATGCTTCGAGCCGATTTTCTGATAGGGTACTTCTTAAACGATTTTTAATTTATCGAAGTGTAGAGAAGGATCTTTCACATGCTACCTGAGAAATTTGAAGCGTAAGTCTAGAGATGATCGAGACGTTGAGCATTTACCCCCTTCATTCTTTGAAAATTTAAATAAGCAGTTGCAATGTGTATACAGGGTGTTTGGTCTAAGTATGGTAGTTCTAAGAAACTCCTATTAGTCGACGAGCGACTAAAAAAATATTTTAAGGATTTGTAGGAGCGTCCTTAAAGAACATATCAGCAAAATTAGAGCCTCATAGCTCATTTGAAAGTTGGTCAAAAAACGCTCATTTCTGACGATGTAGTGATTTTCAAAAACTAACTAAGTACGCAAAACGACTTAGAATGACTTTAGGATCCTCCCAAAATTGATTTTTTTCGTTTTTCTCCATATTATTCTGGAACAGGTGGAAATATTTCGTATTTTCTTTGGAATACAATGGAGAAAAACGAAAAAAATCAATTTTGGGAAAGTCTCTGAGTCATTTTTAGTCGTTCTGCATGTTTTGTTCGGTTTTTAAAATTGCTAAATTGTCCAAAACGATCGTTTTTTACCAATTTTGAAATGAGCTACGAGGTTCTAATTTGCTAAAATGGTTCCTAGGGACTCTTCTACAAATCCTCAAAATATTTTTCGAATCGCTCATCGACTAATAGGAGTTTCTTAGAACTCATCATACTTAGACCAAACATCCTGTATAAAAAAAAAAACACCAATTCTTGCAAAATCCGTATAATGTATTCTGTTATCTCTTTATTTTATTGTGTCTCGATTTTTTTCTCCATGTCGATGCCGATAAGGAAGTTCACAGATGAAATGGTCGAATTGAGTAGGTACTATAGGTAATATTATATTATAACACGTGCGCAAATGTTTAATTGAAGGATAATTAGAAATGAGCATTGAAAACTATAAATCATACCATCGTATTTCTAATGTAGTCATAAAATGCGGGTTTTATTTTTTCTTTAAATTAGGATAATGTGATAAAAAAATATTTGTTGCTTATTATTATACATATACATATATTCCAAAAAAAAACACCTTTAAAATATACTGTCAGCCAAATCGTTAGTGAGGGCCTTCCATTTTTTCGATAGCGGCCCATCACAGCGCGGCCCACCGGGAAAATTCCCGAACTCCCGGTGGCCCCATCCGCCCCTGTTTAGTAGTTTCTACAGTGTTCCTTCCTGTAATGGTAATTTGTATTTTTTGATAATTTTATCAATTCAATCTTGAAAGCGTATTATTTCAACGTCTGCACAGAAAAAAAATCAATAAACTTAATTTGAGTTGCGTGTTATTCCCTGATTACCATTACAATCTCTTTTATTCATCAAACTTTACAATTTTGCCTCTAATAAAATTCTCTTGTCGATCGAACAAGAGACGGAAAACTTCAACGAAGAAAAAATCATCCCGATCCAGGGTGTTACAGCATTTTGACGGGTGTCAGTCAAAATTTTGCAATTTACGCTTTAGTGGAAGGGAAAAATAAACACGACAACAAGGTGAATGTTATCAATAAACCAAACAACATTCAAATTATCTTACAATAAACAAAGTGGTGGATTTCACACATGAATCTATCTAGAAATTGAGTGACTGACTGACAGACAGACATCCTATGCCAATGTTGACAATAGGTGAAAGGGGTTGTTTAACGCATGTCAGCATTCTTGACACTATTTGGTTGTTATCCGAGGAAATTCAGCTACAAATCATCACGATATTATTAGCCCCTTGTGTTGTCATTGTTGTTTCACATACAATTATCCAGATATCAATAAATAAATTTGTTGCAATATGGTCTGTTTGTCTCACTATTATCATTTACTTCGATTTACTTTACGACAAAAGAAATAAAATTAATAATATCGTATTAAAAATGATTACGTCTGGTACTAGTGTTTTAATGTTTGAAAGGATTATTTCTCATGTTTCTCCATTCTTTCTTTTCGTTATTTCTCAAACAGAGAATATAGGCTGTTAGAATAATGACAGTAATAAATCGTAGAATGTTATTTATAATTCTACCTGGACTGTTATTTTATGTAAGACAAGATGAAGCTGTAATTATTGCTTTTCATTCGTCATGTCAACCAATGGTGCATTTATTTTTCGACAAAATACCGGAGGGTGGTGGTGATTGTGTGTGCTTTTTCTTGTTTAATTCAGAAGACACTTATAACTGTTATTTTCATTTAGAAGATTTAAGTATTCGAATCAATCTTGTGTGTCTATTAAGGGTTGATTTTAGCGAGTCTAGCATCCCCAGGCCCCGCGAAAGGCAGAAAGAGCGGAGTATTCCCCCCCCCCCCCAAGCCCCGGAAACACTATTGAGAGAATATTTTCATCGAGTTTTCTTTAACACATATCTGAACTTCAAGTATTTCAAAGTAAACTGTTTTGCGTTTTTCATAATTTTTTCCATAGCGTGTGTCTGTTTCAAATGTGGTCTCTCAGTGTCGGCTCTAGCTAGAAATGATTCGGAATGACTCGGAGACCTTGGCAACATTGATTTTTTTCGTTTTTCTCCATTGTATTCTAGAGAAAATACGAAATATTTCCACCTATCCCAGAATGTATTGGAGAAAAACGACAAAAATCATTTTTGGGAAGATCCCAGAGTCATTCTAAGTCGATTTGCTTGTTTAGTTCATTTTTGAAAATCGCTACATCGTCAGAAACAAGCGTGTTTTGACCAACTGCCAAATGAGCTACGAGGTTCTTTGCTTTGCTCAAATGTTCTCTAAGGACCCTCCTACAAATCCTTAAAATATTTTTCAAATCTCTCGTCGACTTATAGGAGTTTCATAGAATCGACCATATTTAGATTAAACACCCTGTATATCGATTTGCGCTTCTCAAAATTTAGTGCTACAAGCGACCGCTTGCTCCACTTATACCTAAAGCCGGCTCTGTGGTTACTTTTTATGATACTCCTGCTAGTTGCCCAATAATAACTGAAATATTTGTAGAGAAGCTTCTGGACACCATAACAGCAACATTAGAGTCTCGCAACTCATTTGGAAGTTGCTCAAAAAACGCTTCATTTGAACTGTGTCGCGATTATTATGAGCTAAACACGCAAGACGGCTAAAAATGACTCAAAGATTCCCCGACATTGATTTTTTTCTGTTTTTGTCCATTTCATTCTAGAAAAAATCTGTTCCAGATTACAATGGAGAAAATAAAATCAATATTGAGAGTCATTTTCAAACGTTTCATGTGTTTAGCTTATTTCTGAAAAGCGAGCTTTTTTTAACCGACTGCTTATTGAGATGTGACGTTCTGATTGTGCCAAAATGATCGCTAGTGATCCTTTAGAAATATTTTTTAAATTACTCGTCAAGTAATAGAAGGTTCATAAGAATTGACCACATTTAAAACAGACAGGGAGTATGCAATGTGGTTGTTTCAGTTAAAATAATGGGTAGTAATTGGGTAGACCTTGGAGAAGATTTGAGCAAAATTAGAGCATCGTAGCTCATTTGGAACTTGGTCAAAGAACCTTCATTTCTGATGATGGTGAGATATTTACCGATCAGCTGCACACTTAAAACGATTTAGAATGACTCAAAGATTTTTCGTTTTTCTCCATTTTCTCTTGTAACAAAAGACAATCTTTTCGATTTTCTTTAGAATACTGTAGAGTGTAGAGAAAGACCAAATAATCAACGTTAGAATTATCTTCGAATCCTTCTATGTCGTTTTACGTGTTTAGCTCATTTTTGAGAATCACAATATTGTTCAAAACGAGCGTCTTCTCACCAACTTCCAATGAGCTACGCAGTTCTAATTTTGCTAAATTGTTCTCTAGAAACTATCGACTCTATAAACTCTTAAAATATTATTCGAATTACTCGAGTAATTTGGTAGATGTGGTTAAATTGTATAAGTCCAGGTCGGACACTCTGTATATATTTAAAAGGGGGGAAAGGGGTTAAAAATGGCTATTCTCGGGGCCCGCTGAATATCTCGACGGATTTGGGCGCTCCTTCAAAAACGATAATAATTGAAAATTAATTTATATATCCAGTTACTTTAATTCAATTGTTAGTTATATTTATCACGATTTTTTATACCAAGTCTGTAGTGCTCGGCGCCCTTAAATCCGTCACGATGTCTGGAAATTCGTCTCGGGGGTAATCTAGTCCAACCGCAATTAATCCTCAATCTTAAAGTTGTGATGAAACATTCCTATTTTGTTTGATGATTCTCCATTTTCCCACCAATGATTAAAGTACTTGGCAAATCAAATGGCCCAATCATGGTGATTTTTATTAAATGGAAAGACAATATTGCTAGTATCAATGTTTGATGATACAGTTGTTATATTGTTCCATTTAGAGCAAGTGTACTGTAATTCGAACCAAGATGTGTTTATACACTTGACATGAGAACAAATGGTTCCTATCTGTATCAGATATTGAACAATAAGATAGGACATTGAGATGTTGTATGTTGAATCACTCACTCACTCACTATTCCTGCTTTGAAAACAATGAAATTATTGTGTATAATAAATTTCACAAATTTGAATGATTAATATCAACAAATTAACAAATTGATCATCAATATTTTACGTAATAATTAATAGAGACTTGTTGGAGTCTGAACAATAATACATCAATGCCGGAAATTATTAAAAGAAGATTAAAGTAAAGTTAATTTCGTGTAAAATTCGTATAAAAACTGTTGGCGTTGATAATATGATAACGATGTCATTGTGGTGAATACATTGGGGTGTAACCGACGTCTGGACCAACTGACATGCTGCAGTGCCAAAATGACGGATGGTGTTAAAATGAGTGCCACTAAGAAAAAGTCTATCGTTAAAGTAACGAGAAAACAATTTTTCAAAGCGACAACTCGTTGATATAATTAAGAATTGCATACGGTCAATACGTGAGTTTCTCTAAACTAAGGAAATTTCCGGTTTCATTTATTCTCTTTCCTATCTCTTATTGTAAGTGTTACCGTCTTCATCACGGATCTTTGCGTAACCTTCACGATTTTAGATTATCCGTTTTTACAACGTTCCCAACAAGAAAATGTGAAGGAGTCGAGCACAAAAAAAGAAAGAAGAAGAGAAGATGAGTGGTATGAGTGGTGAGAATGAATGAAAGAACGGATTATAGGCGTTCGGTGGGAAACGAAATATCATTTATTTTTCCCATCCTCTCTCTTTTATCTCGTGTGCGATGTGTATCTAGAGACACTGTTGGTCTATCTTATCAACATTGTAGCATATTATTAAAAAGCATTACTCACAGTTTCGCCGTTACGTTGGAATTTTTGTAGGACCATATTCAGCCATTCCCATTGTTTACGTGCCTCTTCATCATTGTCGTTCCGTCTCATCAAGTTCGTATTCAGTACAACAATTTGTAGTTTGAGCATTTTTCGTTCGATTATGTAATAACCACCTGAAACATAATTGTGAATCGTTAGCCAAATTAACAGAACAAACAAACTTTTGAAAATTTTTAATATAAGTCGAAGTAACACCTGATGCAACTATTATTTTTATTATAATCATTTTCATTTCAAAATTTTCGACTTCCTGACTAGCGTCTGAGCTATGATTATAAATTCTAGATAATATCCAGGGGTGTGCCGTTTTATTTCAATGGTTTTCGTTTGGATTTATTACAGACATCGTAAAATAGACCCATATAATCTCATGTGGTGTATGTGTATCGTATATGCATACGTTTATATGTACGATAAAACGACATACTCTTTATATAGATGATCTAAATAGTCGACTAGCTACCACCGCACACACACACACATTTCGAAATTACGGTGAATTTTACGTTTATTGGCCCAATAAATTTCGTGGCCAGTATAAGGAATGGTGTATCAATGGGTTTCGGTTGCGCTACCTGTGTATACAGAGCTTCTGCTCTAAATATTCCAAATTCGTATGAAACTCCTACAATACTTTAAAGTTTAAAGATTTGTAGGGTGGTCTCCAGAGAACATTTCAGCAAAAGTAGAACCACGTAGCTTATTTGCAAGTTGGTCAAAAAAACGGCTGTTTTTGGCAATGTCGAAATTTTTACTAGTCAGCTGTACACGTAAAATGACTTGAAATGACTCGAGGTTATTCGTAAAATTGTTTTTCGACCACCATATCCTGATAAAATTGAGAAACATGTTTATCGGATCCTGATAGTGTAAAAATTGAAATGTACTAGCTGTCTGTCTCTTTAACTGTTCTATTTTTATCTTGAACATTCTCGAATTCTCTAAAGTTATCTTTAATTGTTGGGGCTTTGAGTAGATGCACTTTTCGTTCTTTAAAAAACATCGAACTTTTTTATTTTCATTTCTTCTCTCTAATTTAGGAAAAACATTTGTGGGTTAATGTTTATTGTTACAGTCACGTATTACAAGTGCGTTTTTCGATAAATAAATAAACATTGAATAGTTTTAATAGTCTACTCCAGTGATTTTCAAACATTACCTATTCTTACTGTCGATCTGTAAATTTCTTGATAGCCGTTCAAGAACCAATCATTTTTACAAAAAAAAAATATTGTGTTGGGTATAAGAAAATATTCCTTTTGGGATGTGTAAAATTCTTCTGCAGGCCGATATCGGTTCCCGGATCGGCGGTTGAGAAACACTGGTTTAGAAATTGATCCTAAACTAATGGGAAAAAGCAATGACCGACACAGGGAGGCGAAGGATTTTTGCATTTTAATGTCTCACGGTCAATCTCAGGCTGCATTTTGTTTTAATTTCTGTTAGGGCGTAAATGACAAATTTCAAAATCTAAAACATATTACAGTACTTTAACACTTTTGACGGGTGCATAAGATTTGATTTGATTTCACCCATTTCCTAATAAGCTACGTGGTTCTACTTTTGATAAAATGTTCTCAGGGGGCTACCTTAAAAATCCGACTAATAGGAGTTTCATATGAATTTTGTATATTTACAGCAGCAGCCCTGTATGGAATCGGCTTTCAATTCGGTTGTTGATAACCGATACAGATCACACAAATCGTGTTATAATAGCGATTTGTGTGAACAAATAAAATTCCAAGCTTACAAAAATCTTTGATTCTTCAAAGACACTCTAAATATAGCTTCAAACTCGAAATCCATGCCAATTTTGATGAAAAATCTTCAATTATTCAACGATTTTGGGATATTAGTGCCGTTGAATTGGCATGAATTAAGTAGCAGTGAAAGTTCTTCTGAACTTTTTCAATTTGAATATCTATACCGTCATTAATTACCCTCTCTGTATACATATATATATGTAAATATATAGGCAAGGCAGTTGATATTTATCGAAACTTAGAGGCGAGAATTAAAAGTGGAAAAAGTTTCCCTTTTTTACGTATCGTTAAATAAAGATTACCTCTACCAATTATGTGTGATAATAAAGAAAAACAGGAAGAAAAAAACAAGAATTTTCAATATGCAGTGAATTTAAATTAGGAACGAAATACAACAACGACTCAGTTGAATGCAATTAGAAGGCTTGGAACTAATAATGAGAAATTAAGAATCGAATAAAACACACACATTTATTTTAGTAAATATAAAGAATTTTCTAAACAATAAAGCATTTCGATTCGATTATTGTAATTGGACGATGTAAAATTGATCATTAATATGAGTCTAGTTTTAGTCTCGTTTGTTATCTTAAAAGCTACTTAATTTTCTTCATTCACTAATTAATCTTTCTTATACAACTTTTTCTTGTCTGTTGTTGTGCTCTCGTTTCTGATCGGAACAAAATCACAATTTGATTATAATTAATCGAGATTCAATCTGTATTTGACCGACGATTATCAATCAAGTTATCAAAATCAGATTAAATCGTTCGACTTTTCTGTTACGATTTGTGTCTTTATCATTGTTAGAATTTATCGATTCATCTTCCTATCGAATGATTGTTGTTATAAAGCTTCGTGTTTTCGTGTAATGTTCAAATTTAATAAGCATGTGTTGTTTTATAAATGCATTTATTAGCATTGAAGGTGATATTACGTTGTCATGTGTTTTGAAGTAAAAAGAAAATTACTGTTTTTTATGTAATAAATAGAGAGGCAGTTCTCCAGTTTAATATAATCGTAGTGGAAATATTGTTTGGTTACTGAAAGGTTTTGGAGATTTATGAAGAATGACATACAGTTGGGCTCGGTATATTTGACGCTTAATAAAATGTCCCCAGAGTTTAGGCCTTTTGTCGGTTGACGATGATGATGATGTTTGATATTGACATAAATTCCGCTTAGTTCCTAATAGTACCATGACTTTGTTACTATAGCCCTAAACCACATACGGTGTCAGGTATATGCAAACATAAATAAACAACAATGACTTTTCATTATGTCAAAAGGGATTGAAGTTGTGGTGTTAATATAAAAAAATAACGACAATATACTAGTGTTGATGTTTATCAACAATCAACAACTTTATTGAATTTAATAACCATCTCTATTCTCGTTGAAAATACGACATATTTTAGTTGGAATAACTACGAATTTATTTCAATTTCATAAAAGTTTATTGTTACAGTTGACTCCCTTAGTATTGTAGATGTCGTAAATTTCCCAGAAAGTCTCCTCTTATCAAACAGAACAGTATGTTTATTATACATTTACGTATTTTAAACGATTGCCTCTTGAATTTCAATCATGAATTAGACAAAAGGAATATTGAAGAGCTCGTTAATTAAAACCATTACAACATTAAAAAGACCGAAAACTCGATTTGTTATTTTCTTGAATCAAAAAAATCACTAATTTACTGTAGAATGAATACGTAAAGATTACAAAAAATTTCAATAATTTTTAACGGGAGAATTGTTAAAAATGGTGGATGCGCCGGGCGATTTCAAATAAGAATTATCGGATATCTCTCTGAAAGAATTGTGTTTACAAATACAACAATCTTGTAAATTATATCGATTGTAATAAATTCAGGTTATTATTGCCGCCTCTTTTCAGAGACTATTCCTGAAAGCGACTGAACTTTCTTACATACAAATTTAAGACGTGTTTTTCATTGTGGAATTATTTGAACAAAACTTTAATTTTTCAATTCAATTTCTTGTTTATTTCAATTCTAGTACTAGGATCTATTGGGATATAGTTTGATTATCAATTACGCCTGTTTCTGTATTTTTCTAAATACAAATAATGTTGAATTTATTTACTCAATTTTAATGGTTGTGATTAAGTGTACCGAGATTGGTTTAGAATCCTCCTTTTTCTTTTCGTCTAGAAATATAATCAATTTTCTATTAAGTCTATTTCTGTTAGTAATTTCCCTTGAGCAATCATATAATCAACCAAACATTTATTTAAATTCAGTCTTGCCGGCTTTTATAAATTACAATCTAAGCCGGATTTTGGAATTCTTCAAATTAATCCGATTGAATCTCGTCTCTTAAAGACGAATATAATTTATAATAGGAGACAACAACAACATCAATAGAAGGTGTTAGAGAAAAAAATGGAGAAATTGAAAGAAAACAATCAGATTTATTGTGAGTGTGTAGGTGTGTTTTTTTTTCTTGTGTGATTTTTTTTTTAAAAAAACCCAGTCGAATACATATTATAAATTGATGGAATTCTATTTGAACGAGACGCCGTTACTGTTACCGGATCGAAACTTTATTTATATTAACAATTTCGGGTATAGGGAAGTATTTGCTTTATTGGTTCCCCGTCTCGATCTGTATACACACGCAAAGCCATTGCTAAAATTAGAAATCCAGATGCTTCTCCCGAAACAGTTTGAAATCTTCAGATTGGAAACCACGAATACAAAAAGATGTTTTTCGGGACACAAGTGAGAAATTTATAAAAGGTTTTTATTTGAAATTCCAACTCGTAAAGATTGAAAAATTAATGCCGGCTTTCTATAATGGAATTCTTGGTTTCTTTCGTGTTTTTTTTTGCATATAAAATCTAATTTTTAACAATGTATAAATTTAGAGCGTGTTATTAGTTAGTTGTAGAAATAACAGGGGAACGGCTTGATCGTGAACTTTTTTCTAGTTTCGAACTTTCTTTAAGCTTTTCATAGATAAACTTTTACGATAAAAAATTATTTGTTATTTTTTAAAAACTTTGAATAGAAGCATGTTAGATTTGTTTGTTTGTGTGTTTGTTTGCAAGATTCACATCAATCCGTTCTTTGTTTACATCAGACAATTCTAAAGATATCTTTCTTTAACGTTGGAAAGATCGGATTCAATCAATACTAGAATTTGATTTGTTTCACAAAAATTTGCATTTTCTCTCCGACTATCGTTGAAGGAGAGTCAAGATTAAAAATCCAATATTTATGTGGACGTCTATTTGTATATTGTCTCTCCGGGAAACGAACAACAAATAGTTTGATGGTGAAGGCAATGATAATAACAACAACAACAAGGATCTTATCGTGTAGCGGTCGAGAAAACTACAATGCTAGCACAATTTGTAAAACGAAACTCTATATTACACACATACATATACACAAAGACAACCCCCTGAGACTACCCTAGTTGACATTGTGTCGAAATAGCAATGACAATATGTCGATATATCCAATGAGATACTAGATAACACTATTCAAATAATCAAACAGGCGACGGTATTTCCTATCGAAAATACACATGAAATTTTCTTGAATTTTGCTTTTACTGTGTATATGTGTGTGTGTACTAAGAAGAGATCGAACGATATGAGAGTTCTCTGCTAAGGCAGAAAATTCTATTGTGAAAATTGCAATTTGACAAACGTATATCATAAAACGGTAGACTGGATCGGTGCGAATATTTCAATAGTTGTAATGACAGCTGATGTATAACACAGGACCGGCTCTAGCGAGCCCAGAGTCTTGAGCCAGAGTTTATCAGTGCCCTTCCAAGAAGTCGATGATGTCAGCCTAGCGTGCTAACCATTTAGGCATCACATTAAATATCCTATCCGAAGAAATTGATAATTTTATGTATTTTTGTTTTCAACAAAAATAAAATTTTATTTTTATGAATAACTAACAAAATACTGATCTTTATTTGCTGGTGTTCAAGCGTCACTGACAAGGAAACCGCCCGAGGTGTCCCCCTCCGATTCTCCTGAATTTTTGATATGTTGTAGAGCATCAAAAAATAGGAGATGCATATTTTTTTTTATCGGCCCAAATTGATTATAAAGGGGTGAAAATCACCCCTAAAGTTTATCTCCGAAAACGGTTTTTTTCAAATATCTTAAGTTCTAATTAATATTTTGAAATGAAACAAATTGGAAAATACTTCTATTTGCATGGCAAAACTAGCAAGTATAGTTTAGTTTCTGGGGGGGCTACCCTAATTTTTTTTCCACAAAAACCTATTTTTTAAACTATTTTTTCAATATAATTTATGCAATAACAATAATAAATTTCCATAAAAATTATTTTTGAGCTTAAAATAAGAAATTAAAGTCGACCTGTTTCAGGGTTTTTGCAAATAAAAGCATTATCGGGGGTAAACAACCCCCAAGACGCGAAATATTCTCTAACCGTTAAAATAAATATTTTAAATTATAAAATGCATAATTTATTTTTATTTGGGCTATTTTTTATATAAACTCAATTTCCAATTAAAGGGGTAAAATCCACCCTTAATATTCACCCCTTAAAACGATTTTTTTTTTTTTAGAAACTTCTATGTGAAATGCGAAATTAGATGGTGTTAGTTAGATCTCGTGAAGTAACAACCCTTATATGTTGTTTTGGAAAAACTTTTTTTCATTATTTACGTACTTATACAATATTTGAAATAAAATTAAATAATTATTGTTATAATTAGGAATCAAGAAATTAAAATTTTAAACTAAAGTTGGGGTATTTCAGGGATTTTATAAATAAAAGTGATATCGAGGTAAACATCTCTATGGCCCACAATACCTCGATTATTTAAATAAATATTTTGTGGTGTATGATGGATATATTCAAAATAATTAATCATAATTATTTTATTTATTTCGAATTAATGTGTTAGTAGGCCCTATTTTATATTTAAGGAGCACAAACCACTGTCCATTAATTTAACAATTACGTTATTGTTACGTTCTAAATATAAAAACATAATATACAGAGGGAAAAAAATAAAACTACACGAGTACATTTTAATTTTAACTGCACAAATATCTGTATCGATAATTGTGAACATAAACAAGATATACAATATTATACACAATGAAATATTTATTTCAATGGTACTAATTGCAAGTATTCTGCGCAGGGGATGCTGGTCCCCGATAATAGGTACTGTTATTAATGAAAATCCCGAAACAAGTCAACTTTGATTATTAATTTTAAAAATAATCTTATTTTAATTTTATTTCAAATATTGTATAAGTACGTAAATAATGAAAAAAAGTTTTTCCAAAACAACATATAAGGGTTGTTACTTCACGAGATCAAACTAACACCATCTAATTTCGCATTTCAAATAGAAGTTTCTAAAAAAAAAAAAAAATCGTTTTAGGGGGTGAATATTAGGGGTGGATTTTACCCCTTTAATTAGAAATTGAGTTTATATAAAAAATAGCCTAAATAAAAATAAATTATGCATTTTATAATTTAAAATATTTATTTTAACGGTTAGAGAATATTTCGCGTCTTGGGGGTTGTTTACCCCCGATAATGCTTTTATTTGCAAAAACCCTGAAACAGGTCGACTTTAATTTCTTATTTTAAGCTCAAAAATAATTTTTATGAAAATTTATTAATGTTATTGCATAAATTATATTGAAAAAATAGTTTAAAAAATAGGGTTTTGTGAAAAAAAATAGGGTAGCCACCCCCCAGAAACTAAACTATACTTGCTAGTTTTGCCATGCAAATAGAAGTATTTTCCAATTTGTTTCATTTCAAAATATTAATTAGAACTTATGATATTTGAAAAAAAACGTTTTTGGAGATAAACTTTAGGGGTGATTTTCACCCCTTTATAATCAATTTGGGCCGATAAAAAAAATATGCATCTCCTATTTTTTGATCCTCTACAACATATCAAAAATTCAGGAGAATCGGAGGGGGACACCTCGGGCGGTTTCCTTGTGAGTACGTTTACACCGCGTGTTGATTATACTGTAGTTTAGTTGAGTTTACTTAACGATTGCCGTTTATATCGTAGTAAAAATAACTGCAGTCAAGTTGAGTTTGTGTTTATTTGAAGTAAAAACTGCAGTCAACAGATCGGTCGTCTTCAAAATTAGAAACAGCTGTAATTTCGGTAAAAAATTCAAATTAAAAACTCCATTAGGTACCTAATTTCTCAATGTTCGAAGCTTTGATACGGATTGTTTAAGGCAAAGTATTCTTCACAGACTTATCCGTTGACTGTACGCAGTTATTTTGCTTGTAAATTGTTTGAAAATTGTTGGAAAACTTCACTATACTGTACCGTATTTGTATATGTATGTATTAGAAAGAGGGGAGAGATGTGTAGCGATGTGAGAAAGTTTCAGATATTTTTCAATTTCTTGTCTGTTAAGTTAGTTTGAAATTTTCAAATCAAATTTTTGTGGTTCAACTACACCAAACATACCCATATTAGACGGATAGGGGGACTTAGTTTGTCGTTTATTTAAAGCTTTATTGTTGTTTTAAAGAAACAAAACTGTCTCACATACAGATATTACTTTCTTTCTAGTTGTATTGCTGCTATTCGTATATACGGTTGCCGTTTACAGCACATGAATTATTTATCAGTGTAATTTTTTATAGTAAATCACATGAAAACCCTTTCTTACTCTTTCTGCGTCTAAAACAAGTGTAGTATAGGTATAAAATGTCAGTAAACAGAGTGAATCAGACCAAATGAAAGAAATACTGGTATATGCATTATTTATTTTAGGTACATTTCAAAATCGCCCTATTTGAGTGTAATAAAAGTTTAGTGGAAAATTGTGTTGTATTTGATGGGTGTGGCTTTTTATTGTAAACATTACATTCGTCAGTTTCGAATTGTTTGTCAAATCTTTCTTAGAAAAGCGTTCGAACGAAGCAAAAATCTCATCCTGAATAAAATGTTTATTATTACTTTTACAATTTTATTGGTATTCAATAAAATACTTCCAACAATTTCATATCGAAAACGTATGATCCAAACTAATAAAGTTGTGGAGCAACTTTACAAAGTCACGAATTGTTCGAAATAATAATCAACTACCGATAGATTTTTCTTGTGCAAATAATCCGAAATGACGAATTATACGAGACGAATCAAATCGAATAATTCGATTCGATGTTCGTTTTAACTATTCGAGCCATTCTAATAATTCGAATCAGTCAAATTATTCGAATTATTTGAGTTACACCAAACGGTATTTATAAACAGAATTTTTCCACTAATATGAAAAATTTGAAGAATTAGAATAATCCGAATCGAATCGAATATTATTATTTGATTCGATTCGATTCTTGTCTATAGTAGATGCACAACGATATTTCATCTCGCAGTTGGCAACGCCTTTGTTACATGAAGTCGTAACTTGGTTCATATTTTACTACATTTGACATTTGTTCAAGAAAAAACAAACAACCGAACCAAGACCTGGTTGAATTTTCAACTAAACGCTCTCCAACAAGCTTTTGGATTATTTTTAAGATCCTGTAAGAAGTAACTTTTGTGAAAATGTCAATTTTGGCCGCATTGGCGCTAGTTACTTTACTACCGCATGAAAAGAAATACATAGCTACTATTTCTATCTCTATTTTACTGACGTAACTTACGACAGTTGAACTACGCAGTATAAGTAAGATAGAGATGGAAATATTTCTTTTAGTAAGGTAGTAACTAGCACCAAGACGGCAAAAATTGGCGTTTTATCAAAAGTTGAAAAATCGAGCAAGCCTTGGGCTGAACCAAGCTACAGTCCTAACCGAAAGCATGGCTAACTACGGGATGAAATGCCGTTGTACCATCGATTTCACAAAAAGGTGACCGAGAGAGAAATGTCACGTTTTTCGGTTTGTGTAAGTCAGGCTGTTTATCTAGTAACGGAATTAGAATGAGTTTCCATCATACCAAGTCTGACGTAAACTGCAACTATTCCGTTACGCTCTTACAACCGCCCTCTGAAGCCTGTTTTACACAGATCTACAAAAAGTGATCACTTTTTTGTGAAATAAATGGTACATCTTTTATAGCGTGTACAACGACATTTCATCTCATAGTTGGCTATGTCTTTCGTTAGGTAGTGTAGTAGCTTTGTTCAGCCACCCGAAAAATACATTATCGAATGTTAAATGTAATAAAATATGAAGCAAGTTACGACGCTACGTAACCACCCTTTGTGTAGACAAGATGCTGCTGTCAAACAGAACCTTAAAAGGATATTAATTTATTTTCAAGGAGCTTTTATTTATTCATAGCTCGCTGATTTGTAATTAGAAATTTTCATATTTTCAACCGTTGTTTTTGTCATCATTACCTGTTTCAAAGGTGTGCATAGAATCGGTTGGCAACCAGCGGCTCCACATTTTTCTCAATTCACGCCGTGAGTCTGGATCATCATGGCCTAATGCCGGAAAAACAAATTGTGAACTGAACGTTTTCCGTAATAAATCGGTCAGATTTTGTAAGAGATGTAATTGATCTTCTTGTGGTAGACGTTTCGCTGAATGTGACAGAGCATCCCTGTAAAAATAAAAACAATAATACTTGTAACAAATGATAGTTTTAAAATGATTGCATAATATTTTATTAGAATCCTTGAGGATTATGTGTAACAGTTCTACAAACGAATATATAAACACGATGTTTTCCATCAGAAATGAATTGGAAACGAATTCTTTGATTCTTATGGAAACTCGTCCAGATGTTGAGAATGAAAGATCTTTCCGTCGTTTGATCCTTTTTACTTATATATTTTTTTTAATTTTTCTTGTCATGTATGTTGAAGTCTATGCCTTTGGGATGCAGCATGTACGTGACGGGCGTCCGTTGAGATAAACGTCGATGGTGTCGTTTGATTTCATTACAACCGGCCTGCCGGCGACGCTCAGTATTGGGACAGTTTTAGAATAGTGATGTACGCCAACTAACCCTTGTTAAAATAATATAATTCAGTACTTTCCCAACTCTATTTACAATATATTTTTGTTGTTTGTATTGTTCCAACATTAGTATTTTAGTATCGTCGTCGCGTACGCGGCTTAAGTGATTTTGTCATTTGAATAATTTCCATGCTATTATTATATTTCGTATGAATAGAAAATAATAGAGTTGGTTGTGAGTTAAAAAAAAATACAATTTCAGCGAGCTGTAAGTGATTATGTCAGGTGACAGGCGCCTCACCTTGCTCTAATTGAACGTTTAAAGTTTCACCGTATTTACAGACAACAAACATAAGATCGATTACAATTAAAATGAATTTAAAATTTTACAATTTCATTCAAATGTAAATAAGTGGGCTATTAATAAACCGCAACAGTTTAAACAAAAGGCAGTTTGTCATCGTGTTTATGAATTGAGTAGGAGATGGGAGAATATAAAGCTTCATTTTAATAATTAACGCAAACTTTTCGACCAAAAAAATAATCAATCTGTAACACAAGACGTATTCCAGGAAGATGTATTGTAACATAATTTTTTTATAGAGTAAAAGTTAGGTAAAAGTTTTACTTAATACCTTTCACAGTTGTCAGCTATTAGGGTAATATAAGTTTGTGTGTATTATTTATAAGTCGTCAAATAGAAAGTTGGTGATTGTAATTCGACGCTTATATAATTTAATACCAACTTTACTAAATATTAACAAGTTTTGTCAGTTATAGAGAAGCAATTTTCAAGTATAACAACGTAAACAGGAAAAACAAGAATCATTCGCAATACGGTACTTTTTACTTGAAAGACATGAGACAAAGTTATAGTGTTGACTCGAATCACTTACAGCCAGATTAAGTTATGATTAGTTAACTAACTTTATAGTTTCTGTGTGAATTTAAAACAAGAAGAGATGAGACTATTAAAATGAAACTTAAACTTCTATCTACTACTATAAAATAGAGAAACGGTCAATATTATCGTCATAAATTTCCGAATGGAACAAGCAACTAGCATCAATTAGGACACAAGAGAAGCCCATCAAGATGATGTTTGAATGCGGGAATGAGGAGGCAGTATATAATGGGTCGAAATGTCGCCAGGGATTCAAGCGATATAATTAAAAAGTAATAACAATGAAGATTAAGGGATGCAAACGTCTGGCTCGTCACGTACAACAAACAAGCAATAATAACAAGACAAGATAATCTCAATGTCCGTTTCATTCAACCTAATGGACTGGTTTATAAGAGAGACGAGAATCGACAACTTTATTTCGGGTTGTTTCCAGTCAAAGTGAATTTGTATACAAATAGCAATTAACGGGGCTATTAAAGTATTCAAGCACGTTTTTTTTTTTTTTTTGGTTGTATAGTAAATAAAACGAGGGTAAAAAGAAATTCGTTTTGGAAATATAGAATATAGAAGAGCACCTGACAAAACAAGCATCTGAAATGAAATGTTAATCCACAGATGTCAACTGAAATTAATTAACTTTTTATCAAATCGGTTAAGGGTTGGAAATTTCGCTAATTTATAAACTACAAAATAAAAAAAAGCACGAAATTGTAAACAATTAGTACTTTTGTTTCATTTGAAATGATTCGCAATTATATTATTGAAGGAAACAATTAATTATACAATTACATTCTAATTAAGTATTGTTGTTATTTGTACAACTTCTACTACTGGTAAAATAAACATTACCAACAGTTGTAATTTTAATATTAGCATTTTGATTTGTTTGCATTTTTTTCTATACGAAAACCATTATTATATTTTCATAATTGTTCCCTGGAAACGAATGTGAAGAGAACGAATTTTTGAACCTTTTTTCCCCTTGTTGCTATTGAATTTACCAACGACTGTACCTTTTTCAATTTCATTACAGTGCCTCTTCGATTCGCATGCTGATCTATTCTTCCATACTTTTCGTCTTTGGACAAGTTGTGAATAATTCTATTTCAGTTGCTTTCAGTTTTATTTGTAACATTTTACTATTTTTGTGTTTGTGTGTGTGTGTGTGTGTAAGTGAGGGTTGATATTTTTGTAAGAATAATAAAGTCGGTACTTTTCGATGAAAACAGTCTGTTTACTGGTCTATGTGTGTGTGTGTGTGTGTGTGAGTATCATTTGATATGCATGTCAAAGATCTGGGTATATACAGAAAGAACGTGATAAATATGAATGTTGGTGTGCTATTATTAATAAAACATAAAGAACTATAAAGTTTTCCAACATTTTTAAAAATTTAAAAGAATAGTTGGAAATAAGTAAAGGAAACTGTGCTCTTTCCTATTCATTAATAAACAATACCTTTTCATATTTTTGACAACAAACGTTCAAATAATGAAAAATTTAATGAATCTATAAGAATAACTTCTAACTAATGAAAGTTTATGAAATTTTGACTAGAGTCGTTTTACCACTTAAACTATCTCTAGAAAATATTTTTGTTGTTATAGCAACCCCCGTACGTTCGATATAGTCTAGCACTAGCACTAACACTATCACTAACACTTCAGTATTTTAACTTTATTTAAAAAATTTATATCTTTGAAACTATTGTTGTTAAAGGATAAAGATTTAAAATTCTGATAGTACAAACAAGGCACTTTCGATCAAATTATATAGCATTTAAATATATTTCAGAATTTAGCTGAAATACATTTTTCTCTTAGGCAATTCTCAAATCGCTATATCTTTCTTATTTTAAATAGTCTCTTTACATTGTTGGATAAAAAAAAGCATCGAACTGTATTAAAAAATTTTCATATCTATCTCTAATAATTTTTCCCTTCAGTCTGAAAGTGGCGAACATCTAGTCGCCTATGTTAAATTAATTCGCCTTAAAGCTAAAACATAGAAGGCTTATTGTTAGTAAAGTCATATCAACTGTTAAAAATGACGTTTTATTGAACATTTTAGATGTTTCTATACAGCTTTACAATATTCTACATGCATAAAAATTAAATTCAATAAATCCCGATTTAATTAATTAATAATTCTTCCATTTATTCATTCAGAAAAGCTACATTTAATTAATTATTTTGATGTTAATTGTGACAATTGATCTGAAAGCCTCCTATGTGTTTCATTAAAAACCAATTTATTTAACATAGGTGATTAGATGTATTAAATTGTCTTTTAGGAAGGAAAATAACTGAAAAATTATCAAAGATAGGTATAATTGAGAATTTTTGCTCTCTAACCAACTATTTAAAGAAAAATATGGTGTTTCATTTAAAATAAACGAGACTTTAATTTGAAAATTGCCTGAAAAAAATTGTTTCAGTTAAATGTTAAAAGATGATTGAATGATAGATAAAAAGGGCATAACAAGGGTTGCTAGAACAACGAAAATATTTTCCAGAGCTAATTTAAGTGGCAAAACGACTCCAGTCAAAATTTCATGAATTTTCATTAATTTAGCACTTTTTACCCGTATAATGGTTCATCGTCAGGACACCCTATATACATTATAGTGTACCTATCTAAACTTGTTTATTTATCTCCAATGTTTATCTATTTAATGTAAATATCCGACTATTTGAGGAAATAGATGTACCTACTCGTTATTATATATCATATTATTGATTTGTAATTATTACACTGAAAGCAATGACGGCATGTTTATCAGTGTTTCAGTGAACCTGCATGTTTCTACATGATTACAACGTTTTTAGTGATTTTGTATCAAAACATTTGGCAACAATGTGGCTTTATTTGATATTTAGTGGATTTTAATTAACGAAATAGCTCACATAATACTGATTTAAATAATCATGTTATTGACGTAGGTGAGAGCAGGGTGAGTTAGGCATGAGGGGCAAGTTCGGCAAATGGTACTTTTACATTAACTAGCAGTAACCTACGCTTTGTATAGCGTTAATACCTTTAGTACCTAAATACCTAAAATTCAGATCAAAGGATTGATCTACAATGGAGAAACTCATGTTATTGCTATTTTTAAATTTGAAGTGTGATTGTTTCAAAATCCAATAAATTAGAGCATTAGGAAATCGTGTCGATATTATTAATGGGCATGATGTAGGTATGTATTAAACAAAATTTCTACTCTCGATTGCACTGATTAACATTTTTATATTTGCTGTATATTGATTGTACTTATGCCCGTATTTATAAACCGAACTTGAGACAGTCTCGATGCTTGAGCATCATACCGAGGCCAGATTGTGTAACTAAACTAAACACAACGATATTTGTACTCAAGATTGGGTTGTAACTGCCTTGAGATAAGCTCTAAAAGAAAAACGTTACACTACCAAAAGGAACTAGAATTCGCCAAGTTCTCAACCCTTCATCCTGACTGCCGCCGAGAATTCCCGAAGTAAGACTTATAAACCAGAAGTCTTGCTTGAGATTCAGACTTGAGATCGAGTGTGAGATTGGTTTATAAATACGGATATCAAAATCTGTAGGCGACACTTTTCTAATGTTTGTGAAATATTAAGACGTTTGTGCTTTTTCACATTCGTTCGGAAAATTATAACGTTCATCACAATACGCCCTAGGTACTCTATTTGCAGTTTTCTTCACTTTTTCAGACAATATTAAGTTACCATGCTTAACTTGCCCAACTCTCCCCTGAATTGTTTTCTGGATAGCATAACAAAATCAGAAATTTTTCTATTAAGACTATTTGTTTCCATTTTCAGTAGGCTTTTTGAGTTTAAGAAACCTGATTCAATTTGGTAGTTACAATTTTGACTTGGAGTCAAAATTTTATTTTCTCTGTAAATTTTGAATTTATATCAAATAGAGAAAAGGAAACAATTTGGACACTTTTGAGGAAAATTTTCATATTTTAAGACCACAAATTATGAGTTATTTTGATAAGCTTTTCTATTTGAAAGCAGATTATTTCGAGCTAAATTCTTGACTTTTAGTCTATGGTATATAGACTTAAAGAAATTTTTTAATCTTAAGTTATCAGTTTTTTTCGGGAAATTCGGTTTTTATGTCATCAAAAAGAGGAGATTCTAAACTTTTGGTCGATTTTAGAGTCCAATTCTTGAGGTTTTAAAACATAGTTTTTCTCAATTGTCAATTTTTTAAAATTTTTGAAACAATCTTCAAGGTAGCTCCATGTTTTGAGATACTTTCGTTTTATATCATCTTTTTAGCAAAACTTTGCTGTTGAGTGGTGAAAAACCAGCAGTATAATTAGCTATTAAAGCACTTTTTGTTGCCTTTATAGCTCTATTACAATATACAGGATGAGTTTAAAGTAATGCATAATGACAATAACTTTTTTATTTATGAGAATTTTGAAAAACGCCGAGACAGGTAACATTTTATTTTTAAATTAAGTATGCGCGAAGGAGCCAAAACGGCTCTACCAGTTACCATTGCGAAGAACTGCCATCATCAACAATTTTTTCAAATGGCAACCCCTATTTTTGAATAAAATTTTTAGATCTATTCTCTTTAACACATTATTTTTTAGACAATTTCGTTATTGCATTGTCAAAAGGAGAAGATTTAATCAATTTTAGCTAATCTTTGTGCTTTAATCAATGTTTCAAGACGTTTTCTAAATCATGCGTTTCAACTGATGCTTTTGATACAGCAAAAAGACTTAATTTTGATGCCATAAGTTTATTTTTCGCTTCAAATTTAATAAAAAAAAAAACAACTAAATTATCATTATTTCAAACGAGTTTGTTACTGAGACAAAAAACAAGTTAACTTAAGTTGATTTTTGACCTGTATTGAGTAGTCAAAAGGAGGAGTTTCAGACAATTTAAAGTATTTTTAGAAGTGAATCCTCTATTTTCTTAAGATACCGTCTCAAATCATCAATTTATGAAATTCATTCGCTTTTTTTTGATGTTTTGATAAACGAAAAAAATAATCTCCAAAGGCAGCAAGTACCTTATATAGCGAATTTTTTTTATGTATCTACATGCTGAAATATTAAATGCAAAACATTTTTATGATACTAACAATTAATATTCTTTTAATTCACAAACAATAAGAAACACTAATAAAATTTCACTCGTTTGAAATTTGTTGTTTGTCTAATATTAACTGTCAAAATTAGTTGCCCTCTGCAATAATCAATTTTTTCTCTAATATCAATTGTCAGAACATATTGCTATCTGAGATATTCAATTTT
Organism: Mylabris sibirica; assembly: GCA_039776855.1. Taxonomy (NCBI): domain Eukaryota; kingdom Metazoa; phylum Arthropoda; class Insecta; order Coleoptera; family Meloidae; genus Mylabris; species Mylabris sibirica. Next base: position 11,104,482 of record CM077836.1, read on the forward strand.
ATTGTTTATACTCAATAGAGATATTTTTGCATTTTTCATGCGATCCAACGAACCGATTTTGATGATTTTTTTTCTGGGTCATAGAGGATGAACGGCTCTATTGTTATTTTAATTTTCAACAAAATCTAAGCAAATGTAATATTGAAAATGATTGTTTTTAACATTTCTTCAGCTCTTATTCCAAAAGTGTTGGCCTTACCGGTCTGGCCAACGAACTCATCCAAGCTATTTTAAAGACTGATTTTTGTACCAAGTTTCATTAAGATTGGAGTATTTTTACGGCAGTTATCGTGGATATACATACATAAATACAGGGTGATTCAAGAGGATGGGCCACTAAAAGTATGAGAAGTTCTAGTTATTGGAAGTTGATGAAATTTGGTATATAGCCGGTAAGTCCCCAGAATTTTCTCTAGAAATTATTTTCGTTGTTCTAGCTACCCTCCTTATATGGGGTAGGGCACCCTACTCTCTTATTTTAAATAGAATGGCATATTTTTTATCACATTTTTGAATTCTTTGATGAAATCGAAGGGGACTTTATTAATATAACCTATTGTCTAGGACTAAAAGTTTTTCAGATATTTCAGCTTTTAGTTCAGTTTTAAAATTTGCAGTGTTTAATTGAAAAATTCATATTTTTGAAGCTATAGAATTTGAAATGTTCAAACTTGGAAATTTTGTTGTTAACATGATGTACTTTCACCCAACTAAAACAGAATTCGATTATCTTTCAGCGTTTAGCTGAAATAAATTTTTTTTTCAGGCCATTTTCAAAGTACAATATCTTGCTTATTTTAAATAGAATACCATATTTTTCTTTTTATGGTTAGATAGAGAAAATTATTTTGCATCGAACTGTATTAGCATTTCCTATATCTATCTTTGATAGTTTTTCAGTTATTCAACATTTTCAATTTCATCAAATTTTCTCTCTTGAAAAAAAATATAAAACATAGAAGGCTTAGCAAAACAGCTTTCAATTCAATTGTCACAATTAAGATGAAATTAATTGATTAATTTTAAAATATCTCAAGAAAGGAAAATGGAAGAAATTCATAATTAATTAAATCAATATTAATTGGATTTGTTTTTTATGCATGTGGAATATCTTAAAAGTTATGAAAAACATGTAAAATATTCAATATTAACGTCATTTGTGATGTTGTAACTTTTTTTCTAAGCCTTCTATGCGTTTCGTTATAGTTGAATTCGTTTCAAGGGAGGTGATTGGACGAAACTGAAAATTTTGAATAACTGAAAAATTATCAAAGATAGGTATAGGGAATGTTAATACAGGTTGATATAGAATTTTTTCTCTATCCAACCATATAAAAAAAAATATGGTGTTCCATTTAAAATAAGCAAGATATTATAGTTTGAAAATCGCCTGAAAGGAAAACTTATTTCAGCTAAACGCTAAAAGGTAATTGAATTTTGTTTAAATTGGCAAAAAGAACATTATTTTTACTACTTAGGTTCCAAGTTTGAACATTTCAAATGCTATAGTTTCAAAAATATGAATTTTTCAATTAAACACTGCAAATTTTAAAACTGAACTAAAAGCTGAAATATCTGAAAAACTTTCAGCGATAGACCATGGGTCATGTTATTAAAGTCCTTTTCGTTTTAACTGAAGAATTCAAAAATGTAATAAATAATATACCATTCTATTTAAAATAAGAGAGTAGGGTACACTACCCCATATAAGGAGGGTAGCTAGAACAACGAAAATAATTTCTAGAGAAAATTCAGGGAACTTAACGGCTATATACCAAATTTCATCAACTTCCAATAACTAGAACTTCTCATACTTTTAATGGCCTATCCTCTTGAATCACCCTGTATATAAATATATAAAATGAGATCTCGTCATAAGCTAATTTTTTTTTAAAAAAATTCGCTAAAAGAGATTATTTTGATGACCAATAAGCGCAAAAGTAAAATTGCTGTTTAGGTCATTGCCCATCTATTTCTTCATGCGATTCGAGAGAAATTGATGATATTGAAAAGATATTGAGCTCTTAATAGAAATTAACGTTAGAATTCATGTGAGAGGGAAAATATGAGAGCGTTTAACAAGCTTAAATTGACTTGATATAAAGATGAGATTTCGCCTTGTGTGATTTAGATATCCATTATTAAATGTGCTGATATTTAGAGGGTAGAATAAATATTGTCATTTTTATTAAATCAATCACAAATGAAATGAGTTTTTATTAATATGTTATTCAAAATTATTTCCATTATTACTAAACAATTTCGTTTTTAAATAGGTGTATCTGATAAAGGTTGTAGTGCTCCCTTTGTACAACAATACAAATTCATGAGGTTTCCTTCCGTACCTTTCAACCACTTTGAAAGTAACAATTACATACACGGCAACCATCAATTCACTTTTCTCTCCTATTTTACAAGTGTGTGTGTACTTTATATGTCAACGCCCTTCATTTGTGTTTGTGCAGTTTGACCTGACAACTACCCTTTATTGCTACTACTACCACTTCTACTACAACTATTTACTACCCTTATAATTGATGCGTTTCTATAATTTATTATTAAAATAACTGATAGCATACAATTTGTGCTATATTTGTTCCTGGTTTTTGCAATCATATTGACTTTCATATACCAAACCATCCTACATGTTACCACAACAATTACAGATAGATAATCGAATTTGTGCCGTTTAAGCGAAATTTCGCATCGATCTGCATTGTAAATAGTTTCGTTCGTTTTTATAATTTATGGAAATTTTGATGCAAACTAGATTACACTGTTCCTGTATAATTTACTATATGCAATAACGTTACGTTTTTGTACCAATTTTTGGACATTTTTTTTACCACATAAATAATTTCACCTACGTAAAAATTAATGTGAAACATCAAAATAACAGCAACTATTCCAACAAAATTCTATATCGATTGACTAACAATAATAACAGTGGTGGATTGGCGAATTTTTTCGCCCCGAGCTATTACTATGAAAATTAGCCTTCGAATAAAACAATAATAATCACATCTCAATTTTTTAATGCTCCTGCACATTAAGAGGTCTTCCAATTGAATTGTTCACTCTTTAACTAACATGGTCGCAAATCCTTCATTAATACTAACTTAAGGGTCAATAATCCAGATTTATCATATCCAGGGCCGGCTCTTTATCTTACGGAGCACTGTGCATAGTAACGTAGAGGTCCTTCCTCTCATATGAAAGATATTTAGAAATTTTTAATTTTACTTCTATGATCTACAATAGAAAAGTCTTTTACTGCTCAAAAATTAATGATCCAGGGCTACTGCGTCCTACTAACTATGAGTATTATAGTGGAGAAGATTAAGGTGTAATTAAGGTGTCATAAAAGTGCCTCAGTCTCCTTTCCTAAACGATTCTATAGAAAAATTCATCGAAAAATTGATGGTTTGTAACCAAAATGACACTGTGGCTCAAAAATTGTCGAAACATGTTCTAAATTCTAACCTCACTACAATTTAAAACTGGAGTTCACTAAAAATGGAAGATTTAAATACAAAGGTCTTAAAATCTAGATTAGAATTTAGCTAGAAAAGTACCGTAAAGTGACCCTTTTTTTATAATTAAATGGCAAATTTGCCGTAAAGTTGCGATTTTAGTGCAAAAACATGTCAAAAGTGTCACAATTTTGCATTTTTAGACTTAAGAATAAAATTCAATTACAATTGAAGAGTTCAGTTGAAAAATCCATCTAACTTAACTAAATCTTCAAGTTTTGAAAATTAGATAACAAAATTTGGTGAAACTTATAATTTAATCTTAATTAAAAGTTAAAAGTCTAAATTCGAAATTAATTAAGAGCATCCAAACAGATTTTTCTTTGCAGTTAATTGCAAAAATTCGTTAAAAATCAGTGCCTTATAACAATTACTTCTTAAAACTTAGACTAAAAGTCAATAATTTAGCTCTATAATAGAATAAAAGTTTCTAAATTGTCTCCTTCACAGCTTGATTGTTAGCAAAAATTATTAAGAATTCATGATTTATTGCGAAAGGATCTTATTTTTTGAGTAAGTATACATTAAATGACATTGAGTAAGACGCTAATAAATCTGGTATATACAGAGTGGGCCAAAATTCGCAGAACAACTCAGCGAGATGTTGTTAATCGATGCTCAAAACTAATGAGAAAAATGCTTAAAAAATCCATCTTCTTTAGTTTTGAAGGCAAAAATCTTCTAAGATTGAACTTTTAAGCTCTTTAATTTCAAATATTAGAAAAAGTTTGGCTCTTAGATCTCTGTAGATCAATCGAATAATCATTTTAATTAGCTTAAAGCTCATTTAATTTGCTTGATGTGTCATTTTCAAGAAAGAATTTTGGACTAATTTCACCTGAAAAAGAAATAATTAAGATCATATACGTTGTCAAATTTACCTTTAAATACTCGACTAGAAATTTCGTGAGATTTGCCAAAATACCAATTCGGATCCAATGAGGCTTTTCGAATATACAGCGAGCCGGATTGAAGCCTTTTCTCGTGCTCATAAGGAAAATCGAAAGATGGCATGCCAAAAATATCCTAAACTAGGCTGAAATTAGGAAAGTCTGTGGAATGACCTAACTTGGGAATGTCTTTGAAATTCCAGACTGTTACCTAAGGTAAAGACCAAGGACTTGCCAAAATTAATTAGGCTAAATTAGGTGGTATTAGGACAGTCTGTGGAATAACTTTACTCAGGAATACATTTGGAATTGTAAACTGATAGGTACCTAATGATTAATGATAATAACCAAGGACTTACTAATGTTAGTTAGGTTAAATTAGGTAGTGATTAGAGGAGTCTGAGGAATGATTTAACTCAGGAATACCTTTGGACTTCCAGACTGATACCCAATAGTGGCGGTCAAGGACTTGCCAAAGCTAGTCATACTGAATTAGTTTGTACTTAGGAAAGTCTGTGGGATATCTACGAAATTTAAGAAAAATAGATTTTTTTAAACATTTTTCCACGTTCCCTGATGTCTGTTGAACAACATTTGACTGAGTTGTTCCGCGAATTTTGATTCACCTTATAGAATTGAATTGATTAAAGAAAAAAAAGGAATGATCGAAAACTTAAATCCGTCTAGTACAGATAGAAATACGAAGAATGTAATTTCGGAAGACACAAAGATTGAATTATAAGAACTATAGTAAAACTCATCCGACAGTGAAAATCTAATTGAAATCCGAACAAAGTTGTAAGCTTGTTAGATTGTGTTGATTATATTCGAAATATGTACATTTATTAAATGGGGTGTTTATGTCAAAAACGCTGACAGATTTGACTGGTGGATCTCAAGTGAAATTCTATTAATTAATCAATGGAAATTCAAGTGATGGAAAAGTCTCATTAAATTAACGTAATGAATATTCATTTTAAAGAAGACGTTTCAAGTTTACAGGCTGAATTCAATTTTAACACATTAAATCTATAAAAATGATTGTCAAAAATGGCGAGATGTAATATATTTATTGTAGGTGGTATGCGAGTTCTCATTTATTTTTTGATTTAATTACGTGTTAGAGGAAATTTTAACTAAACATTCTCCATTTACATATTTCTCAATTAATTGAAATTAAAACAAAACTTTCATATTCACCATTCCCTTGGTTTCCAACTAACTCTCGCTATACAACGTCGTTTGTGTGATTAATCACTGTCATTTATAATTTTGAAGTGTTTGAAGTGAACGCTAAGGAATAAATAAGGGCTACACACAGTACTCGGTGGTGGTAATGGTGGTGGTTCAAGGATCACGCCCTAGTTCACCCTCGTATTTCGCTTTTTATGCCTCCACCCTGACCTATCTGCACTAATTTTCCTCTTTGTGCAATCGCCTAGGTATAGCGCTAGTAATTGCAATTTAACCGTAACGATTCTATTTCACCTTTAATTATAAAACGACACTGTCTGTATTCGAGTACTTACAATAAAATAGAGTCATTCGATACTGGTGGTAGTTTGGAGTAATTAAAGGAAAAAGTGGGTTCTTATTTTTAAATTTTGTTAGATTCTAGTTTGGAGAAACTCTCAGATAATTCGACTTATGTTTCCATTAAACTTGCCGAGAGGTAGATAATCCAACACCTGACGACTGGATGAACAGTTTCATTTGACTTATATACATCGTTTATTTTATAAATTCAAGAGTGTTTCGATGTTTACGGATCGCTATTTCGAACTTTAACAACTTCCAAATCGTGCCATATTAACTTATGCTGTATATACAAAAGATGTCTAGTTTGGGCTTATCTATCAGTTATCGAATTTTTTTATTTACCATACGAGATGTACAAATTAAAAAACTTTACAGCAAACTTCCAATAAAGACGAGTTTCTTGTGGAAGTTTTATTCAGTTTTTTTTTTTCTTTTTAGTTGTTGTTCGAACAACGATATCAGTCGATATACGTATGTTATGTGTGTTCGAAAAGATCATAATAGTCTAGCTAGAGGGTAGGAAAATCGAATTATCCAGCCGTCTATACAGTTATCATCAGAAACAACCCTATGTTGAGGAGATCTATTAAGTAATAAAATCAATAAAAGTCGACTGTTGTAAAAAAATTTTTTGTTGATGAAAATTCTTCTGCTTTGGTAGAAATTGTCCAAGATGGGGGTGAAAACATTCCACAATGAAAAAACAACAACCACCAAACTATAAAATAAGTGAACTATTTTACGTGTGGGATTTACCGTATAAATAATGATAGCACGTAATCGTCCTTGTAAAAATAAAAAGTGTACACACTCTGTTATCCGGTCTTGTTTTCTGTATAAATGTTATTTAGAAATTACAATTTTTAAACTTCAGTTCGGTGTAGAGGGTGAGTAAGAAAGTCTCCAAGTCGACGGTCATAAATCATAAAGTGTAAAGAATTAGAAAGTTATATCAAAATAGAAATCTAACAATTGAGATAAATCGAGCCTGAAAATGTATGATTTATATCCATGATTTGTTAGGGAAATCAAAAGATCTGTAGATGAAGATCGTCGATCAATGTATTTCGGTTTTAACAAAAAAAATTGCAAGTATAATTTCCAGTCTTATAAACAACAAAGAAACGTATACACAAGATTGCTAATTAAATGGAGCAGAACTGCGCCAACTTATTGTTAGCTAACTTAATACAAGATGGTGAAATGGTCAAGTAAATCCTATAGTATAACTGCGCCAATGCGCCCACAGCAGGAAGTTGACGGCCCTGATAATGTGGTCTCGGAGGCGCAGCTATGTCTAAGGATTAAATTGGGCCCCTTCTACACTTGCCGCAGTTATGTCTCGCGTCTTAGATAACGGATTATTTTTGGCGCAGTTCGATTACATCTAATTCTTTGATGTTTGCGAAAATTTCTCAGATTTTTCAGTACAAGTAAGAATTTTTAAATTTTCTAATAGGATGATGATATAAAGCAATAGAATCTAATCAAAATAAAGCAAAATTTTACCTAAGTGTTGAAGTATAAAAGATTTTTTTTTAAATTTTAGCTCATAAGGTAGTGAAAAATGTGTGAAATAAAATAAAGTTTCAAGTATCTGGCTAGTTTAAACTAAAAATACAAGATTTTGAGTTAGGAAGTACCTTAAAGTGCAAGATTCTTTATAAATATATAAATTTTAGGCTAAAAGTGTGGAATTTTCCATCAGAATCTCACGAAATACTGAGAAGTATTCAAAATAAATGAAAATTTCTCATAAGAATACTGAAATTTCAGGATTACATTGCTTATTTTTTATTTTGAAAAAAGAAGTCTCAAGTTTAAAAAGAGTTATTTGAAGTTATAGAACTGTTCAAAATGAAGCCAATTAATTGTAAGTAAAAATAGTAAAAAATAAAGCAAAATTTCATGATATAGCGAAATTAATAAAAATTTCCAATAAAAATTTGCAGTTCTAGACTAAAACAGTAAAATTTTTCGAAATTTTGTATTAAAGTCATATGTAGTGGTGAGAGATATTCGATTTAAATGAGAAACTTGTTGAAAATTTTGCAATTGAGAGGTGACGCAGGATCAAAGGGGCTTCTCCTTTATTAGGCTCACAATCAGTTAAGCACAAAGCAGATTATATTTGGTGCAGTTCGACTACACTCTGTCAGTTATTAGCTCTAAAGAAATTTAAAAGTCGTATTCTCAGATTTTTTGGAGATAATCTCTAAGGACAATAATCACCTGCTTATTCACTTAATCTCAGTTGATTTGTATACCGGGTGAGTCACGTAAGAGAAAAAGTTCTTACGGTAACGCCCAATATTTGGCGAGTGATTCAAAAAATATTACAGGAATTTGTAGAGAGTCCCTAGAAAACATTTCAGCAAAATTATAATTTCGTAGCTTATTTGGAAGTTGGTCGAAAAACGTTTATTTTGGACAAGGTCGCGTTTTCCAAAAACGAGCTACGTGGTTCCACTTTTGCTAAAATCATCTTTAACTAGACTCCTACAAATCATTGAAATATTCTTACGTGACTCACCCGGTTTAGGAAGACGACAAGGACAAAAAGTTTTGGAAAGAGAGATAATATTCACAATGCTGTCTCAGAGATGAGTCAATTAAATAGTTGCGCGATGGCTGTTTTATGCTTGTCTCTTTTCAATTATTGGGCACAATGAAATTGGATAGAGTGAGACAGATAGAGATTATGTTGATGTCACAATTAGAGATAATAGCTAATTTCTAAAATATCTGAGATATTTTACAAGAGATGATAACAATTCTCTATATAATGACTCTTGTTTCATTTATCTCTTAGTAGTCGTCTAAATGTTGAAAAGAATGCAATTGCAGTGTAGTTGTAGAGTTCGAGTCGGTGATTTTTACAGTCGCTCATTGTTGATAAAGGACAATAGAAACGTAATTAATTGAAATTTTCTCATATCTCGTCTTTTGAAGTTGTGAAAATTATTCGTTAGAAATCTTTAAAACTACATTCTATTTATAGTAACATTAAAAAAAATATTCCATTATACTTGATTACATTAAACTTTAATATTCCATCTTGTTATTGATGAGTAAGATTCATTTCGAAAATGACTTTCCATTGAATACAGACAACCCTATTACATTAAATCGGAATCTGTTGTAGTAGCCAACTTTATCTCCCCTGTTCATTTTGTTGTTATTGTTGTTGTTGTTGTTGTTGTTATTGTTTGATTGTTTGGATATTTTATGAACGATTTAAGTAATTACTCACCCCGTCCACAGTACGAATTCAACATTATCATTTTGTCGGGACATCATCGTCCTTGCAGCCGATTCAATCAATTCCCATGGCGAGTCACAACTGTAATCTCCATATCGACCCATTGGACGCCGTTGATTCCTTGTCGGTGTTGTACTGTCATGTTCAGGTCGCCAACAACCTACAACAAACACAAACACGTTCCAATATTGAACAAACTGTCAATAGATAAATATGTGTAGAGTATTCATGGCTGAACGGTTTCAAATATAACCCGGGATTTATAAGTTTGAGGGAAACGTATTTTAATTCATGACTTTTCATAAGAGCCTACTATATCCGTATAGTAATGAAACTTTTTTACTACAATCAATTTCCGGTTGATGGTGAAATCGACTAATTATCTGCTCCACTACCTGAAATGCTCGAAAAGCCGGCTGAAACCTCCTGTGAGTTGTGTGTGTGGATGATGATGATGGTTGGAGAAGAAAAGTTTGAGCACCTACTTGACCGTCACGATTAAAGGGCAATAGGAGTGGTTGGATAACGTTAAAGGACCAGGGTGGATTGTGTTGAGTAAAATAAAGGGAATAGCGTGAATGAGTTGGTACACTTAGTCATTATTACAGTTCTTCATTCAAATATAACGAAACTTTAGTAATTAATTACGCGAATTTATTGTTTCAACTATTGAATTGTATTGAAGTTTTGTATTATGAAACAGTTCTTATGATATTGTACGAGACCATAGAAATTCCGTTTCTCTTTGCATTGATGTTGAATCTAATTTTGTGACTATTTGATTTTCAAACGTAAATAATCGTTAACCACATTCGTCGCCATTTAAAATATTCATAAGCAATCTTCCATCTCTAACGTGTGGGGAATTAGGGATTTATTCGATTTTGTTCGCTATTTCTTCTTCAGCATTATTCTTATCGCTCCGATATCGGCGGCATATAAGAGAATTGTGCTGGGAAATGAAGGGAAAAAACCCAGTTGGGGCCCTATTGAAAATCGTCTATATACCAACCATCATCTATAACATAGACGGTTCGTTTTTCCGGCTAATTAATCGAGATCCAAACTGGCATCGTGACGACATTTTGGTCATAAATTTTCGCAAAAATACAAAAGTTCTAATTTATATGTTTGTATTTGGTATAATTTGTCATACCATGTTTATTTGCTACAAGTTGGGAATAAATAAGATGATAAAAATTATTGATATTTCTTGACGGTGACATGGTTATTAATCTTTTTGGGGTAATTGGCTGGCAAAAAGTCGACAATAGAAATTTTCGTTCTGTATAAAGTGAATCGTGTGCACCCTTACCAGTCCTGCTTCTTTTCTTGTCGAAAAACGAGACCATAACCGACGAAATTTTATAAATGGCTTAGCGTAGAGTAGGAAACATTAACCTAATGAAAGTTTGCTACAGAATGCTGGATTTCTACAAACTTATTGATTTAATGCTGTTGCTGGCTTGTTAGCAATACGAGTTAGTCGCACAATTTGTGGAGTTTGAGACGGAAATTTCAGTTGACACACATCTTTTGCTGAATACAAGAAGGAAAGGAAAAAATTTTACTGTTTTTTCTCTTGAAGAATAAAAAATAAAACTAGGTTATATTGACAATAAACGAATGGCATCTTTCCAAATATTGTTATTGTACGAATAAAAGGAAATTTGCGGCTTATACTGTCGAGCATCTTTAACAGTCTCCATTTCCTCTACTAGAACTTTTCCTGTATCATCATTTCTTTTCTTTTCAAAACAGTTGGATTTTTGGAAGGAGAAATAAACAAAATAATGTCGCTTCTTTTTTTTTTTTTGTTGTTAGTTCAGGAAAGTTTGATATTTGTGGCCAATATTTCCACTAGGAATCCAATTTAAAAGACATTAATTACTAAAGTAGGTGGACGTGACTAACAAACGACAATAGTTCAAAAGTGGCTCTCTCTCCATTGACCAACCGACTTTCTGTATTTGTCTGTGTGTTTGTGTGTGTTTTTGGTAGAATTGTAAAGGCGGAAATTGAATAGTTGGCACCCGTTCCTACTTTACCGTTTATTTATTTGATTCAACTTCCTTTAGTTTGACGATTCGCCCCTTGTAGAAGGGATATGAGTTTTCGAATCGAATCCAGCGGTTCTATCGTAAACAAGACAACTTTATACAATATTTTAATGAAAACACCAAGTAAGGAAACTTATAACATGACACAATACTGTCAATAATCCGGTTTTTCTAAGCTCGCTTTACATGGCCTTAAATCAGGCTAACGTAAGGTCTACACACGTTTGGATGAGGGTCAGTCTACGTAAAGGTTCGTAAATCCACACTAAAATAACGCGAGCTTAAGTCAATGGGAGAATTTAGCTTTGGTTGTTTATAGAAATCAAATTTTACCTTTCTTAGAATCGCCTCCATGTAGATACAAGTGGGCGTAATAATGGAAGTCTGTAATGTGCCAAAAATATCCTGAAACAAAGAATTATTGAAATTAGTCACATGAAAAATACTACGAAAATAAAAAATCTACCACTAATTTTTTCTACTGTGTTTATTCTATTTTAATTTAATGGAAGACCCTCAACGAAATGTACGCGAATACAAGTGTAACTTGTATAAAAAATTCGACAGATGTTGTTTGTTTAACGTTAATTAACAATTACGTAAATTCACATCAACATTGTTGAATTATGGATGTGAAAATAAATTTGAGAAAAGTTCAAGTTTGCAATATTTGTCAATACATAGATTTTCTTTGATAGGATCGTTCTTAAAGTAACGCAAACTTTGATTTAAAACGCTTTTTTGTGTGCTATTCTCAATCAATCGACCAATTCAAATTTTCCAATAATCGATTCTCTATCAAAGTTGATTTAATTAACAACACTATTATTGTGGTTAAATTTAAAATAAATTGATGTTTGAAACTTTCTTGCTTATGGACAATAATCGTCTAAATTTGCTTAATAAATAATTAAATTCACTGGAAAACAATTTAAAAGAAAAATCGTCCATGTTGAATCAAAGGGTGTAATTTCCCAGTATTTAGCGAGCGATTCGAAAATTATTCCAAGGATTCGAAGGGGTCCCCAGAGAACATTTAAGGAAAGTCAGAGCCTCGTAGCTTCACTAACCGGTTATACATCTCAAAGGACTAAGAATGACTGGAAGACCCTCTTGAAAGAGTTTTTATTCGTTTTTCATCACTGGATCCTTGCTAAAATAAAAACACTGATTTTCCGACATCCTCATGAATGACAAGTCATTTCTCTATTTTTAACCCGATGGGGGAAGACTGTTGATGCTGATTAAGTACTTGTTTTCTTTAAAGGAAATCCTTAAGATTATAAACATAAGAGTACGTGACTTTTATTACTTTTACATTAAAGGAAATCAGAATAAAGGCCGATCCACACACGGAGATATATCTTATAAGACGGTCTCATGGTACGGTGCAATGATATATATCTATCTCTGTCGGTATCATGTATAGACAAAGCTAGATATATATCACTGTACCGTACCATGAGACCGTCTTACTAAGATATATCTCCGTGTGTGGATCGGCCTTAAGAGCAACAAACACTGGAATAACATAAACAATCTTATCCTATCACTAGATTCATTCATTTTTTACCCGATCAATCTACACCACGGTTTTTTCCAATTTTTTAAACATACAAATCATTTTACGAGGATCTATTTTAATGCCTGTAGTTGGTTGGCGGAAAGCTCGACTTTGTTGAAATAAATAAAGCGTTTTGACCCACTTTTCAATGAGCTACAAGGCCCTAATTTTGCCTAAAAGTTCTCTGAGGGCCCTTCCTACAAATTTATAAGTATTTTTCGAATCGCTTTTAAATGATGGGAGTTGCCATAAAAACTTTCGCTTTATGTGAATCATCCAGTATAACTACAAAACTATATCGATTATTATATCAAGATGTTAGTAGGAGATAATCAGCGTTAACTGAATCCTCTAAGCGTAAATTTCTATTATTGTCTAAAATAACCGTTAGAATTTGTACGAATTTTATTAAAATAACACAAAAATAGTACAAGATTAAAATGCAACAATTGTATTAAGAGAACTGTTGCATCATTATTAAATTTCTCTACTCTACTATGTAATTAAACCTACCTAAAATTGTAGTAGTTTGTATTACAATTTGTATATTTAATAGAATACAATTTAATATAAAGCTTTCAGATAAATATTAATAAGACAGAATTGTCTGGAATTATTTAAAGAAACAGCTTGCAATGCTATATTTGAAATGACTGAAAATTAATTTATTTCCATTATAATTTAGATTGATGTTAAATATAATAACAATAACACTACAATACCGTACAACATATGTTTATAATAATTATTCGACATGATTAATCTGCATATAAGAGAAATTGTTTATCCTGATCAATTAAGTTAATTTATAGCGCAATATACACATGTATATCATACAAGAGTTGGTGTGTTAATCAATTTTCAGTTGGTAGTACTGATATCTAAACATCGAATAAGATTTTACTTCATTATTGTTCAGAATGATTGTCGATCAGGATTATGCTTCTAAAAGTTTTTATAAAGCTTCTGTAGCCTTCATGAGACCTTGTTCTTGATGATTCCTTGTATTTCTTGTGATAGTTATAAGAATAAAATAGTTCAATGTTAGAAGTTCTGTAGGAATAATAGTAAGAGCAACAAACTGAGACTCTTGAGATATTCCACACAGAGACATTGGAAATTATGACAATGTTGCCCGACTAACGTTCCCTTGCCTGTTGAAGTTGATACCACCCTTTTGCACATTTAAAAACAATGAATATTCATAAATGATATGAAAATTTGTATCATCTGCTACAATTCCAAGTGGAATATTTTGGCAAATGATCATTATTACTGTTTTATTCAAATATAGTACTGTTGATAGTGATTTCTTCAACTATCGAATGTCTCTAATATGGACACTTGTAAGGTATGTTTATAATTAAATGTAAAGATAACAATAGGGTAGATAAAGCTAATTTCTAACGGTCACTTTAAACATTTGTTTTGTACACATTTGGGATCTTCTGTATCGATACTATCGATGTAGATTAGAAATCACAAAGCAATACAGGATTATTCACGTCAGATGAAAATTCGGCGAGCAATTCGAATAATATTCCAAGGACTTATAGGGTAGCAACTTTGATCAACATTAGAACCTCGTAGCTCATTTAGAAGTTGGTTAAGAAATGTTCGTTTCTGACGATGTGGCGATTATCAAAAACTTGCTACACACTTAGAATAGCTTAGAATGACTCGAGGATCTTCTTAACATTAATTCTTCCTAAATATATTCTAGAATAGGTAAGGATGTTTTACATTTTTTTGAGAAAAACGAAAAGAATCAACGCTGAGAGGGTTTCCAAGTCATTGTAAGTCGTTTTATGTGTTAAGCTGGTTTTTAAAAATTGTAACCTTGTCCCAAACAAGCGTTTTTACACCAACTTCTAAATGAGCTACGAGGTTCCAATTTTGATAAAATACACCCAAAAGACTACCCTATAAATTGCTGAAATATTAATTATGTTAATTATTGCCATAAGAACTTTTGGTCCGACGTGAATAACCCTTTATGGAAAATGTACTTATCCGTTAAGATTGAACAAACGTACAGATATTACATTTCTCAAACGTTAGATGGCGTTTGCTCTACTACATTTAAAGTTTTCGAGATAAAAATAATAGTCCTACCGGATTGTTTTCAAATTTGGTATTAGTAAAGTTTAGACTCTAGTAATTTTTTGAATCTTGAGTTTTTTTAATCCATTCCAGTAGAGTTCAATCTTAAGGGTATACCTTGATGGTTCATTCATTATTTAATCGGTGATTCGGAGCGAAATAGCCTGATCGTTGCTTCTAGAAAAAAAAAAGCAGACATCAGATGCGTTTTTCTCGTCCATCTATTATTCAACTGTATAACACACCATAGAGGTTTCTACGACAGTTCAATCGTTTACAAACGAGAGAATGATGTAAATATTTTAAATTATTGCTCGATATTTTAGTTTTCAATCAAACTAATTGTGGTAATGTGTACAACATTAAAATACCATTGAATTTTTCGTATTGTACTTGTAATCAGCATCAATTCGTATCGTATATCAAATATTATGAAACAACTAGAACGATAGAGCAATTCCGTTAAAATGTAAGTGTAAAACCGAGTTATTTCTGTATTGTAAATATTTTCACAACGATTCTCCTTTACCCATCTTCTAAGCTTTTTTCCGGCTTTCAATATGTGTTGACATTGGTGATGATAAAACACCGTCGTGATATTGTCGTCACTTTACTGTCGGTCGTGACATCGTTCGATAAGAGTTACGGGTATTACAACAACATCAACTACAATCGAACCTAGTATAGCAATACGTGCCCTATATGAAAACTCTACATATACTGTTATATCCACCTAGATCCTAGTGTATTGGTTGCGAAAGATGAGATCTTCAAATGTTGATTTATATGCACTTAAAGGCTGACTTTGGCATACGAAATGTTTGTCCAGTAAGTTGAGGAGTAAGTAAGTGTTTATGTGACTTTCTTAACGTTAAAAGCATCAAAAGAGTGATTATTATCAGATGATCATGATGGAATTTTATCTGAGTTTAGTAATCTATAAATTTAAGAGTTTCAATAAAGCGTTGGATTAAGATAAAGTGATAACATTTGGTATTGGATAGGGATTGATGTTTGTGTTTTACAATCGACATTTCTTCAAACGAATTGACAAGACATTGAGCACACCATTTCTGTTCTTCTTTTTCTTTCAGATATCGAAATTAGGACTTTGTATACATATTTGATGTGTTGTTTGGCAGTAAAAAGCCACCCTTCTACACGGATACGCATCCGTATCGTCACCTTCATTAGTCATGTTTGGTGTTCAAAGCCAATCTGAATTTCCTTATGCAAACTAAGTGTAAAGGACGAGAGAGAGAGAGAGAGAGACTAGGTAGTGTAAATTCTAAAATCTGACAATAATCTCGACTAGATTAGAAATAATCGTGCAAGTTTTGTTTCTTTGACGTTAACAAAACTGAAACTGTGCAAATATTGTAAGACTACAACTTTGTGTCGTATTACGCTCGAATAATTTAATGTTCAACTTTATTGTCCCGACAGACACATAAATATAGACTGTACTAAACTTGAAAATATCACATAAGAAGAAGAAGAAGAAGAAGAAGAACGGTTTCATTAATGTAAAATTGATGATTTCTAAATCAACATAAATCACACTGATGTGTCTTTTGGTTACTTTTCTCTATATGAATTTCATGTTTTAAGGGACTTGTACGAGATTAAATAGGGGAAGCGAAAAATTACAACAATTTGTCGTCGGAATTGTTAACTATTGTTCACTGATGACGGTACATACAACCATATAAAGTTCCCTCTGTGTGTGTGTTTATATTATTGTCGTCTATTGTTACATTTGTGGTATATTCGTTAAAACTAGTTTCGTCTGTATATTTGTTACCGTCTTGTTGTCATCAACGATAATGATAACGATGATGATGATGATGATAATCATCAGTAGTATCATATTGGGGGGATAGAGCAACTTTGAATTAATTCCTGATGAGAGAGTGTTACGCTAGTTCGGTTAGAACATAAACTCATCGTTATACACGTTGTATAAAATAAGAATATAATATAAAATTTCTGTATTTTCTATATTTACTACAATAAAGTCAAACTTACTACCATAATATTGTAATAGAATACTAAAGCGTTATCAAGATTATTAAAATAAATTACCGATAGTATCTGGATTAATAAACCACAAAGGTGCTATTAAATACGTCTTATCTAACACTGACCATATTTCACAACTGTAAAACTGTCCTGTATCTCTTTTAATAAAAATAATTTATGTTATATTCAAATAATTGTGGACAAATATGTGTGTGTTTCCTTTGTATACAATAATCAAGATATGAAAAACATGTGTTGTTTCTAGTGTTTGTTGTTAAAAACTATAATACAATGGTGTCTTGTAACAGAAACCGCATCTGTTATAACAAATTAGAAGACTCAATGTTTAAATTGTAACTCAAGAGTTACGAACAATTCCAATTCTATCATCACTGTGATAATCAAAAAGTTTCCCAGTTGGTATTTGTTGTGTGAACTATAATAGAACTGGGTAGAATTAGAGAGACCAAACTTTTTCATTGGTGTTGACAATATTGCTAGTCGTCTCGAAGGATATTTGAACTATAATAAATACGAATTTAATCAAAGATTCATATTTTTCTTATATGAAACTCTCATTAGTTCCAAGGATTTATGGGATAGTGGCTGAAGATCGTTTGACCAAAATTAGAACCTCGTAGCTCATTTAGAAGTTGGCCAAAAATAATAATTTTGAACAATATCGTAATTTATAAAAGTAAAGCGACTAAGAATGACTCGGAAACCTTCTAAATATTGATTTTTTTTTTTTTGGTTTACTCCGTTGCATTTTACGAAAAATGAGAAACATTTCCATATGTTTCAGAAAAATGAAAATAATCGTTATTAACAGGATCCTCGAGTCACTCTAAGCCATTTTAAGCGAGTAGCAAGTTTTGAAAATCATAACATCGTAAGAAACGCGATTTTCTTGACCAGTTTTCAGATGCGCTACGAGGTTCTAGTTTTGCCTCTAGGGATTACCCTATAATCGACCATATTTAGATTCGATATCCTGTATAAAATTCCGTTGTATGAGAAAATCAGTGAATTAGATATTATTTTGGGTGATAATTTCATAAAAAAAAAAAGAAAATGGAATCAGGCGTTATTTTCAAGAGAAATAACGAAACATCAGATATTTCCACATGGAGAACGGTCCGGGAATAAATGTCAGATAGGATTTTTTCGAGATTTGTTTCGTGTAAAATCCACACAACAACTGTGTGGAGAATGATATATCAAAGCAAACTAATAGGACTGTTATTGTTAGATCTTTTCCATATCCTCTACGATTCTTCTTCTTATTGTTGTAAGTTTCTTATAAAAATAAAACTTGAGACTATGCCAATAAAGAATCGACTCATCTTTAACTATAGAATTTACATTTCTATCGTTTCATTGATTGTAATAATAATGTTCGTGCATCAAATATGTATGTATTCATATATTATTGTAACGTACATGAATTATTCGTTAGATACATTAAATAGCTTTGTTTATTATTCGATGTATTTGATGGTAAACATGTTCAACAATAGTTTGTTGAACTGATTAGATTTTCTATCAATTTGTTTATTGTACATAATTTGCAAAGGAGGATGAATTTAATGAGCCATGTATGGAATTTACTCATAAATTGAATTTAAACGAAAATTACTCGATGACTTGGCAATTTATACATTTTGTAAAGCAGGAAACGAACGAAATTTTGTTAATTTCATGCTAAAAGACAGTCAAAAAAAGTGGCTGATAAGTATCAGGTTTTTTTGAAAATACAACTTAAAAATAATTCAAAGTTATCTCTACTGAATTGTTTGCTGGCTTCGAAAGCTTCTATTGTAGAAAATCGTTTTATTAGTCCAAAAATGATAATTTTGGACACCTGTGTTTTCATACCGAGATTAAAAGTAGTAAATCTAACTCTAAAATTGTTTAACCGCGCTCAAATTTTTTTTTTAAACTTATCGGTAAAAAGAAATTTTTTTTTAGCAAAATTGACTAAATTTCACCAAAAAACTGCCGATTTAAGACCAAACTGTTCTAAAATCTAGAGCTGAATTCAAAAATCGATTGAATCTGTCTAAATCTATTCTTACCACAACTTAATATTAGAATTCGTTAAAAATGAATGAATTGAGGCAAATATTTTTTAAACTTTGGTTAATGGACGGGAGTTCAGCTCCTTTAGTGCTAATTTTTCATGTTTCTGTAGATTTTATAATTTAAGACAAATACTTGTTTAAAGATGACTGAAAAGTCAAAATTTTAGCAAAAAATGCGATAAAGATGCCTGCGTTGAGCTTTTTTATTTCGAATTTTGCAACATTCTCTGAAACTAAAATTAAAATTATACCTGAAAATTTGTTATGATAATAATGTTTTAAAGCCTAGAAGTAAAATCGAAGATTTAGCCTAAAAATCGATTAGAATTGTTCAAATTGTATTTTTACCACAATTTAACAACAAAATTCGCTAAAAGCTGATAATTTTGGGCAAACAAGCCTCAAAACTTAGGCTCAAATTGAAAAATCCTGCTTAAAAAAAAACAAGCAATTCAATAACAAAATTTCTTAAAAAAAACCAGATAATTTAAGCATGAAGAAGTTCTTAAGTCTTAAGAATATAGCTCTAAAATTACTATATTTGTTAAAACCTTGACTAAAAATCAATAATCTAAAATAGCAAAAGTTGCAAAATAATTTGACATAAGAGCGTCTTAAGATTTGGTCCTAAAAAAATTCTTGTGGATAAGCGACTAAGGCCCAATTTTTCTTCTCCTACTTAAGCTCCACGTAGCATTCAAGTGGATATCTCTGTTTGTACAGGTTCCCACCGAAATGAGCGTAAATCCACGCTTAGGCCGACTGTAAGGGAAGGTCATGCTAAGACGAGTTTAAATAGAATCTAAATCGTTTCTTTTTCGTTATTTACTATTGTTTTATTATCATTGAAATATTATTTTTTGAGGCTTTATAAATAATGGGTTGAAGCGTTGAATTTCAATGGTTGAGAGGATTAAAGTATGTACAGTTTATTTTTTTCTATGAAATAAAAACAAATCCGCAAAACAATTTTTTAATAAATTCCACATTGAACTAATACCAGATACAGCTCCATAATGATTGACAAATCACGTTGACAAACATAGTAAATATTTAAAACATGTGTACAGTTTCAATTTGATCAGTGTAATTTTATTAACATGCGACAGTTTTATTTAATTATTTTTTCAATAAGAACTGATACAATAAACTGTACATTTGTTCATTATTGTGGTTTTATGTTGTAATTTCTTAAGATTACTTCAAATTACACCCGAAAGAAAACAGCATAATTAAAAGGCTTTAGTATAGTAAGTATAAGAGACAATTCCAATAATTTACCCTAATGATAAAGGCAATAATAGAGACGTAATCTGTGAAGAGATTTGATAACCAGTATCGTTATTATCCTATGAATGTAACTGAAATAATCAAGTTTCTTTCATGTTTTGGATTAAAGGCATGGATAAAATTTCATAACGATTATAAAATATTCAAAATTCTTCCAAGTAGAGAATTTGTATTTGATAAGTTAATTGAAACATGTTTGAATGGCTTCTATTGAAAACACGTCCATCTGTCTATTCCAATGTAAACCAATTCACTTCGAGTAAATTGTCTGTTTTGATGGCTAATGAAAATAA
This sequence comes from Mylabris sibirica, assembly GCA_039776855.1. Taxonomy (NCBI): domain Eukaryota; kingdom Metazoa; phylum Arthropoda; class Insecta; order Coleoptera; family Meloidae; genus Mylabris; species Mylabris sibirica. The sequence continues at coordinate 11,125,122 of CM077836.1, forward strand.
ACATCCAAGTACTACTAGTTCTATTCAATTTAATTAAACACCTCTTAAACTAATAACCAAGAACAATTTCTATTGATGAAATGTTGAAAGTTCCCGGCGCATCCACCATTTGTACACTAGATATTTATTAATTTCTCTAACTATCAACAATAATAGTTTTGAATATGTTTGTGAAACATACAGGAAATGGAATATGCAATTCGAATTTTGTATGTAGCTAATAGTAGCCTCTTTTGTTTATCCATTTCCGTATTTCCGTTGCAATTCATTTCGAATAGAATTGTGTAATGAAAGAATAAACTAGCTAGTTTTTTTGTTAATACGGAAATTGTAGAAAAGCGATAGGGTTTCGTTTTGATTACAATTCGAATATTACGATAAACTAACTGATAATCAGCTATATATCAGAAATTATTTTCTAATAATATGATAGTTTAATTCGATTATAGTGAATATAATGGAGGTGGGTAATATAAGATTTTGCTTCGTAAATAGGATAGACTGCAGTCTATACACGGTCGATGTAGGAGTGCCCTTAAGTTTGGTAAATCTAGAAAGGTCATTGAAACAGATAAGGTATCGACCTTTCCATTTTCAGAAGGGTAAGGTCAGTCTATTGTATAACCTTAACTAGTTACTAACTGACCTGGAGTTTTCCTAGCTACCACCTATTCGATGTCGCTTCTACTTACACTAATTTTCTATCAAATTTCATAATATCGATTATAAAATTAAAAAAATTTAATTTATTATAATATAATTCTTCTTCAACCAGTATTGTATGGATTAATGGTTTAATTGTAGTTCCTGTTTAACGCCAATTCGTGTGATTATATCTGTTAAAATTCGGCTTACTAGCTTGTGAATTAGGCATATAATAGTTGATGATGATAGTGAAATCATCATCTCTATTTAGAACTTCAATCCAATGTTCTTCTACAATTCGACCGAAGTTAACCCGACAACTAATCGCCCATCGTTCGTTTGTCTAATATCCAGCGACATATTTCGACCGCATTGTCTCCACGATAATTTATCAAAGATAATACGCCTAATATCCCCTATTTTGCATTTGTATATAACCCACCCCCAGTGCATACTTATAAGGCAAGGAAACCTTATGTTGCGCACACAACTCAACGCATTTATCATTGCTCCTTTAAAGAAAACAACATCCTTATACTCTATTATATTAAATTTATTTCAATAAAATTATTTCTAAGCGTGTACAAGGCTTTTTTTGGTGAGTTTGTTGGGCGACAACAAAAAAACCGTGTCAATTTGACAGCTTGTCCGAGTTTTTGATGGAAAAGTTTGTTAAAGCTTGCAAAAGTACCGAGTTTTATAAATGTGTGAGTGTGATATTATAAGAAAAAAATTAAGGCATATTTTTCTATATGGAGGATTTTTCACAGCTGTTTACTTTCATATAAGTTTCATCCTGAAAAAAGCGCCATCGTGCAAGAATCGAAAAAAACCGTCTACAAGTCTCGTTTAACTTAAACGATTGTTGTTTTTATATTTATTTGTTTCAATATCGAGTTTTCTTTCTTCTACATCATTGTTGTTTTTTTTTAACTTATAATTTCAACGAAATTCAACGACAAATATTCCATTTTTTTTTGGATAAGATCTAATATTTTATAACTTTGCAATTTAAAAATATTCCATCATTAGTCGAATAATGTACATAAGTAAAGTTTTATTAAATGAATACGTGAACTTTTCTCTCATGAATATAAATCGAAATTATTGCTAGCCATTGCTGGCGTTATCGTTGCAATAATTGCCTATTTGTTGTATTAAAATTAGCGACATATTTCAGCACTTGTATGTTGTGGGAAATATGCAAAAACTATGGAGATTATGTATCTATAAATTTTCACATTTTAATGGTAGTTTTGTACTGCTGAAAAATATAAATCTGCTCTATCTACCATTGTGTTTAGGAAGTTTTCCGAATTGTTGGAGTTTTTTCTAAAACTATTAACACGAATATCGTCATGACTTCTTGTAAAATCGGTTTTTTTTGCTGCTCCTTCTATCGCCCATTAAATTATCCAATCAATATTGCGTGATATTTGCAACTGAAACAATCACAACAACGTAACGAACACGCACAGTGAACGAACAAACGAATCTGTTTTGCATCTGATTCATGTCGTATAAAACAGTACTTTCAACGTTATTATTTTAGAATCAATGTATGAATAAAAGCCCGTTTTTCCAACGTACACGACGCTTCGTAATTAGAACATAAAGTAAATGTAAAAAAATTAAGTATGGACTTAATACGATCACAGTTAAGTTTAAGTTTGTCACACAACAAGTCCGATTGGGCTACACGAAACGTCTCCACAATGAATGTTTTATTTAATAATTTCAAAAGGCTTGTTTCCAACGGATTACCACTAGTTTTATTCGTCGTCTTTACATATTTAATGAATGATTGAGTATTATGGTAGATGAAATAAAATTTATATTCGACTGGTACTGGTATGGAATTTAATAAAATTTTCAAGTAGAAACAACAATAGTGATGTAGTTATTAATATAATCAGCTTATCAAATAACGATTCAAAATTCTGGAAATCTCATTATTAAATCCAACTAGTTTAAGATAATGTGTGCAATAAAGAAGTTTACAAATTAAATGGTCGTTCTGAGATTAGAACTTATATGTGATTTTATTCTTGTTCTTTTTACTCACATCATCTGTAAGGTTTAAGTAAAATTGTCTGAATTGTCACAGGTTTATTTGTCATAAAACGATTAGTGTCACAAGTTGAGAAACCTTTATACCACTTAAATATGTTACCAGAGTAAAACTACTAGATGGTTGGTCTTTAATCAGTCCGGAAATGAGCGACTTTATAGTAGTCAGTTGGTAATTTCCGGATTTAGAATGACTTCCAAGATACAATTAATTTACAATGAGATTATTTGTTGTTTATTTTTTTTTATATATATATTTCTCTTTTACACAGATAAGAGAGGTAGAGTAAATTTTACGCTTACAGATCCATTAGTGAGAAAACACAAACACAGAATAGAATAAAATAAAGCTGGGATTTTAATGTTGGTTAGGTAGCTTGGAGGGCAATAGCTTGATGTGACCATAATCATGGCTCCTATGGGCCGAATTCTTGTTTCGCTAAGCGCATTCAATAAAGTGAATGAGCTGCAGGCGAACTTTCAGTTTGATGTTATCGAGCGCACACAGGCAAAGGAAATGAATTTAAATAATACTATTTTAAATTGCCATCTAGAAAATATATTTACTAGATGTATACAGAATGTTCGACCTAATTATGGTTCTATGAAACTCCTATATTTTAAGGATTCGTAGGAGAGTCTCTAGCGAACATTTCAGCAAAAATAGAACCTAGACTAACAATGAGCCTTCCTAACCTTCCTAACGGTGATTTTTTTTGCTTGTCTCCATTGTATTACAGAGAAAATACGAAATATTTCCACCTGTTCCAGTATAAAATGAAGAAAAACGAAAAAAATTAAGTCGTTTTGCGTGTTTAGTTCGTTTTTGAAAATCAATACATCGTCAGAAATGAGCGTTTTTTGACCAACTTTCAAATGAGCTACGAGGCTCTAATTTTGCTGACATGTTCTTCAAGGACCCTCCTACAAATCCTTGAAATATTTTTTGAATCTCTCATAGGAGTTTCAAAGAATCGACCATATTTAGATCGAACGTATGTAAGAAAAATAGGAATTTTACTGAAATCACTATACTATTCGAGCATTTTAAATTATTTCGCTCCAAGCATGGTATTATTAAAGATGTTGTCTTATATGCTTCAACTATGCTCCATTTCTTGAACGACATTCGAAAGTTGAAGGTAGCTTTAAATCAGCATTTAATAAGCTTGAAACGAACTAATCACGATTAGATAAGAGTTAAACTAATCAACGAGTAATCAACGTGTTGACTCTAAACTTGTTTCATTGAATTAATTAGACGTTTAACATATATGTTTACAAAAAGACCATCTGAAAGTTATGTTAATATAGTTGTTGTTTTTGGGTGAAAATTGGAACAGTTTTCACGACATTTTCCACAAGAGATTTCTTGTGGAATGAAATGAATTCGACTAGTGAACATTAATCAAAATTCACGTAATATCTATGTCATGTTGTAGCATAAACAACACGAGTTTCATGTTTATCATACTGGCTAATATTGGTAACATTAAAATTCATCAATTAGATCAAAAATATGCGACATAGAAAAGCGACCGTATTTTCTTATATAAAACTTTGACTTCATTACGTCTATTTGTATGTTGTAAAGTCTGTGGTGACGATATAGTGAATGCTTGATTGATGTTCTCTTTATGTATTTCTATCAAGCTAAAGAAACTTTATGTCAAGTTTTAACAAATTTCTAAATTTCTCTTCGATTAGAATTGGAAATTTCTCAGTTCCTGAAGGGACATAGATTCACATCAAAAATCAAAAAGTTTTCCTAATAGAATTTCCAACAATTTCCCTTCGTTGGTGTTTATATCTCAATTTCTATCACTGAAATTCTATGTTTACGTTGAATGAATGATAAACAGCTTATTTCTTAATTTTAACCGAATACTTGAAGGGATGTGCAAAAGGATCGAATACCCAAAGGGTTTGCTTCCGGTTTTCTCGACTAGTGTTTAGTTAGGGCAATATTAGCGATAGTTATGACATAGCAGCAGAATCGTAAATTTATTTTAGATTGTCGCACGGTTATCGTCAATGAACGCTATAGACATACGTGTCTCTCGATTTTCACTACAATCGTAATTTACATAAATAAACGGATAATTCCATTGAGAGGTCGATGGAGAGTGCTAAAATGTAAGATAGTTCAGAGCAGTGACGTCACCTGCACGAAAATGCGGGTAAATTCCGCTGCTGTTATGAAATTTTTCCTACAGAACAATTTATAGATTGATATCAAAATCAGCAGACTTTCCTTCGTTCTTGTCTGTTTTGGAACAAAATTGCAAGTTGATTTTTGGAATGTGCGCTATTTTTCTGTCGGAATATTTATTAAAGAATTTCATATAAAAATTTAATATTCACTGTGGTATTATTAGACTGTGAGTAGTTGTTTCTCAAGTGGCGCACTTGACGATAAATTGCCCACATTCACAAAAAGGACGTATACAAGTAGTAATACATTTTAAAGCGGTTGTTATCCCATTTTTCCACACCACCCTTGATGAATATTATTGTTGTTGTGGTTGTTGTTTCTACCAAAATACGAATACATGTTTAATAAATTAAGGGTGTTCAACACGGAAATCCATCATCATCATCATCATCATCATCAAGGGCAAACGATTTTATAATTAAACTCACCCCGTCCCTGGGCTGTCTTCGATCTCGGATTGTTTTGTACCAGTACGTGCTGTATGCAATAACATGACATTTACGCCGATATATACCTCCTTCCTATGTCATGTAATGTACCGGAAAACAGCTTTTAACCAAATCGTAAATTAATTAGTAGTTGGAAATTGAAAATGTCAAACGCAAGGATAATAGTGCGCTCATAGAACAAATAATTGAAAAGTGTCCAATTCCAGGATAATATTTTGCAATCTTTTAAAGCCCATAACGTGTTTAACTGACATTCCTAACATTGGAAAGAATCACGTTGAACAGTACCGGGTGAGTCAAGGAAGACAAAAAGTTCTTATGGCAACCCTCATTATTTGGCTAATGATTCGAAAAATATTTAGAGAATTTGTAGGGAGTCGCCAGAAAACATTGCAGCAAAATTAGAACCTCGTAGCTCATTTGGAAGTTTTCAAAAACGAATAAAGCACGCAAAACGAGTAAGAATGACTTTGAGACCCCCTCCCAACGTTTTTTTGTTTTTCAAGTTGTTTACTCCAAGATAAAATGAAGAAAAAAGAAGAAAAACAATGTTAGGAGAATCCTCGAGTCATTTTACGCTTTTAAATAGTTTTTGACAATCGCGACATTATCAGCAACGAGCCATTAATGAACAACTTCTAAATGAGCTACGAGGTTCTAATTTTGATAAAATGATCTTCATTTACCCCCCTATAAATCTATGGAATATTTTTGATATAGAAACTTTACGTCTTACGTGATTCACCCGGTATACAGAGAGGCGAAAATAAACAAGGAACTGTTGAAGGAAATACGATTATGTTCGTGTAATTAAAATAATTAAAACTCAACAACCGTGAAGCTTGCACGTGTTGTGTGTATCATATCATCATTATTATTTTAGAACAAACAAATTCTTTTAAACAATAGAACACATGATATTAACTACATGAACGTAAGTAAATACTTTTATTTATTGAACAATGTTCATGGTTTCTTCTATATTCTGGTCAGGTCATATAAAAAGGACAAATCCTCTAGGATTCATTTACAAGATGAAATATACAAACTACAATGTTTCCTTGAGACTATTCGTGTAGATAGTGATATTATATTATATTTCCATGCGACAAACATTCTCTACAATTTCGACTTATGTAAAGACATAAAGACACGTATAGATATAATAAATTTTTCTATTTACATAACTTACTATATTATTATAGTGTGGTATATCAACGGAAATTTCATTTTCCACAGATAGAACTGTGGAAATTCCGAACTAACTTATTATCGGTAAGTGTCTGATATAATAACTTGTTCCTTCACAATATATGAGGGTTTATCAACTTTAACAAATATTTTTACACATTTTTTTTTAATTTGCCAACATATCATTTTTTGCATAACTCCCTTTTTGTTACACATTTTCAGAAGCTTTTTGATCCCGTTATTGAAGTACGAATTACACACAACCACTTCTACAGCTTTGTCGTCGTCAAAGCAGCATCGTCATCCTAATTTTTATTTTAGGGGTTGAAAGGGAATAAACCTGGGCCATAGGGTTGAGTTACCTGTGTTGCCTACTTGAGTATTTTAAGTTTTTCTTGTGCCACAACAACTGTGCATGGCCAAGCATTTTCATACAGAAGAATAACACTCAAACTATTTATCTTTGCGTCACAAAAAAAAGAGGTAAAGCAGTGGAGCGCCAATCCAAAGATCGTGGGTTCGATCCCCACCCGGTCTCAATCTTTTTTTAGTTGTTTAGCTTGTTAATTCTTGAATAATTACCATTCATTGATCATTAATTTAATAAATACCGTTGTTTACAAATTTAAATTAAAAGAAAATCGATAAGTACAGTGCCAAAAAACTGTAGAAAAACTTCCCGGTGGAAGACGGATCTTTGCTTTTCAAGGTGGCGCTTCTACATGCTTGCCTTCAAAAAAATATTGCCCTCTGCTTGATGTCGCAGCAAATGCTTTTCACACATCGCAAGAAGGATTACTGTCTAATCTTCGGCCAGAAGGCAAAGAACCCCTCTTTCTGACAATTTTTGGTAGCCCAAATTACCCGAAATGATAGACTGAACACTCTTGTATGATATGTCAGCCTGTAAAGCAATTTTCAATAACGTAAATCGGTCGATCAGCTTCAGTCAGCTCTCTAATTGCAAGACTGTTGGTGTCTGTGACTCTTGTTTGAGGTCAGCGTGTAGAATTCTTGTTTTCCTCTGTTTTTCAGCCAATTGTAAAATTTTGCGCCAGTCGTAAACTTGAGACCTGGAAAGCGTTTTTTTTCAGCGAACTGCGAAGTCAGTCGTTGCAAGATCTCGGTAAGTTTGACACCTGATGCGTTGCTTTACGGATACTGAACCTGTTGCTCAGACATAATTTTAACAATAGTTGAGCAGCTCTAATCAATCAGATCGCTGGACTGGACCATTTTATAGACATTTTCTCCCTACATACTCAACATTCTTGGTGGGTGAGGAAAGCAAAAGTCCACCCTCGTACATTTTTAGTCAAAGCTCTGTATTTGGGCTTCAAGCCGGAACTAAACCGAAAATCGGAAAAAAACGCAAACTTTTATCCGGAACGAAATCCGGAGCTGAACAAAAAAATCAGTCAACACAACCTTTTTCTCTTTTTTTCTTTTTAGCTTCTCTTTCCTACTTGCTCCGGAAATACAATAGGTACCTCAGGGTACTTAAAACGAATTTGATATACAGCAAAGGCTGTTTGAATAGATACATAGAAGAAACATTGGTCCCGCCCATCTAGACTACTTACATATTAGTTAGAAAAAGACAGAGAGAGCGTAGGTGGATTGGAGATTAAAAAAGATGGCAGATGTTACCACCCACCCTTAGTCCTTTGACGAAACAAAGCAATTTATTTTGTAAGTAGGAACCTTGAAAACTTTGTATTTTAAGAGATAACAATAACCGGATGTGTTTTGTGGATTTGGTATCTCTGTCTGTTATTCATGAATATTATAAACTAGTTGACATGGATTCACTAAGGCTATCCAAAGATATAAGCCGCATTTACATCCCTTGCTAGGGGTTGAAGTTATAGATTATTATATGCCATTATATATGTTTTTTCTTGCGATTTTCTACCCCATGATAAGACATAAATCACCATGAAAGAAAAGTCTTTTGCTAATAGAAAATTACAAAATAGAAGTCGCCTGTTTGAGGCTTTTTCTGTATTTAAAATAGTTACCCTGTGAATAACTATTAGAGGTTGAATCTCTTAGGGTAAAATTTAAGAAATAGACCAAAAACCGAAAAAACTTATTTTTTGTAAGAGCGAAAACTGGAACCGAACCAATAATATTTTTTTAACTGAACCGAAACAAAAAAAATAACGATTCGAACCCCTGCTCTGTAGAGTGAAATTTTTACAACAATCGTCCTAAAATTCTCGCCCCATATTAAAACCAATCTAACAGGTAGCCGTCCTTTCAGTCAGCATTTTTCCTAATGTATTTTAAAATTAGAAATTGTATATTTTCCCTAAATGTTGCAAAACATTGAATAATTCACCTGATATTAGTGTTCAAGAAGTTGAAATTGCTTTGATTGTGAAAATCTGACAACATACATCCGAAAGTGACCAATCTAAAGCCTTCAAAACCGTTTTATTTGATTCCAAATTAGATCGAGTGGCTTTTTAATACAACTTCCAATTGCATTTTTCCAATTCACAGTTAATTATAGACGAAAAATTTATGTAATTTACAAAATACTATAAATATGCATTGTACAAATAAATAAATAACGACTACACGTTATATGTCGTGTTGCATTATCCTAACTCACAATTTGATGTGTTAAATAAACGATTATCTATTTAAACATTATCGTGTATTTCGACTATAAACGATAACAACAAATCCTAATGAACACACCCCAATGTTTTAGCTGTTGTAGCGTCACTTTTATTTCCCCCCAGTTACTTATCTAAAAATCATAAAATTCACAACAAAACGATAGAAATTGTGATGATAAAACTGTTGTTTCTAGACGGATATTGTGCAATTATACAAAACGTTGAATTGTTTATAATTTCAATGACAGTAACCGCAATATAAATTAAATTTGTAATTAATTATAAAATGTCCGTTGTATTTACCGGTTTTATTTGTTATAATTGTATATATATATATATATATTTAATCTGAAACAAGAACAAGTCTAATATTAAAATCGAATTTAATAACTTTATTGTTAATATTGGATATCACGTCCTTTATCCTAATCATATTCAACTAAAGTATAAATACAGGATGTTGACTGGTATAGTTTCAGGGAAATAATTATTATGCAGAACTTGGCCTTCCTCTTCTGGAATTTAGGGTAGCAGCGAATGGAAATTTGAAAAAGATTGATCGAGTGAATGTATGCCACAAATTGATATTTGGCGTACGAAAACTGCATCTAAATAACATATAAAATATTATTAAATTTTAATAATAATAAAAAAAAAAATAAGGGATGTTTTACTATAAATATTCAATTTAAATCTGCATTGATTCAATATGGTATATTATAGTTGGTAGTCGAAAGAATGATAATTGTTAAATGCCAACAAAACGGTACGGGGAATTTGAATTATTCACAAGGAAATAAAAAAATAAATCTTTTAGATAATTTGATTCTCTCTCCCCATTTCTCTTCTTGCCGTATTTACGTTCAAGTTCCAGTCGATTAATCATTTATATTATGATGGGTGTTATTATTAAACCATGTTTTTTTTTTGTGTTGATTCCTTCCTGTAACTACCCTCTTGAATATGCGTATAAAAGAAAAAAGAAAAGAACCAGCTGATGAACTCGAATAACAATTTTTACTCCCAAATACTTCTATTTTTTTCACTATAAAAACCGGCAACAAGTGATCTGTTCATATAAATTATAAATGGATTACAAAAAGTAAGGATAGTTAAACGTTAGATGGATATAAGTTGATTGTTCTGCTTACACGCTGCTAACTTTTAGGTATAAATAAATCGTTTACCAGTTAATGTTTACCTGTAACAAATTTACCGTCTTCTTCTCCAATCTGCAATGTAATTTTTTTTGTATAAAATAGAAGAACGATGAATTGGGGACAGTTCGTATTGTTAGCGGGCATATTTCGATGTAAAATCGATCGTGTGAACTCTACTGAACTGTTTCGGCTGAATTTAATAAGACAAAGGGTAGAACAATACATACTGAACATAGGTTATAGTATTTAAGTAAAGAACAATGCTGACTACTACACGCTGACTGCTTATTTAAACAGTGTGTGGTAAGATTAGAGGAGATATATAGTGTTACCTAAATACACTATACGATAAGAGAAAATGAAACGAAGACAATATCAAAATGTAGAAGGAAGTTTTAATATATATGTATATATACACACACCGAGACACATATGTACAGGATTATTCTTCAAGGATCCGACATTACAACATTCTTAACGAAATTAGTTTTAACAAAAACAGAATTGGAATGTTGTGTTACAATACGTATACAGGGTGAAATCAAAGTTTCTTCAAGTTTTCAAATTGCGAAAAACTGAGCCAATTCTTTGAAGCTTCCAAGAAAAAGAGCAATTTCACCCTGTATTTTTTAATAATATTAATGAAGATGAATTATTTTACGAAAATCAACTATTGTTGAAGACAAGCGTGCATTTTAAGTGACTTTGAAGTATTATCAACGAAATAGAGAAGAATTCTTGATAAAGTTTCGTCTACAAAATAACAAATTTTGAACGTTTCGTGTATCGTATTCAAATCGAAACCACAGATACTTATCTCCTATATAATTAACTTAGCATCTGTCACAATAGATTTATTATTCACTATAATATGGGAAAGTTTGTTTTAATAAAGTTTGTTGTATGTAAATTCTAAATAATAACGTTGAGAAACTGTAATAATCTAGTCGTTTATACCTGAAAATTGGAGAAAAGGAAGATAAAACAGAAAAAAGTTCAGTACAATTCTATTAAGACTAAAAACTGATTAAAACTGACTAAAACCCGGTTATTCCTCTCTTACTTAAGCTCGACTTAGCAAAATATTTGTAAATCCACGCTTAGGTTGAGTTAAGCTAAGGTTTTACTAAGGCGGGCTTAAGTAGAGGAAGAAGAACCGAGCTCATCAATGAAAGCTGATGAAAACTAGCAGTTACAAAAATGTCTAAAAACCTACAAGAAATCTACTTAAACTTAAGCTCGCCATAGCAAGATTTTGCCTTAAGTCGCGCTAACAGCTAATTGACACACATTTGAGTGAGATTTGTGTATGTTCAGGTCCCCAATCAAAGTCTTGCTAAGGTGAGCTTAAGTAGAGGAAGAAGAACCGGCTTAGTTAATGGAAGTTAATGAAAACTGACAGTTTACAAAAATGTCTTGAAATCTACAAGAAATCTGCTCAAACTTGAGCTCGCCTTAGCAAGATTTTGTCTGAAGTCGAGTTAACAGCTAATTGACACACATTTGAGTCGGATTCGTGCACACTCAGGTCTCCACTCAAATGTTTGTAGATCCACACTTAGGTCGATTTAAGCTAAAGTCTTGCTAAGGCGAGCTTAAGTAGAGAAAGACGAACTGACTTAATTAATGAAAGTTACAAAAATGTCTAGAAACCTACGAGAAATTCGGTCAAATATTGAACTCGCCTTAGAAGATTTTACTTTTAGTCAAGCTAACAGCAAATTGATTCATATTTGAGTGGGATCAGTGCATGTTTAGGTCCCCACTCAAATGCTTGTAAATGCACGCTTAGATCGATTTAAGCCAAAATCTTTCTAAGGTGAGCTTAAGCAGACGAAGAAGAACTGCCTCCATTAATGGAAGTTGATGAAAACTGTGGCAGCTACAAAAATGTCTAGAAACCTACAAGAAGTCTGCTCAAACTTAAGCTAGCCTTAGCAAGATTTTTCCTTAAATCGAATTACAGCTAATTAACGCACATTTGAGTGGAATTTGTGCATTCCCAGATTCTCACTTATATGCCTATAAATCCACGCTTAGGTCGATTTAAGCCAAGATCTTGCTAAGGCGAGTTTAAGTAGAGGAAGAACAAGTAAGTTGATGAAAATTGGCAGTTACAAGAATGTCTAGAAACCTACAAGGTATCAGCTTAAAAAGTGATTAAATCACGATTCAGTAGCAAAGTTTTACGAGAAATCTGCATCTATTTTCAGTTCTCTCTCACAAAATTTTACGTGTACGAACATAATTGGACGTTGCAACCGGTTGCAGGTCAATAGATTTATTGCATTCTAATCGAATATGATGCATCTGAGGGGGTCGTAAATCAATTGAATCGATGGATACACACAATCTCACATATGAATTATTCAATAATCAGATTTCTCTCTAATTTTTCCTATATTTTTTAAAAAGATACCCCCTAATAACTTTATTAATGTTCTAGTTTTTGGAGTGATTTATAGTTGTGAATTTCAAATAATTTTCCAAAGTTGACCGGTTGTAATTAGTAAAAAAAAAACAATAGTAATTCTGTTTATTGTTTTACAACAATACCACCTCAATAATGGAGTTATGATTTAGATCTAAATTATATCAAAATAAATTGTTATTTTCTATTTTCCGTATCCAATTCCAGTTTGATAATTGGACTACATTTAATATATCTTTTATCGATTTTCTGTTACTTTCATGCTTTATTGTCGGTACAACTAACAATATTATATTTTTATATATATTCTTTCCTTTAGTCTGCCTGACAAATAAACCGTTTTTCCATTAAACATTAACGATTCGATATCAAAGAGACAAACGTACTCATAAATATCGATATAAACATATTTTTCAAGCTCTCCCTTGTTATCATTAATATACAGTGGAAAACAGAACAGTAATTTCACAAATTGTCGATCATTATTAATTAGAATTTTCTATAGTATATACACCGTTCTTTTTTATTATTATTATTTCATTTTCATTTGATTCAATCTATCGATTTTCATTCAATTATCCGCTTGGAAAAATGTCAAAACGTTCATCCATGGATTACATAAATTGCCTGATAGCACTTCGATATATTATTTAGTCAACCTTCGACAAATACGTGGAATTTTTTCATCTCTCTCAATTCCTGAAATTGGAGCCTTATTCTTCCGCCATTCGAATATTTTTCAGATTAATTAATATTTAATTGTAGACAAAGATTTAATTAGAATGAATCCGTTAAATAGACGTTCGTTAATTAATTTTGTATAATAAAAGATAATATTGTCGATTCTTTATCTGGTTATCATCATCTATGCTTTTGTGTGGGCAACGTAAAAGAACTCTATTGGGAATTAGCATTGTTCGTGGAACAAGTCGGATTACTATTACAACGTTGAGATGATGGGATTAAGTTTAATATTAAGAAATATTTTAACTGTAACAATGCTCGTTCTCCAACCATTTATACAAATGCTATTCCTGCTCAATTTGTAATAAACATAAATCATTTTCGATGCCTCTCTCCCTCAAATCCTCTGAATTGACTTTATATAATTTCGTTATAATTTCGATTGTTCCTATTATTGAAGCATAAAGTACTGTAAAATTATTGATTCGACAATAATCCAAATAATATCGAAATTTACAAAAAATTAATAAGACCAGCAAGTTTCGTCTAATGAAACTTTATTATTATAGTTAGAATTTCGCACTAATTATAATGGCTGTATGACCTCAATCGATTCGAGTAATTGTGTAATTACGAAGAGAATTTGCTTTAGATAGACCGTTGTGAATTAATTATTAGCTTAATGGAGCGTCTAATAAGCCATTCTATCTTTCTACATATACACACATACAAGATTAACCGTTTTTTATCACTATTTGATTAGTCAATCAAAAAGTGGTTTTAAGTGAAAGTTGTCACTCTAATTTCAGCCCTTTTGCACTCAATTAAGGCACGATAAACTGCTAATTAGGACTACCATCTACCCGAATCTATCGGCTTTATTTCATTGCGTGTAAGTCACCAAGAGAGGGTAAATGCTGATACAAATACAACCCTATATAATACGAATTGTAAACGTTAGTATTCCTATTAAGTGTAAGTAAGCTAGATCTAACCGAATTTATAGTTTCGATATTGTTATTGTTGTTGTTGTAAACTGTTACTTTATAATCTTATTAGAAAATAAATGTTTAAATACGATTATGTGGTTAGAAAGGTTCAATTTCTAGTGGAACAAAAGTAAAAGTGTCGTTTATGGGTAGTTTAATCATATTTTTGAGACCTACGATTCTCGATAAGACAGACAAGGTAGACGAGTCACCTGTTATTTGGAAAATTGCTCGTTTCTTTGAAACAATTTCTTTTTGTTTTTGATCTACATTCACTTTATATAAGATAGTAAACTGTATAGAAGCCATATATACTGTATATGCTATCATCACAAACTAAATTACAACAAGTTTGCTACCTTTCGCACATACGGGAGTTTATCAGAAAATTTCATTATCTGCTACCTTCTTCTTCTTCAACAAAGTAGATGTCTTCACGATTTTACCCCTTTTGGCCCACCGCCTAGGGAACGAAAATCGGGCCACATCTGGTCTTGTAACTAAACTGGAAAATCTTCTGGGAATTTCCCTATTTATATGTTTGTTTGTGTGCAACATTTGCTACCTATACAACTAATCGTAAGATTCATGATATTTTCATCTGTACCTACATGTAAGGATGCAGCTGCGTAACTACAGTCGCCCTCCTTGATACTGGGGGCGCAGAGGAAAAAGAGAGGAGTATCTATAAATTTTTCAAATGTTGTGTGAAAAATAATTTCGGGGCAAAGTAGTTTGCGCCCAGGGCAAAAATCTGAAATAATTCTTTACATTTCGGTTAAAACAGTAAGAAAATATGATAATTCAGCTTGAAAATCAATTAAAATGAATCAAATTTCCACCTTTCTTACGATTTTATAACAAAATTAAGGTGAGACTAAAATTTCTGAAAATCATTAATAAAAGTCAATATTTCACCTCAAAAATTGACTAAATTTTTTGAAATTGTATAATTTTCATAAATTAGTAGCAAAATTTATTGAAACCCAATGATCTAGAACGGAAATTGAGACTGAAGTTGTTTATAATATTTCCTTTTCACCATTCACTAAGATTTAATGACATGGAACAAAATTATCTCAAAGATTAGAATGAAACTTACAGATTCTCTTAAAAAAATGATTAAAAGTGTCATCATTTTTGTTGTTTATACGATTCCAAAGGCGTAGCGAGGATTTTCAACAGCCGGGTATAACTGCCAAGAGGCGCCCCCTAAGCTCCCTATTTTCCCCATTTTATAGATTGTTAAATTTAGGGATATTTATACGTATGTTGTCGTTTGGCGCCCCTAAATCACTGCGACCAGACACATTTGCTCCCATTCGCCCCCTGTCGTTGGACCACTGTAAGATTCATAACAAAAATTTTTAAAATTTAAACAAAAAATTGATTAAAAGTGCTTGCATCTCCTCATTTATACAGTTGGAAAACAAAAACTGATTAATAATAATGAAATTATCAAAAAATTGGTATAAAGACACGACAAGTTTGTTTCGCGAGTATTATTTTTATCATTTGGAACCCTTCAAGTTAAATGGCGCCCCTCAGAGTCAAGCTCCCAAAGTTGAAGCACCACTCTTTACTCCCTTGCTATGCTTTTGAGAAGTAAATACAGCCCTTTTCATGCAAATATGGTTCATAGCAATAAATTTGCTGTAACTCCTTCTTTTATTAATGAATTTGGGGGTCAAAGTGCCATTTTGAGTGAAAAATTGTCATTTCTAAGAATTTAAAATCAACTAAATCCAAAAATAATATCTTAGTTTTGAAAAATTAATTTTCTTTAGCAAAAATGTGTACATTAGAAGGGGTAACTTAAATATGTTAAGAATCCAGCTTAAGGAAACCTTTTCCCTAAAGGCTATAAGTTTTTAAAAGCAAGAAAAGATGTAGTAATAAAATTGAAGAACTACGAAGTGTTGTTAATTCGATACACACAACTTAACTGTTACTTAAGTCTTTCTCGTTCTCTATCTTGTTTACTATTTTCAACTTGTGTTACTTTTTACAAATTAACCATACTGAAAAAATAGCGCTTCAAATGACATTACATCTATTCGTGCTTTTTAAATTTATTACCAGTAAATTAGAAAATCCCTAGCCTGAATTTTTAAGGCAGTACTGACACCCTTTTCAAGATTTACAAGTTTCTTTATTCATTTTTACAAGGGACAATTAATTTTTCAAAAGGAAAATATTATTGTATTGTGTTAATTTTGACTTTACAGTTTTCCACTTAATATTGCGTAATTTTCAAGAATTACATCAATTTTTCCTATTTCCAAAAATTGTACAAAGGCGCTTTCACCTCTAAAAGATAGCCAGGGTGTTCTTTTTTAAGTTATTATAACAATTGTCTTATTTTATTGATAAAACTAAGAGTTATGGCAAATTTACAGACATAAACTATATTCATGACGAGGCTTAAAATTGATAATTACACCACTGGATGATTGACTAGTAACAGGGCCGTTCTTAGGGGTATTGCCGCCTGCGTGCAAAGGTCTCAACTGCTGCCCCTATATTTATTAGTATACAGGGTGTTTGGTCTATGTATGGTGACTTCTATTCTAAGAAACTCCTATTACTGGACGAGCGATTCGAAAAATATTTTGAGGATTTGTAGAAGAGTTTCCAAGGAACATTTTAGCAAAATTAGAACCTCGTAGCTCATTTCAAAGTTGGTCAAAAATGATCGTTTTGGACAATGTCGCAATTTTAAAAAAACAAACAAAACACGCAGAACGACTAGAAATGTCTCAGAGGCCTTCCCAACATTGATTTTTTTCATTTTTCTCCACTGTATTTTAGAGAAAATACGAAATATTTCCACCTGTTCCAGAATAAAATGGCGAAAAACGAAAAACATCAATTTTGGGAGGATCCTAAAGTCATTCTAAGTCGTTTTGCGTGTTTAGTTCGTTTTCGAAAATCGTTACATATCGTTAGAAAAGAGCGATTTTTGACCAACTTCCAAATGAGCTACGAGGCTTACGGACCCTCCTACAAATCCTTAAAATATTTTTCGAATCGCTCGTCGACTAATAGGAGTTTCTTAGAATAGAAGTCACCATACATAGACCAAACACCCTGTATTATACTATACAGGGCGTCCCGTAAGTCGCACCCTTGCTCCTTCGGGGCAGATAGTGAGTGAAATTCTAAGTTGAAAAGTCCTGTAGCATTTTTAATTAATTAAATCAAGTAGCCAATTAGGTGCTCTCTTACTTTGAACGGCTCTCGCGCCAGCCTGCTAACTGGTCCGCTTCCTACGTCCTTCCGTCAAGACTGTTTCCTTCTCTCTTTTTATCGCTATATCGAGCAGCTGATTTGGTTATATGATTTAATTAATAACTGATTATGTGTGCGTCAGATAAAAAAATGGTACAGGAATTTTCACCTTAGAATTTCATCCCTTATCTGCTCCTTAGCAGGAAATGCGCGACTTACGGGACATCCTGTATTACTAATCGGCCACCCTTTCGGGCGGCCGCCTATGTGCGGGGCACGCACTGCACGCCCGCTAGGAATGGCCCTGACTAGTAATCACAACGAATTTGAAACGATATGGACAAATTTTGAATAAAAATCTACACTAGTAATTTGATGCTTATCATATTCAATTATAACAAAAATATATATATATATATATATATATATATATATATATATATATATATATATATATATATATATATACAATAAAATGATTTACTGTGGAATATAATTGAATAAACAACTGGCTAAATTATATGCCAACGTGTGGAAATGCGTGAATTATGTTTATTTAGAACAGGACATTCCTCGGGGAGTTTTAGTTGTGCTAGCCTCGGAATAAATTATCAGTCGGACTAGAGTGGAATTTTGTGTTACACTGTAATGATTTCCATTATGACACTATGTATTTCAAAACATAAAATCTACAAGAGTTGCAATGTTAATTGATGAAATTACTTGAAGACTTGTATTTTTTTGATGAAAAAAAATCCAATAGAAGAGCTTTTGATTTAAGTTCGCTGCTAGGCAATTTCCGCAGCTTGAGACTATTTGATACACAACAATAATTAAATTTTAATAAAAATATTTTTTACATGGATTAAACGTTCACTCCAGTTTCAATCAAGGAAATTGTATTCGCTTGATCTTGTTATCGATTAAAAGTTAATAAAATCAAGAAAGATACAGGGTTTAGCGACACGGCGAATAAAATTCCAATCTATTCGATAGATTATAATGGAAAATTTCTGGTATTTATTGTCAAATTACAATTAGTATCGAATACCTCCACGATTATAATTATAGATTTACTGAATAATCAAAAAAAAAAAATGGAAGATTATTTACAGTCTTTTAGACTCCTCATTAATAATGTTGATAATAATCAAGAAAAGACGAGATGAAAAAAGAAAGAATGCCTGAATGATAATCTTGTCGTCAAGCTCATAAAACCATCCCTACTAATACAATTTTCTTTATTATTTAATTATAACAGACTGATCGCTAGCATACCGTTTCATAAAAGACGGACTTTAATAAAATAAAATTAGCAATAAATATAAGTTGATGGTAATAAAATTTCTACTCTTGAGACAATTAACCGGTGATTGGTTGATGATATCGTCAAAGAACTAGAAGAAGAAAAAGAAGAAGAATAGCAAGAGTACATATCACCAAGTGAAATGGAAAACAAGGGGAGAAGGTTTGGTGGTGATTTACAGTCTTTGTCTAATTATCACACAGCCGGGTAGATTCAAATATCTTCAAGCTGGTGACTTCATTATCCTTGTAAATGATAGAGAATAGGGAAGATGTATGTTTTTTTTTTTTTTTTCTAAACCATAGCAGAGATGGATTACGACTTGATCTATTAGGGCTAGTTATCAATCAATCATTTTGGTGGTGGATCGTCTCTATACAATTTTTCAATAGCAACGATAAATGTAAGCGATATACAAGAACACATGTAGTGGAAATATAAAAGATTAGTAGCCAATTATTCGAATATATGTGTGTAGAATAATTATTGATTAATCTAAATTGTATCAGTGTTTTGGTAAATAAATGAGAGCGTTATAATGTCAAGTATGCAGTCACGCCCATGTACAAATCCCGGAAATGGTCGTTATTCCTATCCGACTAGTTGTCAGCTCCGGTAACAAATGGAAGATTATACGTGATTTTGCTAACGATGTATTATATTGATTCGGTTATAACAAATAATAGGAAATATAATCAAATTTAAGGGTTTGCAATTAAAAAAATAAAGAGAAAAATCCGGCATTTCAACGATTTAACTTTATCAAAATTGACTATTGATTATTTAATAACACTAGAGAGGTCCATCTATACTTTCATCATTATTAATTTAGATTTTCCAGATTTAGATTCGCTCATTTTCCATCCAATTAGTTCAGCTTAACGAGATTGTATTGTATTTTTGCTTACACAATAGACAGAAGTTGATGCAGCTCCTACTAGTACAATATTCATTGTAATAGAGGAGAGTACAAGCAAAACAACGTCATAAATAAATCATCAATTAAAAAAAAGTAATAATCGAAATAATTTTAAATCTCAACCCTACATTAGGGTGAGAAAAAAACTTATAATTCGTTTCACGAAATTATATTTCTCTCCACAAACAGATTGGGCCGTGTCGTAATACAAATGTTCCGATTAACTTTTATTGGAATCAAATTTATTGAAACTCGTGTTTGTTGTAGCAGTAGTAGTAGCAGTTGGAGTACTGTTCCTTCTGCATTGTCTGAACAAACTAATAAGTCCAATAAGATTTTCATTTGAATCACAGCTGCGTTGCGAGTAGGCCGAATAAATCGCATAACGGCACATATATATAAAGATGTCACCGTCACCAAGGGGGTGGTGTTGGTGGAGAAATAAAGTTACCGTTCCTTTTTTATTTTATTTAGGTGAGTGGAAGTAGAAAAAAGCCGGGTTGGGGATGGAACGGTTAAGAGAATTGCTTGAAAATCACTGTTCCGCCACAACAGACAATCGAAAAGTTTTCGTATTGCCCAACCATCGGTTCAATTAAATTTATTCTATCCATCAAACTTTACAACTTTAGTACTTAAGTTGATAGTTGTTTTTCCGAGTTTTTTTTTATGTATAAATTAACTAAGATTGATTTTTGTTTGATCACTGGAAAATATAGGTAGTACGAGAAATAATTGTAATTATATTGAAAGGGGTGATATTGGGGTAGTTTAATAAAAGTAAATGTGCCGTTTGGAATAAAGATTTTCTCAAAATTTACACTATTGAAAAATAAAATTATTATTTTTGATTTTTGTGAATCAATTGAGCGTAAAAGTAATGTAATTTTTTCAAAATTTATGACCGTTGAAGAAGTCGATAAGTAGAGGGATTATTGGAAATTTTAATTAAAAATGTTGAATTTTTCGAAATTTGGTATTGATAGAGTTAAAAGTGTACAAATTTCTCAAACTTGTAATTAGAAGTGCGATTTCTTGGAATTTTCTATAAAGATTTTGCAAAGTGCTAAGAATATGTTATTACTTCAGAAGATTCTAATATAAAATTTTGAAAAACAGCAATATTGAAAATTTTTACACTTCATTTAATATTAATATAAGATATTTTCTAAAAATTCACACTATTAGTCACATATTTTAAAAATTTCCTATGAAAATTTATATTTCTCTAAAAATTCTCAAATAAAAGTCGACAATTCAGTTTAAAAACTGATTAAAATTAAAATTGTAATTATATTTCATAACTGAAATTTGCTAAAAATCAATAATTTGGTACAAACCTTCTCCAAGACCTAGTCTAAAATTAGAAAATTCAGCTCAAAAATGAACGAAAAGTTTCCAAATCGTACCACTTTCCTAAATTAATTGTAAGATATTATAAAAACTGTAACTTGTTGACCAAAAATATCTCTAAAAGTACCTGAACCATTTCCCTTTAACTACTTAAGAACAGATTGGTAAAAAACACAAGAACCGTTCAAAATCTATACCACAAGAATTCAATCGTTGCCTAGAATAGAAAATCTTCCTTCAAATAGCAAAGTTTGCAAAAAACTGATGATTTTGGATCGAAATGTCTCAAGATCTACTGCTAAACTCGAATTTACTAAAGAAAAAAGGACAAAAAGTGTCCAAATCTACTTTTTTTTGACGATCCGATAGCAAAATTTGAAAGAAACTGATGAATTTGGACAATATTTTGCTCAAAAATCCTCTAAAATGGTTTAAGCTGCACCTTTATCATGATTAAACAGCAGAGTTTGGACATTTAAGGACAACAAATTTCTAAAATCTAGTCTAAAAGAGCAGAATTTGGCTCAAAAATTGACTTAATGTATAGTAGCAATTTAGCTAAAAAACTAATAATTCAAAACAAAAATTTCTCTAAAATAAAATTTTGAAAACCAGCAATTTTGAAAATTTATACACCTCATTTAATATTAATATGAGATATTTTCTAAAAATTCACACTAGTAGTCACAAATTTTAGAAATTTCCTATGAAAATTTATATTTCTTTCATACTTTGCTCTGTGCCATTTGATCCCAACAAAAAATTTCAAAAAACTTCCTAGTTGCGATTTTTTTAAGAAGTATCTCATTTAAAACGAGTACCTCTCACATAACTCTAATAACAATTTTGAAAATCGTTACTGTTTCAGTCTACAAATTCAAATTTTTATAATTCGCGACATCAAAAGATCCTAATACAACGTTTTGCATGTTTAGTCTAAAATTGAAGACATTTATGAATAAATTCGCTCTATTTCAAAATTTTTTATTACTTTGTAGTATTCACAAAATTCCGAAGTATTTGACAGTTTCAGACGGTTCTGTAATGTCAAATGATTTTTATCATAAGACTTCGTTTTCAAAAAACAGCAATGTTAGTCTAAAACAGTCTTTTAATGAGAAATTTCCGTTTATTTGAAACACTTCTCAGTACTTTCTTGAGATTGTGACAGAATATTGAGATTATGGAGAATCTTGTTTTATTCTAAAAACCGTTCACTGCTTTATAAGATTTTATTATAAAATTTCGAAAAATCTCACTTTCATTGTCAGTCTAAAATTGCAAATTTTCATAAATTTTTGAACACTTATAGCTACTTTCTGATACAAAATTCTGCATTTCTAGTCTAAACTAGCCAAATACAAGAAATTTTGTTTTATTTCAAACATTTGTTACTACCTTGTGAGCAAAAATCTAAGAAAAAGAAAACGTGTGTGGAGACGAACTGCGCCAAATATAATTCATTCCCTAAAACAGAGGATATAACTGCGCCAAGTGTAGAAATAGTAAATTTTAATCCTTAGGCATAACTGTGCCACAACCCATCGAGACCATATTATCAGAACCGCCCTTAGCCCACACGGAGCCCCTAATAGCAGTTTTTCCAGGGCTTCATCTACTATTTTCATGTTTTGGAATTTGCAAAAACCAGAATCAGATATAAACATAAAGTACTCAACTAGGTGTAGGTTGAAAATTCTATAAAGATGTTAAAATATTGTAAAACCTTAATTTTCGCCCTAGAAACTCGAAATTCTTTAGTCCGGCAACAGCAAAAACTGTATGGAGAATTGAAATACTGCACAGAATCGGTGATTGTTAGTAATAGAATGAGTAAAGTGAATAAAAAGGTTCAACCCATGGTCTTGGGTAAATTGGTGCAGTTCTATTCCGTTAGAATTTTTTTTTTTCAATATTTGGCACCATCAATTCATTAAACGTTTTCGATATTCAAAAATTTTGAAATTTTCTATTTTACAAAAGAAAAATTTTTGGAAAGATCAACAATATTTTATCAAGAATTTCAAAAAAAAAATGATTATAAAGCTTGCCCTCGATTCCTCTTACTCCCCTGAAAAGGAACACCTACGGAGTCAACAATTATTTCAATCTTCTCACAAACAAAAGTATGATTGATAATTTCTATAATTAGCTAAGACATCCTTCATATATACATTTAAATTGTTAAACAACCCTTATTATAAACAATATTCACTCAAAGATTCGTTATTAAATAAACACTTATCAAAATGTATATGAAAGTGACTTTATTGTAATTTATTTATTGTAGATAGGGTGCCTTAAATGTACAATTAGTGTATTCTACCAAATTCCAGTCATCCTCATTTAAGCTACAAGGCCCACATAAATCCTATTTAATATACCAGCCGTCTGCAATGGATCCAATGTGAATTATTTCAGTATTATAGATAAACTATGTTAAAATTACAAATAAAGCAATTATTTTTCAAATAGATTAACTGTAAGTAACACAAATATAACAATCAAATTTCGATTGTCTATATGTATGTACTTATATACAGTAATATTGTTGAAATTTGAATGAAATATTAAATGAAAGCCAGCCCTCTTTCTTTGTTATAGAACAGTAACCATCGACAATAGGATTATGGTTTCAAGGTACTTGTTCAGAAGTTGTTGAGCCGTATAAGTACCTTCAGATATTAATTTTAGGCAAATTGGATTACAAACTATACAAAATGCGTATGGACTTTAATACTCCAAAGATTTACAGTTTTATAAGACAATTTAAATATTAATAAGGTAATTGTGATTTTTTCAGTCGTTAAAGTGTACGTTTGTCCAATTTGTTATCGTGTTGGAAACGATTCATCTTAAAAGAGATCTAAGAGAAGAACAATAAAAGTATAGTGCATCTACTATACGGTTACGGACTTGAAACTCACTAAATGGCCCATCTAACTAACACACGCAATCCTATACTGTACACCGTCTGACCTAAATTAACCTCTTAATAAAGCTCGAGAGAGAGGCAGTGAGATTTGGTAAGCCGGTTAAAATCCATATAGTATATCTGGTAACAATAATATTATTGTATAATCCCTCTATACAGAGATCATATTGGAATATTTTGAATAATTAGAAATGTTGTTTAATATAATTAGAACTATTTCTATTTATTTGTAGAATTTCGGTCAATATTCTATAACTGAGTTATAATTTGAATAGTTTCAAAATCGGAATCCAGGTGAATATCGGCCACAATACAGAGTGTAATCGAAATTCCCAACAAACCACGAAAAATTGAACCGATTTTTTAGTCGACAATGTGTAATTCATATCATTCAGCTGATATCGAAGTTCAGTGTTCAGTTACAAGTGATTGTGGGTGTAGGTATTAACTTCCAAATTTTTGTAATTTTTTTGTGGAAGCTTGCGAAATTAGTGTATTCAAAGTCGTTTATAAATGCCGAGCAGTTGCAGACCCGAAATTGTGTAGCTGCAAATATGATTCGGGAACTGGAAACGTGCATCGTTCAATAAGTATGTTTAGTAAGATTTGCATGGGTTGCTCATGGAAATTCCGTGACACATGCTTTCTTATCAACTTTCGATAGAAAAATTCAGGTACGTTAGTACTTAACAAGCGACCATTTTAATAGAATTTTTTGCCCCTCAACCCTTCAAAAATATGTTTATTTCACTCAATTCCACATTTGATTACACCCTGTATCTACATTACACATACAATAATTATGACATATTTTTGTAATGGTCGACACAACTTAGAATTTCAGCAATTTTTAATACAAAAAAACCGTATTTTTTTTATATTCTCTAATAATAGCCGATAGGAGAACAAATGTAGCTACATAAAGAAGAAATAATCGTCCAATAAAAAAATACAGCATGTGGATAACAAGTTATTGATGTCGAAGAGAAAAAAATAAATATAATAGTTATTGCTACCTTTCCACCTATACATCGTTAAAAAATATACACACGCACACACATACACAAACGTAGATAAATCGATTCTAGCCAACTTTATCAGGATATAGATGAGATTTATATGACAGAGAAATATCCGTTCATTTCATTAATGTTCTTTATGTGATGCTCTTGTGCTTTATTTTTTCTCTTCATCTCCTCTTCCTCCTGCAACACCACCACCGCGCCACCTCATTCGCTCTACATCAATTCGACGGTTGTTGGAGAAAGATAGAGATGAATGTAGAACAAAAAAAAGAGCAAGAAACATAAACACAGAGTTGAAACACAAGGATTCAAAAACAAAACTAACGTATATACAAGAAATAAGAAACATTGTAAACGAAAAATAGCACAATATCGTAAATAATCGTTCCAGATGTTTAAACCTAATAAAACGTGTGGACGACTGATTGCAAAAAAAGCACAAGTGGAGATTAATGTTGATAGTGTTGCTAAGGACATATCAAGAGATGGAACGGTTTGAATGTATTTCCATTTTTGAATTGAAGGTGAGTAAATTTATAAGCTTCTTTGTGAAAAAAGCTGTCACTAAAGTGCAGCAACAATTGAACAAAATATTTGGCTTTCTATGAAATCTTTTTTTACACAAAACGTTGCACAATAAAATTAAAAGTGTTTCTTTTCAAATTAATTCCAGATTTCTTCTTCTGTGCATTTTCAGAAGGGTCAAGATGCCTCGATATGTCCAAAAATTATGGATCTTGTTGAAAATTGAGTGAAATTGGCCGAATCTTCCCGTTTTCCTGCTTCATAACAAATCTACTAGAAAAAAAAAACACGATAATTTGGGATAAAAATTGTTAAGGCTAACATGTATAGTCGCGGCGCCTTCACCAAAAGATTTCGGTAAATATAGATTACTTTGCATGTTGATTATGAAAAACCGGTAAAGAAAATTGAAAATCGAAAAAGACATTTTTGTAGAGTGAACTTTGCTCGTTCTGTTTATATACGTGACTATTAAATTTATCAGCTTTTACACAGAGAATTTTGTGTTTTGCCAAACCACTCGTTTCAGCACAATAACTTAGTTTTTCCTTATCCTGTGAAAATCCTGTCAAATTTTCAAAAACTTAAGAAGCCATTTTTGTATCTGACTGCCTTTAGAATCGAATGCAACTATTTCCAGGTCGTTATCTGTTACCGTTTACGAGAAAGATGTGTGTTTTACTGTCTTATGTAAATTACATGTAATTGGTAGATATTATAAAAACTGTAACTTTTGACCAAAAAAATCTTAAAAACGTCGAGAGATTATCTCTATAATTTACTAAAAGTACCTTCTGAACCATTTTCCTTTAACTACTTAAGAACAGATTGGTAAAAAATACAAGAACTGTTTAAAATCTATACCACAAAAATTCAATCATTGCCTAGAATAGAAAATCTCCCTTCAAATGGCAAGGTTTGCAACAAACTGATGATTGTGGATCGAAATGTCTCAAAATCTACTCCTAAGCTCGAATTTACTCAAGAAAAAACGACAAGAAGTGTCCAAATCTACTCCTTTTTGACGATCCAATAGCAAAATTCGAAAAGAATTGATGAATTTGGACAATAATATAAATTTTGCTCAAAAATCCTCTAAAATGGTGTAAAATTTCTAAAATCTAGTCCAAAAGAGCAAAATTTAGCTCAAAAATTGATTTAAAGTATAGTAGCAATTTAGCTAAGAAACTAATAATTCAAAATAAAAATTTCTCGAAACTCAGCCAAAAAAATTCAAATTTAAACACAAGAACAGACTGAAATAAACTACATTGAGAAGAAGATTCACCTGATTTAAAAAATTCCTCATTTTGAGAATTCACTTCGTTAAAAAATAAAAATAAAATAAAAAATAATAATTAGGCTACTAAAGGACGATTTCACCGACTTCAATTAAGCTTAATTACCAGTTAAAAACAATTATTGCTATGATTATAAAACCATTTCTAATTGTAAGACTTATTTGTTCGTTAAAACTTAACAGACGTTGGTGACATCGACCATAACACTGCCCAAATCGTCTCGTTTTCATGATTCATTATTATGAGTATTATTTAGAGGCCCAATTGTTCAAAATAATTTATTTCTAATCTAATATCTTATTTGAAGTTGGTGAAATCGTCCCTTAAATAGCCAATTATTTATTTATATAAAGTTTAGCAAGTTTATTTTTCCAACAATTGTGGTTCATTCAATATTGGAATATAAACAAAAAATACCTTTGAGAAAAACGCATAAATTCTACTTGTAAGTATAAGTAATATTTTCCATACACAATTGAGCATGAATGAAAAGCCCTCGAGACTGGTTACAATAAACATAAAGAGTTTTCATTACAATAGTTTAACAAAAATACTGAACTAATATTAAACAGAAAAAAAGTTCAAATAATGCAATGGTAATTGTAGTAAGTTGTTATTTACTCGAATAAATGTCAAATGTATAGTTTAAGATGAAATATTTCATTATAAAATCAACGTTTACTCGTTGTTTTTTTTTCAGCGATTTACTTTTCTGGTGGTGAAAGCTTGTTAGAATTCACTTTCACAAGTACCGAATGGTATTCGATAGAAAACAAATTGTAGCAATTGAATTTTGATTTCAACATTATTATCGTTTGTCAATGAGAAAAAAGCAACGAGCTGCAAATTTTAACGAACACCATCAAATTGATTATTTCGATTTTCTATACATATACAACTATCAACGATGATGGGCGCCTCTCTATACAGATCTTTACACTTTCTTATATTATAACACTTTCTGTTATGAACTATATGATTAATGACTAGTATTGAATTAGTGGATAAAGTTAGTAGAAGGAAGTGTATGTGGAGGAAAAAACACCAAAATTATACAAGAAGGCGGTTTTGTTTTCCTTTTTAATAACTTAAATTTCGTGTCCTTAACAATTCAGCTAGCAATCAATTTCTAATGCTTATCGCTGGTATTTCATCAAGTCAATAATAATGTCAACGGTTTCTAACAAGCGTAAACACACTGTATACAGGGTGATTCAAGAGGATGGGCCATTAAAAGTATGAGAAGTTCTAGTTATTGAAAGTTGATGAAATTTGGTATATAGCCGTTAAGTCCCCTGAATTTTCTTTAGAAATTATTTTCGTTGTTCTAGCTACCCTCCTTATATGGGGTAGTGCACCCTACTCTCTTATTTTAAATAGAATGGTATATTATTTATTACATTTTTGAATTCTTCAGTTAAAACGAAGGGGACTTTAATAACATGACCCATGGTCTATCGCTGATAGTTTTTCAGATATTTCAGCTTTTAGTTCAGTTTTAAAATTTGCAGTGTTTAATTGAAAAATTCATATTTTTGAAACTATAGCATTTGAAATGTTCAAACTTGGAACATAAGTAGTAAAAATAATGTTCTTTTTGCCAATTTAAACAGAATTCAATTACCTTTCAGCGTTTATCTGAAATAAGTTTTCCTTTCAGGCGATTTTCAAACTATAATATCTTGCTTATTTTAAATGGAACACGATATTTTTTATTATATGGTTTGATAGAGAAAAAAATTCTATATCAACCTGTATTAACATTCCCTATACCTATCTTTGATAATTTTTCAGTTATTCAAAATTTTCAGTTTCGTCCAATCACCTCCCTTGAAACGAATTCAACTATAACGAAACGCATAGAAGGCTTAGAAAAAAATCAGAACATCACATATGACGTTAATATTGAATATTTTACATGTTTTTTCTATAACTTTTAAGATATTCCACATGCATAAAAAACAAATCCAATTAATATTGATTTAATTAATTATGAATTTCTTCCATTTTCCTTTCTTGAGATATTTTAAAATTAATCAATTAATTTCATCCTAATTGTGACAATTGAATTGAAAGTTGTTTTGCTAAGCCTTCTATGTTTTATATTTTTTTTCAAGAGAGAAAATTAGATGAAATTGAAAATGTTGAATAACTGAAAAACTATCAAAGATAGATATAGGAAATGCTAATACAGTTCGATGCAAAATAATTTTCTCTATCTAACCATAAAAAGAAAAATATGGTATTCCATTTAAAATAAGCAAGATATTGTACTTTGAAAATGGCCTGAAAAAAAATTTATTTCAGGTAAACGCTGAAAGATAATCGAATTCTGTTTAAGTTGGGTGAAAGTATATCATCTTAACTACACAATTTCAACGTTTAAACATTTCAAATACTATAGCTTGATAAATATGAATTTTTCAATTAAACACTGCAAATTTTAAAACTAAACTAAAAGCTGAAATATCTGAAAAACTTTCAGTCCTTAAAGTCCCCTTAAGTTTCATCAAAGAATTAAAAAATGTGATAAAAAATATATCATTCTATTTAAAATAAGAGAGTAGGGTGCACTACCCCATATAAGGAGGGTAGCTAGAACAACGAAAATAATTTCTAGAGAAAATTCAGGGGACTTAACGGCTATATACCAAATTTCATCAACTTCCAATAACTAGAACTTCTTATACTTTTAATGGCCCATCCTCTTGAATCACCCTGTATAGTGCGTTTTCTTTTAAAATATGAACGCACTCACAATTCCACGATAACTCCAGTAATTCATGCAATATTTAAATTTCAAAACCATTAAAAGACTTTTTTTCGAATTGAATTAATCGCATTGCACAATCAACAGAGTGGAAAAAGCGGTGTAGTGGTTTGAAAACTGTTCACTAAATACTTAATGTTTCTGTTAAAACAATCATGAAAATACAGCAAATGCTTGTTGTTGTTGTTGTTGTTGTTTAAAAATTGATCTAAACAATAAACATTCACTATACTCTCGTTGTCTATCTGTGTAGTAAGTCACGTGTTAGCCTTTTTCTTTATTGCAGATAATCCATCTCTTTTAGGGCTTAAATGAGACGTGTCGTTCGTTCTCACTACGTACTACGTCTTTTTACTTACGAGACACAAACACACAAGGAAAATAAACGGAAAAAAAGAACGAATGGCTCAATCTTAAAACTTGGAACGTTACTTTTGTAAATATGTCATAAAAATGTCTTGTGCGCAACCTTAAGCTTGTCATAGAACGTATATAATAAATTCAAAGTTTTTTAATTTTAAATTTTTTTTTCTCGCCACATTAAAAGCAATGTTGGAACATCAAACTTAATAAACGCCAGTTTCTTCAGCTCAATTAACACATCATTTAGTGTAAGAATAATGTACTGTTAAATTAACTCTGTTTGTATTCATAAAATATAAATAACTGTTGATTTCCTCCAACTATGGTCTCGTTTCTTGCATCGTTGGCTATTGTTGAAAAAATCTATCATGATACTGTCAGAGCCGATGTTGACATGGTGACACACGAAATCATATCGAATTTACAAAAATTCTACTCATTTTTCCTTCTGATTAAATCTTGACACACCGGAAAAAATATACAGAAAAATATACCCAATGCGTAATCAACTGGAAATAGTTTGCCTAAGGCTAATAAGAATCTTTGCTGATTAGTTTTTGATTTCGAATTCAGGACTTAATCGACTACACACCATTAATACTACCCTTGTATTAATTTAATATACACTGTTGTCTAATAAATCACTGAAACCGAAAAAAAATACGCGTGTAAAAGTAAACACGGAAATCGTTTTTATTGCTGTAAAATACAAAAAAACTTTCCACGAAGCTAAGTCTTAATCTGATTAAAACTTAATAAAAATTTGGGTCGTTGAACAAA
Source organism: Mylabris sibirica (assembly GCA_039776855.1). NCBI lineage: Eukaryota > Metazoa > Arthropoda > Insecta > Coleoptera > Meloidae > Mylabris > Mylabris sibirica. Next base: position 11,156,094 of record CM077836.1, read on the forward strand.
CAATATTTCTACTCTAGAAGACATTGCCGTCTTCTATACAACTTTTTAATGTCTTGAGTTTTTTGTCGAAATAAATTCGAAACGAGATGCAATCTAAACAGATTGATCGCCCGGCGCCTCCACCAAATTTCAAATCGAACACACCGTGTGCAATGTAAATACGGGAGAAATTCAATGTAAGCCGGAAAAAATATACGAAAATCCTTCCAATTTATTTTATTTATTTTTTTTTGATATCTGACAATGTACGTCATGTGTGTGGATAAATCAAAAAGCTTCCACATGGCGCCAACAGCTACAATGTTAACAGATCAGGTTTTTATTTACATATGGGAAGTGGGTAAAAAAAAGAATTGACAAAAATACAGCATATAAATAGAGAGAATATTGTTGATGGTGGCTGTTGAAGGTGGTAAATGGTTGACACCAAACCTCTCACTGTTATTGTCAACAGATAACAGAATGGATGGACTCACTACGAGCTTCCATTTGTTTATGTCGACGAACCATCATATATTCCATTGCGAATTTATCATCCCATCCAGTTACATTGCTTTTATGTATACGCATATATCTATGTATAAGTCATATAAATATCAAATAGCCAACGAAATTGTGTTATTTATGAATTAAAATTTTTGATTCGCTTCTCTATATCGTGTTCCTCAAACGAAATCAATATTTATATTTTCTTCCATTATGATTCAAAAACTGGAATGATAATCTTTAGAGGATTGTTTGATATCTCCATTGGTTACCTTTCAAGTTTGTCCGATGTATAATAAAGAACAACGATGGATTGATAAAAGAAATTCACGATGATGGAAGTTGATTCTTGAGAAAGGCGATTACAATTTGAAATTCGAATCAACCTTTTATAGTCGTATTGCAACCGGTTTTTGATTGAATAATGCAAAATAATTAGCGATTCTTTACAATCTTTGCACTCCTTTGTGTTACAAGTAATGCTTCGAATTCAAAAACCTTCACAGGAACTGTCCAACTCTAGCTCTATTCCATATTAGCCTGAGGAGATTCCGGAATATGAACGAATACGCTGTTTATTCTCTAGAAGTTTTAGAATTTGCTTGTAGAAAAATATTCCAATTTTTGTGTATTCGATTACAAATAATCAGCGACAAATTCTTGTAAACCTACAGTTGATAATAAATTAAATTCCATGAATGATAATAACGTCATGCATACTTTTTGTAACGTCTACCGAAATTCCACAATTATTTTGCGTACAAAAGACCGCTTCAAATAGCACAAATCCAAGAAAAAAGCGTCGTTTATCACAAATGTACGGTTCTTATTATTATCATTCAATTCATTCGTATAATCTATTCAATAGATGAATTACTTGTAAAATTGGTTGAGTACAATTTGGAATTATTAATACAATAATAATAAATTTCAAATGTTCGAATCTGTTTTTCAAATGCCGGCATACGATGTCTACACATAAATATAGTCGCATCCTTACAGTTAAATTGGGTGAATTAATATGAAAGAACACCTGAAAGCTTGAATGTTTGAAATTCAAATTGAATGAGTTTACATACGGAACGATTGATGCAGAAGAGGACGAAAATGTAAAGGTGTCAGTCGTATAGTGGTGGAATTTTAACATTTCTGATGTTATTGATGGAATGGTAAAGACAAAAAGGCGATGGTGAAAGGAATGGGTAAAAAATAACGTACAAATATTATTTGAGAAATTCACCTTTTAGTGTGTTTATGTGTGTGTGCAATTTTCTATTCCGGAATATTTGATTTTCATTTCAATTGGGTCTTTTAGTTTAATTTGATTCTTTATTGATATAAAACTGTAATGGTTGTAATACGGATTTTGCATGGCAACAAGCAATTTGTATACAACTAGAATTTTGTTAGTTGAAAATAGTAATTTGCAATTTAATAACAATAAAAACACCAATAATTTCTTATTTTGTTGTGTTTCTTGTTGAATATTCCACAATCTGTCTTCTACACTCTAAATCTTTTAATAAATAAAGAATTCCACATAACTAGGTACTCTCTTTTCTATTGTGGTTTCCAGTAAAGAAAGCTTCCGGAAGAATTAACGCATACGTTACAAGAACGACTTTTCCTTATAAAAAGTACGAATTCAGTGTTAACCATCCATCGATTTACGGCGATAGACCATCTAAACAGGTCTTCAAAGTCCGGCTTAATGATTAGAATTTGTCCACGTTAAAGAATCGACGCATTAATTAACCAATCAGTTACAATGTCAACACGACAACAATGTCTATAAAAGTTTCAATTATCACCACTTTCATTGGCTAATAATAAATGAGTAGTTTTAACGCTATTTTAATAAATTTAGTTCCTGTCTAATAGATTGACATGAGTCAAATAAATTATTATTATCATTATTCGAGTAAAATCAGCCTTATTTAATATTACTAATGGATCTCGATAATTGAAATATAAATTGTTAACAATAGAAAAATAACAATCAACAAATTTTCCTAATTGCTTCCCTCTATACTCTGTACTATTAATAAATTTTTGTAAATTATTCGTCCGGAAATACGAATCAATCTCACCAATTCTCTCGTATGATTCTCGAGCTGTTGCTGTTACAATAAACAGTCCGCTCAAATAAATCCACCACATGATCACTTATTTCGAGTAATTCAGTCTATATAAAAAAAAAAATCACACACTAAAATTACCACAAAGTTTAGTTTTAATAAAACTGATTTAACACTAGCAACTAATTAATCACTGTTAATAATTGTAATAATCACTGTTGGAATAAATTGGAAATGATGAATAACAATCATTTCTTTCGAGTTTATTTTTTGGGTAATTTCGAAATTTGTTGTTTATTCGTAGTAGAGAACGTAGTCGGCGTTCTTCCGGCGTCAACTGGAACAACTAGTCCGGCACACCGGAGTCGGCTGTTTCAATAGAAACAACGTCCTGGCGACGGCGGCGGTGGCAGCGACGACGACGACAACGTTACGCGCTTGTGCCAATTCTCAAAAGCTGTTCCTATATTTCTGTTTTTCTATATCTCTTATCTATAAGTCTATATTAATATTCATATATCGATAATAACAACAATATCTAATTGACAATCTTGTCAATCTGACTCGACTAATACTGAAGATCAAATAAATAATTTTGTTAATTCTCGCAAATTATTGCGTTGATTTTCATTCAACTTTGTTGTTGTCAATAATTCCAGTTTTAATTTTCGATTTAGATAAAATAACATACCGATTATCACTTGTACTTGTAATTAATTCACGTAAAATCGATTCAATTTTATTTCAATCAACCAAATATGATTAACACAAATTTCATATATTGATTGAATTTAAAATAAAACCCCAGTCAATCGTTTATTATATTAAAAATAAACGATATAAGGTGACTAATTTTATTCGATTTAGCAATCGATACGTTTCGACAAGGTAATAATCGTACGATTGAATGATTGAAAGCAATTTTCTTCCATATACATCTTCGCTGGTTTTACTCTGAAAACTCGAAACTGGGTGATTTGTCAAATTTGTTATGACTAACTTTAAAATAAATCAAAATATTTGTGTATTATGATTTGATTGTATTAATTTTAACGGATTTGTTGGTGTCGCCTTGTCGGCTAAGATTTGGCCAATTTCCAAACAGAACAAAAGGATTCGGTTCGTTTAGTCGATTTGGCCATTTCCTTCTGTGACAAAATAGCACATTTCAAACTAACTGACGGTAATAAAAATGAATAAAACATTATGAATGAATTGCTCAACTATATAAAACGCTTCAAATATAATCTAGAATATTTTACTTACCATTTCTATTAGATGTAAGACAAAAAGAACAACAACAGCAGGGAGTGAAACGAGTAAAAGCTATGATGAGTGCATTGTAATTATTACGAACGGAAAGCAAGAGGAAATGGACCATTTACTCTCCTATAACTTGATTTATAAATTATAGTCAAACGGAGTATAGTTTGTAGTATATTATAGTGGTGTTGATATTTTCGCTCCTTCAACATTTTTACGGTGCTTTTATCTTTGCGTAACACGCGTTTTATAAATAACGCTAGTTGTCTCATAAAATCTCCCAGTAGAATGATTATAGATAATTATAGCTGTATTTAATCCATAATATCATCATCTATTTTTTTCGTAATCAAATAATTTACAGTTATTTATCGTTGAAAATTTGGGAATTTACAAGAAAAATAACGGATCCTAATTGATCTTCGGTTGGTTTCCATGCGAATTAATACTGTTGATAATCCGATAATACCAAAGTTCTATCCAATTTTGTGATATTTAAACTCAACTAAGTCGTTATAATATTAGGTAATTAAATCTCAACTATCCCCCTAATATTAAATGTTAAATAAACGTGTTATTCCAAGTATCTTGTACCGTTTGATTTTTCAAAAGACTACTCTCCAACTCAATCCACTGACCTATTTCGTAATATTCCAGGAGAATACTTGATAGGATCTAACGAACCGTGGGATATTATTAATATACCCCCGGATAAGGGGGTGATAAATTCAAATTCACCACTTGACCTGAACGTTGAGTAGTCATCCTCAATATTCGAAATTCAATCATTATAAATCGACAATTAAGTTGAATTTTATATTAGTATATAAACCAAGCATGGAAGATGCGTGTCTGTCGCTTGACGGGATAATTAGATTGTTGTTATATTCTACCGTGCTTCGTCAAAAATTAAAGTCAACGTCAGTCTGTGTGTGTGTGTGTGTATAAGTGTACAAACAGAAACGACAATTGCTAACACGGCGACGAATATTAACTAAGTAGTGGATGGAGGAGATGAGTGATTGCTCTTGAAGTTTTGATTGAAGTAAGTTTACAAAACTGCCATGTTATAAGAAGAATAATAACAACAGCAACAACAGTAGAAGGAGAGAATATAAAGGCGAGAGATGTTCTACAAAGTGAAAAAGCTTTGTCATTTCTAATTGGAAAGTTCTTCAGCCGGCGATTACAATCTTTCATAAGTTTAAAACGTGAATTGTCGATGATGAAGAATAATGATAACGGAGTGTAGCGTGAAAAATTATCCGAAAAATCTCCAGTCAGAACGGAATCAAGGAGTGTTCTCTAAAAATAAAATGAAGACAAAACTTCAATTTTATTTTAAAAATAAAACGGTAGGAAACTTTGTCTTGTAAAAATCGGCAAAAGAATGCGTAATTATCTGTACATACTTGAAAATTCCTTCTTATGTGTAGACTCAATGGAATTTTTGTTATTTGTAAAGTTTGACCACAACAATTGTCGATAAGATTTAAATCAATCTGAGAAATATTACTTTCAAATGGTTCCTGTATTATAATTAATTTCGATTTTCAACGGCTTTGTTTGACTGTCATTTACAATTCCAAGCGAACAGTTGGTTCGAATTCAATATGAATGAATGTTCAATAGACATGCTGTTGGGGCTGTGAGGGTGAATCAGGAAAGCTGCCATTACTTTAACTGAAACCAGGTCAGCTGAGGGTGACAATCAATTTCACCAAATCTTAAATATAGTAAACAATAGAAAATGTGGTAGTGTTAAGTGAGTACATTCTAATTTTAATATAGGGGATACTTTAAGTGCCAATAGTGGGCTTTTCACACCTCTTCACAACGATTCTGATTTTGATTAAACAGTTATTAGTCTCTATTGAATATATCCATAATTACATAACCATGAGTATTAGTATTATACCTGCAATTCTGTCATAATCATATCTATTAGTTATATTCAAAACCACGCAATAGCTGGGCTTGAACAACAATTAACAACAATAGTATAATACTGTAACGTTAGACTGTGATGTAACATTTACTACATATATACAATCGATTTTGAATAAACGGAGCAAATCCATTGTAAAAATTCCAAGGTTTCAAACCGGAACTGAACCGAAAACCGGAAAGAAACCAAATTTTGACCGGAACAAAATCCGGAGCTCAACCATAAACCAATCACCTGTTCTTTTAGTTTCTAGCAGACCACTTAACACGATCCTTATTTTCATCTCTTTTTTTTCTCTGCTCCAGAACTGCGTCTAAACTCAAAATTTCTATGATTTTTGGTATATAGGGAGTAGATTTCATTTGAGATTAAGGGAGATATTAGAGGTTGAAATCACCCCTGAAAAATTTTTTAGTGATTTAAAAATTAAATAATATACCCACATATATTATATTCCATTTTTTATGTAATTTTTCAATTTTCTACCCCATAGTAAAACATATTGCCAATAATAGTTACTTGTTTAAGGATTATTCTGTATTTAAGATGAGTATTTACCCTGTAAGTGGCTCTTAGGGGTTGTATGTACATACACTCGGGTGTACATCAAAGAGACCGACTCTTAAACGAGGAATATCAAGTTTTTCCATTAGTGTAAATCAGGTTGTTTCTCTCGTTAGGCTAAGAATGTGGGCAAGTAGGAAATGTTAAAATAAGCTTCTACCATATTAAATTCGTAGAAAGTATTTTTCTATTCGAATTGCCCTCATCTTCTTATGAATATCTTTCTTTCCAAATCCTGACCTTTGAAAGTTCTGTTACATTGTTACGACTACGACCGCCCTCAAAAGCAGTTTTTACACAACTGCACAAAAAGTGGTCTCTTTTATGTGCACTCCAGTGTACCTCTCAGATTAAAATTTAAAAATTATTTTAAACTGAACCGAAAACCGAAAAAACCGTTATTTTTGTAAGAACGAAACCGGAACTAAATCAATTTTGTTTTTAATTGAACCGGAACAAAAAGAATAACGGTTCGAAGCCCTGAAAAATTCACAACAAACAATAATTTTGCGGTCGTGTTCTCGATTAATTGTAAATTTAATCGCCCATCAGTCAGTTTCTTGATAATAAATTAGTGGCTCTCAGGGGTTGTATGTACACTCGGATGCACATAAAAGAGACCGATTCGTAAACGAGGAATATCACGTTTTTCGATTAGTGTAAGTCAGGCTGTTTCTCTCGTTGGGCTAAGAATGTGGGCAAGTAGGGGATGTTAAAATAAGCTTCTACCATATTAAATTCGTAGAAAGTATTTTTCTATTCAAATTGCCCTCATCTTCTTATAAATATCTTTCTTTCCAAATCCTGACCTTTGAAAGTTCTGTTACATTGTTACGACTGCCCTCAAAAGCCGTTTTTACACAACTGTACAAAAAGTGGTCTCTTTTATGTGCACTCGAGTGTACCTCTCAGAATAAAATTTAAAAATTATTTTGAACTGAACAAAAAACCGAAAAAACCGTTATTTTTGTAATTGAACCGGAACAGAGAGAATAACGGTTCGAAGCCCTGAAAAATTCACAACAAACAATCATTTTGCGGTCTTGTTCTCGATTAATTGTAAATGTAATCGCCCATCAATCAGTTTCCTGATAATAAATTATCGAATGTATTATGTGGACCTGTTAAATATATCTCCTATACATGCACACAATCTCTATTACAACTAATTAATCGTCAATATACACATACTCAAGTACTGCCACTTATAATGGATGACTATATCATATCCATAGCATATAGGATATTGACAATAAACACCCTAGAAATTTGTACAAAATTACATGTTTATACATATGTAAATATTCATACGTGTCCTTATTGGGGTGGTAAATGATTAAAAATAAAAGAAGGGTGTGTCGAAATGTTAAACTCATGCTACCATCACTAATCGAATCAGTGCGGCGTTGATTGCTATACTCGTACTTGACTTGTGTAAATACATGAGAGACGAGAATTTAAATTCAATTAACCACTGACTAATTGTAAATGAATAGAATACAAAAAAAAAACATCCCCCTTGAAAGAAAAAAAAATCTCCAAAGGCAGCAAATACCTTATATAGCGAATTTTTTTATGTATCTACATGCTGAAATATTAAATGCAAAACATTCTTATGATACTGACAATTAATATATTTCAATAACATTGAATCAACTAATAAATTCATTTCCCCGATGTTATTTTAATATTTATGATTTTTATTGAAAAATACTTTTAATCCACAAACAATAAGTAACACTAATAAAATTTCAATTTCACTCGTTTGAAGTTTGTTGTTTGTCTAATCAAGGCCTGCTTGATTTTTTCAAGCGAAATTATCTAGCAGGCCTTATTGCGTCTAATATTAACTGTCAAAATTAGTTGCCCTCTGCGATTTTCAATTTTGTTTCTAATATCAATTGTCAGAACATATAGCCATCTGAGATGTGCTATTTTACTGTTAATACTCAAAAAAGAGATTTGTGCATTTTTCTTGCGATCCAATGACCCGATTTTGATGATTTTTTTTTGGGTCATAAAGGATCGACGGCTCTACTGTTATTTTAATTTTCATCAAAATCTAAGCAAATGTAATATTGAAAATGATTTTTTTTAACGTTTCTTCAGCTCTTATTCCAAAAGTGTTGGCCTTATAGGTCTGGCCAACGAACTCATCCAAACTATAGCAAAGACTGATTTTTGTACCAAATTTCATTAAGATTGGACTATTTTTACGGTAGTTATCGTGGATATACATATATAAATATATAAATATATAAAATGAGATCTCGTCATAAGCTAATTTTTTTTAAAAAAAAATCGCTAAAAAGACTAGACTAAAGCTGAAACAATAAAAAAAGAGAAACAAGAATTTCCACTTGTACAGAGCAGATAATTGGAATTCAGTTGACTGTCTTTCCAGATTCTCACACAATCACACTGTATACAGGATGTAATCGAAATTCCTTACAAACTTTAAAACAAATCTAGAGCATGAGAAATTGCATCGATTTTTATAATACATTTTTAAGCGTCGAGAGGGAACCGTTTTCGACAAAAGAGGGGTTGAAAATTTCGTCAAGATTTTTACAAGCACTGGAATAGAACAATATTAGGTAAGTATTTTTTTTGTGGGAAATGTCGAACAGTTGCAGACCCGAGTTTGTGAAGCTACAGGCGAGATTCAGGAACTGCCTCAACCGTTCCCTACTATGTAGAGTGCATTTTTTGTGGATGAGGGGGTGGATATCTTTTGGGCAATTTATGTATTACATTATTTTTATAGTTTTTAATCAAATGTACATTTATTCAATATGTGGATTAGAGAAATTTGGGTAGGTTTTTATTGGAAATTCGATTAAGTAGTTAGTACTTAGGTTAGTACTTAACCAGCGACCATCAAACAATGGCTCCAAATTTGTGCAATTTGAGCAAGAAATGTTTTCTTCAACCCTTCAAAATATGTTTATCTACGATTTATAAATAAAATGTCTATTACACTTGTGGTTTTTGCAATATAATGCCCACTATTATTCCCCACTACAGCTTACGAGATAGATTAATGAACCATTATTCAATCGCTCGTTAGCCAATCAGAAATTAGTATATGAATCATTATTTTTGTCTATTATAAAAAACCATGGTACCAACAAAAAATAAATAAAACGACAGTTTCAATAATTAGGCCTAAAGTAGCCGTTTTTATGCGATTTTGAATCATAGTTGCTGTGAAATGTAAGATTGCCACGGAAACGACAAAAATAAATAAAACGATATTTCAAACAAATACTTACAATTAGTTGTGAGAATTTTCCATTGTATTTACAATGGAAAGTGACAAAGAAGGCTGTTACTGTTATAAAAAAGAAGTTACTGTTATAAAAAAAAACGTAGTAACGACAAAAAAATGAATAAAACGACAATTTTAATTAACAAAAGTTCGTTTTTTTTGTGCGATTTTGGAATCAAAAATGATGAAGAAGTAAAGTATTCTTGTACATCATCAGTACCTCTACACCTAGAAGTAAGTTGTAGATAAAGTATATTATACAACTAGCTATAATGAGTGCTATAATTACCTCGAATGATTACAACATTCGCTCGTGTTGTGACTCTCATTCTCGGTAATAATAGCACTCATTATAGCTAGTTGTATGATAATATACTATTATTGTTCTCGATTCCACCATAGAGATTGTGAGGTTTGAATATTGTAGGTAATTTTGATTACATCTTGTATCTGTCTGAATAAAAAACAAATTTTATTGTGAATAACGAGTTTTGTATTACAGTGAAACCTCTCTAATGTGAACATTGGCGAGAAGAAAATTCGGCATCTTTCCGATAGTATGGATTTAAAAACAGGAAATTTGTGTCTCTCTATTTTATGTTTGAACATTGACAAAATTTTCTGTTAATTGCCAAGTTTTTCAGGTCACGCTGTCAACTACAAATTTGATTTTTAAGATAAAATTACACTCTACAATTCAATCAAATTATAGTGAAAATTCGACACAAATCGTCGATATTTTTACTCATTCACTTATTTTAAATTTTCCGTTGATCTCCACATAAGAAGGATTCTATACGAAATAATTTCATATTTTTCAATAATGAGATGATGGAGAATTTCATTAAAAATAATGACATTCAAAGATATGAAAATTCCCGACAGGATGTGTGGAATTTGTTGGAATTTTAGCTACAGTAAACTAAACAATAACTACATGTTTTTGAAAAAGAATTTAATAAATTTCCAACAATAATAATCCAAAAAAGAGGCGATCAAACATCAACATCCACTACAAAGTTGAAATAGTTTCTGTTTATTCTATTATTGGAGAGAATATTTCTAGCTTTCACTAAAATGTTACAATTACAAATAAAACTTATACTTTTAGATATTTATTTATTTATTTATTAGATTTTATATTTGTTATATTTGGTGTACCTATACCAAGTATTTTTTTTTGCTTAACAGGTGGTTATTAAGCGCTCTAGATATAGATAAATTTATTTTTAAGTCTAACTAGATTCTATGCCTGCGAACCCTATATCTACAATCAAATTTTATACACATGCTCTGTCTTATGAGAATATGTGTACAGAATGAAATTTAAGATTCTAGAGAATGTCTAGTCTAAGACACAAGGGATATTAGTCATGTTATTTAGTTCGTATAGAGAATACTAACATAAAATCAACATTTTCTTATTTAGAACTTTTTTGTTTGTTGTCTGCTTTGATGAAAATTTTTAGATCAAATTCTTAATACTATCAAACTATCAAGTACTACTATTAGTTGGCAAGCGATTCGAGAAATAAGGCAATCCATGTAGAAGATTTCAACAAAATTAGAACCTTGTAGCTCATTTAGAAGTTGGTTAAAATGCTCGTACAAAAACTAGCTTCATAGTTAAAAAAATTAAGAACGACTCAAGGATTCTCCCAGTACAGTTTGTCGTTATTCTTAATTTTATTCCGGATTAGAAAAGCGAAAGAATCAATTTTAGAAGTGTCTTCGAGTCATTCTTAGTCGTTTTGCATGTTTGACTCATTTTCGAACAACGCGACTTTGTCCAAAACGAGCGTTTTTTGACCGACCTGCAACGAGCTAGACGTTCTAATTTTGCTAAAATGTTCTCTAGAAGAATTTTCGCCCGTCACCGGTACGCTACGTTATAGCCTTAAACGATACGATCCAGATTATAACGAAAAGGCGTTTTCGATTTACGTAAAAGATTTAAGGTGTTATAATAAGAAGTGACAGCAAATTTTTTTGAAATGAGATCACCACTACTAACAGTACGATCAACTGATCGAGATTGATTCAAGTAACGTAAAAATCTTTCCATACGGTATTAAATCCTCACCTTATAAATATTCGGAGAGTTTATAACGAATCGGTAACGGATAAAAGTTCTCTGCTTATGTTTTCAGCCCGGTAGATACAATTATAAAAATTATAGAGATTTTGTTGAGAAGTCTGTTCTTGTTATTGTTTCAATGAGTTTCTCTCCACTTGACCAAAAACTATCAATAGATTCTCTTTTTTCCGAACAAGACGATTGTTGAATAATTTCGTTCTTGAAAATTTCCCTTACTGTTTATTAAAATAATTGTAATTCTGACCGTGGTAGATCTATATAGAATACAATCGAAATTTAATCTTTCAGTGTTGATCCGAGACAAACACTATTGAAGTATAATAAAAATTATATATCCCTTGGTATATATTTATAGATATCGTATAGAGACTATATTGTCTTATGTGTGTGTCACTTTGGTATATTTTATATTTAATATATATGTATTTTGCATGTATATCTTTATGTTGAGGTGCAGCTAGGCTATATAAAGAGGGTATGTCTCAAGAGGATACACCACTCCGATATTATCGAAAATATCCATAGATATAATATGTTTAATATTTACGATGCACATCATCAAATAAATTCACCATTATTGCACTTTTCTCGATAAAATAATAGACTAGTTTTGGAGATTTTGATTTTTATCGTAAAAATAATTTACAATAGATTCAACCACAAATAATGTAAAATAATAACAAGAATTTGCCATTAAAAATTCACCAAACAATCCTGTTTTAATATCTTAAATAATTCGAAAGCTTACCACAGGTGGCGACTGAAGAGAATTAATCGAAAGCATAAAAGTTTATTTGCGAGGAAATCTTTCCATCAACTTGATACTCATCGATATTTTTTGTCGTATAAAATTTATTTCTGTATTAAAAGATTTTGAAGGGATGGAGATAAAAAAAAATAAAACGTAAATAAACCACCAACAACGTCTGATTATTATTGGTACGGGCTATATAGATGATTATGATAGTTTGAAAGTATAACACGCTATAATAACATCAAGCGCCAGCCGATAGCTATTTTTCGTCTCTTGCGTTTTAATAATATCGATTTCGCATTTTTCGCAGGAAGTTATTCAACACGTTCCCCAACTTTCTTTTGTGCGAAAATTCATATATGTATCCTTTAGTAATTTGTTCACGTATCTCTTTTTCTTTTATTCCAGTTTTCCGGTGGAATAGACGGTGATGTTGTGGTGGTGGTGGTGGTTGATATGGAAAAAGTAGAAACGGAAGAAAAATGACTGACATATTAGTAAAGACAGTAACCAAATATGTGTGCGTTTCGTATTATTGAATATCTCTACTGGAAGAAGTAATAATCTCGAAACAACAAAGGTCTCTTTATACAGGATGATTAAATATTTCAAAGTTTTATAGAAGGGTAGCTAAAGATCATTTTAGCAAAATTAGAACCTTGTAGCTGGTTTGAAACTAGCAGAGTACTAATTGTAAGAATTGCTTATTGTTAGAATGACTCCAGAATCCTCCCAACATTCATTTTTTTATTTATCTCCATTTTATCCTGCAGCAGGTGGAAATGTTTCGCATTTATTCCAGAACGCAATGGAGAAAAACGAAAATATTCAATGTTGCGAGGTTCTTAGTCGTTTTGCGTCTTTAGATCGTTTCTGACAATGGAGCCTTTTTGACCAACTTCTAAATGAGTTGCGCGGCTCTAATTTTGCTAAAATGTTTTTGAATCGCTCGCCAAATAACGCGAGTTGCCATTGGAACTTTTCATCCGGCGTGCATCACCCTGTATAGGAGAATAGAAGTTTGCAAACTTTTTGAGCGCTACAATTTTTCCTTCTGTTGTCTCTCGGCTTCACTAAAAGCGATACTGTGAAGATACAGCGTTGCTTTTTGATTTAATTGATCGTTGAAATAATTGCAAACCGAAATATGGGGAAATATTCAAAACTCGTCCACATTAAATTGAATTTGGTCAACATCAAAAAGAATTTTATATTTGTATTTGGCAATGTTGGACTTTCATAAACAAACTTATTCGTCTGTAATTAATTCAACTTATTTCAAATTGAATGATCATAGATAATATTTCTATCGAATTTTTTCTCTCGTTTCGTTTATTATATGAAATAATTCTATTATTTGTTAAAATTTGAAATTCGACCGTTTTTTTCTCTCTCCCTGTTTTCTGGTATTGTTCAAATTTCGTTAATGTAATTGTATTTTAGGTGAAAAGAAAAGCCTTCTCTATTGTTCTTCATTGTCAACTCGAACTAAACACAATTGAATATGGATAATATTTCATCACAATTACCCAACTAACATACAATGTACGATTCAACCATTCGTCCTTTATCCTCCCCAGTTTTCTCTCATTTCTTTCAATACAAAACCGTATGGATGGTTGAAGCATCTATTATTCACATATACATGCATCACCCCTTGGGGCGGTGTCATCGCCAAATTCCCCAACGAATAAATGTCCTTGTTGGAATGTGAAATATCAAGTTTTCTATATATTTGCCAATGTGCACACATACAACACACTAACATATGAGTGTGTGTGTGTGTGTGTGTGTGTGTGTGTGTGTGTGTGTGTGCACAGAAATGTATTTTCAATGTGTATGTGTGTGAATAAAAGCTTGCCTGCGAGTGGTCAATAAATCTGGCCCCAAAAAAGTCAGCAGGGTGCAAACGATGTATGCCCTAACTTGACCGAATTCAACTAGAGCAGAACATTGAAGTTTCATATTATCTAGTTGTTGGGTAGAGAGAAAAAAGAACAACATAAAAATACGTATAAATTCTGTTAATTTCAGTCCTAATTCACTATTAAAACATTCTACAACAATAATTACGGTATGGATCGTATTTTTTACCATCTCATGCTAGTCAATGTGGCCTAATTTGTACAAATAATACAATAGTTTATCTGTAAAGCTTCTGATCAAGTTAGTGAATAAATTTAAACAATGTTGGCGAATTGACAAAGAAGTTGCTTTATGTTTTTAAAAGCCCATAAAAGTCGGGTGTTATGTTTATACTGTGTTATTTTGTTGCTCATATAGGATTTCCACTTGTTCGATTAATTAAAATTAGATGCTCGACACTGCAACACAATCTTTTCTTCCAGTTATCAAATTTCACACAATTTCCTTGGATGGTTGGATGCATTGATGAATTAACATTGCCAATGAAAGCTCTAATTACGGCAACACTATAATAGGAATGTAGATGTACAATTTCGGGATTTACCTGGAACACAATCTTGTTCTCTTTTTGTAGCCTTATAGATACTTAGGAGAAGGCTGCACAAATTTCAGGCCTCGTTCGATTTATCATGAAAAAATTGATTAATAGAAAAGTCACGGTGACTTTTGGGTAAGAAGTAAAATTGAGAAGATTGAAGAATGAAAACTGTTTCTGCACATTAATTGCCAACAAAAGCCAAGTTCTGTAGTGATTATAAACGGCAGACTTTCATGCTATTTTGGTTAAAAATGAACGAGAAAAAATCACTTGTGATTGAAAAACACGCTGTTTTAAGGAGCTCAAATCTGGAAACTTCATATAAGCAACAATTGGAAATCCATACGAGACTACAAAATTTGCAATTTTAAAGGAGCTTTAAGAGCCCATTTCATTGACAAACGCAACAAAAAGTAACAAAGACAGTACATTCTCTATCAATCCAACTAAATAGTGATAAGGTAGCTCAAATATTTATCCATTTTGACATTTGATATTGAAATTATTTTACATGCTTATCATAAAATTGTCTATGGTGTGGGCAGTTGGAGGTTAAACAGAGCGTACACTGGGGAGCACATAAAAGAGACCGACTCTTGAAAGATGAATATCGCGTTTTTCGGCTCGTGTGAGTCATGCTGAAGGTAAAAAGGTGAGTAAATAGGAAGTGTTAGAATGATTTTCCAACATAGCAAATTTGTAGAACGTATTTGTTTTAATATCCAAAATAGTTCCAATAACCCCACTCCCATCTTCTAATGGAATATCTTTCGTCTCAAATCTTAACCTATGAAAGTTTTGTTATATTGTTACAACCGCCCTCAAAAGCCAGTTTCACACAACCGCATAAAAAGTAGTGTCGTTTATCTGTTTTCCACTGTACAACGCTATTTAACTTTACAGTAGGCCATGTATTTGGTAACGTTTGTCGATGTATGTTTCAATGAAATGACAAACGGCCGAACCAAGCTATGGACCTACGTAACCAAATGCATGGCCAACTGCAAGTTGAAATAGCATTGTACACCTTGTATATTCATCATAATCATTGTAGAATGTTCTGTTATTAACAGTAAATATTAAAAATAAAATTGTATGTAGGGAATTTTGCATTGAAAATCAACTACAACAAAGTCACGTTATATTATGTGAATGCACAACACCGGAACATATTCAACAATGTTGACATTGGTACATTTATAAAAATCATAATGCTATAGAAGAAGAAAAAAAACGATAGTAAACAACAATATGTTGTACAATGTAGTATGTACATAGGTACATACAATAAAAATATTTATCAATAATGTGTATAAATATGCATTTTAATACATTGTGTACAAAGATAAAATCCGGGCAATATTGTACCTATAAACTTATACAATAATAATAATAATAATCTAGATGATGGACGTACAATTCTTGATTGTTACCAATTATAGAATGGATATGAATTTATTATAAAATCAATATGTTAGAATAGATAATAATTTTCAAATTTCAATTAGAATTCTATAAATGGAATGCGTGATATTTGTTTTTAGTCTCGAATCAAATCAGTATTAATGTACAGCTATTAGTATATAGTGACTTATAATTTTTTAATGAATTTCAGGTTAATTAATAAATGTGAGTTTCATGTTTTCAGTCTCTATACACGTCTATATTCGATAATAAGAGTAGATTCGAACGTACGGACATTTATCAATAAATTAATTGACAAGAGACTAATTTTTCAACGTTAACTGTATTTTATTTGGACAAAAAAATGGTATAATTCTTATTGTATACCTACATGCTGTCTATATTAAAGGTCCACATGAAAAATTATGTCGATGATTCGGTGTGCGAAAATTGCCAATTTTCAAACATCGATATCTCGCTTGTTTTCTAAGATATTGGAAAAAGTAAACGTGCGCGAGATAGAGCATTTCAAGACGCATGTTTTGAAGCTTTTTATTTCGGAAAAATGTAATACAATTTTGAATGGCAGAGAAAACTCTTGGATTCTGTTTTTTTCGTACATTTTCCTTTAAAACTTTCTAAAACTTGATTTTTAGCAATTATCAAGTGAATTTAGATAGCAAATTGAAAGAGCTTTCTAAATTTTCAAGAATTTTCCCGATAGGTTTATTAGTTTTCCGATAACTGGAGCAAATTTAAGAATTTTTCGAACATTGATGCATTGTATGATTTTAAAGATAGAGAATCTCTCGTTTTTAGAAAGCTGATGTTAAAGAAATGGTCATGAAGCTCGCTTAAAAGCCAAGAATTTTCTCTGCCATTCAAAATTTTACCATATTTTTCCATAATAAAAAGCTTTACAACATGGATCTTAAAATGCTCTAGCTAACGAACTTTTACTTTTTCTAATATCTGAGAAAATAGGCGAGATATCGATGTTTGAAACTTGCCAATTGCCAATTGCCAATTAATATCTAAAGAGGTCCCTTGAGGGGGAGGACTAGAATCTTTTTACGAGAAAGAAAATTGTTTGATAGACATTTTTTCATTTAATTCTTAAAATATAGAAGCTTGCGGTAGCGTTTTGGAAAGAGCGTTTCAAGAAGAAATATTTCATTTTGGAAAATTTTGAGGAAATTCTCAATTACAGACAATAATCTCAGAATATGGCTTTTTTCACCGTTTCTTCTACAAATTAGTCTCTGTTGATTATTTTTCAATAAAAATTTAATTATATATAAAGAAATTTGAGGACTTTCCAAATATCTTAGAAATTGTCCCATCGGCTTGTTAGTTTTCTGAAAATCTTACAGAAACATGCACACTTATGCTATTTTCTTGCATTTTTTTTAAAGAGGGAAACGTCTGATTTCTCAAAATTTTAAAAAATTTTGAAAAAACTCATTCGTTGTTTTTATCTACAATATAAAAAATAATTACTTCGTTGCAGAATTTATGGCCTTTCCGAATCTAACATTGTTTATATGGGAAAACTTGTTGAGATTTCTGAATATGAAAGAAATCGACGTCAAATTTTGGAAATTACGCAATTTTACTACTTTAAAGAATTCAAAATTGCTAATAATAAAAATCTTCAATGAAGAGCGCTAAAAAATGTGGCCTAATGGTTGGAGTCTTTACCGGGGCCGTAGCTAAAGAGGGGCTGACCAGGGTTAAACCTTGTTAAAAAAATCTGAGCCCTAGTAAGAGACCCGTGGGCACTAATTTTTAGTATCATAATATCCTACTTAATTACTTAAAGCAGAGTGGCTCTGTTAGTTAAAAATTGAGCCCTGTTTAACATATGATCCTGATTACATTCCTGGTCTATCCATACAAATAATGATACATTAGTGAAATTAGAAAACACCTATAAACTCATGGTTAACATTACAATACTATTTACAGTAAAAGATGAATTATGGATTTAATAAACAAACTATAAATAAAACTTGTTTAATATATTATGACATGGAAGTAAACATGGAACGTTTCCATTTCAAAGTCTTATTTGTCACCGAACCAAACATGTAGTAGTAGTTGTTATAACTGGGTTGGATATAATCATAACACTCTAACAATATGTTATTTGCATCTGTGTATAGAGAAGGAACGGTTTACAGCATTTAAACCTATATACAATGCACAGTTTAATGCAGCTTTTTCCCTTCGATAACGGGAACAGTAGTCATCTAATGTCGATTAATTAAAACTGGTGTCCAGAATACATACACACACATATATATATATATAAACACACAAACTCGGAAATTTCCTACAAACAGAGAATTCGAAAGTTAGTCACTAACTAATTAAACTTTGTTTCTCCGATCGATTCAAATACGAAAACCGCACGTTTAAATCGTAATATGTCCAAAATCACTAGTGGCCAGTTCGTTAATTATCATCGACAATTGTAGAATTTGATTTGATTTGCATAAATAGATAGACCACGAACTGTACCAGTAATTTTGTGAATGATGATAAAATCGATGATTTAACAACTGTAATTTTTCGTATATACAGGATGAAATCGAAATTCCTTCAAATACACAAACCTCACTATCCCTACAGACTACATTAAACATATATTGAAGGGTTAAAAAGACAATTTCCATGAACTAACCACGCAAAACTTCCACACAAAGTTGCACTCTACGTAACAGGGAACGCTGCACATTTTGGTAGTGTCGAATCGCGTCTGCAGCTGTTCGACATTTTTGGCCGGCACTGAATACACTAGTTGTCTTGTATGGTCCTACAAAGAATAGACAAATATATAAAAATTAATAGACGCTCCCGCTGCACTCGCAATTGAAAACTGGAACATTGATCTACAAAGCTTTTAGAGTCCTACACGTGGTTTAAAAGTTGAAAATAATTTCGATTTCACCCTGTATATGTATAGTTAACGGTAGTGATGAGCGGTGGTGATGGTAAATGATCGGGCCATGATGGACACAAAAAGACAAGCACAGCATGCCCAATAATAAATTGCCTCCAAAGTCCGGGAAAATAGACATTATCCACTAGTGGTGTGATCCATTACACAGCCTTTTTGCACGTTGAATTCCCTACAACTAACGATGTATGATTAATTATATAAACACATCAATGTATTGAAGATTGATGTTGAGGGGCGTCTGTTTCTAGTCTATTTATTTTTCACATCACAAACGGGAACAATAAATAAACACCAGACTAGGGAGTTATCTTAACGTTCTCTCTACACAAACGGAAACTTTCAAGATATTTCAAGTGATTAGATATTAAATATATATAAACTGAACGTGAAATTGTGAAACTGAAACTAGTTTTCAGTCGAGATAAACAACAGTAAGGAAG
Organism: Mylabris sibirica; assembly: GCA_039776855.1. Lineage (NCBI taxonomy): Eukaryota > Metazoa > Arthropoda > Insecta > Coleoptera > Meloidae > Mylabris > Mylabris sibirica. Next base: position 11,175,829 of record CM077836.1, read on the forward strand.
TTGACTTGAGTTTGTGGATTTCTAATTGTTCCAAGCCGGTGTTGGTGAACGATGCTGCAACATTTCTCAGACTTGTTGGCTGTATAGTGGTGGTAAACACTGTTGAATTCAATTTATCGTTATTCCGGATTTGATCGGAATATAGGGGTTGTTGTCGCCACTGTTAATTACCCACATCTAGTTGAAAATTCGACTTAAATCTCTATAATATATAAAGCCGACAAAGAAGTTGGGCATATTGATCGTTTTGAACTTGACTTTTTCACTATAATATGCTTTATTGTCGTTGGAGAGACCCAATAAGCCTTCCTACTGGTTATTGATCGATATAATCTGCATTCGAGACATTGAAAGGGAAACGATCCAAATAGGATGAAATTTATATGGGCCACATCTACGATGCCATTCAAACTGACTTTTGCTTTATCCGCAGTATCCAAAAAACGACCATATTGTCAAACTGTACACACACTCAACACACATACAGAAGAAGTAGACAAAAATGAAAGAAGCAAATCTATTGACCAGTATTAAAATAATGAGTGCCGGAACATGGCAAATCTGCGTCTGGAGCAAAAGTCAGAAGTTGTGCCCTTAATTTTGGATTAAAATTTAATAAAAATGATGATTTAGCTTGAAAATAGAAAAAATCTTCTCCTTTTGACAATTCTACCAGAAGATTTGGCAAAAATCGATGATTTAAGAATAAAACATCTACAAATCTTGAGTAAGTATTTAGTTTTAAAATCGTTCAAAAGTTGTTAAATTGTTATCTTTTCGGCAAAAGGCAAAAAATCAATAATTTAGCTCAAAAATTGACCATAAATGTCTTTAAAATGAAATAAAAATCTAACATTATCCTTATCCTGTCTCATTGATATCAAATATGAAATAAAAGTGTTTGAATCTCCCCCTTTTGACCATTTGAGGACATAAATTGCAAGAAAATTACGTCACGACACAACGTTCTCAAAACCATGCTTAAAAATTAAAAATTCAGCTTAAAGTTAAAAAAATTTGGCAAAACTCGACGGTTTAAGAAGAAAACATGTAGGTGCAAATCTTGATTCAAAATTAAGAATTTAGTTTTCAAAACGTTTAAAAGTTGTTAAATTGTCACCTTTTCAGCAAAAAAAAAACAATAATTTAGCTCAAAAATTGACTAAAAATGTTTTAAAAAATGAAGATTTCGACTCTAAAATGAAATAAAAGTGTCTAAGTCTCTCCTTTTTGACCATTTAAGAATAGCAATTGCAAGAAAATTATGTCACGACACTAAGTTCTCAAAACCATGCTCAAAAATCTCAAAAATACAGCTTAAAATTAGAAAGATTTTGCAAAAATCGACAATTTAAGAAGAGAACATCTAGGAACAAATCTTGATTCAAAGTTGAGAATTTAGTTTTAAAATCGTTTAAAATTTGTTAAATTGTCACCTTTTTAGAAAAAAAGTTAATAATTTAGCTCAAAAATTGATTAAAACTGTATTTAAAAATGAAGAATTCGACTCTAAAATGAAATAAAAGTGTCTGAGTCTCCCCTTTTTGAGCATTTAAGAGCAGAAATTGCATGAAAATTATGTCCCGACACTAACAATAAGTCCTCAAAACCATGCTTAAAAATCAAAAATACACTTTAAAGTTCAAAATATTTGACGAAAATCGACGATTTAAGAAGAAATCATCTAGGTACAAATCTTGATTCAAAGTTGAGAATTTAGTTTTAAAATCGTTTAAAAGTTGTTAAATTGTTATCTTTTCGGCAAAAAAAATCAAAAATCAATAAGCAAAAATTGACCATAAATGTCTTTAAAATGACATAAAAGTGTTTAAGTGTCCCCTTTTTGGCCATTTAAGGACAAAAATAGCAAGAAAATTATGTCCCGACACTAAGTTCTCAAATTCATGCTTAAAAATCAAAAATACAGCTTAAAGTTAAAAAAATTTGACAAAAATCGACGATTTAAGAAGAAATCATCTAGGTACAAATCTTGATTCAAAGTTGAGAATTTAGTTTTAAAATCGTTTAAAATTTGACTAAAATTTTTTTTAAAAAATGAAGAATTCCACTCTAAAATGAAATAAAAGTGTCCGAGTCTCTCCTTTTTGACCATTTAAGAACAGAAACTGCAAGAAAATTATGTCACGACACTAAGTTTTCAAAACCATCTTTAAAAATGAAAAATATAGCTTTAAGTTAAATTAAAAATGGCTTAAAAGTCGCGTTTCAAATAGCAAAATTTGCTAGAAAATGATGATTTGAAACAATAATGTCCCAAGATATCTCACACTCAAAAATATTTCTGAAAAATAGCCAAGAATCTGGGTCTCGTTTTTACCATTTCACAGCAAAATTTAAGTTTCTAAAATTGACAAAAATGTGTACAATTTCCCTGTTTTACAATTCAGTAGCAAGATTTGCTAGAACAAATGATACTTTAGAAAGAAATTATTTGAAAATAAAAACATAAATTAAAAATGATCCTCAAAAATGGAAAAAGATATGCTCTCATATTGAATGGCGCCCTTAAAATTCAAACGCTTAGGGCTAAAACATGGATATGTAAGTCCATTTACTTTTCATTTCAGTTTTAACGGATGTTTGTATAAAAGAGCCCATTTTTTGTTTAAATAGTTTTTTCAATGATATCAAATTGATCATTAATCTGACTGAAATTTGAAGGTTTTGCGCCCCTGCTTTCTTTGCGCCTCGAGCAAGTACCCTACTCGTCCCACCTTAGTTACGGTGTTGTTAATAATGTGTAAATATATCAATTTGAATCTATTATTATCGAACATTTGTATCGTGTTTAAATATAGTATTTGCAGCATTTCCTCTACTGTTCGGGAAATTATACACATCGACTAGTATCAAAACGGAAACAGCCAGGTCGTCTGTACGGAAATGCAAAGTACTGCAAAACGCAAGTTTCACTATAAACACACACATCCATAGCTTTATATTTACACAATAATGTCTACAACTGTGTGTATATATAGGTATAGGTATATAGTTCACTACAATTCTGGATCATTAATTATTTAGAAACGACTCCCTGTACGCACGTATCTACAGCTTTCCCTAATAGTCTATGCGTCTTGGCCGTTGTGTGACGCCCAACTTCGCATGCCAATACCGACAATAGCTCCATAGGGAGACGTGCTGCTCGTATTTTATCAAACTGTCGCTTCCTCTCCACTGTTGTTTCTACTATTGTCTACCTGTAGAATGCTGGTTAATATCGCTAATGGTGTTTACAACAACAACAATAACAACACCTATTATTCAATTTAGATTAAATTCACAATTGAAAACAAAACGACAATAATCTCAAAACTATCACAAAGACTTTTTCTTTGAAATATTTGTAGCACGCATCGTAAATAAAACGGTATAGAATCAGGGTATAGTCTACTAAATTACTAACACGTACTTGGAATATCTTCCACTGGAAGGATATTGCATATTATTACAATATATTCGATAATAATACGCATGAAGAATTTAACATCAATACATGTATAGTTGGTATTTTGCTATACACACGTCTATACAATCTATAATAATAGAAAAGATTAAATTATTTCTGCTCTATTTAATTTATTAGAGCTGAAATTGCGCTTTTGGCGAAGATACAAGAACACTGTTTTATTGGCGAATAATCGAATCGGATAGTATTAAAGACCAATGATTGACAAACTTCTAGTAGACGAGCCGCGAGATGTTCATTATGTCGCCAAAGTGCCCTCAAGCAATCTAGAGCTTTCCATAAATGCAAAACACTATGACTATTTAGATTGTAGATTAGAAATTGTACAAACTGTGTCATTTGGGAGATTTCAATTTGAATATAAAATTTATAACAAAATAAATACAATTCTATCATTAATTCAATTTTCTGTGTATAATTCATTTAAATACACCACAGCAATTAAAACTACACACGTTTAAATAATTGTAACAATTATTCTATAATAGTGATGGTTTATTTATACAATATTATTGCATGTTTAATGTTGTTGAATAGGTGTGGTAGAAATGTTTCCAAGTGTATATTTATTTAACACTTGACTGTTGGATAATGTAAGTGTATTAACAAACAAAATACAAAGTAAATGAATTATAAGTTGAAGTTTATATTAAATATTTTAGTATTCTACATGTAGGAAAGTTGTAGTTGAAGTTTTAGTAGATACAAAAATTTATATACTTGAAACTTACAATTCGAAAGAACTAAAGTCGCATCAATTTTACTGTGGATTCTTATTTCAAATTGATGATTGTTACCAATACGAACTGGAATCAATAGAGGAAAATTACGGAAATTTTATTTATAAGAAACATCGAATGCAATAAGTCTTATAAGGGATGTTTGAATGATGAAACTTCTTGTAGGGTCTTATTTATGGCAATAATTGGAAAATAATTTTGTGTTCGTGATTCATAATTATCAATAAGTCTCTCTTTTCGTCTAATTAAACAACAATATTGAAGATTTTCACGGTGCTAGAATACTTTACAATATACCCGTCGAATCTGTATACATATACAGTGTGTCGATTCTAATTATGGTCGATACTGTGAAACTCATATTAGTTGATAAGCGATTCGAACAATATTTTAAAGTTTTGTAGGAAGGGTCCTTGGAGATCATCTTAACAAAATTAGAGCCCCGTACCTCATTTGAAAGAAGATCAAAAACGCTCGTTTTTCACAAGATTACAATTTTCAAAAACGAGATAAATACGTACTATTAATACCTTTTACATGGTCCAAATTTGTACTTAATTGTATACAGTTTCAGTATTCTCAGTCATAAATTGACACTTTGATGGAAAAAGATAGAGAGAGAGATCGAGTTCAAAGCACTTAAGCCTAAGCTTTATTCGTGACAATTGTTACAAGCCCCAAATTTGTACTTAATTTTAGTGGTCTCAGTCATAAATTGACATTTCGACGACGAAAACTAGGGAAATACCATAGAGATAATCATAATCGCTTTCTGTCAACAATTATCAAAGATTTAAAAAAAAGTTCGTAAACTTAATAATACCAACGAAGAAACTTTAAAATAAATCCAGTAGTTGTCTTGTACTTATAAAAACAGTTCCTATTCATTGAGTGTGTGTGTGTATTGAAAGTATCAATGGAGTTAAAAAAGTACCTACAAAGTACCTAACAGGTTTTTCACTACTGTTGGAACACGTATCAAAGGTGTTGTTTATATTATTTATTCAAAATATATCAATCAGAGCAATAGTAGCGCTTCTTTTTTCGTTGCGTTGTTTGGTAGATAATGATTATTTCTTAAAAAAAAACATCAAGAGAGACCGAGATGGAATAAATTGATTTCCCTTATCATCTATATAAAGAGATTCTATAAAAAGTACCTAACAGGTTTTCCCTACGCGCCTATGGAGTACCTACAGGGAGAAGTACCTAACAAAGAATTTACCCGTTTCAAGTGACTGTGATTCTTTTAATAATTAGGTTTGAAATATCAAAATTTACTTTATATTTCAATTTCAATAATTAAATTGTCAATTTTCGCGTCCCGATTTTATCTATTACTCAATGATAAAAATGTTGAATAAGTGAACAAAATCGCAATATAAATTAAAAAAAGTACTTACTACTTAACTGCATCTCAGCTCCTGTCTCACGCTGTTCTAACCTACTGTAATTAGAGAAAAAGAAAGAAGAGAAAAGTTGGTAATTTTGGTAAAATAGTTTAAATATCTCGAATTACCCTTTCGATGATCTTTTTGTTGCACATATCTAGGGAGTGACTAACTGCTTCCATCAAAACACCATCACCAACACATCACTGCACTTTATTATCACTATTCACTATATTCACTATTCACTTTATTTTATAAACACTAAATTTTATTTTTCAAAACTGAAATAAATAAAAGACGGGCACAGACAAGTCTAGAAAAGAACGTTATATAACTTTTCCTTTGTTGTGTTGTTATCAAAAATTGAAGTAAAAGTTGATATACACCTCTAATCTTATCATTTCTACACGAAAGTAGAGATAATTTGCAAATAGTTCAACGTATTATTTAATTTATTCAACAAAGAAGATAAAAATACTGGTCTTAAAAAATTGTAATGGCTCATATACCGAGTGTCTATTTTAAATGTGGTTAGTTCTTATGGAACTCCAATCAATTAGTTGGCGAGGATTTGTAGAGTAATTACAACCTCGTCGTACGTTTAGAGGTTGGTCGAGAAGGGCTTGTTTTAGATAAAATCAAAATTTTCAAAGACGAACTTAATACATTAAAAGGCTAACAATAAGAATGACTGGAAGATCCTCACGACGTTGTTTTTTTTTTCGTATTTTATTCAGTTTATTCAATTGTATTTCAGATTATTAAATTATTTTATTGATATATTTAATTCTTATATGTATATTCAAACAAGGTACTGAAGGTGGTTGGATTCAACATTATTTTATTACGTTTACCTATTATAGTATTTGGTCTCAATACACTTAAAATTCGGTATATAAATTACAAATTAATCATTTGTGAAATTTATTTTATTTTTCTGAAGTATATTTCACAAATTCTGAAATACAACTTACGATTTACTGAAATCAATCATGTATTATTCTTAAAATTGAGCATTCTACTTTGTTTAGTGTTAAAAATGATGAATTTTATTTTAACGACAAATTATTTTCACGCTTGCAAATTGGTGGATGCGCCTGATGAATTTCTGCTAAAACAAATTTAAAATTGTCGACAAATTCCTTAATTTAATTATTCTTTAAAACAATTTTCCACACGTGAATAAATCTATTTGTGATTTTTACAAAAAGAAAAAATAACTAAACGCAAATGATGAATTTTTGACACTGTAAATTTAGTCATTTAATCTTCAATCCATCTTTTATTAATGACTTAATACGAAAATAGCTTAATTTAAGAGTTTCACTAATTGATTAGCAGTATCTGAAAGTTTTCTTTTTGATGTTTTAAGAACGTAATTTGCCAAAAAAAATTCTGACTGGGCAACTTTCTTTCTATTTAAAATTTGTCAAAAGTGCTAATAATTTGGAGGATCAAATGCCTCAAAATGTCTCCTTCAGCTTGTAAGTTCTTCTGAGAAACCAGTTAAAAATTGCAGAATTTCCCCATTTTGCGATGTAAGCTCAGAATTCGCTTAAGACAGAAATGTCTTAAAATCTAGACTTAAACTTATAATGTGGATAGTTCAAGATGAACTTGAGTAAAAACGATTACACCTAATTAGTGACCAATTAAAAAATTATAAAACTTGATTAAAATTGCTTTATTTAAAGTAGAAAAATATCAAAAATAACAAAGTACAAAATTAGTATTAAACATCATAAATTTTATAATCAAAAGTTAAAATTTCTTTATGCAATGGTGCTATTGGCAACTTATCAACAATTCTATAATATTGTTTAGAATTTTCAACATTAAACTTATTAACAATGAATTTCCTTGTTGTATTTCTAGCTAATTCTAACAAACTTGGCACTTTTGGTAACTTTACAGCTTTCTCCCTCAAACTCAACACACATGATTTCAAACAATAATCTCTAACAGCCGGATATGCACTATAATCCAACAAATTTTCAAGAGAATCAATATGAATTCCACTTGTCTCATACATAATTTCTTCAATTTGAAAATTAACATCATATTTGATACGGACAATAGCCGAATACCATCGCCGATTATCGATACTACCAAAATGTGCAGCGTTACGTAAAACAAAGTTGAATAGTGGCTGACCAAATCGTCGATATATCAATTCAACTTCCTGTGAATTCACAAATATACCATTCATAATAAGTTTTACAACAATTTTAAATAGTTTATCTACAGGATAAGAGAACAAATCACAAAAGATCACTAATTCTTCAACAATATAATCAGTTGAATTAAATTGGCATATTCTCTTCCCATACGGCGATCTCAATAAAATCAAAGTACAACGAAACATATATTTGGTAAGATTTCTTTCAACATTTCTCGACCAACCACGCACATATTCACGTATAAAATGCAAACCAGACTGGGCACACGTTAATTTACGCATAAAAAAATTAAATTTATTGACAAATAATTCTAATTCCGGTGGTAATAAACGGCAAAGATTATGAATAATTGATAGTGCATCCTCTTGATTCCATTCGATGTCTTCAATGTTTTTCAAAACATAATAACGGAATGTTAAACGCTGTGAGTGGAGCACGTTTAGAAAATATCTAGAGGAGATCTTACCATTTTGGAGATTATTTTTGAACCTCCATAGTTGTTGGCCTCTTCTTGGGAACATTTTTGATAGTTAAACTTTGACACAAGAACTAATGGATATGAGAGAAATACTAGCTGAAGACTGAAATTTTTGCAAAAGTATCCGAATTTATACTTTTGGACCAAAATCATATTAACCAATCAGAAGAATATTTTAGTGTTATTTAAAAAACTTATAGCCAATGGCAAATTTTCTATTGTCAAATTATTCTTATCTGGTTAATCTGATTAGTGTCAGTCAGGCGTGAATTGGAAATTTTATTTTCCTTACAAGCTAATGAAGCAGAATGGTTAACGGTTAATTCTCTAGTAGAAGGGTTAAAATTTATTACCTGGCGTTTATTTACTGGGCGATTCTTAGAAGATGAATTCTAAATGGATTAACTACTTTCAGATTTTTGAATAATTGTGGGTTTTTCTCTTTTTCGCAATACCTTAAACAATGATCTAGAATTTTAAGGGACAAACGCAATGGCTCCCACATTATGGTATTTTAATGATAATAATACTGAGTCAAGAAATAGGTCCAATTTTAGCCTATTTGTGAGCTGAATCTTCAATTTTTATTCAAGTTACCAGCAAATTTTCTTCTTAAATCGTAAAGGAGACAGTTTTAGTCGATTTTCGAACCAAATTTTGCATTTTTGGCGAATATTTGAAGACATTATCACCAATTTCAATAAACTTTGTTTTTGAGCCGGGAAAGGTCCTGTTTAGTCAATTTTTTTAGATACAGTCTATAATCGAATCCATTTTTGTTATTAATGTTGAGTCCGTAGTGATTTTTATTTTCCAATCGTGGCAACTTATTTTCAAACTGAATTCTTGAGGTTTAACTCTAGGTTTTAAGACATTTTTGTCCTAAATCATCTGATTTTGTATAATTTTATCTTCAAGTCTAGAAAAGAGGCAATTTATGTAGTTTTAGTCGATTTTCGATTTTTGACTCTTAAGTTTTGAGATATTTTCATTCTTAAGACCAATCATTAACAGATTTTTTTAATTGTTCTATCAAGTGGATGGTGAAATTTTAAATAATTAAGTGTTAACGATAGAGCAATTGGCCTTCTGTTAAGAAAGGTTGTTTATGACGTATATTTTACAAGCATTAAAAAGATACGAAGATAATCTTACAGGTAGCTAGAATATAAAACTCTTGAATTATTTTCATCAGTATAGTAGAATTCAGACTTTAAGAAAGCCAAAAAACACCCAACTCAAGAATTCAAGTAATATTTTTACAACATTGTCAATCAAAGATCTTATCTTATATGGGATTATTATTGTTCTAATGCTCATCAACCCTTTACTGGGGTGCCGGATACAACATCTGTTGCCCTTAACACGTGTCACGGTCAAGGCCGTATTCAAATACTGATATAACAATAGAAATCCCACATAATATTAGATCTTTGATTGAGAGAATTGTAAGAATATTACTTTGCTTCTTAAACTGGGTGATTTATTGCTTTCTTTAAGTCTGAAATCGTCAATAACATATAAATTTTCTATCATTTTTATATTTTTACTTTTTCAATATTCCTGGGACTTGGAAATTCCGACTTATAAGTCAAATTATTGCACAAAGAAACTTGTCTAGCGTAATAGAAATGGACAATGTAGGGAGTAAAACTACCTGTTGTTTAAGAAATGTTGTTAGTTGTAAATTATCCATTGTTATTCAATCTTTTCTGTGTACTACAACTATAAAGCAATTCGACAAATATAAGTCAAAATTCGCAAGACTTGAAAGATAATTATACAATTTTTAAGAATTCCTTGCCGTCTATAGTAGCCTCCTGTGTTTTGTGAATTTCGACTTATAAGTAAAAAGTTTCCTTTGTGCACCGTAACCATAAAGTAATTTGACTTATAAGTCGAAATTCACAAGGTCTAGGCGAGCACTATACCTTCTCATCACTTGAAGAACTAAATATTTGTAAAATATGGTTGTTAAGTCGTAAAAAATTAGCGATTCAGGCACTTTTAGCAGTTTTTTAAGCAGAATTCTCAAACTTAAATCTCAATCTTTGAACATTATCAAGTTTTGAGTTACAACAAGACACGTTCATAGTTACCAAATCTATACTGTTTTGTGGCAAAAACATTATAGTAGCAAAAATTTTGCTTAATTGATAACAATTTTAATTAAATTACCTGTTTATTAATAAGCTTTTAACACAGGTAAACATTAATTAAAAATTAATCAAAGATTAATCCGATGAATCAACAGGAGATTGCCACACCGGTATATAATTTAGTACGTGTTTGTTTTTGTTCACATAGAAATTACTGAATCTAACAAGTATTATCCATATTTAACCGACTATAATAATGGTCAATTATTGTTTATAATTAGATACATCAAGAATAAGACAATTGAATAATTGATAAAAACAACATAATTCAATTGAATTAACCTGCAAGTTATTAAAGTTGTATGAAGTATCTAACTAAGTGAATACATTAAGAATCAAATTGTTTGTAGAACTTTATGTCGTCTTTTTGATGAAAACTTCAACATTTAGTGTTCAACTTGCATACTCTACTATGTAAATAAACACAAAAGAGAATTCTCATCTTCATATGAAAATTTAAAATAAATTATCAAAACGAAAGACGAGCACTACCACCGTACTAGTTGTATTTACAATAAGAGAAGAACATGCAATATTGCGGTTTTAATCAAAAAGGAACTAACAGATTGTTTTAGTGGAATTTATCGGGGAAATGGCATGAATAAAGTAAACGGCACATCAACATGTTTAAACTACAAGTAAACATTACTTAAAGTACAGTGATGATCACAAAATAGAGACCACTTTTTGTGCGTCTGTGTAAAGCAAGCTTTTGAGAGCAATTATGACAATATAGCAGATTTTTTACAAGTCAGACTTTTTGAAAAAATATATTCAATCAGAAGATGGGGGTAGGGTGGGTATCTGTCCATTAGGACAAATTTGGTACGGTGGTAAGTCGTTCTGACACTTCCTACCTACTCTTCTTACTTTCCCGAGAGAAACAATCAGACTCAAAGGAATGGAAAAATGTGATATTCTCAATCAAGAGTCTCTTTTTGTGACCTTCAAGGTACAACGATAATATGTACTTATTAATATGCACCATAATAGAATGAATGAGCGTTCAAATGACACTAAATTCATTGAAAGATTTAAAAAATTGTTAAAGTTATAGCAACTTAAAGTTTGTTTTTCGCCCGGCGCATCCACCATTTGTCACATTTCGCGCTATGTTTCTCGATTGTGTAATTCATATTATACCTAAAGTACATTTTTCCGGTAAACGCTAATCAATAGTAGAATAAATGAGCTTTCAAATGACACTAAATTCATTAAAATATCTAAAGTATTGTTAAAGTTATTGCAATTTAAAGTAAATTTTTACCCAGTGCATCCACTATTTGTCTCTATCTGCACCATATTTCTCGATAATGTAATCTATATTTAAATTATATTTTTTCACAAACACTTATCAATAATAGAATAAATAAGCTATAAAAGGACACTAAATTCATTAAAATAGCTATAAAATTGTTGAAGTTATTGCAAGTGGAACTAATTGTTTTGCCCGGCGCCTCCACCATTTGTCTCTTTTTGCACTATTTTTCTGGATAATGCAATATTTAACTTAATAATTGGCCATGCCCTTTTTATGCGGAGTCGTAGCTTGGTTCAGACCCTGCTACATTTGAGATTTTCCAATGAAAAAACAAGCAGTTGAACCAAACTAGCATCGTACGTAACTAAAGTTATGGCCAACTGCAATATAGACATCATTGTCGAAAAATCATGGTGTGATCTCGATAAAAATAAAACGAAACAAACAATAAATCGTCCAATATCTCTTTAATGGAATGTTTTCGGTTGCAATCTGTAATTAGTGTTTGTTATTCGACTCCTATATATATGCTATTTTAGCACGAAAATAGTGTTAGCACGCAATATACAACACAAATATCACGTATAAACGATAGGTCCCTTATCATTTTTGTAAAAGGCGAAATTAAACGTAACAATTAATTGGAAGACACGATAGAAAATGAACAACAACAATAGATTTGAAATTTTATTGATAACATCTAGAAGACGAATGAATCGGATAAGTGACTAACAGTATACAGTCATAGATAAGAGGATGAGAGTATGAGAGGGGGGGAAAAACGAAAAGATGAGACCTCCAAAAACGAAATTTATGGCAGGTCTTTGTGTGACCGTTGTAGAGAAATTTCATTGTATATATTACTTTAGTCGAGTTCATATAAATCTTATATGAACCCACTACCACGATTGACTACCATAAGGGGGAAAAAAGTGGTCGTCTTGCTTGCTGCTTACAGGCATTCCGACGCCTTAACTCTATCAATTCTAGACATTATAAAATAAATAGCACTACGACTTGTGTTGTAATTGTGTTGAGTTGTAAACGTTAAATTCAAGGGAATTACAACCAGTGTCTAACAATGATAAGACACTTGTATATATTGACTTGTACTTTATCGTATTTGTGGTTGAAATTAACATACAAAAATAGGGGAGGATAACGGTGATTTATGTACACAAAATCTCCGATTATCCATTTGATATCCCGAAATAGACACAAGCGTAAAGTACGTGTACTATAACGCGCAAATAAAAGAGACCACTTTTTGTAGAGCTATGTAACATAGGCTTTTAAGGGCGATCAAAAGGAGACGGTGGGTTTGCTGGTGCCATTTTGTATGATTATTTTGTACAAATTTGACACCACTTGCCTTCATCAGCTGACAATAAAGCCTGATTCACACGAACCTAAAATTGTATCATTTCGCTCAAGACTCGGTCACTTTTATTTGCTTGTAATAGTAGATACTCTGTACAAATACTGTAATTAGTAATTCGAATGATCCAAATTAATTTAGCTTATTGTTAATTGTAGGCATTGTGATAATTAAAATACGCTTAATTTGAACGATTTAAAAACGGTTATACGAAAAGATAGAGTGTTTTGTTGGAAATTATTGTATTTGCTATTCTAACCATCAAGCTGTTTAATGGCCTAATCTGGACTGTAAATTTTCTGCCTAAAATTTTATCCCGATAATTACCGTGTCATTAAGAAGTAGACAATTAAACGGCTAAAATCCAAGCAATAGAGTCTACATATTGTCCCTTTTATTTGATGTTTTTCAAAAAAAAAAAATGGAGCTTAATTATTTAAGCTTGGCTCGTGTGTGTGTTATTTTACAATTCAATAATATTGTCTCGAATAAAATTCAATTGTTGAATTATGGTGATGTCTACAATAATGTTGCATGTTACGATTTATATCACTCTTTTTTATCAACAAATCGTGTTAGAAAAAAGTTTTTATTTGTTGTGTACACGGTAAACTTGAATGCTTTCAAATACGTAGCTAATAATGAAATTATTGTCTAAAAAAATATGTGGAGTTTAATCAAAATGGACTGTCTGTGTTTTCATGCAAGCTACTCTCTAAGCTCTCTACAGTTCAATAGATTCAAGCCCAATATTTTTCCAGTAAACTGTTACAGAGTCACGTTTACGAGCTTCTTAAAGTCTTTTCAGTATACTTAACATTTTTTGAACGGGCAGTCCAGATAAGGAAGCACCGATGAAACAATGGCTTAAGCCGTACATTTTTCTGTTTAGACGTTCCATATTTGTCAAGATTGCTCTACTTTCCCTTACTTTCTTCAGACGAAATCTTACTGTAAGATAGTGAGGCATTTATTTGATAATTCTCTTGATTTTTTGAATTTTTCTCAATTAATCTAGCGTAAATTCATTAAAAAGGTTCAAAAACAGAGTAGTGTAATTTCACGTGAAATTTAACCCTTGTAGTTCCTCTTAACACCAAAGGAATTCGGTTGACTTTGATAATTTGATGCACAGTAATAACATTTAAATGTGTCGCCGACAACAATAAGTATTTTAAAGACATACACACGCATATTAACTAGAAGAATGTCGTTTAATACAAGTGGAGAATCTTTGAAGATCTGTTTAATTACACGATTAGATTCTGGTGTGTGTGTGTGTGTATATGTGAGGTAAACGGATCGTATAATTGACTATAAAATAACTAAAAGCCTTATCGTGGTTTTTACCTATTAACGGAATTTACGTGGTTCACGTTGACGAATCTTAATGGATACATTACCGGTTCAAGTTTCTCGATAAATTTACATTGCACGTGTATAAAATATAGAAAATTAATAGGGGTAGTTTTTTTCGAAGAAATTCGTCATTGTTTAAAGGTTAATACGGACTGGTTTTTGTTGAATCTAAATTTATTAAATCAACCTTATAAACTTTCATTATACATCGTTTCAATATGTGTATATGTACAGTTTATAATGCAAAAACTGTGCAACATTCTAAGCTCGATAAATTCAAATTAGATGAGCTACTATTAATTATGGTTTCACTTCAGCAATGTATACAAGTTTTAATTAAAATAGCACCGATACATGATATTATGCAGTAAATAGAAATTCAACAAAATTGTAGAAGATTCATCTAAAAATTCTCATTATTGATGAGTTTTTTTGACTAGTCTTTTTGTAATTCAACTATAATTTCTAGCTAAGATGACAAAGGATTCTTTTCTCGTATACAAGAAATTGTAACAATTTCATTCGAATAAGACACAAATTATCATTAAAGTAGAGCAACAGTATAGTTGTTATCAACGTAATGTTGACATTTATCCGATATTTCTTCCTCATCGTAGTTGGAAAACGGAGCAAATAAGACAGAAAAGGGGGGAAATGGCGAACTTTTCATAGCCACTACCACCACCAGCAGGAATACGCAGGGTTCACAATGTGCATACAGAAAAACAGGGCAACAAGTGATAAAAATTCATGAAGTCTATTAAGTATCTTGTAGAGAAATACGATTTTATTCAGAGACCCTCGGTCGCTGATATAATTCAACGTTTTTCCGCTATATACATCCGGGGTATTATAATTCATTTTTATTTTTGTTGTGTCGGAAATAAATTGAAACAATACAGAAAGGTGTTGTTGCAATTAACTTCAAAAAAACAAAGTGTTTTGTATCAATTTGGTTAAAATTATTATCGTATAGTAGTATTTATTATTAGTAATATTATATGTGTTTATATCTGTTTGTATTTACGGGTAACGTTTGAAATATTAATCAGATTGAAAGACAGATATGTGAAACTATTTCCTTATCTATTAATTAAATCAGTAAACTGCAATTTGAACTGAACGTTGGTAAACTAAAACGGATTACTGTCGTATCCTGGAATTGTTATTTTCGCTGTTGACTATTATTAGGAAAATCACCATTTTTATTTCGATAAAAATTCAAATAAAACGAGATTTTTCAAGCGGAAAGAATAGGCACAATATTGAGTAGAAGATGTATGTTTATAGTCCAGTAACCGTCTATCTAAAACAGTTTTTGGATCAACGATTACTGATAAAAAATTACAATTCGTTAAAATAACACTATGCTAAAATTGAAGCGCTAAATCTACAGATTTAGCACCGATTTCGGTCCTTGCAAGAATTAAATACAGTAAAATCTCTATAACGTAAAATCATCAAGTTTTCACACTATTTTTTACCAAATATGACCAATACAAACCCGAACAGTTTTGAAAAGTTTTTTAATAAGCATGCAAAATAACGAGATGTCTTTATTATGGGCTTCTTTTGTGTTATAATAGCCGGTGATCAATGCGAAATTCGAATTGATCTGAAAACCTGTTTATTATAAAAGCGAATCAAATCTATCATTAGGAGTATTATTATGAAAGCTTTCACTTCAGTTTTGATTCAAGTGGAAAAGACTATTCTTCAGATTATTGTACAATAACATAAGAATGGATTATTGGTCACGTTCTTTTTCCACACGAACTGTATATGTTTCGTTGTTCCTTTCTTATATTCAATACATACGATAGATGGCCTAAAGCACCACCACCACCACCACCACCATCGTCTTCTATACACGTTATATTTGTAACAAATATAAATTGCAAGATTTATTTCATTTTTTGTTATTTTTATCCAACTTTCTAGGATAGATGTTTTAATAATAGAGATCATGAGAGCTTTCTATAATATCCACTATGAAAAGCTTTCAATGTTTAAGCTCTTTGAAATTCTGGCAATTATTATGTTGTATAGGTGCGTGTATATGAATGTATAAAGTACGTGAATAGACTTTAAAGTAATCGTTGAAATAAACGTCTACAATATTAGAAATCGACAATGAAGTTTTTATTAGTGACTTTTAAGTAAAGCTTAAAGGACCGTGGTAGTCAATTTTTAATCAAACTTGGAAAATTTTTATTTATTTTTTTGATTTTTCAAACTTGGATCTTTAGGGCTTTGTTCGCCCCCCACCCACGAATAAGCTTTGAAGCAAGCTGCCGTACGATTTTTTATTTTTAAAACTGTAGAAAAAAATTGACATGCTCTAACATTATTCTCTACACTTTTTAATTAAGTGAAAAAAATTCAAAATGAAAAACTCCCTGGAATGCACCGTGAAACGCCCGATTCAACGCTGATTCCGGCGTTTTTATGCTTCAGAAAACAAAGAAAGAAATCGCTGATTAAAAAAATCATAAAATAAGCAAGATATTTATGACACCGAATCGAGGCTCGACTCCAATTTACCCTTAAGGGATTTCGATCCTGAGTTAAGATTACTTTTGTTCTTCTCTATTTTATTTTGGAGCAGAGGAGAATGTCTCCTATTTTTTCTAGGATGTAATGAAGAAAAACGACAAAAAATAATGTTCGAAGGGTCTTCGAGTCATTATAAGTCACTTTTAAGTGCTCCGCTAGTGTTTGAAAATCGCAACATCATCAGAAACAAACAATTCTTCACCAACTTCTAAATGAGCTACGAAGTTCTAATTCTGCTAAAATGTTTTCTAGAGACCCTCCTTTGAATCCTTAAAATATTTCTCAAATCGCCCGTCCACTAATAAGAATTTTCTAGAATTGATCATATTTAGATCGAACACCCTGTATATTATAACTTTAAAAAACGAATAGTCATCTTTCATTATACCTAAAATGTCTGTGTAATTCTGAATTTTTTCGAAATTTTTCAAAACACAAATTACGTTGCCATGCACTTTGGAATGCTCTACCCGAATCTATATTGCATGTTTCTGCACCTTGAAAACCAAGCGAGATATCGTGTCTTAAACATTCGCCTTTTTTGTACAAGCTTCTGGTTCGCACCCTTAAAAAACCACCAGTTTAAATCCTTGAAGTCGTAAAATAAACGGTAATAGTTATATATACATATACACACAACAAATATTAATGTTAACATGTCAGAAGGCATGCTTTGCATACTTTCACATTACTGTTATTGTCCTTAATAAAGACAAATCTCTGCTAAAAACTGCAATAAATCTCCGTTTACCTGGTCTGTAACCCTCTCACCGTATGTATACTGATAGAAACTTTTTAGAATAGACTATAACACATATAAATAACATGAAAAATGTCATAACTAAAATTCACCACAGAACCCAAAAGAGACTTTATGTTATAAATCACCAAATTAGTATCAACTAAATACTATAATGTTCATCTTATTTTGCATATTCCCCATAGAGAGAAGATGGTATTAACTTGGCCTTTGGCGAAAAAGTATATTTCATCTGTTTAAGTAAATATTATACCCTCAGCTAACAAATACTGTAGGCAATTAGACCCTTTTGTCCGTTATCCAATTTATATTCCACCGACCTTTACATATTCCAGTAGAAAATCCTGAAAAATTAGAATGTACGATCCGTACATTATGGATGTGTATATGTGTCTCTCAACGATACCAACTTGTGTGTTGTTGTTATTGTTGTTGTACCACAAATTTTTGTGAATGATTTACGATCAAGCCTATGTAAATATGTCAAAAAAACGGTTTCAGGTTTTTTTTTTAAGAATACTGTAACGCTCCTTCTACCGTTTTTTCATACAACTATAACGGCTATTTTCCTCCTTTGTCTGTGTATATGCTAAGCAATTTTTTGCTCGACTGAATTTCAGAGATGTTGGTCAAGTGGAAGTAAGCGTTCTTCCGTTATTTATCTCTACCACACCTTGAATAATCGACATTTTCTAAATTTCATAATTATTTCAAGTTAAATTTAAAAAAAAGTGAAGCTGACTAATTGAACATTCGCTTCCGTTCAATTCGAATAAAGAAGAATTCACCAACATTATCACCGTTGTTATTACAATAATGCAAATTTTTAGAGAGAGAAAAGTTTCCCAGCCAAATCTGATAAGTTACATTGTTTTATGGTTGAACTGTAAACTTTCACAGTGACACGAAATCAGCGCATATACAACAACAACAACACCACAAGCGCTGTATAACAACAATAAAACCGTCAAGAGAATTAAGATTTTATGAAATGAAATAGTATTGCCTACTATTTATCTCAAAAAGGTGTTGAATTTACCAACATAAAAACGTTATTTACTATGTTGATTATCTATCTTTATTCGTTTTCTTTGTTTTATAAATAAATAAAACAATGAAGTTTATCCTATTTAAAATCTAAAAGTCTTTGAAATTTATACTGGAAGCTTTTACGAGAATTGCTTCGTCTTTTAAAAGAATGATAGTGACTTGGAAATGTGAGTATGTAGTTTCATTTTTAAATTCTTACCTTGTATCGTTTGATATCACCGACTTTCCTCCATAGTTTACCACTACTTTTGATGTTTTATTTTGTTGCCAGTGAGTAGGTTTTTTAAAACACTTTCTTCAATATAAAACGGATTGTTTTATGATTAGAAAATAGGCCAACATTAGGGGTAACGCTCGAGAGACCATTGAGTCGTCCCTTTTCTTTCTTTGCGAATTTAAGGGGCAGTTTCTAAGAGGAAACGTGTTTTGTCTTGGAAAATCTAGATGGTTGTCGGCAGTGAGTTGAAAAATTCAAGAAAATAAGACACTTTTTACTGAAGGTTTGTTTGAGCTTTTGGAAGAGTCGAGAGCACATCTGCTTTGTTATTCACACTTATAATTTATAAAAATTGGGCTATTTTTTGGAAAACGGAAAAGAAAATTAAATCGGGAATAGGTCAGCCAACTGTTCTCTATCTATCTATCTATCTATCCATCTCAGGATATATTTTTTTATTTATACAAAAAGATGTGTTAGTTTCGCCAAAACCGTTTTGCCAGTGCAAAACGTAAATTTTCCGACTTATCGGAAAATTTAGTCGATTTTTCAAATATTTATAAGGTAAGCGAGGTGTGGAATCGTCTTTAAAATCGAAGGAGACTAATACCATCTCGATTTCTTAGGTAGTTTTCGAGATATTTGAGTTCTACTTCCTTGTAGAATCTCGATATAGTTGCTTTCTTCGAGCGTCACCTTTAAATTTTATTTCGCCGACAAAACTGTATTGCTACCATTATTATTATTATTATTATTACATTGTTGTTATGTAGAGTAATATAGGATTACGTTTTCTGCTTCATTTTCTTCGTATAAGGAACGTTCATATGTTTATACTTGTAGTATTCGTACAACTGTTGGTTTTTATAACGCCGAAAATAATAAAAATTTTCACATTCTTGTCAATGGTTTTATGATTTGAAAATCACAAAGAGCCATCAGTAATATAAAAAAATAACCTATTTCGCTTTAATTTATATGCATTTCTTGTTTTTACTTTTTCATGTTGTTGTATTCAACGTGCTTGGCTCTGTTTCCACAATTAAGTCTAGGTATGATATTGGTCTCCTATGGTTCGGATAAAATATTCATGGGATTTCCCTATCTTATTCGTCTTCCACTACTAACGAATTTAATATACCCAGTTTTTTTCGTCTCATTCTCTTTCTTTCTCTCTCTCTCTCTGTATATGTTGGTAATATTCAAACGTTTTCGTTATAATTAAAAACATGTAGGCAATTTAAACGGACTGACGCTTAGAATCCCTTGGATCAGTGCCCGATGGTGGTATGTCGCGGGGTACATACACACATACACTTTATACAACCAAGAGAGTAATGTCATGAATATTTTATCGTCAATTTACCTCATGGGATACCCTTAAATTCGCTTCAAACATTTTAATAAAGATCCAAACCAGTTATGCCATATTTTTAATAAATCAACAAAATGATGATGGAAATTTGCAACTTTCATTCTGTTATCCAGCGGCTTTTCAGTCATTTTCTAGACAAATCAATACGTCTAAAATGTTGAACGTATATTACAACAGAAATCATAACCAACCCTAACTAGATTTATTATTTTTTTTTTTATTTCATTATCACATAATCTTTGACCAGAGGTATCAGATGGTGGTGTTGGCGGCATCTTGTCGCCATATATGCCCCATTAAATCTTAACCGTCGTAAAATTGTAACATTGAATCTATATTTCTATCTCTATTCTTATATTATATCTACACATATATACCATCTTTTTTCAACATTTCCTTCCGCTGATCCTTCCTGCTATACCCGAATAACTGGAATGGTTCTTATTTTCAACCATCTAATTCACAATGACTGAAACTGTTATAAATTTTCCATTTCATCGAATCAACTTCCGTCCAGTAACTAGGGTGGTTTTACGGTTCTTCTCTCCTCATTCTTTTACCCCGGACCAAGAAAAAAAAAACGATAACTGAGATAAAGTAGTATTGGAGGATTATCATCCCCAATCATTAAGATTCCGTGTACAACTCAATTATTGTGTTAGATCTACATGTGAGATTGAATAATAATATTGTGTATTGTTCTTTTATTGTGTTTTTACAGTTCACGAAACGTAAATGTTTAATTTTTAATTTATAGACAATATAAAATTCACATTGTATCCTCGTATAACTGTTAAATTGCCAGTTGTAATGGTAGTAGTAGTGGTAGCAATGTTGGGTAAATGTTCTTAATATGCAATGATATTTCTTCACACAAACTCTAAACATTTCCCAGCTTTTATGGTTTCTAAATTGACTTGGGGTTGATTTTATTTAGCTCCCTACCTGTATACCTTTGTTGTCGGAAAGTTGAAAATCCAACATCTAACCAAGATGGATTTTCGTGCGGAAATATCCAGATTTTACACCGTCAAAGACAGGAATAATAACAATACTGAATTGTGAAAGGAGTGCAATTAGACGCAAGGTTTTGATTTAAGCTTAACAATTTGAGAGTTTGCTTCTTAAATTATCAAATTCTGCTTATGAACGGCTTTAACATTGCTTGAGAAGCTGAAGACTCGATTTTAAGATATTTTTGTTCTTAAGCATCAGCTCTTCAGGCAAACTCTTCTAGCTGAAAGAAGGTCGAGTTCGTGGTTTTTTTAGCTCAATTTTGAAAAGTTTTTGCTCTTGAATCATCAATTTTTTGCTGCGCAGTTCTCTCAAATTGTCAAGGAAGTCAAAATTAGAAACTCATTATCAAGATTAAGGTCTCAATCATGAGTTTTTAGCTCATTTTTCTACTGAATTGCTTAATTTTAGCGAGCTTTGCCATCGAATCGCAAACAGAAGGAGATCTAAGCATTTAATTTTTTCATTTTTAGTCGTTTTTACAATAAATTTCCACCAAAAAGACGGTTTAAATACTTTTGAAAATTTTCTGGAGGCAATTTTCGAATTTAGGACTAGATTTTGACAAGTTTTTGTATCAAGTTTCAAAATTAATTGTTAATAATTCCTCATTTCTAAGCAAATTCTACTCTTGACTCGTCAAAGAGGGGAGAATCGGCCAAATTTGAAAATACTTTTGTCCCAAGTCATCAGTTTTTAACGAATTTTTAAACGTTTTGAGGCATTTTTCCCTAAAGCAAAAGTAATTTTCTTATAAATTTTCTGTCAAGTTTCGAAAAGGAAACGATTTTAAAACTTGTCTGTTTTTGAGCTCTATTCCCGGTTTTTAGTTAGAATTGTAAGCTCCTAAATTATCAGATTTGATTAGATTTCGCTCTTGAATTGTAAGTCGGATCTAATTTAGACATTTTTTGCCCAAGTTTCAACAAATTTTCGTCCTAAATCGTCACTTTTTCTGGCAAATTTGCAACTTAAGTACAAAAATGCATTATAAATTAGTCAATCCAAGATTCTTTAATAATATATTTGGTCTGATTTATATTGATTCGTATTATTGTTTTCCGGCATAATCTTCATTGTAATTAACATAAATTCCCTAATTGGCAACAAGCAACATGTGTGTTGAACACATAAAATTAGAAACAAACTATGCCCATTTGTAGAATTTATCAAATATTCATGCTACCGTATCCATATATTTTGTGTCATATTGGCAAATACTCGTCCATTATATTATTGATCCCAAATTTCCACTGGCTTATTTGAAAATTTACTGTGATTAGTATGGATAACTCGAAACATTATCAATAATGAATTATTAGTATTTAAGCCTTCGTCGTTTGATCCCTAAAACATCAATATCTACATTACGAATTTACAATCATCATTTAAAAATGGAAAGATTGAAATTTTTATTATTACTCACATAATCAGACAAGGGTCGAATAGTGGACACATTGACGCTTAAAAAGTTGAAAACTCCTTTTTATCCTCATCAAAGTTGACTTATTTGTCGTGATTTGTACAGATGTTAGTTTGATTATTATTCAAATAAAAGGCAATGTCGTGATTGCGGCAAAGTTCGAGACAATCTATTAGCACAACGCCCGCACAACAATAATCTAATTATTTTAAACAACCACCACATTTATATCGATCCAACTTTCCAACATTTACGAAAAAGTTTTACTCTCATTAAATTCTAAACCGACTAAAATTCATTAAAATCTGTTCATTTAATATTCGTTCTCTTACTCTTCTTCTTTTCATTTTTATTTTTCTAGTTATCAAAATGTTTGTTTTCGGTAAACATACATATTTCCCTTGAAACTATCTTGATTAGAGTAGAGTAATAATTACTTAAATTCGTACACGAAATCCATCGCCTGAAAAGTTTACCAACCAAACAACAACACATTAATCTACAGTCAATGTGAACATATACAGAATATATGGCTTTAATGATCTAAACTTGAACTTTTACAATTTAACAGGTAAGTGGAGAATATTGTCGTGTTTATTTCATTTCCTGTATAATTGTAGTATTTTCCCTATGTATTCAATTTAAAAAAAACTTTCCAACAATAATAATACAACAATCAATGGTGGAACAAGTGGGTAAGTTTCCTTTTTATTTTCGTGAAGAGCGAATTGAGTGCATTTTAATTTAAAACAAATAATTTATAACGAAGCTCTAGAGAGTTTGAATATAACCATTTCTCCAATTCTTTGTTGTTTAATTATTTTATTTTTCTGTTTGTTTTAAAGTTCGCTTCAAGAGCCATTAGAATTGTAAGAAAAGAAATTTGAGAGATTTTTACGGTTCTAAATCGATGAATTCAAATTTACTAATGTCGCTTTGATACAGTGATAATCGTTGCAGTTTTATTTCAGTCGATTAAACAAAATAACTGCCATTGTCAGTATGTTTAATCGGATTGTATTTGTCACCATCAGTTTGTTCAAATCGATTTTATTCGAATATTGGGCGATGGATTGTCGTCCGAGGAATGTTGTATACAATATCCCGACATGTTTATAATCAAATTTAGTTGCGTATATATACATTGAATTCATATATTAGTTGAGTGTAAATTGTATTGCAATCGACAAGTAACTAATTGGGTTTCGTTAAGCTTCAAACCCTATAGACATGTAGAGACATTCATGTATCTGTATTATATCAGAACAAAATTCTCTTACAAACTTAATTATCGATAATACCAAACAGTAAACTTTCCTCGTATACGAAATGACTTATTAGTTCGATATTGGATGTAGTTTGAATTGATTCCGGTGTAAACATATAAACTGTCGTCTTTCCCTTTAATTAATTCAATTTATTTCATCTTAATTGATGAGTTTTCTTGAAACTTTACTGGTAGTACAAAAAAAAAATAATGATTACGTACCAAGCTAATTTGTACACATGAAAAGTATTTATTTTGGCGAAAAGTCGATGAGTTTGTAATCAATTTTCCAGTTATTTGCACAGGACTAGAAGACAACATCGCCAACATTTGCGGTAGAACATTCCACAACAACATTATACAAGAATCACACTTGGAACGTTTCTTTTTCCTCTAAATAAACTCGACACAATTAATTACAGATAGCGTATACAATGCTCAAGATATAACCCTATCATCACAATACACGTATAATGTTATCGTTGTGTGTTTGTATTACAAGAATGGAAGTTGGTGACGAAATTGTAAAGAACAAAATAGTATTTCTATGATAATTATTTTCAAAGCGAATACCGAGACAGAGTAGACTGGGAATAATTTAGTTGAAATTCGCCCCATTCTACAACAACAACACCGGCTAAGATCTAAAAGAGCACATTAAACAACGGATATGATAATTTGTTTTTGTAACCTCGGCCGCCTGACGCCATCACTGTTGTTACAACTACCGGCCCTGTTGAATTATTACCCGTTTTAGCAAAGCTTTTAGTGGTTCAACCTGGAAAAACTTTACGTTCACTCCTTTTATTTTTATCTGTGTTGTGTTGCGGTTGTTATATGTGGTATAACCAAAAAAAGAGTTAATTATTAAACACTACAATAGTCGATTTTTCAAAAAATTATAGTTTTAAAAAATACGAACAAGCGAGTTAATCTGATGTAGACGGGCGATTTTAAATTTTAACAAGCCTCGAATCTTGGGGAATTATTAAGGATTAAAAAAATCGACAAGTTTTCCTGTGTGGTGAAGGGTACAGAATTGGTGTTTGAATAGCTTGTTTTCTCAAGATTTCGATAAGAGATTAGGGAATAATTGTAATTTTTCTCATGATATCTTGATCAACACTGACAACAAGCAGAACTCAACTAGACGATTTTCCACAAACGCTACACTTTTACTAATGGCTTTTTAATGTGGGATTTTTCATGTTGTAAATCAACAAAAAAAAAACCAAATAAATGTCTCTATATAGAACACATTCAATATGTTATCTGATATAAACGTTAAAAAAAAACAACAAAATTATTAGTCTACCGTTACAAAATAGTACAGGTAGAATTATTCACCGATGTCGCAAATTTAATTAAAAATAGCAGCAGAAAGTAATTAAAACTACTTTTTTATTTACTATTAACAGTACCGAAACGGTTAAATTATGGTTGTAATAATAAAATGTTTAATAAACATTCATGAAATTACTGAAAACTCGCCGTATTTATTATTTTAATAGCACGGTTAATTTTGGTGGAGGCGCCGGGCGATTTGCCTCTCTTTCTCAAAAATAACAAAGTTGTGATAAATTAGTGGTTTTTTCGTGACAATTCTTAAAGTGTGAGTTGTTAAAAACCGTAAAGATCTTAAAAGGTTCTATAAGTTCATGAATATTCATCGCATGAAACATTTAGAATGAAAACAAACCAAACATATACGTTCAAGTACATGTTCAATAGAACACAAATCACGTTTGATTAAAGTCATAAATAAGGCAATTTATTGGGCCACATCCCTGTCGTATAATCAACAGAACGGCTCTACAGAATCTCCACTCTATTCACAAACATTGATGGATATGTATTGATATAAATATATGTATGTACATCTATACACGTTTCATCCATCTCATTACTATATTGTTGAGTCTTGTCGTCTATTTTGTAGTAGGATTACACGCACGCATATCTCTATAGTGGTTGTAACTTTTCCCTAATGCAAATACAAATTAATCTGACGAAAGGCAGCGTAAATTGTGTTTTGTGTATACGTTTGCAATTCTGCTAGCATTGTAAGTTCATGTAATTCCTGTTTAATTTTACAACAAATAACTGGCAACATATTCACGACTAGACAAACTCGGTGGAAATTTTTAATGTTTTCTTCGGTAAAATTTGCACACAAGTATTTTAACGATTTGTAGACGATTTTAGCAAAATTATAACCCCGTAGCTCATTTCGAAGTTGGTAGAAAATGCTCGTTTTGGACAATATCGCTATTTTCACAGACGAGCAAAGCAAAAAGACTAAGAATGACTCGTAGACCCTCCCAACAGTTACTTTTTCGTTTTGTTTCTTTGAATTGTAAAGAAGATGCCCACCTATTCCAGGATAAAATTAAGGAAAACGAACAAAATCAATGTTGGCAGCATCCTCGAGTCATTCACTGATGCCCGTATTTATAAACCGAACTTGAGACGGTCTCGAAGCTTGAGCTTGAGTTCGAGGCCAGATTGTGTAACCAAATCAAACACAACGATACGTGTACTCAAGATTTGGGTTGTAACTGCCTTGAGACAAACTCAAATTTCACAGAAGGTGCACATGCGCACCAAAAGAAAAACGTGACCCTGTTAAAGTAACTAGAATTAGTCAAGTTGTCAATCCTCCATATACTCAATCTTGACTTCCGCCGAGAATTCCTGAAGTAAGACTTATAAACGACAACTCTTGCTTAAAATTCAAACCTTAGACCGAGTCTGAGGTTGGTTTATAAATACGGACATAAGGCGTTTTTTTAATGAGCTACGTGGTCCTAATTTTGATAAAAGAGTCTCCAGACCCCCTAAAAGTCCTTGAATTTTTCAAATCGCTCGCCAACTGATTGGAGTTTCATATTAATTAAGTGCATTTAAAATAAAGCACCCTGTATTTCAAAGGATGTTTCAAATTAAAAAACTTCAACTGCGTACCGTTACTGTTGCATTATCACTGTACTTTCGCCTGTTTCCGCTAACGAGACAAAGCCGAACTTTCAGGAATGATATTAGAAAGTTTTATATTTGTGTTTGTTCTATTGTGAAAAGAAAGTTTATGGTGAGTTTCCTATGATGACAAAAATGGTATGAGAATAATTTGATTATTTATAAAAAATCTCAATAGTTTACCCTTTTTAACGAGTCTTGTATGGAAATTTACATAAAATTTACGCTAAATATAAATCTAATAAAAGTGTATGAAAGTAGACAATTCGAAAAAAATAGTTATTCCAGTAAGTATTAAATAAAATCAACTAAACTTTATCTGAATATGAATTACATGTAAATGGTGGTAGTGGTAGCTTAATAGAATCGTTAGCCGGGTATAAAATTTGTGTATCTATGTTTATACAGGTCTTTTCACTAGAGAGTAACTAGTTCTTATAGCAATACTCATTAATTGAGGAGTTATTTCAAAAATGGTTCCTGGATAACAGTTTAGCAAAAGTAGAAAGACTTACCAACCAACAACACACGTAAAACGACCAAGAATGACTAGAATATTCTTGTAAAGTAGTGTTTTTTTTTATCACTGTATTCTAGAAATATCCTCCATCAAATCCGCATTAAAAGAAATCAGAGTAAAGGAAACAAACATTGATTTAGCATAAATAATCTTACCGAATCAAGTCGAAAATAGTAAACAACAAACACCACGATTTATTATCTTTTCTAGGATAAACTTGAGAAACACAAGAATCCTCTACTTTACCAGTCTTGGTTGTTTTATGTGTGCAGCTGGTTGGTGAGAATTGCGACTTTTACCAAATTGATCGTTTTTAACTGACTTCCAAACAAGCTATGAGGTTTTTATTTTTCTCCAGGGACTACCCTAGAGATCCTTGAAATATTCTTTAAATCACTCGTCAATTAATAGAAGTTGTCATTAAATCTAGATATTTTTTAATGAAAAGACCTGTATACAGTCTAAATATGGTCAGTTCAACGAAACTCCTATTAATCGACGAGCGATTCAAGAAATATTTCAAGGATTTGTAGGAGGGTCCTTAAGCAACATATCGGCAAAATTAGAGTCTCTTAGCTCATTTGAAAGTTGGTCAAAAACGCTCATTTCCGACGATGTAGTGATTTTCAAAAACGCAAAACGACTTAGAATGACTTTAGAATCCTCCCAAAATTGATTTTTTTCGTTTTTCTCTGGAACAGGTGGAAATATTTCGTATTTTCGTATCAATGTTGGGAAGGTCTCTGAGTCATTTTTAGTCGTTGTGCGTGTTTTGTTCGTTTTTTAAAATTGCGACATTGTCCAAAACGATCGTTTTTTGATCAACTTTAAAATGAGCTACGAGGTTCTAATTTTGCTAAAATGTTTTCTGGAGACTCTTCTATAAATCCTTAAAATATTTTTCGAATTGCCCGTCAACTAATAGGAATTTCTTAGAACTCACTATACTTACACAAACACCCTGTATGACTACATAATATTATACAATGTAATTTTATGTATGGGCAACAAGACAGACATGTCGCTTTTAAATGTCTAACAACGTTCGTTTTGTGAATTACGTTTATTACGTTAAAGTGCGTGCTTCGGGCACTGATAAAACTCTTATCTTTACTGAACCATACTAAACGTAATTACATTGTTACAAAAGATAAAATTAACTTATCCAAAACAACAAATGTGTATGTACAAGTTCATCGTTTTGCATACAGGAGGACCTAATCGATCATTATAAATTATACGAATTTTATAACTGAATTTTCTTATTAAACACAGTACTAACGTCAAGTGGATCAATATCGTTATTTTGTATTCCTTTTATATCATACAATATCAAAGCTATAGTTTTATTAATAATTCAAAAATTATTTCTTTTCGACTACGACGATTATTGGTAAATATGATCGATTTAAATTTCTCTTTGTTTAGGATTTTCTACACAACACGACTGTATATTTCATTATTGATCCCATATTTATGGATATGAATTAATCAACAATTTCTTGGGAGGGAATTTTACACGAAAATCAAGCTTTTATTGCACGATGATGACGACGAGAGGTCACTTGTGAAAATTGTAACGTTCTTGTTTTTATTATCCAACAATTAACTGACAAGTGTCGACATTCAAACCACAATTTCGGTTTTATTGTAACAATTTACTATCAAGTTGAACAGATAGATAGAGTATCAACTAGTGATTACATAACAACAACTGCAAGCATAGTATTCAAACAACAACAATAACATTGGTAACGCATCAGTCGCATTAATTCCCATTGTATTGAACAAAATTCGCATTTATAACTACATACATGCATGTATGTATTTAGAGTGTACAATTGTTGAATAGTCATAGATGATGTTAATCCGACTATTAATGGATATAACGACACAAAATAAAGACAAAGAATCAACGGTGCTTCATGATCAATACACGTATTTTTGTTGTTAACTCCATTACCACTACTATACCGTTCAGATATTTGAGAGATGATGGGGTTTTATTACAGCAGAGTTTACGTTATGTCATTTCGAAATTTTAACGATACCGATCGTAAACTCTGACTACTCTCTATGGGAAGATCGTCTCCAATTTTGACACTATTTTTCGCTTCAAATCATATAAAATTTCGCTATATCTTGGATGAATAGTCGACAATATTAAAAGAGTTCCACTGTAACTGTCGAAGGAGATGGTAATTCTGTTGCACATTGCAAAATTTTTAAGCTTCATTTAAATATGGCCATTTTTAAAGATGATATATGACATAACAGATACACCATATATCCATATTTATGTATATACGTATGTATGTACGTGTGTTATCCAAACAGATGTGTTCAATTCTGACGATTCACCAAGGTCTTGTTAATGATGTACAGATTTTAGTTGACAATAACAACTCCATTTATCACTAGTTTGCAATAAATTTACAGAACTGATACATTTACACAACTAGCTACAATAAAACTAGCAATTTTTCAAAATTTATCGACAATCAGTACTAAATTTGGGCTTACATCAAAAATTAATGTTTAACAAAGAAGAAAAATTCAAATAATATCCATTATTAAAATTTGAAACGATAATATTTCGTAAATATTTATACCTCAACTCCCATTAGTCCAGTGATTCGTCAAAAATTTCAAAGATTTGTAAGGTAGCCCTTGGAAATCATTTCAGCAAAATTAGAACCACGTAGCTCATTTGGAAGTGAGTCTAAAACACTCTAAGAATATTGCAATTTTCAATAACACGCTAAACACGCAAAACAACTAAGAGTGACATTGAGACTCTCTCAACATTGACTTTTTTCGTTTTTCTTCATTGCATTTTAGAAAAAATAGTAAATTTTTAATGGCGAAAAACGAAAAAAGTCAACATTGCGAGGGTCTCCATGTCACTCTTAGTCGTTTTGCGTCTGTAGCTCGTTTTCAAAAATCGTAACCCTGTCCAAAACGATCGTTTTTTGAGCTATGAAGTCTTAATTTTGCTAGAACAATCTCCAGGCAGCCCAGTGGCGTAGCCCTTCAAATAGTGCGCTCCTGTGCCCTGTGCTAATACTTTTATTGACTCATTTTTGCTTCTATTTATCTTTCGTGAGCACTAAATACGGATACAGTTTTTCTGACCAAATTTCATTTAATCCATAAAACCGGAATCTTGACAATGGGTTTTCACGAAACGACGCCTGCTCAGAAGAGGCGCTACTTCGTATGATAAATGATAGTAAATTTTATCAAAATGCTCCGTTAATAAAGTGAATCATATCAATATAAATTGCATGACTTATACAGCAATAAAACAGGGACTATTGCCGATAGAAGTCAGACATTTTGCATGAAATCGACGATTTTTAGCGAAAAAATCCAAAATATCTGGCTAAATCCCAAGAAAGTCTACTGCAACGAGCTTAAGTAGGCTAAATCGACGTATTTTAACGAAAAAAGAACATTTAAGCTACTAAAAAGCCATTTCGACCTACTTTTAGATACTTTTTTCGGCCAATTAGGTCAAAATTTAGGCGAAATTTGAAAAAAAGCAATAAAACAGGGACTATTGCCGATAGAAGTCAGACATTTTGCATAAAATCGACGATTTTTAGCGAAAAAATCCAAAATACCTGACTAAATTCCAAGAAAGGAGCTTAAGTATGCTAAATCGACGTATTTTGACGAAAAAAGATCATTTGAGCTACTAAAAAGCCATTTTGAATACTTCTCTAAGTGATGTTAGTGTATGTGGTGTGTATGAATGTTTTTTTTAGCTTATAAAGACGTTAATCAGATTTTCTAGTTTTTTTTAAACTAATCTTGCAAACTGAGTTTCGTCCCTCCCGCCCTTAAATGCTAGCTACGTCACTGAGGCAGCTCCCTAAAGATTGTTTTTTTTTTAATTTTTCGCCAAATAATGGAAGTTGTCAAAAGAACTTTTGGTCCAACTTAAACAACCCTGTATAGAATAAATACGCTCAAAAGATAAACAAATCTCAGTTTAGATTTTCTTGAATCTCAGTCGTTGTATAAAATTTTGTACAAATCTAAAAATAAATAAATTCAACCGTATTCAATACGAGGAAAGCTTGTAGGAACGTTTTCTTTTTTTTTATCCGGGATTTTCCACGTCAGCAGTTACACTGTGATGAATCGTTGTCACGAAAACCTGGATCTTGATAAAAATGATAATCACTGCTTGTTTGAGAACGTTCTATCAATACTAAAACTTGCTACTAAAACGAATCAATCTATTTAAGTAGATGAAAAATAATAAAATCAACGATTTATTTATATGTAAACAACAAAGTTTTGGTTAGATCAAATTCTGTCTGCTCTATTACTTCTACTAGTTCTCCTGTAAATGCCATGACTTTGTTGTTAAAATATTCTCCAGCTTCCGGGTATATTAGATGGAGTCCTATGGGAGTCATCGTTCGAACAGTTTGAACAGTGAATTAGAGAAAATATAGCGACACACATGAACAAAGCTGTTGTAAAGTTGATTATTTTTGCCTCTTCTATATTCGATCGATATTAGTTAGCATTTTAAATCAAATCTAATCTTGTTTTACATGTCAAAAGTTCGACTATATTAAAACATTATTTTTATAACACTTGTAAATCAAGTTGTAAATGTGAACGAGAAAATAACCGAAATATAAAACACAAACTAACGGCTTCTGTTGGATTTCTCATCAAACACACAGCTAGCTGTTGAATTTTATGTAGACCGAGTATAGAAATACACACAGACACACAAATACATTTAACAGTATGAAATATATTATCGTTGAACATTTTAGACGACTTATTGTAACTGAATTAATGACCAGGAAACGGAACCGTCGGGGGAGTTTTTGTTTAACTTTTGAGTACACTTTTCAACTTAATGCACTTCACAAAGATGTCATTTACTAATGGATCTGTTTCTGTTACACTACTGTTCTTACACGAACAATACGTCAATTTCGTTAAAATGAAACGTTTGAAGACTGCAAAGGAGATGTGAGGGAAACATTTAAATAAACGTCAAGTTGAAAGTTGTTGAAAAATAAATTTAAGTACATTTAATATACATAACAATTCATTGTTACATGCCAATGATATTAGAATGGTGACACAGTCAACAGTAGTAAAGACGCACATAAGCATTTCAAGAAAATTTCTTTTTTTGGTATAGTTTACAATTCGTCACGTCACATCACCACCACTAACAATCATCAATCATTGCTGTCTAAAGTGAATGATTAATGACAAAAATACGAGTAATATGTGTATGTGTGTGGATGAGTGTAGAAGACGGGAGAACGTACATTTGAAGGCATGCAAATCAATTGTAGTGTCGACACTAAACGGTCACTTTGTCAACGGAAATTATCTGTGTGACATTCGGTTTTTTTTGCTAAAATAATGGTTTGAGCAGAAATCAAGCCTCTTGTGCTTGATGGCCATTTCTCAGTTTCTGTGTAAGCTCAGAAGCCAACCAATTTCTACGTAATGGCCATTTCTATTCGTTGTTTTTGAAATGAAACTACTCAGACGGCGATTCGATGTGATCGATAATTGGAAGAGAATTCAGGATGAAATTTCAAGGACGCGTCATGTTCATTGAGTACATTTCGTTACATGAGAAAGAAGAAAGAACGTGGATAGAAGGAGAAAGAGGGAGAGCCATACATTCCAACGCCACAGGAATGAAGCAAAAGAGACTTGTGAACATTGACTGGAATGATCGTAGTATACGGCTGTGACGTCATCACTCTCTGTAGGGAGTGAAATTCTTAGCCCTAGTTATAAGTTAGCAGAGGTATCGTGAATTTATTTTATATTGTCGTCAGATTATCGTCATAGACACCTAATCGCTGAGTTCGTAAAAATACAGCAAGAGAAGGAGAAAAATAAGCTACAGTAGACCGTATGTTTCTTGTTTCTGACATCGCTGGGTCAGTTCATCAACTACGTTGAATGATTATAGTGTTACAATCGCAACAAATTAACGAATAACTCTATTGAGAAGTAGATAGAGATCGAACACGACTGGAAAGCGCTTATATTCAATTTAGTTCAGAACAGTGACGTCAGGAGCACGGAAATGCGTGCAAATCCCGCTGCTAAGTTATAAGCCACCACAATATTTTTGTAATTTTTTTTTCTTTAATAATTTTACTCATAAAAAATCGATTATATCAACGTCTGTTAAATTTTAATGAACAAATAAATCACAGAAACGATTTTTATAATCATAGCAACAATTGTTTTTAACTGTTCAATAGGCTTAAAAGTTGGTGAAATCGTCCCTTAATGAATAAATAAAGTGTCACCTCTCAAATGCACCTAAATAACACTGAATCTGATTAATATTAACTAACATATGTGGGTTTATAGCCCTCTAGTGACCAAAATATCTTCTCCTCGTCCCAATCTAATTCTGTACCTCAGTGACATGAGATAACTTTGCCCAACTTTACAAATCTTATAGAAATATTTGATACAAAAATTGGATAATGTAAAGGGGCTTTTAATCCAATTTTAGACCGACACCTCTGAGGTAGATGCTTTTCTATTCGATTGAAATTTCTCAATTTGAACAAATATAAAAGTTTTAAATAGATTCAATCAATAGATGATTAATAATGAAAGAAGTTAACGTTGTAATTAAGTTGGAAACTGCAAGTTAGCTAAATGATCGAAAGTTGGGATGAAATGTTATTGAGACGGAATAATTTATTGGTATCAGATCATCAAAATGATCGGTATACATATTTGATAGAAATTTTCAAAAATATCTCAACTATATAATCAACTATACCAACAATAAATGAATAGCAATCAATACAACAATAATAAAAAGATTAACATTGTAACAATCAATGTCAAATATATTCGATTCAATATTTTAGTAAATCCCAACATATTTCCCTTGACAATGCCAACAGTGATTGTTTGAAATACAATCATCAATAAATAATAGAAAATACTCTAACCAACGAAATAAATTGTCGTGAAAATTTGATGGTGGGAAAAATAGTGTACTTGACAAAAAAAAAGAGTAAAACCAATATACAATGGAGAAAAACGAAAAAAATCAATGTTGGGAAAGTCTCTGAGTCATTTTTAGTCGTTCTGCGTGTTTTGTTCGTTTTTTGAAATTGCGACATTGTCCAAAACGATCGTTTTTTGACCCACTTTGATATGAGCTACGAGGTTCTAATTTTGCTAAAATGTTCCCTAGGGACTCTTCTACAAATCCTCAAAATATTTTTCGAATCGCTCGTCAACTAATAGGAGTTTCATAGAATGAACCAATATTTAGATCAAACACCCTGTAGAATCGTGATTTTTTTCAAGCATACCTACTGAAAATAGGCACGACAGTTAAATTAATTGATTTAACGTAAACTCGTTTCAAGTAATCAATTATGAATTTGTAAATTTACCAAAAAAGAATTCTCGTTAAAATAAAATAATGAAGAAAAACATCACAGAATAGATCCATTATCAAGATATAGAATGTTAAAACAGAGTACTTGAATAAATTGGAGTCAATACCGTTTTGTCTTTAAGAAAAAGAAATAAATCACATTTATACGGAAGTA
This sequence comes from Mylabris sibirica, assembly GCA_039776855.1. Classification (NCBI taxonomy): domain Eukaryota; kingdom Metazoa; phylum Arthropoda; class Insecta; order Coleoptera; family Meloidae; genus Mylabris; species Mylabris sibirica. The sequence goes on from CM077836.1 coordinate 11,211,018, forward strand.
CAGTGTAATAGTGTCCTTTTTCCTCGTACTTTAACTTCATCGAGAATAGAGTTAATTGATTCTTAATTTTCTTAAAACTAATAATTTCCATATAAATTTTAAATGAACTCTGACACTGTAGTCACACTACAATATGAAAGGTTTGTTTCGTGTTTTCTACTTATTAAATTCGTCCATTTGATTGTGTCGAGGCTGTAATTAACACAGATCAAAAAACGATGAGTGTTATTCACGATATTATTCCTAGTCTATTATTCCTACACCTAATAGGTGTACTCTTGTACACCTGGTCTTAAGCCGAATCGTCGGTTTTTCTATAAAATTTGCCAATTTAAGTTGACTTTAGATCTGAATTCTGGTCTTTTCGTCTAGGTTTTAAGGCCCAACCTTTCTTCTCTCAGTTAGTCACGTTTTAAATTGACTTAAGGGTGGATTTACAGACATTTACAGAGGCGTCCATACATAGATCGCCACCTAAATGTGTGTAAGCCTACATTTAAGTCGATTTAAGGTAACGCGAGACTTACTGAGGGAAGAAGAAGCGGGCCTAAAACATTTTTGTTTTAAATCATACAGTTTCGGTATTAAATCGTGACAAAAATACAATTTAGACAGCTTTAAAGAGATAAGTTCACTTCGTTTATATTGAGTTGTATTTAACCGGAGAAACCACAATAGGGCCTGAAAATTGAGCAAATTTTTGAGTTTTCGAAAAAAGACCCACTGTAATCAAGCAACGTTACCGATAGTTTATAATAAAATGTGTTATTTGAATTCAATAAATAGTCTAAGATTGGTGTAGTTTAATTCCATGGAAATTCAAGATGTGCTATATTAACACCTGTATTCTTCATAACTCACGGTAATTTAGTTAATTTTGACCAGTTTTAGACATTTTTCGTCTCTTTGACTCTACTTTTATAACACCCTATTCCATATAGGGATAGTTTTTGTATTTAAAGGCAATTCGATTTCACCTTGTATATGTTGCGTCAATTTGTATCGGATCGGTACCGTGAACGAATACTTTACAAAATTAATTAATCCTTCAAGAAAATATTGAATTCTTCTTCTTCAATGCAAGCCTGAGACAATATTAAACGATTATCATAAACAGTCTAGACTGTAATGAGCAATGAAGAGATTGATTTAAGTTTAACTTGAAGATTATGTTGTAATAGTTTGATTGTAGAGAAATTCATCTCGTTGTTATTCCTGTAATTATACAATGTGTTGGCATTCTTCTCAAATTAAAATGTCCAGTAAAATATTTATAATATCCATAGAAGTTAACTAAAATTTATAAGCATGTAACACTACTTTTATCAACACAAATAATGGTTGTAGCCGTATTAAAATAAATCATCATATAGTAGATTCATCTAATAAATTTACACAAGGAATTTAATTAATAATAAAATAACAATAAGTGAATATAATGGAGGTTAATAGATCTTCTATAAAAGCTTGCTTTAAATTAAATTCAAACCGTTTAAAATGTGTTGTGTAAAGTTTGTTGTTATATAACTGTATATATATATATACATAGATTGGTGTATAGCTATGGAAAGCTTAAGGAATCATTAAATTCTTATTAAGTTAGTGATTGAAAGCTTAGGTAGAGGTTGCCGGAAGCTGTATGGTTAAATTCCAACAACTACATACCTACAATCTCAACAACCACACAAACTACCAACTTTGCTGATAATTCTACCATCTATCTTCTTACGAGTTAGTACCACAAAATAGAAAAACTTTAATCGAAAACTATAAAATGAAATTCATTATTTAAACGGTACACGTAACTGGCTCGCTTTTGATCAACCACAATAAATCACAGTTGAAATCAACGAATATAACTATACTTGTTTACTAAGTAGAAGAAGAAGAAACAAATATACTATCTATGAAGATTAATCAATGTGAATTTTTCTAAAGTTCCAACGACTTACTTTTGCGATTCCCGTAGGAGGAACAAGAATAAAAAGTGGGAATGATGGGGAACGAAAACAAATAACAATGCAGAACCGGAAAGAGAATGAGGAACACAAAACAACTTATTCGTTCTACTTTCTTTCAAGTTTCCTTCCATGTCTTTTTTTTTTGTGTTGTTATTGTTGAGTAATCTGTTGGTTGCCAAACCGAGCTTTCTTTTGTTGCCTGACAATTTCCTTATTCGGCTTAGACACGGACGTAAAACAATTACCTTTGCGACAGTACATGAAGATTGAAGAAGACTTTCTTCTATAGTTGTATTGGTGTTTGTATTTTTTTTTTTGTAAACTCTACAAGACAATTTCATTTCCAACTCAGTTGATGTGCTGTCATCAAAATTACAGATAACTATCGTGATATAAAGCCGAAAACATATATAAATGGATTTTACACGTTGCTGGCAAGAAATTTCATAAACTCATCGCAATTTACAGCCGATGAACACAGTATGCACTTGCATTATACGTGCAGGTATATAACGTGTTTAATACGTGTGTGTATATACATGGTAGCTAACAACTGTGCAATTCCAGTATGTGCACACGTTAGTGTCTGTGTCTATACATTGAATGCAGTTCAGAAAGGACGATACATTATCAGCAAGAAACCGGGTAAGCGAAATCAGGATATGGACGTCGTACATCACATGATTACTGTAGTGTAAAAGGCGGTAACGGTGGCGCGGTGGCCGTATTCGGTTGACAATAACGCGATGGTGTGGCTGTGGCGGCGGCGGCGGTGGTGGTGGTGGTTGATGTGGCGCCAATGTTGAACAATTTCCGATTCACTAACCACCGACACGACTTTACTTCCACCACTGATGCAACATTAAATTAATACCGAAACGGCAAAAAAAAAACACAGCAACAAAACCGATCGATCCTATGCTATTGTTTTTTGGTATGTCTATAGAGAATGTTTCAATTTCCTGTCATATATTTCAACAAGTCTTCTTATTCGTGGTGGATTATTATTTGAGAGCACTTTTCAAAATTGTGAAATGGTAAAGACAAGGGAATGTTCTAAAGTAATATTGGACAAGACGTGAACATGTATATTGTACGTGCCAATGCGGTCGGTTGGTTGGTTGTTTGATAAATGTAAGCACGCTCTTTGAAAAGTACGGTAATAAAAGATGAGACGTATTCTTTTGAGTAGTGTACATATACATATAGTGAAGACTAAAAAAGATGCGCCGTATATTTATATAATTTTTGTACACGAGAGACACAAATAATTTTAGTTTAGAACAGTATTCTTTGTATATACCGTAGTGGTATTGTCAATAGATACATGGGAGAAACATTGGTCCCACCCATGTGCCTTCTTTGTCAAATCACATGTTTCATGAATAACAGACAGAGATACCAAATCCACAAAACACATCTGGTTATTGTTATCTTTTAAAATAGAAAGTTTTGAAGGTTCTTTCATTGGTCAAAGGTGGGTGGTAATATCCGCCATCATTTTTAATTTCTAGACCACCTACGCTCCCTCTGTCGCTTTCTAACTAATATGTAAGTAGTATAGATGGACAAGACTGATGTTTCTCCCATGTATCTATTGAGAATACCACTACTGTATACAGAGTGGCGGATCTAAATATAGTCGATTCTATGAAACTTAAAGAGCGATTCAAAAAAATATTTTAAGAATTTATAGGGAAATCGCTGGTGACTATTTTGGCAAAATTAGAGCCTCGTAGTTCATTTGGAAGTTCGTCAAAAGCGTTCGTTTTGAACAAGATCACAAATGGCTAACAATAAAAATGACTCGAAAACCCTTTCAACATTGGTGGTTTTTTTTCGTTTTACTCCACTGCATTCTACGAAAAATGGGAAACTTTTCCACGTGTTCCAGAATGCCTTGGTAAAAAAATAAAATATCAACGTTAGCTGGATTTACGAGTCACTCTAAGCCATTTTTAAATCAGTTTGTAGCAATTTTTTGAAAATCTCAACATCGTTAGAAACGAGTGTTTTTTAACCAACTTCCAAATGAGCTACGAGGTTCTAATTATGTTGAAATAACAAATCCTTAGAATATTTTACGAATCACTCGTCAACTAATTGAAGTTTCATAGAATCGACAGCCTGTATAAAGAGTCTTTCAGTTATTTATGGACAATAACAATAAATTCGCTATAACTTTTTCTTTTTTTAATAGAGGAAATTAATTTTTACAGTAATTTGAAGGATAAAATTTAGGCTATTTATTGATGATAAAAGCGCCCTCCTATAATATTTAGAAATAGGAAAAATTTTCGTCAACTTTTTATAAATACGCAAAATTCAAAGAAAAATTAATATTTTTAAAAAAATCAAGTAAATACAAAAATAATTTTTCTCTTTTGAAAAAATATTTTCCATTTGCAAAACAAAGGTTTATTGCATTGGGTTAACAATTGTCGGTATTCCCTTCAAAATTTTATTGCATCTTTTGGACTTTTTAAATTTATTACAAATAAACAGGGGAATCCCCTGACGTAGATCTTTAAAGCAATTCAATGAATTTCTCTAATACTGAGAAATTTTTGATTTTTTTCGCAATTAATTAATATAATTTTTGTATTTATTTAACTTTGAATTGTTAAAAGTACCAATTTTTCATTCAATATCGCGTTATTTCCAAAAGTTGACGTCAATTTTTCCCATTTCCAAATAACCTTTATTAGATGGCCTATGCGTTCCTTTTCATGTTATTTTAGCAATTATAAATAGATCGAACTAAGTTTTCCCAAGTTGGGGAACTCCAATAAGGTTTTTGGAGTAGTTCGCTTAACTCCAATTACCATTGGAGTAAGAGAAAAAGAATATCTACATTCTATTGCACTTCTACTGCGCATCCATGATTTTGTGCAAACTTAATTTGATCTATCTACATTTTATTCTTTAAGTAGATGAAAAGATTATAGAGAATTCGTGTTACTCTTCATAGTTAGATGAAAGACCCTGTATTATAAAGGCTAAAACTCCTTTTTCTTTGCTTTTATTTCACTGACTATACAATTGTTTGTCAAAGCTCAGTTTGGACGAGCTGATCAGTGTAATTTGGATGATAATAATAATAATAATAATAATAAAACTATTTGTAATAGTAAACTTATTCAGTCAGATAGCTTAAAGCAATATTCTGTTTGTCGTTGGATCCAAGTTTTACTACTTTTATTCCGTAGACTCCAACTGTAGACAAACTCAAATAAAGTAACAACAACAACAAGAGAGTAGCAACAATACTGATAAGATAAGATTCTAAAATGAACATTTACAACGACTTCTAACTTGGATGTGTTTGTCAATATTATTTAACAGTATGTTTTACATTATTTATCTAATTGTAATAAAACCTGTGATAAGAATAAAATGAAGGTAGAGCTATGTCTGGGAATGTTTATTTACCCTCTACGAGTAATAATAAGACATACAAGAAAACCGCCTAAAATTTATTGAATTCCATCGAAAATTGACTACGTGCACCGATTTAATAATAGATTGTTTCACTCAATCGTTAACTTTTCGACTGGTCATTGAGAAGAATCATTAATTTTTTCCACTATTTCTTCAGTAATCTCTAGCCTACTACTAACATATAGATATATTCATCATCAATTCTATAGGCGACCCATATCAGTTTGTGACCCTTCTTAATAGCAACCACAATTTAACACTAGGTATAGCTTTACACAAACAGATTCATGTTTAAATAGAATAGACAGTAAACTGTAAAGGATTAACTCGAAATGTTACTACCCGGAATATTGTGCCAAGTGACCGCCTAATTACCAACATTGATATTACATTACCTAACTGAAATGAGCAATAGAGTGTTGATCTAATTCTGTATTGTTGAATAAATTATTGTACAATTCTAGTAAATTGATTGATTACAAATCAGTGGGAATTTTTTCCCTCTATCCACTAATGAGAAAAAATTCTGCATCATTTGAGAGGAGAAGACGGTAGCGGATAGAACAAATAGAGATAAACGATACGAGTTGATTCGAATATGATGACAATATTCAGAGTTTATGAGCAAAGTTTTCGGGTTTCAATGTAGTTTGTGGTGTGTTAAGCACTCAAAACAATCCAACAAAGTGGATCGTAAAGCTGTTGTTGAAATTTACTATACTCAAAATTATATTCGTACTTGTACACGAAATATAGACTTTCCAAATCGACAATAATTATATACAGAAAAATTAAACTAACATAACTTTTAATACAGATATTGTAATTAGTTTTGATATTAAAATAAAGTTTTAATTGTACTCATTATAAAGTGAGAGCTATCAAATTGCGGTAGATTCCCAGAAGGGGCAAATCCTACCCCCTTATTCCACATTACAACGATATAATTAAAACATATTAAATAAATTATTTTCCATATACACAAGAGGTGGGATTTTAATTGATACAAATTCAACTAGTCTTATCCCTTGTGAGAAAACCGAGTTAAAGTTACAGTTTTAGAAGAAGAAGAAATCCGGCGCCTCCACCAAAATTTCACCGATTCGAAATGTATTTAAATTGAATCCAAGAAAAAAATATAAGCTCATTTTATAACGAAATGGAGATGAAATTGAGTGTATCGATAAAAAAATTATATATGGAAGAAAATTGAAGCTTATATTGGAGCGTATGTTCGAAGAGAGTACAGGTATAGACGAAGCTCACCCACATCAAATTCGTTAGTAGTATATTCCAATAGGATCTCCTACAGTTTTGTATTATTCCCTACGATCTTGGTAATATTGAAACGATGAAGAAACAGCAAATTTAGTTTAACATAAAATTGGTAAAGTGTATTGAATTCCTGACGGTATACAGTACAGAGACAAACACACTCAACTGAAAGGACAAAGCAAAATTCATTGAATAAAGCATGTCGAAGAGGAAGTAAAAGGATACAATTCGACTCTTTGTTTCCTGTAAATAGCCGGCATATAAGTGATGAACGTGCACTACTTGAACTTTGTGTGTGTGTGTGTGTGTGTGTGTGTAGAGAAAGAGCTATTGGTATAAAGAACAAGAGTGAATTGATTTGAAAATAAAGGATCTGATTAAATTTAAACTATTCCAACAGCATTGTCAACGACAATAGGTGTTTTTCAATACAAAACCGGCTACATCAGTCCGGACAGATTCATGGTAAATGTGTTGAAAATGTATTAAAACCACCAACCTATCACAACTGTTCAACGCTCAATACAAGAAAAGATAAAAAGGACGCAAAAACGATAGTTTTAATCTATTCGTTGAATACAAGAAAAGAATAATAATAGAAAAGACAGAAATAATACAGTTTGTGTATCTGAGTATTTCATTAATTAATTGCTGTCGAATCATTCCAACAGACTGTAAAATATGTAATATAATAAAACTCTAATTAATATCCAGTAAAATGTAATAAAAATATTGATTTTTAGTTTTTAAAACAGCATTCTAGCTTATATCAAATAGGATTTTATACACTCTTGTAAAAACATTACACCGCATTTACCCCAATCAACGTGCCTCAATGCGAGCAAAGTGGACAATTGTATCAACTGTGTGTAATTTGGGATCGGTCCGAGCTTATGCCGCAAGCCGAGGCGTACTTCGGAATGTTTGTACAAAGTTTTAGGGACACGGGAACGTCGAATCGATGAAGCGCTATAAAGTTTTAAAAATAAAGCGATAACAAAACATAGAAACGAAAAAACATAAACATTAAACATTATAAAATTCTATTCCATAAATAAGAAGAGAGATTTGCCCTGATATAGAGGCTCTGACGTCATTATTCCGAACTATTCTATAAGTAAGCGTTCTATAATCGTCCTCGACCTCCATTGATCTCCCAACGTATTTATACGTTTGTTTGTTACCATGGTTACACTACAATCATTCAACGTTGTTGTTGGATGGAGCAAACGACGTCAGAAACAACAAATAAACGGTCAACTGTGACTTATATTTTCTACCTACACTATTTTTTTTTTAGACTCAGCAAATGAGTTGGGAGTGTTGATAGATTATGTGAATAAAACAGAATGAAACATGCAAAATCAATTCATATTTTGAGTTTAATTTACTGTTCATTTGAAATTATTCATTTTTATTATTGCCAAAGTCACGTGTGCACGTCTATAGCGCACGCCGACGATAGTCGCGCGACAATCTAATATAGTTTTACGATCCCGAAGCTTAATGATAAGCGATGTTGTTTAGATAAATGATTAGTTTCCTATATGTACATCACTGAAAGGACGTTAAAAACAATTGGTTACAACATCACTATTCCAATACGGCGACTAAGCATAGCCCATCGAATGATTAAGCTTCATTGAAAGTAATTAAATAAAACCCGAAAAAAAGGATGATTAAATGATTATAAATATTTCCAGAACGCAAACTTGGAACTAATTGGCGTTACATTATATGAAATCTAATCACAAAAAATAACAATAATTGCAAGTATTTTAAAAAATGGTAAACAACTCAACACGATATTTTTGTCAATATTTACCCGACATTTACGGTAAAAAATACTAAAGATAAAACTAAAAAATATATAGATAATCTTACGTACAAACGTGTATTTACCTCGTTTACCTTCTATACCTGTTATGCATCTAATTGTAAGCAAAATTGGTTAATAATGTGAAAGTAAAAGGGTAATTACTAATTACCTTGTGCATCTTGTTTGGGTATTATTAAAAATTTTCTTGATAAAAACATATAGAAGCTGTACATTAATTAGGAGAAACTGCTTTTTTGTTGAGGATAATTAAGTAATTTATAACGTATTTATTTATTAATAACAACGATAATTGAGGTACATGCTCCTGTAGAATCCTTTTAAGTTTTAGCACCACAACATGCGATAAAGTTTATATTTTTATTAAACATTAAAGCATGTAGCTTTTTCCTTGATAAATAAATAAATACATAAATCAATTGTTTAATACTTTCTGACTGTTTGAGGATAATACAAGAAAAGTCAACTTGCAAAATGTGTTTTATTTAATTGCCTCTTAATTAGATTTCATTTGTTCCAGTTAATTGTTCATTAAAAAATGATAAAGGGGTAGAGCAAACTATTCGAAAATGTCAATACCACATTACTTTACACATTACTGACAATGTTGAAAATCGATTCAGTTGGTGAAAGTTTCTCTTTTGTTAAAGTTAAACTGCTTTCGGCTTTCCGTATTTGTGGTTGCCATTTGGTTGTTGGTCGAAATAATTGCCAACCATTCTGGAAAATATTGAAAACTTGCTAGTTTTCGATTTATTTTTTGTAGAATTTTTCCATTCATACGAATACAAAGGAGCAAACAAACGATAAACTTTTAAATACTTACAAATTTGCGTTGGTAAAGTGTAAAAATAGGAAATATAAAAAGTGGTGCTAATGTTGAAATACCAATTAACCAACCGATTGAATCAGCCCATAGTGGAAATATGTAATCCTCATAGATGGCAGTTGTGAAATTTATCATTTGGAACATGAAAACACCCTAAATACAAAAAAAAAAACAAGCATTGCGAAATTTTCGTCCATTTAATAATCAGCTCACCAATAGTGTTAAAGGGGTGATAATAACCCAACAGCACCACCAATACCATTTGGCTGGTCTTGATAATTTGATATTCATTGTATTTAAATCATTCAAAAAACGATTACACCCATACAACCATGCGACAATACCAACTTCCGTTAGACCGATTAAAAGTATCGCCCAAGACGCAGTATTCCATTCCATTAAAGTGAATAGATAGATGCCGCCTTGGAAACACATTGGAATCGCCAATAGGAAACAACCAATACAGATTGCTAATATAACAAAACTTTGATATTTCCTCATCTTTGGCCATTTATCGAGTATTAAACAACTGATTGCTTCAATACCAGCAAATTGACTACCAAGACCCAAGATGAACAACATGAAAAAGAACAACAATGCCCAAATTGTCGGTGCTGGTAATCTTAAAATTGCTTCCGGATAAGCAATAAAAGCTAAACCGGGCCCATCTTGAGCCACCTCTTCAACAGCCACACCCATCTGTTTGGCCAAAAAACCTAACATTGCAAATATTGCAAAACCAGCATAGATTGATGTGAAAGCATTAGCTGCTGTTACAATCAACGTATCTTTCAAACAATTATTATAAAAATCATTATAAGAAGCTAATGTTATTAATGAACCACATGCTATACCGTATGAATAGAAAGTTTGTGAGGCAGCATTTGCCCAAACATTCACCTCTAATAACATTGCCCATTTAGGCGTGATATAAACAAGAATACCATCAATAGCACCATCCAAGTATACACCTTGTATAACAAGGGCTGTTAATATCACATAAGGGAAGAGAGCAGTGAAATAGACTGCTTTACCGGACGTTTTAACACCACGTACAACACACAAATAACCGATAATCCAAGCAAATAGTAGACACAAAATCAATTTCCAATGTAAATAACCGAAATTGTCCCAATTTGAATCACCAATACCTAAAACGTACTGATGGAAATATTCTGAAGTTGCCAATGTTCGATTTAAAACATTTCCAATATGAATTGTATTAGTGTTGTTGAGATTAAAACAATGCGTCTTTCCAATTGCTCCATCATAACCATAATCCTGACAGAGTGTTTGAATGGATATACAAGATTTAGCATAGTACGTTGCATTAGGGCCACAATTCATATCTTCAGTAGCACTGTAACAGCCTGGTTTGGAAATGAAAAAAAAATGCTCTTATTTTAGGTTAATAATTTACAAATCTTTGTCATGAAAATAAACAATAATAATAATAATAATAATAATAATAATAATAATAATGAGAATATATCCAGAATATTGTGTTCCTTCCTCTCTGAGATTTGCCTCTTCCTGTATTTACCACAACCATTACCTGGGGTTATTACAAATGGTATGATGTAATCATACCCTACAGCAAGCTAAACTCTCATTTCCAGATCCCTAATTTTATATATTTGTGTGTGCGTGCAAATATACTACAAGTATAGGGAATTGGTAGGATTATATTTGAGAGGAAATACTTGTCTCATTTTTCCCATTATGATTATTTATAAGATTTCGTATTGTTTTGTTTGTCATTTATTTATTTTTTGGACACAAAAGCAACTCACCTATCGTATTGAAATCGTTGTGACAAGAACCGAATCGTAATTCTGTTGTGAATGAAGCGAAAAAATAGAAAACAGTCCATGCTATAATCACCATATAATAAATTGTTATTAATGAAATCACCACTAATGTACAATAACCTAATCCATTGAAGATTGGTGCTAAACTACTGAAAGCTTGTTCAGGTCCTAGACCGGAATATTGACCGATTACCAGTTCAAGGAAAAAAATCGGCATGCCCATTAACACTAACATGATGAAGTAAGTTACAAGGAAAGCACCTGAAATCGTTATTGTAGACAATTATCAATAAACCATTAACGTGAATGAATAGCAATTAAATAGTATTGAATGTTCTCTCTCTCTCTCTCTCTCTCTATGTCGCACATCGATTTCATTAAATCGTAGTTCGGCTGAGACAGGTTCAAATTCTGAACCGGTTTATTTTTGATCCTGTTTCATTAAGCCGACTTAAGTGACTGTGAATCAATATCAAGTGTTCCATTGACAATATACAGTTCTGCAGAATTGGATAGAAACATAGCAAAGTATATATCTATCTCCAGCTTTCATCATTCCATCTCATGTATTTATTTGTCTTGTCTAACTTATGGAAACTTGCAAAGTTTCCACTCGCTATCCTTTTCTCATAAACTTAACTTAAAGAGAAACAGTAGACATTTTTCTCCATCTGTTCAATAGAGTTAAATGAGTATTAGGAGGTGGAACAATGACCCGCCTTAATTTGCTCGACCTCTTTCTAACACATGTGAGAAAATAACTACGGAAAGGAGAGAGATGATTCTGTAATGTTTCTATCCAATATTTTCTGCTGATATATTTTTTTTCTTTAAATCGGATTGGTGAAATGCATTTCTAGTGAATATAAATCGATCCGGAGTCATAGTAAGAGCTGACCACGGTGGCAGCTACCAAAGGAGCAGCCCTCAAAGAGTCGCACTTAAATGGATAACTTAAACTACATTTTAAAGTTATTGCTTAGCTTCGGGCAATTTATACCGTACGGTAGCACTGACGTCACTGCTTGAAATTGTCATACATGTGAACGCTCTACAAATACAATTCGATCTATCTACAGAATCATGTGTTTATTCATTCTACTATAATCACTTAATAGCGGAATCGTGAATTTATTTTAGATTGTCGTGCGATTTTCGTTAACGCACGCCATAGACATACGTGACTCAATTTTTACTATAAGCCCACTTAGACGCTGCGCTTATGAAAATTTAGCAAGAGTGGGGCAAAAATTAGCTACAGTAGACCGCCTGTATTTTGTACGTGACATTGCTCACTCACTTTATCAACTACATTGAATGATTGAAGTGTTATAATCTCAACAAATAAACGTATAATTCCATTAGGAGGTAGATGAAAATGCAAGTGCAATTGCAGAGCGCTAACTTACAACATAGTTCAGAGCAGTGACATCATCTGCACGAAAATGCGGGCGAATCCCGCTGCTAAATAATCATTAAACGAGCCGATATTTACCCTCTATACCTTTAACTTTTAACAAGCCTAACGTGAGGATTGGAGTTGTGTTGATAGATTATATGAATAAAAAGAGAAGAACCATACGAAAGCAAGTAATTATGATTGGACTAAGAATCGTCTTTGGGGTGCGCTGTTTCTCTTCTTATAAAATAAATTTTAGAGCTTGTAATTCTGAGCACTCATGACCTTGAATCGTTCTCAATTACTTCAACTTCACTTAATCGTCATTGTCCGTTGATGAAACGATTTGAGTCGAGTTCATCAATTGTAAACGGGCTTAAAAATGGTTGATACAAGCTTGGTGAAACTGGGCGTTGATAACAATCGACATTTAGAGAAATACGGAATCGTAAATCATTGTCTAGATTGATTTATAACAAGAAAATTGTTGAAACCGACCGGAAGAGACGACATTCGTACTTGTTACAGACGGTGAAAAACTATATAGAATGCCGTCATCACTTTTTTCTTCAACATCGTCCACTGTTCAACAAATTTTTCCACAATTTCTTGTCCATTTCATTCCAGATAAATGAACTCTCTTTAATACAATATAAAAATGGTAGATTTTCTCAATATTACACAGAAGTCGGAAATGATCATTAAGTGTAAGTATATTAAGTTTTTACACTTTGTTTTTGTATTGTTACAAGAGATTTGTGGACATTATTGTTTATCGGTTGGTTATAGCTTGTTAAGAGTATACTTAAACAATATATGTATAGCTTACCACCGCCGTTCTTGTAACACAAATAAGGAAAACGCCAAACATTGCCTAGGCCGATAGCGTAGCCTAAACAGGACAATACAAACTCCAAGGGTTTATCCCACGTTGATCGCTCCGCCCGGCTCTGTTGCTAAAACACACGAAAACAACTCGAAATTATTGACGTTAAGGATGGTAAATTAGTTCCAATTATATTTGGCAATTTTAAAAAGTTTAATAAACTTTACGGAATTTAATGATTTCCGTCTGCATCGCCGAAATGGAATTGGATGTGCAAGGTAATTTTATATTGCACAGTGAATGAAAAAGACAATAATCTTATATAACACAACAACAGAAACAACAACAGGAACAAATATAAAGATGGAAACAATCAACGTAATGGATTGAAATTGTAGACCATTTTGGAATTTAACGAATGATTGCAATGAGTAAGCAGTTAGTAGAGTAGTATTGTGGGTGTGAGAGGTAAATGCAAAGAAAGTAAAAGTTTAAAATGGAAAATAAATAAAAACCAACTGAGCTTTTCATCTTCTTTTACGTCATCTCTCCTTCATCGACCCTATTTCAATTTTATTTCAATTTTCGTGAAAAATTCTAAATTTATTCGATAATTTTCTTCCATTCTATCCGTATATATATATATATATATGTAGGTATAGGAAAATTTACAAAGACAGATTCATCATCTTTTAGTGACAAGTATGAACAAGTTTAGAACGCAAGTTTTATATTAAATTTTTGATTTTTCCCTATAAAATACATGTATTTAGGGATATAAAATATATGTAATGCTGAAAACAAAGCCACTTGAGGGTCCACGACCTCGTCCCTTGACCAATTTTGTTTATAATTAATTATATTGTTGTTTTCTTTATGCAAAATGCAAGAGTGTCCCTTAATCAGCACTTCGAACCGTTCTTTTTTGTTCCGGTTCTCATATCGGTTCAATTAATAAAAAAACGGTACAGTTCCGGTTTTCGTTTCTGCAAAAATAAGAGTTTTCGGTTTTCGGTTCTATTAAAAATCATTAATTTTTAAATTTTTAATTTTGACTCTAAGAGTTGCAACACCTGAGAGCTATTTACAGATTAAATATTTTAAATAAAGAAAAATATAAAAAATGGCATATAATTGCCTATAATTTTAACCCTCAACAAGGGATGAAAGCTCGGTTTAGATCTTCTGATAACTCTAACATTTAGTTTTTAAATCACTAGAAAGTAAGCCAAGAATATTTGAAAAAACTAACACCTTTGACTAAATATAAGCATAACAAACATTGATTTATTACTGAATTAAGTAGAATTTTAATTAGTTCTAATAACTAATCTGTGACTTAGCATGTTTAGTCAAAAGTGTGGTCTTTTACGTATACCATGCTCATGTATGAATATTGTGATGACACGGATGACAGAAAATCTTGTAAACTTTATTTTTAAGAATTTATTGTTTATTTCTTAAAAATTTTCTTATGGAACCCTCGAATATTTTTAGATGTCTAAACGTAGAAAAACATGTCTTATTCAAAAATATAATCAAAAATAGAAAGTGCATTTAAAAAAAAAAATTGTTGGCGTCACTTCTTTGCAATGATAACTGATTGAACCTGTTAAAAAAATAAAAAATTACCTGTCTAGGAGTTTTTCGAGATTTTCCTAAATAAAGAAGTTATAAATATTATGCTTTACTTTTGACTCATCATGTATACTCAGTGAGTCACATAAGACGAAAAGTTCTTATGGCAACTACCATTATTTAGAACCACGTAGCTCATTTGGAAGTTGGTCAGAAAACCATCGTTTCTAACTATGTAGTAATTTTCAAAAACGAGCTAAGCACACAAAACGACTCGAGAATCCTCACAGCATTGATTTTCTTCGTTTTACTTAATTTTATTCTAGAATAGGCGGGAATGTTTGACTTTTTTCAAATGTAATGGTAAAAAACAGAAAAAATCTATGTTGGGAGGCTCTCCGAGTGATTTTTTGTCGTTTTGCATCTTTAACTAGTTTTTGAAAATCACGACCTTGTCCAAAACGAACATTTTTGACCAACTTCCAAATGAGCTACGAGGTTCTTATTTTGCTAAAAAAAATGTTTTCTGTAGGGAGCTCTCTACAAATCCTTGAAATATTTTTCGAATCACTCCAGGAATTAATAAGAGTTGCCATAAGACCTTTTCATCTTACGTGACTCACTCGGTATGATTCAATTACATTTTACTAGATGGTGAATAGTTTGCCCATATACCAACATCTACTTTACGCTTATATTACTATTGTTGATGCCAAGAGCTTGTTTTAAACAAAACAGAATCATTCAAATTTGATTGATTAATTGTAGTCTTGTTTCTAAATTATACAGTAAAACCTGCCTTGGGGTAGTAAATATGATAATATACAAGACAAATTTCACTATATCTAGTCTATTTCACCTACCTTATCCATGGTCTGAATCACTCAATACTTGAAATAAACTGAATTTTCTTTCTAATTAAAATAATCCTGTTGAAACTAATTATTTAAATCTCAACAGATTAAGATGGTATTGAAATTAAATGACGATAATGATAACAGAAATGTAAACATTTTTTTTCCTTCTATTTTGTAATTGAGAGGTAAAAATTGCTAGTGTTGTCAAGAGATAAAAATCTAAACATAGAATAGACGATTTTTAATTGTTTAGCGTTTTTCTCTACCTCTAGATTCTTGTGTCATCCTAATAAAGACATACAATATAAAGCCTCGCACAGACCAAAGCGAAATATTCGCATTGGTTACATTGCGTTTAATGGAAATATTCACACAGGCGTGGAGCGAAATCGCTGTGCTAGCGATTTTGCAACGAATCTATCGCGAATCACTCCAAATACGGCAATCGTCTGATAATTTTGTGGCGCCTATGGACAGAGATGTTTACAATTCGTCGTTCCTTCTACTTCTACGTCACGAAAGTGAATAGACAACAGTATATTTGTCTATCTTCGTTTTAATTGAGCAATTAAAGAAGGATGTAATATTGACACACCGCAAATATTGACAAGACAATCGTTTGTATGACTAGCTCCGTCTAACACATCAAAAAATACATTCAGGCTTGCTTAAAGATGTCTGTTATTGGTTCACTGATTGATGACGTACCGGCAAAGTTAAAAGATTTGGACTATAGAAAAAATTAAAGAGTGAGAAAATCGATCGCTTTGTCATTGGCGCCTGGCGCAAAAATCGCGTTGGTGTGAATATGAGTGCGAATTTCTCTGCCGCGGCGCGGGCGATTTTTTTCGCCTCGCTGCCGCCGCGAATATTCGCGTTGGTCTGTGCAAGACTTAAAGCTCCAATTCAAACAGGGAGTCTGGACTTTAACTCTGCAGGATTATTGTTGTAGAATTCCATTTAAATGGAAAGGAATTTTTCATTTTTTTTCCTCCTAGCAAAGGAAAACATGAATACTTGAAATTGATAAAGTCAAACATTTACGTATATTTTTAAGCAATAATTCATTTTTTTAAAAAAATGATATTACCAATTAACACAACGAAAAAAATACGGTTATCGTATTTAATTGTTGTTTGCAATACTAGTGTCTTAAATCATAATTAACACAGACATTATCACTAGCACTTTTAGAATAATGTAATCAATAATATCTAACTAACACTATTCTATCTTTTATGCTTCATAATTATCATTAACGATGTAAGATATTGGATAGAATAACAGGGATAACATTGGATAGAATAACAACAGTTGGGGAAACAGTTGGATGGTTGTTTCACAACAAATTCTATACTCCCAACTACTTTGGAACACAAATGAACTTTAAACTCAAACCGAATTCTGAACAATAACAAAATTATTTCCTTATTGTAGAAAATACCTAAAGCTCGATAAGAGTGGGAAAAACACACCCATCCAAGATGTCTGTTTTAAATGTGGTCGATTCCTAGAAACCCCTATTTGAAGCATTTATGGAATACCCTTTGGGGTAGATTTTATCAAAATTAGAACGTTGTAGCTCATTTCGCGATCTTCAAAAACATGCAGTACATGACTAATTGTAAGAATGACTCGAAGATCCTCCAAAATCGGTTCTTTTTTCTCCACTGTATTCTATTTTGTATACAATTTTTTTTTTACTGCAATCTTCTCTAAAATGCTGTGGAGAAAATGACAAAAATCAATGATGAGAGGATCTTCAAGTCATTCTAAGTCATTTTTTAAATGTGCAGCTAGTTTTTGAAAACCATAACATTGTTTAAAACGATCGTTTTTTGACTAACTTCCAAATGAGCTACAACGTTCTAATTTTGCTCAAATGTTTTCTAGGAATCCTTGACATATCTTTCAAATTTACAAGCTGTCCCACTTAACTATAGCCAGTTCTTAAGACAACGATTCGAATAATATTTTCAGAATTTTTTGGGTGGTCATTTTTTTCTCACATTAGTTTATTATCAACTTCTAAACTAGTGCTTCTCAACCACCGGTACGGGAACCAATATCAGTCCGCACATCTTACATAATGAACATTTCCTTGTCCACAACAGGGTTTGTTATTTTTGTAAAAATTATTGGTCTTTAAAGGGCTGTCGAAGAATTTACCGATCGACTCTTGGGAAAAAGTTTGAAGAGCACTGCTACTAAAACTAATGTTTAAAAAATATTTAAAGACAGCGACAGTCTTCGGTTGTTACCACGAATATTATTATTATTATTATTATTATTATTATTATTATTATTATTATTATTATTATTATTATTATTATTATTATTATTATTATATCCTTTTAACATTCTATTCATTTTTATTATTTTAATCAATACCCATGATTTTACCTATGTCATTTAAGCTTCGGACAATTTATACCGTACGGTAGCACTGACGTCACTGTCTAGAACTATAATATATGTGAGCGATCTATGGTTACAACTCGAACTTTACAGAATTATACGTAAATTATACCTCTAATTCTTAACAAACACAACATGTAAGCCCGAGTTGTTTGTTGATAGATTAAATGAATAATAAAAGAAGAAACGTACGAAATCAAGTACATATATCTGTTTATACTGGCTGTAATTGCGATTGCGATTACAATAGGTATTAATTGAGAGTCACGTACGTCTCTGGCGTTCGTTGACGATAGTCACGCGACAATCTAAAGTAGGTTCATAATCCTAACCTTAGTTATTAATTTTTCTAATTTCCTACATTTTATTGAGAATACTATTTTTAAAATAGTCAAAGTCACGTACATTTATTTGTTTCTACTTATCAAATATCAAGGTTTTTTTCTTGTATAAAAAAATGTATGATAAGACAAACATTCGCATCCCGTAATATAAAAATTAAACAACAGCTAAAGAGGCGGATAACTAGTAGCATTTCAATTTTTACTTCAGGGTGTCGTAGCGGAAAACAACCAAAAAATCAATTTTATGAAAATCCTCGCCTCATTATGAGTCATTACCGAAAAAAGTCGTTTACTTCATTGACGACTATCCTGATGAGCTACGAAATCCTTAAAATATTACTCGAATCATTCCTCAACCGATATGCGTTTCATACGAATCGTCTACTTATAAAGCAGCAGCTGTGTAGATGAAGTTAAACGTAAACTTGTAGAGCAAAGAATGTTAACGTTGGTTGAGATACGATATAGGAAATTGACGGAAAACCTTGTAAATCTAATAAATAAAATGCGATTGTCGTCCTTATAAAAACGGGAAATTGAAGAGAAAATCCGATAAAATCGTCGTATTTACAGGTGAACTAATAACAATTGTAGGTAAACACACGCATAAAGGCAAGCAAAATAATTATTGCCAATAATTAAATGAAAAAAGAAGGGAATATTGAAGGAAATGGTGGGAAATTTTTTCGTATATACATATATAAAAGATTAGTTAACAAATGTATGGAAAGTAATAATAGTAAACTTTAAGGATAATTATAACAAAGATGAATTTATTGAAGAGCGAAACGTTCTTTATTGCCTGCCTAATCCTCCAAATCGGTGAGTTTATTTTTTACCAATTATTTTATTTATTTATTTGAATTTTTTCCGATATTCATTTAAATCAGTACAATTCTCATAATTTTATTGGAATTCTATTAGCAATAAATTTAATTGAATACAAATAGAATTTATAAAGCTATAAAATTCAAATGTCAAAGTCAATACAATATTTTTCAAAATCTACTATTGAAATTTATTGAAATTCATATTTTTCTAATTTATTAAAACAAACTGGAATCGTTCAATAAAACTGATTTAAACATTAGAGATGAACAATAAAAATATTACACGCAAATTCTATTTATTAGAGAGCTTTATAACGAAAACTCTAACTTTATATTAGAAGTAGTACACAAACATTTACACATGATTATGATTGATTGATTATCACACTTTTAACAATAATAAAAATCAAACAATTCAAGATAATTGATGATGCATCGATAACGTATAACATTTTTTACACTCTACCTAACGTGAATCGATCGACTTGACCAACACAACCGGAAGGAATCACTTGACTTCCGACAATTTATACCCAACGGTAGCAATGACGTCACTATCTAGAACATGTGAGCGCTCTACAGTTGCACGTACAAAACTCATGAATTAAAAAAGAATATCAAGAATCTATTCAAGAGTCGTGCGACAATCTAAAGCACATTCATAGTTTTGACTCCTAAACTTACTTATCACTTATCACTTAGTAACGGGCATAAATAACCTGTGCCTGTAATCAACCATTGGCGTAGCTGGTCGTTTTATTCTTGACAGTATTTTAATTAATATGTTTTGTTTCTTTTTCTTAATAACAAATTTCAATAAAAATATAATATTTGTGAAAAATTCACTTTAAAACACTATTTCTTCAATTATTATTTAATTTACTGTGCCCTATAATTGTGTTTATAGTCTAGAAGGGACGCTTATGGGTCGCGCATAGTAGAGAACTGATTTTATTCTACAATGAACCGCTGTAGTTGTCGTTTTAACATCGTTACAGATCATATTAATGCAACGATTGGCTGATTATGTTCAGGTCTAACATAGTGAGCGTATGAGAGAATTCACTGCAAATACGCTACTCCCGCGTGTGCGCTAACCTTTAATATAGTACGTGTTGTGACGTCTCTGTCCCAAATTTTACCTGAAAATATAACTCGCATCTCCTACAGCAAAAGTAAAATTGTAAAACTTTAAAAATCCACTTGATAAATATGCAAGTTTATATTAAAAATATTCAGATATACGCTAAAAATGTGTCTTGATATCTCTATAAATAAATTAACATATAATTGCACTAATTAAATATTTGAATATTTATTTATTGATATTTTACAGGTTTTGGTTCATCCAAAAATGATTTACCATCACCGATGGATTTCTTGGCATGGCTATTCAACAATACAGTCTCTGAAATAACGACAATTGTCAATAATTTTCGTTTTACTTCAAAACAATCATACGATGTCCAACTATTATTATTTCCAAAAACTGGAAAGTTACTAAAAAGTGATTCGTACATCGATATAACAAATAATACTTTAGATTTAACAAAACCAACAAAAATAATCATACACGGTTGGCAATCTAATGGTACAGCTGATTTTATTATTCAAATGGCTAATAAATATCATCAATATTATAATTATACTGTAATCTCTGTGGATTGGTCACAGGATTCGATGCGTAATTATATAACATCAGCCAGTAGTACTAAAGATGTTGGTTATATTTTGAGTCAATATATAATAAAATCAATTGGTAATAATACGAGTTTATTGAAGAATTTACATTTAATTGGCCATTCATTGGGTGCACATGTGTCCGGTTTTACCGGTCAGTATATTAGCCATGCCACTGGTGGCAAGATATCACGAATTACCGGCTTGGATGCTGCATCGCCTCTATTCGAATTTCCAATACCACAACCAGAAGATGAACGGTTTTTTGATCTCTCTTAAAGTCCCTTTACATTGTTCAAGTTTTGTATCCGATTTTTCTATCCGAATTCATCTCGAATGCCAGTTATTTTCATCTTTACATTATACGAGTGATACTAAACGATACGACGAAAAAATCGGATAAAATCTCCCGGATGTAACGGCTCACAATCAGATAAGAAATCGAATGGTGTAAAGATACAAATTTCTTGTTTGAGTTGCTCGAAACGAAAAAATCGGATAATGTAAAGGGGCTTTCAATTGTTTAATTAATTAATTTTAGATTTATCAATAATTGTAGATTATCAAAATCCGATGCCACTTTTGTTGATGTTATACACACCGATATTGGTTTTTTGGGTGTTAGTAGTCCATTGGGTGATGTTGATTTTTATGTCAATTTCGGTGGACCTATCCAACCCGGTTGTCTAAATTTATTAAACATCTTCGAATCTTGTAATTTAGTTCATTTTTTTAATCATTAATTGAAAAGCTTTATACTACCTCATTTTTTAGTTGTTTGTAGCCATTCAAGATCACACATGTATTTTAGTGCAACAATCAATGGTACAAGATATGGGGTATTACCATGTCCGAAACCTGTCGAAACATTGTT
The DNA here is from genome assembly GCA_039776855.1 of Mylabris sibirica. Lineage (NCBI taxonomy): Eukaryota > Metazoa > Arthropoda > Insecta > Coleoptera > Meloidae > Mylabris > Mylabris sibirica. Next base: position 11,232,978 of record CM077836.1, read on the forward strand.
GTGTAAACAAAGTGGTAATATAACAATGGGTGAATATGTATCAAGATCTGCAGCAGGGATTTATCTCGTCAATTCTGAAGAATCATCACAGACCAAGGCAAAATAATTGTAGATATATCCTGTTGCAATCAAATATATTTTGCAAAAAAAACGCAGTAGTTTTCAATGAACCGAGTAATTATACATGGGAAAAACACGAAGAATTTCAAGGCTTCCTCTTATAACAATCTAAAAGTAATATTTGAATTTTATTGTTAGAACTAAAGATTCGAAGCGGAACTGAACCGAAAAATAGAAAAAATCGAAATTTTGGCCGGAACAAAATCCGGAGCTGAACCAAAAACAAGAAACGTTTTTTTTTCGGTTCAGGCATACCACTTAACACGATCTTTTTCTCTTTTTTTCTTTTTACCTTCTCTTTCCTCCCTGCCCCGGAAATGCGTCAGCTATAGGTACTTCAAAGTACATATACAGGCTGGCCCGTAAATCACGCTTTTCTTGCTAAAGGGCAGATAGGGGATGAAATTCTAAGGTGAAAAGTCCTGTAACATTTTTTTCACCTGACGTACAGGTAATTAGCTATTATGTAATTAAATCAAGTAGCCAATCAGGTGCCCTCTTACTTCGAACGGCTCTGGCGCCAGCCTACTAACTGGTCCGCTTCCTACCTCCTACCGTCAAGACTCTTTCCTTCTGTCTTTTTATCGCTATATCGAGCAGCTGATTGGTTATATGATTTAATTAATAACTAATTATGTGTGCGTCAGTTAAAAAAATAGTACAGGAATTTTCACCTTAGAATTTCATCCCTTATCTGCTCCTTAGCAGGAAATGCGTGACTTGCGGGACACCCTGTATACTTAACGCAAACTTGTAAGTAAACCAAAAAAAGTCAAAATTCCAGATTTTGATGTTTTTTTGTATAGGTACTTCTATTCTAAGGGATTGGTACTTTGTCGTTCGTGACCGTACTCAAATTTAAGTCGTTAAAGTTAATCCAAAAACTCGATGATATAGATTTGCTAGAGCTATCAGAAGATGTAAGTCGCGTTTTCATTCCTTGTTAGGAATTGGCGCTATAAATGATTATATTCCGTTTTTTATGTTTTCTATGATTTTCTAACCTATGGTAAAACATATCACCATAAAAATTGTGTGCTAGTAGAAAATTACAAAATAAAAGTTACCGGTTTGACGGTTTTTCTGTAATTAAAATGAATACTAAGCAGCAGAATCGGAAATTTATTTCATATTGTCGCCCGATTATCGTCAGCGCACGCCATAGACATACGTAATTCTGGTATTTCACCAAGTACTTGAACCCACCCACTCTCTACGCTCATAAAAATCCAGCCAGAGAGGGACAAAAATCGATTACAGTAGACCGCCTGTTTATTGTTTGTGACATTTCTCGCTCACATTATCAATTATTTTGAATGATTGTAGTGTTACAATCCTAAAAATAAACGTCATTGAGACATTGATGGAGATCGAATGCGATTGGAGAGCGCTTATATTAAAGGTAGTTCAAAGCAGTGACGTCAGAAGCACGAAAATGCGTGCAAATCCCGCTACTAAATTTAAAAATTAATCATCTGGAACTGAACCGAAAACCAAGAAATTTTAGAGGAACAAAAAAAATGGTTCTAAGCCCTGGTTAAAACCGATAATCTTACAAAGTTCGGGAAAAATCAAACTAATCAATAAGAAATTTCTCAAACGAACAGCCAATTTTCAACGAGCAAAATCAAAGGATGCTGATTAAGAATATGTGTGTAAGATTTTTAATTAATCATCAATGTAATTTGGATAGAGGCAGGAGAAAAAAATAGTATACCTTTGAAAAATTTTAATTTAATTAATTACTCGATATTGCGTGAGTATGTGTGCTTATCAAAAACTGCATTTTATCCATTTAACACTAACACACCATTTTAGTTTGAATCAATGTTTGTTCGTAGTGATTGATTGATTAGTATGAAGCTTTAAAAACACAGATAGGCCGTGAAGTTGTGTCGTTACTAATGGATCAGCAGCCACTTTACTTCATTAAAATACCTACAATTTAATGCCGACATGATGAAATCATCGTAAAAAGAAATCGATAAAAGCTCAAACTAATACTTTACAAATAATCCTTCATAACATTTGTCTGAGAAGACAAAAAAACCTTTGTGCTTAAGCTACATTTCACTGTATAAACAACAATAATACTTCTGCTATGAGTTATGACCTTATTTTGTGGAAAGAAAAGCACAGTATAGCCTTCAATTACAGTGCTATTTTCTTTTTATAAAAGCAAACGTTAATTAAACTATAGAAATAGATACGAGGTGTGTTAAAAGTAACGCAGAATATTCATAACTTTGTTACTAACAATAAACCAAGATAGCGTTATAATGCTTTATTTAGTACCATTGCGACGATATTTTAGTTTTTCAATACTACAATGGGCTTCTACGGGCACAAATACCGTTCAAGCCGGCCCTGTTGTGTACGTTTGGCATAGGTGTTCACCTCTACCGGTGACAATATTAAATACAAAAATTAGACACGAATTAGTTTCCTAATACAAAACTCTTATTTTGATCGTAGCTTGATTCATACACTACTGCATTTGACATTCATCAATGGAAAAACAAGCAGTCGAACCAAGCTACGGTCCTACGTAACTAAAGACATGGCCAATTATAAAGCAAAAGAGTTGTGTATAAATCATAATCGTGATTATTATATTTTAAAAATTAAATAAATTAAAAATAAATTCTTACCTTGATATCGTCACTTCATAGGCTCCATAATCGTAGATTCTTTTTCCTAAATTCGAAAGAAACAACAATTAACATGACGCCATTACTGTTTAACTCATGCTGCTATGTATAGATGTCGCTAAGATCTGTAGATAGTCACGTTTTAAAATTTATTTGTAAAACATTTCCAATCAAATTAAAACTGCATCGCTTATTAATTTAGTAAATTAAATTATAACATTTATAACAGTAATCAATGGTTTCCGCTTTTCAAAAATTGATCGTAAATCCAAGAATCAAAGGTTGGCAGATTTGACAACCCTGCATGACATTAACATAACCTATAAATAAAGACGATTTTTAAATTTTAAAAATATTAATTTAAACAACCGTACTACACAAACATAGCATGTTAAGAAGTTTCCGCCAAGGATTTACAGATTATTCATGTAATTATTTATAGCAATTAAAAAAAATATTTATTGAATTCGTTTTAGGTTATGTCCCTCTAGTTCACTTGCAACCCTTGCAACTATTTAGAAATATGTCCACAATATCATCAACAATTGAAAATTCAATTCGTAATAAATTACATAAACAATTAGAAACTGTACATTTAGATGTAATCAATGAATCGTATATGCACAATGTACCGAAAGGTGCAGAAACACATTTTAAAGTAATTGTAGTCTCACCGAAATTCATCGATTTACCTCTAATTAAGGTATTCAGTTTCTCTAAAATAATTGTAATTTTTTTGATTATGAAGTTGTGTATTGTAGCGCCACAGATTAGTCAATGATATATTAAAAGATGAGTTACAAAACGGTGTTCATGCCTTATCAATTGTAGCAAAAACACCACAACAATGGGAGAATTGTGATCAAAACATCGAACCTAGTCCAAATTGTAGGGGTGGTTTTGGTAAATAAACATCTATAATAATTTTAGAAATTTATAAATTTTAAACTCGTAAATATAACGTATTATTGTCATAAAACAAAACTATCTAAACGTAATTTACCTTCATTCTCTGTTAAATAAACAACATCAGCAATTGTTTGCTCACAGATAGCCTCTTCAGCTTTTTGATGCATCTGAAAATCACACAATTATTAAAAGTTCTAATGGCAATTGTCTTAATTTACCCCTTTATAATCATAATCTGTATTTGGTGGACATTTAAATGTTGGTCCAAAATTTACAGAAACTGTTGCATTTTTATGTATAGAAACTGTTGGATAATATGCACCTTGATAGATATTTTCGAAAGCAACACCTTGACATTCACCATTTTTAAAAAACAATATTTTACTACCTGTTAATTCTTTTAATAATTTCAAACGTTCAGCAACATTATCTTTATCTTCATAATATAGATGACTTTTAAATTTCACCAAAGGCTACAATTATAATTATATTTGAATTATAATTGAATTAATTTAAAAACTAATTTACCCGATCTTTATATGTGTTTGGTACAAGTCTTGTTGTACTATTCTGTGGTAGAACAATCATAAAACCTAACGTATCACCTTCACCGTACCCATCACTGTAATGTTTCCCTGCAGATTCATGGAATCTGGTACCTTTACGCGACCTCCATGAATAACCAAACTTGTCGTAACCTAAAGGTGCTTGTAAATTGGCGTAATCCTGACCCCAACCCATACGTGTTGCTGTACTTTCAGGCATCTCTTCAATTGTTGCTTCCCAATACCAGATTCCTTTTGTTACCGCTTCAAATAATTAATAAATATTAAAAAATTATCGATATAATTTAATAATAATTACCATGAGTAGCTCGTACGGTTGAATAGCCTTTCTCACCGGTAACAGCAAGACGATCTTCTGATATTTTTAATTGTGGTGCACGATCATGCAGTGCTAATAGTACTGTGCTCGGTATTAAGCAACGATACAACCATCCAGGTATCGGTTTACCAGCCCAATCGGAACTTTCGTCAAATTCTTGACGATATGGAGCATGTGGATCCGGTTCTGCTAACAAATACCGATAACCATCCTTATTAAATGGATGATCTAATGGATAACCGTGTGGTGGTAGTTTTGGTGTACCTAAATCAATACCACGGCCTTTTTTACCAGGCCCACTGATATCACCAAGGAATTTACGTTTCGTACTTTTCGATTTAACGCCACCAACTACTGGAACTGATTTATTTACAAGGTTCAAGCCGTTATTTTTACCTCTGTGAGAAAATTGTAAATATTTACCGTGTTGTATGCCCATATCGGTCACTTTCAATGTGCCCCCTTTTATCATCGCCTCATAATTCGGCTTGATTTGTGTTAAATCTGTATTAATTAAACCATACATTTGTCCATCATTAACACAATCTTCAAATACAAATAAAATATGTATATCTTTAATTAATGCTTTATGTACTGTAGCATGCCATGATTGTGTAACCCGTCTTGGTGTTGTTGTTAAAGCCTCCCAATGATATTCAATATACGGTATGATTTCTTTATCTTTACTAAACATTGTACGATTTGTACCATCTTTTAAACTAGTCTGTTGTAAATTTGCCAATGCTGTTACACACATTTGACCAATTTCTATAAAATTAGATAGATTAAATTTGAGAAAAATTGAATTTAAATTAACAATAATTACGAGCTTGACTCTTTTTAAAACTTTCGAGGCCTGTCGGTGAACAATTCTTACAAAGGAATACATAATTCGATAGGTACGGTACTAATTTACCTAATTGATAACCGATACACGACTCATGAAACCATCGATTACAATTTGCACACAATAATTCAACAATATTCAAATTACGCTCTTTTCCACTACAAATCAAACAGAATTTAATTATAACTAAACAAATTTGCTAATAACTCTATACCAATAACAATTGCCTTGTTGATCATTATTTTTTTTATCATTCTTATCATTATTTTCATTTGTTTTATTTGTTATCGAAGAAGCTTCATTTGTTTGTTGTTCAAATTCACTATTACTAGATTCCAAAACTGTTGGATTTTCCGTGTTAATTTCTTCATTTTTACTACAATACCAATTATGAATAAGCTAAATAGATTATGTGTTTAATTATTAATTACCTTCCTTCGGGGTCTTTAGTCATACTTTTACTTAAAATAGCAAACAAAAATAATTTGATAAACGTTTATCTACGATGTTTGTTGTGTAAATAAGTCAAAAAATAAGGTTATGTAACAAGTGCGCCACAATTACATAAGCGCGCAGTCGAAACGAACGCTAACAAATGCTCGAATTGACCCAATCTTCATTTTAACCAAATGAATTATAGAATTTAAAATTTATTACTTTTTGTTTGCTTATATATGTTAATTATGTTTTACTTATAAATATTTAACATATACTAGAAACGTTGCTTCAATTTATAATTAATTCGTGACAGATTCGAACGAGCATTCATAGTGTTGAGAAAACGCACTCAAAATTCAACCGTTTTGGCGTCAATGCCAAGTTTACCAAATATTCGGCAAATCTACTACCTTCATTTATTTATATTTCATGTAAATAGCTTGGAATAATGTAGATTCGTTTGTAAAGTTGTTGAAAATATTGATTTGATTTTAATTTAGCAAAAAGTAAATGAGTCTTTTTAGTTTTTCGAAAACTTCAACTTTTACAATTTCTTATATTTTTAATAGTAATTGTGATATAAAATTTGATTTGGATTCATTCTGCTGAATTTGTAAAGCAAGTCGTGGCAACACTGTATTGGAACATTCTTCTAACCTCAATTTAACCTAATTGTTGCCCCCTTTTAATTTACAATTATTCTTGTTTATTTATAATAAAAATGTTTGAACAAGAAACTATTAAAGATTTTGCCAATATTTTTATCGAAGCTCCGATTGTTCGTAGTCTATGTGATCGTTGCGAGTATAAATAAATTAACAATTATTTTCATGTAGGTTTTACTAATTTTTTCTTATATTTTAGACGTCCTGTATCAGTTTGTTGGTGTAGTTTTCTACCACAACCACCGTTATGTCCAAATAGTCGCATTGTACTACTTCAACATCCTGCTGAAGAAAAACGTTGTTTACGTACAGCTCCTATGCTCAAATTGGGATTAACACCAGATAAATGTTTAATTTATAAAGGCAAACGTTTTCCGGCTAAATATAAAGATTTAGATGAAATTCTACTCCGTCCAAATACCATATTATTGTATCCTAGTCGTGAGGCGATTGAGTTAAAAGAATTCTTAAAAGACACTAGTGAACAATCATTTAATTTGATACTAATTGATGGTACATGGCCACAAGCTAAAGCTATCTTCTCTAGTAATCCACAATTACATCAAATCAAGCAAGTTAAAGTAATTAGCGAGGAAATTAGTAATTATATTATAAGAACGCAACCAACGGATGGTTGTTTAAGCACATTAGAAACAGCAGTTCAGGCTTTATGTCTATTAGAGAATAATCTCGATTATAAATTGTTATTAAAGCCTTTACAAATGTTGTGTAATTATCAATTACAAAATGGGGCTGTATCGCATCAAAGTAAAGAGTTTTTGTTAAAAAACAACAGTTATCCGAAATTAATTGGAAAGCGTTTAAATCGTGTTTTACGAAATGCTCAACTTTTACAAAATAATAATAGTGATGACAATAATAAAAGATAAAGAAAAATTGTGGTTTTATTTATCAATTTGGGGAAATTTTGAAGGTTATGAGTCTATGGTTATGAGCTGACATAACCTCAACTTTCATTAAAACTTGAAAATTCGATTTATCGTTTTTTTTTTCTTTAATTATAAACAAGTGATATTATTTAATTGCACAAATTTTTAAAATGAATCCTTATTATATTGAATTCAATTCAAATTCGCACAAAAAATATTTATTGCGAGTTTTAAAAGGTTTACCATCATCACTATGTTCGATGGATACACACAGGTAAAAATTTCTGGACTTGATATGAACGATAGTGATTTATGGTAATTTTAGGATAATTTTGACTTATTTTGCTGTCGCCGGTTTAGATTTATTGGACAAATTAGATACTATACCGGATAAACAACAGATAATCGATTGGATTTATTCGTTACAAGTGGTAGACGATCAGGGTAAATTTTATAGAGTTACCCCTATAAATAGAGAGATTTATTTGATTTGTTTTGTAGAATTAGTAAGCGGTTTTCAAGGCTCGTCTACTTTTAATACCGAATTCAATAAGAATCAGAATTCGGATTATAAATGGGGCCATATAGCTACCACATATTCAGCATTGGCGACATTAATCATCTTGGGTGATGATCTACAACGTGTCCATAGATTCTCTATAATAAACAGTAAATAGTTTATTTTAGATATTGATATTTATTAAAATTTGTTTAAATTTAAGGTTTACGCACATTACAATTACCTAATGGTTGTTTTATGGCGGCCAAAGAAGGCACCGAACACGATATGCGTTTCGTATATTGTGCCGCTTGTATTTGTTATATTTTAGACGATTGGAGCGGTATGGATGTCGAACGTACTGTCGATTTCATACTAAAAAGCATCGTTAGTCTCTTATTATTTATTTATTAATTATTGTTAATTATGTGTATTGTTTGTAGTCGTATGATTTCGGTATCGCACAAGGTCCGGAATTAGAATCGCACAGTGGCTCTACATTTTGTGCTATAGCAACATTATCATTAACAAAACAATTACATCGTCTATCCAAACAACAATGTGATGGTTTGAAACGTTGGTTATTAAATCGTTTTGAATTTGGTTTTACTGGCCGTCCAAATAAACCATCCGATACATGCTATTCATTTTGGACTGGTGGTGCTTTGAAAATATTAAATGCATATCATTTTCTTGATAATAATAATAACAGTGATAATAGTCAATATATTTTAGTAACACAAGATAAACATGGTGGTTTCTCAAAATGGGTGAATACAGTGCCTGATCCAATGCATACATATTTAGGTTTAGCTGGTTTAAGTTTTATGAAACAATCGGGTATTTGTGATGTTTATCCTGATTTGAATGTATCAGTACGGGCACATCAACATCTGTTGAAATTGCACAATGATTGGCGACAATAGGTTTACTTTTTTTTATAAGAGCAAAGCTTTTGGTTTGGTGCTCTTATCATCTCGCCCAAATCTATTGGAGGATGTCCTCTTATTTGGGGAGCTTTATGAAAGCTTGATAACCCAAAAGCTTGACTCTCTTTTTTATAAATCACAATTTTATCTAAAATAAATAAATAAACAATGTTATCTGAAATTGGAGATTTTCAATCATGTTGTATTGTTGGTTGTCTACCCACCGCAGCTTTCCTGTGATGTTATATAGAAGCTTTCGGGGTAAAGCACCTGTTGAAATTGCGCAATGATTGTCAACAATAAGTAATCGCATTAAAGTTTACTTTTTTTGATAAGAGCAAAGCTTTTGGTTTTGTGCTCTTATCATCTCCGTTAAATCTATTGGGGGATGTCTTCCTATTCGGGAGGCTTTATGGAAGTTTGACAACCCAAAAGCCCTACTCATTTTTTTTTATAAATCACAATATAAATAAAAAATGTTATCTAAAACTGGAGATTTACGATCCTATTGTATTGTTAGTTGTCTACCACCACAGCTTTCCGGTGATGTCATCGTGAAAGCTTTCAAGGGGAAAGCTTTTCCGTTAGCCACATTGGCGACCTCTTGTCTGTAGTTTTGTTTGTATTCAGTCGGTGGAAAGCTGCAGTTACAGTAGGTTCATTATCAAATTTTTGAAAAAGAATAAAGAAACAGAGAGTGCAGTTACAATAATAACAACAACAATAAATGAAAGTCTTTTAAATTGGATAAATAGCGCAACAATTAGTGAGTAATTCAGTTTTTATTTAGAAAATAATCCAGGTGTTTCTCAGAAAATTTGATTGATTTTCCTGATTCTAGTTTTTCTCTTAATTAACTGTATTGTCGTTTATAAATTTTATAAGAAAAATATTCTTCTGTTAAAATTCTTGTAGATGCAGGAATTGAAATTATTTCATGTCTAGGTCATTGCTATTTATTTAATTCAATGATTCTGTGTGTGTGTGTGTGTGTGTGTGTGTGTTTGTGTGTGGATATGTTGATATTGAGGAGTCGTTCCACCTACGGAATTTCATGAATTTTTATCTACCAGAAATAATTAAAAAAAGTGTTAAATTTTTACGATTTCACAAGTAATTTACTAATTGTTGTACACAACAATACAATAATGAGTCAGACTCAACTGAAAACGAGATGAATAATCCAATATTAGTCACAATTGTAGTAAATAGAAATTATCAATTTATAAACTAACTTGATAATCAGCACAATCAACAGTTAGTTGATACAATTGATAATAAAGTATAGAGTGATTTATAAATTAAATAATTTAATCGGTATCAAAACATTTTGTAAATATCCGATAATCTGGAAGTTCTCATTAATTTGTGTAACGCGTGTAAAGAGTTGAGAAATTGGTGAGTTTTTGTAGACAGATGGCACACGAACGACTACTAAATAATGAACAAAGAATCTGTTGATTCCTTTTTATTTAATTGTTAATAGAAAAGTAACGATTTTCTGGTGAAGTGATTAGATCAAATGCTTGTTGTCCTTGACAGTTACACGTCTGGACAAATTCGGAATTTGTGATTCTTCAAAGACACTTTAACACGATTTTATAATCTTTTCGTAACTCATTTGCATGGAAAGCGGCTTTGTATATCGTAAATTTATGCGATGCGAAATATTCAAATTAAAAACCATTGATGCATTAGAAAATTTCCGACAACTATTCACTATATCCTCGTCATCTTCAAATGTTGAAAGACAAAGTCAAAAAATCTACACAGCTCGAAATCTGTTTTCGCCTTTAAATTTGAAGTCTATTTGTACACAGGCAAAAATTGGTTTTGAGGATGGTGGAAATATAGTGAATAAGACTCTAGTTTCAAATATTAGAGAAAGGAAATTGATAGCGGATCTGGTGGGTTGTCTCATAAACACAATTTTAGGAAATGATGTTGTAGAGGAAGAGGAAATGTGGATAAAAATCATGATTTTTATGTGTAAAAGTTTCTATATTCCTTTTTATTTTATGTTGTTTTGTTGTCGAAATCCAGCCGATTTTCACTTTATCTCGAATGAATCTATCAATTTACAATTAAATATTAATAATGTATCGATCCTACAGACGAGAGATTGCAAAAAAAATCAAACATCTTTAGTATTCTGTATCGGTTGTCGGGCGTGATTATTTTTTTCGACTCTAGCAATCTTCGTCTCATTACCATCTCTTGTTCCTCACAATCACTAGGGACGCTTCAACACAAACCCGCTCCTCGTCATGACGTCCAAATAATTATCTTATGATAATAATAATGAATCTTTTAAGCCTAAATTTTAATCATCAATTCTTCTAGAAAATTGCGCCTTCGAATCATAAACAGAGTCGAACATTTTTAGTTTTATAGATAGTCTTGATTTACAAAGAAGGTCTTATCGAATTTTGCTATTATATCGTGAAAAGAAGATCTAGACCAGCGGTTCTCAAATCTTGGATCGCGACCCCAAAACGTTGAATTTTATAAAAATGTCACGTTTTCTTGGCATTTTGAAAGATATTTTGCAAAAATTTTCTTGTGGGGATGAGTAGTTGCTCCTTTAGTTTCAACCCTGGGGGTGCTTTTAACAAAAATTTGCCTGGATTCTCTTTCAACTAGTGCTCCATGAGTTGTAGGTATTCTCATTTCTACATTATTTGGGTAGCATGTTAAAAAGTTTGAGAAACACAGATCTTTTAACAAATATTTCAAGAGAATCTTTGTTCCCAAGATATCAAAGTCTGAGATTTAGTACAATTTTCTGATCAAATTCTTGAGCTTGTACGACTTTTTGTCCTTAATTAGTAGTTTTTGACAAATATTGCTAATGAATCTTGTAGAAAAATGATTTCAAGTCGGAATTTTGATAAATTTCTATCTTAAATCGTCAGTTTTCAATACAATACAAGGTGACAATTTAGGCTATTTTTTACTTGAAATATTGACTTACTGTAGATCTAAAAAGTGTCCTAAATCCTTGATTTTTAGAGAATTTTACTAACTAATTGTGAAAATATTGTAATTTGGTCACTTTTAATCGATTTTTGTGTTGTATTCTCGAATTTTAATTAAATTTTTGAGCGAATTTTGTTATTGTCAAAAGTTATCGAGGTGAAAGTATAAACTTAGACGCTTTTAGCTTATTTTGGAGCTAAAATGACGACTTTTCCACTTTTCCTAATCAGTTTTTCTGACAAAAATCGCTAATGAAACGTGAAAGAGACACTTTAAATCGATTTTCAGATTAAACTATAATCTTTTAATCTAGATTTTGCTAAACTGTCGTCCTTGATTTTTCAACTAAATTGTCGATTTTAATTCTAAATTTTAAAACATTTCTGTCCTAAATTATCATTATTTTTAACTATCTAATCGTCAAAAGCAAGAAATTCAGACGCATTGAGACAATTTTAAAGCTATGATTACTTTTAATCTCGGTTTTAAAATACAAGTGTTGTAAATCAATCAACTATTGAAACATAAGAGACACTTTTGACATTAATAAACAATTCATTAGAAGAAATGCTTCATTATTTTTTGTTATAATAACATATTTTATTCAGCTTTTTTAGATTCAATCCCATACAGCCTCTTAAACCGCCTTCTGATATGAAATGCTTGGCTCAAATCTTCTAAATTGTACTTTTAATAAATTAAAACAGAGATTACTTTCACAATCATAAACTGCAAAGTCAAAATTTCTGTCTAGTTATTATTATTATTATTATCACATACGGGGGCCCATCCAGTGCTTGTCCCCATTCTAACCACATTCACCATACCAATTTACTACACTATTCCTATGTGTAGTTCTTATGAAACTCTTATTAATTGGTGAGCGTTACTAAAAATATTTCCAGGATTTAAAAGGTAGTCCCTAGGAAACATTTTAGTAAAATTAGAACCTTGTAGTATATTTGGAAGTTTGTCAAAAAACGTTCGTTTTTGAGGATGTCTTGATTTTCAAAAATTAGCTAAAGACGCAAAACGACGAACAAGAATGACTCGGAGATCCTCCCGACTTTGATTTTTTTCGTTTTTCTCCATTGTATTCTATTGAATAGGATAACATTCCCACCTGTTCCAGAATAAAATGAAAAAAAAGGGAAAAAATCAATTAGCTCAACTTTGAAAATCGGGATATTGTCCAAAAAAGGGTCTTTAACTTTTTCTTAAAGATTGCGACATCGTTAGAAACGAGCGTTTTTTGAATAATGTCAAAATGAGCTACTGAGTTCTAGTTTTGCTAAAATATTTCCTACAGACTACCCTACATTCTAAGAATTTCTAGAATACAATCGAGAAAAACTAGAAAATCGATATTAAAAGGGTAGTCGAGTCATTCTTAATTAAGTGTTTTACGCATTTATCTCGTTTTTAGAAATCTCGACATTGTACAAAACGATCACTTTTGACTCTAGGATCCTCCCAACATTGATTTTTTTCGTTTTTCTTAATTTTATTCTGGAATAGGTGGGAATGTTTTGCATTTCGTTCTAGAATGCAATGGGAAAAAACGCAAAAAAATCTTAGAAGGGTCTCCGAGTCATTCTTAGTCTTTAGCTCGTTCTTATTATAAATCGCGACCTTATCCAAAACGAGCATTTTTGATCAACTTCCAAATGAGCTACGTGGTTCTAATTCTGCTAAGATGTTTTCTATAAATTCTTAAAATATTTTTCGAATCACCTTTTCGTTCGACGTGAATCACCCTGTATAGCCTTTTGAATTTTTGATTACTTTCTAAATCTTCTCTTCTCGTTCAGTGATCGCTTGAATTCGTGATTTGAACATAAAACCACAAAAAATACTGAAACGTTATTCCAACGTCTTGTATTGGATTAAGACAACAGAGTTCCAACACACTCTGACCTGGTTGGTATTTACAGTGCTTGAGGCATTCACATATAATACCAAATATATCGTCCCAATACATTATTATTATTATCACTTTTCACCATCAAGCGACAAATTTTGTATTTTATCAAACAGACTTCAAGATAATCAATTCGAATTCCAAAATGTCCGTAGTATTCAAACAACAAATACACGAATAAAAATAATGAATAATAAATCAACAAGATTTCATTTAAAATGGATCGATTAAGAATTTTAATAGTCAACCAACCCTGTCACAACTTTCCTAATATTAAAGGAATTTTAATGAAAATTGAGATAGAAAGTTGGATTTTTCATATTCACTTACATCTCTCTTTGGAATTATGTACAAGACCGTTTAATTCTCGTTTGAAGTAAACGTATACCATTACACACACCTGGAGGCCAGGTGGGAAACGGCCAGGATAACGGTCGTTGTATATCTTAAGGTACTTGATCAGGACATAACAATAGCGATAAATTCCAGTATATTCAGGGCCGTCATCAGGATATGTGTCGCCACAATAAAAACCAGGGCTCCTTAAGCGGCACTGATTCGAAAAATATTATAGGACTTATAGGGGTGTCCCTAGAGAACATTTTAGCAAAATTGGAACATCCTAGCTCATTTAGGAGCTGATCAAACAACCTTGGACAAGGACGCGATTTTCAAAAAGGAGCAAATCACGCAAATTACTAAGAATGGCTTGTAGACCCTCCCAACTGTGATTTTTTCGTTTTTCTCCATTGCGTTCTATAAAAAATGCGAAACTTTTGCACCTGTGACAGGATAAAATTAAGAAAAACGAGAAAAATCAATGTTTGGAGGATCCTCGAGTCATTCTAACAATAATTCGTTATACGCGTTTTTTGACCAACTTCTAAAAGAGCTACGAGGTTCTAATTTTGTTAAAATGATTTTCACCTACCCTGAGATAATTCCTTGAAATATTTTTCGAATCTCTCGTCAAATAGAGGGAGTTGCCATAAGAACTTTCCGTTTTAGGTGAATCACCCGGAATAATAGATTAAAAGCGTCTAATTAATGTGTCTCATTTACAGCTTGATCATACTTTTTGTGCACTTATTAAATGACATTGAGTCATAATTTTGCTGCCCTTAGACAGTGCCTGAGTTGTCTGAGCCTTAATGACGGTCCTGAGTAAGTTGTATGGTTTGTTGAAGAGAAGATGCACATTCTGCGACAATTTTTTTATTGTTGGTACTATAATAATAATGGATGGAAGATAGTAACAGAGCCTTGAAGTGTCCCTATATAGAGGGAGAATCAAAGGCGATTTAATTAAGTTGAAATCAATTAATCTAACAGTGTATACACGTCTCTCCTATTCCTCTTCTCTATACCAGCTATTAACATGTTGCATAATTCAATAGTTCCACCATATATTCTAGTAGAGTAATTAAATTGTTGTTTACATTGTCATTAAGGATGAAGCGAATATTTAATTTTCTTAATGTTTGTGGATCTATCGAAAATTATTAAAAATCTACAAATATGTTCAAGATATCATCGAATAAAAATAACCTTGACCTGAGCTAATTTTCTATTTACAAATCGATAATAAAAATTGTATTATTGACAATATTCAATTAGAAATAAAATATAATTAAGATAAGAATCAATGATAGATTTTATGGAATTTTCATTTAGTAAACACCAGAAATTGTTAACATGAACATGCCGAAATATGATCAATAAATAAATTCATAAAGGGGTAGCGTGCAATGAGGGAATATCGTATGTATATTACACGCCCACATACAAATTAGGGGTGACTTTGAGTCGTAATAGACTTTTCGATGGAGTTATACAAAGGAAATATTTCTCCTTCAACTATTTATAATTAGATTTGTTTGTAATTTGTGGATCGATTGAGTCACATTCATCCACAACTAGTGTTTAAATATTATTCCTACCATATCTATCAATAGTATACAGGGTGACTCTCAGCAAATGAGAATTTCTAATGGCGAGCGATTCGAAAGATTTCATGGATTTGTAGGAGGGTCTCTAGAGAACATTTTAGAGAAATTTGAACCTCGTAGCTCATTTTTAATGATTCGGAGACCCTCCCAACTTTCCTTTGTTCCCTTTTCTCCATTACATTCTCGAAAAAATGCGAAACATTCCCACCTATTCTAGAATAAAATTAAAAAAATCAATGTTGAGAGGATCTTCGAGTTATTCTAAATCATTTTACATTTTTGATTAGTTCCAACTCCCAAAAGAGCTACGAGGCTCTAATTTTGTTAAAATGATCTTCAATTACCTTCCTATAAATTCTTGAAATATTTTTTAAATGACTCGCCAAACAATGGCAGTTGCTATAAGAACTTGTTGTCTGATATGAATCACCCTGTATTGATCAAATATTTATGAGTAGCAAATAGTTGATTTTATTTAATTATTGATTAAGTTTATCGAAATGCAATTTATTTTACAGATGTCATCTGTCTTTGTTATACTTATTATACAACACTGCCTTTAAATTGCCTGCAAAATGACCACAATGGTAGAACTTGAAAGTTGGCTCATATATCAGTGCATTGCCACAGAGTGCAGCGACTGTTTATGTGAGTAAAAATCTATTTATGTAGTCGTAATTTCAAAAACACACAAAACAAACCACCATTCATTCATCTTTAGTTTGTTAAATTTTAAATTACCGAAAATCGTTCAAAATTTTATTTTGTTTGAGTTTTTTTTTTGTAGGATTTTTGTGTCGTTACCATTAATTTTTGTGCTATATCGGCCTAATGTTGGATTCAGGTATGATATTTATTTTATTTTATTTTACCATAAAACGAGAACATTCTATTAGTTGTTATCGCAAAGGATTTCCTATAGTATTTTCAAATATGATAACAATATTTCAAATGGAACACGATTTTTCAGTTATGAGCGAGAGTGCATTCAGGGCGCGCGACATCGGCCTACGTGCCCAGAAGAAGATCCTGTCTCGGATGGCCGGGCAGAAGGTTGCCCGTGCATTCATCGACGACACCACCGCCTCCCTATTAGACAACTTATACCGTCTAGCTAAACAATATGTAAGTTTAAGAAATATTCAAACACATATTAATAAAATTATAAAAAATTACAGTCCAACAACAAGAAAGAAGCTGAAAAATTGATAAAGAATATAATAAAAGTCGTGATAAAATTGGGTATATTGCATCGTAACGGCCAATTTACATCAGATGAATTGAAATTAGCTGAACGTTTCAAAATGAGATTTCGTTTAGCTAGTATGACAATCATATCATTTTATGAAGTCGATTTCAGTTATGATCGTAATTATTTAACAACGGCGCTATTAGACAGTCACAAGTGCCTACAATCTATCGTTTCGAAACATTTAACTGACAAATCACAATCACGGATTGATATTGTATTTAATTTCTTTACAAACGAACAATTCTTAGACGCTATATTTAAAACGAATTCAGAATACCGCGAGATTTTAGGTCGTGTTGTTGCCGATCTAAATAAAGCGATCGATAACGGAGATCTCTAGTGAAAATACATTTTATTTTTATTTTTTTTGTTGTTGATAATTTTAATTGAAAATTACATGTTGAATGATCGATGTTTATTTGTACGCGCGGTGGAATGTACTTACAATTTAGCTTTTAATTTGTAAAACACATTATCAAATTGTGCACTATTATTGAACCAATCAAACACATATTTATATACACACAAAAAGGCGATATTCTTGCCATTTATGTACATAATTCCACATATCTTTTCCATTTCTCAAATATTAGAATTATATTTTTGCACCGAAATATGTAGACTTATACAACTATTATTAATACAAAAAACAACCTAAATCCTATCGTATTTTATAATAAAAAAATCTATAAACAGCTTAAGACAATAAAATCAGCAGTGTACACATTTTCTACTAGTCATAAGCCATTTCTTTGTATTATTATTATTATTATTTATTCAAATGATTATTCTCGTTTTATAATCGAAAGTCGTATCAAAGACCAAATATTACTCGTTATACAGCAATATATTAGTTGATTTTTACCAAGTATCCTCGATAATTTAAATGATAATTAACATAAAAAAAAATATGATGTAACACATTAAAATTTATGTATAATTTCTAGTTAACTATTTGTATGAAATTATTGAATAAATTGTCAAAAAAAATGAGTGATGTACGATCTAAATTTTTCCTACAAACGTAAACCATACACACACACAACATATTCCTACAAAAATAATATTTCAACATTTACAGTAACAACAATGTAATGCAATCCGGTACAAGATCAGGATATAAGTGTAGATCCCAATATTTCGGTTTGAATCCATTTAATATAACAATGCGTCGAGAGATTTCCCATATAAGTCAATCAAATATTCAGGTAATTCAATCAAATTTGGTGTAGTTGTGGTAATTAATGTTTAAATTCAGATTAGACGAGATTTGTTACGTGAATTATTAATGCAAGATTTCGAACAAGAAAATCAAGAATTACATACCATCGGTTTAGGTTTCATTATTAATAACCGATTATAAAACAAACAGTATTTATTATATAATTCTTGTTCATCAATAAATAGACGGATTGTCTAAAATTTATGTACAATAAAGTTTTACACCACAATGTCTATTATTATTATTATTATTGGAACTGTTACTATTTAGTAAATCAAACGGAGAAAATAATTATAAAATTCTTACAGTTATTTTAATAACTCACAATTCGCTGGAAGATGATTTCATTGTTTCAAACGAATTGAAGTACTTAAATCATCATCTTCAGTAACATTTTCTGTATTATTATTATCATCATGTGTTCGTTTATATTTAGGTCCAGATTCACCTTTAACATATTGATCGGTAACATGAACACCAATAATATTTGAACCTGGTACTTCAAACATTGGTTCTAATAATAATGATTCCATAATTGCCCTTAAACCTCTAGCACCAGTTTTACGTTCCATTGCTAATGTTGCTATTGCATCTAATGCATCTTGTGTAAATGATAATTCACATTGATCCATTGCTAATAAACGTTGATATTGTGGTAATAATGCATTTTTTGGTTCTGTTAATATTCGTACTAACATTTTTTTATCTAAACTATGAAATGGTACTAGAACCGGAAATCTTCCAACAAATTCCTACAAAAAATTACAATAATAATAATAAAATAAAATAAAAAAAAAACGAACTGGAATCATTCCAAAGTCAATGAGATCCCTGGCTTGCACTTGACGTAACGCCACATCTTTCTCAGCATTCTCCTCTTCAGCTGTCTGAGATGATTGATATAAAGTCGCTTGTTGGGAGACGGCTCGTCTACCTTGACTCGTCGTTACTGGCGCCCCAAATCCTAAATACTACACAACAAAAAAAAATCGAAAAAACTTGGCATAAATATTTTTACATACATTCTCATTATTTCTACGTTGAATTAAACGTTCCAAACCGTTATAAGCTCCACTAGCCACAAATAATATATTTGTTGTATCGACTTGTATTGTTTCACCGCGTAATTTACGTGGTGAATTACGTTCAGGAACATTCACAACTGTACCTTCTAACATTTTTAACATACCCTGTTGTACACCTTCACCTATAATTTATTATTGTTTATATATGTATATAAATATGAGTAATCAACAAAAAATATACCGCCAACATCACGTAGTTGATGTATACCAGGCACTGCGCCAATTTTATCAACTTCATCAAGAAAAACAATACCAATTTGTGCACGTTCTACACTAAAACCAGCATCCTGTAATAATTTACCAATAACACTTTCAATATCTTCACCAACATAACCGGCTTGTGTTAATGTTGTACAATCGCATATAGCAAACGGTACATCTAAACATTGTGCTATAGTTTGAGCTAATAGTGTTTTACCTGTAATTAAAAATGTTGTTCAACATTTTTGTTCTATTTATAAATTTATAAACAAACCAGAGCCGGTTGGACCAAGTAGTAGAATATTGCTTTTCTCTAATTTTAAATCGTGTGTTTGGCGGTCTAAAATATCCGAACCTACACTAGATTGGCCGCGTGTTGTTGATGCCGATGTTGTTGTTTCATGAATATTTCCAACTGAATTATTACCATGACCTAGTCCTGTGATATGAAGAAGATCTACACATTTACAATAATTTTATAAAACGAACCCACGAGTTCAAATAAAACATACCTCTATGTGTTACATTTTGATTAGGTCCATGTTCTGTAACAGCAATATCTTGTCGATTATTCATTTGTTGTTGTCCATTTGGTGTATTATTATAGATTCGTTTATAGTGATTATATACAGCTACTGATAATACCTGAAATATTCCAATAATTTAGTTAATTATCAGATTTTTTTAATAAATTTAATCAACCTTTTTCGCATAATCTTGACCGACAACATGTCGATTTAAATAATCGTAAATTTTCTTCGGTGGCGGTGGTGGTTTCCTATAAAAACCATTCTTTTGATCAGCATTCTCCTTTTTCTTACTATCAACTTCACTCAATACAACAAAGAAATGATGGCATTTTTCACATTTAACAAATCGTGTTGAACTAACAAATGTTTCAACATGTGTACAAATATCACCACATTTCGGACATGATAATGTATTTTTATTTCTACCACCACCATTACCACTATTATTACTACCACCAGTACCACCATTTTTACCAATTGTTGTATCTTTTGATTGTGGTGGTGTATTAGGTGTTGTTGTTGTTGTTGGTGGTGGTGTTTCATTGGGTGGTTCACCTGAACCAGCCGATTTGAATACAACAACACATGTTGATAATTGTTTTTTATTATGTGATAAAACGAATTGTTTATTATAAATTGTAGATAAGATACCTGAAGACAAATATGATTTATATCGAATTAATTGTGTCGATTTGTGAATGATGAAGAAATCAAATAAACATAAAACCAGGGTCATTGGCAATAATAATAATTAAGAAAATTTAGGTCGCACGACTTGCTGACATTGGCATTAATTGTATTGAGACACTTTTTTCTTTATTTTAATTACAAAAAAAATGCGAATTTTCAATTTGTAAACAAAAACGAATTGAAAAATACAAACAAATTTGATGCCAAGTCTACAATTCTAACAAATAAAAACATGATAAACAACAATAAAATATAATTAAAAAAACTGGTAATTTAAAAATTAATTTTAGATAAAACATTTCTGCATTATACATACAACAAAAACGCTTTATATGGGACTTAATAGCTTATCAAAGCTAATATTATACAATCCATAAACACACAAATCAAAAAAAAAAATATAATTTAGTTAATCTCTATCGCTAATTACTAATTACGTATTGATAATTAAATTGTGATAAACCTCACCATGCTGTAGTTTAGTTGAACGTGTAGCTAAGGCCAATTTGCCAACTGTATACAGACCACACCGTACAGTACTCATTACAAATTATTTTCTCAATTTTTTTTATTTTAATTAATTACGATTAATTTAGCCAATTTGTTTTCTTTATGTTTTTTCTCTCATCTAAGTGGTATATTGTAATGATCGTGATTTTGTTGTTGGATCTCTGTATATATCGCACAACCTTTTTCTGAACCTTGATGATACGTCAAGGTCTGAATGTCATGACGCAATTAAAACAAAATAAATTTTCACTGGTAAGATGAATTAAATAAATTTGTTAATTACCGAGTTTTTTGTCAAATAAATACCCAAATTATGGTGTTGTTAGTTTAAATTTACTAGAATTTTGATTAATTAATAATTTGCAAAAATGTTTACTTGATGTTTGTCTAACTTTTTGACAATTTTGACAGCATGTCGGTGCACTGTTGCCAAGTGTTCAATAACGAAAAATCGGTAGGGCAAATTTAATAAAAAGTAAATAATTTGTTAGGATTGGAATCAATAAAAATCTATCGAATATCAAATTTATGGCTAGTTTATTATCTATAATCAGATATTTGGATGAGTAAATATGATTATAAACGGTTTCAAAATTCGGAATCTTAGAAACAAATTACTGATGTGACATCATTCAAATTCAGCGACACCTATAGGACTACAATTCAATTTGATGCAATGTTGTCTAATCTATGAATTTTTTTTTCGTTCAGATTTGAATTGAAAATTTCATGCCAAGAGTTGTTTGTTGGACTTAAATCTACAAGAACTGAATGCAATCTTCTAACAAAAAATAGCTCCGAATGTATACAATTTTTTAGCAAAATTCTCTAAACTTATTGCCGAAAACATGTATCTATAAAGATGTCTGGCAACGTTGCTAGTTTTGAAATTTAGTTTAAAGCTGCCCATGTACGTTACGATATGTATATTGAAGGTAAAATAATTATTCAAAATAGTTTTGAGATTTATTATGGGGGTCATTGAGGATTGCGGCCCATTAATTCTATAAGATGTAATTGTATTACAATTCAACATGTACAATAATCGGTTGAAAAATCTAAGATTTCAACCATCTCTATTTATAATTTTGTTTATAACGAAAATAAATTAATCACAATTAACTGGTAATAATCAATAATAATAATAGTAACAATATCAATCAATGAGGGGACGTGTGTTTTATAATACTGGACTATCTAGAATTAATTTAGTAAAATAAATAAGAATCACTAGACTGTTCTTAGTTCCATTTGGATAACTGAGCCATTATAAATTACTGTATATTTTTACATTGTGATTTATTTTTCAAAATCTATTTACCAGCTACTTTCTCACATATTGCATCTGTAAATTCTGAACATTTCGCTTTACCACCCAAATCACCCGTTAAATGTTTCGCCTCTTTTATTGTATCATAACAAGCCTGTTCTATTTTCGTTGCATAATCATTCAAACCCATATATTTCAACATCATTACAGATGATAATAATAAGGCAGTAGGATTTGCTAAATCTTTTCCAGCTATATCTGGAGCTGTACCATGCACCTATCATTGAATTCAATATTAATTTAATTTAATTATAATTAAAAAAAATAAATACCGATTCGAATAAAGCACCATTAATACCAATATTACCAGATGGTGTCAAACCAAGACCACCAACTAAACCGGCACACATATCAGACAAAATATCACCATATAGATTTGGCATCACTAAAACATCATATTGTGTGGGATCTTGTACCATATTTAAACATACCGTATCAAGATATTTCTCTTCAAATTTTATATCAGGATATTTCTCGGCCATATCACGGCAACATCTCAAGAATAGACCATCAGACATACGCCTAAATTTCATAATAAATTCTAATTATTTTAATTTAATAAAAAAATGTTCTAACTAACATAATATTGGCTTTGTGTACTGCAGTAACTTTACTTCTATTATTCTCTTTGGTATATTTAAAAGCGAATTCAGCAACACGTCTAGACGCATCTTCAGTGATCAATTTGATACTTTGTACAACACCATCGACAATTTCATGTTCAATACCAGAATATTCACCTTCTGTATTTTCACGTATTGTAACAACATCAACATGATCGTATAATGTTTTATAACCTTCTAAACTGCGACACGGTCGCACATTTGCATATAAATTAAATTCTTTACGTAATGCCAAATTCAAACTTCTATGCCCTTTACCTACAGGCGTCATCAATGGTCCTTTCAAGCCAACTTTATTACGATTTACTGAATCAATTGCATCTTGTGGTATACCGAATTTACCATCAGGACCCTAACAATACCAAAAAAAAAAAAACAATCAATATTGATATGTGGTAAATAAATAAATAATATGGAGATACCTGAACTGGTGTAACATCTACTGATTCCCATTCGATTGGTACTTTAGCTACTGAGAAAATTTTTTGTACAGCCGCTGAAATCTCTGGACCGATACCATCACCAGGAATTAAAGTACATTTACGTGAGCCTGAGCTCCCTTGACCGGTGCCACCACCAGGAGTTCTACATTTACTGTATAGACGACAACCGGATTTTGTTGTTGCATGGGTAGCCTGCAAACAAACCTAAATTCAATTATTTTTAACAATTCTAAAAATGGGGTACACACGAAAACCAGCACATACTATAGTATGCTATAATTGTATCTGCTGTTGCCAATGTCGTTAAATTTTATAAAATTCTCAGTTAGTATTTTGTTTACTGATTCATTATATGGCAATGTTGCGCTATAACAAGATGCAATATTGTATGTCTGGTTATCTGTACCCTGTACCGCTTATATTATATTAGATTCGTGCCAGAGAATTAACCTCAAAATCAAATGTCAAATAGGAGTCATGTTATATAACACAAATACTTATAATTTTCATATTTTCAGTTGATTTTTTCACTTCTTTCATTGATGGAAAGAATCTGTCAAACTGTCACGGAATAAATAGGGAAAGGTCAACAAAAATATTAATTAGAAAATTAATTTTGAATGAAATTGACGTGCTGTGTTAAGGGCACGTTTTGTCCTATATTTCGTTTCAAATAAATTAAACAATTAACAATTTTAATAATAAAAATAACTTACAAATGTTTTAAGAAGTTTGGCTGCCATTATTTTGTTCTATTTTCTTTTTAAATTATTGTTTGAAAAAAACGAACGATGGAAAAAAACTAATTTCGTTCACCCCCAAGTTGTACAAAAGACATGCGCACTGACAAGTAACTCTCACATGAAGTCATTGACATATCTAGAAAAACTATTTAAATTTAATTCAATATACTTAATTTGAGATGTAATTTTTTTTTAGGTAAACATTTAATCTTCTAATTTTCAGGGTAGTAATCACGTATTGAAATTCAATTTAAATTCTTCGTTTTTTCAATTAATAATGTACACTGTTGCACAATTTCTTTTATATTACCAAGAAAGAAAAGACAATGCAAATAAAAATAAAACTTCAAAACAATTATTATTATTATAATTTATCTCATATTTCATGTAAAATTGATTGAATTATAAATATGTGTTTACTGAATTTTAAATTTTTAAGATTTATTAAGCTCAAGAATATCTGGCAACGTTGCAAAAAAGTGTCAACACTAATAGTAACCATAGTAACTTAGGCATTCGAGTAGATTTACTATTTGTCAATTGGAAAAGTACAGTGTATACAAATATCCAGTGTATTGACTAAAATTATAAAGTTATCCAAACAAATATCAAAAAATAATAGTAAAACAGTGAATCTGATTAATTTACATTACATAATTATGAACCTGTCTAATTCTAACTAATGTTTTCAACTTTGGTGATTATCAATTTATTGACAAATACTTTATTATTATTTACTATTTACTCTCAAAAGAATAAGGAAAGTGTATTTGAGTTCTTGTCGTGTTCAGTTCGAGCATCTAATCTGACAACGTTGTAAATATAATGTAAGAGCCAATAGAAATTGGAAAATTTGGGCGCTTTTTTTAAATTCAAATAGAAGTTGAAAATATAAAGAAATATCTGAAGGAATTTCTTTTAAACTCGTTTATTTTAAAAATATGTACGTAAGACTTATAATATACAGATAGTAGGTTAAATAATCTTGATATTTCACCCAACTTCGATCGTTTTAATTATCCGATAGATCAACGAAATATATTTAATTGTAGATGCACTAGTTACATTTAGGTGTAATATCCTTTTACTTTGAAACTACTTGAAAGTTGAATGGAGAACAGGATAGTAGAGGATTGTTTTCACTCCAACCAATCTACAGGAATCAACCAACTAATGTACACACAAAAGAGAATGAATACAATCTGGAAAGCTTCCCTTTATTTCTTTTTTTCTTTGATTTTACAAAAACGAAAAGTATCCGTTCTTTTATTCCACTTTAATTAACGTCAATGGAACGAAATGCAGGATAATACAACGAATGCAGATGACACTCATTGCATTTCCTACACGTATGCATCGTATTCACGCACACATCATCATCATCATCGTTTTTATTTTGTAAATGCAGGAGGATTATTTAGAAGGAAATAGAAATTGTAGCTGGAATAGTGCGCTATTTTAATATTTCTATAATCATACTCTCAAACGAGCTTTTAATGTTGAATATGCATTTTTCATTTCCTAGATACTATGAAGATATTATTGCTATCTCTATCAGGGCGGTACAGGTTTTATACAATTGACAGACCCTTATTGTGCTATTACCACTACCACTACTAATAACAATAATATATACGTGTGTGTAGAGGAGTTTTTGAAGAGAGGAAATGATGGAGTAGAGAGAATTGTTGTTGCGGTGAGGGTGAGGCAACAGTCTGTGAAGAATGGGATGATTCGTTGCGATGTAAAAATCATCCCCGAAGGGGTTGATACGGCTACAGTTATATATTGAAATCAGGGAGCGCGCCGAAGCGATGTTTGTGATTTGAATGTTGCGGTGGTGGTGGTGGTGGTGGTGGTGGTGGTGGTGGTGGTGGTGGTGGTGGTGGTGGTGATTGTGTTGGTGGTAGTGGTAGAATACACCACTCATTACCGTCTCTTGTAATAATTCTTTACATTCAAATATTTTCTCATTAGCGCTATCGATGGCCGATCTCTTGAGAGTTGAAGGTTACAACAACGATAAAAATAACGTTATGTGAAAATAACCGTAGCAAAGGGCTAATTTCGTTGTAGTATTAAACAGATTAGTCACCCCCTGATGATATTAACAATAGCCAGAAATGTAATAATCTCTCCACATCTATATATATAAAACCACAAGTGTTATTGACGTGTATGCACGCCCGCCAGCCCCTATATCTCATTATCACAATGCGTGCCCTTTCCCTGATACACATTCGCCCTTTTATGTGTCTCTCTATCAAATACGAGATGGCTATGTCGAAATTAACCCCACTGTATATATACACGTTTGTTATCCTTGTTTTTCAACAACTATCGTCAAAATTTTGGTCATATCCAAATACCAATAAACAGTATTAGAAATATCCAAATATATTTACACAGGGGTGGGTGTTGCACATTTCGATCACATAATTCACTTGATAAAATGCTGAGTTTTGTATGTTTCGATATCATTTTATCAAATATCAATTATTAAACAACAAAATCTATTCGTTCTACATTGTGAATATTCTCCGGCTAACATCCAATACAATCCAATTAGTTTACAATAATGTATCAACTTTTCAAAATGCCTGCAATGAATTAATTAACATGAATGTTTAGACAATAAATAGCCTGCACTGTTATTAAGTTATTATATTACTAATTTATTGATTTAATGTTGTTTTTTTTTGTTGTCTTTTAAAACTAGGACTAGTTGTAGCTAAATTTGCTGACATTTCGACATGAATGCTTAATCAATTTGACGAATGCAATTCGATACGTCTGTCCCTTGGCGGTAGTCTCCACTACACACACAGACACAGGGCCGGCCCTAGCGAGTCTAGCGCTCTGGCTCTGGGCGATCGTCCGTAGGGGCTCCGAAAAACTCTCGATGATATCAGTTCAATTGTTAAAAATAGATTCTTATGCCGCCCTTCATGTACACTGGCGATCAAAAAAAAGAGACCGAGTCTTAAGCGAGAATATTAGGCATACTTTCGTTTCGTGTGAGTCAGGCTGTTTCTCTCGTAAGGGTAAGAAAATGGGTAAGTAGAACGTGTTAAAACGAATTACCTACGGACCAAATTTGTAGAAAGTATTTTTATATTCAGGTAAATAGCCAAAATGGCACCAGTAATCCGATTGAATATCTTTCTTCCCAAATTCACACCTGTTAATATTCTAGTACACTTGATGAGTGTACGTAAAAGAGACCACTTTTTGTGCAGTTGTGTAAAAACGGCTTTTGAGGGTGATCGTAACAATGTAACAGAACTTCCAAAAGTTAAGATTTAGAAAGAAGATATTCAATCAGAAGATGAGGGTGGGGTTACTGATGCCATTTTGGGTATTTACCAGAATAGAAAAATACTTTCTACAAATTTCATATTGTGGAACTTCATTTTAACACCTCCTGTCTGCCCACCTTCTTAACTTAACGAAAGAAAGAGCCTGACTTACCTATACTAATCGTGATATTCTTGTGTACATTGTGACGAACGCCCTAATAAGCCGGTTTTACACAGCCCCACAACAAGTGTCTCTTTTTCTTGATCGACAGTGTACCTGGCATTTTAGGCGGTCGCTCAACCAGGCCTCCCCCTAAAGCCGTCACTGCACACACACATACATACATATTTGATTTGTAAAAGTGATAAAAGGGTGAATCTATTTGTCGTTGTTCAACGTTAGGGTTGTATTCTATTATTACTGCACAACCCTTGACTTCTCCCACGATTTTCTGATAAAATTTTGATAAAAGTCCACATTGAACTCTAGAATTCTCTTTGTGAATTAATGTCGATTTATAAATTAATTTAAAAAAATCTCTACTACAATTCAGACAGGGTGAAGTTTGATAGACAGTTGAGTCGAGATGATGATCATTCCAGTAACTAACACCCCATTCGTTTCGTTATATTTCCACCCTTTTCCGTGCTCCTATCTCGCTATCCTTGCATGTGTGTGTGTGCTTGATTCCGTATGTTACACATGCACTCGATGATATGCAAATAAGATAAAGTTGCTTATATTGTATCCGTCGCGGCGCGCGTCTTTAAAATCATACAAATTCAAAGCCGATTTAACACACGCTCTTCTAACACTTTCTATCAATCAAATCACCCCAGTGAATTCACAGGAATATCTTTAGAAAACTCGCTTGTATAATGATTGAAATTAGTTGGAAGTGGTGGTGAAGAAGAAGGGTGTCTTCTGTCACCTGTAGAGGACCGCCCCACGTGTATACATGAACGACGGCCCCACCCCCACGTCATTATTATCACATTTAGCGCCCCTCATTGCGTGCTGTACTGTCAGCGAACCAGCACGTGGTCTGTTGGTGGTGTACGTTGTTTTATTAACGTCGCGACGCCGACGACATACGGGTGACAAATCAAGAAAAAATATTCAACCAACAACATTTATTGTAAAGACAAAGTGTGTGATTTCCATCGTTTTATTAG
This sequence comes from Mylabris sibirica, assembly GCA_039776855.1. Lineage (NCBI taxonomy): Eukaryota > Metazoa > Arthropoda > Insecta > Coleoptera > Meloidae > Mylabris > Mylabris sibirica. Next base: position 11,261,764 of record CM077836.1, read on the forward strand.
CGGAAATTCAGGTAAATATTTTGCACGTTTACAATTTTAGACCATCTAAAAAAAAAGTACACTCCAATGCGTTTTTAATATGTTTCATGTCAACAGATTGAAAACGATACTATTCTATCTTTAGACTCCTCATATTTCTCTAATTGATGAAAGAATTACTATTTTACCATCATCTTGAACTTTCTAAAAATACGAAAACTAAATAAAAGTGTCATTAATTTCCCACAAATATACTCGTGTTACGCTACTAATAATAGTTGGGTGTTTTTATTTAAAATACACAAACACGAAAGAGGGTGGATTTGTTGTTAATGACAATTCAACGAAGAATTCGAACACAACTGGCGGAAGTTGTTGTTACATATGCAAAAGGTCCTTTTGGTATATAGAAATGACCCCTGTGACGATGCAGTTCCTGACCACAAAATGTCACAGGGTGATGTGTCACTAACCGGAACTTGTACACAATAAATATAGGGGAAAACTACCCTTTATTAAATAACAAAAAAATTTCCTGTATATAAACTTTATTATCGTCAATTTTTAGCACCTTATCGTATACATCATTTATTTGGATTTGGACAACTTGTCTCGCTAATTTGACAGTTTGAACAAAGCGAAATAGACGCGGTATAATGTTCTTTTATAACGTGTGTAAATATTACATTCAAGAGCGTGTCACAGCCAGGACCGTCATGAGAATACTTTTATCCGGTCCCTTGTCTTGAGTGACTACCAAAACCCTGTGTCACTTGTGATTTTACAAAAAATGCGACCATAAAAACAATACACACAGTCGAATGTGTCAACCACAATCTTTACACATCTTCTCCATTTTTTAATAATAAGATCCCTTTCAATTAGTCCCTTTTTAGTTAGCATTATGGTAAATCTTTCATCAATATTTTATAGTTAATAATATAGATGTCCAATATCCAGGGCCGGCGCTATTTACTGCGGGTTCCTTTGCACAGTAAAGTACAGGGCCTTTTCCCAAAGATACGAGCATTTAGATAAACTTTGGTTTATTTTTTTTGAATTATTTGTCGTTTCCAAGAGTCTTTTATTGGCCAAAAATTGATAATCCAGGACCACTAGGTTAAAGTGAAAAATTCAGTTGTGAAACCTTATATTTAAAGGTACCTGAATGCCCTTTTTGGAACGATTCTGTGGAAAAAATTGTCAAAAATCTGGTGTTTAATACTGAAAATGTATTAAAATCTAAAACCAGAGCTTGTAATTAAAAAAATCTTATAAATTTTTTTCTTACCACGATTTTAAGCTCGAGGTCACTAAAAAAGGGATGATTTAAATAAAAATGTTCCAAAATGTAGATAAAAGACTGGAATTTGGAAATTGGAAAATTAACTACCTATTTGTTAAAGTAACTCCATTTCATAATTCAACTTTGTTAGTGCAAAATTTATCCAAAGTGTCACAATTAAAACTGAAGAGTTCAATTTAAAAATCCACCAAACTCAACCAAATCATCTAAAATGTCTAAAAATCTTAATTGAAAGTCGAGAGTCCAACTCAAAAGTCGACTAAAAGTATCCAAATGGGTATTTTTTCACAATTCATTGCAAAACTTCACCAAAAATTTCAACTAAAAGCTCAATAATAGATTGATAACTCCTAATATGCCTACTTAAGAGCTTAATCATAGTTTTTGTGCACTTATTAACTGCCATTGAGTTGTAATTGTGCCGGCCTCAGGCAGTGCCTGAGTTTGCCTGAGCGCTAGCGACGGTCCTGAGTACAGTCTTAATTACAAGACGATTTGACGGAATACGCAAAGCGTACAATTTAATGAACGATACGATTGATGAACGACGGTTCTGTGTGTGTATGTGTGTTTGTGTACGTCTATCCATAAGGCATTAAATTAATTAGAAGTGGAACTGTTGTTTGCATTACTGTAAAGCTGTAATCTTGATAAGACAAAGATTGAGACAATATGGAGGCTCTCGTTAATTAAACATTGTTAGATTGTAATTAGTCTGACTGATGATGGTTGTTTGTTTTACACGACGACATTTCATATTGAATACAAATTCATTTAAATCTTTAATAATAATAAGTACGATTTTATTAAAAGACACCGACAATCTGGCAAATTAGTAGTGAAACATTCGTCAATAACAATAAACTTTGGTGTGCGAGTTTGAATTTCCATTGTAAATTGTGGAACATCTCCCCTTCAAAGCAGGATCTGGGATTTAAAAGGTTTTTATTTAGTCGATCGTCGTGAGTGTGTTTTCTTGTAAGCAAGTCTTCACACAATCATTTTGATATATGCGTTGTCTTGTCTAACACTTTATCCCACAATATGCTTCACGTTCTCTTTTACAAATTCATACATGGATTTATCAAAATTCGATGCTACTATCCGATCGGATCATTATCAGACACGTTCTATGGAAATTCTATTTCTAGACGACAAAGAATGAAGGCTCAATTTCGTTAGGCTGGATGACAGACGGCGACAATGGAGGTCGCGTTTCCGTTGCGAAGTCCAGAGTTCACGGAAGTTGTGGTGGTAGTGGTGGTGGTATAGTAAAGCGATAGTAGTCCATCGGGATGTGGTATATACACGAATTACAATAGGACTAGACGGGTATTGTGTGCACAACCATCGGTCTCAGACAATACGTTTGGAAACAATCACCACCATCAGTATCACCATAGCGATGCACTCTGTCGTTATCTGAAACTTTGCCTTTTAATGATAGTTCACCTATCTCCCTATTTTGATAACAATTTCAAATAATACTTAAAGTATTCTACTATATTTCAACCAGTTAAAATCGAAAAAAAAACTAGGAAAATATTTACCCGGCGCATCCACCATTTTTACAACTCTCAATTACAATTTTTGTATCCTGGGAAAAAAGTAATAGATTAAAATGAAATCCACAACCAGCTGCTGATACCGTGACGGTGCTATTGTTGTATTTAATAAATCCAGTAAATTCATTCACGTTGTTGGAAATTTCGTCAACGCATCAGAATGGGATAGATACATATAAAAAGAAATAAACATATACATACATATATACAAAGTGTTAAACAGATATCGTCCAACCGAAAATATTTCTTTACAATTTCAACGTTAAGCTCTTCCAGTCTAAAAGACTTCCACAATATAGTTAGTGAGATGATGGGAATGTTGTTGTCATTCATGTGGATGTGGCGTCGTCTAAATCTGCCAACATTTCGAGTTTGAGAAGGAGAATTGGTGCTTTTGTTAAAGCAAAAGCAAACCACCCACATACTTTACAAAAGATTTATTAAGTTTGATGGAGGTTTTAGTAAATATCAGTGTATAACTTGTGCGGATCATAACAGAATTGAAGATCGTTTAGTTGAGTTTTAATTGCAGAAACGAACCGCTGCTCTATTATTAAAATGTTAATATTACTGTCTGTATATGTGTATGTGTGTGTGGCAAGAATAAGCTGCTTAGAACCGAACTCATCCCACCCGATTAACATCCATATAATAGCGGAATGTATAAGGAGAGAAAGGAATAATAAGGCAGGAGTGCGGTCTTTATTGTTGGAAATCTCGGCGACACCTGCTGCACTGTTGCTATACTTATACGAAACTTATTAGTCAAATATATCTTTTCTATTTTAGTAGCTCCATTCTACAGTTTCATCACCTTGAATCTATTCTTTTTGTAGCAATAAAATCGGTAGTAATAATCTTGGGTAATGATGAGTTCTTACTGTGACGGTTATTACTTCCTCCTTGCATATTGTTCTCTCAAAGTAGAAAATCGTCTTTTTCTCTATAAAAAGAAGACTGTAGTGGGACTATGAAATTGATAAGGAAAACGAAAAAGAAAAGGAAAGAGAAGAGCGAAATTCTCTTTCCTATAGAAACCGGTACTACGAACGATTTTCTCTTACTACATTCGGGAATATTCGCGCGATAAGGAAAACGTACTAGCCATCTCAAAAATGTAGTACAAAATGGAGTTATATAGTTCAAGCAATCAACGTAGAGTCCCTATAATAAGAGTCTGGCCAATGTAGTGTCAAGTTTTCATTGGTGCGGCCATTTTCTGTCACAATTTGACATGTGAGAGCGGGAAATACAAGATTTTGTATATTTTAAAGTTATTTTCGGTTAGAAGTACAAATATTTTACTATTCTCTGGAATAAACTAAGTTAATATATAGTTTAAAAGTTCGCGAAGTGGTAAGTAACGGTAATTACATGGTAATTGATGCTCATCATATTTTGAACTGTCATAATTTAAAAACTGAAATAATTACTAGATTTATTACTTTTAGATTAAAAATTGCTTGTAAAAGAAAGACAAAAGTCCGAATTTGTAAGGATAGTAAAAGCATGGCCATGCATAGTGTTTTGAAATAATAAAACATAGTTAATTTTTGACTTTTTACTTTTAGTCCTCAATAACACATTTTACTGATAAGTTACTGCTGCGTATTTATCTCATTTTGTTCATGCTCTAGGTGCCTAAGTGCAAACTATTTCTGACATTTTCAAATTTGGCGCCACGCGTTGTGACAGAAAATGGCTGCTTTGGCCAGACTCTTATTATAGAGACTCTAAATCAACGTGGCTGACAGCGCCAATTTTATAATTTCGTCCGTCTAACTAAACATTTTAATTGAAAAATTATATTAATATCAAGTAATATCAGAATAAACGGAAAAACGCGGCTTTTTAAGCCTACTATTTTTTACAAAGAAAATATAAATTGTCATCACAAGAGAGAGATGAATATATATAACTTGCAATGCGTTAAAAAAAGACAATTGCATAGAGATACATAAATTATTCTCCTTATCCTGATTCTCACGAACTAGTGTTCGGAAATGGCGACTATAACCGATAATCATTTCATAGTACGAAATCGTTCGTAATGGAGAATAAATCGCTATCGCAATCGCTTTGAGAATTTCGTGGTCCCACTCCTGATTTTAATATAAAACTTGTTTGTTGGATGATTCATAAATTATCTGTCCTGTTTAATTTTACAATTAAATAATTAAAAATCCTCAGTCTATTCCCATAAAAGTTTTATTATAAAAATTATCGATTACATACAGTAGTAATAAAACATATGGAAAAATCCACTATTTCTCTCAATTAAATAAAAATAGAAAAAAACAAAACTTGCTTATCATTTTACATAATTACATTTGATTCTAATTAATGTTATGTGAGATATAAGGATGAATTTTTAAAAACTGCATTGGGAAAAAGTATAAAAATTTTCTACTATTTCAATTTATTTTGCGATTTGGATTCATTTAAAATCGTAAAAAGTAACTTAATTTAATGCTTAATTACCCCCCATCAAGCTTAATTACAGCAAGGAAAAGACGAGCATACTTTTAATAATACTGATTATTCAAGTGTGTCGTTTGTGATTTCACTTAAAAATGTTAAGATTCTCTGTTCTGGTTCTAATTTCTGCTAGTTTTTTATCTTAGACCTTTCGAGTAAGCATTCCCAAAGATGCAACGGGCTTCAGTCATGACTCAGTGCAGATCACCCTATTAAATCACATATAAAAAGCACGGAACCAAGCCTTAGTAGTTCCAACAAAAAGAATTGGAGCAAAAAGTGATTTTATAGCACTTTTTGGTAGTCCAAAGCCTCAAATCTACCATTCATTAATGCAATTTCCCACTTCTTGTTGTATTCAAATGATGCCCATATCATAACAGACCCAACTCTACCTTGTGTTTTTTTTTTGTCAATATCCCTCTGTATTTTCTCAGATAATGCCTATAATGACAGAATGCATAAAGATCATCCAAAATCAATTTCTCTTCATTACCGAAAATCATATGGGTCCATACTTCTGGCTTCTGAATAATATGTTCTGCAAACGAAAGACGTGCACGCTTGTGCTCAGATGTTAGAAGTGAATCTACCTTATTTTTTTTTTATATTTGGAACTATCTTCAACTGCCAATCACTTTCTAACTAACTCTAAAATACAGTTGAAGTCGAATCGTTCACCTTCTTTTGTGGAAGAGATGCCTTTCTTGGAAATTTCTCGTTAGTTGCCTTTTTGATGTTCTTTGGAATGCCAGATCTCTTCTTATTTCTATAATTTCAAATTTCATTCTATAAAAATTTACCAATTGCATTTCGAAATCTTTGCAATTCTTCTGCTACTTCTATTTGTGATAATTCAGCTTTAATCAAGCCCAAAATTTACTGTTGAACAATTTTACTAAGATGCTTTTCACGCCTCATCATGAATTTTTTGAATATTTTCAAGCTCCTGTTGTTTTTAGTAGCTGCTGTAAATTCGTCTTATTATTTAGCAGGCTATTGGAATAATACTTCAAGGATTTGTAGGGTGAAACCTGGAGAACATTTTAGCAAAATTAGAACCTCGTAGTTCGTTTGGAAGTTGGACAAAAAAACGATTGCTTGGGACAATGCTGAAGTTTTCAAAAACGAGGAAAGCACACAAAATGACTCATAGACCCTTCCAACAGTGATTTTTTTCGTTTTTCTCCATTGCATTGTAGAAAACATTTCCGCCTGTTCCAGAATAAAATGTATAAAAGAAAAAAATCAATATTAGGGATATCCTCAAGTTATTCTAAGTCGTTTTGCGAGCTTTGCTCGTTTTCGAAAATACCGACATTGTCAGAAATGATCGTTTTCTGACCAATTTTGAAATGAGCTACAAGGTTCTAATTTTGCTAAATTGTTCTCCAGGGATTCCCCTAAGAATTGTTTAAGTATTATTCGAATCGCTGGCCAACTGATAGGAATTGGGCATATTTACAGCAGCAACCCTGTATGTCATTTATAATCATTTCAAGCCAAGCTAATGTGATTATTGTCTTAAAAAATTCTAAACATTATAATAAATTCACTTAATCCATGGTTCCTCATAAAATTGGAATATTTGTATACTTTTTATCAATAATGTTTTTGAAAATTCACCCTTATCTCACATAATTGTAAAAAAAACATGGTTTTTACACTTTTTTTTTCAATTACTGTATATTTCGGGACTTGTCCCACCTTCAGATCAAAACATTTTGAAAATATTCGTTATTTAAAAGGACTAACAAAATAAAATAAAAATAAGAGATAATTTAGAGAATATTTAAAAGAAAAGTGAAATTAAAAATCAATTTTTGTTGTGAAAAATTTTGAAATTACATTGTGTCATATCATTCATTAAGATATGTCTGTTTAAAATTGATGATTTCCTTATTGAGTACGGTACAATTACGCCAAATTCCAAGACAATCTATTATAGAAATTGAGCCATTTGTGGATTGGTTGAGGCGCAATTAAATCATCTGTATTTGTCGTTTTATATAAGAAAAGGGTTAGTGGAGAAGGAGCCGAATCTGTCTGTCCGCTTGCACGGTTTCCCAACGAAGATGATGATGATTATTACAACACAATACACCCCGTGTCTATCTCCACCACTCGACAATCCTGAACAACTCTAATACGTCTCTGAATATGAGCAATGAGCACAATGATTTATAACGATCGCATGACTTGAATTTGTCGCAGATTCTCATTCTTTCAACAACAACAAGAATAACAACAACAAGGAAGGCGTCGTTAATTACTCAAAAGCGGGAACGGAATGTTTTTTTTTCACTCTATAACACTCTCACCCCTCGAAGTTTCTTCCCTTGAAATGCCCGGGGACGTCTGTGGGAGAGCGACGGTTCATTTTTCTTTTTTTAATTGCAAATTAGTCGTTGATTCTAAAATCGGACAGTCAGTGAAACTTTATAATTTAATTCTCTTCAACTCGTAGAATGTCAATTATGTTGGAATTGTATTACAATTGCGAATTGAAATTTCTTCGAGTTTCCATTATGTTTTCCCTTCACAATTATAGATATTTATATTTTCGTTCAAAGTAAACTTGTACAAAACTCAAACTGTTGCTTTTAAAGTTTTCGGTGTGCGAGAACTGGCAGAGTGACGGCATTAAAATTTATGATGCAATGTAGAAAAACAAACAACACCATACCAGGCAAAACAACAAAGTACGATAATTAAAAACAAATACCGAAATTTCCTGTTTGTTTGAATATAATCAAAATCATTAATATCTATTTCCAGATGTCTTCAGCTAACGATCATCTGGCTCCACCGCCCAAGCCACGGATGTCACCGTTAGATTTCCGCAATACAGATCTAGTTTCACGACTATTAGCCGCCACACCGCCATACCTCTACAATATGTCGTTGTTGCCAAACACGTATTTCTTCAGTGAAATGTTACGATCATTCGTACAAGCCAAGAACGATCAATCACGACAATTATCCAACGGTGGTAATTTGCAAACAAGACGTCCACGAAAACGTCCATGGACGGCAACAACATATCAAAAAGTTGAAACACCACCGAAACTATCTGAACAACAACATATTGAAACGAAAACAGATACCCCATTAGAATTAACAATGGAAAAATCATCACCATTACCTACAACAACAGCAACAACAACAACATCGACAACGACTGAAACTGAGAAAGCTGTAAATATTAAAGTACACGATCATCAAATTACACCAATGTATTCGAATCACAATCAAGAATCTGGTTTGATTCTACCACCACCACCGCCACCGCCACCAATGTGGTACCCGCCGATCTATCCAACAACACCGTACGGTATCGATCCTTTACATTTCTTCATCGATTTGAGAGTATCCGGGCATATTTACGATCGTAAAAATCCAAAAGAGACCACTAATGATACGAATAAATTGTTAAATAAAGATAATTTCAAACAATCACGCCATACATCTGCTTTTAATGTACCAACGCAACGTAATCGTAACGTTGCAATTAATTTGAGTAACGTTGAAGAAACTGTACAACCGCCGAATGAAATGAAGAATTCGATGAAATTCGATGTGAAATCGATGGGTTTCGAGAGGGACTACAATAAAACGGGCACATCATACATTATGAATAATATAAGGAGTATCTATAAGAATATTGAAGAGAATCAACAGGAATCCAACAAAAATGAAGAATCGACTAGTGATGATAAAGTTGATGAGGATGAAGAGCAGAGAAAGAAACGTGTCAAAGATTTACGTGCTTTGATCGGTTTAGAATTAGTTGTTGATTATATGAACCATAGTAAACCTTCAACCATATCGAAATCTGTAGATGATAACAGTAGTTGTACTGATGTTGAATCTGTTGATAGTCCAGCTGTTGAAGTTGTTGCTTTACCAGATAATGAAACTTGAATTATTTAATGAATTTAACCAATCAAAATCTAGTCATTAATGTGCAGTATTTGAGTAGAGAATAAAAAACCAGAAAAATTGAATTATTCTTCATTTCTTTCCATATCGATTCTTCTGTCGGATACGAGGAAAAATTACCATCTCTAGTTGTTATTTTATCATTAGCATCGCAAATAAGTTGGTAATTTTCAAATAACTTCAGACACTATTATTTTATGTGAGATATAAGTCGTCATAAAGTGGTGATCATTTTTAATGGAAAATTCTCACAATTTCCCCTGGGATTTTGCTTCAAGTCACAATAAAAAATTTCAAATAATTACGATACTATTACAACAAGTGCATTCTTTTTAACATAAATCTCGTTATAACCATTTTCGTGGAGATATAACTGGCATAAATTCGCGTCGTCCCTCTTCACTGTTCTTGTTTGCGTTTAAATATTGGCTCATAAATAAATCCAACCAACGAGCGGATATTTGCTGTCAACTGACGACAATATAATAATGATATTATTTCCTCTCAACCGCTGATGATTTATCTACGACAATAAAAATTGAAAAAGTTGGAAGAATCGTAGCGATAATTCATTGACTAAAGTTACAAATTTCCACAGAAGAAACACAAATTTTTCTACTTTACTATCATTCTAACGCTGTATTGATTGTATGATAATTTGTTTGGATATGATGGGGAACAAACCCTTTCGCCTTGTTCTAGTGGACGCTTGAATTAAAATCTCACACAATCGACAAAGACTATAAACTAATATTTGCTTTAGGAAACCATGTAACTTATGAATATTCAAAAAATCTATATGTAGATATGTATGTGAATATTTACACATCCTCAACACGATGACGATGTTGGTGATGTTGAAAAGTCGCACTGATGCGGTCATATGTAACCTAGACTAACACCATACCAACAAATTTGCATACGATTTCAACAATGCCCTGAGGTTTAATTTTAACGTGATTAAGTTTTGCATAAAAACCATCCACATATACACGTCAGCGATGTTGTTGCTGAAATTAAATCGGAAAATTTTCAACATTAAAATACACAAAAAAATTCAATATTTCAAAACCGTGTCATTAACACATTTTATTCAATAAATTGTATCAAAATAATTTAACCCGCTAATTTATATCTCGGGATAAATCAGAGGATTGACTGGATCAACTGTAAATAACATTAATAAATGTATAAAATTTACTGATAAAAAAACTATAAGTCATTGAAAAATAATAATAAGAATAATATAAGTGCATTTCAAACATGTGGATCCCCTTCTAGTTACATTGCATATTCTCTTTATTCCTTTGCTTATAATGGAATTTCGGACTAACTGGCTCAGTTACTTGTCCGCTTGGTTTCACTTCAACCGGTTTATATTTATGTACAGGTTGTGCTTTAAATTCTGCTTGTTTGCGTAATTGCATTTTTAGTTGTTCTTCATATTCTAACCGTTGTTGTTCCTCTTTCAATTTCTCTTCCATTAATCTCTTTTCTTTCTCTTGTTGTTTCAAATCAAATTCATGACGTTCTTTTAAACGACGTTCAGTTGACAAATGGAATTCTTCAGTATTGATCACATGTGGTATTTTTACCGTTTCGAATGGTTTCATTTTTAATACAGTAGCTGGACGTGCTTTAAATGTAGACTGTTGTGGGATATCTTCAATGCTGTCTTTCTGTAAATTTCAACAATAAATCAAACAAATTTTAAAATGTGTATGTAGAAGCTATTTACATTGCTTGATTTTGAATGTAAACTGTTTGAGGAATTTGTGTGTTTTATATATTTAGGAACAGGTTTTGCATGGAATTCTCTAGCTTTCTTCTCCTCCTCTAAAGTCTGCAATTTAACAACAATTACAATTACAATTTAAAAAAACGTTGATCACAAAAACTAATTCTACTTTTTTGATAAGCTCTTCTTTCTTTTTCTTCAATTCTTCATCGCGTTTCTCGAAACTGAACGGAGCTGGTTGTGTTTTCTTCACTGGAACCTCCTCTGTTTTTGTTTTTGGTGGTGTTGCACTTTTTTCAGTTTTCTAAAAACACAAAACTTTATCAAAATCTATTGTAAACTAAATCATAGAATTATTACAGAAGTATGTTTTTTAAGACATTTTGGTGTTGATGGATTTGTTAGACTTGTTGATGATGGTTTGATTTCAAATGGTTGATATACAGCTTTTGGTACAGGTTTTGCACGAAATTCAACCTTATCCGGGGTTTCTTGTCGAACAATTTTCTTTGTAGGATTATGAGATAATTTAAATGGTTCTGGAACAGTTGGTGATTTCTTTGGTAGAAACGCTTTCATTGGTGGTTTTAGTACTCTTGTGCTAACTGGATGAGCTTTGATTTTAAATCTAAAACAGTACAATTTAGAAAATAGTTTTTTGATTAAACAAATTTATCCAACTTTTTTGCTTCTTCTAAATCTTGTTTCTCTTGTTCCTCTCTCGACAGTACATAAATGGGTCTTGTACGATTTTTTGTTAACAATTTCGGTGTTTGAGGTTTTGTTGGTTTTGAATTACTTGAATGTTCAATATTATTTTCAACACTACGAAATCGTTTTGGTGTTGATTTATGGAATTTTAACACAGCCTCAGCCATACTAACGAAATTATTCGATTTCACAGTAGTCTCCTTTGGTTGTGCCAACCTATTTAAACGCTCTCTACTAATATGTTGATTGTTCAGTGAATTTGTCGATCCACATTTTGTCAGTTTTAAATCATTGAATCCCAGTCTGTAATCAATTGACAGATAAATGAGTAATTTTACAAAAATTACCTACTTTAAAACATATACTTTGCTGGAATCTGATACATAGATTGAATTACTCTACAATAATCAATTTAATTTGCATATCGATATTATTAACAATAGGAATTATTATTTTTATCATTCAATGTTTATCTATTTCTCGGAAGGGGAAAACTAAAAATTACGAATCATTTTCAAACTTGGAAACCAAAAATTTGCAACAAAACCTTCTACAACTTGCCCAATTGTTGCTGGACAGTTTAATATTCAAACATTTAATGACAAAAATATCAATAAGTTTATTAATGCTCGCAATGCAAATTAAACTGACTAAAGGAATCACTTATACTGAGCTTGTTTACGTCTCATGTGCGAACATTAACAATCTTTAAAATAGTAACATGGTTAATATCAAATAATAAACACAGATGTTGAAATGTTCGATCTTTATTACCTCATCTGTTGTACAGGTTGATTTTCGTCCTCTAGAACTACATTTCCAGCACTGAGTGATCTCCGTAAACGAGTACTTTGTACAATAGCTCCACTGCCTTTATAATTCATTTAAAAATTTCAGTAATTATCACTATATTCTGTCTAGAATATTCTTATGGAAAACTCACCAATTTCCGTATTCATTGGTGAATAAAACACTGTATTATCACCATCACCATGACCATTTTCATCAACATTCAATTTCATTTCTTCTTTTAATGATTTACGAACCACACCGGTTGAACAAGTTTCAGATATTTGATCTAAGATAAATAACAAAAAAAAAAACAAGAAAGTAAATTCGTGATAAGGAATCAATGATAGAATTAAAAAATTACCGAAAAATGAATCAACATTTTCATTGTCTTCATGGATTTTAGTAAAATCGTAATATTGGCGAGCATTTACAGTAAATTCTTCTAACATTTTTCTTTTAAATAAACAATTAAACACAACTTTAATCAAAAATTATTCGTTAGAAAATCAACTTGAACAAATTCGACGAGATACCGTTGGTAAACGCTTTGAAATTTCACAAAAACACAATTGACGCATGCGCTGTAACTCACATAACTAATTGTAGCTCTTTTAGCTTTGAAAAATAAAATAAATCTCAATACAATATTAAATTTTTAAAGTCATTTAAGAATTTTACAATATCTCTAATGTACACAAAAACCCGTAAATACTTATAATTTAACATTTTTTGTAGTTAAAAACGACTGTTAAGATATAGAGCTATAAATAGATTAGATAATAAATGTGCATACCAACAGAACAAAATTGATTGTTTCAAGAATAGCCCACGCGCGAATTCTACAACCAGTAGCGTAACTGATTGTTGGTCTTTTATTCAACTCATTTATTTATTTTCACTGTCATCCGCTAATTATTTTTAGCTTATAATTAATCAAGCGCTGCAAATGTAAGAAGTTAAATTACAAAGAGTTGAGGAATAGAGGTTTATAAAACAGATATAATACAGTAAATGGTATTGTGACGTCAGTGCTGATATATCGCGTGTATAATTGGTTGACTATACGACTTCAAATATCTTATCACGACTTGCTCTGTTATCATTTGAAATTGTAGATAACCACGTATCGGTCAATTTAAAGTTCAAAGTTGTCCAAGGTCGAATTGGAATCAGATTTGATAAAATTCGGGATTATTCCAACAGGATGATAAAATCATTTATTTGGGTTATTTTTACTTTATTCTAGTGTAATGCTCAACATTGTTCGATTCCGGAAAATGGAATACATTATCTCTATTAAAATCGTACAGTTCACCTATTAATAATTTGTAATTTTCAGAAATCTTCAAATAAATTATATGTTTATGAAAAATTATACGAGATATAAACATCATTATTTGTGGTTTATTTGAAGAAGGAAGATTCAATGATAGGAAATTTTGTCCAATCAATGAAACAATAACAACATAATTATGAATAATTAAGGAATTTGTTGAGCATTGTTGTGGATACGTGTGATGTTACTTGTTGGAAATTCTCTTTAAAAAATCATTTATATTATACATATATAGTATATGTAATACAATTATTAATTCTCATTTAATCTTATTTTAGAATGCTTTAAAAATTCCCCAATTAGAAATATATCCTTTTGATATCAATATCTATATATATATATATAAGTATTTATATATATTTAAAATATGTTAAAACTTCATACAGAAGGTTTCATAACAGACAATAATAAATTTCCAATTGTGGAAATTAATACTAAAAATTGTATAAAATCTTTAAAAAAATTTGTACTGTATAAAGATTTTTTTTTAAATTTTTCTGCATTTCTTTAATGTCTATTATGATGCCCAGCTGTAATATCTTTTTTTATAATAATGATATAACAAAATAAAGAGACAAATGAAACGTAAAATTCTCTAACAAATTCCGTTCAATCGGTTAATTATAATAATAAATCAAATCTACTTGGATTTGATTGTATATATCTCTCTTTTCATTCTCTATACATTATAATTTATACAAAAATCAATAAAACATATAATAATGCCCGAATATTGAACGAAATTTGTTATACAATATAGTAGTAATATAACAGAAAAATATAGTAAAAAATAATAATAATAATGAGAGAAAAAACCAATAACTTAGCTATGTGAATATTACTAAACTACTAATACATATCTATCTATTGTGGAACTGTTGTTCCTGTACAAAATATAATTCCATCATTGACTTGACATAAACAACTACTGGCTGTTGTTCTTCGAATACTTTACAACTATAATAAAGCTATTATTTTTTTGTTTTGCATAAATTATTACCGAATTAATTTCGAAAATTTTTAGAATATATCGAAAGTATAGCAAATGATTATAGTTTTTTTTGTAAAGTATATACAGATACCACAGCCAGGATGACGTTATTTCTCGCAAAATGGAGACACAATCATTGGTCAATTTTTGAGTTTATATTATTAATATTTATATCACTATTTTATTTAAAATAAAAAAAAAACACGTATTTTAATTGCCTTCACCGTCTTCTAACTTTCTCTTCTTACCCCTTGGTACTGTTAAAATAATAATTATGAAAATTATACAAATTTATAAATGATAGAAAAATTACCTTCAGGCGATTGTGCCTCTTCTTCAGTCGTTTCAAATTCCTCCTCTTCAACACCATCTTCATCCTCTTCTTCTTCACCAGCCTCATAATCATCTTCATCAGATAAATCGTCTATATTATCAGCATACACCATATTTAAATTAACACTCTCTTCTAATTCATCTTCTTCATCAACTTCATCAGATGATGTTGCCACCTCCTCCTCACTATCATCCTCATTACCATTGACTTCGTCGTCGCCCTCACTATCCTCAGCTTCACGGTCCTGAGCGTCGTACCTTTTAAATGAGAGATTAAACAAATATTACAAGTGAAAATAGAGGTATAAAAAGAGTAGCTTTTAAACTTGGAATTATTGGATTTTATATATTTAAGATATCATCATTTACTAATGGATCCACGTTATGTAATTCTGATGGACGACAATTCGCTAGAGGATTGTTGAAATTTTGTAATACACGAAAATCTACTCTTAATTGATATAAACCGATAGATTTCGGTTAAAAGTAGAGCTTTTGAAAGTTTTAAAAATAGGTCACTAGAAATGTGAATCAAGAAATCAACCCTCACTGTTGAGGCGGTAATAATTCCCAATCCCAAATAAATCACACTCACCTTTACACATCTTCTACTAAAGACAATAAAATTGTAATAATTTTGAGGTTCACATTTCTAATGATCTCCTCATTATGCTCACGCTTTTTTTATCTACGACGACTTATACAGGGTGTATAGTCAAGTGCGGAAAATTTTAATGGTGAGGATTGTAAGGTGTAAACCAGCCTTTCGTTTAAAGGGAACAAACATGCTATTGAGTATCGAGAGAAAGAAGATGATTTATTGATATAGCTGAATAAAGAAACACCCCCCCCCCATAGCTGATCACGTAATCTGCCACCCTCTACTTATTTATGGTTCAACTTCAACAGCTACTATTCACCAGAACAGGTAAAGCAATAAAGCAGATTTGGTTCATCCGCAATACCAAAAATGGTAGAAGAATGGTTCAATCTATGTAAAACAGACCAAATTTCTCACCAAATCATTAAAATATTGACGCACTCGATTGTACCTCTCGCAGTTGACTGTGCTTTTGTTTACGTAGCATTTGAAAAATGCATTAACAAATGTCAAGTGTGAATCAAGTTACGATACTACGTCGCCAACTGCGAGAATAAATACCGTGGTACACCCTGTAGAATCGTCGAAACCGAAAAGCCCTATTCGTATCTATTTTCGTTTAAATTGCATTATTGCAATCGTTATCGAAAGGGATATTCTTACCCATCGAGATTTTTTAAGCCAGGTATCATTTTAAAGACTTTCTCCCTATAGTTATCAACGGAAGCTGCTTCATTATTGAACAAATCCAAACTTTTCAAATGTTTAAAATTCTTCAACGGTTCCAATGTGGTTAAATCTTTAATTCTATTATCACTCAAGTTTAAATGCGTTAATTTCGGACTTGTTTCCAACAGATTCAATCCATTATTAATTCTGAAAGGTTTGTGAAATGATGGATTGTAATTTTTTTTAACATAAATCGATTGATAGTTCAATAGTTACCTGTTACCGCTCAATTCTAATTTCTTTAAATTTGGTAATTTCGGAAAACCTTTTAATGATGTTAGGCCGACATTTATTAACGATAACGTTTCCAAATTAGAGAATTCATCTGTTAGTCCTATGATGCTTGTACTGCGACAATTATCCAAATTTAATTCCTTTATCTGGAAATAGACGGAGACATGTTTTAATTATACGAAATTGACAAGTTTACATAGGAGCAACGTTTTTAATGTTGTAACATCTTCAATTTAACTGTAAATTATGGTTTTTGTTGTAAATACTCAAATTTTATCACCACATGTTAAAGATGACGACACATTTAGAAAATTATTTTTTTTTTTTTATTAATTTTATTTGTAGAAATAAATTTGTAAAATAGTTACCTCAGCCGGATTTCTACCCCGTTTCTCCAATTCTATACGTTTCTCCATGCCTTCGCCTCTTTATACAAATTCGTACCGGTGTGGTCAATTCGATTAATATCAAACAACGAAATAATGCGAGAAATATTGTTGTTTCACATAAACGATCACAATTATAAAATTAATAACCTTGCAATAACTACGCTGCTGTTTCCACATATACGACAACGACGGCACCAATAACAACAACAAGAAATAGAAGAAGAAGAAGATAATGATGATGGTGATGATGATGAAAAAGACAGCAGTACACCACCGCCACTACGACTACCACTACCACCACCAATACAGCTACCACCAAAAGAAGAAGAAGAGTCGCTTTCAAACACCGCCAAGACACACGACGACAACAGCCACGACCACGATAACAACAAGCAAATACCCAATCGGTCGGCACTAGAAGAACTCATCGATTAGCCGCCACCATACAGTAGCGTTGTTCACCAAATCTAAAACTATTCCAATGCTGCACTAGAGGGGTACCTACAATAACATACGAAAAGCACCAGTAAACAAATGGCGGGAAATTTGATAACCAATCAAATTACGTGAAATTATTGAGGTTAGAATTGTATTAAAAAAAAAATCGTGAATAATTACACGTAAAATACTAATACTTACCTTTATTAGAATTAATTGGCAAATAATCAATTCATATAAATAAAATGATTTACTTGTAATCTATTAAATCAACATTACGAGGGTATTGTTCGGTTCTAAACACGCGCCATTATTTGAATTGCAAATAATTGGACAAAATGGCGCGCTATCTTTAAATTTAAAATCGAGCGGGAAAGGTCAGTTCTTAATTACTACAGGGTGATTCGCGAACAATTTTTATGGTAACTCCCATAATTTGGCGCGAAATTCGAAAAATCTCAAAGATTGGTGGGAAGGATTCCCAAAGAATATTTAAGCGAAATTAGGGCCTTATAACTCATTGAAAATTAGTCAAAAAATGTTTTATTTTAACGATGTCGCGAATCTCATTAACCGGTTGTACACGTTAAAGGACTAAGAATGACTAAAAGATCTTCTTAACATAGTTTTTATTCGTTTTTCATCACTGGATCCTTGTAACAATGGGAAAACTTGAAACCTCGTAGCTCATTTAGAAGTTGGTCAAAAACGATCGATTTGGATATTGATACGATTTTTAGAATAAGCCAAACACGTAAAACTGCTAAAAATGACTCAAAGACTCTCCCAACATTGATTTTTTCGTTTGTCTTCATTACATTCTAGAAAAACTGCCACCAACCCCAAAATACAATGGAAAAAAACGAAGAAAAAATCAATGTTGAGAGCGTGTACGAGCCTTAGCCCACTTTGCGATATTTGAATGT
This sequence comes from Mylabris sibirica, assembly GCA_039776855.1. Taxonomy (NCBI): domain Eukaryota; kingdom Metazoa; phylum Arthropoda; class Insecta; order Coleoptera; family Meloidae; genus Mylabris; species Mylabris sibirica. The sequence continues at coordinate 11,280,252 of CM077836.1, forward strand.
TTCTTAACAGATTTCAAAATTAGCTACGAGGTCCTAATTGTGCTAAAATGACCTCTAGAGACTACCCTATAAACTCTCGGTAGACGCGGCCGAATTGTTAGACCGGGCACTGTATATTTATTGGATGGTGAGGGAGCGTAAAGACTGGCCCTCCACGCGGTCCGCTAAATGTCTCGACAGCCCTGCTACCACAGGTGACAATCTCAAATACCTACACTACAGCACGTGTTATATCGTGTTCATCGCATATGTTAGAGCACGAGATCAGACATCAAGCTTAAAACAATATAATTCATCTCACGTATATACAATGAAGATAGACGAAACTGTAGAATGGCTTCGATCACGTAATACATGTGATCTGACCATAGATTATCTCGTTATTGGAGGATTAATTCTTGAGTCATGCGAAACTTACAATAATTATCCCTTTTGTTATGACAGCCGTTCGTCTAATTTTGGAAATTGCTCTTTTATAAATAATGATTGAGGGTATAAAAGAACTATACAGGATTCAATTGAGGGACATCTTTAATATTCAAAAGAATTATCAATTAAAACAGAAAAAGAAATATTTACGTTGGACCTATTTTTGTTAAATTGTGATAATTATTAAAAACAATTTCATGAAACAATATGAACATGTTATAATTATTATTATTATTTTTAAAATTAACAAAAATATTGTTCTGTTTTACTGACGAAATGTGATAATAATAAATGGGAAAAAACACGTCAACATTTATCATGAAAATGCATTTTTATTAAATATGTGTTATGATGAATTAAAGTAAAAAATGGAAACAATGATCATGTATAATGGTTTTGTTCTTTTAATTCTAATCAGTGAAATACACATTATTATTATTATTATGATTATTATTGTGAATCGCCATGTTAGCACCTCATGTACTGAAAATAAGTACAGAGTGACATATAAACACACAAAAAAATTAAAAAAAAAAATCAGTACAAAGGGCGATCTGAAGAAATTGTTTTGTTTTTAATTAATAATGATGAGGTAACACTTGTCTTGTACTTAGGTTTCAAAAAACTATCTAATCGTTATTTTAATTCATTGGTTCCGGAAGAAAGCTAAGTGGTTCTATGTAATAAGAGTAGTTCCAACGTAAACACACACACGATGAAAAATTATTATTAATACAAATAACAAATTTAATTTAACAAAAATACATTGAAGCGAAAATCATGGGCTTATCACAGAACATGTATGGCATGTTTTTTTTCTCCTTTATTATTCACTTTTATTCCTTTCAAATCTATTTTATCAATATCGAAAAAAGTGAAAACTGCCTCGTGATTATGGCAGGGACAGGAAGCAGAAGCGCAATACTGTACAAATTCCGTTAATAATTAATTGTAAGCCATTAAAAAAAAACACAAACGAAAAGTAAAGAAATCAAACAATTTTTACTTTTTCTTTCGGTCTTTAAATCATCATCATCAATGATAAATTGTAACTATAGTAAGTCTGATGATTTTGTTTCCTCGCTCGTTATAGCTATGACATCCGAAGCACTAACTATTTACACACTTAAATTTCATAAATTTGCTCATGTACAATAATTATATTTTATATGGGAATTAAACAACAAAAAAAATGATGTAATTGAAAACTTTTACAACTGTCCACGATATATCTACACGAATATTGAGATTTTGTCTTTGAATTTACCGCAATTTATACAACAACATGACCAGCATCATGTCAATGTCATAACTAGTTAACATAATAATATTTATATTACAAGTCACTTGTAGTGATAATCGACTGTTGTTTTAAAATTGTCCCTATTTATGTTGCCCATATTTGTTTGAATTAAAGAGTAATAGTAATAATAGTAACTGACCAGATTAAAAAGAAAATGAACTAAAAAAAAACACAATTCTAAACATTACAAATGTGACCTAATGTAAATATCCAACAATTACTTTCAGTCGGATTGAGGTGTTTTCCTTCTTTTCTGTCCGAAATAGTTATTAAAATAATCAGTACAAGTGATCGATAAGACAATAATAATAATAGTTACGAACAATTTTTTTCATTTTCTTGTAATTCAATTGCGAATATTTTAACCTTAACTTATTCGGAGAGATCATTAAATACAACATTAACTTAAATTAAGAGGTTTAGAAGTCCCCCAATAGGAACAAGCTGTGGTCGTTTTATATCACAATTCTATTATGTTTGTAGAATAAGTGGGTTTCACCATTTTATTTTATGTATTTTTAAATCGATTCAAATAATTTAATTGTGTAATAATTGATGTTGGATTGTTCGCAATTATTATTAACTGGTGAAACTCACTTAAACTTAAAACAAAACAAAAAAAAAACTTACAAAACTAAGAAAAATTACACAGGATTTTCTAATGAGTTTTTCACAAAGAAAAAAATGATTGTAATAAACAAAAAGAGACTTGTTAGTTTGAAACTATACTACAACAGCACTCATAGAGTGTCTTATTGTGAACACATCAATAGCAGTCTATCTGTGGCACTACCACAAGCTTCAGCTCTGTTTCACCCGTTTCCGTGGTGGACCTATAGGTGGTATTTGTTGTGTTGCTAATGCACGAAATGCCTCTGCTATAAGATGTGGATGTGTTTGTATCATAGACTTCCAACCGGGTGTATCCATCACATCCGTTGCATGACTATAAAATTAATTTAATAACTAGAAATAATTTTTTCCTTTAAATATATAATAACAAAATAAAAATTACGTGTTAATAAAATCTATTGCTTGTGCTTTTAATTGATCAGCACTATGTAGATCGGCTAGAATTAAAATTTCTGCAGCATTCTCTATTGACAAATTTGTACAAAGGGCCTCTTCACACATCACTTTTAGTCTTTCTAAAGCGTACTAAAAATAATTAAAAGAACAAAAATTAATATTTACTTTTCTTTTTTCAAACAAAATCAACTAACTTTATCGGCGGCTGCTAATAAATCATCAGCCATTTTTTCTAAATTCGACGCCTTCCCAGTATAAATAAATCTGAGCATTTCTCTTAATACTTCATGGTCTACATCTGTAATATCTACTCTATTATGTTTACGCTCCTCCATTTCATGTTCAAACATTGCTTGGAATACAGGACTTCTTGCTATAAATTGTATAAAGAATATAATAAAAAAGATTCAATTCGCAATTAATTTGTTGAAATTACCTGCTAATATTGCTTTATGTGCTTGAAACTCTCTACCAGCCACAGATAATGTAACATCACTAAATTTTTGATTTTCAAATAATAAACCTAAATCATCAGACAACCTACATTCTGGTACTTTAAACTGAATCGTATTTGATTGGCCAGAAATATTTACACTATCAGCAACAACACTGACCTAAAATTAAAACAATAATTATAATAATAGTATTAATTTAAAACAGACAAAAAAAAATAATGAGAACAAACAAAAATGTTTATGTATAAATTTAAAAATAAATATAAAACCACAAAATGACATACTTCACAAAATATCGTCAATTTATCATCTGGTAAAAGACCATTGGCTTCATCTAATAAAAAATCACGTCTTATAAATTTCTTAAAACCCCAATCTTTGCCTTGTACAAATCTATATGCCCTTTGGCTTTCCATTGCTTTTGTTTCTTCACGTTTTGCATTTAATATACTAAATTTAAATTTGGCTCGAACTTCACTTTTATTGCACGATACAAGCAACAAATAGAGAGATAAATAGTCTTTACTTTCTTCATCTAAACCTTTGGGATTAACTCTAAGACACCTGAAGAAATAACAACAAAACCAACAATAAAAATCAATACACATATAAATAAAATAAATGTATACCATTTCAATTTATCATTAGCGCCTGCTGAAAAGGTTGACGATTTCAATACTTCACCCATTTCCTCACGGCAAAAACTAAAATTGTTTATTGTCCACATATAACTGAATTTGACCACTTTAACCTGAAAATTACCAAAAAAATCGTAATGTTAACAAAATTATCAAATAAAAACTACTGAATGTAAAGTAAACCTTATTATAATTTCGTAAATACTTAAACCACACGTTAATATTTTGTAAGTTCAACATTTTTTTCGAAAAAGAAGACAATAAAAAAAAGTAAAAAAAATCTTTTAATAATAGTTAAAAAGCAATAAAAAAAAACAAATGAAATATTTGACAATATTGAACAATCAAAGGCACCTTGATAACTTTATTATATAACCGGAAAATTTAATATTTTCCACGTAAAATAACCTTTAATTGCCATATTTATGTTACTTTTAATTTTACATAAATTACTAAATTTTAAATATCCAATCCATAAAATGCATCTTTATCGTTTTTTTTACAAATAATTTAAACTTAATGAATAGAAGCTAAAAAAATGACAAAAGAAAACTGACAATCTTGTTTCCTAGAGTAAAATCAAAGCTACCTTGATGTTTTTGGTTTTTTTCTTTTAAGTAAAATTTCCCACTAATTACAAGACAAATCTTTAAATTTTCCCAAACTTCTTCGATCAATTTAACTTGAATGTTATTGTTAATTTTGTTTTCAATTTTAAAGCAATTTTTATAGAAAATGAAAACAAAAACAAAAGATAAATTTGAAGATCTGTCTAAAAATCCAAGCTACCTTGATCATTCCGATGTAGAAGCATTAAAACGTAAAGTTTTGTTTATTATCTCATTGAATATAGCCACAATCACAATATTTAAAGTAATTAGTTTAAAACAATTAGAGAAAAACATTAAAAAACATAAATACACGGTTTTGAAAATAAAAGGGAACAAAAGAAGCATTTGACATTGTGCGGGAAAATCATAGCCACCTTGATATTTTTACATGTGCATTAAATTTGATTGAAGAAAGTGAGAATTTCTATAAATTTACAATTGTCTAGTTACAAATTTGAATAAAATCTCTCTATTTATAATATTTTGATACATAAAATATTTTTTTGTAATTTCTACATAAATCATTTGAGATTACACAACCTAGAAACAAATGAAGAATTTGACATTTTAATGAAAAAATCTGAGCCACTTTGATCTTTTTATTGTTTTTTATACTGTGAAAACTGAAGGAAAATTGAAGAAAAATTGTTATAATTTACAAAAATAAACGATGTTAATTTGAATTTTTAAGTTTATTTATAAAGGAAATTGTGAAGAAATATTTCACCCGTCTTTAAAAAAATAATAATAAATAAAATGAGGTTATGTTTAACAAACAAGTCCACAATAAGAACAAAATAATCATAAATAACAATAATAATTTCGAAAAGTAATTGAATTTTCGTTTTAGCAATTTTGGAAGAGCCGTTAAAATTGATTATAATATATGTACATACAGTAAAATTGATTTGCCATAAACAATAATAACATCAATCGATGAATTGGTACTTTTGGCGAAGAAAAGAATAATTAAATTGTAATTAACAACAAATCATTAGTAAAAAGAACTAGAAATTGTCCTATTTTTAAAAATCTTTTCTCATATAAATGAAAATATATTAAAATTTAATGGTTTACTAATGTTTGAAGAACCAGGTTATTTTGTATCGTTAGTATGATTATCACAACAAAATACATATGTATTTAGTTTAATTAACTATATTTAAGTGATATTTTTTATCAATTCTGTTACTAAATATAATTTAAACAACATTTAATTATTTTTCTAGGTTTTAAATTGGATTTAAGTTGAGAGATGTGGACAAAAAAGCTTCGTTTCTCTGTGAATTTAAAATGTTGGAGAAAGATTTCTATTAAATAACACAACGATAAACAGTAGAAAGTTTAATTTCATTTAAAAAAAGGACATTTCTTTTTTTTTGTGTTTCTAATTCGACCAAATTAATTGAGAATTGTTGAAGAGGAAGAAGGGTACAACGGACAGTTGTATTTAACGGACACCTGCTCTATTAAATCGAGAAGTGAAATAACTGTATTCATTTGTCATCATTAATATTGTTTTTGTTACTAATTTTTGCAACATTTCTTTTTCCAGGTATAATCCGGAATTAATAAGAGATGGAAAAACTCTAAAATTACACTTTACAAATTTAATATTCAAAGATCTATCCTTGGATAATACAGATGGATTTATTAAATTTGTAGGATGTAATACAAATAAACGCAATTTATAGCTTTTTTATTATAGTGATGCTTATTACGAAAGATGTGGTGTTTCTATCTAAATATTGTATAATACACATCTTTACTGTTTTCTAATTTTGTTACGAAGATTTTCGCCTAATTACCAACTATCAAAATCTAACAGTAATGTTGTGGGAAAAAAAACTTGCACTTGTGATGTTCGGTCACAGGTACATATAATTTCCAAGAGCCGTTGGCCTCAACCAAGGTCAATACTAGACCATTGCCGTTTGCTTGTTGTATATGTATATGTGTGCAGCAGTAGTGGTTTGCCTTTTGGAATACCTTTGAACGGGTTCAAAATGAACAATAAAGAAACAAAAATGAAAAAAAAAGGATCCTAAAACATATTGCCAAGGTAGCTAAGCAACAAAAATTCAACCACTAACATCATTTATTATTGTTAATTGTTGTATTTGTTTTAAATATTAATTATAGGGATTACCTGCGTGTAACACCAATTCTCAGCCACTGGGGTGTTTACCTCCTGGGGTGGTGGACTTGGCACGCGGCTAACGGCCATCGTACTCGTGGGATGCAGGTTGGAGCTGACTCGGGCCGTTTGTCCGGCCGAGCAATCACTCACCACCGGCAGCCTATAATAATACAACAAACAACAAAATCAGAAAAATAAACAATTAATCTATAATGTTATCAATTATGGATAATGTCAATATACAATGTCAAAATAAAAGCTACCCTAATTCTCAATTTGATCGACAACAACAGGTTGGGCGTAAATCAACATTAATGAAGGTAACTCGAGAGCTTTCTATGATTTTCTAGTAAAATAGAATCGATTTTTTTTATATATAGTATAGTTACCATAGGTCTTCTAAAGCAAAACGGGTCGTGGTCGTATCTAGATATGAAATGCGCAAAAACCGTGATTTAGAATTGAGGAATTTCCTGTAATACATTTTCTTTTTTTTTATATTATATAAAACGGTGCTGATAACGACAACATTTGCATTTGTATAAAAATTTATCTAGAGACAATTTAATGGAAACCTTCAAGCAAAAGAGAATTTTAACCGACACGGAGCTTTAGCACACACGAACTGAAAGAGAACCCCCACAATAATCTCAAAAAGCAAAACAGAATCTCCTCTTCTTCGTCGTCGTCTTCTTCTTATAGGTATACACACACACACACACACTCAAACACCGCATTCACACACGAAAATAAACCAACTATTAAAAACTCAGGTAGTTCAACGAATTACAACAACAACAACAAAAAGACTAGATGGCTATAGAAGAAAGGACACGACGAATTTTTGATACAACCAGGTAAAATAGAGTCGATAGAATTTTTACAAAAATTTAAAATATTTCGTTGAAATCAACGATGGATTCTCTATTTAAGTTGGTTATTATTTTTGGACGATTACCAATACAAGAATAATTGCTTATTATTAGTTAATCATCAACATTGCATTACTAAATTGATGGATATGTATATGGAAAATAATTCTTTTGGCAAGGTCAAACACCCGGGTATATTTTTCAATGATAAAGCCGACCAGACAGTTAGGTTGTGTGGAATGATGACTGTTTTATTGAAGGTCAGACTTAGTACATCGCTCCTGTTTTGAAGAAGTGTTTAGGTCATTGGCCGTTTCGCGGTTTGTTACACAAAAATTACCGTCAGATATGCCATTTAGTACTTAAAATTTAATACAACAATGTAATCGTCCGTTGCAATACATAAAACCCTATTCTCTCATTCACCATCTCTATCTAGTTGAATAGAATAGAAATATTTCGTCCCTCTTCAATAACAACCCTCCAATAACGCTGATCTTGGTGGTGGTAGTAGAAATGATTGTGTCTGTATACTTGATAATAGGGGAGAACTGGGGAACGAACAGTAGAGACTAGCATTGGATGATATTTCTATAGATTTTCGTTATTTTGACGTGCCTTTTGATAAGATATGATAGTGTATTTCAACTGCACAATCACTCAATCGAAATGATTTAAATTTAAACACAATTTCTACGTGACATTTACATCGTAATGTGATTATTATATATCACGAAAGGGAACCTATACTTGTTTGGATACGGCCCTGTGATCGTATTAGATTGTTGTATAATAATATTAATTGTGAAGGTTTTTTATTTTAAAAAATCAATTGTAAAAGGGAGAAATTTTTCGAAACTAAACGAGGAAAGAAATAAATGATTTATAGAATGCTTAATTTCGATACTTTCACAAAAATTTTCAGTATTTCTACAACAGTTGGAAATATATATTTTTAAAAAATTAATGTTTTTGTAACACAAGCAAAAGGTACACCTTTAGTATTATACCTATTGCAGAATGTTCTACTTTTCTCTTAATATTACTTTGGTGGTTGGATGCGTGTCAAATATTAGAAAATAATCATTTGAAAGTATCGGCGTGAGAATGGAAATTAGGTAATTTGCACTACAATAAACAATGAGGAAAAAAAAACAACAACAGAAAATAAAATCAATGTGCGATAAGTAAAATAAAAATGGTAAAAGCTGATTACTAGGAAAAATTATAGCGTTTTTTTGATTGTTTAAAATGGTGTTTATATAACATCGACCCCAAAAACTAGAAAGAAAAGTTTACAGTATAATTTCGCCAAGGTTTTCGCCTTGGTATATCCAAATATTTAAAGGGAAACAATAAAAGTAACACAACAAACAATTAAGATAATTTAAGACTTTTATGGAATTTACGTAATTTATCGTTTTCTATAATAAGTAACTATTGTATAGTAAAAGATTTTAATCTGAATGAATATTTTTGTTGAATTACCAAGCAAAACAGTAATATTTACAATACCTACAACAAATAACCATCATAAGCCTATTACAAAATTGAAGGTACATAGAAAGAGAATTGTGTGGATTTTTTAACTTTCTCCTGAATCTAGAGGAATGTGTAATGTAATGTTGATGGTTCCATGTAAAAGAGAAATCGATATAGTAGAGCGCGGGTGTTCAATAAGGAATAAAGAGCGCGCATATAAAGGGAAAGCGCTGTGTGTTTGTTGTGGTCCTTTCGCTCTCTCGACCGGGTGAAACTAGGAAAACATTTCACCAAAGAACTGTTTGTTACCATTACCTTAAAATCAAAATTGCACAATAAATACTGCAATTTGTTGTATACAAATTAAATAAATACAATAACAACAACAATAATGAGTGTATATTATATATAATAGAGAGAAAAAACGAAACAACTTGTGAAACTTTACCTTTATCCCGACCGGATTCGTCCAAGGGCAAACCTTTCTATTATATAAACAAGACCCTTCCCATTTTCCATTCTATAATTTTCATGAAATTTATACATATTTGTTGAATGTTCTTTTTATTTTTATATATCATCGAAATAAAATTGAAATGTGGGTGGGAAACGTTGATGGGTTTTCTGAAGATTCATGGTCGTTGCTAGTGCGTCGATGCCGCACTAATAAGGTAATGAAACAGTGAAGTAAAAAAAATAACGGCACGTGTCATTTAAAGCTTCCGTGTTTAATTTAAACTTGAAACAATAAATTACACACAATAAACAATATTGTTAATTTATTTATTTAAATAAGGTCAGTATAGGAAACGATAATATAATTTGAACAATTACTTGTGAAATTGTCAGTTTGTAAAAAATTACAATTTCACCAAAAGACTTTCACTCATTCATGTTTATGTGTTGTAATTTTTAACAAAAACCATCCAACAATTTTTATAGAAATTAAAAAAAAAAAAAATAGGAATATTAATGATATATCCCATTGTTAGCATTCTGATTGTTTGGCATTGACGTCGATTTTTTTTTTGCTATTCTAATTTCTATTAATTTTGATATATTGTCCTTCTACCCTCAATAATTTAATTATTTTACCCCGAAATGTAGGTGAAGGGCGAACACGAAAATAATGTAGATGGAATAAGAGAGAATATTTTATCAGGACAGGTCATATTTAATCAGATGGAATAAATCGCATAAAAACGATCACAATTTTATCGATATTGTTATCAAAATAGGATAAACCAACCCTTGTCACAACACATTTTATCGATTTCTGTCTGGGTGTTTGTGTATGATATAATTGATATAACAAAATAACACAACAGATCAGCAACTTTCCATCTGTTGCTCAATTATTTATTTTCATTATTACTATTAGTACGATGTGAAAAAAAAATTGACACAAATAACCCTTCTATAATAATAAATTGTTGAAAATTTCTGAAATAAACTTTCATTATTTCATTTTCTATTGAAACTCGATATTATTACAACATTACAAATTTCTATAAAATTTTCACTATATACTCAAACTATTCTAAATCGGCCAACTTAACTTGACGAGAGTGAAAGCGACAAAAATTAGACCTAAAAACATTCAGTATTGTCTATGGGCCTAATTGACGTATTCGTTTCGTTTCGTGAAAGTCGGCTTAAAATTCTCTATTAAAATAAATGATTTGATTGATAATCTTTACGCGAATTGCTCGAATTCAAATTTTCAGTGTTAAAATTGGCGTTAAATTGTAAACCTCTATTGTACACATGCAATTAAAATCATACTGAATAGTTTCCGAATTAATGAATTACTAAATCCGTTATTGACAACATGTGTCCATATCACGATTGATATCGTAAAAATCGACAATTTTTAAAGGTGTATGGTAGTTTTATTATTTAAATGACAATTATGTGGTTGTTGTGTAAGGTGAAAGGTTAAAAAATTTCGAAAATCTATTGCAAATTTTAGAAAATATAATTGTTAATAATAAATATTCGATCGTAACAAGAACATGGAATTGTTTCATATAACAATTTTTATAGTGAATATCACGCTCTATTAAATGTATGCCATGTTAATGAAGTACATTACTCGACATACACGTTTTATTAAGTAACAGTTTTTCAATAAATTTTTTATTAAAGCAACAACAACCACGATAAAAATCCAGATCATATTGCAAAATTATTATAAACTGTTTTAGTATACATCTGTTTCTTTTAAATTTCCATCTTCTATCGTCCTGAAATTTTTTATTACATTGGAGAGATCTGGAACGAGAGAGCAAAGGAGGAAGCCAGGCACACGTTTGTGAATTACGACATTAGAGAATGTGCGTGCAATTTGGGTTGAAAGTTAAATTTACCTTAGTTTTTAAACGTTCAATTTCTCGATAAAATATAATTTCAATATAATACGGTTTATTCATTATTCATTGATGTGTGAAAAAGAAATGGAAGTTAGAAACCGGAGGAAAAAAAATTATTTTTGACCTTTACGCCGCCTTATTACCAGCCAGATGAAGCTTTCAATTTTAAATAAACTTTACGTATAGAAATAACAACACGTGTATATCTATATATTTAATTGTATATACCTATGTGTGCGTGTATACAATGATGGAAAATGCAGTGCTTTTTAACTATTTTTAATAAATTTTAACCTTCAAAACGCCTAACGAAGGCCGTACACAAAGCTGATTTTCATAATTATATGACGGTATTGTCGTTTGAAGCTTATGACGTGGGGAAGGTAGAGAAGGAGGAGGAGGAAAATTATTTGAATATCAACAATTTACAAATTCTCCTACAATAACAACAACACCAGGAAAAAAAATTGTAGACATATGATTTTTATTTTAATTTGCGTGGTTTCCAAGCAGTTCCGTCACATCTATATTTAATAATTTTTCAACAGTATTATTATTATTAATAATAATATTATACAGAAAATTATTAATATTATAGTGTTTTACGGAAAAATGCAAACCACCAACTCACACTTCGCCTTCTTTTATCAATTTATACCACGTTCAATTTTCAAGGTGAGATCTATTTCACAAAACTAATCATCTTGTGTTCCTTAATCAAACAAATAGAGAGACACTTTCAATCTTAATCACCATCACACTATTATTGTCAACAACTGAAATTATTATCATCAACAGCATCAAAACAATTTTCAATTTATCAAGAATAGAATTGTTCAAGAGAAACAAGAGGAGGAGAAAAAAATTCGGCAAATTTAAAACAGACAGCCTTGATTTTTTGAATTGAAATAATCTTTGAAACCAAGTTCCTGAAGGTCTATTTAATTTACAAATATAAAGAGAGGAAAAAAGAGATCATAAGTTCCACTATTGTCATTAACGTAATTTATTATAATAATAATAATATCAACACATCTAGGAATGCATAACCAATAAACTATTATATAACATTATTGTTACTATGTCATCTTGAAAACGTATAATAAATAAATAAACGTAATTTGAGTATATAGACGACCTTGTTGTTTATATAAAATTGGCATAAACCAGGTGGACCACTCAACTATTCCTAGTTTTTATGGCAACTCCCATTATTTAAAGAACAATTTGAAAAATATTTCAAGGATTTATACGGCAGTGTCTGGAGGTCATTTTAGCAAAATTAGAGCCTCGTAGCTCATTTGGTAGTTGGTCAAAAAACGATGTTGCGATCTTCAAAAAACTAGCGGAGCACTCAAAATGGCTCAAGAATACTCCCAACAATGATTTTCTCGTTTTTCTCCTTTGGAACAGGTGAAAAAACGAGCTTTTTGTGACCAATTTTTCGACTCGCTCGTCAAATAATGGTAGTTGCCATAAGAACCAGGAACAGTTAAGTGGTCCCCATCTGGTATGTATGACTTAACAATTTATAACGAAATTAAAATTATATCGAAATTTACACACTTATGTTTGAGACAATTAAAAAAAAAGCGTCCTATTTCCTTGGGCTAAATTGGAGAAATGGTGCAAAATAAATAACATTAATCCCTTTATTTTTTATTTTTAATTATTATTTATGATTACAACAACCAAACAATAAACCGTTTAAATATTTATCTGATCACCTCAATTACACTTTAGTAGAAAACCTGGTTAAAGAAGCTATTTTTAATTTACTTTGGATAATGATGTATTTATTTATTGTTGAGTGAAAAGAGCCGCATTTTTAGGACAAATCTCTCGTATATTGTTAAGATAATGTATTTTATTTGACTTTGTAATAATTAATTAATCAATCCTTTAATCTATTAAACAGTGACCGATCTATGATTATAATAAAAGTTGGATTACATTTTGTGAAAGGATGCCAATGATTTTTAGACGTGATACATTCCTGGCAAATATATTAAAACCAATCAATCTTTTATGTTCGAAAAAAAAATAGCACAGCGATTGGATATTTTGCAAATTTAATTATAAAAATTACACAATTCGTAATAATTAAACATAATGACTGTGTTATTTTAGGATATGATATCGAAGATATCATATCCTAATTAGAAATGAGCACACAACAAATTTGATTGTTTTCGTTTGATTAAAACTTGGGAAAAATAGTATTCTTTCTCAAATTGCATGTAATTGTTATTGGAAAATTGGGGGGAAATTTGAAGATGATATGGTGGATTTTCTCTAGACGCGCGTGTCTGATGTAGAGTACGAAAGTAGAACGTCAAAGTCCCCCAACACATCTCTCCGCTCTAGATCCGGAGCGGGCCAGGTCAGGGGTCGCCATACTATTCCCCTTCTTGTGAATAAAACAACACAAAACGTGGTGCATTCGCTTGGTGTTCTCGTTAGGAAACCTGGTTATCGATGATTTTTCTTGATTTTTTGCAACCCAAATACATATCGTGCTTATAATCTTAAAAGAATATTTGAAATCATCAAATACAAGGAATTATTGGATTCTATCGCAAAATGTTGAGAGGAAAAAAAAGTGAATTTCGCAAAATATTAGTGTCAACAACAAAATCTGACGATTAATTCTAAATCAAAGGCCAAGGATCCATACACATGTATACGGATACAAAGTCAAATGATTAACATTAAAAAAATATTTCAGTTTGTTACCAGTTTAAATTTAAATAAACTAAAATGGCAAATTACTAAATAAACAACAACGCTGATGATGATTAGAATCATTTGTTATTAAATGCAATGTGTTCTCAATTTACACACTGTTCTCAATAACAGGATGAAAAACGAAATAACCACATCATCTAAATAGAACACTGTAGTGGTGCCCCAAATAATTGCTTGTTATTTTTTTTTATGTCTGTTTCTAGTACAACCTCGTAGGTGTTGTCGTATTAGACGCAGCAATTGAAATAAAAACGACGAAAAATAATAATAATATGTGGATATTAAAACGAAACTGTAACATTACCACTACAGATTAGTTGCACTAGATTTTCGAGTATATTAACTAATGCAATACGGTTATAGTATATTAACAGAAACTCTTTCCTATTGAATTACATTTAGGTCAATTGGTATAATTAATTGATGATGATGTGGGATGATGGACAGGAAATTAAACCAATGAGAACATCAATGATAACACTCGTTTTTATCTTTCTTTGTTTCGCTAAATTATTGTTGGCAATAAAACCAATCAATCTTAAATGTGTGTATGTGTGCAAAATTGGGCACGCTTTGAAAATTATTGTAGGTCAATACGATTCTTATAGCCTCGTTCGATGCAAACTCAGAGTTGTAGAACTGAGCAATTTTAGAACTATAAACGCACCGTTTTCTGTTCGTTTATAGTTCTAAAATTATCAAATTTTACCAAATAAAGTTGTTATCATCTATTCCTGCTTTAGACTCTCCGGATTAAAAGTGAAGAAAGTGCAAAACTGTAGAATAAATTGAGACTTATGAAACTGGTTATTATTAAATTATGATAATGATTTATTGGAAATTGGAATTTACTATAATTATCAATTTTTTATTGTTTATATTTGATTTACGTCAACAATTATAAATTTTGTTGTTTATTTCTACATTTTTCTTACGGTAAATAAAAAGACATACAAAAGTCCTTCAAATCTAATAATATTATCGGTCAACAAAGTCTACAATGTTACCCACGTGTCGTACACTTTTTCATTATCACTACGAAAACGTGAATTCTACAATAACAATTGTATTTTTTTTTTCTATCAAGACTTAATTGATAAAAAAAATCAATACGGGGGTGGTTGCATTCAACAATTAAATTAATTTACATTCAAAATTTATGACTTCTAAAATATTATAATAGCAACAATAATAGACAAGGCCAATATACGTGAAATAACACTATTAAAAAAAATTTGATTAAATAAAACAACCTTGCTTATTAACGTGTAATTGCGAAATTTTTGATACCGTTGAAGGCTGTGTGTGCCTTATCAACAATCAATAGATGCGTAATAAATGATGTGCAAAATTTTTTTCAGCTACAATTTTATAATTATTCAAATCTATTTAAATACCAACTAAATTTTTTAAATTAATTAACAAGTTATTTGTAGAAAATGGCAAATATTTTAAAGATTGTATTTATTTATACATATTTAGACTCAAGGTTAATTTAATGATTGATAATAATAAATGTCGATGATTTACAAAGAAAAACTCGATAGCAATCGATTTATTTGGGAAATTTTATTAAATTTTGTCATAAATAGGCGACGATAGGAGAAAAAAATCGACATTGATTTATTAATTATGCATAGTGTAAAAATAGGAGATTTACTAGTTGTAAAAATCGACAATACCCCTTATATTAAAAATAAAATTTAACACAATTATAGCGAATGAAAACAATAGTAATCAGTTGTTATTCAAGGTGAAACACCCGATCAAGTGTTAAAAATTTTAAATGAAAGGCTTTTCCGGGGTGGGTTTTCTTTCAACGTATTCGACTAAAAATTACATAAAACTGTCATGGTAGATAAACAAAATACAATTATTATTTAACGATTTGAATGGTAGGATTACGAAAAACAAACTATTGTGATTAACTGGTATTATTGCAAAAGTTAATGATATTATTTTCTAATTGAGAGTTTTGTATATTTTCTAATGATATTATTTAGATTGCATAGCAAACGAAGACTATAAGAGCAAAATCTAAATATTCAAGACAGAGAACAGTTCCCGGACGATGACCGAGGCCTTGGAAACCACCCGGGTCCGATGGCCCCATCAAGAAGTAGAGGAAGACGAAGACGACGAGGAAAAACGATATGTATGTGTGTGTATAATAAGCAGTTGGAAACATTCAGACTAGAAGAAATCGCCAAGGCGTCTTTGTGGAGGCCATACGAAGATAATCAACAACAACAACATAAAATTTTTTATAAAACCAAAAACGCAAAGTAGAAATTTGAATATTGTGAATCTTGATGAATAATAGTTTAACAGGAAAATTAATGGATGAGTCAAAAAATGATCAAAAAGAAAGTTATCCAAAACCATGGCATTTGAATGTGGGGTTTTTATTTCATGGTAATATTAGTCGGTATTTTGGGGTCATTGAAAATCTTTATACATTATACAAACACATACAAACTGTATAGTAGAAGCGCAACCAGCCGTGCTCTACATAGTCTGGCACACATTGACATGGGTGGGTTTTTATATTCATCCACTATTATTACAAACATTTATAATTATGGTAATTTTGATGAACAATAACTGAATAAATAATGCGAAAATTGAAAAAAAAATTGTAGTGAAATTTACCTTGCTAGGGCCATATCGGCATGTGGTAATCCGAAAGCTTGATAGAATTTCACTTTGAAAAACAAATCACAAATCAACTTTAACAGAAAAAAAAATAGGAAAATTCAAGTAAATTAACACTTGTAATTTGCACCCTTAACACTCACGTTTATCATCCGGTCACAAAATGTGCGTGTAGGGGTGTTTGTGCGATTTTAACGAAAAAAAATCAAAAATAAAATCGTAAAGTTGTGATAATAAAACAAATACGTCAACTACACATGCACAAGTCCATTCCCCAACGTTAATCAACATAAGACTACAGAAATTTACAGATTCAAAGCTGTTCTTTTCCCCCACTACCAACAGAAAGCACCAATCGGATGGAATCGAGTAAGGTCGCAACGGTGGAGACGTCAACGACGGATCAACTCTGAAATCTGGTCCTGTTCTGTGTGTGTATGGCTCCTTTTTCTCACTGCACACACACTGTATAATACTGAAAACGATCAATAAAGAGTCCCTCATGAAATCCTTTCAGGTCCTACAATGGCCATCTTTTTACTCTTCGACTAACCCCCAACTAACCCAATGGTTATGGTAGAAAAAGCCCCCGCCGATCCTAGGTCTTTACACTCTCTCTCTCTAATACACCCATCGCCGGTCGAATGGGGGGAAATATTGGGCAAAAAAGCTCAAAGCTCGCGACGATTGCGCATGCGATGCAGTCAATATACGGAATATTACCGTATCTTGAAGGGGCTAAATACATGAATTTGTAAATATAACAAGGGTGGTATATGAACAATCAACCCTTCGTTTTTTTAATCAAAATTACTATCTAAATCTGTACAAGGTTGGATATCTATTCAAATTTAAAATAACGATAAAGTTTAATAAGGACATTTTTGTAGAGACGATTAACACCATTTTTTTTTGTAGAAATTTGAAAATTTGATAAAGAATTAACAGTGTGCGGTATGTATTTTCGAATTGCGACATTCTTATTATAACAATGAAACTTGATGATTTCTGGCCTAATTTCTATTAAAACGGTTGACTCATGGAATTTTAGATTGTTAACCATTCCACTCAATTAAATTCTCTCTACAAAATAAATGAATGTAAATTACATGATAAAAATATACGGGATATTGTCTGTCATTTTCTATACATATATTTACTAGAAGAGAAAAATGTATAACACAATCAACTTTCTTTATAAAAACGATTTTCCCGTCAAACCAATAGGGAAAATTCCGCAATTTTATTCGAAATTATCACTCGAATCATTGAATCTTTTTTTAAATATGTAATACGCACAGAAAAACTAGGATTTTCTCTCATTACTTTCCAAAGTTTTCAAATTTTATGCTTTCTAAATCGTTTTTTTCCCTATTCTCTTCGTCAAGATAAAACACTGTCGATTTCAATTGATAATTGTGAATGTTTCCTGTCTCAATAACAAATCATTGAAATTTTTTCCTTATTGTTTTAAGAAATTGTCGAAATTGTTACAAGTAAACGTTTAAACTTTCTATATAGTAGAAATTTCATCTTGATTTTTGTTTTATGACTTTTTCAAGGTGATACTGTTTTCCAATACAGACACAAAAAAATATTAGAAATTACACTATGATATTTATAAAAATTATCCATTTTATCCAATTGATTAGTTGAGATTATTTTCATTGATATAATTATCGTGTAAATTTCAATAAAAATGCAACACTTTATGTGTTGGTTGGTTTCAATGGGAAAAAATCATAAATTATTAATGTTTATCGTTTATTTATCAATTATACTGGGAAATTATTAAACAATATAACAATAAAATTGCAAAAACTTCGCAATAAGACTGTACATAAAAGATCATCTTATCAAAATGAACAAAAAAATTTAAAAATGTTTATACAAATAAATATTACAAATGTTGGCTTTGTTCTGTTAAAATTTATGAATTGTGCGCTACTTGATGAAAAAAGAAACTGTAGTTCAAAATTTTTCAAAAATTATCGGAGCTTACTATTCGTCTAATTTATGCCAAATTTAAAAACAATCTGAGATGTAGTTTTGGAATAAAAAGTAAAAATTGATATGAACAAAATTATTTGGCATCAACATCAATTTTTTCTCTAAGAAACACATTTTACAGTTTTAATCTAAAAATTCCGTCGTATTAATCTCTTAAGAAAGAAAGTAATCTGTAAATATGGATAAATATTCAGTATGTCCCGTAAGTCGCGCATTTCCTCCTAAGGGGCAGGTAAGGGATGAAATTCTAAGACCAAAAGTCCTGTATCATGTTTTTATCAGGCGCATAAGTAATTAGTTATTAATTAAATCATATAATATAACCAATCAGCTGCTCGATATAGCGATAAAAAGAGAGAAGAAAAGAGTCTTGGCGGTAGGACATGGAAAACCAATTAGCAGGTTGGCGCGACTGCTGTTCAAACAAAGAAAGCACCTGATTGGCTACTTAATTTAATTAATTACTAATAACATGTGCATCAAATGAAAAAATTGTACAGCACTTTCCGTATTAGAATTTCATCTCATATCTGCCCTTTAGGAGCACTTACGAGACATCCTGTATATAAAAGACGTTGTGGCTTAACGTGCCATCTAACATTTGAGAAACGTAATAATCGTAGGTAGCGGACCATCTTAAAATACCTTCTGACAATCACAAATTTCGCCCTTTTTTCTAAATTACCTGAAAGTTCCGAGTTTTGGTCAGTCTGTCAACAATTTTTAATTTTACAAACAAATTAATTCAAGTAACGACATCTAGTTAAAAGTAGAACTTTCTAATATTTTCAGATGTTATACACTATAGTTAATACAATTTTGAAATTAAAGAAGTAACAGACTAAACTAGATATTTTTTCACAATCAATCATCAAAGCTCTTTGAAAAGAATGCTTTTATGATATTGGTTTCTTCACCAAGCTAGAAAACGCGTTTTTCTCTCGACTACCTGCAGATGTTTTCGGTATTTCTATAAATTCCAGGTATAGTAGTTAGAGATCTACCCTTTGTTGTCTAGTAGATCGCCGGCTTTAAATTCAAGTCGGTCACAACAATAATAATTGTTACTTTTTTACTCTAGTTAACTGTCGTATAATATTTAGGATTTTTGCAAGATTCTTTCTAATTCTTATGATAATGGATAACTGGACAATTCCATTATATTTTTTTAAAAAAAAAGCTCCAAAGATAGCTATACCAAGTTTACAGAAACACTTTAATAATAATTACAAAAGTGATAACCTGGGATGGTTCACTGACTATCATAATGACTGAAAGTTGATAACCAGTGGACAATTTATTTATTTTAATTTTTTCGCCAATGTTTTTTTTGACAATTTCCACCAATTTTATCTTAACGGGATAAAATAGCCTGTGTTAGTGTTAAATCTAAATACATTCAGCACAATGACTCTCTTGAAATCAAGTCTATTAGTTTTGAATATTTTTCAATTTTAGTGTTCAGCATCATCAAACAAACAAACAAAACTAATAAGAAGAAGCTCTATTGTGTATTCATAAAATATAACAGAACAAAGCAAAACGAAGTTTATATGGTTGATGATAAAGGCCGATCCACACACGGAGATATATCTTAGTAAGACGGTCTCATGGTACGGTACAGTGATATATATCTAGCTTTGTCTATACATGATACCGACAGAGATAGATATATATCATTGCACCGTACCATGAGACCGTCTTATAAGATATATCTCCGTGTGTGGATCGGCCTTAATTAACTTTATTTAAAAAACACACCTTGAAAAATGATAAGAACTAGATTTACGTGAAATAAATGAAGCAATTCTTGTAATTTGTTCGTATATCGAATAAAAATTCTCAGTATGTACCTAATCGTGAAATAGGAAACCTAGTACGTCATTGATAAACGTTATAATTTCCGTTAATTTAAAATAAATAGTAATTTTTCCGCTATTCAAAAAAACTACATTCATATTTATTTTGTTATTGAAACCAAAAAAATTCATCAAAATCACCAAACTTGTAAACGAACTTGAATTTAAAGATTCATTAATCGGCGACAACATCAAATTACGTTAACGATTTCCGCTCTAGACCTTCTTCAAATATCACTTGTTTATAGATCCAATGGAATTTCAACGATTTAAAAATTTAAAATTCAAAAAAGAACCAACTATTATAAAAATCTGAAATTCAGTATAGAAAACCGATCTGAGTATGGGCTATGGCCTCTGTTATGAAAGGTTACAACCGAAACAGACAATAATTAGTTTAGTGAGAGTTTCATTATAGCAGAGGACACGAAATATTGGCCTCGTATAGAGGAGGTCGTCGAGGAAACGTTGTGCCGCAGACCGAAAAGAAGAATAGTATTTTGGGTCAAATCATGAAAAAAAGAAACTAACACAACCAAAAAAAGGAGAATGAGAACGAAAAGGGTCGACTGAATATTTATTTCACAATCCCACCTACAGAGACAATATTAAAGAATATTTCACCATAATAATATCAAAATTATAACGGAAAGAAAACAACAAAAGATTATTATATCGTGAAAGTTATTTTTCAGTAGATTTTCTATTATAGAACAGTAGGGAGTGAAGAAGACGAAAAAAATTAAACAATATTGGCCATTCTAGTTTAAATTTAATCCCACTCAATCCAGAGTATAATTGTGAAATCCACTTTCACTACCGTGGCCAAGTTTCATAATTCAATGGGGACGACTCTTATGGATTTGCTAATTGATTCACACCACACAATACAATACAACACACCCTAAACTGTTTTCTTCTTTCATAAAACATGGATCACTGATATTTTGATAAATATTCCATTTATCAATGAAAAAAATTGATAGAAATTGCATGTTATTTCTTGGTTGCAAAAAAATTGTGAAATTAGAATCTTTCACCAGAGTTTCAAATCACCAAATTTTTTACCTATACCACCATCAGAACTGGGGGTAAATAAATCAAAATAATCGTAACGGTGTTCCATCTATAAGGAAAGGTTATTGAGTAATGCAAACAAAGACACTGTACATGAATAAATAACACGCAAACAACGTGTTGGCATTAAGGTCTTTGTATTGATGTTAAAAATACATCAATTTTTTTCTAAAAAAATTCTTGTTAAAGTTTCTATTATATACCAATCGAAAACAATTACAATTTCCAACCTGAAAACAATAAAGTCAATTTAATGAAGAAATTGGATATTCTTTGAAGAAATCTAGGTGTATAAAGTGTATATGTGTGTGTGTCAATATAGTAAATTAATGTAGCCCTTGGCCTGACCCGGATTCTGTTGAATTACTTAACACACTGTCTGATCAAAAAAAAAGCTACACATATATTGGATGAAATTAATCCTCAATACGTCTGTGTTCACTTCTCTGTTGCCTTTTTGTTTCTTCATCTCGAGACGAATAATAATAAATATTAATGATATTTAAACGATTTTTGCTTTCTGTGTACACATTTACGATAGATTCTAGCCTTGAAAAGTTCAAACTGATAACTACGAATATGAGATAGAGGAAATTATTGTTTATATTTATTTATATCATGAAAAAAAAGGTGGTAAGGGCTTTGATCTTTCTCTCTCTTTAATATAATTTCAACCTTTTATTCTTTGAAGAAATCAACAAAAACATGGTTAATCTTTATAGGCGTGTTTATCGCGTATTTTTGTCGTATATCTAATTGTTGTAAATCATTACAATAACAATAAATATTAAGATTAGCATTTATAAATAAATATTAAAAAGAATTAATGAACAACTAGCTGTACCCACAAAAGATAACCTTCAAAAATAAACATATGATACATACCACGAGTTTGATATAATTTACCGTCATAAGTCCAATATAAAATAAATCACTGGTTGTAAACAAACATTTTTGAACATTAAAAAAAATTAATTAATGGCAAATTCACAATTAATAACAAAGAAAACGTTTTTTTTATAAAAAAAAAATTAAATCAAAATTCAACACTATGAGACCATCTTTACTACATCTGTACTGTCACCAATAGATGTCGCTCAAACTGTCAATTCGTGTATTTTAGGTTGCATAAGTCGATCTTGCAATGTTATATACAGAGTGATTCACTATAAAATTTATAATAAATTGTACACTCTATTCCTATTTTAAATGGACTTTGTGGTAAGATTTAATTACAGTTACAAGTCTAGTAGTTTGGAAAAATCAAATTTCTTAAATATAAAAAAAAACAATGTAATTAATTCGAATGTTCGTTTATGAATTGTTGTAAAATATTATTAGAAATTGGTATATTTAAATATTCTGTACCATCTGGGGATCGTTTGAATTTCACCATTTTATGATCAACAAATTCACTTAATTGTGCCCGTAATGCTAAATCTGAACTTACTAAGAAAGCCTCCCTGCATGCTGTATACAAATCTTTAAATGGTAACCCTTGAAAAAAAACACAATAGTTAACAAATTTGTCAATGATTAATTATATATTCACCTTGATAATACTGATTTGTATTATTCTCAATTTGATATCGTACCAAAATTAAATAGATCCCTTTCGAATTACTCGTTAATGATAAGAATACATTTCGTAACGATGATAAGGCTAATGTGCCAGTTCTTTGGACCATTAATGAACTTTCAAAAGATGTCTCATCGAGATATGGATGGTAAGTTGTGATATCCCACCATGTAAAATTGAATTTACTCAATTTCGAGTGATCCCAAACTATAAAATCAACATTAAAATAATATTTAAAAAAAACTATAATAATCACCTAAAGGCGCATTAATATGGTCAATGGATGCGATCAAATGAATATTATCGACTGCAGCTAGATTCGAAAAAACATACTGTGATTTTCCTCCTTTAATCATCTCAATATTATGGACGATCAAATACAGATGAGTGTTTGGAATTAATTTAAATTCATTTGTGATTAATTCACACGCTTCATAAATATTCGATGGACTTTCTTTTAGTTCTAATAAATCAAAAATAATTCCGTCTAAGATTTCTTTGATTGTTAACGATGGAAAGAAACCATTAACCACAATCACTGGTAATTTTTGTAAATATTCTTGATGGAAACGATCTAAAATTGCCTTTTTCGAGCCCAAACCGTAAAAAAGAACGTTAAAGTTCTCGTGTAATAATTGTAACCATTTATTGAAATATCCACAATTCGTTTCGATCAAATTCCTAATAGAATCATCATGTTTTTCAGTTAATTTCATCTTACATAAAAGTTTCTGTAATTGATCTTGTGGTAATCGTGGCGTTTCTAATTCATCTAATGTATGATTCGATGTGATAATCTTCTTTGATGATTGATTTGTGAAATAATCATCAGTTTTTATCATATAATCATTATTGATATTGCGTGATTTTCGTGGTGTTTTAGTAGATTTTGTAATTTTTGGTAAATTGGCAGTATTATCATCATGATCCGAAATCTGATCATCGCTCGATTCTGTTGAAGATTCCTCTTCAGATTCAGTGGTAGCTACAAATTCACTACCACTGTCTGAGAAATCTTGCCCACTTGAACTGTTCTCTTCCTGAATTTTAACAGCAATTGCTACAATTAAAATATAATAAAACTATAAAGAAAATACAGTAATTTTCTATACTTTTTCGTAGTTTTTCACGTAGACGATGGGGTGTTTTCGGTATGTTTAATTCAAGCGTTTCGGAGACTTTCTTAAAGAGGCCGTCACGACGTTTACGCTCTTGAAACGAGAAGATTTTATCACCGTGAACGTTCTCATTTTCATGTAATACTGCAAAAAAATTGTAAAATTAATTCTCTAATTAGTAAACAATTGAGAAATTCAATTACTTAAAGGTTTACTTATTGTAGCCACATCTTCTTCAATATTCTCAGTATCAGAATTTGCAACATATTGAGCTGGCTTTGATTTTCGTGGACGAAGACTTCGCCTGCGATCCTCCACCTCATCTGTCACAATTTTAGGTTAGAATTAGTAAAGTATTGAAAATTAACATATAGTTGGATTTACCGTCCATTTAACAAGCAGTTTAGATTTTGTCCCTGGTTATTGTGCTAATACACCTATTTATAAAATTAAATAATATAAGTAAGATGAGCCATGAATGGATGTGGTTATAAAACAAATTTAGCGGGAAAATTACGACAGGCGCAACCTTTACGACAGTGTTGCCAAATTGGTATCAAAATTCACCTGTACATGGAATTTTCAAGACAATTTTTCTTGCAATAAATTTAATATGTAAGAAAATCGTATTTTAGTGGTGTAACTTTTCCAAATTTATTGTAATAGAAATAGAAGACTGCTAGGTCCTAAGAATGAAAAAAATAGTCGAAATCAGGCAATAGCGTTGGAAGTCTCCTATACGAGTCTATAGATGGCGGTAGTTTTACTAATTCGAATTATCTACCGCATATCCCACCGATTGCCACCCAAGCTTAAAAAATAATATTGCTTAGGACTAGGACATAATCTTTGTTTATAAGTAAAGAATGGATTAAAGGTCAAATACTTACATTCGTGTCATAAATTAGTACATAAATGTAAATATTTTTCTAAATATCTGGTAAATAATACGAATATGGAGACGTTTTTATAAGTATCAACAAAATATGCAATTCACAATCAATTTCCTAATAAATATTTATTTTGAATAGTTTACACATAAGAGTGATCCGTATAATATTGATAATTAATAACAATAAATTATTACTTGTTTACTTGACTTAATAACAGAAGGTTGAGATTCTCGTCACTACTGTAAGAATTAACAACAAAAAAAAATATAAAAAAAATGACATTTATTTTTTCAACCTGTGGAATATTTGCATAATTCAAACTACATACATAAATAAAAAAAAACATCTCTTGTCCACCTTAAAGATATCTAGATATTGCTGATAAAAATACCGATAAGTTATCGAGAAGAATTCATGCAAAAATAACAAGAAAATAAAATAAAATACAATTACATTGAAGTGGGTGACCAAAAATTCATTTCTCTCAATTCTGACGGTTGCGGTACAAAGACTTGTTTCTTCTTTCTATTCTCATTCAAATCATCAATACTGCTAGCAATCGATGATGTACTCTTCATACCATCACCCTCTTCTTCAATAATATTCCCAAAAGATTGTGATAAAGTGTGACGTTTACTAAGCAGATTTGACAATATCCAACTACCATGATGATTCTCGTTATCAACAATAAATGGACCAGTAAAATATTTATTATTGAGACGTCTTAAACTTTTCGGTGATGATTTTGGTGATGTTAATGGTGATGCTGGTAATGATTTGCTACCACGTCTCAATGATGGATTAAAACCTGGTGGTGGTTTATTATTTATATCATCATCAACAACAACATTATTACTACTACTACAATCTTTATTTGATTGTAAATTAAAACCAGGTATTCCTCCTCTATTACCAGATACCATTTGATGGGCTACACGGATTACAGATGTTCCACATTTTGCTGCTTCACCTTTAAAACCATCATCAATACCACTTGGTTTTGATTTTGTTGTTGTTGTTGTAGTTGACGAGTATTTGACCTGTTGAGCTGTTGCAGCATCTGTAATAAACATTTCGAAATTAATCTGAAGTTTATTTTTATTATTTGTATACAACTATCAAATGTTCTAATTGATTGAAGTTTATAAAATTTGTTAAATAGCCGCTTTTTCACCTAAACTACTTTTGAAGAATATTTTCATTGTTCTAGAAACTTCCGTTAAATGGGGTAGTGCATCCTACTTTCTTAATTTAAATAGAACGTTTTATTAAATTGAATTTTTATAGCATAAATTTTATAATTTAAAAAAACTCAATATTATTCGTACCCGCTATCGATTACGAAATTAATTTTGAAATAAAAAAAATTAACTTTACGAAACTTGAAAGATAAATATAATTATTAAAAATAAAGATCAATATTTTCTATTATTGTTTCTCTTATCTTTAAATATTTAAATGTACAAATTTTTTTAAACTAGTTATTGATTAATTGATAAATTTCACAATATTTTATTAATTTGCCTACGAGACAAACAGAAAGAGAAACTAACTGTTATAAGAGAATGATTTTCATCAAGGACAATAGAAGAAATCAAATTATTTAGATATTTGACATTGAAAAAATGTGGGTAGGTAGGTAAACCGACATCAATTATTTTACAATTTTTTACAAACATTCTTAATTACTTGCTTTTCCTAATTATCAAAAAATCATTTCTATTTTTTATAAATAAAATAATTAGACAATTAGGCAGCATTCCAAATATGTTCATATGTTCCAAAAATATTACATTACAATTGATTTTAGACACCTTTTAATAAATATTTGTAACTGTAAGATTTCTTTATTAAAACACTAATTTAAAAATAGTATTTAAATAACACTGATAAGTTAATGATAAACAAGATTGTGACGATAGTGTTATTTTGATCGATGAAACACACATGATAAGAAAATAGAATAATAATTATATTCTTTCATTGACAAATGAATAAAATCTAAGCAGTAAAGAATCGTTACTTTCATAAATGTTTCCATTTATTGGTGACTCGACCTTTTGGTATTTGCACATTTAGATTTCACATCCATCAATTTCATAGGATACAATTAGAAAATATCACAGGAAATAAAATAATGAACATAATTATCAAAAAAAAAGTGGAAACAATAGTGTTGTCACATGTGACGAATACTTATTGCAAGTCTAGAACAATACATTGATTATATAATCTTTCAAACTTACAAGCGACCTTTGGGTTGAATTTTTGCCTTATTTCTTCTGCTTCTCACGACTTTATTGGACCGATAAAAAAACGCTTTAGAGACGATTTCACCAATTTCGGTTAAGCCTATTAAACGGTTAAAAACAAGACGTTGGTGAAATCGACCCTTAAACCTTTTAACACTCAACCAGAGTTTTGACACATCTTCGTTAAAAATTTTAAGCATCAACCTGTTCTAATGAATCGTTAAAACGACGCATTTTTGAAATTTCGACCTTTCGATATTTAATCTAGACTTTAGCATATGCTCGTCCTAAATTTAGCAACTTTAGTTCTTTTATAGGTTGAATTAGTGCATATTTTAATACAGGATTTTTTTTTAATTGTGGTCAATTAATTCAAAAAATATTTCAACAATTTGTAGGAAAATTAGAACGATCGTTTTGGACAATCTTCAAAAGCGAGCAAAGCACGTAAAATGACTTAAAATGACAATAATTTTTTTCGTTTTTCTCCATTGGACTCTAGAAAAAATACGAAACATTTCCATATGTTCCAGAATAAAATGAAGAAAAACAAAAAAATCAACATTGGAAGGACCCTCGAGTCATTTTACGTCTATGAATAGTTTTTGAAATTTTTTTGACAAACTTAGAACTTAAAAATGAGCTACAAGGTTCTAATTTTGTTAAAACATTCTGTTTATGATTTTAGTCTAAGATTCTTAATTACTAAATACATAAACCGAGTAAATTTCGGGATGTTAATTCTTTTTCGAGTCGAGTTGTAGATATTTACTTTATATTACAACATTTTTTGACCTTCAATTTTACTTTTGTGATAATTTTGATTACAGATCCGGTAAAATAAGACAATCTATGTTCGTTTATTATACTGTATTTTGGACTAGATTCGTGGCCTTTAATTTAGGTTTCAATACATATTTATTATTGGCAAAATGCGTAGTCAATTCTTTACCAAACCTAAAATAGAATTTCTCTGAAAACTGAAATAAAAAGAAAATCCCTGATTTTAATGAAATAAATAATACATAAAAAAAAACGAAATAAAAAGACAACGTATTTTGGCAGATGATTTTGAAACAATAGAAAAAACAACAATTACTTTAACGTGCCATAACTGAAATTTAACAACAGGATAGAAAATTGACAATTACCATTTAAATCATTAATTTAAAACAAAAAAAAAATAACAAACAAAGAGTTTAATTAACGTAAAAACTACAATAATATCCACATGTAAATTATTGTCATAAGTATATAAACAAAACAAAGTCAAAGTACAAACTTTCAACTGTAATGTTAAAAAAAATTGATTTCCTCATTACAATTTTTAAATAATAAATCAATTAGTAACAGAAAATGCCCCAGGAAAAACTCGAAAATTTCATTCGTTAATAACGTGAAAATATAGGACTTGGCAAATAGACGTACAAAAAAAAACACTGATAATAAAAATGATAAGTTTCAAACATAAATTAATTTTAGACATGTGTATTGTTAAAACTTACAGCCAATAGTTGCTTAAGCAATTTGTTTTAATTCAAAATTAAAAAATAAAACTGCACTCACCTGTAGAATTTTGTAGGAATTTCTGGCAATACAATGTATGTTTAGAAAAATCCGGCTTATTTTTATTTAAACTATCAACGGATGCTGTTGCTGATCCAGCTGTTACTACCGATGATGATGATGTTGATGATTCAATTAAATTATTTTTATCTTTCAATGTATTATTTTGTGAATTGTTACGATAATACAACATAAAACTATCATCTAATTCAGTTGGCGAGAAAGTATTCTGTTCCAAATCGAAACTGTAATAAAAATATTTAGAAAAATTGTATATTTTGTTGATTTAATAATTAAAGAAATATTACGTTTTCGTTTTTATCCATTGTGGAATTGAGATTCCCGATGATAATGATCGATCCTCTTGTGTTGCCATTTCTATTCTTAATTAATTTCTTTTTAAAAAATACTTGAACAAAACACACCAAAATATTGAAATAAAACACAGCTCCTTTTATTATTACACTATTATTTAAATGTAAATTAAATTAATTATATAAATATATATTCTTTTTGTACTTTTTGTTATTATGATTATTGAAGCGACAATCTGTCTGTCTCTAGGAGTAGGCTTTAGACATTCTACTAAGCTGAAAATAAAAATAAATCATATGAATATTACGTATTGTTGACGTTATAATTCTAAACAAAAATCCAATTATAATAGAACTGATAAATTGCATACAAATTACAATTAAATTTACAAATAAAAACATAAATATTTTTTGATCAAAACAGTATAACTTTCTAATTATGACAATTATTCACACTCCAACTGTAATAATGATGGAATTATTACGATTATTGTGGTTTTATTATCAATAGTCACCTGTTTTATCTTAATTAAGGAAATACGTAATAGCCCACTGTTTAATTCAACACCAATATTCATTGTATTTTAAAATGTTTATAATAATAAAAAATTCAACAAATACTGGATGTTATCATGTTATGAATTTGATGTTTTTTCCATTTAAATTAACAAAAAACCTATAGCGTAATCATCAAATAATCTCTAAATAATAACAAATGATTGCCAAATAACTCATTAATTTTTAAATATGTATTATTAAAAATCTATTTAATGACATAAATACAGAAGCCCAAAGACTCTTCAATGATTTTGGCAAAAATATCGTGTCATTCAACTTAATTTTGTTAGATTTGAAAATTTCAGTGGGGCACACTTGCTAGTTTAGCTAGATCCGGATTTTCCTACTTAGAAACAGTTTTTCAATACGATTTGAATAGCGTTCATTTATTTATAGTCTTTAATGGACTCTATAGTATTCTAAATAATAATAAATAAATAAATAAATACATAAGGCATGTGATATGGGAGTTGGGGCCAAGACAAAAAAAAAAATTGTCTAGAATTCTTGGAACTTGAATAATTTTATATCTCATTCCATCCAATAACTAATTTCAATCTATTTCTCTCTGTCTCTCTAACATTATTCAATAGTGAACAATAAACTTACAATTAACCTTTAATTAAATCATTACAACAGTAACCTTGATTGATTAAAAATTTAGCATAGAAATAATTAAAATTTACCTTCAATTTGCGATTAATTAATTTGGAATTTGTGCAAATACCGAAAAACATTGTTGTCACCAAAAGTTAAATGAATTGCTCGAACTCAACAAATTGACAAAAAAAACAAAACTAAAAAATAATGGACGCTTGGATTGTTTTTATAACGCATGCCTACAGTGTTGCCATATGGAAATTATAACACCTGAATAGGTTGCCAATCAAATATTTGCTATGAATTCAAAACATGGCGCCATAATTTGAACCATACGCGAGTAAAATTATTAACATTGATGAGGTTCAAATTTTAAATAGAGTAACTACAATAACTAGTAACATTTGCAGAAAAAATTAGCCAGAATTAAACAAAAAAATTAATTCTTAGCTTAAATTCAACTAAAATGGTAAAATGGCCATAGATTATTATAAAACAATGATTTGCATTATCGGGATTAAGCCTAAAGAGACTAATGTTCTCCATCCCTGCCTTACTTTGACCATGGTTTATAGACTACTCAAACAATGCTTTGACCGAACATCTTTGTTGTTTAGTTAAAGGTTGAATATGCTTTTTGTACGCTTTAACTCATCGTTAAAGTGCCAATTAGAAAATTGATTTAAGCCTTAAGCCTACTTACAATTAGTATATAGGTGCTACACATTTATCATCAATTTCGATAAATGACCCATTTTTAGTTTAAAACTTGGTTGTAATCAGTGACGTACTTAATGGAGGACTTAGCCCCCTAAAATCACTTACTTGAGTTGCTGATATCTCGTCGAATTTCCACTGTTAGCTAACCGGAGAATTTGATTTGTAAAGGTATTTGTTTTCCAATACTTTTCCCAGGATTAGCTGATAAATTTAGGATTATGCGGTAGTCGCCCCAACTCCACCGCTGGTTGTAATACTGTCAGAGGTTTAAATTAATTGAATGATGTAAAATAAAAAACTTTATCAATAACCATCACGTTACCACTCAAGTCGCAATATCAATAACAATGTATACAATTGAATATTAATCAAATTTGTTAAATTTACGCAGATAGCTTAGACAGGTCAAGACCTGATTATTTTCCATATAGACACAAAAAATAAACAAATTGTAAAATAAAAACAAAAAAAATATTAAGTTTTCAACAGAATTCAACTTGGCATCGTTGCGCGTTTCTTTTGTTGAACTATTTCTAACCAATCAAATAACAACAATGGACATGTACTTAATTCAAAATTGCATTTATTATTAAACAAAAAGAATTTCCGTAATTAAACCATTTATTTTACGAACTTAATAATTATAAATATCTTAACTGAAGATATACATTATGTATATGTCGAATTTGAGTAAATTTGTAGATGCCAGAAAGAATGGAACAAAAATACAACAAAATAATAATAATTAGCAAATATTTTAGTTTGTAAGTCGCACACTTCACCATAAACTTTTGGAAAAATGCAGTCTTTCAGTCGATTTTATCCATTTCTTCTTTCTTCTTTTCAATTAACCAACACTGAAGTTTCTTTTCCTTTAGTATTTTGTATCTTTTTTTGAAGCTTGAAGTTTGTGTAGTAGTAATAGTAGTGGTAGTTAAAATAATAGTGCAAGAGTTCATGTCCACTCACTTTGAACAATTTACACAAGATACATGCTGTCTAGAAGTTGATTAAATATAATTTTGCTACAATTAGCTAAAACCTATGAACGAAAGAAATTCAAACTGTGGTACCGTTGCCATATTTTTTTTCAATTTTAGAAATTTCAAGTACAGTACCACAGTATTTTACATGAAAAAAATCTAACAAAGCCCCAACAACACAGGTGGCTGAATGAAGGATGATTCAAAAAAAAAGTTCAGCATCTCCAATGCCATTTCCCTATTTTTTTTTAACGGTTTTTCTCAATTATTTTTTTATACACATATCACAAAGAAACTAAACATTCTATATAACAAATATAAATGACATTGTACGGCATGAACTTGAAACGGGGAGAATGTACCGTGAACAACTAAGTATATTCACAGTAAATACAACTACTTTAATACAGTATAGTAAAAAAAAGAATTTCTACAAGTTAATATGGAATAATTATACATTAAAACCATGTTACTTTTTGCCTATATATAGATATAGTTACATAATACATCATTAGAAATATACCAGCATATTTCAGCCAAAGCATAAACTTTGTTATCATATTATTATCAACAAATACAAGTTTTCTTATTAACTTCAACATTACGATTGAAAGAGATTTGATTTAGCACTATTTGCTGTAGATAACAATTCTCTTTCAATACATCTATATATTAATTAATGAATTAAATTATGTCACAATTATTGCGATTCATTCAACTAATATATAAAATTTGGAAAATATTTATTGTTGTTATAATTATGAAAACTTTTTTTTTAATGCTTAAAATAAATATAAAAATGAACACTTAGTCCTTCAAAGCTGAAGCTTCTTCTATGTTAATGGAGTCCTTTGTAATCTCCGATGATGTATTAACTGTATTGGCAGTGGAAGTTGTACCACCAATTACGGGTTTATTTGTAACAGATGCTACATTTGAACTGGTACTATTCAATGAGCTATCATTCAATTTAGCATCATCAACTTTATCATTTTGCGAAGAAAGTGAATTACCTAAGCACAATATAAAAGATTTATCAACATTAAATATAAATACAAACAATGATAAATACCTTGATAATATTGTCTTGCCGGTGCTTTATTAGTATTACTGTTCGTGCGATGTTTATTGTTTGTGTTACTGTTTTGTTGTACAGAATTCAAGTTTGGTTGAAAATTCACAGGTCTTTGTATTGGTGGCGGATATCGCTGCATCTAAATTAACAAAAGACAAAAAAAAAAACAATAATTAACATTCGAATTAAGAAAATTAATAAAATAATTACATTACTCGATTGTTGGTTCCCAACGCCTTGATACAAATTGTATTTATGTTGAGCCGTAGGACTCGGTTGTGGTGGTGGTTGTTTACAATTTTGACGTAGTTTAGGGGAAGAAATCTGAGATCCTATTCGAACAGTTATGATTAATATTAAATGAATAATGAGTTGATAGAAACTTACCGGAATTGAAGACTGAAGATAATACTTCTTGACTACCAGGACTTTTCAATTGTTGTGATCTACCACTTTGATCGCCAATTTGTTGTGTACCACCGACACCTTTCATATATTGTGTTGGTAGACTTGAACGAAATTGTTGTGCATTCAAAGCGGCAGCCAATTGAATTGGTGTTGATAAAAAATGTGAATTGAAACTTTGTAATCCAGCATTTGTATGTGATTGATTGTGTGTACCAAATACATTTCCTTGTAGTCCATAACCGGCTTGATGTTGTTGTAATTGAGCAGACTGTATTGTTGAACTTCCAGGTTGTTGAAAATAGCCTGTTTGACCTATAAAATTACAATTAAATTTTTATAATACTATCAATGATTAGATCTAGATAGATGAATTTTCCAAGCATGCTAAAAAATACAACAAAATTACAAAAATTAGTTTATTTACAATTTTTGTTCTGCTACAATCATCAAACTAGTACAAAGGAAACTATAAAGTTAACATAAAGAAAGGGGGTGTAAAATTAACGATACACAGAAATTTGCAAAATCATACACACTGAATTGTTGATGGAAAAAAAATCGAGCAAATGTGGAAAATGGACACATTTCTTTCGTAAATAAATAAATAAAGCTTTTTCTAATATACTACATAAATTTCAGAAAAATTCATTACTATCGAAAAGAACTATAAGTATATATACTTTAGTCTTAAACTATCCAACATTTTAATCATAACCACACCAAATAATGCTAGCAAAAAAAAATCTCAAGAAGAAGATATAAAAGCTTAACCCAAAAAGCGCATTAGTGTAAATTCCATGAAGTATTATAAGCTTTGGCAGTACCTGTCGATCCGGAATAATAAGATGATGATGGTTGTAACGTTGGAACAACATTATTCTGTACTGGTCCTGTTGGTGCTCTTTGCATTACACCAGCATTTGGTAAATAACTAGCTGGAAGTGTTGGTTCATATGCCATATAGACTTGTTGATTTTGTTGAGATTGTTGTTGATAGGCTTGACCTACACCACCAGCTTTTGTTCCTTGATAAACAAAATATTTAAAATTGAATAGATTTCCCTGTATTGCTTGAATATAATAGAAAAAAAGACACTTACCAATAGCACTAATCTGTTGACTACTAGGTTTAACTGATGCTGACATTAAAGAATTAGATGTTGAAGATATCAGAACTGTAGTAGGATTATTTAATTGTTGATTTTGACCGAAAGGCCCTGTTGCTGATAATCGATAATTACTCATATTTTGATAAATATCAGGTGGTGCTTGTGGAGTAGGTGGTGGGTGTGGTTGTGCTGTTTGCAAATAGACTGATTGAGTGGAATATGGACTTGAGGCAGTCTGACCTAGACCATAATGATTTGGATATTGTGAATACTGAGAACGTCCTTGACCACCCAAAACACCAGTCTGATCTATCTGGAATGGTCCATAAAGCCCAGTTTGGGCTTGTAATTGTTGTGTTGAATTATACATCACTGTTGGTGGTGATGGTATTGCCGAAATTCCATACTGATTACTGCCCCCAAGACCAGCCTGGAAATTATCGTTAAATTGTAAATTATATCTTATAAGAGTATTTATAAATTGAAGAAATCTGAACTACCTGATAACTAATATGTTGATTGGCTGTATATTGTTGTGGTGGTTGACCTATATTCATACCGGTTCCAATAACAGTTTGTAAAGGTGGAGGTGATAAGGGATTGCCCATTAAACTAGGCCCCATAATTCCAGAGTGCTGTTGGTGACTTGTAGAAGTTAGTACTGCTTGTCCACCAGCTCCGGACACCTGTTGAGTGGGTTTCACCTTCAAGATAATAAATTAACATAGAGATGGTGAAATTGTGTAATAAAATTACACCAAATTATCATTACAGTAATAATAATAACAGAAAAATACCTTGCAAACATTTGTCGTATTATTAGATGCAACTTGATTGGGTGAAGGACTATAACCATCATGATTATCGTCAGATGTATCGTTGCCTTTTGTGAAAGCATTTGGATCTAAAGTGTTTGGATCAGAAACAAAAGAACTTGAAAAACTTGTATTATTGTCATCCTGACCTACACTATGATCCGCTGGTGTTTCCCACATTTTCTTCACAGATTGTATTTTGAAATTTAATGCATCAGCAGTTGAAACATTACTGTTTGTTGTAATTGCATGCATGGAACGAGATGACATTGATAAATTTTTCGAACTTTTATCTTCTGTTAAATGCGACAATTCAGATTCAAAAAAATCTAATTTTATATCAGCATTATCCTCTTTAAATGTTAATGGTATTTGAAGTGATTCAGATTGTTTATCATTTTTATTTAATAAATCACCAATCGGTTTATTATAACTTGTAACAACTGAACCATCAATATTATCATCTAATTTTGAACGAGGTTTGTCTGAACGTGAATTACGTGGTACAGGTCCGGGTGCTGTCTTATAATTAGTATTCTCAAAAATAATGGTATTAACTGGAGGACTAGTACCATCCAATAGTGTCTTGTCCGGTAATTGATTCATTTTTCCAATTATCTGTAAATTTTATTTTAATAAGCGTACTGATTCTTTCCATTTCAATCATGAAAAAAGTAGTAGAATTAAAATTGAAAATATATGTTCATATAAGCTGATTTACAACTACATTTTTCACAAGTGTTAAAGAAATAAGAAAAAATAAAAATTATTTACCTTATCATTGCTGGGACTATTGCTCTGACTAGGAGTTTGTTCCAAATTCTTATCGGTCGTTACTCCTAAAACATTATCAGTATCTAAATTTCGCAATGGAGAACCTAATGATTTATCCCAAGCATTACCAATAGGTGTCACAGCATTATTTGATTCTTTCATATTATAAACATTCATATTTTGATTCATTTTATTCATATCATTCACATCACATAGATTTTGTTGCATCTGTTGTACTTTCTGTAATCTATGTGTTTCACGTTGTTTAGCAAATCTTGGTGGTAATTTATTTGAACGTGAACGTTCAAATTGATTTTTATTTGATTGAGATAATACTGGAGGCGGTTGAATTGGTGGCGGCATTAAAGAAGCAATATTAGATATTTGTTGATGAGTCAATTGAGAATTTGGTGTATTATTATTACCATTACTTTTAATTGTCTTACGATCTTGTTTATTATTGACATCTTTTTCGGGTTTTGATGGTTGAGACAATTTACTTGGTATTTTCTCATCAGGAGATTTATATTTATCTTTTACAGTTTTCTTACTTTTAACTTCTTGGAAACCATCTGCATCTCCTGATAATGGAGCTTTTTCATCACTATCTGTAATTGTCTCACCTTCTAAATGATCTTTCAAAGATATATCGGCAATTGCATTGCATAAAGTATTTTGATCATTTAATTTCTCGTTTTTCTTGTTAGAAGAACTTTGAGACGACCGTAACGTACCACTAGAATTTTGACGTGTTATAGAATTGTCATTTCTAGAAGAATTATAACTCTTTTTATCCCCGGAAAGACGTGGCGGTGGATTACTTCTTCGTATTTGACTTGAATTAGATGAATTTCTAAGTGATGAAGTCAATTTGTTTTGAGATTTTCTCAACGAATTTGAATTTTTATCATCAGAATTATCGGAATTTGATTCACCACCTTCTTCATCTTTTTTACTTTTCGATTTAGCTCGTCGACTATCAGATTTTCTTGGTTTATTTTTATCATCGAATTTTCGTTCAATCGACTCTTGATTCGATGTAGAATCTTTTCGAGCACTACCAATAACTCCAGCAGGTGGACCTTGTTGAGTGACCTTACTTTTATCGTCTGAAGAAACAACTTCTGTGGAGTTTTCATCGCATGATGATTTCTTCTCTTTATCATCATGATGACCACCGAAAGGACTTTTAGAAGGAGGTGGCCCATAACCATCAATTCTTTTACTCAATCCCCCTCCTCTACCTCTAAAATTACCACCACCACGTCCATGTCGCGATGGTTCACCTCTAGGTACATAACTTTCACGTTTACCAGGCTCTTGTTTATCAGATTTTATTCTATCTGTTGTTACTTTTGTTTCCTTACTTTTCTCTTCTTTTTCAATTTTCTTGCTGATAATTTTTGGACTTTTCGATCCACCAAAATAAGAGTCTTTCGAATTTTCATTATTTATTTCATCTAATGAGCCTTCAGAATCCGTACCACCGAAATCACGAATAGACCTCTGAGAACCACCAGAACGAAGTCCTCGATTTCTTTTTGGCCAGCTTGAGCGATGATAATCACTTCCACTCCAGCCTTTATTAGAACCATAACTTCGATTTCTGCTTCCTCTTTTATCATCTCGATCTTTCAAATCTGAATCTGATTTATCAGACTTTCGAGATTCAGTTTCAAAATGTTTTGTCGAATCTGCAGGTTTATTAATTTCATTTACAATTTTATTTGTTTTCTCCAAAACATCTGGTAATTTTGAATTATCCGAATCAATAGTGGTAGGTGATATAGTAGTATCAGCCCACACTTTATTTGTAGTATCTACATCAATCATTACATCTTGGTTTTCTTTTGAATCTGTTTCTGTCGATTCCTCTTGAATTTTTTCATCCTTTTTCGTTTCCGAGATCTTTTTCTCTGGTAACTGTCCACGTTTCAATTGTGTTAAATTTCGTTTTTCATTTCGCATATCATCAGCTTCTATTCGATCTTTAGTAATAGGACCAGGAACTTGACGACGATCTTCACGTCTTCGTTCTTCATACGATGATTCCGCCCATGAACTAATCCCATGTTCTCTTGGCTCTGAATCTCTAGTTGAATCACGAGAATGTCGGGAATCTCTAGAAGCTCGAGAATCTCGACTGTCAGGTCTTTGAGGCCTTTCATGTCGTTCTTTATCTTCACGATATTTATCACGTCTTTCAGGCCAGTCGTCACCTGCTACTACAGAACGTTCATTATTTGATTGTTCCATTTTTTTATCGTGTCTTTCTTTATCTTTCTGCCATTTATCATCATCTCGTTTTTCATTGCGACGATTATAATCATAATCTTGTTGTCTATAATCATGATTATCATCTGTAAAACGAGAATCTGAAGATTTATGTGACAAGTCAGTTTGTGAACGGTGTGATGAACTCCGATAACTATCATCGGAACCCTGTCGCTTATATTCTTTTCTATCATCATCTAAATCACGTTCAGGAGTCTCAGATCGATTATTTGTATTTTTCGAAACATGTTGATTATTTGACATCCAACGATTGTCGAATTGATGTTGTGAAAAATGCATTTGTGATTGCATGTTTAAATTTAAATTATTCCTTAATTTTTGGAATCTTGGTGGTACAGGATTTTGATAATGTCGTGAATAACTTGAACCATTTTGTTCTCTAATTTCACGATCCCTATCCCTTTCTGAAGTTTTCATATGTTTATTACGTGATGATGAGAAATTCTTGCCTTCAATTTGTGTCAATTGCCTAAATGAACTTTCACGATTTGATACATTTTTCTCATCATCGAATCTTGTCTTTTCATTATTCGTATCATTTGGTGTGCGTGATCTACTTTCACGATCACGTTCTTTCTCTTTTTGGAAATTTGGTAAAGGTATCTCAGCTGGAGTTATTGGCTTTGGAGGTACCTCTGATGGATTAATTGTTCGAACCCCTTCCTCTTCACGATTACGTTTAATTTTCTCCTCTAATTCCATCAATTTCTTAGCAGCACCTTGTTTTGTAGCTTCATTAAATCGTTTCTCTTCTTCTTCTTTACGTTGCTTTGCTCTCTGTACAGTCAATTCCAAATCTTTATTATGTTGAGTTCGACGTTTCCATAATTCTTCATCTGAAGTTCTCTGGCGGTTAATCGATGATGAATTATTATTCCAATTGCGGGCTTGGGACTCATTCATATGATTTTCAGTCTTCTCATATTCTTTTTGTTGTGAAGATGCTTTATCTTTTTTGTTTTTATTTACTGTTGATTCATCATCACTAAATGCCAACTTTTCACTATTTTATATAAAGAATAAACATTTGTAACAACAATTAAATTATTAAATGTAAATGTCACTCACTTATAATCAATATCATCCTGACCAGTCCAACCTAAATCCTTGTCAATTTCGTCCATTCGATTCAATTCTTCTTCTTTAATAATGGGTCTAGGGGTAACGTCTTCGGTATCCACCAATCTCGGTGGTGGACGACTCTCAGGTCTATTACGACCATTTAAAGGAGGATTCTGAGTGGGAGTACCACTTCCACTTGCTGCAAAGCTACCTTTGTACATCTGAAAAAATTGTATTAATACATTCTAGTAATATTTTTATACATTGAATAAACTTACAAAAGTTGGCATGACTGCTCGAAATTGTGGTGGTAAAGGTTGCTGCGTGAGGCCGACCTG
Source organism: Mylabris sibirica (assembly GCA_039776855.1). Lineage (NCBI taxonomy): Eukaryota > Metazoa > Arthropoda > Insecta > Coleoptera > Meloidae > Mylabris > Mylabris sibirica. The sequence continues at coordinate 11,320,391 of CM077836.1, forward strand.
GGCCGCTAGCTGTGGTGGGCCACCCGACGGAACCGAGTTGTTGTTCCTTTGTTGACCGTCCTGAGTTGCTCTGGTACCACCTTGTATCCAGGAACCTTCCGTTTGTGGACGTAGACTTAAACCTGGTGTATATTGTGTGTCTGTACGTATTTGGCCACCAACACTTACACCACCACCACCGCCGCCGACGACGACGCCACCAACACCACCACCACCTCCATCGCCAACGGATAAACTTGGAAATTCGTGTTGGAATTGAGGGCTTTGATATAATGGTGGGTGTAAAGGATCTGGACCACTCATTACAGAACTCCATGATTTGTCTGTGGTAGCAGGCGTCGCAGATGGTGTTATATGCTTTTGTTGTTGTTGTTGTTGTGGTGGTTGTTGTTGTTGTTGCTGTATTTGTGGTTGTTGTTGTTGCGGTTGCAATGGTGGGATTGTTGTTGTTACTGGTAGAGCAATTGCAGACTGATGTGAGCTCACTTGTGGTGATTGTTGACCGTTTGTTGTTGTTATCGTTTCTGTTGCTGTTGTAGTTGTTATCTAAATACAATAAAATAATAATAAAATACAACGAATTTATGTTGAATTATACCGTCGTATTTGTTGTTGTTGTTGTGGTGGTTGTTGAATCTTGCTTGCCCCATCCTGGTCCACCTGGTGGTACTAATGGTATAGAAGCGTCACTGCCACTATGTTCCGATTTTAAAGAAGGTAGATTTGCTGGCGCCCTACGCGCATTGGGCACTTTTCCCAAACTTTGCATGCCATGTTTGTAAACTAATGTGCTTTTCTGTTGTTGTTTCTCTAAATTCTCACCCTATTTATTAAATATAATACAAATTAATTCAATTTTATAATTTCTAAATGAAATTAAATTATAAAATAAGATCTACTTACCCTACTAACTCTATACAAACTATTTATATCTAACGATTGAAATTTTGGTTTTGTTTTCTCCCCCTTGGAGGCCAGCCCTGGCAAAGTAGACATGCTGTCTGCACGCAACCATTTAGATCTTCAGGACCCAGCGAACGAACCTTTTTCCTTTAACAAGCAATAGAGGAAGAAACTGATAAAATACACTATCACTACATAAATCACTAAAATAATTTTTAATAAGATAAAAACAAACAATTTATCCCCATATAGTAAGATGTTTATAATTGAATAAGTATGAGTAATGTTTGAAAATCACTTGAATTTAATTAGCTTGATGATTAAAAAAAATGCAATTATGTAGACTATAAAAAGAAAACATCAACGTAAGTATAGAGTTTTTTAACAATAAATACGTGATGTATTGTTTTGATTTATAAAAATCATCTACTATCGAATCGTTTAACAATTAAATAATGAAATTTGATGATTTTACTTGTAATTCACTGAAAAAATCCTACTACGTAAGCATAAAACTAGTCCAACTCCAATTCAACTGCCAAAACTACACAACATAACACAAATCAAAGCGCAAAATACCAACTGTAAAATACTGTTTTATATATTCACAAAATCATAAAAAATACCATTAGAATAACACAAATTCGCATTTAAACAATAACAAATACAATAACAATGGTATCAAACTATAGTCAAACACCAAACAAAATGAAAACATATATTAACAATACAAAAAAAAAATGGATCTGAAATACTAGAAATTTTATCAATTATCAGGAAAATATCGACTTACTTTGGTCCGTCCAGATGGGTAAACAATAAACAACAAGAAATTAATCCAATTAAATAGAAATTCGGACGGATGATTATAGATTCTTTAATATTTTTTACCACTATACGTTTACGTTTTCACTTAAGTCAAAATGGCGTACGCCGACTACACCAATTTCAATCAATACATGACGTCACATCAACACTGCCATCTAGCCGAAATGAACTGTATCTCAAGAAAAAAACAACTTTATGGTAATCTCATTAAAAATTCACCAATATTTTTGATAAGTCTACAAAAATTTTCGATTAAGGATTGTATTAGCATGTGATGTACAAGAAGATTTAATTTTTTTACGACTAATTAACAAAAATTGATTTGATTTATTGGTGATTCAAATAATAGATAGCGCAATTATCGGGGACGTTTCAAAAGCGCCAATGAAATAAAATTTGAAATTACAATTAAACGATTTTCGAATTGAACAAATTTATTACAATTATCGTTATTTTCATGTAGTTTATAACTTTTAAAAAAATATGTCACAAAATTCTCGAATTAATTTATATAGTACAGTTGTGGATTGCCTTTAATATTAGAAATTAAATTGTATTTGTGTTAAATTAAACTTAAAAATTGAAGCTTGTATGCTACAGTCAATCTATGAAATAAATTAAAATCTTATCGATATTCTATAATATTTAGAATTTATGTTGGTGAAACATTACTTCTAGTCGTCCGTGATTGTTGTTCTTTCTTACATTCTTCAGCTATATGTTCTAGTTGATCTTTCAAAACTAACAATTCTCTAATCCGTTGATAGACTGGATCCTTTTGAAAAAATTAATTAAAATTGTAATTTTAAAGTTTCTATATAATATATGAAAGTTTACCTGTGTTCGCATGCTGGGATTCCATCGACAATAATACGCTTTCCATAATTTTATATGTCGAATACTTGCAATCGGTATTAATACAATTTGTTGAGTTGTATTTGCCCAATATAGCGGATTTTTATATAAATCTAGTTGACTATTAGTGTATGACCATAATGAAATTGTTAATTCTTTAACTCCTATAATTTGTAATTAATATCAATAATAATGTTAATTAAATTGGAGAATTGTATATAACAAACTTTCAATAATTCGATCCCTTTCACTATTACATAAAAACGTTCCAAATCTACACGAATATAAATGATCTAAAATAGTTATCAGGAAATAATCATTAAATTCAAAAGCATTGGGGAATTGTTGTGTAATCTGCCACACACAATCGATAAATTGTAGGAATACTGGTGAACGATCAGCATCTGAATGATGATCATCACCATGCCCAATTCGCTACAATTTCAAGAGAAGATTTAACAAAAAATATATAAAATCTATGGAAAATAAACCTGTTGAAACTTATGACCAAACGATAACCATTCTTTCTCAATCAATACTTCGAAACCTTTAATTGTACGATAGTACGGATCCAACATTAGCATTGATAATGCTGTTAATTGGGCTGTACGATCCCAACCATCTGAACAATGGACTAATACTGATGTTTTATGGTTCTCTACCTGTGCAAAATTTTGATAAAAAAAATTGTATTAACCTATTATTTAATTATTATTACTTTATCAACGATTCGTACAGCACCAGCCAGGATACATTTGATATGTTTTAACCAATATGTTGATTCAACGCCTGATAACCATTTGGTTTCTTCAATATTCGGATAACATAATTCTTTTAATTTCCTTAAAGATTCTCTCATTACATGTATATTATGTATATCAAGAAATACTAATTCGGCATTCTGATAAGCATCCTCTGATTCATAACTAGAAATGAAGATATAATCATTTTAACTCTCAATGAAATAATAGATGAATTAATACCCTCCTCCTTTTGCTTTATTCGCAATAGCATTAGCACTAGGTCGGGCATCCATAATAAACATCTTATGCGATTGAGCATTCGCATCCATTATCAATTGAATATACCGTTCATCTTCCCTACACCGTTTCCCGCTAACCTAATAAACAAATGAATGAATCAATGAATGTATATAAGGTGTGTTCTAGCGGAGGGGCATTAAAAGTATAAGAAGATGGAGGTTTCTGAAATTTTACAGGGTCTTTACTTTAATTATAGTGAAACTCCTAGTAGTTGTCAGGTGATTTGCAAAATATTTCAAGGATTTGTAGGTGGAGCCCTGGAGACCATTTCAGCAAAATTAGAACCTTGTAGCTCATTTAGAAGTTAGGCAAAAAAACGTTCGTTTCTGAGAATGTTGCAATAAACACGTAAAACGATTAAGACTCCACTATCCCCCAACAGTGATTTTTTTTTTCTCCATTGCATTGCAGAGAAGATGCGAAACATTTCCACCTATTCTAGAATAAAACGGAAATTGTGACATTGTCAGAAACGAGCGTTTTCTTGACCAACTTCGAAATGAGCTACGAGGTTCTAATTTTGCTAAAACGATCTCGAAGGACCCTTACAAATCCAATTCGAGTCACCCACCACCCCCTCGATTGACCATCTTTAAAAAAAAGAGCCTGCATGTAGCCGTTATATCACTTCCAGCATTAGACCATTGGTTGCATTATCAAAGTCACCTTCAATGTAACCGAAGAATTTAAAAATGCGATAAAAAATATACCATTCTACTTAAAATAAGAGAGTAGAGTGCACTACCCCATATAAGTAAGGGAGGTAGCTAGAACAACGGAAATATTCTCTAGGAAAAGTTCAAATTTCATCAATTAAAACTTCTTATACTTTTAGTACCCCATTGCCAGGACACACCCTGTATTTTTTAAGGAATTGTACCCCGACTAGAGGTTGTGAACAACGGGTAATTGTAGCTTGAGATTCTGGATGTATCCAACTTAAAACTGGTATTCTACCTCTACTACGATAACTGGCAACAGCACGTATATCTTCATCGGTAGCTTGTGCTGGTACAGCCCATACAGCTGGATAACTATCGCAAATTTCATAAGTTTCATTAATTTTAGAAATCTTCCACATATCATTATTCACACCCTAAAATTTTATAATTAAATCGTATTTAAAACTATAGATAAATAAAATTAACCATTCGTTTTAATTCAGCTATCGGTTCATACACACTCCAACCATTCTCTGGAAACAATTCAAGATATTCAAAGGCAAACAATTTAATTTTATGCGATGTAGGAAAGGCGAATTGTTGTAATTTTTCGAAAACATCCCGCCTTGAATGATTCTCTTGCTTATGTGCAAAACGTAAATTACGCATATCTTTACAAAACACTTCAATACCGTACGCATTCTCGCCTCTAGATGAAGCACCACCGACTTTCTCAATTCTAGATACCTAAAAATCTTAATTTTTAAAAAAACACAAATTCAATTCAATAGATAGAACGTACAACACCCAATGGTACATCGATAACATTCGGTGTATCTTTATCAACTGATTTAAAATATAATTTATAATTTGTTACAGTTAAGACACCTCTAGCAGGACCGTAATAAGGGCACAAATAAGTGACATCACGTGCTTGTCCAGTGACTTTTTCACCTGTCAATAAAGGTGGATCATCTGGACGATTTGTATTACCCGACTCGGATGCACTTGCCTATAATTTATAATTAACAAAAAAAACATTGATTAAATTTAATTAACATTAACAAGACCTTCTTCCGTTCTAGTGTTGAAACGATATTTTCGGTTGATGTAGAGCTAGATGAACAATAACTTTTACTAGGTGATGCTTTACCACACCAATTTGTCTAAAAATATACAAAGATTTTTAATTTTTTTAATTACAATTTTACACACTTACTGTATCTTGTTTTGGTAATGTATTCGATTTCGAATCGGTACGAAATGTGTCTAAATTTAAATTATTTTTATTAAAACTATTATTCTCCATATCCAGAAATTCTACACTGCCTCTTTTCATATCAATTTCGTGTAGTTTTTACATGGAATTCACAAAAAAATTGATAAAATCTTCAAACTTGTTTAGTGAAAATTTGCATGAATGATAAATATTTTGACAACTGTTGTCAAATCGAACTGATTTAGGTTATAACATAAAAATCCCTAAATTTCCGACAAATTATCTGCGTTGCCAACTTGTTAAAAAAATAAACAAGATAATACAATTTTGTCGATTTTTAAATTTTATTCATCATTATAATTAGAATACTATTAACAATCTTGCATTTGATTCCTATCTTGTTCCTCTAAATACGTTTTATTGAGCCGTTTGAATTTAAAATTTTGTAAAAATCGTAATTCTCCATTCCATTTCTTCAACAGTTCAAATTGTTTCGGATCTAACAAATCGGGCATTTCTACAACAAAATCGAAATTGTAAAGCACTCATTCAAAAATTTTCAAATATTCAGATACCTAAACCGCAACCTTCGTATTGTTCACGTTCTCGTTTAATTGTCATATTGATTATATCTTCTCGACTGGCGTGTTGTCGATTCTTTCGATTACCTATCGAGTGTTTTAATCGAATTTGCTCCAATTCTTCATTAAATCGTGATAAATATCGATTGATAATCTCGATGGTTTGTTGTCGAGTGTAAATTGGAAGGTTTTTATCGATATTATCACGAAACCACATCACTTTTTCGCCTAATAGATTCAATTTTACATTACTTGCTTGTTTATTCTTCAATCTTAATTTAGCTCTACGGAAAAATTATGTTATTTATCTTCAATTTTAATGGCAATAAAGAACAATTACTTTGTGACTTGTTTTACAAGTGTTTTAGTTTTACGACTATTTGGATGTTTGCATTTCGCCAAATCCTTTATTTTAGTCTACAAATAAGAAGAGTTATTAATAAATTATGATATATACAATAATTAATAAATAATAATATACCATATTTTTAGATTTTTATCCGAAGCATGAGAATTTGAGGTTATAAATTCTAGTTCGAACATAAAAGTCCCTATATTTAATGGCGCTAAATTCAAACAAATTAACCTTGGTCCGTTTGATTTTTTAGCTAAGCGCTGTCTAACAGGCTCAGACATTTGTTTCAAAATCCCAAGTCATAAGTTATGTTTTGTGTGCAAATGACGTCACTGCTCTGATCTATTAAAAGGCGCGTCCACATTATGCCGAAACCTTGCAATTAATAATTATAATTTGCAATTAACTTGGAACTATTGAATTTTATGTACAGAATTTAAATGAATAAACATACTTTATTAATTATAGTAAATTATTAATGATGAGTTAACGCCAGCGCATTCCATGCCGGGCCGCATCGCAATAATCCGTCGGCTATAGTTTTAATGTATTTCATAAAATATGAACTATCGCATATATGTGACGGACCGATACGCCCGTTCCGAGCCGTTATTGCCTGGTATGCGCTGGCCTTAATAAGTAATAAACATCTATCTTAATTAGAAATTAGAATAAATCTTGTACAAATGAATTCTGTTCTAATTCGTTATAATTAATTACAATCTGTGAAAGATGAGAAATCAGTCGTTTTAACATCTTTTCAGTCGACCATCTAGGACTGTATGGATAATCATCCAAACAAATCGGTTCTTGACAATTGGCCAATTGAAACGTTACACTTGGTCTAGTTTCCGGAAAATAATTCTCTAAAAACCTCTAAATTAAGGAAAGATTTTAAATTAATATTTCCAATAATTACCAAATATAATAGACACTAAAACTGTATAATCTTCAATTGTACATAGAAATGTAACTTTATCGAAAGTTTCAGCATCAAATTCCACCAAACTCTCACAACGTTTCGAACAGATGTAATTTATAAATTCTTTTTTCAATTTGTGGTGTTTTACAATCTTTTCAATAAAATTATCTAATGATTTTTTAACATGTACGATATATTCAAAAAATGTTGTTTTCTTGTTGTTATACGGTGGAATATTAATGTTATTATGGCCTAAAACTTGGTCTAATCGAGGTGATAAATACAAACAACTATTGACTTGTGATCCATCCAATTTTAAAAAGTGTACTTTTAATATTGCTCTATCGTTACCCGGATTTAAAAGTTGATTATTATCCTTATTTAAACTACAATAAAAAAATTGTATTTAAAAAGAATCGATAATAATTTGAAATAAAATACTGTGGTTGAATATAATTCGGTAATGACGATGTGTCGACTTTTATATTAATCAAAAAATACACATTGGTTGTATTTACAGCAACTTCAACGTCATTAAAATCGACAATATCATTTTCGAGCAATTTTTGTAAATCACCATTCAATTGTGCGTACATATTATCATCTGATAGTTTATCAAACTGAAATATTAAAATTATAGTAGTATATGATAAAAATTTATAAATTTACATGGAATTTCCGATAGAGTGCCAGAAATTCTTGAAGAACTGAACATAAAGCTGACGAATTATTAACATTCCAATTTATTAAACTTGGAAGTTGTTCGCTGATTAGATCAACATCAGGATCGCATAAAAATTCTTCGTCGTTAAAATCGAAATCCGGTGCAAATGTTAAATCTTCAGGATTGAATATTATCGTCCAATGCAAACGTTTACCAGCATACGGTATTTTGAAATTATAATAATAACTATATGTCTTGTTATCCTTATCTACGTATTGTATAGATGATATTGGTGTTATATCATTAATTGTTAATTCTTCTAATGCTGAAATTTATAAGAAATTAGAAAAATGTTTCAACAATAATATATACATTGAATACTTGGTGTTTTACTTAAAAACAACTCTTCTATGTGTTTCTGAAGAAATGGTGGAAATTCCAACAGAAAATGATCGTTATTATACGCCTTTTTATCCATTTTTATATTGATAAAAATTGACAAATATTTATCACAATCGACATAACCTCAAATTATAAACAGAACAAAAGTAAGGTTATGTTAAAATATGTTGCATAGACTTGGATGTACTAGACTGCTAATGTCAAATGTGGGTAAAAATTTGTAGCCACCAAGCGCACTAATATTTTTTGAGACGTATCTGTTGTTTCTTTCCAACAATGCAACAGCTGTATTTTCTGTTCTTGTCAATTTATCCGCCACAATGTTTTACGCTGGCGGAAGTGGCGGATACTCAGTCAAATTGAAGGATAGATAGTGATAAGTAGTTAGCTAAAAAGAGTACGACTAACTTTCGAGGTAATTCGAAGTTAGTTACATTATAATCCAATACAAAACATAGGACATTAGCTATCTATTCCCTTCTAATATCTTTGATATGTTGTCAAATTGCCAGATTCATTGTTCTTTCCGTAGACTCTCTCTTTAGTAGTTTCCTGAACTTTATTTTGTTGGATTTTCATTAATTACTTAATGGTTTTTCTCGAATTTTAAGGTTCATTACGGCATTCAACACAACTTTGAATTTTTCCAGGACCCAGAATTGTTCTAATATGAAAATTGCGAGCAGTATTGAATCCAGAGACTTTTTACCCTGTAGGGAAATTTGATTTAGCTAAATTCCAATATGTTTAATATGTCTAATTAATCTAATTATTATTAATTAGAATTCAATAAATTAACAAACATATACATTAAATAAATTACTAATCGTATTTTATCACCAAAGTCCGGATTTCGGCTCGCTACAGCGTGCCAGGCAAAACTAGTCTCTAGAAAAATTTCAATGTAGCGGATCGTAAATCTCCGCTACAACCACGTTGTTCTAACATAGGTTTGACCGTCAACAAAGCGAGCTGCCATGAGCTGCTCTATACCGACCGTAAGCGAATGTTGAAAACCAGTAGACCATTTATAAAACTCATAGTGACAAAGCGACGTCATTGCTAAGACGCAGGTGTTTGATTTTAGACACGTTGCTATGGATACGGTTTCCCCTCTATTATTTTCTCAAAGCAACTCGTTTATGTTGATTCATATTCGAAAATAAATAAAATAATGTATGTGAAAAAATTATCTACATATCTAAACTGATTTACTACACTTATTAAATATTAACAATGGAATTTTTTTTAAATTTAATTCATTATATTAGATGAAAAATTATTCGCATATGAAATAAAAAACCAACTACACCAATGGGTGTTTGACGGCGTTGAAATTATCATGGCAAAACTGTAGATCCGGACTTTATTTATCACCTACTGTATAAAACTTATTAAAAGTAGGCCATAATTAAATATTCTTTGTAATTCTACCGGCAGTGAATCTCAAATTTCTGTCGGGGAAATTTCCCCCCGGCCACCCCCTTGGATTCAACATTGATCGAGACAATTTTAATAAATTTAAAATTTAACGGAAGTATAACATCTCAACATATAAAAATGCATATTTTTGACCCTAATTTCTCCTATTTGGTGATTTTTTCTTGTAAAGCAAAAATTACATTGTTCATTTTCTTTTTAAAATCAAAATCGTTGAAATTTTAAAAGTAATAATTCGTAAATTACATCCGGCAACACTGCCAAAATGAAATTCTTGACAGATAGATTCAAGTGTATCAAAGAATATACAGAACGTCCCACCATTAGGAAAACTTTGTTCAAATCAATTAAAAATTATTTGTATTTATATTTACATTTTCCAAACAATCCAAGTACATTAAACTAATAAAATAAATAAACTATAATCCTTAAAATTACACAATGTACAAATGAACATATTTTTTTTGTTGTTATAAATAGAACAATATGGAAATCTATGTACTTTTACCTGATTTAAAGTCTAAAAATAAAACATAAAAGAATTAATTATAATAAAATAATACAAACAGATAATAAAGGTATTAAAAATATCATAAAATATTTTTATCATTTGTCTATAACCAATTATATTCAATAATTGTTATTATCAATAATAATAATACGATTTGATGTTTAATTTGATAAACTACATTCGTGAGTTGAGTAGAACAAGTACTAAACAATAGTGCTTGCTGTCAAAATTGTCATTAATAATCGTTCTTTCTTTATTAAAATGAATAATAATAATTTTTAATGTGCCATTGTATAACTAAGGTCCATACATTCGGAATATGGTTTTTCTGGTGTTGTTGGTAGAGGATTATCGCATTCTTCCAAAAATTTAATCACTTTTTCAGTCGTCTTAACAGCACAAACACTTGAAGCTTCAGTCTATAGTAATTGAACATAGTATTTAATTTATAATTTTCAATTAAAATAAAATACAACTTACCGATGCAGTTAGATTCATGAAATTAAAGAATTTTTTCAACAATTCGACCATGTCAGCAAAATTGTTATTTTTCAAAAATTGACAAACACTAGCCTGATAGTCTTTATTGTCCATTATTAGAAAACCAATCAACATTACAATATAAGATGCTAGGAATGTATACTCCATATGAGTGCCGGCTTTTTGGAGTACTAAAAAAAAACAATTTAATTTTTTTTTTAAATATCAATTTCATCTATACATTTAGCTACAGTTTCTTCAATAAATTCTTCATTCGATTTGTATGCAACATTACTACTATCACCATCCTTCTCACCATCTAATATGGCATTTGTTCGATTTTCTGCAATTTTTGCACAACCCTCCCAATGGTAAAATTGTGCGATTAATGCCTCAACTGCACTTTCTTCCCCTAAATAACAATAAGTTCAACAATAATTATTTATAATTATTACACAACTTACTCGAATAGATACTTTCAAGTTTTGATGGCGCTTTAGCATCCATCAATAGTTTCTTATTTGGTCCGTTATCTTGTATTAAATTTATTAACAACATTAGAACCTAAATAATTTATTATTATTATTATTATTAGTCGAATAATTCACATCAGAAGAAAAGTTCTTATATCAACTCCAATTATTTAGCGAGCGAGTCAAAAAAAAAAGATGTGTAGTCTCTGGAGATTAGTTTAGCAAAATTAGAACCTCGTAACTCATTTGGAACAACATCGCGATTTTAAAAAACGAAACTAAACACGTAAAATGACTCGAGAATCTTCCCAACATTGATTTTTTCCTTATTCTCCATTTTGCTCTAAAACAGGTAGGAATGTTTCTCATTTTTTCTAGAATGCAATGTTGGAAGGGTCTTTAAACCATTCTTAGTCGTCTTGCATGTTTAGTTCGTTTTCGAAAATCGTAACCCTGTTCAAGCCCTGTTAGAAATGAGCAACGAGGTTCTAATTTTGCTAAAACAATCTCTAGGTAATCCCCTAAAGATTCTGAATTTTTCTTTTAATCGCTCATCAAATAATGGGAATAGCTATAAGAACTTTTCGTTCGATTTGAATAATCCTGTATTGAAGATTTCTTACAAGAACACCCAATTCGAATTTTTTCTGTTCTGGAATATAATGAGGAACTTGAAGGAGTAAATGTAAACTAGTTTCGATAACACCAGGCCTCGATCCAATTAAATAACTTCCCATCGCTACAACAAATTTGTAGAATATTACAGGGGCGTTTTTTTAGAAGTGGTCAATTCTTATGAAACTCCTCCTAGTTGCTGCGCGATTCGAAAGATATTTCAAAGATTCGTAACAGAACTAGAACCCCGTAGCTCATTTCGCAAGGCATGCAAAGCGACTAAGAATAACTCGTAGATCCTTACAACATTGATTTTTCTCATTTTCTCCATTGCATTCTAGAAAAAATGCGAAACATTTCCATCTATTCCAAAATACGACGGAGAAAAGCGAAAAAATCACTGTGTGGAAGATCTGAGAGTCACTTTTAGTCGCTTTGAAATGAGCTACAAGGTTCTAATTTTGGTAGAAGGGTCTGCAGCCCGTCCCAAGCCCTACAAACCCATGAAATAGTTTTTGAATCGCCAACTAATTGGAGTTCAGAGCTGCCAGGGCTGAATATTTAATTCATTTTTTGTGACTTAAGTCATTTTAACTTTTTTTTTGAAAGATGATTTAAGATTTGTGAAGTAAATCATTTCTTAAAGTGACTGATTATTTTCGGTAGTTATTTAAGTAAGTCAGAGACTTAAGTCAGTAGAAAAGACTTAAATCGTTTATGGATTTTTAAGTCTTTCAAGCGGATTGAAGTCAATTATAAAGAACGAATTTAAAATAAAATATAATTGTGGGGTACGAAGGTAGACGTAAACGTAACTAGTTTTTACCCTTCGTCATTCATGCATCCACTCTTTATAGATTGTGAGTTACCCAAATAGATACTTAGGAAAAACATGGGTTAGAAAGAAACAGAGAGAACGTATGCGATCTAGAAATTAAAAATGATGAAGGCTATTAGTCCTTTGACTAAACAAAGGTACGAAAAATTTCTAGTTTAAAAGACAACAATAACCAGATGTTGAGGATTTGGTAACTCTATCACGCAGTATCCACTTTGATCGTGAAACATCGATATGAAAATGCATCAGATTAAGAAGGGACTATTCTCAAGATATTTATTTCTATTACATACTTCTTTAACGCAACAATTCGATTAATTAGAATTTTCTTATGTGACCCTCTACATTTTTTCACACACATATCTGACGATTTAAATTAATAAAATTGTTTTCAGATTCAAGTTATTTCAAAATATGTGAAGAATAAACAAGATTTCAATCAAAGACTTGTTTATTAAATCAATGTAGTAAGTGACTTGAGGTTTAAATCATTCTAATACCAAATGACTTAGGACTTAAGTAATTTCGATGTCAGAATTGATTTGTGATTTATGATTTAAGTCTTCTTGAAAAATATTTGTGACAGTTCAGTTGGAGTTTCATAAGAAATGACTTTTTTTTAAAAAAAAAATCTGTATAAAAAACGTATTATCAAACTTACATTCCTTATTAAAATGGTGCGTTAAATTTATTAATACTTTTAATGTAACAAGAAGCGCCTCTCTAATAATTGTTCCAGTTGATTCTTTATCGGAAATATCAGTAACTGGATATAATGGGATTTCACCATCACATAATTTATATAAATTAACAAGTGTATCTAAAATTATTCCATTATTATACTTTAACAGGTACGTTTGATTCTCTTCATTATTATGTGTAACCTGAAATTATTATTATTATTAGTATAAAAACAAATTATTGTTGAATTATTAAAACGAACATTTTCTAAAACACGCAAACATCGGTCAACTTTACGTAATTTATCTAATAAAACATCAGTCCATGAAACAACATAATCGGATACTTGTCGACAACATTCACATATTGTTTTCATTATGTGTTCTAAACCGCCTAATTCGCGTAATTCTTCTTTGAACCATTCACCGGCACGTTTCGATGTCAAACTCAACAATGTCTCCATCGCCAATTGGCCCACCTTTAAAATTCATTAATTAATCAATTAATGAATAATCAACAAATTTAAACTTACAGTAATATTGTCTAAATTCAAATGGATAGCATGCCCTTGACTTTGAATTTCTCCACACAATTCCCGTACTTTTTGTTTATTCTTCTCTAATTGTGCTGAACTTAAACCACATACATCTAATGCATGTTGATAACTAACATCAGATTCAAGTAGATTCAACATTAATTCTAAACAATCTCGATCTAAATCCATATTTAGACGATCTTGACTTAAAACAAACATAACTGTAGCTGTACATAAACCTAAACTCTAAACGAACAAGAAAATGTTTAGATATATTTGTTTTAATATCACAACAATATAAAGAAAAAATTTAATTACTTGATCTTTGGTGGCATCATGTAGGGCTTTAAAGAATTTGGCAACAGTACCATGGGCACGGACATGCATCCGAAATGCTGGCACCATACATTTTGATGCTAATGTTATTGCTGATAAACAACGTGTACTTATCGGATTATTATCTTGTAATGCATCCAATATATATTCGACATCATCGTTGAATTCTTGAAATTCACCAATCTCTTGGATTTGATGGGCTTTCTTAACATTTCTCACAACTGTATAATACTAAAAATACTAATAATAAAAAAAAAAAACACAAGAAAATAATGAAAAAAATACCCCTTTATCGCTTTTAGAACACTTAACACTAGTAACAGCATCAGTATCATCATCATCATTATTATCATTACGTGTAATTCTAGTTAATGGATCATCATTAAAACCAAATTCATCGTAATTTGTATTTGTTAGAGTATCACTAGTTGGATTATCATTAATTTTTTGATTTGTTTCTTTATCATCACTCCATTTATGTTTATATAAAGCATGACGTTTCTTTGTACCATCAGCTGTAACCAACGATCGACTCTTAAAGATACTTCCCTTCTTTTTCGATATAATCAATTTAACTGGAGGCACATCTGTTGTTATTGTTGATGTTGTTGTTGTAACTGTTGTAGTTATTGTTTCAATATCTTTATCATTATCTTTACAATCGATATCTTCTTGTATTTCATCATCTTTACGTTGTTCTTCTTCACTGATAATAACAGGCTCATCATTTAAAATTTCAATATTATCATCGTTTTTCTCTATTTTATTTGTATCTAATTCAGGTGTTGTACTATTACTATCCGAATCTGTATCCCATTCTTCTTCTATAGTAATCTTTTTGGACGTTTCTTCAACAGGTTTTATAATTTCATCTATATCAGGTGTATTTTCAATTTGATTTTCTGTTTCAATTTCTTCATTATCTGTTAAATTTTCTATATTTATATCATCTTTAGTAGTTAATTCAACAGGTGGATTATCAATTTTTTCGATATTTTCATCGATTTCTTCATTTTCACTTTGATTAATTGGCGAATTCGGTCGTAATAAACTATCATATAAAGCTCGCCTTTCTAATTCGTATTTTTCAGCTGGTATATATTGTGGTGATGCATCTAAATCTTCTTTTGGTGATGTAAATAATGAGAATTCACCTGGTGTATCAGCTGTTGCTGGACTACTACTAGGATCTTGTTGCATACTGCGTCTTGCTGATCGTGTTATTCGACAATTTGGTGAACGTTGTGGAATTGTTGTTGTTGTTGTTATTGGTATTGTTGTATCCCTGAGTGCTTTTGGTGATGTTGGATTTGTTGTTGTTATTGGTGGTGTTGTACTAGATGGTGTTGGTGTACTTTCTGATTCTTCTGAATCACTAACTAACTGAGATTTGCCTCTACATATTCTTAAAACTATCGGTGGTTTGGTATCGTCTTTTTTAGAATTATTTACATTTGAACCTAATACAGTCTTTTCAGGTGAATTGTTTTTAGATGAGAAGAATTTTCTAGTTTTTGTTGTATTAGTAGTTGTAGTAGTTGTTCTGTCTAAATTATCATCATCTTCTGATAATTTAATCTTTTTATTCACATGACTGTAAGTTAGATCTGTATTTGTTCTATATGGCGGATCAGGTGGGTCTGTATTGCGACTTTTGAAGAATTTCTTCGGTTTAGGAACATTATTGTCCACTTCCGGTGCTGCATTTGTCACTTTCTCATTCTCTAAACGCGACAAACCTACAAAAAAAAAATGCGCAATCATAGTAAACATTATTTAACAATATGGATATGTACGATTACCATTGATGGTACGAATTGATGTAAATGAGGTTATACCCCATTTACCAACAGTAGCAGCCGATCTAGCAGCTGATGGTTTGTTGGTGTTTTCTTTAAATAAATTATCGAAATGGAAACTGGCGTGCGAACCACCACCGCGGCGATACTTGCCATAACCTCTCGACATGATTAACTCCTTCTTCACAAATAAAAAGCCGTAATTAATCCAGTTAAAAACAATACATTAGCAAAACAAACACACTATTTACACCACACATTGGTGTACTGTTTAATTAAAAAATAAAAAACAATTTTCGAATCTTACAACACTAACGATTACGTTTCAATCAAACACCATATTTTGTAAGACATTAACAATAAAAAAAACCGACTTTTTTCACGAAATTTCCATAAAAATTAGTTCACTTCGCCATTTTTTTTAAAGAGGCAACCGATTTTAGTCCAGGTGTACAATTAATATTTGATCCACACTTTGTATCTAATTAGAAATATTTCCATAATTTCCGATTTTCTGTCAATTAATAAAGGTTTATTTCGTCTATTTTTCCACCTTTTGATCTGTCTATATCGAAAAAAAAAATTATCGTGCTATTTTTAAATTGTCAATTGGTTTTTCACGTTATAAACACGCGAGTAAATAACGACTATACAACTATGCTCAACAAATGCGTTACAATATTAACCACTCGAGTACTCGACACTATTAAATGTCATTTTTAACAACAATGATTGGTGCAAAAGTGACATTTGAACGTTTGAGTATACAAGGTAGCAGTTGAATACACACTCATCTGTTAATGTTGCACAACAATCCGGTTGCAAATTGTGCAACTGTCAAACGATTAAGTTTACTAATTGTAGACCTCCAAGTTCTTATTAATTTTTTATTTACAGTAGAACCTCGATTAACCGAGGTTTCTGTTAACCGAGGCAATAACGAAATAATTTTTTTTTATTTTTATTTCTATTTTCCGAAATGAGCTTGGAAAAAATTATACACATGTATAATAATATTACACCCTGAGAAGACAAAATATTTTCTTGACATTTGTGTTATTTTTGAAAATGCTTCTTCCGATATTTAGCTAAGTATAGTTAAAAAAATACCATGTTACTTTTTAAAATTTACTTTACTAGAATTGATTCCCTTCTTAAATCTTTTTACCTGTGAAACATGAGTTCATATATGTTTATTTGTATCATTTAAAAAACGTTCTATTGTTTTTTACTTTAAAAGTTAGTTAAAGCCGCAAGAACGGAAGGTTTTTATGGATGGTTTCTATTAACCGAGATTTCCGATATCCGAGGTACTATACCGGTCCCAATTAACTCGGATAATCGAGGTTCTACTGTAATTATAATATCAATAATAATCGATTTTTAATTGATATAATTAAAATATAAACGTAAAAAAGAAAATAAATTCTCACTGTAGTCTTTTATGTACATTTAAAAAAATTGGTTATTATTGTTATACTCTGTTCATCTTCACGTGTAATTAATTATAGTAAGTCCGTAGTAAAAGAAGCGGATTTAAGAAGTAATCAATTCAAAAACTTTCGTGTTTAATCACAGAAATTAAATTAATGTATTTATGGTAGTTATGCGAGTGTGTATAATACAGTTGTAAAATACAGATGTATTATACAGCTGAATAATACAATAATAACTTATGTATTAAATGTTTAATACCGATAGTTAATTACAGCATTGAAAAAATAAGGCTATGTTGATATAATTTTCGCCGCCTTGCACTACCCAAACCTTATTATTATCTCAGAAGATTATTTATTCAAAGTTCAAATTAAATTGCTGTGATCAATAGTATTGAATACGTTTATGGCGTCATGTACGTAAACGTAGTCATAAAGGATAAGAAGAATATATTTTTAGATAGATTACACTGTATTGTAAATAGAGCTACAATTACTGCACATGATTTATCATTTGCAACATTGAAAATGTCAAAGTTTGCATAAACATTTGCCAAATATAGGTTAGTATAAGGAAAACGCCATAGACTTGGATATGTAGACTGCTAATGTGAGTAGAAATTTGTAGCCACCATGCGCACTAATATTCATCTGTTGTTTCTTTCCAAGCAGTGCAACTATATTTTCTGTCTTTGTCAACTTATCCGCCACAGTGTTTTACGCTGGCGGATAGTCAGTCAAATTGAAGGACAGATAGTGATAAGTAGTTAGCTAAAAAGAGTAAGACTGACTTTCGAGGTCATTCGAAGTTGGTTACATTATAATCCAATACAAAACATAGGGCATTAGCAATCTATTCCCTTCTAATATCTATGGAAAACGCACACAATAACCACTACATACTATAGTTTATTACACAGTTGGGCTTGTTGTCATTTTTTCCAAATTTTACACATTTATTGTCCTGATTCACATCAAACTTAAAGCAGATTCGACAATAGAAAGTTAATAAACAATTATTATCACAGTTTTAATTGAGAGTTTATTAAATAATTTCAAAAATTAGATTGTCGATTTGGCAACGTCAAGTAACTAAGCTTGTCGTATTCTAGGTATGGTTACATGTGTGTAGAATACTAGATTATAGCTTTAAATTTGCACTCATCTCAAATTTGCACCGAAAATGCTTCGTTTATACCTTTTTATCAGTTTAATTGTGATAATTACAACTAATCTAGTTAGATGCCATAATAAATACACAGCGGACGCTAATAAACCATCACCAGTGGATGATGAATATGATTTTCGACCAGTTTCTTTAAAACATCTAGATCGGCCGTTTCGTATGGCTAAATTAAATCTATTATGGTCCAAAGCTGTTGTTGTAAGTTGTCTATAATTGTATTTTTATTACAATTAATTTGTGATCATTTTCAGCGATTATCTGAACCAAAACTCAAATCACTTCTAGGCGAGTTGAAATTGCACGATAAAGAAGAGATAACATGGAAACATTTGAAAGCTGAAGGTAAAGATAAGGATGGTATCAAAGAGGCTGAATTACGTAAAAAACTCTTGCGTATAATGCGTGATTATAATCTATTGGATCAAGCTGATGATATACAAGATGCTAAAAAGTATCGTGGTTATAAACCATTAAATGAAGCTTCTGATAAACATATAAATAAGAGTCTGTTTAAAGATAAGAAATTGAATAAATTGTGGGAGAAAGCAGAGACTGCCGGTTTCTCTACTGAAGAACTGGCAGCTCTAAAAGAAGAATTCAATCATCATCAAGATAAAGTCGATCAATATTACGCTCTATTACATGATGTTAAAGAGAATGAACAAAATGATGGCATTACAAGTATTATTACTAAAAATTTCCACATTTCTAGCTAATTTGGTATAATTTCTAGATTCTGTCGATGATAATTTAGATCGATTCAACAATATTGAATATCTTGAAGAAAAAAATACATCACCCAATAAAGATTATTTAGATAAAGTGAATCTATTGCGTGAGAAACATCGCGATATACGTGATGGTTACGATCAATTATTTGTATTGACAGCTAAAGGACCAAATAATCGGGAATTTATCGAACCAAAAGTGCAAGGTTTATGGAAGATGGCTGTTGAAAGTAATTTTACACCGGACGAATTGCAATCGTTAAAAGTCGAATTGCAGCATTATGAGAATCGTTTGCTCAAACTGAGACATATGCAAGCTGAAGCCGCTTTGAAAGAGGATTATCATAAGAAAAAAGCCGATTTGATTGGCAGCAAAACGAACGGTATGGTAATGATGGAGGAGAATATCAAAAAGCATGCGAGGAAAGTTGAGAAATTACATTTGGATATCGAGACGAAAATTATGCAAAAACATATAGAATTATAGAATATTTTAATCGAAATTATGAATCTCTTGGTACTGTTGTATAATCTTTTTAGTAGTCTGTTTGATACTCTGAGCAATCACATTTAAATTCGCTGGATTCGTATCAGAATTATCCCTAATATCATCATACATATTACTCATAGATTCTTTAATTTTAGCGACAAATAACTCTATTTTTGGTTGAGCTGTTTTACAATTTCTACACTCATCAATCTCATCCTCACCAAATTCATTGATTCTTTGTTGTAATTTATCAATAATTTCCTCTTGATCGTTAGATTTTTGTTGCAATTCACCAATCTTGTTGGCATTTTCTTCAAGTTCTCTATTCAAATTCTCGATTTTTAATTGTAAAACTTTAATTTTACTCTTCAATAAATCTTCATTCGTATCGTGATTATCGTTATGTTTCTTATCATTAACGAATTGCAAGACTTGATTCAATTTCTCATTGATTTGATTGAGATTCGAACGAACTTCACTATTGTGTGTTCGATTTTCTGTAAATAAAATACTTAAGGGATCATATGTCATATTAGTGTTCATAATAAACGACGTTGGTATTGAATTCGATACATTTTGTCTTGTTTGTATCGGTGTTGTGATATTGTGTGATGGTGTTATTGATTGATTGAATCGATCATCATTTGATGATGATATCGATGCAATTTCGTGTTCAGTTCTTATACTATCATCATCCATTTCCTCAATATTCGTTTTCGACTCTTGATTCGGCAATATAGATTGTCCTAATTTAGCGATTCTTGTTAGAATATCCGCACGATTCTCTTCAATTTTATTATCATGAATTTGTGGTGATTGTTGTTTAATCAAATTCTCATCCATTTGAGTTTCTATCATTCTTTTGATGATTTTCCCACTGTATCTCTCTAAATATTCTATTATCACAGTGAAATCGTTTTCTGAATTGAATTTGATCAACCAATTCTGTTTGGAATTATCATAGAACGTTATAAAATTATTTCTATTTACAGTTATCTCGAAATGCGAATTAATTCTTATTTGTGCCATCACATTCGTTTTTGTTTTATAAATTATCAAATCATACGAATTTAGAGTATTTGAACCGATAATAGCAACACCTAATTTCCCAACTGAATCATATTTACATTCAGACCTTAAACAATTAAGCTTAAAAACTGTATTGTGCTCTTTTATAAAATTTACCATTTCCAAACGGTAGCGATTAGGGCACAAATTACTTTACTTTCCGGTTTTTTCTCTTTTATTCTATTCTCACAGCATGTTGAAGGCTTTTTCGGTTGTTTGGGTGCTGTATAAGTTAAACTCGGATTATCAGATAGTTCAGCAGAAGCATCAAATAAAGAAGCCAAACTTGAGCTGAAATAAATACGATTTTTAAAAATTTTCAATATGCTAGTATTGGAAATTACTTGGAAGTTGGCACAAAATCGAAATCATCGTAATTATCAGTCATTTTCTTCCTGTTTTATTTTCTAATTAAGAATTTGCATTTTTCTAAATAATTACAAACATAACCTCAAATAAAATGACACCTGTCAGATACTTACAGCGGTGCCGGATTTATTAAATAATTGAAGACGTACAAATATTGAGAAAATTACCAAAAATAATTTATAATTATAAAAAGTTTGAATTAAATATGACCTTGTATTGTAAATTAATTAATTTTCTTAGAAAATTACTAATTTTATACAAAACTTGGCAACTGAAAATTTAAGAACTAAGCAACATTGCCAAATGATATTTTATCGGCTAAATCAGATCATTTTAAAAACGTTCAGTTTGGTAAAAACTTGTTTAGAGGCAAATAATTAGAAATTTTCGTTATAATTTGTTTATAATTGTCTTTTTGTGTATATTAATCTGGAGTTTGAATGTTTATAATTAATCTGAGATTGCAGGATTTGACAACGTCGGTGGTACTGTAGCGACATCTTCAATTTTTGAGGAGAATTTCGGAAACATTGCAGAAGCGGCATATTTGAATTTTCTATTACAACATAAACAACATTTTTATTAAATTATTTATTCTTATTTAAGTAACTGTATTTGAATAGAAACATTATTTTAATTTCCTTAAGGAGTTAAACTGAATTCTTGATGTCGACACCTCAGATTGCCCACATCGAATCGATTGCACATCGAATTTGTCGTTGTTGCACAATAATTAAACGGATTCGTCGTCAAAAATGGATATGATTGTCCTGTGATTGTCGTATTAAAATTATTACCGTACAAATCACTTTGTGTATACTGATTGTGTGGATATTTCCACGGCATCACATATTGTACAGTATCAGAGTTTGTATGACCGAAATTTTGATGATGATGATGATGATGATGGTGTGTTGTGAAAGCCGATGATTTCTCTGTATTATTCTGATGATTAACTACAGGCAATATCGTTTTATTACTCGATATCTTCGTCGGTGCATTTTGTTGTTGTTGTTGTTGTACGTTTAAATTCCGTTCGTTCCTTCGAAATTTCGCCCGTCTATTCTGAAACCATACCTGTACTCTAGCTTCACTTAAACTAACTTTATTTGCTAATTCTTCACGAACGAAAGCGTCCGGATAGTGGGTCTTCTCAAAGACTTTCTCTAAAGCTGCCAATTGAGCTGTTGTAAACGTTGTACGATTTCGACGTGGTTTCTTATGTTTACCATCACCGAGGAAATTTTCCGTTGTTGTCAAGTCTGAAATCATAATTCCTATTAAATTATTTCGTTTGCTAATTAAAAATAATCGCAACAGATGTATTCAATTTTGTGAATACAGACTTTATTCTTTCTACTATATTATAAATTACATTTGTGACATATCAATTAAATGATTGGAGGAATTTTTCCTATATTCATGTTTGATCGTGTTTCAAGAACTATTTAGAATTACATATGGATTTGCCCGAGTGCATATTTTAACTAGAAACCATTTTAAACTCAATACATCATCTAATTAAGGCGGATGATAAACGTGAATCGGTGTATGTCCGTTCAACTGGAATCTCTTTAATTTTGCGCATCAAAAGATACTTCAAAGAAATTTCCATCCAAATGTCTCAATGTTGTGGTGCTATTTGTTGTTTGTTTCCTTTTTTTTTCAATGTAATCCAATAGTTTTCAAAATGTAATTAAGGTAAAACTAGAAAATCCATTTAGTTTGTAAAAATATCCCATATTCTTGGAAATATGCAGTCATTAATGTAACGAAAATGATTGATTTTACTGCACTGTACGGCAATTTAATCGTAAAATAAAATGGTTATAAAACACCGTTTTTAACAGTTTTACTTATAATTTATGTGTCGAAGTTGTTGGTTTCTAAGAGGGTGATTCTATAGTTGGAATAATATAGTGGAAATTTCGAAAGAAACGCCTCAAAGAATTATAGAAAGAGCAATGGCATAGCTATCGATAAGTAAAATTAGGCAATGTTCAAAGGTTGATTTGTTTTAGGGGGTCAACATATTCAGGGTTCTCGACTCGATTAACATTTTAAGCAGCTCTAGAATAGCCCATGGAGAACATTTAAGCAACGAGCTACACACACATAAAACGACTGAGAATGATTCCCAGACCTTACCACACTGACGTAAAGCGCTGAGTAGGGGACCGGCGCCAAAGGGGGCTCAAGAAAGTTTAAGTCTATTTCCTTGAAGTATTTTAGCTCAATAATGTAATAAATTACTAAGCCTTATCTCTTCTAGGTAAGTCACATAATTAAGTAATGTACTAACAAAGAGAGGAGCCCTTACATTTTGTTGTAGGGAGTCTTTAGATTTTCCGTTATGCCGCTGCTCTGCCGACACGAATTTCTTCCGTTTTCCTCCACTGGATTTTAGAGAAAATTCAAAACAATTCTCCTTGTTCCAGAATACAATAGAGAAAAAAAATTATTTATTTTAAGTCATTTCATGTGTTTAGCTTGTTTTTGAAGATAGCGACATGGTCACTTCCAAATGAGCTACGGGGTTCTAACTTTGCTAAAATGTTCTCCAGGGATTTCCCTACAAATCCTTAAAATATTTTGTATGCTCAAACAGGAAGCGTGAATTTTCTTCCCTGTTTCGCAAGTGCAATACGCTTCATTGCTATAGAGCAGCGTTTTCTAACCTTTTCACTCTTAGGGAACAATATTTTTTTATAATATTTTTATTAATGATCGTTCATGGTAACAAAAAATTAATATTATTTTAGACGTTTCGCGTATTTCCCCATTTCTTGTGGAACTCTTAACAATGTTTTGCAGAATCTCAGGGTTTTGGGGAGTCCTGACTGGAAAGCGCTGCTATAGTGTCACCGTTCCTTGGTAATGTAAATAACAAGAAGGCAGCTCGTTTCTTATTGGTTCCCGTAGCGAGCGGTAAAGTACTTCTCCGTCCTAGGGCGGAAAGATAACTTTTAGTTATAAAATGTTCTGATTTAAAGAGTAAGTTTTGTATTCCTGTTCAATCGTAGAAAAAATAGTGTCCGATATTCGAATGGATCGAAACGCACATTTGCGAAACTCTGCAACGTACAGTACCGATCAAAAGAAGAGACCGAGTCTTGAGCGAGAATTTCACATATTTTTGTTAGTGTAAGTCAGGTTGTTTCTCTTGTGAGGGTATGTAGAAGATGTTGGAGCTAGTTTCAGTCATCAGGTAAATACGCAAAAAGGCATCAGTAACTCCACCCCCTTCTTCTGATTGAATATCTTTCCTCCTAAATTCTGACCTGTTAAGATTCTTTTATATTGTGATGGCCGCCTTTACAAGACTGTTTTACACAGCCGCACAAGAGGTAGTCTCTTTTTTTTGATGGCTACTGTACACCCCCGTTTCGCAAAGATGTATTTTCCACTCTTATGTCGAAAACAATTATCAAGTTTTGTTTATAAGGGTGCAAAATTTCTATATAGATTTCGATAAATTTAGACGGATGCATTTTTTAAAAACTACTCCACAGACAGGATCTATTTCGTAAAAATTACAACATCCGTAGCGAATATTAAATTTCATGTATATTTGTATATAGATTATGAACTCTTTTATTTTTATGGAAATATTTTAGTTTTAATATCTTTCCTAGAAAGCGCATTTATCGACTCTTTTAAATAGAGTAAATTTGTAATAAATAAACTTGCATTTAAACAGCCATTTTAGTTAATCTGCGATACTAAAGCGTTAAATTCCATTCAAATTTACAAAGATTTAACTTCAATTTGTATTAAGATGAAAGTTTCGCGCTCGGTTGGAGTTTTCAGATTTTACAAGTCAAAGAAACATAGAAGAGTTCTCATGTGAGTAGAATTCAATCAGTGTAAAGGATACGGTTTGTTCGACTAAATAATTAAAATTAGAGAGCGCTATCCGTTTTATTATGATTGGGTTTTATCGGTAAATCCGGTGGTTGAATACCGGGGATTCACTGGACGCTTATTCAGGTAGTGTTAATCGAATAGTCCTGCCGTCGGATAGAATGCGGGAAACTGTGGATTCTTACGATATTCTCTAATAAATTGCCTACAACAGAACATGCGAGAATTAAGCCCTTTTTATTTCGAACAGATCCACAATTGATACGGTGAATTCCAGATTTTCTAAGGTGAAATAAAACCACGTCAACATCCGAACAATAATTCTATCATAAAGATATTTTCACCGGTTCCGTTTTAAATTAATGTTTACTGATAGATAAATGTATTTGAACTGAAGTTTTAATATCAAAAATTATAGGTATAAATAGAAATTGTTGCAACTTACCATCATTGGATTCTGTGTCGGAATTCCTTCGTTTATTACCCAATCGTAATAGATTCGTTACGGAAAATTGTCGGGAATTGTTTGAACAATGTAATTTCGCATTGAATTCATTCGGATTTGTTAATTCAGATAAATGTCCATCGTAACCGAACATTGTTGTTCCAAATCAATGTCACAAATTCAACCGAATTTATTAAATTATCATTATAATTTATGTTGGTTTTTTGTTGAAGATACAATAAATAAATAAATAAATAAACCAATTAACAAACGTCCAATTTAATTGAATTAAACAAATCGAAAATTTCAGTTTTAATCACCAACAGCCGGATTACGTTCAGTTTATGTATGTGTTTGTGTGTATATAGATGTGAATCTGATGGCACTAATATTGAAGAAAATTGAAATTAATGTCTTGTTTATGGTTATAAGATAATCTAATAAAGAGACCACGAAAGACTACTCTACTACTACAAATAGTGTAACTATTTAAACAGGGAAACTGGCAACAGTTTTTGTGTGAGATCTGTATACGAAAACAAGGATTCCTTGGTGACGTACGTCTCCCGTACCACCGCCACCGTCGTCGCCGCCACTTCAACACACATAGATCCTCTTCGATCCCCACCAAAAAACGACTTAATTCCATTGAGCTAAAGGGGGCGGATTTCGGCTACAACGATTATAATAAAGATGTGTTAAATGGCACCCTAATCATTTACAGTAGAAATTATGAGTGGAATAATTGGAGAGAATTGTGTTGACATTTATTTTTTTTTGCCCTTCTAATCTAATAAGAAGATTCAAAACGGAAGTTGATTTTGGAAATTTCCAAAATACTAACCCTCGTATTTTTAGAATGTTAATTAATTTTTATTGACCATAGAAAATTCAACGAACTTATTTAATTAGGTGGAAAAGCAGGAGATGGTCTTTGTTATAATAATAAACGAACTAATTAATTCACAATCAAATTTGACATTTATTATACATATCTTCAAACATATGAACATATTTTCGAATTCATTAAAAATTATATAATTTAATTAGAATCCAACTCATTCCTATTAATGATAACAATTAGTTTTTCGGATTTATTAAATTAGAGATTTAGACAACGTCTCTTTTAGTCATTAGAAGGCAATTAGAATGATGCTTTTAATTAATGTGACGAATTTTTGCTGCTTATTTGATTTATATTGACCCTATAAAGATATACAGGCTGTCCTGCCTGAGAGTATACAATTTGGCCGCTTCTATCAAAAATAATAGAGCAATTCGAATAATATTTCAAAGATTTATAGGACAGTCTCTAGAGAAAATTTCAGGAAAATTAGAACCTCGTAGCTCATTTGAAAGTTGGTCACAATATGCAATGACAATATTGCGATTTTCAAAAACCAAATACACACGCAAAACGACTAAGAATGACTCGGGGTTCCTACCAACACTGCTTTTTTTACGTTTTCCATACAGCATTTCAGAGAGAATGCAAGAAAAAACGAAAAAATCAATACTTGGAGGATCATCGAGTTAGTCTAAAATCGTTTTAAGTGTGCAGCTGGTCAGTAAATATCTCGACATCATCAGAAAGAGCGTTTTTTGATTGACTTCCAACTGAGCTACTTAGTCCTAATTTTGCTAAAATGTTCTCCAAGGAGTGCCCAATAAATCCTTAAAAAAATATTTGCATCGCTCTATTATTTAGATTGAAACGACCAAACTGTATACGTACTACCAGACTGGACATCCTGTATACGTACAGTGGTGATCAAAAAAAAGAGACCGAGACTTGAGCGAGACTTTCAAATATTTTTTGTTAGTGTGAGTCAGGTTGTTTCTCTCGTGAGGTAGGTAGGGGGGTATTGGAGTCAGTTTCAGCCATAGCATCAGTAACTCCACCCCCTTCTTTTGATTGAATATCTTTCGTCCCAAATTCTGACCTGTTAAGATTCTGTTACACTGCGATGACCACTCTCATAAGATAAGCCTGTTTTACACAGCCGCACAAGAGGTGGCCTCTTTTTTTTGATCGCCACTGTACATATAGGTGAAATTATGCAAAATTAGTTTACTGAAGCTTATTTTCAAATTGGACTCAAAGTGGGCTCGTAAATCTTCAGAATGGCATTGTTGGAGGCGACGTTATGGGTCACGTTGATTGACTTGTAGTGGACGTAGTGTAACTCTTTTTTGTTGTTGTTGTTGTTGATCTTCAATAAGAGATCCTATTCTTTTAATTAATGAATATTTAGTTTTGTAGAAATGATTGCCATAGGCGTCTTGCAGCCGAGACCGGCCCACAACGGGCGTAACGCCACACATCAAGACTATATGCCAACGAACACATCCTCCAAAGTCAGTGATGCATATTGTAGAGATCTCAGAAAACTGTCTCATATCATCTCTTAAATAACCATGTGTGTTTCTCTCTTTTTTTTTTGGACGATGTTCAGCTTTAAAATACCATGTTAACAAGTCGACCATTTAACCACATCTGAATTTATCTTAGAACAAATCTATAACAATAATACGAATCTTACAAAATTGCTTTTGATATCAGTTTTGGAGCATTGAAATTATTCATCCCCATCCAGCTAGGGCTAATTTAGGACGTCTTTATTGAAACATCAGCCTCGGATGTCGTTGTAAATTAAGTGAAAGCGAGTGATCCTTCATTAGTTTTATGATTTAGTGATGTAAGTAATATAAATACGTTGACATTGGGGTGAATTATAGTATCGTTGGTTCGTTTATATAATTTGCGCCAATCAACGAAACTCTTTGTCTTCATTTCGGACGACATTCATCTTGTCTGTTCAGAACAGTTTAAATGCCACATCTGTAACTGTCGGTGAGGGTAGTCGCTCAATATGCATCGAAATTTATGATTTTATATATAAACGAATCTCGACAATAAACTCCGTTGATTTCGCGATTATTCCAATTAAAAATCTTATTTCCTGTATAGTTAAGTTTTTTTCGGCTGTCTAATCTTGTTGATGAGTTGGACACGTGCACGGATTTATGCCCCACAGGTCTTTTCTAAAACGCCTACTGTCGGCCGATTAAATTACCATTTGAAAAATGCTGTCAACAAGTGTCTACATTTCGGTCGCCCGATCGACGACAGGAGCGGACCGTTAACTTGGGAGCCTTGGGCTAACACGTTTCGAGAGCCTATACAATTAGCCAAAATTTGGGTAAGTTGTGGTTATTTTGTCGAGAAACTGTATTGGATTTCAACTTCATTATACAGGGTGAAATCGAACTTCTTTTAAATCTTTGAGCCACGTGTAGGGCCCGCAAAACTGAGCCAATTTATATTATTGAGTCGGTATGGCACCGTTTTCGAGAAACGCTATCGATAATTTGTAAAGCAACGTGTTGTGCTTATATTAAATAAATAGGCCAGTAAAGCTTGCGAGAGTAGTTCAATGGAAATCCTAGATGTGTTATATTGACACTCACCTACTTTTTTATCAACTATCGATAACAACATTACGGTATGTTAGTATTTAATCAGCGACCATCAAACAATAGTTACAATTTTGGTCAATTTTAGACAATTTTTTTTGATCCTTCAGGGATAGTGTGGTTTAAGTATTTAAAGGCAATTCGATTTTATAGCCTCTACCGAATATAGTGAAATAATTATTAGACCGGTGTTTGAAGTTTCACAATGAATTCTAATCCAGAATTATACGTATCATAGCAACTTTGAAACACAACTCTGCAATCTCGCACTTCTTTCACCGTCGATGCCATCTATCCGATATCCTGCAAACTAACTTGTTTGGGTGTACTTTATGCAACACAAGCCAGGGTGTATACTGTGGCTGCACTAAATCTTATGTTTTTCTCTTTCAGTTTTAATTGTTTTTCTTTTTTCTTTTGGGCGAAAAGTGGGGTTTTTCATTGATTTGGGCTCTAGATTGCGGTCTATAAGGGCCATGCCTAAATCCGCCCCTGATCGTCGATTTTTACCACACATGCAACATATTCGTTTGTTCAACATCAAAGACAAGTTGTTGTCAGAGAAGGCAACAATCCAATTCTTATTTTGTTGTTTTTTTTCGGTTGATGTTCGAGGTTTCCAAAATTAATTATCAACATTGTTGTGTTGTAGAGACACACACAAGCGAACTAACAAAATGTCTATTAATTTGAAAAATCGGTGACATAAAGTGAAAAATTGTTCAACGGGTTTTTCAAAAATTCTAACTGACAAGCAAGGATTCCGACAAAATGACAATTCAGCTATTTTCAGATTGTTGTTTTTAACTCTACGTAAGTATACTGTATGGAAGGCTTAAAAATGGTGATAGTTCTTATCATTTTATTTTCTGTGATACATTTTTGTATTGAGTTACAAAAAAAATCACAACACAAAGGGATTCATGAAATTGCAGCCCGTGGATTCGAAATAATAACAATAGCAGATTTATTAAATTCTACTGAAAACTAATAGAATCTTCCAACTATCAAAACTGGAGCAGATGCTGGAATATTCAAAGAAGTTTCGAAAGACACTCCTGTAAATTTAAGACTCATCCTCATCCCTAAAACTGGTTTCAGCTCACCGAACGCTTTTTAATAATCGTTTACAGATCATTATGATTAAATTATAATCGATTCTATACGGCCGCCGTTTAGAGAGTCATTTTTATTGAAAACTATTACAGTGGAAACTGATTCGGTTTTGGCTAAGATGCGGGTATAACAACTATAGGGATACCTACATAACCATCATCATATTATTCTGGAATGACCAGTATTTTGACACGTGCGGGGCCGGCTGCTTACTTCATCATCTACACAACATTCCAACAATTACATCTAATAATAATAACGACAATAATAAATAATTAAATATTTAGAAAAAAAAAGAAAATTCAGTTTGTTACAAAAATGGATAAAAAAATTGGCCGCCTCTTGGTGAGCTTTTCAATGATTAATAAATTAAGATAATTTTATGTGACAATAAAATCTAAAATTATCTAGTAGAAGAGCTTAACATTCATGTAAATCAGAATCTAATTATAATTATATTAGTGCAAACATCTAACTTGATATTTTATAATAATAACTTAGCTTCGGACAATTTATAGCACTTTATAGTACTAACGTCACTGCCTAGAACTATCATACATGTGAACGATCTGCAGTTACAACGTTATACTATACAACAAACAAGCGGTCAATTACAATATTACAATTGATATTTACCTTCTCTACCTCAACTTTTAACAAGCGCAGCATGAGGGTTGGAGTTACCCATAGATTACATGAATAAAAAGAGAAGAAACATAGGAAATCAATCATCTATTCTAGCTGTAATTGCAGTTACAGTAAGAATCGAGAGTGGCGCGACAATCTAAAGCAAGTTCATACTCCTAAGCTTAATAATAACTAATAAATCTAGAGATAGTTTACGTCCCTCGGGGTGATTTCGTTTTGTATTTTTTCTATACTTCATCTATCCCCTCATTAGAACCGTTCTACTATAAGAAACTATGCAAATGTTGGAGCAAAAAAATGTAGAAAACGGTCTCTTATTGTTGTACAAAATAAAAGATGAGCCTTCTTCTAACTGTAGTTTAATCTTACTGGGTAATTTGTGCATTTTTTGTGGGCTTAAAAAAACGCTGAAAGACAATCTGTAATATTTAACGAATTTTATTCCAATAACTCTAAAAAAAAAAAATTTTTACCGAGAGTTAAGTCATGCTGGCGCCAGTTTGCAGACTTCGCTTTTGATGTTCAAAGGTGCGGTAGACAGGTGTGGGGGTTCACCTGTTGTTCCTTGTCAATCTAACGTTTCTACAAGAGTTTGAGGAAAGACTAGAAGTAGAATTGTAGAAACCCCATCCAACATCACAGTGTGTGTGTGTGAAAACGGTGACTAATTACTACACAACATCAAATACATTCAGAAAAAATAATCAGATTTTTCATGTGACACCAAAATGTCTAAACATTCGGCAAATTTTCGTATTAAAATAAATCAACCGGCTGTAATGGTTTGACTTGGAATAATTATATTTTGAGTTTAGGTTTCCGTTGGTGTTAGTCTAATTTAATTATCGTAAATTCTCATGATGATTTTTTTTCTGTAGATCATGCATGAGACAAGAATAACAACCCTAACTGTTCATTTTGATCGTTTTATTTAAAAGCAAAAAGTCTTCACTCTTTGTCTAAACGATTTAAATATTTCGGTATCAAATTGGCAAAACAACAGGGGGATAAATTTTCAAAAAGCTTTAGTGGAAAATTCGCATTACTCACAATACCTAAAAAATTATTTTTTGACCTTTGCCGGCTAGAAAATTTGTGCTCCAATTCAATCTAACGCGAGATAAAGTGATAAACAATGTCGGTTTTGGCAACATTTTGGCTCACCTTGCAAATTATATTTTAGCCCCACTTCTCACACAACTTCATTGGAGAATTTGAATCCATACGTTTTGCTTAATTTTTCCTTTATTCATGATTTTGTTGGCCTCCAACAGATAAATCGGTTAGCCCACCAGGCATTTGCCCGGTGGCTCGTCGCCTTAATCCGACACTGTTATTTTTAATACTTTCATTTTAAAGCGAAAAAGACCTCATTCTTTTTATTCCTAAGCTATTTCAAATGGGTTGAAGCTCCGAATTTGGCTTTAAAAAGAGATTTGGAGTCTTTAAGAGTCAAATTTTCAGACACTCCTCTTGGAAAAGTGGTGCCGGTGATCAAAAATTTCGCCCTAATATAATTCGAGAAGGAGCACAATTTTCTGTGTTTGGAACAAATGTTGTGCTCTAATCCACTTCGATCTATCGGGTGACGACAAAATTTCTGATTTCACTATTTTTATTTGAAAGCCAAAAAGTGGTCTTTTTCATGCCTAAGCTCTTTTAAGTGCGTTTATGCGTCAACTTGGCTTAAGAAGGCCAAATTTGTCCGAATTGGTCTCCTTGCAAATTTATAAATTTTTCTTTCTTTGTCCTAATTTAATTTGTAGAGTAGCACAATTTTGCATAACCCCCTACTATCATTGACTTAAGAGCAAGCCAAATTTTGCCATTGCAGCTGTCATAGAAGGAAAGCAGAAGATTTTTTGACAAATGATAAGAATAGCGACTATATTGCTCCTTTTACTATTTTCGAAAACGGGAAAAATAATCATTTTTTATGGTTAAACTATTTTAAGTGCTTTTATGCTCCAGCTTGGTTTAAGAGACTCTTAGTGGGAAAGCCGTATTTGTTTGAGTAGGTCTCCTAGTAAATCTATAAAATTATTTTTCTACCTTTGTGTTCATATAACTTGAAAAGCAGAACAATTTTGTGTAATCTTCTACTAAAATTGGCTTAAGAGCGAGACAAATTTTGCCATCGCAGCTGTCCTATAGAGAAGATTTTTTTGACAAATCTACCTTTGCCGATCATAAATTACTAAACCGGTTTGTGGAGTGGCAGCACTACTTTGTGCAATGTCTTACGCTAGATTAGTGAGAAAACACTAGGATTTATTCGATTTCCGTTTAACAATATTTATGATAGCACTTAAGAGTCGACTATATGCCAGAAAAGTTTAAGAGAACATTAAAATGAAACCGTAAATGTAATAACTTCAATTAAAATCACTAAATATAACGATGGATATATTCCAAATTCTGCATTTTTTTCGACAAGTTCCCATTGATTTCTCAACAAAAAAAATCAAGTTATTATAATCTTGCTCATTATTTACGGATTATCAGTAATGTGACCGTTGTTGGTCTTGTAGCAGTGCATAAAAGTAAATAAATATTGCCTAAAGAATTCAATGCATGTTCTTTGAACGAATCCAGACGCTTCTTGTTTGCTAATACCATAATTTATCCATGTTGAAAGCAAAGAATAAAAAGAAAAAGAAATGCAGTTCAAAGTAATATAAAATCGGCTCTTTTCACTTCTTATTAAATTTGCCTACAGGATTTATTAACCGTTGTCCAATTCACCGATGCCATAGATCTTTGTGACATTTTTAGAAATATTCAACGGTGCTATATTAGTTTAGGTAACAGATGTGCTGAAAACTGGACAATTACAAACATCGTTCTGATGTAATTAGTTTTAATGCAACTTAATTACATCAGTTATTAATTAAATGTTATATTTTTGACAAATTTCTATCCAGTTAATTATCTGAAATAATAACAAAATTGGGGTATTCTCTCCCTACAAATCGAATGAAACACGCGTGTCATTTTAATTTTATTATGATTTCAATACAACGACTGGCGGTTCTAATTGAAATCACACATGTTTAGAATTAACTCTTTTCCAATTCGGACTGTTTCAAATTCGTTTTATGGTTGATGTATCTGGTGAAGTGCACCGAAAATAATACGACTTCTCATATTATATAGTTGATGGGCATTTTGAAATTTTCAACAGAATTCCAACAGATGCTATCCAGTCAAGTAGAATAATTAGTATCAGTACGTATATAACTTCTGTTATTTATTAGTTTGGATGATTTCAACCATTTTACTATAAACAAATTAATTGTGCAAAGTAAATCGGGAGCACACCTGCGGCTAATTTGTAACACCTCACCAGTACATGGGGATCGTTGACGGAATATTGATTACGACTAACCCTTGATGGAAATTCTTCAGACAGTGTTAAAAGAGAAGTATTAAAGGCTAATAACGACTGTCGTTTATAAAAATCTTTACAATTTAAATTACCAGTAAATAACAGCCATGTCTTTTAATAATAATGATCGTGTATGTCGACAAACAATGGATAAAATTACGACTTTATACACGATTTAATATTATTTAAAGATGATAATAATAAGGAAATGCAATGGCTCGTGTTCTAGGTTTCACCCGTCAGACTGCATGTAGATTTGTAAAGAATTTCTGAACATTGTAGACAAAGATATACCACAGTCTTTTCTCTTTCACTATAAAGTTCCATTAGATTAAACAGGATTTTATTGTAAAGAATCAGTGATTTTATATTTTGGTATAAACATCCTTTTATATTTTGTCTTACAATACAAACTGTAGACGGACTGTTGGGCAAGAAACCAGGCGACCAGGTGTTTTCTCGCTGATATTGATTTGCCATAACGCACCGTCGCTAGTTCCCACTTTTTTTTCGCATACAAAAGAATTTAGAGCAAAAGATTTTGATTGTAACAATTCTGGTTATGCATCAGGAAGTGTTTTACAAGTTTTGTACAGATTTAGTCGGTTTTGTACTTTTCATGGGATTTTTCGTCATTACTACAGCAGAATTTGTAAAAGTTCTGCTTGTTAGTTAGCGCGGTTTTGTCACCTGAAATCACTGAAGGGTAATGGAGTATTATTAAAAAGGTGGTAAACAGCCTGTTATATCCATATTTATTTGACTGTTATTATTGTTACAAATCTCCAAATGCACGACCCAAGTACCCATCAATTATGCTTATTACCAGCGATTGTTACAGTGAACCTTATGTGGTAGAAAAAGTACTTTAACTCTTAGACAAGTTTTCGTCCACCTATGAGACCTATGCGATACAATACAAGGAAAAAACTGTAACAAAACGTTGGTATACAGAGGGTTGATTGCGTACCCGTACATGTACCATGCACCAAAAAAGATACTAAGAACCCTTAGAAGATCTACTATCAAACACTTGTATTCGTTAAATTATTGTTTATTATAGAATTTATATTAAACAAATATTACAATCTTATCAGATTTTGCTCTTTTTTGTGTTTGAATTGTAAAGAACCGGAAACTGGTGTTCGCGCCAAAGAGTGCTAAAAATCGCGGGCTTTCTTACAACAAGCAGTTGCATCATGAAATTTTGGACAAGGTCGACATTCTGCATTTCCATTAATACAATAGAAAATTGAACGGTAGTGGAGATATAGGGGGTATGAATGTTTGTATGTGTGTATATGTGTATATCCCTCTTTTATACCGTGTCTGTGGCCTTTGCAATGCAGGGGGTGCTGGAGGGTCTCTCTTATGTAGACAACACGAGGTCGGCCAGGTAGGTACCCCAGGTAAAAGTAAACGGCGCGCAGACACTTGCCGGATGAGTTCGCGGCAACTTCGACTCGATGATATTCTCTTATTTATAAATAGTTGTTGGTGAAGTTTTATTAGCACGGCAATGATTTATCAATACTATAAATAAATTATTTTTGAATTACAAGTGAAAACAAGTGGATTTAATTGAGTGTTTTTGGGGTATCAATCAAATTTATCACAGTGGATTATGTTTTGGTGAGTTATTTTTTAATCATCACTTTACTATATGTGTAATTAATTACACAACAAGGCTTAGTTCTATAGTAGTCGGCCTTCGGAATTTAATTAAGCGATGTTGTATTTTGATGGGAAGAATTTAACAAATCTCTTGTATAATGTCAGTCTTTAAAACTGACAAAACGACAATGTTTTCATCTTTGAAACTCGTGTAGTTTATGAAATTTTTTTTCTTCTTCAAAATTCTAGACATGACTGTGTATTTTCAGCGTATGTAGTATGTAAGAATTTAATTTTAGAATTTAACGATGATTAACGTTGATAGTTTCTTACAGACAGAATTACATAATTTTGGCGCATAAAAGTAAGCCTTTTGAATTAAGACCAACAATCTGATATTTATACTGTTTTAGAATAAATAATGTTCCATGAAAATCAGTTAAATTCGGCTGCTAAACAGCGAACATTATGGACCTCCATAATAAATATTAATGAGAAGAGATTCCAGTTAATTTAATTAATAAAGATTGTTTTAAAATTTGCTCGAAAATCATTCTAAATTTCCTCTCTATTAACTGGTTTCTAGAGCATACCGATTTATTTTTCAAGAATTTATTATTTTAGACAATTTAGGATCTTCAAGCCTCGATTATAAGTCAAGCATTTAGATCTAAACGTAAAAAGCGATGGTCTAAAATGAAAATGCTTTAAAGCCTTGTAAAAGCCAAAAAGTGGACTAAATCACGACTAAATACTTGGAATTAAAATCTAAAATTTCTTAGATCTAAAGCCTAGAATTTCACTCAAAGATCAAAAATTGTTTTTTTTCCACGTATCTCAAATCTAGACTGAAAATCGAGAATAAAATTGTTCATTTTCTTTCTCTTTCGCCACTAAAGACTGACATTCCCTAAAAACTTTTAGTGACATTTGAACAAAAGTGTTTTTGAACTAAAAACTTAAGCTGGAAAACGTCCCTTAAAATGTGTCAAAATCGTCACTTATTTACAATTCAATAGCAAGATCCTTTAAAAACTGATGATCTACAGCAAAAAAACCCTTAAGAATTCGCTTCTAAAATCGAACACAAGTGTCTGAATCTCTTAGTTTGGACAACTTAAGATTAGTATTTGTTAAATTTGCTATAAGAACTCGAAATCTTCTCTTAAAATGCAATTAAAATTTTCCGCGATTTAGCAGCAAAATTGTTAAGAAATTTCTGTTTATGCAACTATGTATAAGGAAACGAGCTTTATTTAGGAGTAAAGCTAGATTTTAAGCGGAATTCTAAGACTCAAAATAAACTTTAAATTTTACCCTAGACTTGATCAAACACAAACCGCAAAATAAGATCAGCATCCTTTATAAATAAGGATTTAAGTTAATCTTCTACGTGTAACAATTGTATTTAACCAACATATCAATCATAAAAACTACCCTTTATTGTTAGCTTAGTAACCGTGAAGAATTTAATTAAAAAAATAAAACAACTTTTGGGTAACTTTAAAGAATTTTTCCCACAATAGTAAATCATTAAAGTGACATTAAAAGATTTCTAATGCTTTACTATAGTTAACAATTTAGAAATTCGATAGAAGGTAAAAAACCTTCCCCTATATTTCACCACTGCTTTTTCCATAACGTTTTCTATCCGGCTGGTTTCCCATACAGCACCTTTTTCTAACAATAAGGACAATAATAAAAAACAGGCCCGTTTGGGAATAGAAAACATCGCTAGTAAGATCTAGTTTTGATAAGTCGCAATGACGACTTTTTAACGTTCATACCCTCAAGGAATGATAAAGCAAAAATATTCAATAGACTTTTATGCCTGTATTGGTTACCTATTTGAATTTGAATTCAATTTGGACATTCGTCAGTTCTACTTTGTTGATTTTCTTAAAAATTCCCCCTATTTATAGTCAATAAACCAATACTGATCGTTATGTTTCGTGAGAAACTGATCGGTTTTTGAAGAATATCCGTATTGTGTTATTTAAAAATTAGATCACGTATTGTTCACGGACGAGGGTAAGAAGGTTAGGTCAGGTTAGGCTAGAAGAGTCTATCACCTGGCTTGCTACAACCGCTGTTTTCTTACGGAAGTCTCCCTTATTAGAGCTTGTGCCGAAGATTGGAGGCTGCTTCATGTTACGATGAGAGGTGAGAGAAAATAGTTGCAAAACTACACGCTTTTGTGTCGTATTGTTGTTGTTGTGACGGAACCGTACCAGATTTCCGTTATGACAACGGGTCCTCTGTCATCGATACCCTTGTAGACTTCCTGCTCAATTGATACAAATCCAGTACGTTTTTTGACCGTATATAATACTGTTGCGTGAAATTTATTCTAACGTTGTTAATTTAATCAACGATAAGAGATCGTTGAACTTTACACCGGCATGTAAAGGGGTGGTGAAACTTTTCCCAACTATATACAATTGTGTTTTATTACCAGAAATTAAAATCTAATTGGAGAACAATGAATAAATATCAAAGGGGGTGATCGAAATCACAATTAACATTATGTTGTATTTTGTTAATTTTCATACAATAAATATTTATATTGGCATGTGGTACTTAATATTGTTGTAAATAAATCGGCAAAATTTACATGTTATGGTAGATGAACATGACATATGGTGGTTGCTTCTGGTTTTTGTACACGCGCGACAAACTGATTTTTCAAAGAATCGGTAAACAACCCTTAGACTTTCACTTTATATTTTCTAGCTTTTTTCACACATCTGCTAACGCTGACTCGCCTTTGTTTCTAAGGGTGCTTTCTATTGTTTCTACCTACAATGAATCTGAAGCGGTTGGGGTGAAGACTTGACTCGAACTTCAAATTTTGGGCACTTTAAGACCACCTTCAAGAATTAGAATATATGGTAATTTTTCGCCTAGCATGTGGAAGACGGTAGAAGCCTTGTTCCGTAAAAACTGTCGGCTTATATTTCGGTTAAACTTCCCCTTGAAAATTAGAGAATTTTGTCGATTTATGTCAACGTTTGATTAGAAATGTGGGTGTAGAATAGAATTTGTATTTGTGAAAAATGTGCAGCTGACTATTAAAATTTTTTCGACAACACCTGCTCTTGGAATTGATATCAAATTTAAATAAAATTACGGTTGTATTATTTATTTTATACAAATTCTCTAACAAAAAGGGGTGAAATTTCAAATAGCTCCCATTAAATCAACTTGACAGTTTTTGACACAACGTTTATTGTATCCCTTTTATAAAAATTTCATAGTAATTATTATAAAATCAACTATTTTCGAAATAAAACAGGTGATTCAATTCAACTATTACCACCTGTGCTTTTTTCCTATTTCAACCAACAATTAAATTCTAATCACTTTAAATGTGTCAATTTAGCCTTCAAACACACGGTTGATTAATTTCGTGTGTGTTTTTTTCATGTTCCAGATTCTGGCGCCATGCTGAAGTGGACTGTAATGGCACGACGGGAGGCTGAAAAGTCTGATCCGCCGCGCCGTCGATCGGCCATCTCAGAAATTACAACAACAACAAGAACAGAAACAACAGCAACAACAACAACAACTGGGGCAAGGATCGAGGATGGTTTTACACCAAGGACGAAAACAAAGCGCCGACGCTCTAGTACAAATCGACGCCGTTCAAGCACCTCAAAACCGTCCAATAATTTAAATAGGAACAGTGTCGATTTAAAAATGGATAAAGAGAATCAATTTACATCGACACCAATTAAATCTTACGATCATCAATGTGATGTTTTAAGGGATGTTAGTAATTTAACACCGAACGATCCGAATACAAGACGTGTTCTATCGACGAATAAATGTAAGAAGAATGAAACTACACCGGTGGTGCAAAAGAAACGTAAGAAACCCTGTTTGGATCCAGGGCACGAGCAAAGTAATTATTTTCGACCATTCGAAACGGTCGATTCACATATAAAAGGCTTATCACCCGATAATATAGCAGAGAATCGTGATCATGGTGCTAAACGACGGATTGAAGACGTGTACGCTCCTACATTGCCAAGATTCGGGATTGAATACTCACCCGGTCTTATAACATTTAATTCTAGTCCACTCAAACAGACACCTTTGGGTCAATTATTGAATTTGAATGGTGATAAAGCAGTGAAACGACAGAAAATCGAGCATGTTAATGATTTTATACAGCAAATCTCTACGGTACAATCACCGGAAATCGATCATAAAGCAGCATTTGAAGTGAAATCAAATTATGAGAATATTGATGATATTAAAGTTACACCTCTAGTCAAGAAATTCGTAGATTTACAATTCAGTCAGATAAGTTTGAACGATTCATCATCATTAATTAATGATTTATCGCTAGAGAAGATCGTCGATGCTATCCTAGATTCTACTGTACGTAGCGATAAACAGGGTGATTGTAATTTAAGTAATGCAATTAATTTAGATATACAAGAAGACAGTCAATTGAATACAACACAGTTAGATTCAGGCTTTAAGAGTACAACAATTGAATATTCTCATCATCAACTTGAGGGTAATTTCGTTTGTCAACAATGTAAACCTAAAATTTCCACTTTAACATCGAGTGAAACAAATAGAACGATTATTAATATTAATGAAACGTTCAATGAGCGTTGTGTTGATGTGACAGTAAAATCGAAGAAACGCTCCTTATCACTATCACCAGTTTCAATAACAACAACAACAGAAGATGACGGAACGAATTTCACATTGAAACGACAACGTTGTATACGACGGCGTCGAACTGACGATGATCGTAAAATTCGATCGAGCCAGAAGAAATCGCAACATGGATCATTCAATCTAACAACAATCTCTGGTCAGATAGCCGATTACAATAAAAGTACACCAAAGAAAATCAGTTCGGATTGTAAAGAAACACTACCGACGATAATAGATCGGACGTTCACTTTAACAACACCAGTTGATACGAATCGACGATTTCGAAGATGTTTACAATTCGAATCGCCAACATCATTGTCGGAGAGTGCATCTGCCACCAATTGTAGTATAGGAGAAGTTCGAGGATCGATCGATTTGAATATACGTTGTAATGAAGAGAATGTCTTGTATGTAAATAGTGAGTCTATTTTAATTACATTTTGATATGTTGATAATCGTTGAGAATGCTTCCAGTTATACGATGTCGAGACCTGTATCGACCCAATGCTAAACAAATTAATGCTTACGTTAAGGTGAGTGTAATTTTCTATTATCATCAAATTAACACCTACACAATAAGCGTAAGTTTTGAACTTTGAATTCGATTTCATTGAACCTTCTTTTAAGAATTATACACGACCGATTTTAACTCTTCTATCAATGAAAATTGGACGTTACTGCTTAAGGGGCCTTTGGACTTATTATTCGATTCAAACATCGATATCTCGCTTGTTTTTTAAAATATTGGAAAAAGTAAACGTGCGTGAGAAAGAGCATTTCAAGGTGCATGTTCTAAGCCTTTTAGTTTTGAAAAAATGCAATAAAATTCTGAATAGCAGAGAAAACTCTTCAATCCTGCTTTTTTTTAAACATTTTCCTTGATAACTGGCTAAAACTTAGCCAATATTATTGATTTTTAATAATTAGCAAGCAAATTTAAATAGCAAATTGAAAGAGATTTCCAAATTTTCAAGAATTTTCTCGATAGGCTTGTTAGTTTTCCGATAACTGAACAAACTCTAAAAAAAATTCAACATTGATGCTTTGCATAATATTAAAGTTAGAGAATCATATTCTCGCTTTTAGAAGCTCGGTTAAAATCTATGATTTAGACTTTAGAGCTATTAAAATTACTTAATTTTCCATGAAACTCACCTTATTTTTAAAATTGAATTTTAAGTGAGGCTTATGACTACTCCTCTTACTCATTGTCAGCTTTCTACAGGTATGATTTTCTATCTTTAAAATTATGCAAAGCTTTAATGTTGGAATTTTCTTTAATTTTCTTCAGTTATCGGAAGACTAACAAGCCTATCGAATCTTTTTTAAAGATTTGGAAAGTTCTATCAATTTGCCATGCAAACCTGCTTGATGATTATTGAAAATTAATAATATTGGTCTAGTTTTACTCACTTATGAAGGTAAATGTACAAAAAAACAAGATTCAAGAGTTTTCTCTGCTATTTAGAATTTTATCGCATTTTTTTTAAAACTAAAAGGTCTAAAAGATGCATCTTAAAATGCTTTATCTGACGCATGTTTACTTTTCTCGATATCTTAAAAAACAAGCGAGATATCGATGCTTAAAAATTGACAATTTTCGTATGGCGAATCGAGTAATATGTCCGAAATATTAGATGACTTCCGTTGGAAAACTCTTCCAAGTGAAATTCTGAAGAGTAAAACGATATAAAAGTTGACAGTACGGAATTCCTGCTATTAGTTGTAAGACAAACAATTCGTCAAAAAAATTACTATGACATTGTTCAATTTCCTTTTACGATTTTCGTGTATTTATCAACACGTGCAGAAGATTAACCTTGTTGTGCGCTTGTAACGGAAAAGTTGTTTCATCCCAACACTTATTCCCAAGAGGAATATTTCAGTTAAAGTGGGAGTTGTAACTGAAATATTCAGCAGATCTGTGTAGTTTCATCAATTTCTATAAATTTAATTTTTTTTTTTGAGGGGGAAAGGAAGTTTTATAAAACTGTTGCTGTGCGGTATAGGATGACGATTTGCCGCCTAAATCTTAACGTTTTCTATTGTTGCAATTGCACATGTTGCACCCTTGATCCCCGCTTGTCCCTCTTAAATATATATGAAAGAAAACTCGTTCTTTTCGTATAACATTTCAAAATCTACACAGATGCAATTTTATAAATGCACATTATTCAATCTATGAATTGATATTTATAAAAGTACAGATTAGTAAAGGTAAAAAAGACGACACGTTCAATTCCAGTTAATCACCACCGGAAAATTGGTGGTAAACTGTTTATTTGATTACGGATAATCGTTGGAAGGCCAGTAGGGCATATAAGGGAAACACGTCCCGTCCGGGTCGATATCATTTAGTTGCGTCACTGGTGTTTTCCACGTCATCATGACGATATCCTGATGCGGAGAAGGTGGTCCTCAATAAGCGCTGCAGATGATCGCTATAGGGAAGTTTGAGCAAGATTAGTGTTCAAACAAGTAAAACTTTTAAATCAGAATTAAACCTAATTTATTATTTTTGGGTTAATGCCTTAGAGCAGAGGTCTCCAAAATGGGGTACGCATAACCCAAAACTCTATGGGGTACGTCACATTTCTCTTCAAAATACTTTATGTCCTCTCGCGCGCACAAGATTATAATTGAAAAACAAAATTTGGGCTAATTTTTTTTATGGGGTATAATTTTTGATTATTTTCGTCATAAGGGTACGCGGTCAAAAAACTTTGAAGATCACTGCCTTAGAAGGCTTAGAGTGCCTTAGAGTACCTCGTGTATCATTTTAAGTCATCTTCAAGTTGAATACCCTTGGACAAAACGACATTTTATAATAATCTGTGATTTTCTCATTTTTCTTTATAAAATGGCATCCAATTTTGTCATAAAAGGATATTCTACACTGTAAACATGCCTCCAAATTAAAACTTCTCAAAATAAGTCCTTGCAGCTAAAAATTATATCCAAAATATCGAATTTTTTTAAATGTAGGTATCTAAAGTTGTACTAAATGCATTAACTAGAAACTTTGTAAATTTTATCACATAAATATTTCCTATTTTTCACATACTCTTGCTCTTAAGCACCACTACCAATGCTGAAAAAAAATCACTTATCCACTTGCGTACTTTTGCCCAAGCTTCCCCTACTTATGAAAATGATTGAAACATTTTAATAAAGGAGAGGAAATTTTTTTGTGTTATACTAAAACGTGTTTCCTGGCGCT
This sequence comes from Mylabris sibirica, assembly GCA_039776855.1. NCBI lineage: Eukaryota > Metazoa > Arthropoda > Insecta > Coleoptera > Meloidae > Mylabris > Mylabris sibirica. Next base: position 11,364,259 of record CM077836.1, read on the forward strand.
TAAATGGAGAAATCACGCGATATCGCCATCGTGAATATATTTTAATTCCCACCCGATATACAAAAACATATTCGTTGAAATAAAAACAGATTGATTTATAACGAGAATCATTGGAGATTTGGCTGGATTAGTTGAACCGATTCCAAAATTCATAACTACTTTTAAATTCAATTCCCCACAAAATTACCATTTTATTATAGAGTTCTACATTCTAAAAGAATAAGAATCGTTATTTGTGTAACTTCCAGGTAGCCTTCAGTGATCGCCGAAAACGCAATGGACTCCTGCAACGTACTCCAGTTCTATCCAACTCCGAAAAGCCGCTCTTCAATCATACTTTCAAATTTCCAATCGATATGGAGAATTCAGATAAAAGAATTCATATTGAAGTTTGGCATCGGGATCGTAAAACAAGGTAATATCTTTATCTATATGTGGATGGGGTTAAGGCTTCAGGGGGGGAGGTGATTGTCGATCGTTAGAGCACATTATTCAAGTTTTGACAGGCTTGTTTTCTTATTTCTGATGAAATCAATGGCAAAACATCAACTTCGACCGCAAGACTGATTATAGAGATGCTCAAAGATCCCTTTTTCTTTTTGGTAAAAATTTGCATTAGGATTCGTAATAATTAATTTTTCAATTAGCTCAATTAGACTTTCGTCAGATAGTCCCAAGTATAGTGTCTAGGTTCAAGTAGTCAACCAATTTTGATGATGGTTGGTCGTATTGTTATATATTTTAATAGTGTAGTATGCGCAAAATCCACCCACCATATTCTGGATCGATGTCTGCTATATTCTTTTGCTAGCCAACTATCCAGGAGCATGTGCACTGTCTTTCTTTATTAAAAACAACTATATGAAAGACTAAGATAGATATTGTATGTATATAACGTATATGGGGCGTGGTGGAAATTTTCGATGGAAATCCATCCAACGACCGGACCTAGAGCTGGAGAGACTCTCTCTCATACATATACTTGATGACCTCCTGTTCTAATCAACACTCCTTCTCCCATGACATTTCTGGGATAATTTGTAGATAAAAAAAAATAAATATCGATTTGTTTCGATAATTAGTGATATTTGTGATAATTATGTGTGAATTTTGTGCTCCGTAAAACCCCATAGTTTTTCTTTTCTATTCATCAAATTTTCCCCTTGTGTTTTATACATAAATTTAAAAATTTCAAGTGCCGTCGACGATTTTTGTACGAATTTTCTAAACTACAATTCCAACGATTAATCGTATAATAATAATAATAAAAATAATGTTAATTAATTGTGTAAGATCTCAATTTCCTGCAATAACTGCTGCGTTATCTTCGGCATATTACGGCAGAATGCGGCATTCCAATTGAATGGCGAAAGTAAGTCTAATCGTAGCAAATTCTCATGAAAATACACGAAAATTATCCTTGACACAGATGGTCTTGGATGAATTTCAACCCTTATTTTTGTCAAAATCGAAACCATCAGCTGTTTGATTGATAGATCAATTGTGTGAATAACGAGCGATTTGTGGCATCATCCCCAAAATGTACACGTGTTCTGTGATTGTACCCTTAAAACGAAATATGCGGGTGGTCAATTGTTAACGTGTATTTGATGAATCTATAGCTTCACAATTATTCACATTATATACGATTTATTTTGTGTTTTTCAGGACAAGCGAATTTCTGGGGTGTTTGTCTTTTGATGTCAGACATGCTTTTAAGAAGGTAAGTTGTCGATTTTTTTTTGTTGTTAAAAGAACCCTTACACGCTTCAATAATTTATCTTGTCGATTATTTGAACAGATATAGAAACGTGCCTATGGTATTGCCAATATTTGATTCTCTTACAGAATTTTAAACAATGTTGTTAATAATTTAAAAAAACGTTGAATTTATAACAATACTAAAGTCAACAATGTAAAATTATTACTATAGTTAAAAATTTATGATTCTTTTTACTGTTTCGTTAACGATATATGAATGGGTAAGATCGATAAAAAGCAACTCTCGAGTTTTACGTGTGTAATATAATCATGAAGATTTTAATTCTTCTCTAACTTGTTCAATTTAGAATCATTTGAAAGTTTCAATTACTATCGATTTTTCACGGCAATGCCTGTAGTTTTTATTGTGGTGCATTATTAAAAATTAGTTTTTTATAAAGCTGAATAAACGTTGAAAAATGTGGGTTCGGTTGATGGGCGTGCATCTATTGTAAGCCGTTTCTTTGATATAAAGACAAATAGATGGAGAACACCCCGTGTTTTTTGTTACTTTGTAACTATTGTAAATTCGAATTTCGCTTGTATTGTTTCAGGAAATTAGTGGTTCATATCGTCTGCTACCTCAATCAACGGGCCGTTCTCAAAACATCCCGATAACCCCACTAAATCAATTAATCAACAACAAAACACCTATTGATTATTATCAATCAACAACAACAATGTGTGAAAGTCAATCAAGTGTCGATGAGATCGTCAATATCGATGATCTTGATAATGATTTAAAGAAAACAACAAGTAAAGCAATCTTAAATGAACAACAAAAATATGCTGATGAGAATTTATTTTTACGTTATTTGGAATTGGATCCAATGGAAGGACCAGAAGCTATACCGGCTGCAATGCAACGTAAAGCAACAGGAAATAAGAATGGACGTACACCATTCACACAAACGAAACGTTTACAACGTCCACCAAAATCTGGATTTGGTTTCAGTGTTGTTTGGACGCATCCACCACGGATTGAACGTGTTGAAAAAGGTCTACCAGCTGATAAGGCTGGAATCTTGCCAGGTGATTACATTATCTTTGTGGATAAGCATAATGTTGTTATGATGCCAGAGATTGATATTTTAAATCTAATTAGGTACGATTAATATTAAAGAAATCAATGGAAATTTTATAAATTTTTTTTATTAATATAGATCGTATGGAAATCAATTAACATTAGAGATATTTAGAAGGAATACATCACGGAACGGTTCAGTACCAAGTGTTAGGCGTTTAAACAGTACGGGTACTTGCAGTACAACCGGGCTTCCAATAACTAATACAAATTTAGTGCAACGCCGGCCCTCCACGGTTTGCTCCACAAACACCACATCGGTTGATTACAATAGGAAAAAATTGCATTTACCTCAAGTCACATTCACTGCAGAGGTTGGTAGCGGTATTATTGTTTGATTTTGTATTAAAACGAGAAAAAATGCGGCCAGTATTTTGAAAACAAACCAAAAATTTTCGAAATTCGCTTAACACAAAACTCAATGTAATCTTAAGTTATTTTTTAGTTATTTTACTTTAGCGTTCACGTTTTTGTTATTATTATTATTATTATTCCTATTATTTAAGTTTAGTCTGTCTTTTTGTTGAATCAATTTGTTTACGTTATGCTATTATTATTATTATTATTAAAAAAATAATAAATGTTTGTGTGTTTTTCCTATAATTTTCCGTTTTATTTTTATTTCAATTTGTACCCGGAAACTACCTAGATTTTCTCTAATATAGAAACCGACAAATAATCCGGATGAGAATCGAAGAAAAGCCATGTACCAACTAATCAGTAAAGAACAACAGTACGCAACAGGCTTACAATTCGCCGTCACTAGATTCGTTTCAGCTTTAGCTGAACGTCGCGACTTGATAACACCGATGGAACATAAAGCTCTATTTCAAAATTCTGAAGAGGTACGTGTTTGAAAGTTTCTAATACAATTTATACAACACAACTTACAAATTCAATTTATGTTTGGTTAACTATATGCAATTAGATCCTTCGCATTACCGACGATATTTTAGAAGCTATAGTCCAAGATGATGGGGAGCCTCAACTCTATCAATTATGTCGAACTTATCATGGTAAATTAACGGAGATTGTTACAGCTTATAAGAAATATTGTTCGGGTATTAAAAAAGCTGATTGTGTATTGGCGAATAAGACGAAAAATTCGAATTCGGAGTTTGTTCGATTCTTGTATACACCATCAATACCTAGAAGACGGCCGGACATCACTGCTTTCATACATAAACCATTGGAGCACTATAGGGAGATATTGAGATTGTTAACAATAATCCAAGCAAATACGAAATCGAATCATGAAGACTTTCCTGTGATAAATCAAGTTGTACAAAGTTTACAAGTAAAGTTATTTTTCATTGTGATTAACGAAGATTACAGTTATTGTTGTTGTTGTTGTTGTGAATTTATAGCAAACTTATCGAGAAATTACTGTAGATGCTGGTTTAATGGAACCAATGGGTGAAGGTAGGCCGCTATTAACCGTACAAGATGTAGAAAATCGTTTAGTTTTCACCAAGTGTAAAGTAAGTAAAGTTTAAAGTTTCAAACAATAACAACATTGATAATATTTACAGCCGTTTGTATTGAACAAACCGGGCCGCCAATGGATATTCGGTGGTGATTTAGGTCGAGTTGAGGGACGAAATGTGCGCCAATATTGGACTTTATTATTTAGCGATTTATTATTATTTGCGAAAGTGTCCAGGGATCGGGTGTTATTTGTGATTGAAGATCCATTACCACTTGCCAATATTAGTGATATGTCGTTCAATATTAGAAAGAAAGGTTAAACTAAAAATTTAATCTTTATATTGTCTATTTTTAATTGATATCTATGATGAAATTCTAGATACTGAATTTAGGATTATTGTTGCACCTGGTGGTAAGAATGCTACAAGTCCTACAGTACATTGTGGACCTGATTTAAGTAGAACACCGAAGAAAGGTGGGAGTAAAAGGACTGTGGTACTTAGAGCACCAACAACTGAACTTAAAGCTGTATGGCAAATTTTACTTCAGCGACAGATGTAAGTCATTTTTTACTATTTTATTAACAGTTCTTACCAGCACAATCACGGTGACGATTAACGATAAAACTAATTAATTTTCTATCTATATTATAGTGAAATAGCATATCCATAAAGTCTTAGAATAGAGTAGTATAGTTTCGTTAAAATCAAGACCTAGTCGATTTAGAAGTAGTGTTTTTTTTTTTAGATTTATAGGTCTTGATTTGCGTTGAAAATTGTATAGTCTAGCGACTTTATGGGTGTTCTGTAGAATTGATAGTTGTTGTTATTATTGCGCACGCAGCTTCCACGTAAACGCGGGCATGGATGGCAGCGCATTTAGCAGTCCGATAGAATCTCCTGATGCTCCAATAACCTCCTCCGTGGCCACTTTGCAGTCTGCAGATTCGCTCTCCTTTCGTCGGCAGGTGCGTCTGTGTAGCGGTCACTGCAGCGAACCAGTAGATCATTCCTGCCTACCTGCACATACCCAAAACCATCATCAATCACCACCACCATTATTAACACAATTAGCACCAATATCACAACAACAACAACAACAACAACAAAGATCACACCCATTAATATTGCCAACACAAACATCATTAACCAAAACACCAGATACACCATCAGCCAATATATCATCTCAATCGTCCTCTGAACAATCTCAGGCTTTTACATCGCATTTCACATCAGAAAGTAGTTTAATATTAAAGCATCAATTACCTGAAGAGCCACAATCTCCATCTGCTATCCTAACTCCATCAACAGAGATCTCATCTGATACTGATGCACAAGATATAGATTTTTTGAAATTAGATGAGGAACTTTGGGATATAACCAATTTCGATTATGATTTGAGTTGTTTAAATATTGACGGTCTATCAACAAAGAGTTGTCAATCGAGCAATTAAAAACCGAAACTTTAGAGACAATCTTGATTTTATTTTCGAACAAAATAAAAGATAAATGTGCCATCAGTGTTTTCCTTTTGCAAAAGCACTTGTCCAATTCGACTGCCTCTTTCAAATAAAGTACCTTTAAATGATTTATGTCTAAATTTAAACATATAGATCTTTTTAGTAAACAAATTAAAAAACAAACAAACAAAGAACGACTATATGGTAGATAAAAGAATCTAGATTGAGATTTATCTATATTGTTACAGAATGTAATTTATACAAATATATATTTGCAAATAAACGCTTTGGTTATAATATTTTGCTTTTTAATGACCTTTTACTCTTTTATAATTTGCTAGAATCTAAAAAATAAGAGTAAAAATAGAATTTTTTTTTGTAAATTTCCTATTATTGACAATTTTTCCATTAATACTCGGCCATTTTTCAGACTCCACAAAACATAAACGAAAATATCGAGATACAAAAGCAAATTGACGCCCTTATTGAGCACAAATGTAAGCAAATGAGCAAAACAAATAGCGCCAAAGGTAATACAACACATTTAGAAAAATGGATGAAAAGTCAACTTGATAATGCTGTTGCTGATGAAGCAGAATTGGAACCATTATCTGAAGAATGGACCGAAGAGATGTTAAGGAAACGTTCTGAAGAATTACAATTGATTGATAGTCAAGGCAATATAACTTGTCGGATGGAGATGATGAAAAAGACTGATAATAATCGTTGTCAGGAGAACAATGTAATGAGTGATCACGATCAAAGTCCGTCCAAAAGTACAACAACCGAAAGTCAAGTAAATACTTAAAATATTTAAAAAATGCTCGATAATATTGATATTTTTCTAGATTACTGTACGTTCAAGCCCTATTGTACCGGAAACTGTATCTGTATGCCGACAATGCCATAGAAACTGCCTCTCCACTGGGAACAACCCGAGTAAAAGTTTAATGAAAAATGTAAACTTGCAACGTAATGAAGATGAGCTTAATGCTAACGATCAAAATCGAGATGAGGATGATTGGAGACCGTTGTTTTTAATGGGATTAAATGCCGCCAATCCAGCTTCTAGTCTAGTCAAATTAGATCCATTCTCACTTCCAGTGCCTCAAATCTCGGTAGCACCCCCAACACCGGACAATTCCACAAAACCATCCACTATAGACCAACAACTAGCTGAAGATTCATGTAATTGCGACATAAACGAAGTAAGAATACTTTAAATTCGAAATAATAATAATTCATTGCAAATAAACTTATAATCAGATGAATAACTACAACGATATTGATGCCTCACCGGATGATTCCCCACAAACTGAAGAACACCCTTACCATTCGTTAAGTAGTTCAAATTTAACTCTACGTAGATATGGAACTGTTTCAAGTTTAGAACGATTAGGTACTGAAGATAATGAAGATAATTGGGGCGAAAACAATAATTCTTCAGCCAGTGACGATGAGAAAGAGACTCAAGGTGTTGATAATGAAGCTTTCTATTATTCGTCAATCAGGAATTGGACGGCAAAGGCGGGATCTTTTGTTGCCGAAAAGATGGCATTCTTTGAGCGACTTGGTGAAGATTATAGGAATAGTGGAAGACTTTTTGATCGGTAAAAAAAATCTGAAATTTTATTTGAATTAAAATAATTTCATCCGATTGAAGGTATTTGAAGACTAGTGATATTGTGAACGGTGATGAGGGGCAAGAGGAGGAAACGTCAGGCGCCACGTCCGGAGAAGAGATCTGGGGTACTCCGACTAGTGGTGGAGAGATGGATGATGCTTTTAATTCGCCAAATTATGAAGGAAACAAATCGGTTAGAAATTGGGTGTTTCTTTTGCATGCTTTCAATTCTTCTTTAATTTTATAGCATGTTGTTTTTTCGATTTAGTTTTAAATATTTAGAATATGTATGTTAATTATGTAATTTAGCCATATGATGGTTCAATATCGTCTGATAATGGCGATGATACCGAGTTGATGATGGATGAATTGTTGATGACACCACCAATAAGTGCATCGATAATGCGCGGTCTTCTGCCACGTCGGACTCTTGAGCCGCTTATCGAAGAGGACTGTTCGGAGAGTTGTTCATCTAGTCCATCAGTCACTGAACAATCAATTTCACCAGCAGAACAGGTAAATATTGAAACGTATATGTGGCATGTTACAGTAGAGATCACCCAATTCTGTAGGATATACCTGATGTATTGCACACATACAACTGGTAGTTGTTCATCATAGATGTGGCATGTAAATTGATGAGGATGATGATGATGATGATGATAAAAAGAAATGGTTGATTATTTGATGGTAATGTTGATATGATGGTAGTTTTTTTGTAGATTGCAATAATTGTGCCCATCATCAAATTGATGCTTTTTTTTATCAATAAAGTATGAATTACCTTGTGGGCAGGGCAACGAAACTGGAAATGCTGCTGACATATGCTCGACTGTTGCCGAAAGCCATACAAAGACACCACCAACAATACAAAATCGACAAGAGATGGCCCAAGTACCATCAGTGATGGTGACAACAACAACATCATCATCAATCTCGAAAATACACAGATCGGACAGTTATCGGCGGATTGTCGAAGCGGCCGAGGAAGCGGTGGCGATCGACGAAGACCATCTAAGTTTTTTCGATCGATTCAAGCCAACAGCCAAATTTGTAAATATTGAACGAGTACCCAGATCGAAGAGTGTTAGAATGTAAACCATTACAAAATATTTCAAAACAAAAATCTAATTTAATCGATTCTAGTTTCGAATTTTTTAATATGAGAAGAGAACGTAGAATCCACCAAAGTATACCAGAAGGTAGACAATTAATTAAATTATTTAGCAAAGAGGATGCAATCTCTGATAGTGTTCCCACATCTTACTCCGACAAACCACTGTCACCAAGACGCTTAAAAGTAAAACTAACCCTATCAATCGGGTGAATAAATCAAAAAAATGCTAATAAATCTTTGTGTTTTTGTTTAGGATAAACAATTAGATCGACGCTTTTGGAAACAATTAAGTAAACGTCGTGGAAATAAAATGGCAACTATGCCGGCCTAAATTTGAACTGTGTGCTCTTTTTCCCATGTCTCTATTTCGGATCTTTTTTGGAAAATTTCAAGCTCAATTCCAGTGATATTGGTGCTTTGGATTAACTGTGAAAAAAAAACAAGAAACTTTAAATACACTTTAATAATTACAAATAAAAAATTTTGCCATTTATTGCCACTGTTTTTATAATTTTTTTTGCTTGGCATTAAGTATAGTTTGTTATTGTAAAATTCTACTTGTACATATAGGCTTTGAAATGTTATTCAATTTTTATAATAATATAATTTATTATATACAAATAATATTAATAATAATATGAAGAGGCAAGTGTTAGAGAAAAATTTGAAAAATTCTAGTTTTACGAGAGGGTTTAGAAGTCATAGTTTGGAAGTTTCAAAAATCCGTCACATTACAATTGTGATAATTACAATTTTATATTAAAAAATAAAATTTTAACAAATCGTGCTGTGTTTTACTCCCACAAATAAACAAAGTTGACTTTGTTGAAATAATTTTGTTTTTTTTGATTTTCTCGTGACAGTTTATTGGATTTTTTCTTGAGAAAACCCAGAAAGATGACAACAATAAATCTTAACAGCTGTCCGATAATTAAAGGCAAAGGTACTTTTTTGTTAATCGTATAACCAACAAGGTGATTTGAGCACAACTCAGAATTCTGAGCGTATTTTCCTGTAAAACTGGCGCTAATATAGAGAACCCTCATTTCAGCCTGAGAATAATGGCATGTATTAACGTAATCGGTTTATTAAATTGTAGAAATAAGTCCACGGCGCCGTTTATTTATACTCCACTATATGAAATATTATTTAAATATATAATTTCGCTACAATTCACTTTTTGTATTGTTGAATTTTATATCGACATAGATGCCCAAAATCGGCAAAAATCCCAACATTTCTCGCTTATTACTCATTACTTGTGTTTCATTCCTCCACTTATGTTGTGTAAAAATAGAAAATCTACTATTTTAACGAGAAAAATTTGAACTTCTCACAAAAGTAGGTTACGATTCACCTTAAAAAAAAAATTCAAAAACGAAGCTAGAGTTATTATTGAACGAACACAATCCAAACTGCACACCAATTAAAATATCGACAATTAATTTTTAAAATTTTATAGGAGATGGTGTTGATAGTGGAATTAACGAGAATACAACCCTTGTTCATATTATTGCATCAGAAATAGTGGAAGATATCGTGGATAATGCAATGGAGATAATTTTGAATAAATCTAGTGTACTTCTCCTTAAAAATCAAGTATTCTCATTTACTATTTTGAGAATTTTGTTTTTTTTTTCAGTCAAAAAATTGTCAAAAATTTAGAGTCAATACGGATGATATTTTAGAAGATATGTCGACGAATATCAAAGATGATAATGATGATAATCATATAAAAACGGTCATAAGTGAAACAACACTACGGGATAAAGTTTCCATTGTTGAGACTTTGAAACGGAATACATTGGAGAATAGGAAACGTTTAACAAATTTTGTGCGTCATCCGAAGAATATTGTCACGAAATTGGTGGCTAATCATGAGGCCAAAGCCAGTACATCTGCAAATATGGAGCAAGTTTTGGGTGATCGTAAACAGGGCACTGATGTTCTAGATTTGGTTGATTTGAAAAACCATGAAAATTCCAGTAAGGAAAAAGGTGAGAGTTTCAAAGAAACAGAAGACAAAATCAAGACTGATAAGAAGAAGATGAGCTTTATTAGAAGACTGAGAGGATGCTTTCGAAGAAATCCATTGAAAATCGAGAAAACCAATGAATGAAATTATAATAAATTTTGCATTTATTTGAATAAATGTTGAGTTTCTGTACAAATTTGGTTGTTTCTATTGTTGTAAATTTCTGAATATAGCATCTGAAACATTCTTTAATAATAATGTTCTAAATTCATTTGTTCTTGACCACACCCACCCCACCAATTCAAATGGATATTTTTGGATAATTTTCTGGAGTTGGCATCGATATCTACTGAAAATTCACATCTTGAACGAACCCAAAAAAATTGAAAAAAATAAACACATTTAACAAAAACTTTCATATAGTTTGTTAATGTACGGTGTTGCCAAATTTGTGGTGGGCCCAGGCGTTCCTTAGGCATCAATTACAATAGACACTAGCGCCCTCTATACATATAAAACAAGGCTACTATCATCCTCCGGGCCCCACTTCTGGTCCATTTACTAGAAGGCAAGTTACAGTTGTATCATCACAATGGTAAGTAAATGTAGTGTGTGCACAATTCAAAATTCCATTCAATTAAATTGAACAATAATTAAATAATCGAGCTTTTGATTCCCCCATAAACGGGGGAGAAGGTTTCACCTGTTCACAGTTATCACAATGTGAATAAGTGAAAGAACCAGAGTTTTACCAAATTTGAGCTTTTCCAAATTTGTAAATTTCATCGTTATTCCCTACTAAAAACCGTCTAATCTTTCTGATTTTCAGGCTGATCTCAGTGCTAGGGATATTGAAAGTAAGTCCAACAATTAATTGTTATAATTTTAATCGAAAAAACCAATTAAATTAACCGAAATTTGTTCCAAACGAATCACATGCTTCCATCTAATTTTAGTGTAGAACTTATATGGTCACAGTACCCAGTCCGATTCTAAATTTATCTTCACTTCTCCACTGATGTCTATCTTTAGAACGATGTGCTTTGCTATAATACGAAATCCCGTAATACTGACCCAATTTTCCCGTTGGAATGTCACTCGACACCACCTATCTAATTAATATTAAGCCGCAAAGATTGCAGAAAATTAATAAGCCGCCTTGATAATTAATCGCGTTGAAAACTGCCCAATTACTGTAATTATTGGTGAATTAAAATATTGTTAATTGATTGTCAATAGGAGCAAACTTTGTCTTTTCCATCTACGATTTCGAAGGTAATGGTACGGTGGATGCTGTCAATTTGGGCGATATGCTCCGTGCCCTTAACCTTAACCCAACCTTGGCCACAATTGAGAAATTAGGAGGCACAAAGAAGAAAAGTAAGCCTTTATTGTGTGCATTAATCAATCGTTAATTATTAATTGGTGTTGTTTTGTAGATGAGAAGAAACTTAAAGTAGATGAATTCCTACCAATTTTCAGTCAAGTGAAGAAAGATAAAGAACAAGGCACCTTTGAAGATTTCTTGGAATGTTTGAAATTGTACGATAAAGAAGAAAATGGAAAGATGATGGCTGCTGAACTTGCCCACACATTACTCTCTCTTGGTATTTTAATTTTTTAAAATTTCTATTCGATTATTTAATTGTATTATTAATAAATTAAAGGTGAAAGATTAGCTGATGCTGAAACTGAGGAAGTATTGAGAGACTGTATGGACCAAGAAGATGATGATGGCTTCATCCCTTACGAACGTAAGTAACCAAAACAAATCTCTCTTTTTAATCATTAGATACAAGTGATTATCACATTTTTTTTTGTAAATAGAATTTAATTCTTTTTGCATTCAAATTCGAAATTTTTATAGATGTAGAGATAAGCATGTTGTTTTGCTAATTTCAGCATTCCTCAGAAAGATGATGGCGTAAGAAGCTAAATTTAAATTTTATTTTTAAGTAAGTAGGAAATGTCTATGGAGTATACTGCGTGCTTCTGCAAATAAACGATGCTTCGCCTGCTTCGATTTCCTTTTATTTCTATTATTTTTTTTTTTTTAGCTTAATATTCTAATTTAATGCTGGTTATTTTTAATTATAACTCTTCTTTACAATTAGAATTTTTTTAATATGATTTCAATTTGTCCTCTAGCAACTTGAAGTGTGTGTGCATCTACAAATTAAAACAAGACCGAAAGCCATCATCATGCACATATCAAAATGGGCGCCTTTATTGGACAATAAAAACACCAGTAATCGACAAGGAAGACGTCGCTATCTATTTATTTTTTAAAAATATATAAAAAAACAATAAAGCAATTTGTTAAATTTATTCCTTCATTTGTTCATTAATTAATAAATTGTACAACTTTAATCTTCTGTTAATTGTATTATAATTCTAATACAAAAAATTAAAAATTAATAATGAAAGAAATACGTGTCGTATTTCATTGTCAATAATTTAACTACCAAATGTAAATAAATCTGATCTTCCTAAGCGGTCTATTTTTTTGAGTTTTTTTCGTATGAATTAAGCACAAGATGAAAGCAAGTTGATAATAATAAAGGCATTTTCTTCAGAATACCATTTTCAGAAGCCGATGTTTCATTTAAATGTTGCTACAATTTTATTTTATAGGAAAATAACTCAATGTCAAGTGATAAGAACATATAGTCTCCCTTATCCCAAACAAATTTCCTTAAGGGCTGTTAATCTTCCGCAGGTTTACTAATAACTGTGTTCATACGTAAACTTAAGAGAGTTAAATAAACCCTACAAAAATAGTTTCTTTCAAAAAACATATTTAGATGGTTCAGAATTAAATAATAAGCTTTATTTACAATCTGATGATGTATCGAAAATTGCTACAGTAATAAAAGCCTGGGAGATTATAGGAGCTTTATGAAGTTATATGTTGATTAATGAAAATAAATAAATTTTCTTCTCAATGCGATTTCGGTAAACGATTTTTGAAATTGCGTTTTCGTACTTAAAAATAGTAAAACAGATTAATGATAAGAATATATCGTCTGCTGTATCACATAAAAATCCGCAATATTGCTATGCATCAAAAATATCTACTTTTTAGTAGTGATTTTTCACATGTACTATCAGTTTCACTAAAAAGTGACCGAGTCTTGAGTGAGGAATATAATGTTTTTTGGTTCGTGTGAGTCAGGCTTTTTCTAGTCAGGGTAAGAAAGACGGTAGGTAGGAGGTGCTTGTACGAATTTCCACCATACCAAATTTGTAAAACCACCCTCAAAATAATTAATTGAAATTTATTTTTTTTAGCAAACACTAAAATAATTATGTACAGCTAGGTGCATGGAAAAAATGACATTAGTTGTTAGGCTGTATAAATCACGCTAAGGAGTTCGTTGCGATGCAGGGCCAGCCCTAGTCAGTCTTGCATCCTGGGCGAAAGTTTTTCAGTACCTCTCGCCCAGGTAGACAATGACGTCAGTTTAATTAATAATTATTAATAATTTATATATTTCTTATGCGCCTCTAAGCATTAAAACTCCACATCTACTCTCCCTGGTAGTTTTAGATTAGCTGTTTTCGAGATACAGGCTGTCAAAAAAGATTTTGTTTCAGCTTTTTGACAATATCTCAGGAACTGTTTGACAATGAGATAGGTACAAGACTCAGCTTTTGTACACATCTCATCATTAGTTTTGGCTGCTTTCTGCGAGCTAACTGAATTTCCTTTTAAGCCGATTTATCACCCCTTATAAGGGGATAGAGTTACAAGAGATTACAAAAATATACGGGGTATCGAATATACATGTGGTTGCTTCTTATGGAACTCCTATTAGTTGGCGGGCGATTTGAAAAATACTTTAAGGATTTGTAGGGGTCCTTCGAGATCGTATTAATAAAATTAGAACCTCGTAGCTCATTTCGAAGTTGGTCGTTTCTGACACAATTTTTATTAGAACTTTATAGCTCATCTGGATATTGATTAAAAAAGATCGTTTTGAATAAAGTTGCGACTTTCAACAACGAGCTAAACACGTAAAACAATCAAGAATGACACGTAGACCCATTTTTTTCGTCTGACTACATTGCATTCTACGAAAAAATGTGAAATATTCTAACTTGTTCCAAAAGTCATTGGAGAAAAACGAAAAAAATCAATATTGAGAGAATCCTCGAGTCACTCTAATTCATTTCAAGTGTGTAGCAACTTTTTGAAAATCTTGACATCGTTAGAAACGAGCTGATAGGAGTTTCATAGAATCGACCATATTTAGATGCGACACCCTGTATAAAATTAAAGCTACTACCTATTCGTAGGTAGATTGTACTTAAAACTTGCAACTTACAGAGTGGCTATTAGTAAACAAAGTAAGAGAAAACTCTATACAGGGTGTTTATTCTAAACATGATCCATTCTTATGAAACTCCCATTAGTTACTGAGCAATTCGAAAAATATTTCAAAGGTTTGTAGGAGGATTCTTGAATACCATTTAAGCGAAATTAGAACCACGTAGCTCATTTAAAAGTTGGTCAAAAAATGATCGTTTGTATCGCGATTTGCAACAGCTTGTCAAAGGCGTAAGATGACTTTGAATGACTCTAGGTTCCTCCCAATGTTGATTTTTTTTTTCTCCAATGCTTTCTGGGACAGGTGGAAATGTTTCGCGTGTTTTCTACATTGAAATGGAGAAAAACGAAAAAATCAAAGTTAAGAGGGTGTTCATGTCACTCATAGTCGCTTTGCGTGTTTGGCTCATTTTCTAAAATTTAAACATTCTCTTAAATGAGCGTCTTTTAACCAACTTCCAAATGAGTTACAAGCTACTAATTTTGCTAAAATGGTTTTCAGAGACCTCCATAGAAATTCTTGAAACTTTTTTCGAATCGCTCGACAACTAATCGGAGTTTCATAAATATTGACCACGTTTAAAAGAAACATCCGGTAGGTACTTCTTTTCAATAACTTAATCTACACATTTCAACTTGGTTCAAATAAACTGTTTCACAGTAGAGAATTGAGACTTTTTGTGACTCTTTACATTTTAATAAAAATCTCTAAAAGCAGAAGATTGAAATGGAATTTTCTACAGCACACAAACTCTAAAATAGATTGATAGATAATTTCTTTAATAAGCATCTCGAATATTGGCATACACAACTCTTATCATCAATGCATATCAAAGTTGAATCTAGTCATTGGTTTAATTTTACTCTTACGAAATCCTTAGATGTACTACATACCCATCATTGCCAATGATGCAGTCGTATTAAATTGCTGTCGTAGAATTTAATTGTTTGTCTTTATTGTCGTCACTACTGGGGATTGTATTTTTTTTTCGTCACACCACTGCAACCGATTGCAATTAGCGCACAAGTCCTGATTTAGATTTAAGATAGATGTTCTATATAAAAACCATTACAAGCTGTCAGGTATTGGACGATCAGACTTCATTCCTTCATCACCATCGATAGGCAATGGTAAGATTATAATTAACGTTAATTGCATACAGATTTTAATTAAGACATTTTTCTTGTAAATAGGCGGATTTAAAGGAATCGGAAATCGAAGGTAACAATGTATAATTAACGATTTTTTCGATTTTTTAATTATTATTTTTTAGATATCGCATTCGCTTACGATATCTTTGCCGAAATCGATGGCACTGTCGATAGTTTGAATTTGGGTAAAATATTGCGTGGTTTAAATCTCAATCCGAGTTTAGCTAGATTAGAAGCATTCGGTGTTGGTAAAAAGAAAGGCGAGAAGAAAATTAAACTTGATGAATTGAAAACAATCTACAGTGAATTGAAAAAGGAAAAGAAAGACCAAGGATGTTATGAAGATTTCATTGAATGTCTTAAATTATACGATAAAGCAGAAAACGGTAAAGTGAGTGTTGGTGAATTACAACATTCATTATTAAGTTTAGGTAAGATTTTCATATTTTCAATCTTTACTATACAATATAAAAATAATTTTAATGAATTAAAGGAGAGAAATTGAGTGAAGCTGAAGTTGATGAATTATTTGAAGATTGTCTAGATGAAGAAGATGATGAAGGCGAAGTTTTCTATGATCGTAAGTGATTTCATTAATGTTTCCATATTTATTTAAATTATTGTTTTTTGGATAGCATTTTTGAGGAGAATGTGCGAATTAGATCCACCATTGCCCAGGAAAAAGAAGTGAATTCGTTCGACCTACTGTTGCATAATCACACTATTAATTATGCGTAATCTTAAATTATACAAATAAAATTAATAATTTTACTCTATATTTATTATTGATCCAATTTTGTAAAAAATTCAATTATAAGAAGATGAATAGAAGATTAAATTCCACATCCCTTTGTGGCCACAATCAATTCCAAATATTTCCGTTTAATAAAACCATCATCCCTAAATTCCACACTCAATTATTATTACATAAAAATAACCCCAAAGCGTCCTTTTGTCCAAGTACTAAGGACGCGCATGTTTATTCCGCGTTCATCTCAAAGCACAGGACCATCACAGAATCAACAGGAAAACACAGACGATTAAAGTTCTGCAACCAGCTTCTCTCCTATCCATGTTGCTTATCGTGTCGCTAATAATAATAATCAGAAAAATCGTAGATAATTCGTGTCTAAACGTATTAGTTCGCTGTACGTCAACAGATAGAATAATTTGAAAAGCTCCAATTTATTATTGAAATAATAGTAATAATAATAAATGCAGTATTTCGATTTTATCAAACTATATGTGTTGTGATAATAAAGCTCGACGATACTTCCTAGTTCATCGTCATTAGACCTATATCGATTAGCCGGGATACGTCCGGAAAAACTGTATTTGTGCACCTATATCTAGTGAGTGGATGTGTTTTTCTTCTTCTTCTTCTTCTTCTTCTTCATTGAATTGTAAATTGATAAATTAAGAAGAAATGACGGACGTGCAAGCGAACGGTGCCCGAGTTCCTGATAAAATTCCAGCCGATAATCCACCCCCTAATACAGGTAAAACCAATATTATTTGTTTATTTTTAGATGTAAAAATATTTAATTTTTTGTACTTTTATCTTTGAAATCTTTGTAAACAGATGATGGTGTTTACGTTATTTTTTTTTTATTTCGTTGTATGAATATTTAAATCAACATTTATTGCGTAATGAGACATGATGACATCAGATATGACACTGTGTAACATTGAAACGAATTAACAAGAGGAATGGCTGCATAATTAATTAATAAATAGTGAACCGGGTCCTATTTATCAATCAAACTACTACATTTTTCTTCTATCTATATCCAGTATATAACGATGAGATCTAAATAAATATGATTTCGTAAAAGGTACACGCAAAAAATAAATCACAAATGACACAGTTATGTCTCTCACGCATCTTGTAAAAAAAATCGTAATCGTTATCAATTTTATTTCGTTTTCCAATCAACTATTGTTGCATGTTAACAACAAATATATTATTTATTTTTGTAATGATTATAAATTGTTGAATTATAAAGATTGTACGATATGGTACCTATACAATATCTGTATATATGTCTTTTCTAGTTGACATAATTTAATTATATCGAATATTGGATATAAGAATCTAGGTTAAGCTATTGATTTTCATTTGAGTTGATGAAAATTCCTGTTTTTTTTCGTATAAAATTATGAAAACGAAATCTCCAACTATAACACCTGTTAGAATCAACTAATAATTTTTTTAACGTTTTAAAGGTAATTTAATTTAAAGGTAAACACGTTAGAGACTATTTTTAGATATTTTATAATCTGTACACGTTTTTCTAGTTTTCCATTAACTAATTATAAGAACATACATTTTTATTTTAAAGACTTATAAACAAATTGTAACGGTTCCACAAAAGGGTGAGCCAAGCGTTTTAGTTGCTTTTTGAGAAGAATTTTCGATTTTAAATGTAGATTCTAAAACATTTTCATCATTAATTTATCAGTTTTTCTAGCAAATTTGCCACCGGATCGTAAAAATATTGAGATAAAATCCTACTTCGATTATCAATTTTTTTCAAATTTTGTTATAAAATCGTGAAACGTAGACGATTTGGGCACTTTTGGTCCCATTTCAGAATAAATTTAAGTCTAATATATGTAGATTTTGAGCTACCTTTGTCCAAAATTATTAGTTTTTTTGGTCAATTTTGTATTTGAAAAGAGATGTTTTAATTATTTTTATTTGATTTTGAAGCCTGATTTTTAGGCTAATTGTAAGTTCCGAGAAGTTTTCGCCTAAAATCATTTTTTTGTCAAAATTTTCTATCTTCTAGGCAATTTTAGAATCAAAGTATCGAAGTTTTCGGTTATTTTTATCCTAAATCAACAGTTTTAAAGAAATTTTCCTGCTAAATCATGTAGAAGAAACGATTTTGAGGCGTTTAATTGTATTTTGAAAAACATTTCCGAATTCGAGTCCAAGTTTTCCCACTTTTGTCCTAAATCATCAATTATTATAATTGAATTTTGGACTCAAATCGTCAAAAAAGTGCAATTTTTACGATGAAACCTGCACTTTTCGGTTGAGTTTTAACACAATTTAATCCTAAATATTTTGGAAAAATTAATTAATTAACAATTAATCCTCATCATCCAATTTGCTAATTGAAAAAAAACACTAATTAATTATAACGAAAAATACAACACTTCTAATAGATTTTCAGGCTGAATTCGTTTTTTTTAACTATTTAAGTAAATTTTTGCCCTAGAAGATTAATTTTAGTGAAAGACACTATTAAATCGTCTAGAGGAGCCAGTTTAGACACTTTTAGCCCTTTTCCAGGATGAATTCGAGGCTAATAATAGATTTTGAGGCATTTTCATCCAAAATTATCCGTTTTCGTGGCAAACTTTGCACTTTGAAAAGGAACTTTTTAATCTGTAGTTCTACAAGTTTTCGTTTAAGATCATCAATTTTTTTTGACAAATTTAGCTATCTTCCAGTCAATTTCAGAGCCAAAGTACCGATGTTTTCTGATTTTTGATATTAAATCACCATTTTTAGCGAATTTTGCTGCTAAATGCAGAGGCAACGATTTTGACCATTTTAATCGTATTAATATTAATTTTTAACGGAATTACTGTTGAATCGTCCAAAGGAGATTAAGACACTTTTAGTCATTTTTCCAGGATGAATTTGAATCTAATTATAGATTTTGAGGCATTTCTATCCAAGATTATCAGTTTTGTTGGCAAACTTTGCCATTTGAAAAGGGACGTTTAACTTGATTCTCGAGCTTGACCTTTAGTCTGAGTTTAGAGAAGTTATTGTCTAAAATCATCAATTTTTTTGCCCAAATTTTTCTATCTTCCAGTCAAATTTTAGAGCCAGGAAATATTTGTCCAAAATTAACAGTTTAAGCAAATTTTGTTACTGAACCGTGCAGAGGAAACGATTTTGAAGCTTTTAATCGTATTTTGAAGAACATTTTCGAGTTTGAGTCTAAGTTTTAACACTTTCGTCCTAAATCATCAATAATTATAATTGAAGTTTCCATTCGAATCATAAAAGAAATCCGTAAAAGACCTGCACTTTTCGGTTGAATTTTAACATAATATCACCCTAAATCATTGGTCTTTCTAATCTTCCTGCTAATTGGAAGATATTTAACTAATGATGGCGAAAAGAAAATACTTTTAATCAATTTCCAGGCTGAATTCTGTTTACTTAAAATTAAGTTTTAGAAGATTTTTGCTCAAGATTAATTTTTAGCGGAAATTCCTGTTGAATTGGTCAAAGGAGGTGATTTAGACGTTATTAGATTTTAAGACATTTTCGTTCTAACTTTAACAACACAGTTTACCAAGCACGATTTTAGAGCACTAATTTGAAGAATCCTGCTAAAGTCTCAATGTTAGAAGTAATATTGAGTCAATAAATTACAAGTTTAGACAGATAAAATACACAAATTGCTCAATTTGTACGTATGTACATTTATTTATAGGGGGAAATATAATATAGTAGTGTGACAACCAAGGACTATTTAAATTCATAGAAAGGACTTTGTAACTTGTACCTAATATATGATATTTTTATTTTAATTACATTGAGAAATTTGTAAAGATGGGTTTCTCACATTTTGTCATCCTCATCTAAAATAAAAAAATGATCTTATAGTGAGCTAATTTTGTCGAAACAATTCAATTGTAAATCTATGGGTGTGGTAAAAATTTTTTAATTTAATCTAAAACAATCGTAGGCTTGATATATTGTTCACGTAAATTTGAAGTAATTATCTAAGGAGCAGCCTGATTTCGTTTCGTTATCTTTAAAGATATTGCTATATTAATTCACTTAAAATAATCGATTTCTATTAATTCGTTACAAATACAAACAATTATTAATACGAAAACTATAATAAAATGTATTTTTAGATAATGATCGAATATCATAAATCGTTTCAAGTTGTATTAATAGAGGAACAAGTTAATAATTCACAATTAATCTATATTTTTTATAATAATTGGTCGTCTTGTATTATCAAAAATTGACTTGTAATTAAAGTCAAATGCCGAAGGTGGATTGTGTCATCAATGCAATCGATGAATAATTTCTATAAATAAAACAACAAAAAAATAATAATTCTTTTTCGATTTGAATTATAGAAAGCTTAATGATGATTAGAGAAAAGTATTTGAAAAATAAATAATATATTTTGATAGATCTTGGCAAACGATCAACACCTATTAAAACTCCTAGCTGACTAAGCAAAATAGCAAAACAATCCAATTATAAAAATAAAATGGCATATACCTGAGTGGTCTATACAAAAATAGATGTCTATAAGGAATTTTTCAATCTAAAAATAAGATTGTCCTGAAAAATATTAGGGTAGAAAAAACAACCCAATAAAAGAAAAAAACACGAATATTTGTAACGATTTGTAAAGAACTCATTAATTTCGATTTAATTTTCAAACTGTAGAGACCACAATGATTACGAATCAAATATCTAAGGGTTGTTTTATTATCAATAATACAGGATGATGTTAGAGAGTATTATAGTGAAATAAATAAGGGTAGTATCGTGTTATTGAAGGATATAATAATACAGGAAATGTTCTATAATCAACTTCCGTTTTGACACAGTTTTCAGTCAATAATATCATTTTTATAATCTAATATTGTTAATCTTTAATTGTTCATCATGGCTTAGTTTTGTTATCAATCGTAATATTTTTTTATAGAAAAAAATACTGGCACGTTTTCTAAATAATATAAAATAAAACGACACAGGTTAGTAACCTGAAATTATTTTTAAAAGTAGAAATAACTTATTGATTTGAAGTAAATGTAATATTTTTTGATATATTTATTATTGTACAGAATTTAGATAAAATTGAAACACGAAAAAGTATAAAAAAAAATAAACAATTTTCAGTCGTATTACTTTTTTATGGGAAATCTATGTAGATCGGAAAATTTCAAATTTTCGTTTAACTAATACTGTTCGAAATATTTTTATAAAGAAATTATAAAGTTACAACCCGCATTAGGGTGTTTTAAACTTTAAATTATTGCTATGATTGAAGTGTTAAATTATTTTCGACACAAGAAAGACAACTTTACATGAGGGAACTGCGATTTGATTCTGTTTATTGCCAAGTATAGCTCCCTATCAATAATTTAAAAACATTTTTGTTCGATCGACTTGATGTTAGTAAAATTTCCCAAATGTCGACCATAAAATTTTCAGGAGAGTTTCAATCGATTCCACACGTTTTTCTTAATTAATTCAACAGCATAATGAGTTCTTTGTTATAGAAGTGGAAAGTTTGCTTTCTTTACCACAACAAAAAATTCGTAATTCTGTATTCTGGAATACTTCATCGATGCCTATTCCAATAAAACTAACTAATAAATAAACGATATAGGACAGGGCACGTGATGTATTGGTACCAAACTAGAATTTTCTTAAGTATTGAACTAATTCGCGTGTCGATCTCTACCGTTTAGCTTTTTATCGTGTAGTCTTCCACTAATGATTTTTCATGTGTAATTTGAGATAATATAAATATATGTTAACAAAAAATTAAAAAAAAAAACCAAACACGAGATAGGGTAAAAGGTGGTATACCTATAACCATGATGGTAGAAGCTATCTTGAATGGGAAAAGAACGATCGATTGTGCGACAGCGCAATAGAAAACGGGTAGTTGTGAGCTTTTTCTGTTAGAACACCAACAAACAACAACGATAGAACAGTGAACTCTCACCCCCCGGCTTGTTGTTATTATTGTTATTGTTACTAGTGCCGGTAACAGGTAATATAACACCAGTATAATTGCACATTGCACATTACTATAATTGTTCTATTAAGAAATAATAGTTGACTATTTAGAACTGTTGAACACGCAAGTGGTAGTGTCTTATTTGTTCTTGTCTATATAAGGAAAAGTTCTTTATTTGTACCAATCTTAGAGCCTATTGATTACGATTTGATTCTAATTATAGGTACTGTAGGTAGGTTACATATTTAGATCTTTAGTAGTACTGTTGCTTTCAATATCACAAAATAATTATAGTTGATTTTCATCAATCAAAATGCGCTTTCCCTACTCGCACAACAAACTATTTTTCCTTTAACTTGCAGATCTTAATTCCAATTACAATTTTAAAACTCCCAAATTAGGGAGGTATCGTGCAATAAAAGAACCTTCGAGGACGTGCTTCAAAATCAAAGATAAAGCTCTATTTTCTTTTGAATTTTTTTTTCTTTCGTACTATGCTCTAGTTTTTATTTGGTCGTGATTTTTTGGTAAAAATTACCAATAATTTACTAGATAGTAAACAAATTGTTACGTGGTGAACATAGCACCCCTTTAAGATTATTTTCCCAACTAGTATAATTTCATTTGAACACGCACCCTTCACCAACATTTATGTGTTAATCGAAACGAAATTCGACTTTCATTAATTCGCGTTATTTTGACAATATCATCCTATTAATCTGCAATATAAGAGCATCAATTTTCATTTTAAGTTTTCACATTAACATGATGACTAGACGAAAAATCTCAATACAAAATTGGTAGATAATTTTTGGGTGTTTGATAGTTTAAATGTATTCCATCAATTGGTAAGATACCGTGCATTCGTGTATTTCTTGTATTAAAAATCATTGTTTATAAACTGATTTTATGTGAGAATAGATCAATTGAAATCCATCTGGTTTGATTTATCAAGCACGCAGCACTGCAAACCGCTAAAATAAATTCTAAAAAGCGATTTTAGAATGCAATAAAATTGCTGAAAAATTTATGAAATAGAGAAAAAGTAAAACAATTAGGGGAGGTAAATTGACTTACTTCCTTCTGTAATTTATTTTGTGTTTGTTGGTTTTTATTTAAATTTCAATCACGCAAATTCAACAAAAAGAAACTAAAGTATTTTATAGTTTAGTAGCAATTACACTCGTACTTGTGTATCATTTGATATTAATCAGCACTGTAGTAGATCGTGTATAATTAAATACTGCAAAATTTAATAGTAGATGATGAATAATTTCGATTGATTGCAGTCACGATTACAAACAAATTAAATAAAAATGTCCCAACAACCAGATACAGTATTAAATGGGTCTTCATCTGGAAATAATGTGCCTTTAAAAGACGCTCAAGCTGTGCAAGAGATGGTAAGAATGTAGGAGGAATCTGTTTTCATCACTGTAGATTTATGTAAAATTGCTCGTTCTTTCCTTCTATTAAAAAAAATCCAAGATTGATATGTTATTGAGTTGTTAGTTATTTTTATGAAAATAAGACGGTTGTTTTCGTGAACTTTTGTCATTGGTGAATTTCGAGCCTGGCACTAGAGACACAAACAAGAGAGAAAACTTGTGTGTGACACATTCCACCCACAAATACTTAAATTTCCTCTCATAAATTTGAGCGTTTAAACAAGAACTAAAACTAAATTTTCCAAAGAATTCTAAACATTATAAGTTAATCTAGATTTTCATTTCCAACTCTTCCTGTTAGACAACAAATCAACAACAATTTATTGCGGCCGGTATACAAAGACCACCACTACCACGTTTAGACAGCCGAACATCATTACAAATACGTCCAGGATTCCCCCCAGCTAATCAACAAGGTGTACCATTTCGACCGCCACAAATACGTCAACAGCCACCACCTGGACAACAACAGCAACAATTTATTCAAAGAGGTGTACCGGTGGGGTCACGACCTCCTGGCCAATATCCACCAAATCAATCGATAAGGCCGAATTTCCGTCCACCTACACCCTTTCCGCGACCACCACAACAAGGTGTACCTGGTGGTCGGCCGCCTGGTATTTTCCAACAACGTTCTGTACCGAGTTTTGGTCAACAATTACAACAACTGCAACAACAACAGCAACAGCAGCAGCAGCAGCAGCAACGACAACGTTTCTCCATAGACGGTGGTATTAGAAGCTTCACCCTGGATTCCGCCGATGAGGATAACAATATGATAAAAAATCAAAGTATTAGCTCAAATATTTCAGATAATCAAAATGACGATGAAAGAAGAAGATCGATTTGTAGTATTGGCAGTTTAGATGATAAGCGATCAGTAAGTGGGTCTGTTGAAAATTTAGATAAAAGATCAGAGAATGATTATCCTTCACGGCCTGAATCACGAGCTAATACTAGAATGGACAGGATTTTAGAGAATGATAATGCTACAAAATTAGATTCTAAAAGAGAAACTCTACCGGAAATCAAAACTCCAACTCCTATTATTGTTAAACTTCCAAGCAACGATGAAGAAATACAAAAACCAGATACTCCAGCATCTGAGACGAATCAAAAAAAAATACAAAAAGCAGAGACTCCAATTAAAATCGAAAACGATAATAAACAAGCGCTTGAGATGAATCAAAAAGAAATTACTGAAAAATCGAAAACTATAAATTTCGATACGAAAAATTTGGAATTAAAAGATTTGCCTAAAACCAAAACAGGTTAATAAAATTCAAACAATTTTCTGTTTTCCATTTAAACGAAAATAATTTTTTGAAACTGATTACTGTTTTTGTTTCAGAAGGCGATAATGATAGTGGTGTCGATGAATCCACACAAGGCAATGTAAGTACTTAAAACTGAAAATTTTCAAAATTCTTCAAATAAGTATCTTCAGGATCACTCCAGCGATCATAATTCCCCACGAAAATCTTCCACAAAACCACCTAGCCGAACATCATCAACTACACCAACGAAGAATCGATCGCTTTCAAGGGGTTCGAAATCACCTAGCTTGAAAAGTCCCGATTCGAATGCCAGCACACCAGGAGCCACAGAGAAGAAAAGTATATAGATAGCATTTTTCAATTTTTTTTTTAATCATTAAACAATAATATTTATTGTAGAGCTTCCAATGAATAAGATTCAAGTAGGATCGGCTCCTTCGCCGAATTTGAAGGAAGTCAAATCGAAAATTGGATCTTTACAGAATGCCACTTATAAGCCTGGTGGTGGTAATGTAAAAATTGAAAGTAAGAAAATTGATTTTACAAAAGCTACACCCAGGATTGAGGCCAAAAATGAGAAGTATACACCGAAGGGTGGTGATAAAAAGGTCAGATATTATCGAATTAAATTAAACAAATACAGTGAAGTTTAGGTACACATATGCCACACCTTGGAGTATCATGTAAAGTCGGAAAATTGGCGACACACCCTCCTTTACCCTATTTTTCTACATATTTGACATGAATTCAAATCACTAGTTTTCATGTTTAAATTTTATAAAAAAAAGAACATTAACGATCTATTTGTCAATTAATCATTTTTATGCACGCTATTATCCAAATAATCATAAATTATTCTTCAATTTTACATTATTTTTTGCGTTTGACTCGTTATAGACTCAACAACAAATCCATAGATCTAGTATATCTATGAATAGCGCTTTGGCGTTGAATAGTAAGGCAAGCAGAGGAACGGTAATCGCTAATTTGCATATTTTGATGTGGGTTCTAGAATCAACAATGACGCTTTAACTCCAGCAAAAGAAGCACTGGCATTATTGTTGGTAGCATTGTTGAAAAAAATGGCGATTAAAAGCATTGGTGATTCACCTAAAACGAAAAATTCTTATTGTACCTAGCTCCCATTATTTGGCGAGTGATTCGAAAAATATTTGTAAGGGGGTTTCCAGAGAACATTTTAGCAAAATTGGAACCTCGTAGATCATTTGGAAGTTGGTCAAAAAATGTTCGTTTTGGACAAGGTCGCGGTTTTCAAAATCGAACTAAACACGCAGAACTCGGATACCCTTCCAACAGGGATTTGTTTCGCTTTCATTTTAGAAAAAATGCGAAACTTTGTCACCTTTACCAGAATAAAACTAAGAAAAACGAAAAAATCAGTGTCGGGAGATTCTTAGAGTCATTATAAGTCGTTTTGTGCGAGATAGAAACGAGTGTTATTTCGACCAACTTAAAAACGAACTACGAGGTTCTAATTATGCAAGGATGATCTTCAGCTATCCTATAAATCCTTGAAGTATTTTTTGATTTACTTGCCAAATAATGGGAGTTGCTGTAAGAACTTTTCGTTTTAGATGAATCACCCAATATAATCATTGTTATTTCTATCAATTTACATGAAACCTTCCACTATAAGCTAAACTAGGGAAAGCGCTATCCGTATAAATCATAGATCTATGAATTATCATGAATTATTCTTGCATTGTACATTAAATATTTCGGTTTTTTTTTCGTTATAGATTCAACAACAAAAACTCCAATGGAATGCTAAATCGAAAATTGGATCATTAGAGAATGCCACTCACAAGCCAAAAGGCGGTGATAAGAAGATTGAAACAATTAAATTAGATTTTAAGGAAAAGGCGAAACCGAAAGTAGGATCTAAAGATAATATTAAACATGTTCCTGGGGGTGGAGATGTTAAGGTAATTTATTTTTTATTAACAATAACTATCACAAAATTATAGACGGACAGTTTTTAATTTTTTTCTAAAATTGGTTTTAACTTGACTAAATTTTTTAGTCTGACGATGAAGATAATGATAAGAAAGAAGTGAGTAGTTTTAATGTTGCTTCATCTTATCAAAAGAGCTTTCTATATGTAGTAATCTATCGGATAAAATTTATGAAAATTGAAGAAGAAAGGCACACAAGCTTTCAAAGTGACGTCCCAAATTTTAACACAATTTTCTCACTCGTATTTCTAATTGTAAAAAATCACCTCACGTGTTGTTTTATAGAAAAAACCAGGACTGCATTTATTCTTTATAAATTCTAATAGTATAAATGTAGTTCTGGATGCAATTTTATCAAAATTGTGGAAAGTTTTTAAAATTTTCTAAATCGATTTGTTCACAGATCGAAAATAAAAAGATCGAATTAAATGTTCAAAGTAAAGTGGGTTCATTGGATAATGTTAAACATAAGCCGGCTGGTGGTGAGAAGAAAATTTTCGATGATAAAGAATATATAAGACAACGTTCACATACATCAACTGAAAATCATTCCTTATCTGGTTCTCAGGTGAGTTTATCAACTACTGGAATTGTTTACAACGAAATACTTTTACCGATTTTAACATGGCAACAAATCGATTAGACCTAAAAAATGATTATTTTTATAGGCAAATTGACAATCAAAAATCGAACAGCTAACTGATTTTCTTTATAAAAATCAGTTAGCTGCAATAAATGTTGAATATATTTTACTATTAACAGACTACAAAAGCATGACTAATTCTAGTTGAATTAAATTGTTTTGCTTTCAAGATCTTTATCGGATTTGATTGCATGATACTAAAATAATTTGAAAGCTTCGTTTTTTAGTTTTATTTACTTGTTTTAAGTTTGCTATTACCGTTCTTTATT
Source organism: Mylabris sibirica (assembly GCA_039776855.1). Classification (NCBI taxonomy): domain Eukaryota; kingdom Metazoa; phylum Arthropoda; class Insecta; order Coleoptera; family Meloidae; genus Mylabris; species Mylabris sibirica. The sequence goes on from CM077836.1 coordinate 11,392,551, forward strand.
TCGTCTATTTTTTTTTTAAAAAAAGCATAAATTAACATTAATTTTGTGGTGTAGAACTCCTTGCCGTCCCAACCGGAGGTCAGAGGTCCAGTAGCTGATGAAAATTTGAATCAAGAACATTAAATTTGTTGCTATTATAAATGTACCGTCTCTATCTATAAATTGTTTTATTATCGTTTGATCCAAAAAATAAACAATACTAAAATTGATATATAAAAGAAGAAATTTACGTGTATCGATTTTTTTTATTAAATAATATCCAACAAACTAAAGCATGTTCGTACAGTTGCATGATTAAATTATTCAATTTGTGTGTTTTTTTAATTATTATTAAATCATTAATAATTTGGATATTTGTTAGTAGAATATGATTAGATTTTACACTAACACACAGTATTTTTCACTATAGTTAAGTTAATGATCACTATTGCTTCATTATCATCGTTTATAATGTTTTTTTTAATACATTCTAGAATAAAAGAGATAAAATGTACGACATGCAATTAAAATGAAATTCATTTATTGTTGTGATAGATAATAGTAAATGACCAAATTTGTATTGTTAATTTTTAATTTGTAATCGATTCAAATATTAAAAAGTTGTGAAAAATTCATCAATTCTCTCATAAATATTTTTATCAATTCAATTAACATTGATGAATTTTTTTGTGGGATAAATTGTATTTTTAATACAGCAATCTTGCTATTTATATAATTGTTTTTTATTATTTTCTTTGCGCATCAATTTAGATGGTATCGAATATCATCACTGTATTATCTTTATATTAAAATTGTATTACGTAATAAAATAAGCATTAGTAATATCAGTAGACGCTTTATTATTGTTATCATTAAATCAAGTTGCACCGTAAATAAGCACAACAGCAACAATAAACAGAAGAGCTTTCTGTAAGTAATTGCAATGTAAAATACACAATTTTTATTATTGTTTAGTTTTTGAAGCATTTTAAATATTTCCAGACAATACAACAAGAATGTCGTGTTAGTGAAACAATCAGAAGAAAAAGTTTAGAAGAAGCGAAAATTGTTCCAAAAAAATCTACAATGAAAAGAAGTAAATCGGTTAGAATTAAAGTTACAGAAAGACCACCGTGGAAACTTTAAAAAAAATTAAAAAAATTATCGTAATTAACGCACATCGTGGATTTTCAGTTTATTGTACACATGAAACACTAAAGCTTCAATCCCCAATAATTTTCTTTAGCTTATTATAATTGAGTTTCAAAGAGTTGGCGCTGATAGTTTGAGAAACTGAAGGAAATTGCTGGATTTTTTTTGTATATGTATATAAATGGGTACTTTTGCAAGAAATAATAATAGTAAAAATATTTGTATATTTTTACACATATCAAAATTGGATGCACAATAAAACGTACTAATCAATATTTGATTTTTTCTAATTTCCGATTAACGTCAAAATTACAATTACGCAAAAATTAATTGTACGATTAATTAAAGAAAATAATTACGGTTTCCAAAGTCTTACCAATCCATCTTCACTGTACGTACAGATTAGATTCTGGTGTGGATGATGGGCAATACCGATAACGTCTTTCTCATGAATCTAAAAAATTAAACAATTTTTACAATAATTTTAGAAAAAATATATATAAAAATTACATTTAATGTCCGTTCTAATTTGCCGGAATTGGTTGAGAAACAATACAATACTAAATCTTCACCGACACAATAAATCCAATCACCTCGAGGTGATACAGTTGAACATACGAAATCACCACCTTCACGTTTACCACTAGCAAACGAACGAACAATCTAAAATTTCCAAATATTAAATCATCTCTTAAGGACTCGGGTCATTACGTTTTACGAAAAAGGGGAATGTTTGGTACACTAAACCAACGAGAAATTGTGCAGCAAATATTCCTTTTTTTTTAGTAAAAAGTAGTAGCCCGCAACCTCAATTTTTGTGATTAATTACCTGTCCTTGCATATTCATAATCACTACAGTATTACTACGATTACAAACAACGAAATGTTCAGGATTTTTAGCGAAATTATGAATATTATTTACTGTAGTATCACCAGCTCCTAACGATTTAAAAGTGTTGATACACTCGGTTGTTTTAAGACTCCATACTTTTACTGTACCATCAGATGAAGCACTAATAACAAATTAAAAATAATTTATTTTAGTTAATTGATAAGATTTACAAAATTACCTCAATAGATTATGACCATCTTGCGTGAAAATAACTTCATTAACAAACGACGTGTGTCCTCGGAATTCTTTTAAAGTTTTACCAGATTTTAATCCATGTAATCTATCATATTAATCATTAATTTTAAGTATTGTTTATTCATAAAAATCAATACCTGATTGTGTGATCGAATGAGGCGCTAAGAACTTGACTATTATCCCTAGAGAATTGTAAACATGTGATACCTTTAGTATGTGCTTTTTCAATTTTCCTTAAACATTGTCCTGTACTAATACGCCATACTTTAATTCGTCCACTTTGTGAACCAGTCACTAACATTTCACTATCCCGTGAAAATGCCATACATAATACAGCATGTTCCATCATCATAAAATTCTCTTGTGCTTGATATTTTAAATCTTTACGTATTTTTCCTGTTGTAAAATTCCATACTTCAATAATACCATCAATACTACCAGTTATTAAATATTGTCCATCTGGTGAGAAACGTGCACATTCAACATGTGATTTTTGTCCAAATTTAATTTGTTTTGCCATTTGTGTTGGAAATTGTTCATCTTCTTGATCTTTTATAGCTGCTTTACCACGAAATAAATCAATTGTTGTACCTGGTGGTAATAAACCTTGATGTTGTTGCCATTTTAATGCTTGTCCTAATAATGCTAATAGACGTGATGATGGTACAACAGATACTTCACCGGATAGAGCATGTGCTATAGCAGCACGACGTTTCTCTTTACTACCACCATCTGGATAAGCTTCACGAGGATCAAAATATGATCTAGCTAGTAGATTTTCTATAAAATTACATGAAAATAGAACCGAATAATAAATAATAATAATAAAGAAAATTGAACCTAAATGGATATAACGTTCAGGTTCGTTCTGTTTCATCATAATCATCGGATCAGTTTGTCTTAATAGAGATCGTGCAGCTCCCAATTCTCTCAATTCAATCAACTCTAAAACAATCTTAAAAAAAAAACGGATATTAATAATATAGAGTCAAATCAAATTTTATACACATACTTGTTCATATAAATCAATCAATTTCTTATCAGGTAACTTTAATGATTGTATAGCCTTTAATACTGTATCCCAATGTCCATTATTAATATCAGCACAAAATCCATCCACACTATCCACTGTATTTAACGTAACTCCGGTTTCTTCCTAATATTTTTTTAAAATTATTCTTTTATTTAGATTTACAATTTTGTATACAAACCTGTAGTGTGTGCAGAGTACGTAGAAGATTCGATTCTTTCAAATATTGTTGGATAAGCCGGATAACACTAAAATTAAACAAATACCAGTTTAGATTTAGAATTTTTAGGTTAACACAAATACAAACTCTGCCGACTCTATTTCGATAGACATTTTAAACGTTTCAAATTTCTACAACAATTATTCTTGAACTGTATACAAGTTTTCACAGATTTAAAATTAATAAAATCAAAAAGATTTTAATTTTTACACTTCTTTAACAACTCGTTATAGTTGTGTAGTGTGATTCTAGCTCGAGTACACTTGTTTGAGAAATGTTATTTTCAAATTAATTTACAACATTGACATAAAATTGCAATGTTGCCAGATTCATTGTTTTTTCAGTAGTTCCTTCTTTAGAAATTTTCTCCACTAAATTGGATTGAATTTCCAAGGATTACAATCACTTTTCTTACATTTTTGGATTCCATTTCAAGGAAAGGAGCATATTTTGCCAGAATAATAATGTTTTTGCACTTTCGGGACTAAGACAGCATTTTAGTCCCTCAAAACAGGAACTTTTAATCCCTAGGGACTAAAGTAAAAATACACAATTTGTATCTATTACATTAGATAACTATCAAATTAAAAGATCCTTTGTCAGATTAATAAATCCATGATTTTTTAATTTTCTCGTTAAATATATACGAAAGTGCAAAAAATAGCGTATGTACTAATAACTTGGGACTAAAGTGTTTTCTTTCGTCCCTCGAGTGATTTTGTGATTTATTGTCACTCTCGGGACGAAATATCACACTTTAGTCCCTTGTCCCTTGTAATATAATATGCTATGCCTATTAGTTTTGCTATAGCAGCTTTAATCAGGAACTGCAGGAATACATCAGTTTTAACTTTTAACCTTTTAACAAACTTCGTAATAATCCAAAAATATTTGCATAAGATCAGTATTCAACTAAATTAGTCAAGAAAACCCTTAAAAACAAGTAATTTTTAAAATAAGTAAGAATCTACTGATTTTTTATATTTAGATCCGGGCAACGCCTCAAAAATAACGATTAAGCGGTGAAAATATCCCCAAATTGCATTCTATCTCTTTCTAACGTGAAGAATCCACATTTGTTGTCTTTGTTCCGATACTATTTTGACGCAGGGTGGTAACACTGGTAACAAACGTGATTGAAGTGATCTAAAAGTAGCCCTTTTCTAATAAACAATAAAATCATGTTTTTATTAAATAAATGAAAATTTTGCAATATATGCAATATTAACTTATAAACGTCTCTTACAATTAATTTTGCATTAATGATAATTATGACCTATTTTTGTGTTTTTCATATTTATTTTGCAGAATTGTTGCGACCTCTAGGCTTGCAGAATTGAACCACAAATTGTCAACAATTTTGACAAGTGATTGTAACCTAATTTTTTTAATTTAAAATTTGATTTTTTAAAATTTATCAAAATCAAAATATGAAGCTAGATAAAATTTGTCGTACATGTCTTTTAGAGAAATCAAGTTTACGTCCATTATTTGATGCTTGTGTTGCAAATATGTTAATGTCGTGTGCATCTGTACAAGTTAATTTTTTTATCAATTCTTGTTTCCTTTCTCAATTATTATTTTAAATATAATTAACAGGTAATTGAGGGCGATGGTTTGCCCAGTCAAATCTGCACACAATGTCTCCAAATGGTGAATCGGGCATACAGTTTTAAACAACAATGTGAAAAATCCGATGCTTCACTACGACAATACATCAATAGTATTAATTTACAAACAGTAGCTTTACAACCAGAACCGAATATTATCAATGATGTTAAAACCGATCAATTATTTAGTAGTAGTGAAGTTTTACAGCAGTCGTCGATATTTCAAGATATTTTCAATGATGCAACATCACATTCTCTTGTCGATACTTTCACCAGTCAAACCGCCAATACAGGTGAATTTAAATTTAATTTTCAAACAATTCATATTAGTAAAGTTCAAATTTAGTTGTATCAGATTTGGCGGAAACTATGGAGAGTTTACAAACGATTGCAGAGCAATGCCTGCCGGAAACATGGGAGACAGATATGCAGATTGTATCGTGTCAAAGTAATTCACAAGAAACCGATTGTAATACATTTGAATTAACACCGTTATATCGCTGCCAATTCTGTGAAGATATTTTTAAAGGTTGCCATTAAAAATTGGTCGATTTTTTTTTATTAATTTAACCGTTAATTGTATAGATGAATGGACGTTGGGGGAACACACGAAGCTTCATACAGGTCAAAAGTATTTTTGTTCAATTTGTGGTAAAGGTTGTACGACACCAACATTATTAGATAAACATCTAATGGAACATTCATCAACGAAAAATCTACAAAATAACGAGAAATTATGCAATTCGTATATGTGTAATGTAATACTTTTATTTTATTGTTAAATCAATATTGTAATCGTTGATCTATAGATTTGTGATACTCCATTCTCTGATGAATTATATTTGAAGAAACATTTAAAACTTGTCCATTTAACTGATATCGATCTATTGGATGATGGTGATAATAAATTCGTTTGTACTATTTGCAATAAAAGGTAGTAATACTCAATTATTTAAACAATTATTGAATTGTTGAATTTTAGGTACAAACAAAATAAATTATTATCAATACATATGAGAATCCATACTGGTGAGCGACCGTTTCGTTGTGAAATCTGCGATAAAACATTCACATTCTCCAGTTCGTTACATAAACACAAAAATGTCCATTGTAATGAGAAGAAATACGGTTGTAATATTTGTGGCAGAAAGTTTAATCAATCGTCGAATTTAACTGTACATTTACGTACACATACCGGTACATCATACTTTTTTTTATTTGTCAAATAAATCTAATTTATTTTTGATTAATAGGCGAAAAACCGTATATTTGTACGATTTGCGGTAAAGGTTGCGGCTCGAATGCTAGCCGAATAATGCATATGAGAACGCATACTGGCGAAAAACCCTTCATTTGTACCAGATGTAATACGTCTTTTGCTAGTCAGTATTTGTTTAAACTTTTATACAGGGTGAGCCAAAAGGATGGCTTACTAAAAGTTTTAATTGATGGAACTATGAAATTTGGTATATGGCCGTTTTGCCATTTGAACTACCTTTATAAAATATGTATTTTCGTTGTTTTTGCTACCCCCTTATACGGTGTAGTGCACTCTATTCTTTTTGATAAAATCGAAGGGGACTTTGATAACATAACCCATAGTGCTGAATTTTTTTAGATATTTTGATTTTTAGCCCAATTTTAGAATTTGCAGTGTTTGATTGAAAAATTTATATTTTGGAAGCTATAGCATTTGAAATATTGAAACTTGAAATTCAAGTAGTAAAAATGGTGTAATTTACCCAATTCAAACAGAATTCGATTATCTTTCAGGGTTTAGCTGAAATTAATTTTTCTTTCAGGCCATTTTCAAACTGGAATATCTTGCTTATTTTAAATGGAACACTATATTTTTTTATATGGTTGAATAGAGGAAAAAAGCTGTATCAAACTGTATTAACATTCCCTATACCTATCTTGATAATTTTTCACTTATTCAAAATTTTCAGTTTCATCCAATCATCTTCCTATGCCAAACTAATTCAACTATAATGAAATGCATAGAAGGCTTAGCAAAATAACAAAATATCACAAATGACGTTAATATTAAATATTTTATATATATATATTTTTTAACAACATTACCACATTTTACATGCATAAAAAATTAATTCAACAAATATTGATTGTTAATTATCAATTTCTTCCATTTTTCTTAATTGAAATAGTCTGAAATTAATTATAAATTTTCATCTTAATTGTGACAATTGAATTAAAAGTTGTGTTGCCAAGCCTTCTATGTTTTACATTTTTTATTTTAGGGAAAAAAATTGACGAAGTTGAAAATTTTGAATAACTGAAAAAGTATCAAAGATATGTATAGGGAACGCTAATAAAAATCGATGCGAATTGTTTTTTCTATCTAACCATATAAAGAAAAATATGGTGTTCTATTTAAAATAAGCAAGATTTTATAGTTTGAAAATTGCATGGAAGAAAAATTCATTTCAGCCAAACGCTGAAAGATAATTAAATGCTGTACAATTTGATAGAAAGAACGTTGTTTGTGGTATTAGAATTCTAAATTTCAGCATTTCAACTGCGATAGTTTCTATGTTATGAAGCTTTTATTTAAACACTGTAAAATTAAAATTTGTATAAAAAAAGTCAAAATGTCTGAAAAATCTTCAGTGCTAAACCATAGGTCATATTATTAAAGTCTCCTTCGATTTCATCAAAGGTTCTAAAAATGTAACATTCTATTTAAAAGAAGAGAGCAGGGTGCACTATCCGGGGGTTGCTAGAATAATGAAATAATTTTGTAAAGGTAGTTCAAGTGGCAAAAGGGCCATATACCAAATTTCATAATTTAGAATTTGTTATACTTTTAGTAGGCCACCCTGTTGGTTCATCCTGTATTACGGTTTTAATATTAAAATTTTAGCTAGTACACAATTGAAGAAACACATGACGAAACATACCGGCGAAAGACCGTATCAATGTTGGCAATGCGGTAAAACTTTCCGACAGAAAGAAACAAGAGATACTCATGTACGCTACCATACTGGTGAACGTCCATACGCTTGTACACTTTGCCCGAAAAAATACATTGCAGCTAGTCATCTAAGGGTATAAAAAAATTTTGAATTTTTATAAAATATAATTAATTATTTGTTTAGGTTCACATGAAGAATCATAGAAATGAACGAAATTATCATTGCAATATCTGTACGAAGAAATTCGTTGAAGCCAGTATTTTAAAGAGTCATCTTCTAACACACACCGGCCAAAAACCATACATTTGTCAATATTGTAATAGTCAATTTACACAAGCTGGATCATTACATAATCACATCAAGAATCGTCATAAATTGTAATTAATGTACAATTTGTGGTTTTGGTGGGATTGTTGGTCGTTTCGTGAACGGTGATGGTGGTACTGGTGGTGGTTTATTTGGTATTGAGACATTTTGAAGTTCGATCAGATGTAAAGAGAGATCCATCCGTACCAATTCGTCTAATTCTTTCTTGTAGAAATCACTACGCATGTCTTTATCTAAAAAGAAAAATATGGAAAAACTTAAAAGAAACATTTTCGATTAATTTGTTATTGTACCAAGTAATAGACTGAGGGCGTCAATCCAGTAGGATGCTACTTGTTTATCTTTGGCTTTAAAATTAATGTATTCGTCTTGATCGATTATAATCGAAAAGGCGAGATCTTCATCGCGTACTCTATAAAATAAATCAATTAGAATGTTGTATAAAAACTTAGATTGTACGTACAAATTATTTTTAACATGAGGACACGCTCGTCCTTTAATTAAATGTGTAATATTTGAAATATTGTAAGTTTTCTGTTCGCCAATGTATTTCCTTGAATTCACATCGAAATCACGAACGAATAATTGTCGACAATTTTCTGAAAGCTTCACAGTAAAATTACCAACAATCTTCTTTTCTACAATCTTCGGAAATAGTGTGTTTTTAAACAGATACTGCATACGTTGTTCAAAAATCAATTTTTCATTGATTTTAATGTAATGTTGCTTCAATACCTGTACACTTGGATTTGTATCCAACACCATATTCATCTCTTTTTGTTTCTCTTTCTTTCAAAAGAGCACCAAAAATTAATTAATCCAACAAAAAATAAACAAGAATAAAATACCTGCCAGTGTTCCATAACAGTACGATATGTGGTTGAAATCATTTTATCTGTCAACTCTTTAAAATCTTTAGGCTTCTCTTGTAAAACTAATTGGATTTGTTGTTCAAGCACATTTATTACTTTCGGATAATCATTGATTGTTGATGCTTTCATCTCACGTCTAGTCTTCGACAAAAGCCACATTGTTCTTGAGAATAATTCCAAGAAAAATGGTGTTCTTGATGAACAATTAAATATGATCGGTTGATAAAATGTACTACTACGATCCGGTTCTATACCGATATGCAATAATTTAGCCAACATTCTTATAATTCTACAAAACCAAAATAATTGTAAAAAAGTAATTGATTATTATTATATGATTAGAATAACCGTTCACTTGTTGCAAAGATTCCAGGTTCGTAGACTTTTTCTTCAATTTGTGTTTGATAAAAATTCTTACTGTGATAACGTTTATAATACCCTAAAATATACAGATAAAAAATTGATAAAAATACAATTTTAATAATAAATCAAATTACGTAAAGCTTCTAATGTTAATACACTGATAGTTGAGGTGTCGATATCAATAAAACTGTTCAAATTTGTACTATTAATTCTACTGGAAGTACGCGTATCTTCACTCTGTTTAGATGAAAATGACGCCAAAGAAATCCTGAAAAAAAATACCATATAGTTTTAAAATTATTGTATTAATTAAAAATTACCTCATATCCTTATCAATTTCAACTAAATTCTCAGTTGATCCTGTTTTATTACGTGATAAATCTTCTTCAAAATCAATCAAAATACTGTTAGTTTTGATATTATCATCGTCGATTTCGAATTCTTCCCGTTTGATTAAATCATTATTATCAAGACTAATACTGCTGTTTAATGGTGCAGCAAATAAACTGAAATTGGAACAAGAATGAGAACAGTTTTGGTTGAGGTGTCGTGGAAAAATTAAAGGAATTACTTGATCCCTGTATTCAGAAGAAAAAAAAAACAAGTATTAAGCCTCAGGAGATTTATTTCACTGTTCTTTTACAAGTTTAGCATTGCTACTTGTAAGCAAATTGATCGATTTTTGGTATAAAGCCAGTCCATCTTATTCTAAGGGATGTTTGGTTAAAAAATCGAATTTTGCAAATTTAACCCCTTTAGCGTATTAAGGGGTCTTCCAAACTAACGTCACGTAAGACGAAAAGTTCTTATGGTAATTCCCATTATATGACAGATAGTTGAAGATCATTTTAGCAAAATTAGAACCTCGTAGCTCATTTAGAAGTTGGTAAAAAATGCATGTCCTGGACAAGGTCACGATTTTTAGAAACGCAAGACAACTATGAATGATTGGGAGATCTCCCAACGTTTTCCTCCATTGCATTCTAGAAAAAATACGAAACATTTCCACCTATTCGCGAACACAGTAGAGAAAAGTGGAAAAAAATCAATTTTGGGAGAATCCTCGAGTCGTTTTGCGTATTTCACTCGCTTTTAAAAATCGCGACATCGTCAGAAACAGGCGTTTTTTGACCAAATTCCAAATGAGCTACAAAGTTCTAATTTTTGCTAAAATTATCTACAGCTACCACCCTAAAAATCCTTAAATTTTTTTCGAATCGCTCGCCAAATGGGGCTTATCATAAGAACTTTTCGTCTTACGTGACTCACCCGGTATATCGAAAGTTTTTGAAATAATCAGTGTTATTATAATTTACAACCCCTAAATCCAATTTCGCGGATAATTACATAAAATATAGATAACTTTTACTTTCTAATTTTATACCTGTATAATAATTCACGTGTTGATAAGCTTATAGGGTAGAAAATGACAAAAAAAAATGTACAATAATGTATAACTTCAAGCCCCAACAAGCGATGGGAATGGTTGAAACCCTATTATTTACTTTTAAAATGTATGAACGACACTGATTTTAAGGGGTTGAATTCAACCCCGATTTTCAGCCCTTAGATTCGAGTTGTAGACTAGATATATACCAAAAATTATTAAATATACACTTTCACAACAAAAATGACTTATTTGGTTATTTAGATATTTAAAAAATCGTATTTCTTGGATTGAGAGAGTACGTCTTAATGAAAATTATTGTACATTAATATAAGTTTTATAATTATAATTAATAATAATGATAATAGAATCAACTATTAATTCTAACATATTTTTAAAATATACACAAACTTATTTACACAATCAGATCTAATAAATGAGATTTGTTCCATTGTTGGTGATATCTAAATATAGGGTGTACCACGGTATTTATACTCGCGGCTGTACCTTTGGTAACGTAGTAACGTAACTTAATTCACACTTGATATTATTCAAATGGCCGAACCAAGTTACGATACTATGCATACAAAATCACAGTCAACTGCGAGAATAATAACCGTGATACAATTGGTATAACAAAAATTAAAAATTTACAAATACATTTTTCCTATTAAATATAATCGATTTATCTCAATTTTAATTACCCATCGCAGCTTTGGATACCATATAGATACCAACAATTAAACCAAATAAACCGATTGCACTACCAAAAATTTCAATAATTAAAATTTTGACAAATAATGCAGCATTTGCTGCATCAGCTAATGCAGCACCAGAACCAACAATACCAACAGCAATACCACAAAATAGATTAACTAAACCAACAGAAACACCAGCACCAAATATTAAATAACCACCTAACCAATTCTTCTGTTTTAATATAACACTCTCTTCAATTAATTTCCATGAGAAATCTTCTAAACAACTTGATAATACAATTGCTGTGATTAAACCATAAATAGCAACAGCTTCACAAAAGATAACTGAGATGAGATTTTTTGTTTTGATACGTGGCGCTTTTACACCACCACCAACAATACTAACACCAGTTGTATAAATACCAATAGCAGCACCAACAACTGATAAAGCAACGGATAGACCGATACCAATACAACCCCATAAATGGGGTGATGTATTCGCTAAGAACCAGCCAATACTAACACGTTCCCCTTTACCAGTCAATACATGGTATAAGGATAGGATTGTTATTGTTGCTGTTGCTGTACCTATAAAAGTGTACCCTAGAATTGCGCGCATCTTTGATCCTGAAATTGATGATAAGTCAATATGTACAAATAAACTTTTTGTAATAATAAAACTTACACAAAACCTGAATGAAATTCGAAAATTACAAGAATAATCGGACTCACGTGAGTAAATCCCACCAGACCACTGGCTACTCCCCATACAAAAATTAAAGAATAATTAAAAAAAAATCAATTCTAATTAATAGAAATTAATAATTTAACTTACCGTTTTGTGAAAATAAAGAGAAAAACTACAGAATTTTCGCAATCATTTAGAAATAAAGCACGTAAGAAAAGTGGAAATTTATTGAATTTCCCTGAAGAACTGTCAGAAAACCTCACAACTGTCAATAGTAGTTGTGGTCAAACCAACGCTGCCAGATCAATAAATCATCCGAAGTTCTAGCGATATCCAACAAGAATCAGTAGTTGGCTTCGAATTTAAATATGAGCCAAGCTACAAACCTACAATCTTATATTGATTTTTATCCATTTCTTACCATAAAATTGAACATTATAAGTTACGCTATACGTTCTCAATTCGTGGCTTAGATTGTTCGGAAATTACGATAAACGGAAATCCGGAATTTGAGCTAAATCTGGCAACATTGATAACTAGCCGATAAAATAGGAAATGACCACAAATATAATTGATTAAAATTAATTTTTATAGACGCAATTTATTTAATTTAATTAAATAATAATTAAGGAAATTATTAAATAGCTTGTCCTTCAATTATGTCAATCAATTTTAATTACAAACACGATAAAATTGTAATTTATTCTTTTCGATTTTATACAGGAGATATTCGAATTAAAAACAAGAATATACAGGATGTGTTCAAATGGTGTTAATCTTACCTTAATAGAAATGTCTGATACACGTACAATTCATGTGCCAATTTCTTATTGATATTATCATTCATTATTATATGTTTATAAATATATTCACGATTTTGTTTCAAATTAATCTCTTTGATTAATAGTTGTCGTTTATCACCTTTACAAGATTTAATTATCGTGTTAATTAACAATAATGCACCGAATTGTAGATCTTTTGAGTCTTCACTCCATATAAATGGTATCAATTCTGTTATCGGTAATTGTGTAATTATCTAAAATCATTTGTATTATTGTATTTATCACCCAAATAAAAAATAAAGTAATTACTGTTTCTTTCCATTTGGTAAAATTTTTATCACGATGTACTAATATTTTATGTAAAATTGATAATGCATAGATTGTTTGTTGAGTTTCAGATGGTTTCTCAATGACACTAATCACTTTATTTAACAATTCCGGTGTGAAATCGTTGAGGAAACCTTTTTGAAACAGGTGTACGATTGCAATTAAACATGCCGTTAATTCTTTGTATTTTATTTCATTTGTTGTGAAATATTCAATTAATAATTGGTGTTTCTCGGTTTTTGCTGAAAACATTTATTTTATTAGACAAAAATTCTGTAATATTGTCACGATTCGCTTTAATAACATAGAAAGAACAGTAATATACAAGTCAAATATATATATAAAAGTCACATTTAGGGGAAAAAATATTCCATGAGAGTAAGAGGGTATATATTAAAATGCATTATTGATGGACAAGAGAACGACGATAAGGCAACAGGGGATATTATGGACTTAAACAAATAAAGTATCTAGTGAATTTTTGTTCTTATTTTCATAAAGTACACCAATTTTGATGAGAGTGCAGTTTAATAATGAATTTACTCTTTTTAAGTCAAACTCTTGCCGACGAAAAAACTCACATTGTTAACAACTAGGGTGAACCATCCTTATCTTTATGGTGATTAATTCATAAAAATGTACTTGCTATACAAACACTATTACATTATTATTATCATTTTTTTTTTTTTTGGTCAACTATTGTTGTCCAAGTTTATTCAATTTTCGAGCGAAATTGATTTTGATTAATTTATAAAACAAAAGCAAAGGTACCCTATTCTTAGCCATTCTAGAGTTAACAATGGTTTTTGTTTCACGGTGCATCCGAAAGAGTTATCTAAAGTGCAGAGGAAAATGTCGGAGTATTTCAAAATTTTTCTTATCTCGCCATGTCTACAATTTTAAAGATAGAATATCGTACAGCTTGTTTGAAAGATTATTCATGGGAAAGTAATTGGTTCCCGAAAAATCTAGTTTTGGAAAATCCAAAAGTTATTGAAGATAAATTAAAGAAGATTTTCTTTTTCAATTTTCCCAAATTGGATGATTCGGGAAAAGTGCCAGTTCAGTTTTTTATGTTTAAGATTATAGACATATTTGACATACTCCGACATTTTCTTCTGCACTTTAGAATTTAGTGCGAATTTTCCAAAATGAAAAACTCTGTCGGATGCACCGTGAAACGCCCGATTTAGTGAATTTTCATTTTTTCGGATACCGAATCGAGGCCTGACTCCAGCATCCCCTGAAATCTTGTATTAATTAATTCTTTTACTATTAATGATCCAAAGCATGGGTGAACTAGTAAAAGTAATAATAATATGGATTTTGGGCTTTCAATTTAGGCTTTAGGACAATTTTGTCATTCATTTTTAGCAAAATTTTTGTTATTGAGCCGTAAAAAGGAGACTTTTAGTTATTTTTTGAAACGAAAATTTCGTTCTAATCACAAATTTATTTAGTTTCAAAATTGATTTTCTAAGTTTAATCAATATTTCAAGACATCATTCCAGTCCTAAAGAGAAAAAAAATCTCCAAAGGCAGCAAGTACCTTATATAGCGAATTTTTTTATGTATCTACATACTGAAATATTAATAGCAAAACATTCTTATGATACTGACAATTAATATATTTTATCTACGACTTATATATAAAGTGATCATTATACTTGTGGTTTTTGTAATGTAATGACCTACTTTATATCCCTAGGGAGATAAAGTAAATGAATATCCCTCTCATCAGCCAATCAGAAAATAGTATTTTAATTATAATTTCCGTCAAATGTAAACAAACCATGGTAACGACAAAAATAATTAACAATAGTTTCAACAAGTAGGCCTAAAGTGGGCGTTTTCATGCAATTTTGAATAAAATGACATTTAATTTTTCTGAAATTTCGAACAAATACTTAGTTGTGAGAAAATTCGTTGTATTTACAATGGAAAGTGTTAAAGAAGACGATTTTGGTAGTAGATAATAGTTTCTGTTAAATGTAGAAAACCATGGTAACGACAAAAAATAAATAACAGTTTCAACAAACAGTTGTAAATAAGTGTCAATTTTTTGTGCGATTTTAGAATCGAAAATGATTAAGAAGGTAAATATTCTTGTACACCACAAGTACCTGTACATGTAGAAATAAGTCGTAGATAAAGTATAGTATACAACTCGCTTATAATGAATGCTAATTATAACCTCGAATGATTACAACACTCGCTCGCTTTGCTCGCTTGTGTTGTAAACTTCATTCTCGGTTATAAAAGCATTCATTATAGACTCGTTGTATAATATACTATTATTAACATTGAATCAACTAATAAATTCATTTCGCGATGTTATTTTAATATTTCTGATTTTTATTGAAAAATACTTTTAATCCACAAACAATAAGAAACACTAATACATTCGTTTGAAGTTTACTGTTTGTCTAATACGTCCAATCAAGGCCTGCTTGATTTTTTCAAGCGAAATTCTCTAGTAGGCCTTGCGTCTAATATTAACTGTCAAAATTAGTTGCCCCCCCGCGATATTCAATTTTTTTTCTAATATCAATTGTCAGAACACATAGCCACCTGAGATAATCGATTTTACTGCTTATACTCAAAAAAGAGATTTTTGCATTTTTCTTGCGATCCAATGAACCGATTTTGATGATTTTTCTTCAGCTCTTATTCCAAAAGTGTTGGCCCTACCAGTCTGGTCAACGAACTCATCCAAGCTATGCCAAAGACCGATTTTTGTATCAAGTTTCATTAAGATTGGTGTATTTTTACGGCAGTTATCGTGGGTATACATATATGTATACATATGTATATATATATATATATAAAAATTTTAACGAACGGTGGATATGGGTTCCTGAGGTCCCAAAACGAACTTCTGTGCAAAAATTTTTCGGAAATTCAAAAGTGAGGATCTCGTCATTAGCTAATTTTTTTTTAAAAAAATTCGCTAAAACCGCCCTTTTTGTCCATTTATAGGTCAAATTCTTGACTTTTTATTCAAGGTTTTTCAATATTTTTGTTAGAAATCATCAACTTTTGGCCAATAAGAAGACTGTTTTAGAGAAACATTCCAATATTTAAGTAATTACGACAATGGTGGGGTAAAAAGCACCTTAATACTTATCAACTTTGATAATTAACAATGGCAAAATCCTATAATATCATGTATACAGGATGAAATTGAACTGCCTTCAAATACGCAAGTCTCACTTAAAAAGTCAAAGATAAAAAAACCTGTCCAAAATGGAAACATTGTTTGATAGTCGCTTAATAAATACTACTGTCAGTATAAAACATCTCGGATTTCCATGGCTACACAAGTCTTACTGACCTACTTTTTGAATACAAATGCAACACGTTTTAGTATAAACGATCGATAGAGTTTCTCGATTCCAGTGGCTCTGGTAAAATTTTCAAGTTTCTTTTCCCCTCGAAATTGGGGACAGTTTTCTTGGACGCTATATGCTTTTTCTCGGATTAAAGGCAATTAGGTTTCACCCTGTACGATAAATTTTAACTGGCGAGGAGACCCTCTAGCTTTTGTTACGTCCTTGATACCATCACACTTGATTGAAATATTCGTTCAAAGTCGCTCGTGAACAGGACCGGCGTTAATAAGTTATGTGCCCTTGTGCTTAGAATTATTTTGCGCCCCTTGCTAGTTTATAATTTTATTATTAATTCATACTTTTTGATGCTTTAGTCGTAAATTTTAATTTGTTCACAAGTATGTTGATACGTGTACTAATAAATCCAACAAAAATAATGTCAACTTACCTAGTTGTTTAATAAATTCAGGATCAACACTCAAATTGTACAAATATTCAAAACTTGTAGCTTTTTGATCATCGTTAATATGTTCAAAAATCATCTTTATATAATAATCCAAAGAATAATCAAGTTTTAGAAAATATCCATCTTTGATCTCATTGAAATTATCACTAGATATATGAGTATTAACAATCACACCATCATTTGTACTTAAAATCTTTAAACCGTAACGATTCTTTTCATAAGGCTGGAATTTTGGTTAAGTAATCAAAAAAAAAATGGATGACTATATCATATAAAAAAAAATACACTACTTTTTGGAATAATCGACAAATACTCTTTATATTCTCTTCTAATGATTGCCGCATATCAATCTCATGGAGAATTCGATCGTTACTTTCCAAATTTTCAACAGATAATTTAATTAGCGACATTTTTAATAATATTAAACCAGGCACGTACACACACAAATAAACTTCTACATTGACAACTACCTTTACGATAATTTTTTAACCGGAAAATACGTGGGTAGGTACACTCTAATACATAATTATTTATCTAATGATAACAGTGGTGTTTGTTTGAGTTTGATACTGATAATTTCACCGCAATAATAACTTTATTTTATTGTATAAAATTTTTTCAAGATCTTCGTACAGGGTGTATTGGATGGTTCATATGACTTAAATCGGGTGGATTCTTCTCAAAATCACTAATCTCCTTCATACCAGCCTCAACAATTGTCCACAATTCTGGATATTCTTGTTTATAATTCGTGTACCATTTCGTAACAAATTGATATGTAGTAAAATCGAAATTGATTGCTTCTAAACACATTGTTGCTGTTATCAATTGGAAATCAGCAATTGTTACATTATCTGACAATAGAGAATTTGATTGTTAAATGATTGATTGTTTGATTTGTTGATATTTTACCTTCGGCTGCGTATTTTTTGCCAAGTCTCTCCAAATACGTGTTGAAATTGTCGAGAGCTATATGGACTTTTTTTAAAGTGAGTGGTGTTCGTTTGTAGTCGAAGAATATCGGTGCCATCTAAATGATAATTAGAAGATTTATAATTTATTTTATTATTTATACATACAGGATGAGTATAAAGTAACTCATAATCCTCAATTCTTAGTTATAGAAATTTAGAAAAATGCTGAGACAGGAGACAGGTATCTTTTTAATTTTTAATTGTTTAATTGTGATTGAGCCAAAGCTGCTCTACCGGTTAATACTGCAAAGAAATTATGTACATCATCAGCATTTTTTAAAAGGTCAACTACTATTTTTATTGCATTTTCGGCTAGCCCGAGTCGAAATCTTGGCCCTCGTTTCAACCCCCAAAACCCACTTTTCAAGACTTAGCAGGTTGAAAGGAGGATCATTGAACAATGGATTTTTGGTCCTACTTTGAGTCTAAATGTGGTATTTATCGGACGAAAAACGATGTTTAGGCCAAAATGAGGACCAATTTGACAACCTCATAATTTATGGAGTTGTAAAATAAATGTAAATAGATTTTATGAGTCATAAAATCTATTGGGTCTTATTCACTTACATCTTCTCTCTTTGTCTCATACACTCTTACCTATCTCCCTCCCTATTTTTCTCATACACTTTTACCTCTTTCTCTCTTTCTCAAGCCAGAACAAAAATAAGGAAAAAACGATTTTTGTCTAGAAATCTACGTAACAGTAGTTGTAAATCAATTTTTATTATTAGAAGAGGACGGTGTTATAACATCGTCCTCTACTATAGTATCATAAACCTACAAGATTTTATGTAGGACGTAATGAGGAGTATAGAATTCTTTTTAGGACGAGATGAGGTTCACGAATTTTTCATTTAGGGTGAAACGAGGACCATAAATAACGTTTAGGTTGAGACGAGGTCCATTTTACTCGATCGAAATAGGACCAAATATCCATTTTAGGATCAGAAGAGGGCTAAAATTTCGACTCGGGAGGGCATATTTTTCTTCATTCAAGCTTGTAAGAATTATTGAGGAGTAATATTACAAAATATTTGAGTAAAACATTCCTAAGGCTTGCATGTTCATGTATCAGCATTAATATACGAAAAACACAACGTCTTAGAATAAGCATTGCAAGCCACAGATCAGTTACTCTAGAGTAATTGACCTATATATATTGCAAGCATTGGCTTATTACTAGATTGAGTAGGCTTATGTTAAACATTTGTTAAAATTATCGGAAAATTTGGCGGATCTTATTGCCAAGAAGAAAACTGCAAATTTTAGGTATGGTTACTACTGGAGGAAAAAAAATGGTTGAAGTATATGCGACCTATTTAACAGCTTGTAGGCAGAAAAAAGCCCAATTGTATTAATACTGGCAATTTTCTTTTTGGCAATGCTTGCAACACACACCACTTACTTCTGTAACTTACTTGAGTAAGTTGAGTAAGGTGTGGCTTGCAATGCTTATTCAAGGGCGTTGTGATTTCCGTAAACATGCTGATACATGGCTATTATGATGACAGAAAATCTTGCAAATTTTGAGATTTTTTCTCAAACATTTTCTTGTGTATGTACGTAGAAAAATTTGACCTACCAATCAATGCTTGCAATGCTTATTCAAAGGTATTGAGTTTTTCGTATGCCATGCTGATGCAAGTGATATAGTGATGACAGAAAATCTTGTAAACTTTAGGAATTTTTTTCTCAAAAATTTTCTTATGTAAGCCCCTACTATTTTTACATGTCTAAACGCAGAAAAATATGCCCTGTTCGAAAATGTAATAAAAAATAGGGATTGCCATTTAAAAAAATTGTTGATGATGTCATTTCTTTGCAATGTTAACTGATAAAACCGTTTTGGTTGAGCCACAATTAAGGAATTAAAAAATACAAAGTTGTCTTGGAGTTTTTCGAAATTTTTATAAATAAAAAAGTTATGATTATTATGAGTTACTTTATATTCATCCTGTATATCGATTTTACTTACAACATGCTCGGAAATATAACGATAATAGGTGGATAGATTGAAACAAAGTCGGTGATTGACGATGGCTCTAGCTTTCAGATCCTTTGGATAGAGTTTATCGTCTTTGGCGTACTTGTCGGCCAGATATTGCAAGATTGCATTACTGTAATAGGAGAGTATTAGAGATCTTCGACTTTCTCCATTTATCACACAGACCAATTTACCGTTAATGTAGAGATACTAGAGATAGTTATTAGATTATAGTGAGAGATAGGGTTTTAATGAATGTCTGTATAGGCTTTATGGAAAATTACCGTGAACAACTACATATTCAGAATAGTTCTGTATGATTAATAGGCATTCCATTACTTTATTTTATTACAACCTTTGTGATATTCGACATCAGAAGTAAATTAAATGAATACCGAAACGTCCAGGCACGCATCAAGATGTCTCAAAAATCCAACAGATAACACGACTAAAAGTATTCTAATTATTTTCTTCTCAAGATTTTGCAACAAAATTCCATAAAAGTCGATAAATTTAAAAGAGCAGAAGACATTTTTGGTGTTTGGTGTCCGAAAAACGCGAATGTTTCGATTGATCGCTTATTTCCTAAATCTGCGTCCACATCTAACGAATTAACAACAAAACAAAACTACAAATCCACATGAAGAGTTCCCGTCCACACTATACGAATACGAACGACAGGAGATGTTTGTTCGTATTCGTTCGCGTTTGTTCGCGTTAGATGTGGACGCGACTTAAGATATTGAAACGCGTGATGCAGCACTGAAAATTGCATTTTAAGGCCTATACGGAGGAGGTTTCGTTTCGGAAAATTTTGATGAATTTCTCAATTTCAGACGGAAATTTCGGGGCAAGGAGTATTTGAATATTATTGTTTTTACTACACAAAACTGTTGCAAAACGTTCTTCACAGAAAAAACGACTAAAATATAATTATTTGAACGCTGAATTCGCCGATGCGTTGAAGCGTGCCTGATCTCTCCCCTTTATATTAAGTCTATTTGTTGTAATTCACAACATCTAAGCACGTACATGTCCACATTAAATAGCTGTTTATACTCGCAATTTTTTTGTGTTGACAACATAAACAGACTGTTAACACAAAAGTGTCTAGCGAATGAAGCATAGACTGTGCAAATTTAAAAATAAATCATGCATTATTTATCATGTAAAGAAATCAGTCTTTTAACATGGAAGTATATTTGGAAAAAGACGAATTAAATGGAATTAATTAAACGTGTAGAGATATAATTACAGTAGCCATAACAAGGCTACATTGTTTTTGTGATATTTACCTTTCACTTAAATAAAAACCATCGTCATCCAAAACCGGTATTTCTTTCTGTGGATTTTTCTACAAATTCAAACAATTAATTAATTAATCAACATTTGAGATGAATCTTTACTTTAGCATATTCATCGGTCATATGTTCGCCTAAACCAAAATCAACATTAATCAAATTGTAATCGATATTCAATGCTTTTAAGCATTGCCGTACAGCTAAAGATGGAGGTCCATCCGATACCGAATAGAGTGTTAAAGGCATTATCTTCTATAAATGCACAAATTTACTTGAATTAACTCAATTAGCAATGAAATGTTAAAATTGAATAAATACTTACATTGATCGTAGTTCGTTCACAATTCCAATGAAACTGTTTAATAGTCAAGTACGAAGAGCGGATGGGTAAATTGTAGAAAGTAGATCAAGGAGAAACTGGCTTTATAATCAAGTTTTCCCCAACAATGAAGCTGTATAGGCAACTTTGCATACATTTTGAAACCTTCATCATTGACTTTATATCATTAACTGAAACTTCAAAGAGATTGAAAATCTATTGGGGACCTTCTAAAATAGAATACAAACATTTTTTAAATGGAATACAGCGAGTCTTCGTTCTATTATTGTTATCGTTCATCAATTTCAAAGCTTTACATGTTTATGGATAT
Organism: Mylabris sibirica; assembly: GCA_039776855.1. Classification (NCBI taxonomy): domain Eukaryota; kingdom Metazoa; phylum Arthropoda; class Insecta; order Coleoptera; family Meloidae; genus Mylabris; species Mylabris sibirica. The sequence goes on from CM077836.1 coordinate 11,414,716, forward strand.
ATCCGCTTTTCAGATGTGTTCAAAGTGCTTGATTAAGATCGGAGAGTGGTCTTGAAATTGGATCATACAGCTGCTATTCCGGTTTGCATTCAGGAAAAAGACAATGACTTGGGAGGTGTAATTAATTTTTGCATAATAATTGAATTATTCGTCTTCATATACCAGGTGAGCCACGTAAGGCGAAAAATAAGGTTTTATAGGAGGGTAGGTATCTGAGGATTATTTTAGCAGAATTAGAACCTCGTAGCTAATTTGGAAGCTGGTCAAAAAACGCTCATTTCTGACGATGTCAGGATCCTCCCTACATTGAATAGGTGAGAGTTTTTTGAATTTTTCTAGAATGCAATGGAGAAAAACGAAAAAATCAATGTTGAGAGTGTCTCTGAGTCATTCTTAGTCGTTCTACGTCTTTAGTTCGTTTTTTAAGATCGCGAACTTGTCCAAATGAGCTGCGAGATTCTAATTTTGCTGAAATGTCCTCTGGGAACTCCCTACAAATCCTCTAAATATTTTTCGAATCACACCATATAATAGAAGTTGGCATAAGAACTTCTCATCTTACCTGACTCACCCGGTATAGACATCTTGAAAGTTTGTCATTATTTATAAATGTTTCATGATCGAAAAAAAAGGAAAAATAATTAATTGTTTTATATAAACATTAGGTGTATTTTAATTACAATTTAACAATAATCACAATAATCCAACAATAAATAATAATGAAACTTGAACAACCACAAGATTGATTGATGAAGAAATTGATGCTGCTACAATTACTATTTACAACTCTTCTATTTTCTCAAAAATGTGGCCCATAAATGTCGTAATTATAATTGTAGTTGCCTGTAAAATGCAAATGATAACAAATTAGTTTGATTTGTGTACAAAAATTACACGAGTTGTTATTATTGTTGTTCATATTTTTTTTACCTGGAACTTTAATTTCCTGTCTTGTCAGTCTGTTGTATGTCTATATCCTTTTAGGTCCGTCCGGTCGTAATTCGTATCCCAATGATTTAATAACTTTGACATTATTCGGCCGTCGTTTATTTCGATTTCTATTATGTTTCACAGGACGTTTCCGGCTGTAAGGGCGGATTTTTTGTGGGGAATATTGTGAAGGACTGGCATATTCAGCGTGTGTCCGGTACGCACTTAAACCTTTCGTGTAAGCGTTATGAGTTAACGGCGGTGATAAATATTCGATACTACTAGTACCGATACCGTAATTTCCTTTAAAACCATCAAAATTTAAATTTTGACTATCGGCTTTGAATGGCTCCAAACTGGTGTCTTCTGGTTGAACAAAACTAGCGAAATAATTTTGTTTGTCTGTATACGGTGGGTATGTTTCGTAAGGTTGTAAATTTGCCGAAAAATAATTACTGATTTGTGCTGAAACTGGGGTGATTTCAGCAGCAAGAGCTGTGGTTAACGGCCGAATCGCGTCCGGTTTCGGTGATTTACCACCACCGTTTGTGGCAATATGTAATGGTCGGATTTCATCGTAATGTTGGACTTTAGTTGACTCGTTTGGTAGTTTTGATGGTTGTTTAACCGGTGATTTTTTCGATTCTTCGGTGAGATAACTGGGAGCTTTCTCGAACGGACTTGAATCTTCATCATTATCAAAGAGATGATCGGATGGGGGACCACTATCATCATGATCCGCTACGAAACCGTATGAGAAACCTTCCTTGTATTTAGATGGAAAACTCGCGTCATGACTCGAATGATATTCATTTGGATTATCTAATGACGAGTAGGTTTCGTGTAGTGTATCGTGGCCTGGTGATGTGTAGCCGAACGGTTTCGGTTCGTCTGGATTCAATGAACTGGAAGCTGAAAGGAATTTACCGACAATTGTGGAAAAAGTCGGCTCGCCAGGATGAAGTGGTTTGAATTCGGGAACTTTATCGTCGTGTCCAGATGCTGATGATGATGACGATGATGACTTATGTTCATGGTCGGGTATCTTCTTTATGATCAAAATACCAGCTTCTGGTTTGTCTTTAAAAATTAGAAAGTCAGTCTGTCATATAAATATGGAATTATTGTAGATTAATTACGAGAAATTTGTTGTGAAAGTTTCAACGAAATTCTAATCGTTGTTAAAATACAAGAGTAACAAATTTAGGCTTGTTTAAATAGAACGCCTGTAATTCTACAAAGTTCTCAAATAATTTGATTTAGGGCATTACAAGAATGCTAGACTTATTTGAAGTTGTTGAGTTATGTTCCCCCCGACTATTCCTGTTAATAGTTTCAGTTTAGAATATTCTTTTAGATATTTTCACCCGGCAAGTATACGTTCCAACACAGTACGTATGTCAGTAAAATTGCCATCATTTATTGTTTATTGCTATATAAAGTAAAATCAATACAAAGACCCATTTCTAACGAATAATGATGATAATAATCGGAATAACTTTCATTTTTATTTGGAATCTATTCATTTTACGTGAAAGTATTGGAAAGTCCGAACTTGATTAACCTTGACCTTTACACATATATATAATAAACAAGTAAATAAAAATGCAGAAAAAAACAACAATGAACTATAAGATGAAATCACTTATTGTAAATTTAATTTCACTTTCCACTCGAAAAAATTGAGCTCTCTAAATAAACGAACAATTACCAGATTTAATTATTTGTAATAGTCACCGTCTAGTGGGATTGTATCAAAATTAACAATAGAACACAGATCTAGAATAATAAGTAACTCACCTCCATGTTGATACGAATGATGATGTTGGATTGGCATTTGATATTCCGGTTCGGGAGCTGATGGTGCACCATACTCAGCAGATGGTCCAGCATGATGATAAGAACCATAATCTAGATTAAAAAAATATCAACAAAAATTAATCAATTAATTAAGATGTTGTATCTTGTATTCGATCTGAAGAGAAATCAAGTAAAAGGCTTCACATATTTTGTTAATGAAATTGTTTGAAAGTTTCCACAACAGCTTGTGGGAATCTTTAATCAACCACATGAATTTTCCAATCTGAGAAAGTGATATTCTCTATTTTCGTTTATTAAAATGTACTTCTCATTATTTTCAAATTGTTTACGATCCGTTTTATTCTTCAATAAATTTAATTATTTTTTTTAATTGAAAAATTCTCTTGGTACATAAAGAAATTAAGCATCAATTTGGACAGTTTCGGTTGATTCACAAAGCTTAAATTTGACTTGTGTTGCTCATTAAATTAAGGGAAAGGCAGAAGATGAACGGAAGCGGATGTAATAAGTCGTTGTTTTTTCGTGTCAATTTCGGAAGTTCACTGTTTCTTCTAACAAATATCAATCATAACTGGCGTCACACAGGGACGGGCTTAGACGTGCTCTTTATGAGTAGCAACCCAGGTCCCCGATTAATCAAAGGGCACACTTCGCGCCCAAAAGAATAAAAATAAAAACAATTAAAATAAATACAGAGGAGCCTTGTTTTGAATAAAGTACACCTTCTCCTCAATGGTCTAAATGAGGTCCATATTAAGGGCTTGAAGTATAAGATTTAACGAAAAAGACACAATTTCTTGATTGTTTTTCAAGTTGTAAAAGCGCGTGATAGGGCGTTGAAAAGATCTTTTTAAATTAGAAAATTTTGGCGAAATTCTGAACTACAGAGGAACATTTTGGAGCATGTTTTTTTTGATATTTTCCCCCATAGCTCAGTCTATATCGAATAGTTTTCAATGAAAATTCAACTGTACATAAAAAATTCAAAGAGCTTTCCAAATCTTCATGAAATTTTGAGATCGACTTGCTAGTTTTCCGAAAAAATAATAAAAACGGAATAATTTACTTTTAAGAATTTGACCACAATTGCAAAGATCAAAAATTGGGCGACACCTTGTTTGCAAATTCCATGAGTTTTCTCGAGAATTCTTCACTTGCTATTTTCACCTATATTAACAATAATCATTTTGCAACAGGATTCATGAATTTTTTAGATGATTTAATGTATTTTTCAATGATAACACCATATTGAAAACTTGTTTATTTTCCTGGGAAATTGCAATAAAAAGATAGCTGTTAGTTTGCAAGATTCCAGATAGATGGCATCGATAGTGCAAAATCTGCGAGATTGCCGAGTCGTGTTTTTAAAGCTGCTACAATAATTTATAGATTAAAATTGAATATAAATTAATTTTTTAACAAAATTCCGAATGTGTTGCACAACTAATCCAAATCCAAATGTGGGCTAATTCTGATAAGCCTCAAGCATTGTTTAGAGAAACAATAGAAGTTTTCGGATTAAACCGATGATGGGATTTCAAAATTAAAATTGGAGCTATTGTATTGTTCGTTAGATAAATTAATTTGAATCAAATTGATAATTTCGTAATATTTATACACGAAAAAAAAATGATTTCCTCAAAGTATTTCACGTATGAATAACTAATTACATCAAATTATTGTGAAATTCTAATAACTTCAAGAAAATTGCATGAATTTACCGAATAAAATACATACAAATTTTCGATTCATTTTCTACTTCCTCTATTACATCAATTTCATTTTCATTCATAAAAATTCTATTTACCATCATGTTCAATTGTACTGGAATGTGGTACCAATTGGGCTGATGATATTATATGTTTACCAACATTCGTGATTGCTTCCCCTTTTGCAGCAAGTAATTTGCCTTTAGCTGATACCAAATAGCCGCTACCTTTTATCAATTGACCCTTTATCGCTATAACACCACCTTTTATAGCTTTCACCGCTTGCAAGAGTGTATTAAAGATTGATTTCTTCAACGACCAAATATCTATAGATTTGTGATCATGTGTCTATAGAAAAATACAAATAATAAAGTTGTAATCTTAATTTTGTGATGTTGTTAAACCACTTACTTCCGGTACGTGATGATGTGGATTATGATAATTGTGACCACCACTGCTTCCGCTACTTAAATAGCCTGAACCTTTTGCTAAGAGACCGATTTTCGATTTGATACCTTGTCCAATTGTTGATTTTAATATGCTGAGAAGATCACCACTTTGTGAACGTTTAGGTCTAGAGAATTGTTTATCTAAAAATTCTAAATGTCGCCGGTCTTGTTCGGATAGATCCTCTAATGTGATAACGTTGAAGGGTGCTTCGATGGCTGCACAATTCACGGATTTCACAGTGAGAATAGCACATGTACAAACTACCAATACTGCTATCTGAAAATGGGTCAGAAATTTAATTGACTTGATTATAACTGATGGTAAGAAAATTGGTGAGAATTTTGCTAGTATTACCCAACGATTTTCTTGGGGATTTTAAGGGAGCTCTAGACGATGTTAATTTGGAGATATTGACCCATGTACATTCATAATACATGAAAATGTGGGGTCTTCAGCCGTAAAATTAGTTATTTTCAGGTTTATATGTCACAATTTTATTTTCTGTCGTTTGTTTTTCTTTTCGTATTCTTTTTATTTTCCTATCTCTGATATTATTTTCGATATAAATTCATACTACTGCCAAAACAACTTTCACCGCTCGGTAAGAGTAGATTGTTAACCGTGAACTTGTAATTTTCTTAATAAAATCTGTGTCACTATTATTAACATAAACAAATATTTCAGCCCTATTGAAAATCGGTGATTTTCTTTACAATTATTGTTTAATATTCGAAATTACAAAAGTTTTATTGTACCAGATCGTGGAGTTGTTGACACTATTCTATACGACTTTCCTTATATCAAAAAAGTAGAAAGCACGATTTGTCCGCGTTTATTGTCTTTTAAAATGATTGACAACAAGTGAATGTCGTTCATTTTTTTGTTGTTCTTGTTGTTAACTAACAAAATTTTTTATAAAAGAAATTCGAATAAATTGGAGAAAATTCCTTTGATTCTTATTTCAAATCGTTGCTTTCTGTATTGATGTTCTTTGATATTGCTTATCAAATCAATTGCAATGTTTTCTTTGAAATAATTGCACTTTGAACAATAATTGCCAATTTTTTCCCAATTAGTAGCGAGAAAATTCAATACAGTCGCTGGCGCATCCACCATTTTGCACAGTTTTAATATACGTTGATCGCTCTATAAATCTATGAATTATCAAAATAATTATTACCTTCATAATGTTCAAGTTCGGGTCACATACAAGCACATATACACAACTGTTAAGATGAAGACACACTTTACGTTTCCTTTGCTAATGCAGAATTGCCGGTGCTTCACTCTCACTGTATAAACAACTATATACGGATGATGGCCCACTTTTTATAGATATAAGAAAGGTCCCCACTTTGATATCATATGAACACCCCTCAAATACTTACGGCAATTTTTCATATCGAATATTCTATACGATAATTATACAATTTTCGAAATTTTCCTGTTTTAATTACGTGATTTATCAATAATTTACATATAATGTAATTGTTACATGAACATAATAGAATTTCTAATATGGCACGTGAATTGTTTTTAACGACAACTATCTGTCTTTTAGCCGATATATACATAATAAATTGACTTGATGATAAACATATTAAAATTATCAGAGAAAGTGTATGTGTTTGAAAGAAGACACTCTAATTTGTTTTTTGCCGAATCAAAAAGAGATCGTTTCGTTTAATTCGGTAAAGTGAAGGAGAAGATTTTGGAAATTGGATATTTCCACTCACATCTTGATTCATTCCGTGTAGCTTTACCAGTGCTTGAGGGGACGAATTGTTTACTTTTCCGGTGCAATCACCCGTCAAAATCGGCGCTTCTAAACTGGTTTATTTTTGTGTGAAATTGCCAAAAAGAGTGAAATTCTATAAACAGTTTCGATCCAATGACGATAAGTTCAAAGTTCATATTTCCATTTGATGGATCGAGAGAAATACGAGGAAAATTGGATTGCGTTAATGGAATTCATCATTAAGGAATTGTATCATTTCCGGAGCTGTTTGTTTTATCCATCGTCTACTGACTCATAATTGTCGGTCCTCTATTTATAGATTCATTATTTATTGAAAAAGGAAAAAAAAACAATAAATATTAGTTTTAGAAACCGATACGAGGGTAATGTCCGTACTGTAAAAAATACACACCTAAAATTATTGTTTCTTTATTGTCCCATACTATCGGCAATTAAGTTTCTCATCCATTAAATAAACTTTTGAATTAATGGAGCATTGAATTTATACAGTGAACTTGACATTTCTTATTATTATTATTTGGTGAAATTCTTTTAATTTCCGCAATTTTTCCGTAATTTATTAATTTGCTTACAATTATCAGTTAAATTATGCAATAATGATAACGATTAATTGCAATTATAGGTAAACTAGGAACTCTTTTTAGTAGGATAATCAAAAATTTCACTTTTGCTATTAATTCGTTTTGATACGATCGTCTAAAAAGTGCGTCAATACCCTTATGAAAATAACCGCCCCTCAATTGCATATATAATTAGATAGTTATTGTTTTGTTCCACCAAAATTCTGAAAGGAGTTGTGTAAAATTGCATGGATTGAAAATGAAAGTGTTGGAGAAATTCCAGGTTTTATCATCATCATTATTCGTAAATCGTTCAACTTCCGTGCAATTACAAAACAATAAATTTATTTAAAAATCATATAATGTTAATAAATTATTTTGGAATATGTACAGACACACGTACTGGGCACTGAGAATCGTCCAAATTTCAATTCACCCTTACTAGTCAAATACAACAGTCTTATCACAGTGTAGAGTTGTTTACAACTCGTCTCATAATTCAAGAGTTTCTTCAACGAACACTCGGACGATCTAACAAGAAACCAAAAAAAAAGAAAACATTAATAAAATTTCAACAAATTTCAATGAAGACTTACAAGCACGTTTCAAAAGTGACACTTTGTTCGTGATCTTCAATATTAACGATAAATTGTGGTTCCATATTCGTATCGTAGGCAACTTTTGGAAATATCGTCAATTGTCTTGTTTCACAAAGATTCACATCTTCTTGATAAACGGCCGATCTTAATGTCGGCAATTTAATTTTATCAATCGGTTCAATTACAGTACCAAACATATCATCATAGATACGTTTATGTTTATTCAACATTTTCTTGATATGATTGCCTGGATAATGGGCTGTTGTATTACATAAAAGTTGATAACAATCAGATGGACGTTGTTGTGGGACAAATTTCTTTTTCCTTTTCAACACCGGATCTGTTCGAACCTATCATTTTATTTTAAATCAATATTAACTTTGATAAGAATTGAAGAATACTTACAATATTCGGTAAAATAACAGTAATACAAATTATGATAAATAATCGCATCTTTGCGGGCTATATGAGAGACACTAATTGGTATAGCCGAAGATTCAATCCTATTTAAATGATCTGAACTGTAATTTTAAACATCCGGGTGTTTAACCGCATTTTCCTACATGTATAAAAATTGTGGAAATATTAGATGAGTTGATGAAATTATTTTTTTCTTGGAATATACACCATCGAAAATTACAAGCACGTTATACAGGTCGGGCAAATCAAATAGAAACATTGGAAAAGCATCGGTCCCGTCCATCTACAGTGCTGGCTGTCCTTATAGAAACACCGTTCCGGTGATTCAAATAGCAACATAGAAAAGACATCGGTTTCACAAATCAGTTAGAAAGAGACAGCGAGAACGTAGGTGGTGTAGAAATTATAAATGATGGCACCCTTTGTCCGTTGACCAAAAAAAGAAATTTCTTTATACGAAAGAATCTGCAAAACTTTCTAGTTTAAAAGATGTTGAAGATTTGGTATCTTTGTCACACGCTATCCCGTTTGTTCGTGAAACATCTATTTAAAATGCATCAGACAAAGAAGGGACTATTCTCAAGATATTTATTTCTATTACATTATTCTTTCACGAAACAATCTTGATTCCATATTTTCATTTTAATTAAATTACGACGTCGATAACAAGAGTACAGTCAAGTGCGTAAGAATTTCAATGACCTTTGATGCGAATTTTGGCCTGTTTCGCATAGATTGAACCGTTCGTCCACCATTGTTAGTATAGGGGATGAACCGAATCTGCTTTGTTGCTTTACTTGTTTTGGCGAATAGTAGCTGTTGAATTTGAATCATAAATAAATAGAGGGTAGCAAATTGCCTGATCCGCTATAGAGGTGTGGTGTTTTCTTTAATCAGGTACATCAATAAATCGTCCCCTTCATTCTCTCGATGTCCAATAGTATGTTTGTTCCCTTCAAACGAAAGTCGGGTTTACACCATACAATCCTCACAGTTACAATTTTTCCGCAGTTGACTGTACAACAGAAACATCACTTGTTATTTACCTGAGGACTTGATGACAACAATTTATATTTTGAACAACAGGTTAATTTTACAACACTTCCAAGAAAATATTTAATAGTTAATTGTAAAATAAGGCATTTATTGGGCAATAAAATTGAAAATTGTCTATTCATAAATCTGGAATGATGTAATCTAAATAAATATCTTGACTATAGTCCCTTCTTTGTCTGATGCATTTTCAGGGGCATGTTTCACGAACAAAGGAAAAACTGTGTGATAGAGATATCAAATCCTCAATATCTGGTTATTATTGTCTTTTTTTAAATTTACGTTCTCTCTGTCCCTTTCTAACTAATATTCAAGTGGTATAAATGGGTGGGACCAATGTTTTTCCAGTGTTTCTATTTCAGTTGCCCGATCTGTAGATGGTACCTACGGTTTATTTAAAGTTTACAATATTTACTCGAGATACAATAGACGTAATTGAACGTATTTGTCATGATTCATTATAGTTATTTTGGTGTTTAATTTGTTTATATGATCAGATTTGTTTCTAAATTTTACAATGACATAACCGCAACGTTGGTATTTTCCAAAACATTTACCCTTTAACATGGTTTTCCTTGTCTTTATCTAAAAGATTGTTGCATAAATTGCCGGAAAAGTTTTCTAATCACAAAAGATGATTTAGTTGTAGTATTGTGATTATCTTTCCCGCATCTTAAAACTTTTGTACGAGCCTTCATCCCAACTTTCTATCTGCAAAATTTATTAACAGCGTCTTTTCGATTTTTTACTATGAAAGTAATTAAAAAATCAACAAGAACTTTGAAGTGCTAATGACTGAAAACGATTTATAATAAGCGCAATTTGTATGTTGTCGTATAATCGGAAGAAAGATCAAACACTCAACAGGTGTACCCTGTGCTATTAAAACTTGATTAATTTCCATACAAATTCTGTTCTATAAGATGTAATGATTGATTTTTATTTGTACAGTTTGTGGAAATTTCGCAAATCTCCATTAGGAATTTCCCTTGAGATTTTATGCATTTTCGTATTTCCCAATGTACATTAACAATTACAAAGTATGTACAGCCACTGGGTATTTCTTGGTGTTAATAAAATACAATGAGAAATATTTATTTTTAGTACCTTTACACAATCGTGGATCGTATCAATGACGCACAATGTGCACTTTAAATTGAGTGATGGTGGAAATTCGTCCGCGATCTGACAACTGATGTGCACGTCGTGGAACGACGTGTCATGTGATGTTATTAGATTTTCAACAATTTAGATATATTGGAAATTGAACTTTTATTACAGATCTCAATTGTACTAATTCTTAATTCTCGATTAATTCTCAATTAATTCCCGATGTAATCTTCTAATGGGCCAAATTTTAGGAAGTATGGTTTCCATCTAACCACAATTCTACGTATCTACACCATCCGTTGTTATAAATACAGTCGAGAATAAATTGCATTTCAGATAAATTCCAACATCTAGAAGATTAACGTGCATACAGTTCTTTAATTATGTTCAAATCAACACTATTCTCAGTTATTATCGTAACTTTAATCATAATTGCGGTAAATATTTTATATTATTCTCAATTCCACAATAATAATCGATGATTTTAGGATACTTCATCGAATGGCCGGTACAAATTGAAGCACATGGAGCGATTTTCGCTCGCAGCCCGTATATCCGATCCACAATTGTGCCAGAACGGCATCTGTGAAGATATCGAAAATTATCCGGACGATTTGATGGATCGTTTAGCTGAAAGGCATAACAGTCTGAAAACGTTCTTTGGTAAGGTGATCGAGCCACATAAATCGATTGTGGAATCTCGTCTTGGTTTTGGTGAACTTAAAAATGTATGTGAAACGAAAACTTACACAGTCCGGCCACGTTTCGTTCAAGATATCTACGGTAATCATCGATTTATTGTTAATACTGAAGAGAATCAACAATTGATTATTTATGAAACTTGCGCGTAAGTTGTGGTGAATTGAATTCAAATTTTTTAAATTATTAATTTTCGGTATTTTTGTAGATTTAAAGGTGAGAAATGCTACGATGGTCCTCTTGCAAAGCAAGCTTACTGTGAGCAGAAATATTCGATTATAAAATTGGTAGCATTGGAAAATAATGAAACACTATCTTATGGTAGATTTAAAATACCGCAAACTTGTGTCTGTGCTTATCAGAAAAGTTGTTTCACTGGAGATTGTTAGAAAAACATTCTCAATTATAAAATAATTGTAATTTTATTCAATAAAGATAATGTGCAAGAATCTCTTTATTCATAGTTAAAACCCCACAGGCCTGTTTCGTACCGGGGTGTAACGGGTGCAATGCACCCGGGCGACACATTGTAGGGGCGGCAGACGACTTTTTCAAATAAATAATTTAAATTAAGAGTTACTCAAAAAAAGTAAAAAGTCAACGGGTGCTTCAATATTTAATTTTACTGATGTCAATTGATTATGTTCTTTTCTTAAAGGTATTATGTATGATTTTGTTCTTCAACAATGATCTTATCATCAAAGGGTCTATAGACACGTTACTCAATCCGGTGTGCGAAAATTACCAATTTTCAAATATCAATTACTCGCTTGTTCTTTTGAAATGTTGTGTATTCATGTGTTGGATAGAGAATTTCAAGGTGCATTTCCTAAAGTTTTCTTTCTAGGAAAAACGTGAATGACACAGGAAGCCCTTGGACCCTGTCTTTCTTTCGTATATTTTCCTTCATAACTGGCTAAAACTTAGCAAATAATATTGATTTGCAATATTTGTTTTCAAGGACTTTCCCGATACGTTTGTTAGTTTTCTCAAAATTAAAGCAAATTTAAAAAGAATTTGAACAGTGATGCTGTGCATACTTTTGTTCTTAAAAAGATATAAAGGGAGAGGGCATAAGATATAAAGGGAGAGGGCATGAAACTACTTTAAAAACAATTTTTGAAAATTAAGTGAGTTATAGGGAAATTTTTAACCCCCTTTTTCATCTATTATTAAAAACGATTACAATTAATTAATTTGGTTGATGATTGATATGAAAATGTCGCAAATTTTATCTATTTCACGATCATGGAATTGTAATGGAAATTATTTTAAAATCTGTCTATATTTTCATGTTTGTGGCAGTGTATCAGATCTATCCGGTTTATACCAGATCTATCGTTATGCTGCGGACTAAATCACAATAACGATAACAACACAAACATGGTCGACTAAAAAATATAGACAGATTTTCAAATATTTGCCATTATAATGATATGGTCGTGAAAGGAGATTAAATTTCCGACATTTTCATATCAAGCATTAATCTAATTAATTAATTTTAATAGCTGTAAAAGGGGGTCCGAAATGTCCGTCTAACTCTCTAATTTTCATAATTTTCTATCAAGCGAGCTTTATGTCCTTTAACCTTATATCAGCTTTCTAAAAAGAGTAGCGTGTTTTTCTATCTTTAAAATTATGCACAACATCACTGTTCGAATTTTTTTTAAATATACTCTACTTATATGAAAACTAACAAACATATCGGGAATATTCTTAAAGATTTGGAAAGCTCTTTCAATTTTCTATCTAAATTCACCTGATAAATATTTAAAATCAATAATATTGACTAAGTTTCAGCCAGTTATGGAGGAAAATGTACGAAAAAACAGGGTCCAAGATGTTCCTTTGCTATTCAGAATTTTTTCACATTTTTCTTAAATAGAAAGCTTCAGAATATGTATGTACCTTGATCTCTATATCCAACGCACGTTTACATTTCACAATATCTCAAAAAACAAGCCAGTGATCGATGTTTGAAAATTGGCAATTTTTAACCAAGGGGAAAGGGCGGTAAGCCAGTTTTGCACCCGGGCGGCACCAGCCCACGAAACGGGCCTATTCTAAGTACCCCACCATCCGTTGTTATAATTTATGACTTATGACATATAAATACAGTCGAGAATAAATTGCATTTCAGATAAATTCTAACATCTAAAATCTAGAAGATTGACGTGCATACAATTTTTTAATCATGTTCAAATCAACACTACTCTCCATTATTATCGTTACTTTAATCATAATTGCGGTAAATATTTTGTATTATTCTCAATTCCACAATAATAATGGATGATTTTAGGACACTTCATCGAATGGCCGATACAAATCCAAGCACATGGAGCGATTTTCGATCGCATCCCGTCTATCCGATCCAAAATCATGCCAGAATGGCATCTGTGAAAATGTCGAAAATTATCCGACTGATTTGATGGATCGTTTAACCAAAAGCCATAAGAGTTTGAAAACGTTCTTTGGTACGGTGATCGAGCCACATAAATCGATTGTTAAATCTCGTCTAGGTTTCGATGAACTTGAAAATGTATGTGTAACGAAAACTTACACAGTCCGGCCACGTTTCGTTCAAGATATCTACGGTAATCATCGATTTATTGTTAATACTGAAGAGAATCAACAATTGATTATTTATGAAACTTGCGCGTAAGTTGTGGTGAATTGAATACAAATTTTTTAAATTATCAATTTTCGGTATTTTTGTAGATTTAAAGGTGAGAAATGCTTCGATGGTCCTCTTAACAAGCAAGCTTACTGTGAGCAGAAATATTCGATTATAAAATTGGTAGCATTGGAAAATAATCAAACACTATCTTATGGTAGATTTAAAATACCGCAAACTTGTGTCTGTGCTTATCAGGAAACTTGTGTCACTGGAGATTGTTAGAAAAACATTCTCAATTATAAAATAATTGTAATTTTATTTAATAAAGATAATGTGCAAGAATCTCTTTATTCATAGTTGAAACCCACCAATAACCCAAATGATCTCAGATTTCTGAGAATATTGCAAAAAGAGAGTCTATTTACACAATTTTTTCATCGATTACTCCTGCAACCAACAGTACAACCAATCAAATGGAATTTTATAGAAAAAAAAAACAGCCGAATTCGATTCCCAAAAATAAACACAAAGATCGATAACCCTAAGAGTTAAAGTCCATCAATATTTAAAAGATAAATCTTAATTACTCAAACCAACTAACTAGCATACAATTATCGTATTATTTTACGGTTTTTATTACCTTTTTTGTTGTCGTTGAATCCAGTTTGATGTAAGGCCGGTCCTGTTTCTTGACTCTTTAGCCTCCAAGAATACAGAACAGAGGGGCAATCGCCCACTTGTTGTTCAGTTAGTTTATAACAAAACGAAAATCGACGGTGGTCGGGACGGTGTGTGTGTGTGTGATTTTGTGGTGTGGAAATTATGATTTTACAAATAAAACAACGAGTTTACGTATTTTTTCATTATTATAAATAGCATAGGTAGCTGTTGCATTTCATTTAATTACTTTAGTGTTGTAGATAAATCAAGTAATTATGCTTAAACGATTTCTAATTATTTTAATAATTTCTACTATTTATATAAACAATACGGTAGGTTTCTTTGTGTACAAAGTTTGTTGTTTCTTTATAATTAATTAAAATAATTTTAGAATTCCGCATCGCATGGCCGCTATAAACGTAAACAGATCGATTCGATCAAGAATTGCCAATACGATATCTGTGATGAAATCGACAACTATCCCAATGAAGGTTTGATGAATAGTTTGATCGATAAAGAGGATAGTTTGAAGACGTTTTTTGGTAAAATCATTGAACCACATCAAGAGATTGTGATTGGTAATCGTGATAATTTCGATGGGCCAGAAGGATTATGTGTTGTAAGACAAGTAACAAAAGAACCAAAATATCTAGAAGATGTTAGTGGTAATCGTAAATATATCGTAAATACAAAAGAACATAAACAAACGATTGTTTTTGAGGTGTGCGAGTAAGTTAATTTGTTAATAATGGAAAGTTTTACAATTAATTAATGATTTTTTGTTCGTTCTTATGTTATTATAGTAAACCAGGTGATTCATGTTTTGATGTTGGTGCATTAAGTAAATCAACTTATTGTGTACAAAAGTATACAGTAATTAAATTGGTAACATTAAACAGTAATCAAACATTATCTTATTCGAGATTTCGTATTCCCAGTACTTGTGTTTGTTCTTATAAAGAACAATGTAAAGGACCAGACTGTGAATAATAAAACCAAGAAGATACACAAGCTAACACCTAATTTCTATAATTATAACTTATTTTTTAATAAAATTGTAATATTTTAGTACATATTTTATTTGAATCTATGCGATAATACCAAGGAAATGGTCTTGACGTCAACGTTTTCTACGTAAAGTTGAAAATCTCCACAACAGACTGCGGAGAGGAAAAACCGTATTTTAAGGAAATTCTACAGGAAACACGGATTGATAACTTCCTGTTTTTAGTGGCGGGATTTCACAAATTTCAAAATAATTCCATTTCAAGCATTAACAATGAGATTCCCTCCTTTATCTTTCGCCTTATTGATGATATTATAAACAAATCTATAATGAAAAGAGCATTATTAATCGGCAATAATTGCGTTTTATTAAATCGTCAAATATGCTTCAAATAACAAACACAACAAGATGGGAAACGAATATAGTCGATCCGTATCTCATTCGAATGGTACACCAACATTGGTATATGAAAGAATTTCTGTACACATTCACTTGTATAACTTATCGGTAAATCATCATAATTATTACATGTTTTTTCTCTGAAAACAAACCATTAACAATTCAACATGCATTTGTAATAGAACAAGAAAAAAATTACACACTCACATACAAGTTTCTACAACGATTTCTTGTGGTTTTGAATCGACATTAACAATAAGTCGTTCTTCATCGCGAATATTTCTGCCTAATTGTGGTTTTAAAATAAATGTATTGATATCACAGAAACGTTCACCTTCTTGACTGATACCGAAACGATTCTGTACAAACATATTTGAATCACTAATCGGCCAATTGGTATAATTCGATTTGTTTAATGCCTCTTTTATATCTTTACTAGGATAATAATCCGGTGATAATGTACAAAGATCATAAATACAGTCTTGATAGATTTGCTTTGTTGTATTCGTTATATTCGATTTGTTGTGTTCTCCATTAAATGGAAATAATGCAGAAAATAGACGTGTTACCGGATTGTTTTCCATGTAGCCAGTCGTTAGGATACTCTGTAAAAAGCAATAATAATTATTGAGATTTGTTTCGAACGAATTAAAGTAAAATTACGCTTTTTCTTTCATAAAAATACATTGATTATGTACATTTCCATTATTTATACACTTATAGGAGAATGTTTATTACCATATATTGTATTTATATAAGATAAATTTACATAAATTTTATTAAAATATTTAAATAAATTCAAAGAAAAGGGGATCCCCTTTGTTTTGGATTAACACTAGACTGCTTTATTATGCATTAAACGTTCAATAAAAATAGTTTAAAATTCATAAATTTTGGACACTATGATTCACGATTCTTACAAATAAAGTTTCTTATTTTAATCTTAATCTTTCCATTATTTATATTAATGGAATTTAATTATTATATTAGAAGATCTATTGAGGTTAATTGCGATGATTAGAGATGAATATCGATTTGTACAACTTCAAGTAAACATAGATTTGGAGGATTCATTAAAATTTGACAGAATTTGTGTTCGATTTCAAGTACAATTAAATCAAAACTAACAAGAGTCTCAGGAATTTGATAAACGACCATCTAGCACAAAGTTTGCCAGGACAATCTTTTTTTTAATTGAATTGTGGATATTGTTTTGAAATTACATATCCACCCCACTGATAGTACTTATTCCAAATAATAAAATAATATTTTTCCAAGATGTAGAAAGTTGGACAAAGATGAGTTGGATTGTATGGAAGATCGTTCTTTTGGTAGACAAGTAATCAAAACCTCGTACTAATAGGAGAATTTCTTTTGAAACATGTACAGGTTTGGATTAAAGAAAACAACTAAAAATCTATCATTTCCTCAATTTACACTGATAAACTTTCCAACAATAAACTTCCATTACAACCTTTCTCAAACAATGCTTTTTAAACTTTTTAAATTTCTTCTATTATAAAATAGGGAAGTTTAGAGAACTCAAGTAAGAGAAGGCGCCTTTCTTCAATTTCCTATTCGTTTTCACTCGAAATTCACAATCATAAAAACGTTCAAGGGTTCTTCTTCAGAAAACATACACAACAAGAGGGTATGTGGAATTTATCAACAAGAATCTTATCAGTATCGTAAACTAACATCACTGCCTCAATATATTTCTGTACACATACACTTGTATAACCCGGTTTTATTATAAGTTCGTTACATTTACTGTCCCTAAAACCAACAGAAAAAATCTATCAATATTTATAATTATCATGTAATTATTTGATAGAATACATACCGACATTGTTCGATAAAGAATTGTTGTGTATTCGATTCGATATTAACAATAAATCGTTCGATATTGTGAATATTTCTACCCCATTTCGGTGCTATATGAATCCGTTTTGTTAAACATAACGAATCACCATTATTGCTATTATCTTGATAATATAATTTATTTGTTAACATTGTTTCTTTTGGCCAACTTTTATATTGTGAAATCTCTAAAGCTTTCTGTATTTCAACGATAGGATAAGGTGTAGGTGGTTCTATACACAAATTATGAATACAAGTCAGATTTGTTGTTTCTTCTAATGTTAATAACTGATCGGTTGATGTTATCGTTACGATATTGATCTGAAAAGATGAAACAGAAAGTAGAATCAAACATATTCATTGAAAAAATAAAACGAAACGACAACGTTCACTTTGAGGTAAGACTATTCCCAAGACATTCACAATCTTGCTCCCTGATTTTGGGGTAAATTCGAGTGAATCTATAGCAGCAATAATATCATTCAAGTTTGTAAGGGGAAGAAATGGATATGTATACAGGATGTCCGATCTAAATATGGTTGATTCTACGAAACTCGAAAAATATTTTAAGGATTTGTAGGAGGGTTCCTAGACAACATTTTAGCGAACCTAGAACCTTGTAGCTAATTTGGATGTTAGTCAAAAATGATCGTTTTGGACATTGCCGTGATTTTAAAAAACGAAGTAAACACTGAAAACGTTTAAGAATTACTCGAAGACTCTCCCGACAGTGTTTTTATTTTTATTTTTCCCAATTACATTTAAGAAAACATGTGAAACATTCTCATCTGTTTCAGAATAAAATGGAGAAACACGAAAAAAATCAATTTTGGAAGCTAACAAGGGAACCTTCCCAGGTGTCCCCTCCGATTTTAATGAAATTTGGATATGTTGTACTCTGTTGAAATCTAAGAGATGCATTTTTCTATCGGCTAAAAAACATATCTAGGGGCTGAAATCATCGCTCAAAGTTTTCGGTCTAAGGGAGTACTTCTCAAGTTTCACATACTTTCACTAGGAATAATCGAATGGGAGAAACGACATTATTTTCAGGATGAAAAATGATGAAAAACGGTCTTTGCCGCAGAGTAAAATATAAATTGTGGCGGAAGTTATAGGGGTTGAAAGTGACAAAATTGTCATAAAACGAAAACAATACATTGGATGTTAATTAAACTAATGTCAGTTGAAAGAGAATAAGAAAGTAGGAGATAACTTTTTTGGACTTTTCTGGAAAATTATGTTTGGGGGTGAACATCCCCAAGCGAATCTACACCGATCAGAATGAAAATTTCCACAAATTCTTTTTTCTTTCTGTTTTAATTCATAGAGAGTGGATTTTTTTAAAATTTTAGCTGAGAACAACATCCAAATTTTATTAAAATCGGAGGAGGACACCTGGGAAGGTTCCCTTGTTTTGCGTATTTAGTTCGTTTTTAAAAATCGCGACATCGTCAGCAACGAGCGTTTTTCGACCAACTTTCAAATGAGCTACGAGGTTCTAATGTTGCTAAAATGTCCTCAAGAGACCCTCCTACAAATCCTTAAAATATTTTTCGAATCGCTCATCGACTAATAAGAGTTTTATAAACTCAACCATATTTAGATCGGACACCCTGTATACAGGTGCTTTTCAACGATCTGGAAAATTAATACAGGTATTTATACTGAAAGAGATGAATTTCGAATGGTTCGGCGTACGGAGAGGAGCCTTTTCAAATTATAATAGAGTTATAACAACCATTAAATCCACTATAAATGTACGTAACGGAAATAATTTTGTATTCATTTATATTTTATAATCGGATTAACAATCAGGAGTGTAACGAAAAAGAAGCTCAAGGTACTCCACAAGAAAATTTAAGGCGCCCTTTTCTTCTCTTTTTATAGCAACTCTTATTATTTGGCGAGTGATTCGAAAATTTTTTCACGGATTTGTAGGAACTTTGTAGCTCATTGTACAATTGATCAAAAAAATCGTTACTCCGACAATGTTGCGATTTTTGCCAAACAGATGTACACATAAACCGATTAAGACAATAGTAATATTGATTTTCTGAATTTTTCGCAGCTGTATCCCGCAAACAATGAAAAAAAAACAGTAATAGAGATCGATTGTTGAAAAAATTAACGAATGTGAGTAACTTTCTTTGTTGTTTACTATTTTCAACTTGATAGAGTAAGATTGTTTACGTTAATTCCATGTTTTTTTTTTAATCCTTGACATTATATTTACACTAAAGATAATCAGAATAAGAACAATAAGCATTGAATTAACATAAACAATCTTACCTTATCAAGTGATAAATAGTAAACAGAAGATTAGTCACACTAGATTCATTGATTTTTTCAACGATCGATCTTCACCACGGTTTTCTTCAATTTTTTTTAGAATACAAAAAAAAACGAGATAAATCAATTTTAGGATTGTCTACGAGTCATTCTTAGTCGGTTTATGCGTGTATTTGGTTGGCTAAAATCGCGAAATCGTCAATATAAAGCGTTTTTGACCAACTTCAAGATGAACTAGGAGGTTCTAATTTTTTTGTAAATGTTGCCTGGGGGCCTCTCGAAAAACTTAGTCATTTATTGGATTATTGAGCTAAAAGAAAAAATATTTAAGGTTAGTTGCGCAGTTTGGGTGGTAGACTTACAGGGTTATTATTTTTCGAAATTTATAGTGGTGCTTTATTTTGTAACGATAAAGATTACAATAACAGGACACGATTTTTTTAATTTTTTATTTTTTTTAAACGAGCTAGAAGATTCCCCATAGATACTAAGGCTTAGATCGAATTAAAGAATGAAAATAGATGAATACTTGGTTAACTTACCATAATCAATAATGATGAATAGATTCTACCCACAATAATCGGCATATTTTATTTAACACGTGTCATTTAATTGTTATTATAATTATTTTTATTATTTCGGATTCAAACATATCGTACATATAAATTTTTATTAGTTTATTTAACGAAAATCTCGCTATATTATTACCTTCTCTATCAACCTACTCGCATTATTGTAACCTTATAACAAGGACATTACGTCAATGATTACTGTAAAGTTTCGAAACGATAAGGATAGATGTATTATAAAATTTATGTAAATTATACATCTTATTCGTTTATTTTCGCATTATGTTTAGTGTATTAAACATAAAAAAAAAATACACACAAACACGGTGGAATTAAACAATAATTTCATATATCCTCAATTATGGAAATCTCCCTCTTTGTCTCGACATAATTAACGCAATTATCTTTGATAATTATATTGAGAATACAACAATAATTTGTCATTTGATTCGTAGGAAATTCCCGAATTTGTTGATATAAGCCGTACGTAATCCAGGCTTAAATCGTACTTTTATTAAATCACTTTCTGTTTATACAGATGACAATATGTGGACTTAAGGCAAAATCGAATAAGTCAGCCATTTAAGGGCTGGTATTCCAAAATGATCAACACAGAATTTATATCAACAAAACTTAATCCACAATTTACTTTAAGCCAATTCAAATTCAACAGAGATCATCACTGTTATTTATAAAAGTAACAAAAATGTTGGCGATATTTGAGTTTTTTCTCTCATCACTGTTTCTTAATTACTCACATCTAATTTTAAATAAAACACTGAAAAGAATACAGTTACATGTACTTGAACTTGAATTCTCTCTTCTTTAATATGAATTATTTGCTTGGACAAAAAAGGTTTTTAAATTTTAAATAAATTGGATTCATTCCATTTGATTGAGTTGCCATCATATATACAGTATTGATGTAAAGGTAATAAATTTCGAAGAGGAATAAATTGGATGTTTAAACAAAATTTATTGGGAACAATTTAGAACGTCCAATGGGAGCAATCAAGAGTATTTTAATAAAATTTCCGAAATTTCAATAACAACGTTATAGAATCAAAAAAATGTGTCACGACGTCAGGATTACAGTTGATTTAAAAAAAAGTGAGCAAATTTGACGCTAGCTCTGCTTTATTGACAACAAATTTGGTGATGATTAAGGAACGGATTTCGAGGCAGCGACGTTACAACTGGAACTATATGAAAGTTGAGCGGCACACGCAAAAATGGTGCATTTGCAGTGAATTCTCCAAGACGCTCACTATGTTAGATATGAACATAAAATTGTAAGGTACAATTAATTAAATTATAAATGCATAAGTTGCATATTGTCACCATTGGTAAAAAATTGGTTAGCAGTACAATGTGACACACCGACTGGGGCGTTGCGCTAACTTTGATCGTAGTATAATCCGGTGACGTCATCACTCTCTACTAGGAGTGTAACTCTTTGCTCTGGTGATAATTAAAGGCTGGATTTTAGGCCCTTTAAAACTGGTTCAATAGGCGCATAAAACAGACTGGTAAAATTCTGCTTAAAAGTGGAGAATAGCAAAATTTGTCAAAAAAAACCTGACAATTTATGACGGAAACGTTGCAAAATTTCAGGACTAAATCTAAGAATATGACTTCTGAAAAGTTTTTACCTTAATTAATCTTGCCAAATTCTAATATCAAGTCGTTTAAAGAAAGTTTATACATTTCCAGACAAATTCTTGAGGTTTTAAAACACTTTTGCCCTATCAGTCTATCAGTTTCTAATTTTGCTACTGAATCGCGGAGAGGGAATGATTTTCATGATTTTAACCATTTTTCTTTTGGGAATTTTCGAGTCTTAGTCCAAGGAAGTGATAGGGAATCAATAATTCCAATTCCAATTTCACCCCAAATTTTAGATTTCTGCTCTTTAATTATCAGATTTTTAATGAACTTTACTATGAGACTGTTAGAAATTTCAGCTAATTTTTGAGCTCAATTCTCAATTTTCAGTATAGTTTTTGAGTAATTGTCTTAAATCATTGATTTTTGTGCTTGATGGACATCTATCCAGCTATGAGGTGTTGCTGCAAAATTACTTAAAATAAATTCAATTTTCTAAAATTGTACATTCGACATAATCGATGTGTTCATTCAATTGTCGTATCTGTTCCTTAAATTTCGTATACAACAAATTGTAAATTATTTGTTGACGTAACAAATTCGAATTTACGATAGTAATTTTGGAAAATTTTCTACAATTAACCGACTTAAAATTTCTACTAATTTATTAATGTTAATGACTCTTATGTCAAAATTTCCACATCGACTCCCATATATTGTGCATAAAATTATAGAAAACTTGATACATCCAGTTTCTTAAATAATAATAAGGAAACAAGTTTTAAACCGTGTGTACATCTATACTTGTTGTAACATAGTGTTCATATACATCCATATACTGTCAACCAGTTAATTATTAAATGGAATTATCATGTTGTTAGTATTCTAATCGTTGTCATGGAAGTAGAGTCTTCTATTAGTTCCAGATACGTCCTATATGTTTTTTATTTTCTCTAATTATTTGTGATTTAAAATTGATTTTTAGTGATTTGTTTTTTGTAAATGATTGTGATATTATTTGATATAACGATATGTGTAATCTTATGTTTTCTTCTTATTTGATTACAAAACTACGATCAACCGATGTGTATTTAAATTTTCTACAAACTTCTCATAAACCAGTCCGGTTAACTGTAAATTATTTTTAAATAATGTTGGTGAGACACGAATTGATTTTGCTTGTGTTTATCGTTACAACACTGGTATGTATATCAAATTTAATATTACCTGAAAAAATTGAAAATTATTTGTAAAATAATTCAAATTAATTAGCTGTATTTGAGGAAATGTATTTTTTTTTGACTTTTTTTTCTCAAAACACAATTTCTTGATTCAATCAAGGCCAGGTCGAAAAGTCATTTGCATACCAGTTAATTTACAAAATATCGATTGTTCCCCATATTTGTTTATGTTTATTTCAAATCGAAATAATTTTCCTACATGATAATTTCGATCGTTATCCGTTATTATTATCGGTGATTAAATTGCAATATAATGACGTATGATTTTAATGCAATTTTTTTTTGAGTTAATTGAAAAGAGAAAAAAGCATGGAATTACGCTACAGGGAATTTATTGCGTAAATAAAAATGCTTGATGATATTAGAGTTTCTTTTTTAGTTATTCTAGAATTGTTATCATCGATTCACCCTTATCAAGATTCTGTTATAATCAACCCTCGAATTATATCCTGTCACCTAGACAAAATTAATCGATTGATTGGAGATTATCAGGCATTGAAACTCGATCTGTATCCTGTCTATCCGTTTCAAATTGGATTAGTTATTTTATTAATATTACAAGCGATCATGTGGATTATCCAATTAGTTACACGATAATTTGTCTTTGAGGGTTAAAGTAACCGTATACAGTGAAACTTCTACTAACGGACACCTCTTTTTAGCGGGCACTTCCTTTATGCGGACACATTTATCGGTCATAAAATTGTCTATAGGGATTTATTAATAAATCGGTCTCTCTTAAACGGACAGTCATTCGATTATTATTTAGGCTTGACTGTCTCTCTTATACGGACAGGAAAGTACTTATCTTTGATCCATTAAATACTTGAGCGTAGATAATGTGTCGATTATTATTGTGAGAGGTACAAATTTGATTTGTTAAGTAATTTTGAGGTTATATTGAAAAAACACTTTTTCCGATATTTTTCGACAACGATAACTCGTGAACGAATCAACCGATTTTGATCGTTCAAACGGCATTTCGACGTCATTAGTTAAGGTTAAGAGCTGATTAAATTATGGAATTGATCGGTACAGCAGCTTAATAGTTATTTTGAAAAAAACATGATTTTAACAAAAGAAATTTTTCGGTTTTTTTGGAATTTCTCAAAATCTATCGGGCCAAATCGGTTCAAACTTACACGAAATCTAAGCTTGATGGAACCCTTTCGAATGCCGTAAAGAGCGTTTCAATAAGTCAATCCGTTCAAAAGTTATGAGCTGCTTACATAGTTTTCGCACACACACACACACACACAGCCATACAGGCACCCTCGCAAAAATAGTCAAAATAGCTTCCTAGGGTCCCAAAACGTCGAGATCTGTTGAAAATTCAATTTTCGAAAATCGGGGTAAAACCAATAACTTCCCGAAATTTTGAAAATTTTCAATTTTCTTAGCGGGAAGTTAAAAAATTTTTTTAGCAGGTATCATTTGTTTCTATGGATGTTCTCTAATGAGCGGGCACTTCCTTTGAGCGGACATTTTCTGCAGAACGAAGGGTGTCCGCTCATGGGAAGTTTCACTGTATTGCGTTTAGATAATTTCGTTAATAATAAATAGAACTTGTTGATTCATTAGTTGTATTCTAGGAAAAGTTATCAGATACAATTGAGAAAATTTTAGTTTGAAAATCAATCCACAGATATCGCAATTGTTGGAATGCCGGCCCAGAAGAATATCCCACAGTAAGCTGAAAATTCCACAAATCACCACAACAACAACAACAACAACGACAACACAAATCGAAATCGTATCAAATTCAAGCTTGCATGGCAAAAATAAATCCGATATTAGGATTCTATCAAGAGGACCAAACCATAGCGGTATGGATTATAATTATCGAATTTACCAATAAAAAATTAATCCTTGCATTCCAGAGGGTTACGTGACCGATTTCTCGGATCAAGACATAATCTTCCCTGACACCTATCAAATCATATTCGAATCAAGTATGAAAATCAACGGTCCACCTGAATGTGCTGAAAGTGCGACCTTTTGTGAAGATTACACCAATTATCCTAATGATAAAATCAATGAAATTTTGAAACGACGTCATCTACGCAAAGAATTTTTCGGTATAGATGAAACACCTGAAGAAAAGATTAGTATCAGTAATCGTATCGGTGAAGAAGAAGAGTTTTTTTGTACATCGATACAACGGACAATTTTCCCAAAAGTTGGTCAAAATAAAAATAATAAATGGAAATTTATTATAAATCAAAATGATAATAATGGGTATGTTCAAGGTATACGAGTTGAAATGTGTATTAGGTAAGGTTAAATAAATTTTCGTCATAATATCATTATTTCGAAATAGAGGAATTTTTAGGGAAGGTGGTCCTTGTAATCTTATAACTGATCTACCGGCTGGATATACGACTAGTTGTAAACAGAAATATATTTATCGACGATTATTATCAGTGAGTGAAGATGGTGAACCGATTCCTGATTCGTTCCTGTTCCCATCAGCTTGTTGTTGTGCTTATAAGAGAGATGTGGGGCTTTTGAGCCGGATAGGACTTCCAGTTACGCCGATTAGGAAACGAATCTTCTAAATTTTTTATATTTTTGTCGTTTGGTATTTTATTTGTAAATATTTTTATGCATTTTTGTGATATTAAAGTTCATTGTTAATTTACTTTTATTGTTTTCTTTAAGCCTTAAAATAATTTGTATTCTTGGTAAATTTAATCAACAAATAAGTCGTTAAACTTCTTTTATTCACACTTCATTAGCATTCAATACGAATATTTGTTAAACTTGATGTTAAGGCATCGTAAACTTTATGAAATTCTATCAAACTCTGTAAATTTACACAAATATCATTTAACATTTGAATACAATAGAAAGGAAAAATCACAATAGGGGTGTGGTTCAACCCATCAAAATAACCATTAAATCTCTTCAAATACATCTTATGTGTGTCAAGTAGAGAACTAGAGTCATTAGTATCTGGTAGGGGTAGTTTTAAGTGTTATAATGTCTGCAATAACAGTCATTCTAATAATGTGAAAGTAGTAAGTTGTGTTTGATGTTGTATACAAAGTTATAGTTATGTGGTTCCAACACTACATCCTCTTAATTTTAATTGTAAGATTTAATTAAACAAATAAATATTTTGATTTATCCATCAATGGTTTCAGGTGATTGTCGATAGTATACCGAGAAGGAAAATCAAAGATAGAAAAGGTAAATATGCGATTTTATCTAAGAGATAAACGATAAGAATTTTTACAGAAATCATATTCCCCGATGAGGTGTTTATCGTTAAAGAACCACCGAAATGTGCCAACAACAGTACAACATACTGTGAAAATCTCGATATTTATCCAACGGAATTTCTAAGACGCACCCTTCAAAATAAAGATTATTACCATTTATTCAGCGCCCCCGATTCTGAATTAATCGATCGAAGTTTCTATAATGAAGGTAATGATTTGTGTCCAAATCGACGATTGACAATCTATCCGAAAATTGCTGTAAATACAAGAAAACAATGGAGGTATATTTATAATTTCGAAAATTACATTCAAGGTATACAAATTGAAGTGTGCATGTAAGTTTTCTAATAATAATTTACGATATAAATTCAATTTTAATTTGTATTGTGTTTGTAGTGAGAGAGACTCTTGTGATTTGCTTGGTATTCTACCAACGACATTATTAAGAAGAACAAAGTGTAAACAGAAATTTATGCAGAGACGTTTATTGTCGACGAATGAGGAAGGACGGCCTGTTGTTGATTATTTTATGTTGCCATCAGCATGTAGTTGTACATACATAAATGATTACAGCTTCATTTGGAAATTGAAATAGGAAATGGACTAGAAAATTGTAAATTATGCGGATGTTACTGACAATATACGAAGCTTTTAATGATTCTTCAAGGATGACAATAGAGACTATTAGTAAATAGACAATTTAGGGGTATTGTGTGAGCGTATAGATGTCTATGAATACAAA
The DNA here is from genome assembly GCA_039776855.1 of Mylabris sibirica. Taxonomy (NCBI): domain Eukaryota; kingdom Metazoa; phylum Arthropoda; class Insecta; order Coleoptera; family Meloidae; genus Mylabris; species Mylabris sibirica. The sequence goes on from CM077836.1 coordinate 11,442,041, forward strand.
TAGCGGCGCGTCAGAGATTAGTCCAGGTAGTGGAGTTGGAGACAACCCTTGAAAAAATTTGTAGAATTCAACAAAAGACGCTTTCATTTTACAGGTATATACCACAAATCAAACGAACGATGCAATTTTTATTTATAAAAACTGTAATTCGTAAAAACTTTATTAATAATAAATTTTATTATAAATATTTTTGAGAAAATCCATTTGGAATTATCATTTTAGAATTTATTCAGTCCAGAGATAGCTGAGAACTTCCTTTAACTATTAATATTCTCATCTTAGTTGTTCTAACATCAGTATTTAACTGTGAGTGAAATGAGGTGTTTTGTGTCTCTCGTCTGGAAAATTTTTATTTAAATACAATATAGATGAAAAACTTTTTGTTGATTTTCTTAATAATTACCATTATCATACCGATAAACGCTAGTGGATTCGAATAACTAACCGAGTAAGTATTTTGCATAATTAAAACAGTCATGTACCTAGAACTTCCAAAGTTGTCCTAAAATATTTGAAGCTTCTTCTAACCTTTCGTTTGTGTACGTTAAGCTTATTCGTAAAGAATTTATACGTTTCTTTACAAGATTTTAAAATTTATTGCACGCTACGATAGTTTACGTTGAAAGATTATTATTAGAATGTCAAAATATAAATATACGCCTGTTTTTTTTTTTTATAGAAAAAAAAAGTTTATTACAATTGGATGTCCTTGATTTATATTCGGTAGAAGAGAAAAGTGTTCAAAGATTTACTTTACTAAAGTAAATATTGAACGATTGTAAAACAATTATGATTTCGTATATTAATTAAACCGTCTTTTGCTTTGATCGTCCACTTAACATTGGTTGAAATCGAAATGAACGCATTCTTGTCGAATTCAATTGAAGAAAATGAGAAATTCTCAAATATTTAATATTAAAACAAATTATAATAACATATAATTGAAAAAATGTTGTCATCGAAAGCGCTCTCTAAGCTGGTATGAGAGCTTAAATAAAAAGACATCCCTTTAATATTAAAAATTTTATATATTGTATAGCAATTAAGATAGCGGTTTTCTGTTTCCGACTATCTTATAACAAAAAAAAAAAAAAAAACAAGGAAATTGTAGTAAAATTTTGCGCTGTGGACGATTTTATTAATGCGTCTTCCAGGGGTTATGCACGTTCTTTTTTATATTTCTTAGGGGTAAGAAACTATGCAGACGTTTTGACGATTTTCAGACACGGTTTCATATATTATTGTTTGTTATTGTGAATGAAACATAACGAGCTTTTATAAAATGAAAATAACTTTTCAATTGGAAGAGATGAAACTGTTTTTAATATAGAATTATGGCAATAAAATATCCATTAATTTGTGTAAATATAAGATGATTCGAAATAAATTATAACAAAAAAAACCATTTCGCAATTTTCTCGGGTTAGAATTAAGGGATAGCAGTAGTCAACTCTCTATTTTAATCATAGATATCTCGCTTATTTTCTGAGATATTGAAATTCCTTAACCATAGTTGAATCGGGTATTTCACGATGTTTTCTGATTTGGAAAATTTCAAGGAAATTCTGAATTACAGAGGAAAATTTGGGAGCATGTCAAAATTTCTACTCGTTCATATTTTGTACAATTTTCAAAATAAAAAATTGTACGATTTGAAAGATTATCCATAGGGAAATGTCGTGACGGTCATAAAAAATTCAATTTTGGAAAATTAAAAAAGTTAATAAAAAAAAAATAATGAAAATTATAATTCGCAATTTTCTCGGGTCGAATTAAAGAATCCACATTGAGTATAGGATGCAATTTTAGACAACAAAGCTTGTTACATTTTATTTCATTGCATATGTTTGATGTGTGATTTGTTTTAATTTCTCGTAATTAAGATTGACAGCAGGTGGAAAATGTTTAAAACATTCCGGCGTGTTGCCAGATAATTGTTTACATTTAAAAAAATTAAATACCAATGTTACACTTTTTTTCAAGATTCAAGAGGGCGGATAAAACAGATCAAAAGGTCTCAATCAAAAGCATAAAATCAATATTAATTCATTTAGTCTAATAGCTCTGAGATGTATTTACAAAATGCAATTTATTTGATATGTGTTAATTATTTTATGTGTACCTACATAGTATTGTTAAAATTAAAGCAAATAAGCCAACAATAATAGTTTGTTATGTTTTCGGTTTAATATTTGATAACAATATCAAATATTGTATAGTTATAAAACGATATAGACTTTGTATATCGATGTTTCAGACAATTTTCAAATTGTTGTGTGTAATTTCATTAACTCAAATCTATAATCGTGATGGATTTAATATTTGTACATATTCAGAAGATTTAACCATGTACAATAAATACTAAAAATAATATTTGGAAAAGTTCCAAAATTTAATCGGACTAGTAAAACGTTTCAATAATGGAGAAAGCACTTATTGGTTTTTATCCGACTATAAAACAGCATACAGAACCATTAAAATTAATGAATAAAGAGCCACCCTCTACAGAAGTCAAAATTTGGATGTATAGACAATTCGAGTAATATTTCAAGGAATTGTAAAAGTAGTCCCCGAAGATTATTTTAGCAAAATTAGAACCTTCTAGCTCAAAAAACGCTGGGTTCTGATGACGTCGTAATTTTCACAAAATAGCTGCACATCCAAAACGATTAAGAATGACTCGAAGATCCTATATTTTATTCCAGAGCTAGAGATAATGTTTCGCATTTTATCTACAATACAATGTAGAAAAACGAAAAAAAAAACACTGTTGTTCGAGTCATTCTTGGTCGTTTTACGTGTACAGCTAGTTTTTGAAAATCGTGAACTTGTCCAAAACGAGCATTTTTCACCGACTTCTAAATGAGCTACAAGGTTCCAATTTTGCTTGATCTTTGGGCGCGACTCTCACAAATCTTTTTTTAAATCTCTCGCCAAAAAGGAGTTCCACAGGAGTCGTATACATTTAGATTTTCATCCCTGTATAATATGGACGTAAGCACACAATTTATGCCCTTCAGTAATACATAATCTTGATAAGACTCTGAAGATGTCCACACTAGACAGGTCAAATTTGATTAATAATGAAATTGAATTAATATCTTCAATAAGGTCGATTTTATTAGTGTGTGATGTGCAGTGTAAGGAACTCTTTGACCAATTTACAATTTCATTAAAATTTAGAGAACCTTCCATGTGTCAATAATTATAATCAAATATAGTGGACAAAGTTGAGAATAATTAAAATTGACAGACATGAGAGAGTAGACACAACTGCTGGGTTCTAATCAAAACACACAAATAGTGGAGATTCGTTTAATTATAAAATCTTTGTCACATCTCGGATGGTATTGTCAAATTGAAATGAGCAAGAACAGGGTTGGATCAATATCGTTCTTGATTGCAATTTTATTCTATTTTCGTCACAATTATTCTCACTTAGACAGGATGAAATTGAAATTGTTTTCAAGATTCAATATGTGGAATAAAGGACAAAAAACATATTTTGAAGGGCGGGCGGAGAAGAAAAAAAATTGGTTAAAATTGACCAAAATTGTAGATGCCAGTATAACACCTCGGATTTAATAGCAATGAACTACTCACACAAGTCTTATTGACTTACTTTTTGAACATAAACACAACACATTTGTTTTAAAACGATAAAACTTGTTTAAAATATCCACACTCTACATAGCAGGAAACGCTGCACGTTTCGGTGGTTACTGAATCGCATCTGTAACTACACGAATTCGAGTCTGCAGCTGTTCGACATTTCCCAAACACAATTAGCGTTCCCGTTGCACTCGCAATCAAACATTGAACATTAATTGATATATCGTTCTATTCCAGTGGTTCTAAGAATGTTGGCGAAATTCACCGGATTTTAAAAAAATCGTTAAAATTCGGTTACTTGACAGTGTGGTATTTTCATCCTCTTACATTTACAAACAAAGACGATAGAATAACAATTTTATGTTGAATGTTGACTTCATGAAAACCCATAATTTTTCAGCGGTTTATTATTGTTTACAACTGAAATAAACAATAACGTTGCATACTTAATAATAATATACATGCAACTATGCAATAAACAGAACTCATTGGAGAATAATTAAAAACAAACAGTTGTAATCAGGTGATTTTTGAATTCTTATCAAACAAGATCGTCCTTTTATTTTCAATTATACTTTGATTAATTATTGTTGTTATAGTCTCCAAGATTGATTTCTGTACACAAAGAAAGTAAGCAGAAACTGAAAAAAAGTTGGTATTTCTTTCAATATTTTCCAAGGATATTACCACAAATATTTCTATACTGAAATGTGAAGTTTTGTTGATAAAAAATCTATATGAGGAAAGATAAATATAGAAAAGAAAACATGTTAGAAATATCATTCGGTAACGATTCCACAAATCTTTTCCAATTCAATTTGTTGTCCTATATTTTTACAAATGTTCTTAATATTGGAAGCTTTTAAATCTTGTCTGTTTTCATTTCAAATTTCAATAATCACACAGAAAGATGAAAAAACATGAAATTGACTTTATGTTGTTCTTTGATATAAAATTCGTTGTTTTAATTTGGATGAATGTAAAGCTCGAATAACTTTCAGATAAACATTTAAAAGATAACTTGAAATAGATTTCCGAGGCAGTTCACATACACAAAAAAATAACTTCATCACTTTTTTCAACAGTTACAAAACGCGATTAGCAGAATGTTCTGTAATGATAGTGAAAAAAGTTAAAATATGTGCAGATAAAATTGTGGTAAGTGTCTAATACAGGTAGTTAAAAGTGAATTAATTGATACTAAACGATAATCTACATGAGAATTTTAAAGACGATATGGTTTTAAGGCAGATTGAGCGTCTGAAAGTTAACTTGAGATTCGTTCAAAACCAGGATCAACAAACGTTTTTAACAGCGAAATTCCATTGAATCGTGTTGGATGAAACCCAATGAAACAACACCCCTTTATTGTACTGTTTCAAATAAATAAACAAACAGGAGAAAGCAGAAAGCTGACGAGAAGGTGGACACAAAGTTTCAACCCTGTAATAATCGTAAACATTCAAAGTTCATGACAGTATGTAAATTTATTTGCTTGATACATTTCAAATTATTAAATTTCTTAAATTAGAACCAATAATGGATTTTGTAGGCGTTTAAATGTCCAGCTTTTTTGATATTCATCTGAATTAATACGCCTTCTTCTTGTTAATGTAGCTTGAATTTGATTGCTTTACGTTAATATTAAGTAACTGTACGCGAAAAATAAATATTGAATCTATTAAATATAGAGAAGAAGTCAACTAATTAACTGTTAAAACACTGAGAATACTCGAGATTTGTACACAACTATTCTTCCTTGTTTACACATCTAAGGGCCGAATTTAACTCAATTAGAATTATATGTTTTCTCATTAAACACAAATTTAATATTCAATAGATAAATATGCAACGATAATTAATTGAAAATAATTCAATGCAAATTAGTTTGGACTTGATTTTCATTGTAATTAATTATTGTTAGTTTTATCATATTGATTATTAAGTTTAACTAGTTTTGTTGGCTATAGATGAAAGGTCTTTTTGGGATCAACTAATATGTGAATACACCCTCTCAAAATATGCTGAATGTACATATATTCAGTATTCTGAACATATTCAACATTATGAAAATTTAATTTTCAAGGATGAAAGTTTCAACTTTAGCTAAAATTGTATTTTACAAATTACCAAGCAGCTATTTCTCTATAATGGTTGTTATTTAACTGAAAATCGATGGTACAACAACTTAAAGACAGGGAGAAAATACGATAAAAACAATACGTATCGCATGTTAACTTTCATCAATTGCTCTATAGCTCCTACGCACTTTTTAATCTTCTATAAAAAAGAAATCAAGCTTTAAAGGATTACTAATTTAACACATTTACAGGATTTTACTTCGATTTCGAATTGTTCAATTTGTGTATTGAATTCATTGGTCCAGGAACGTATCAAGAGCTAAATAGGCCTCCGGTGGTCTCCTTTTCGCGATTCAGTCAAGCAATTTTTCAAAAATTAGTTAATTAATCCCTTCAGACACACACTTTCTTCTCAAAATATTGGCTAAGGACTCTAATTTTTTATTGTTGAAAACAATAATTTGAATCTGTTTTTGTCCAAAAATAATAAAAATTCATAAAAATGTCTTGAAATGTAGGTTAAAAGTCAAGAATTCAAACCCATAAGGTGAGTAAACAGTCTTATGCGTTACTTAAAAGTAAAATTCTATTAAAACTGATGATTTAAAAAGTAAATAAAACAAAAATTGGATCTAGAATTGGTTAAATTGTCATTTTCCTAATTCAATTACAAATCAATTAATTTCAATTGTCTGAAAATTGATCACGGGATTCTCACGTTTCATGGTGAATGATTCATTTGTCGAAATGAATAATAATATCATGAAACGTTTCAATCTTCACAGATTTTCCTTTCATTACTGATAAAGATTCTAAATGAATCACATACAAATGGTACGTGTGAATAAATTGATATTCATTTTCATTCGACTTGACTCATTTGAAATGAATCATTTTACATGAATCGCTTTAGGATCAAATTGTCTCAAGAGATAGGCAAGAATTCTACTCGGAAAGCAACTAAAATGCCTAAATGGTCTAATTTTCACCATGCAAAAGCTAAATTTGTTAAGACAGAAAATTTAATGGCAAAAATCCTTTAAAAATAAAGTTTTTGAAGGAAAATGTGTCAAGACTTATTCTTGGATTTAAATCTGAGAATTTGCTAAAAACTGAACCCAAGAGTGTTTAAATAGGCTTTTTGGGGTGTCTTAAGGAATTTGTCAAGAATTGACGATTTGGGGCAAAACTGCTTTAAAATCCAGACTCAAATTCTGAAATTCTCCTTAAACAGTTACAAAAAGTATCTAACTCCCTTTTTAACTCTACCCCATGAAAACTTGAAGCCTCTAAATATGCCCATGCTGTAATTACTCCAGCTCAATACTGAAAACTAAAATTACTTTTTTTTTTCAAATTAAAATTATATTTTTCGTCTGGTTGTTTGCCTCTTCTCACAAGCCGATTTTCATGTTATTCAACAATACGTATTCATTTTAAATACAACCTTACACAAAATCCGCATTAGATTCATTAAAACTAAATGGACAATGTGAAAATGGGAAGCTAACATGTACTTACAAATGCGTAATCCTTGATTATTTAACCCTCATACCCAGACTCGACGTTATATTTTGTGTTTCCCTTTGAGAAATATGTTTGAATAAAAAAGGGTGTTCCTTCTTTATATGAAACATGTATAAATACAATAAATATTATAGCGATGGCATCGTTTGTATACATTCATGAAGCCGGTCCTGTTTATTCTTCATAGGTATTGTCAATGTTGTTACAGTATAAAAAAAATTTCTGTCCATCTATGGGTTGATTAACAAAAAAGTTTGAGATCAACACGTCAACATCACTTGTGAAACTATAAAGTCGACACACACACACACACACACACACTCACATACACGACTCGAATATTTTTATCTTAATCCCATTTTGTTTTTTTGTTTTTTTGTTTTTTTGTACTGTTGAAGTATAATTTGTTCTTGTCAACTAAAACAGACAGTGTTGACGTGCGATTCTGTTGTAAACCATATTATTTAACCGACACTTTATACGGAATTTATGCACAAAAGGCAACTAAACAATTCAGGACTTGCTATGAAATTTGTTACCTTCAAATAATCCACAATTAACTCCATCTTCCGCCTGTTTATACCATTAAAATGACTGAACACAAAAATCTACAAACTATAAGGTGCCATACGAAGGTGCTTAGGTGTTTATTATAATAAACACCTTTTATAAAAAAAATACAAAACAAAACATACGTAAGAACAGTTTAATTAAACAATATCGTTAATCTAAATAATCGTTTATTGTTTATATAGATTTCTATGTTAAGAATACCAACTGTCCACGACTATGACAAATTAATATGTAGTCGAAATAGAGCCAGCCACTCAATGCTGTCATCGAGTATGATTGATAGAAATTAAACCACATGCAAATAAAATATGCGCAATTCACTCAATATACATACATACGTTCAGATATTGAATCTGTAGGTATTATTTTATTTATAATTGATTTTATCAGGGATGATTCGTGTATAAATAACATGGAACGGCAGAACCCCTGATTTCATTCCAAATTCATTAAGGCTGACTTTTGAACTGAACTGAAACAAATTTTTCTCGTAAACGGTTGCAGATAGCGACCTGGAAAGGACAGAATAAGGAAAAACTAAGTTTTCGGACTGAAACGAGTAGTTTGGCAAAACACAAAATTCTCTATGTAAAATTTGATAAATTTAATAGTCACGTATATAAACAGATCAAGCAAAGTTCACTCTACAAAAATGTGAGCTTCGATTTTCAATTTTCTTTACCGGTTTTTCATAATCTGCATGCAAAGTAATCTATTTTTCCCCCAATTGAATTGAAATAACACGGACAGACATTAATTCGCAAAGAAAGGTGGGAGAAGTGGTGAAATACTGGGTCGCTTTTTGGTGGAGGCGCCGCAACTATGACATTTAGCCTTAAGAACACTGTCCAGGTGCCATCTCCTATCTTTCTATTTTTGTTTCTTCGTGCTTGTTGCAGTTTTCTCTTTATTTTCTTTATTTCGTCCTTCTCTCCTGATTTTTTTCCTTCTATCCTATCTATCTTCCCTTCTCACTTGTCTTCATTTGTATATTTCTTGTCCTTTTCCCCTTCTCTCCTGTTTTTTGTATTCATTTCTTTCTATCTTTCTATCTTTCTATCTTTCTATCTTTCAATCTTTCTATCTTTCTATCTTTCTATCTTTCTATCTTTCTATCTTTCTATCTTTCTATCTTTCTGTCTTTCTGTCTTTCTGTCTTTCTGTCTTTCTGTCTTTCTGTCTTTCTGTCTTTCTGTCTTTCTGTCTTTCTGTCTTTCTGTCTTTCTGTCTTTCTGTCTTTCTGTCTTTCTGTCTTTCTGTCTTTCTGTCTTTCTGTCTTTCTGTCTTTCTGTCTTTCTGTCTTTCTGTCTTTCTGTCTTTCTGTCTTTCTGTCTTTCTGTCTTTCTGTCTTTCTATCTTTCTATCTTTCTATCTTTCTATCTTTCTGTCTTTCTGTCTTTCTGTCTTTCTGTCTTTCTGTCTTTCTGTCTTTCTGTCTTTCTGTCTTTCTGTCTTTCTATCTTTCTATCTTTCTATCTTTCTATCTTTCTATCTTTCTATCTTTCTATCTTTCTATCTTTCTATCTTTCTATCTTTCTATCTTTCTATCTTTCTATCTTTCTATCTTTCTATCTTTCTATCTTTCTATCTTTCTATCTTTCTATCTTTCTATCTTTCTATCTTTCTATCTTTCTATCTTTCTATCTTTCTATCTTTCTATCTTTCTATCTTTCTATCTTTCTATCTTTCTATCTTTCTATCTTTCTGTCTTTCTGTCTTTCTGTCTTTCTGTCTTTCTGTCTTTCTGTCTTTCTGTCTTTCTGTCTTTCTGTCTTTCTGTCTTTCTGTCTTTCTGTCTTTCTGTCTTTCTGTCTTTCTGTCTTTCTGTCTTTCTGTCTTTCTGTCTTTCTGTCTTTCTGTCTTTCTGTCTTTCTGTCTTTCTGTCTTTCTGTCTTTCTGTCTTTCTGTCTTTCTGTCTTTCTGTCTTTCTGTCTTTCTGTCTTTCTGTCTTTCTGTCTTTCTGTCTTTCTGTCTTTCTGTCTTTCTGTCTTTCTGTCTTTCTGTCTTTCTGTCTTTCTGTCTTTCTGTCTTTCTGTCTTTCTGTCTTTCTGTCTTTCTGTCTTTCTGTCTTTCTGTCTTTCTGTCTTTCTGTCTTTCTGTCTTTCTGTCTTTCTGTCTTTCTGTCTTTCTGTCTTTCTGTCTTTCTGTCTTTCTGTCTTTCTGTCTTTCTGTCTTTCTGTCTTTCTGTCTTTCTGTCTTTCTATATGATATTTCTATCTTTCTGTCTCTCTATATTTCTGTCTTTATGTCCATCTGACTATCTGTCTTCTATCTACTAGTATTTCTTTCATCCATAATTTTCTTCCTGTCTTTCTTTCACTCTTTTTCTCATAAATTTATTTCTCTCGTAACTTTCTTTCACTCATAACTTTATTTGTCTCATAATTCTCTTTCTCTCATAACTTTTTTTCTATATATCTGTCTTTCTATGTCGTCGTGTTTCTTTCTTTCTCTTGTTAGTGTCTGCCTGTCTATCTGTCTATCTCTCAATATGTCTTTCATCTTTCTGCCTTTCTCTCATAATTGTCTTTCTTTCTTTCTCTCATAGCTTTCTTTTTGTCTTTCTATCGCCCCGTGTTTCTTTCTTTCTCTTATAATTTTTTCTACATTTCTATCTTACAGTCTTTCTGTTTTTCTGCCTTTCTATCTCTGTCCTATCCTTTTTTTCTTTCTACTTCTTTCGTCTAACTCATTTTTTCTCCGTCCCTTCATTCCTTCCTTCCTTCTTTCTTTTTCGTTCAGGATTAGGTTTCTAACTGGAACCGCTACGCATAATAACGTTCCATCATTCATCTACCGTCCGGAAATCTTCTTCAATCAACGATAATACAGTTGAATTAATTCAAAATGGTGTCATTTATTTGATTTACTGGCAAACTGAAGTTTTGCATATGATATTCTACCGACATCTCATTATCATTCATGCTATTTGGATAAAACCACAGCATATAGATAGACAGCAATAATGATAAGATGCAGTCACGCAGACAATACAAATTATTTCAACGTTCAACCATTGAGAATTACACTTTGTAAATATTAACGTATCTACCTATATGTAACGATTATTGTAATGCTAGTAATAGTAATAGTGTGTTTGTTTGTAATTGGTAGCGTGATTAATGTTAATCAAACGATTATCTGGAATATATCTCTAGAATACTTGTAATTCCACGATCTAGTTCAAATAATCCAATTAGAACGATTGTTAAACATTTCTATATTGGAACACTAGTATTTGGCTTTTGTTCTGTAGTTTGTCACTAGTTTTAGTTTGAGGAATTATATCCATTTACACGCCTATTCCGTGAAATCCAACGGATATTTGCTTTGCCGTAAAGAATAACAGATTTGTTCCAACAAAAGAGGACCTTTTTGATTGAAAAGGTGAGATAGAGTTGTGTTCTAAACGAATTGTTCACCATTATCAACAAATTGAATGGAAATAATTCGAATCAATTATTGGTTCATATTACAACCATGTTGATCACAAGTACCCTCTTTTCAATGTCTGTAAATTAATGAATCTATTAAACAATGGTTTTTACATCTCACCGCTTTCGCTCTCTTAATCAATCATCTTTTAAACAACCCACACATAATAGAGGCGTACTAATGTATTTTAATAAGAAAATTACTAGTAATTCACACATTTGGCACAACTGGCACGCTACATTTCCAGTACAGTTCGTGAATAGACAAAGTCAATAAAATATTTCGCTTTATAAATATGTATTTCTCGTCTAAATATCCTGAAATTCTAATAAAAATTGTTTGTAATTGCAATTTTAAAGAAAATTAACGGAAAATTGTATTGTAAATATGTATTGTATGATGGTGCGCAAGCGTGTATCCTTAACAGAACTTTGACTTGAAAATACGAAAAGCTCGAAAGCTTGTGAATATAGTAGCGTGCGAGCTTTCTACAGCTTTAGTTAACAAAATTGATGATGAACAACTATTGTATTGGTAGAGAAAACAAAATTTTTGGCCTCGGTAAAGCTTTGACGAAACTATAAGGCAAACTTTCTTGCAGCAGACTGGTGTGGAGAGAAGACATCTTAAAGAAATAGTTTCAAAGTAAGATTTTTTTGTATTTTACTTTATATCAATAAACTGTGCACGTTTGCATTTTATTCTTTGATTTAAATTGATAAGAAATACCCATGATTTCATTTAATTACAAGGTAGTGTAATTTTATAGTTTAATTAACTGATTGCTAATCTCGAATATCAGTCGAATAATTTAAGATTTAATTAGATCTACCTAGATGATTCTGATCACGCGAACTTAATCTTAAATTATGAAGCTACTTCACGTAAGAGGATAATCGTAAAGTATCAGAAAAGAGCTTTAAAGACACTTAAAGTACACATCAGGTGCGAAGAACAGGATTTGTGTTTGAGGTAAATTAGTGTTTGGTAGAACAAAAAATAAAGATCTACTAATGATGTTATTTAAAAAAAAACAACACTTAAACTAAAATTTGAAGTTTTAATTTACGTGTAATTAACGATAAATAATTAGCTACTGACATTGTGAAAATGTTTTTTAGAAGATTTTAGAGTATATTAAGATTTTTTCCCCTTTATGTTGAGGATAATTAATTTAATTAAGACAGGAGTAGGTCAGGTTAATTTAAATTTAATATAGAAAGAAAAGGGTGGAATTTCCCGTTATCCATAAATAAGCAAATATCAACAGGATATATCTTGTTAATATTTAACGAAAACAAATTCTTGTTTAATGTAATAGGATTTTTATCAAAGTTCGATAGTCATTTCCTATAGGGGATGATTGAAAACAAAACTCTCTCAACTTTTCCACCCTCACAAAATAAATAATGAGGATTGTTCTCCGATTGGTGAAGATGTAAATAACAAAATTTACCTTCCGGCTGGTCATTTCGATGGAAATTCCCCTTTATTTGTGAACGGGTGTCACAATAATTTATGTTAAAATAATTCCACGTCTCGTTAGTGAACAACGATTTCTATTTGTTTAGATGTGTGGAATAAATGAGTGGTTGTCACAAAGACTCACAATTGAGTAATAAGGGCACACAGAGGCGTATAGATTGTAAAAAATTCGACAGGACATCATTATATCCTGTAATGAGAATCATCTACAATGATTTCGTATTGTTTTTATTTCATGTGCTAATCGAGAATCTTCGATTTTTGTATGATTGTGAAACATTTCTTCCACTTGAGAAATAAAAGAACGGAATCGAAGATGAGTTTGAAGGACCACCTGAAAAATTCATTACAACCAAGAAAGTCTTATTTTAAAATTTGAGATCGTTAGAATCAGGTGTGCAGTAGAACAAAATTTTGCAAATTTAAGGATTAAAGCAAAATCTAATAAAAACACACTACATTTCCTGTTATAAATATTTACTCGATAAACTTGTAAATTGCAGTTTTACGTTTCGTAAGTCAAATTATTTACAATATAAATCGACATCAAACCCACTAATATCCTCATATTTTCAACTCGAAAAGGTAAACTCGAATATGAATTTATTTATATTTCGTTCAATTCTATAATTGCATGGAAAATTTCAACAAAAATAACACATTTATTCTCGCATTAAAAACACAACTGTCAGGTTTTTTTCTTGTGAATGAGATTTATTCGGTCTATTTACCCTATTTTAAACGAATTACTCTAGAAATAACGTTCATGTAATTTATCAATTTAAGATTTCTTTTCAGTCATTAGTCAGGAGGAGTAATTAAAGATTTAATTTGAAATGTTCTCGATATTGAATCAGAGGATTAGGATTTAATCTAGGTTTAATTAGTTAGTAATTATATTTGAAGATTCTTTCAATGATTTTATCTGTCATATAAAAATTTAATTGATTTGTTGAATCATCTATATTATTATCAATCATATGGTTTTAATCTATTGTCTATCAATAATGATGACAATAAGCTGTTGTCAATCAAATTTTTATCAAAAATAAAATTGTTTAGGATCAATTTCACCAACTGTTGTTAAATTTTAACGAAAAAATAAGTGATAGAAACGATTTTTATAATCATGGTAACGATTCTTTTTAACTGTTCTATAGGTTTAACTGATGTTGGTGGAATCGTGCTTTATGTTGAATTTGTATAGTATATTCCAACACTATATTTCGACCGTTCCTGTGTATTGGTCTTTTATCAATATTGATCACAAAATATGATATAATTTATATATTTTCGTTTTATTGCAATTGATACCATTAAAAGAGTAGGTGTAAATGACAAAATTTCAATCAAATAAACAACGACTGTTATCTTTGTGACATTTATTAGAAGACATAAATAAACGAATAAATTGTGTCACTATTGTTGTTGTTATTATTATTATTATTAGAATTATTTCTAGATAATGAATTTTAGTGTTTAATTAAATGCTATTTTATTGTATATTTGCATGCACGTGTGCACAACTTAATCTTTTATAGGTCCATATATTTTTAGGTTTGATTTTAGTAAAATTACAAGTATCGTTATCATAAATGAGAGACACAACCAAATAAAGCCTAATTTGAACGATTTATTGGACAAAAACTGTTAGATGAATGTTACATTTAAGCTTAAACAGTTAGACTGAAATTTGACTAGTTGGATGTAATTCAAAACTTCGGAAATCCCTCCAACATTATACAAACTCTCAGCATTGTTATTAATTATTGTAAAGCGTCTTGTTTGATGGCAATTATTAAAATTACTCTTATTGTCAGCAAAATCAAGGCTTTGAATTGTTATTTTTTTGTATCGGTTTTCGTTCCGGTTCAATTGAAAAAATATCGATTTGGTTCTGGTTTTCGTTTTTGAAAAATAAGGGTTTTTTCGGGTTTCCGTTCGGATCTAAATAATCATTTTTTGAATTTCATTGTAGAAGGAACATCCCCTAAGAGCTATTTACAGGCTAAATATATTAAATATGCAAAAATCCTCGAACAAGTAACTCTTATTTTGTAAAATTCTTTTAGCAGAAGAATTTTCATAGGGTAAGAAATCGCAAAAAACATAAAAAACATCGGTTAGACCTTTTGATAGTCCTAGCGAAACTTTATCACTTACAATTAGTTTTTAAATCACAAAAAAATATTGAGCTTTTACAGAGATATTTGGAAAAAAACTGATTTTTTGAGTGATAACTTTAACCTTCAATATCTCCCTTAAACTTGAGTATGGGCACGAACAACAAATTACACTTTCCTTAGAATAGAATGACCTACTTAGGCCTGGTCTTCTTCCCTTAGTTAGTCCCGTCTTAGCTTGACGTTAAATTGACCTAAATGTAGGTCTACACACATTTGAGTGAGGACCGTTCATATACAGATCCCCACTCTAACGTCTGTAAGTCCACTTTTAGGTCAATTTAAAGCAATGTCGTATTAAGACAGGACTAATTGAGGGAAGAAAAATCGAGTCTTATATACAAAAAACATCGAAATCGGGAGTTTTGACCCCGACTATTTTACTTACCAGTTCGTTTTAAGTGCTCTGAAGTTCCTATTGCTGATGCATTCCCGAGACAGAGAGAAAAGAGGAGATAGAAAAGAAAAAAGAGAAAAAGATCGTGTTAAAAGGTATGCTTGAACCGAAAAAACAGTTTTTGTTTTCGGTTCAGCTCCAGATTTTGTTCTGGTCAAAATTTAGGTTTTTTTCCGGTTTTTGGTTCAGATCCGATTTGAAGCCCTGCACAAAATAGGGTTCGAGCTTAAAACCAACCTCAAGAAGTTTGTGAAGGCCGACTTAAAAAAATTATTTGAATAATTTTGAAGACCAATACCTAATCATGAACATTACTCATTACTCGTTGTACAGCTGACAATCGTTTACAATAAAAGAAGTGAAATGGGTACCTCATCAACTGAGCCAAAGCCAAATGGAAAATCATAATCAGCATAGTTTTAATTGGCAAAAAAAATATCAAACAAGCATTTCAAAATATACGAAGAAGTGAAAAGTGAACTTCCGATGGTTTTCCATTAAACCCACCAATCACCCGAAAGCTCGAGAAACGTGATACTTTAATGTGCTATCAGTTTCACCAGAAAGTGACCATTTTTTGTGGGGCTGTGTAAAATAGGCTTTCACAGGTCAATATTTGAGAAGAGAGATATTCCATTTTATTCACATTTATTTTACATCGAAGACCTACTAAAAAATAACCAAAGCAATTCAAATTTAAATATTTTCTGTTAGAAGGCTGATTTTATAAATTCATTATGGTGGAAACTTGTTTTATCGTCTCGAGAGAAACAGCCTGCCTTACACGAACCAAAAAACATAATGTTCCTCATTCAAGACTCGGGCATTTTCTTATGAAACTGTTAGTACCTTTTACCATATGAAAATTTACAAATAGGACACGTAGAATAAAGTAAATTAGGTATGCTTTGATTAAAATTTGTACGATAATCGAATTACTGAAAGCTTACATAAAGAAGCTGAAAAAAATGAAATTTCCCAGATTATCCCCTGAAATTATTTCATCATTATTGATCCTACAATATTTACACTAAATCTATAAATTTATACGCGTACAAACGAATATTTTTCTTTAAGTCAATATTTATTCGATTGAATATTGATAAGTTAACTCAAATCTCTTAAATCCTCAAACAAGAAATCTCACCGTAGGGTTGATTCTTTTTTGTAACGACTCAATTTTTTTTGAAAGACTGAGTAATAAAAAGGTGCATTACGAGTATATTACGAGCTTTATTAAATTTGTGAAACGTTGCTCATTTTATTATTGTTTGATGTGGTAAATTACAAATTTTAATACAAAATTGCTTCTTTAACACGTCTAATTCAGATTTGTTGTTGTCTTGTTTGTTTTGCAGAAATTCTAAAATGATCACCGAAGAGTACGGCTAACAAATCGCCCCGATTGGTGAGTGTCAACGCCACAATTCTCGTTACCAGTGAAGAGATTTATTGAAGAAACGAAAATAGGAAAAAACGGCTCACGAAATGGACGAGGGAAATTCAACGGGTTACACCAATATTGAATGTGTGATTATAAATCCAAACAGTACTTTAGCTTCAACATATTTCCAAAGTGCAGTCTATACAATGTACGCTGTAATATTTGTAGTGTCACTAATCGGTAATGGTTTCGTATGTTATATTGTTCTATCATCACCTAGAATGCGTACAGTAACAAACTATTTCATAATGAATCTAGCTGTTGGTGATGTATTAATTACAATACTTTGTGTACCTTTCACATCCGTTGCATTATTAGAACAATATTGGCCATTTGGTAGTTTCCTCTGTCCGGTTGTTAATTATTCACAAGCTTTATCTGTATTTGTTAGTGCATATACATTGGTAGCTATCAGTATTGATAAATTTATGGTAATTATGTGGCCATTGAAACCGAGGATATCAAAAAGTTTTGCGACATCGATCATTGCTGTTGTATGGTTGATAGCTGGTATCACCGTGTTACCAACTGGTACCTTTGCAACATTAACACAACCGGATGTTGGTAATATAAGCGACAGGAATTTCTATGAAATGTGCGACATGTAAGTCGATTAAAATCTGAAAGTTTTAAAATTTTGACTGTGTAGAAATAAATCCTAATTCCTTTGGTAATTACCCTGTGGAGAAGAGAAATGACATCAATTAAATTTAAAAGATATTCGTTGGAATTGTGAGCCCGCAATCAAGTCTATTACAATTAACATTAAAAAGTAAGGTCTTTAACAATTTAATCTGATGATTGTGATTGTAATTGTAACGTTTCCGGCTTAAACTCACATTTTTTTGTAGCGCCGAGATTTTAGAGCTAAATAACAAAGAAATCCACAAATGTCCGACTATATCATTACAAGATTAAAGTCTGTAATGTTTCCTTCTTTAATACAAATCAAATGAGGCAATGATAATGTCTAGCAAAAAATAGAAGATGATCATAGTCCTTACAATTAGATAAGGTGACAAGATTTCGATATTCAGAATTCAGAAAAGTATACAGGCTGTTTCTTTTTTAAGTGCGATCAATTCTTACAGAAGATTTGTAAGGGGTCCCTGGAGATTATTCTAGCAAAATTAGAACCTCGTAGCTTATTGGAAAAATTGTTCAAAAGCCTTTGTTTCAAGCCCCTTCTGACATTGATTTTTTCGTTTTTCTTCGTTGAATCTAGAAAAAAATAATGAAGATTTTCATCTGTTCCACAATAAAATGGAGAAAAACGAGAAAAAAAAAACAATGTTTTGAGGATCCTCAAGTCATTCTTAATGATTTTAAGTGTTTGACTACTTTTTGATCTTGTCCAAAGTCTAGCCTTTTATTGACAAACTTCCAAATGAGCTACGAGGTTCTAATTTTGTTAAAATAATCTTCAAGGACCACCTCTACAAAGTAAGTGAAAGTCTGAACTGAAATTGTGAGCTGTGAATGAAAATTCTGTGTATATTAGGAGGTTGGAGAGAAAATGCACTACAATTTTTATAAAAGAAACTCTAGATGGGGCCTGCCTCTCAACTAACTCTTGTATTTTCAGTTTTGCAATCTACAATAAAAATATGCATTTAAGCTTTTTCGTTCTCACGCTATTTTTCGGGATAATTAGGGACAAACGCTATAATCTCGGGACCGGGATTGAAAATTCTGGACTATGTCCCGGAAAATTCGGGACGTATGGTCACTTTGCCTTAGAGCTTATCTCCAAATAATTTGTGAATACGGGGCTGTGTCAGTTTGTGTAAAGCTCTAATATTCAAGTTGTTTGAGAATACATTGCAAAGCTTCTCGTTGTCGTGCTTTTAATCAAATCAGAGCATAAATATGTAATGTTGTGTGGGATAATTTATAAAAAAAAACCTCAATTTTATCCATCATTTAGTGGTGGTATTACACAATAATGTTGTATAGAGTTTGATAACACAATGTTGTTGTAGATACAGGGCGAGTACAAAGTAACGCACCTATTTTTCACTATATTTTCAAGTTTTCCTTCGTTCATATATGTAAAGTAGAGAATTATACAAGAAAAATTTGAGAAAGAAAATTATGCAAGCTTTAAAAATGTTCTTCTCAAAAATTTGCTTGCATAACCCCCTAATATTTTCACATACTTATCTGAAAGTGCCATTTAAAAAAATTGTTGTTATCTTGATTTCTTTGCTATAGTAACTGATAGAGCTTTTTTGGACAAATCATAGTTAAACAATGAAGAAATAAAAAGTTTCTGCGTTTTTCGAAAGCGTCACTTTATACTCACCCTGTATAGCTAGCGTTGTTGTTTAATAATAGACTTCAATACCACAGGGACGTTTAGTAAAATTTTAATTAAAACTTTTTATAAAATTTGTTGATAATCATGGAAAATCTACCTCCCTATATTTTTATTAAGTATTGTATTGTTGTAAAACATGAATAATTTGATCGACAAGTGTTCAAGACCACAACAAAGGACGTTGATTTAGTCAAAAACTAATAACAATAGAGCCGCTCTTACAATCTGTTGGATGATAAATTAATAATAATACGGTCACAGCCGTTACTGAACGTTTCATCAACAAAATTTATGGTAAAAATGTCGTTAACATACTGATTCAACCAAGATAACGGACAGTTTATTCTTTGAATATCGCATCTAATAGAGTTTTGTACATGATAAGGAGCGATAAGGATTCGAATAACGTCTCAATAATAAAAAAAAGGATATACCTGATGGGATGAGGCGAGATATTTACAACTATTTCGTTATATAACAATCCCCTGTTCCATTTACGAGTTTGAACGCTAGTTTAATACAACAACATAGTGGCTATAAGACGAAGGAAACACAACATAAAAATCAAATTGTCTCTAAAATGTTATTTAAAATGTATTCAACGACAACTATAAAAGGGTAATAATAACTGAAATGGAATAAATACGTTTCACTTTCAGCATCTGTATAGTTTTCACATTTTATAATTTTAGAACATGATCCATACACTCATATTTTCGGCTATATACAAGAAGTACAGTGGTGATCGAAAAAAAGAGACCATCTCTTGAGCACTGTGTAAAACAGGCTTATGAGGGCGGTCGTCACAATGTAACAGAATCTTAACATGTCAGAATTTGGGAAGAAAGAAGGGTATCTGGTGCAATTTTGGGTATTTGCTTGACTTGCAAGGTACTTTCTACAAATTTGTTATGGGTAAAACTGGCTTCAACACCTACACACCTTCTTACCCTCAAGAGAGAAACAGCCTGACTCACACTAACGTAAATATGTGAAATTCTCGTTCAAGACTCGGTCTCTTTTTTTTTGATCGCTAGTGTACATCACTAAGTGCATTACTTTTGAACGACTGAACACTAACAAACTATGCTGAACGACAATCCCTTAGATCTCTAAGGATAATAATGATAATGATTGCAAAAGAGTCTGGGTATTTCTAACGCCTTCCAATTCCCAGTTATTTTGTAAACGAAAAAAAAAATACCAACGTTAAAAGTAGATCCCACATGATTGATTACAGCATTTTGAACGTTGAAGAGAAGATCACGATGTATGTAGACTACCTTCAATAGGAGATAAACGACTAGAAAACAATGCAATTGAAGCTTTCGTTCCCTATTAACTAATTGATGTGGGCCTGATTATCCTCGGATATTTTTTTTTTTTATAGAGAACATCCAATATTTGTAATTCTAAACCACATCAATGGATAATTAATTTCAAAGGACGCTCGTTATTATTGCTTTGAAAAGGGTTTGTTTGCTGCTTTTTCAACTTTTAAACTTTTATTTTGCAAATTTCCCCCATGTACCTTCAAGGGAATTTGATCTGATTGTGAATGCGCTAGTTCAAAGAAAATCCAAAACAATCATCTAGAAAATGATCTTATTTTTATTTACAGCAAAGTAAAGTTTTATAATTGTAGTTTTAATATAAATCACGGTTTGTCGACGATTCGTATAGTTTTAACTGACGTTAATTGTTAACATGCAAGCAGTCACAGGCTTTAAGCTGTTTGTTTGGCATTCTATTTGCTTGCAAAAAATAAAAAGAAAGGACGAGATAGACGTTAGCTTTAAAATTAGCACAACAAACAAACCACCACGATTAAGAATATTATTATAGAGCATTGTTTTATCACAACTAATACCATTGTTTTGTTAATATTAATTTAACGTAACACATTTAATTAGAGGATGTATCATGAATTTAATAGATGCTGAGGGTTTTTCTTGTATGCGTAAAGTGAGTCTTTTTTTTGTGTTATCACTGTTATCAGTTATCATTGAATGAAACACACTCATGCATACAACAACAAAAACAAACATTTTATAAAACTCAATATTGTTATTTGTAAATCATTATCAAATCTTTTAACGTTATCTAAAAAGCAGGGCATCAAATCGGAACTAAACTGAAAACCGGAAAAATCCAAAATTTCTCTGAAAAGACTCAATATTTCTTAGTGATTTAAGAACTAGCTCATATAGATTCGTTAGGGCTCTCAAAAGGTATAAGTCGCACTTTCATCCCTTGTCGGGGGTTCGGATTACTGATAATTATATGCAATTTAAGGGTTTTCTGCATTTAAGATAGTTAACCTGTAAATAACTCTTAAAAGTTGTGGCTTTAAGGGTGAAATTAAAAAATTGAACAGAATCGAAAACCGAAAAACGAAACCATTATATTATTTTTTAATTAAACCGTAATTAAAACCGGAATAATAAAAATAATGGTTCGAAGTTCTGCTGAAAATCTCCACAAACAACTTCAAACGATAAAAATAGCAGCTCAGTTAGGGATTATCATTTCCTAATCACTATTTATAGCAGCCGAGAACAATTTAAGTCGTTATTCTCAATTTAATTGTAGAAGTCTTCTTTATTTTAAACATTTAAAAAGATTATCTTTTATATGTACACAAGATAATCAAGAACCGGGATAATTATTAATGATAAAGTTATAGAAGCAACCGGTGACTGTTCCTTTGAAGCTATCCTTTATCTTATAGAATAGAAGACAATCCCTATATTCACTATATCAATATTAAGGGGCAGCTAGTATAGTGATAATAACAATAATAATGATAATAAGATAATAAGAAACGGCCACCAAATCTCTTCAAAGTTAAATCTACAAAGACTCAATGAAATATTTTGTTTCCTAAGAAAATTTCTTTATGAAAAACAGTGGTATATTTCATCAAACGGTTGTACAAAATTACTAAACTATACATCATTTGGTAAGTCTTTTAACTGTCTTTAAAGTCAATAGAAGTTGAATTTTTAAAAATAATTTAGTAAAAAAGCAATAAAACAGGGACTATTACCCATAGAAGTCAGAAATTTTGCATAAAATCGACGATTTATAGCGAGAAAATCCGAAACAGCTGACTAACTTCCAAGAAAATCCACTGAAACGAGCTTATATAGGCTAAATCGACGTATTTTGACGAAAAAAGGATATTTAAGGTACTAAAAAGCCAATTCGACCTACTTTTAGCTACTTTTTTCGGCCAAATAGTTCAAATTTCAAGCGAATTTTGTAAAAAAGCAATAAAACAGAAACTATTACCCATAGAAGTCAGACATTTTGCCCAAAACTCGCCCCTGTGAGAGCTATCATATGATATTTCAAATGCTTTTCTGTTAGCATGATAATTTTCATGCTGACGGAATTTCAATCTCATGTGGCTTACATTTGTTAGTTTTCGAATTATCACTGAAACATATTAAAACTTTTTTGGGGCATTTAAAAAATTGATTTTTAAAGATAGCTTAAGCCTCCGTGCCCCTCTTTAAGCTTTGGTAAAAAAACACGTATCGCTTAAAATAAAATGGACTAGCTATTCATCAGAAATCATGAAAATCAAGTGTTTGAAACTAGGAAATTTCCCAAGAAAACGACCAAAACTGTCCTAAAGGAGAGTCTCATCTAGATTAGTTCTGCATTTCTAGATTTTCAATCTAGTTTCTAACTAAACTTGACTGAAACTTTTAATGTTTGATGGTTCACTTCATACGAGAAATATGAAAAAGTTCAACTACTACTGAGCTTTTCGAATAGTAAAAGAACTTGTAAATGAAGGTTTTAATAGAATTGTTACCACTTAATCATATTATAAAATGTTTAAATTTTCCATATAGTTTCGACTATGTAATTCAATTACGTTCCACTTTATATAAAATTCCCCTACAGTTTTAATTATATAGTTTTTAAAATATTATAATTTAGTTAATCCTTGAAGATTCTCTCACCGCAAAATTCTTCTGGACGACTACTTTTTGATAATAAATTAGAATCCGTTTTGTTATACTCCATTTACGACCATTAATATCATCAAATATTTACGAAGGCATATAGAAAAACATCAGTGTATTATTTCGTTCTTAATTATGTTGTAATAACCTTTATGTCTGTTGTGTTATTAGATGTATAATCAAATATTGACAATGGCAGTAAAATTTCTAGGCGTAACTATAATTTGTTTCTTTTCCATACTGTCATAAAACAAACTTCATTATTCAATAGAGCTTCTCGTTTTTTTTTTTTTTTTATCTAACCCCCAACTGTCTCGAGCTATTCATCACGATTACATTGAAACTGGCACACCCACATCTTTACGATTATATTTCATCTAAATCTGTCAATATTATTTTAGTTGAACTTTATAACAAAAAATCGATGAGAATAGATGGAATTTATAGTTCAGTGGATTTGTTGATTATATCAATTTATGTGTCAATATACAAATTTTTTTTAATGAAAATTACACAATAGATATACTCGAGCATTGTTGTAATAAATTCAAAAGCAGCAACTTTTACATAATTAATAGTATTATAGCTTTCAAATTAATTATAAGCCAAAAATTTATGATGCATCTGGTTGGACTACAGTTGGTAGTGTTTCAAACTGCAACTAAAGCATTTTAAACAGTTTAGAATTAAATTTGCAATATGAGAATCCAACACAAAATCTCTGTTTATTTCCCTAATTAAAAGGTAGGAAAGCACACAGAATCTTCGATCTCTAATCATCCACAGATTTCGAGGTAATTCACTAAATATCGTAATTTAATAGGAATATTGATGCAACATAATTACATTTTAAAAACGTTATAAATGAATCAGTAAAAAGACTGTTTCACATTTTGTTAGTTTTAATAATTATCCAATATTAAAGTTGTAAAATTTTCTATATTTTCCAGTTATTTATGCCAAGAAGATTATTCACAAGTGGGCAAAGAATACGGTGCTCTTTACACGAAAATTCTGATGGTTCTTCAATATATTGTACCATCTGTTGTGTTATTGTTCACTTATACGAGTATAGCTGCTGTTATATGGTGCCATCGGATACCTGGTGAGGCTGAAAATTCTCGTGATAAACGTATTGCCAAGTCTAAAAGGAAGGTAAGATCCAATACACAATAAATTTGATATAAATCAACCATAGATACACGTTTTAAATTGTATAGCTAGTAAAATGTTATTTTCCATTGCAATTGATTGAAATATGTTTCAATGATTCCTGTGAGACTACAAATAATTTCCATAAATTTCATTGAATACAAAATTTGTTAAATGGAACAAATTCAGTGAACCAAATCGTCAATACAATCCGATAAACTCTAAACACATGAAATATTCTCATATTAATTAATATGCCATAAATTATTTAAATAATTAAGCACAATATCATGTTATATATAAATTCTAAAGTTGTGATAATTGTTATGA
Source organism: Mylabris sibirica (assembly GCA_039776855.1). Taxonomy (NCBI): domain Eukaryota; kingdom Metazoa; phylum Arthropoda; class Insecta; order Coleoptera; family Meloidae; genus Mylabris; species Mylabris sibirica. Next base: position 11,466,560 of record CM077836.1, read on the forward strand.
ATATTTAACTTTTGAATAAGTTTGATGTAAGACAAGCTCATAAAGTACGTGTTGTGTCTGTGTTTACACATCAGAATTACTAACATTTACTTTTATTTACATTGTATAGAAACATGATGAAGCTGTTTTTATGTTTGACAACCATTTCCATGGATGATGTGAGAATAAAGAGCACGAATATTGTTTATTTTAGCGTGTTATACTATAAAAAAAAGTAACATTAACCCGGCGCCTCCACCATTTTTATACGCCACGCAATAAAATCATCTATTGTTAAAAGATTCAGAAAATAAACTGTATAGTACTATATTTACGTTATTGTTAGTTTATAAAATATTGATCAATACTAATTTCATGTAATTAAATATAAAACTTATCAACAATAAACAAACATGGGTGTTAATCAAAGTTATAAATTACTTTTAGTTAATCGAACAGAACAAAAAATCATCAATTCAAGTTTCTCCTTCAATTAGATCAAGTTTTTAGACATTTTTAATCTTCCAACAGCTGCTTTTATCAACTTAACAATATAAAGAATAGGAGTATTGTTATATATTTTTTTAATCTAATATAAGCTTCGATATTTTTTTATAAACAATTTCTCTACACTCTGCTTATGAAGCTTTATCGATTGTCGTATAATAATAATAATAATAGTGTATCTCTCTATATCAATCAATTGTAAATTATAAATTTATAGTTTCCTGTTATCAATGGACAATATTGTGGAGGATTATCAATCACATTATTCTCGTCCGAATGCACGATCAATCATCGAAAAATACTCAAATCTCTTATTATCTCACGCCAACGTACCTGTTGCTGGCCCACATATCGCCACCAAAATCTACCCAAATTGAATTGAAATTTCATTAGTTCGTGATAAACTTCCTACATTCACTAAACTATTCAAAATTCTTACCCTTTATTCTTTCATTTTATTAAGGTTTTAAAATAAAACACGCCACGATCAAATAAAATGTCTGTGTATACGTGAGACGTTCTATGTGTTTTTTAAAAAGATGAAAAAGCTTTGCAATAGATGTGAATGTAACATGTATAAGTTTCGACAAGCTTATAAACTTGAAATTAGATTAAGTTCTAAATCAAAAAAAGCACACTTCTATGAAATTGAATGTTATAAACAAGAAAACTTTGCCTAGTTTGGTGGTATGTGTTGTTTCCTATGTGATTCTCTAAAACCATCCATCAATCTTTAGTACGTTTACAATCTCTTTAGAATTTCTCCTATACTCTTCTTACATCTGTCAAAATGTTTCACAAGTATTGTTGTTATTGTATATTTTGAAGATTTCATTCAAAACCAGCCATCTGAATTAGTTCGGTAATAGGATTTACAACATGTCTTGTTATCTTGCCAACAATAAGCAATTGTGTTGTTAGTGTAGTTAATCAGTGGGGATGAATATCTTGTTAACAGGTGTGATTGTATCTGTACTGACTAGGATAATTAATTTTTTGAGACAATGAAAAGAGGAGAAAATCTTGATAACACAAATCATATGAGTTTTTGTTTCATATCAAAGCTTCATCAGCTTTATCGATTATTATGAACGGCCAACAAATGTAGGTGGTCTATGGAAAGTTTCAAATAATGATAAAAAATTAGAAATTTATTTTCTACATCCTAAGGCAATTCATTTCTCGACTGTAAAATTCGAACGATATGTACTCTCTATAAAAACAATCTTTATTTATATTACCAATTTTATCAAAAAATTACTTTTCTCTTTATTTTGTCGAAATTAAATCGTAGAATAAGTCGTTGAAAGTGCCAAATTTTAACATCAAATGTCAGCGTTTGAAATCATTTAAATTTCAAAGTAGAGAAACAATAAAACTTTACATAAGCTGCTTTTAATGTTTTAAGTACAGCAAGCTATAAAGTTCTTCCATTAAATTACCATAGTGTGAGTTGTTGGACTTATAAAAATCTTTTTTAATAGTTCAACCCTTAAAACTGGATGAATGAGGTAACACGTTCTACATTCTAGATTAATTCCATTTTATAATCCTCTAAATCTACAATTTTGGTGATTATTTTAAATTTATCTGTACTGCAGCTAGACTATAAAGATCACATATTAGTTGAGTCGCATTTTCCCACAAGAAGATCATAAAATCAGGTCACACTAGTTTTAATACGTTGTCCTCGATTCTATTGTTACCGAATATTGAAGTGCCGACGTGAATTCAATAGGGATATATTTTACAGGTCTTTGAAGATTTTGAAAAAATTAAAAATTGTAAACTTCCGACCTGTAGGGGAAATTCCATCACGTTTGATCAGAAAATAATTATTCCATAAAAGAACAAAGCTTTCTTCTCTAATTTAGATTTTCGTTTTAATCATTTTGTGATAATTAAAAATAAATTTTTAGCTAATTTCAATACGTCTGTAACTGTTGTTTGGACGTAATTAAAGCTATGTAATCATATTTCATTATTAGCAGAGGATTGGGAACTTACTTCGTATTTCATTGATTTACCCTCTGCGTTTATGGAAATGTAGCGAGGGGGCAAAAATTAGCTACAGAATTGCCTGTTTATTGTTTGTGACGTCGCTCACTCAGTTGAATGATTGTAGTGCTAGAATCGCAACAAATAAAGAGGTTTATGGAGATCGAGCGCGACTGGAGAGCCCTTATATTGAAGTAGTGATGTCATCGACACGCAAATGCGGGCAAATCTCGCTGAAAATTCATCGACTATTTCTATTCATTTTCCAATTTTCCTTGTGTTTTTGATGGTTTTGATATCCGATTCTGGATGAATCTTCACAAAAGATTCGTTCTTGTATATTCTACTAAAACTATTATGCCTATGATGCTTACAATTATATATAGTTGAAAGGATCAAAGGCTGCTAAAATTTTGTTCAATCATTTGTAAATACGTTTAGATCTCGAGGAGTAAAGTCGACAGTTTTGATGTTGTCAAAGACAGATTTCCTTCAATTTTTTTTTTTACTTGCCACCCCCGTCAATTTCCAATAGAAGTGGCTTAATGTTATAAACACAAACCTTTGACATGTATGATAGATGATACGATGATATGGACTGGAAATAAAATTTCACATCATCAAAGTCGAATATTGTGAGAAATTGGAGAAAAAAATCCATAAACCATTTAGAACAGTGTGAAACTACCGTCAGAATTGTTGCAAATTTGATCTTGTTCTACTATTGCATTTATTTTGAAGTGGTTGCATTCATGCTTTGTCGTCTCTCATCCATAAACATGTCAACATATTGCAACATTCACAAATAGAATAGTTGGAAAAGAAACCACAATGTGTTACATAGCAAGAAATAAATATTTCGTCTACTTCGTTTAACTTTCAAATATATTATCAAACAAACTTTTAGATACAAACTTATTGATATTAGATCTCTTCACCTGAAACGTCCCGAATTTAATATAGTTGAAAGTACACAAGTCTGGATCCTATAAAAACTGTTTTGGCAAAATATATTTATAACATTATGTGGCTTCTAAACTACTACTTTATAGAAATCCATAATGGCAAATCAACAATCCAGGCTCTTCAATTTCATCGTCTATCAGAAATTACCATGAAAATCTAAGTTTATATTTGCAATATTTGCTTCTAAAATTTGGACGAAGTCGAAATTAATTAAATTAAGTACTTTGCGATTATTATGCAAATGGATATTTTCTAACGAATTAAAATGATTCCGTTATAGAGAGGCTAATGAAAATTTAATATAAAAGAACAGAAAGACTGATTAATTTTATACATCAAATGTTTTTTTCATATAGACTAATAGATCAATAGGTGTCCAATAATTGATCAAAATTTAATAGCACTGTATGGCAAACATAATTACAATAAATCAATCATTTTATTTAATAAAGATTGATTTTGTAATAAGAGATTTAATGGAATAATTTCGAATTTTTCACAATTTTTTTCACACTATATTCCAAATACTCAAGCCTCTCTAATTTACCAACTGTCCACATTATAGAGGTGCCCACATAACAGAGGCAGGTCCTGAAAACTCTACACTGATTACTTTTATTGTCCATACTTGGAGAGTTAAGTAAGAAAGTTTCCTTTTAAAATAACTCTGATGGAGATGATTCTATTTCTGTATTTCTTCATTCAAACGTAGTTTTATTGATTCCATGAAAAATTTCATCAAACTTATTCTCATATATAAGTTTAAAGATTTCCATATAAGTATCAACCGTATAAGAATAATCTTATTGAAAAGTTATAACTTATCAATTGTAAAAATAAAATACTAATCCAAATTGTATACGGCCTTTATCATCACCAGTTTTATTCATCCACCCCAAAGATTGTTTCCTAATATTTCTAACTTTTGTCTTCTTAAATTGATAAGAAAATCATAGAAGAGAATGTTAGATTAGATTGGAATAAGCAGAAAATGAGATGTCAAATAGATGGAAAGCATACAAAACGAATCGTATCTCGTCTTTATGTTATTATCATTGAAAATGTAATGCTAGTACTGAGGGAAAAAAAACAATACGACGAAATGCCAAAGAAATGTCAATAGAGAAAAAGCGAGTATCGTGTCAAAATCCACATAAAAGCATGGATAGATTGAGGGAAATGTAGCTTCCTGATTTGTCAGCGACACAAGTAAATCTTCACAATTTCCCAAGTGATTAAAATCAAAATATCACACCCTTAATTAGAAAAAAAACACAACTTCTTTATTAAAATTTTTCAGGAAAGCTACATAAAAAGCGTCTATAAAAAAACTTATTGTTAGTAAAATTTTGAACAGAAACTAACGACGCATTAGTAATTTAACAAAGCTACAAAAATTTCAATAAATGTGAAAATAACTCAGTTTTTTTTATACAAAATTATCATCTAAACATCTCTATAACTCTATTTAATTAAGACCATCTTACTAATTTCTGCATTTTCTGTTTTCGTTGGAATTCACTAGAATTTGTTAATTGTATCTAATTTTGTACTGAAAATTGTTGAGGCCCAGGAATTCGAAACAATTGTGGTTTCCTGTCTATTATCACCACATTTAACACAACACAATTTTCGGTTCATATAATCGGTTTACAGATACATAAACACATATTAACCCTCGAACTTTATAGTGGTTATTAATTAATAATTAGTTGGGATTTGGTAAAAATTATATAGAATTAAACCAAAAAATGATAAGATGAAAAAATTCTTGTACGCTATAGTAAACTTTATATCCAACTTGTTTTTAAAAATGCAATTCCAGTAAATTCTCAAATGACGGAAAGATGAACCGATCATCTCTAGAATTATCAATACGTTCGATGCAGATTCGATGTGAAAATATTGTCTCAGAGGAGTTGAAAATTCATTTTTGTATCGTATCTCATTCCAATAAGCGTTTTTGTTGCTTATTGTTTTTTCTATCGCAAACTAGAGTGGTTTCCTTTTTGCATTTTCTTTCCATATTATTCATTGGTAACTCTAGAATCGATTATTTATATTCAAAGTAGAACTGTAATTTAAATTAATACAAAACTAGACTAGTATTCTAGAAACTGGACAGTATATCAATTTAATATTCAATGTAATTATATCACAAGCAGAGGTAATTAACACAGAGATGATAGAGCTTCTATTACTAAGGAACTTTGTGTATAATGTTGTTACAATATTGATACATATACACATTCTCAAAGATACGTATAAAGGAGATCTGTGATTCAGAAAATCGAGCAACTTTGAATTAAAAGTCGTTAAAATATCACCAAGAATGGACAATCATATGGATATTTTTGAACTTTGAATTAAATTTGGATACCTTTAGAAGGGAAATTATACTGGCCAGTTAGCCACAAGACTTTCCGTTGCACTTCTAATTGATAATTACTGTCTTGTTGATTAATTAATCTATAATGCTGTGTTTGTAGTTTAGTTATTATACATTCTCAATTAACTCCCTTTAAGGGTATTATCAATTCATTGCAAACAGAATCAGTCTTCATCACCTGTTCCATCTATTTTACGATAGATACCCGATTGTCTTGCTTGCAAATGAAGTAGACCAGTTAGAATAATGACAAACGTATGCTTGTATTTTGTTTACCTGTCGATATGGATGACCATGTTGAATACAATACCCGTTTCTTATTTACTTTAAATGCAATATTTTCAGAAATGAAAAAGAAAATTGAAATTTAAAGCACGTCCCTCAACGAAGTTGACTTTTCTCTGTCTATTCATGTAAATTTTATTAAATAAGTTTCACTATACTATATGTGTCCCCACTTAAAACTATTTTTTTTAGGAGAAAGTTATGATATTTTCAGATATTAGGAGAATCCAATCGGTTTTCCACCAAAGTAGAGCGTCTCCCAATGAAGAGTAAAATTTGTGATCGATTGAGGTATTTTCCAGCTCAATACCTCTTATCATTTACAAATTAAGTGACCCTAGATTTAGTTTATCTCCATGTAATTGTATGATTACAAGATCGTATTCCCCAATACCTTTAACTTTCGGTCATAAGTTGAACTGAATAAATTTCGTGTTATACTACAGGGTTGTTGCTGTAAATCTGCTAAATTCGTATGAAACTCTTAGTAGTAGGCGTGCGATTCGAATAATACTTAATCGATTCTAAGGGGAGTCCCTGGAGGACATTTTAGCAAAATTAGAACCTCGTAGCTTATCGGAAAGTTGGTTAAAAAACGATCGATTTGGACAATGTCGGAATTTTTAAAAACGAGCAAGATACCCAAAACGACCAAGAACGACTCGTAGACCACTCGAATCATTCTGTCATTTTGCGTGATTTGCTCGTTCTTGAAAATTCTGACATTGTCCAAAACGATCGTTTTTTACCAACTGCAAAATGAGCTACAAGGTTCTAACTTTGCTAAAATGTTCTCCAGGGACTCCCCTAAAAATCTCTCAAGTATTATTTGAATCAAATAGGAGTTTCATACAAATTTTTCATATTTACAGCAGCAACCCTGTATGTAGAAGATCATTTTGTGTCTTGTAACTGTTTTGGGGGAAGGCGAAATTTCGTTATTACATCCCCTGTCATTAATCAAAATACGATCGTTTCTATTTGTAAATAAGATTGAGGAACGGTTGTAGTTAAAAGTAAATATTTTCAAGCCAATTTAATTTCTTTTGATTCCTGTTCCGTTGACACCAATCAACAACATCAATGTGAATAAATCTTACAAAGTTTTGACTTTTGAAGTGTTAAATTGCTTTCCGAGTTTTTTTTATCTTTTTTTAATTTTTGTTCCCTTAGAATAACTACAACACCATCACCATTACATCAAAATCTGCTATACCTAAATAATATTCTGTATGAAACCTTTATAGAAATATTTATGTATTTAAATTTAAATAAAGATGGAAATTGGAAATATAATTGGTGTAATCAAAATTCTACAAAACCAATTAAAACTTTCCTAAAAAAAATACGATATGAATTAATGTTGCATAATTTTAAATCAAAAGAGAATTAATTATGTTGAAATAATCGATTGCTCTTGTCAATCAATCACTACAAAATTTCTTTGAAAAGCTATCGATCGACTATAACAAGCTTGATAGTTGCATATTAAGTTACATATTGTACATCAATGGTCGCATATTTCATCCCTTTAATTCCCAAGAAATCGTGTGGTGTTGAAACTAAAAGGCAAATGTTGTGTTCTTGTTGTGTGTAATTTAAGAAGATAATAATTTTGAAAGTGAAAACAAACTTTACAACTTCAATTAATTTAAGGTTCATATTAATATAAATAATTAGAATAACTCAAAGTTAGTAGCACAACCAAAAATATTTGTTGTGGCGGCTGTTTGTTAAAACAAGATGCTTCTCAAACTTTCCTCGCAAGCTACAAGACTGATTCCCAGTTGAAAGACACTAACATTTTTTTTAAGCATCAACGCTTAATTTGTGCAACTTTTTAGAGTTCCAGTACACCTTCAATATTTCCCTCAAAAAAGTAATACATGATGATAAAAGGTTGCAAAATAAAGAATCAAGACCGATTTCTCCTAAAAAAATTTGAGGAGGCTCAAAGGAAAGCCTCTAAGCTCAAAAACACCAACGGAGAGTTGTAAATGAAACCAATGAGATATTATTTTGTAGACATGAAAAGAATTTCGAGTGTTTATCAGCTCAAAAAGTACCTGCAATTAGAGGGGGGTGGTAATTGATTTGTTTCAGTACCTATCAAGTTCCTAACAGATCCTGATGAGTCCTTACGAATACCTACAAAGTACTTGAGAAAATATTTATACCACACACAGATTGAGTACTTACAGTTGAAAGTACCAAGCAGTTTTAAAACGTTGTTGTGGGTGTCTATTTTCAATTATTCTGCGTACCGATTCTAAATTTCGATTAGTAATCAAAAATTTTGCATATCCTAACAAAATTGCGATATAAATAGAAAGGTATTTACTACTTAGATGCATTTTTGCATACTATTCGAACCTACTTCAATTAAAAAAATAAGTAATAACTTTGGATTAACCGTTTGGAAATTTCGATTTACCCTTTCGTTGGGCCTTCTACCGCCCAGCTATAAGGGATGTCTATGACTATGTTTTGAAAATATACGAAAACTCACGATCTGTCCATTTGTGAGGATAAATATAGAAATTTTAATTGAGAGTGCACTCTTATTTTTAAATATACATATTATTTTAATTATTAAAAGCATTGTAGGTAATGATTATTTGGCGAATTTTGCAGTAATTTAACAAAAATCTACTATTGCACTTTTAAACGTCAGGTAGATTGAAATATTTATCAAATTTTTTCAAGTCCTGTAGCCGCCTTTTGGTTGTGACATTGTATAAAGCATTCGTTTGCACTTTATTCTTTGTGTAAACTTTCAACCTCACCTACATAACCCACCAGAGACCCAATTACTAGTACAATTTCTACGTTTTTATATTATTTTTTATATAAGCTTTATTATTTACTGGTATACAGTACATGTGGGCTTAAATTAGAGAGCTTTGAGCTTATCTCTACACATTTCAAGAAAGTAAAAAAAGCCACACGTTTGAAATAGAAATACAAGATGATTTTCTATTCAGTATTTTCAATGTTTTTGGAGAACTACATAAAAAAATATTAATAATCGAACCGTTAAAGTAGATAAAGGACTGTTTGCTATAAGGATTCAGTTTATTTTCTAAAACATAAATTCATTTACAAAAGAACAGGAAGATTTACGTTCATAATAATCCAACAGTTATATTCCCTAACACGTAAACCTGGATAAACAGTTGGATGGGAAAATATGATTTAAAAGAAAACTGGATCGTGACCTAGAACTTAAAGCAAAAAATTATAGAAAATGAAGGTAAAATCATGAATTAATTGATGATAGATTTGTGATTATAAAACAGTTTCAATATTGAAAATTTTAGTAAAATTGAACTTATCAATGTTAGTTCAGTCGGTCAATGGACAACAAACCCAATTTATAGAGAATTCAGTAATTTCAGCAATAAAACAATTTAGTAAAATATGAGCAAAAAATTCTAATTTTTCAGGAAATTAAAGGAAATGATAATAAATCAAATAAACGTGTTCGATAGACAGCCTTTTATGTTTCACCTCCGTTAATTATCAATTCCATTTCCATATTTTTTAAAGGTTTAAATTAATTAATTTACAAACAGGCAGCTAATTAATATTTTCCAATACGTTCTAGTTACTATAGAATATGAATCAATAGAAGAGTAATAGAATTGGTAATTGCTATATTAATTTAATCAACTTGACATTTCTATTTCCGGTTTCAGGAAAATTCATAAAAAATTAATTAATTTCGATATTATTATCATTATAGATTTTGTTCTTTTGTTTGTCTTATCTGAAAAATTATTAGAGCGTTGTATTATAAATACAACATGCTTCGAATTAATTGAATAACAACTTTAATAGTGTTTTTCCAACAAATTATTCTTCATGGAAATCTAAATGACAGTGGAAAATAACGAATAAAAACTGGAAATTTTATAGAAACATTCGTACGTTTGTAGTCTATACAGTTACAATTAAATTCCTAATTAGGTTAGTCTCACCTAAAACAACAAATGTAGAGTCCGTTTTCAAAGGTAACGGTGGTTAATTGTGAGAAAGGCTGAATTAGACACAGGTGTCTAATGAGGGACGTATCTAACACATATGTAGAGCGCTAAATCGAACTTTCATTGGAGTTTGTAACAATTACACAACGGCTTTCAGGAGAGAATTTATGACCCATTTCTTTACGCCTAAATTTTTGTAACGACTGAAGACGATAATAGATGAAACTTGTAGTAGAAATTCAACTATTTCATCTTTATTGCTTTGATGTTTCTGTAGCGATACTGAAAACAGTTCGTTTGTAATCAATTTAATGGAAATACCGTTCAAATACAAAGTCAATATTAACAAAAACCGTCAATTACAATAAAGTAATTTACATTGTTTAAATAGCAGCAATATCTCAACCAAGACAATTATCAAATAGGAGCTTATTTGTAGGAGATCGACAGACAAACTTACTCTTTGTAACAACTTGTAACATAATCTCAGAATAATGATGATTGTTTACTAGTTGTTAAAAGTTAGATGGTTACATTGAAAGACAATATTATTATGCTGAATATGTTGATATGTAAGCATCAATTATCTCTGTCTATATTTTGATAGAATCAATTCGAAAAGGAATACATCTACGAAATTCAGACATTTATTATTGATAAAGTCAATTTTGCAATTTTTAAGTCGAAAGAGAGACGTTTCGTGGAAAATTCAACTAGAACGAGTTGGAATTTATTAATTTTTAACTTCAATTCAAGCACACGTCCATATATTATTGATAATATCAAAGATATCCGTTTTATTTGACATTAAAGTCTTGTTTCAGATGATAAAAATGATGGTAACCGTGGTATGTGTCTATACGATTTGCTGGCTGCCCTACAATGTCCTTTTGGTAAGTCACATTATCAAAAAATAAAAGTTCATTGATGTATTGTACGACCGAGATCGAATCTACGATTGAAATAGAAAATAGAATTACATCAGTTCAGGTTTATACTCAGAGAACGTTTGGTCAAAGAACACCAATTTTGCTATAGCAATATCACATTTTACTTCAACTACAACACTGATAATGATGCTTTAATCCAGTAGATGTTTCTTTGTAAGTAAATAATAGAAATCAACAGAGATTATTAAATTGTAAGAGACTATACAAGAACGTTAATTGAGACAAAATACAATTTTCAAGAGAATTAAACTGAATCCATTTGGCAGAAAAAAAATTTTTGTAGGATTTTTATCATTAGATCTTCGTCGCTCTTATCTCGCACATACAGGTTTTCTATTACAGTCAAAAATATTTGAAGAGATGAAAATTAATTAAAGTCCAATATTTATTTTAATCGAAATCTTCCATGCTGTGTTAATTTAACGGTAATTTAAACCAAATTAAAAATTATATTTATTTTGCTTTCTTTCGAATTAAAGACGAAATTAGAAACAAATCGTGTTAGATTACACCAAGAATTTTAATTTAATTCACTTTCAGATCGATCAATATCAAATTAGTGTAAACTTTAGAGTAATTTTTCATTATTTTAAAACAAGTCTGGTAGAATGAATCCAACCGCTATTTCTACTTGAATTTCTAATATCACTAATTATTTGAGATTAATTTTGTTATTTTCTCAATTACAGATCGTTAGTGAGCATGTTAGTGATCGTTTAATGACATTTCTGTACTTCCCATTACACGGTTTAGCAATGTCGCACGCCTGTTACAATCCCATTATCTACTGTTATATGAATACAAGATTCCGTGATGGGCTTATACAAGTTCTACGATCGATGCCATGTTTTCGTCGATGTCTGCCGGCTTTAACATCATCCTCTTCCACAGGATTTCCGCATACAGGTAAATTTCTAGTTAGGTGAATTATATGATAGTCTCTCGCCCGGCGCATCCACCAAAATTACACTATATAATTTATAATAGAGTCAATCAATAATTTGTGCCAAATTGATGTTTGAACATCACTTATAATACTACTGGGATTATGAGCTTTAAAATTTGTAACAGATTTTATACGGGGCGTTGATATTTACGATGATATTTGAGATGTTCTAAAATCTTACAAAATTTGAACTTGACATAAATTACGTTTTAATTGCATGTACACTGTGGAACACTTGATTATCCTCCATTTATTCGAAACATGTTTAACAACATTTCTTATCCTTTGTTGTATGCTACCTGATAACAAAGAGAAAAATGGAAATATTTCAATTTTGGACACATTCAAAAATCGACACTTGATTTCACTCATCTGTAAAATTAGACTATAAAACGAATGTTTTTTAACTTCCCGCTAAGAAAATTGAAAATTTTCAAAATTTCGGGAAGTTATTGGTTTTACCCCGATTTTCAGCAGATATCCACGTTTTGGGGTCCTAGGAAGTTATTTTGACTATTTTCGCGGGGATACTGTATGGCTGTATGTATGTGTGTGTGTGTGTGTTAGTGTGTGTGTGTGTGAGAGAGAGAGAGAAGAGTATGTAAGCAGCTCATAAATTTTGAATGACTTGACGGATTGAGACGCTCTTTGCAAAATTCGAAAGGGTTCCACTAAACTTAAATTTCGTGAAAATTTGAACCGATTCGGCCCGATAAATTTTGAGAAATTCTAAAAAAACTGAAAAATTTATTTTGTTAAAATCATGTTTTTTCAAAATAACTATTGAGCTCCTGTACCGATCAATTCCATAATCGAACTAGCTTTTAACCTTAACTAATGACATCGAATGCCGTTTGAATGATCAAAATCGGTTGATTCGTTCACGAGTTATCGTTGTCGAAAAATATCGAAAAAAGTGCTTTTTCAACATAACCTCAAAATTCCTTAACCAATCAAATTTGTACTCCTCACAATGGTTGTGGAGCTTTAAAAACTTAGCGGGAAGTTTCAGGAATGGCCTGCAGGGTCAATCGCATTCCAGATTTTTTTAATATGTTAACTAAACAAAATAAGGGGAAAATTTTAATTGGGTGTGATATGGCCTTCTCTGTTTTCAAACTGCTTTCCTTCTGCGTATATTGTGCATGATAGCCATTCCCAAACGTTCTCAATTATATATTTTGGTCTGGAGATAGAGGTGGCCATTGCAAAACATCAACATTATTGTCCTCAAACCATTGTTTTTAGCACGTCCTGCTGTATGGATAGCTGCGTTATCTTGCTGAAAAACGCATCGTTGTCCTTTAAAAAATAATTTTTGTATCACCAAAAGTTCGACAGAATCCATTGAGCTCTGTCGGCCTTCTAAGATAACTAATTTCCGTATTTATAAACTCATCTCAAGCTCGATCTCAAGTTTTAATCTCAAGCAAGAGTTCTGATTTATAAGGAATTTTCGGCGGAACTCAGGATTGAGTTTACGAAGGATTGAGAACTTGGCGAATTCTAGTTACTTTTGACACAGTGTCATGTTTTTCTTTTGGCACGCGTTCGTCTCAAGGCAACTACAATCTAGCCGCTAATACATGCTCAAGCATCGAGACTGTCTCGAGTTCGGTTTATAAGCATGGGTATTAATCTATTGCTTTACGTCCTCCTCAGTTTTTCCCAGAATTTTCAGGATCTAGCAATTCAAGAATGAATTTTACCAATTTCTATCTTTTATTTTACAGCAAAAATATTAGCAAGTTTGATAATTATACTTAATAAAAAAAACAGAATACAGTTTCGTACAGTTTAAAGCACTGTACACATTGAATTTCCATAACAAAATGATGAGGATAATCATTTTTAAGAGTGCCCAAAATCAGGTAGTAAAGAACAAAGGAGAAGAAATGTTGTTGAAATTGTTTCGAAGAAATTAAACCTCTACATTATGATCTACGTTAAAATTTGAAGTGACGGTAATAAAGTGTATAAGTGTAATAATTCACTCACAGTCACATCCTTTTTGTTAATTAAAATAGCGAATAAAATTCAATTTTTATAGGCAAAACGGATTACAAGACGTTTGATTGATTATATTGAAAATTACAGTAAAAGTTGGAGCACCGCATCAATAATAATTCGACATTGATAGAGTATTTGATACAATTTACGAAACAAATTCAAGCTTGTGTTTCTTATACCGGGGGCAAATAAATAACAAATATTCAATATAAATTTTCATTGGAGATCTAAGCCAAAATTCGTACGATCTATAGATGGATCAAGCTAAGTTTGTAAAAGTTCACGCATCCAAACAATCGATCGTGTCTATTCAATTTATATTGTATTACCAGTGGAATAAGAGTAAGAGAGAAGAGGGAATACATTCTACAGCGCCTCCATGGTTTGGGCAAACTTCGCTTGATCCATCTATATTTCCACGTCTATCGGACACAATCAAAGTGACACGTGACGATTCCGTTTACAACTAAAGCAACTCTTAACCATTTTTGAGAGCGATATGAATTCAGTTCTAATTTTTTTTAATGTGTGATTTATAGGAATTGAAGGTACAGAAAGTACAGTGTTGCATCGCAACAATACATCAACCACTTATATCAGCATGAAACGGAAAAACTACCGTATGTCAACTTATAATCATCAATTACCGGTCAGATCGGCTTCATTAATGCGCCATACAAATAGTCATAATAACAACAATAATAATAGTAATAATGGAATCAGACGGATACGTTATCCACAACAAATTATGGATGAACAAATCTAAAAATGTAAATAAATATATGTTGGTTTTATTTAATTAAATGTATGAATGGTGGATGTTTTATGTTGAATGTTGTTTAATAAAAACTCAATGGAACAATTTTAATTTATTTACTACAACCCTTCATTTCCAATCAATTTTGAATTTAATAAAAACTATTTTTTTGAAGCGTTTATACATGGTGTTTGGTCTAAGTATGGTGAGTTCTAAGAAACTCCTATTAGTCGAAGAGTGATTCGAAAAATATTTTGAGGATTTGTAGAAGAGCCTCTAGGGAACATTTTAGCAAAATTAGAACTTCGTAGCTCATATTAAAGTTGGTCAAAAAACGATTGTATTGGACAATGTCGCAATTTTAAAAAACCAACAAAACACGCAGAACGACGAAAAATGACTCAGAAACCTTCCCAACATTGATTTTTTTCGTTTTTCTCCATTGTATTCCAGAGGAAATACGAAATATTTCCACCTATTCCAAAATAAAATGGAGAAAAACTAAAAAAAATCAATTTTGGGAGGATCCTAAAGTCCATTCTAAGTCTTTTTGCGTGTTTAGTTCGTTTTTGAAAATCGCTACATCGTCAAGAACGAGCGGTTTTTGACCAATTTCCAAGTGAGCTACGAGGTTCTAATTTTGTTGAAATGTTCTTTAAGGACCCTCCTATAAATCCCTAAAATATTTTTCGAATCGCTCGTTAATAGGAGTTTCTTAGAACTCACCATACTTAGACCAAACACCCTGTATTAGATTAATTTTAGAATTAGAATTTTAATAATTGACCAATATTCACCCCATCTGTGCTCAAATTCAAATTTTATACGATTCTTACCGTTGAAATCGTCAAATTTATAGTCCGTATTATGATTTGTGTACAGAATGAAAGAAATACAAACATTGGAAATTTGACAAGCTGATAAGGCTTTTCAGTTGAATGAAAAAATAATTGGAGTAATTTCACATTAGACGTTCATTCGTGTTGAAATCGACACTAATAATATTTGTATTGTTGATTGTAATTAATGTGGATTTAATTAATTTTATAAAACATTACGTAAATTAGATAAGTGGTTGGAGTTTATATAAAAACATCACTTTGTAAGTTTATTCGGACTTAATTTTATAAAATTACAGATAGAATAATGGAAAAATATCGTTTATTTTTTAGGTAACAAAATGATAAATTATTCCGGAAAAAAACGGTCCCAAAGTAGCTCAAGCTGTATTCCTGAATAAAAGTTCTCCCATAAATTATTTTATTACAAGTAGATTAAAGATTAAATATTTAATATGCGAAATAAACGACTCTTCAACTACCATTGTTGATATTCAAACAAACTTTGAATATTTCGACGTATACAACAAAGACAATCCCTTATAATTAAATCTTGATTGATTAGTACCTAATCGAGATTCAAAAGTAAACTTGATTGAAATTCACCTATATCTGAAAATCTGAAACTGTTTACCCTTTTCTATAATTAATAATTGTTGTCGAACAACAATCAAGAAGAAATATTACCACAATATCCATTAAGTAGCAATCCCAATTGTGCAATCGTCTCTAAATTGTTGTTTGAACATATTTCAAGTTGTACGCGATGAGAATTACTAGAATGATTCAATAGTGGAATTGAAGAAATTAAAACGATCACAAGAGATATTTCTTCATAGCGTCAAATCTCTAGTACGAATCGATGACAATCGTGATTTCTTTTATTTGAGTCAACTGCAAGGCTAGAAGTGATGCATTATCGATTCCGTCTCAATTTCCAGTTCATCAATTTATGTTTACATTGTTAACGTTGTATTTGTTTTCGTGTTTGTTGAATAGAATTATACGCTGATTTACCCTGTGAGCATTTTTAGCGTGAAAATACGAATTGCTCTAACTTGCCAAAATTTTGGGCTCGTTTACCAACTAGAACTAAAATATCTCGAAAACAACTCAAGATATCGAGATTGTATTAGTCTCATTCGATTTAAAATACAATTCTATACCTCGCTTACCCCATAGATTATTGAAAAATCTACCAAATTTTCCGAAAATTTACGTTTTGTACCGAAAAAGACTCATTCTTGATGTAATTTTCTTTGCGTTTTTCTAAAATCTGCGTCCAAAGTAGCCCAATTTTTCCAAATTAGTAATAACACAGCAGGAGTGGTCGTGATTCTCCTGAAAGGTTAAAAGAACCAATCACGTCCTTCACTTAAGCTACATGTTCCAAAAGTCTTGCTTTCCTCATAATTCCAACTTATTACAGACAATCATACACTTTTGAACATTTTAAAGACAAAGTACGCCCCTTCTTAGATACATATCGACTGCTTGATAAATTCTCAAAAAAACGGGGGGATGTTTTCGAGCATTACCCTTCATAAAATAAACAAAATTGGCCAAATTTCTACCCTATCAACTAAGATTTACACGTAGGTATAATGAATATAGAATTGCTTCTCTTTTGATATAAATTTGATCTTATCAATTTTATCGATATAACAACCATTAATGTTGCTATCATGACAACAAAACGACATTGTGATAAGCGAATTTTTCCCAATTTCTTGTTTCGTGTTCAAAAATAATGAATCAATGGAACCGTAATTAGTGATGACATGTTATTGTAGATTTCAATCGTTAATCTACGTGTTACTTTCATCAAAAAAAAAGAAAACTAAATAACAATGATTGATGTTCATCGTAACTCGATTTAAGTTGTATACAAGTTGATTATTTCTCGAAATTCTATTAGAAAACATATAAAGTTTAACAATGAATTATACGAATTTGACACTTGAATGCAATCTACAGTGTATCGTTGTTTAGTTATTTAAATTTCGTTTAAAATTCGAAATGATAACGAGAAAAAAATTTAAGAGGTAAAATAGAATGCGATTTATCGGAAGATAGGTTTCGATCAATGGGAATTTTATTAAAATGAGGTATTTGGGGTTGAAATGTGGGCGCTATATCAAGCACAGTCTGACAATAATATCAAATAGATTAAATCGCACACGTTCACTCCTTTTTTTTAACAGTTAACATTACAACGCTTATTGTTATACGTTTTTTTTTTACGTCTATTGTCTTTATTGAATTTACATTTGTGCAATAGAATTGAGGAAAATTCCTATCTTTGCTCGATTGATTTCCAAAGACTCAATCTTACGGAAAGCAGACTTTTTGTTTGTGTAGCAATAAATGAACGATAAGGCGAATTTGCTTCAGTATGTTAACGCCTAGAGCAGCGGTTCTCAAACCATGAATTACAAAGGATTTTTCAAAAATTTTCTTTTGGGAATGAAGAATTCTTCCTCCACCCAATCCTTCGAGCAAAAATTTGTCTGATCTCTCTTTCGGCTAGAGCTCTATGGAATGTACTATCATTTGTAGGAAATTATTTGAAATACGCTATTCTAAAGAAGTGAATTTAAAAAAAAGGTAAGTGGTGAAAAGGTCTTTAAAGCCTTCAAGCCGTCTAAATCGTCCCTTCTTCGCAATCCAGTTTATTATATAATTTAGGGGTCCTTTGAATATTGGAAGCTCACGTGTTGAAGCATTCTTGAAATGGACTTTGATTCGCCTAGTTGTTCCTTATCGTCTGCTAGACGAAATTTCTCAATTTTATTGATAATTATTTTTCTATTAAACAAACAATATAAAAATCACAAGACATTCCCAAAATAAATATTATTATCTATAAATAAGTTTATTTATCGTTTAAGTTCACATGGCACTTTCCATCTCCTTGATAAACAACAAATTATCTTGTTTCATATCTCTCATTGTCAATTTTCTAGAGTTGTTATACTATAAAATAGACAACCATATTGTTATTAATATAAAAAAAAATGAGATATTATAAAATTATAATGAAAAGTTTTATGTACATATTTCATTATTATTTTTATTATTAATATTAATATGTTTTTTCCGTGTTGTTCTACTTTAAAATACAGTGTACGTATTGAAATTTGATAAGATTAGTCTTGTGTAGTAATTGTAAGTTTTCACACATAAAAACCAGTTTTGTTGGTAGTAATGATAATAATAACAATAATGAATATTAATAATAATCAATAGTGTAAATTAACATATCAAACATGGATGATATTCAAATGTTACCTAGTTCTATTACATTCTATGATAATCGGGTAAGTTCATTACTATTTGTTTTGTTTTTTCATATAATAGTCTCAGACATTGAAATGTTTACTGTAGACAATTAAATAATAGATTAATAGACTTTAAACTTAACTAAAACCGGTAATAAACTCATGGGGATAACCATGCAACAACAACAACAAAACACACACCGGAAGGTGTAAGTTCATTATTGATAAACACCATTGTTTCTCCAATGTTAATTGTTTACACTTGAGGGGGAACAAATGTTTTCGTTGATTATCATCACTACCAACTATGTGTTTACGAATTTAATTGTAAATACGTTGAGTAAAATACCGGGTGACAATTAAAACAGGCTACAAGTTGTAGCCAAGAAAAATATTTGATTTCGACTCCTACTGAATTAAGCATCCAATTTTATAAAATTAAAAAAGTTAATGAAAACGTTAATGAAGATATTTTAATCCGCCTTCTATGGATTAGCTTTCAAATAAGCTATCGTACGATTTTTTATACTTATTTGAAATTGTAGATATAAAGCATTGTTTAGCATTTTGTTTGACATGCTCCGAGATTTTCCTCTGTAATTCATAACTTTGTCAAAATTTTCCAAATCGGAAAACGCCATCGGATTTACAGTGAAATTTCCGATTCAACTCAAGCTATGAATTTGAAATATTTCAGAAAACAAGCGTGTTATCAATGATTAAAGATTGGCATTTTTTCAGGCACCGAATCTAAAGAGATGTAACACGGGCCTTTAAGGGCAAAACAATATGATTATAACTAGGTACAGCATACACATTGGTATCTAACAATTCTCATCAAGACTACAAAATTTGCACAGTTGTACCATTAACTGATTATGCGAATTCGAAAATAATAGATTGAGAGTTAAAGGATGAGGTCCTTATCAGTCCCTCGCATACGAGATGTGATTCATTCCCTTTTCATACCTCGAACTATGAGAACTTTTATACACCTGTTGTCAAGCATAAATTAACTGTCTTGCCTCAATAGTCCTGTATTTTTAATGAAATCCAGGATGCTATTTAAGGGAGAACTTATTTCAGAGATCCTTTGAAGCGTTACAGTAGCATAAGATGTAAAGTGAAATTACGTCTGACTCTTCACAGGCCCTACTACATTGTCGGGTACTTTACTGGCCCAATATTGTAGAGATACTTTCTCAGAGCAAAGTGGAACTGAAGTGAAAACCGGAAAAAACGAAATTCTGACCGGAACAAAATCCGGAGCTGAACCGAAAACAAAGATTGTTTCTTTTTCGGTTCAAGCATACCATACGATCTTTTTTTTTTTCATCTGTTCTGTTTTCTCTGCTCCAGAACTTCGTCGAGACTCCCGATTTCGATGATTTTTAGTATATATTTTGTCTTTTATGCCCATACTCAAGTTTAAGGGGGATGTTAGTGGTTAAAGTTACCCTTCAATATTTTTTACTGAGTTAAAAACTGAATGATTCGTTAGGACTGTTAAAAGGTGTAACCGAGCTTTCAACCCTTGTTAAATGTTAAAGCTATAGATAATTACCTATAAGCCATTTTTCACGTTTTTTGCGATTTTCTAGTAAAATATACCGCTATGAAAATTACTCTGCTAATAGAAAACTTTAAAATAAAAGTTACAAATTCGAGGGTTTTTCTGTATTTAAAATATTTACCCTGTAAATAGCTTTAAGGAGTTGTACCTCTTGAAGTAAAATTTAAAAATCTGAAAATTAATCATTTGGAACTGATATATTTTTTTTAAATGAACCGGAACGAAAACCGAAGCAAAAAAATTACGGTTCGAAGCCTTGCAATAAACAGTTTCCTTGATTTGCCTCTACTGTTTAATTCTTTAGGTCTTCTACGGCTTAAAACAACCAGAAATGTCTTTAACAAAAGCATGCTTGGTAATTCTTCCAGATAGAGTTGGTGTTTCCTTTCTAATTCTTCCCTTATGGCCCCTTAAGCGTCCGCATACGCTAATGAAATTATAGTTTGAAGCTTTTTTTTAATTGTTATCCGGTGTACCTTATAGGTGATTGTATAGAGGAAGAAAATTTGTGCAAATCAAAAAACCACCCAAAAATATACGTTTTTAAATGTTCACAAAGACTCCATCGTAACGTTCTTTAATTCAGTTTTATTCGAAAATAAACATGTCAACTACTATAATCAATAAATTATCGTGTTGTTTACACAAATTGACAGTATATAAATTGACGCAAATTGGCCTATATCAGAAGAAATAAAAAAAAAAAAATAATTTAGTCGAGCCACAAATCATTCCTCCACAATAATCAACAGAATGATTTATTCCGTTTATATTGAGTTTTACATTAATGAAGCAATTTATGTTCATTGGTATAATTATCGGAATTATTTTAATATTGAACACAAAAATCGTCGTGTACGATTAAGATTCTAGTTTAAGAAACATGAATCGAACAAATACGTCTACCTATTTCAAACGTCTAATGTCATACTTTTCAAACTTTCCACAAGTTTTTTTTGATAACTCAAAGCTGTATCCGAAGTGACAAATTTTTCATCTGAAATAAACATCTATTGAATGATTGTTGAAATTCGTGCCCTATTCGCTTAGAGGGTACAAACTTCACACTTCGGAAAATGATGTTTTTATTTGTTCAAAATGGAAAACGAAGTGTACGAAAACATTCAGAACGTCTATATGGAATGTATTCTTGCCTTCTGGAAGGTTAACAAATGATTTTGTAGATTGAGCATTAATGATTTAATTTCCGAAATTGATGACGACAGGAGGGTCCCCAGAGAACATTTCAGCAAAATTAGAACTTCGTAGCTTATTCGGAAGTTGATCAAAAATTACTCGCTTCTGAGGATGTCGAGATTTTTAAAAACGAGCTAAACAAGCAAAACGACAAAGAATGACACGAAGAGTCTCCTAATATTTTCCCCATTGCATCCTAGAAAAAATAAAGAAGAACAATAAAAAAATCAATGTTGGGAGGATGCCGGAGTCATTATAAGTCGTTTAATGTGCATAACTCGTTTTTGAACATCACAACATCGTCAGAAACAAGCGATTTTTGACCAACTTCCAAATGAGCTACAAGGTTCTCGTTTTGCTAAAATGATCTTTAGGGAGCTTGCTATAAATTCGTGAAATATTTCTCGAATCGCTCGCCAACTAATAGGAATTTCACATGATTCATATACATTTAGATTTTCATTCCTGTATTACAAGGTACAACAAAATAGAGGCCTAGAAAAAAAACGGTGAAGATGCAGAAAACGCAAGAAAGGCTAGACTGCATCCAATCATTGTAGTGTTGTATGTTAGGTAGAATTGTGGAAGAATTATTGACTCTGAGCTACTCCGACCGACAAGTTCTGTGAGTAAGTGATTAGACTCGATTTTGGCTAATTGAAAAGCTTAATCATCTACAACATGATGGCTAATTCTTAAGCATTCAGAATACTCCCAGATTTTTATCTATTCTGCTCTTTCCAGGACAGTTTGCATGGCAAAGAAATCTTAATTCTGAGGAAATTGTAGTAAAACATTTTTTTTACAAACTAGTAGTATCATTTCCCTTTCAGAAATTCTGCTACTAGTTTCCTAATGCAGAATTTTACTTGCGCCATTTCCACCCCTTGTAAAAAGCGTATTTACAATAACATTTATGTCTTTAGCTCATTTTTATAAAAAATATCACTTGTACTAGTTTTCCTCTGAGCTATTCAATTGTAGAGAAAAATGATGACTTCATAATTTATTAATAAAATTGTATTTATAAAAATTTTACCTATTGAATTTGATTCTTGAATGTTCCCTGTGGGTATATTTGGAATATTACTAAACCTGTTACAATTTACAATTCCCGTTTATGCCAAAACCACAACTATAACCAGGAAAACTAGTTTGAAGATAATTTGTATTCTAACCACGATTACACGTAATGCAGTTCAAATAGACAAAAGTCGATTATTTTGAATTATCATCTGTGGAATATTAATCATGAATCTTCATTATTTTCGATTTGAATAAAGTGTACATTCGTTAACTAAAATTTTCTATATTGGAATTGTTGGTATAAATGTGTAAAATATAAACATTGCATGTAGTTTTAAAGTTTCATTTACATTTTTATAATGAAAGTTTGATTAGATTTTTTCTGTCAATCTAGAGTTTATTTGTTAGTTTGTTAATTAAATCGATAAAAATTCCAATTAAAATATTCCAATGTAATTAAAATGTCATTAATCCATGATTACATTAAATCGCTTCATTAAATAAAACTACAACAATGTAATTATTAATGTTTCTTGTAATGACAACAAGAAGACCGTTTTCAAATATTTTGTTAATAAGCGATATGATTATTCTGTTTGTTATTTTAGTTCTCTAAAATTTATCCGACAAAGAACTAACGGAAAATAACACCGATCATTCTAGCTTAATCTTAACAAAGCTGTGTAGATAAGAAGTCGTTATGAACATGATTATGGGATAAAATTTGTGTTGTTATTATCTTTCATGTTTTCACCCCAAAGAGAAACTGTGCAAAAATCGAACACAATTAGTTCTAGAGGTCAGTTATGCAGATGATCTAATTACAATGAATCGCACTAATTTCATTATCGATTCTTAGTTCGTCATATTCACCGGCGTATAATTTAATAATTTCAATTTTATCTACTGTCATTTATTATCGAATTGTTATAACAGAAATAATGACTTTTTATTTGTGATAAAATTAAACAAAGTATCAGTGTTAAAAGAAGATAATTCATCCTCTTAGTAAACATATTTTTTAAAACAGAACAATTATCGGTGTTTATTAATATTAATAATAATAATAATACTAATAATAGTAACAAATATAAATGACGAAACATTTAAAAGAGAAATTAGTTTACTTCCATTACAACTGTCATATCACTATAAAAAATCGTAAAGAAATGGAGAAGATCCAATCGAATTTGAGTTATACAATGCACCACGATTTCGGGGTGTGTATCAAATATGAAAAGGTGAGATAAATTCTAAGCCAATTACGCACACCGTTTCAATACTAGACTTAATTGATATAAAAATAATAGAATGCAATGAGAAAGAATTTTAATTATAATCGATTTGTATCATTAACTAAAATCAAATTAAATTACAGTTATGTTACAGTGGACAGAAATGTCAACGGATACCGGAAGCTTTAGTTAAGCTCTACGGTCCCAAAGTGCAAAGCTTAGATCTTAGCTATAATGAATTGGTGACTTTACGTGGATTAGAAGGTTTCCCACTACTTAGAGAACTCGTATTAGATAATAATCAACTCAGTGATTCGATAATTATCCCATATTTACCATATTTACACACATTATCACTCAATAAAAATCATGTAAGTTGGATTTTAAATAAATCTATTAAAAATTACTACTATAGTTGTTTTTCTAGATAAACGATATAGAAGATTTGATATTGAAAATTCGCCATAATTTACCTGCTTTAACTTATTTGAGTTTGTTGGGGAATAAAGCGTGTCCGAATCAGTTGTCTAATATTGAAAACGACGAGGAAGATTACCAACGGTACCGGTGAGTTCTCGGCTATTTATTTACAAAAATTTCCTTCCATTAATGAATCATTCAGTCAGTAGAAGACTTAAGTCTGCAGTTAAAGTTTTAGGCTTTTTTCTTCCTCTACTTAAGCTCGCCTTACCGAGATCTTGCCTTAAATCGAGCTCACAGTGGACTTACACACGTTTGGGTTGAAGTCCATCCAAATCTGTAACTGTTCGTTTAAGTCGATTTCAGGCTAACTTAAGTAGTAATACGCTTTAAATTCTGCCTAGCTCTTTTTTGAGGATAAAATGAATAATTTTTCTTCATGTTGCAGTTTCTATGTGCTCCATCATCTGCCCGATTTGCGATTTCTCGATTCGAATAGAGTACAAGAGTCTGAACGTGCTGAGGCTAGACGTCGTGGTCAATTTATGAAGATCGTACGACCGAAACTTTCCACAACAAATGATGATAATTCAATAATTTCAACAAGACGAACAAATACATATACACCCTTACCGAGAACAATAAGGAATCCTGACGATTATAAAAGTTCGTATAGTGAATGTTATATTTAAGAAGAATAAATCGTTGTTGATTATTATAATTAGAAAATATTTAGATTTAAGTACAAAAATGTAATGCATTTTCTTATTCTGAACTTCGTATATATTTTCAGGTGCTTATGGTAAATGCAGACATCGTTATAATGGTAAACATTCAGAAGGGAATCGATTCATCTCAAATAATGATCTTTAAATTGTATCTCTTGCTTATACATGCTGTCGATTTTAAATATAAATAAGCTTATTTAAAAAAAAACTGATATAATTTATTATTGGACAAAAATAGCACCTTTTATAAAAGTGATTCAGTTTAAGCTCTGTTTTGCATCCATGATTAAAGATGCTTTCTGTAAAAATAAAATGACAAACAATAAATTCCTCACGAGAATATTACCACAGAAAATCGACTCATTTCAGTAAATTTCCCTGCATAATGCGGACATGGGCGCATAATTTAACCCAACAATAAAAGCTCTCAATAAAATCCTCAGAGAAGTCTTTACTGAAAATTAGTAATGTTGGGTGCCCTAGGGAATTTTTTTGTAAATTAAAGCCCGAAAATGTCCGCAATAGACAGTTTACACTCTATTCTATGATGAAAAATATTAGATCGAAACTTTAGTAAAAGTCAAAAGGCGCTACAAAATTTTCATGAGCATTTAATGACACCTGGCGTCCTCTCTTCCAGACTGAAATAGTCCTGTGGGAAATAACTTTCCAAATAAGCTACATTTATACAAACATTAGTTGTGTTGAAATCTAGTAGAGGGAGTCGATGTGATTTAAGATAGATGAAAATCTCATTGAAATTGGAAAAAAAACTTGCGCAATTTTACTAGCGTTGCAAAAATTAAATAACAAATTACATCAACCTACTGAATAATAAAAATAAATAATTATTTATGCCCACTGATTGGGAATTGTATTCCTTTAAATTTAATTGATTTAAATTATTTTATTTTATCTTTAAAATAAAATGTATTCAAAATATTTCACAGTGTATCAATGAATAATAATAAAATATTAATCAAAAATTCATAATTATCAATGGTAACAATAATCGTATGTCGATTGGGAAAAAATATGATATATACAGCTTATAAATTGTCTGACTTATACTAAATTTCAAATTGTCTATTTTATGATCGGAAAGCACAACATGTTCTCTAAATTTTTCTTACTTCTTATCTCTACAATAACCTCATGTCTTAATTATGGTGAATTGGTGAGTTAATTACAATAATTAACGAAATTAATTGATAAGATCAAATTTTATAGCCTGCACGATGTTTAGATTGTTTGGATCCTAATGGTAATGCGGTAAGTTATTTTTATTATGATTTTTTTTATAATTTTAATAATGCAAAAATTTTAGGAAATGACCAATTTCCTCAAACCAAACAGTTCGGTAAGTTGTTCAAGAATCTTACAATTATCTTATTTTATAATTAAACAAATTACAGTGGATTCGTTCAGGTGAATTGTATCTAACCGAGAATGAGGTAGAGAATCATCTAATTGTAAAATAATTTTAAAATCAAATAACTTTATAGGGATCTAAAGAATTGACTGTTGATTATTTTTCAATAAAATCATATATTAAACATCGTTATTCTACAACCTATGTTACAAGTCAACTTACAAATCGAAATATTAAAGATCAAATAGCTAAATTTTCGATATTTATACCATCAAGAGCACAAATATCACGTTTTGCTATTGAAATTGACAATCAAATATATGATTCGAAAATTAATAAACGTCAAAAACAATCAGAAGGTAAACCACGCCGAACCGGTCATGAAGGCAATCCTTTACGAAAAATCGAGATTAAAAGGAAATTAAAACCAAATAGTACAGTGACTTATCATCTTGTCTACGAAGAATTATTAGCACGTAAAAATGGGCAATACAGTATTTATTTGAATGTTCAACCAGGACTAGTTACTAAGCATTTAGATGTTCAAGTTTTAATCAACGAGAATCAACCGTTACGTTTCGTTAAAACACCATTATTGATAAAACCTGGTGATTTAGGGAAGAATATTTCTGAATTGAATCCACAAGCGGAATTTTTATTCAAAAATCAATCGTCAGTTATTGTAAGATTTCGACCAACTCGTCAACAACAAGTGAAATTCATGAAGGCCCTAAATGCGAGCTTTAAATTTGGTTTAAATGTACAATTTCGTGTTAATTATGATGTCCAACACTACGCACCAGGAGGAGAAGTTGGTTTATTTCTTTTTTTAATTAAATACTAAATTATTATTATTTCTCTTATAATTGTAGGTTCTTATAAAAGGTCCATATTTCGTCCATTATTTTGCACCTGAACACTTAAAACCACTACCAAAACATGTGATCTTCGTACTGGATACAAGTAGCAGTATGAGGGGTGTAAGAATTGAACAATTAAAATCATCAATGGAAAAAATCTTACCACAATTGAAACCAGATGATTTATTCAGTATTATCGAATTTGCCTCAAATGTTTACGTTGTTGATGTTAAGAGTAAGCAAGGCAAAAAGATGATTATTAAAGGTAGTGAAATTAATGATTATGAGAATATTGAGAAAATTTTACGAGTATTAAATGTGATCTTTTTATTAAGATTTTTGTGATAATTTTTTTATTTTAAATTTTAGAATAAAACAATACCAGTTGCTGTGAAAGCAACAAAAGCGAATATTGATGAAGCTATAAAACGTATAAAACGTTTCCATGCAGGTGGTCATACAAATATGATAAGTAGTTTACAATTAGCATTATATATGGCGAAACAAACACAAAAAACAATCAAGACACAATATAAACGATTAATAATGTTTATAACAGATGGTGAACCAACATTCCATAAACAAACCAAAGCGGATACTGTTAAAATCGTTACAAAATACAATGCAAATATAGCATCAATATTTTCAGTAGCTATAAGTGCCCAAGCACATTATCCATTCTTAAAACAACTTTCAGCATTAAATCGAGGCACTGCCTTATATATTGAAAATAGCCAAGACATATCAGTGTTATTAAAACGATTCTTTGATGCATATTCAACACCAGTCTTAAATAATATCCGTTTCCTATATGGAATTAATGCAACAACACTAACCAGAACAAGTTATGCAACGTTCTATGAAGGTACTGAACTTATAGTGGCTGGAAAGATAGGTGAATATTTCGTAAGATTTACAACGAACTTTTATAATGAAGATTGATTTTTATAGAGAATCTACGTATTCAACCACATGTTGTTGCAAAAACTGAACAAGGTGAAGTACAATATTTGCCTTATGTTAGTCAATCGACAACATCATTAGATCGAATTTGGGCATACATAAAAACATTTGAAAATATTTATGAATTAACAAGTAAAAACCTAACAGATCAATTAGTGGCCGATACTTTAAATCTAGCATTAGAATACTCATTTGTTACACCATTAACATCATTAGCGATAAATTCGAGTAATTTTGGAACAATTAATGATGATTTATTGTTACAACCAACTTATGCACCGATAAAAGATTTAAGTTCAATTAAAATAAACCAAACTAAACCCTATCGGTTTATACTTCCGATTGATTTATCAACGAATAAGAAAATGATAAATAAGAAACCATGAACATACATGTTTCAGTTAAGAATAGTAAAAATATCGATGTCTATTGTTAAAATGGAATAAAGAATAAATTTTTAAATCTTTAATAGTGTTCATTAATTATTTATTTATTTCCTATCAGTTATGATAGATTTATCAAGAATTCTTCACAAGAGTTATTACTACATTTTTAAGAGAATCATCAAGAGATCAGGCAAAGCTTCCAATAATTACCTACAGTGCTAGAAAGTCGTCCTTATAAACTCAGAAAAAAGTTCGAAAACAAGAATTGTAAATTTTTCAAAATATTAGAGACTCTTCTAAATGATAATAATAATAAGAAGAAGGAGAAAAAGAAGAAGGATGATACTAAAATGTGAAAAGGTGACGATTTAGTTACTTTTACAGGCTTCTTCTGAAGATTCTCGACTAGATGTCAATGCATTCATTTCCCGAATTTTTATTTGTTTTGGCAAAGTAAACTATTTGAAAAGAAAGGAAAAGCTTATTCGATTTTTCAAGCTGAATTTTCTACTTTTAGTTTAGGTTATAGGAAGTTTTTATCCCGAATAATCTTTTTCTTAGCCAAATTCTATCTTACAGTCGTCAATAGAAGAAGATTCAGACAGTTCTATTCAAATTAGGAACCGAAATCTTGATCTTTTAAGATATTTTGTCTCAAATCATCTATTCTCATTGTCAGTCATAAATTGACACTTTCATGGAGAACGATAGAGAGAAATCGAATTCAAAGTAGTTAAGCTTTACTCGTGACAATTCTTGCAAACCCCAAATTTATACTAAATTGTACTTAATTTTGGTATTCTCACTTATAAATTGACATTTCGTCGAGGAGAATTAGAGAAAAAGAGATAATCATAATCGTTTTCTGTCAACACTTATCAAATATCTAAATAAAAGCTTGTAAGCTCAATAATACCAACAAAGAAAGTTTTGAATAAACCCTGTGGTTATCTTGTACCTATAAAAAGAGTACCTATTCATTGAGTATGTGTGTATTTAAAGTATCTATGGAGTTGAAAAAGTACCTACAAAGTACCTAACAGGTTTTCCCTATGCACTTATTAAGTACCTACAATGTAAAATACCTAACAAAGAATTTAATCGTTTCATGTGACTGGTTGATTGAATGTTCAATAATGATTCTTTAAGTTAATTAAATATCAAAAAGTACTTATTACTTAACTGCATCTCAGCTCCTGTCCCACGCTGTTCGAACCTACTGTAATTAGAAAAAAAGAAAGAAGAGAAAAGTTAGTAATTTTGGAAAAATAGTTTAAATATCTCGAATTACCCTTTCGATGATCTTTCTGTTGCACATATCCAGGGGATGACTCACTACTTCCATTAAAACACCATCACTAACACATTACTGCACTTTATTAGCACTATTCACTTTATTTTATAAACACTAAATTTTAATTTTAAATTAGACAAATTCGTGTTAGCACTAAGACATTCAAAACTAAATTGAATAAAAGACGGTTACAGACAAGTATAGAAAAGAACATTACATAACTTCTCCTTCGTTGTAATGTTATCAAAAATTGAAGAAAAAGTCGATACACACCTCTAATCTTATCGTTTCTACACGAAATTAGAGATAATTTGCAAATATTTTGAACGTATTTAATTTATTCAACAAAGAAAAAAATACTAGTCTTACAATTAGAAAAATTGTAATGGCTTATATGTATACCCCGGGTGTCTTTTTAAATGTGGTCAATTCTTATTAGGCTCCAATTCTGAAATTTATTTAATTTTTCTGAACTACATTTCACAAATTCTAAAATACAATTGACTTTTTCGAAATACAACTTACGATTAAATATTGTACATTATATGTACATCAATTTGTATTATTCATGAAACTGAACAATCTGTTTTGTTTAGCGTTAAATAATGAATTTTATTTGAACGACAAATTATTTTCGTACAAACATGAACATGGCTTGTAAAATTGGTGGATGCGCCGGGCGAATTTCTGCTAAAAATTCGTCTCAAATCATCAATTTTAATCCAATCACGCTTAATTTTAGTATCCATTCTTAATCCACATTTCAAGACATTATCCTTATTAATAAATTTTGCTATTAAGTTTTGTAAAGGAGTAATTTAACCTATTTTTGAGTTAAGTTCTATATTTTATTATTATTTTAGGGTAAATTTTGAAAAATTCATACTATACTTAAGCCAATTTTTACAACCACACGCGCCAGTGCAACAGAGGCGCAAATTTTTTACACAATTTTTCTTCTATACGTCGTAATAATAGAAGAAAATTAATTTAATTAAATTAAACTTTTTCTAACAATATTTAATATGTAATTAAAAATATCTCATTTTTCTATTTTTATACTTTACAACAAATTTATATATGGTTAAACAAAAATTTACAAATATAAAGACTGATTGGCTTCATCTACATATAATGAACAATAATTGAATAGAACACTCAAATTAAATTTCGACCCTTAAGAGCCTTTGGTATTCAAATTTCGATTTAGTGTGTAAAAATTGCCAAACTTTCATCATATATTTCTCGCTTGTTTTTCAAGATATTAGAAAATATAAAAATGCGTTAGATAGAGCATTTCAAGATGCTTCCACTGACGGTTTTTATTTTGAAAAATTCTGATAAAATTCCTAATCACAGAGGAAACTCTTAGAGCCTATTTTACTTGTACATTTTCCTCCATAACTGGCTAAAACTTACAGAATATTATTGATTTTCATTAATTATCAGGTTAATTTACATAGAAAAATGAAAAATCTTTCCAAATCTTTAAGAATTTTATCGATAGGATTGTTAGTTTTCCGGAAAATGATAAAAATTTAAAGCATTTTCGATTTTTTGGACAATTTTAAAGAGAATCAAACGGAACGGTTTTAGAAAGCTGAGTTAAGAGAAAGTCCACTGAAGGTGGCTAAAAATACAAGTTTTGGAGAAATTACATGAATTTTCACAAAAAATTTGAACCAATTTTTCGCCTATGAGCTACAAATCTCTCTAACAACCAATAATCCTGTGGGAAATAAACTCAAAATACCTACGATACCCCAACAAGATTAATTGTGTTGAAATCTACTAATAATTAAATAACAAACTACATCAACCTACTCAATAATAAAATAAATAATTAATTATTTTAAGCCCCCTAATTGATTTTAAAATTTTTGTTTTACTTTATTTCTTTTATTTTAAAGTACAATGAATTCACAATATTATATAAAATATCAATTAATAATAATTAAACATTAATTAAAGCTCATAATTATCAATGGTAATTAAACAATAATTAAAGAATGGTATAATAATAATTATATGTCTATTCAAAAAAATTAGTATATTAAAAAACGAGTTTCAGAAGTCGACAATTCCTGCATGAGACCAATATTAAAAAACGAGCCGCGAAGCGGCGAGTTTTTTAATGGTCGAATGCAGGAATTGACTTCTGAACCGAGTTTTTTATACTATTTTTCCTATTTTGCACCCCCTTGCACCCTATTTGCAAAAAAAAATAAATTTTGGAAATTTAGGGAATTTTATAGGAGTTGGTATTGTAGGTGTGACCGATATTCAATTTTTGTATCTAGTATCCATCAAGTTGATTTTCAATTGTTTTAGTCTCCATTTTCATTACAATTTTTAAGTGAAAATGTGTGACCACTTATCGTGTACTCCACCCGAACTGTGGGAAATTGTTGAAAATGCAATGGAGAAACAATTTGAATTAAATGAAATAAAATTTTTATTTAAATTGACTGTTTTTAATATCTGTCAAAAAGTGACATTTCAATAATAAGGCAAGTGTTACCAACTTCTAAAAAATAAATTATCCTAGATATTTCTACACTCAAAGTAGTTAAGAAATATTTCATTTCCACACTAATTTTTATGTCAAAATAAGTCTATTTCCAACGCAAAATAGGAAATAGTATATTAAAAAACGAGTTTCAGAAGTCGACAATTCCTGCATGAGACCAATATTAAAAAACGAGCCGCGAAGCGGCGAGTTTTTTAATGGTCGAATGCAGGAATTGACTTCTGAACCGAGTTTTTTATACTATTTTTCCTATTTTGCACCCCCTTGCACCCTTTTTTCAAAAAAAAATAAATTTTGGAAATTTAGGGAATTTTATAGGAGTTGGTATTGTAGGTGTAACCGATATTCAATTTTTGTATCTAGTATCCATTAAGTTGATTTTCAATTGTTTTAGTCTCCATTTTCATTACAATTTTTAAGTGAAAATGTGTGACGACTTATCGTGTACTCCACCCGAACTGTGGGAAATTGTCGAAAATGCAATGGAGAAACAAGTTGAATTAAATGAAATAAAATTTTTATTTAAATCGACTGTTTTTAATATCTGTCAAAAAGTGACATTTCAATAATGAGGCAAGTGTTACCAACTTCTAAAAAATAAATTATCCTAGATATTTCTACACTCAAAGTAGTTAAGAAATATTTCATTTCCACACTACTTTTTATGTCAAAATAAGTCTATTTCCAACGCAAAATAGGAAATAGTATATTAAAAAACGAGTTTCAGAAGTCGACAATTCCTGCATGAGACCAATATTAAAAAACGAGCCGCGAAGCGGCGAGTTTTTTAATGGTCGAATGCAGGAATTGACTTCTGAACCGAGTTTTTTATACTATTTTTCCTATTTTGCATCCCCTTGCACCCTTTTTCCAAAAAAAAAATAGATTTTGGAAATTTAGGGAATTTTATAGGAGTTGGTATTGTAGATGTGACCGATATTCAATTTTTGTATCTAGTATCCATCAAGTTGATTTTCAATTGTTTTAGTCTCCATTTTCATTACAATTTTTAAGTGAAAATGTGTGACGACTTATCGTGTACTCCACCCGAACTGTGGGAAATTGTTGAAAATGCAATGGAGAAACAATTTGAATTAAATGAAATAAAATTTTTATTTAAATTGACTGTTTTTAATATCTGTCAAAAAGTGACATTTCAATAATAAGGCAAGTGTTACCAACTTCTAAAAAATAAATTATCCTAGATATTTCTACACTCAAAGTAGTTAAGAAATATTTCATTTCCACACTACTTTTTATGTCAAAATAAGTCTATTTCCAACGCAAAATAGGAAAAAATTTTTACAATATTATAAATAGTCTGATTTATTCTAATATCAAATTATATGTGTGCTTGTTTCCGAAAAGTACACAATATGTTTTTAAAATTTTTCTTACTTCTTATTCCTACAATAACCTCATGTCTTAATTATGCAGAATTGGTAAGTTGCTTATTAATTACAATAATTAAAGGAATATACGATAAAATTTTATAGCCAGAGCAATGTTTGGATTGTTCGGATCCTAATGGCAATGTGGTAAGTTAATTTTTATTTCTGAAGTCTTCTTATAATTATAATAATCTAAATAATTTAGGAAATGACCGATTTCTTCAAACCAAACCGTTCGGTAAGTTGTCCAATAATCCGTAAATTCATTCTATTTTATAATTATTGAAAAAAAAAATTACAGTGGATTTGTTCAGGGGAATTGTGTCCATCCCACAAAAAGGTAGAGAATCACTGTACTTTAAAACATGTAATTTTATAATCAAATAACGTTATAGGAATCAAAAGAGTTGACTGTTGATTATTTTTCAATAAAATCATATATTAAACATCGTTATTCTACAACATATGTAATGAGCCAAATTACAAATCAACACACTAAAAATCAAACTACTGAATTTTCGATATTTATACCATCAAGAGCACATTTATCGCGTTTAACTATTGAAATTGATAAAAAGAAGTACGATTCGAAAATTGATAAGCGTTCAAAGCGATCAGAAGGTAAATCAAGTCGAACAGGTAATGAAGGCAATCAATTGCGAAAATTCCAGATTAAAACCAAATTGAAACCCAAGAGTACAGTGACTTATCATCTCGTATATGAAGAATTATTAGCACGTAAAAATGGAAAATATAGAATAGATTTGAATGTGCATCCAGGACAGATTGTTAAGAATTTAGACATTCAAGTTTTAATCAACGAGAATCAACCGTTACGTTTCGTTAAAACACCATTATTGATAAAACCTGGAGAGTTGAGGGAGAATATTTCCGCATTAAATCCCCAAGCAGAAATCATATACAAGAATAAAATGTCAGCTATTATAAAGTTCCAACCAAATCGCGAACAACAAGAGAAATTTGTAAAGGCTTTAAAAGCGAAGGATAAAAATGGTTTAGATGTACAGTTTCGTGTTCA
This sequence comes from Mylabris sibirica, assembly GCA_039776855.1. Lineage (NCBI taxonomy): Eukaryota > Metazoa > Arthropoda > Insecta > Coleoptera > Meloidae > Mylabris > Mylabris sibirica. Next base: position 11,501,467 of record CM077836.1, read on the forward strand.
TTATGATGTCGAACGCAAAGCACCAGGAGGAGAAGTTAGTTTGTTGTAATTTTTTTAGTAAAAATAGATAATTATTTTCTTTTTAAATGTAGATTATAACAAACAGTCCATATTTCGTCCATTATTTTGCACCTGAACACTTAAAACCACTGCCGAAATATGTGATCTTCGTATTGGATACTAGTGGCAGTATGAGCAACTGGAGGCTGCATAAATTACGATTATCAATGGAAAAAATTTTATCACAACTGAAACCAGAGGATTTATTCAGTATTATTCAATTTCAAGCAAATATTACTGTACTGGATGTAGCAAGTAAAGAAGGTAAAAAGCTGATTATACGCGACAATGAAATTATTGATTATGGAGAATTTGATAAAATCATAAAAGTATATATAAGTGATTCAATTATTTAGATTTTTGTTTTATAAATTCTTTTAAAATTTTAGAACAAACATATACCAGATGCTGTACAAGCAACAAAAAATAATACCGATAAAGCTATGAAACTATTAGAGAAATTTAAACGAGGCGGTACCACAAATATAATTACTAGTTCACAATTAGCGATTCATATGGTGAAGAAGGTACAGAAAACAATCAAAACCAGATATGAACCAATAATAATCTTGGTAACAGATGGTGAACCAAGTTATAGAAATCAAACAATAGAACAGTCTCTTAAATATATTACAGAATACAATAAAAATATAGCATCAATATTTTCAGTAGGCATAAGTCCAGACGTATATTTTCCATTTTTAAGTCAACTATCAGCATTAAATCGAGGCATTGCTGTACATATTAAAAATATGCAACAGTTACCAGTGTTATTAGGGCAATTTTTTGATGCATATTCAACACCAGTTTTAAATAATATTCGTTTCCTATATGGATTTAATTCAACAACATTAACAAAAACAAAGTTTACAACGTTCTATGAAGGTACTGAGCTTATAGTGGCTGGAAAGATAGGTGAATATTTCGTTAAGAACTTCAATTATCAATTTTACAACTAAAATTTTTATTGTTATAGACAATTTACATATTCAACCACAAGTTATTGCAAACACACAACACGATGAAGTGAAATATGTATCTTATTTCAGTCATTCTACAACATCATTAGATAGAATATGGGCATATTTAAAAACAGATCAAGATATCGATGATATAACAAGTAAAAAAGTATCAAATAACTCAATTACTAATACTTTAAATTTAGCATTGAAATACTCATTAGTTACACAATTATCATCATTAACAATAACTTCTCCTGATTTTGGAACAATTAATGATGATATGTTGTTAAAACCAATTTATCAAGCAACAAAAAATTTAAGTTCAACTAAAACAAGTGTAGAACAAACTAAAATCTATCGTTATGTACTTCCGATTGATTTATCGAAAAAGAAACCTTAAGACAAAGTTTTAGTTAAAATCTTACAATTATCGTAGTATTTTTTGATGATAATCATTGTAGTCTAAATAAAATTAAAAGTCTCTAATTTCATATTTGTATCCTTTCACTTTTATTCTTCTCCTAATAAGATCTGTGGTTGCTACAATTTTCACTATAACAATATTAAGGAACGTAATGATGTCAAAAAGGGCTATCATCAAGCCATCAGTAGTAGTTCAAATAAAGAAATTATGGCAGAAAGATTTGGAAAGTTTTTGTCGGTTTTTGATGAGAGTTTCTAAAACTTAGAAAGTTTGCATCCTTAGTTTTAGATTTAAAAAAGGGATAGAAAAAATATGATAGTTCTGCTCGAAGATCAACTAAAATTGATCACGTATTCTTTATTTGATGATTCTATAACGATGATTAAGACGAAAACATCTACAAAAGTTTCATTCAAAGTCGAGAATCTAGCCCTAAAGTCATTAAAAATATCAAAGTTGAAACCTTCTTACAATTCATTAGTAAAATTAATCATTTAGAACAAAAATTTCTTAAAAGATGAAAATGAAATAGAAGTGTCAAAGTCTCCTACTTTTAACGAGTTGAGAGCAAAAATTGCGTAAAAATTGTATGATTTGAATTTTGAATTTCTTAAGATCGTGGTAAAAAGTCAAGAATACAGCTTGAAATTCGATTAAAAAATTACTCAATAATCACCTTTCAAATAGCAAAGCAAAAAATGATGATTTGAGACAATATTTTGAGAAGTAGTCTTAAACTCAATTTTTTTGTAAAAATGTAGTGGTTATTTTTAAAATTTCGATGAAAATTGGTAATTTAAAAAACCTTGTCTGTAAGTCAAGTCTCTAAAATTGACTGAAAATGTCTGTATTTTCCCCTATTTTACAATTCAGAAAAAAAAAATTTGCTAGAACAGAACATTTTGAACGAAATAATTAGAAAATTTTCCTCAAAAATTGAAGAAGGCATTTGAAGGTTCCCATATTGAATGGAGTTCCCTGGACTCAAGCGCTCAGGGCTAAAAATCGTCCACCACCTCCGCCTTTTCATATTACTTTTAATAGATGTTTCTGTAAAAGAATCGGTTTCTTGTCAAACTAACAACTGATATTTTTCAGGATTCTTATTTCATCATGTTGAAGCTACGAGCGACTGATTATTAGGTGGTACAATGCGCAGCAGCGGCTAGAAAGATGCGCTAACTTTGATCTTAGTATAACACAGTGACGTCATCACTCTCTGCAGAGAGTGAAACGTCTTGCTCTAATTATAATCATAGAAACGATTGTTACTAACTGTTCATTAAGAGTAACTGAAGTTAGTGAAATCGACCTTTAGTCAATTTTAGAACGTAATTTTTGATTTTTAGTCTAGAAATTTAAGAAATTTTATCCTGCATCATAATTTTTTCGTTCACCTCTTACTTTATCAAAAAAGGGGTCAATTTTAGAAATGATTTCTTAAGGATTTAAGACATTATTTTTGTCCTAAATCATCAATTTTTAATTCTTGCAAAGGAAACAAAATTAAACGTCTAGTCGTTCAAAAACTTAACGACAGATTCGCTGGTATAAGTAATGCTTAGAATAATATTAAGCTCAGGTAATTTTTTCAAAATTTTTGAATGTCACGTTTACATTTTGATCCATTGAAGTTCGACCTTAAGTATATTTTCAATTAGCATTTTAACATGTCTGTTGCATACAAAAAAATCGACAGCATCCTTATAAATAAGCTCACTAAGGATTAGTTGGATCGAATTGGTAAATAAAGAATCAAAAATAATCTGGTTGAGTTGAGGGAAAAAATGCAATTTTACTAGCGTTACGAAAATTAAATAACAAATTACGTCAACCTACTGAATAATAAAATAAATATTTATTTGAAGCCCACTGTTTGAAAATTTTATTCTTTTAATTTAATTGAATTAAGATATTTTATTTTATTTTACATAAAATAAAATGTATTAATTTCAGCGTGTAATTAACATTAATAATGGAAGAATATGAAATCTACAGTTTATATATTGTCGAACTTATTTTAAATTTCAAATAGTTTGTGTACTTGTGTTCAAAAAGTACCACAATATGTTCCTTAAATTATTCTTGCTTCTTATTCTTACAATTATCTCATATTTTAATTATGCAGGTTGTGTGGGTTCTCAGGATCCTAACGGTAATGCGGTAAGTTTATTATTATCAAATTTTCTTATAATTAAGTATAATAATACAAAAATTGTAGGAACTGACAAATTTCATGATGCCAAATATGTCGGTAAGTTTTTCCATTAATCATACAATTATTCTATAATTATTAAGAAAAAATTCTAGTGGATTTGTTCAGGTAAATTGTGTCCAATTGACAAAAAGGTAGAGAATTAACGTATTTTTTGAATAATTTTATAATCAATTAACATTATAGAAATCAAAAGAACCAACTATTGATTATTTTACAATAAAATCATATATTAAATATCGTTATTCTACAACATATGTAATGAGCCAAATTACAAATCAACACACTAAAAATCAAACGGCTGAATTTTCGATATTTATACCATCTACAGCACATATATCGCGTTTAACTATTGAAATTGACAAAGAACTACACGATTCAAAACTCGAGAAACGTAAAAACCATTTAAAGGCTGAACGAATCCGAACTGAAGATGAAGGTGGGCCATTACGAAAATTGCAAATTAAAACGAAATTGAAACCGAAAAGTAAAGTAACCTATCATCTTGTATACGAAGAATTATTAGTACGTAAAAATGGGCAATACAGTATTGATTTGAATGTTCATCTAGGACAGATTATTAAGAATTTAGATGTTCAAGTTTTGATAAAGGATAATCAACCAGTACGTTTTGTTAAAGTACCATTGCTTATAAAACCTGGTGATTTAGAGGAGGAGAATAGTGCTGCTTTAAATCCCAAAGCGGAAATCAAGTACAAGAGTAAATCGTCAGTTCTTGTAAGATTCAAACCAACACCTGAACAGCAAATGAAATTTATAAATGCCCTAAAAGATAATGTTAAAAAAGGCTTAGATGTACAGTTTCGTGTTCATTATGATGTCGAACGCCACACACCAGGAGGAGAAGTTAACTTATTATTTATTTTTTGTAATATTAAATAATTATTTCTATTTTTAATGTAGATGATAACTTACGGTCCTAATTTCGTCCATTTCTTTGCACCTGAACAGTTAAAACCACTGCCGAAATATGTGATCTTCGTATTGGATACAAGTGGCAGTATGGACAAATTTAGGATGCAACAATTACGATTATCAATGGCAAAAATCTTACCACAATTGAAATCCGATGATTTATTCAGCATTATCAAGTTTAATTCACATATTGAAGTTGTCGATATTGCGTATAAGAAAGGTCCAATAAAAATCATTCGCCGATCTGAAATTCTTGATTATGGGAAAATTGATAGATTATTAAAAGTATAAATGGTTAATTTATTTAGATTTTTGTTTTAATATTTTTTTAAATTTTAATTTTAGGATAAAACTGTACCCAATGCTGTGTATGCAACAAAAGAGAATATTGATGAAGCTATAAAACAAATAAATCAATTTAAAGGAAAAGGTGTGACAAATATTATTACTAGTACACAATTAGCGATTCATATGGCGAGAAAGATTCAATCGGTCAAGACTAGATATGAGCCAATGATAATGTTGATAACAGATGGTCAACCTAGTTTTAAAACTCAAACAACAGAACAGGCTCTTAAATATATTACAGAATACAATAAAAATATAGCAGCAATATTTTCAGTAGGCATAAGCCCAGATGTACATTTTCCATTCTTAAGACAACTTTCAGCATTAAATCGAGGCACTGCCTTATATATTAAAAATATGAAACAGGTACCAGTGTTATTAGAACGATTTTTTGATGCATATTCAACACCAGTTTTAAATAATATTCATTTCCTATATGGAACTAAACCTTCAAATCTAACACAAGTACATTTTACAACATTCTATGAAGGTACTGAACTTGTAGTGGCTGGAAAATTAGGTGAGCTCTTGATAAGATTTACAAATAATTTTACAACTAAAATTTTGTTTGTTATAGACAATGTAAATTTTATACCAAAAGTTATTGCAAATGCCCGACGAGGTAAAACTCAATATTTACCTCATATAAGTCAATCTAAAACACCATTAGATCGAATTTGGGCATATTTAAAAGCACACCAAAATATCGATGAATTAACAAATAAACAAGTATCAGATGAATTAATTAGCGATACTTTAAATTTAGCATTAAAATACTCGTTTGTTACACCACTATCATCATTAGCAATTAATTCAAGTAGTTTTGGAATAATTAATGATGATGTATTGCTAGAACCAGCTTATGAGCCGATAAAAAATTTAAGCTCAATTAAAATAAAACAAACTAAAAACCATCGGTTTGTACTTCCGTTTGAATTATCAAAGCATAAGTAACTATAAACACACAAGTTTTAATTAAGAATACAAAATTATCATAGTACTATTAATGTCAAATGGGATTATTATAATTGTAGTCTAAATAAAATTTAAATTCTCTAACAAAAAAGTTTTATTCATCTTATTTTCACTTTTATTCTTTCCCTCTCCATTACAATAGGTTTATAAAGAATTTTTGATAAGATCTTTGAATGATACAATAATTAATTATCAAGCGATCGGTAGTACCTTAATTCTAAAAAAAAACCGTTTTCGTCGCCTTTTTGATGAGAGTTCTTGAGTTTAAGCTTAAAACTTTTGAAATTATAGACTACATTAAAGGCAAGAGTCCAATTTTCCAGTTAATGGGTCATTATGTATACGTTTCTCAATTGACGCGGTATTTTTTTAACGCGGCAAATTGTATTCCTATTTACGCGCATTTTTTATATGCTGGATTAATTAAAGCGAAGCTATTTTACGCGGTCGTATAGAATTTCATTCTTTTACGCGAATGAAATGAATACTCCGCGTAAATTAAGGAATTAGTGTAGGTACCTTTGAATAAAACTCTGAAAGTAATAAAAAAGTTGTGGCGAAATCCAAGTAAGTACTTACAATGTGTATTTATAATCCTACCATTTACATACTCCTAATTAAATGTTGTTAAAAAAGGACAATTGATACATTCTGACTTGATTTTTCGGGATGATTTTCGATTTAAAGACTAATTTTAAGAGATTTTTGTCTTAAATCATCACTTCTTTTTACAAACTTAACTACTTGAAAAGAAACTAATCTAGTTGGGTACTTTAGAGCTGATTTCTTGAGGTACTAACACATTTTTGTCCTAATGATCAGTTCTTAACAAATTTTGCAAAGGAAATAATTTGTATATAGCCGTTTTTTTTTAGGCTTCTAAATTTATTTGTCTGATAACCAACATTTCTTGGGATATTTAGCATGCGATCAACTGAATATTGCTAACATGGAAGTTGACTTATTCTACAGTATGTTATTTGGCAAGCGACTCACGAAATATTTCAAATATTTATAGAGTAGACCATTGAGTTATTTGAGAAAAATTAGAACCTTGTAGCTCATTTGGAAGTTGATCAATAAGCGCTTGTTTCTGACGATGCCGCGATTTTCAACAACGAACTAACCGTGCAAAACTACTTAGAATGTCTCTAGGATCCTTCACTTTTTTTTATTCTTAATTTCGCATGTTTTCTAAAATAGAATAATTAAAAAGAAAAAAACATGTTGGGAGGGTCTCCGAGTCATTATTAATCGTTTTGTGTGTTCGTTTTTGAAAATTGTAACTTTCTCCAAAAGGAACTATTTTGACCAACTTCTAAATGAGCCACAAGGTTCTAACTTTGCCAAAAAGATCCCGAGGGATCCCCAACAAATCCTTGAAATATTTTTAGAATCCTTCGCCAAATAACGGAATTGCCATAAAAACTTTTTGTCTGGTGAGCGGAAAAATGGTCGGGCAGATTAAAAATAAGCTCCCACATATGGTACATCTAACAAAATTAAAAAGCAGGCTTGGGGAGCCGGAATCGGAGCCGGAGTTCAGAGCCATGGCTCCGGCCGGAAGAGCCGGAGCTTAGCTCTGGCTCTTAAATATTAATTATTAAGTTAGTTATTAAACTACCCAAAGTATTGCAAGACTCTACGTTAGTTAAAATATTCTTCAGGAGCTACTAGGCAATCCTTCAAATATTATTCAAATTGCTAACCATCTGTGCTTTCCCTATTGTCATTTATAGCGCATAGAGCGTTAACATGTCAAAGAATAATTCCTGGTAAAAATATTTTTTTCTTTTCTCTAATATAATGCAGTTACAGCTGCACTACTGTAAAGCTGTAACCTACTCAAATTTTTGAACTACAAATAGTAGCGTAATTGAAGCTTCCATTCCTGCAAAACTGAATTTATGTTCAACGGTAACGGTGACAAAAACGTTTATTGTAATGGAGCGGGAGTTGGAATAAGACCTCAGTTTGAAAAAAATGACTCCGGAGCTGGAACTACAGCTCCGGAGTCGAATCAAAGTTTAGATTATCTCAAGCCAACTCTCTTGTCCTGCTGAATAAATAATCAAAGGAGATCTCGTTAAGTTTGGGAAAAATTATGCGATTTTACTAGCGTTACATAATAATTAATAACAAATTACATCAACCTACTGAATAATAAAAATGAATAATTATTCATTTGAGCCCACTGTTTTAGAATTTTATTCCTTCAATTTAATTGAATTAATTAATTTTATATTATTGTATATAAAATAGAATACATTCATTTCACAGTATATTAATTAATATTAATAATAATGAAAAATTCTTAATTATCAGTGGTAAAAATAATTGTCTGGTAATTCAAAAGAATATGAAATCTACAGTTTATATAGTGTCAAACTTATTCTAAATTTCAAATTCTTTGTGTGCTTGTATCCGAAAAGCACACCATGATTTCTAAACTTTTTCTACTTCTTATTCCTACAATAACTTCATGTTTTAATTATGAAGACTTGGTAAGTTGCTTACTAATTACAATAATTAACGAAATTAATTGATAAGATAAAATTTTATAGCCTGCACGATGTTTGGATTGTTTGGATCCTAATGGTAATGCGGTAAGTTTATTTTAATTGCGATTTTTTTTTATAATTATAACAACAAGAAAATTGTAGGAAATGAGCAATTTTTTCAAACCAAACAGTTCGGTAAGTTGTCTAAAAATCTTAAAATTATCCTATTTTATAATTATAAAAAAAATTACAGTGGATTTGTTCAGGGGAATTGTGTCCAATCGAGAATGAGGTACAGAATCGTCATATTTCAATAAAATTTCATACTTAAATAAATTTTTTAGGAATCAAAATCAAAGCAACTAACTGTTAATTATTTTTCAATAAAATCATATATTAAACATCGTTATTCTACAACCTATGTAATGAGTCAAATTACGAATCGAGATAAGAAATCTCAAAGAGCCGAATTTTCGATATTTATACCATCAAGAGCACATATATCGCGTTTAACTATTGAAATTGATAAAAAGAAGTACAATTCGAAAATTGATAAGCGTTCAAAGCGATCAGAAAGTAAACCAAGTCGAACAGGTAATGAAGGCAATCAATTGCGAAAATTCCAGATTAAAACCAAATTGAAACCCAAGAGTACAGTGACTTATCATCTTGTATACGAAGAATTATTAGCACGTAAAAATGGAAAATATAGAATAGATTTGAATGTGCATCCAGGACAGATTGTTGAGAATTTAGACATTCAAGTTTTAATTCACGAGAATCAACCGTTACGTTTCGTTAAAACACCATTATTAAAAAAACCTGACGAGTTGGAGAAGAATATTTCGGCATTAAATCCCCAAGCGGAAATCGTATATACGAGTAAATCGTCAGTTCTTGTAGAGTTCCAACCAGATCGTAAACAACAAGAAAAAATTATAAAAGCCCTAAGAGGTAAGGCTAGAAACGGTTTAGATGTACAGTTTCGTGTTCATTATGATGTTGAACGCAACGCACCAGGAGGAGAAGTTAGTTATCTTTTTTTTTAATAAAAATTAAATAATTAGTTTTTTTACCATATAGATTGTAATGGATGATCCATATTTCGTTCATTTCTTTGCACCTGAACACCTAAGACCATTACCGAAATATGTGATTTTTTCAATCGATACAAGTGGAGGTATGTACGGAAAAAGAATGGAACAAATACAATTATCAATGGCAAAAATTTTACCACAATTAAGACCGGATGATTTATTCAGTATTATCGAATTCGCTTCAAATATTTATGTTGTTGATATTGCCAATAAGGAAGGTTCGAAGAGAATTATTCATAAAAATGAAATTAATGATTATTCTAAATTTGAGAAAGTCATAGGAGTATATAAATAATACATTTACATATATTTTTTTATATATTTAATTTTTATTATTTTAGAATAGATATATACCAAAACCTGTACAAGCAACAAAAGAGAATATCAATGAAGCTATAAAACAGGTGAAGAAATTTGTTGCAGTAGCTCATTCGAATATTATTACTAGTTCACAATTAGCACTTCATATGGTGAAAAGAGTTAAAAAAACTTATAAAATCAAATATGAACCACTGATAATGATGATATCAGCCGGTGAACCAAGTTTTAAAACTCAAACAAAAGAACAAACACTTAAATACGTTACAGAATATAATAAAAATATAGCACCAATATTTTCCATAGGCATAAGCTCAGGCGTACATTTTCCATTTTTAAGACAATTTTCAGCATTAAATGGAGGCACTGCCTTATATATTAAAAACACCGATCATGTATCAGTGGTATTAGAACGATTCTTTGATGTATATTCAACACCAGTTTTAAAAAATATTCGTTTCTTATATGGAATTAATTTAACAACATTAACAAAGACACAGTTTACAACGTTCTATGAAGGTACTGAGCTTATAGTGGCTGGAAAGATAGGTGAATATTTCGTTAAGAATTTCAATTATTAATTTTATAACTAAAATTTTTATTGTTATAGACAATTTACATTTTGAACCACAAATCATTGCAAGAACTCTAGAAGGTGAAGAGAGATATCCATTTGATTTAAGTCAATCTAGAACACCATTAAATCGAATATGGGCATATTTAAAAACAGATCAAAATATCGATGATATAACAAATAGAGAAGTATCAAATGAATTAGTAGCCGATACTTTAAATTTAGCAATAAAATACTCGTTTGTTACCCCATTATCATCATTAACAATAACTTCACCTAATTTTGGAAAAATTAATGATAATATATTGTTAAAACCAGATTATCAACCAATAAAAGATCTAAATTCTACCGAAATAAGTGTGAAACAAACTAAAATTTATCAGTTTGTATTTCCATTTGAATTTTCAAAGGGAAAGATAATAGAAGAATGATAAACACACAATGTTTATTAATAAGAGATTATAATCACTGTAGTCTAAATAAACTTTAAAAATTTCACAAAAAGTTTGATTCGTCTTCTTTTTATTACCCTCTTCTGTCATTAAGAGCTCCTATCAAAATCTTTGGAAGTTACAATGTTCATTATAACAATTCTAAGGAACATATTGCTATAAAAAGAGGCAATCATCAAGCGATCAGTGGTAGTTCGAATGAAGGGCAAAGGACTGTTGTGAAAATGAGGCGATTTAAAAAGTTTACGCCGTTTTAAAGAGAGCTTCCTAGACCAATTTTGAAAGCAATTAAGAAACATTTCAAAAAATATCCAGAGGAGGGCTAAAATTGCGACTCGGGTATCCTCCGTAAAGCAACCAATAACATGAGAAGAGCTCTTGCATCCTATTTTGGCAACTTTCCTATCTTCTTGTACATCCCCTGGAGGAACACAAGCTTTCATCTTTTGGTACTAACCTGATTCATCATATTTTTGTTCGATATCCTGGTGCTTTGATAGCTGATTATCAACTAAACTGGTTTATCTCCTTATTATCGTATCCTAACCATTACGTGGGCATCCTCAGTGCTGAAATATTCAAAACTAATGTTTCCACATTGTCCTAACATTTAGATGAGACCTCAAAAATGCATTAATTTACTTTTAATCAAATATCTTCTTAAAGAAACCTTATTTCGTTTTGGTTACCTAGAATATAATAAAAGACACTTCAATTAAGCTGTAAACTACTTATAAATTGATATAGTTTTAAAAATATTAGCGAAAAACAAAATGGTATTCTACAATTACCGACTTACAAAGACTCAGATCCTTAATTCTATTTCGCATACATCGTCTTGTTAGAAGAAACTAAGAAACGCTGAATTAATTTAATTAAATTCATACTTAATTTAACTAGCCTAATCAGAATAGCATAATATACAATTAAAAATATCTCATTGTCCTTTTTTACGTTCTGTAACAAATTAATAGATAAGTAATTAAGAAATTAAGACCTACATACAGGGTGTTTGGTCTAAGTATGGTGAGTTCTAAGAAACTCCTATTAGTCGACAAGCGATTCGAAAAGTATTTTGAGGATTTGTAGACGAGTCCATAGGGAACATTTTAGCAAAATTAGAACCTCGTAGCTCATTTTAAAGTTGGTCAAAATGACTCAGCGACCTTCCCAACATTGATTTTTTTCGTTTTTCTTTATTGTATTCCAAAGAAAATACGAAAAATTTCCACCTGTTCCAGACTAAAATGGAGAAAAACGAAAAAATCAATTTTGGGAGAATCCTAAAGTCATTCTAAATCTTTTTGCGTCTTTAGTTCGTTTTTGAAAATCACTATATCGTCAGAAACGAGCGGTTTTGACCAACTTCCAAACGAGCTACGAGGTTCTAATTTTGCTGAAATGTTCTTCAAGAAGCCTCCTACAAATCCTTAAAATATTATTCGAATCGCTCGTCGACTGATAGGAGTTTCTTAGAACTCACCATACTTAGACCAAACACCCTGTATGTTTAAACTTAATTGTTTCCTTCTAAAATCAACAGCTAAATAGGCTCAAGTTTAATTTTGGTAGCTTACAAAGTTGGCAACCCTTTAAAATCCATAATGATTATTAATGACAATAATGAAAAGTATTAATTAATTCTAATTTAATAATAGTTTAATAATTTATTTCATCAACCTACTGGATAATAAATTTTTTTAAACAAAGTATAATTTGTTATTAAATAAAATTCAAAATTATTGCAAAATTTAATTAATTTAGAAGAAAATGTATTTACAATATAAAGAACTAATAATAAATTTTATTAAACATTAATAATTATCAATGGCGTCGATAATTTTATTGATAAATTAATTAATTTTTAGTGGGTATCTTATGATTTATATAAGTTCTCATTTGTTAAAAGACACTATCAGTTGATCCAATAGTGTTGGACGTGTTGAAAGCCATGGATTTGAAACTGAGTCTTTTATCAATTCTTCTAAAAATAAATTTACTTATATTCGTCTCTTGTACGCATTTGGAAGCTTTTGTAAGTTTATTATTTAATAGAGAAAATTTGCTATTATACCTAAATTTTGTTTTAAAAAATTAGACAGATCATTGCCTAGATTGTTTCGATCCCAATGGTGATGCGGTGAGTTTAATTAACAATTGAAACAGATAAATATTACAAATAATTGTGTAAATTTTATAGGAATTAACTCAATTTCTTCAACGAAATTCGGTAAGTTTTCGTTACTGTTAATTGTAAGATTATTTTTGTTAAAATTTCAAAAATTAAAAGAGCCTAAATTAATGAATCTGTTGAGTTATAATCTTACAAATTCTAGTGTAAAATGTATAATAATTAGGGGTAAATTTCAGCCAATTTGTTCAGAGGGTATAACTGAAACGGAAAGAGAGGTAAGTTAACATTTTTGAAACTATCAAAGTATCCCTTATAAATATCATTGTTTTTTTTAAGGGAGATAAGAGTAAACCCAAGGCACCGGTTGTTGATTCATTTAAAGTTAAAACATTTGTTAAATCTCGTTTTGCTACCACCTATGTAACTAAATCAATAACAAATCGACTTAAAAGAAAACAAAAAGTCGAATTTTTGACTTATATACCAACTAAAGCGTATATTACGAATTTTATTGTTGAAATCGATGGTAAACTATATAAATCAAATATAACTAAGCGTAGTGTAGGATCTAAGAACAGGGATGAAAAATTAAAGGAGCAAGGAAGTGATTTACGAAAATTCAAAATTACAACAGAACTAAAACCAAATAGTACTGTTGCTTATCATCTTTTATATGAAGAATTATTACAACGTCAAGATAGTCAATATGAAGTGAATTTGAATATTCATCCAGGACAAATTATAACGAATTTAGATGTTGAAATTGAAATCAATGATTTGAAACCAATACAAAATGTACGAATACCAGTTTTAATGTTACCAAATGATGAAGTTGAGAAAAATAAGGAACAATTAAAGCCTAAAGTTAGAATTCATCACAAGAATCCACATTCGGTTTCAATTCGTTTCCATCCAAGCGTAGAACAACAAAAGAAATTAATTAAAGCTTTAGGTACGAAAGATAAAAATGGATTAAAGGCACAATTTCGAGTTAATTACGATGTACAAAGAAAAGAAAATGGAGGAGAGGTACGTTTTTTTTCTTTATAAACAAAATTATTAATTGAATAATTTTTAGTTATTAACACACGGTTCTTATTTCGTTCATTATTTTGCACCACAACATCTAAAACCATTACCAAAACATGTAATTTTCGTATTGGATGTAAGTAATAGTATGGAAGGTGACCGTATCAGTCAATTGAAGAAGGCAATGAAGAAAATCTTCCAACAATTGAAACCGGACGATTTATTCAGTATTATAAGATTCCAGACCACTGTAAGTGTTGCTGATGTTAAAGGTGAGAAGAAATTTAAAGAGATTATCCCAGATGGATTTGCCGAGAATTACGAAAAAATTGATATAGTCCTAAGTGTAAATATTAGAATAAATATTCAGTTTTCATTTATAATTACATAAAATTTTAGAGCGCACATATACCCGAAGCTGCAAAAGCAGAAAAACACAATATCAACAAAGCTATAACAATTGTCAACGATTTAAAAACTGGCGGCTATACGAATATAATCGGTGGTTTACAATTAGCATTATTGATTGAGAAACAAACACAGAAAAGACATAAGAATAAATATGAACCGATTATAATGTTTTTAACAGATGGTGAACCGAATACTGGTATTGCTGAAGAAGATAAAATTATTGAAATTGTTACGAAATTCAATAGAAATTCATCATCAATATTCTCGATAGGAATCGGTGATAGTGCTAATTTTGCCTTTTTAAAACGTCTCTCATCACTCAATAAAGGTTCATCGTTATCAATCAAACATGATGCAGATATATCGAGTTTATTACAACAATTCTTTGATGAATATTCCACACCAGTTTTGAGCGATATTCGTTTCTATTATGGTAAAAATGTAACAACAACAAAAACACATTTCTCTACCTATTTTGATGGTGCTGAATTGATTGTTGCTGGAAAATTTGGTAATAATTTTATAAAATTTACAAATTACAAACAAATCTTTTATAATTTCTTCTAGATAAAGCAAATTTAACACCACGTATTACTGCAAAAACACAAAAAGGTAAAGTTGAGTTTAAGCCGAATAGAACTCAATCATCAACTTCTCTAGAACGTTTATGGTCATATTTAACAATCTATCAAAATTTGGAGACTTTAGAGACTCGTGGAATGTCAAAATCACAATTAGGTTCTACAATGAATTTAGCATTACGATATTCCTATGTTACACCATTGACATCAATGAAAGTGATTGTAAATGGTTTGAAACCAATTGATGATTATTCAATATTAACACCATCATATAAATTGATAAAAGATTTACGTAAAATACCTGTAACAATAAAACCAAAAGATATACAACAAAGAGTACTACCAGTTGAATTAGCAAATTCGCCTCAATCGAAAGTCGTTGAGAAACTTTCAAATACAATTAAGAATGTTTTTATCAAGATTCTATCGAAATCTTCTACTAAAGTGTTGTAAATGAATCGATATGAAATAAAAATTTAAATCTTGCAACTTTAACTGAACGTTTGTAATTTTTTAAATATTTACCCGAAAAAATTACCTTCCCCTAACGGTATTTAAACAATCTATGGAGGGTAACAATAGCGAAGAGAATAAAATAATTATAAGAAATTGAAAATAGGAATAATTGACGTCAACTTTTAGAAATTGACCAGCATTGAATGAAACTTTAGTATTTTAAAAAAACTAACAATCATGTTGATACAAAAATAACTATTTCCTCTGGAAAAATTAATTTTCGCTAAAAAAATTAAAAATTTGTAAATAATGAAAAGCTTCAATGAATGGCATTATAATATACAAGGTGTTTGATCTAAATATGGTCGATTCTATGAAATTCCTATTAGTCGACGAGCGATTCGAAAAATATTTTCATGATTTGGATCTTTAGAGAACATTTCAGCAAAATTAGAACCTTCTAGCTCATTTGGAAGTTAGTAAAAAAACGGTCGTTTCGAAAACGAACTAAACACGTAAAACGACTTAGAATGACTCTAGGATCCTCCCAAAAATGATTTTTTTTGGTTTTTCTCGATTTTATTCTGGAACAGATGGAAATATTCCGTATTTTCTCTGGAATACAATAGAGAAAAACGAAAAAAATCAATGTTGGGAAGGACTCCAAGTCATTCTTAGTTGTTTTTGTAAATTGCGACATTGTACAAAACGAGCATGTTTTGAGCACATGAGCTACGAGGTTCTAATTTTGCTAAAATATTCCCTAGGGACTCTTCTACAAATCCTTAGAATATTTTTTGAATCGCACGTCGACTAATAGAAGTTTCATGGCATCAACCATATTGAGATTAAATACCCTGTATAAGCCAAAGATTGGAATCCCCTACAAATAATAATTTTACAAAGTATATGTCGATTCGATACACTAAACTACGAACAAAGGTTTATTGCATTAAATTAACAATTGTCGGTATTCCCTTCAAAATTTTATTACACCGTTTAGGACTTATAAAACTGAGAAATCTCCTGACCTAGATTTTTAAAGCAGTTCAATAACCCTCTCAAATATTCACAAATTCTTAATTTTTTTGCAAATGGAATTGATTTTTCGACTAAAAAATATTATTTTTGTATTTACTTGACTCTGAAATTTTAAAAGTAGCAATTTTTCAATCAATATTGCGTAATTTTTAAAAATTGACGTCAATCTTTTGAAAATACACAGTATTTTATGATATATTACTTTTTAAAAAAATCAGAATCAAAGAAATAGAAAAGAATATTTTCTTTTAAAAAATTAACTTTCATTCGCTAAACAAACTCAAAAATTCGTGAATGTTGAAAACATTCAATAAATGGTGTTACAAAATGTGGGCCAAAGATTGGAATCCTGGAAAAATTGTAATTTTACAAAAATCCACAAATGTTTGTGTTTTTTTTTTTGCAAAACGGAATTAATTTTTCAAAAAGGAGAATATTATTTTTGTATTTAGTTAGCTCTAAAATATTAGTAGTAATTTTTATTCAGTACTGCTAAATTTTTAAAAATTGACGTCAATTTTTGGAAAATACACTGTATTGTATGGAAAATTTATTAAAAAATTCAAAATCAACTAATTGTAAGTACAAATAATATGTTTATTTTGAAAAATTAATATTGATTCGCTAAAAAAACATTTAAAGTTCGTGAATAACGAAAAGCTTCAATGAATGGCGTTACAAAATTTGGGCCAAGGATTGGAATCCCCTACAAGTAGTAAATTTGTAAAGCCCTTGCCGATTAGATGCACTAAACCACAGACACAGATTTATTGCATTGAGATAACAATTGTCGGTATTCCCTTGAAAATTTTATTACATCATTTAGGGCTTTTTAAACTGAGAAATCCCTAAATTTTTAATAACCCACTCAAAAATCCACAATTTTTTAATTTTTTTGCAAATGGAATTAATTCTTCAAAAGGAAAATATTATCTTTGTATTTCAATTATTGCTGAATTTTTTAAAGCAGTAATTTTTCATTTAATATTGCGGAATTTCTAAGACTTTACGTAATTTTTAGGGAAATACACAGTATATGTATAGAAATTACTTTTTAAAAATTTTAAATTGAAAAGCTCAATGAATAGCGTTACAAAATATGGGCCAAGAATTGTAATCCTCTTACAAATTGTAAAATTACAAGGCACTTATCGATTCTAAACTACGAACAAAGGTTTTTTGCATTGAATTAACAATTGTCGGTATTCCCTTCAAAACTTTATTACATCGTTAGAGGTTTTTAAACTAGGGAATTCGCTGACCTAGATTTTTAAAGCAGTTCATTAACCCACGTAAAATATACACAATTTTTTGATTTTTTTGCAAAAAAAATCAAAAAATCAATATTATCTTTATATTAAATTGACTTTGATTTTTTTAAATAGTAATTTATCATTGAATATTGCGAAAAATTATCACGTCCAATAGATAGTCTAGGTGTTTATTTTATTCTATAAATAAATGAGAAAGTTATTGCTACTCTTCACAGATAGCTGAAAGACTCTGTATTTCTTCATTGAAACGTCTCATTTTACAAAGACCAAAATAGGTCACCAATTCAAAGAGAGAAGAGTTTTTGCAATCGATGACTTTTACTGTTACTCAATTTTCTACCATCAAAATCTCTGACAATAATTCGGCTAATGCAACAACGATTCCTATTTAAATATTTAATAATAAACGATGATGAATGATATTTTAGCTACTTTTTTGTATTATTTGTAGTTAACAATCTCTATAATAACCACTTTTACATGAAGGGATTTCCCGTCGCAAAATCAACAGTAAAACATAAAGCAACCTTGTTTCGTTTTATAATTATTTCAATTAACATAAATATATCTTTAAATTTGCAGTAAAAAAATATATATGACCTCTGGATGTGTACGAAAAAATATTTTTAAAAAATTGATGTTTTCATCAACAACCAAAAAGAAATTTTCAAAAATTTGCATGTCTCTACAAGCATTGTTGTTTTCTATTAAATTAACATTCATTTAAATATGTAAATTGTCGTTTAAATATAACGATTATCGGCTAAATTTTGGCATTTACTACAAATTATCTTCGTATAATTAGTTTTGTTATTTGTAACTCGCTTTGAATTCAACGTATCGCAAAATTTTCGTGTATATAAAACAGGTGCGAAAACCTCCTGGAATACAGAAAATTCCCAGGAGATTCCCCAGTTAGACGTAATTACACATAAATCAAACAAGGGAAATCCCAGAAATACAATTTTCAAATTTCATTGGAAACTATTTTTCTTTTCTGATTATTAAATTATCGAAGAAACTGGTAGCAGGTACGCGTCCTTCAATCAAAAATACTCGAGACAACACTCGAGACGGTTCACTTATATATTCTAAACTAAAAAAGATACAAGAAGTTTTTTTGTTGTTAATAATTTATTTATATTAAATTGTTGTTGTTGTTAATTTTTAATTAGTCTAGAATTAGCTGTGTTACCATCCAGACCACTGATATGATCCCAATTATCAATTACAATATATTTTTATTAATTATTGTAGTGTTGATAAGAGATGTTTATAGTGAAAAATGTGAGTATAATTCATCAATTTTCTGCTTTTTTTTAATTTTTTCTAATTAATAATAAAAATAGTAAATGTCAGTGGTTTATTATCGAAATTACCTTGATTTTAAAATCATCGAAAAACCCGTCCGGTTATCTTTAAATACATATTTAATCGACAATAATTGAAAGAATTGTTTATAAATAGTAATATTATTTAAAAATCTATTTAAAACTATCTATAAAGTTTCTAATTGCAGTAGACGCAGTAAAATTTCAGCCTTGAAAGATGAGAATGAACCTCAAATTCTCTACTAATGTTTTTTAAATGTTGTCATTTATCGGTTGTTTGTTGTTGAAAAACAACAAAACAACAATTTTTAAAGTTCCTACAGAGGCGTCCTTAGAATTTTTGCCGTACGTATGCAAGAGGCGTTTTATCTGCCCTTTCAATCAAAAAAATACACAACAGTTATTACGAGCAATAGTAGAAAATATGATACATTTTGGTTTCAAAGATTTGGCCACTTGTATTTCTTGCACACCTAGCACACCGCATCTGGACGCCCCTGGGTTTCTAATAATTTTCCATATTTAATATCCATGGAAGATAATTGTCAATAATTGTGTTTTCTTTTACGGATGACAAATCACACCTGCTATAATATGTTAATTATTGAAACTTGATGAATAAATCAAGGTTGTGCGAATTTTTATTTGTTTTGCAGATAAATTATGTGTGGTGGACGGTAAAGGTGGCTTTAAACGATCAGGAAAATTCTGTCCAATTCTAGACCGACCAGAAAGTAAAGTTGAATGCGTTCTAGGGGTCGACAGGTAAACAAATCTTTATCCAAATTTAATGCAAAGTTTTTAATCGAATCGTAAAATTATTCCAGATTAGATTGTCTACGACGCATATCTAAAGGAAAAGTCGATTTCTCCGTTTTCACCCCTGAAGATCTAGTCGCAGCAAGCAATTCCGAAATCGAAGTATTGCTAACCAATGAGCTACGATACACTAAAAGTAAAACTCTACAATTATCATTATTATTGTTATTATTATTTTCAATATTATATTTCAGCTAATTTCGAGTACGAAGTTGTTGCGATAATTTCAAATTCTTCAGGTATACAAAACCGACATGATCTCAAAGATAAGAAATTTTGCCATCCGGGTTACGGTTATGAGACAGATTGGACCCGGATTTTATCAAATGTGAATTTTTAACTTTTCACAAAAAATCGAGATTAATTAAATTATAATTTGCAGTATTTGGAAGCTTCAACAGTTCCACCATTATGCGAAACACAAATTACAATAACCGAAAATCGGATTAAAGCCTCTTCGAAATACTTCCATAGTGCTTGTAAAGCCGGACCATGGGTGAGCGATCCAACTCTAGATACCGAATTGAGTAAGTCCAACAACTTCCAATTTGAATCAATATAAAAATTTTGTATATTTTTTTGGGAATAGAACGAAAATATCCGAACCTTTGCGCTTTGTGTAATAGCCCATCAAAATGTTCCCGTGATGATAAATATTGGGGCCGTCGAGGTGTGCTTTATTGTCTAACAGACGGTGGTGGTGAAGTAGCATGGGCACGTTTAGATGATGTTAAATATCATTTCGGTTTAACATCCGGTAAAGGTGAAACTACACCGGATGATTACAGTTATTTATGTCCAGACGGTACTGTACGTTCTTTAAAAGATAAACCATGCATATGGGTGGTTAAACCATGGCCTGTTATTGCAACGAAACGTACAAAAGCCCAAGAAATTCAAGAATTCGTCTCGACATTAAATCGTGTTGATAATTACAATAATTGGCAGACGGCTTTTTTGAATTTAATTGAAACATACCATCAATACATTGAGAAATTAGAACCGATCGAAGCTATTGAAAGTTATTTAGATCGAGCTGTTGGTTTTCTTAATGCAAATAGTTTTAGTGGATGTCATCCACCAAGAACTATACGTATTTGTACAACATCAATTGTAGAAAATGCTAAATGTAATTGGTTGAAAGAATCAGCTAGTGTTTACGGTATTGAACCAGATCTATCATGTTTGAAAGCTGATAATACAACACATTGTATGATTGCATTGAATTTAAATGCTGCTGATATCGTTATGATAACACCGGATTTATTAAATCAAGCTATAAATAAATTCAATTTAAAAACACTCTTCTATGAAACGGTAAATGATAATGCAAAATATCAAACTGTTGCAATAACGAAAGCAAATTCAACAATTCGTACATTAAAAGATACAAAAAATAAACGTGTATGTTTACCGAATTATGATGGTGTAGCATGGAATACAGTTATAGCTACATTAAAAAATCAAAGTCTTATCAATACTTGCCCGTATGATCGAGCTTTAATTGAATATTTCAACGCTGGTTGTATACCACAACTACCAAAAGATTTATCGAAATCAATGAAGAATACTTGTCGAAAGAACACTAAAGAGATTAGTGATTATCGCGCTATTGATTGTTTATTGGATAATGAAGGTGATGTAGCGTTCGTATCGAAGAATTCATTAATTAGTTTCATTGAAAATCCAGATAATAAGATGAAAATTGATGATTTTCATATAATTTGTGAGTATTCGAATAATGATTGTCATCTGAGTTGGTCGCCGATTGGACAGGCGATGGTCCGTCAAAATTCCACTAATTTATGGATGAAGGATACACTCAGTGTCTTCTTACAACTAGACAGTTTATTCGGTAAAGATTATAAATCGTTAACAACACCGTTACAGATGTTTGGTAGTTTTGATGGTAAATCGAATATTTTGTTCCATGATGATACAGTTCGTTTAAGAAGTGTTCCAACTAGTCGGAATTTCGATAATATGAAACGAACTTATGTGGAATTATTAGAAACTATCAATGTTTGTCAGTCATCATCGATTATTAATCATCCTTGTTATATTGTTATGTTATTGTGTGTTTTAATTAAAGTAATTTTGTATTAATTATCCAATATCAGTACTGATTTTTTTTTTGTATTTAAAGCATCTGTGATATTAAAGATAATTGCACAGTTTAAATGTTTGATTCCTGTTATAAATGGGGAATTATAGACCTTATTTATACAGAATTCTACCCTACTTTACATAAAAGTATTGATTATTTCAGGGAAATTCAAGTTTGTATTGAATGTTGGTAGGTTGGTTTTGACACAGATAATTCTCCTAATGACACCAATATTTGTGTAAATTTAAAGAATTTTTATGTCATCGAAAAAGGTAAGTCCATTAAAAACTCGTTATTTATTTTTAAATAAATTCTATCGAATTAGTATGGAAATAAAACAACAATGTCGAAACCAGCTACAACTGCAAAGAAACGAGTTAATGAACTCAGTGTTGATCGAAATAAATCAAAAAATGCGGAAAAAATTACAAAGAAAACAACAAGTGAAGATGAAATTAAAAATTCAACTCGTCCTGTTATAAAAACGAAAGATACAACAAAAAAATTAGTAAATTCTAGTAGAAAACTAACAACAACAACAACAACAACACAGAAACGACCAACAACACCACCAAGTAGTAGAGTGATAAAAACACAATTTTTCCCAAGCAAATCGATGTATTCACAAGCACTAAAAAACAAGGAAAATAAAGTAAAAGAACCGCCAAAAATTCCAACAAGCAAGAAAACCAGTACGATTAATAAAAATCGCGATATTTCACCAGATTCCAGTTCGATGTCTGAACGGCCACGAACTGCAACTTTACGAAAAGGCAGTATAGTCAACCAAAATATAGCCGGTCCAGAAGTAGCAAAAGCACCACCACCACCACCACCAGCTGTACAACCAACAAATTTAGAAATCGAAGACAAGTACGATGATGATTTCGATTCGTACGAATCAGATTTCGATGAATATCACTCATCCGATTCGATGACAATAACCATCTCTGAAATATCAACAAGCAGTACGGCATCTGAACAAGAAGATGAACAACAAACAAACCAGAAATGTTTAAATGAAGATGAAAAGAAACTCGATTCGGGTACTTATGAATTACCGGAATTTAAACAAAAACCATCTGTTTTGAATGATATTAAAGAAATAATAGAGAATGAAAATCAAACAGTTGTGAATAATTTTGGTTCGTTATCAGATGAAGGTTTCGAAGATACAAAATCGTTACAATTCATCAATTTTTTGGATGCTCAAAAGAAATCACAACGACGTAAAACGATGGAAATGAAACGAAAACGTGGCGAAGAGATTTTAAGTATGATCAAATTAGATGTTTATAGTTTCACATTATTAGATCTACAACCAGTGCCTTATGATGTATTCATTAAAACGTACGGTAGACAGAATACGATACAGATATCAACACAGACCGGTGATGATGATTTGAATGAAGAAACACAAACTGAAAATGTTCATGTTGAAGATAAATGGACGCAATATCCGCCAGTTTTCGTGAAAATCGACCCAAATATTGATGATTTTTGGAGTTTACATCGATCTAATTGTATCGGAGTCGGTGGTGATTCTATCAAAGCATCTAGTAAAGGAATTGATGATTACAATATAGATGATTTGAGTAAATTTATGGTAAATGCTGGTAATTTAATTATGAATATACAAATTGAGAATCGAAATTTTCGTAAAGAGTCTCAAAAATTCAATAATCTACCACCGTTCAGTCAAAACTGTATATTATACGAAACACAAACTTTTGAAATTTTGAAAGATCGATCGATTATCAATGCTTATTTTTCAACAAATAGAATTTTAACAATACACACCGGACGTGATGATGATCAAAGAAGTATTATTTGTGTATGGCGAATCGGTGATGTTGAACAACCCGAATTCTTATTGAATGCCTTCAATGAAACTACCTGCTGTACGTCCGATTTGGAAGCTTCAAATTTGATATTTGGCGGATCAGATGACGGGTATTTATACAATAATTCAAGCTACACAATCTTACATTTATCAAAATTTCAGGACTGTTGTTGTTTGGGATCTTAAAGAAGACACATCAAACCATGCTAACGTTCAAAATTCAAACTATTTTCAATTAAGAACACCAACATTCACCACTGAAATCCACTATGGTCATAATTCTCGAATTATTTCAGTGTTGACGTTATCCAAAAAAACCGGAGAATTGTTCGACAGGCGGATTTCTTTAGAGATTTGCAGTCTAGATGAGGATGGTGAATTGATAATTTGGGGTGTTATTCGAAAAAAGCAACAAATCAATATCAATAATCACGGTTTAGCGTATTGGGGTAATATAGTTTTAACGATAAATACACGGATTTCTTTACAATTATTACACAAAGAAATTGATGATTTTAAATGTACTGATTTATTGATAAATTACCGAGATCCAACACATTTATATATTTCGACAAATTACGGCTTTATAATTCATTCTTTAACAAACAATGCCAAACCGAAAGTACGTAAATTCTTACCGAAATATCAATCGAAAATCAATTGTTTAGAAATGTGTCCATTCTCATCGAAATATTTCATTGCCGCTTTTGATAATGGCAATTTAAATTTCTACACAAATCAAATCGAACAACCTTTAATGATCTTATCGGATAAAGATTGTACGATCGGTCGATGCAATATCGAATCGATACAATGGTCACATAATCGACCATTAATATTTTATGTCAAAGATATAACAAACACCATTCACGTTTGGGATTTAAATGTAAGCGATATGTTCCCCATAAATTCTACACCGTTTAATGATAGAATTGTTTGTATGAAATTATCACCAAACACACAAGGGAGTAATGAAGACACATATCTGGTAGATATATCTTGGTTCTTTCAATTTAATTATTAATTAATCCATTTTCAGATGATTGCAACTAAAAATGGTCAAATTTATTTGTATTTGTTGGCCTCAGGACATGAACAAACATCATTAAAACAATACGAGGATGATTTACGGAAATTTTATAATTATATCGAACGTTATGTTTAATTTATTTAAAACAACAGTTGAAATATATATTGATATAGAAAATTTAGATGATTAATTTCAATTTTCCCGCCTATTATCGCATTGGATCTACTAGTAGTCCAAATGTTTTTTATATTTGAAATTAAGTTAAAAAAATGCAATTAAGTGTAATGAGATTATTGATTCGAATTAATTCATGATTTATATCGATTTCTTTAATTTAAAACATTTCGAATTTTAGAAATTAAAAGTTAAAAACTTGACTTACCTGACAAATTAGGGTAGAACTGTGGCAACGTTGCATTATGAATTGGTTGTTGTATTGAGGTTATGTTCAATTGTGTTAATTTTTCTGAAAATAATAAATATTCAAATTTTCCAACATTTACAATGTTTATTGATTAATTGATTTGATTATGGATATAAAGAAACAATTAATAATCAATATTTTATTAATAAATAATTGTCTTAAAACAATAAAATGGTTACCTTATCATTGGACAAACTCTCGACTGAAATCCTCTTGAAAATCTTTAAATATTTAGATATATACGATTTATGTAAATTGAAACAAACATGTAAACGTTTTCATGATATAATTGAAACATGGGCACATTGGTTTATTGATAATATACGATTATTGGCGACCAATCAAGTACACCCGATTATCACAAATCGGTATGTAATTCCTTAATTTTTATCAAATATAGATTCATTTTTTTATATATATTTATATAAAACCAGATCAGCACGTTTACTATCACCATTTGAAAAGTTTAGAATATCGAGAAATTGGCGATTAGGTATCTATCGCGAAAAATCATTATTACCATGCCCAGTTCGTTATATTCCATGGTTACAATTAGCCAATGATTTCTTATGGGTAAGTCGTGGTGAATACATACGAGGATATGTTCGTAACACTAATGGTATCTATAAGGAACCGATAACTTGTTTGAAAGGTAAAAGTTTAGCTGAAGTTTGCAGATTTACATTGAAAGATAAATGTATAATCAGTGGACAAACGTAAGAAATCTCCTCGCCATTTGGTAGAATAACAATTTCTATTACTTACATGTATTACAGTGATGGTAGTATGTGGTTATGGTCGATTGATAATCGAAAATTTATTTTTAATCAAGAAAATTGCCATGAAAGCGACATTAATTCTGTTGATATCCATAATAATATTATTGCATCAGGTTCAAGGGATAATTTAGTAAAAATATGGAAGAAACCAATTGATAATGATTGTTTAACTTTAAATACAACTTTCAATCTTGAAGATCGTGTCTGGTGTGTATCATTATGTGATGATTGTGAAACATTTCTAGCAGCCGGTTCATCTGGTATTTCCTCAAATAAAACATTAACAATTTTCGATATTGAAAAGTAATCTATACGTTTATATTTGTATGATTGTATAAATATTTATAAATATTTTAGTGGTAAAACATTATTACGTACAGGAACAAGTCGGTTTGGGGCTGGTATTTTGGATTTAACATGGGTGAATCCATCGATACTATGGACAAGTGGTTACGATTCTTATATACGTCGTTGGGATCTTCGAACAGGTCAATGTGAACAATCATTTGAAGATCCATGTGAATCGACGATTTATTGTTTTCAATACGATCACTACAATACAATTATTAGTGGTACTGATAATAATGGACGGGTTGTCTTGTGGGATACACGACACAGGAATTACGTACAGGTTATTTATTTAAGTTATACACGGTTTTTTTGTAAATATGATCAATCCGAATGAAACTTAGTAGTCTATAGAAAACATTTTAGCAAAAGCAGCTCATCTCTATCTTTAAAATTATGCAAGGCATCAATGTTGGATTTTTTTTCAAATTTCTTCAGTTATCGAAAATGTTCTTGAGATTTGGGAAGCTCTTTCAATTTGCTATCTATATCCACTCGATAATTATTGAAAATCAATAAAATTAGCCTAGTTTTAGCCAATTATGAAGGAAAATGTGCGTAAAAACAGGGTCCAAGAGTTTTCTCTGTTATTCAGAATTTTGTCATATTGTCCAAGGCACGTTTAGTTTTTAGAGTATCTTTAAAAAACCAGCCAGATATCGAAGTTTGAAGATTGACAATTTTCCCACGCCAAATCGAGCCATAAATCAGAAATCCCCTCAAGTGCCCTGAAGTATTGCTGACTCAGTTCCTTTGCAGGAACGAAAGGGGACATGAAAAGAAAAAAAGATCGTGTTCTAAGTGGTATGCTTAAACCGAAAAAAGGGCTTTGTTTTCGGTTCAGCTACGGGTGTCGCTCCGGTCAAAATTTCGGTTAGTCGCGGTTTTCGGTTCAGTTCCGCAAAAAAAAACAATTTTACAAAGATATCCCAGTCATTTTACGTGTATAGCTGATTGGTGAAAATTTCGACATTGCCGGGCACAAAATCGTTTTTGATCAACTTGCAAATGAACTACGTGGCTCTAATTTTGCTAAAATATTCTCTGAAGGCCACCTTATAAATCCTTCAAGAATTATTTGAATTGACCATATTTATAAAATAGACCCATTATTTTCTAAAATTTAAGTTTTGTAGATGTATTTTATGAATTGTTGTCGACGACGTGATAGAAGTTCACCAGTTTATGGATTATCATTTGATGCTGAATATTTATTTACAGTAACTGATCGAAATGTGACAATTTTAGATTTTTCAGTTTCTAAAGGTAAATTTCGTGATTATAGTAATCTATTTTTAAAATTGATAAAAGTGTGACTATTACTGTTATTTAATCGGTTATAATTTATAATAAATCATTTAATTTTAAACAACGGCAATGATTTAAAATTTTCAACCCAGAATATTTCTGATTTCCTAAAGGATTTAGATGATTCTTATCAATTACAAATAATTTTATTTATAAAAAACGTACAAATCTAACAATACAACTTTATTAAACACTAAAATAGCTGCTTTAAGTAATCACATGAGAATTTATTCGAAGAACTATAGTTCAACTATTAATTTTTAATACAAATAAGAAAAAATCACAAGTCTAAGGAATATTAGTGAAATTTTCTCTAAACAATTATTAAAGAATATTATCACAGTCGTGAAAAAAAAACAACAAAATCTAAATTATGAAAAACTTGAAAATTTCTCAAATATCAAGAAAAAATTGAGCTTACCATTTTCGAAAAGTACATTTCGTTTTTAATCATTTAAATCCGGCTTCCAACGGACCGTATATGGTCGATTATCTTGTAAGCATTCTTTCTCAACAGTATGCTTAATCCATTCAATAATAATATGCCGGGCATTTTTCGGACACTTCAAATACGGTTCATTTGTTGTATCTTTTAAATGTAAAACATGTGTAGCATCCATATAATCATTTGTATTTAATACAATACCACCATAAGCAATAAAATAACGTATTAATTCACTATAACGTTCACTTATACCATCCTCTAATAATAATTTAACATTTGCAAAATAATTCGGTATAAATGTACGTCGTTCTAATTGATCATCCTGATAGTTGCATGCAACTAATTCTAAATCATCAAAACTTGTCGTTTTACATTCAATAATCCTTTTCTTTCTATTATTATTATTATTATTATTATTGTTATCATCATCATTATTATGAAATTTACGTTTATTTGTCGGTTTTTTTGATTTAATCAAATCGTTGGATCGTTTCTTTGATGTTATTAATGATAATGACGATGATGATATAGCTTTCGAGTGTTCTAATATATAAAATTCAGCATTCCCTTTCTTCCATATATCAAGTGATACATTTAAATCTTTACAAATTTGATAACATTGATACAATTCAGGACAGATGGCTTCTAATACATGTTTAACACCGGCCTTCATTCTTAGATCGTGTACAATTAAACGTATCAATACTTTTAAATCATTTCCAGTACAACGATGTAGAATCGATTCTATATGATGAATTTGTTCTTCTTCTTTATGTAAACGTGCCAATTTCTCCAAGAATTCATCAGTTTCTTGTAATGTCAACGTACTCTTTGTAGCCGGTTGAATTTGATCATTTCTCTCAAAGAAATATTGAATTGTAAAACCAATATCACCTTGTTCGAGTGATTCCAACATTGTTTCATGTTCGATATTGAATATTTTACTAAAGAATTTCGTTAATTGTTTTGATTGTAAATTAAAAACACGTTTATCAAGTGTTGGTAATAACAATTTCACCCATAATTGTAAATCACCTTTGAAACCATGTCCATCTGTACCTTTCTTGAACATATTGCTAAATATTTTAATTTTCTCTTGTGGTAGTTTAATTTTTGTTATTTCGGCTACAATAATACGAAATTCACGAAATAGATTATCTTGTGATGTAGTACTACCAACTTCGGATATCTCACTAAGATTATCATCGCTGATTGTTATACTTTTCTCTTTAAGATCAATATCACCACTACCATCATCTTCATCCTCAGTAACATTTGATTTACTTTTATTATTCAATAAAGTTTTATTTGATTTATTTTTCATATTTTTTGCATTCATTTTGGCTTCAATTTCACGATTACAATCATCAATCTTTTGTAAAATATAATTTTGATCAGCTGCCATTAAATCATCCCAACCGTCGATATCATCAGATCCTTCAATACGTCTTGTTGTATAACGTTGTTTTATAAACGTATCAAAAATACAATCAACATGATACCAAACTTTCAATTTAACTGATCCGGGTGAACTTGCTATTAGTTTTGCTATACGTAATTCGCCTTGTACACATTTTCTGGTGCATCTTTTACAATGGGCACGGGTCTTTTTCGATATTTCAATCGAAAAAGGCTTCTCCTCCTGGTGTTGGTGTTCTTGTTGAGAATCTGACATCTAAAAGTTGGGTTATAATTCGTATTTATTACAGTAGTTATAAATAGATTATATAAAACAGTTAAATTACCTTAATCAGTAATAAATAAGCGAATAAATTGGACGAATGGACATTAAACTTTGAGTAACTAGGTTAAGATTTTGTTTTTTATTTTTATTTTTTTCAAAATTCAACAACATTAACTTAATTAGTGAATAAAACAATAGATGACTCTGCTGTACAATCGACGTTGGCAAGTCTATTAAAACTTCCCTTTTCCAATAAGCAAGTAAAAATTCCCTAAATCTAAGGAAAATTCCCTAGACCTGATAATACAATATTCTAATTGTAGACCTTTACAAAGTAAAAAAGCAAAATTGTATGTTTTTCACTAATTAAATTTAATAATCATTCAATTAACCTTTATTGAAAACCTGTATTGAAAACATCATTGAATTTCTACTGTTTTAAAAAAAAAATGTAAAAATTATTTATGGTATAACATAATTAATTTCAAAACATGCATGTATGTATGCAACACAATATACATCACATGTGACTACGTTGAAATTTTTACATATACTTGTTTATAATTCAAATTACGATGAATTATAATTAATTGCAATTAAATCTGTAAATTTTTAATTCAATTTAAGGGTATGGTATCGCTATATCGGCGTATATTGAATCCTATGTAATTTCCATAAGAGCAAATGTTTCGTTTATTTTTTAATTGGTAAGAGATAAATTACTTCTGCAAGCGGATTTAGTTGTCAATTACCCTGCGGATCCTTCCTAGAACGTGTTTTTCTGGAAAAATCACTTAGATTTTCCATTAAATCTTAAATACTAGGTTTTTCACCTAAAAAAGTAGGGTTAAACTTTTTCGTTTAAATCGTTATTCGGTGAAAGAAAACCTAACTAACTTATATGAATATATAGAGAAAAGTCCGACGATCCGTCCTACAACGCCAAAAATTCAATTTTCCTTTTCATTATTCTTGGAAAATACATTCATTTTTCTCAAAATTTTAAGAAAGTAGGCAACAACCATCATAACGAGATGGTCTGGTTGCTTAGGTCTAAGTTTTCTAGTTGATATGGATCGCCACCAGGAGTGTTGTATTCAATATAGTCGCCCATCTTAGCCAGTGCTCAAAGATCTAAGCAAAAACAACTATTTGTTAGTCATCATTTCAATTGACTTACTGCGTCATTGGATATATCGAGTATCGTAAAAAAAAATAAGATAAGGCATTGAAATACTTGTGTTGTTTATATAGGGAAAGTGTTGTCAAAGGAATATTTTTACAAAAAATAAAATAATGAATGAATCAATGAATGAACATATTCTCAACACTAACGCCGGGGAGGGGTCGTTATCAATATAAGAAGTCCTAATTGATAGAACATTTAGAAATTGTATTCGTAGACGATTAGGCACCTAATTTGTCTACATAAAATATTTTTATTGTTATAGCAATCTATTATATGTAGAGGTGATTATAATGTAATTTTAGATTCCATGGTAAAGTAGAGGCCAGTTTAGATAACATGACTTGTGATGTTTTGTAGATATGTATTTTGATTTTCGGTGAGAATCCTGGTTTTGTAATAAGATGAGTAACATAAATATCCATACCTATGAAAGTATAAAAGCCGCGATTTGACTGAAACATTACCGTTTACATCTAGGCTGTCGTTTGTCTGGCTACGTATAGCCTTCTTCATTCCACGTTTTACGTTTATGAATTTACTTGATTCACAAAACTCCAATTTGATCTCAAATTTGTAGGTCGTTTTGTTGCTTGTAGTGAGTGCCACAAGTACCAAAAATGGACAATCCACATTTCTGATTTTTATTTCTTCAACGAAAACTTTAAAGTAATGCTCATACTTTTTGTTCACCTGACGAATGCTTGACCGGTTACTATAGAAAAGTGGTTTTCAAACTTTGTCGACTCACGGAACTCTAAGATTTTCCTGGAAAGCCCTTCCCACGCTTAGATAAAAAACAATACCTACAAAGTGTATTTTCATATCTTTTAGTAAATAAACACTAGCGAGCTACTGCTAGTGCTTTATAATTATTTTTTTCGAATTTTCATTTGCACTCCTATAACCCCCGGAGATGTAATGGGGAACACAGTTTAAAGACCACTGCTATAAAATATAGGGGAATGATATGTTACTATATCGTATTTTTTTATGTAAACCTCATTATATCATTGTGTGGGACATTATTCCACTATAATGTATGTGTGTATGTATATCATCTATCTGTCAAACCAAAATTTTTCTTTAACAAAATTGAAGGTAGTATATTTACAAAGTTACTTCCACTGTATCAGCATTGAATGTGGATTATAAGAACACACATTGCGATATTTGAATGAATACTTCGATGAAATGAAAATGAATCTGTCATGTAACATGTAACAGTCACCGTCGTACCAATTAAAATAGTACCAAGACAATATCGACAAACTCACCGAACAACTAATACAAAAAGATACAAAAAAATCTTCAGTTGTATCATTCTTGAATGTGGATTATAAAGACACAGTTCAATGCTTCAAAATTCTTCGATGAAATGAAAATGAATTTTTTATGTAACAATTACCGTCGTACCAATTTAAAACATAGGATAGTATCGACAAATTTACCGAGCAATTGATACAAAAATATACACAAAAATCTTTAGTTGTATCATCGTTGAATATAAACTACAAAAAAAAACATTCCGATACTTGAAAATTCTTGATACAGAAAAATACAAACAAAAATTTTCAATCGTATCATTTTTGAATGCGGAATGAAAAAAGAAATTCCGGCATATGTAAATTTGACAAGTTAAATGACATACTATATGAAATATCCTAACGCGGATCCGCGCATATTAGTTCCTTATGTATTGTAGATAGATCTCCTTTTACTTCATAATTTGTGGATATTAGTTCAATTGGTTCTACCACATGAAATACCACAGCTAATAGTATTGTTAGTAATAGTTGTAATTTGTAATATAACTAACACTAGTAGTCGTAGTAGTAGTAGTAGTAGTAGTAGTAGTAGTTCTTGTTATTGTTGTGGTGACTTCCTTCTTACCTATCTATCTTTCTATCTATCTGTCTGTCTACCTTTATTTCTTCTACAAAAACGGTCCTTTTCAGGACCAACAAATGATTTTCACAAAGAATCCATGTGTTGATGATTTTCTTTTAATGAGAAATGCAGCAAAAATAATATACCAACAGAAGAAAATGAAGAAAAGAAGTAGCAGCACATACATACATTTCGTAGTGTTTTTTTGCAGCTTCAGCTAATTTTTCACACAAAAAATCAAACTGCCAGATGATTTCTATTAGAAGAAGTAAAAATTTCACGTGTGAGAAGATTTCCTTGCAATAACAAACTAACGAACTACGAAATAAATGGACAAATGGAACAAAAACTGTCCTTATCAGGATGCACTATTCATACAAAGAATTCCAATCGTAAATCAGTAAATAAATGAATAAATAAATAAGAACGAATTGAGAAAATAATCCAGCCCTTTCCTTTAAATTGACAAATGATTCTGTTAGAACTGCAAAAAATGCAATTCAGAAAAAATCAATCAACCCTTTGCAAGACTAACCAATTTTTTGCAAACGAATTATTCAGCTTGTGAGAAAAAATTATTCACGTAAGAAATAAATAAACAATTGGCATGAAAACAGTGATCATGCATGACGAATAGGCAGACTGTAGAATACACCTAATCTGACCTGACGGTAACAAGTAGTGGCGTAATGAAAGGGATTCCGGTAAAGATATGTATGTTCCGAAAATCCGTAAACAATATTAGGTACAAATGAACATGTAGCTATAGGTAGATAGGTAATAAGACTAATAAGCAAATTTGGAGCTCGCCTTTTCCGGACCACGGGCCCTGTTACCTTGTCGCTACGCCACTGACTATCGAATCAATCAGGTCAAAATTTACCAGGACAGTAAATTCATGATTTATTGAGTAATTAATTAATCGAGTAGAAATATAGAAAAAACTATATACTAATAAAGATCTGCATAAATTATCTAATATAATAATACTTTGAATGTGTACTATATACTATACATATACCTATACATATGTATGTATGTATATGTTTATTTATTTATCTTTCGCTCGGTCGATATGTTTTTATTACTTTTTTTAATTTTTTGCTTCTTTTTAAAAGACAAGGCCCGCTTCTAGCATATGTTATAAGGGTTGCGTATTTAAATTCACTTAGGCGCAGCAAACTAATAGTGGACTTACACACTCGACGATAATTTTGACGCAGCATAGCGGTACCATGTCCTTAAGAGAATTTACATGATTTGCAGGCCGTATATTTAAAATTGATGAAATAAACTAACAAGCCCATCTCTAAAATTGACGTTTATGGTCGGTTAATGTAACACATAGACTTGGATGTAATAGACTGCTAATGTGGGTAGAAATTTGTAGCCACCATGCGCACTAATATTTTTTGAGACTTATCTGTTGTTTCTTTCCAACAATGCAACAGCTGTATTTTCTGTTTTTGTCAACTTATCCGCCACAATGTTTTACGCTGGCGGAAGTGGCGGATAGTCAGTCAAATTGAAGGATAGATAGTGATAAGTCGTTAGCTAAAAAGAGTACGACTAACTTTCGAGGTCATTCGAAGTTAGTTACATTTTAATCCAATACAAAACATAGGACATTAGCTATCTATTCCCTTGTAATATCTTTGATGTAACATAAAACATAACCTTTAAAATAATTATTGTTATTATGTTTAAATAGATAAGCAAGTAAATATTGAAATTGTTATATAAAAACGATGTAAATATTATATACAATATCATTAATTATATTTAATTTTATTGGTTTATCATATTTTGAATTATTAATATTTGATTTTTATTAATTTTCAGATGTCCGAAGAAGACCAACAAGAATTCGATAATAAACCGTTTATTGTAGAGAAAGCGAAACAGGGACGTGCTGTTTGTAAAAAATGTAAACAGAAATGTGCCCAAGGTGAGATTCGTATAGCGAAATTAGCAACGAATCCATTTGGTTCTGGTAAAATAAAATTATGGCACCATATCAATTGTATATTTGATCTATTTTTAAAACAACGTCCCACAACAAAACGTATTGAAGATACTGACGATTTATATGGATGGGAAGAATTAGATGATGATAACAAACAGTTGATTCAAACGAAAATCGATGAATGTAATAGAGAAATTGAGAAAAAGTACGGAATTAAAATTGCAACTAATAAACCAAAGACTCAAACAGATAATAATGCTTCAACATCGAAAGCATCAAATAATAACAACAATCAGAATGTTGTTAAATATGATGGTTCACATAAAGATAATTCGTTTCGTGAATTTCGACGATTAGTCGCCGATATAACAAATATTAGTAGTTATTTAGAGAAGACGAAACTTGTTAATAGTCTCTTCACCAAAGGTAGTGATGGTAATGGTTTTAAAGGTGATATAGTCTTATGGTGTCGTCTATTATTACCCGGTTTTGTTAAACGTATCTACAATTTACAAAGTAAACAATTAATCAAATTATTTAGTAGAATATTCCATACAAATCAAGATGAAATGTTGAAAGATTTACAACAGGGTGATGTTAGTGAAACAATACAGACATTTTTTGAAAAGAATCACGTTATCAAACCATCAACAAAAAGTACGTTAACGTTACAAGAAGTTGATAATTTCCTAGAACATTTATCTCAATTAACTAAAGAAGACGAACAGATTGAGCATTTTAAGAAGATTATTAAAAAATGTACAGGAAACGATTTAAAAGTTATTATACGTTTAATCAAACATGATTTACGTATGAATGCAGGTGCTAAACCTATTTTAGACGGTGTACATCCGGATGCTTACGATGCTTATCAATCATCTCGTGATATTAAAGATGTATTAAAACGTTATTTAAATATCAATGATACTACTGATAATATTAAAGCAACAATACAATTGATGACACCAGTTTTACCAATGTTGGCTGAAGCATGTAAATCAGTAGAATATGCATTAACACGATGTCCGAATGGTTTCTATTCAGAAGTTAAATATGATGGTGAACGTGTACAAGTCCATAAATGTG